>OY728146.1:1749465975-1752354290 GCA_963277665.1 Viscum album | reverse complement strand
AATTCAATGTGCACTAAAGCTAGAAATTGAAATTATAGATTCCCATCATTCAAATGGTTTTGATAAGAAAAGGAAGATTGAGTCTCATGAGAAATTGAATAAATCAATTATTGGAAAGAAATTTCAGTCACTTACATGCTAGAGATGTGGAGAAGCACTCAGGTGAATTCCTGAAAGGAATAATAGGTTTTTACATGTGTACAAAGTGTATACATCAAAAAAATAATGTATAAGTGATGTGAATAGGCCAGTCAATGAAATAAATGGAGACAAAGGTCAACATAATGCACCTCCCACAATCCAATGTTTCAAATAAAATAGCTTAGGAATTATGAAACTAAATGACTTAATATAAGGGATAATGAGGAAGATATAGGGAAAAACCTTTGAAGACAAAAAAATTGAAATCTTTTGATATCACCAAAAATAAAGTGAATCATTATAATTAGGGAACTCCATAGTGGGAAATTTCATATTTTATTTTGTATAAATAGGCTCTATAAATATATTTTTTTACATCCTTTAGTAAAATTTGATGTTATTATATCTCTCTAAATAAATTCTAGAGTAAGGAAATCACATTTCATGTCCTAAATAAAATTATGATCATATATTAGTGCAAATATGAACCTAGATTTCCAATGGAAATGTTTTTTGATAAAATAAGAGTTAATAAATGGAATAAAAGGTTAATTATATTTTGGAAGAATATATGGTTTTATTGTAAATTTTGGAAGGGATTAAGGTAAATACATTTTTTTATGATACTTTATGGATGATTAAAATTATATTTAAGTTAATCATGGAAGGATATGTGATCCAACAATTCTAATCTATGGGATTCAATTTTGGTCAGGCATATTTTGGAGGATCCATTAGATTAACTATTTACGGAATTAATTAAGTTGAAGTTTTGTTGTTATTTGATAACATGCACTATAAATCTTGGTTTAAGTAAATATTTAGAGGTTTAAGGAATGAATTATGGATCATATGATGATTATAGTGCTTTAGGCATGAAAAATCATCATGGATATTCATTTCAAAGGGTAGGAAATGAAGTATAATTTTATTAAAGAAAACCCAATGGATAGAATTTTATTTACAATATAAAGAAAAGTAAATCCTTAGATATATTAGTCCCTTTGAAATCCATGTTTGTACTGGAACAATAGATTATTTTTTGTTTCTTCCACAAAATCTCTCTCACATTCATAGTGTATTCCATATATCTCTCCTAAGGAAGTACATACTTAACCCTTAACGTGTACTAACTCAGAGTCCATACCAATAGAGCATGATATTTCTTATTAGGAACAACAGAAAGGGATTCATGATCATATAGAGAAAGTTATATGAAATAATACCACTCGCCCTTTCAATGTTTTGTAGTGAAACCGCCAACTTTAGGAATCTATGTGGGAACTAGAGGATGTAATGAGGTAGAAGTATCCTCAGTTGTTGGTACCAAAGTGGAAAATTTCATGGGAGAAAATCATTTTAAGTGGGGTAAAATATAATAACATGAGATTTTGGGAAATAAATTTTTTTCAAAAAAATTTAATCTTTTCTATATTTTTCATTACACGCAACACTAATTTTAGTTTGTGTTAGATGAAACACTAAGTTTTAACAAAATGCAATAAACTATTAAAATATTATTATTTAATATGATAGTTATCACCTAACTATTGGAATGGTAGATATGAATAGGATTAACTAAATTATAAAAATATATGGTTTACACATGTACATATAAGGAATTATTTTGTGACTAATTAATTATAAATTAAAATAAATACCATTTGAAAAAAAAAATCTTTTTCTGAAAAAAACTATTTTTATGAACCCAAACAAATTTTATTTAAATAAATTAAACAAATCACTTATGGTGAATAATTTTGAGGAAATTTATATATTATATATTTAATAAAATGTTTAAAATTAATATTATGTGTTTTATAGATAATATATAACAATTAATCCAATTTTTTTCTTAAAACTGTATTTTTTAAAGTATTTTTGTCACCTTTTGTGCACTTATTTTGAAAAATATTGTTTTTTATTAAAAAATTGCATTTTCATTCAAAAAAATTACAAGAGAAATTTTATTTTAATATGTTTTTAAAAGTAAAATTAGTTAAAATACATATATATATATATATTAATCTAATTTATTTCATTGGAATCAATTTCATATTTAATTTAGATATAAATATTTTTAATCTTTTGAAATTTTTCTCTTTAGAAAATAACTTTTTCATCACATCTGTGGGATTAGTTTTAAATTATATTTTTTCTAGTTATCTGAATTTAATTTTGGAAAAATTATTCCATATATGTAATCATAATAATTTATATTTTCTAATAATTTAAACTTAATTATTTACCATTATCAATAGTAAAAAGAGTAAACAATAATTATCACGATTAAGGTGAAATTGTGTTTATTGGGGGTTAAACTAAAATGATAAAGGGTAAAATGACCTATAAACTTGTACAAAACCCATTTTATGGACATATAAAGACCTTTTCACCTATAATTTTCAATAATGGGAAATTTTATATCATTTCTTCATGTGAAAAATGTGGGTACACCTTTTTCTTTTCAAAAATTACAAGTGTGTCACTCACCTCACTTATAAAAGGCTACCCTATATCCTCTCCTCATCATAATTCAAAAAAGAAGACCAAGACCTACCTAAATAATTTCTTTAATTACCTATTATCATCCTATAATCCATATTTATTCATAAATCCAACCTAATAATTATTTTTGGTGCAAAAAAAAGAATTTTTCTGAAGAAGAGGTAATGCCCCTAACCGAGAAATTTATTTTATTTCTTCCTCCACCAACATAAATTATTATTAATCCATGATGATATAATAACAAAAATATATTCCATATACTTATATGTTAATATTTTAACTGAAAATCCTAAATTTTTCTCATCTTCCACCAATTGGGATACAAAATCATCATTCATGTGTAAGGCAGACTACTACCTTATGAACTGATGGCATTCATTTTTCCATTACCACCTATCACAGCTAGATATAATGATGGATTAAATGTTTTATAAAATATTTATGGTATTATTATACTTATTTAATTATTATATCACATATACCTTCTTACTTTCCATTATATGAAAATATGATAACGTCACTCATGTGTACGGAAGACTATCATCTTACGAAGTGATGTGATTCATTCACACTTTACATGGAAGGTAATAAGGACTATTTTTATGTACATATGTGACATATATGACATAAATATTATTATATAATGGTAATATTTTATTTAAATTCATTTATTTCTCTAGATTTTATAGATTATTATAAATATATATATAATAAATACATATTATATTTATATCTTGTTTAAAATTATGGAGATAATGTAACTATGATAAAATTAAGTGGACTAAAAATAAAAAATCGAAACATACACGAAAAATAAAGCAGTTATTACCCAAAACATGACTTTTACATTGAATTTTTAATAAACGGGTAATAAAAGGTCACGAGTAAATCATATGTGGTATGATATATATATGTATTTTTTTAATATATTTATATTAAAATTATATTTATTATATATTAGGATTTAATTTTAAATAAGTAATTCAATACTTAAAGTAAGGTTTTTCCATATCACTTCTATTTTCTATGATACAAATATCATATTCACCAAGCATTTATTTTATGTGAGGTATACAATAACCTTGAAAGTATTTCATTATAATTATCCTGAAAATTATGAGTATTTACATATCAATTTTATGATATCTATTTGGTGGGGCTTATGATTCAAAGTTACCAATGTGGTAAGAGTTTTATGTTACAATCTCATCGTTTATTAGGATTGATTGTGATTATGCTTCCAATGATGAAATCATATGATGAATCTCTCAATAAACTCATTTATTTTATTATAAAATATTCATTTATAGATAATAAATGATTCACTATTATTTTTCTCTATTTATATACTCAATAGTTCAAAATAATATTTTAAAGAAAAATTATCTTTATTTTTCTCTTCGGTCAAAAAATATTTCTTCAAAAACCATTTTTCTAAAAATATTTTAAATTTTTTTTTAACATTATAAAAATGATTTATTGCATATATTTTTAACCATGTTATTCTTTTTATAAAAAAAATTAAATGGTATTTCATGTCATTTTCAAAAACAATTCCCATTTCACTTTTACTGAAAATGTGAAATGAATATTTATTTTAACTTGTACGGAACTTTCCGCCATCATGACCACTAAATTATTTAAAGATTACTTTATAAGTTTCAAAGGTTTTTTCAAAGAAAATGGTTCTGAAAATTCATTATGTTTCAAAAATTATTTTTCAATATGGAAAGGATATTTTCATTAGGAAATGTTTTAAATGATTTTTAAATATTCATTTATAAGTTTCAAATAATATTTTCAAAGAAAATTATTTTTAAAAGAAATATTTTTTGAAAATATTTTTTCAACCTGGAAAGGTTAATTTTTTCAAGAAATTTTTTAAATTGTTTTTAAATATTCCTTTATAAGTTTTTAATAACGATTTTAAAGAAAAGGATTTTGAAAATGGTTTAGGTTTTAAAGAGCAGTTTTCAATATAAAAAGGCTATTTTCTTAAAAAATGTTCCCATAGATATTTCAAAATTATTTTCCATATAAGATGACAAACTTTGATGTTACTTATTATTTAATGAGGATATGATCCATGGATACAATTCAAATTCTTTCTCTAGATAGTTTTTGTTTGTGATGAGGATGTGTTTATGAAAACTGTTTCTTTCCCATGGGTTATACAGTGGTAAAATGTTTTATGAAACCCATTCCATTTCATGGGTTATAATATTATTAATGATTTATGAATCCCATTTATTTTCATGGGTTCTGATATGATAAATTTGTTATTAATCCCATTTATTTTCATGAGTTCTAATATGATTATTGTTTTATGTTCATTTGGAACACTTATGTATGGTTTTAATTATGTGATTTAGGGTATGTTATAAACTAGGATGGTGGTTACGTTATACCCACTAATAGTGGATCTGCTATAAACAAAAATGTGTGGGACATATACCTCCCTCTAATGCATTGGTTAAAGATTGATATCTCAAGAGATAAACAGGACTGGTATGGGGAGTGAACCCAATTCAGTAAGGGGATTTATTTACTATGATAGTCATGAGAGTGAACCATGACTAATACGATGGTTTGGGTATTAAAACCATTCCATTATTATAGTTTTTTAAATGATCCTTGACTACAAAGGAAAATATTTTCTATGATTATATGTAGGACACAATTCCATGTCTTATGTAAATGTTATTCTCTCATGGCTAAAGTTATTTGATTTGTTTATGATTCGCACCTTATGAGCTACCAATATTTATTCCATGACTCAATATTTTGATCTTTGATATCCATGGTATGGTTTTCATATATTATTCTCATTTTATAATAACCTTATGATCACATTATGTTTATATATTTTCATTTTTTAGCCTTACTGAGCATCTGAGCTCACCCTTTCAAATGTTTCTTTTCCCTAGTTTATGATGATAGGGACTATGTGTGATATGTCTAAGAAGGGTTCTAAATATGAGGAACTAATTGGGAGATTATGTATAAATATTATGGACCATTTGTTTATATTTTCATGTTTTCAAAGGCATAATACCTTTACAATCCTTAGGAATTTTTCTGTGTAACGAAATTAAGATTCACTTAAAAAGATGTAATATCTATGTATGTAAAGTTAGGGTAACTATATTAATAACTATAATTAATGGATGAGAAAGTTTATAAAATTATTGGATAGGGTTTTTTATCAATGTTGCTCAAGGTGTAAGGAAAAGAGATCAGGGATGTTCTTTTATTAGTGAGGAGAGGGGCACTCTCGGAATTAATTAAAGTATTAATATAAATTACTTTTTAATTAAAAATGGCCCCAAATTGATATAATTATAAGATAATATAATTAATTTTCTAATTAATTTCATTCAATAAAATTTTTATAAGTTTAGGTTATTTTTTTACCCTTATCACTTTGCATTAACCCCCCCCCCATTCACTACTAGAAAAGCAGGTATTTGCGACGGGCTATTTGCGACGGGATCTCGTCGCAAATAGCCATTTGCGATGGGGTCCCGTCGCAAATAGCCCGTTGCTGAAAACGCCGTCGCAACTACACTTATTTGAGACGGGCTCGTCGCTAAAGCCTTTGTTTGCGACGGGCATTCTCCCCGTCGCAAATAGTATTCCGTATTTTTGTAAAAAACTTTTGAAACAGTTTTTGCGACGGGACCCGTCGCAAATACCTTTTGCGACGGGACCCGTCGCAAATATCTTTTGCGACGGTTCCGTCGCAAAACCTCTTTTTTAAAAAAAATAAAAAAAAATTAATAATACTAGTATTTGCGACGGGAGTCGGGACCCGTCGCAAATACTTTTTTAAAAAAAATAAAAAACTATTAATAATACTAGTATTTGCGACGGGCATAGTATCCCGTCGCAAATACTATAAAAAAAATAAAAAAAATAAATTATTAATAAATTATTTTAATTAATATAATAATAGAATTATAATTTACAAATGAAAATAATAAATTTTTTTAATTACTATAATAATAGTAGAATTATAATTCAAAAATAAAAATAATAGAATATTAATAAATAATTTAATTAATATAATAATATTACAATTATAATTCATAAATAAAAAAAATATTAATAAGTTATTTTAATTAATATAAAAATAATAGAATTATTTTACATTCAAATATTAAAATAATTCAAGTATTACAAAAAAAATAATTAAATTATAATATTATAAAATTTTAATATATATATAAAATTTTAATATATATATAAAATTTAATATTATAAAATATAAATAATATTATTATTTATATTAATATTGTTATTTAAAAATATAATATTATTAATATTTTATAATGAGACAGAAACTACAAATAGAAAAAAAAAATTGATTTCACAAATTTTATAACAGAAATACAAACTCTAATCTGTAGGAGGGGGGAGGAGGGGGAGGTGGGGGATCTGCAGATGGTGGTGGAGGAAACTCCATCCCTAAAGCATGAGTGAGTCGACGCATGTACTCCATCTTCTCCTGATGCTGCTGCTGCCACCGACTCGTCTGCTCCTCGTACAGCTGCTGCTGGCGTCGACGCTCCTCCTCATGCTGCTGACGCATCTACTCCTGCTCCTGTCGGAGACTCTCTATCTGTGCAGTCTGAGATCGCAACTGATCCTCATACTGTGTAGAAGAAGATGCACGAGCTCCTCTCGAGCTGGACGCCGACATCGCAGCACTGCCATAATAATCTCTGGGAGTCAGTCGAGAGCCGATACCAACTACCCGACCCTTCTCGAAGGCATACTGGGTGGCCTGCATCCATGCCACCTCATCAAACTGACGGGCAATGGTCTGATCTGATGACTCGGCCTGACTCTCAGGCCGGGCCTGTGCCGTTGCGGCCTCATATGACTCCTATAGTTGCAATTTAAAATTAAAATTGTGAATATATTATATGCAGTTAATTTTTAAACTTGAAAACAAATAATACTGACCACGATGTGATGCTGACGATCACCTCTGAGCTCCCCAGTAGCAGGATCACTATACATCCTCCGATATACGTCGTACTCTGTAATATCGGGGTGCTCGACAGCCTATAAGAATAAAAAATATACTGTTAATATTTATAGTTATATAAAATATTTATAAATAATGTACGTACCAGATGCTGTCTATGAGTACTGAAAGAACGACTCCCAGCTCGATGAGTCACCTCCTGCCTCCCCCGATTCTGCCTCCCCACCGATGATCTCCTCTGAAAGGCACCACTCAACCAGTGTGCACATAATCCATCCCATACATGGGATGAAATATACTCTGGTCGGTGTGCTTTACATGACTCATCAAACTCTGACACTCATGTTTTCTTCATCGCAGCTTTTCTTAAATTGTGCAAAAACTGACGAAGGTGATCACGCATGGCCACCTCCCATGCCTCGTGGATGGAGTCACGCATGGTATCCTCGATCGGATACCATAAACCCTACAAATAAATCAAAATATCAAGTTAGAAATGAGATAATTTTCAAAATAAAAATTATTTATTTACGTACGTACCAACCAATGGCCGAACATGGCCTGCTGCACATCAATGGGAATCTGCTCCCATGTGGTCCACGGCTGAGAGAAATAGTTGCGCAAAATAGCGCTGCCCTGTCCGACTGCTATATGCGAAAAACTGAAAAAATAATAAACATTTATTATGTGAATGGATTAATGAAATCTTAGTCAAATCCACAGGTTATTACACAGGTTATCACACCTCCGGGTGCGCGGATCAAACCCAAGACGTGGACGTCACTCGGGGACGGGGTCAGGAATCATCAATCGTGCAAGACCACGCCCCCTCCGCGTACTCCCTGGAGCGCCTGCAGGCTGAGGGTCATCTGCCAGCAACTCATCCGCATCGAAAGGCAGGTCAGCATCCGCCAACGCACGAAATGTGGCCTCGTCCATCTGAAACAGAAAATGTTAATGTTAGCAAATAATTGATAACTACTATTATATATACATATATACATATTATGATTGTATATAAATACCATGGAATTCTATAATTGTTCATCTTCATCATCATCTTCATATATGTCAATGTCATCTTCATATTCCTCCTCAACATCATCGATATCCATTCGAGTTGCAGTTGCTTCATCTCTTACCATTTCAAATTCATGTGTGACATCATTAACATCATCGTCATCACCGACTCTTAAATGTGGGGTGTCGTCATCGATACTCATATCTCTTTGTAAAAAAGATTGATTTTGAGTACTCTCTTGAAAAACTTCAATTCTTTGCACATCAGTGAAAGCACATTCACTTTGACTAAACTGATTGTCTCGAATTTTGATTTTTATTACACTCCACCAATCAGTCAAGTCTCTTGATGTTGCACAGTACTTTTCATAATAAACTTGATATGCCTGTTGAGCCAATAAGAATGGTTCATTTACTGCGAGAACACTTTTACATTTAATATCGATGATTCCATGAGTCGGATGAACACGCACGCCTCTCTCTGTATCCAACCACCGACATTTGAACATGGTTACGTAATGTTGTCCAAGATAACAGAGTTCAATGATTTCATCAAGTATGCCATAAAAGTCAACTTCATTTTCTCGATGATGAGATCCTCTCAAGCTAACTCCAATGTTCATTTTTTTTTTCAATTCCCCATATGCATGTGTGTGGAATCGAAATCCATTCACCACATATGCATTATAAGTTTTAACAAGTTTGGAAGGTGGGTTACTCAATACACACAGCCGTTTGTCAATTTTATCAGCATGTAGAGACACCTGAAGATTTGTGAAATAATTATCAATATAGTAAACTATACATTGAATGAGTTGCTAAATGATAAAGAATTTATGTTACCAGTTTTTGAAACCACTGAGAGAAATTTTTCAGTCGACGTTCTTCGAGAGTAGCTGCTGTAATTTGTGGAATTTGTTTCTTGATATGATTATCATACAACCTATAAAAACCAAAGTTATTTACTGTAACATAAATGATAGAATAAGTGATATAAAAACTTACAGTACAACTGATGTCATCTCTTCACAGTTGAGCAGAACATACGTATGAGCTCTATGATGTTCATCATCTGAAAGCCAGCGTTCAGAAACTCCACCAAAACCAAGCTCTGACTGGTTGAAAACAGATAATTGATTGTCGATTTCATAAATATTCCTCTCATTTCGTCCCATTCGGTTGTGTTTTGAAGGATACTCAGATTCAAAATAATGGGAGCAGAAAAAAGATATTTCCTCTTGCAAATAAGCTTCTGCAATAGATCCTTCAACAGATGCTTTGTTGCGTACTTTTCTTTTCAATTTTTGCATGCATCTTTCAAATGGGTACATCCATCGAAACTATACCGGACCTCCACATTTGGCTTCATATGGAAAATGTAACATCAAATGTTCCATTGAGTCGAAGAAAGACGGCGGAAATATTTTTTCCAGTTTACATATAATTACAACAACATCTTTTTCAAGTTTCCCTAGAGCATCATAATCTGCCGTAGCCGCACATATTTCCCGAAAAAAATGAGACATGTCTGTTATGGAATCCCAAATCACAGAATTCAACAGACCTCTTAATCCAATGGGTAGAAGTCTCTCCATTATAACATGACAATCATGACTTTTTAATCCAGTAATATAACCATTCTTTACACATCTACCCAAATTGGAAGCACAGCCATCTGGAAGTCTCAAATCTGCAATCCACTGACAAAATAATAAACGGTTTTCTTTAGACAGTGTATAAGCTGCTTTTGGTTTCAGTAACCTTTCTGTTCTGACATTCTCAAATAGTTCCAATTCTGGACGCCTGCAAATTTGGGCAAGATCTAAACGTGCATTTACATTGTCTTTGCTCTTTCCTGGCGTATCCAAAACTGTATGAAACAAATTATCAAAACAGTTCTTCTCAATATGCATGACATCTAACATGTGTCGGACCAACAAATCAGACCAATATGGAAAATCCCAAAATATGCTACGTTTAATCCAATTGTGTTATTTCCCAAAACCAGAAATTTTCTGTTGGTTTATTGTGGGACCAAAAGTGATGGGAGGTAATGAAAATACAACCGATTTTAACTCCGAACCTGATAGCATTTTTGGAGGTCCATCCCTTTCAGCTGTTCCTTTTCTGAAATAAGATCTGTTTCTGCGAAAAGGATGATCAGTTGGAAGAAATCTGCGATGACAGTCAAAATAACAAGGTTTCTTTCCATGAATGAGCATAAATGCTTTGTTCTCTCCCATACAGTAAGGACATGATTTTTGACCATGTGTACTCCAGCCAGATAACATCCCATAAGCCGAGAAGTCACTTATTGTCCACATCAATGCTGCTCTCAGTATGAAATTCTGTTTCGTTGCAACATCATATGTACTGACACCAGTACTCCACAATAAATTTAATTCATCAATCAATGGCTTCAAATAAACATCAATATTTTTCTTTGGATGTCCTGGAATTAGTAAAGTCAAAAAGATATATGGCTCCTTCATCAACATCCATGGAGGTAAATTATACGGAGTTAAAAAAACAGGCCAACATGAATATTGACTACCATAAGATCCAAACGGACAGAAACCATCAGTGGAAAGGCCCAGTCAAACATTTCTAGCTTCTAAAGCAAATGATGGATGCACTCTATCAAAATGTTTCCATGAATCACCATCGGCGGGATGATTCAAGCTTTTATCGGTTGAACTATTCTCTTTATGTCATGACATCATTGTCGCTGTATTCTTAGACATGAATAAACGCTGAAGTCTGGATGTAAGCGGAAAATATCTCAACTGTTTTACAGGAATCAAACCAGACTTCCCGTGTTGTCCTTCTTTATATCTCAGTTGCCCACATGTAGGACAACTATCCAACGACTCATTTTCCACAGAATATAAAATGCAGTCATTTGAACATGCATGAATCTTCTGACAAGTAAGTCCCAAATTTCGAACCAGCCTCTTACTCTCATAGTAATTTGCAGGTAAAACATTTCCTTCGGGTAACAGTGTTTTCAGCAAAGAAAATATCTGGTCAAAACAGGTGTTTGACATTCCGTTATCTGATTTGATAGCCATAAATTTTGCAACTGCTTCTAATTTGCTCATCTTGCAGCCAGGATATAATGCATCCTCAGCAGATTTCAACAACTCATAAAATTCAGACGGTGCCAACTCAGGATTTGAAGCTATATCAGCCGGAGTTTCTGTATGTTGAATAGATGAACCTGCAACATCATGTACTAAATCTTGAAACCGGGATGGATCCGGAATCAAGTTGGTATCACCTGCTCTGGAACTGCGTTCACCGTGTTGATACCAAAAAACATAATCTGGTTGAAAACCAAAACGCAAAAGATGTTCTCCCACTTTGTCAAACGTGTCAAACGTTCTCAATGCACATTTTCTGCAAGGGCATTTTATTTTTCCTTCTGAAACAAATTCTGAATTTGATTCCGCAAATGATAAAAAAGTCTCCACACCCTCAACATATACTGGATTTAAACCAGAACCGTTTGGATTTCTACGTTGATTTATCCATATGCGGTCACCTAATAATGATTGTTGACGACCTCGTTGTTCCATATTTCTCTATAAAATATAAAAGCATTACTGGTTTTGAATAATTTGTTAGAAAAAACACTCAAGTAAAGATTGAATATATTGAGAATAAAGCAAAACATGTTACAAATATTTATAATTTTAATATTATATTGATTTTTTATTATTTTAATAATACTGATATAATTTTTTCATAAACATTAATTATATAATAATAACATTATTACATTATTAGTATATTTTATTATTAATATTAAAATAACATAATTTTTTATATTATATACAATTCTCTTTTCATCTGTGTGTTTAACATTCTGTCTCCACATGTAATATTCGCATTCACTTTCACCTCTCCATTGGCGAGTAGGTTGATAATTTTGAAAAAGAATGCGAATATTACATATGGAGACAGAAAACACACAGATGAAAAGAGAATTATATATAATATAGAAAATTATATTATTTTAATATTAATAATAAAATATACAAATAATGTAATAAGGTAATTATTCCAAATTATTGATAAGTATTTCAAATTATTGGTAATTATTCCAAATTATTGGTAATTATTCCAAATTATTGGTAATTATTCCAAATTATTGGTATTTATTCCAAATTATTGGTAGTTATTCTTAATTTTTGGTAGTTCTTCCTAATTATTGGTAAATATTGGTAAATATTGGTAAATATTGGTAAATATTGGTAATTATTGGAAAATATTGGTAATTATTAGAAAATATTGGAAAATATTGGTGATTATTGGTAATTATTGGTGATTATTGGTAATTATTGGTGATTATTGGTAATTATTGGTGATTATTGGTAATTATTGGTGATTATTGATAATTATTGGTGATTATTGGTAATTAATACTAATTATTGGTAATTAATAATCATTATTACTAATTATTGGTAATTATTACTAATTATTCCTAATTATTACTAATTATTGTTAATTATTACTAATTATTACTAATTATTACTAATTATTACTAATTATTTCTAATTATTACTAATTATTTCTAATTATTACCAATTATTTCTAATTATTACTAATTATTTCTAATTATTACTAATTATTTCTAATTATTACTAATTATTTCTAATTATTACTAATTATTTCTAATTATTACTAATTATTGCTAATTATTAGTAATTATTGCTAATTATTAGTAATTATTGCTAATTATTATTAATTATTGCTAATTATTATTAATTATTGATAATTATTAGTAATTATTGATAATTATTGGTAATTATTACTAATTATTGTTAATTATTGGCAATTATTGTTAATTATTGGCAATTATTGTTAATTAATACTAATTATTGTTAATTAATACTAATTATTGGTAATTAATAATCATTATTACTAATTATTGGTAATTAATCCTAATTATTCCTAATTAATCCTAATTATTCCTAATTATTCCTAATTATTCCTAATTATTCCTAATTATTACTAATTATTTCTAATTATTACTAATTATTTCTAATTATTACTAATTATTTCTAATTATTACTAATTATTTCTAATTATTACTAATTATTGGTAATTATTGGTAATTATTCCTAATTATTGGTAATTATTGGTAATTATTGGTAATTAATACTAATTATTGGTAATTAATACTAATTATTGGTAATTAATACTAATTATTGGTAATTAATACTAATTATTGGTAATTAATACTAATTATTGGTAATTAATAATCATTATTACTAATTATTCCTAATTAATACTAATTATTCCTAATTAATACTAATTAATCCTAATTATTCCTAATTATTACTAATTATTGTTAATTATTACTAATTATTGTTAATTATTACTAATTATTGTTAATTATTTCTAATTATTACTAATTATTTCTAATTATTACTAATTATTTCTAATTATTACTAATTATTGCTAATTATTACTAATTATTGCTAATTATTAGTAATTATTGCTAATTATTATTAATTATTGATAATTATTAGTAATTATTGATAATTATTGGTAATTATTGATAATTATTGGTAATTATTGATAATTATTGTTAATTATTGGCAATTATTGTTAATTATTGGCAATTATTGGTAATTAATACTAATTATTGGTAATTAATACTAATTATTGGTAATTAATACTAATTATTGGTAATTAATAATCATTATTACTAATTATTGGTAATTATTACTAATTATTCCTAATTATTACTAATTATTGTTAATTATTACTAATTGTTACTAATTATTACTAATTATTACTAATTATTTCTAATTATTACTAATTATTTCTAATTATTACTAATTATTTCTAATTATTACTAATTATTTCTAATTATTACTAATTATTTCTAATTATTACTAATTATTTCTAATTATTTCTAATTATTACTAATTATTTCTAATTATTACTAATTATTTCTAATTATTGGTAATTATTTCTAATTATTGGTAATTATTGGTAATTATTGGTAATTATTGGTAATTATTGGTAATTATTGGTAATTATTGGTAATTATTGGTAATTATTGGTAATTAATACTAATTATTGGTAATTAATACTAATTATTGGTAATTAATACTAATTATTGGTAATTAATACTAATTATTGGTAATTAATACTAATTATTGGTAATTAATACTAATTATTGGTAATTAATACTAATTATTGGTAATTAATACTAATTATTGGTAATTAATACTAATTATTTGTAATTAATACTAATTATTGGTAATTATTGTTAATTATTCCTAATTAATACTAATTATTCCTAATTATTACTAATTATTACTAATTATTACTAATTATTGTTAATTATTCCTAATTAATACTAATTATTGGTAATTAATACTAATTATTGGTAATTAATACTAATTATTGGTAATTAATACTAATTATTGGTAATTAATACTAATTATAGGTAATTAATACTAATTATTGGTAATTATTACTAATTATTACTAATTATTCTTAATTATTGATAATTATTGATAATTGTTCCTAATTATTAGTAATTAAATGAATAATTATCAATAATTAGAAATAATTACCAATAATTACAAATAATAACATTATTAATATATTTTATTATTAATATTAAAATAATATAATTTTCTAATTTATATACAATTCTTCTTTGATCTGTGCGTTTTCTATCTCCTCATACAAATAATACATGTGAAGACAGCAAACACACAGATCAAAAAAGAATTGTATATATATAAAAAATTATATTATTTTAATATTAATAATAAAATAAACTAATAATGTAATAATGTTCTTATTCCTAATTATTGGTATTTATTACTAATTATTAATATTTATTCTTAATTATTAAAAATTATTACTAATTATTCCTAATTACCATTAACTATAAACAATACAAATAATTTAAATTTATTAAGTAATAAAACAATGTAAACATAATTAAATTACAACTAATTAATAATAATTGAAACTAATAAAAAATTAAAAATAAATAAAAAATTAAAATGAAGATAAATACCTTGAAAATTGACCTGTTCTGATCGTTCTTCAAAACTTTAATATCAGCTCCGGAGAAAAAAATTAAACTGGAGAAAAACTCAACTTTAGAAATATAATTTTGAGAGAAGGAGAAGATAAGGAATGAGAATGAAATGAAAAAAACGGATGGGGTATTTATAGGTTAGATTATTTGCGACGGGACCATTTGCGACGGGAATCCCGTCGCAAATAGTATTATTTGCGACGGTACCCGTCGCAAATACCTTATCCAACATTTATTACGGTCAACCGGTAAATAGTTATTTGCGACGGGACCCGTCGCAAATAACCCCTGCCGACATAGTATTTGCGACGGGGGAATATTCCCGTCGCAAATACCTTTTACCGCCGCCGGTTATTTGCGACGGGAATATTCCCCCATCGCAAATAAGTTTCCCGCGATTTGGCGCGCATCGCGGGAAACTTATTTGCGACGGGGAAAGCAATCCCGTCGCAAAAGCCTCCTTATTTGCGACGGGGAAATACCCCCGTCGCAAATAAGTTTTTAACATGACTATTTGCGACGGGATTTATTCCCGTCGCAAATAGCTCGTCGCAACTGCTCATTTTTTCCGTAGTGATTAACCATTTTGACAATTTCTGAGGTATTAATGTTTGTTACTCTTTAAGGATCAAGAAAGTTACTATAAAATGAAAAGTGACCCATAATTGGTACATGGTTTATATCTTCAATTATATACCATTAAATTAGTTTAATATAATATTTTTATGAATTTTAAATCATTTAATAAAATATTGTTTATTATAAACTATCATTAATGTCGTTTTTATAAATACATGAATTTTTATAATATAATTTGGGTATAAATCATGTAAAATAGTTCCAAAATGATATGGATTCGAAGATAAAGAAAATATGGTCTTAATAGAATCATCAAATAAATTTTTTATAGGTTTAGATATTATTTTAAACCTTATATTTTGGTATAACCACTTGGTTAACCAATTCTAAACTTAACCATGGTCATAAGTTTTTAAATATTAAAGGGATGTAATTTTACTTATAAGGTTACAATTTTCTCATAAACGATGAAGGTATAAAATTTTCTACCATTTATAATCCTAGATACCCTATTTCAATATTTTTATGATTTTCAATTAATTTAATAGAATATTGTTTAATATAAAATATCATTAATGTCATTTTTGACAATATTCATATAATTTGAATTTGGAAACAATATGATAGAAATGGAATTGGAATATAAAACTATAAAAACAAATTAATAAGTTATATTTAGATATAAAATGTTTCAAAAACTTTATGTAGTGGCCCTTTTTCCCTATAAAACTTTGAAATATATTAAGAAATATTTTCAGAGCCAACCATTTAGACGGTGTGAGATTCAGAGGCCCTATGAGCCTGGAATTAATATTTTTAAAAATAATAATTATATTAATATCACATGTATGTTGTTTTCCTAAAAAAAATTATAACTCCTACATAGAGTCTCATATTGGAAATCTAACACCACAGTTGAGTTCAGAATGTGGGTTTTACCCTAGATGCGACCTAAAGTTGGTTGGTGTTGGATGTTCAGTTGAGGTGGTCGTTGGTTGTGCATTTAAATAAAATAAATTAAATAAATAATTTATTTTATTATTAAATTACCAATGAACTAAATTTTAACTATTTAAACACTATTATAACTTTTCATAATGGTTATCCACATAACCCTAGAGGATATCAAAGGATGAGATTCATCATTATTCATTGGCAGATCACATCAGAGGATGGTGAGAGATCGAATTGAGGTGGATCGGTAGGGAGTGAACATAGTGGGATACTCGAATCACTTTAAAACATGTTCTTCATAAAATTTTAATCTATAATTAAGGTTGGGATTATCAATTTTTTATTCCCTCAATTTTTATTAAAATATTATACATGGAATTTATTCGCTTTTAATCAGCGATACTTGTTCTTCTAAATAGACCCAAATTTTATTGATTAAATTAAACAGTATAATTCTTTACCTATATAACATTTAATCACATAGAGTAATTCTTGATCTATGAGACTTGTTTAATAACCCTTTTAAAATTATAGACTTACTTTTTTTATGTTCTTTATCCCCCTCCATTCTTCGTGATCTTCACCGTTGGCCTACAGGGTCACAGTTTAACATTTTTAGGAAGTTTTGAGGGAGATCAAGCCCGAGGATTAGTAGAATATGTTTATAATGTGAAAATATTGGAAAATCAAGGATGTATTGGGGTGTATCATAGGTTTTAGGTGATACTTTTTGGATCTAGGATTCGGAGCGACAATGGAATCATGCAACAAATAGCATCGGGCGGTGTGTGGGATTCATGAGAATGAGAAAATCATGATTTTTGGACACCAGGGGGATGGAATTGATGGACAAAGAAAGATCTCACTAGTTTCTAGTGTTCTTTGGTCATTATTTGAGGTTTTTATCTCATATTGAGAATCTGAGGGTTGTTTCTGGAGTTTCTGAGAAAAATTGGAGTACAAGCCATGTAGTTCAGAAGAACACACACTGTGTAACTTTTTTTCTATGGTGGCTAGGGTTTTCAGTCAAGTTAAATATCACACACCATTTAGCTATGACTATATTCTATATGACCCTACCCAGGTTCTCAAGCCATGTGCCAGGTGTAGACACCCAAGGCCCCATGTGGACAAACATGTCGTGTTCCAGAGTACACGGGGACGAGGAGGAATATATGATCAAAGGTTGAGATGTATATCTAGGACATTAGGTGATCATTCAAGCCATGTATCCTAGATTACATTACATATAAAAATAAATGGCTTCCCAAGAGATGTTCACAGATAACATGTCTAGGAAGAAGAGCAGGGCCACACACTGTGTAGACCACATACACATAGTGTACTACTATATGAATATTCTAACTCTCGTATCTCCTTCATTTGGAATTATATTTTGGTCCATGAGTTATCCTACCTATTTTTATGCATAGAATTAAATATTGGTCTTCTTAGTGGTTTTTGAGATACTATTCAAAATATTAGGATCATCCCTCTTATTCAAAAAATGTTTGATGATAACAATGATTAGGTGGGATCATTGTATAGATGTTGGGGAAATACTCACCTATTACACCAGGGCATGGGTTCTCTACTATAATAGATAGATTATGGTGTTATTAAACCCTTTTTAAACCAAGGTATGTGTTCCCCATGCTTCCAGGTAAATGTTGTGGTTTGTACTCCCCTATCACACCAGGGCACATGTTCCTTAGGCTATCAGAGAGATGTTGAGGTCAGTGCTCCCATATCACACTAGGGCATGAGTTCCCCCCATTTATTTATATAGGTAGGTTCAATACTCTTATGACTAAAGGGTCTGGATTCTCTACATACAGAGTGGTACTCCCTTGTCTTCGAGCTCTGGCAGGGTGTGGGTCCCCCCAAAAAGATGTGTTCTCCCTCGGCTATAGAGCATAGTTGCAAGGTCTAGGCCCCTCCACTCATATTTTAGTGAGGTTGTGTTTTATACTGGGCATCGGTGATATACTTCTAGATCTACAGGATTACTCATTAATTTAATTGGGGATAAGATATGGATATCCTCTTTCTATCTTATTTGGGTTTCTTTATTATCTTATATGTATTTATCTGATGGGTTTTTGTTTCCCTCTTAATTTGGGTTGGAAAAGCTTTTCTTGTATCTCTCTATAACTTCCTTTAATTTTTAGGTCATCCTATTGGGTATTTATATAATCACCCCCGCATGTGTTTTTTCCACATGTGTCATCTATTATGTAGAATCTAGACAGATCAGTGGTGATTATAGTGGATCATAGTGATACATGAGTGTGTTAACTGTGTATAGAATTCAGTCTTAGATATCATGAGTAAGGCTCTCTCAGCTTTCATTATTTATAGTTATCATCAAGTTGGGACTTCATTTCTAGTTGGAAATATATTTTTTACTTTTCAATTTGGTTTTATTCCATTTCACTCTGATGTATTCCCTAGAGTTTATCGCCTGCATGGTTTATCTCTATATGTTAAATTCTTTAATTATATTCATCTTCACTATTTCATAGAGATGGTTGGGTGGATTCATACTGATACATTAATAAAAAACCTCCCATTTTAGTTATGACTTCTAGTTCTTATTTTTATCCCCAATCCTACTGTAGATGGGCTTGAGGTTGTAGTGGTCCGACCTTCCTTCAGACAGGTGGGCCTCGGTGAGTCAATTTTTTATAGAGTGGTATCAAAGGTGGTTTGACCTTGGAATAGTGTTTGGAGTTTTTTTCCCTTTTGAGTCTTGGTTGGGAACTTAGGGAAATAATTTTGGAGTGTATCGAGTGAGTATTTTAGGATAGGTAACCTGGTGTTGGTGCGACGATTGATGTATCCATACACCAAGACTCTGGATACCTACTTGTCTAATCAGTATATCGAGACATTAGTTATAGGAAATATTGGTACATGCATCATATAGGATTTAGTATTTTGACTATCCCTCTTAAGTCTGCTCTCCATATATATATTCTCATCTGATTGTGGTACATATTGATTACTTTCAAGAATCCTCTATGAATACTACCATCCAACTTACTAATTTAGGATTACAACAATGATCCAATGAGTGCTAAGGACTTAGTTCATGGGCCATCCCACAATGTGTTTCCTCTAACTGGGAAGGTATCATGACCACCACCTATTGATAATTAGTTAGATTCGGACATTTAGTCCAAGGATTCATGCATTATTAGCGCACTCCATGAGTTCCATTGTTAAAGACCAATGATAACCATAGTGAGAAAGATCCTTAAGTAGTGGAGGATTGGTTTGAGTCGATGGAACTAGTCTTCAAGCCTGTTCAAAACCAAAAATATCATATGGTTTCACTATTATCGAGTCTCTTCCATAGATCAGCTAGGCATTGGAGGAGTTTGTTTAATAAAACCCATGATGAGATGATGCTCTCATGTTCTAACTTCCAAGAACTCTTCTATGAGAAGTAATACCCATCATTCTTGTTCTATGTTCAGATCTAGGAAATTATTGAGCTAAATTATGGTAGTATGATAGAATCTGAATATTACATGAGACTCACTTCCTTATGTGGTACTCCCTTGAAAAGTTTTGATATGGATTATTTTAGACTAGAAAGTTCAATAAGGGTATCCGTAGAGTCATTTGATCTCATTTAGTCTCATTATGTCTTCCCACTTATACTATAGTACTAGAGAGGGCTCTGGTAACTGAGATATTCAAAAAAGAGGGACTTTGGGTGGTTGAAGTGGATGGTGGGTGGCGTGTAGATGAGTCTTCTCCTCTAGTTTGTAGGTTTCAAGCATCGATATCTAAACTGAGGAGGCTTCTCAGACATAGACACATGGTTCTATAACTTAGGGATCTCGTAGAGGATCTATTCATCTTAGAAAAGAGAAATATTATGCTCAAAATGGGAATCGTCACTTGGATCGAGATGTTTTTTCTCATTGAATTGAGAGAGACTTATATACAATGGATCGACCTCCACGGAATAGGTAGCGTCATGATTAAGGATCTCTTAGATGTGTCTAGGGTGGCCCTTGGGGAGGTTGTATTGGAAAATTAGTGAGAGAAACTCAGAAGAGAGGAGTATTTGGTGGAGGAAAATGTTACGATCTCCTACCACCACCACCGCTAGGTGGCCCACAGCATGCTCATGGGGCTAGAGGTTGGGGCCATGGATAGTTCTTGGACATGGAGTGCTATGACCAATCTACACATGAGATGATCTGAGGTGTTATCTATGTTTTTTCTCCTATTGAAATGATACTAGTAGACATAGGTGAGATTAATTCATTTATATCCTTATTTCTATTCTGAGAGATATAGATTCTAGTTAAGACCATATCCCAATAGGTATAGATAGAGGTTTCTATAAGGATTGGTTCTTCAATATCAATCATCTGCTGGTAGTGTGAGTTATCGCTTGGTGGAGAGAGTTTCACATGGGTCCTCTTGGTCATCAGGATGAAGAATTACGAAATAATCATAGGTATGTATTGTTTTATCATATTTTTAGCCTAGATTGACTCTCGCAGATGGCTCAAATGCCTTTAGACAAGTAGGGTAGAATTCTCTTTTATGGGTGAGGTAGATCTCATGGAGGAATGAGTGGGCCTTTCATATAGGAGGATTTATCCCATTACACATTAGTTGTTAATTTTAGTCCTTGGAGTAGTGGACTCTTCAATAATAGGGATTCCTTTAGTAGTGGATGACTTTATATATGTCTTCCACGAGTATGTTCCAAGACTACCTCCAAAGTGGGAGATAGAATTCTTCACTAACTTTCACTCTTGAACTGTGTTGATATCTTTTGCAGAATAATGTATGGCCCCTACTGAGCTCTGAGGGATGAGGGTGCAGTTGAAGGACCTTTAAGAGAATAGTTTTATCAAAACCAATGTGACCCCCTGGGAGATCTAGTTTTGTTTCTGAAAAGGGAGGATGGGGTATTACAGCTTCATATTGATTAACATCACCTAAAACATGATGAAATAAAGAATAAGTTACCCTTTATGAGGATTGATGACCTGTTTTATCATTTGTGAGGTGTGATACAGTTCTCTAAGATCAATCATAGGACTAGCTACCACCAATTGAGGGTTCATGAGGCTGATATTTTGAAGCTTTCATTCTGATTTTGTTATAGAGACTATGTGTTATAGGTGATGCCTTTCAGTATGATGAATTCCTTTGTCGTGTTTATGGATTTTATGAACCGAATATTCCATCCATACATGGACCTATTTTTGGTTTTCTTCATTGATAAAATACTCATCTACTCTATTTTATAGGAGGAGCATGCAAAGCACTTGATAATGGTCCTGGAATTTCTTCACAAGCACCAACTTTCTAGTAATCTCTCAAAGTGACAGTTATAGATATGTGTGGTTCAATTTTCAGTGCATGTCATTTATTATCATATATTAGTTTTAGGCCTAATGAGGATTGATATAGTGAAAAATTAAGATCCACCTAATAGTATATCATAGGTGCATATTTTTCTTGTATTGGTAGGGTAGAATTAGAGTTTCATGGATGACTTCTCTAGGATTGCAGCCCCTTTTACTACCCTAATACATAAAGGGAAGTTTTTTAACTAGAATGAGTAGTTTCAGAGATTCTTTGAGGAGTTGAGGCTAAGGATAACTATTGCTCATATTTTGAGACTATTAAATGAGGGTGTGGAGTACATAGTGTTTTTTGATTCCATTAGAGTTGGTCTTGGCTACCTGTTGATGCATAGGTAGGAAATGATCACATGTGGGTTGATCCAGTTGAGAACCCATGAGAAAAAACTACGCACCTCACATCCTGGAGTTGGTAGTTATAGTCTTATCTATGAAGATTTAAAGACACTATTTTCTAGGAGAACACTTTTTTGTTTACTTAGACAATCATAGTCTCAGGTATATATTAAAAAAAATATATTTAAACCTAAAACAAAGGAACTGGTTGAATTTTCTACAAAACTATGACTTCAATATAGTATATACTCATAGAAAGGGAAATATGGGAGAATATTTTCTTAGCAGGAGGTCCCATTCATTCTTGGTAGAGGAGGCATCTGAAAAGTTCGGTTCTATGCAACTGAACTTGGTAAAGGAGAAGGGTACATATTATCTCCAATCGGTGGTGTTGTATTCTATTCCTCTCCATCATTTGTGAGAAGTTAATTTGGGATAAATCAATTATGAGGTTCTCTATTACTAGATATCATCATAAGATTCACCATATGTATTATCTGAATGAGGGGAATATGTCAACCTTTTTCAGGGATAGATGGTGGTTCTAGTCATGATATAAGAAGATATGATGAGGTATTTTCTTCAAAATTATCCTTTAGTTGTACATACTAGCATAGGGATGATTTATAGGGACATTCAGTGTCGGTTTTGGTGGGTTGTAAAGAGGTAGAGTGTTTCTGAGTTCATCACTTGATGTATCACATGTCATCAGGTAAAGTTTTAGCACCAGGTTCCAGTAGGTCTAACACATACTCTTTAAATCCTGGAGTAGAACTGGGAAAAAATATCTATCAAATTTATTATATGGATTTCATGGATAGAAAGAGGCCATGATGTCATCTAGATGATAGTTTAAAAACATACAAAGTATGCACACTTCCTTTCCATCAGGGAATAGATTTTGGTGGAGATTCTTGGATAGTTTCACATACATAAGATTAGTTGGATCCATGGTGTATACTAGAAAATTTTCTCTAAATAATATGTGTGGTTTACATCATGGTTTTTGAGAGGCCTATAATAGGAATTTGGGACCCATTTTTGGATGAGTAAGAAATTTACCCAAAGAATAATGGGAAAACTAAGCGCATTATCCAAGTGTTGGAGGATGTACTTAAAGATTTTGTTTTAGACTTTGGATGGAGATAGTAGGATCACTTTCCATTGGTAGAGTTTTCTTATTATAATAGTTATCACTCTATGATTGGCATTGTTCCTTTTTAGGCCTTGTACAGGTGACCCTATTGGTTACCCTCATATTGAATTGATATTGGAGAAATATCTCTAGTCATGCTAGATATTTTTTAAGTGATGATGGGGAAATTTCATGTAATCTACGAGCATATGATAACATCCTAGAGCTAATATAAATCTGATGTCGATCGACGTTTTAGGCACTTGTAGTTCGAGCAGGGAGACCATGTTTTCCTAAAAGTCTCCCTACAATGAGGATTATGGAGGTTCTAACAGGGATGCAAGTTATCCCCAATTATCATCGGTCCGTTCAAGATCCTATGAAGGGTTTTTGAGTTTTCTTACCTCATAACCTTACCCCCACAATTGAAGAAGGTTTATGGAATCCCCCATTTGTCACGGTAAAAGAGATGCATGCATGATCCTACACACGTCATTCACTGGGTTGAGTTGGACATCAAGTATGATGCCACCTTCAAGGACTATGCAATGGTGACTGAGAACCGTTAAGAGAGGATCCTATATAGATGAACCATTCCCTTGGTTTGTGTATTATAGCAACATGGGATCATGAAGGAGACCTACTGGGAGCGGGGGTGTCAGATGAGGGCTCAGTATCCCCAACTTTTTGTTTAGCTTGTTCTTTTGGGGGATGAAAAGACTTGAAGTGTGTAATAATTTAGTGAACATTTTCTTTACTTATAATAATTTGAAATATATTAATAAATATTTTCATATCCATGCGCTAATATGACATGATATTCTGAGGCCCGATGAGCTTGGAATTTTTATTTATAAAAATATTAATTATATTAATATCACACATACATAGTTTTCTTGAAAAAGTGGAATAAATCCGAAATTAAGTCTTATATCATAAATATAAGGCCATTATTGAGTTTATAACATGGTTTTTACCTCAAGAATGACCTAAAGTCTGTCATCATCAGACGTTTAGTTGAGGTGATCATTGTCGGTACATTTAAATGAAAAAAAATTAATTAAATAATTTACATTATTATGAAATGCCTAAAAGATATAATTTCCCCTATTTAAACACTATTGTTAAGTTTCACCATGGTTATCCTCATAACCATGGGATCTCTAAAAGGAAGAGATCCATCGTTCTTCATTGGTGGATCACATCGGAGGATGGAGAGAAATCAAATCAAGGTGGATCCATAGGTAGCAAATACAGCTGGATCCTCACATCATTGTAAAATGAGTTATTCAGTAATGATCAATCCCTAATCAATGTAGGGATCATAAATTGTGTATTTACAACCTTTTGATTAAAATATTGATCATGGATTTTATCTTCTTTGATCTATGACAATTATTATTCATATGAGTCATGCAGTTTATCTATTAAATTGATCGGGCATAATTCTTTATCTGATGAACATTTAATCTTTCCTAGTAATACCATTTCTATGATCATATTCCAATAAATATTATCTAATTATAAATTTACTTTTTCTATGTGCTTTATCCCCCTCTGTTCTTCATGACTTCACCATTATCCTATGGGGTCGCGATTCAACTTTTCCAGGCAGTTTTGAGCATGATAAAACCCTTGGATTCATGGAAGATGTTTGTGTGATGAATTAATTGAAAATAAAGGATGTATTAGGATGGATAATATATTACAAGTGATGTTTCGTGGATCTAAGATCTAGTGTGGTGATGAGATCGAGTAGAAGATGGCACTGGGTGGCATGCAGGCTTTGTGTGAATGATTGGTTCTCAATTTTCGGCCACCAAAGGGATGAAATCGACATCCAGAAGTATATCCCACCTATTTTAGGTGGTATTTGAGACAATTTGAGGTAGTTATTTTGGATTTAGAATCAACATGAGGTTTATAGAGTTTCTATGAAAACCCCCAGTACATGTCATATAGTTCAAAATAATACATGTCGTGTACCTCCATTTCTACAGTGGCTAGGGTTTTAATTCAAGTTGAATATCACACACTATGTAGATGGGAATAAAATACATGTGACCCTTCCTATATTTTCAAACCATATACCATCTACATGAATCTAGGGCCCTATGTGTACGGACATGTCATGTACTTAAGTACACATACACAGGCATGGGTAGGAATATACAGGCATAGGTTGAGATGGTTGGTTAGGACACGAGGTGGTCATACACATTGTGTATCCCTAAGGACATGACATGTATATATACACACCTTCTTGAGACGTGTATAGTGATAAAATTTCTAGGAAAATGATTGGTGGTACACACTGTGAGGACCCCATACATGTCATGTAGTCTTATATGAATTTTCTACCTCTCGTATTGTCTTCATTTGGACTCTGATTTTGGCCCACTATTATTCTATCCTTAGTATTTTTCTGTGTAGAACAAGATGGTGGAATTAATAGTAAATTTTTAGATACTATGTGAGATTTTATTATCATTTTTCTTATTTAGGTGATGCTTGATGATGACAGTTATCAATCAGGATCATTAGATGGATTCTGGAGTTAGTACTCCCCTATTACACCAAGGCGTAGGTTCTACACTATATTAGAGAGATTATAGGGTTAGTAATCTTCTATATCACTAGTGTGTGGGTTCCCCATGCTACCAGAGAAATTTAGAAGTTATTAATCCCCTATCACACTAGGGAATGAGTTCCTTAGGATATCAGAGAGATATCAGGGTCAGTAATCCCCTATCACACTAGGGTGTGGGTTCCCCATTTCTTTATATATGTAGATTCAGTGCTCCACATACTACAAAATGTAGTTTTTATACATAAAGAGTGGTAATACCTCATATTTAAGCACCTAAGGGGTGATCCTCCTCTATAGGAGATGTGTGCTCCCTCAGATGTGGACCAAAGTTGTGAGGTGTGGATCCCTCCACTCATATTCTGGCGAGGTTTAATTTGATATTGGGAATCGATGATAGACTTCTAGAGGTGTAGTATTACTCATGAACTTCAATTGGGATAATATATGTATATCCTCTTTATCTCTCTCATTTTGGTATATTTATGATAAACTATATGTGTATCTAAGGGGTTTTTGTTTCCCTCCTTTGGTTTGAGCTAACTTTTGTTCTATATCTCTATAACTCCCTTTTAGTTTTAGGGTATCCTACTAGGTATGTATATAATCACCCCTACATGGTAGTTTCCCACATGTGTCATATCTTGTGAAAATTATGGAAATATCAAAAGTTATTATAATAGAGAATAGTGATACCAAGGTGCATTGACCACGTATGGTGGTCAGGAATAGAGATCAGGAGCAAGGATCTCTTAGCATTTATTATTTCTAGTTTTCATTAGGATAAGAATTCATTTTTATTGGGTGTGTATTTTTTCCATTTTTCACTTTGGTTGTATTTCATTATACTCAAATTTAATACCTAGAGTTTATTTCATACATGGTTTATCTCTATATGTTACACTCTTTACTTTATATTTCTTTGTACTATTGCTTGGAGATAGTTGGGTGTGTGTGTGTGTAAATATAATAGGAAAGGTCTTCCTATTTTAATTATGCCTTATCGGTGCTTATCTCTAGACCCTAGCCTATTGGAGGTGATATTGGGTTTTTTTATTCCTAGCCTTCCTCCAACCAGGTGGGACCCAGTGGGTCAGGTCGTTACACTTTAACTTACCTAAAAAATATATTTTTTAGATTCTTTAGAATCATTGGATTTATTTTTTTACATATTTCACAAGCATTGTGTCAGTAATGCATAAATATTTAAGGTAATTATTTTTTCATGACCCATCCCAATGGGACCCATGATGTGACTCCCCATACTCGCCTCTAATATGATAGGGTCTAGTGAATATAACTAAGTAGTCATATCACTAACATGGGAGGCATTTCATATGTACTAGTATGCATGCACATATCTCCAAGCCCACAAAATAATAAAATGTAAAAACCACTAAGAACCAAATTCATGCATACCAATATATGCCAACCAGAGTACGACATGAATGTAAAGTGAAGATAGAATACAATCCCACTAAAAAGAATTTTGTAACCATAAGTCCAACCTATAAAAAGAGGTACCCGGACTGCTATCTATATCCATAGGAACACCTCGGTTTTCCTAATCTCACAAGGCACCATCTGGTCCTAGTATGTCTAGGACTTTTTCAAAAAGGTCACTCTTCTTCACATGACACGACACGTGAGGGAAAAGTCTATGAAGGGGTGAGTATAAAATACTCAGTAGGGCACCCCAAAACCACAAAGAAATACAGTAAGTAAAGTAAAGTCAGATCTACATAATATATGTCTACAGAACACATAACAAGAATATCTAGATATACTCAAACCAAGACATGTAATCTAGAGGTAAGTCACAACTACTGTATACAAACACTAGGAATTCAGCTTGAAGATTCCACAAAGCACTCATCCAGGAGAACACACTCTTGAGTCTGATAGCACTGATGACATCCGTCTGGGAAGTACTGTTAATTGGGAACTATCATGAGAGAGATCAACAGATATATCTGAATAGAATTATATGATACACAGATGAGGATCATAGATATGGCCATGATTTAATGCTAAAAACTCCATCTAGATCAACATTCTAAGTAGAGGATCTATGCCCAGTGAATTTGGTCACGTCAATAGCAAAGATTCTACCTAGTTAACAAAGAATTAATAGAGGATCCTCTCCAGACTTATAAGGGGATTCCAACAAATCTATCTAGAAAGTTCTATTGAGGGATTATACTCTTATAAGTAGTAAATGATATGCACCAACCTTCTGGGAAGCAATCAAGGGTACAAACTCTAACAAAAATTGTCCAAGATAGAGTGTACAAGTGAATAAATCCATGTATAAAAAAGATATATGGTGTGTAGTATCGTCGCAAATCGTGTTCCTTGACCTTGGGTACTTCCCATGCACAATGGTCCATGTCATTCCAATCTATGCCATGTAGAAGATGGGTACATGACGTGTAGAAGAATTCACACACTATGTCTTTACATCCGGGGACCACCCATGTACTCCGACCATGTTCCAGTACATGGTGTCAACCCGTGTGTCTCTTCCCACATGCCAATACATGGGGTATTCCTTGTACTTGGTATTGACCATGTCATGTGGTGGGGTACGCACCATATAGGCAGCCCATGTACTACACCCCATGTCTGTGTATCTCTCGAGATACACACTGAGTCTCTAGGAAGGACCTAAATGTTGTGTGATAGGGTTACATTCCATCTAACATTTAACTATCTCCATAAACCCTATCCTCCGCTCAATGGGGTCCACACACTGGGTAATCTAGGGTTACACGCCTTTCTCATTGGGATTCTTCAAAATCTAGTGTTCTTCCTCTATGTTCATCGACTGATGATCTATATCTCATTTAGGTGATCCGTTAACCTTGAAACTCATGATCGAGAGTCATCCTATCACCCAAATACCAAATCGAGGTGTTTTGGGCCTTCAATCGGCTCGGGAAACAACTTTAAATCCATCTGGAAAAAAACAGCTCGAAGAATGATATCTCCCAAATTTCTTTGATTCATCCATCGTTGTCACCATCGCACCTCTTCTAGGTTGTCCTGGTGTTGGATCCTCAGTTTAAAATTATTTTACAATGAAACAAAGGTGCAACGATCATTCATTCATAACCCCACATAGAACGAAGAACCTGCATAAAAATGGGGGAGAGAATTTTACATGGAACAAACCTGAGGAATGAACCTCAACCATTGTTCATACTAACCTTGATATGTTCCCATAAGAAGGATAAACAATCAAATAAATATAATAATCAACCCCGTAAATCCCACAATTTAGAAAACCATCCCATAATAATGATCGAACTGCAGATCAACCTATTCCTTGGTTGGTATATGATCATCATTGAATCTAAGAATAGGGGAAAGAATATCAAACAATATGCACTACCTGGGAATTGGATCGTTCATTATTGAAGATCTATTTCCATTGGAAAATCCCATTAAGAATGATCCTCAATCTAATCCTTCGTCATCACCACCAAGAGAATTCTCTAGGGTTTCTCTCTAGATCCTCTAGGTAATTTATAGGGTTATGATCCTAACCCTGGATCCCTACCTAAAGAATTTATTAAATATAAAATGTTTCAATGCATCACTACATTGATAAAATAGAAAAATAAATTCACAATTTATTTTATTTACTAAAAACACCTGAAACTAATTTTCAAAGCTAACCCACACCGGCCGATGTTAATTCGCACCTAGGGTAAAGCCACTACTCTGAATCCAATGGTGCCCTCAGATTTCTAATTTGGAGTCCTATTTAGAATTTATTCTACTTTTTCAAGAAAAATGGGTGAGCATGCTAATTAATATTTTAATATTATTCTAACATTTATTCCTAAAACACCAGATCTCAGAATCGCATGTCATCTTAGCATCTGTTCTAGAGATTATTCCATCTAATATTTAAAAATAATACATGGAAAATCTAAGACATTACATATTTTGTCACTAAAAATTAAAAAAATCAGGATAAAAAAACCATTCATATTTAAAATAAAAATTTAGAACTAAACATAAGTTATTTTTATCTTTTTAACAAAATAGTATTGATTAAAAGAAAGAAAGTGGAATTTTTGACTTTATCTTTTACTTAAATATTATAAAGGTAAAAATAAAAGTTAAATGGAAACAAAATTTCATATTTTATAATTTTTTATGGTTATGTATGAAATATAATCATCCAAATAAATAAATTCAAGTGTTTGAATGAATTTGAATCATTATCATGTTAGTTTTAACCCTAATTAAACCATTTTACATTTACCATGGTAATAAAAATTTATTAGGGTTATCATTTATAATGGAAAAAAAATAATCAAGACCTTTGGAAATAATTTGAATCTCTTGATTCAAAATATAGTATCAATTTTTTAATATCCAATCTCTGTAATTGGTAAAATAAATTTTAATATAAATATGTAAAATATAATTAAAACCCATTTTTAGAAAAATGCATTTTTAAGTATAAAAATTAACTTATATAAAAAAAATATTGATGATTAAAATAGAATTAATTTGTTTTCTTTAAATAAAATGTATAATATTTAACTAAAACCAACATAAAATGGTACTTTTAAATTACTTAATTTAATTAAAATATGTGAGAGTATTTGAAACATCGGTATTTTTCATTATTCACTGAAAATTCAATCATTTCAAAAAAACCCAAAAATTTCACCCTAAGTTAATTTTGACATGCAGATTTCAAAAAAAACATTTTATATAATAAAATTTATAAAATTTTTATAAATAAATTATAATTTTCATAAAAAAATGAAATAAAACCTATTTTTGAAGAAAACATATTGTTAAAACATAAAAATGACTTCACTAAAAATTGAGTGTTTATTTATTAATAATTAATAAATACATCTGTGTTGAGTATGAACTTTATTCATATATTTCATAATGTCATTACTTGTATTTATACCGGCCAATTAAACGGCTAAGTCACATTTAAATAATAATATTTTTATAACATATCTCAATTTTATTAAACCTCGGTGTTTCATGTTAAGAAATCTATCAAGATTATGATTCTTTAAAACTAAATTTTATAGGTGTCACATCCTTCCCCCCCCCCACCCATAAATAACTTTTTTCATCATAATTTTTTCTTGGTCATCAAAGATTCAATATTTTAAAATACCTTTATTGAAAACCCAAATCATTTAGAGGGATAATAAAACCTCTATTAAAAAGGAGAATTTGAAAGGATAAATGTTACCTAAAATAACACATAGTCAGGTTACTAGATAAAAAGAATATTGGTAGGAAGTTAAAATATAGACATTTAGGAGAAAATTATCATCCTAGAACTAATATAGAGTGATAGGTAATATGATCATGAAAGAGTTGATGACCATAAAACCATAAATTAATGAGGGGTGAAAAGATCATTAATTCATCATAAATAAAGGTAAAAGAATAAAATTTTTATTTGAAGATCCTTTTCCTAAATTTGATGGATTCTTTTACTAATAATAATGTTAAAATGAGAAAATATAGTTACTTGATTTGTCTCCATTTTATAAGAACAATTTAAACCTTTGGTTATGATTTGATGAATTTATTATTCATATCTAATTCTAATAAATGAATATTAAAGGTGAATTGTTCATGCCTGAAGAACTAAAATTAAATTTTAACAGATCATAGGATCTGTAAAGGAATTAAAATTCTTTCTTTATTTCTCTAAATATATAACAAAACAAAAAAAATTTGCTCAAGTTATTCAATATGTATAAATATAAAACACTAATCTATAAAACCACAACAATAACCCCCAATGTTCAACTTAATCCATTACATAAATAGTTAACTTTAAGACTCCTCTAAAATATATCTGACCAAATTAGAAACCCAAAATATAAAGGATTTGATCACATATTTTTTTTAATATCAAGAAAACTATTATCTCTAAATAATATAAATTTCTCATAATGTCATATAATAAAAATGTATATAACCAAATCATATACTCTCAAAAATATTATTATTATTTCCAAAAATATATTAAATAGCTATAAATCCATAATAAAATTATATATTCTCAAATTATCTTTACCTCAATCAGATAACATTCCTAATATATCACTTCTTCAAAAAAAAAAATCTTAGTCTCCAAATCACTTTTCAATCCTACGGTTTTGTATATTATAAAAATATATTCCCAATTATATTAACTCTTTTATCCTAATAAACTATAATTACCTAAATATCAATGATTATATTAACCCTAAATATTATCAATAACTTTAAATTTATGTCTATAAAATATACAATCATTATTCCTCAAATAACCTTTTCACTTAAACATATAGTAAACCAAAGGGTTTTATTCCCATAAATATTTTTTAAAATATATTTATTCATGTTAAAGTCCAATTGCATAAAACCTAAAATGGGATATCTATTCCCTTAACCTTATTATTATCCTTAGAATTATTAACCCAAGACACTTTTCATGTATCTCATATCAATATGGTGTATCATAAGTTTCTATAGATTATATTCTCACATTCATAATAATGGTTTATAAATAAAAATGTTAATTAATCTAAACATGTCCCTTGGGAGTGTTAAACAAGGTGTTCAGTAAGGTGACACTCACTATGCACTAGTATTATGGTTAATATTTATTCTACAAACTCTTTTTGGATTTATTACCCCTAGATTCATTTGTTCCAAAATCACATCCACTTGTAGTATCCGGACAGGGATGTATTGCTAGATAAACTACATAATCACTATATTACTAAAGATTTTATTATATTTTCTTAAAATTATATATCCTCAAATTCTTTTAAGGGTTATGTTTCCTAATCTATGTTTTTCTAATCTAGTTCCAAAAGTTTCTTCAAAACATTCTATGATTCCAAATGTAATGACCTTGGCCCTAGAACCCGAGATCCGTTGGTTAATTTTTTACATTTTACTAGATACAAGTGACTGCATCACAAAGGATAGAATAGTATAGTAGTATTAAATATCCAAATACAAAAATTCTTCTCATTACATTGGTAATAAAATGTAAAAACATATTTAAAGTAAAAAATTATGCATCCTTGAACTTATTTAAATATTCCTTCTTTATATCATGGGTAAAGGAAACAGAATGTGGGTGAGATTAAATATATAATAAGGGTTACATATAGAAAAATATATCTTGATTAAATGATTCATAATAAATGGTAAGGTAAATATCTAAAAACGCATGAAATTTATAGAAAACTCAGCCTTTTACATATATTGTTATATGATTTTTAACATAAATATCTAATAAATACAAACCAGGGATTAAAAATACTAGTTTATTTAGAAGACTAGGTACATAAAACATCAACATGAAACTAAAATAAAAATTATTTATTTAAATATCTATAATGATCTCCTAAATCCCTTTGAGATTCAAAAACTATAGAGAATAACCTGGGAAGTACTTTTTTTGAGAAAAGATAAGATATATTACCGATCAAGCAAACCAGGCATATAAAGCCAATCTGGAAATGAGTCCACCCAACAATGATCACCCCAAGATTTCCCAAAATGATACAAATAATGAGCTTCCATATTCCCTCCTCGCTTGATAAAAGAAAATTTGCATGCAGCAAAACCTTCGGTTAATGACCAAATCTTCCTCAAGATAAGTCTATATGGTTGAGATGCATCGTCCTTAGAAGCTAGAGCGTTCAACACTTCGAGGTAGTTGGATTCCACCAAAACCTTGGGCCAATTTTTTGAATAGGAAAAAATGATCCCATGGAGGATGGCAGATGCCTCTTCCACCATAGGGCTCCATGGGAAAGGTACATCTTGGCACTGAACTTCCACAATCTGGCCAAAACTATTATGAGCAATGAGTCCAATACTAACCCTGGAATTAGTAGAGACAGCAGCATCTGTATTGATCTTGAGGAAACCCTCAGGGGGGGAGACCAACAAGGAGCCGGCTGTAGAGTGTTTCCCAAAGGAGGCACTGAATCGTTATTCTTCCAACCGTTCATCCATTCCATATCCCTATCCACCCAAAGATGAGTATGGGTCACCTTCATTTGGAAAATGAGATCATTTCGTCGAGTCCACACTAACCAAGTAATTGTGCAGATCAACCCCACCACTCTCGTTTCAAGATAATCCACCCATTTAACCAGATGTTGGACTAGCCCAATTGAAAGATCAAAGAACAAACCAAAATCCGATTTCCATGCCTTCTACACCCCTTCCACCCCACGACAGGAAATAATTGCATGAAAAGGGGATTCCACCTATTGGAGGCACAATGGATAGGTGTCATCCTCCGCTAAATGTCATCGCACCAAAAAGTCATGGGTTGGGAGAACCCCAGAGCAGACCTTCCACCAAAATAATTTCACCTTAGGGGGGGGAGTGAGCACCCAGATAATCTTCCATCGATAATCAGGAAAGGCCTGGGCCACTCCTTGGACTCGCAATTTGTAACCCGAGTAGACAGAATATCTTCCATGAGACTCCCCGGTCCAGCAAAGCTAGTCACTACCCATCCCTGGTGTGAGAGGAATACTTAGGATGAGTTGACGGTCAACCTCATTAAACCAGCTATAAATCTTCCCACGATCCCAGTCCTCGAGTGAGTCATTGATTAGATCTCGTACCCTTGCATCTTCGAAACCAGGAACAATAGCCGAAGATACCTTATGGTTAATTCCATTTTCCCACTAGGAGTTTTTCCAAACATGAACATTATTCCCATCATAAATTCTCCAGACGCAGCCCATGTCAAGGAGGGATCTTGCGACCCATATTCTTCTCCACAAAAAACTCAGCCTTGGCCCCAACTGGGCATGAAATAAGTCAAAATTAGGGAAATATTTTACTCGCAGAACCTTTGAGAACATGGAATATGGGTGGGAGAGGAGGCACCATCCTTGCTTTTCCAGAAGAGCATCGTTAAACCATTTGATATTCCTAAAGCCAAGGCCCCCATGAAATTTTGAAATGCAAAGATTCTCCCAATACATCCAGTTTGAGTTATGTTTTCCCTCATAAGAGCCCCACCAAAAATTGTCCAACTGGGAGTGGATCTGATCGATGAGAGTTTCTAGGAATTTAAATAGTGATATAGCATAAGAAGCGATTGCTTGGGCCACTGACTTCACGAGAACTTCCTTTCCCACCTTGGAAATCTTCTTACTAGACCAAAGACAAATCAGATTATCCACCTTGTCCATAATTGAGGATAACACTTGTTTTTTTGACCTACCAACAAGGGTCGGGAGGCCAAGGTACTTAGGATGATTCTCAACCAGCGGAAAACCACACATTCTCTGCAGCTCCTCTCTCTTTACTTGTGAGATGCCTTTACTGAAAGATAACTCTGATTTCGAAGGACTAAGACATTGCCCAGAAGCCCTTTAGTATAGATTGATGATATGCAACACTGAACTGCGTTCTTGTGGGGTAGCACGAGCAAAAATAAGGTTATCATCTACAAATAAGAGATGGGAGATAGGTTCATTTCTATATACCTTAGCACCGTGGATAATTCCTTGATTTGACGCCTTCAAAAGGAGGTGAGAAAAAACATCAGCCACCAGAATGAAGAGATAAGGTGAAAGGGGATCCCCTTGTCTCAAACCTCTCGACAGTTTAAATCTTGCTGAAGGGGGCCTTTTATATTAATTCTGTAGGAGACAAACGTAACTCAATTCATGATATTAGAAACTCATCGCATCCCAAAGCCCAACTTGGAGAGAACAAGTTCAAGAAAAGGCCTTTCAACTCTGTCATAAGCTTTCATCATATCTAATTTTATTTCCATGATGCCTCTCTTAGAAGAGGAACGAGTTTTTATAGAGTGGAATACTTCAAAAACGATGGTAGAATTATCAGTAATAGATCTCTTTAGAGCAAAATCACTTTGGTTATCAGAAACAATCAACGGGAAGAAGTCCCTAAGTCTGGTTACCAAGATTTTGGAGAAAATTCTGTAAACCACATTGCACGGACTGATTGGCCGAAACTATGAGACTTTTTGAGGGCACTGAGTTTTTGGGATAAGAGTAATAATATTTTATTAAGGGATTAAAGAGATTATCTACCTGCCCACACAAACTTCAACAGGGCCACCACATCATGCCCAATGATATGCCAAAGCGTTTAAAGAACAGATCATGAAACCCATTAGGCCTCGGGGCCTTGGTAGAGTTAATAAGATACAGAGCTCCAAAAACTTCATCATCAGAGATATATATTTCCAACTAACGATTCAAATATTCTGTAATCAAATTTGGGATGCAGCTAGTCAGACCTGTAGGAGTACTGATTCTTTCCGCTTCATAGAGTTTGTTGAAAAAATTCAGGATGATGGAGTGAATATCCTTGATATCATGAACAAATCTCCCATTGGGATCCTCCAGATGCGCGATAATATTTTTCCTTCTTTGTACAGACACTCTATGGTGAAAGTAGTTGGTATTTTTATCACCATTTCTGATGTGAGACTCTCTTTCCAGAAGAAACCAGAAACTCTCCTTCTCCCTCAGCACTGCATTAAGGTTCTTTTTTGCAATGGAGATATTTTCAAGAACAGAGGCATAAAAAGGAGAAGAGTGGAGTCGCTTTAAACGATTCTCAGCCTCATTAATGTGTCTGTCAAAGTATTCAAACCTCTCTAAGCTCCACTTCTGTAAGAAAGATGCAGTATTGCATATATTAGACATGATGCACTGATTTGGTCCCTCTCATGCTGCTTGGACCACTTTTTCACAGTTGTTGTCTTGGATCCACATACTTTCAAATCAAAATTTCCGCACAGGCCTCCTTTGTTTCCCTTGAGAGAGCTTCAACAAGATTATTGGGCAGTGGTCATAAGAGACTGGGGGTAGGTGAACAATAGAGAAGGCATGAAAAATAGAATTCCACTCATCATTCCCAACAAATCTATCAAACCTTTCCACAAGATGGTTCTCCATTGACCTACCCCGCCTCCAGGTGAATAGAGAGCCAAAAAACCCGAGGTCATGAAGAGATTTCGACACAAGGGAGTTCTTAAACTCATCTATAGCAGTGTCACTCCTCACGTGTCCCCCTTCTTTTTCATGATGAAAAAGGACGTCGTTGAAATCCCCCCCAATCAGAAGAGGGATAGGTAAAGAGTTCTGCAGCTGATTCAAAAGTTATGCATAACATGTGATCCAAATAGCATAACATGCTATCATAAAAGATAATTCTTGTGAATGCTATCATAACAAGAAGTAAATAATATCATAAGATCATTTCAATATAGGAAATTGTCAAAAACATGTAACATGATATAAACATAAGGTAAGGATAAATTCTAAGAAAATGTTGCATAGTGAAATAAAATGGTAATCATGTAATTATATAAATTGAAATGGTCTCATAAGCCCATATGTGTTTTTACATAGGGACGATTCATATAGTAAAAATTCTAATGTTAAGTGGTTAGTTCGTTTAGGCCATTTTACCGACCATCACAAAACAGATTTTTTTATTTAATTAAATAATTATTAAAACATTTTAGATCTTTAAATAATTTATAATATAATAATTATAATAGTATTAAACCATAATTTTTTTACTACAACCAGCCTTTAAGGTAGTGGACAAAAATGAAGTGTGTTGTTCATGGAGATGGTGAACCATCCATATTGAAAACAACGTTTTTCTATTATAATATAAATAAGTCATAGAATATGGTTATTACACCATAATAATAACATATCATTATATTTAGGATAATGATGTTACTATGTATAGGTGTATGGAGATCATATGGGGTTATAGAAGAATAATTAAATTAAAAGAAATTTAGTTTAGTGTTTACCTCTCCATTTGATTGTATACTTCTAAAATACCACTAAAGTCTCCTTGAAATGGTATTTGTATGATACCAGAATCACTAGGATGTGGGGGATAGATTTGGGAAGGGAATTGGGCATAAATTTTAAAATATCTAAGGCTTGGTATTTTTAAGGAGAAGGGGTGGTGAGGGGTGGTATTTATAAGGATGGGAGAGGGTTTTTTTAATATTATAATCATTAGTTTATTATTTTCACTCAAGACTACCAATAGTATTGATTATTATGACTATATAAATTAACTTATTTATGTTGGTTCAAAATAATGGGTTATTATATCATCCATGACTCAAAAATTCTTTTATTTATCTTATAATGTTAAATATCATATTTTACCATATTTTACTATTCACCAAAAATTCAACTATTTTAAAAAAAAAAATAACCCTAACCATTTTTTAATGTGTAAATTAAGAAAATGAAATCTATTTTATAGAAATAATTTTCTACCTATTATAAATTTAATTTTGAAATAAAATCCTCATTTATTTGAAAAATGTTAATTTTAATATTATGATCAATTTTCATACCCTTTTAAATAATTACATAAGGTCTCATAAAATTATATTATCATTATAATAAAATATAGTTCTAATTTATAAATTCATTTTATGAAAATAAAATTTCTCTTAAATCGTTATATTTATTAGAAATGTGTAATTAAAACATTTCTATTTTACAAGAATACAAGAACATAATTTATCATTTTTAATAAATTTATTTACTTTTACTAGGATATAAATATATCTTATTTTCATTTTATAAGATACTTAAATATTATTTTACACTTACATAGGTTATGTTACTATTTTAATGGTTACATTACTATTCCTAATGATCATATTACTATTCCAATGGTCATATTTCTATTCTAATAGTAAAATTTGTAACGGTCATATGAGATCCCAAATTTTTATAAATACCACATATTTCATTCATTGTTCATTATATTATATTTTCTATCAAGTTTATATATTTTCATTTTTTGAAATTCATATTACATTGAAAATATCCCCCTAAAATTTTGTTCATGATTATGATTATTCTAGGTGATCGAGAAAATCTAAATTATCCTATTATTATTATCTTATTTTTAATTTTTTCCATTGTAATACTTTCAATTATTATAGAAATATTTATTATCTTAATGTAATGTTCAAATTAATATAATAAAATATTGTTGGTTTTATCATTTAGTGTTTGTGATTTACTAAATATCACACATTTAAATAATCATACAGAAAATTTCATTGATAGAATTATTGGTTATTATATTCTCCCCCTTAGGAAATTTCTCCCTCAAAATTTCATTTTACATACTAAGGTGAAAATAGGAAAAATAACTTATAATTAATATCATCCTTTGGTTCCCATGTTTCCTCCTCATATTTAGGGTTTCACCATAGTACCTTGACTAGGTGATTTGTCTTCTTTTATAAAGCTTTATCTCTACAATTCAAGATCATCACTGACTGCTCCTCCTAAGAGAGACCATTTTCCAATTTCACCACCTATGAATTAAGTAAATTTGATGGAAATGTATGTACTTCTTCAATAGGTATACATGGAATATGTTATTTACTTGATAAAGGTATGGTGGGAGTGTTTTTTAATATGAAATAGCTTTGATGTGATTGAGAATTTCAAAAGGGCCCAATGTACCTAGAACTTGACTTTTCCCTTCTTCACAATTCTCATGAATCACTTCCATAGAGATATGTGGAGGAATAATTTATCTCTAACCTCAAACTCCAGGGCTCATAAATGATTGTTATCATATCTCTTCAATCAAATTTGATCATCCCCAATATTCTACTGAATGATATTGTCCTTTTTTACAATTTCATAAACCATTTTGGGTCTCATTTTCTTGTGTTCACTAACTTCAACCCAACATAACAATGTTCTACATGTCATTACATAAAGGGATTCATAATGAGCCATTTAGATATTGGATTTAAAGTTATTATTATAAGAGATCTTGACCATAGGAATATGTTGATCTCATCCTCCTTTGAATTCTATTGAGCATGCTTTCAACATATCTTCAAGTGGATGTATAGTCTACTCAGATTGGCCATTGGTTTGAGGGTGATAAGTTGTAGTGAAGTTAAATTAAGTGATTATATCATGTGAAATATTTTTCTAGAACATAGAGTAAAATCTTATATCTTGGTCAGATACAATCAACAATGGTGTTCCATATAGCCTCACCACTTCTATGATGTATATCCTTACAAGTTGATTCAGTGATAAGTCCTCTCTAATTAAAATGATGTGGTAAGTCTTTGTAAGATAATCCACCATAACCAATATCAAATTATTTATACATAATTTATTTATAATACCAGAAAAAAAAATCCATAGTGATGTTTTCTCATTTCCATGTAGATTTGGGGAATAGTTTCATCATCCCCTTAGACTTTTTCCTTTCACCCTTCACCTGCTAACATACCAGGAATTTTGATGTACATTCTATGATCTTCTTCTATATATAATCCCAATGATAGTTATCTTGTGGTTCTCAAAAATCTTCATGATCCCTAGGTGGATTGAGAAGGTCAATATAGGTGTATCATTAAACAACTCCTTCTTTATCTTTGGATTTAATGACACACATAGTCCTAACCCAAATATTACAACTACTTTTTCATCAATTTTAAACTTTTAGGATTTACCTTTTCTTATAGCTTCATCGTTATTCTATATTTCCATATCATATATTTGAGAAACCTTTAATTTTTCTAGAATTAATATTTTTTAAATCATTTGAGAAATGAATGATGATCTTCCTTCCTTTATAACCCCCATGTCCATCCTTCTCAAGTCTAAGGATATTATATCCTTCTTAATTCTCATCATTAATAAGGTTTTTGGATCCTCTCTATGCAGATCATATTCTAATTTATTTTTTTTTCTAGTATGATAGTAGATTAATTAGTCATAGTTATTGATTGGCTCCAACCATCTTCATTGGTACATATTAAGATCTTTCTATGTGAATATATAATTGAGGCTCTTATGATTCGTATATATTTCACACTTCTCCCTATAGATATAGTGCTGCTAGATTTTAAATATCATTATCACTAAATCCAAATAAAAATCATGTGTTGCATAGTTCTACTTATGAACATTCAACTACCTTAATTAATAGGTAATCACTTAATCATTTTTTATCAGTACACAGTCTAAGATCTTCTTTGAAACACTGTTGTATTCCACAAAAAGTTCCCCACTTGTGGGTAGTGTAAGTACTAGTGTAGTGATAAGCCTATTTTACAATTATATGAATATATATTCACATTCATTAGTCTCATCAAAATTTACTTCCATATTAGTTATCTTGGTTAGAATGTTTTAAAATTGTGAGTATTTTATCCCAAATCATTGTTAATACCCAGGTAGTCCAAGGAAAATATGGATATCTATTATCAAGGTTGGTCTATTCCACTCCTAAATTTCCTTTTTCATATAATGTTCCATATATATCCTTATTCTAGTGATTACATTCCCCAATAATGATACTTCTTCCATCTATAACTTATATTTACCATGCTTTGCATATAGCTTCTCCATTCTCAATGTATTTATCATAGTATTAAAATTTTCCTCATGATCCTGCTTACTTTTAGAGTATATCAAAATATCATCTATAAAAACTACCAAAAATATATTGAAGTATTATCTAAAGACACTATTCATTATGTCTAAAAAAATTGGGGCATTAGTGTGTCTGAAGGGAATAAATATAAACTTATAGTTGTTGAGTCAATAAGGTTTTCCTTATGACTTTTCCATTCCTTTTTGTTTTGAAAATCACAAACACCTTATCTTTAAGAAAAATTTCTTTTATAAGGAAAATCGCTTTTATAAGGAAAATCGCTTTTATAAGGAAAATTGCTTTTATAAGGAAGATTGCTTTTATAAGGAAAATTAATTTTTTAAGGAAAATCGCTTTTGTAAGGAAAATTATCCTTATCATATTTTCATTATCTATATTCATATTTTTCTTAAGTATAAGAATCGGATTCATTTCTATATTCTCGGAATCGTTTAAAACTTTGATATGAAGCATTCTGTTTTTGGCTCTGAATTCTGGATACGAACTCTAATAAAGTTCCACTCCGAATTCTGGATACGAACTCTAATAAAGTTCCACTCCGAATTTTGGATACGAACTCTCATGAAGTTCGACATCGAAATCTAATGACGAATCCTGATTACTAATTCTCATTACGAATTCTGATGACGAATTTTCATTCCGAATTCTCATTCCGAATTCACCTATTAAACAGAATCTGATTATCTTTACTTTATACACTCTGAATTTATTTAGACTCTGAATATTATTTTTGGTTAGACTCTGAACTTTCATTTTTCTTACACTTTTATAATGTGTCTACTCTTTGATATTCTGCTTACACTCCGAACCTTCACTCCGAATCTTCACTCCGAACTTTTGAGTTAGACTTAAAACGATGTCGTACATTCTCTTACACTTGTTTTTTTACAAAACGATGTCGTCTATTCCGTTATAAACTAACCGTTGGTTAAGTGACACGTGTGCAGGTCCCTCCGATTTTTAAGGAAGATATGACCGTTGGAAAGGAGGTTGATCGAGCCTATAAATAGGAGCTCATTTTAAAGATCTCAATGAATGATTTTTGAAACTGATATTCGGTTAATGTGATTTCATGCTTGAAGTGATTTCTAGAGAGAGAGGCTCTTATTAACTCTCAAAGCTTTGTGAGACTCCGAATGTTGGTGATTACATTCGAGGACTTCTGGGGATAGGAAGACAGAGGTGCCGACTACCTTGAAGTTCGAGGGCTTCCTTGCTGAGGAAGACAGAGGTTCCAACTACCTTGAAGTTGAGGGCATGCGGGGATAGCAAGATAGAGATTCTGATATTCGTATCGAGGGCTTACCCTGGTGTGGGTAAGACAAACTTTCTTGAAAGTATAAATCAAGGGACCTTTATCCAAGGTTGTTGGATACCCTTCTCTTTGGGTTAAAAGACTTATATCTTGTTACTTGTAGTTTTACTACTTGTTTGTTTCCGCTGCATATTATATTGTAAGGAAAGTATAACTTTCTTATACTTCCCTACTTGTACTCTTTTTTATTTAGATTCTATAGGCTTTAAGGTAGAATCTCATATTGTAATCTTTAGTTAAGTTTCAATTTCCGGATCCATATTTCTGGAACCTACTTTCGGAATCTCTTTCTAGTTTTAAGAAAGTACATAGAACTTGAAGTTTATAACTTCATTCCTTATTCCGATTTTTCAATTGGTCTTAGAGGTGTTGTGAATTTTCTTAGTTTAACTTTGTTAAACTTAGCTCTTTCCGTTGTTTAAGGAAATTTTTAAAGTATACAATTCACCCCCCTCTTGTATATTGAGCATCTACATCATTATTTCGATCCTACAATTGGTATCAAAGGAGGTCTCTAAAATACTTATACTCACGCATAAGTTTTTCTTGCTCATTTTCCTTTATTATTCATACTTTCTTAGAAAGTTCTTTATCATTCTGAACTTTGTCATTCCGAACTTTGTCATTCCGAACCTTGTGGTTACGAACTTTTTCTACTAACTAGTTTGGTTGCCCAAGTTGTTTAAGTATGGCAGGAATCAATGTTGGTTCCATTGATAATCTAAATCCTACAAGACCACCAATATTTGATGGTAATTACTATGAGTACCGGAGATATCGAATGAAGACTTTTGTTATCAACACTGGAGTGGACAATTTTGTTATGCTTACTGGTGATTATAAAATTCCTGATAAGGAAGTTGTAACTTTCACTGACCAGGAAAAGCAAGAGTATCAACTCAATTATAAGGTACGAAATACTTTACTTTGTTCAATGACTAAAAATATATATAGCCAAATTTCTTATTGTGAAGCAGCTAATTGTATATGGAAGAAGTTATAAGTTACACACTTTAGAACTTCGAAAGTGATTGAGACTAGGAGAGCTATGCTTAGAGCTGAATACCATGGCTTTAATTTTCCTTATAGTGAACCAATCTGTAAAGTTCAACAGAGATTTATGACTATAGTTAACAGTTTACATTCTATGGGAGAGAAAGGGTTAGATGATGAAGCACTTGTGGATAAGATAGTTGATATCATGCCCAATGAATGGGAATCCAAAAGAACAGTTATTGATGAGAATAGGAAGGTTACTCAAATTTCTCTTGATGAGATTTTCGGAACTCTTCTCCAAAATGAAACAAGAATGAAGAGAGATGCTGATAACATCAAGAAGAAAAATGGAAATGGTACTGTTGCTTTTACAACAACATCAAATCAGATAAAAGCTAAGACTCCTGAGAGGGTAACCAGATCCAATTCTAAGAAAGTTATTTTCCAATCAGATTCTAGTGAGAGTGAAATCTCTGAAAATGAGTTAGCAAATCTTGCTCGAAGGATGAACAAGATAGCTGGCCAAAGAAGTTTCCAATCCAAGTATAAGAAAAAGTAAAGGAAAGATAGGAAAGATAGAGAAGTTACATGTTATGAATGCAAGAGAGTTGAACATATTAGACCAGATTGCCCTTTGATCAAAAAGAAAGAAAGGAAAGAAAGGCATTCAGACAGGAACAGAAAGAAGTATTATAAATCCAAAGCTAAAAAGGTTCTGAAATCTAATGACACCTGGAGTGCCAGTGGTGGTGACTCTTCAGATGAATCTTCTGATTATGAATCTTCAGGGAAGAAGAATATTGGTCTTATAGCCAGACTACCTATTGACAATCATTGTTTTATGGCTAAGGTACGAAATGATGAATCATTGACCAATGTATCTTTAAATTCTAATGATTTTAAGTATTATAAATCCTCAGATAAAGAATCCTCTTCTGATGAAGAAAATACTTCACCTACTTATGAAGAAGTTTCTAGGTTTGCTGAACTTCTTGAGATTGAGAACTCTAAACTCAATAAGAAACTTGATAAGGAAAACTCTAGGAATAATATTCTTACAAAAGAGATATCAGATCTTTCTAAAGATCTTGATAAGAAAAATGCTGATTTTGAAAATATTTCAAAAAATCTTGAGGAAGTAAATTCTGAGAAGAACAAACTTTCTAACGAGTTAGAAAAAGTAATTTCTAAGAAAAAAAAATTCGAGTCTATCTCTAGTTCTAAATCTAATGATTTTGAGGATAAAAACTTGGTTATAAAACTCAAGTCTGAAATTTTTTCCTTAAAGAAGTGTTTATCAAACTTTACCCATGGTAAGGAAAATTTTGATAAAATGAATTCCCAAATACGACCTTTAAGAAATAAATCCGGATTTGGTTATACCCATGCAAAACCAACTTTTAGTAAAAATTACTTTGTTCCTCAAAGTGTCCCATTTTGTACCAAGTGTCAATGTGGGGGTCACTCGGAAAGGAATTATTCCTTAAACAAAACTCAATCTCTAGGATTTCATAAATCTTATTTCTCTAAGAAAATGTGGGTACCTAAAATTTTGTTATCTAGAAATCTCGGATCCAAACAAGTTTGGATTCTGAAAGTCTAATTCTTTTCTTGATTTCAGGAAAATAAAGAGAGTACCAGCAGCAACACATGGTACATGGATAGTGGATGTTCCCAGAACATGACTAGTAACAAAAGCTATTTTGAAAATATTATCAAAACGAAAGGGGGAAAGGTAACTTTCAGAGATAATGCTAAGGGAGAGATTATTGGTATTGGTAATATTGTTCTTCTAGGTAAAACTTTGATTTCAAACGTTTTATTTGTTAAGGGTCTTAAGAAAAACCTCATTAGCATAAGTCAGTTATGTGATGAAGGATACCTTTTGAATTTTAGGAATGATAAGTTCTTAGTTCACAATTCCAAGGAAGAATTTATTCTCTCAGCCAATAGGCAAGAGAATGTTTACACCTTAAATTTATAAGACCTCAAGAGCCAAGATTTACCTTGCCTAAGTGCAATGGAAGATCATTCCTGGTTGTGGCATGGAAGACTAGGACATTGTAACCTTAGGAACTTATGCAAACTCTCTAAGAAGAAAATAGTTAAGGATCTACCGGAGCTTAGATTTTATTCTTCTAAAGTTTGTGATCCTTTTCAGTATGGAAAGAAACATAAATCTAGTTTTAAATCAATCAGTGAAGTCTCAACAACTGATGAATTATAGTTAGTGCACATGGACCTTTTTGGTCCAACAAAAACTGGAAGTATTGAAGGAAAATACTATGTGTTTGTTCTAGTTGATGATTACACAAGATTTACTTGGGTTTATTTTCTAGAAAAAAAGTCTGAAGCTTTTTCTTATTTCAAAAGTTTTAGAGCTCAAGTTAAAAATGAGAAAAACCTTCCATTGAAAACTATTCATATTGATCATGGAGGAGAATTTCAAAATTCTGAATTTGAAACTTTTTGTAGTAGAAAAGGTATTACTCACAATTTTTCAGCACCTAGAACTCCTCAACGGAATGGTTTAGTTGAAAGAATAAATAGAATTCTTCAAGAGATAACTAGAACCATGTTGAGTGAATATTCTATAGCTAGACTTTTTTGGGCTGAAGCTATAAGTACTGCTTTCTATACTATAAATCGAGTTTTGATTAGACCTTTTCTTAATAAAACTTCTTATGAGTTATGGAATTGTAGAAAACCAAGACTATCCTGCTTCAAGGTTTTTGGTTGCAAGGTATTAATTCTGAATACTAAAGATAACTTACATAAATTCACAACAAAATCTGATGAAGGAATTTTCTTAGGTTATTCCACAACTTCTAAGGCTTATAGAGTTTTTAATAAAAATACTTGTACTGTTGAAGAAACAGTACAGGTAAAATTTGATGAGTCTGACCCTTTTGTTTTTAAACCATCCCAATATTCATCCTCGGATGTGTTTTCAAAAACTGATTGTCAACCTTTGATAGAAGATCCTTATGATAAGGAAAATGTTCAAGAAGATACTTCTGAATTATTTACCCCAGAAGACTTTCTACCCTATGTTGATGAACAGGTTTTACAAAACCCAAATCAGGTGTATCTTAAGAATCATCCCAGTGATAGTATCATTGGTGATGTAAATAAACCTGTAAGGACTATAAATTCCTTAAGAAATGAAGTAGAACATCTAGAATTTCTTTCCCAATTAGAACCAAAAAGAACTGATGAAGCTTTAGGTGATGATGATTGGATCAAAGCTATGCAAGATGAACTAAATGAATTTGAAAGGAACAAAGTCTGGATCTTGGTTGAAAGACCTAAGGAAACTTATGTTATTGGAGTAAAGTGGGTCTTCAGAAACAAGTGTGATGAAAATGGAGTCATAGTAATAAATAAATCTAGACTTGTTGTTAAAGGCTATAATCAGCAAGAGGGAATAGACTATGAAGAAACCTATGCTCCAGTAGCTAGACTTGAATCTATCCATATTCTACTTGCCTTTGCAGCATTCTTTAATTTCAAACTTTTTCAAATGGATGTTAAATGTGATTTTCTTAACGGTTATGTCCAAGAGGAAGTTTTTGTTGAACAACCTCCTGGCTTTGAAGATAAAAAACATCCTGATCATGTTTTTAGACTTACCAAAGCTCTGTATGGTCTTAAACAAGCCCCACGATCATGGTATGATAGACTCACTGGATTTTTGCTTCAAAATAACTATGTTAAGGGAAATGCAGATCCAACCCTTTTTATAAAGAAAGATAAGAAAAATGTTTTGATTGTTCAAATTTATGTTGATGACATCATATTTGGTTCAACTCAGCGATCTTTAACTGACTCTTTTGCAAGTCTAATGAAATCTGAGTTTGAAATGAGTATGATGGGTGAGTTAACTTTTTTCCTTGGTTTTAAAATTTCTCAAAAACCAGAAGGAATCTATATATCTCAACATAAGTATATTAAAGATATTCTCAAAAAGTATGGTTATGACAACACTAAGAGTATAAGTACTCCCATTGGTACCTCAAACTCTTTAGATCTTGATGAAGCTAGGAAACCAGTAGATCAAACATCTTTTAGAGGTATGATAGGAAGTTTACTTTACTTAATAGCTAGTCAACCAGACTTAATGTTCTCAGTATGCTTATGTGCAAGATATCAATCAAATCCTAAGGAATCTCACTTAAAGGCAGTAAAAAGAATTTTTCTCTACCTTAAGGGAACCATGGATCTAGGATTATTTTATACTTCTGGAAATGATTTTGTTCTAAAAAGATTTTCTGATGCTGACTTTGGTGGATGTATAATGGATAGAAAAAAGTACATCCGGAAATTTTCATTTATTAGGAGATTCATTAGTTTCTTGGTCTTGCAAGAAGAAACATTCTGTAGCACTCTCCACTGCTGAAGCTGAATATGTAGCAGCTGGAAGTTGTTGTGCTCAAGTGTTGTGGATGCAACACACACTCACAGACTATGGTTTGAGTTTTACTAAAACTCAGATTTTGTGTGATAACACAAGTGTCATTGCCCTAAGTAAGAACCCTGCACATCACTCTCGTGAAAAACACATAGATATTAGGCATCACTTTCTTAGGTATCACACACTAAAAGGAGATATTATTCTTCAGTTTATTGGAACGCAAGATCAACTTGCTGATATTTTCACAAAATCTTTGCCTTCTAATAGATTTGAATATATTAAACAAAAGTTAGGAATGATAAATATAAGTTAATCATTCTTCATTAACTTCTTGTTGAACTATTCTCCTTACAGTAATAAATTCCTTTTCATAGGGGGATTACATATGCTTAATTTTCATTATTTTTAAAATGAGTTTAAAATTTTCGTACTGAAATGTTCGGAATTAGATTTTCGTACTGAGACTTTCGTAGTAATATTTCCATATTGAGACTTTCACAAGGACATTCAAGTACTGAAATTCTTATAATGAAATTCTCATACTGAAATTCTTGTAATGGCATTCTCATACTGAAATTCTTGTAATGACATTCTCATACTGAAATTATTGTAATGAAATTTTCGTACTGAAATCCTTATATTGTTTTTTCGTTTTTTTATTATTCTTTTCGTACTAAGTTTTCCTTACTAAGATTGTATTTCATAGTAAGTTTTGCAAACTATGTCTTTTCATAGTAAAGTTTTTTCATAGTTTTTTTTTAAAAGAAATGTTACTCATTACGAATAATCCCTCTAAGCCAATCCGAAAGGTATGATTTCCTTACTCAAGTTTTCATAATCATAATTTAATTGCTGGTGTTTTCTTATATTTTGTTTTCGAATTCTATTTTTCTTAAATCTTTGTTTTAATAAAAACCTCAAAAGATCGGATTCAAATTTTCTTGAGAATTGGTTTTCAACCGTCAGATCTGATCTCAGTATTTTACAACTATTCGATCAACCGAGGAAGATGAACCGTCATATCGTTTCCTATTTAAAGGGGGCCCCAAATGGTCGTCCCACATCATTTTTCCAAGCTCCAGCATCCTGAAGCTCTGCCTCTCCGTTTTAAGGCCATTCCGATCTTCAGCAATCTCCGTTCCGAACTTCTTAGAAGTCTTCAGATCCGAATGTCTGTTGAAGCAGCTTCTCAAGACATGTCTTCCTCTAAGCCGATTTCTAAGTGGTTAGTATATAGAGAAAGGTTGGTTCATCCTGATTTCTTCAACAAGTATGATTCTATTATATCCAAGAACATAAATCTTAACAGATGGGAAGATGTTGTTGTGTCTAAGCCTGGGAATCAAGATGAAGTATTTTCATATTTTATTTTAGAATTCTATGAGACAGTTTCCTTCTTTAAGGAATATGGTAGGGAGAAATTGTCGTTTAAGTCTTATGGAAAGACTTATAAGATTTATTATGCCAAGGTAGCTGGCTTGATAGGGCTGACCAATGAAGAAGAAGCTGAGTTCATCTCTCATGTTTTACCAGATTCAAAAGGAAGATTCAACAAAGAAAATGCATTGGAGACTCTCGGACTAGAATATGACAAGGCTCCGAAGATTTCTACTCTGTCTATGAATTTTCAGATTCTATAATTATGGGTACAAGGCTTTATCGTACCAAGAAAGGGTGACAAAGACAGTTTGAAGAAGATCAAGATCTATATTCTAGATTTTCTGATAAATCTAAGGAAGTTTAATCTGATGAAACACATTCTTATTACCATTGAGAATGTTAAGAAAGGGAATCTGAGAGATCAGATCATAATGTATCCAGCAATCATCTCGAAGTTAATAGTCCGTTGCCTTGAGTCTTTCAAGGAGGCTTGCAAGTCTAAGCCAAGAGTTTGCAAAATTATGTTGGTGAGTGATGGTACCCTCAAAAGGATGGATGTTGCCTTCGACAAGAAGACTGGTGAGTTCTTCGATTTACCAGTTCAAGAAGAAGTGGTTCCGAAAGTTGGTGAACCTGAATCTTCTAAGCTAGTGAAGAAGAGAAAGTTAAAAGAAGTTGAAGTTGAAGCAGGGAATCCCAAATCTAAGGAAGTTCATTCCGCACCTCCAAAACCGAAGAAGAAGAAATCTTATCCTGATGAGGTAGTTGATAAGTGGAGGGAAATCAAATAGAAAAGAGTGCAAGGGGATCCTCAGTTTGGCTTGGATCCTGAGGAGGCTAAGGCATTGAAGGAAAAAACAGCGGATGAGTTAGAAAAACAAGAAAAACAAAAGAAGCTTAAGAAGAAGATGTCTGAAGATGAGGTAGCTCAGACTTTGTTAAAGTTTAATGAGATGGTATCTGAAAACATTCTAGTTCCAAGATATTTTTCTTTGGAATCTCTACCTGAGACTCCAGGAAGAAACTATGTCACTCTGGAAGAGACAGTTGCTAAGCATGTTGAGGAAGTTGAGTAGATTGAGCAAGTGGAAGAGGAAGAAGAAGTTTCTGAAGGTAGTGGTGAGACCGGAAATCTTTTGAAGCAAGTAGATGATTATAAGGGGACACCTTCGGAACATTTGTCGCTCCGAACTTCAGAAGTTGATTCCTCTAAGTTAGTCACTCCAGGAAAGGATGAGGATAAAGGAGAACAAGAAGTATCCTATCAGGCATAGGAAGAACAACTTCTACATGATATTTCTCAAATGGAGAATTTAGAGGATGGTGCTCAAAAATTTATTGATGATGAAGACAATATTTTTCAAGTGTCTGATAGTGAAAAGAGAACTCCGGAACAGGAATCCATTCTGAAAAAGGACAAGGGAAAGCAACTTGTTGTCGATACCCTGAGCTCAGTGGTTGTAAAGAGAAGAGAAGTTGGTGATTCTTCTAATAAGAAGGATGAGCAAATTGAAGAAGAAAATTCTCCAAGAAAAGTCTCAGATTCGGAGTCATCTTTGTTGGTACATGACTTTGTTGTTCAGTCATTAAAGAAGTTGGTGGGTTCTATTTCGACCTTCTCAAGTATTGATTCAAGATGTCAGATGCTTCAACATTCTTTGAATCAGAAGACAGACTTTGTATCCATGGTTATGGACAAATTTGTTGAGATGGAGGCTCAGTTCAAAACTTTTTTTTTGTCGGATACGAAGCCCACAAAAGGTCTTGTAAGAGAATGACTAGTTGGTCAAGGAAAAATGTAGAAGAGATGAGGCTCTTTGATGAATTCCAAGATAATTTTAAGGATGCTTTTGAGACAGAATAAAGGAAGCTAAATGAACTTACTTCTTCCTTTGAAGAAAAGTTGGCAGCTGAGAAGAATTCCTGGATTCAAGAAGATAGAGATCTGAATGGGAAGCGGAATTCTGTTGCTCAAAACTGGAGGAATTAAAGGGATCATCGGATTGAGATTGAAGAAAAGTTGTTAAAGCAAGAACAAATTTTGAAGGCTCAGGAAGAAAAGCTTGTAGCCCAGGAAGAAAATATTGAAGCTCAAAGCGCAAGAATGGTTGTGTTAGAGAAGCAAGCTGAGGAAGACCATAAAGACTTAAAGAAGATAAAGAATATTCTTAAGGGTCTTATGGCAAAGGAAAAAGATCCAAAATAGACAAATCTGATCTTTTTTGTATCTTAGATTTCTTGTTTTTGAATTTTCAAACTTAATGAAAATTTTGCTTGCTCGTCTCTTTTGTTGTTGTTACTAATTTTCAGGTACTTTGTTATATTTTCCATTCCCTCGAATTATTTTTGAAAATCACAAAGGGGGCGAAGGAAAAAGAACCCTAACAAAGGGGGAAAAAGAAAAAGAACCTTAACAAAGGGTGAGAAAGAAAAATAACTCTAATAGAATTTATCAAAGGGGGAGTTTTTCATTAAAGAAGACATTATTTTTCTTAATGAAATATCATTTCGGAAATCCAGAATACAATCCTTAGAGTTTCAAAGCCTAAGGGGGAGTTAGTCGTATTCATCAACTTCTATAAGCAAAGGGAGATAAGCTTTAATGTTTTCATTTTTTCTTTCTTTCTACTTAGTCTTTATTTTTTTAAGGATGTGTGTGCTTTCCAAAAAGGGGGAGATTGTTGAGTCAATAAGGTTTTCCTTATGACTTTTCCATTCCTTTTTGTTTTGAAAATCACAAACACCTTATCTTTAAGGAAAATTGCTTTTATAAGGAAAATCGATTTTATAAGGAAAATCGTTTTTATAAGGAAAATCGATTTTATAAGGAAGATTGCTTTTATAAGGAAAATTACTTTTGTAAGGAAAATCGCTTTTGTAAGGAAAATTATCCTTATCATATTTTCATTATATATATCCATATTTTTCTTAAGTATAAGAATCAGATTCATTTCTATATTCTCGGAATCGTTTAAAACTTTGATATGAAGCATTCTGTTTTAGGCTCCGAATTCTGGATACGAACTCTAATAAAGTTCCACTCCGAATTCTAGATACGAACTCTAATAAAGTTCCAATCCGAATTATGGATACGAACTCTCATGAAGTTCGACATCGAAATCTAATGACGAATCCTGATTACTAATTCTCATTACGAATTCTGATGACGAATTTTTATTCCGAATTCTCATTCCAAATTCACCTATCAAACAGAATCTGATCATATTTTCTTTATACACTCTGAATTTATTTAGACTCTAAATATTATTTTTGGTTAGACTCCGAACTTTCATTTTGCTTACACTTTTATAATTTGTCTACTCTTTGATATTCTTCTTACACTCCGAACCTTCACTCTGAATCTTCACTCTGAACTTTTGAGTTAGACTTAAAACGATGTCGTACATTCTCTTACACTTGTTTTTTTACAAAACAATGTCATCTATTACATTATAAATTAACCATTGGTTAAGTGACATGTGTACAGGTCCCTCCAATTTTTAAGGAAGATATCACCATTGGAAAAGAGGTCAATCGAGCCTATAAATAGGAGCTCATTTGAAAGAGCTCAATGACTTATTTTTGAAACTGATCTTCGGTTCATGTGATTTCATGCTTGAAGTGATTTCTAGAGAGAGAGGCTCTTATTAACTCTCAAAGCTTCATGCGACTCCGAATGTTGGTGATTACATTCGAGGACTTCCAGGGATAGGAAGACAGAGGTGTCGACTACCTTGAAGTTTGAGGGCTTCCTTGCTGAGGAAGACAAAGGTTCCAACTACCTTGAATTTGAGGGATTGCGGGGATAGCAAGACAAAGATTCCGATATTCGTATTGAGGGCTTACCCTGGTGTGGGTAAGACAGACTTTCTTGAAAGTATAAATCAAGGGACCTTTATCCAAGGTTGTTGGATACCCTTCTCTTTGGGTTAAAAGACATATATCTTGTTACTTGTAGTTTTAATACTTGTTTATTTCTGCTGCATATTGTATTGTAAGGAAATTATAACTTTCTTATATTTCCCTACTTGTACTCTGTTTCATTTAGATTCTATACGCTTTAAGGTATAATCTTATATTGTAATCTTTAGTTAAGTTTCAATTTCCGGATCCATATTTCCGGAACCTACTTTCGGAATCTCTTTATAGTTTTAAGCAAGTACATAGAACTTGAAGTTTATAACTTCATTCCTTATTCCGATTTTTCAATTGGTGTTAGAGGTGTTGTGAATTTGCTTAGTTTAACTTTTTTAAACTTAGCTCTTTCTGTTGTTTAAGGAAATTTTTAAAGTATACAATTCACCCCCCCCCCCCCCTCTTGTATATTGAGCATCTAAATCATTGTTTCGATCCTACAATAGTGCCCATAACTTATTTTAAAGGTAGTCTGGGGAATATCTTCCTTATTCACCTTTAATAGGTGATATCCTGGTAGATGTTCTACCTTAGAGAAATAATAGGTCCCACATAGTTTATCAAACAATTCTTTAATCCATGGTAGCGGATGATTTTACTTTATCATGATTTTTTTGAGTTCACAATAATAAATAGACAGGCACATTGAACCATCCTTCATCTCAATGAATTGGACCAATTCACCCCACGGTGAATCACTCAGGCGTATAAAACCCTTCTCCATATTTTATTATAAATTCATATTTTGTTCTTCAAAATCAATGGTTTTCATTCCATAATAATTCTTGGATATGGGTAGAGATATAGTCATAAGTTAAATTGAGAATTAAACTTCTTATTCAGGAGGAAGACCAAGAAATTATTTAGGGAATACATTAGTATAATTCCTCACAATGGGTATATTGGTCAGAGTAGAGTACTCAAGAGGGGGGTTAATTGAGTATCTATAAAAAATTTATGTTTAAAAAGTATTCTTAAAAAGGTTCCCCAATAAATTTAAATACAGCCCAGTTAATCAAAGTAATACAGTTATAAAAGTTTAACTATTTAAATAACTTCTTAGAAGATTGATTAATTTTAATTAATATTAATATCAGTTATTAACATTACTTTTGAAGCTATTATAATAAAGAAAAACAATTATAACTTCTTTCCAAGATTAACTATCAAATTAAATTTAGTGATTTCTGTATTATATAGTAAAAGAAAGAAAACTAAAATAAACAACACAGTGGATATAGAACAATTGGTTTAGTCTCAAGACGAGACCTAATTCAATCCACTTGTTTATCACCTTCCACCAAGTAGTTTATATTAATAAACATGATCCACACCCTGGATCAGGGTTAATAACGGTACACAGGACTGTCCAGGTCACACGACCTCTTCCATAGTTCTTCATGGGTAAGAATTACCAGGTCACAAAGGGACCTCTTCCAAAATTATCTGTGGGAATACACAAGTGTAAAAAGATGTATGAGAAAGGATATCTTGTATCCTTTAGTTTAATACAGGAGACAGTGTGTGTTTTTATACAGACACATACACACTGCTCGAAAGATAAAAATAATACACAATAGAGCAAAAATGATGATATAAGGTTAGAAGTGCTCTGAGTGTTAGTTTATGCATCTCTGGACTTCTGGGATAAAGAAGATGCAGAAATTGAGTCCTCTTGCGGAAAACAGAGTATCACAAGTCAATTAGATATGGCTCGTGTTCTTCTTGGAGTTTATAATGCAAAAAATGTTCTTGACTCTAGGATTCTAGTATGCTTCATGTGTTATTTAGTAGTATCGGGTTACATGTGTCAGTTCTTCTTTCAAGAATTCTTGTGCTTCTTCATTATTGAGAACACACTTGTTTCTCCTTTGTCACTATTGTCACCCTTTTCCCCTGGGCACACTGTTCTTTTTATTCTTATAATACATGTGTTGGAGTCGATAGGATGCATGTATTATGTACCTTGCTCCACATATTGTCAGGTAACATGTCTACAAAGAAACATTAATTATGTTCGTGCATTTAAAAGCTTCAAATATGATTATTTGAGATTAAATTGAAAAATGATAAAAAAAAATAATAAGAAACGGTGTCACAGTCTGTCTGGAAACGGTGTCACCTTGAAATAGTGTCTCCTTGAAACAGTGTCTCCTTGAAATGGTGTCTCCTTATTTTTCTTTGATCAGTGAGACAGCTATGATGGCACAATTGTATAGAGATCAGGAACTAGTAGTATAGATGTTGTGTTTGATCATAATGTCTAGTCACGGTTTCTGGATGGTCAAGGTGTATGGTAACTGTATATTTTCATGGTGTCTAGGTCACGGTGTCTGGGTCACGGTGTCTGGGTCACGGTGTCTGGGTCACGATGTCTGGGTCACGGTGTCTGGGTCACGGTGTCTGGGTCACGGTGTCTGGGTCACAGGGTCTGGGTCACGGTGTCTGGGTCACGGTGTCTGGATCACGGTGTCTAGGTCACGGTGTCTGGGTCACCGTTTATGGGTCCTTTTCCCTAAAAACATAACCGGTGGCAGACTCATGGTTTCTTAGACGTAGCCAAATATTTTTACACAGACATAAACAGTGATATTCATATAATTAATTAAACTTAATCATTCAAAAGAAAATTTCATTATAAACAAAATAGTTTACAATAATTGTTTAAGGCATAAAGAGACTAATCATCTGTACACATGATTTTAGATAAATTAAATAGGATTAACAAGATTTACAAAATGTATAGGATTTTTGATCATTAAAACATGATTAACACATGAGGAGTCCAACAATATCCCCCTTTTTGATGATCACAAATCATGTGAGTGAGGGATCTATTCTTAGTTAATGTGTCTCTTCCTTAGTGTGCATATAAAATACATATTTCTCCCCCTTTTGGGATTATCAAAAAGAGTAAATAATAAATAAACAATAAAAGTTCACAATGCATTATATGGATAAAAATTTTCATTATAAACAATAAGTAACAAGAATATATGGATCATCTCTATCAAAAAATAGTAGTCACTTTTCTTCAGTACTGGCTTGTCTTCTCTTTTCCCTTGGCAGCAGCATCAGAAGAGGAAGCCATAGGAGCAGAGGTATAAGTGGAAGAAGGGATTGAAGCAATTGATATAGAAGGTAAAGTGAGTCATTCAAAAACATAAGGGGCTAAGGTAGGTGTAGTGGAAGACTGAGGAAACTATTGATTAAGAATAACCAGTCTGATCTAACTCAAATCCTAAAAGACAAACATAGATATAGAGACAAGGGAAGAGGATGAGAAGGTAGGAAAACTAAATCTTAGGGGTGCAGCTGCAGGAGAAACAATGGAAGTACTCTATACATAAAGATAAGGCCGCAAAAGCTTGATGAATTCATCAATGATATCACCACCATACTACATGGATTTCTCAAATTTATCATTGTTCTCCATAAACATATCCAAAAAAGGAGTGAAATATTTGAGATTTTGGACTTGAGTTTTGAAAGATTTAGTGATAGGAGGGATTCTTAGATTATCTATAAGGTACTTGAAGTGTTTGGTCATGTCATTCTTAAAGAAGATCCAATTGAAGTAAAATTCCACCTTCTTAGTAATTTCTTGTTGAACATCATTGGAAATCTTGGAATGAATTCTCACCAAATCAAGTACTTTGTCACTGTTCTTGACAACTTCAGATAGAGATTCTTTGTCAAAACCACCGAGCACAACCTAAATTTCTTCTTTGATAATTTTTCTAAGTAGATCTCTATCTAAAGTGGGTTGAGATGATTTTCCAGAAGTATGAGAAGCAATAATAGCTGAAGTAAGAGACTAAGATTGATTATAACTTTCTGGATACAACCCTTATTCTCATCAGTCAACTTGTTAAGACCAATAACAAGTTAATGCATCTCTTGAATAGTATTATTATTTCTTTCAGTTACCTTGTCAGCTAAGTAAGTGATATTAAGTTGAATTAGGGAGGCTACTTATTTTAGAATCTGACTAACAACATCTTCAATAGGATAAGAAATAGGTTTTGGTCTTGAGTTCATCACTCTCTTCATATCTTCAACCATACCTTTGAGAGTCTTTACTTCATCACTTAACTGTTTGTTCTCAACTCTGGATTCTTGAATATCATGAAGAATCTTGGGTTTAATCTGCCATATGATCTTTTCTAACAACATAATAGCATCTCACTCTCTCAAATTGGTTATAGGATCCAGCTGGGTATTCATGAGTTTTTCAACTCCAGCTAATAGGTCGGCTTCAAAATCTTTCAAATCATACTTACTTACCAAGGTAGAAGGTTCTTGTGAAGGCTTAGGAATAAGGGATGAGACAAGATTAGGATCTTTAGTAGAGATAGATTTAGGTTCATACGTCGGTTTCAATTGAAGCATATTAGATAGATCAATACTTTTTACTGAGACTTCCTAGGAATCAGTCACATCAAAATTACTAGGGATTTTATACCATGTATCCACTGAGCTTGGATCAACAAGATTAGGGACTTCAACAAGTTACAAACTCTTGTGTTTCTCCCCCTAAATAGGTTCATCTTTCTCAGGACTAAAAGATTTAGATCATTGATTTATTTCCAAGATTTCATCCCTGATATACTCACCCATTTACTTTCTAGACAACTGAAAGGATTGATCCATTCTCTCTTTAGCAGATGGAATAATTTCAGGAAAAACTTGTTCCTCTCGGTGTTCCTCAAGAGAAACTTCTTTCATAACAGAAAGATCTTCTTCTATATTACCTTCTACAAAATCCTTTTAATTTACCTTAGAAACAGATTCTTCTTCAGTAGTGGGTTGTCCTTCCAAATCAACAACTTCTTCACAAATAGGTATTTCCTTCCCAGTTATATCTTAGAGAACAGGTTCACTATTCTTCTCATCCAAAACAGTTTCCCTTGTAGGTGAAATAGTCTCTTCTTCTTCTTCCTCATCATATTACTCAACAATTTCATCTGGTTCCAAACTAGGATTGGAAATATCTTTAGGTCTTGAAAAGTGTTCCACCGGATTAAACTTTTCATAAACCTTGTCATTATCTTACACCCATGATTTTCTCCATGGATTACAACTGATTTTCATTCTCTTTACTATAAATTTTGAAAGACAAAACTCATAATCCTTAATATATTCTTCATCTGGTCTAACCAACCCTTTTTCATGAAGCATAAATGAGATAATCCTTGAATCGAATAAGGATGTTCACTTGGAGGTTGTCTTGATCGACTAACACATATGGAGTATAACATATTTTCATAGGTTGATATTACTTCCATTTTCATGAGATGTATCAAAAAAACATCCTGATACTTGAGTGTAGAAAAAATCACTATTTCTGAGGCTAATAATATTATGAACAAATTTAAAATAAGTCTAGTTTCACCATCTAGATCAACAGCTATGGCTCTTCAGTTTGTTTCATTCCTAATTAATCTTCCCAGCACTTCTTCCAAAACAAAGAACTCACTTGGAGGTGTAGGACCTCTCTGGTAGTCCTCACAAATACCCCCATGAGGTATCCTAAGGCATGCATCCCATAACCTTGAAGGAAATTTACAACTCTGGCCATTGATCCAACTTCGCACAACATAGCCATCTTTTGTATCAAAAGAGAATTGAAAATAATGATAAAACTGTGAAACTAATTTCAGGTAAATAGGCATATCCTTCTTTGTGAACCAATCTATATATCCTTGCTCTCTAAGTACATTCAATACCAAAGACTTACTTGATAGAAGCCACTTAGGGAATAACTCCTTTTTTGGGTACCACTATTTTTTCTACCAGATTCAGATTCAGAGGACCTTAGGTTGCTAACTTCGGTGCTATTTTCAACTTCTTCTTTGAACTGCACTTCTTAGGACTTGATGATAGTGGGCGTTTCATCTTGGGCATTCAACGAAGGTTCGAGAGAGAGAGAGAGAAAACTGATGGGTTGAGAGAGGGGTTACAGTTTGAGAGAAGAGAGATCGAGTGAATAAAGGAGTGAAACTTCTTTTATTTTATCATTTAGGGATATCAAGCATCATGGGATCAAAAATGTGAGAGAAGTAAAAGGGTAAAATAATTAATTACCGCGATACGGGTTATAATGTATAAATAAAACAATAAACCATCTTTACAGTGAGACCGTAATCAACTTTCATGGTGAGACCGTAACTGGCTTTCACGGTGAGACCGTAATTGGATTTCACGGTTAGACCATAACTGTGTGATTTCTAAACTGTGTGAAAATATTGTTTGAGATAGTAAGTGCCAAATAGTAATAGTGAGACTATAAACATGAAACAAAAATTCTTAAGATAGTAAAATTATAGAACTGTTAGATAGTGACTTGTGAAACTGTAAACTATGAAACAATATACTTACTACTTAAGATTTATCATTCCCAATTCATGTATGATGTAATCTATTCTTTCAGAATTTAATGGTTTGGTGAATATATCAGCAATCTGATGTTCAATTCCAATTAATTCCAAAGTGATGTCACCTTTTTGATAATGATCTCTCAAAAATTGATGTCTTACATTAATATGTTTTGTCCAAAAGTGTGAAATAGGATTTTTTGAGATGTTAATAGCACTTATATTGTTATAATTTGTAGGTACATGCCTGAATTGATATCCATAATCAAGTAATGAGTGTTTCATCCACAAAATTTGTGCACAAAAACTACCAGTGGCTATGTGTTTAGCTTCTCCAGTAGATGATGCAATAGAGTTTTGTTTCTTACTACACCATGATACTGGTGACTTGCCTAAAAAGTGACATGTTCCAAAGTTTCTTTTTCTATCTAACTTACAACTACTGAAGTCAGCATCAGAATAACTCACTAACTCAAATTATTGTCCTATGGGATAGAATAGTCCTAGATTGGGTGTATTCTTGAGGTATTTGAATATTATTTTAATAGCATTTAGATGATATTCCTTAGTATTTTCTTGAAAATAGGTATACATACACATACTAAACATAATGTCAGGTTGGCTAGCAATTAAGTAGAGTAAGCTTCCAATCATTCCTCTATAAGTGGTTTGATTAATAGATTTTTCATCTTCATCAAGATCAAAATTACAAGTAGTACTCATTGGAGTGTCACTAATTTTAGTGATATCCAAACCAAAATGTTATAGAAGATATCTAGTATATTTTCTTTAATTTAAAATAATACCATCATTATTTTGAAAGATTTGAAATCTAAGAAAGAATTTTAGTTCACCCATTAAACTCATTTCAAATTCATTTGGCATCATTTTAGAAAATTCAATACATAAGGAATTTTTTAAATATCCAAAGATAATGTCATCTACATAGATTTGAACTAATAAAACATCATTGGAAATTAGTTTTATAAAAAGGGTGGGATCAGATATTCCTTTTGTAAAACCTTTGGAAATAATAAAATTACTCATTCTATCATACCAAGCTCTTGTAGCTTGTTTTATACCATATAAATCTTTTGATAATTTAAAAATATGATTTGGAAAATGAGGATTTGTAAAACAAGGGGGTTTCTAAACAAAGACATCCTCAACTATATACCCATTTAGGAATGTACTTTTAACATCCATTTGATATAGTTTGAAATTCAGATGTGCAGCATAAGAAAGCATAATTCTGATGGATTCAAGTCTAGCTACTGGTGAAAAGGTCTCTTCATAGTCAATTCCTTATTCTTGACTATAGCCTTGTGCAACCAATCTGTACTTTTTTCTAAATATATTACCAGCTTCATCTACCTTATTTCTAAACACCCATTTAGTGCATATGGTAAATGTGTCTTTGGGTATGTCAACAAGTTTCCAAACTTTGTTCCTTTCAAACTGATTAAGCTATTCCTAAATATCCATTACCCAAAATACATCATTGATAGAATCATTAATGTTTTTAGGTTCAATTTGTGACAATAATACTTGATATTCAACCTAATTTCTAAGATAAGCTCTAGTTTGAGTTCCTTTATCTAAGTCTCCGACAATAGCATCTAAAGGATGGTTATTAAGAGTTCTAACAGCTATTGAAAAAGAAGGACTAATGATTTCAGGTTCTTCAATAGGTTCAGGTTCATTGTGACTTGAATCCAAAGGATTTCCAGAATTGGAATTTTTTACATATTCATTCATAGGATGTTTAGAGGATTTTGAATTAATGTCCAGATTTAATACATCATCCTCTAGGTTCTCTAGAGTGGTTTTAGGCTCATGTGGATCTGTTTCATAAAATTTGACATGGACAGATTCTTCCACACATTTAGTTCTTTTATTAAACACTATATAGTCTTTAATAGAGATTGAATATCCTAAAAATATTCCTTCATCACTCTTGGATGAAAATTTTTCAAGATTGTACTTAGTATTAAGGATATAGACTTTACAACCAAAAACCTTGAAGTAGATTACTCTGGGTTTTCTATTGTTCCAAAACTCATATAGAGTTCTTTTAAGAATAGGTCTAATCAACACTCTATTGATAATATAGAATGTTGTATTTACAGCTTCAGACCAAAACTAAATAGGTAAGTCATATTCACTACGCATGGTTCTAGCAATCTCTTGCAGGGTTCTATTTCTTCTTCACAAAACTCCATTCTATTTAGGTGTTCTAGGGGCAGATAAATTATGATTATATCCATTTTGTGAGAAAAAGGATTCAAACTCTTTATTTTCAAACTCACTGCCATGATCAATTCTTAAGGATTTAATTCTAAGTCCACTGTGTTTTTCTACAGTTTTTTCATATTTAGTAAAATGAGAGCAGGCTTCACTTTTGTGAGCCAAAAATAATTTCCATGTATATCTAGAAAACTCATCCACAATAACATAAATATAGTGATTCCCATTTAAACTAGAAACTCTAGATGGTCCAAAAAAATCCATGTGAACCAATTCGATAGGTTGAGAAGTTGACACTTCTTTCTTTGGTTTGAAGGAAATTTTGTGTTGCTTTCCCTTTTGACAAGGATTACACACTTTATCATTTGAAAACTCGTGTTTGGGTAGGTCTTTGACTAAGATTTTTCTAGTTAACTATCTAAGGGAGTGAATATTTTAGTTTCCTAGTCTCCTATTCCAAATCCAAGATTCATTGTGAAATACACTTAAACATTAAGCATTTTGAGAGACTAAAGAATCCAAGTTAACTTAGTAAACATTTTCATTTCTTATTGTAGAAAATAATAATTCATTTTTAAATTGAAAATGTTGCAATCATCATCTTTAAATTTAATATTAAGTCCATCATCACATAGTTATCAAATACTAAGTAGATTATATTTCAATCCATCAAAAAAATTACTCTAGAAATCAAAACTGAGTTAGAGTTACCGATTTGGCCAAGGCCAATAATCTTACCTTTGGCATTGTCACCAAAGGTGACATGTCCACCATAAATCTTTGTTAAATTATTGAAGCATGAATATTCTTTTGTCATGTGTCTTGAACACCCACCATCCAAGTACCATAAGATTTTACAGGATCTCTTTAAGTTGCTTTCCTAAAAAATAGTCAAATAAAAACATATTTTGGTACCCATACCTTTCTAGGTCCAGTAATATTAGTGACTAGTGCTTTAGGAACCCATATCTACTTCATAGGTTTTCTATAAGCATTGTGTAAAGTACTTGAAAAATAAACTCTATTTGGTCCAGAAAATATTGAAACAGTAGAGAGTGTATCATAATTTGAACTAGCTGAATGTTTTCTAGAACTAGGAGTAAAGTTGTATGTCCGAGACTTAGAAACAAAATTAGTTATTCCAAAGTTTCTTTTACCAGGTTGATATCCAATGCCAGTAGTATATTTAGGAGTAATCTGTTTAACTAGCATTTGTACCAAGGTATCTTTACCATTAGTAAACATTTCAAGATCCTTTTTCAATTTATCATTAGATAGTTTTAGTTCATTGTTTTCTTTGAGTAATTGAGCATTTTTCTCCCTTTCTATACTAAGTTCAGTTTTAACAACTGAGGTAAGAGCATGTTGTTTCTTCAAAAAATTGTATTTATCTTTTAATTCATTTCATGTCTCTTTAATCATATTACAGTATTCAAACATTTATTCATTAGACATATTTTTAGAGTCACTCTCATCTCTATAATAATAGGAATTTTGTATTGGATATTATAGTGTTACCTCAGATGTATTTTTCATAAAACACATATTGGATTTGTTAGCAAGTTCATCATGTGAAGATTCTGAGTTTCTTGAATTTTCCTCAGAAGCACTCCATGTTCCTTTCATTTCCTTTTTATAATTTTTTTCTTTATCCTCATATTTCTTTTTGTACTTGAGCTTGGGACAGTCATACTTGATATGTCCCTTTATCTTACATTCATAGTATACTATCTCATCAAACATGTCACTTCTTTTCCAATCTTTATTTCAGCTTCCTTTTTTATCATATCTTTGATAAAGTTTGGATTTTTGAAAAAGTTCTTCTTCTTGTAAAATCTCTTAAAACTTCTGAATAATTGAGCCATCTCCTCATCACTATCAGGTGATGATTGTTCACTACTTGAACTTTCTATAAAGGCTTCCAACTTCCCTTTATCTTTGTGTTTAGAAGTGGTGGTTTTGAATTCAACTAATTTTATTTTGGGTTCATCCTCCTCTTCCTTGTTGACTTTCATATCCTCTTAAAACATCATCCATTTCCTAATGAATTGTTTTATAGGTAATTTGGTGATGTCACATGATTCTCTAATAGAGATAGATGTTCCTCTCCATCTGTCAGGTAGGCATCTGAGAATCCTCATGATCTGTTCTTTGGAAGTAACTTCTCTTCCAAGAGAAACCATTGTGTTGACAATTTCATTGAACCTGAGAAACATGTTAGAAAGAGGCTCATCAGGTTTTATTTTAAAGTTATCATATTTAATAGTATAATTATTAAGTCTCATTTATTTCACACTAGATGTTCCTTCTTGTGAAACAAATAAAGTATCCCAAATTTCATGGGTAGTTTTACATGTAGAAATTCTATTAAATTCCTCATCTCCTAAAGTGAAATATAAATAATTCATGAATTTACAATTGTTATTGTAGTCAGTCTTGGTAGGGTCATCCTAAGTTATTCTATCAATAGAAGGAATCTTATATTCATCTATAATTGGAGACCATATTTCCAAACTCATACTTTCTAAATGCATTTTCATTTTAATTTTCCACTGACCATAATTTTTTCCATTAAAGAATGGTGGTCTATTTGTTACATCACATTCCAATCTATTATCCATGATAAAGAACTACTTTGAAAGATCTAGAAATTTAGAATTAATAGAAATTGACATATCTTTAAAGTGCAACTAAAATCACAGTTGAATAGGGTCAAAAACAGAGTCTTAATAGGAAAAAACACCATTTGATACCAAATGTTAGTCAGAGTAGAGTACTCAAGAGAGGGGTGAATTGAGTATCTATAGAAAAATTATGTTTAAAAAGTATTCTTAAAAAGGTTCCCCAATAAATTTAAATACATCCCATTTAATCAAATTAATACGGTTATGAAAGTTTGACTGTTTAAATAACTTCTCAGAAGATTGATTAATTCTCAGTAATCTTAATATCAATTATTAACATTACTTTTGAAGCTATTATAATAAGGCAAAACACTTATAACTTCTTTCCAATATTAACTATCAAAGTAAATTTAGTGATTTCTTAATTATACAGTAAAACAGATAAAACTAAATTAAACAGCACAGCGGATATAAAACAAGTGGTTCGGTATCAAGCCGAGACCTAATCCACTCCACTTGGTGATAACCTTCCACCAAGTAGTTTATAAAAATAAACATGATCCACACCCTGGATCAGGGTTAACAGCAGAATATATGACTATCCAGGTCACACGAACTCTTCCACGGTTCTTTGTGGGTAAGAACTACCAGGTCACAAAAGGACCTCTTCCACACTTATATGTGGGAATACACATGAGAAAGAATATATTGTATCCTTCAGTTTAATGTAGGAGACAGTGCATGTTTTTATACAGACACAAACACACTGATCAGAAGATAAAAATAATACACAACAGAGCAAAAATGATGAGATAAGGTAAGAAGTGCTCTGAGTTTTAGTCTATGCAGCCTTAAAATTATAGGATGAAGTAGATGCAGAAATCGAGTCCTTTTTTGGAAAACATATTATATAAAGTCATCTAGATCCGGCTCATGTTCTTCGTGGAGTTGATAGTGTGAAAAATGTTCTCAACTCTAGGATTCGAGTATACTTCGTGTGTTCTTTAGCAGTGTCAAGTTGCATGTGTCAGTTCTTCTTTCAAGAATTCTTGTGCTTCTTAATTATCATGTACACACTTGATTCTCCTTTTTCACTATTTTCACCCTTTTCTTCTAGCCATTCTATTATTTTTATTCTTATAATGCATGTGTTGGAGCTGACATGATGCATGTATTCTGCACCTCGTACCTCGTACTGTCAGGTGACATGTCTATAAAGAAACATTAATTATGTCAGTGCATGTAAAAGATTCAAATATGACTGTTAGAGATTAAATTTAAAAAAGACAAAACAGATTAAGAAATGGTGTCCCAATCTGTCTAGAAAAAGTGTCTCCTTGAAACAGTGTCTTTTTGAAATGGTGTCTCCTTGAAACGGTGTCTCCTTAAAATGGTGTCTCCTTATTTGTCTTTGAGAGATGAGAGAGCTATCATGGCGCGGTTGTATAGATATCAGGAACTAGTAGCACAAATGCATTGTTTGATCACAATGTCTAGTCATATTGTCTGGATGGTCATGGTGTGTGGTCACGATGCCTAGGTCATGGTGTCTGGGTCACAGTGTCTGGATCACAATGTCTGGGTCTTTTTCTATAAAAACATAACCAGTGGAAGACTCATGATTTCTTATACTTAGCCAAATATCTATACACAAACTTAAAGAGTAATATTCATAGAATGAATTAAACTTAATCATTCATAAGAGAATTTCATTATAAACAAAATATCTTATAATAATTATTTAATACATAAAGAGACTAATAATTTTTACACATGATTTTAGATAGATTAAATAATATTAACAAGATTTACAAAATGTATAGGATTTGTGATCATTAAAATATGATTAACACATGAGGAGTCCAACAGGGTATGTATTCAAGAATTATTCTCTTATTTGTGTTAATAATTTTGGATAGATATTATTGCACATAAGGAAATAATATCCATTTTTCAGAAGAAGGTTCCAAACGAGATTCATCCTCCTCCTTACACTTGTACAAAATTGGAGGATGGTTCATGATATAAAGATTGATCTCTCTCACCTAACTGATGATATTGGATTTTTATAAGGATATTCAATACATTCTCAATATAGCATCAAACTAAATTAAAGTATATAGGAACAGATGTTATGGGAGGTTTGGTTCACATACATTGACCAGGGAGGAGTTATATACTTAAGATGAAATAATTTCTCTATTTTATATTCTCATGGATAGATCAACCCCCATGTTTTTAGGTGGTTAATTAATAGTTATACTAAAATTACAAAATAAAAATAATGTTCAAAACTATAGTCAAAATGTTTGTTCTTTATTCTTAAATTAACAAACAGCATACCTATCTTCACATCATTTTCAGGATCCACATCAGTGATAGTGATATCATATTCCCTTACTTTATATCTAATACTTTGATGTTTTTGTCATTGATTATCTCAAAAAAACTTGGATTTGGGAATTGACTTTCATAATTCTTATGTTCCTTGAAGGATTTTAAATTTAAATAATATGATCCTGTAATGGGCGCATCCTCGTTAGGATTTCCCCTTTCACTTCCATACTCTTTCCCTTCTAGGTTTGGTCGTGGATCCTCCCCTTGATGCTTCTTCCTAGTGAGATCATAGTGTGTGGCTCCTATTTCTATAGTGAATTTGAGGTTTTTAGATCAAATCCCACTACCTCCTCATATCGCATCCTGATTGAGTCTTCTCTCTCATATCTGCTTTGTGATCACTAGAGCACCACCCATCTTCATCTCATTGTCTCATTCCTGGTTTGTAGGCAAGACCGCGGTGGTGTCCATAGTGCTGAGTCATCTCAATGGTCATCATTGGAGGTCTTATCAGGGTTCAGTGGTGATGCTTCAAGCCATAGTGGAATTGTAGTGCTTCCCTTTCTCTATGGATTCTTGGTTCTCTTGTGAGTTTATTCTATGGAAGAGGGTGTGGTTCTGTTTCTTCTATGGCATCGAGGGTTAGTCAAGGGTTTATGGGATCGGTCATCTTCATGGCAGCACGGTGTGGTCAAGATCCAGTCTTCCACGGTCTGATGGGTGGCTTCCTCTTTTTCTATATTTTCTATAGTGCCTTAGGTGGATTGTTGTGGCCTCCTTGAGCGGGTTTGGCAGTAGAGATGGGATTTATAGGTCTGGATTGGTTTGTTTTTTGGCGGGGACTTCTTCCAGCATCGTATAGTGTTCGGGAGGACTTCTCTACAGTGATGGTTTCTATTCCTTGATTTACTAAATTCAAGATTTGGTATTGGTTATGATTGTGTTCCTACTGTGAGTGTGTTTCTACAATGGTGTGTGAATATTATTTACTGATGTGATTTGGTGTGCAGACGGTTCTCTGTGGTTCAAGGGTATTCATATAGATATTCTTCAGGAGCTCCTCCATATTTGGTTTATAGGTGTAAGTTTTTTACTAGATCATCATTTTCTGAAATTGGAAGTTTGAGAGGGTATAGTATTTTCCATCAATACTAGTCTCATGCATCTATGCATGGGACAGCTAGTTGATCAATGATGAGAAGGTGGAAACTGGACTTAACATCTTCGATGTTGGGTATGGGAATTCCCCTGTTGTTTGATCTGGTTTTATGGACTTTGGAATGTTGGGGAACGATTTTTATTGTCTTTTGTCTTGATGTCATGTTGGGTTCCCCCTCATCCCTAAAAAGGGGTTTATGATAATAATAAAAAGTAATTTTTAGTCCTATGTTCCTTGAAGTTGAAATATTGTACTATAGGTTGAGTGTTGATTTGAACATTTTTTTCCTTTATTGCATTAGTGGGCTTCCTAATATCAGTTTCTCATTGATTGGTCTGGAACCCCACTTTTCTACACTTGGAGAATATTTCAATTTCCTTCAAATAGTATCTAGGATACTTATACCCACACTTTTGACATGTGGGAAGTTTATTTTCCTTTCCACTATAATATTTATCCATATATCCTTTTGATTTAAACTCCATTTTATTCTTTTTATCTTTAGGCCCACAGAGACCATTAAGAGTCTTTGATCTCCATATCAATATTGGGGGAACTATGTAAAATATCTCCATGTCTTTCAAAGTCTAAAATCACAAAATATTTTCATAGAATTATCTTTTACCCATTAAAGAAATGGTATACCTTACATTCGATGTTGATCACGAAGCTAGAGGCATACCATGTAAGCCTTGTCGAGTTTTCTTCATATTCCCCAATAGACTCATCATCAATTTTCTTCATTCTGATGACCTCCCTCCCCATTTTAAGATGGATAGTTCAAAGGAAATATGTATTGGTATATATTTTCTTGAATTCTTCCCATTCCATAGAATCAATTTCCTCTTTGGACTTCATGTTCTTGATCAGTGTCTACCAGTGATTAGCTTCTACCTCAATGTAATAAATTAATAGTGTAGATTTCTCTTGTTCAGAGTATTAGAGGATAGAGAATATCCTCTCCATGGAATTAATCCATTTTTCATGATGAGGGGATTATAATATCCGCTAAAGGAATGGGGATTTTTTTAATTAGGGACTTGACTTCAACTTGTTCTTCCATATGATAAGGAAGTATTTCCCCACCATCATGTTATTATTCATAACATGAGTTTTTTGAGCCAATACTACCATAAATTTCTCATCTCCCAATACTATAAGGTTAGGTATATCATTAGTAAAATCATTACATTTTCAATCTCATTGTTTTTTGGAATGGTTCCTACTAATTCCCACCATTAACTAAAATAAAGAAAAAGGGGATGTGAATACTTTAACTATTAAACATATAAAATATAAACTATGAACTTAGAAGGAATACCCAATGAACCCCATTCAATTTCATTATACCTATATACAAGTGTTCTAGATCTACATTCACTAGTAGTATCCAGATAGGGATGTAATTTCTTAGAAACAACTTACTTTATACTTCACCAAAATTCCAGGATGTTTTATTGTACATAGACTTATCACTAAGATTATCACTAAATTATTCTAGTCATAGTCCCAAAAATAACTATACCATCCTTTAATTAAAACTATAGAAAACTAATCATTTTAAAAAAAATATATGATTTTCAACATAAATATCCAAGAAATACTAACCAAGGATCAAAAGGCCTAGTGTCTTTACATAACTTGGTACATAAAACAACATCATTAAAAATAAAAATAATGTATTTATTTTAATATCTATAATGAGATATTAAATCCATTTAGGATCCTAAAACTTCATATTATAACCTAAAGAATTCATATACAAAAGGGGTTATCTAAAAATTCCTATAAGGGGATAAACAATATAATGAAGCATAACATGTGAGTCAAACGGCATAAAATGATATCATAAAAGAGATGGATCATGAATAATAAAATTTTATAATAACATGAAGTGAATGGTTTAATAATATCATGAAAACATAATAAATTTTCAGAAACATATAACATGACATTAACATAAGTCAAGGCTAACTTCCAAGACAGCATCACATGGTGGACAGAGTCACATCATGGATTAGGTTTACTCTATGATCCCATAAATAATGACTCATGAGAAAAAAACATTAACCAATGCATTGGAGCACTATATGGGCACACCAATCATAACATTTACATTCTTATGTTTTCCAAAAAAATTATATTAATCATAAGGTAGAAACATAATAATTACCCATCTAAATAAATGGGTTGCATAATATCGCCTCACATCATAATCAAAGGATATTTCAGAAATATTCCAAAGAGAAGAAGGAATTAAATATTATGGAATATAATATATAATTAAATTAGTATAGGTATAAAAATATTTTTTTCATTTGGAAATAAGTAATTTAAATGATATTTATATAAAAGTGTTAAGGTATAGAGAAGTTCTCTTTAATTGGGTTCGATTTTAAAGAAGGAATTTAAGAAATGATGTTAAGGAATGTGTTAAACTATAAAAGGCTATGTAAATAAGGTGGGTATATATGTAATATACATATATATATAATTTAAAGGTATTACATAACATTAAATATAGATATAAAATAAGTTAGAGATAGAATTTTCATAACCCAAAGAAAAAGGGTGGTTCAAAGAGATCTACTAGCTTAAGTTCCAGAATAATTATGCACTTGTACTTAAAATACTAGATAATAATATTACATACATTAATTAATTCATTAATAACCTATTACATGTATATTTTATTTAATATAATTTTATTATGCTCATTTATAACCATTTTCATGAGATATAATGACTAATTTCGTTGATCTTGGGGTGTTTGATTCATGGTTCCAAGGTCAGATCACTTGTGAATAATTATTGAAGTTATTATCAAATGGGAATACAAATACAAAAATAAAATTAAATAGTATTAATGTTCTTATATAGATTTAAATGGTCCCAAATACCCATATTTTTATGATATAGGGTTGATTCACATAGTAAAAATGTTAACGTGTTGTGGTTATTTTGTTTAGGTAGTTTTACGGATTGTCACGAACTAGATTCATTTTATTTAATGAAATTATTATTAAAACAATAAATAAATTGAAATAAGTTATAATATACTTATTATAATCATATTTAACCATAATTTTGTTTCTAAACTAGCCTTGTAGGTGGTGGATAAAAAAAAGTTTTTTATTCATGGATCCATTGAACTAGCCATATTGTAGACAACATTTTCATTTTAGAATCTAAATAAGGGGGTATAAGAATGATATTATACCATAATAAAAACATATAATTATATTTATGAAAATTGTGTTACTATTTATAGGTTTATAGGGATCATATGGGGTGGTATAAGAAGAATAAAATTAAAATAAATTTAGTTTAGTGTTTGCCTCTTCCTTTGATTGTCACTTTTAAGCTACCCTGTGAAGCTCCTTGGAATGGTATTTGGATGAGACAATATACAATAACCCATGGGGAAGTGTTTTGGGAAGTGAATTTGGTAGAAATTTGGAAGCCTCTAAGGCTTATAAGTTGTGAGGAAAAGGGGTGGTGATGGGTGGTATTTATAAGAGGAGAGGGGTGTTTTTGAATATTGGAATCATTAGTTTATTATTTTGGATCAAGACTAACAATAGTATTGATTATTATGACCATATACAATACCTTAATAAAATTATTATAAACTAATTTATTTTCAAATCATCCATGACACAAAAAAATCATGTATTTAGTTTATAATGTTAAATACCGTATTTTACTTTGTTTCACTATTCACCAAAAATTCAACTATTTTAGAAAAACACCAAAAAATAACTATAACCATTTTTCAATGTGTAGATTTCAAAAATTAAATTCATTTAATTAAAATAATTTTATGTCTATGATAAATTTAATTTTTAAATAAAATCTTTATTTAGTTGAAAAATACTAATTTTAATATTATGATTAATTTTTAGACCTAGTGAAAAATTACATAAGGTCTCATAAAATTACCTTATAATTATAATAAAACTTAATAATAATTTATAAATGAATTTTATGAAATTAAAATTTCTTATAAACCATTATATTTACAGTAAAAGTGAAATTAAAACATTTATGTTTTTAAAAAATACAAACACTTGACTTATAATTTTTAAAACATTTATTTACATGTAAAAAAATATAAATTTATCATATATTCATTTTATAAGATACCTAAATATTAATTTACACTTCCATAGGTGAGGTTACTATTTTAACAGTCTTGTTATTATTCCTAATGGTAGTATTTATATTCCAATAGTCAGATTACTATTCCAACAGTTAGATTTGTAGTGGTCATATGGGATCCCTACTTCCTATAAATACCTTATATTCCATTCATTCTTCATTCACTTATATTTTCTCTCAAAGTTATATATTTTATTTTTTTTAATTCATATTTCTTTACTAACATTCGGATTCATCTTTATAGTTTTGTTCGTGAGTTTAATTATTATGGGGGATCAAGCATATCAAAATTTTCCAATTATTATTATCTTATATTATAATGTTTATCTCATTATAATTATTTTAATTATTATGTCCATATTTATTCTCTAAATATAATGTTAAAATTAATATAATAAAATATTTTTGGTTTTATGATGTGGTGTATGTGATTTACTAAATATGACAGATTTATATAATCAAAATGAAAATTTCATTCATAGAAAATTTCGGTCATTACGCCATTTAATAAATAAATTGAGCATTAAGAATAATATGGAAGGAATAAATGAAGATCAAATAATTACATATAAATAAAAACCTAATATTTAAAATTATCTGAGGATAACATAAACATTCAAATAATCACATGGAAATCAATAAAGTATTTCATAAGTATGGAATGTAAAATTTCAGACTTCTTAAACTTACCATTGAGACCTTGTTCCAAGAAAACGTACATAAACAGGTAAGGTGTACACTAAATACCCAAACTAAAATGTCTTGTGAGACCTAAATATGCATATAGGGGATATAAAATTCCCCATTATAACTCACTACTGGAAATAATAGATTTACCAACGGTTGAGAAATGTTGGGAAAGGCCGGATAACCGTTGGTATAACATATACCAACGGTTCTGCCAACCGTAGGTAAGTAAACCGTTGGGAAAAACATTTCCCAACGGTTTACAGTAAACCGTTGGGATAGGGTGGAGAAAGGTTACTTTATCCCAACGGTTCATTAAAACCGTTGGGAAAAAGATTTGCCAACGGTTTAAAACCGTTGGCACAAGGGCTTAAAATTATCATGTTTTTCCCAACGGTTTGGTAAACCGTTGGGAAAAACCCCACATCTACTCTTTCCCAACGGTTTTAAACCGTTGGGAAAAGTGTTTTACCAACGGTTTGTTGAACCGTTGGTAAAACTAATCCACAATTTCTATGCCAACGGTTTTGAACCGTTGGCATAGCCTCTACTGGGCAAATCACCCAGCAGCTCCCCAATTTTCCCAGCAGCTCCCAACCAGGTCTCCAATTTGACCAGCACCACATCTGGTTTTGTGGGTTCCCTCTCATCTTTCAATCCAATTATTGTACCTGCAATAAACTAACACATACATATATAATTATTGTACCTGCAGTAACCAACTAACACTTACATATAGAGAACAAATTCATACACGTTTAACATATAATGGTAGAACTATACACATCCATAATTAAATTATAAACATACATAATTCATTTAGATTTCAATTTAAAATGTAGATGACAATTATATGTGGAATCTGGAAGTCAATTCATAATTTGATCTGTTTTTTGTATACCATATATTTTTACCTAAAGTAATGTCTGTTTTAAACATAATACATACACCTGGAGTTCTACCATCCACAATGTGCCTCAGATTGAGGCGGGGTTGACTCATACACGTCACATATGACCCATGGATCGTTTTTCTAATGTATCGACACAATCCGAATGCGTTTGGTCGGTTTTCCATATGCCAGTTGATGTTTTTCAATTAAAATGACGTACTTTTGAAACAAAATGCAGACACTTTGAGTGGTTCCGGCCACACCGCGCCTCATATTGAGGCGGTGTTGACTCGTACACGTCACATATGACCTATGGATCGTTCTCCTAAAGTTTCAATGGAAACCGAATGCGTTTGGTCAGTTTTCCGTATGTACTTAAATTGTTGTCCATTTTAAGCAAAAGAGACACAGTTAGAGCGGTGTCGGCCACACCGCTCCTCAGATTGAGGCGGGATTGACTCGTACACGTCACATACGACCCGTGGATCATTTTCCTAAAGTATGGACACAATCCGAATGCATTTTCTCCGTTTTCCGTATGTCACTTGATGCTTTTCACTTAAAATGATGTCCCTTTGAAACAAAAGACAGACACTTTGAGTGGTGTCTGCCACACCGCGTCTCCAATTGAGGCGGGGTTGATTCATACACGTCACATATGACCCATGGATCGTTCTCCTAAAGTTTCAATGGAAACCGAATCCGTTTCGTCGGTTTTCCGTATGTACTTAAAATGATGTCCGTTTTAAACAAAAGAGAGCCACTTAGACTGATCTCGGCCACACCATGACTTGGATTCATCCCGGGTCAGCTCTTACATGTCACATATGACTCATGGATCGTTGGGATAAATTATCAACAAATTTGGAATGCGTTTGGTCGGTTTTCCGTATGCCAGTTGTTCTTTTCACTTATAATCCTGTCCATTTTAAACAAAAGAGACACAGTTAGAACGGTGTCGGCCACACCGCTCCTCGTATTGAGGCGGGATTGACTCGTACACGTCACATACGACCCATGGATCCTTGTGATAAAGTATCGACACAGTCCGAATTCCTTTGGTCGGTTTTTCGTATGTCACTTGATGCTTTTCACTTAAAATGACGTCTTTTTGAAACAAAAGACCGACACTTTGAGTGGTGTCGGCCACACCATGTCTTCGATTGTGGCGGGATTGATTCGTACACGTCACATATGACCCATGGATCGTTATCCTAAAGTTTCAACGGAAACCGAATCCGTTTGGTCGTTTTTCCGTATGTACTTAAAATGGTGTCCATTTTAAACAAAAGAGAGCCACTTAGACTTATCTCGGCCACACCGCGACTCGGATTCATCCCGGGTTGGCTCGTACACGTCACATATGACCCATGGATTGTTGAGATAAATTATCAACAGATTCGGAATGTGTTTGGTCGGTTTTCCGTATGCCAGTTGATGCTTTTCACTTAAAATGACGTCCTTTTGACTTGAAACCACCGTGCAACATTCTAATTATTATTCGTGACGTGTGCGCGTAGACGACACGTCAATCGGACGTGCGTTTTGCGCGGTACGGCTCAATATTCGTGTTTTAAGTGATGCGCGCGCTTCGTAAACGCGCGTGAGGGGGGTCCAAACGGGCCGAACGATGTCGGAATGGCCTGAAATCAGACGAAAAATACGGGTGAGTGATTTCTGAAGTGGTCGACTAGACGGCACGTCAATCGGACGTGTCCTGTGCCCGCGGTGACCGAGAACGCAGTTCGGGTGTCATAAACGGCCAGAACGGGCGTCCAACGGTCAAATTCATAGCGGAGTACCTCGGATTGAGCCGAAACCACCGTGGAACATTCTAATTATTATTTGTGACGTGTACGCGCAGACGGCACGTCAATCGGACGTGCGGTTTGCGCGGTACGGCTCAATATTCGTGTTTTAAGTGATGTGCGCGCTTCGTAAACGCGCGTGAGGGGGGTCCAAACGGGCCGAACGATGTCGGAATGGCCTGAAATCAGACGAAAAATACTGGTGAGTGATTTCTGAAGTGGTCGAGTAGACGGCACGTCAATCGGACGTGCCGTGTGCCCGCGGTGACTGACAACGCAGTTCTGGTGTCATAAACGGCCAGAACGGGCGTCCAATGGTCAAATTCATAGCGGACGACCTCGGATTGAGCTGAAACCACCGTGGAACATTCTAATTATTATTCGTGACGTGTACGCGCAGACGGCACGTCAATCGGACGTGCGGTTTGCGCGGTACGGCTCAATATTCGTGTTTTAAGTGATGCGTGCGCTTCGTAAACGCGCGTGAGGGGGGTCCAAACGGGCCGAACGATGTCGGAATGGCCTGAAATCAGAAGACAAATACGGGTGAGTGATTTCTGAAGTGGTCGAGTAGACGGCACGTCAATCGGACGTGCCGTGTGCCCGCGATGACCGACAACGCAGTTCTGGTGTCATAAACGGCCAGAACGGGCGTCCAATGGTCAAATTCATAGCGGACGGCCTCGGATTGAGCTGAAACCACCATGTAACATTATAATTATTATTCGTGACGTGTACGCGCAGATGACACGTCAATCGGACGTGCGGTTTGCGCGGTACGGCTCAATATTCGTGTTTTAAGTGATGCGCGCGCTTCGTAAACGCGCGTGAGGGGGGTCCAAACGGGCCGAATGATGTCGGAATGGCCTGAAATCAGACGACAAATACGGGTGAGTGATTTCTGAAGTGGTCGAGCAGACGGCACGTCAACCGGACGTGCCGTGTGCCCGCGGTGACCGACAACGCAGTTCTGGTGTCATAAACGGCCAGAACGGGCGTCCAACCGTCAAATTCATAGCGGACGACCTCGGATTGAGCTGAAACCATCGTGGAACATTCAAATTATTATTCGTGATGTGTACGCGCAGACGGAACGTCAATCGGACGTGCGGTTTGCGCGGTACGGCTCAATATTCGTGTTTTAAGTGATGCGCGCGCTTCGTAAACGCGCGTGAGGGGGGTCCAAACGGGCCGAACGATGTCGGAATGTCCTGAAATCAGACGAAAAATACGGGTGAATGATTTCTGAAGTGGTCGAGCAGACGGCACGTTAATCGGACGTGCCGTGTGCCCGCGGTGACCGACAACGCAGTTCTGGTGTCATAAACGGCCAGAACAGGCGTCCAACGGTCAAATTCATAGCAGACGGCCTCGGATTGAGCTGAAACCACCGTGGAACATTATAATTATTATTAGTGATGTGTACGCGTAGACGGCACCTCAATCGGACGTGCGGTTTGCGCGGTACGGCTCAATATTCGTGTTTTAAGTGATGCGCGCGCTTCGTAAACGCGCGTGAGGGGGGTCCAAACGGGCCGAACGATGTCGGAATGGCCTGAAATCAGACGAAAAATACGGGTGACTGATTTCTGAAGTGGTCGAGTAGACGGCACGTCAATCGGACGTTCCGTGTGCCCGCGGTGACCGACAACGCAGTTCTGGTGTCATAAACGGCCAGAACGGGCGTCCAACGGTCAAATTCATAGCGGACGGCCTCGGATTGAGCTGAAACCACCGTGGAACATTCTAATTATTATTCGTGATGTGTACGCGCAGACGGCACCTCAATCGGACGTGCGGTTTGCGCGGTACGACTCAATATTCGTGTTTTAAGTGATGCGCGTGCTTCGTAAACGCGCGTGAGGGGGGTCCAAATGGGCCGAACGATGTCGGAATGGCATGAAATCAGACGAAAAATACGGGTGAGTGATTTCTGAAGTGGTCGAGCAGACGGAACGTCAATCGGACGTGCCGTGTGCCCGCGGTGACCGACAACGCAGTTCTGGTGTCATAAACGGCCAGAACGGGCGTCCAACGGTCAAATTCATAGCGGACGGCCTCGGATTGAGCTAAAACCACCGTGGAACATTCTAATTATTATTCGTGACGTGTACGCGCAGACGGCACGTCAATCGGACGTGCGGTTTGCGCGGTACGGCTCAATATTCGTGTTTTAAGTGATGTGCGCGCTTCGTAAACGCGCGTGAGGGGGGTCCAAACGGGCCGAACGATGTCGGAATGGCCTGAAATCAGACGACAAATACGGGTGAGTGATTTCTGAAGTGTTCGAGTAGACGGCACATCAATCGGACGTGCCGTGTGCCCGCGGTGACCGACAACGCAGTTGTGGTGTCATAAACGGCCAGAACGGGCGTCCAACGGTCAAATTCATAGCGGACGACCTCAGATTGAGCTGAAACCACCGTGGAACATTCTAATTATTATTCGTGACGTGTACGCGCAGACGGAACGTCAATCGGACGTGCGATTTGCGCGGTACGGCTCAATATTCGTGTTTTAAGTGATGCGCGCGCTTCGTAAACGCGCGTGAGGGGGGTCCAAACGGGCCGAACGATGTCGGAATGGCCTAAAATCAGACGACAAATACGGGTGACTGATTTCTGAAGTGGTCGAGCAGACGGCACGTCAATCGGACGTGCCGTGTGCCCGCGGTGACCGACAACGCAGTTCTGGTGTCATAAACGGCCAGAACGGGCGTCCAACGGTCAAATTCATAGCGGACGGCCTCGGATTGAGCTGAAACTACCGTGGAATATTCTAATTATTATTCGTGACGTGTACGCGCAGACGGCACGTCAATCGGACGTGCGGTTTGCGCGGTACGGCTCAATATTCGTGTTTTAAGTGATGTGCGCGCTTCGTAAACGCGCGTGAGGGGGGTCCAAACGGGCCGAACGATGTCGGAATGGCCTGAAATCAGACGAAAAATACGGGTGAGTGATTTCTGAAGTGGTCGAGCAGACGACACGTCAATCGGACGTGCCGTGTGCCCGCGGTGACCGACAACGCAGTTCTGGTGTCATAAACGGCCAGAACGGGCGTCCAACGGTCAAATTCATAGCGGACGGCCTCGGATTGAGCTAAAACCACCGTGGAACATTCTAATTATTATTCGTGACGTGTACGCGCAGACGACACGTCAATCGGACGTGCGGTTTGCGCGGTACGGCTCAATATTCTTGTTTTAAGTGATGCGCGCGCTTCGTAAACGCGCGTGAGGGGGGTCCAAACGGGCCGAACGATGTCGGAATGGCCTGAAATCAGACGACAAATACGGGTGAGTGATTTCTGAAGTTTTCGAGCAGACGGCACGTCAATCGGACGTGCCGTGTGCCCGCGGTGACTGAGAACGCAGTTCTGGTGTCATAAACGGCCAAAACGGGCGTCCAACGGTCAAATTCATAGCGGACGACCTCGGATTGAGCTGAAACCACCGTGGAACATTATAATTATTATTCGTGACGTCTACGCGCAGACGGAACGTCAATCGGACGTGCGGTTTGCGCGGTACGGCTCAATATTCGTGTTTTAAGTGATGTGCGCGCTTCGTAAACGCGTGTGAGGGGGGTCCAAACGGGCCGAACGATGCCAGTTGATGTTTTTCACTTAAAATGATGTCCTTTTGAAACAAAAGACATACACTTTGAGTTGTTCCGACTACACCGCGCCTCGGATTGAGGCGGGGATGACTCGTACACGTCACATATGACCCATGGATCGTTGTCCTAAAGCATCAACACATTTCGAATGCGTTTGGTCAGTTTTTCGTATGTCACTTTTTGTTTTCACTTAAAATCTTATGGAAATTCATATAGAATATTTTTATATCATATTTAGTATGGATTAGATTTTAGTTGATCGTGCTATGAAACATTTCAGAGCTAATGAAATTAAGGAAGGTGGAGGGGATGTCCGGGGGGCTGTCCGGGGGGGCTGTCCGGTGGGTGTCCGGGGGGCTGTCCGGGGACCAAGGAGGAGGGTGGGGGGGCTGTGCGGGGTCTGTCCGGGGGGGTTTTGGGGGTTGTTCAGGGGGTTGTCCGGGGTTGTTCAGGGGGCTGTCCGGGGGTTGTTCAGGGGGTTGTTCAGGGGGTTGTCCGGGGGTGTTCAGGGGGCTGTCCGGGGGGTGTTTGGGGGGTTGTCCGGGGTCCAAGGGGGGGGGGGGGGGTGGGGGGGTGGGGGGGTTGTCCGGGGTCCAAGGGGGGGGGTGGGGGGGTTGTCCAGGGGCTGTCCGGGGGGCTATCCGGGGTCCAGGGTGGAGGGTTGGGGGCTGTACGGGGGGCTGTCCAGGGGGCTGTCCGCGGGGGCTGTCCGGGGGGGCTGTCTGGTGGGTGTCCGGGGGGCTGTCCGGGGACCAAGGATGAGGGTGGGGGGGCTGTGCAGGGTCTGTCCGGAGGGTGTTTGAGGGTTCTTCAGGGGGTTTTCCGGGGTTGTTTAGGGGGTTGTCCGGTGGTTGTTCAGGGGGTTGTCCGGGGTTGTTCAGGGGGTTGTCCGGGGGGTGTTTGGGGGGTTGTCCGGGGTCCAAGGGGGGGGGGGTTGTCCGGGAGGCTGTCCAGGGGGATATCTGGGGTCCAGGGTGGAGGGTTGGGGGCTGTACGGGGGGCTGTCCAGGGGGCTGTCCAGGGGGCTGTCCGCGGGGCTGTCCGGGGGGTGTTTGGTGGGTGTTCGGGGTCCAAGGGGGAGGGGGGGTTGTCCAGGGTCCAAGAATGAGGGGGGGTGTCCAGGGAGTTCTCAAACACACAACCACTAAAAGACAACAACATCCATAAAAACAGACAATATATAAAAATAACTCAACTCCAATACTATACTACGAGTCTAGATAAAACCAACAACTAGAATAGATTAAACATCAAATCTCAAGTCAAAAATGTAACGGATCAATATGTCCCACATCAGCATCACCATCTCCATCATCATCATCATCATCGCCCTCGTCATCGTCCTCCTCATCGTCCTCACCCTCCACAGCGCCTTCCTCCTCGCCTTCGCCCTCCTCCTCGCCCTCCTCGTCTCCCTCCTCTTCCGCATCAGACTGCTCTCCATCATCATCTTCAAGCTCGACATCGGCCTGACCACCACTAGAACTGCCACCTGGTGCACCATATATAGAATGTATCGATGACATGTATTCATCAATCGCTGGGCTGGCCTCTGCTGGAAGTGTTGGATGTAGAACTTCAATAAATTTCATAAATGCACTATTTTCCCTTGCAGACTGTTCTGCCGTCTCTGTGGCCCTTTTCTCAGCCTGTTCTGCCTGTGCCCTAACTTGCTGCAGCTCGGTGGTACTACAACTCGTACCTGAGGCAGGCCAATACCTCGTCGGGGCTATCCTAGGTCGGCAGCGTACTCTGCCAGAATGATCATCTCCCAACACCTGATGTAAGTGATCAGATGGCCCAAAATTGTCTGCTTCTTGGGCATCGAGGGCCTCTAAAGCATCCTGTTACAAATATAAATATATTGTTAAGTTACGAAATAGATATTAAAATATAAAATCAACAGATTAAAACTTACAATCTGCTGCTGAGTCGCTTCGTTGACAGCACGTCCATCCTTTTTTCGTCTACTCGAGCAAAACAGTTTTGCTCGAGGCACACGTCCTTCAATATTTTTTACTTGCCTCTACAATGACATTGAAAACAAAATTTATATAAAGACTTCAGCAAATAATTAAATAATTGAGGAAACAAAAGAAAATGTAAGTCGTAAAGAAAACTTATAAACAATTTTCATACCTGCTGCCTCTCATGATCCGGCATCGTCGTGCGTCCTAGTGTATGGAGGTATTTTTTTGCATCAATGTTTTTTTATTTTTTTCAGATGATTCCTAAATAAAATTCGATAATGAAAAGGATAATATTAATGCAAAACTTGAAAGTTATTATTTAAATACCTCAAATGTAATTCATACCTTAAACTGGGTACTCGTCCAATGAGTAATCATCTGACGATACTGCTCTATAGGACAATCATCCACGACTGGTACCGCCTCTAACTCAGTGCCAACTCTAGAACGCCAGCCAATATACAGCTCATGCTTGTAGTCTCTCCAAAGCTCGCCTAAATCCTTTAGACATTCCATTCGTGCACCCTCACCATCAGGAAAATTAAATCGAAGCTGAAATGAAAATATTAATTTATATAAATACAAAAAAAATTCATGGCATTAAATACAATAGATTTTTTTACCCATATCTCTGCCCAAGCTCTATCTTTGACCTCATGTGGCAAATGTCTCCACGACAGCGGGCTGACGGGAATGATGTCGGAGTATTTGGCAAGCGTCGCCATAAAACTCCGACATTGCTGCCCTGTTTTCTCAACCATCTGATTGTCTTCATTATATTCCACCATAACCTGTGTGCGACGGTTCCACACCGAACGCATGCGTGTACGGCCCCGCCCCCGCCTCCTTTCAGTAGATGTATCTGTCATGAAAGAAAAACAAATATTTTATCAAAACATGTTATAATGAAAATAAATATTGCTATAAAAATTTGATAGGGTTTTATAAATATACCTGTGCTAGTCTGATCAATGAGTGGCGCCGGATCCACAGAACCTAATGGAACACCCTCTGGTGGAACAGGAGTCGAAGACGATGGAATATAAAAGCTCGGAGAGACAGAAGTAGAAGGAAAATAAGATGGAACAACTGTATGACCTGATGCTGACTGGGGAGTGGGAATCATCATGGGATGTGAAAATGATGGGGCAGAAGATGCAGAAGGTAGCGAAAACATGGGAGGTCTAAATATCTCGTGTGTCCCTAACGACACACCGGGATCAGAATGTGGGAAGGCTGAAATGTCAGTGGGAGGGGCAGGGTCTAGTCGGGCACGCGCAGCTCTATGTCCACCTCTGGTACGAACCTTCCTCGTACCACCGTCCTGAGTACTAGGACCAGTACTAGGCTCCTCGTCGAATAACTGTCGACGTAATGGTGGATCCTACAAAAAAGTTTACAAAAAAAATTAATCACATGACATTATATATTCTGTAAATATATATATATATATATATATGAAATAAAGTACTCACTGTAGGCACTAATGGTGGAATGCCCATCTCCTCCATCCGACGATTGTTCTCCGCCATTTTTTTTCTTCGTCTCTCTTCAATTGGCTTCATTTCCTGCATTGGAAAACAAATATGTAATTAATTAGAAAAAGAAAATTAATGTGTAAACCAAAAAACTAAATATATGAGGGAATGAGGGGATTCATTGGTAATTTAGCTATCAATTGTTTTAGAAGAGCTTGAATGAATTTAATAAAACATACAAGTTGTAATGTTCACCAAGTTAGAAATATTGTTTGATTTGGTTTGAATACAGTTCAATTCCAAATTAGAAAATGCAATTCAAATAAAACAGCAACCAATAAACATTGAAAATTCACATAACGGTCAAGTCAGCTAAAACATATTTGTGATCAATACTAAATAAATATGAATATTACCAACCTTAACAATCCAACTCGAGGTAAACCAAAAGAATTGAGAACATGGATGAATGATTCTATATATTTCCAACCACAACTTCAGGTTCACAATCAACTCTGACAATTGAGCTATTGGAGTCATCAAAAGAAATAAATGGATTGGTTCCAATGGCAATAGGGACAGTGTCAATTCCATCATCAGCATCATCAAAAATATGTCTTGGAATTACTTCAACTACGACACCAAATTCAGGTTGAAGTTTATCTTTGACATAAAAAACTTGTTTAGCCATTGATGCCAACACATATGGTTCTTCGGTTGCAAGAGTGCGGGTCATATTAATTACTCGAAATCCACAATCATCAATAAATGTGCCATGTCTCGTCATCGAATCAAACCAATGGCATTTCATCATTGTGACTCGTCCATGAGAGTAATAATCCAATATTATTATTTTCTCAACGACTCCATAATAACCCACATTTTCAAGTCGCGGTCCACTCTCTGATGCGATGGCATAACAATCTATTGTGGCAGTAACCATAATACCATCATGTTGTGTTCTCATGTTTTTGGCTCGTTCAGTGACAATAAATCTGTACCCATTGATAACAATTGATTTACAGTCACGAACCACGGTATTAGGACCAAAAGCCAAAGCTCTTATTTCCTCAGAGACAGAGTCAGCAGACAAACTCAATACCTGCAATATAAATGACAGTTAAACTTAAGTAAATATTGAAATAATTAATTTAAACAGTAATATTTTTACCTTCAATTTTAACCAAGCAGAAAACTCTTTGCTATGCAAAGTCTCTCTCCTTCTCAAAGATAAAGAACGATGCTTCCTATTTATCATTGTTTTATGTTCCCTGTAGATAAAAAAATATGAATAGTTTAACAGATATATATGTAAGATATACATATTCAATTTTGTTACCTGATATAGTCATCGAACAAATCACAGTTGAACAAAACTGTGCGATGTGCCATCTCCCGCTCTTCATGGCTTAATGTCTTCAATGTATATGATCCAGGAATTCCTCCTGTTTGAGGAAGTGATGGAAAACTGGGTTCAATTTGCTCATATTGTTCTTCTTCATTTCTCATTGGTCTGTTCATTCTTGTAGTAAGATCAGACAAATACATTGAACAGAAATCCATACATTCTTGAGCTAAGTAACCGTTCACGATAGAACCTTCGGGATGATTCTTGTTTCGAACATAAGACTTTAATGTGAACATATTTCTTTCAGTTGGATACATACAACGAAAAGAAACAGGTCCTCCGAGAAGTATTTCAGTTGGAATATGGACAGTCAGATGCAGCATGCATGTGAAAAATGATGGGGGAAATATTTTCTCCAACTCACACAAAATTAATGGGGCATCTGTCAACATTTTTTGCAAGAAAGACTTGGACAACTTCTTAGCACAAAGATCTCTAAACAAATGGCACAACCGAATAACACCCACCCTTACATTATTGGACAAAAGATGACGGATTGCTATTGGAAGCAACTCATGCAGTAGAACGTGATAATCATGAGTCTTCAAAGATTTTAGCTTCAACTCTCTTCTGTTGACCCCTTTAGATATGTTGCTTGAATAGCCATCAGGAACTCTAATAGTCTCTAATACTTCCAAAAATTGTTTTTTTTTCAGTAGGTGTCATCACATAAGAAGCACATGGAAGTTTCCATTTATTTTCACTGATACGCACAGGATGCAATTCTGGTCTGATGCCCCAATCCACCAAGTCACGTCGAGATCGTAAATCATCTTTTGTCTTCCCCTTGACATTTAGAAGAACTGAAAGCAACATTTCACATATATTCTTTTAAATATGCATTACGTCTAAGCAATGACGTAGCAAATTGGTTGACCAATAAGGCAAATCAAAAAAGATACTCCTCTTCCTCCAATTGTAACAGGTTTCTGTGGAAACATTCTTTCTCTTTCCAGATTTCATTTGACCCTTCCCGAACGAAAAACTGAAATCTTTCAATTCATTAAGCACATCAGTTCCAGACATACGCTGAGGTGGATCATCGGTCTCTATAGTATTATCAAATCTTCGACGATTCATTCTATATGGATGATCCTTTGGCAAAAATCGTCGATGTCCCATAAAACTGAAACTACAACGATGTTTCAGTCTTCTGGATCGTGTATTCTTCATACAAACTGGACATGACAGTTTCCCCTTCATGCTCCATCCAGACATCATTGCATAAGCCAGAAAATCATTGATTGTCCACATAAGCGCAGCGCTCATCTGAAATATGTCTTTCGAACATGCATCGTATGTGCGCACACCCACATCCCAAAGAAGCTTCAACTCTTTTATTAAAGGTTGCATGTATACATCAATATCAATGCCGGGATCAGAAGGACCAGATATGAGTATACTCATGAAAGTGAAAGATTTTTTCATACACAACCATGGGGGAAGATTATAAATGTGCATAAAAACGGGCCATGTGCTGTGCGAAGTAAGCATCTGCCCAAACGGATTAAAACCGTCGCATGAAAGACCCAGCCTCACATTACGCACGTCAGCTGCAAAATCAGGATGTCGAGCATCAAATCTCTTCCATGCAAATCCATCTGCAGGATGAACCAACTCATCATCAGTCTTCTTTCTCTCGGTATCATGCCATCTCATTTTTATTGATATGTCATCAGACATAAAAAGATTCTGGAGTCTGGGGATCAATGGAAAGTGCCACATTACTTTCTGTGGAACGCGGGATGGTGTTCCATCAGATTTTGACTTCCAGTGGGATGTGCCACATTTTATACATTCATTTCGTTCAGCGGTTTCCTCCCAGAATAAACTGCAATCTTTCGGGCAAGCATGAATTTTGTTTCTTGAAAATCCAAGTTCCTCAACTAACTTCCATGCCATATAGTGGTTTGAGGGAATATCTGCATCATCTGGAAGTAAATCCTTCAAGAGGGTAAGAATGTAATCGATTTCTGTATTAGAATCCCATACATAGTTTTCCCATGAAATAATCAGATTAAAAATTCCAGCTTTTTCATTTTATCGCATTGTCGATATACTGGAGTCGTGGCAGCATCATTCAATTTTTTCACCCTATCAATATCATCATTTTCACTAGATGCATCAGCTGTCCTCATATCGAAGTCTTCTTGAGTCGAAATCCTTTCTTTTTCATGATGAAGAATAAACGGAAACCGATCATCTAACAAATTCTCCATTCCAGTCTTTTCATTTCGATCATCACCAATTTGAGATTTCGTTTTCTCCCCATTGTGATACCACAGAAAGTAGTTTGCTTGAAACCCATTTTTGGTTATGTGGTAGCTGACTTCTTCACGGCTCAACCAAGGTCTACCAACACAATTGGAACATGGGAAGTGTATGCGACCACTATCTGAAGCATTGTGAAATGCAAAATCTATAAAGCTCTCCAAATTGTTTTGAAAATCGTCTGAGATCCGATCGGTTTCATACATCCAACTTCTGTCCATTCTGTAAAAAGAATTTATATAAGTCATTTTGTCATAAACAATTCAATAGGCATTAACTATAATAGAAAATACATTTAAGTAAACAATAAAGGAAGAAAATAATCAAGGTATCAACTACACATGTCAAAAAAACATACAAATGTGTTATTGAAAAAATGTAAAACCAACAAGAACTTAATGTGTTATATCACATAATAGCATGACTCATCCCATAACCATATTAGTAGGGTATCATGAACATGAATAAGATCAACCTTGTGCCATCCTCCTACCCTACATGACCCCAACCACATGCCACATCTTATTATAGCCTTATCACATCACACCTCAACGAAAAACACTAGGGAAATCATAGTACATCTCACCTGAAGACACATGGACAATCACATCGCATCTTGCCTAAAAACACATGGTCAATCACTTTTGAAGGAAGAGTAGGGAATACATGGTAGCTATCCAAACATATAACCACCATCCTAGATATTAGAAAAAATACTCATAACTCAAAACCTCTGATCGTTGGTAAGTTTATCCAACTCTGGTTGGGAATGTGTAGAAATAACATAAAAATACATGATATATAAATAGCACAAAATACTCAACCTATGGGTTCACATTAACTACATAATAACACACTTCACTACTACCATAAAACACATAAACCACACCACCACCACACAAGACGCATAGCATTGGAATATAATTCTACATTCAATAATTCTATCTATGGAATTATCATAAGAATCCATGTATCAATTGGAATATAATTCTACATTCAATAAGTCTATCTATGGAATTATCATAAGAATCCATGTATAAATTGGAATATAATTCTACATTCAATAAGTCTATCTATGGAATCCCTCCCTTGGATCCATGTATCACCCATGGCTTAATCAATATTCAAAGAAATGAGTCTATCCGTGGAATTCCACTGTGAATCCATTTATCACATAAAGCGTATAAGTTAATAGAAACAAGATTATATACCTGGCATCCTAATAGAATCCATGTATCACTATTTACTATTAATCATTTAATGAATTCCATTTCATTTAAACAATTCATTAAACATACCAAGGTCAAAAACAAAGGTATTTAATACAACTCACCTCAAAATGGCGACTCAATCAAATAATAACCTGAAAAGAATGAAGCTTCATTTACTCATGTTGTAATGACAAGATAATGAGATTCCCTTGCTTAATCAATCAATTCCATATCATGGTCTCAACATAACTCATAATGGCTAGCAATTCAATGAAAATTCAAGCACTCACATGGGAATTTTTAATAGAACACTCCTAACAAGACTATAAAGATATCACATGAATTAGTTATAATATATCTAACATGGTAACATAAAATATAAGATAAATTCAATCCAATTTCATAGATTCATAGCATAGTCTCTACTTTACTCACATTGGCAAGGAAATACAATTAAAACATGTGTTAAAAAATAATTGGCATTCATGTGTTAAAAGGGGAATGCAAACCATAAAATACCCTTAATTAATTTAATTTACAATTAAATTCAGAAATCGAACAATCAATTCGATTTATATAACCTTTCAAAAATGGCATACCATGTTCAAGGGGTAAAATCCAAAATGGAATTTTCAAGAAAACTCACCCTTAGGCTGGTCCGGCGGGCAGTAGCTCCAAAATCACCTAAACTGATGGGAAAAATGAAAATAGGTTTAAATACTATCCAAACATTTGAATACGTTTTTAGATAAAGAAGAAGAATAACCTGAAGAAGACCTGGAAGATTCAAGGCCGACAGTACCTCCAAAATCGCCTAAATCGGCTGCTGCTCCCGTTTTAGGGTTGTGTATCGCGAATGGGGGAGAGAACAGGCGGCTGGGAATTTGGGGAGAACCTTTGCCAACGGTTCTTAAAAACCGTTGGCATATGTATATCTATCCCAACGGTTCTAGAGAACCGTTGGGAAAAACCTCCCAAAGTATATCTATACCAACGGTTCTTATAAACCGTTGGCAAAAACCTATATCTATACCAACGGTTCATGAGAACCGTTGGCAAAAACCTCCCCAAAGCCATCTTTACCAACGGTTCATGAGAACCGTTGGGAAAAAACCTCCCAGCCACATCTATGCCAACGGTTCATTAGAACCGTTCGGAAAAACCTCCTTCACCAACGGTTCTATCAAACCGTTGGTATGTAACTGTTGGGAAAGACCAGCATTCCAGTAGTGACTTAATAATGCCAATGAATTCCTCATATATTTAATGATCTATTTAATTTATAAACAATTTCCTTATTTATAAATATTTGTATTGAGTAAAGGATATAGAATGTCAATATTTTACCAATCAATCAAATAAATTTCATAGTAAAATATCATAAATAGATATTTTATACGGTTTAGGCAATAAGAATATCCATGATATATATAATATGAATTTTTTTGATAAATTTAATGTTCAATAAAATATTATCACAAGAAAGTGAATGCTCAAAGATAAATTTAATAGCCACAAAATTACTAAGAGATAAAAGATGAAAAAAAATTCTTTAGAAATATAGGATTTGTAATCAATTCATGTATTTTTTAAGTATAAAATAAAATGGAACAAAAAAATTAAAATAATTTTTCATTAAATATTATTATTTTTAAAAAAATTGAAAACTTGTAGAAGAAGCTAAATATCATAAATCGGTTATAGTGGTGGGAAATTATTTTAACATCATATACATTTAAAAGAAATGGTCATTTTGAATTTTTTTAATTAAAGTTGAAAATTTCCCATATAGAAAACCTTATAAATATTCCATTTATATATTGTGAAAAATCACGGATAACTTCAAATTTATTTCATAAATCATTTGAGTAAATAATTATTAAAAAATATGAATATGGAAGAAAAATATACCTGATAAAAAGATATATAAGATCATATATTATTTTAAAATTTTAATTTATTGATTCTAGTGAAAAAGAGAGAAACTTTTGGAAGGAAATATGTAAAATCCTTAAATATCTAGAGGATAAGAATATAGATAGATTTTATTCAGGGTAGATTATAATATTCCTTTAAAAAAGAATGCAAGTAATCCTAGAAAAATGAGATTGTAAAATAAATTATTACCCCCTTTGTAACTTCTAAATTGTAGCCCCTTGAAATATTAAAATTGAATTGAAATCATGAATAAATATAAATTTATGTTAAATAAATAAAAGGTTCTATATATACACTATATAAAATTAAATAGGTGTATAATATCAAATATGTCTTAATGGAGTAAAAATTGGAATGAAATCCCTTACAAAAATTATATCATTGATGTGAGGATTAATCAATGAAGTGATTATGTGTGAAAAATTTAAATCCACACAAAAAAAAGTGGAAATAAATAATATACTTGGAGTTAATTTTACACATAATCATGGAATAACATAGTAAATTAAGTATAAATATAACCCAATGAATGGAAATTGAGTTAAGAAATCCCTTACATCACACTTCCACTTTGTTGAAGGTGTTTTAAATTCCTATATAATAAATTTAAATTTATTATAATTCTGTACCAGAATCATACAAAAACTTATAATATCATATATGATCCACTTATTATATATAAACACCCATATATTAATAATTCATTTAAAATCATCATATATAGGTGTTAACTATTTCATATTTCATGAAGTTTCGGTTCAGCGGTTCGAATATGTTTATTTTCATCATGGTTACATCATCTATAGAACCATAATCCTTATATAAACATTATATATATTCATTATATACATATTTAGAATAATCCATAAAATATGGAGATATAAAACATGAATTACACCATTTATGGAGACGGAAGGTCATATGTTCACATGAACGTTGTTTTCACTTTTTGAATAATAGAAAAAAAGAAAGATAAATAAAAATTCACCTTTTTATAATCATTATAATATCATATATGTAACAAATCAGCCCAGGTAACTAGACAAGTTACCCAAGGTGGTCCTACACATGGTGAAGTGAAACAAAGCAGAAGTAACATGTCTTTTGATAAACCTGAACAAACAAAACCAAAAGGGTACAATACGTAAGTAAGAGAACATATCCATGAGACATAAAAAGTCCAGATAGATAGGACAAACTAGAAATATAATGCAAGACAAGACTAAATAAGTCTCTATGTGACCATCTGTTACCACCAAACCATATAGTTATAAACATAATTACAATAGGATAAGTCGCCATGCTATATAATTCCCTTCCCTTTACCTGAGTCCAGAAAAACAACATCTAAAATCATGAAATGGTAAAATTAGTTTGTGGGAATAAATCCCAGTAGGATACCACCAATGAATCTATACAAGTTCAAATATCATGAATTCATCAGTTCTATCATTAAAAAATCCAATTTAAAAAGCAATTACATAAAGTAAAATAATTTTATAAAACATTCCTTTGATTTTCATAAAGTCATACCATACTCACTAAATCTAGAAATATGTCCAGTAAGAAATAAAATAGGTAAACAAATATGGATACACCATATGATAATCATGTGATCAAATAAAAATCAAAATACCATCATGTGATAAACAAATCATAAATTACAAAGCATGCCATTTGGGATCTAACCTATGGGAATACATGCTAGACATGAAAAAAAGACACAATCCAGGCCTACGATGGATCCAACCAAAATAATCAGTAGTGGAATTACACACACTAAAGTGACATAAAACCTCTTGTGGCATTACACACATATAGAGTGACAAGTTTATTCCTGATTTACCCAAGGCTACACAATGTGCTAAGTTTTTCAAAATCCATTTAGAAACTATGATCATATTTAATAAAATATTTTCACGTCAAATATGTTATACTTCAAAGCTTAAATACCCATTTCAAAATTAAACCTTCAATTAAATCATATAATCAAGAATTTGGTGTACAAAAATCCCTTTTTAAATAAAACCAATTTAAAAAATGAATCACATCAAACAAAACCATTCTAATTTCAAACCATTAATTTTCATTGAATAACCCAAAGGAATTGAAAAAACATACAACAATTCAATAATTAACCCCTTGTATAGAGACACCTACCTCAAGAATAGTAGAAACCTAGTGGCCTTTGAAAATGGAGATTGGAAATAAGTAGATCATCCTCTGAAATACAAGGCACAAGAGAAAAAGTAAAGGATAGATTAAGATCACATACCAACAATCAGGCCATCAAAAAATAAAGCATTTGACACTGCCAAAATGAGATCAATAAATCTAAATAGGGAGAGGGATATTAAACATACCAGAAGTAAGACAACCCACTACCACAACAATCAACTGCACTAATCAAAGTGATTCAGAGATAATGTAACACTCCAAATGCATCAAGGAGAGATATAGGGATCAAGGGAGGTGGTTTCACTATAAAACAGAAAAAATTTATATGAGAGGTGAATAAAACCTATTAGGAAAAAAGGATTTATGGCGTAAATCTCAATCTTACATCATGAATTTCACATAACTCTTGTATGCTGAAAAATATTTTGTATCAAGTTAAATTATCCTAAGTGATGATTTAACCTCATAAAAATGAGTTTTACATAATAAAACCATTTTACAATCTAAAAGGTTTTATATCCTAATGTGCATCAATGGATTATTCCCATTACTAAACTTAAACTATAATCTAGATATTTATGGTTTAAATATATCCTGTAGGAAATAAAAAATATAGACCACTATGGGATACTCCAAGAAACATCTTGACAACTTCCAAATCCTTTAACACCTTTATACCTATACTCTATTAATTCAAACAAACATCCATCACCAAACATTAGGTCATTTTCTCCAAAAAATTCTCTTTATCTCTGAAAGGCCCAAAACACATCCAAATAAAAAATGGAAACAAAATAAAAGGCAATAAGTACCTAAAAGAAGGTGAAAAAATGGTACAATCTCCCCACCATACACTTTTTGTACCTATAAATTTCTAAAGACCCTAAAATTACTAAAATAGAAGGCCACTGCTTCCTCATCAACAATTCCCGCTCCCACTCTCAGGGATATCTCGTCTTTCCTACCACAATACATAGACCAAGGTAATTGTTTTACCACAAAATACCTTTTCTCAATGATCCATAATTTGAACTAATTTTTCAATCATCGTGGTGTAGATATCAATATCAACATACACCCACTCAATCATGTGGTAAGGATTTGGTTCATACCTCCTCAGCTAGGAAACACAAAACATGCCATGGATGGAATTAAAACTATATGCAAAGTCCAACAGATATGCCACCTTTTTAAGATTCTCCAAAATAACAAAGGGGCCAACAATCCTTGGTGCCAACATTTCTTGTCTACCCAATCAAAAGTGTCCAAAGTGAGGGGAAACTCTGAGAAAACCCCAACAACTAACCTCAAAATATAGAAACAAATGACAATTGTCCATATAAGATTTCTAATGACTCTATTCTATGACCAATATTATCTAGATCAATAGCTCATTTTACACATTCTCCTGGGAAAGACTCATCCCAACCAAGGACTATTCTCCCAACATTTTCTAGAAACAAGGGAGATTTATATGGCTGCCCAAAAAAAACTCAAATTTTGTCATCCTAATCAAGGTCTGATGAATATTGTTATAAGAAAGCTTGAATTGAGGAAAATTCGTTTCCCAAGAAACCCTAAAATCAAGAATATGTGCCCGGAGCATATCTTTAAGAACCTGGATAGCTCTCTCTACCTTCCACTCCATTTATGGATGATATTTCATGATCAATTTCAAATGGGAACCCATCACCACTTTCAAACCTCTCTAAAATGTGGATGTGAACCTGGGTTATTTTTCAAAAATAACCATAGAGGGAACCTCATGAATTCTCACAACCTCTCATACATATAATTCCCCTAGTTGATCCACTTTTTTCATTTATTTAATATGGAGGAAATGTGCTTATTTCATGAGTCTATCAATGATCACCCAAATAAAATCGTTCCGACTAAGATTTGATGGTAAATCAAGGACAAATTCCATCAAAATATCATCTCATTATCATTCTATAATGGGTATGGGCTACAAAAAACTAGCAGGTCTCTAGTGCTCCACCTTAATTCTATGAAATGTAAGACATTGTGTTAAAAAATATAAAATTGACCATCTTATCTCTAGCCACCAATACCTACATATCAATTCATGATACATCTTGGTATTATTAGGGTGCACAGACCAACAAGAATAGTGTAAAATGTCCAAGATCTCATACCTCATATAAATAGGAATGAATAACCTACTTCATAAACATAAATTGCCACTAAGAGACTGAGACCACTTGCTTGAGGTATCCCCACCATTTAAGATTTTAGTAAAGCACTGGAACTAAATTTAAGGTACTTGATAAAGTTGAATCTACTTATCAAATGATGATTCATCGCTTATTGAATCCATGTACACCTACCCACCATCTTCTCCAAATCTCAATATCATATCAGAAAGTAAATTCATCAGATAACACTCTTCCCCTGATTACTACATCAAGGATTGTAATGTCCATATAAATGCATCGATGACCACTATTCCTTTCTGTAGAGTATAATTAATATCAAATTCAATAGTCTGAAGATACTAAACACAATATCTATGTCAAAAGTTTACATAGCTCTAAATGAAAATATACTTTAGGATTTTATAATCATAATATACCATAAAACTCTCCCCAAAGAGGTAGTGATTCTATGTTTTGAGAGAATCCATAACCACTTGCAACTCAAGATCATTGGTAGGGTAGTTTTTCTCATGAGTATGTGACTGGAAAGATCCGTAGGCCACCACCTACCTCTCCTATATCAAGACACACCCCAAAACCATACCAAAAGCATCACAGAAAACATTATAACCCATAACAAAAACATTATAACCCAAACCTAGTTTTGTAAGAATCAAAACTATATCCAAATTAAACCTCACCTTAAATGCCTCAAAATATCTTTTATATTTTTCATTCTACTCAAACTTTAAACCCTTATGGGTTAAATATATCATCAGAGATAAAATCTTGGAGAAATGTTGAATTAATTTCCTATAATAACAAGCCACCCCATAGAAGCTTCATATATAAAACACATTTATGGGATTCTCCCAGGACATAACAACCTGAATCTTTTCAGGATCCACTATTTCACCCATATTAGAGATAAAATTCCCAAGAAACATTACTTATTGAATCTAGAACTCACATTTGGATAGATTACCATACAAGGTATGTTCCCTTAAGGTTCTAATAATAATATATAAATGATCTATGTGCTCCTACTTTGACTTGTAGTACACTAAAATATCATCCATGAAAACAATAGAAAAATATTTCAAGAATGAATTAGTGATCTGGTTCATCAATTCCATTAATACATCAGGATCATTAGTGAGGCTGAATGGCATAACTAGAAACTAAAAATTACCATGTTGAATCTTAAAAGTTGTATTATTTATATCTCTATCTCAAACTCTCAACTAGAGGTACCCTAAAATAAGTTCAATATTTTAAATCCAACAAGTCCATCAAAGTTGATCAAAGAGATCATTAATCTTGGGAAAGGGATAATTGTTCTTAAAATCACCTAGTTTAACTTTTTATAATCAATAAAACGTCTTGGAATTATTTCAACATTCTTAGAAAAGATGATAGAAGAATCCCATAGTGAAATTATAGGATGAATAAATCCATTATCCTCAAGGTATATATATTTAACCTTAAGTTATTATAACCAATCATATTACATGAAATAAAATGGAATAGAAATGGGTATCATTCCAAGTAGTAGTTGAATAATAAACTTTTCCTATCTCAGTATAGGTAAACTAGAAAAAATATCTGGGAAGACCTCATGATACTCACACTCAACCAAAGGAAGTGGGTTGTTCAAATTGGGATCAATGTCATTAATAAGCTTCTATGACAACTCACATGAGATCACCCCAGCATATGAAACAACAAGATCTCATCTCCCTCTAGTAATGAATCCCACTCCCACTAAAAGACATGAGTGATAACATCTTGAGATAAAAGCTAAATGTGATGATGATAATAGTCAATTTGGGACATAACACTAATCATGTAATCCATGCCAATAATCAGTTCTAAGATATTAAGATTAATCACCAAGAAGTTCCACTCCACCTCAAGGTTGGATATTTTCACCTGGTATAGAATACACTTAAAACCTTATTCAAATATGTTTCCCAAAGGTAAAGAAAGATCCAATAAGAATATAATAATCTCTGAACTCAATACCAACTTGTAAAATAACTTTGAAGATATAAAATAATTAATATCACCTATATCAAATAAATATATAACCATAGATTATGAAATAAATATTGTACCTTGAACAGTAGTTAGTCTGCTTCAAATTCCTTAGGTTCATACTCCTCCATATATAATCATCTGGTCTCAACTCATCCCTAAGATTTCTTATCCACAAAAACATCCCCCTTAGCATAAGGATAAGACCCACCACCCTTAGAATCATTGGTATGAACCTACAAAATTTGAGGTTTACCTCAAGATTTTGGAGAAGACTTCAACAAGCATTGGATACAAAATTGGGATTCAACACTAATTTTCACCCTCATAAGGATGCTCAGTTTGAAAAGAACATTAAAGATTTAGAGGATATGACGAGATCATGTTCAATGGAATTCCAAGGATGTTGGGACCATCACCCTCCCCAAGTGGATTTCTCATATAAAAACATTTTTCATTATAGAATTCAAATGGCACCTTATGAGGCTCTATATGATAAGATATTTTGGACTCTGATGTGTTGGGATTAAGTTAGAGAGAGAAATTTAATGGGAACTTATATAATCTAAGAAATAAGAGAGAAGGTTTAAACCATTCGGTGTTATATGAAATCCAAACAAAGTCAACAAAAAATCTATGCATAAAATCATCAAAAAAACATGGAGTTTGAGGTAAGAGATAATTTTTTCCTTCATATATATACATGGTAGAAAAAAAATGAGGTTTAGAAAGAGGGAAATCTTAATCTTAGATACATCATCCCCTTTGAGATCCTTCATCGCATCAGAGTGGTTGTCTATTGACTAGAAATTCCACCTAACCTATCTCAACTACATGATGTTTTCCATGTATCCCTCTTGAGGAAGTACATACTAGATCCCATGCATGTACTAAATCTAGAGGTGGTACCATTAGATAATGATCTTTAATGATATGATTATCTAGTTAATATCTTAGATCATAGAGTCAAAGTTCAATGAAATATGACAGATCACATGGTCATAGTGTTGTTGAAGAACCACAAATTTGGGGAAGCAATATAAGAATTTAAAGAGGTGATGAAATAGAAATACAATCATTTATTTTAGTGTATGGAATGAAAATTTCATGGAATAAATTTATAAAGGGGGAATAATTTAACAACCCAAACATTTATAAATAAAAAGTGATTAAATTACTTATTATGAAATGTAGTTGTAGAAAACACATGTGTTACTTCAGTTATTTTTTATCATTATAAGTTACATCCTATCAAATTTAAAAAATATTAAATCATCATAATAAATGATAGTATAGTAATTATATAGTTATAATATGATTAGTATATATTAAGTGTTATAATAAAGTCTAATAGGCATAAATAGAAAGAGTGATGGCCTTGAAAAGTAGGATCATACCCTAAAAAGCCCATTAATCAGATCTTCTAAGGGAAATAGCATCAATGGGTTTTTCCCATTGAACATTATCAATCCAAGATTCAATAAATAAATCATGAGAGAAACTATTTATAGGATAAGTTCAAGTTTATCGATATCATGGGCAAAACCATGTTCACTAAATCACCCCAAGAAAATATCACTATCACACACCTTTCCCTTAGGGCATTCATTGGTGTAATAAAAGGAAATGTATTTAGACCCTATTAGTATGAATTCTTATGTTTTTATTTTTAATAAAAAAATTATTATATTTATTCATTTTTAATATTAATTTTTAAATGATTAAATAATGAGTTTTATAAAAATTAGATTTTAATGTGATGAAACACAAATTTTATTTTTGGGGAATATATAGTTTCAATCAAGACACTGTTTTTAATGAATTAAATAATTTTTTAAATAAATTATATTTCAATAAAATATTATTATAAATTAATATTTATTAAATATAAATGATAATATAATTTTATAAATTAAAATGTAGTTTTTATAAGGTTCAAAAAACTATTATTGTCAAAAAAACCAATATTTTTCAATAAATGTAGATTTTTTTATTTAAAATTTTAAATTTTAATATTTAAATACTTATTTTTATAAAATAAATATTATTTTTGAAATTAAAACTTTAGAATTATCCAATGGTGAATCTTTCATAATTTTTTGAGATAGACAAATTATTGGGCAAATATTAAATATGATATGTATTATGACATCATAAAAGAAATAAAGTGATGTAATATATACTATAAATAGTATCAAATAAAAAAAATATTTTTACCATTTAAAATTATTTTTTTAAGTTATTTTATTAATTTTATAAACCCTTAATGAATCATCCAAAACCTATATTATATTTTAAGGTTTTAAAATCAATTCTTTATAAACATGACTCAATTCAACATCTCTAATGGAATTATTTTAATGTTATTTTTTCTTAAACATATAAAATAATGAAAACTGCTTATATTTGGTATAAAATTTTGAAAAAGACCACGGTAATGTTTTTATTTTTGATTACTTTATCATGTATAGTCAAAACACATGTTTGGAAATTGATAAAGAATTATTCTATCTTTTTCTATATAAATCCCCCCAACCATCCATTCCTTTTAACTCAAAACTCTTGGAGAATAAATTTTATCTTTCCTTCCTTCTCTATATTCCTCAAAAAGTTCCCCAGTTCTCTTGATAAGCTTGTATCAAGATTTTAGAAGAGGCCTCTCAAGGTAAGGGATACTCTCTTTCTCCTCTTTAATTAAGCACCTTCTTTATATTTTGCCTTTTAATTTACAATAGTTAATGTTGGGATATGTTATTATGAACCCCTTATAAGATAATTAAGATTTAAAAGTGATAATATACCCATTTTACTCTCATTAATCCATTCTATGAATATTTATGTACTGTTGTTATGCTGTCAAAATTATCCTATGATTTTTCATTCCAAAAAATTATCTAGGGAATACCCATACCCATATCCACTCAAGGGTATACACCTAGATGTACCTATCCATCATCGATTGGTTAATTTCATGTATCTATCTCACACTCTTTAATCATGGTATTAAAAGTGAGGAAATACTCCCTTATGTTGTATGATCTATGTGGCACACTTATACATGTACATAATGTAAATATGAAAAGTAGGCCAAAAATTATATAACCCTCCAATGAATTGGGTAATTTTTTCTCTAATGAGACTTTATTTGTGGGATTATATAGTGAGTATAAACCTTTATGGTAATTTTTCCACCATGTGATGTTTTCTTGGATGTTATCCTTGAATTATGATTATGTCATGTGTTACGTTGTTACTGCATTCTTATGTTGCCTTGATGTTATTATGTTATATCATGACACATTGTTTAATATGATGTTTATCACCCATTTTATATTTATTTTATATGTCAATTAACTCACATATATTACTTTCATCATTTTGTTATTTTATTATTCCCTTACTAGGCTTTATAGCTAACCCCTTTCTTATGTATACCCCTGGGTTATCCTGTGCAGTTTTAAAAGATCCATAGAATATAAGCACATGTTATGGAGTTTTTAAATAATTTTGTTGTATTTATTTTTTAAGTTGTTATTTTATGTATGTAATTACCCAAATACACCAGGCTTCATGATCTTATGCGGTTGTATTAACTATATCTTTATGTAATAAATTATGAATTAATGAGTATTAAGATATGGGTTGTCATACATAGGCCTCTAGGTAATTAGGTAGTCTTACCCCAAGTCCTTCTACCTAGGGATACTTTACTCAATATATAATCCAATTAATCATAACTATAATACCTAATATGTACAAACTATATTAAAAAACTAAATTAAAGTTCATATCTTATATTATAAACTGATGTTAAAGAAGATGAAAAAATAAATTCATTATGGTGTCATTTATATCATGATAATGCAAGGAACTATCCTATAAGAAATTTATCATTTTAAATAAAAAATAAATTATTCATCATATAAAAAATATATAACTATGAACCAAATACATAATAACCTTTAAATAAATGAAGAATTCGAATATCTAAACATGAGATAAACATTTATGAAAAAATCATAAATAAAAGATAATCATAAACATTTTTATAATTTAAACTATTATATAGATACCATAATATTGAATATAAAGCCTTTATATTAATTTCAATATGAAATCTTTCATATTTTTAATTATATAGAATTTTAATGTTAAATAGATGATATTTTATGAATTATATACCATTTAGTATCTAATAATATAATATCATAAGTGTAATCATTATTTAAATCTTGATCATATCATTCATAAAAAACATTTTTTATGTGGCTTAAATAATATTCAAATAATGAACCTTTTAATTTGAACAATCCAAATTAAGTAATTATGAATAATTCATAAATTTAAATATAGTATAATTTATATGTTTGGATTAGTTCATAATTTATAACAATTTTTAAATTATATCATCTGATTTCTAAATAAACACTTTATTTCAAGATCATAAAATATTCCATGTAATTTATTAAAAGGTTCTTTCAATATTAACAATTAATATTTAGGAAGAAAATGTTTCATAAAAAATTATTTAATTATAAATAATTTATAATTAATTAATGTATAAACCTTTTATAAATTAAAATATTCCTAATATACCTTTTAACATTATTTATAAAAACTTTTTAAAACCTTAAAACCATTTTATATATTAAAAATATTTTTAACAATTTTTAAGTTTACCATTATGTAGGAACCCTTTCCTTCATAAAGGTAAGAGAGGTTACTTTTACATAGAACTTTTATGTAATGGTAACCCTGAAAAATCACAAACAATATAACGATAAAACAACCGAGGACCTTATATAGATCCATCTGTGTGAGGGTACAATGGTGTAACCCTTACATACTCACATTATGCGTAAGGGTAAAATGTATGTTACCTTTGAGTAACCCTTTTAAAAACCAAACTACTTTTACGCAAATATAAAAATCCTTTGTTTTATCTAGGTATCTTGTAGTAACCTTTACGCAAGCTTTAAAAATGTTACATAACCTTTACTCAATAACCTTTACACGGTAATAATAAAACCATGATTATCCTTATTTGAACCCTTTAACATAAAGGTAATTCATGGGTTACCTTTACGTGAACACTCATGTATAGGTTCATATTGTTTGCCTTTATATGTAAAGGTATACATAATTTTAGGTTGTATGTGTATAAGTAATTGGGTTATGATCTGTGTGCAAGCCCTTATGTAAATATAAAGAGTTTTAAACTTGATTTCCAAAACTTTTAAAATGCGGTTCTTTATTTTTATTGTATTTTTATTTCAATTAAATATTTCATATATCTAATTCATGGTTTCCCATTGATATCAGTGAATGATTTTTAATTATACTAAGAACAATTATTAAAACAAACATAAGTGTTTTAAACCATTTTTTAAGGATCAACCATGAAAGAAATATGAAACTACATATAAAAATGAAATGAATAAATACTATACAAGAATCAGAAGCATCTTAATCACCATCAAATGGGTTTGAGAGATACCAATAAGAGTATCCAAAATACATCCTCTATCTGAAGGTATTTGTGGGTCAAGAATAATCGCACAACACATGTACAGGATTCTTCATCCTCTATGATGTGTAAACATATCATGTGTAAAGGAGGTAAAAGGAGAGATCTTTGGGCTAAGTGATTTTTAACTAATCATTCACTCTACTTTCATAAAATTATAGTGATATTTGAATCCATGAGAATGATTATCAGTATATTATATTTAATCATGAATTTATAATGCATGATTGAATGTTTCTTTGACCAACTCAAACATAAAATGAATGAATATATAAAAATCTAGCATGTTTCATCTTATGAAACGATACCTTTAAATGATAACTTAAATGGAATGAAAAATAAATGATAATAGTTTATCATTTTTCTACAAGTTACATAGAGTATTATAAAATGCATAAAAATCATAATTTTCATGAAATATGAAATTTCCTTTATATATCATATATATATATAAGGATTTAGGGAATATCTTTTTCAAGAAATGATCCATGTTTTATGGTATTTCTTAAAACCTCTTTTTCCTTCTTGGTTTGATGGTTTTTGGTGATCATGGATCACATGGAGTTAGCTTATGTGGAACATTTTTTTTTTGGAATCCTTTGGTGTTGGTTTATTTTGGGTTGTTTATATATCGGTTATGTCATCATTGAACCTATTCTAATTATCATGAATTTATGGGATATTTTATCACTTTATTTTAAATATATATATTTATTTATTTATTTATTTAACAATTTATGTTGATTCTATGTTATACTTTTGTTATTTTACAATCATTAGAATGGTTAATTTATGTTCATGGATGTATGAGGTATGTGTATGTCATTCTAGATTTTGAGGTGGAGTTATTGATGTGGTTTGATGGATTTCAAGGTTAAAATAATTCCCAATTGGATATCTTTGAAGCATTGGTGCTTTTCATTAGCATATGTAAATTAGGAATGCACTTCGAGCCTTGTGGTAAGCTATCTTAGGTGATAGGTCGGGTCAATTTAGGCCGGTTCATTATAACCCAACCATGGAATTCCATAGAGTGTTGGGTTTGGAATTTAGTATAGGGGCATGTATGATTATGTGATTCCTCTAGGAGTTAATTTATTATGATTGGGTGATGTGATCATGCATCGGTGGATAAGGTCATATATTTTCGTAAATATCAACCAATAGTAGACCGATTTCTATTTTTGTATGAGATTGGGTGTAGTGAGATGTAAATTACATAAAGAGTTTTAATGAACTATTGGTAGTGTTTTTTCTTTAGGTGATTCTTATAGTCTGAATCACCATGATCCAAAATGAACCTCTATGAGTGGAGTATTATGGTGGGTATCACTATAATCTAGAATATGAATTGGTTTATAATGCTTTGGTATCTCGGGATAGAAGTGTGCAGTTGAGTGTCATCTTAGTATTGGAAATTGTAACACACCACCTCAGGACACTTGAAATTTCCCAAATTAAGGTTTCTTCATGGACTCAAGTCAACTCCTCATATGCCAAAGATTTTCAACTAGTGGTGAGGGATTAATTATTCCCTTGAATTAGAGTCAAAAGAAATTTAAAAATGAGGCTTCATCCCCAACCTTTTAAAAAAATATCTAATAACTTATATGATATTTACATATATAAAAATAACTTATCACCCACTAGGATAATCCCAAATAAAAAACAAACTAAAAGATACAACACACACAACCTAGACATACTTTCATCCTTGGGAACTATCCTAGTCTCCTGATACCCTTGATCTACTCTGGCTCAATCCTCAACACAACCTATGATCTGGCCTAAAATTAAGACATAAGGTTTACATGTAAACCAAGATTATTTTTTAGGGTTTGAGTATAAAATTCAGTAGTGTCTCACCAAGAACCTCTAATATATTTTGTAATATACGTTTTTATGCACAAGTAAAAGAAAAACATAAATATGATCATTGAGTCATAGTATACTACCCAAGCTACCATGACATTGGGTGAGGTACAAACATGATAGACACCTTATTATGGGGCATGTAAAAATAATTAATTACCAAATTGTAGTATATCAGTAAAATTAGGTAGTCTCTAATGAATAGTGTATAAAAAATTATTTTTCACTTTTTTAAGTTGATTTTAGGAGAAAAAATATATTTGATTTTGGTTATGAATTTTAGAATTTAGAAATAAGACTAATTTGATTAATTTAAAATATTTGATTAAGATAGTGATCAGGATGAACTTAGCTAGACCTAGTGTTATGATATCATGGTTTCCAATTTTTACTAATCCTTCTTCTATTTTTTGGTAAGAGAGATAGATTCCTCTATCGATTCCTCTCTCTTCCTTAGCCAAATGGTGATAGTGAGGTTATCCTTAATTGAAATCTCAAGTTGGTATATCATCCTTACTATGTTCATGGTGTTTCAATGGAATCTATTGATTAATTAGGGAAATACCTAATTGGATATTATTATTCCCTAATTAATAATAGTTCCAGCTACAATTCCACACACATGTTATCACTGAACACTCACCACCCAACCCTAGCTATCCATCATATACAGACCAGAATTGAGTGGAGGAAGATTTTGGATCATTGACCATGGAAATTTAAATTAAATAATTATAACACTAAAATAACTACATTTAGTATAAAAATATGAAAATTAAGAATTGAAACCTGAAAGAATAAGAAAAGTGATATTTTTATTGATTAAATCATAAAAACTCAGACATATCATAATTGATCATGCCTCACCCTTTATCAGTTACTTATAAAAATTACCCCTCCAGATATGGGGTAATCAAGTTTCTTTAGAAGAATAAAATCACCACAATATTGGAATAAAATGAATTTTTAAAAAGAGTAAAATAGAGCAGCAGTATGCCCTTATATAGTGCTTCCCCATGCTAAGTGATATCTCCTAAATCCTTCCTTGGACTTCAATATATAGGCATAGGTCATGCTCATGATAGATTTTAACCCTCAAAAAATAAAACAATTAATTTATTCTAGTCCAAACCCAGGATTCACATGGATTTCAGGTAAAAAAAGGGAAGCACACATCGAAAGTTATATAGAAGATCTATAAAATATAGGAATGGACAAAAGAATTCATGGCATGACTTATGTGTCACACCATAAAATGTATTGGCTCCTCCTGAATAATTTTTCATGTTCTAAATTTATCCCCATGAATTACATTCATTTTCAAATTTTGAATTAATTATTCAAAATGTGAATTGGTGTTTTCCAACAACTTCGGTTCAATTTTAGCTCATTTATTCACTTTGAATCCTTAGAGTGATCCCATGGTCATCCCATGTCAAGGGAACTATTCTTTTTATATACATCTCAATCTATTTTACCCCGTTAGATAATTTTCAATAGAACATTGTATCCAACCAAAAATTACAAAAGAAATTAAATATTGGAATAATTAATCAATTAAAGTACAAAAAAAAGTATTTTATATTAAAATATACATATATAAAATGGTTTTTTCAATTCCCCCAAACTTAGAACTTTCTTATCCTCAAGCATGTAGTCTCAACATAAATTAAAGAGGAAAAACATGTTACAAATATTCAAATTCAAAATTAATTAAATAAATTGATTATGAATGGGTGATTAACCTTTTAATTTCTATATAAAACATCAATTCATATTCACATTCTTTAAAAAGACTAATCAACCCAAGTATTCTACTTCTCTTTGGAAAATGGGGGATTTTTTCCTCTTATTCATTAATATATCATAATTAATCATTATCAATCATGAAAAATCATGATTTACCTTAAAAAATATTCTTTTATCTCATCACTCATGATACAAGTTGATGTAGGTTTATGTTCATGCCCTGAGTAAATGCTTCTTTTCCATAGGCCTGCAAAGGATCAATATTCTCCACTTTATAAATACAAAATTTCTATAAATAATGAAGATATTTAAAATATGGTTATAATGAATTTGAGGATTAAGGTTGGTATGGATTTATGTTCAAAAAATAAAGGCTTAAAAAGTAGGTTTATCTCTAAATTATACTTTATGATATCAAAATCAAAGTTCCCTGAAAATATTCCCAGTAAAATGACAACACCCACTTCTTAAAACTCAAAGTAAGTTCATGATAAATGTAAGTATAATGAAAATTTTTTACCTTCTTAAATTGTTTTCTTTTTTTCCTTTTTTTTTCTTTTTTGAGCGTTATGCTAGGAAAAATATCACATACATCACCTAACCCCAAATGATAAAAACATTGATCTGGTAATGGTAATTTCTTATTTTTCCAAAACACAACCCATTCTATTTTTTAATTTTTAATTTTTTTTTATATATTTTTTTCTTTCAAGAAGGGAAAACAACAGAATTACATTGAATATAACAAGATCCTATCTTAATACCCAAAATAGTACCTCCACACTTTTTCCTTACAATGTAATACATACCATCATCCAAGACATCCTTCACCCACACACATCAACTTTAAATATCATGCAATATAAATAGAGAAGGGTAAGAATGGATATAAATGTCTTGTAATGTGGATAATTCTTAGATAGTTCATCCATGTATTCTATATAATACACAATTATTGATGTAAAAGGTGGTATCAAGGATAAGGTATTAACAATAAAAATTCCTCAATCATATTAAGTGTGATTTTTCACCGTCATAGATTCAACAAGTTTTAATGAAAGTTCTAGTATGTGTAATTCCCCAAGATCACTCAAGAAATATGATCAATATTGAAATGGAAAGTATTTGGTATATAAATACTCTCATGAATGGAACATATGAAATTGTGACAATCACTCATGGCATGAAATAATAATAAAAAATCAATCTATGTAAATTTTAGAAATCCAAGCTATGATAATGGTAGGGAAATTTCATTTACCAAAATCAATTAATTATATTAAATCATGATTCATAAAAATTAACATCTTACTCTTCCCAATAATCATTAAATTCCCCATTTTACTCATTCAATCTCATTAAATTTTAAAATATGAAACATTGATGTCTCCAAAATCAGTCAAGTGAAGAAAAAAATTTGAATGTGGGCATGCAATTTTCTTTAAAATATCAAAAAAATATTTTCAAACTAAAATATAGGGAGTTAAAAAGATAATGAATATAAAAGTAAAATCCCCTTATTAATGAATATTTAGCCGATTTGTGAAGGTTATATTTATATAGGTCTATTTTATATCTTTTTCATGAAGTAAATACCTTTCAAGACATTAATTATTTTTATGGTATGAATTCCTTTTTCTTGAATGGTTTGAATTCTGTTTTTATGTCATGAACTCTATTTCCATATCATGAAATCTTTATAATTTCTTCATGATACCTTGTGAAATTTTAGTGGACCTGAAAATAAGAATAAAAATGAGTGATGGTGTAGGCCTGTTCAATTATCCTCAAGTGGGAATTAAGGGGAAGAATAGACTAATGAAAAAAATAAAACACGGGTTTACTCTTGTAAAAACCTTTTCTTAACGTTGTTGGATTGACTAAAAATAAAAAAAAATTAAATCCTAGGCAATAAGACTACCTCCCCAACAATTAATTTATACAGTGTCTGTAATGAACTCAGCTTGATTATTTAGTTAATTATATTTTAAATGGAACCATATCATGAAATCAAGTGTGATAGAGAGCAAAAACCTAGTTGGTATTCATTGATAATCATGGTGAAGGAGTATAATCTCTTCCACTTTTCCTTATGTTAGGGTCCCATGGAACTTATTTAGTATATTCCCATTTATATTGAACATGTTTTATTCTCTTTCCTTTGTAATATACACAATACCAAATGGGTATACATGAGTAATAGTAAAAGGTCTGTACTATATAGAATGTAGTTTACCTGGCATCAGCTTAAGTCTGGAGTTGTATAACATCACTTAATCTTCATAGTTAAAGGTTCTTAGTTTAATTGTATAGTAATGTTCCATCTTTGTTCTATATTTTTAGATATTTTAATTTTCAAAGTATTCTATCCTGATTTCCTCTAGCACCTACAACTAAACTTTTCTCTCTTTTATAGCACTTTCCAAATCCAAATTCATCTTTTTGATAGCCTGATAGGATTTGTGTTCCAATTCCATAGGGAGGTGACAGATCTTCCCATAAATAAATCTATAAGGTCTCATTTATATGGGTGTATTATATATATTACTATAATACCACAAGGTTTATTCCAACCTTTGTCTCCAGTCCTTCTTTTTGGGTTTAACTATCTTTTCCAGAATTCCTTTTATTTCTATGTTAGAAACTTAATCATGAACATTTGTTTAAGGATAGTATGGTTCTAATGGTTTATTATGAACCCAATACTTTTTTATAAATTTCTATATTTTTCTATTTAAGAAGTGTGTACCTTGGTCACTGATGATGAATCGTAGTACTTTAAACCTACAAAATATGTTATCCTTGACAAAATCACAAACAAATTTAGCAGCATCTGTCCTTATGGATTTTTCTTCCATATATTTTGAAACATAATCTAAATCTAGAAGAATATATGACATTGGAAATGGTATCATGAATTATATACCCCATACTACAAAAATTTCTGAAAAATGTGATTGGTTTTTGAGTTATTTCCTAACTTTTTGAGATATTTCCAGAAAATGGGAATTTTTTCATTTTTTGTAGAATTCATTAGTTTATTCGAATAAAGTGGCCCAATAAATTCTAGAATTTAAAACTTTTTTTGTTATACTTTGAGGTCTAAAGTGTCCTCCTCAAACTAATGTGGTAAAAAATTCAAAAAAATTATTCAATTTCTCTTGCTGATAAGAATATTTTTATAATGTGTTCATTACAAATTTTCTATTGGAATGTATCTTCCCAAATATAAATTCTAGATTAATATTTTAGTTTATACATTTGATGATAATTAAGTCTGTTTGGTACCTGATATGTGTCCTAGTATTTGATAATTTTGTAATACTATGTTACTTCACCTTTCATTATATTGATTTATTCTCCAGGAATCAGATCATCAAGTGGGTTTGGTCATGGAATTTCTACTTTAGTGATGTGGGGCAGTTTGATGAGGCGATCTATGACCGGATTTTTTGTTCCCTTATTGTCTTTAATTTCTAATTTTAACTCCTATAATATAATAATCCATATTACCAACATTGTATTAGCATCATCCTTATTCATTAAGTATGAAATTTTTTCATTATTAGAGAAAACAATAACTTTAGTTCCAAATAGATAGGATCTAAATTTATCTAGTGCAAAAAATATTGTAAGGAACTCCATATAAGTGGTTGTGTATTTTATCTGAGTATCATATAATATCTTAGAGGTATAGGATATAACATTTGGTTTTCTATCAATTATTTATGATAGGTATGCTCCTACATCTTGGTTTGATTCATTTCAAATAAACTCAAAAGTATGGTCCTGGTTTGGCGGTTGCAATATTGGTGATGTGATCAACGTCTACTTCAGCTCATTAAACACTTCCATACAATCACTATTAAAATAAAAAACAAATTCTTTTAATATTTATCTTTATAGGGTAAATAAATCTTACTATAATCATTAATAAATATTCTATAGAAACCTTCATGGCCTAAAAATGATCTAACATGTTTAAAAAAAGATGAATATGGAAAGGAATTTATAACTTAAACCTTCCGCTTATCTACCTCAATTCATTTATCTAAAATTATGTGGACTAGAAATATTCCTTTTTCCCCCTTGAAATTATATTTCTAAAAATTTAAAACAAGTTTTTTATCAATTCACATTGTCAAAAAAAATTACAAATTCCCTAATATATGATCAAAAGAATTATTGAAAAATGTAAAGACATCAAGAAATACCTACCAGAAAGTCCTAAATGTGATATGTTAAAATAATTACCATACACCATTGAAATTTAATTTGGGTGTTTCATAGCCCAGAAGAAATCCTATTATAGGTCAATTTTCCAAAAGGATAAGATAAGGATATCTTCTCTTAGTCTTCTGGTGAAATTGGTACATGTAAGTATCCTAAAACCCATCTAAAATCAATAATGAGTTTTCCCTGATAACCATTCTAGTATTTTATTGATGAATGGATTGGTAAATTGGCCTTTTTAGATAACTTGATTCATCTTCTTGTAATCTATATACACCCTCCAACTATTTTTCACTCTCATGGGAATCAATTCACTTTGTTCATTTTTTATAGTGGTCAACCCGGTTTTCTTTAGAAAAACAGGTATTGGGATAACCCACCCTGAAACAAAGATTAGGTAAATTATGTTGGATGTTGAAATTTTTCTATCTCTTCCTTAAATACCATCATTATGGTAGGATTAAGACTTCTCTAGTGTGGCATAAATGTTTATAAATCACATTCTAAAAAGATTCTATGAGAGTGTACTTTGGGGTTTATTTAGAATATATCTCCTTAAATCCATCCTATGGATTGGACTTTTCTTTTGATAAGGTTATAAAGATTTTTCTATTGGTAATTGGATAGGTTATTGGTAATTATTACAAGTAATATCTTTCCTTCTATGGGTTAGGAATATTTCAAATCACTTGTTGGTGGCATTAACTCTAGGCATGGAGGTTGTTCGAGGGATGACATTGAATTGAGATTTACTACTTCAAAGTCTTGAATTTATAGAATCATGATAGTTTCTTTTAATAAATCATCAAAGAAATTTGAATTTTATTCTTCCAAAAACTTTAAGTTTGGATTTATAGGTTTTTGGGTATTCATATTTTCAAACAAAAAAAAATCTCTCCTAATGTTAAGAATTCATGAAGCATATCTCAATCTTCACTTGGTTGTGTACCTTCTTCCTAGGAGATCACATAAATTGAATGATTTCTTGATGGATACTTTATTTTATTAATTAATTTGAAGTGGAATTTGATATATCTAATATCCATTATAAGGGTACTTTCATGGACGTTGATTATTTTTTTCCATCTTCAGGAATGGTCTTCCCAAAATGATGGGTGAGTGTGATGAACTCTTATCTTTCTCCCTATTCTGAACATAGAAGTCGATAGGGAAAATCAAACCTCTTACTCCTATAAATACATCTTCTATAACTCTATCTAGGAATGTTATGTATCAATTTACTAATTGAACCACCACTCTTATTAGCTTAAATTATCCAAATTGTAAATAGGAAAACACTAAGTGAGGCATAACATTTATTGAAACACCTAGATCACATAAATAATCAGTAAATTTTAAAGATCCAATGGTGTAGGGTAGAGAAAATGTCCCTAGATCTTGATATTTTTGTGGTATTGGTGGCATGATTAGTGTTGATACACTTCTTACTAACCTTATTCTTTCATTTACATCAAGTCTCCTTCTCTTGGTGAATATTTCTTTAAGAAATTTTTCTTACTTTGGGCTTTTTTGGATTACTTCTAAGAGAGAGATACTGATCTTGAATTTTTGAAATGTCTCCATAATCTATTTTTAAAGTCAATATTGTTTTTTCTTTTTCGACATAGTAATATGGGTAGGGAATGGTATAGGAATGTTCTTTTTTTCATTATCACCTATAAAAAGGATTTTCTAGTATTTATTTTCTAAATATTATTCTTAATTCTTCCTTGTCTTTTGGTAGGTTGGGTTGATTTTAAAAATTCTAATCTGAATTTTTATCCTTGATTTGTTCAGGATGTTGGTTCTCTTTTCCACTTTGTGTTGTAATCATGCTTATTCACTCCTTGGCATTTGGGATTGTTTTTGCTGGTAGTTATCCTGGATTCTTGGAAGGTATGTCTATAATACTTATGAATTGGTTTGTTAGTTTATCAATCTTATCTACCAATCCTGAAAATTTAGACTCTAGTTGTTTCTCTTTAGTTCATGGTGCGCTAGTAGAAGTATATTCATATGTCTTTTACTGTAAATATAGTGGTTAGAAGGCTTACTATATGAATGGTGGTTTATAAGATTGTTGAAATAGTTTTTGGTTTCTAGTATTGCTACTTTTGGATGGGAATATGTGGTGGGTATTGTTTGGGATAGAAATATCACATCTGGTTTTATCAATTTCCATATTTTGGTAAGATATGAGTTTTATCTTTCAAGGGTTTCTTTTTATAGAATTTACTTAGTTGAAAGTTTTTCGCATTATTTTCTATTCCCTATACTTCGTGAAATTTTTTAGTAAAATTATTTAAAGAAAAACATAAACCACATACCTATGATGGGTTATGTTGTCCACTTTCATGATTCATAACTATTTTCCTCACTAACTTAGTGATTTCGTCAACTTGGCTTTAAAATAGAGATGATGGATCAAAATTTCATATCTCATGAATTCCTCTAGTTTCCATACCTCTAGTTCCAAATTGTTATAAGTTCTATGTAATCTTCTCAACCATTACTTTAGATTATATTGGGGGGTTTTCTATAAAGTCTCCTACAGATGAATTATTGATCGGGTTACAATGATTATTGAGTATTCCTTGGAATAAAAAGATGAGGAAGTGGTGTTCCTCCGTGTTTTGATACTGGTAACAGGTACAGTGCTTCTTTAACCTCTCCCAGTACTCATAGAGTGTATCTCTAGTTGATTGGTGAATAGTATAGATTTCTTTCTGGGTTATCATTCTATTGGATGTGGGAAAATCTATGCATTAAATATAGTGACGCAATCCTTTTACGCATATTATTACATGATTTTTATACATAAATATCTAAAAAAAAGTACATCCCAAATATCATGTGTCCTAGTGTATTTGGAATACTAGGTTCATAATACTTCAAAAGGAAACTAAAACATGACATACTTATTTTATTACCCATAATGATCTCCTAGATCCATTTAATATATCAAAACAATATAGGATAAATAGGGAAATACATAAAATAAAGGGGTGGGATAAAAATCCCAGTAAGGGAATACACATGATAAGGAAGCATAACTTGCGAGTCAAAATTATAGCATGATATCATAAAAGAGAAGGCTTATGAGTAATAACTTGAAATAATATCATATGGAACATAGTATCATAAAATCATGGTAACATAAGAAATGTGGCCCCAAAATATAACATGACATAAACATGATTCAAGGATAACTTCCTAGACAATATCACAAGGTGGACCAAGTCTGATAATGGATTAGGTTTACTCTATAATCCCGTACATAACATATCATGAGACTAAAGATTTACCCAAATTATTTGCATGATATATGGGTGAACCCATCATAACATGTTCTGTATTTATGTGTTCTAAAAAAATAAAATCAATCATAAGTTGTAACATAAGAGTTACCAAGGGAAATAAAATGGGTTACATAATCTTTCCTCATATCATAATCAATAGAAATTTCATAATGATAAAATTTGAGAAATGAACATAAGGCGTGTATTACACCATAAAATGAAGTAATAATAAGATATTTATATATTTTTGAGACATATATATAGAATTTAGAATCATTTAATAACTTTAAATAGATATAAAAAGTGACTTAGAGAGATATTGGTCATAACCTGAAGAAATGGGCGATTTGGAGAGATCTCTTACATCGAGCCCAATTAATCACATGCATTCTTTATATTATTGGATAATAAACTTATATTAATTATATAATTTCTTAATAACCATTTTCAAGTTTATTATTTCTTTTATTTTATTCATTGTCATGTTATATTCAATTACTTAGTTATTTAGGTTCAAATCAGACGTTTAACGATGTTCATCTCAAATTTCCAAAATCACCTTGTACAGTTGAATAAGGTCATATAGATTTTTATTTCATCATATCTAGAATAATAATCATGATATAATTATAATTTTCATATATAAATTTTACTTTTAAAAATAACCATGAGTTTTGGTTATGAAAAATGAACTACGTTACAATTAAGGAGACGGTAGATCATACGTACACAAGTGTAACATTTCCATTTTTCAACGATTATAATGGATAGAAGATAAGTGTTATTTTATAATTAAATAATGATAATTATATCATAAATTTCATAATATTTTTTTAAATATACTTACATATAAAATCTATGTGACATGGTAGTAAAAAAATGAATCACATCGCTTCGTGAGTCGGTAGTCCACTGTACACACGAACAATGTTATGGTTCTTCAATGGATGGTAAGGTGATAAGGTCTATGATTTATTAATTTTTCATAATGATTAATTTTTCATAAATATAATATATATAAATTAAATCCATCATCATTAATAGCTGGGATAGTAAATGATGGAAAATGAATTACATCGGTTCACGAGGTGGTAGTCCGCCGTACACATGAATGATGGTTTCATTTCCCATTTGATGGAGTGGATATGGATTTAAGTTAAAAAAATAACATAATAAAATCTTATTATATGGTATATAATTATGTTATTATATCATAATGATTGATTAATATTTTAAGGATGTGTAATAATGAATAAAACAAATATTTTTGGCCAAGAACGATTCCTCCACTTTAGACCACCTCTTTAGAATTATACTTGAAACCTCTATAGATTGGTTTTATGATAAAACTAAGGACTCTATGACATGGTTATGGAAGTAAGGAAGGTATTTTGGTAGTTTTTATCTGAGTCAAAAGGATTTATAGGTGCAAATATGAGTGGATATGGGGTACCCTTTTATAAGTGGTGGAGAGGACACACTTGGAATTTTTTAAATGAAAAAAGTTATACTCACATTTTTCACACATAAAAATGATCCAAAATGGTTCATTCTAAAAACATAGATGATATATGGTCTAACTATTTCCATAAAATTGTAATTAGAAAAAAAAAAATAGGTAATTTTAACCCTTATATTTTTATATTAACCCACCGGTAAACCCGTTTTAACCTTAACCGCAGCAATTAATTTTTACTATTTTTACTATTCATTATGACAAAAAATTAAGTTGAAATTATTATATAATAGTAATTTTTATTATTAAAAATATGGAATCCATTTTTCCAAATTTAATTCACAAAACTTAAAGAATTTAATTTAAACTTAAACCCATATACAAGATGAAAAATGGTTTTCTAAGGAAAATGTTTTCATAATTACAGAGAGTTTTTATATCACAAATTGACATGAAATTGATCTAAATTGGATTAATAAAAACATAATTGAACTAATTTTACATTTAAACCATTTTAAAACAAAATATAACATTTTAAATTATTTAAAATAAAAGGTAGTTTTCATTAAAAATCAGTATTTTTCAATATTAATTAAAAATGAAACTTTTTAGAAAAATACCAAAAATTAATAATAAGGTAATTTTGAAATGATAATTTCAAAATTTTAGTTTTTTTTTTAAATAAAATTTTATAAAGTGGAAAAAAACAATTTTATATTTGTTCAAAAAAATCAATAAAATCATTGTTTTGAGAAAAATGTATTTTTTAATCCTATAAAGACTTTACCAGAAATTAAGAACTTATTTATCAATATATTTTTTATCCTTCATAATTAATTTTTAAAAGGTTTTTATTTCTATTTATACCACCAAATTTAACATCTAGTCTATAATGGTCATGTTTAAATAATAATATTAATAGTATATTAATGTTTATTAAAACTTAGTGTTATTTTCTGCATATACTATCAAACATGGCTTCATTTTTTAAAAAATCAAAGTGAAACATTATTCCCCCATTATATAATGTTTCTATAAAAATATCATATTATATATCAAGGTGAAAACATATACGGGTACTTTAACATCATTTCTTCCTCCAATTCCTAGGTTACCTCTTCATATTTATGGTTCTGCCATAACACTTTGACCAGGTGAGTCATCTTGTTTCATTGAATTTTATCTCTATAGTCTAAGATATTATCTGGATGATCCTTATAAGATATATAATTTTATAATTATACCACATGTTAATTCAGTACAAGTAAGGGTTCTGGTATGTACTTCCTTAAGAGGGATACATAGAATAAGTTGTGTACATGAGAAATGGTTGGTGGGAGTGGTAGTCGATAAGCCATAGCTCTGATGAGATCAAGAATCTAAAAGGTACCAATGTATATTGGGTTTATTTTTTCCTCCTTCCCAAATCTCATGATTATCTTCTATAGAGATATATGGAGAAACACTTTATCCCGGACCTCAAACTCCTGATCTTGTCGACGATTGTCAGCATTGCTCTTTTTTCAACTCTAAGAAGTATTGATGTGTTACTGAATGGTCTTGACCTTTTATATAATTTCTAAAACCATTTTAGGTCCCTAAATATTTCATTATTCAAATTTATCTCAATAAAAATGTTTTCTACATCTCTTACCATTAAGGGATTCATATGGATCCATTTGGATGCTTGAGTGGAATCTATTACTATACAAGAACTCTACCAAAGGAAGATTTTGATCCTATACTCCTTTCAATACCATTGAACATGCTCTTAATATATCTTCCAGTGAATTAATAGTCCACTCAGATTGGATATTTATTTGGGGGTGATAAGTTATACTAAATTTCAACTCAGTATTTAGAGCATGTTGTAGGCTCATCTAGAACTTAGATGTAAATCTCATATCTCGGTCAGATACAATCGATAATGGTGTTCCATGAAGCCTCAACACCTATATGATGTATATCATTGAAATATGATTGAGTTGGAAGTCCTCTTAAATTAAAATTAAGTGATCAGTATTTGTTAGACGATCCACTACAACCCATATGGAATTGTTTTCTCTTGATGTCTTTAGAAGACTATTGGAAAAGTCCATGGTTATGTTTTCCCATTTCCATGTAGGTATGGGTAATGGTTTTATCATCCCCTTAGAATTTTTATTTCAGCCTTCATGTGCTGACATAACAGACACTTTGATGTATATTTTTTGATCTCCTTATTCATATTATCCCACCAATAGTGCTCTCGGATATCTCAATGCATCTTTGTGCTCCCTGGGTGGATGGATATTGTCGATTTATGTGAATCATTCAATATATTCTCCTTTATCTTATGATTTTATGGTATAAATAGTCATGAACCAAATCTTACAACTCATTTTTCATTAATTTTGAACTTTGAGGATTTCTCTTTTCTTATGGCTTCAACCTTCTTTTGAATTTCCACATCATCCATTTAAGCATATTTTAACTTATCCAAAAGGGATAGTTGACCAATAATTTGAAGAAGGAATTATGATGTTTCTTCCATCATTATTACAATGTTCATCCTTTTAAAGTATAAAAATATTGGATCCTTCTCAATTCTCATCACCCATAAAGTTGTTAAATCCTTTCTATTTAGATCATTTGCCACTTTTTTTACTTTAATATGATGGTAATGGCTTGAGAATTAATATTATTGGATAAAATATAACCATATTCACTTGTTAATATTAATATCTATCTATATGAATATATATTTTAGGCTCTTATAGTCTGTATACATTTCACACTTCTCCTAATAGAGATAATGTCACTATATTTTCAATATAGCGATCACTGAGCCAACTTCAGATCATATGTGGGATAGTTCTTCTCAAGAACTTTCAAATTCCTAGAGGCATAGTCTACCAATTTATCCTTTTGAATTAGTACACATCCCAATCCCTTCTTTTAAGCATCATTGTATACCACAAAAAGTTCCCCACTTGAGGTAGTGTGAGGACTAGTGTAGTGATAAGCCTCTTTATCAACTACTTAAAGTTATCTTCACATTCACTAGTCCATAAAAACATTACTCCCTTTCATTTTATCTTGTTCAGTGGTTTTTAAAATCATGATAAGTTTCTCAAAAATCATAGGTAAAACCCAATTAGTCCAAGGAAACTACGAATATCCATTACATAATATGGTTTAGGTTAGTCCTTAATTTCCTTTGTCTTAGAAGGGTCTACATATATATTTTTTCTAATGATAATGTTCCCCAATAATGATACTTAATTCATCTATAACTCACATTTACTATACATTTCATATAGATTCTCCTTTCAAAAAACCTTAAACACGATACTCAAATTCTCCCCATGACCCTCCTTTCTTTTGGATTAAATCAAAATTTCATCTATAATTACTACCAAAAAAATTTAAAGGTAATATATAAAGACTCTATTAATTAAGTCCATAAATATTATAGGATAATTAGTGAGTAATAAAGGTATCAATATGAACCCATAGTGTTCATACCTTGTTTGAAAGGTAGTTTTTGGAAATATCTCCCTTCTTCACTTTCAATTTTTGATATCCTAACCAAAGGTCCACCTAAGAGAAATATTGGGCTCTATATAATTGATTGAATAAGTCTTATATCCATAGAAATTGGAACTTATTATTTATCATGATTTTTTTATGTTAATAATAATCAATACAGAGGCATATTGACCCATACTTCTTCTTGATAAAGAGGAATTGTGAACCTCACAGTGAAGCACTTGGGTGTATTAAACCCTTTTCTAGATTCTATTGTAACTAATTATTCATATCTTCTAACTCAATTATGTCCATTATATGAGGAGTCTTAGATATGGCTAGATGTACAGGTATAAGTTCAATAGAGAACTCAACCTCTCAGTCAGGAATAAGACCAAGAAACACTTTGGGGAATAAATTAGTATAATCCCTCACAATGGGAATGTCTGAAATCATGGTTATCTCCTTTGTCTTAGTCATTTGTGATAGATATTCATGCTCATAAGGCAATAATATCCATGATTTAATATAAAATTATGGGTAAGATTCATCCTCCTCCTTACACTTGTATAGAATTAGAGGATGACTTCGAACGTGGGTAGTGATATCCCTCTCAAAAATTGATGTTATATTTATTTAAGGATAAAAAATCCATACCCAATGTAGAATCAAAATTCACTAAATTAAGTAAGATGATATTTTCTAGAAGATTCAGTCCACAAATATTGATTAGGGAGGACTTATATACTTATGATGCAACTATTTCTCTATTTTATATTCTCACAGATAGCTTAACCCCCCATGTTTTGAAGTGGTGATTGAATAGTTCTACTAAACTTCTAAGATATGAAATAATGTATAGAACTAGAATCGAATAGGAAATTCCCTATTCTTAAATGAATTACTAGAATAACTATGACCACATCATTTTTAGGATCCACCTTATCAATAATGATAGCATATGCTCTCCCTTTCTCTCTAGGCCTATGAGGTTGTTACCATTGATTTTCTCTAACAATACTTGTCTTAGGGAATTTTCTTGCATAATGCATATGTTCCTTGTAACTAAAACACTACAACATAGGATATGTGTTTATCTGAACCTTATTTTCTTATTCCATGTTATTGGGTTACTTCATTTCCCTTTGAAACTGGTTAGCCTAATGCCCCTCTTTTCCATAGTTGAAACATCTCCCGGTTCCCAAAAGATAGTTTCATGGATGCTTCTTCCCATACTTTTGATAAGTGGGATGTTGTGTTTTCATTCCTCCATTAGATTTATCTACTAATTACCCTAAATAAAACTCTATTTTACATTTTTTATCTCTAGTCTCACAATACCATTGAGAATCATCGATCTCCATCTAAAATTTGAGGGTATAATGGAAAATCTATTCATAATAATCAAAATCTCTAATCTCTAAATATTTTCATATACTTGGCTTTAATACACTAGACAAGTGGTCCACATTACTTTTGATGTTGATGAAAAATCTATAGACATACCATAAAGACCTTGTGAATTTTTCCTCATCTTCCTTTTATTCTGGACCGAGGAACTCCCTGTCCATTTTAAGATGAAGAGTTTAGGGAAAATATTTATTGATAAATATTTTCTTGAAGTATTCTAATTACATGGTATAAATATATTCTTTGGATTTTTTTTTCTTCATTAGTGTACACCACTGATCTGCTTCTTCCTCAATGTGATAAATAGCCAGCACAACTTTTTCTTTCTCTGAGCATTGGCGGATAGAGAATATATTTTAAATGGATTTAATCCATTGTTTTTTTATTAGAATATTATAATATCTAATAATGTTAAGAGGATTTTTCACATAAATGACTCAACTAAAACTTGATCTTTCTTATGAGGAATAGGGAATTCCATATGAATCATATTGTTATTTATAACTTGATCTAGTTGAGTATGTACTTCCATGAAGTTTTCATCTCCCACTCCCATAATATTAGGCATATCATTGGGGTAATCATCACATTTCCTATCATGTTGGTTGTTGGAACAGTTTTTCATATTCCCCCCAAAAAACTAAAATAAGAAAAACAATATGAGAATACATTAACTAATAAATGTACAAAAGGTAAACTTACAAATTTCAGAGGAATAACTTATAAAAGATAAGTATATCCTAACTTATGAGTCTTCAGGTTTCAATATAGGTTATCCATAGTAATTTATTTATTAGTTTTTCAAACCTAATATTTTTTTCAGGTCCTTCATAATGGTTCATAAAGAGTTTTTTGAATTTCTAAAGCATATCCTCTGGGAGTGTCAAACCAGGTGTGCAGTAAAATCCATTTTCATGCACCAGGTGATGATCGATTCCATCTCAATGTACCCTTTTTAGAGTTATTACCCCATGGTAAAATTATTTCAGAGCCACATACACTTGTAATATCTAGACAAGGATGTAATTTCTTGGAACCCACTCACTTTATACTTCACCAAAATTCAAGGATAGTTTTTCTATACCTAGAATTATCCTTATACATATCCCTAGGGTTCTCACTAAATTATTTTAGTAAAAATACACAAAAATAACTAGACTTTTCTATAATACCAACTATAGAAACTTGGGACTTTTACACATATTATTACATGATTTTTAAACATAAATATTCAATAAGAACATTTTAAAGATCATGAGTCCAAGTGTCTTTGAAATATTAGGTTCATAATACATCAAAAGGAAACTAAAACATGAAATCCTAATTTTATTCTTTATAATGATCTCATGAATCCATTTTAGATCCTAAAATTGTATAGGATAAATTGGGGAATACATAAAAGAAATGGGTGAGCTAAAAATCCCAGTAAAGGAATAAACATGATTAGGAAGCATAACTTGTGAGTTAAAAGTATAACATGATATCATAAAAGATAAGGCTCGTGAGTAATAACATAGAAGAATAATGTAAATAAAATGGTATCATAAGATCATTGTAACATAGGAAATGTGGTAGAAATATATAAAATGATATAAACATGAGTCAAGGCTAACTGCCTAGACAATATCACATGGTGGATAAAGTCCCATAATGGAATAGATTTTCTCCCTAATCTCATACATAACATCTCATGAGACTAAAGAAATACTCAATGTATTGGAGCACTATCTAGTAGCACCCATAATAACATGTTAATGATTTATGTGTTCCAGAAAAATGAAATTGATCATAAGGCATAACATAAGAATTTCTATGGAAAGAAAATGGGTTGCATAATCTTTCCTCATATCATAATCAAATGAAATTTCATAATGAAGGAATTTGAGAAATGAACATAAGGCATGTATTACATCATAAAAATAAGGGATAATAAGCTAGTTATATATGTGTGAGACATATATACATAATTTAGAAGCATTTTATGACTTTAAATAGAGAGATAAAGTAAGTTAGAGAGAGGATGGTCATAACCCAAAGAAAAGGGTTGTTTAGAGAGATCCCTTACCTCAATCCTGATTCATTATGTGTGCTATTTATCTTCCTGAATAATAAGATTATGTTAATTATTTAATTTATTAAGAACCTTTTTAAAGTCTATTATTCCTTTTATTTTATTCATTATCATGTTATATTCAATTACTTAATCATTTAGGTTCAAGTTGGACATTTGACGATTTTGGGCTCAAATGTCCAAAATCACCTTGAAAAGTTGATTAAAGTCAAAGTGATTATTATTTAATCATATATATAATAAAAATATGAAATAATTATAATTTTATACATAAATTAAACTTTTAAAAATAACCATGATTTATGGTTTATAAAAAATGAACTATATTACAATCATGGAGATGGTAGGTCGTACGTACACATGTGAAACGTTACCATTTTTCTACAATCATAAAGGAAAGAAGGTAAATGCTATTTTATCTTTAAATATTGATAATTAAATCCTAAATATAACATAATTTATTTAAATACACTTATATATACCAACCATATTATGTGGTATTAAAAAATGAATTACATCGATTCACAAAGCAGTAGTCCACCGTACACATGAACGACGTTATCATTCTTCAATGGATGGTAAGGTAATAAGGTATAAGATTTATTAATTTTATATAATTATTAATATTTTATGAATATACTATATAATCATTAAATTCATCATCATGAGCATTAGTTTTAGGCAATGATAAAAAAATTACATTGGTTCGTGAGGTGGTAGTCCCCCACACACACGAACGATGGTTTCATTTCCCTTTTGATGGAAGTGGATATCTATTTAAGTTTCTAGATTAACATAATAAAATATTAATATATTTATTTTATTTATGTTATTATATCAAAATTATTGTGTAATATTTGAAGTAGTTGGGATAATAAATAAAACAAAGATGTTCGATTAAGAACGATACCTCCTCTTTAGGATTATACCTAATTCATAACTAGATTGGATTCATGATCAAAAAATGACTATATAATGTGGGTAGGGAAGTAAAGAAGGTATTTTGGTAGGTCTTGGTTGAACCAAAAATCTTTACAGGTGTAAAAAGGAGAGGATAGGGGGTTCCCATAAATTAGTGGGGGAGATGACACACTTTGAATTTTTGAATAGAAAAAGTTATACCCATGTTTTACACATGAAACAAGGATAAAAAATAGATAATTATAAAAAATTAGATTATACAGGTTCAATATAGGTCTAGATAATAGTATTTGGACAAGTTTTTATGATATTTTAACCCTTATATTTTTAGTTTAACCCCCAATAAACCCGTCTTAACCTTAACAGTGGTAATTAAAGTTTACCATTTCTACTATTCATTATGAAAAAAATTAAGTTAACCTTACTATATAATATTAATTATGATAATTAAAAATATGTAATCCATTTTTTCAAATTAAATTCACAAAATTGGCAGAATTTAATTTAAAATTGAACCCATAAATGCGATGAAAAATAATTTTCCAAAGAAAATGTTTTCTTAATTATAAAATATTTTTATATAAAAATTAAATAATAAATTTTTTAAAATAACCTAAATTGTATTAATAATAAAATAATTGAACTAATTTTACTTTTAAACCATTTTAAATAAATATATATAATTAAAAATTATTTAAACAAATAGATAGTTTTCAATAAAAACTAGTATTTTCACTATTCATTAAAAAATTAATCTATTTAGAAAACTCCTAAAAAAATAATCCTAACATAATTATGAAATGTTTATTTGAAAAATTTAGTTCATTTTTTAAAATAAATTTTTTAAAATTGTAAAAAATTAATTTTATTTTTTTTCACAAAAACCAATAAAAATATTATTTTAGAAAAAAGTATTTGTGAAGCTTATATGGAATTTACTAAAAATTGAGTACATATTTATTGGTATATTTTCTTTATCCTTCATAAATAATTTTTAAAAAAGTGTTTATTACTATTTATACCATCAAATTTAATGGATAGGTTATAACGGTCATGTTTAAATAATAATATTAACAGTATATTGAGGTTCGTTAAAACTCAGTATTGTGTTCCGTATATACTATCAAACATAAATTTATTTTAAAAAACATGGGGTGTTACAAGAATTATATTTTGAGATATTCCTAGTAATTTACCTCTCTTTGTTTTATATTTTACAACCATTCCTTTGTGGATCCTTCAAGTGAAAAGGTGAATTCCCTCCACTTAGCTTACTCTCCTGTGACTCCTCGAGGCTTGAAACTGGAGCATACTTAGGTAAACTCTTAGATGTATCGATTCAGGTATTATTCTAAAATACCATGAAACAATGGATGTACTTGAATCATGTTAATATGCAATTTAAAATCATTTTTTAATGTGGGAACTATCAATTGATTTTTTTTGTTAATTAATTACAGTGCGGAGAGATCATGTAGGGTTTGGTTGGTATTTCAAGCCATTATGTTAGGTTCATAATGAACACTCAGAGTTTCACTTGAATCTGAAAGGTTTATTTATTCAAATACAACTTTTTAGTTTATTTTCCTTTGGTTTCTTAGTTTTCTTTCAATTTTATGATCAAAATCAATTAATTGACTATGAAAATTATATGTCACTCAATGTTAATTTTTTTTTGTTATTATGTGGAATTGAATCCCCAAAAACAGTGCCAAGTTTGATGTAATACTTTTTGTGAGGCATGTAAATACAATTAATTACCTATGTATAGTATATAATTCAACATAGGTAGTCTCCCAGAGAAGAGTGCGCACAAAATGGTTTGTCCTCAAAATCCAGTTTTTGATATTTTATAAAAATCCACTTTAAGGGTAATGGTAACCATACATCACAGGATTCCAAAAACAAAAACACAACTGTATAAACACTCCAAATTAAATAGATCCTACTTCTTTAGAACTACGACACTAATAGGGAAATCAAATTCAAATTTCAAAAACAATAAACAAGTTATCAGACCACGTGCCAACATTTGTCATTATGAGTTGATCTGAGAGACACCTCAAGACACGTAAACTATGATTCAGTCACCTAACTTGATTCATGGTGATGTTATATCCATCATTCAGAAATCTCTGGCTACATCGCTTCTCAGAACCGCCACCTTCATCATCGTCGTTGTCATCTCTAGATCTTCCATCACCATCATCGTCATCTTCATCGTTTGACACCAACATCCACTTCATCGAGTTCTACCACCAAAATCACCCTTCACCTTCATCTTCCACTCCACACACATCGTAAGAAAACACCTCTTCATACATATTTCCAGAACAACCGAAATCACAAAAGGAACATCCCTGTCATTGAAAGAAATAAAATAGAGGAATCACCAGTCGCAGCTCTATGGACACCCTCCACTCGCACGAACACATCCCAAAGCCTCCCCAGAATCCAACACACCAAACCGACCTGGGAGGGTGCAAAGAACCTGGAAACCAGAGCAGAGCACAAGCATTGGGCCTCCCGTGAGCCAAAACGTGAAGCCATCACCATTAAAAAACTAGGTTCTGTGAAGAAAAAGTCACCAGGAGACACTAAACTACTCAAACTCACATCCCAGAGCACTGGGGAGTCCACCACGCAATCCACCTCAGAGAGAGAGGTGGAGGCTAGGTGATATAGTAGAGAAACGGATGGTCGAACTTCTCGATGGAACATAACTTTGATACCCAAAGAGAAACCATAGATCGAACTAAAAAACGCTGAAAGAGATAACCAGCAGGAATGAAACCCTAAAAGAAGTCCAGGATTGAAACCCTAAAAAGAACCCAAAAATAAGCAGAAGAAAGAGAGAAGCAAGAGATTAGGTCACCAAGAGGAATATCGTCGAACCCTAGAGAACAAACCAGGAGTGAGGAGAGACCTGGAGAGCGAGAAACTAAGAGGGAACCTGAAGAGAGAGGTAGAAGAGAGGCAAGGCCAAAGAGAAGTAAGAGAAGATAGGTCAAACGCCAATGGGAAGGGAGTGAAACCCAAAGAGGGAGAGGAGAAGTTGGGAGCCCGAAGACGGACACCAGGCAATTGAGACATCATATCCTTTCACACAAAATGGTTTGTCACTTTTTTATATTGATTTTAGGAAAAATAACGATTTCTGATTTGGGTTGTGAATGTGATAATTTAGAAATTAGATTGATTTTATTTATTTAAGACATTTTATTAATATGGTGATCAGTTTGGTATTTGTTAGACCTAGTGATATGCTATCATGGTTTCCAATTTTTACCAATTCTTCTTCAACTATCTGATAAGAGAGAAATTCCTCTATTAATTCGTCTCTCTCCCTTGGCTAGATGGTGATTGTGAGGTTATCCCTAATTGAAATATCAAGTTGATCTACCCTCCTTCATATGTTCATAGTGTTTCAATGGGTCCTCTTGATTAATTAAGGAAATCCCAAATCGAATATTATTATTACTTAATTAATAATAATTCCAACCATAATTCCACACATGTGCTGGTGACCACCAAACACTCACCACCCAACCATAGCTTGTTCCATCGTATACGAACTACAATTGGGTGGAGGAAAATTTTGGATTATTGACTAAGGAATATAAAATTAACATAATCTAACCCTAACACAATCACATTCTGTATTAAAATATTAAAATGAATAATTAAAACTAGAAAGAATAAGAAAGAGGATATTTTTATTGATTGAAGCATAAAAACTTAAGCATAAAACAATCGTTCCAGCCTCCCCTTTTTTGAATCACTTAGAAAAAATACCCCTCCATGGATGTTGTAATCAAGTTGATACAGGATAAAGAATTCATCACAATATTGGGAAAAAATAAATAAAAGAAAACAAGAAAATAGAGCAGAAAAATGTTGTCATCCAGAGCTTCCCCACACCAAGTTATCTCTCCTGAATCCTTCCCAGTACTTCAATATATAGGTTTTAGTCTTGCTTGGGATAGATTTTAATCCTCCATAAATGTAAAAATTAATTCCTTTCAGGTTAAACACGAGCTTCATGGGGCTTTCTGGTCAAAAAGGGGCGCCGCACATCAAAAGTTGTGTAGAAAATATAGAAAATATGGGTCTATCCAGAAGAATTCGTGGCATGACTTATGTTTCACGATGTCAAATGTATGGGATCCCCCTCCTGGTGAATTTTTTCATGTTCTGAATTTCTCCCCATTGATTCCCTTCATTTTTACATCATGAATTCACTATTAATAATGTGAATTGGTGTTTTCCAACAACTCCATCTCAATTTTAACTTGTTTCTTCACTTTGAGGCCTTAGAGTCATTATATGGTCTTCCCATGGTGAGGGGACTCTTCTTTTGATATAGATCTTGATTTTATTTTCCCCTTTAGCTTATTTTCAATCAACCACTATAACCATCTGCAAATTAAAAAATCAATGAAGTATTGGAAAAATTAATCAAATTAAGTACAAAAATAATGTGTTTTATATCAAAATATACATGCATAAAGTGGTTATGTCAACATGCTCATCAGGTCATCAAGTTATAACTAGGACACCCTAACCCTAACCATACCTTCTTTGGTGCCATGTGAAAATACACTCACTACCTTATTCCACCAAACTCATAAATGATGCCTAAATCATACCTTAAGACCCAAGGTAGGGAGGATTCCAAAACCTCAACCCAATACCCATAGATGTAGGGAATAGTCTTATGACCATAATCCTCAACCCATCCCTAATCTATCTAGTGAGGTCCATCGGTCATCCATCACATTATACCACAACCCATTCCCTAGGTTATTCCTCAACCCAATCCTACTCAAGGAAAGGTCTAATTAATGCACACCAACCAAAGACACTCATGGCAAGGTCCTCTACCAACACCCAAAGGAACCAGGAAGGGTCGTTTCACCAACCCAAGCCAAGTCTAGAAATGTATTAAAACCAATACCCTCATCAAGTCATATATATCACATTGAACCATACCTATAGACAATGGGGGTGTCCAAGTACATCATCCCATACCCACAGACTCTATGGAGTCCATCAAGAACATCGTCCCATCCCCACAGACTATGGGGAGTCCATCTAGAACATATGTGCATGCAGGGCCACTGCCCATCACAAAACTCACCAACTTAACACATTTAAGACTAGCCCCTAACTATCCTTACATGCATTATCAAATCAAATATTTCCCTTCTTGGAATCCACTAGATCCTCTAGATCCATCTCCATCTCTACTCGTAAATGGAACCTCACATTCATCACCCACTTTTAACATCGCTACCTGAAGTCTCCCACGAGCCATATTCCAATTCCACTCCAACCTCTCCAAGGTTCCCTCATCACTTTCGATCTCACTACCCAGGTACCATCCCAATCCATCATGTTCAAAACCACTTGGCATCCTGATGCCAACTTCTGAACGATTCCTAGAACCCGCACTTGGGTCTCCTCTCACATCTCCTAAGGATTATCCCTCAGCCCATCACCCAAAGGTAACCCATCTTCATCATCATACACCAAGTACCAAATGAATCCTCTCAATCCAAGAATAGATCATGACCCACCTATGGTCACATGAGTGAATTCTTCAATGCCCATGAGATATACATTTTTCTTGACCATCATCGCTTAGCTCCAATCCACTCATGTATGCATGGTATCCCTAATAACTCAACCCAGTCTATATCGCATCTCATCTCAAACCCCAAGACCTCCTAGTGGTCTATTTTAAACTTTTCTAACACTATCAGCCCTTGGAAATACAATTTTCATGTGATATAGATTCATCCAAGTCCTAAAGAGCACTTATGCAAGGAATAAGGGGTCGAATAGCCTCATATCCCATCTACACAAGGCACCACTAGTCTCTAAAGATCATCCTCAAACCCCATGAATTATGTAGGCATGCACACTATTAAATAGACATGCATATGGTTTTTTATCATTGCATCCACCTACCTCTTTACTAGAGTTACCATCTGCATCGAGCTATGTTAAGCCTCATCCAAACCAACTTAACGTCTCCTACACTCCTAGGAACATATCTCATGCTAAGAGACATCAATAATTAATTATAAAATGGTTATAATTAATTAAATTATTTAAATATAGTGCATAAAATGATTTCCAGAATCATGAGAAATCCAGTACAGTCTACTCCTAATGCATCCCCAGATCTATGCTACATGAAATCACTTAAAGTTATAACCTATTTGTTGACTGATTTTACCATAAATGTCAAAAATCCATAGTAAAATTCATTAGAAAGTGTACCTTTTATAAAAATTCATCTGAGGTCTTGTAGACATCATCTCAAGTTTTCCTTTATGAAAGCCAAAAAAATACCCATCAATTGGGATAATTTCCACCATGCTCTAATGGAAACTGCCAAAACCCGAAACCAAAATTGGCCAAAATTAGGGCTATCCACCAAAAACCAAATCGGAAGGGAGGGAGAGGAAAAACTCACATAGAAACACCAGGAAATTAAACCCCAAAACATAGGGAAAGGAAGGGAGGAAGGAGGTGGGTGGTGGTGGTTAAATGGACCTCCCCACATGCACACCTGACCTCTCTAAAAATGGGGTTTAACCCCTTTTAAAAAAAATTGAGAGACACCTTCACAGAGTGAAACTATGTTTCACTCCATGAACCACCTTGGAATGGGTTATCAACCCTTTGTCTTAATAATTAAATTCATTAAGGACTACTTCATGGAGTGAATGACCTATAGTAGGCCCTCCCTATAGCTCGGCCACTCCATCCCTCCTTCAATAATTCCCAGAACACTTGGGGTGTCCACTAAACCTTAAACCCTATAAAACACTATTTTAGGATGTTAAAACCCTTAGGTTCCCAACCTAAGTACCTATTCTAAAAATGACCCATCCTTCAAAGTAAAATTCAAAATCCCTTAAAAATTTCCAACTCGTACTGACAAGTGTCATTACAAACTCTCCACCACAATGCTTTTTGTCATCAAGAATTTGTGGTAGACCTCAAACCACATCTCCAAAACTATAATAATCATTAATACACCACACACCAATTGTGTTACAATTTTTAATGCCAAAATTTCTTAGGTTACAAAACTCCAAACACTAATTACACTATTCACTAAAAGTCGGTCCAACCATTCACTACCAACACCAAAACTGAGATAGCACTCACCCACTCCCATATCTCCTAACATTATGCAGTGTCTTCAACCGATTAACCCAGGGCTTATGGTTCCACCCACTATGAGATTCTTCTTTCTCAAATGGATTCTAAATAATGGTTCTTCTCACCATAAGAATCGCCAACCAAAACACACCTCTATCGGTCCACCAAATTATTAACTGTGATTTACATGATTATCTCAATATATTTTCCCTCTCACTATGTCCAATATTAAAAAGAACACTTTTCAAACCTCCTCTGTCCAAAATTTCTGAAAATGCTTGGTTTCACGTGTTAATGTATCCTAAAAAAACACTTAACTCCTACTCATCATTTTCATAACTAACCCCCACATACAGGGTCACTCTCATACCATGGTCCATGAAACCAAATTTTATTACTTCCCAATTATTTCCATACTGATGAAAACCTTCCTAAAATTTCATCACATGATTCACCCCCTAAATCATGTGGTGCATCAGGTTCACCCCCCTGAACCATGTCATAAAACTGGTTCACCCCTGGAACTAGATGATGAGAAATAGTTTCACACCCTAAAACATGTAATGAAATTGGTTCACCCCTAAATAATTTTAGTAATCACTGGTTCACCCCCTATACCATGAAATGAATCATGATTCACCCCCTAAATCATGTCATGAATTATGACTCGCCCCACAAATCACCCCCATATCCCACTAAGACCACCCTGGTCCTGATGCCAATGCACTAAATCCAACCAAAACTTGATCCAAACCCCAAATATAATATTACCAGAACTAGATATCAGTGGATCTTATAATGAACCAACAACCTAAAACTACCTTGACCATCCACCGACCATTCTCACTTCACCCACAACCCTTCCAACACAAAGTTCATTTAACAACAACCAATACAATTCCCCCCACCATTAGAGTAACATTATTTTGGGCCAAAGAACCCAAATTCCCATTCTTTATATCCCATGATTCATCCATCACCAAACACTATGACTGAAAATGGTCATCCCGCTCAAACCTGAGTGCCAACATGAACACCAACCAGCTTTGTCTAGAACCATCTCACCTAGAATAATGTTTTCTAATGTCCAATTATGTTCCCCCCACCATATGGATTCCTTTATACTACTCCTCATGAATTGACCCCAATGGGTCCCAATAACACCACTCTCACCCATCCTATCAATCCTTGATAAATACTAACTCTATAGGTCATACAACAGTACCCCAATCCAATAAAAATGTCACTTATCTCCACTGAGGGACATATCCCACTCACCAAACTCCAATTCACCACACCCATGAGTGTCTCTCCAAATTCACTAGTCACCTCACTCTGAGGGTGACCCCAAATCAAAACCACCACAATTTTGTTGTCAAAAAACCACTTGATTTTCTACACAACCTAAAAAATTATTAACAGACCTACACATAGATTGTTCACTAATTCAGAACTTAACTAGGGTCCATGTGTACCTATTATGCACCTAACCTCAAACACTGATAACTTTCCCTAAAATTTCTTATCAACACCCACTCTCCTACTACAAGGTAGAGTGATTCACCAAGAACCTTCCCCTAGGTTCCCACTCATTATTTAACTCAGTATCACCCAAACCTGACAATTTTACACTTCTATACAACCTAGTCACACACCCTAACTCACGCTCCCATGAGTATGGTCTTATCTAACCTAGCTTCATGTTCCATACCCACTGACCATGCCCTAAATTTGTGTTATTATCACCCCACATCCCAATTAATCTATTATTCAAAGTATAACCACTTAACCACCCACAACATGGGTATCATCTGAAGAACCATGAGCATCCACCCATGCTCACACCATGCTAGCTGAAAGCGCATCCAAAGAACCAATGATAAAAACATCCAACTAATCCTTCCCTCAAACCTCAACTATGATACTAGAAATTCTCTAAGAACTTCACATCTAAAATCCCAAGTCATTTCCAATTCCTTTTTCACAACCCATTAGAGTTACTGAAAAACCACTCTGTATGGTTAAGTATAGTGACATAAATAATCTTTATTAGAAAACATCATATGGGTTGTTTTTGGCACATTAAGTAACTGAAACTACATTCAGATGACCCATAAGGGTCTATCATTATCATTTCAACTCATGGTCATCCTTAGATCACCTCTTAGGCACACTATTCCATCATTGAGTCATCAAAAAAGAATCAAATTCTCATAACTGATCCATGAAGGGACTCTATACATCCCTTAACGTAGGTACTATATTATCATTGCTCGAGAACTTCTTGTACTTGGATTCACATGACCCTCCATCATAAGAAAATATATTTTGGTCTAGCTGAGTGGAATTAAACTAAACGTTATATGGGAAAATTTCATATAAGTTGTTATTGATGCTTTTAACAACCATACCTCTTGTTAATAAACAACAATAGAAAAAAAAACATATTTCATGTGAATCGTACTTGCTGAATATGATGCATGTACAAGGATTCCCACTAATGGGTTAAGAGATAAACATTGGCCTCTTATCAATGGTCCAAGATCCAAAAAACCCATAAATCATACACCTAAAAATCATGTTCATCACTGAAGGTGAAATTATATAAATATAACATTGAAAATAAAGAACAATAATCTCATTCCCTAGTAACCTAGACTTATTACAAGAATAGGTGTTCTCAACACACCAACCTGATATCCATCACAAGCTATGAAACATTTCTAGACCACCTATCTACCATATCACCCAAATAATAAAACAAAACACCTATGATACCACTTTCTAAAGACCCACCCTAAGACATTTAATAGTTCCCAAACCAAGGGTGGCACATAGCCTCAAGTGTACATCCCCGTATGCAAGAGGTTGTCGACTAGTGGTGAGGGCCTAATCCTAAAAATGGGGAGACTATACCCTCAAATAAGATTCAACCAAACTAAAAAAAATAACCAAGAACCATACACATCTATAAACATAAAATAATGCAAAGTAAATAATAAACATATCCAATAGCATACATGATGTTTTCATACATAATGAACATGAATTTCCCATTGGTATGATCCCAAATACAAAACAAACTAAAATATATAACACATGAACCCTAGACCTACTACCATCCTTGGGGCTCATCCTAGTCTCCTAATACCCTTGAGATGCTCTAACTTGATCCTATGCACAACCTGTGTTTTGACATAAAATGAAGACATAAGGTTTGCACATTCATCAAGATAACCATGCAGGGTGTGATCATAAAACTCAGTAGGGTCTCAAAAAGTACCCTTATATAAGTCATCACATGCATGTGTATTATTGAGGAAAATAAATAACTTAAACATGATTGTTGATTCATTGTGTTCTAATCAAGACATCATGACACCTGACATGGTACACATGCTCATTAGGTCATCAGGTTCTAACCAGGACAACCTGACCCTAACCATACCTACTTTGATGTCATACTGAAATAAATTCATCACCCTTTTCCACCACACTCATAAATGATACTCGAATCATACCCTAAGACTCAGGGTAGGGAAGTATCTACAAACTCAACAAAATAACCATATAAGTTGGTCATGGTCATATCTATAAGCCTCAAACAATCCCTAATATCTCTAGGTATATCCATCTGTTATCTATCACATCGTACCACGGCCCAACACTCATGGAAGTCCTCGTCCCAAGACTACTTAAGGAAAGGTATAATTCATGCACATAAAACCAATCCATTCCTAGAAATGTCCTCTACCACATCGTACCACGACCCAACCCCCGTGGATTTCCTCGGCCCAAGCCTTCTAAAGGAAAAGTCTAATATATACACCAACCTAAGCCATGTATGGAAATATTTTAAACCTATTCCATTTTCAAGGCATGTTCATTACACTAAAACATCCTCACAGACACTAGGGGGTTCCAAGCATATCGACCCATCCTTATAGACTCTATGGAGGCTATCAAGAACACAGGACCATCCCCAAAGACTTCGAGGTGTCCATTAGTAAAATGAACTCAATCAAGGTGTCACAACCTATCCCCCGGGGCCCGTGTCGTGACTACCCCAAGCCCTCCTTCCATAGGCCAGGGGCTGGTGACTAGCACCAAAGGCATAAATACCTAAACTGGGAAGGCATTGCCTTTATAACTAAAAACACACACAACAGAGTACACAGCTGGATACAAAACACTAAGTAAAACTGTATATCAAGAGAGTGCTGAAAAGTAAAGGGGCCGGAAATAAAAGCCCAACTGAAAGTACAAGTACAACAGAAAAGGAAAAAACAGATGAAAGGTGAAAATCAGCTTCTGGATCATCCACCACAGATCCTACCTGAAGGGTAGGTACAGACAGCCTCCTCAGCTCTCCATGTCCGTCAATATCCTATGGGTACCATCTCGTCGAGAGTTCCACCTCTGGGTACCATCTAGTCCTCGTACACTCAGCCCTGGTCAGCGTTGTCTGTCATCTGCATCCAACATAATGAGGTGCGGGCATTGCCCGTGTAGGTGTGAGTATAACGATACTCAGTAGGGACCCTGAGACCCTCAAGGTCTCACAAAATCCTACAAGAATAAACCAAAAAGTATAATATCAACCGATAAACCCACTTAGGTATATGCCCATACATATACCTAAGTTATCAAGTAACCCATCTCAATCATGAGGTAAACAAAAAGTTACTGACTCAGCTCACATAGGTATACAACTTTAGAAGAAAGATAGAGATGATCAAATATAGCCACTGAATCATCTATTCTGTCGAACCCACATAGGATCGAGGAACAGAAATCAGAACTGTCGAACCCACATAGGATCCAGGAACAGTTATTCCGTCGAACCCATACAGGATCCAAGAACAGAAGTCAAAACTGTCGAACCCACACAGGATCCAGGAATAGTAGTCAGAGCTGTCGAACCCGTATGGGATCTAGGAATAGTCGTCAGTTTTGTCGAATCCACATAGGATCTAGGAACTATAGTCAGTGCTGTCGAACCCACAGAGGATCCAGGAATAGTCGTCAATGCTCAGCCAGCTACAGGGTCCCACATGAAGCATGCTTGATTCCGGGAGGATCCTCTCCTCAAGCCAAGTTTTGATACATCAACTACCATGAAGTTCTAAGAATAAGTATCTCAAAACTCTGCATCGTCATAGGGGTCTCAACGTAACAGATGGCACGTCAATCGGACACTCGGTCTGTGATTTATAAGCCTTTTAGACCCGGGGGGCCTGGTTGGATTCGTATACGATCCAACCTGACTGTATCTCAACTAAACTCTGAACTCCAGTGGGGTATACTCAAAGGGGTGGCTACGCTCCAAGATTTCTAGTGTCATTGATGGATCATCAAATGGACGTCCGGTGCCAAAGATATGGCCAAAAAAGTAAAGGGTTGGTAGAGGGCCTGGGTCCGGTCCGACCCAGTCCGACCAACTCAGTCTGACCCAGTCTAGGCCGACTCGATCCGACCCAGTCTAGGCTGACCCGGTCTGGGTCGACCAGGTCCGACTTGTTGGGTCTGGCTCGGCCCATTGGGTGGGCTAGCCTATTAGGTTCGACCCGGTCCACTGGGCCCAGCCTAGCCGGCCGCGTGGGCGATTCGGCCCGGGATCGGGGCCAGTTCGGCCCGGAACGATGTGAGGGTGTGGCCCAGCGCGGCTCAGCCCGGAGGGCGCGGCCGGCTGGTTCGGTCAGGGCACCGCGAGGGGTCCGGGACGCCGGCTCGGCCGGGTGGCCGCAAGGGGGCAGGGACGCGGGCTCGGTCGGGAGACCATGAGGGGGCTGGGACGTCGGCTCTACTGGGAGGCCCCGAGGGGGTCGGGACGCAGGCTCAGCCAGGAGGTCGTGAGGAGGCTGGCTCGGGGAGGCACGTGGGGTGCGCGCGCAGGTCGTCAGGTGGCCGGTTCGAGCAGGGTGCGGCCAGTGCGGGCCGGCACCATCGGGAGGCGGACCGCAAGGCGGTTTGGCGGCCAGGAGGCGCGCGGCCAGGCGGGCCGGTGGCCAGGAGGCACGCGGCTAGGAGGGTCGGCGGCCGGGAGGTGTGCGGCCAGGCAGTTCGACATCTGAGAGGCACACGGCCAGAGGGGAAGCGACTGGGAGGCGCACGGCCAGGCGGGCCAGTGGCCGGGAGGCGCGCGGCCAGGCGGGCCGGCGGCCGGGAGGCGCGCGGCCAGGTGGGCCGGCGGCCGGAAGGCGTGTGGCCAGGCGGGCCGGTGGGTGACTAGGAGGTTTGGAGGCCGGCAGCAAACCAGAGCCGAGTGGTGTGGGTCAGCGGCGGGGCAGCCGGGGGGGGATCACCCGGAGGGCCGCAGTTCGGCCCGGAGCACTAGATCGCTGCGGGGGCGGCGCGGTTTGCGGAGGCCGCAGGTAGCACGGCCTTTGTCGTCGCCACTTTCTTCGCCTCCTTGCTTCATCACCAAGCCGAATTTCAATCATAAACAAGATCGGAAGAGGTTTCGGGCCATGTTGGTTTGGCCTGTACCCTCCGCGTTTAGGGTGGTGTCAATTGGTTCATCAAGAGGAATAAAGTTGAACTTCGATTATTCTTACAATCCACCGCAACAATTCCTTTCATTCGAAGAAGAGAAAAGGAAAGAATAATTGCACAAAACAACCCCTACCTTTGTTCATTGATCGTTGTTCATTGACAAAGTCGCAGAAGTCGGTCGTCGAAGATGTCTCTCGACGGTTGAAGCTCCGAGGAAGAAGTTGAAGAAGGTCGGCATTCTTCTTTATTAATTCTTCGTTGGGAGATGGGGTTCTTCGTTGGAGAACACTAATTCTCCCAAGATATCCTATCAAAGGCTCCCACAGAATGAGAAATTCCAAACAAAAATAATAGTAGATTGTCTATTATTTTAGATGTTGGCACAAAATTCAAATGGAGAATTAAATTAATTAGATAGGCTCCCCTTAATTAATTCAAGGGGTTGGCACAAGGAATTAATTAGGGGAGGTGAAGAGGATCTCCCTCATTAATGAGGGAGAGTTGAGAGGTTTTACTCTCCTCCATCAATAGGGGGTTAAGCCCTATGTGGTCCCCACGTGGTAACCACTCATGGGAGGTTATGTTCGAGTGGGCCCCACCACCATAACCTCTCATGGGAGGTTAATGTGTGTTGGTACCACCTCCAACTCCCATGAGGAGGTTTTAACCACCAAACACCCACATGACGGCTCTAATAAAATAAATTGAAAACTCACTTTATTTTATTACTTTCCACGAAAACCCAAAATCTATCTTCTACTCTCGACCAACTGTCGTCGATGTGAAAGTATCCTTAAGCGAATATAGGTGTTGCGAGTTCAACGGTGCCCTCGAATTCCAATTTCGAGCATCAGTTCAAAAGTTATAAAAACCCGCTCGTACGTTTACTGAATGTACCCGAACAAAACTTCAGAAATTTATTCCGGGCACACCAGGCCTTAGAATCAAGCGCCGTCAATTTTCGCAGACTTGTAAAATTTCCATGTATTTAAAAAAAATCCCACGGAAATTCCAGGTCTTTACACTCTCCCCACCTTAGGTTTTTACGTCCCCATAAGCTACAACTCAAACTAAGGGAACAAATGGGGGTACTAAGCACGTATCTGAGGCTCTCGCTCCCATGTTCTCTCCTGGAGTTTCCCGTGCTTCCAATGAACGCGCACCAGAGGTATCGACCGTCCACAAAGGACCCACTCCTATCGATCCTCAACCTCCACTGGAACCTCCGTAAAATTCACCCCATCGTTGACGTCCAGCTCCCCATGGTCGATGATGTATGAAGGGTCATGCATGTATCTCCTTAGTTGGGATACGTGGAAGACGTCATGAACCCGGTGCAACTGAGGTGGAAGATCTAAGCGGTAAGCCACCTCGCCTACTCTGCTGAGGACCTGGAATGGTCCGATGAATCTCGGAGATAACTTGCCGCTTCGGCCAAATCTCTGTAAACCTCATCGAGGTGAGAATCGTAGAAAGATGTGGTCGCCATCCTCAAACTCCAGAGGTCTCTATCTCCTGTCAGCATATGACTTCTTCCTACTCTGTGCAGTCTTCATCCACTCCTGGATGATCTGCACCTTCTCTGTGGTAGCCCATACCATCTCTGGTCTCACCAGTGTTGACTCCCCTAGGTCTGTCCAGCACAAGGGTGATCTGAAAGGTCGCTCATATAATGCCTTAAAAGGTTCCATCCCTATGGTGGAGTGATATATATTGTTGTATGAAAACTCCACCAATTGTAAGTGGTCCTCCCAACTGCGATCAAAGTCGAGGAAAAAATCATGTAGTATGTCCTCGAGGGTATGAATGGTCCACTCAGTCTGACCATTCGTCTGAGGATGGAAGGCGGTGCTCAGACGAAGCTGCATCCCGAAAGCCTCCTGCAACCCATTTCATAGCTGGGAAGTAAATCGTGTGTCACTATCGGAGACAATAGAAGAATTTAATCCATGTAACCACACAATATTCTATATGTAGAGTCGTCTCAAGCTCTCTACTGAACCCTGCTCTCTTATCGGTAGGAAGTGGGCCGACTTGGTGAGTCGGTCGACGATCACCCAGATAGAGTCATGTCCCCTGGACGTACATGGAAGACCCGTCATGAAGTCCATGGATATCCTATCCCACTTCCACATTGGGACCTCTAAAGGATGAACCAAGCCTGCTAGTACCTGATGCTCCACCTTCACTTGCTGACAAGTGAGGCATCGAGAGACAAAATTTGCTACTGCCTTCTTCATACCTGGCCACCAGTGTTGTCGTCGAAGGTCCTAGTATATATTTTCCACTTATAGATGTAACGCTAGAGGGGATGTGTGGAAATCCCTCAACACTTCCTCCTGAAATGACATCGGTACCATAGTGCATCCTCTGAAGAGGATGACGTGCTCCTCACCTTCAAAAAATCCATCATGTGCTTGCCCTATGTATATCTAAGCACATCGTGTCTCTCAGTCAGCGTCCCCACACTGTGCCTGCCTGACTCGCTGAAGAAGTGGAGGAGTGACTGTAAGAGACTGAAGGAAAGCTGCTCCATCTCGATCCACAAAGGAAATCTCTAAAGCAGCCAGCTGCTCTGTCACCTCTCCTAGCATCTGAATACCTGATCTCCTGTTGAGAGCATCTGCTACAACGTTCCCCTTCTCAAGAGTATAGACTATCTCGAATTCGTAATCCTGTAGGAACTCAAGCCATCGCCATTGTCTCAGGTTAAGGTCCTTCTGAGAGAAGATATACCTAAGATTCTTGTGATCAGAGTACACAGTAAAACGTTCTCCCATCAAATAGTGTCACCACATCTTCAAGGAGAAGACCACTATTGCTAACTCCAGGTTATGGGTAGCATAGTTTTGCTCGTGTTGTCTCAGCTACTGAGAATCATACGTGATCACTGCTCGCTCCTGCATTAGGACACACTCGATTCTGGTCCTTGATGCGTCGCAGTAGACTACGTACCCTATGCCTTCCTCTGGAAGCCTCAAGATGGGGGCATTATTAATCCTCTGCCTCAGCTCCTGAAAGCTCTGTTGGCATCTCTCTGACCACATGAAGGGTTTCCCCTTATTCTTTAAGGATGATAGTGGTGCTGCAACTCTGGAGAAATCTGGCACGAACCTCCAGTAGTATCCAGCCAAACCCGGGAAACTCCGAACCTCCGTCACACTCCTAGGTGGCTCCCAAGCAAGTGTCGCCTCAATATTTGATGGATCCACTGTAACTCCATCCTCCGAGATGACGTGTCCCAAGAAGTGAACCTATCGAATACAAAACTGGCACTTCGAGATCTTACCATAAAGCTGGTTCTCTTGGAGTGTGTCTAGTACTACCTACAAATGGTGGGCATGCTCTTCCTTAGTAGTCGATTAGATAATAATGTCGTCGATAAAGACTACGACAAAGTGATCGAGGTATGACTGGAAAATCATGTTCATGAGTCCCATGAACACTGCTGGAGCATTGGTTATGCTGAAAGGCATAACCAAGAACTCGTAGTGGTCGTACCGACATCTAAAGGTCATCTTCTACACATCCTCGTCTCAAACTCTGAGTTGGTGATATCCTGATCTGAGGTCTATCTTGGAGAACCATCGTGCTCCTTTTAGCTGATCAAAGAGGTTTTCAATCCTTGGGAGTGGGTACTTGTTCTTCATGGTCACCTGGTTTTGGTGACGGTAGTCGAAATAAAGCCTCAAGCTCTCATCCACCTTCTTGGCGAACAGAATCGGGACTGCCCACAGAGAAACACTGGGCTAGATGAATCCCTTCCCCTACAAGTCCTCCATCTGTACCCGTAGCTCATGAAGCTCAGTGTGAGCTATCCGATATGCTGGTGTAGATATCAGTGCTTTCCCAGGGTACAATTCAATGTAAAATTCCACCTCTCTGCGAGGAGGTAGACCTGGGATGTCATTGGGGAAAACATCCGCGTACTGGTCCACCACTACAGGATAGCTCAAACTCTCCACATCTATAGCTCTGAGGGTAAGGCCGGCCAACTGATGAGTGATCGGCTGCACCCTCCTCTGAGTAAGTCTGTCCTGCGCTGCAAAGGATCCCTTCTTACCAGTGAAGGTAAACCTGGTCCCATCCGTGCGGACACACCGCACTTTGCGCCTAATACAGTGGATCTGAGCATGGACTGTAGATAACCATTCCATACCCAAGATGACGTCGTAAGGCCTCGACGCCACTACAAGGAGATCCCAGCTAAAGCTCTCACCTCCTAGAGTAATCTCACACTACCGGCACCAGTGCGTAATCATTGAGTCTACTCCCGTAGGAGTCTCTAGCCATAAGGATCGAGCCAACGGCTCCGTAAGAATCTTTGAGCTCCGAACAAGGGCAGTGGAAATGAAAGAGTGACTGGAACCTGTGTCTATAAGTACTGTAGCTAAGGTGGAGTAGACATAGATCATACCTAGAATCATCTCCGGAGTTTCGTGATCGTAATCCTCAGCTTCCTGGAGCTGAGATCTCCCATATCTACCTGCTCCCTATAGTCGGGGTGGACCTCCTGGTGGTGGTGGCGGTAACACCGCGAAACGTCACCCACTTCCAGTTGCACGGCCAACTCCTCTGCCACATCTACCTGCTCCTTGTGGACCACCTCGATCGAATATTTGTCTCTGCCTGGGTGGTCCTTTGACCATCTTCTGATCATCTGAACGGCTGGTCGGACAGTCACGAGCCATGTAACCCTAGCCGCCGCAAGAGTAACACTGCCCGCTCCTGGCATGTATGTATTTGCCCCGGGTGCCCCGCACAACTGATTCTGAGTCATGCGGTCATCCACCCGTGGGTCTGGTCCTCTTGGACCTCTGTGACATCTATCTACTTCCAACTGCAGAAGACTTCGTTGCATGTCGACTAGTGGTGGGTCTCACTGCTGGAAACTGCTCAGCAAGGAAACTCTCCACTAAGATGGCTCACTCCAACACCCCTTGCCTGCATCGGGATGCTGAGTGAGATCACTGAAGCCCTGATCTCTCGCCTGATCCCCTACTCGAAGGTCTGTTCCCTGAAGAATGGGTCCCACACCATATCTGTGGAGTAGCACGAGAGGTTGGTGAACTTCACAGAGTATTGTTCCACCATCATGTTACCCTTCTATAGATGAAGTAGTTCCTGTATCTGCACCGCACGTAGGGTGTCTGGGAAAAATTCCACCCAAAACAGGCTCTCGAAGTCTACCCAGAGAAGTGTTGCCTTGTCATGCACCTGGAGCATCAGGCTCTACCATCTGCCTGCTGATGTTTGTAGGAGACTCACAGCAAGGATCACAATAAGGTCTGCTGGTGTCCCTACCAGTCTGAAGACTCTCACCATAGCCTTCATCCAATCCGCATCTTTCTGCGAGTTCGTCTCTCCCCTGTACCTGGGCGGCCTCTGGCGCTAGAACTTGTGCAATGCGCTCAAGTGGCATGCACTCTTTACTGTTGGTGCTGGTGGTATTGGTGGCCCAACGGGAAGTGGTACCACTGGAGCCTCCACTGTAATAGGGCCTTGCATCGAGGCCTCATCGCTCAGTGGGATTCCATATCGTACAACTCTCAAAACCCTGTCTGGTAGTCTGCGGTGAGGCATCCTGTAAAGAAACAGGTGTGCCATGGTCAATAATTTATACCTAGTGAGCTGACTCAAAGAGATCACTAAGAAAACTATTGAAACACACACACAATCAGTGTTTTCATGCATTGATTCGGAAATTAGAAATCAGGGTCCTGGTGTATGGATACGTCGGCCGCTGCACCAACACTGCACTCCCTAAACTGAAAACCACACTCAGTACCCTTAACACTATTGCTTCACATAAAAGATCAGAGACCTAATTTCTGTAGTATAACTGACTCCTCTGATACCAATTTTTCATGACCCGTCCCCTAGGGCTCGTGCCCTGACTATCCCAAGCCCGCCTTCTATAGGTCAGGGGCTGGCGAATAGCACCAAAGGCGTAAATTCCTAAACTGGGAAGGCATTGCCTTTATAACTGAAAACACACACAACAGAGTACACAGCTAGATACAAAACACTAATTAAAACTGTATATCAAGAGAGTGATGAAAAGTAAAGGGTCCGGAAATACAATCCCAACTGAAGTACAAGTACAATAGAAAAGGAAAAAATAGCTAAAAGGTGAAAAGAAACTCCTAGATCGTCCACCATGGATCCTACCTGAAGGGTAGGTACAGACAGCCTCCTCATCTCTCCACATCCCTCAGTCTCCTCCAGGTACCGTCTTGTCGAGAGGTCCACCTCCGGGTACCGTCCAGTCCTCGTACACTCAACCTCGGTCAGCGTTGTCCATTATTTGCATCTAACACAACGAGGTGCGGGCATTTCCCATGCAGGGGTGAGTATAATGATACTCAGTAGGGACCCAGAGACCCTCAAGGTCTCACAGAATCCAATAATTATAAACCAAAAAGTAAAGATCAACTGATAACCCCACTTAGGTATATGCCCATACATATACCTAAGTTATCAAGTAACCCATCTCAATCATGAGGTAAACACAAAGTTACTGACTCAGCTCACACAGGTATACAACTTTATAAGAGAGATAGATATGACCATATGTAGCCACTGAATCATCTATTCTGTCGAACCCACATAGGATCCAGGAACAGAAATCAGAACTGTCGAACCCACACAGGATCCAGGAACAGTTATTCTGTCGAACCCACACAGGATCCAGGAACATAAGTCAAAGATTTCTAACCCGTATGGGATCCAGGAATAGTATTCAGTGCTTTCGAACCCACACAGGATCAAGGAACAGTAGTCGGTGCTGTTGAACCCACATAGGATCCAGGAATAGTCGTCAGTGCACAGCCAGCCATAGGGTTCCGCACGAAGCATGCTTAATTCCGGGAGGATCTTCTCCTCAAGAAAAGTTTCGATACATAAACTACCACTAATTCCCAAGAAGAAGTATCTCAAAGGTCCGCCTCGTCATAGGGGTCTCAACGCAACAGACGGCGCGTCAATCGGACGCCCGGTCTGTGAGTTATAAGCCTTTTAGTACCGGGGGCCCGGTTGGATTCGTATACGATCCAACCTGACCATATCTCAAATAAACTCCGAACTTCAGTGGGGTATACTCAAAGGTACGGATATGCTCCAATATTTCCAGTGCCACTGACGGATCATCAAACGGACGTCCAGTGCCAAAGATATGGCCAAAGAAAGTAAAGGGTCGGTAGAGGGCCCGGGTCCGGTCTGACCCGGTCAGAATTGTTGGGTCTGGCCCGTCCCATTGGGTGGGCCAGCATGTTAGGTTCAGCCCGGCCCACTGGGCCCAGCCCAACAGGCCGCGTGGGCGGTTCGGCCCGGGCTCGGGGCCAGTTTGGCTCAGAACGACGCGAGGGCGCGGCCCGGTGCGGATCGTCCCATAGGGCGCGACCGACTGGTTCAGCCAAGGCGCTACGAGGGGGTCCGAGATGTCGACCCAGTCGGGTGGCTGCAAGGGGGTCGGGACGCCGGCTCGGCTAGGAGGCCGTGAGGGGGCCAAGACGCCAGCTCAGCCGGGGGGTCGGCTTGGTCGGGAGGCCGTGAGGGGGTCAGCTTGAGGAGGTTCACGGGGCATGCACGGAGGTCGGTAGGTGGCTGATTCGAGCAGGGCGTATCCAACACGGGCCAGCGTGGCTGGGAGGCACGCGGGGCACACGCGGAGGCCGACAGGCGGCCAGTTCGAGCAGGGCATGGCCAGCGCGGGCCGCCGGGTCCGAGAGGCGCGCGGTCAGGCGGTTCGGCGGCCGAGAGGCGCGCAGCCAAGTGGGCCGGCAGACGGGAGGCGGGCGGCCATGCGGGCCGGCGGCTGGGAGGCGGGCGGCCAGGCGGGCCGGCGGCTGGGAGGCGGGCGGGCCAGCGGTTGGGAGGTGCGCGGCCAGGCGGTTCGGCGGCCAAGAGGCGCGTGTCCAGGCGGGCCGGCAGCCGGGAGGCGCAGGGCCAGGCGGGCCGGAAGCTCGGCAAGGCGGGCTGGCGGGTGGCCGGTAGGCCAGCGACAGACGAGAGCCAGGTGGCGCAAGCCGGCGGTGGTGCGGCCGGGGTGGCTCATCCGAAGGGCCACGGTTCGGCCCAGAGAACCGGAGTGCCGTGGGGGCGGTGCGGTTCGTGGAGGCTGCAGGGAGCCCGGCCATTGTCATCGCCACTTCCCTCACCTCGTTGCTTCATCATCAAGTCAAAGTTCAATCATAAACAAGATCGGAAGAGGGGTAGGGCCATGTTGTTTTGACCCGTACCCTCCGCGTTTAGGGTGGTATCAATTGGTTCATCAAGAGGAAGAAATTTAAACTTCAATTATTCTTACAATCCACCGCAACAATTCCTTTTATTCAAAGAAGAGAAAAGGAAAGAAGAATTACACAAAACAGCCCCTACCTTTAATCGTCGATCGTTGTTCGTTGATGGAGTCACGGAAGTCAGTCATCAAAGACGTCTCTCGATGGTTGAAGCTCCGAGGGAGAAGTCGAAGGAGGTTGGCATTCTTCATTCTTTGTTCTTCGTTGGGAGATGGGGTTCTTCGTTGGAGAACACTAATTCTCCCAGGCTCTCCTCTCAAAGGCTCCCACCGAATGAGAAATGCCAAAAATAATAATAATAGATTGTCTATTATTTTAGATGTTGGCATGAAATTCAAATGGAGAATTAAATTAATTAGATAGGCTCCCCTTAATTAATTCAAGGGGTTGGCATAATGAATTAATTAGGGGAGGTGAAGAGGCTCTCCCTCATTTATGAGGGTGAGTTGAGAGGTTTTACTCTCCTCCATCAATAAGGGGGTTAAGCCCCATGTAGTCCCCACGTGGTAACCTCTCGTATGAGGTTTTGTTCGGGTGGGCTCCACCACCATAACCTCTCATGGGAGGTTAAGGTGTGGTGGTCCCACCTCCAACTCCCATGAGGAGTTTTTAACTACCAAACACCCACATGAAGGCTCTAATAAAATAAAGTGAAAACTCACTTTATTTTATTAATTTCCACAAAAACCCAAAATCTATCTTCTACTCTCGACCAACTGCCATCGAGGTGAAAGTCTCCTTAAGTGAATATCGGCACTGCGAGTTCATCGGTGCCCTCAGAATTCAATTCCGATCACCTGTTCAAAAGTTATAAAAACTCGCTCGTACGTTTACTGAACATACCCGAACAATACTTTAGAAATTGCTTTCGGGCACACCGGGCCTCGGAATCAAGAGCTGTCAATTTTCGCGGACTCGTAAAATTCCCATGTGTTTAGAAAAAAAAATTCCATAGAAATTATGGGTCTTTACACAAGGCTACAACCCATCACATAACTCAACACATCCAGTATTATCCCCCAACTGTCCTCCCATGCCTGATTTAATCACATATCTCCCTTCAAGGAATCCACTAGGTCATTCAGCCCCATCACCATCTCTACTCATTGATATCACCACATGTCTATCACCCACTAGTGACATCACTACCCAAAGGATCCCATGACCCATACTCCAATTCTAGTATAACCTCTCTAAGGGTCCCTTATCACTCATGGTCTGACTAACAAGAAATCATCCCAAGTTTTCACTCTCTAAACCACTTGGTATCCCAATGCCAAGTCCTGAATGATTCCCACGACCAACGCTTTGGTCCTTTGTCATATCTCATAAATAATATCACTTTTCCTATCACATAAAGTCATCGTATCTTTGTTATCCTATGATAATTCTTAATGTACTCCTCTCACATCAAGCACACATCAAGACGCACCTCTGACCACCAGAGGGAGTTCCTTAGATTCTATGAGATCTACATCATCCTTTCCCATTACCACTTGGCTTCAAGACACTGATGCTTTCTTACTAGCCCAAGTAACTCAATCTAGGATATACCACATCTCTTATCACACCCCAAAACTTTTTATAGGTCTCTTTTCATCTCTTCAGATACTCTTTCCCCTTGTTGATACAGTCATCAAGTGATCCCAATTCATCCAAGTGATAAAGAGAACTCATGAAAGGCATAGAAGGTCAAACACCCTTCTATACCATTTGTAATGACTTGGATCTTCCATTTATTATATTATATGAATTATTTTTTAGACTAGGTGCTGAGACAGCATGAGATTTTGAGGGTCTGTGTTCCTGGAATAAATGTTTGAAATATAATAAATATATTAAATAGCACACGCGCACAGTTTTTCTAAAAAAAGTTGAATAACACACAAATGAGGGATTTTATTAGAAATCTAATGGCATCATTAAGTTTGTAATGTGGGTTTTACCCTAGTCATGACATAACATTTGTTAGTTCGGTTTTTTTGTAAAAAATTCATCATGGGCGTAAATGAATGAAATAAATTAAATAATGTATTTATTTTATTTATCTTGATGAATCAATTGTTTTATCCTTTAAATATATGGTTATAGTATTTCCTCAAGGTTGGCCTCTAAAACCTTGGTGATTCAAACAACCATTGAAGAGATTTATTGGTGAACAACGATGGATCGAGATCAGTTCGTGGATTGCTACGCCAACGGTGTTCGTGGATATCGTCAATAAAGGCAACAAAACCATTCTTCATCAACGATTGATCCAAAATATAGGTAGGATGTTTTTCATTATGATTCCCATCCCTTTTCTTAATCCCATACAAACACAGATCAATTCCACAAATAGAATTAATACATGCATCATTAATAGAATTAAATTGATGGAATATTTGTTTTTGTTCATTTTTGATTTATCCCTATTCATTTGTCTTATTTTAGGAAAATGAATCAAGGAAAAATGAACAATGTTTGAGGTTCATTCCTCATGTTTTATGTCTTATTTATTTATTCCTTATTTCTTAATTCAATTATCTTTGGTATTCCTTTTGGCCAACGGTTCAATCAATACCCAGTTTCCAATCATTGCGCGACCATTCTTTTGCGCAAAATATTGAAATTGAGGGTACATAACAAATGGTGGTTGAGGTTCAAAAATAGATGATTAAGGTGGCTAAACTGAGGGAGAATGAGACTAGATTAAGGGTTATTTATCTTCCTAGGGGGTGTATGGAGATTTAGATGCCATATGTATGTTCCTGATCAATTCCAAAGGCTAGATTACAGTGAGAAAGAAATGATAGGGCTCGGTCAACCTATATTCGAGATCTATGGAGTGATATCTGATGAAAATTGAGTTTGTGATGGTTCATGAGGAGGAATGGAGTAGAAACCTCTAGATCTAAAAAATCCCGAGCAACACGGCATGTAAATTTGGATTACACACCATGTGGGGCATGTTTAGCAATGGATAGCCTTCAAGGTAAAGATAAGGATCACGCAATGTGTGGACCTTCCTATTTGGATCAACATGTACTTCAGAAAGTACATAGAATCAAGAAAAAGTACATGGATAGAGGCACATCTTGTACTTGGACATAGACATGTCCAGGTGTACAGAAGTCGATACATAGACACGACCACCATACATAGACTTGGCCAGTGGCACACTGGCAGATGTCAGATGTTCTCTACACTCTGTTTACTTCTTCTACATGTTGTATATCTTGATATTTACATGTCATGTGAGGCTTTACCACACTGGAAGACTTGGGATAGCTGGATATGCTATGTACCCCCTAGTACATGTAGTGTACTCCCTTAAATAGTGTTTATAGATCTTCGTTTCCTTAGTTTGGACTATTCTAGGTTGATCATGTTACCTTGGTCCATTATCTTGAGGTTACAGTGTGGAATTACATCCATATCCTAAGATTGTGATCCCATCTAGAGGGTGAGTCTCAGATAGAGTTGTGGTGTCCCTCTATGAGAGTAGAGTGTGATCCTCTATCATCCTTGTTCCCTAGATGGGTTTTGTGGAATTAGTGTAACCTCCCTGAGCAAGGAATTGATCCTCTATATATAAATCCATATCTATAGGGTTTTCTATATCATTGAAATATGATCCGCAGTGTAGCAGGTTGATACATATTAGGTTCGTGGTGTCCCCCAACAATTCTGGGTGTGACCCCCTATCTGAGTATTAGGGTCTACTTAGACCAGTGAGTTTTATTGGGTGGAGACCAATGATCTAGACCTATTATTTAAGTTTCTCTAATGATATCATGGATTATGGAGTGGATTCTCCTAGAACAAGTTTTTCTTCAAGCAGAATTTTATGGATGATAGTTGGTTATGACTGCCTGGTGGTGTGGTGGTTTTCTTCACTATATCTAGGTGTTTCTGTTATAAATTGATTTTTATATCTTGTATTGAGATTAATATACTTGGTTCTTTGTTTTTAGTGTTTTGGGGTTTCCTACTGAGTATTGTTATACTCATCCCTATATGGGCTTTGCCAATATGTATCATGTCTTATACAAACGATGACCCCTTTGTTAGTTTTCTGGGAGGACAGGGAATGGGTGGAGCGTAGTTGGAGCTTGATAGACCGAGGTTCTTATTGGGAGATTTCACTTAACTTTTTACTCACCCCTGTAGTAGGTTAGACTCCTTAAAATTTTTGTTTAGGCTTATATTTGGCCCCTTTTTCTTCCATAATTATTTTACTATCATACTCTGTTGTGGGATCTTAAATGTATACATGTATTATTTCAATTGTTTTACATTTTAGAATTGTGTGGGCTTGGAGAAGGGTGTGTGTGTATACAGGTACTTTAGGATAATTCCTCCCATTTGTGGGATATGCCTACTCAGTGTTGGTCATCAGCCCCTGGTCTATTGGAGGTGGGATTAGGATAGTCACGGTTCAAACATCGACAGGTCTGGTCAAGACACCATCTACCCAAGGCACCACCGATCCATAAACCTTATGCTTGAATCCCATAGATTATATAGGCATTCATGCTCATAAATAGTCATGAATTTAGTTTTGAATCATAGGGTCCACTTACCTTCATAAAGGATTTACTATCCTCATTGAGCTCTGTTGAGCCACGACCAAGCAACTGAGCATCTCCTACACTCTTGGGAACCTATTTCATGAATTATTTATAGACATTTTATAATTAATTGAACTAATTAATTTAAAAAATAATAATTCCTAAATACTCATTGGTCATCAATCGCTTGTCGAAATCTTGAGAAACTGGGTGAAGTCTAATCTTGATGTACCCCTGAATAAAGGATACACAAAATCCCCAAAAGTTTCACTTGATTAAAAAGTCAATTTTACCCCAAATTGTTGAAAACCCTATGAAAATTTATCAGGTACATTCCTTTTCTGAAATTACTCCCAAATGAATGTAGAAATTGTATCGAGTTATCCTTTATACTATCTATACAAAAGACTCGTTGATCAAGAATATTTCCAACATGATTCGGTGGAAATTTCCAAGAACCCTAAACCAAAAATTCGTCAAAATTAGGTTTATCTATTATAAATCAAATAGGAAGGGAGGGAGTGGATAAACTCAGTCATAAATTCCATGAAAATGAACCCCAAACCAAGGGGAGAGGAGATGAGGAATAAGAGGGGAGGCACCGGCCAAACGGTTATCCCTATACACGCGCCTCACCTAGAAAAAAAGGGGGATGACCAGCTTTAAAAAGGTCCAAACACCCCTTCATAGTGTGAACCATATTTTCATGCCATGAACCACCTTGGTGGGTGGGCTTGACCCCTTGTCCCAAGAATTCATGTCATGAAGCTCTTAACACCCTGACTGCTTCATTCCTCATTTGATGCTTCCCAAAACACCATAAATGTCCACTAAACCTTAAACCCTATCCAAAAATGTTGTTTTATGATGTTCCAACCATTGAGTACCTAACTTGAGTCCTGAATATCAAAAAAACTCATCCACTAATGGAAAATTCAAATTCCATCAAGGACTTCCAACCCATAATGACATGATACATTACAATAATGGTGAATAGTGGGTATCCCAGCTTTTATTGAATAGTACACCTTGGTGTTTAGAGTTTCACATTGGAGGTGTGTTTAGTGTTCAAGAATGGAATTTGGTGGGTTAATTATGAATTAACAAATGATATAGGTTGGGAGTGATGGATGAAGGATTATCGCAACTTCTCAAGGATGAGAAGTGTTATGGTGGGGATTTTGTAATGAACTACATCGTTATGGGTTGTGAATTTTAGATGAGATTTGATTTTTTGGTCCCAGAACAAGGGTATTATTGAGAATTGGGATTTATATCGGGATTTCAAGGGTTGGAACATCTCAATGAGAGGTTTTTTATTATGTTTAGAATCTTGTTAAGTGTTTTGGGTGCTTGAGTAGGTGTTGGAGTAAGGTTGGAGTGGCCCTTTTCTAATTTTTGTTGTAGGTGGATCTTCATGCCATGATAGGTAAGGGTCGTGTCATGATGAGGGATGGTTGATGATTTACACATTAGCCACGTAGATACAGCATTGTAGAGGTGTTAGATCACACCATAACTAGTGGGTGTCATGATGTGGTAGAGGTTCTTGACAGAGATGAAATTCTTAGAATGAGGGGTCTCTTTATGAACAATTAGTTCCATGGTGTGGTAGATTTTGTTGGTTTTGGATATGGAAAAAACCTTAAATAAGTTCACTTCATGACCAATGGGTTTCATGACATGGTTTTTTTTCGATTTTCAATATGGAAAATATATTATATATAGAATCACACCATGGATGAGGGTGTCACGTCATTATGAGTACCCATACTTAATATATTATAAAACCTTATGTGTGCCTTTATAATTTTTCACAGAGAAAGGAAGTTTATGTCATGACCAAAAAAGTGAATTTGTGATAGCTTTCCATAAATATATTTCATGGCGTGTGGCATAAAGTTCATGTCATGATAGGTGAGGTTACACATTGGAAGGATTGGGAATTTCCTAGGAGAGGCACGTCGGGTCGTGATCCAAAGTGGTGACGTTGTGACAGTGATTGGCTGGGCAGGGGTCACATCATGATGAAGATATGTGGGTGTGTTAGACCCTCTAATTAGGACTAATTATGCCTTTAACCATAAGTTCCATTCCATGATAGGCCTTAACGTGTAGTAATCGCACCATGACCCTCATGGTCACGCCCTGACTAGGTGCCTGGTATTTTTTTAATGGGGGCACACTAATATTTTTCCTCCCTCCCCTTCTGGTTTTAGGTTGAATAGCTACATGGGGAGGGACATTTTTTTCAGATCTCCCCCTTTTTCTCTTCTCCTTGATTATTATTTATAAGGAGTGTTCTAAGTGGAGTTTTGAGGTGGATTAAGGTGAATTAATTCTACTTTCTTTCGTCATTCTTCTTCTTGTATGTTTTCTCTATTTTTAGGTGGTTATGTCTAAGGTTTTGGGTCGCAGACCCATAAAAGGGTAAAATAATTGAGCTCAGTTGATGGGTATTTTTATTGGCTTGGCAAGAGGAGATCACAGAAGGGTGAACACACTAGGTTTTGTGCAGTTTCATTGATAAAGTGTTTCCTAGTGAGTTTTTAGGGTTTTATTCATCTGGTTCAAATTAAAATCATATGCTTGTTGAGGCATGAGTGTACATACCTGCATTAATTCATAGGACCAGATAAAGGGGATAGGGACTAAGAGCACCCTAGGAAAAGAGGTAGGGAGGCCTTGAGCCTCCTAAGTTTGGAGAAATTTCTCTAGTGATGTTTATTCAAAATGGAGCCACCTAGAGACTAGGATGCCAAGGGGTGAAGATGTTGGTTGAGATTATGAGAGGGTCGGTATGGTTCCTCATGCTTGAGATGAGTTTTCAATAGCCAAGGTTGGTTTTCTAGAGCTAGTTGGGAAAGCATGAGAGGTTTAGGCATAGAGATAATGAATGAGATAGTTGTAGGTCTTACATAAGATAAGGAGCACCCTCTTGAGGGTGGATTGAAGACTTGGAGAGTCTTAAGAGCATGATAATCCCTCTGGGGATATATATGGTGTGTTGTAGAGGGTTTCCTCCATATGATGGGCTTGAGAACTCTCCTAAGGGGGATGTGAGGTGGGACCCAAGTGAGGTTTGTGGGACTTGTTTGGAGGACTTGAAATTGGGATGATAAGGGACTCAGAGAAATTTTCTTGATACAATCCCCAGTTAGAGGGGTTGAGTTTGATGCAGGGTTCTGATTAGGTTTTGGACCAACCTATTGAAGATGGGGTTGAGTAGATCCTACAAGCTATGAGAACACTGCAGGGTGTTGAATACATCTTGGTGCCAGTGAGTAGAGACTGAGATGGGTCTGAGGGACCTAGTGGACACCCTTGTGAGTGAGATGAAAAGGCCAACAGGTTCTGTGTGGTAGGATTGTATGCTCGAGGTGGTCTTGAGGAGGTTAGTTTGTGGTTATAAGTGAACGTTTATAATGAAAAGTGATGTAGGGATAGGTCATGGGTGACTAACACCCTAATACGAGCTGGTGATATTGTGGGATGGGCTATGTGGCCTATTTTTTGTTGTATGTGTGTGTCCGATTATATGGACATGGGATGGTGAGACTGGATATTTATGGATGGATTCCCCTATGGAAGAGGGGATGGTATGGTCCTTAATATGTTCCCTCCTCTAGGAGAGGTTGGGCATGGTACTATTATTCATCCTTTCCTGATGAGAGTGGACCAAGATGCTATTTTCTAGCCTTCTCTAAAGGTACTATTATTCATCCTTCCTTAAGTAGAGTGGTCCAAGGTACTATTTGTTCGAAATCTCCTGAGCGAGCATGGATGACCAAGTTGTAATATTGTTCAACCTTCCCTAAGAGGAATGGACTGGGGTACTGTATTTTATGACCTTCCCTCAGGGGAATGGACTAGGGTACTATTTATTTAACATCTTCTAAGAAAGCAGGGATGACCATGGTACTTTATGCATAGCCTTCCCTTAGGGGGATTGGTCAGGGTACTATATTGTATGGCCTTCCCTAAGGGTAATGGACCACAATACTTGATATGAAACCTACCATGAGGATGTGGGTAGTGGACATGGTGTAGTATAGAACCCCTGGGTCTTCAAGTATCGGTTGGGATTTGTGGTACGACATGACTATTTTCTATTATAGGCCAAAGAAAGCATGGTTAGGTATCGTGGTGGCCCAGTTAGCATGTGATGGCCCGACATGCATATTAATTTTTTGTAATTTATTTTCGTCACACACACACACACACACACACATATATATATATATATAATGACATATATTATGGTAACTTATTGAGACTCTACTGATATGCATTTATCACACCTTGCATGGACACTTTAGTGTGTGTGTAGACCTCACTAGTGCATAAAACGTTTTTTATGGCGTTTATTTTTTATTTTTTACATCAGATTTTGGATGAAATTATTAAAGGAGATGTTATAAATATTGTTTTTTATGGAAATTATTTTAAAACTGACGTAAGAAACAATAATCCGAAGGATTTTTTATGTCGGTTCATCAAAAACCAATGTGGAAAATACTTCGGAGTTGTGATTTATTATGGAAATTTTTAAATAACTGACATGGTATCTACTTTTTCATATCTGTTATAGAATAACCGATGTAATAAATTGCGCCTGTGAAGAGTTTATCATGTTGGTTATTTTTATAACCGACGTGATAAACCAGTCTGCCCATGGTTTTTTACGTCGGTTAAATGATAACAGACGTGAAAACATATATACTATGTCAGTTATTAAATAAATGACGTAAAAACATATTTCATTCCATTTATTACATCGGTTATCAAATAACCGACGTAAAAACTTATTTTTGTTTCATTTATTACGTCGGTTATGAAATAACTGACGTAAAAACCCATTCCCAAGCATTTGTTATGTCGATTTTCAAATAACTGATGTTAAAACCCAAAAACATGTAATTTTTACATCGGTTATAAAATAACCGACCTAAAAACCAAATTTTTTTAATAAAACCGTTCAACCACAACTATGCCCTATATAAGAAAACATGAAACATACCAAAAATATACCAAAAACAGAACAAAATAAAACCAAAACCAGCCCACCCCACTGGACAGCCCTCCCACACCCCTAAACCCCCCCCCCCACCCTCCTGGACAGCCCCCACCCCATTGGAAAACCCTCCCACACCCCTAGAAACTCCCCCCCAAACCACTAGACACCCCCCACACCCCTGGATACCCCCTAGACAGAACCCCCCCCCCCCCACCCCTCATATACAGCCCCTCACTCCCCTGTACAGCCCTCTCACCCTCCAGGACACCCTCTCATCCCCCATGGACACCCCCACCAAACTGGACAGCCCTCCCACACCCCTGAACCCCCCCCCCCCCCCCACCCCACTGAACACCCCCCCCCCCCACACACACACACACACACACCCTTGGACACCCCCTGGATATCCCCCCACCCTCCTAGAGATCCCCCCACCCTCCTGGACACCCTCCCACCCCCATGGACACCCCAGACACCCCCCCCCCACCCCACTGGACAACCCTCTCACACCCCTAGAACCCCCCCCCCCCCCACTAGACACCCCCCACACCCTTGGATACCCCTTGGACATCCCCCCACCCCTCCTGGATAGCCCCCACTCCCCTGGACAGCCCTCCCACCCTCTTGGACATCCTCCCACCCCCATGGACACCCTGGACACCCCCCCCCCCACCCCCACCCCACTAGACATCCCTCCCACACCCTTAGAACCCCCCCACCCCCACCCCACCCCACTGGACACCTCCTTGCACCCCTGGACACCCCTTAGACAGCCCCCCACCCCCTGGATAGCCCCCACCCTCCTGGACACCCTCCCACCCCCATGGAGACCCTCTCACTCCCATGGACACCCTGGACACCCCCCCCCCCACCCCACTGGATAGACCTCCCACACCCCTGGAAACCCCCCCACCCCACTGGACACCCCCCCACCTCTGGACAGCCCCCCACCCTCCTGGACAGCCCCACCCTCCTGGACACCCTCCCACCCCCATGGACACCCCCCACCCCACTGAACACCCCACACACCCCTGGATACCCCCCACCCTCTTGGACACCCTCCCACCCCCATGGACTCCCTGGACACCCCCCCCCCCACCCACCCACCCACCCCACTGGACAGCCCTCCCACACCCCTGGAACCCCCCCACCCACCCACCCACCCCACTGGACAGCCCCCACACACCCCTGGACACCCCCTGGACCCCCCCACCCCACCCCACCCCACCCCACCCTCATAGAGATCTCCCCACCCTCCCACCTCGATAGACACCCCCCACCCCCCACCCCCCCCCCCCCCACTAGACAACCCTCCCACACCCCTGGAAACCCCCCCACCCCACTGGACACCCCCCACACCCCTAGATACCCCCTGGAAATCCCCCCCCCCCCCCGCCACCCCTCCTGGACAGCCCTCCACTCCCCTAGATAGCCCTCCCACCCTCCTGGACACCCTCCCACCCCCATGGACACCATAGACACCCCCACCCCCACCCCATTGGACAGCCCTCCCACACCCCTAGAACCCCCCCCCCCCCCCCACACACACACACACTAGACACCTCCCTGCACCCTTGGACACCCCCTAGGCATCCCCCCCCCCCCCGCCTGGACATCCCCCCACCCTCCTGGATAACCTTCCACCCCCATGGAAACCATCCCACCCCCATGGACACCCTGGACACCCCCACCCCACTAGACAATCCTCCCACACCCCTGGAAACTCCCCACCCCACTGGACACCCCCCCACCCCTGGACACCCCCTGGACAGCCCCCCCCCCCCCCCACCCTCTTGGACACCCTCCCACCCCCCATTGACACCCCAGTCACCCCCCCCCCCCCACCCCCCCCCCCCCCCCCCCACCCCACTGGACACCCCACACACCCCTGTATAACCCCCCCCCCCCCACCCTCCTGGACACCCTCTCACCCCCATAGACACCCTGGACACCCCCTCACCCCACTGGACAGCCCTCCCACACCCCTGAAAAACCCCCACCCCACTGGACACCCCCCCACACCCCTAGACACCCCCCCCCCCCAAGACCAGAATCCATACCAGAAAAACCATCAGAACTAGACCAAAACAATAAGTAGACCAAAATTAAACATTCGCATATATAACATTAAAAACTTACAATGTCAAATAAAAAAAACTAAATCCAGCCTAAACAAATACCAAATACACAATTATAATGACAATATTTAAAATTACATTTTACACTACAAACAAACTAAAATCCAATCAAACCTATAAAATAATTTGACCATTCCACTTGTGAGTGTTTGAAATCTTGAGCAGTATAGGGTTGAGGGTCATCAAATAGCTATAAAGTAAAAGGATAGTAGTTAACATGTATAATGAATAAATCTAATGAAATATTATGGAAAAGTTTAAAAGGAAATATTACCAGGTCAAAGTAAACAAGTGTTCCAGTTGTAATTATTTCATACATAAATCTTAACATATAATATTCGCATTCAATGACGCCTTGTTGTTCATGAAAATTCTGTTTAAACGAGTGTAAATTCAAAATATTATTTTTATGTAAAATATTAAAAAGTACAAATTATAAATGGATATTTACCTTTACTTTTACATATTTGATCTTGGCACTCCTTTTTATTGTGTTTTTTCGAAAGTAGACCCATCCCCTGTTAGAAAATAATACGAATGGAATAAATTTAAAATGAATTATAATATATACAACTATTAATAAATTGAAACTTACTTTTCTAAGATATTCTTAAAACATTCACGCACATTGTTGTGGATAGATCATATCCAATAAAGTGTTTTCTCCCTTGGGAAAAAAACACATAACATCCAATGATTAGTGATAAAAGAAAATTTAAGGTTAGTGGTTTCTTATAATAAAAGATAATGAACTCTTTTCCAGAGATATGTTTCATACCTCTCACAAAAAGGCATCATCCAACACTGTGTGATTATATTATGTTCAAATCTTTCAGCAATATAAAGAATTATTTGTTCCTCATCCAATGCATGTGCTTCAGGGGAAATAAAATGTGGGTCCATGAATCCATATACATCTGTTTTCTCATTATTATCACACATGTTATAAATATACCTAATAAAAAATAGACATAAGTATACATTTTTAATAAATATAATGCAGGGAAAAGGTGTTAAGACTTACATTGAAAAAAATTGCACCACGTTGATGCCCAATTTATCTCTAGTAACAAGCTCCATGATATCATTTTTCAGAATCCCCACATTTATTTCATGTCCACAAACATGAGATTCCATTGGAAACTCATAATGATCCACCAACAAATTTGAATATCTTGACAATATATCAAGACTACTATAATCTGTATCTGATGTCAGAGCCATTTGTCTTTTTTGTTGTCTATACAGTATTTATTTACCTTTGAAGTATTTCTTTAAAAATAAATAGAAAAATATATTATTTTTCAAATGTTAAAACAACTTTAATAAAAGAATAAAATAGAAGATATAACATACATACCTCTATGGTAATGAGTCACAGAATTCTGGATGGAAAAATTAAAAAATGGTCGATACTATGTCAAATTTCATTACCTCATCTGTAGTTAATGGTACTCGAGTTGATCTATCTATAATATCTTGTACAGTGACCCTATGATGCTCTACCTTTAACTGTTGATGATGAACTGTATCTCCTATACAATATATCAGCCCATATGCAACTATATGATGTTGAGGATCATCAACATACAACTCACAATAAGTAGGAAGCTGCAGCAGAGGAGTAGGATAAAAAATGGTGTTCGCAGGTTTAGGTGGGGGAGTGGGAGCTACTGGTGGAGGTGGAGGATAAATAATGGGGTCTGTAAGGGGAGGTGGAGAAGTGGGAGTTGCAGTCTGAAATTGTCTTTGCGTGTCTACAAACATAGATTGTACTGACTCTCTAATATTTTCATCCATCATCGCATTTATATTATGAACTTTGGCCTCCAATAATTATATTGTTTTTATAATCACCCTCAACGGAAGAAGTTTAAGAACATGGAAACACTTTTCTTACTAATACACCCGTCAGATATCCTCGTACACGACCAGGATGTTCGAGCTTTCCCAATATTTTAGATAAAATATCTTGCCTCCCAGCAGCTATAAATGCCCCCTGTGAGCTATGCTCCTCAAGAGAATTCTGTATTAATTAATTGAACATTTCTTTAATGATTTAAATTATATAAAGAATATAGTTAACTTAAATAAATAAAATAAATATCTTACAATCCTCTCAGCTAAGATTCTCGAATCTTTTGAAAGATATTGCCCTTTTTTCCATCTGATCTCTCTTCCATTTTTCATGTCTAGATGGAGGGGATGGAGGGGAAACCTCTTCAGAGCTTGAAAACTCAGCTCTTAGTTTTTGTAATTTTCCCACCATCATTTGTTCTTCCAATAATTTATACCCTCCCCGAGATAAACTATGAGGGTATACATTTTTGGATTGGATCTCCTGATGAGATTTCCTTGTTTGTTGTAAATTAAGAATAATAAATCATTAAAAAACATTAATAAGATCATTTATATAATAAAGCTTATAAAAGTTCACATTGCCCTTACCAAAAATGAATCTTTTCTTATACATTCAACAAATTGTTTCCATGTATCTTTATCTATGAAAGGATATATATGACATGGATTATCATGACTCCTATGACCAAAAATGAAATCAGATGTGAGGGTTGATTTGAAATCCCTCCATCTCCTATTATCCATCGATAATCATTTCTTCATAACTCCTCCAGTGTTAGGAATATCAAATGTCATCTAATAAAGAAGAGGTAAAACATATTATACTAGAAACATTTAAAGAATAGTCAAGAAATAGAAAAATATCTTACCAAAATCATCTCCCACAACTGAGATATTATTGCTTTGTCCACACTTCTCCAATCATCATACAAAATGCTTACTTTTCTCTTACCCTGAGTTGATACAAAACTCTTAAAATATTTTTCATTTGGACCTCTAGGAATATCATTCTCATCAAACTCAATGAGTATCCTCTGGTCCTATGTACGGGAAAGTGATAATTTTGGTAAACGTGTGCACCCATGTTTACCAACTCTTGAACTCTTCTTTGTCATTATGGGAGCACATGAGGAAGATTGGGGAACATCAAGAGGAGCATGTGAATGTTCTTCCCTAGAGGTATGATCATTATGCTCATCTCCAGAATCACATGGTTGATCAACTTATTGATCTGTTATTATCCTTCAAATCAAAAAAAAACAAACATTAGTTCACAAATATAAAAATTCAAATACTACAATACTAATGTATACATAAAATGGAAAATTGAACTAAGTTACATAGTAGTAAACATGGTTAATATAGTAAGCATGTTAAAAAATGGTAAACATGGTAAACTATGGTAAACATGGTAGTTTAATTGGCATTCAACAAAATCAATAAATATATAAGTTATGTAAAGGTAACCTATGGTAAACTATGGTAAACATGGTAAACATGGTAGACGTGGTTGACATGGTAAACATGGTAAACATGGTAAATATGGTAAGGTAATTTTCATTCAACAAAAATAATAGATATATAATTTACGTAATGGTAAACATGATAAACTAAACTAAACAAAAATAAAATAAACAAAAACTTATACTTATTTGTTTTAATACGCATTTTAATAAAGAAAAAAATTATAATATCTAACATTTTATGAAAATAATAAATGTAAACAAGAAATAAACATATGTTACCTGTAATATTAGGAATGTAAAAATGGATTGTTTTTTCAAATTCCTTCATCGTGATCGTTCATTATGGAACAAACAATGTCTTCAACATGTTCATCATTATGTTATGCTAATATTTCCATGGAAGTAGGGATATCACATAAATCAGCATCTTTATCAAGTTGATCCTCACCAAAATATTGGTTTCCCCTTGTAAAACAATAGACCACTGCATATCTGATTGATCAATTACATAGAAAATCTGTTTTTCATGTGTTTCCATTATAAAAGAATCTGTTGTGTCTTCCAATCTATTCAGATTAATATCTTTCATTCCAAATTCATCGTGTCTAACACTGATGTTACCGATAAACCATTTTCAGTTAAAAATCAGAACTTTAATTTTAAAGTAATCAACCTCCCATATTTCTTCAATGACTCCATAATATTCATTTGATGCAGAAATTGGGTTTTTGTCTTTAGAACTCGAAAAATGCATTGCTTATGCAAACACCAATACACCACTATTCTGAACTGCACTTCTATTGTCTTGAGATTTTGTATGAAATGTATAGCCATTGATGTCATAATTGGACCATGTTATCACATTTAAACATGGACCACCCACTAACCATCTTAATTTCTCTGATATATCCAATCTACCAAGCAAGGTCTTTTTAAACCACTACAAAAATGTTTTGTTGTGCTCATTCAAAATCCACATTTCTTTCTTCTTTGGATGACTTTGTTTCAACTCATTAATATGCAATGTGATATACGGTTGAGCATTAGCTATGTTATTCAAGATGTGTAATTATAACTTATTCATCTGTTCAACTGACAACTATTTGACTTTCAAGACATTAATCCCCTTTCCCTCATTATTAACTCGTTCATGGCGAGATGGAGGCAAACCTATGTGCTCCGTCGCAGCCAAGTAGCTCCTACAAAACTCCAAAACCTCCTCAGAAATATACTTTTCAATAATTGAGGCTTCAGGTTGATATGGATTCTTAACATACCCCTTAAATATTTTCATATACCTTTCAAAAGGATACATCCAATGAAGATATACAGGTCCACAAAGCTTTATTTCTCGAACCAGATGAATCATTAAATGCACCATTATATCAAAAAAGGATGGAGGAAAATACATTTCCAATTGACAAAGTATATAAATTGCATCCTTTTCCAAAATGCTCAAAGAATTCACATCAATCGCCTTATTACAAATTGAATTGAAAAAATAACACAACTTCATTATAGTCTTTTTGACATTGATGGGAAATATTCCATGCAATGAAACTGGTATAAGTTGTTACATCATGACATGAAAATCATGAGATTTCATACCTATCAACTTTAAATCCTTCAAAGAGAATTTTTTTTTTACATTTTAAGAATAACCTTGAGGCACTTTGATATCATGAAGAAACTAACTAAATCTAATTTTCTCCCTCTTGGATAATGTATGACAAGTCGGGGGAAGAACCGTTCATCTTTCATTAGGAGTGGGAGCTAACTCCAAATGTATTCCCATTGATAGTAAGTCTAATCATGCATTCAACCCATCTTTTGTCTTTCCTTTAATATCTAGCAATGTTCCAATCAAATCGTCGTAGATATTATTCTCCACGTGCATGACATCAATATTATGTTTCACTTCATGATATCTCCAATATGGTAGATCAAAAAATATTGACTTTTTCTTCCAAATATGTCTATCATTACCAGATTTTTGTATCTTTCCCAATGTCACATCAAGGTTTTCCACCCTCTCAAAATACTCATCAGGGGATAAAGGTTTTGGAGCAATATTAAATTCTAGTGAGTCATTGAATACCTTTTTTAGTCTTCTATAAGAGCGATTCATAGGAAAAAACTTTTGATGACCCATATACATTGTTTTCCTCCCATGATGCAATTGACAATATGAAGTCTATTGTTCACAAATTGGACATGCTTTATGCCCCTTAACACTGTATCCAAACAAATTTCTATATGCTGGGAAGTCATTTATAGTGAACATAAGCACTGCATGCAGTTAAAAATATTCCATTTTATAAAAATCATACACCCTAATACCATCCTCCCATAAAAGTTTCAAATCATCAATCAATGGTGACAAGAAAACATCAATATCATTTCCAGGCCAGAGATCATTATACTCAACATGACATATTTGTGCTTAATACAAACTTTAGGAGAGAGGTTGTAAATTACCAATAAAACAGGCCATGAACTATGTGTGCTACTGAGGGTTCAGTATGGATTCATTCCATCTGTGCACAACCCTAGTCTGAGATTTCTAATTTCATTCCCAAATAAAGGATATTGCTCATCAATTTTCTTCCATTGTGGACAATCAGCTGGATGACGTATTTTTCCATCACATATCCACTCATTATCGTTTCATCTTAACCTTTTTTCATCATGTGAATTAGAAAATAAACATTTCAAACGATGAATTATAAGAAGATACCAAAATACCTTGGAATGGATCTTTGTAATCTCTACATCAGCCTGTGGTTTTTCTTTCAACTTATACCGTGATGTCCCACATTTAGGACACTCTGACAGAAATTCATATTACTTCATATATATCATACAGTCATTCAAATAGGCATGTATTTTCTTGTATCCCAATCCCATCAAGAATAATATTTTCTTGGCCTTATAATGTGAATTTGGAAGATCGTTGTCTTTTGGAAGAATGTCTTTCAACAATTGTAGCATCTCTGTAAAACTTATGTCACTCTATCCATGTTTCGTCTTCAGGTTAATCAATATTAACACCACCGAAAAAATCATAAGATCTGTACAACCAGGATACAATGGTTTTTCTACATCACCATATAGACGCGCAATTGTCGGTTCTATCTCAATTTGTTATGCTGCAATATCACGGATCATTTCTTCAATTCCATTGGAGTTACCATCTTGCAAATCAGTATCATCAGTAGATCTGACATTTTGTCCAGTTTCACCATCCCAAATCCAAGGGCTGTAACTCGAATTAAAACCATGAAAAATCATATGATCTTTTATCTCTCTACTTTTCAACTTCTTCATATTCAAACATTTCGGGCATGGACCGAAAAAAATGTCACTTCTTGGAAAAAAAAATTTAGAAAATTCCAAAAAGGCATCAACACCTTCCTCATATTCATTACTCATTCGATGTGTCGTAACCCAACTTCAACTCATTATTACCTATAAAAAATATCAAAATTATACATCTTGTTAAGATAAGACAAATATATATTTATATGAAAAATATCATAATTTGAATGTAAAATAATTTTGAAATATAAAACAAATCCATGCGTATTTGAAAAAAAATATGCATGAAAATGATTTTAAAAAAAATATAGTTAGATATAACAGTTTTAAATTCATCTTGGATCCTTTCTTCTTAAGGTACACAAATAATACATCCTAATGCAACTGGATACCAAATTTACCCTTCCGTAAAAAAGAAATATAAAGTGTAAATATTAAAATATGTATACATTCACAACTAAAAATTACACATATCCCAATGATTTTAAACCATTGGTATAACCCCTAAAACCATTGGGATAGAATACCCCAATGGTTTCACACAATGTTGGCATGATGGTCGTTGCAATAGCCCTATAACACCGATTCTACAGGAACTGTTGGTATAGACTACCTGAAGTTAAAATATTCCAACGATTTCAATGAAACCGTTGGGATATATATATACCAAGGGGGTGTCCAAGGGGGTAGAGGGATGTCCAGGGGGTGTCCAAGGGGGTAGAGGGATGTCCAGGGGGTGGTGGAGGTTGTCCAAGGGGGTAAATACTATCCACAGGGGTAGGGGTTGTCTAGGGTGTCATAGGGGGTAGGGGTGTCCAGGGGTAGGGGCTATCCCTATGTGTTTCATTTAAATAAAAGATTCATTTGCTGCTAGTTTGAAATACATGAAAATAAACATAGTTTTTCTAAAAAAAATCCTCATGAAAAAATTTAAAACCAAGCATTCAATTTTAACAAAGAGACACACCATAATTAGGGAGCATAATCAATAATGACATAATGAGGGCAATGGGTAAGTAGTATTCAAGTAACCATACCAGATGAGGCACCTAGATTATCCTACCTGAATAAACAAGTGTCAGAGAACATGGTAATACCTAGGAGCTTAGGGAAAAATCTAGAACATATTGTAACCTAATCCATTCTTTTGGCGTGCCTGATGCAATCAAACAGCCCTAACGCACGAGGGGAACCATCCCCAAAGCAGAGCGTGTTTATATTAAGGGTCAATTAGCTAGAGCATAATCTTAAACTAGTGCAGCAAGCATTCTCGAATAATCCACTAACAATTCTAGGTTACCATGTTATGTCTAAAATGGGGGTGATCTGAGGAGTATCAAACAATCAACCATATATAAAAAATAAGCACAAGACACACATAAGCCACACACCCACAATAATCACCCCAGAACACCACTCCAAGGAAGTCCCCTTGCCTTAGGTCCATCAATGCATAATGGAAGTCCCATACCAAGGACATTACCATTCCTTTTAATAATGATAAGGCAAGAGACACATTCCAAGGATATTTTTCCAAAGAAAACCCACTTTCTGAAAGTGCCAACCGGGCCACACCCTTTCTTTTAAAATAAAAACATTTTCAAAAGTATCCAAACACACCATTTAGGAATCCATGAAATATTTGAAACACATTTGAAAAGGCACAACATCATTTGGAAATCATAAACCACTTATAAGGGCCAACCAAGCTTTTAATCAAACACTTGTTGTGTAGGGCTATGTAAAATAATTCCACAAATTTTAATTCAATGGGAATGCAACTTGATTTAATTCAAGTAATCTTTCAAAAAATATATATGTTTAACAAGCATAAAATCAAGGTATAAACATCAAGAAATCAATGGTTCTTAAATTTAAAGGCCAATACATAAGGAAACCTACCTCAATCCAAGATGCCTTCAATGATGACCACTCAAAATGGCTTCAAGAAGGTCCAAATGAGCAAGGAATACCAAGAAGAACCGTAACATTAAAAAACCCTAAAATTAGAAATAAAGAAACAAGGACCCTAGACCAAAGTAACCAATGAAGAAGAAGAACTAAGAAGAAAAAGGAAGAAGGAAGAAGAGGGAGAAGGAGGATATTATACAGAAAAATCACCCCCAAACTTGTAGAAACCACTTGGAATCACCATTAGAAGGAGGTGAGAGGCATGGAGAAGAGGAGGAGGATACTCCTAGAATTTCATGTTCCAAATGGGGGAGAAAGATGCGTTTTGGTGTTAAAATTTGATAGGGGAAATGGTAAAAAAATACATTTTTAAAGAACTTGGGCACTGTACGTGGTTAGGTTGCACCCCTTGGACACCCCCACCCCCTAAACAGCACCCTAACCCCCTCTGAACACCCCCAACCCCCCTGGACACCCCCGCCCCCTAGATACCCCCTACCCCCTTGGACATCCCACTCACCCCCCCTGGACACCACCCCCCACCCCCCTGGACACCCCCCCCCCCCACTTCCCCTGGACACCACCCTCACTGCCTACCCACGTGGACACCCCCTGGACACCCCCACCCCCCTGGACAGCCCCCTCACCCCCCTCGACACCACCCCCACCCCCTGGACACCCCTACGACATTGGAAAGCACCCTCACCCCCCCCCGGACACCACCCCCTACCCCATTGGACACCTCCACACCCCACTAGACACCCCCACCCCCCTGGACAACCCCATCACCCCCTGGACACCACCACCTGGACACCCCAACCCCCTTGGAAAACACCCTCACCCCCCCCCCCAGGACACCCCCCACCCCATTGGACTCCACCACCCCTTGGACACCCCCCCCCCCCACCCTCACCCCCTGGACACCCCCCCAACCCCTCTAGACAGCCCCCCCCCCCACCCCACCCCCAACCCCCTGGACAGCCCCACCCCCTGGACACCCCATACCCCCTTGGACAGCCCACTCACCCCATGGACACCACCCCCCACCCCCTGGACAACCCTCCACCCCCCTCGACAACACCCCCACCCCCTACCCCCTTGGACACCCCCACCCCCTGAACAGCCCCCTCACCCCCTGGACACCCCCCCCCCCACCCCCTGAACACCCCTACCTCATTGGAAAGCACCCTCACCCCATGTACACCACCCCCACCCCCTTGGACACCCCCTATACACCACCACCCCCTTGGACAGCCCCCTCCCCCCACCCCTGGACAGCAACCCCACCCCCTGGACAGCCCCCCACCCCCTGGACAGCCCCCATCCCTCTGGAAAGCTCCCCCCCATGGACACCACCACCCCCTAGACACCCCTACCCCCTTGGACAACCCACTCACCCCCTGGACACCCCCCCCCCCCACACACACACCCCTGGACACCTCTACCCCTTTGGATAGCCCCCTCACCCCCCTCGACACCACCCCCACCCCCTTTGACACCCCCAACCCCCTTGGACAGCCCCCCGCACCCCCCTGAACACCACCCCCACCCCCTTTGACACCCCCTGGACACCCTCACCCCCCTAGATGGCCCCCCAACCCCCTGGACACCCCCACCCCACTTGCACAGCCCACCCACCCCCTTGGAAACCCCCTGTACGTGCACACACACATGACAAAACACACAAAGATCGTAAACTTGCATGATATCACTTTCATAGGTTTATTTTACCATAAAAGAATTTAGCATCGTATAAATGAACACTATGAAACTTACCATGATAGAAAGAAAAAAGAAAAATAACATCTCAAAAATTAAGTTTAGGGCATCACGGAAAATAAAAACTGAAACTGAGTCGTGTGAGGCTTACTTGAGTGTTGCGAGTCGACCTGATAGATATGATGATAATAAATATGAAGAATGATGTTGGCAAAACGAGGCTGGAGGGCACGACTTTGAAGAATTGTTTCTAGGTTTTCCGCGCGAGAGAGACGAGTCGTAGGTCACCCGATCGAAGAAAACAGAATGACTGAATACGGGGTGCGATAAATCATTTAAAAGCTTTATCACACCGGTTATTTAATAACCGACATGGTAAACTATTTTTTTAATGTTTATAACATCGGTTATTTAATAATCGACGTAGAAAACAATTTATCACGTCGGTTATAAAATAACCGATGTGATAAATGTCGCTTTATCACGTCAGTTCTTTTGATAACCGACGTGATAAATTTCCTAGATTAGCTTTATCACGTCGGTTATTTTATAACCGACTTGATAAAGCGCCGAGATTCGATATATCACGTCAGTTATAAAATAATCGACGTAATAAAGCTAATCTCATATTTTATTACGCTGGTTATAAAATAACCGACGTAAAAATTGATTCTCATCGATTTATCACGCCAGTTATTTTATAACTGATGTGATAAATCGATTTTTACAGCTTTGCACGTCGGTTATATAGAACCGATATGAAAAATACCGACGTGTTAAATGTTTTTTCCACTAGTGCCTTATGACTATTTTACAGGTTTGAGCACAGGTTGTGTAGTAGATCAAGCTTGAGCAACTCGATAGGGTATTGGAGACAAGGATTAAGGTGAGTCTCAGGGATGACAGTAGAGTTGCTTGTGTATTTTTATTTCTTTTGTTTACTTTATATATGTGATCGGCTCAATGGGCGATCAGTTGGATGTATGCTTGTATGATTGCATTACATTTTATTGTAGCATGGATGTGTTTTATTGATTCTGGGTACTCTGATTATTGATGGGGATGATGTTTGGTTATTTTTATTTGTTATTGATTGTTATGATATCAAGGGCATAGTCTCCCAAATGTATGATTTGGGCCCTCACCGTTAGTTAGAAACCTCTGATGTATAGGGAGACACACATGAGATCACGTGGAAAACCGGTTTTATTATTGTAGAGTGAACTGGGTCGGAACATTACAACGGTATGAAAATTTCTAAAATTTTAAAAGTTAAATTAATTGATTCATTTAAACATTAAAGTTACATATCTTTCAGTGTAATCAAAATATATAAGTATTTACCTTAAATAAATACATTTATCCGTGTTAAATAAAACGCTAATGAAGTTACAACTTTGTTGCAAAATATATATATAAACACTCATAGACATAAATAAATACACACACATTTTTGTTACAAAATGTGCGTGTGTGTGTGTGCGGGTGTGTAAATTGTGAAAACAAAATTGATAATAATTTTTTATTCTATTATGATTTATATTCTTAAATATACATTTTATATGAAAAAATATGTTAATATATTTATATGTTTATTTATATATACTACATATTTATATATTTTATAATATAGATATATGATAATATGGTTATATATATAAATATATTTAAACACAAACACACATATATAAACTTTTAATTATATATATGTATATTATAAATTATATAATAGGAAAATAAATATATATCTTTAAATATGAACTATGTTTAATGTATTTATATATTTATTTATATAGTTCATATTATTATAGTTAATAATATATGTATGCAATTATAATTATGTGTATAATTATAAATAAGTATAAATGACTATATATAATATATATATATATAATATTTATATAAATATATTTTTTGTTATATAAGTCATATTTAAGAATATATAAATATTTACATATTAATTATATTATGCATGGTAACCTTTATTAGTGCTAAAAACGCTAATAAAAGGAAGTTCCTATGAGTTCTTTACAAAAGCGTTGATAAAGATCAGCGTTGTTTTTTCATCATTATGTATTAGTGTTTGTTCTTAATTAATATGCTTGTTTGGACTTTAATATTTCTATCAATTGACTAATTAATGTTAAATGTTTGAATTTACATTATTCAATTGATTAGACACATTTAATGTTTGATATATCACTTAAATACATTAATTCATCAACTATATGTTAATGCATTGATTTTGTGGCATGCTAATTTGTGTCGGGCCACTATTGGTCTGTGTCCATGTTTTTTTTACACAACATTTGGGGAGTTGATGCGTTTGTAATGGAAGGTGTCTACTAAAAGATTTTTTATGGATTGTCTATGAAAATCTAGAAGGAACATTGATTACAGGGTACTGGAGATCATTTTGTTCATTTGAACGCCCCTACTAGGTTAGAGGATGTTGTGGTTATGGATATTATTGTAGATGTTTTTTTTCTTCTGATTAGTGTCTTGATATGCTAGATTTGTTGTTTGACAAGAGGGATAAAAATTCGATTTTGAACATCCTTGTTTGTGGATGGGCAGTGGGTGAGGCTTTATTGGAATTTTACCTGGGATGATATCTATCCCATTAAGTTTGGCTATTGGCTAGCTATGGGAAGAGAGGAGCACAGTTTGAAGACGATTTGGATAAAGATTTGGCTGCCCAACTTGTTGCAAAAAAATCAAGATTTTGTTTGGGGGTTAATGACAAATGTGCTTCCGATGAAAGAAGTGTTACGACGAAGGCATATTGATGTAGATGGTGTTTGCCTGCCTTGTCTGGCTCACCTAGAGACCAACATGCATATCATCTTTTTCTGCCCATTTGTGATGCCTATTTGGGAAAAGTAGGGGAAATCGTTTATTCCAGGGGAGGATGCGGGAACTTATGGGGTTGATGTTTTTACCAAGTGTTTTAGTTCTCTTGATATTACTAGCGTTTAAGAGTTCTGTTCAATTGCCTAGCTCATTTATATGCGGCGAAATGGGTGCATTTTTAATAATAAGAGTTTCCTAGACAAAGTTTGACTTCAATGGGCTCGTGATATGTTCACAGTTTAGAATAGACATGAGATTGTCGGTGATTTTGTTCAGGCTCTGATGCATGCAGTTTTGATGGTCACTGCCATCGGCTAGCTCTGCTAAGATCAATGTGGACGCTATGTTTTTTGAAGCTGCTTGGGTGAGTGTTGGTGTTGCGGGTCATGATTCATGTGGTGATGTTTTGAGATCTCTCCATCAGTGCTTTCTATTAGGTGTGGCCTGCAGATTGCTGAAACCATTGCCCTTTTGGTCTGTGGTTTCCAAGGGGCCAAGGATGAGATAATATTATTTTGAAGTTTGTCTCTCTCTGATCTGTTTGGTTAATGCTTGGCCTACAATCTCAACTACTTTTGGGCGTCTTTTGGATGAGATTTGATGTGCTTCTTTTGATTTTAACCATTGATGTTTCTCCTTTGTTAAGAGGAGGGCTAACTTGGTGCCTCACCGCATTGCACGGTTCAAGTGACCATGGTAATTTGGTTTGGTTCGGGTGTCTTTGTACTTGAGGATTTGATTTCCTAATGAAACATAATTTTATTTGATTTCAAAAATAAAAATAAAAATTAAATATAACTAAAGACATGTCATGAATCAGGTCATTAATCTACCTAATTAATTAGTTCATTAATCTTCATCAATCAATTTTTAGTGTTGGCAAAACCCTATCTGAGTTGATTTTGTGCCATTATTTTTTCCATCTAAAACCGATTTAATTAATTTTTTATTAAAAGAAGAAAATTGAGTAAAAAGTAATTTTATTGAGCTGCCACTTTTCAGTCCATCCCAACCAGAACACGCACCGACGTGGAGAAGCAATGATGGCGATAAACGTGGGCTCAATGGGGCTGCGTATAAATGCCCCGGCCCTCCACTCATCTCCAACGTCCTCAACGGATCCCTCTCCCGGCACTTCCTCCCTCTCCCACCACTCTCCCTCTCTCTCCCTCCCTCGCTCCCTCTCCCTCCCTCTCTCTCTCCCTCGCTCCCTCTCCCTCTCCCTCTCTCTCTGTAAAACGAGAATCGAGCCCAAATGAAGTCAAGTACAATGATCAAACCCGATCAAATGAAGCTGCAACTTCGATTAGCAGCCCCACGCGCGAAGAAGCGCCGATCGAAACTTCCTCGCCGGCGCCGTTCCCGATTCTCTCAGCTTCTCTGCAAAACTCAGAGCTCTATTGATTCTGGCAGTTCGAAGAACATCGCATCTGTACTGGTGAATTCGAGTTGTTCGTCTCGGTTTGTAGGTAAAGCGTCGTGTGATTCGAGTGTATTTTATAGTTCGAATTCAACGAGCAAGCCGCTGAAGAAGAGAGTTCACGATGACACTGGTGGTTCTGAAGCTGCGGCAGAAGACGGCGATCAGTTTCATAGAGTCACGATAAATAATTCTCGGGAGAGCGATAATGGCAAGGCAAAAGGAGTGAGAAATATCCAGACGGCCGCATTGGAGTCCTGTGCGGAATCGTCTTCTGGAGCTGAAGTTAAATGTTTCGAAGGTCGGACTGGGGAAGTTAGCGCAGCTGGAAACAGATCCCAAACTGTAAGGGATGCAGATTTGATCCAGGATTCAGATGCAAATTCACGATGTGAGATTTCTTGCGTTGAACAATTTTGCACTGTAAACGATGCTGCTCCTCGTGAACTGTTAGGAGAACTCTTGGAATCGGGATTAGAACTAGAGAAGGATGAAAATTCCACGAGAAATGAAGAAACCGAGGGGGGCCTCTCTTTTACTTCACAATTAGCATTTCCTTCCGAACAGAAATTTCGCAGTGCGTGTTCATCGATCTCCAAACTTACATCAGATCATAGAGAAACCGGAGAGAGAAACAACAGAGAAGTCAAATTATTTGAAGTCTCACAAAACCGTGCAGCTTCGACCTCCGACGATGACACCGATTTCCTCTGTACCGAGCAGTTGTCCCATGGCGACTTTTCCGGCTACACGTCCAGCCAGCCTACCACATATTCCGACCAGTTTCCGGAAAAAACAGAGGCAGAATTTTCTGATTATAGTCCATCGATGTGGCTTGAATCACTTGATTCGTCTGGAAGCGATTTTTCAGAAAAATCGCTGAATATTTCCACGTCCTCGCCTACTTTCTCGCTGTTTCTTCAATACGGTGAACAGTTTTTCGGTTTGGACTCGCCTCTGCCATCTGAAACTTCCTGGTGCGATGAACCGAAATGGAGAACTGAATTGACAGTAAGCTACGACGTCTGCTTCAAATTTTTTTTTGTTGATTTTTTGACTTTGGAATTTTTTATTGAAGAAAATTGTCGTGCTGAACTTAATCCTTTATGAAGTAATCTTAATTTGACGTGATTTGCATGAAGTCATCGAGGTTCCAGAACGACGCCGATGAGGAGAGTTACCAACGGTTACGAAACCGAGAGAGAAGGCAGGCTCTTCGGAGCTACACCGAACACGATCTCCACGCAGCCGCGTTCAGCAATCTCGTTCTCCAGCAACGGCTGCACATGGTCCATTGGATAGTTGAGGTCAGTTTATCGTAATCAATTGTCAAAAATTCTCACAGCACGCTTTATTATGCGATACAGTCGAGTGAGGTACAGGCACTTTTGTGACACGTCCCCTGTGATCGGAAGTAAGAAGTAAAATTTTAGTTGGACGAGCGACTATCGGGCACTACATTTTCTTTTTCAGTCTGGAATCGTTTAGTGCAACCACATGGTTGAATGTCTCGATGGAACCAAATGGAGGCATTTCTTTTATAATTTAAGTTGATTGGCTTTCTAATCAAGTCAATTGATTATTCAACGTGCACCGAGTATCTTCGTGGAGATCTGCTGTAATGATTGTGAATACCATTTTGGTGCCATCAATCTTTTTAGTTGCGCAGTCTAAGCTATCGTGGCCAGTATTTTTAGTTGCTTAATGAAAGCAATGGTTAGGCCACTGGAATGCGTCATATACCATGAAGTGATGATTGTAGTTTCTGAACTAATCCCACGGTGTCACTTTTGTTGAGCCAACTCGGCGTTTCAAGTGGATGATCATCACGGCATCAAAATCTCTCCCTCTATTTTCATATTGGCGTGGCGCATAATGATTTTAATTTTTAAAATATATTATTCATGTCCGTTTACAGCCGAATTGATATCGTGTGAAAAGATTAACAAAATTAAATATATCTAGTACGTGAATGAGATGATATCAGAACCATAGTCGGCATCGGTGAAAATCCATATAAATTATTAGAAATAAATTATACCTGTAACCCCCTGCGCTCGGATGGTGTGGTATGGGTGGCGAGGGATTTGAGATTTGGTCACGGGGTCAAGTACCTAGGCCAACGGATTTACCTGTAGTTTCTTATTTGCGTGTGTGTCACTTTCACGGTTGTACCCAACATTTTAAATTATACCTGTACCATGCTCTTATGAAAGTTTAATATACCTTGTTTTGACCACTTCATGTCACCCAAAGTCAATGTAAAAGAAAATGATATATGAATCATAGACACCCAAAGGTCAGTGTATGTTTAATAAATTTATAATTAAGCACCAATACAGACGCACGGTAGACTATTAATGTATGTTTTCATTACAATTTGTATTGGACCTAACATCCAAATTTGCACTACTTGATTTATGTGACATTTATACCAATGCTTTTATTTCCTTATTGAATTATAAAGAAATCATTTCAATATGAATTGATGGGTTGATCACCTTGAAATTTGTGATAATTTTTTTATTTTAATATCAAATATGAGTTGATGATGCTTTTTTTTTTTGAATTTAGCAGCAATCCATTACGAAGAATCTTCATAGTGAAACAATGTTCCTGGGTGTAAATTTATTAGATCGGTTTTTAAGCAAAGGATTCTTCAAAAGCAAGAAGTTTATTCAAATTGTTGGAATTGCTTGTCTTGTTTTGGCTACTAGACTCGAAGAAAATCAACCTCTCAACACGTGAGTGTTCTATCTTCACCCTTGTTTTATGCTTCAAATTAAAAATGTAGAATGAGCACATGATATATTGTTCATAAATTTAATAACTTTACTTTGTCAGGCTCTCCAATAATATATGATGGTGTTAATCAAGTTCTGTCAGTAAAAGTGATGGAGGGTGATACTATTATACAAAATATTGTATTCAAAAATTATGTTAGAGAATGTGGTGACTTTGTGCAAATGTTATTTACTTGCATGATTCAATAGTATGGTAATTGAGGCATTCAACTAAAAGCATTACTTTGGCAAAACAAATTTGTTGCATTTCAGTGTGCGTGAAAAGACTTTCAGTGTAGGGAGCAATGAGTACCGCAGATGTGAAGTTGTGGGCATGGAGTGGTTGGTGCAGAAGGTGCTCAATTTCCATTGCGTTTTCCCCACAATCCACAATTTTTTATGGTACGCCACTATCTTAACAATACCGAGCAAGAAAAAAAAAATTAAGAGTAAAATCATCAAAATTTAATTTGGTTAAAAACTTTATGTCATCGATATATTTGACTTTTCCTTCAAAAACTTCCACAGGTTTTATCTGAAAGCTGCAAGGGCTAATGTAGAGGTGGAGAAGATTGCTTGCTACCTTGCAATGCTTGTGCTTTTGGACCACAAGCAACTTTGCTACTGGACCTCAACTGTTGCAGCTGGGCTAGTCATCCTTGCTTGCCTAGCAGCCAACCAAGCCAAATCTTGCCAATGGGTCATGGAGGTATGCATACATTGACTAAACATAAAACATTCGACAATATTCTTTGTTTTGGCAGGTGGATTCAAAATTCATATTCAAATGCTATTAATTTCACCCACTTCATATTTAACAACTTCACATTTGAGTGGAACTGATTTGTAATACTAGAACATGGATCAGTCACTCTTGTCATGTTAATACTAATCAAAGCATGATCCTTATGATATAAAAAGTATGCTCAATGATTTTTTTGTGTTTTACATTTGTAGACACATGTCAGAACAAAAGACGACGATCTTTCTGAATGTATAAAGGTATGAAATTTTTTGTCACAACACATGATATCATTATTTATCTAACATGTTTAAAACAAGTTCATTCAATCATTATAGATTAGATTTGTTTACTGATATGCAATTAATGATTTTTCTTCTAACAGGGTTTAGAGTGGCTGTTCAAGTATGTGCATTAGGTCCCGAGAAACAGTGACACCACTTTATTTTGTGACCTAGCTATCAACATGCCTTGGATGCACACGATTGACGGCAAGGAAACGGGTATTCCTCTGAAAAAGGAAATTCATAAAGTGATTCTACAAAAATCAACCATATAAAAGCCCGTGTAGGTATCAGCTAATTGTGAAATGTTATAGTACACAAAAAAAATAGAGGGTCTACACTACTGTGTGTGCTTTGATTGTTAAGAAATTGAAATATTTTCTCCCAGCTCTTAATAGGAGACAACATATACATGTATACGATACATATGTATACATTTATGGGCATAGCATGATATATCATCCTACGGAGCTTTCAGGTGCATGTATAAAATTTAAGAAGTTGTCTGCTTTCTATTTGAGTCATTCTTAAAAGCCTTTGGATTGCCATCATAAAGGTGTTCATAATTATTTTACTCTGAAAAATTTCCTTGCTGCAACTATCTTTAAATATATATATAATAAGTTAGGGTTGCGTTTGGTTTATGATAATATTCTTTGTTTATATATTTTTGAAAATATTATAAAATGATAATTTAAAAAATATTTTAAAGAATAGCATATAACAGAATTTATGAATTCTTTTTCAAATATCTCTATTTTTCTTAAACAATGAAAATATATTTTTTATATTTAAAATTTAAAGTTTTTAAAAAATTATTTCACTTAAATAATTGAAAAACATTTCAAAAAATAAAAAACAGATGTATATTTTCATGAATCAAAATTGTCATGTGCGTGCCGATTCAAAATCCGAATTTTCTTCTTTATATATATAAGAACAAGTGAGGAGAAAATACGCCATCAGGGCTTCATGGTATTCGAATACCAATGAGATCAATCTGACAGAACCATGAATGGGAACCTGGTTTTTAAGACGAGATTTACTTATTGAAACAAAGTGCCAAGGTTTAATTTCATTTGCGAAATTGATTTTAAGCGGGCCTTTTATTCACATGGAGGGAAAAAAAGCAGCGTACAGAAGAAAGAATGGATATTACAAGTTACAAGTACGGACAGCAATCACACGCGTCAAGCCATCAGAGAATGATTTAGTGTTCTGCTGGCGCAGATGAAATCCTTTAAAAGCTGACCTCGTGAATATTCTCTACTAGAAGGAAAACTTATGGATACAAATTAGTTAAGGGGAAATGAACGGTAACAGATGGAATTAAAAATAAAGGAATAGTTATATTAAAATAAGTTTTGATCTGTGGAAATTTTATTTGATCAATAATAATAAACAAAATCCTTGGCTTTGATTATTAATTTTAATAACGGAAAACCTAAAAAATAATTGAAACATTTTAAAAAAAAATTATTAATTTAATATTATAAACGATTTATGAGATTGATTATAATCATATAAAAAATAAAATATTTTTGTTTATAAATTTATGATGGCATTTAAATAATTTGTTTTTCTATAAAATTTAAGAATTTATTTGCGATTTTAGATTTATAACCAATGTGGTTAGCGTGAGATTTTTTGTACATAATGATTAATCGAAAACCAAAATAAAAATAACGAAATGGGTCGATCAAGTTAATAAATAAAAATAAAAATAGTTATTGGATTTGGTTATTGAAATGATAACCGGAAAAACACGGTTATGGAATATTGGTTTTGGTAACTGAAACCAATATTAGTAACCCCTAAAAACAGTACTTGAGGGATGAATTTATAAAATAAATAGAAATTATTTATATAGTTGATAATGATCATATTTTTTAGATTAAGTATAATATGAGAACTGTTTTTTCATATTTAATGCTGATTTAAATAGCACTTTTTTTCAATAACCGTCGTATATATCAATGTTGATATTTAATTCACATCAATTTAATTGTGTTTGGGGTGCTTTGATAAGGTAGTCCTTATGCAACAACCACGATCCAATAATCCAGGTACTGAGATCACAATTTGATTTATACAATTCGATTAACAATTAAACAGATTGAAATTAAATAAAAGGGGAAACGATGGATACTGGATGAATGTGTTGCAAGAAAATAAAAGAACACAAAGATATTACATGATTTGGTCCAGTGTGGACCTACGTGCCCGACGAGAACACCATCAAGCAACCTTTATTACTAAAGAAAAGAAAACAACCAAAATTAAAAGAGATGAAAGCAGAAAAGAAACAAAGAAATCATCCGTGGATCTTTCTGGACGAAACTCATGCTACACAAATGCATAGAAGGACACAACACCCTACATGGTAGCAATAAATGAAAAGCAGAAATCCGGAATAAACTTTTTACAATGCCAAATTCTAATACCAAAACTTGGGATAAGCTCGAATGACACTTGACCTGTTGGTGTCTTCCGTAAGATCCCGACCTTGCGTGGAGGTATGTCCGTGTTTAAATTTTGGTCAAATTCCATTTACACTACCACAAAAACAGGTTTCCGCAACGCCACCCTTTAACATCACTGATAAAGGGAGTACCTTTATCAGTGATAAAAAAACATCGCTGATAGAGGGTACTTTTAACAACGCTAAAAAAACGATGTTAAAAGTACCCCTTTATCAGCGCTTTTTGTTGGCGCTGGTAAAGATCCCCCATTTATTAGCGTTTTTTTAGTTTTGTTAAAAGAACCACCTTTATGCGTGCTTTTTTAGAAGCACTGATAAAAACCTCCCTTTATCACCACTTTTTTTTCTAGCGCTGATAAAAAGTATATTTCAAAAAAAATCATTAAAAAAAATTAATATATAAATATATTTGTAGTGATATAAATATAATATATGTTTTTTAAACATGTTTTAGATAAGACTAAATAGACATTTACACATAATATATAAGATAATTAGTGAAAATGACTTATAGAATAATTAAAAATATTTTTGTAATTAACAATTTTCTAATTATTATCGAGTAATAGTCATTTAATAATAATTTGAATATAAAAAAATCAAAAAAATTAATAAAAGATCGAAAATAAGTTGAAAACGTAACTCGAACTTCAAACGGGTATAACTTTTGATTCGGGTGTCCGTTTGAGTTCTACCACATATCAAATTAAAGCCTGCGACGAACTCCACATCCTCAGTGACATAAGTAGACCTCTGTTACATTTTTTTGAAGACAAAAAGGGCTCAAAAGGCCTCCAAAATCGAGTTTTTAGTCGGGATACTCCAATTTTTTTAACATTCGATAGTTTTTCAGCCCTGTTTAAGGGGGTTTTTGGCTCTTTTTCAGTGGGGACTGAATTTATTTTTGGGGCTTACATTCATAATGATGTTATGGTTTTAAAATTTTATCGTTTTTCATAATTTACTGTTATTTATAATCAAATATATAACAATATATATATATATATATATATATTGTTTATATATTCACGCATAGAAAATTAATTTTATAAATAAATAATTAAATATATTTACATATAAAATATATTTCTCAATATATAAACCTTATCTAAATAAAAAATAATATCCATTTTATTTAAAATAAAAATATAAGAATATTTATATACATAAACATATGCAATTAATGTATATATAATGTTTATATATATATAATGTTTATATATATATATAAATATATTTGTGTGTGTACTGAGAAACATATATATGTTTATCTACATATTCTAATATATGTATATAAATAATGATTTTTAATCTATGTAAATAAATATAAATATGTATCATTATATTTATAGATGCACACATATATATAAAGGTGGAAAAGATGCCAATTTGTGTTGAGAGCACGCACTACTACAAATATGCCTTTTTACAGCGCACAAAAAGAGTTTTAACGATGCTACAAAAGCGTTGTTAATTGCAGCGTTGATAAAGGGAGTACTTTATCCGCACTAAAAAAAAGCAATGATAAAGACTCTCTTTTATCAACATTATTTTAACACTGATAAATGCCACACTTTATCAGTGCTCGAAATAGCGTTGATAAAGGCCTAGCTTGCTGCAAGTGTGTTGTTAATATAACAACACACCAAACAAAAACCTGTAATTTCAAACAATGCTGTATACATTTAATTGACATCATGAATACAAAAATGTTTGCCCATGGTATATACAAAAAAACATTGTTATATATATTTTAAATAATGTTTTATATGATTACATTTACAATTATCCAACAAACATTTAAAAACATTAATGTTTCATCTTTTGACGCCTGTGATCCCCTCTAAAAAATGTCCGCCCATGGTATCATATGTCGGACAAATCATCTCAACCTGAGCAAAAGATCCTCCCTATATAAGAAAATAAATATTATGTTAGTAATACTATAAAGAAATAAATTAAACAATAACATAAAAAATATATTAATAAAATGTCAATTTTTAATAAAAAAGACACATTTGGAGTTATACCGATCACACCATGCATCGTATTGAGGTGGAGTTTGTTGGACTCCTCATGTTTTAATCATGTTTTAATGATCACAAATCTTATTACTCCTGTTTAATCTATCTCAAATCATGTGTAGAGATGGTTGGTTTTTTTATGCTTTAAATAAACTTACCCAAGATCTTAATTTCTATAAATCATGTTTGATTATTGTAAACTATATTTAATTTATTCTATATGAATGATCAAGTCTAATTCATTCTGTGAATATTACTGCTTAAGTCTGTATACAGATATTTGGCTAAGTCTAAGAAACCGTGAGTCTGCCATCGGTTCTGGTTTTCTGGCAAAAGACCCAGACACCGTGACTCAGACACCGTAACCCAGACACCGTAACCCAGACAGCGTGACCCAAACACCGTGACCAGACACCGTAACCAGTTTCAGATCTCGTGAAGTTTGTGACACTGGTTCCTTGCTACCATCACTAAGACACCATTCAATGTTTGGAAAAGGACCAGACACCGTGATCCTAACACCACATCTGTGCTATCGGTTCTTGATCTCAATACAACTATGCCATCATGACTGTCTCACCGTTCAAAGGCAAAGAAGAAGACACCGTTTCCTGGTGATACCGTTTCTAGACAAACTGTGACACTGTTCTTTAATCTGTTTTGTCGTTTTCAATTTAATTTCTAATGGTCATATTTGAGTCATTTAAATGCACTAACATAATTAATATTTCTTTGTAGACATGCCAGTTGATAATACGAGGTACAAGGTGCAGAATACAAGCATTTTTCGGTTTCAACACGTGCACTCCAAAATAAAAAGAAAAATGTGGCACTAGAACAAAGATACGAGCAAAAGCACAAGCATTTTAAAAAGTGAATCGATAAATGCAACAAGAAACATCTGAAGAACACACGAAGCATTCTCAAATCCAAAGGCTGGACTACTGTAGATCAGAGCCCTAAACTTTTTTGCAATACCAACTCCACGAAGAACACGAGCTAGTATCTAACTGGAAGTCAGAGCACCAGACTTACGATACTCTGTTTTTCACAAGAGGACTCGATACTTGCATCTGCTTCATCCTACAAGTCCAGAGCTGCATAGAATAACACTCAGAGCACTTCTAACCTTTTCTCACCATCTTTTATCTGTTGTGTATTGTTTTAGATTTCGAGCAGTGTGTGTGTGTCTGTATTAAAACACACACTATCTTCTACACTAAACCAAAGGATACAAGATATCCTTCCTCTCGTACCTTTTTACATTTGTTTACTCCCACAAATAAGTGTGTAAGAGGTTCTTGTGTGACCTGGTAGTTTATACCCATGAAAAATAATGGAAGAGGTTGTGTGACCTGGATAGTCTTGTACACTGTTTTTTACCCCGATCCAGGGTGTGGATCAAGTTTATTAATATAAACTACTTGGTGACAAGTGATCACCAAGTGGAGTGGATTAGGTCTCGTCTTGAGACTGAACCACTTGTTTTATCCGCTGTGTTGTTTAATTTATTTTTTCTCAGTTTTACTGTATATTTCAGAAATCACTAGATTTTAATTTGATAGTTAATCTTGGATAGAGGTTATAATTGTCTTGCCTTATTAGAATAACTTCAAAAGCAGTATCAATAATTCATATTGATATTACTAAGAATTAATCAATCTTTTGAGAGGATATTTGAACAATCAAACTTTTATAACCGTATTACCTTGATTGACTGGGTTGTATTTATTTTTATTGGGGAACCTTTTTAAGAAAAAATTTCAACAAAAATTTTTATAGATACTCAATTCACCCCTCTCTTGAGTACTCTACTCCGACTAAAATTTGGTATCAGAGGATTTTTTATTCTTGTGAAGACTCTATTTTTTAAAACTATTCAACTGTGATTTTAGTTGTACTTTAAAGATCTGTAAATTTCTGTTAATTCTAAATTTATATCTCTTTCAAAGTATTTCTTTATTATAGATAATAGACTGGAAGGTATTGCAACAAACAGACCGCCATTCTTTAATGGAACTAATTATGCCCATTGGAAAATTAAAATGAAAATGCATTTAGAAAGTATGGGCTTTGAATTTTGGTCTTCAATTATAGATGAGTATAAGATTCCTACTACTGATATAATTACTTGGGATGACCCAACCAAGACCTCTTACAATAACAATTGCAAAGCCTTGAATGCTTTATATTTCTCTTTAGGAGATAAGGAATTTAATAGAATATCTGCATGTAAAACTGCTCATGAAATTTGGGATACCTTGTCTATTTCACATGAAGGAACTTCTAGTGTGAAAGAAATGAGAATCAATACTTATACTATTAAATATGATAACTTTAAAATTAAGCATGATGAGCCTATTTCTGACATGTATCTCAGGTTCAATGAAATTGTCAACACAATGATTTCTCTTGGAAGAGAAGTCACTGCCAAAGAACAAATTATGAGGATTCTCAGATGCCTACCTGATAGATGGAGAGGAACCTTTGTCTCTATTAGAGAGTCATGTGACATCAACAAATTTCCTGTCAAAGAACTCATTGGGAAACTAATGATGTATGAAGAGGAGTTGAAAGTCAACAAGGAAGAGGAGGATGAACCCAAAAGAAAATCTGTTGCATTCAAGACTACCACCTCTAAACACAAATAAAAATAGAAACTGCAAGTCTCTGTAGAAAATTCAAGCAGTGAACAGTCATCACCTGATAGTGATGAGGAGATGGATAAATTAGCCAGAAGGTTTAAAAAATTTTACAAAAGGAAGAAATTTTTCAGAAAGCCTAGGTTCATAGGAATATATGATCAAAAGGGAAGCTAGAAGAAATATTCGAAAAGAAATGACAAGTCCGTTGAGACAATATGTTATGAATGTAAGCGAAAAGGACATGTAAAGTCTAACTATCCCAAGCTCAAGTATAAAAAGAAATATGAGGACAAAGATAAAAAGTATAAAAAGGAAATGAAATCAACATGGAGTGCTTCTGAGGAAAGTTCAAGTGACTCAGAATCTTCACATGATGAACAGGCTAACAAATCCAATATATGTTTTATGACAAACACATCTGAGGTAACACTAGAATATTCTGTAAAAAATTCCTTTTATTTTGGAGATGAAAGTGATTCAGAAAATATTTCTAAAGAAGAAATGTTTGAGTACTGAAATATGATTGAAGTGACATGTAATGAACTAAAAGATAAATACAAGTCTTTAAAGAAACAACATGCTCTTACCTCAACTGTTAAATTTGAACTTGCTGTATAAAGATAGAAAAATGTTCAATTACTCAAAGAAGAAAATGAACTAAAGCTATCTAATGAACAATTGAAAAAGGACCTTGAAAAGTTTACTAATGGTAAAGATACTTTGGTATAAATTATAGGTAAACAAATTACCCCTAAATACACTACTGGTATTGCCTATCAACCTTGTAAAAGAGCTTTTGGAAAAACCAATTTTGTTTCTAAATCTAGAACATACAGTTTTACTCCCAGTCCAAGAAAACACTTTTCTAGTTCAAGTTATGACACACTCTCTACTGTTTCAAGATTTTCTAGACCAAATAGAGTTTATTTTTCAAATACTTTACATAATGATTATAGGAAACCTATGAAGTAGACGTGGGTTCCTAAATCACTAGTTACTAATATTACTAGACCCAAACAAATATGGGTACCAAAGTCTATTTTTATTTGACTATTTTGTAGGAAAATTGTTTAAAGATATCCTGTACAAGCTTATGGTACTTGGACAGTGGGTGTTCAAGACACATGATAGGGAACTATTCATGCTTCAATAACTTAATAAAAATTGATGGTGGATATGTCACCTTTGGTGACAATTCCAAAGGAAAAATCATTGTCCTTGGCCAAATTGGTAACTCTAACTCAGTCTTAATTTCCAAATTACTTTTTGTTGATGGACTGAAATATAATCTGCTTAGTATTTCACAACCATGTGATGATGGATTTCATATTAAATTTGAAAATGATGCCTACAATTTTTTTTATTATAAAAATGAATTAGTATTTTCTGCATTGAGAAATAAAAATATATACCCTGTTAACTTAGATTCTTTAGATTCTCAAAATGTTTCATGTTTAAGTGTATTTCACAAAGAGTCTTGGCTTTAGCATAAAAGACTAGGAAACTGCAATATTCACTCCCTTAGAAATCTAACTAGAAAAAGTTTAGTCAAATACCTAACCAAACCTGAGTTTCCAAATGATAAAGTGTGTAATCCTTGTCAAAAGGGAAAACAAAACAAAGTTTACTTCAAACCAAAGAAAGAAGTTTCAACTTCTCAACCTATTGAATTGGTTCACATGGATTTGTTTGGACCATCTAGAGTTTATAGTTTAAATGGGAAACACTATGTTTATGTTCTTTTAGATGACTTCTCTATATATAATTGGACTTTCTTTTTGACTCACAAAAGTGAAGCCTGCTCTTATTTCACCAAATATGCTAAAACTGTAGAAAATATTAGTGGAATTAGAATTAAATCCTTAAGAAGTGATCATGACTGTGAGTTTGAAAATCAAGAGTTTGAATCATTTTTCTCACAAAATGGCTATAGTCATAATTTCTCTGCCCCTAGAAAACCTCAACAAAATGGAGTTGTAGAAATAAGAAATAGGACCTTGCAAGATATTTCTAGAACCATGCTTAGTGAATATGACTTACCTATTTATTTTTGGGATGAATCTATAAATACAACATGCTATATCATTAATAGAGTATTTATTAGACCCATTCTTAAAAGAACTCCATATGAGTTATAAAACAATAGAAAACCCAAAGTAATATACTTCAAAGTTTTTGGTTGCAAAGTTTGTATCCTTAATACTAAGGACAATATTGACAATTTTTAATCCAAGAGTGATGAAGGAATTTTTCTAGGATATTCAATCTCTAGTAAAACCTATAGAGTGTTTAACAAAAGAACTAAATGTGTGGAGAAATCTGTCCATGTAAAGTTTGATGAGATAGATCCACACGAGCCTAAGAACTCTCTAGAGAACCTAGAGGATGATATGTCAAATTTGGACAACAATTCTAAATCCTATAACCATCTAGTAAAATAATCTACGAAAACTTCTAGTTATGAAAATTCTCTAGATTCAAGTTATAATTAACCTAAACCTGTTGAAGAACCTAAAATCACTAGCCCCTCTTTTTCTAGAGCTGTTAGAACTCTTAAGAACCATCCTTTAGATGATGTTTTAGGAGATTTAGATAAAGGAACTAAAACTAGAGCTTCTCTTAGAAATCAGGTTCAACATTAAGTTTTCTTGTCACAACTTAAACCTAAAAACCTTAATGATGCTATCAATGATGAATTTTGGGCGATGGATATGCAAGAATAACTTAATCAGTTTGAAAGAAACAAAGTTTGGAAACTGTTAACAGACCCAAAGACACATTTACTATAGCCACTAAGTGGGTGTTTAGAAATAAGGTAGATGAAGCTGGTAATATTGTTAGAAACAAGGCTAGATTGGTTGCACAAGGCCATAGTCAAGAAGAAGGAATTGACTATGAGTAGATCTTTTCACTAGTAGCTAGAATTGAACCCATCAGAATCATGCTTTCTTATGCTGCACATCTGAATTTCAAACTATATCAAATGGATGTCAAGAGTGCATTCCTAAATGGGTATATAGCTGAGGATGTATTTGTTGAACAACCCCCTAGTTTCACAAACCCCCACTTTCCAAATCATGTTTTCAAATTATCAAAAGCTTTGTATGCTTTAAAACAAGATCCAAGATCTTGGTATGATAGACTAAGTAATTTTCTTATTTCCAAAGGTTTTACAAAAGGTATAGCCGATCCTACCCTTTTTATAAAACGAATTTATAATGATGTTTTAGTAGTTCAAATTTATGTAGATGATATTATTTTTGGATCTTCAAAAAATTCCTTATGTATTGAATTTTCTAAAATGATGCAAAATGAATTAGAAATAAGTTTAATGGGTGAACTAAAATTCTTTCTTGGATTTCAAATATTTTAAAATAAAGAAGGTATTATTTTAAATCAAAACAAATATACTAAAGATATTCTAAAAAGTTTTGTCATGGATAACACTAAAAGTAGTGATACTTCAATGAGTACTACTTGTAAGTTGGATCTTGATGAAGATGGAAAATCTATTGATCAAACCACTTACAGAGGCATGATTGAAATCCTACTCTACTTAACTACTAGATGATATGACATTATGTTTAGTGTATGTATGTGTGCTCATTTTCAAGTAAACCCTAAGGAATCTCATTTAAATGTTGTTAAAAGGATTTTTAAATACCTCAAACATACACCCAATCTAGAACTGTTATATTCCATAGAACAATCATTTGATTTAGTTAGTTATTCTAATGATGATTTCAGTGGTTTCAAGTTAGATAGAAAAATAACCTCTGGAACATGTCATCTTTTAGGCAAATCTCTAGTATCATGGTGTAGTAAGAAACAAAACTACATTGCATTATCTACTGCCGAAGCTGAATACATAGCTGCTGGTAGTTGTTGTGCACAAATTTTGTGGATGAAACACACATTACTAGATTATGGATATCAATTCAAGAATGTACCTATAAATTGTGAAAATACAAGTGCTATTAACATCTCAAAAAATCCTATTTCATACTCTAGGAAAAAACATATTGATGTAAGACATCACTTTTTGGGAGACCATTATCAAAAAGGTAATATCAATTTGGAATTCATTAAAACTGAATATCATCTTGCTGATATATTCACTAAACCATTAAATTTTGAAAGGATAAATTACATCATACATGAATTAGGAATGATAAATCTCAAGTATAAAGTATACTGTTTCAAAATTTACTATCTCACAACTTACTATTTCAAAGTTTATGATTTCATAAGTCACTGTGTTAGAAGTACTATCTCACTCTCACAGTCCTTCAAGTAACTGTCTTGAAGTTTCTGTTTCATGTTTACAGTCTCATAGTTACTGTATATCGATTACTTTTTTTCACTTACTGTTTTAAATGATACGGTCACACCATTTGGAGTCACACCACAAAGGTGACACCGTGAAAACCTTTTCCAATCTCACCGTGGAAACCTTTTCTGGTGTCACCGTGAAAGTATTTTTTGGTCTCACTGTAATAACACTTTTTTAGTTTATTTATATTTTATTACCTATATCGCTATGTTAATTATTTTATTATATTCATCCCGCACTTTTGAATTTGTGACGCTCGAAATACCTAAATGATAAAAACCAAATGTCATTCATTATTTTCTTCACTCGAGCTTTCTTCTCTCAAACCCAAAACCTTTCTCTCTCAAACCGCAAGTCCTATTTAAATCCTTCATCTATATATCTCTCTCTCTCAAACCTATCGTTGAATGCCCAGGATGAAGCGTCCATCTTCATTAACTCCTGAGAAGCGCATATCGCAGAAGAAAATTAAAATAGCACTGAAGGTAGCGCTCGAAGGACCTTTGAACCCAAACCTTGTTGATAGAATAGTGGTACCCGAAAAGGAAATCTACCCTAAGTGGTTGCTGTCAATTAAGTCTTTAGTTTTGAAAGTACTGAAAGAACATGGATGGATGGACTAGTTCACAAAATAGAAAAGGTTGATTTATTCAAAAGTTGTTGCACAATTTTATCACTTTGTTTAGTTTTCTTTCAATACTGAAGATGGTTTTGTTGTGAGGAGCTAGATTAATGGACAAATATGCACCTTTTCCAAGAGGTTATAGGCTGATTTCCTATAGATACCCCATGAGGGAATTTTTGAGGACTACCAGAGAGGTCCTCCTCCTCCTAGTGATGTTTTTGTTTTAGAAGAGTCCTTGGAAATCTTGACTGGAAATAAAAATAAGAGAAGCATTATTACTTCTGATTTTGATGGTGAATCAAGATTACTGTTTAAGTTTATTCAGAATATGATTAGTCCAAGGAAAGGATATTTTTATACCCTCAAGAATAAAGACATATTTTTAATACATCTTATGAAGAATGGACACAAGATTAACCTATGCAAGTATGTTATAATTCATATGTGTGAGTTGATAAAGACAACCTCAAAGTCAACCTCTTTGTTCTACTTAAGGTTAATATCTACTATGCTATACGCCAAAGGGTTGGTTAGACCAAATGAAGAAGTCATAAAGGACTGTGAATTTTTTATCTCAAAGGTTACAGTCAAAAGGATGAAAATTAGTTGGAATCCATGAAAAAAGGCTTGGTTGGAAGATAATGAAAGGATCTATGAAAAGTTTAATCCAGTTGAGCATCCTTCAAGACCTAATAACATATCTGATCCTGGTTTGGAACCATATGAAATTTTTGACTATCCTGTTGAAGAGGAAAAAGATGAATTTATTGTACATAAAAAAGAAAATGTCTTGGATAAGGAAGACAATGGACCTCTTCCACAAGATAAAGTTTGGAAGGAAGAACTTCTTCCTAAAAGAAGTATTGATTTGGAAGAAGAACCTGCTTCTAGAAAAGAATTTGTTGTTAATGTAAGATAAGATTCCGTTCCTGAGGAGCCTTTAGAAGAAGAATTTTCTCTTGAGAAAGATGTTGCGGTTGAAGAACTTTTGGAATCACAAGCTAATTCTGATGTTATCCTATCCGTTGAAGAGAGAATGGAACAAGCATTCCATCTAGCTAGAAAAGAAATGGGTGAGAGTATTGGAGATGATATTTTAGAACCAGATCAAGGAACTGAATCTCTTAGTCCTGTGGGAGATGCACTTGTTGAGGGGGAGAAGCACCCTAGTCTAGAAAGTGTTGAAGTTCCTAATCCTATTGATCAAAGCAATGTGGATACATGGTATAAGTTCCCTAGCTACTTTGATGTGGATGATGCCCAAGAAGCCTAAGTTAAAGGTATATACCTATCTATTATGTTTCAATTGAAACCAGTCTCTGCTCTTGAAGTAATATCTACCAAGGTACCTGATCCTGTCTCAGCTCTTGTTCCTGAACCTTCACAAGAACCTCCTACCTTCACGAGTCAGAGTGATTTGAAAGCCTTTGGATATACTTTATTGGAAAGAGTTGAAAAGCTCATGAACACACAACCTGATACTATAACAAACCTATGTGAAAGAGATGCCACCTTGTTGTTAGAGAAGATCATATGGAAGATTCATCCAAAAATGCGTCATGAAATTCAAGAGGTTAGAATTGAGAATAAACAGTTGAGTGATGAAGTGAAGTCTCTCAGAGCTATGGTTGAAGATTTTCAAAAAGTCTTACAATCAGAACAATCTCTTGTTGCTCATCCTGTTGAGGATGTTAGTGGTCAGATTCCACAGGAAGTTGCCTCTATGATTCAACCGAACTTGACTTTATTAGCTGACAAGGTAGCTGAGAGAAACAAGCAGATAGTTCAAGAGATGTGTGAGCTTGTTATTGGTCTCAAAAAATGACTAATGAGTATAAGGGATGTATACAGAAAGTTATTAATCATCTCAAGTCCCTCACTTAATTTTTTACAAACTCTAGTGCCTCTAAACATTCATCTCAAACCTTTGATAGTGATATGCTTAGAACTATTGTTAAAGAGGAACTTCAATCAGTGTTAAGTGGATTTGAAAAAGAGACTCTATCTATGGTTGTCAAGAATAGTGACAGGGTACTTGATTTGGTAAGGATTCACTCAAATATTTAAAATGATGCTTAGGAAGAAATTACTAAGAAAGTGGATTTCTAATTTAATAGGTTTTTCTCTAAGCATTATATGACCAATCATTTCAAGTATCTTGTAGAGAATTTGAAAATACTTCCTATCACTCAAGCCTTCAAGACTCAAGTTCAAAAGCTGAAATATTTCACTCATTTATTGTACAAATTCATGGAAACAAAGATGATTTTGATAAATAAATTCAGTATGGTGGTGATATTATTAATGACTTCATTCAATTGTGGAAGCCTTATCTTCATGTGCAGAGCACTGCTATTGTGGATCTTGCAGCTGCACCCTTGCGGCCTGGTTTACCTCCTTCCTTATCCACTTCCTTTGCATCTACATCAATGTCTGTATCTTAGGCTCTGAGCCAGATCAGACCATTTATACTTGACCAAAACTTGTCTCAATCTTCCACCAAACCTACTTTGGTGCCTTATGTTTTTGAAGGAGTCCATCTTCCTTCTCTGACAGCTGGTTCACTCCCTTCTTCAACTTCTACTTCTGCTCTTGTGGATCCTTCTGATCTTACTTCCAAGGGAAAAGAGAAGACAAATGGTTCTGAAGAAAAGTGAAAATTGTATCTTGATAGGGATGTTTTTTACTTTTTACCACTGTTTGTAATGACACATCTTTTCCCATATAATTCAATTTGGCATGTTGTTTTATATTCTCTTCTTTACTTTCATTCTTTATTTTTCTTATAATCTTTTTGATAATCCCAAAAGGGGGAGAAAAGTTCCCTAAGGGAGAGACAACACACTAAGAACATATATCTAATTCATATGATTTGTGATCATCAAAAAGGGGGATATTGTTGGAATCCTCATGTTTTAATCATGTTTTAATGATCACAAATCCTGTTACTCCTGTTTAATCTTTCTCAAATCATACGTAGAGATGGTTGGTTTCTTTATGATTTAAATAAACTTACCCAAGATATTAATTCCTATAAATCATATTTTATTAATTTAAAAAATATTTAATTTATTCTATATGAATGATCAAGTCTAATTCATTATGTGAATATTACTGCTTAAGTTTATATACAAATATTTGGCTAAGTCTGAGAAACCGTGAGTCTGCCACTGGTTCTGGTTTTCTAGAAAAAGACCCAAAAACCATGACCCAGACACCGTAACCCAGACACTGTAACCTAGATATTGTAACCTAGACACCGTGACCCAGACACCGTGACCAGACACCGTAACCAGTTTCAGATCTCATGAAGTCTGTGACATCGGTTCCTTGCTACCATCACTAAGACAACATTCGAAGTTTGGAAAAGGACCAAACAACGTGATCCTAACACCGTATCTGTGCTACCAGTTCCTAATCTCAATACAACTATTCTATCATGACTGTCACACCACTCAAAGGGAAAGAAGAAGACACTGTTTCCAAGTGATACCGTTTCTAGACAGACTGTGGCACCGTTCTTTAATCTGTTTTTTCTTTTTAAATTTAATTTATAATGGTCATATTTGAGTAATTTAAATGCACTTATATAATTAATATTTATTTTTAGACATTTCACCTAATAGTATGAGGTATGAGGTGCAAAATACATGCATTCTGTCGGCTCCAACATGTGCACTCCAAAATAAAAATAAAAATGTGGCATTGGAACAAAGAGACGAGCAGAAGCATGAGCATTTTAAAAAGTGAACCGATACATGAAATAAGAAACATATGAAGAACACACAAATCATTCTCAAATACAAAGTCTAGACTACCGTAGAACAGAGCCCAAAATATCTTCGCAATACCAACTCCACGAAGAACACAAGCTAGTATCTAATTGGAAGATAGAGCACCAGACTTACGATACTTTATTTTTCACAAGAGGACTCAATACTTGAATCTACTTTATCCTACAAGTCCAGAGTTTCATAGAATAACACTCAGAGCACTTTTAACCTTTTCTCATCATCTTTTCTCTATTGTGTATTGTTTTAGCTTTTGAGTAGTGTGTGTGTGTGTGTATTAAAACACACACTATCTCCTGCACTAAACTAAAGGATACAAGTTATCCTTCCTCTCATACCTTTTTACATTTGTTTACTCCCATGGATAAGTGTGGAATAGGTCCTTGTGTGACCTGGTAGTTTATACTCACAAAGAACAGTGGAAGATGTCGTGTGACCTGGAAAATCTTGTGGAATGTTGTTTACCTCGATCCAGGGTGTGGATCAAGTTTATTAATATAAAATACTTGGTGGAAGGTGATCACCAAGTGGAGTGGATTAGGTATTGGCTTGATACTGAATCAATTGTTTTATCTGCTGTGTTGTTTAATTTAGTTTTTCTCCATTTTGCTATATATTTCAGAAATAACTAGACTTTACTTTGATAGTTACTCTTGGATAGAATTTATAATTGTCTTGCCTTATTAGAATAGATTCAAAAGTAGTATCAATAACTCATATTGATATTACTAAGAATTAATCAATCTTTTGAGAGGTTATTTTAATATTCAAACTTTTATAACTGTATTACCTTGATTGACTAGGCTGTATTTATTTTTATTGGGGAACCGTTTTAAGAAAACTTTTCAATAATTTTTTTTATAGATACTCAATTAACCCCCCTCTTGAGTACTCTACTCCGAACAATAGAGTTGATTCCTACACTTTACAAATGATTTATGGATCATTTTCCTAAAATATCAAAATAATCTGTATGTGTTTGCTCAGTTTTGAGTATGCCACTTGTTCCTTTACTAAAATTAACGAAAATTTTAAATAATGACACATTTGGAGTTATACTGGTCACACTGTGCATCAAATTGAGGTGCGAATGATTCCTACCTATCACAAATTACCGATGGATCATTTTCTAAAAGTATCAAAACAATATGAATGCATTTTCTTAGTTTTCAGTATGTCGGTTTTTTTTACTAAAATGTCATTTCAAACTAGAAACACGCATTTTGAGTCATATAGGTCGCATTGTGAATTGGTTTGATATGATACTTCTTTATAAACATTAAAAATGATTTATGAATTTTTTTTCCTAAATTATCAAGATAATCAGAGTGCGTTTTCATGATTTTCAATGAGTGATATGTTTTGAACTAAAATATCCATTTTAAACTGATAACATACACTTTTAGTCATACCGTCCATATCGCGCATCAGATTGAGATTTAGTTGATTCCTACACATAAAAAATGACTCATAGATCATTTTCCTAAAGTATCAAAATAATCTGAATGCGTTTTTTCAATTTTCAGTATGTCACTTGTTCTTTTTACTTAAATTAATGTCAATTTTAAATAAAAATACACGCTTGAAATCATAGCAGTCACATTGTGCATCGGATTGAGGTATGGTTGACTCTTACATGTAAAAAATGACTCATGGATCATTTTTCTAAATTATCAAAACAATCCAAATGTGATTGCTCAGTTTTCAGTATGTCACTTGTTCTTTTTACTAAAATTAATGTCAATTTTAAATAAAAAGATACATTTTGAGTTATATCGGCCACACCGTGCATCATATTGGGGTGTGACTAATTTTTACACCTCAAAAATGACTTATATATTATTTCTATAAGGTATCAAAACAATATGAATGTGTTTGATCAATTTTCAGTATGCCAGTTGTATTTTTTTACTAAAATGTCATTTCAAACTGGAAACATGAATTTTGAGTCATACTGATCATATCATACATTAGTTTGACATGATAATTATTCATACACATCACAAATGACATATGAATTTTTTTCCTAAATTATAAAGACAATCAGAGTGCGTTTTATTGGTTTTCAGTGAGTGACACATTTTGAACTAAAATGTCAATTTTAAACTGATAATGAACACTTTTAGTCATACCAGTCATACTGTGCATCATATTGAGGTGTGGTTGATTCCTACATGTCAAAAATGACTCATGGATCATTGTACTAAAGTATCAACACAATCCAAATGCATTTTCTCAGTTTTTAGTATGTCACCAGTTCTTTTTTCTAAAATTATTGTCAAATTTAAATAAAGAGACACACTTGGAATTATACCGGTCAAACCATGAATTATATTGAGGTACAATTGATTCCTACATGCCAAAAATTATTTATGGATAATTTTTCTAAAGTATGAAAACAATCCGAATTGATTTTCTCAGGTTTTAGTATGTCACTTATTCTTTTTACTAAAATTAATGTCAATTTTAAATAAAAAGACACACTTAGAGTTATAGCGGTCACACTATGCATCCTATTGAGGTGCGGTTGATTCATAAACATCAAAAATGACTTATGGATCATTTTACTAAAGTATCAAAATAATACAAATGATTTTTCTCAGTTTTCATTATGTCACTTGTTCTTTTTACTACAATTAATGTCATTTTTAAATAAATAGACATAATTGGAATTATACCGGTCACATCATGCATCATATTTAGGTAAGGTTGATTCCTAAATATCAAAAATGAATTATAGACCATTTTTCAAAAGTATCAAAATAATCCGAATGTGTTGGCTCAGTTTTCAGTATGTCACTTGTTCTTTTTACTAAAATCAATGTCAATTTAAAATAAATAGGCATGCTTAGAGTTATAACGGTCACAATATGCATTCGATTGAGGTGTGGTTGATTCCTACACATCAAAAATGACTTATGGATCGTTTTAATAAAGTATCAAAATAATAAAAATGAATTTTCTCAGTTTTCAGTATGTCACTCGTTCTTTTTTACTAAAATTAATGTCAATTTTAAATAATTAGACACACTTTTAGTCATACCGGTCACACCGTGCATCATATTTAGGCGCAGTTGACTCATACACATTAAAAATGACTTATGGATCATTGTCCTAAATTATCAAAACAATAAAAATTTATTTTCTTGGTTTTCAATATGTCATTTGTTCTTATAACTAAAATTAATGTCGATTTTAAATAAAAAGAGACACTTTGAGTCATACCAGGCACATCGTGTATTGGTTTGAGGTGTGACTGATTCTTACATGTAAAAAATGTCTTATGGACCATTTTCTTAATGTATCAAAACAATATGAATAGTTTTTCTCAATTTTGAGTATATCAATTGTGTTTTTTACTAAAATTTATGTCAATTTTAAATAGAAAGAAGCACTTTGAGTCATACCTATCACACTTTGTGTCGGATTGAGGTGTAAATGATTCCCACACATCCAAAAGTATCTAAACAAACATTAAATACCAATGTTATCACGATTTCCATTTTCTTTCTTTGTTTAACTGTCAACACTACATATTGACTTGATGTTCTTAGTTGAAAACCCTTTCTCATTATTGAAATCCAGGATAGTGGTGGAAGCTCATGTTCCCACTATATCATGAGAAATGACTACAATGGGCACATGATCTTCCTCCACTCTTCTGGTTTTCAACGAGAAATGTTTTTTTTCTAAATAACATCAACTCTATACAGTGTTGGAAACTCAAAAAAGAGATGTAATGGAAATCATAAATATTTGTGAAAAAACTAAGTGTTGGATAAAATAATAAGGAAATTAACTTACAAATAGTAGATAAAATGATGAAAAAATAATTAAATAATTAGTAGGAATTCATCTTTTCATGATGGTTGTATACATTTTTGACCCATTTCTTTGTTGTCATTATCTCAGTTGCAACCTCGAAGCCCAATATCTCACGAGCATGTGTAGCTTCGAACAAAGCACCCTAACTCAAACAAAGGAATCAACCTGTATAAGAAAAAAATTATCATGTGAGTAATACTAAAAATCAATAAATTAAATATATATATGAAACAATCCATTACTTATATGAAAGTCACATATTCATTCTATTTGTGTACATTCTGTTATCAGGTTTGCTGCCCATTCATTTCTAATAAAATCTATATCATCTTGTGAATATGAGTCTTTTCAACAATCATAGTTGTATTGGAAAAATATAAATACACAAAGTATTAATAAATATTTTAAATGAAATAGTAATTATCTTTGACAATACATCTTCAGGGATGCTAGTTTTTCATGGAATATGATCTCTCTTATAAATTTACAAATATAATAACTATAATATTTTCTATTTGTTTGTTTCAGACACAATAGAAACATTGAAAAAAATAAGTAATTTTTTTTATATGTGTTTGGATAGTGAAATATTATTATATATATCCTAAAACATGTCTAGTTGTATAACTTTTCATCATACTTGTGCTTATCTCCTAGCCTCATTCTTTGTTTTTCACAATATTGATGCACCGCCCTATTATAACAGAATCCTTGTAAAAAATAATATAAATTATATAACTTTAATTTTAGTTCTAAAACATTGGATGTAGTGTATTAATTATTGAAAAACATCATCATGTGTGGTCATTTTGTTGGGTATCTGTAACACCCTGACCCCATTTTTCTAGAGTCGATGTATTATTTTATTACATTAACATGATCATAAGAAAATCAAATACAGAAGGACCGACCAGTTTAGTAGCCTTGGAAATACTATATATAAACATACTATTTACATTACATCTTGAAATGAAAAACAACATATTATCCCATTTGAAAACTATCATATCCCCTAGTATATCCCTAAAGGTCAATCATAATATACTTCTTCACATCCTGGGGAAAAATAAAACATATGAAAGGGGTGAGCTCAGATACTCATTAAGGATAAAAAATACAGTGGAAGATATCATAAATGAGCATAAAATTTTAAGGCAAGGTATAAAACTGAAACACAAGACTTTTAAACACAATATTCAGCATAATATGGAAAGAATAAATCAAATAATACCATTTAAACTTTCACATGGATATTCCACTAGTCGAATAATCACATATAATATCAATAACTAATCTCATAACGGGGAAATGCATAATGCCGGACATCATAATCATACTGTCAAGGCCTCACTCCAAGACCATTACTATACCGTCAAGGCCTTATTCCAAGACACTAGTTTGTCTCATGAGACCTACCGATGCATCAGGGGTCTATAGTGGGCCGCGCCTGTCATTTATTAAGTCTAATACATTCCTCTTATGAAAAGGAAAAAACATAACATAAACATTCATATTAAAATTAGCACATGAATTGTTAATACTTTAACCATAAACCATGAATGGTATTAACATAGAAAATCTACAATCAAATATATCATAAACCCTTCAATACAATATGGAATTTTTTACCATAATAAGTTCACCTCGAATAAGTATAAAATCCAAAAAGGATGTTGACATAGATGAAAATAATTTAATAAATTCATTAAAATTATTTGAGGGAAATATCCCTTTTTTACTTTGAAATAATTTAGAAGACACACAATTATAAAAGAAAATATTTCTTTTGAAAATAACCTTATAAGATTGTAAGGAATGCTTTAAAATATTAAGGCATCATAATAGTGGAAAATAGCCGCTTGCGCTGTATAAGTTAAAAAATATGATTTCCTTAATTTGTCAAAAAGGTTATAAAGTACCTCATTTGGAAAATTATGAAAAGATTCCTTTCAAAACATTTTTTAAAAATTCAAACATGGGTAAAAATGACTTTAAAAAATTGTCGATAATATTTTTAATTAAATTTTAAGAAACATGGACATGGATGATAACGTTGAGTCAATAAGGTTTCCTTATGAATTTTCCATTCCTTTATGTTTTGAAAATCATAAACACTCTATCTCAAGGCAAATTCTTCTCCCCTAAGATTTAACTTAATAAGGAAAATTTTCCTTCCCCAAGGAAATTTTATCCTTACCTTTGTTTTCATTGTTCATGTTATAGTTTCTCTAGATCTAACTCTTTTTATTTCTAAATTTAAAATTCAGTTTCACATCTAAAACCTCAGAATCCTATAAATACTTAGATATAAAGTATTCTATTTTCAGATTCATAATTCAGGTTCCGAATTCTCTGAATAAAGGTTCCGAATTCTTTGAAATTCAGGTTCCGAATTCTCTGAAATTCAGACTCTGAATTATCTGAAATTCAGACTTCGAATTCTCTGAATTCAGGTTCCAAATTATCTAAAATTTAGGTTCTGAATTATCTGAAATTCAGACTCCGAATTCTATGAAATTAAGATTTCAAATTCTCTGAAATTCAGACTCTGAATTCTCTAAAATTCAGAGTCCAAATTCTCTGAAATCCAGACTCCAAATTCTCTAAAATTCAGACTCTGAATTCTCTGAAATTCAGATTCCCAATTCTCTGAAATTCAGACTCTGAAATCTCTAAAATCCAGGTTCCGAATTCTCTAAAATTCAAACTCATAATTCTATGAAATTCAGACTCCGAATTCTCTGAAATTTAGACTATGAATTCTATGAAATTAAGACCCTGAATTCTTAGAAATTCAGACTCCGAATTCTCTGAAATTCAGAATCCAAATTCTCTGAAATTCAGACTCCGAATTATCTGAAATTTAGACTCTGAATTCCTCTAAAATTTATAATCTAAATTATCTAAATCCAGACTCCGAATTCCTCTGAATTCAGACTCTTAATTCCTCTGAATTCAGACTCCGAAATCTATATAATTAAGATTCCGAATTCTTTGGAAAACAAAATCCGAACATTCATGATATATAGTCTCCAAGTGTTTATTTTCTTAGACTCTGAACATTATTTTTCTTTAGACTCTAGAAAATTAGATTTGGTCAAGCAACCTTATTTTGCTCACACTTATTATAGTTATGAAATGATGTCGTACAATCTGTTTCTAACTAACCGTTGTTTGAGTGATACATGTACAGGTCCCTCTGAGATTCAAGGAAAAATATGACCGTTTGAGGAGGGAGTCGACCGTTGGAGAAATTACTATAAATAGAAGCTCATTTGAACGAGATCATAATTTTTTTTGATGAACATGTTGATCACTCTAGAGATTACATGCTGCTGAAGTGATTTCTAGAGAGAGAGACTCTCTTACATTTTGCATACTGAATATCTTGTTCAGCTTGCTTCATGCGACTCCGATTTTTGTTGTGTGCAATCAAAGGCTTCTAGGGATATGAAGACAGATGTGCCGACTACCTTAAAGCTTGAGGACTTACTTGGTTAGGAAGACAGATGTGCCGACTACCTTGAAGTTCAAGGGCTTGCGGGGATAGCAAGACAGGTTTCGATATTCCTATCGAGGGATTACCCTAGGTGTGGGTAAGACATGCTTTCTTGAAAGTATAAATCAAAGGAACTTTATCCAAGGTTTTTGGATACCCTACTCTTTGGGATAAAAGATTTCATACTTGTTACTTGTTTTGTTTCAAGTTTATTTCCACTAAATTTTTATTAATAAGAAAAGTATAACTATCTTATACTTCCTTATACTTTTGTATACTCTGATATGTAAGATTCTATACACTTTAAGTTATAATCTTATTATTTTAAACTTTTCTTAAGTTTCATTTCTTGAACCATATTTCCAGAACCTAGAAAGTTTGTAGAACTAAAAGAGGTTTTGTGAATTAACCTTGTTTAACCTTGTTAAACATAGTTTTCCTTAAGGTTAAAAATGAAAGTTTTTTAAACTTACAATTCACCCCCTCTTGTATTTAAGAATCTACATCATTATCTTGATCCTACAATTGGTATTAGAGGAGGTATCTGAAATACTTATATTCACATATAAGTTTTCTTGCTCAAGTTTTCATTATTCTAAATATTTTCCTAGCTTAGGAATATTTATCCTTGTTAACAAACTTTCTCTATTAATAAGTTTTTGTGGAAATATTTTTTCTTTAAGATGGCAGGAATGAATGTTGGCTCGATTGACAATCTAAATCCTACTAGAGCACCTATTTTTATGGGAATGATTATGAATATTGGAGAGATCGTATGCAGATTTTTTTTATTAATACTGGATTGGACAACTTTGTTATGCTTACTGGAGATTACAAGATTCCTGATAAGGAAGTTAGAACTTTTACTAACCAAGAAAAGTAAGAATATCAACTAAACTACAAGGTACGCAATACTTTGTTGTGTTCCATGACCAAGAATATATATAGTCAAATTTATTCTTGTGAAGCTACAAATTGTATTTTGAATAAATTAGAAGTTACACATTTTGGTACATCCAAAGTTATAGAAACTAGAAGAGATATGATTAGAGAAGAATATCATAGATTTCTATTTCCTTATGGAGAACCAGTGAGAAAGGTACAACAAACGTTTATGACTATTGTTAACAGTTTACAATCTATGGGCGAGAAAGGTCTAGATGATGAGGCACTTGTGGAAAATATTATAGATATCATGCATAATGAGTGGGAATATAAGAGAACAACTATCGATGAGAATATGAAAGTATATCAAATTACTTTTAATGAGTTTTTTTGGAACTCTTATTCAACATGAGAAAAGAATGAAAAGAGATACCGATATGAATAAGAAGAAAAATGGTAATATAATTTTAACCTTTACTACTACTAAAGCAAAGAATCCTAAAAGGGTTACAAGATCCAAGTCTAAGAAATTCACAGTTTTATCTGAATCCAGTGAAAGTGAACATTCTGAGAATGAACTAGCTAATCTTGCTTGAAGGATGAACAAGATAGTTGAGAAGAATGACTTTCAGTATATATTTAAGAAGAAATAAAGAAAAGACAAGAAAGACTCATAAGTCACTTGTTATGAATGAAAAATAGCAGGGCATATAAGGACAGATTGTCCCATGCTTAATAAAAAGGATTGAAAGGAAAATAATTATAAAAGGAATATAAAGAAGTATTACAAGGATAAATCTAATAATGTTTTAAAATCCAATGACACCTGTAGTGCTAGTGGTGGTGACTCTTCTGATGAACCCTTAGAGTATGAATCTTCTGGTCAGAAGAATCTTGGTCTATTATCCAGACTACCCATAGAAAATTATTGTCTAATATTCAAGGTACACAATGCTGAATCCATAATTAATGTATCCTTGAATACAAATTATAGTGATAATAAATACTATAAGTCTTCAGATGAATAATCTTCTTCTGATGAAGATAATATATTACCTACTTATGAGGAAGTATCTAGGTTTGCTAAAATTCTTGAGAATGAAAATTCTGAACTCAAGAAAAATCTTGATAAGTTAAATTATAGAATTTATATTCTTACTAAAGAAGTATCAGATCTTTCTATAGATCTTGATAAGAAAATTTTTTATTTTGAAAGTATTTCAAAAAACCTTGAGGAAGTTAATTCTAAGAAGAATAAACTTTCTAAGGATCTTGGAAAAGTGATTTCTAAGAAAAATATTTTAGAGACTAACTCTAGTTCTAAAACTAATGTTTTTGAGGATAAAAACTTGGTTATTAAACTAAAGTCAAAAATATTTTCCTTGAGGAAGTGTTTGTCAAACTTTACCTTAGGTAAGGAAAATTTTGACAAGATGTATTCCCAAATTCAACCTCTAAGGAATAGTTCTAGTTTTGGTTATACTTATTCTAAACCAGTTTTTAGTAATAATTATTTTGTTCCTCAAAGTGATCCATTCTGAACTAAATGTCAGTGTGGTGGAAATTGGGAAAAAATTGTTTTTTAAATAAAACTCAGTCTTTAGGATTTCATAAAGCTTATTTTTCTAAGAAAATGTGGATACTTAAAATTTTTCTTTCTGAAATCTCCAGAACCCAGAAAGTTTGGATTCTGAAAGTCTAACACTCTTATTTTCAAGAAAATAAAGAAAGTACCAACAACAATACATGGTACGTGGATAGTGGATGTTCCTGGCATATGACTGGTAACAAAAAATTCTTTGAAAATATTATCAAGATGAAAGGAGGAAAAGTAAATTTCAGAGATAATGCTCAGGGAGAAATTATTGGTATAGGTAACATTGTTCTTCTTGAAAAAACTTTGATTTCAAATGTTTTATTTGTTAAGGTCCTTAAGCACAACCTCATTAGCATAAGTCAATTATATTATGAATGCTACCTTGTGGATTTTAGGAATGAAAAGTGCTTAGTACACAATTACAAGGAAGAGTTTATTCTTTCTGCCAATAGACAATATAATGTATACACACTAAACTTAGAAGACCTTAGGATCTAAGACCTACCTTGCCTTAGTGAAATTAGAGACCAATCCTAGTTATGTCATAGAAGGTTAGGACACTGTAACCTTATAAATTTATGTAAAATCTCTAAGAAAAGACTTGTTAAGGATCTACCAGAGCTTACACTAGTAGAAAAAAGGTCTTTAACGTCGGTTTTTTTTTTATTTTTTACGTCGGTTTTTAACCGACGTTGAAGTCGCCGACGTAAAAAATATGACTTTTTACGTCGGTTTTTGTAAACCGACGCCAAAAACAAATTTCAATTGCTTTTTTGCATCAGTTTTGTAAAAACCTGACGCCAAATAAACTCATCCGCGTCATTTTTGGCATCGGTTTCCCTAAAAACCGACGCCGTAAATGGAAATAACTTATTTTTGGCGTCGGTTTTTACAAGAACCGACGCCAAAAAGCAATTTTTATTGTTCTATGTTTTAGAGCATTTCCTAATCTTCGATTTGACTGGTCGTGGAGCTAAAACGGAGTTACGAATCAAAAGTTATGGCCGTCAGAAGTTGAACATGTCAAAGTATCGATTGATACAATATGTTTTAAAGAAAACAAGATAAACACAAGTTAAAATCACGTACACCAAATGTTATAAAATATACATAATACTTCAAACACATTTCGATTATTTTTTGATCTTCCATTGAAATGATATGTTGTTTATCATCATATCTCTTAAATTTAGCGTAGATCTCATGTGATAATAAAAACGACGATCGATAATTAAACTTACACCAATATTGGTAAATGTCATCCGAACGTTTTATATTTTTAACACAATAAAAAAAGTAAATCATCATTATTTTAAATCTAATCGATTTGTTTATAAATGAAGGACATTAATAATAATGAAAACGAATGAATATAATACGTACCGTAATCAAATTAATGATTGATGCCGCATTGAAAACTTGATTGAATCGAAGAGGATGAAAATGATAAATGAAGGACAAACATATTTATATATAGTAAATGAAAATATTTTCGATTGAGTTGTATGAAAATATAGGTGGGATTTTAAAAAGTTAAACGCGCGTTGTGAAAAAAATTGAAATTTTGATCCCGCGTATTAGTGAATACTATTTGGCGTCGGTTTTTAAATAAACCGATGCTAAAAAGATAAAAAAAAATACGTTTCGCGTCGGTTTTTAAAAAAACCGATGCAAAAAACAAAAAAACTGTTTTGGCGTCGGTTTTTATGAAAACCGACGCAAAAAGTAAAAAAAATATTTTTGGCGTCGGTTTTTCAAAAAACCAACGTCAAAACATAAAAAAACAATCTACCATGTGTTAGAAAATTTTTTAAGCTTCGATTTGACTGGTCGTGGAGCTAAAACGGAGTTACGGATTAAAAGTTATGGCCTTTGAAAGTTGGACTTAATTAACACTTCTTTTAGAGAAGATCAACTTCCAACATCCATAACTTTTAATCCGTAACTCTGTTTTTACTCCATGACCAGTCAAATCAAAGATTAGGGAATTATCTATAGGACTGTAATTTTTTTTTACATTTTTGGCGTCGGTTTTCATAAAAACCGATGGCATAACTTTTTTTTTTCACATCGGTTTTTAAAACAACCGACGCCAGATCATTTTTTTCATTATTTTTTCGCATCGTTTTTTTTAAAAACCGACGCCAAAAATAATTTTTTTTTTATTTTTTGGCATCGGTTTTCAAAAAACCGACGTCATAACTTTTTTTTTTATTTTTTCACGTCGGTTTTTAAAAAAACCGACGCCAAATCATTTTTTTCATTATTTTTTCGCGTCGGTTTTTTTAAAAACCGACGCCAAAACTAATTTTTTTTAGTTTTTGGCGTCGGTTTTTAAAAAACCGACGCCAAAACTTATCCGCAAAAATATTTTACGTCGGTTTATAAGAAACTGACGTCAAATTGACGACGTTAAAAATGATTTTTCTACTAGTGTTAGATTTGATTCTTCAAAAGTTTATGATCCTTGTCAATATGGAAAGCAACATAAATCAAATTTTAAATCAACCGGTGAAGACTCAACTACTAATGCATTATAGCTGGTGCATATGGATATTTTTGGTCCAACACGAACTGGAAGCATTGGAGGCAAATTTTATGTATTTGTCTTAGTTGATGATTACACTAGATTTATGTGGGTATATTTTCCAGCAAAGAAATCTGAAGATTTTTCTTATTTCAAAATTTTTAGAGCCCAAGTTAAAAATGAGAAAAATCTTCCATTGATAACTATTCATATTGATCATGGAGGAGAATTTCAAATTTCTGATTTTGAAACTTTTTTTAGTAGAAAAGGCAGTACTCATAACTTTTCAGCACCAAGAACTCCTAAAAAAAATGGTGTTGTTGAAAGAAGAAATTGAATCTTTCAAGAGATAACTAGAACCATGTTGATTGAATATTCAATAGCTAAACATTTTTGGTCTGAATCTGTAAGTATTTCTTGTTATACTATAAATCGAGTTTTGATTAGACCCTTTCTTAATAAAACCCCCTATGTATTGTGGAATGGTAGAAAACCTAGACTTTCATACTTCAAAGTATTTGGTTGCAAAGTATTCATTTTGAATACTAAATATAATCTTCATAAATTCGCACCCAAATATGAAGAAGGAATTTTCATAGGCTACTCCACAACTTCTAAGGATTATAAAGTTTTTAATAAAAATACTTGTACCGTTGAAGAAACAGTACATGTTAAATTTAATGAAACTAATCCTTTTGTTTTTAAATAGCCCCAACCTATATCTTCAGATGTATTTTCAAAATCTGATTATCAAACCTTAATAGAAGATCCTTCTGATAAGGAAAATGTCCAAGAAAATATTTCTATAGAATTTACCCCAGAACACTTTCTACCTTATGTTGATGAATATGTTTTACAAAATCAAAACCATTTGTTTCTAAAGAATCATCCCAGTGATAGTATCATTGGTAATGTAAATCAACCTGTAAGGACTATAATTTACTTAAGAAATGAAGTAGAACATCTAGCATTCCTTTCCCAATTAGAAAAAAAGCAATGATGAAGCTTTAGGTGATGATAATTGAATAAAAGCCATGTAAGATGAGCTAAATGAATTTGAAAGGAATAAAGTCTGGAACTTGGTTGAAAGACCTAAGGAGACATCTATTATTGGATTAAAATGTGTCTTTAGAAATAAATGTGATGAAAATGGATTCATAGTAATAAATAAGGCTAGATTAGTTGCTAAAGGCTATAATCAACAAGAAGGAATAGACTATAAAGAAACCTATGGTCCAGTAGCTAGACTTGAATCTATTCGTATTTTACTTGCCTTTGCACCATTATTTAATTTTAAACTTTTTCAAATGGATGTTAAATGTTATTTAATTAATGGTTATGTTTAAGAGGAAGTTTTTGTTGAACAAAATTCTGGTTTTGAAGACACAAAACATCCTGAACATGTTTTCAAACTTACCAAAGCTTTATATGGACTTAAACAAGCCCCTAGAGCTTGGTATGATAGACTTATAGGATTTTTGTTACAAAAAAATTATGTTAAGGGAAATTCAGATCCAAACCTTTTTATAAATAAAGATAAGAAAAATGTTTTGATTATTCAAATTTATTTTGATGACATTATATTTGGTTCAACTCAGCAATCTTTAACTGATTCCTTTGCGAATCTAATGAAATCCTAGTTTGAAATGAGTATGATGGGTGAGTTAACATTTTTCTTAGGTTTCCAAATTTCTCAAAAACCAGAAGGAACTTATATATCCCAACATAAGTATATTAAATATCTTCTTAAAAAGTATGGATATGAAAACACTAAGAGTATAAGTACTCCCATCGGTACCTCAAATTCACTTGATATTGATGAAGCTGGGAAACCAGTAGATCAAACATTATTTAGAGGTATGATATGAAGTTTAATATACTTAACAACCAGTCATCCAGACTTAATGTTTTCAGTATTCTTATGTGCAAGATATCAATTCAATCCTAAGGAATCTCATTTAAAGGCAGTGAAAAGAATTTTTTGCTACTTAAAGGGAACCATGGATTTATGACTCTTTTATATTTATGGAAATGATTTTGTTTTAAAAAGTTTTTTGGATGATGACTTTGGTGGATGTAGAATGGATAAAAAAAGTACATCTGGAACTTGTCATTTCTTAGGAGATTCATTAGTTTCTTGGTCATGCAAAAAGCAACACTCAGTAGCACTTTTCACTGCTGAAGCTGAATATGTAGCGTCCAGAAGTTGTGATCAAGTGTTGTGGATGCAACACACACTCACAAACTATGGTATGAGTTTTACCAAAACACAAATAATGTGTGATAATACTAGTGCCATTTCCTTAATTAAAAACCCTGCACATCACTCTCATTCAAAACACATAGATATTAGGCATCACTTTCTTAGGGATCACACACAAAAATGAGATATCATTCTTCAATTTATAGGAATACAAGATCAACTTGATGATATTTTCACAAAATATTTACCCTTCAATTTATTTAAATATATTAAACAGAAGTTCAAAATGATAAACATATGGTAAACTTCTATATTAACTTCTTGTTGAAACCTATCTCCTTACAGTAAGAAACTCATTTTCACAGGGGTATTACATTTTCTTGTTAATCTTAATTTTTTGTAATCTATTTTTTTTCGTAATCTAATTTTTTTTTCGTAATATTTTTTTTTCTTAATCAAATTTTTGTAATCAATTTTTTTTTAAATCTAAAGTTATTCAAGAATAATTTTCATAATTATGGATAATTTCCCTAAGCAATCCAAAAGTTATGTTTCCTTTCCTAAATTTTCGTAATCATATTTTTACTTGTTGGTATTTTCATTTGTTTTTAAAATTTACAGATTCACTTTTCCTTAAATCTGAATGTTTATCTTAAAAACCTCACAAGATCGGAACCTATCAAAATCCTTATTCAGTTATCATCTCAACCTTGAGATATTATCAAGAGTATTTCAACCGTTGGATTAATCAAGTAAGTTAAACCGTCACCTCAAATGCCTATATAAGGACCCCCCCGATGTTTTTCCCACATCGATTTCCAAGATTTGGTGTGTTGATGATTTACCCCTCTACTTAAGGCCGTTACGAATCTTCAAGTTTTTCTTAATTCCAAATGTCTGTGAAACCCTCTCCTTAGAAATAAATGTATTATGTAAAGGAAATCTCCAAGTGGAAGATTTATAGAGAAAGGTTGGTCGATCCGAAATTCTATGCTAAGTATGACTCTATCATTTCAAAGAATATAAAGCTAAATGGATGGGAGAGACTATGTGTCTCAAAACTGAAAGCGTAGGATCCGGCGTATCTGGAGTTTTTGATTGAGTTTTATGAGTCAACAAGTTTCTTCAACAAAGAAGGGAGAGACGAGTTTTATTTTAAGTGTTATGGAAATACCTACTCTCTTTCTTACACCAAGGCCACAAGTTTGATTGGAATTCCTTATGAAGGAGAAGCTGAGTTACGTACTTACAAGCTACTGGATGTATCGAGATATTTTGATAAATAGAAGGATCTATCTTGTCTTGGTCTTTCAGAGGTAAAGACTCCGAATATTCTTCATCTATCTACGAATTTCTGGATTCTTGAATTGTGGGTTCAAGGATTTATAATTATGAGGAAAGGAGATAAGGATACTCTGAAAAAGAGTGAGATCTATATTTTGGATTTCTTGGTGAACCTCAAGAAGATAAACTTGGTTAAGTATATCTTAGTTATGATTGATAACATCAAGAATGGAAATTTGAAGTCTCAAATTATCATGTATCTGGCTATTCTCTCCAAAATCATTGTTCTTTGTCTTTAATATTTCAAAATTCCATGCAGTTCCAAGATGATAAATTACAAGTTAATGTTGTTGAGTGATGATACCTTGAGAAGGATGAAGGCTGGATTTTCTAAAGAATCCAGAGAGTTCTATGATTTTCCTGAAGAAGAAGTAGAGGCTTTGTCAAAGAAACCAAAAGTGGTTGAAACTTCTAAGAATGGTGGAAGGAAGAGGAAGTCCAAGGAACTAGAAGAGAAAGGAAAAATTTCTATGGCCAAGGAAACTCAATCAGCACCACCAAAGCCAAAGAAGCAAAAGTCTTATCCCGATGAAGTGGTTTATAAGTGGAGAGAAGACAAGAAAAATAATAAACAAGGGGAGCCTAAGTTTGGCTTGGACCCTATTGAGGAAAAAGAGTTAAAGATAAAGCCCGCTGAAGATCTTGAGAAGAAACAGAAAGAAAAGAAGTAGAGGAAGAAGTTATCAGAGGCTGAAATTGTTCAATCCCTTCTCAAGGATACTGATAAAGCATCTGAACAAATACCAGTTCCTGAATCGTTTTTTCTAGAATCACTTTCTGTGACTCCAGGAAAGAAAGTGGTGATTCCGAAACCACATCACGAAGAAGAAATATTTGAAGAGGAATAAGAGGAAGAAGAAAAATAAGAATAAGGTAGTGGTGATACAGAGGACATAATAATTCAAGTGGAGGATTATTATGAGAAGGAGAGTCCTTCTGAGAATCTTTCAATCCAAACTTCTGAAGTAGAATTGTAAAAACTTGCTACACCAGTAAAAGATGAAAAGTTTTAGGAATAAGTAAACAAACCATCTAAAGAAGAAAGTAGAAATCATGATTTCCTCTATCCGGAAGATCAAGTGGTTGATGCCGAGAATGAAGAAGTTGATGAAGATAAGATTGTTCAGTTATGAGATAGTGAGCGCGAATCACCCAAAGCACAAGACATCATTCTGAGAGATGATAAGGGAAAACAGGTGGTAGTAGATACACCTAGTAAATATTTGGTGAAAAATAAAGAAGCTGGTGCTTTGTCGAAGAGGAAAACTGATGAGATAGAAAAAGAATCCTCACAAACCAAACACTCGGATTCAGAATCTTCCTCTCTTGGACATGATTTTGTTGTTCAGTCTTTGAAAAAGATGGTTGGAACTATTAATTTATTCCCAAGTATAGACTCAAGATGCCAGATGCTTCAGCATACGATGAATCAAAAATCAAATTCAATTTCCATGATTATGGATAAATGTGTCAGACTCGAGGTAGATTTTAAATCTTTCCTCATTGGTTATAAGGCTCATAAAAGATCTTGTAAGAAGATTACAAGCTGGTCAAGGAAGACAATAGAAGAAATGATAATCTTTGATGAATTTCATGATAATGTCAAAGATTAATTTAACACCAAATATGGTAAGATCAAGGATCTTACTAATAGTTTTGAGGAAAAGCTAAGTCTTGAACAGACTACTCGGAAAAAGGGAGTTAAGGATCTGAATGGAAAGATTAATTTTGTGTCTATGAATTGGAAGAGGGAAAGGGATCTCAGAATAAAATTTTAAGAAAATATTGTTAAGCAAGAAGAAGTCTTGAAGGTTCAGGAAGATATTCTTAAGGATTAGGAAGAAAAGATAAAAGCCTTACAGAAGAAAAGTGAAGATTAGGATCAGTTTCTCAAGCATATGGAAGAAGATCACAAGGAGCTCAAGAAGATGAAAACTATTGTAAATAAGTTAATTCCTAAGGAGAAACAAGGATAATTCCATTCCATTCTGATCTTTTGTTGTATTTTCTTAATTGTACAAATTCTTTCAATCTTAATGAAATTTTGGTTGTTCTCCATATATTTGGTTGTTTAATACTAATATTTCAGGTACTATATTTTTTTTCCCATTCTCTTTATTCCTTTTTGAAAATCAAAAAGGGGGGAAAGGAATGATAAAAAGAATACTAGGTAAGAATATATTTCCCTAAGTAAGGGGAAGTTCATCCAAGGGAAAGTTCTTATCAATGAATATTTTTTAATGCAAGAAAATGAAAAATCTCATTCAAGAAATCAAGAATACGATCCTTAGGGATTTAAAAGACTAAGGGGGAGTTAGTCACATTCACTATAATACATAAGTAAAGGGGGATACATTTTTATTTTCAAGTCCATAAAAATTCTAAGTCCATATATTCTTTTTCATAAGGATGTTTGTGCTTTCCAAAAAGGGGGAGATTGTTGATTCAATAAGGTTTTATTATGAATTTTACATTCCTTTATGTTTTGAAAATCACAAAAACTCTATCTCAAGGAAAATTCCTCTCCCCTAAGATTTACCTTAATAAGGAAAATTTTCCTTCCCTAAGGAAAGTTTCTCCTTAACTTTGTTTTCATTGTTTATGTTATAGTTTCTCTAAATCTAACTCTTTTTATTCCTAAGTGTAAAATTTGGTTTCACATCTAAAATATCAGAATCCTATAAATACTTAAATATCGAGTATTTTGTTTTCAAGTTCTGAATTCAGGTTCTGAATTCTCTGAATAAAGGTTCTGAATTCTCTGAAATTCAGGTTCTGAATTCTCTGAAATTCAGGTTCTGAATTCTCTGAAATTCAGACTACAAATTCTCTAAAATTCAGACTCTAAATTCTCTGAATTCAGGTTCCTAATTCTCTGAAATTTAGGTTCTGAATTCTCTGAAATTCAGACTCTGAATTCTCCAAAATTTAGACTCCGAATTCTCTGAAATCTAGACTCCAAATTCTCTGAAATTCAGATTCTGAATTCGCTGAAATTCAGACTCCGAATTCTATGAAATTCAGATTCTGAATTCTCTAAAATTCAAACTCTGAATTCTCTGAAATTCAGACTCCAAATTATCTGAAATTCAGGTTCCAAATTCTCTAAAATTCAGACTCCAAATTATCTTAAATTCAAACTCTGAATTCTATGAAATTCAGACTCATAATTCTCTGAAATTCAGACTCCGAATTCTATGAAATTCAGACTCTGAATTCTCTGAAATTCAGACTCCGAATTCTCTAAAATTTAGACTTCGAATTCTATGAAATTTAGACTTTGAATTCCTATAAAATCCAAACTCTGAATTCTCTGAATTCAGACTCTTAATTCCTCTAAATCCAGACTCTGAATTCCTCTAAATTCAGATACCTAATTCCTATGAATTCAGATGCTAAATTCCTCTGAATTCAGATGCTGAATTCCTCTGAATCCAGACTCCAAAATCTATAGAATTCAGATTCCGAATTCTTTGGAAAACAGAATCTGAACATTCATGATTTATAGTCTCCAAGTGTTTATTTGATTAGACTTCAAACATTATTTTTCTTTAGACTCTGGAAGATTATATTTGGTTAATCAATTGTATTTTTCTCACACTTGTTATAGTTATGAAACAATTTCATACAATCTGTTTCTAACTAATCGTTGTTTGAGTGACACGTGTACTGGTCCCTCCGAGATTCAAGGAAAAATATGACCGTTGGAGGAGGGAGCTGACCATTGGAGAAATGCCTATAAACAAGATCTCATTTGAACGATCTCATATTTTTTTTTATTAACATGTTGATCAATCTAGAGATTACATGCTGTTGAAGTGATTTCTAGAGAGAGAGAGACTCTCTTGCTTTGTGCGTACTGAATATCTTTTTCATCTTGCTTCGCGCGACTTCGATTGTTGTTGTGTACAATCGAGGGCTTCCGAGGATAGAAAGACAGAGGTGTCGACTACCTTAAAGTTCGAGGACTTCCTTGGTTAGGAAGATAGAGGTGTCGACTACCTTGAAGTTCAAGGGCTTATGGGGATAGCAAGATAGCTTCCGATATTCCTATCAAGGGCTTACCCTAGGTGTGGGTAAGACAGACTTTCTTGAAAGTATAAATCAAGGGACCTTTATCCAGGGTTATTGGATACCCTACTCTTTGGGATAAAAGATTTGATACTTGTTACTTCTTTTGTTTCAAGTTTATTTCCACTTCATTTTGATTAATAAGGAAAGTATAAATATCTTATACTTCCTTGTACTTTTGTATACTCTAATAATCAAGATTCTATATTCTTTAAGGTATAATCTTTTTCTTGTAAACTTTTCTTAAGTTTCATTTCTGGAACCATATTTCCAAAAACCTAGCAAGTTTATAGAACTAAAAGAGGTTTTGTGAATTAACCTTGTTTAACCTTGTTAAACATAGTTTTCCTTAAGGTTAATTTTTTTTTAAACTTACAATTCACCCCCTCTTGTATTTGAGCATCTGCATCATTATTTCGATCCTACTGATAAGGATTTCCCAGTAGATAATTACGTTTAAGCAATCTTGAATAATAAAGAGATTGTGAAATTAACCCTTACCTTATACTTTCCTTTAGTCGAGGGTGAGTTAACCTCTTTTATAGTGGTTAAAACATTTTATTCAATTATACCAGAACCATATCCATCTTTATTATATTATATATGATCCTATTATATCATTTTCGTAATAATATTTCAGTATTACTATTGTTTTAGGTGTTAACTGCTTCGTTTTCCCATTCTTGTTTTTTTCATGTAAGTCATGTTTTTTATGCATAGGATATATTTTATTCATATCCAAAATGAAATTAAGTTCATAATTATATTTTTTACTCATTATATAAATTTTATAATCATTATTTAATGGTTAATGTGGAGAATGAATCTCACCGCGTCATGGAGATGGTAGGCCGTACGTACGCATGAGCGATGATATCATTCCCTTGATGGTTAAATGAAATGGAATTGGATGGTATATTAATTATATAGAATAATTATCATGTTATATTCATTATTTATATCCATTATACTCATCATTATACCCATCCAAATAAATTAGTGTTGAATAACATATTACACCACAGGGTTGAGATGGTAATTAGTACATACGCACACATGGTGATATTGTTATTCATATGATGGATAAAATGACAAATATGGTTTTTAAATGATCAAAATAACATATAATATATGTAAGATACTGTATTTATTATTTTTATGTGAAAAAACATATAAATAGTAAGTATAAGAAGAAAAGAACTTTGAAAGAGTTGATAAAAAATTACCTCCGTGTCTCCTTTTGGTTTGTACAAAAGGAATCCTTAGGTTGGATTTCTGCCCAAAGTGTGGCCTCTAAGATGAATTGATGGAAGTTGGGAGAAGAAGTGGGTAGGGTTTGGATAAGACAAATGTCTTTGTAGGTGTGAATTAATGAGAAGGAGAATTTCCCTTTTATAAGAGAGGAGAGGGGTACTTTGGGAAGATCTTAAAATATTAATTTATTATAAATTGATTTTCAGGTTCAAATAGCTCCAAAGTGATTTATTTCAAGGATAATATGAGTATGGGTCTGAATAATCTCATAATTTTTTTAGATAAGGTTAAGTCACAAAATTAACCTTATTTTTGGGATTAACCCTTTGTTAAACAATTTAACTCTTATAGCGTCTTCTTGTATTTTTACACTATAGGGTTAATGTAGTTACTATAAAATGCCAAAAAAACCCAATTAGATCATTTATAAAATATTTCACACAATCCTAGTTAGTTGGATGAACCTGATATTTTTTTTTAATTTTATTACATTTAATTAAATATTATTTATTTTAAAGTATCATTTATGTCAATTTTGATACTATTCAAAATTTGAATTTTGAAAAATATCAAACCAACATGATAACTTAAAACCAATACTTCTAATATATTACTAAAATGTATATGTTATCTATAAAATTCTTCGATGTCATTAATTTAGTCAAATTATATTTATTTTAATATTTTTAATAACATTTAATTGATTCTTTCTTTAATAATTCAATTACTGCATCATTATTGTGTCACCATTTAATTTAATTATTTATTTTATAAAATTATAAATAAATTACCATTATGTATATAATAATTTTATATTTATAAATACTATTTATAGTCGACCATATCACTTATATATCCTCATATTAAAAATGATATAGTTAATAAATTTTGAATATGACATTTTTAACTCTTCTTTAAATAAAATATAATAAATGTCCTAATCTAACAAAAGTGAATTAAAACGGATTATAATTTCAACCTAAGTTTGATTTTTTTCAAAACAAACTTATCCAATGAAATTAGGACAAGTGTTAGGGTAATATTATATTATTATAATATTAATTTTACCTTTAATTACCCTATTTACCTTTAACTGTGGTAAATAAAATCCAAAAGGTACCATTCGACAAAAATTATTTTGATCTTATTAGACCATATATTTCATACTGATTACAACCATGTATGTATGTTTTTCAAAATTCAATTCACAAAAATGGAAAAATTACATTTAATGCAAATCCTGTAGATGTGGCTGGAAGGAAAGTAAAAGAGACGTTCAAAAGTTTAATAAAATTTTATATCCAATTCTATTATAAAATGATTCCAATGAACTATATCGGATTAATATATGTATTATTTATCTATTGTGACTTTAAAATCAATTTATAGTAAAATAATTATTTAAATGAAATAGTCAGTTTTTAACAACAATGCAATATTTTTTACTATTCATCAAAAATTGAAACTTTTCATAAAATTGCCAAAAATTCCACCCTAAGATAATTTTGAGACTTTTAATTCAAAAATGAATTATATTTTTAAAAATAAACATTATAAATTTCATAATTTGGTTAATACTATTTATAACCGCTATTTTAAATGGCTAGTTTGGAAGGTCATGGTGTGATCAAACTCGATGTTGCATGCAACATAAGCTATTGAATTATTTAAAAGGAAGCGTACTGTGGAATCTTTGGGTGTTATATTCTTCTCTCATTCAAATAATTTCATCCTCAAAATTTCTAGAATATCACTTCATAAAAAGATTCATGTGGTTCTTCATCATAAGTTCTTCAGGTTCCCATGTCGCCTTTTCCATTTTATGGTTTCTCTAAAGAACCTTTACTAGACGAGTCATCCGATTTGTCAACACTTATTCTTTGGTATCAAGAATCTTGATAGGATATTCATAATAAGACATACCAGGTTATATTTCTATTTCTTTTTAGGTGAGTACATGTGTTGGTTCTGACATATATTTCCTTAACATTGATACGTGGAACACATCATAAACTTTGGAGAGACTTGGCGGCATTTCCAAATGGTATGATACGGCTCCAATTAGTTCTAGAACTTACAAAGGTCCAATGTACCTAGGACTTAATTTACCCTTATTATTGAATCGTATGACACCCTTACATGGAGATACCTTCAAGAAAACATGATCTTCCACTTGAAATTCCAAATTCTTCCTTCAGTTATCACCATAGCTCTTTTTCCTACTTTGAGCTATTTTGATATGATTCGGAATAGTTTTTACCTTTTTTATCATCTCCTCAACAATTTATGGGCCTATGAGTTTTCTTTCACCAACATAATCCCAACAAGTTAGTGCTTGACATCTCTTTTCATATAATTCTTCATATGGTGCTATCTGTATACTTGAATGGAAGCTGTTGTTATAAGAAAATTTACAAGAGGTAAATAATGATCCCACATACCTTGAAAGTCAAGAGAGAAATATCTAAACATGTCTTTTAAGGTTTGAATAGTCCTTTCTGATTTTCCATTAGTTTGAGGGTGGTAGGCAGTGCTCAAACGAAGCTCAGTATCTAGGGCCTTCTGAAGAATTTTCTAGAATAGTTATGTAAAATGGGGATCACGGTCAGAAAAAATCAATAGGGGTAAACTATCAAGTCTTACAAATTTATTAATATATAGTCTTGATAAACGTTCAAGTGTTAAATCTTCTTTTATTGCTAAAAATGTACTGATTTGGTAAGTTAATCAACAATAACCCATATCACATCATTTCTTTTGGGAGTCTTTGGTAGGCCCCTAACAAAGTCCATCATAATATCATCCCATTTCCACACAGGTATAAAAAGAGGTTTCATGAAACCTCTAGGATGTTTTCTTCCATCCTTCACCTATTGAAAAACCAAACATCTCAACACATAATCAACAATCTCCCTCTTATTTTTGTCCCACAAAAAATGTTCCTTCAAATATCTATACATATTAGTGCCACCGAAGTGTATAGAGAAATTGGAGCTATGAGTATCATCCAATAATTCCATTTTTAGTGCAAGTATAGTAGGAACACAAAGCCTATTCCCAAATTTCAAAGTACCATCTTCAAATATGAAGTCAATCAGTCTCCCATAATTCAGACCTTTAATTTTCTTTTGAAACTCCACATCATCAGACTGAGAAATTTTTATCCTTTCTAGTAAATAAGGTTTTACAACCATTTGAAAAAGTAGTGATGTTTCTCCTTCCATGATAATTCCCATTTCCATTTTTACTAGATCCATAAACATAGGATCCATTTTAACTCTCATTTTATTTAGAACTCCATGGCCTTTTCTACTCAAAGCATCGGTCACCTTATTTGCCTTCCCTGGGTGGTAGTGTATTGTGAAATCACAATACTTGAGTATATTAAGCCATATCCTTTGTCTCATGTTGAGTTATTTCTTTGAGAAAATATATTTGAAACTCTTATGATCAATATATATCTCACATCTTTCACCATAGAGATAGTGTCTCCATATCTTTAGAGAAAATATTACTGCTGCTAACTCCATATCATGAGTTGGGTAGTTTCATTCATGAATTTTTAATTACCTTGATGCATAAGCAATAGACCTATCATTCTGAATAAGGAAACAACCAAGTTCTTTCCTTGATGCATCACTATAAATCACAAACCCATCATTCCCAGATAGTAGAGTCAAGATAGAATAATTGACTAATCTTCTACTAAATTATTCAAAACATTCTTCACACTCTTTTTTCCAAATGAATTTAACCCCTTCATGTGTGATCTTGATTAATGGGTTTACCAATCAGGCAAAATTATGGATGAAACGCCGATATTAACCTGCTAAACCAATAAAACCATGTACCTCAGTTATACTCATCGGTGCTGGCCATTCTTGGATTGGTTTTGTTTTTTCAGGATCAATAGATATTCCATCTTTGGAGACAATATGGAAAAGAAAAGAAATTTCTTGAATCCAAAATTCATACTTGCTAAATTTCCTATATAGTTTATTTATTCTAAGAGTCTTCAGAACAATTCGCAAGTAGTTCTCATGGTCTTCATAGATTTTGGATTATACCAAGATATCATCAATAAATACTACAAAAAAATCATCAAGATATTACTTCAACACTATGTTCATTAGATCCATGAAAACAGAGGGTGTATCAATCAATCCAAATGAAATTACCATAAATTCGTAATGACCATACCTCATTCAGAATGTTGTATTTAGAATATCTTCCTTTTTTACACATAATTGATGATATCCAGAACGGAGTTCAATTTTCAAAAAATATTGATCTCCATGAAGTTGATCAAATAAATCATCAATGTGAGGCATGTGATACTTGTTCTTTATTGTAATGGAATTGATTTCTCTATAATCAATGTATAGCCTCATTGATCCATATTTCTTCTTAAAAAAAAAGAACTGGGGATCCCCATGGAGAAACACTATGGTGAATAAATCCCTTATTACTTAACTCCTATAGTTTTTTTTCATATCTAATAATTCCACAGTGTCCATTCTATAAGGAGTCTTTGATATTGGTCTTATATCAGGGATTGAATCAATAGAAAACTCAACTTTACGCTCTGAGGGGTGTCCAGGTAAATATTCCGAAAAAACATCAATGTATTCCTTTATAATAGGTACATCCTAAATTTAAATATTTATTTCTTAATCCTTAGATGTTATTTCCTCTTCCCCCCTAAGAATCTCATTTAGTAAATCTAATGGGGGTGGATTTTTATAAGAATCAGGTGATGAAGTTTCTGATCTAAAGACAATGGATTCTACATCATCCTCACAAATCATAACTTCCTTCTTCTTGCAATAAGTTTTCTCATCATATTTTTATATAAAATCCATACCAAGGATTATATCAAAGTTGACTATAGGTATGATAATAAATTCAGTAGATAATGCTTGTTTATACACCATAATGTGAACTAACTGACACATATTTGTTGCAATGAGGCTTCCCTTAGGGGGTTTTAATGACAACACCCTTGTTAAAATGAATTGGAAATATCTATTTTTTAAATATAAATAGGAAGATATAAAGGAATTAGAGGATCCAAAATCAAATAAATCTTTTACTAAATTTTAGGATATAATTATAGTAACTTCTACAACATCATTAGGAGTTTCAACCTCAGTAGTTGTGATCGCAAAAGCTTGGCCTTTCTCCCTTGGTGTTTTTTGAGGAAAGTTTCATTGATGCTTAGGAAAATCATTTGCATAATGTCCCATTTCTTTACATCTGTATCATTGAACATTGACAACTTCTTTATTACCCTTGCAATCACGATCTTGGTAGCCTTTTTATCCACACTTGTAACAAAATCCCATCCCCTTTAGGAAATTATGGAGGTGTTTCTTCCCAAAATTACTACAGGGTGGAAAGTTAGCTTTTCCCTTCTTTCCCTTATTTCATTTCCTAGAGTTTTCAACAACCCTATTCTTCTCTTGATTACCTTTATAGTCATAAGAGTTATAGAATTACTTTTCTGTCTTGATAGCACAAGAGACTATAACTTCATATTATGAGAATGATTGTGAGACCAATGCCAGTTGGATAAATGGTTTTAATCCATCAAATAATATATCAATATTACTTCTTGGGTTATTTATATAGTATGCATCATGTCTTGATAACCTTGTAAATTTATCCTCATACTTTACAACATTCTCATCCTCTTTTTTCCTCAAACTTAGAAATTGCCTTCCCATATTAGCTCATTCTTCATGAGGAAAGTATTTTTCTAGGAAGAGTTATTTAAAATCCCTCCATTCCATATTTGATACTTATTTATCCTACTTTGTGTTTTGAATTAATGTCCACCATTGATCCACATCTTCTAATAGATGATAAACTGCCATGGAAACCTTTTCCCTTTCGTTACTCCCCAAAGAAAGAAATATGTTATCTAAGGAACTTATCCATTGCTCAGATATAAATGGATTTGTAGTCCCATTGAATATTGGGTGTTGTTGTCTCATAAATAATTATAACATTTATCCTCTATTTTTTGGATTAGGGTGCTCCATACGAGTAAGGTTATTATTCATAACCCGAGTGAGTTGTCCTAGTATAGTTATAAGATATTCAACACCAGTTGTATCACCAGATCCATTTTAATTATTTTTAATAGGAGGAAAATACCTACATGAATTATGTTCATTGATATGATTTCCATTTCTTATAATAGGCACCATTTCTAAACAATGAAATACACTAGATTAGGTTATGTATCATAATGCATAATTCCAAAACTAGTAAAATACTTATAATAAATTCAAAAATTTATGCATATCTATTCCATAATCATAAACATGGTTTATTTGAGGACATAGTTAATTATAAATCCTTCATAATGGTTTGTAAAGAAAATATGAATTATCCTAAGAATATCCCCTAGGAGTGTTAAACCAAGTGCACAGTAAGGCCTGTTGTCGTGTACCATGTTACCCCGAGTCAATCCCAGAACACCTTGTTAGAGTTATTACTCCCAGGTACATCTGTCCAGAACAACGTCTTCTTGTAGTATCTAGATAGGGATTTATTTTCTATGAATACCCACATAATCTCGACATTACCAAAATTCTAGTATGTACTTTTATATTTATCCTCAAAGACTATCTTAGGGTAATGTTCCCTAATCAAGGTTTTTTTAAATCTACATTCCAAGTTTTGTAGTAAGATTACTTTGATACTAACTGTAATGCCCTAACCCTAGTTTCCCAGAGTCAGTGCATTATTTTATTACACTATCATGATCACAAGAAAATAAAATCTTGAATGACCGATCTGTTTATTAGCCTTAGAAATACTAGATACAAACATATGTTTTACAATACATCTTGAAATTAAAAACAACATATTATCCCCTTTGAAAACACTCATATACCCTATACTATCTCTGGAAGTCAATAATAATATACTTCTTTACATCCTAGGGAAAAATGAAACATAATAAAGGGGTGATCTCAAATGCTGAATAAGAATAAACAATATAGTGGAAGCTATTATAAATAAGCTTAAAATTTTAAGGCAAGGTATAAAACTGAAACACAAGCCTTTTAAACATAATATTGAGAATAATATGGAAATAATAAATAAAATAATTCTATTTAAACTTTCAAATGAATATTATACTAGTTGAATAATCACATGAAATATCAATAACTAATCTCATAACGAGGAAATGCATAATACCAGACATCATAACTATACCGTCAAGGCCTCGTGCCAAGAACATTACCATATCATCAAGTATTTGTGCCAAGAAACTAGTTTATATCATGATATCTACCGATGCATAGAGGGGCTATATCAGGACCTAATATTCACTTACTAAGTCTAATTCATTCCTCTTATGAAAAGGGTGAAACATAATATATACATTCATATTAAAACTAGCAAACAAAATGTTAATATTTTAACCATAAACCATGAATGGTATAAACATAGCACATCCACATTCAAATATATCATAAACCCTTCAATACAATATGGAAGATTTTATCATAATAATTCAACCTCAAATAAGCATAAAACCCAACAAAGTATGTTGACATAGATAAAAATAATTTAACAAATTCATTAAAACTCTTTGAGGGAAATATCTTTTTTTTACTTTGAAATCATTTAGATGCCACACAATTATAAAATAAAAAATTTCTTTTAAAAATAACCTTATAATATTATAATGAAATATTAAAAATTTTAAGGCATCATAATGGTGGAAAATATCATATTGCACCGTATAAGTTAAAAAAACATTCTTTCTTTAATTTGTCGAAAAGTTTATTAAGTACCTTTTTTGGAAAAAGACAGAAATATTCCTTTCAAAATGTTTTGTAAAAAGTAAAACATGGGTAAAAATTACTTTAAATAATTGTAGATAATATTTTGAATTACATTTTAAGAAACATGGACATGGATGATAAGGATGTCTCGGTAGATACTTACGTATAAGCGATCTCAGATAATAAAGAGATTGTGAAATTAACCCTTACTTTATATTTTCCTTTAGTATAGGATGAGTTAGCCTCCTGTATAATTGTTAAAACATTTTATTAAATTATACTAGGAGCATATACATATTTATGATATCATATATTATCCTCTTACATCATTTTGGTAATAATATTTTAGTATTACCGTTGTTTTGGGTGTTAACTGCTTCATTTTCCCATTCCCATTTTGTCATGTAAGTCATGTTTGTTATGAATATGATATATTTTATTCATATCCAAAATAAAATTAAGTTAATAATTATTATTTTTACTAATCATATAAAATTTATAATCATTCTTGAATGGTTAACGTGGAGAATGAATCTCACTGCGTCGTGGAGATGATAGGTTGTACGTATGCACGAGCAACGATATCATTCCCTTGATGGTTAAATGGTATAAAATTGGATGATATATTAATTATATATAATATTTATCATGTTATATTTATTATTTATATCCATTATACGCATCATTATACCCATTCAAATAAAGTAGTGTTTAATAACACATTACACCATGGTGTGGAGGCGATAAGCCGTACGTACCAATGCATGTTGATATTGTTATTCACATGATGGATAAAATGAGGAATATAGTTATCCCATGATTATAATAACATCTAAGTGTATGTATGATACTAGATTTATTATTTTTATGTGGAAACAAAATAGAAATAAGAAATAGAATAAGAAAAGAACTTTGAAAGAGGTGATGAAAAAATTACCTCTTTTTCAGGTGTCACCTTTTGGTTTGCACAAAAGGAATCCTTAGGTTGGATTTATGCCTAGAGTGTGGAATCTAGGATTAAGTGAGGGAAGTTGGTATAATAAGTGGGTAGGTTTTTTCTGATCCAAAGGACTTTGGAGGTGTGAATTAAAGAGAAGGAGAAGTTCCCTTTTATAAGAGATGTGAGGGGCACTTTTGGAAGATCATAAAATATTAATTTATTATAAATTGATTTTCGGTTTTAGAAAGATCTAAAGTGATTTATTTAGAGGATAATATGAGTATGGGTCTAAATCCTTTCATACAATGATTTTTATACAAGTCTAGGTCACAAAATTAACCTTATCTTTTGGGTTTAACCCTTAGTAAAACAATTTAACTCTTACTACGTATTCTTGTATTTTTACACTATAGGGTTAATATAGTTACTATAAAATGAAAAAACCCCAATTGGATAATTTATGAAATATTTAACACTATCATATTTATTTGTCCTAACCTGATATTTTTATGAATTTATAACATTTAATTAAATATTATTTATTTTAAAGTATCATTTATGTTAATTTTGATACTATTCAAAATTTGAATTTTTAAAAATATGAAACCAACATTATAACTTCGAACCAATACTTTTAATATGTCACTAACATGTATATTTTATCTATAATTTTTTTTTTGTCATTAATTAAGTCAAATTATATCTATTTTAATATTTTTAATAACATTTAATTGATACTTTATTTAATAATTTAATTATTGCATCCTTATTGTGTCACCATTTAATTAAATTATTTATTTCCTAAAATTATAAATAAATTATCATTATGTATATAATAATTTTATCTCTATAAAGAATATTTATAGTTGACCATATCACTTATATATATTCTCATATTAAAAATGATATAGTTAATAAAATTTGAATATGACATTTTTAACTCTTCTTTAAATAAAATATAATAAATATCATAATCTAACACAAGTGGCTTAAAAAGGATAATAATTTATACCTAAGGTTAATTTTGGTCAAAACACACTTATCCAATGAAATTAGGAAAAGTGTCAGTGTAATATTATATTATTATAATTTCAATTTTACCTTTAATTAACATATTTACCTTTAACCATGGTAAATAAAATCCAGAAGTTACTATCCACAAAAAATTATTTTGATCTTATTATACCATATTTTTCATAGTGATTACAACCATGTATGCCCGTTTTTTCAAATTAAATTCATAGAAGTGGTAAAATTACATTTAATGCAAATCCCATAGATGTGGCTAGAAGGCCGGTAAAAGAGACATTCAAAAGTTTAATAAAATTTTATATCTAATTATACTATAAAATGATCCCAATGAACTATATTGAATTAATATATATATTATTTATCTATTGTTACTTTAAAATAAATTTATAGTAAAATAATTATTTAAATGAAATAGTCGTGTTTTAACAACAATGTAGTATTTTTCACTATTCATCAAAAATTGAAACTTTTCAGAAAATTACCAAAATTTCACCCTAAGATAATTTTGATAATCCAAATTAAAAAATGAAGTATATTTTGAAAAATAAACTTTATAAATTTCATAATTTGGTTAATACTATTCATAACCACCTTTTAAACAGCTAGTTTGGAAGGTCATGGTGCACTCAGACTCGATGTTGTGTGAAACGTAAGCTATTGAATTATTTAAACAGAAGTATACCATGGAAGATTGGGGTGTTACAGTTTCCATGTAATGAATCTAGGAAATAAATATTTGGAGTATCTAAAATTACCATAATGAGCATCCAATGTTTCCTAAAACACTAAAAGGAATAAGTAATGAATGAAATGAAAAAAATATGTGATATGATTAAATTGAATAGTTTTACCCCTGCATCATTGGTATTAAGAAGATCCCATCATCCAAAATTTTTCTTTCAGAAAATTTGACTAGGTGTGCCACTATTTCATCCATTTTATTGGATTCAGTTTTTTATTTTTCTGTTGAGGTTGTGTGATGACTAACAAGTCCAAATTTTTCTTCATGGGGAAATATTTTCAATTGGAATTGATATATATCCCTAACAAAAATATGAAATTCATTTAGTCATAATTAAAATAGGATATCATATTTTGGAAAATCAAATCATGAAAACATACCTCATGTATATATTTACAATCGAGGTGCCTAGCCAATCATTGTAACACCCCGACCCCAGCTACCCAGAGTCGGTGCATTACTTCGTAACATTGGCATGATCACAAAGGATCAAGTCTCGAAAGACCGATTAGTTTAGTAGCCTTGGAAACACTAGATACATTCATAAGTCTTTCATTACATCAAAAAGTGAAAAACTACAATAACAAAGTCTCCATAGTCCACACTCATATCCTCTTCTGACTATCCCTGCAGGTCATTCATAAAATACTTCTTCACATCCTGGAAAATATTAAAACATTGAAAGGGGTGAGCTCAAATGCTCAGTAAGGATAACAATAATGCGGAAGCTTTCATAAATAAACATTAACATTTAAGGCAATGTATAACTAAAACAAAAGCCTTTTAAACATGAACTTCAACATAATATGGCAAAAGTAAAATGAGATAATGCCATTTACTTCTTCACATGGATATTCTACTGGTCGAATAATCACATGCAATATCAATAACCACTTTCATAATGATGGAATGCATAATGCCAGACTATCATAACCACGTAGTCAAGGCCTCGTGCCAAGACCACAAATAAGATTTTGTCAAGGCCTTGTGCCAAGACACTAGTTTGTCTCATGAGACCTGCCGATGCATCGAGGAGCTATAGCGGGCTCCACCCGTCACTTATTAAGTCCAATGCATTCCTCATATGAATAGGTTTAAACATATCATAAACCATAACATAATCATATCACATAAAACATGCATAAAGGAAACATAACATTTCCACATTTCAATCACAAGATATAAATACAACACATTGATATAATAAAAATGATTTCAAAACCATTTTCAACACCAAAATAAAAGAAAGTTAAAACTTTGTATTTATTTTTCATAAAAAAATGATGGCTTGTAGAGGAAGACGAATATCAAATAATGGTCACGGCGGTGGAGAAGTCGTTGTCGCCGCATAAGTACGGAAAGAAAAACATTCCCTTTTGTCATTTAGTAAAACGCTTTGTATAAAAAAGATTCCTTTTGAATAAACGTAAAAGTCAAAGGGGTTTATACACCGTATAAATGAAAGATGTGTATAAAACCAAATATGCCTCAATGAAAGGAGATTGAGACGAAGTCCTTACAAAGATCATTTTTTTAAATAAAATAGATCTATTATGTGTATTCACTATAATTACACATAAGGAAAGTACAAATACAAGATAGGACATAATAATATCATGACATAATTTGAAAGTAGGAGATTAACCCAAAGAATGGAAATTGGGTTAAGAAGTTCCCTTACAAATATAATTTAAATAAAATATATCTATTATGTGTATTCACTATAATTACACATAAATAAAGTACAAATACAAGATATGACATAACAATATCATGACATAATTTGAAAGTAGGAGATTAACCCAAAGAATGGTAATTGGGTTAAGAAATTCCCTTACCTTGTGTCCGACTTGACTCAACCGTTCTTTAACCTCCTGAATAATAAACTAGAGTTAATATATACCTTATTAAGAACCATTCTCAATTTCATTATCCTTATTATATCACTTATTACAATGATATGATCATTATGTAATTATTTAAGTTAATAACGGTCGTTTTGTCGATCTTTGGTACTTGAGTCAAAAATAAACTTCTTATGATTACAAGTTGTTAATGTGGTGAAATATCCATTATATCCAGAATTATATTCATAATTTAGATGTCATATATATCTTATATATCCAGTATATACATTCATTTATAATATTACGTAACATTTAGAGGTAAGAAATGAAATGCACCGTTCATGGAGACGGTAAGCCGTACGTACGCATGAACGCTACTTTCATTTCAATTTCATATTTAATGGAACTAAATCATAATGATATAAATGTATAATATAATTCCAGTATAATATAGTGTATAATACCATTTACTCCATCCTTTATACATCCCACATATGGCATTTACGATTCAAATCACTTTGAGGGGGCGGTAGTCCGCACTTCCTAAAATGAAATTATCGCGTTTTACCCATAATGGAAATCATAAAGTATGCCATAAATGAGAAATACAGAAGCATAAGTAAAAAAAAAACATATTATATATCATATATAGAAATAGTGACATCTTAATGGCCACCTTTGAAGGTGTTATATGAGTGTTGAACAATCATCGCTTCGTGAGGCAGAAATCCGCCATCCACAGAAACCGTATGTTCTTTAACCATTAGATGTAGGTGTGTGTAAGTGTAGCTCGAATACTTCTTATAACAACAGCCTAGTATATTGAGGATACTGGTGTTGTTACAAAAAAAAATTAATAAAAGAGTTTAGGGGGTTGGAGAAGAAAAATAAAACAAAACAACATTATAAAAGACATTACCTCAAAATCGGGTAACTCTTTTTGATTTGAGCTAAAGGCTTCCTTGGGAAGATTTCTGCCCAAAGTGAGGTTTCTAGGAGTAAGGGAGGAATGTTGGGAGAGTATTGGGGCAGAGTTTGGCCGAGCCAAATGGCTTGAAAGTGTAAATGAAGTGGGAGAGGTGGGGGCCTTTTATAAGTGGAGAGGAGGGGCACTTTTGGAAAGATTGAAATGTTACATTATTTCAAAATGCTTTTCGGATTCTAAAGGTCCCACACTTATATAATTCGAGGCTAAGGTGATAAGGTTTCGAAATATCCTCATCCAATAGGCTTTGGACAAGTGTAGGCCATGGATTTTGCATTATCTTCTCATTTTATTTAAATCGTTAAATAATGAGGTCATCGCCACATCATAATTATGTCATAAATAATTTAATTTATTTAATGTCTAAAAATTATAAAAAAAATACTATGATGTAGGAAATCTTTTTAGCTTTCTAATGAATATTTATAGTCAAAATTTGGACTTGTGTAACCCTACTTAAAAATTGTTTTAGTAAAACAATTTATGTTAGTGTCATTTTCACTTTAACATTAAATAAAAAGTAATTTATGTTATTTCCCAACAAAGGTGGATCCATGGGGTCCCCAAGTTAGGCCATGGCTTGTCTTGGTCGGCCATGACACAACCAATGAGGTTGGGACATGTGTCTAGGTCATTTCATATTATTAAAGTATTATTTATACCTTAAACTACCCTAATTACCACTAATCGCGATTAAGAACTTAATAAGTTACTATTCACCAAAAAATTATTATAATCTCATTGAACCACATTTTACTTCTTAATGACAACCATGTATGTCGGATTTTTGAAAATCAAATCACAGAAGTGGTAATATTTTATTTAAACGAAAAATCAGTTATTTAACTACCACTTAGTGGTTTCACTATTCATCAAAAAATTGAAGTTTTTCAGAATAAGGCCAAAATTTCACCCTAAGCTATAATTGATATTCCGAATTCAAAAATGATGTCTATTTTACAAAATTCCAAACATATAAGTTGCATTATCTAATTTTATAATTAATTCCCGCTGTTACGACAAATAGCGTGTTTTTAAGAAACAATTTATATCAAAAGATTGACAATTGTTTATGTCCAATTTCAATGTCAAATTAATTCTAATGACCACCATTGGATAAAATGGTAAAAATATATTCCAATTATACTTTAAAACCACTCAATAGTATAATTTATCACTATAAATTATTTTCATTAAAAAAGTTGTTTTAAGTATTTTTCACTATTCATAAAAAGTTTGAAGTTCTCAGAAAATTACAAAAAATTCAACATAGGCTAATTTCAATATTAGGAATACAAAAATGAGGTCCATTTTGAAATATAAAATTTCTATAATTTTAAAAAGTGGTTATTACTATTCATAACGGCTACTTTGATTTGTCGCGGTGTTTTAGAACTCGAAGTTGCGTACAATGCAAGCTATTGAATTATTGAATGAGAAGTGTATCGTGGAAGCTTGGGGTGTTACATTCTCCCCTCCTTCAATAAATTGCGTCCTCGCAATTTGAAATTTTTTTCTTTGAAAATAAAAGGTTGAAAATAGTAAATACCTTTTAGGAAAACCCACATCGGAAATAAGATTAATAAAATTTAGCCTTAATAAGAGGGAAATGGAAATAAGAAAGTCACCACAAAATTATGATCTTGATAAGGAGAACATTGGTGGCAATTAGAGACATATAATTGGAGGAAAAACGTAAATATTTATAGGGAGCGATTGGGGTCATCAATCACAATCAACTGTCAAATTGAGGGCCTCAAAGCCTTCAATCTATGTTGATTTAAAATATCATCAGTTCAGCAGGACATAAGGTATTAGGATAACACATTTTTTTTGTTTTAATATCCCTTTACTAAAGTTTAAGAATTAATTTATTCATTGAATAACAGATAGGTATATATATATTTATGCTTGACAATTAGAGTTTCAACCTTCAACTCACCTTTCACTCAAAAAGATAATAGAACCCAAAAATATTATACTTATCCTATTTGTATAAGGTTCCAAATGTTAACACATACCATTTAGATTAGTAAAATTATTTTTTAATAACCAGGGACTTCCTGTAGGCTAGTGGTAGGAAATAAAGGCCTGTCGCACTTTGATTGTGGGTTCGATTCCTACAGCTTTGTCCGACGCGACGGTTTATGCCCCACCCTGCAGGTTGTCCTTTTCCTAAAAATATAGTACTATACTATTCCAAAAATAATCTTCATAAATGTTTTAACCTTAAACAATACCATCCAAAGTTCAACTTAATCCACTCCAACCTTTATAGTTATCCAAAATACCTTCATCCAGACTTTTTCTAAAAGGTCTCTAAATTCCAAAATCAATTTATCAGATTCCCCAAACAAAGTCAAATTTCTCTTATTGTCACATACTAAAAATATGATTACCTTCGTCATATTACAACCTTACTGAAACCAACAAGTACTGCAGTACAATCCTTATATAGATCACATTATTCTAATAACCAGAATATAATCCATGATTCCAAAAGCACCAATACATTAGTTATTCTGCTTCAACTGTAGTAATAGCATAAGATTGTCCTTGATCCCTTGGCCTTTTCTGAGGTAAGTTTCCCTGACGCTTAGGACATTCATTTGCATAATGACCCATTTCTCTACAATTGTAGCATTCAACTTTGACAGCCTCTTTCTTTCCCTTGCAATCACGAGCCTGGTGACCCTTTTCTCCACATTTATAACAAACTCCCATTCCTTTTAGGCAAGTACCAGGGTGATTCTTCCCACAATTATCACATAAGGGAAAATACTTCTTTCCCTTTTTCCCTTTATCTGTCTCCTGTTCCACCGCTCTCTTCTTCTCTTGCTTTACTTTGTTGTCATAAGACTTAGAGAATTCCTTTTCTGTCTTGATAGCACACGAGACTATATCTTCGTATGTTGAGAAAGATTGTGACACTAGAGATCGACGGAGAAATGGTTTTAACCCATCAAAGAAACGATCAATCTTACTCCTTGGGTTACGTATATAATCGGCAGCATGCCTCGCTAACCTTGTAAAGTTAGCCTCATACTTTGCGACATTCTCATCCTCCTTCTGCCTTAGACTCAGAAATTGTCTTTCCATATCTGCTCGATGGTCACGAGGAAAGTATTTTTCTAAGAAAACCTCTTTGAACTCCCTCCATTCCATATTCGATACGTCATCATCTTCCTTTGTGTTTTGAATCAGCGACCACCACTGATCAGCATCTCCAGTGAGATGGTAAACTGCCATGACAACCTTCTCCCTTTCGCTACTCCCCAAGGCATGGAATATTTTCTCTAAGGAATTTATCCATTGCTCAGCTACAGTAGGATTTGTACTCCCATTGAAGGTTGGTGGTTGTTGCCTCATGAAACGGTCTAGCATTGATCCTCCACGTTGCGGATCAGGGTGATCCATACGAGTAAGGTTGTTATTCATAACCTGCGTGAGTTGTCCCAGTATGGTAATAAGTTGATCAGCACCAGTTGTATCTCCAGGTCCACAATAATTATCTTGAGCAGGAGGGCAATCCCTACACGGAGTTCGTGTATTGATACAGTTTCCATTCCTTCTACCAGGCGCCATTTCTAAACAATGGCATAAACTAGATTAGTTTATGAATCAAAATACATAATCTCATACTTATAAAACACTTAACATAAATTGAACTATTTATGGATATAATCCATAATCATAAAAAGGTTTTATTTGAGGAAGTATATACTCATAACCGTTCATAGTGGTTTGTAAAGAAAATGAGAATTATCCTAAGCATATCCCCCGGGAGTGTCGTAACCAAGAGTGCAGCAAGGCCCGTTGTCGTGCACCAGTTCCCGTTCGAGTCTAGCTCAAAGCGGTGTTTTCGGGTTTTACCCCTAGGTACATCTGTGCCAGAGCCGCCTCTACCTGCTCGTATCCAGACAGGGATGTATTGCTCGGAAAACTCATAACATCTCTATAATACCAAAATTCTAGGAAGTTCTTCTATACTAATCCTCAAAGTCTATCTTTGGGCTATGTGCTCTAATCAGAGTTTATCTAAATCTAGCTTCCAAGGTTAGTACTAAACTGCCTCTGATACCAACTGTAACACCCCAACCCCAGCTACCCAGAGTCGGTGCATTACTTCGTAACATTGGCATGATCACAAAGGATCAAGTCTCGAAAGACCGATTAGTTTAGTAGCCTTGGAAACACTAGATACATTCATAAGTCTTTCATTACATCAAAAAGTGAAAAACTACAATAACAAAGTCTCCATAGTCCACACTCATATCCTCTTCTGACTATCCCTGCAGGTCATTCATAAAATACTTCTTCACATCCTGGAAAATATTAAAACATTGAAAGGGGTGAGCTCAAATGCTCAGTAAGGATAACAATAATGCGGAAGCTTTCATAAATAAACATTAACATTTAAGGCAATGTATAACTAAAACAAAAGCCTTTTAAACATGAACTTCAACATAATATGGCAAAAGTAAAATGAGATAATGCCATTTACTTCTTCACATGGATATTCTACTGGTCGAATAATCACATGCAATATCAATAACCACTTTCATAATGATGGAATGCATAATGCCAGACTATCATAACCACGTAGTCAAGGCCTCGTGCCAAGACCACAAATAAGATTTTGTCAAGGCCTTGTGCCAAGACACTAGTTTGTCTCATGAGACCTGCCGATGCATCGAGGAGCTATAGCGGGCTCCACCCGTCACTTATTAAGTCCAATGCATTCCTCATATGAATAGGTTTAAACATATCATAAACCATAACATAATCATATCACATAAAACATGCATAAAGGAAACATAACATTTCCACATTTCAATCACAAGATATAAATACAACACATTGATATAATAAAAATGATTTCAAAACCATTTTCAACACCAAAATAAAAGAAAGTTAAAACTTTGTATTTATTTTTCATAAAAAAATGATGGCTTGTAGAGGAAGACGAATATCAAATAATGGTCACGGCGGTGGAGAAGTCGTTGTCGCCGCATAAGTACGGAAAGAAAAACATTCCCTTTTGTCATTTAGTAAAACGCTTCGTATAAAAAAGATTCCTTTTGAATAAACGTAAAAGTCAAAGGGGTTTATACACCGTATAAATGAAAGATGTGTATAAAACCAAATATGCCTCAATGAAAGGAGATTGAGACGAAGTCCTTACAAAGATCATTTTTTTAAATAAAATAGATCTATTATGTGTATTCACTATAATTACACATAAGGAAAGTACAAATACAAGATAGGACATAATAATATCATGACATAATTTGAAAGTAGGAGATTAACCCAAAGAATGGAAATTGGGTTAAGAAGTTCCCTTACAAATATAATTTAAATAAAATATATCTATTATGTGTATTCACTATAATTACACATAAAGAAAGTACAAATACAAGATATGACATAACAATATCATGACATAATTTGAAAGTAGGAGATTAACCCAAAGAATGGTAATTGGGTTAAGAAATTCCCTTACCTTGTGTCCGACTTGACTCAACCGTTCTTTAACCTCCTGAATAATAAACTAGAGTTAATATATACCTTATTAAGAACCATTCTCAATTTCATTATCCTTATTATATCACTTATTACAATGATATGATCATTATGTAATTATTTAAGTTAATAACGGTCGTTTTGTCGATCTTTGGTACTTGAGTCAAAAATAAACTTCTTATGATTACAAGTTGTTAATGTGGTGAAATATCCATTATATCCAGAATTATATTCATAATTTAGATGTCATATATATCTTATATATCCAGTATATACATTCATTTATAATATTACGTAACATTTAGAGGTAAGAAATGAAATGCACCGTTCATGGAGACGGTAAGCCGTACGTACGCATGAACGCTACTTTCATTTCAATTTCATATTTAATGGAACTAAATCATAATGATATAAATGTATAATATAATTCCAGTATAATATAGTGTATAATACCATTTACTCCATCCTTTATACATCCCACATATGGCATTTACGATTCAAATCACTTTGAGGGGGCGGTAGTCCGCACTTCCTAAAATGAAATTATCGCGTTTTACCCATAATGGAAATCATAAAGTATGCCATAAATTAGAAATACAGAAGCATAAGTAAAACAAAAACATATTATATATCATATATAGAAATAGTGACATCTTAATGGCCACCTTTGAAGGTGTTATATGAGTGTTGAACAATCATCGCTTCGTGAGGCAGAAATTCGCCATCCACAGAAACCGTATGTTCTTTAACCATTAGATGTAGGTGTGTGTAAGTGTAGCTCGAATACTTCTTATAACAACAGCCTAGTATATTGAGGATACTGGTGTTGTTACAAAAAAAAATTAATAAAAGAGTTTAGGGGGTTGGAGAAGAAAAATAAAACAAAACAACATTATAAAAGACATTACCTCAAAATCGGGTAACTCTTTTTGATTTGAGCTAAAGGCTTCCTTGGGAAGATTTCTGCCCAAAGTGAGGTTTCTAGGAGTAAGGGAGGAATGTTGGGAGAGTATTGGGGCAGAGTTTGGCCGAGCCAAATGGCTTTAAAGTGTAAATGAAGTGGGAGAGGTGGGGGCCTTTTATAAGTGGAGAGGAGGGGCACTTTTGGAAAGATTGAAATGTTACATTATTTCAAAATGCTTTTCGGATTCTAAAGGTCCCACACTTATATAATTCGAGGCTAAGGTGATAAGGTTTCGAAATATCCTCATCCAATAGGCTTTGGACAAGTGTAGGCCATGGATTTTTCATTATCTTCTCATTTTATTTAAATCGTTAAATAATGAGGTCATCGCCACATCATAATTATGTCATAAATAATTTAATTTATTTAATGTCTAAAAATTATAAAAAAAATACTATGATGTAGGAAATCTTTTTAGCTTTCTAATGAATATTTATAGTCAAAATTTGGACTTGTGTAACCCTACTTAAAAATTGTTTTAGTAAAACAATTTATGTTAGTGTCATTTTCACTTTAACATTAAATAAAAAGTAATTTATGTTATTTCCCAACAAAGGTGGATCCATGGGGTCCCCAAGTTAGGCCATGGCTTGTCTTGGTCGGCCATGACACAACCAATGAGGTTGGGACATGTGTCTAGGTCATTTCATATTATTAAAGTATTATTTATACCTTAAACTACCCTAATTACCACTAATCGCGATTAAGAACTTAATAAGTTACTATTCACCAAAAAATTATTATAATCTCATTGAACCACATTTTACTTCTTAATGACAACCATGTATGTCGGATTTTTGAAAATCAAATCACAGAAGTGGTAATATTTTATTTAAACGAAAAATCAGTTATTTAACTACCACTTAGTGGTTTCACTATTCATCAAAAATTGAAGTTTTTCAGAATAAGGCCAAAATTTCACCCTAAGCTATAATTGATATTCCGAATTCAAAAATGATGTCTATTTTACAAAATTCCAAACATATAAGTTGCATTATCTAATTTTATAATTAATTCCCGCTGTTACGACAAATAGCGTGTTTTTAAGAAACAATTTATATCAAAAGATTGGCAATTGTTTATGTCCAATTTCAATGTCAAATTAATTCTAATGACCACCATTGGATAAAATGGTAAAAATATATTCCAATTATACTTTAAAACCACTCAATAGTATAATTTATCACTATAAATTATTTTCATTAAAAAAGTTGTTTTAAGTATTTTTCACTATTCATAAAAAGTTTGAAGTTCTCAGAAAATTACAAAAAATTCAACATAGGCTAATTTCAATATTAGGAATACAAAAATGAGGTCCATTTTGAAATATAAAATTTCTATAATTTTAAAAAGTGGTTATTACTATTCATAACGGCTACTTTGATTTGTCGCGGTGTTTTAGAACTCGAAGTTGCGTACAATGCAAGCTATTGCATTATTGAATGAGAAGTGTATCGTGGAAGCTTGGGGTGTTACAATCATAGCAGAGGATCTATTTACATTCTCAACACCAATGTAATCTTCACCTTTCTATCTATACACATTTTCTTTAAAATCAACTATGTGACTACTACCATTTTGTAACTTTTTATCCACATGAACCTTCAATGTTAGTAAATGTGGATATGGAACGGGGTGGGGTAAAGGTCCTTTCAGAAGATCTTTTCGATCTGTTGCTCAATCCTTTAGATGGATTTGAGTTGGTCTTTCATTTCACTCCCTTCCCTTTGTCCATATGTAATAACATTCATCAGTTAATAACTTTTTTCATTAATTTTTAAAGTTTCATCTTAAAAAATAAATTTGAAATTAATACCTCCTTGTCGACATGTTTTTTTACAAGATGTGACTTCCATGAAACTAATGTTCCAAAAGCTCAGTTGAATTTATAAATTTCTTCCTCATCAAGTGGAATAGGTATATTGATGCTTGGATCATGAGATATGCTAATATCCACTCTCAGATGATCTAGTGGAAGTGGTCTATTGTGTAGACTATTGTCTTGGATATTGAAAACCATAGCCCTCACTATAAGGTGATGTGTGAGTGTTGATAGATATAAATAATAGTCATTTTAATCCTGTATAATATTAGTACAGGAAAGGTATTAGTGTCTTTCTAATTCAAATTTCATAGAAACAATTATTAGAATATTTATTACCATGACTAAGATAGCTCTTTGAGGAGAATGTCTCAGCTCAAAGCTGGTGGGGTGGGGTGGGATCTTCACACAATGGTTGTTCTTGAGTTGTTTCTTCTCTTTGCTTCCCCCAATAGAAGTTTATATCATATCTATCTGCCATTGGAATTTTTCTTCAAGGGTAGCTAGTATTTCTTTCATCTATTTCATTTCTTTATCTTTTTTCTCTTGTTTTTTTTCTCAAAACATGTTCGGGGTGTCACCCCAAAACCCACACCTCATACAACCATACTATTCTGGATGCTTCAAGGTCAATGATAACAATTGTTCATCTAGTACAGGTGCTGTTGATTCCCGTGACTACGTCAGATTGAAAATATAAGAAAATAAGTAATCATTATTATGTAATAGTGATTTAAAGAAAAACTAATTTTTATTATGTCATACTTACACATGTTTCCTGCATTTTTTTATATTTTCATCTATCAGTAACCCATCTTTATTTACACGTACCTCCTTCCATAACACCTGGCATGGGATGGAATTGGATTTGGATTTGGAGTCATCAATATGCATATAAATAGAGTAACATAATTATGTAGTTGTTTCATTTCACATAAAAGTATTATATTATATTTAAAATACATACCATTTTTTTTCAAGTGAAGTGTACCTTATCATTACTTTACGGTAGGGGTATATTGGTTTTGCTACCCATTCCTTATTTTTATCACTGAGTTGCTGTTTAATAAATAAAAAATTTTCAATCAAAGTGATGAATACACGTATCATCAAACAATGTATTATTAGCCACAATGAACCTAAAAAGACACATCCGCACGATGACCAGTAAACACATCCCATACTTCTTGGGTTATTAAGTGTGCATGCATAAGCGGTGGGTGTAGTTTTATTTTTCCTTCAACATCTTTAAGATGACATCTCATTATAATTCTGAGAAATCCTCTGTGAATCCTTCCAGAAAGCATTAATACTTATTTCTTGTGGGATTCATCTACTATAAATATAGTGTTCAAGGTATGATAAAGAGTAAGTCAATGTTACATTATTTTATTTTTTAGTAAAATAAGGAAATGATATCATAATGTTACCATAATCTCTTCCCACATTAGTGTCTTTAGCATGGGCACTACATGGTTCCACAAATCTATATCAATCGGCATGCATTATTGAGTGACGATTACAATGTAACTACTGAACATGGACTTGTTGGCCTTAACATGCTAGCCCCACACATTCCATCTGACCTCATATTTGATGCCTTTGATTTTTTCCTTAATGACTTTTGTTAACACTGTCAAACTACAACGCTCCTGTTTTTTCTTCTTTGCTGGTCCTTTGTCACCTACCATTTCTTCAGATTCAGCATCATCAATATATTGTTTCTCTATAGTGGTAGTGTAGAGACCTGGTTTTTTCCTTGTAAGACTTTGAAATATTTCTAAATATATTTCCAGAGCTAGGTGCTGAAATGGCATGTGATTATAAGGCGCGGTGTGCCTAAAATTAATTTTATAAAAATATTAAATATATTTTATATTTCACACATGTAGTTATTTAACTAAAATGGGATAAATCTTAAATAGTTGATCAGATCATAAATCTGATACTTTGATTGGGTCCATAATGTGGTGTTTTTCCTAGGAGTGATATAAAATGAGTCAGTGTGAGATGTTCAGACCCCTCGCTCACCGGTAGTGCGTTTAAGTGAATTAATTAATTAATTAATAAATAAACCTTGACCTAATTAAAAGTTATAAATAGGTATTTAGTTAATTTGTCCAAGGATGGATCATATTCCATCATTCTCCAGTGGGAGATATCTTTTCCTCCTCCATTGGCGATGAATGAAAAACCTTTGGATCAAGACGGATTGAAGCTCAACGAACACAGCGGCTTCCCCCAAATTCATCGGTGAACGTATTATTCAACAATAAATGATCCAAACAAGATACATGACTCATCAATTGGTGTTTTCACCCCTTTGATTAAATTTTTGAGTAGTTTCATTCCTTTTCTTGAATCTGTTCCTTTTAGAAACCTTTCATGAACCCAAGAATGAAGAATTATATTGTTTACTTTGGTTTATCTGACCCCAGGAGCACGTTCTTGATTGTTGTCAAAGAATGCTTGGACAACAATTGTATTTTTTTTTTGTTTTTGTGACTTTTATTCCCATGTTCTTCACGTTATTCACCATTGGGACCCTATGATTCTTGGTTTGACAGTTTCCAGGAATCCATAGCTCGATTAGGTGCCCAGGTTTGTGGCAGATCAATTAATCACCAATGGTTTTGCGAGCCGAGCAAAAATCTAGAAATCTTGAAAGGCGAGGAAGACCAATATGGTGTATAATATTTAAAATCACGATGAAAAGAGATTCGACAACATGTGGAATGATTTACCAAACCCTCATCGATGAACAAGGCCGATTCGCTACAAGCCACGATGAGAATCCATGTTCTTTGGACATATCTGAATATTTCGGATCAACATAAGGTGATATGAGTGGTGGTTGAAGCAAATTTGAAGTGACAGATCGAATATGAGATTTTTGGAAATTTCCCAACTACACACCATATAAGATGAAGAACACATGGTGTGTAACCCCTTTCAAGTGGTGGTTCTAGGGTTTGGGAACCCATAAGGATAACACAACGTGTGCCTTCTTAACACGTCGTGTAACACCTTCTCGTGTGAATGAATCGTGTGACATACTACATGTCCAAAGAAACACCATGTAAAAAGTACACAAACATGGGTTATCCACACGGGTATTATCCCATGTAAACCCATATGCCATGTACCAAAGTACATGAACACGAGGTCTGAGTACATGGACATGGCTAACATACATAACCTGGTCCCCAAATAGGTGGGACACACTGTGTAGTGCACCTACATAGCATGTACCCCTACACGGATGGGACCCACATGCTGATCAAAGACACGACCAGGTAGTGAAGAGGTACCACACACCATGTGGATCCCCTTACACACTGTGTATCACTTGATCTCTTCTGAGCGATATTCAAATATGTGTATCTCCTTTATTTGAACTTATATTTTGGACCTCAATATGCCTATCCTGAGTGTTTTTTCATATAGAATGCATTGGTGAGATTATAAATGGATTTTGAAATATGATATGAATGTTTTGGGTTTGACATACACTAAGGTGACACTCGAAGATGGAAGCAATCATACAAAACCACAAGAGCAGTACCAAGCTTACCCTCTAGTTGGGTTGGGTAGTGGTGTTCTCCTATAGTAGTTCCAGGCTTACCCTCCAATTGGAATAGTCATTGGTGTTCCCCAATGATCTTTTAGATTTACCCTCCAGTAGGACTGGGTAGTGGAGTTTCTCAACATTCTGGGATTACCCTCCAATTGGGATGGGAAGTGGCATTCCCTGATGACATATTCCAAGCATAACCCTCCAGCCGAGCTGGGTAGTGGCATTTCCCTGATGACTCACCGGGCTTACCCTCCATTAGGACTGGGCATTGGAATTATTCAATGACCTTCCCATACGTTACCCTCCATCTGGTCTAGGCAGTGGAATTCCTCATTGACTACCAAAAAATGAACCTCCTGTCATACCAATGTACAAGATCCTTTCCTAAAACTGGTGACTCCTCAATTGTGAGGCATAATGATGAGGTGTGGTTTGAAATACCTTTGGACTCATGAGAAAGAGGGATGATTTCCCCACTGAGACACATTCTTATGATGCGACCTAAAACCATGTGAGAGAGTCAATACTGCCCAAAGAAGATAGTATCAAGGTGTGGTGATTGAGTCCCTTAGACTTGTTTGTCCTGGGAAGATGCATGAGGTGATGGGTATCGTAGATGACTTTACCTTGGAACTATTGGAAACTCTTCTTCTTGGGATGAGCTATGATATGAAGATCCCCTTACTCTCTTTTTTTGGATTCTTTAATTTGGAATATATATATGTATATATATATATATCATGTTCCAGTACCCACACCTTGGTTTTTAGTTACTCTCTTTCTAGGAGAGGCGAATACACATGGGGTATGCCACATGTTTTTTATATCTATATTCTCATGGTTGGATGAGTATACTCTCCTACTATAGGCAAAAAATACTTGAAGAGAAGTTCATATTTTCACCGTTTCAATCTTCTTATATTTGGATGAGTTTACTTTCACTCTCTTGTTGGGTTGAGCTATGCTACTTTACCATACCTTAATCTATCTACTGCTTTCCCTATTTAGTTGTATCTCTTACTGATCCCCCTTCCCTTTTCAGGGAATTCTATTGGGTATTTATATACTCACCCCTGTATGAGATTTTCTCAACATGTACCTTGTCTTTTGCAGATGGTGGATAGGTCGATCGTGACTTTATAGGATCTTAGTGATACAAGGTGCTTGGACTGCGTACGATGGTCGTAGCTTGGGATACAGGAGATGGGCTCTCTATTTTGTTTACTCTTTTCCAATTTTTTAGGTTGGGACATATTTATAGGTGGGCATGTATTTTTCCCTTTTTTAGTTTACACTACTATACTTTGTTCTATTTAGTGGTCCATGCATCTTTTGGTTTATTTATAGCAGTGTTGAATCTTTTATTTCTTTCTCTCTATACTTTTTCATCAAGTTAGATGTGTCTATGCGTATAGGTACTATAGAAAAGTCCTTCCCAAGTTTATTTGTTCTTTAGAAACTTGTTTTCACCCCCTAGACTATGGAGGTGGGCTTGGGCACTAGTACAAAAACCTTTTTTACATCGTTTTTTTTTCTTTTTAACGTCGGTTTTTAGGCGACGTTATTGCGAGCGACGTTAAAAATATGATTTTTTACGTCAGTTATTTAATAAACAACATAAAAAATGGGATTTTATGGTTTTTAACGTCGGTTTTTAAAAAACTGACATGAAATACATTCTGGAAATGGCGTTAAGAAGCCATTTTTACGTCAGTTTTTGAAAAAACCGACGTTAAAACCCCATTTTTTACGTCAGTTATTTAATAACCTACGTTAAAAGTTTTTTTACCGTCTGTTATTAAATAAAAGAAGTAAATTTTTTTTACCATCTTGTAGAAAATTTCCTAATCTTTCATTTGACAGGTCATAGAGCTCAAACGGAGTTACAGATCAAAAGTTATGACCATCAGAAGTTTGATATTTTTTTCGAGAAAAGATTGAATGTGCCAACCGTAGCTTCATCTTAGAAATAATTTTTGAAATTTTAGGGGGATTTGTGGTTTTAACATGATATAAATAATCATGAATCAATATAATAAATTAATAATCGTTAAATGGTATATCAATTAAGAAATTTACTCATAGAAAATATAAATCATGGGAAAATAATTACAAATACCATGACGAGGTCACAAAAATAAGAAATCGTTGATTCAAGTAGAATATCAAACAAGTTTATTCGGTAGAACTATGATGGTTGAATGAAATTATCATAAAATGGTATATCAATTAAGAAAACAATTCATAAAAACCCTAAATCCTGGATATATGATTAAACATACCTTGACGAGATCGTGGAAATAAGAAATAAATGATTCATGTTGAAGATAAAAAGAGTCGATTTAGGGGAACGATAATGGTTGAAATAAATTATCGTTAAATTATGATGTGTATAATGGAAACATATAATTGAGATGCTAAGAGAAAATGTGGTATTAAAAATTTTAGGCGGCAATTCAAAATTTTGATGTGGCGCTGTAAAAAAATTGAAATTTCACATTCACGGGATATTAAAATTATCTTTCATGTCAGTTTTATGATAACCGACATGAAAATATATTAATTTTCACTTATTTTTCACGTCGGTTATTATAAAACCGACGTGAAAAATCGATTTTCATGACTTTTTCACATCTGTTATTTAATAACCAACGTTAAAAGGTATTTTTCACGTCTGTTATTAAATAAAATATGTGAATAAAGTTTAAAAAAATGTAGTTCATTTCCCAAGATTTAATTTGGCAGGTCACGGAGCTCAAACAGAGTTACGGATTAATAGTTATGGCCTTCAGAAGTTGATAATCTCTAAACGATGTCTCAGGGAAGACCAAATTCCGAAGGCCATAACTTTTAATCCGTAACTCTGTTTGAGCTTCGTGACCTGTAAAATTAAATATTAAGAAATGAACTACATTTTTGTAAACTTTTTTCACATAGTTTATTAAATAACTGATGTGAAAAAGTCATGAAAATCGATTTTTCACGTCGGTTTTATAATAACTGATGTGAAAAATAAGTGAAAATTTAATATATTTTCATGGAAATAATTTTTTCACGTCGGTTATTAAATAACATATGTGTAAGAGTGATGTACATTGATTTTTCACATCGGTTCTTATATAACCGACGTGAAAAATCAGATAAAATGGATTTTTACGTCAGTTATATAATAACTGACGTGAAAAATCATTTTCACGTCAGTTCTAAAAAACCGACATGAAAAAGTGCGACGTAAAAAAAAGGTTTTTGTACTAGTGGGGGTAGTTGTAGCTTGAGCCTCAATATGGGTTGGGTCGTGATAGATTTGTATAAGAGGTGATTTGTTCCTTAGGAAGTTGTTCAGATATTCCCTAAAAAAGATTGATTGGGTTTAGGGAAATAGTTTTGAAGTGTATCAAGTGCAGATCTCAGTCCAGAGAGTCTAGTGATGTTGTGTACGGTCGACGTATCCATTCATCAGGACCCTGATTACCCGCTTTTCAACTTGGCACCCTGAGATATTTTGTTGTAGGAAAAAATGGTACATGCATCATATAGGATTGAGTCTTTAACTATACTTCTTAATTCAACTCCCCATTATTGTTATCAATATATATATATATATATATATATGCTCATATGACTGCAATAATCCTTAATAATTTTCACGATGCCTCCGCGATGACAGCCATCCAGGATACCAGCTCTGGTTCATGACGATTGACCTAAGTGACGAGGCCTCATTTCAGGGTTCATCATGCAATACCCTTCCTCTAGATGGGTAGGTAGAATAACCTACACCTATTGAGAAGTAGATAGTCCTAGTAGAGCAAGATGAGGATGTATGTAGGTTGATCTCACTCTATGAGTTCCAGCATCAGTGACTATTGAGGTTCCATAGTGAGTCAGATCCCTAGGTGGTAGAGGATTGGCTAGAGTTAGTGGTCCACATCTTGAGGCTTGTTCGGACTCTGACAGTTCATATGGTGGATTTGGTAGCCAGTATTTTCCATGGAGTAGCTGGGTGTTGGTGGAGCCTGGTTACCCAAATTCATGAAGAGTCAGCACTCTCATGAGATGACTTCCGACAGCTGTTTTGTGAGGAGTACTACCCCTCCTGCCTATGCTCCATTCAGATTTAGAAGCTTCTGGATATTCAGTATGGAGAGATGTGAAGTTTCTAAGTCAGGATCCAAGTATCACTTAGAGGGTTAGGGGGGGAATCAGTGATATCTTTTTCTTTTATGTTTCCTTCTTTTTGAAACAATCTTCACGTCTTGTTAAAGAGTTATTTCCCTGCTGAACACAATCAAAAAACACATCTACAAGAACACAAGATTTACAAGGTTCACTACTCAACAAGAGTAGCTAAGTCCTTGATATGGTACAGAAACAATACAGTACCACACAATCCACTAGAAAACAATCCTTTTATGTGGAATACAATGATTAGGATATACCCTTACACTCGTGTAGCAATTTGAAAATAATCCTCAAGCTTATGCACACCCTCTTAACACAAATAGGAAAAAAAAAGTTTCAGTGCTTCTTAATCGGCTTTCATAGTTTGATCTTTCAAAACAATTCTTCTCTTTCCTATCCAGAACCTGGTATGAACTACCTTGCACACAACTTAATGCTTATGATGAACTCAAATCTCTCACGCACCCTTTTAGGTGTCTTTTGTGCAAATTTTATGCCTCACGCGCAAGATTTGACTTTTGTCACAAAACACCTCTTGCGTGCAACTTCAATCTTGCGTGAAACTTCTCCTTTTTACGTGCAACCCTATTTCTTTCATGAAAATCCCTTTACTTAAAATTCTTCTATTCTTCAGAGATCGGGATTTCTCTAAGTTTCGAGCTCATCAAATGAGAGGGGGTCAACACTTATTTATAGGCATCACTAAACCCTGCATGAAAAAACCCTAACGTGTCGCGCAATATCCTGACACGTCGCACAAAACCTCATTTGACGTCGCATTGGGCGCGTAAGTCTATTTTGTGCCAACCTCATCTTTCGCACACTTTGTGAATATTTCCTACACTTCATAACTTTTCCATTTTTTTGATTTTATGACATTGAATCATGCCTTGAATGCAACATTCCAAACTCCCTTCAATCTTGCACACAACATCCTTTTCCAAAATCATATTTCTCCATCTCTCGATTTTCAGCCCCAAAAATTTGGCGAACACTGGGAAATAATGCCACCTTAAAATCTACTTCGGTAAGAACACCAATGCTACTTCAATGTCATCTGTCTTATTCAAAAAAAAACTTCGTTCATCATGAACCATACATGCCGTGATATATAGTCTTTGATCAAACACCTTTAGCATTGTTATATTTTCAATGGAAAGTACTAAACCTTCCATATCTTCCACTAGCATCTTTCCTTCCAATAAAAAATGAATATGACTGGCAGCACCTTTACTCCCCCTTTCCTTCATAAGGATTGCATCAAAAGTTATCCAAATTTATGATATTTGGGAAATAAAAATCAGTAAATCATCGTCTGATTTACCATGGAAAGTATTGTAACTTCCCTATCTTCCCTCATCCGCTTATACAAAGTGATGTGATTTCCTTTCTTCTCAAACTTCCCTAACAATAAAATAAAATACCTGTAAAATATACTTGTAAAGACCAGAAATTCCATGTAATTTTTTTTACATACATGTAAATTTTACAAGTCTGCAATTTCTGACGGCGCTTGATTTCGAGGCCCAGTGTGCCCGGAATCAATTTCTAAAGTTTTGTTTGGGTACGTTTAGTAAAAGTACGAGCGGGTTTTTATAAATTTTGAACGGGTGCTCGGAATCAAAATCTGAGGGAACCATTGAACTCGCAGTGCCGGTTTTCGCTTAAGAAGACTTTCACCTCGATGACAGATGATCGGGTATGAGAGTTGGTTTTTGGGTTTCACGTGGATTAATAAAATAAAATAAGTGAAAACTTATTTTATTTTTGTTGAACCCACGCCATGTGGATAAAGTTGGTTAAAAGCTCCACTTAGGAGTTGGTGGTGGGACTGCCTCACCCTAACATTCCATGGGAGGATAATTGGGGTGGGGACCACCTGAGCATCATAACCTCCCGCGAGAGGTTATGACGTGGGGTCCACACGGGGCTTAACCACCCCATTTAATGGGAGGGGAGGAAACCACTCAACTCTCCCTAATTAATGAGGGAGAGACTCTTGGACTCTAACTCCCCTCTTAATGGAGGAGGATAAACCTCCTCTAACCCCCTCGAAACTCCCCAAATTTAATATGCCAACCTCTCGTGCAATTAATTGGGTGGAGCCTCTCCTATCTTTTTTGAATGTCGAATAATTGTTCCAACGTCATGAACTTAATTAAGTGGGTCCCACATAATTAATTCACGTCAACGGGCATAATAGATTAAAATATATTATTTTGGCATGTTTATTCGCTCTTTAGTGGAGATCTTGGGAGAATAGAATCCTCCAACGAAGAATGTGAAGACGCCGACGACGACACTTCTTCCCCGGAACCCCCTTCTGACATGGGATCTCTTCGACGACCCTTATTCCTTCCTCTTCATCATCAATGGACCGACACACAAACTCAGAATTGGAAGCGTACGGCGAATGATGATAACATCGTCTTCCCCCGTGACGAACGAACGCTCGACAATTAAAAAGGTAAGGGTGTGTTTTAAGTTGTTTAATGCTTTATCCTCTCACGTTGAATCAACTTCATGAGCCACTTGCTATTGTTCTAATGTGGAGGGTTCGGGCCGAACGAACATGGCCCGACCCCTCCGCAACCTTTGTGGTTTCGGAATCTTAAGTTGACTGCGATATAACGACAACATGGAAATGAGGCGACGACGACGAAGGCGGCGAACAAAGACCGTGCTACCCACGACCTCTGTGAACTACGCCGCTCCCGCAATGCCCCGGTGCGATACCCGCACCCCCGCGTCCCACGCACTGCCCGCGCCTCGCCGGCGCACTGCCCGGCCTACCCGGTGCACTTCGGCGCCCCCGCGGCACCCTGCCCACGCTGTCGGCGCCCCCATGGCTCCCTGCCTGCGCTGCTCGGCGCACTCCGGTGCCCCCACAGTGCCCTGCCCATGCTGCCCGTGCCCCCTGGCGCGCTTCCCGGCCTGCCCGGCGCCCCCGTGGTTCCCTACCCGCACTGCTCAGCGCACTCTGGCGCCCCCGTGGTGCCCTGCCTGCACTGCTCGCACCCCCAGGCATGCTGCCCAGCACCCGACACCCTTCCTGGAATCCACGCGCCCTGCCGGGTGCACCCGCGGCCTGCCCGTAGACCATCCGGCCCGCCCGCACCCCGCGCGGCCTACCCGCTAGCTTCCCGGCCATGGGCCTACTGAACCGGCCCGCGAAACCACCGCGGTGTCGCTGGTCGAACCATCCCGGTCTCCCGGGCCGAGTTACCGAGCCGCCTACGTGGTGACTATCGGGTTGAACCGCCCTCGCGGTCCGCTCGGCCGAGCCCCAGCGGACTGGGTCGAAACTTAGAGGGATGACCCACCCAATGGGATGGGTCAGACCCAACAAGTCTGATCGGGTCAACCTAGACCAGGTCAGCCCAGACTGCGTTGGGTCGAGTCGGTCCGACCGGGTTGGACCGGACCCAGGCCCATTACTGACCCTTTACCTTCTTGGGCCATATCTTTGGCACCGGACGTCCGTTTGACGAACCGTTAGCGGCGCTGGTATTCTTGGAGCATAGTCATCCCTTTGAGTATACCCAAATGGAGTTCGGGGTATAGTTGAGTCACAGTCATGTTGGTTCGTACACGAATCCAACCGGGCCCCCGGGACTAAAATGCTAATAACTCACAGACCGGGCATCCGATTGACGTGTCTTCTGTTGCGTTGAGACCCCGATGACGTGGCGGTCCTTTGAGATACTTCCACCTGAGACTTCGTGACACTTGGAGTATCGACCAGTAGCTCATGGAGCAGATCCTCTCGGAGACGAGCGGACGGAGTACAAAGACCTAGTAGTTGTAGACCTGATGACTTCTTGATCGATTCGACTTGGAGTGATTCGACTAGCCCAGTGGACGGAGCGCCTGGTTTGGCGGCAGACCCACGGTGGACAGAGCACCTGGTTTGGCAGCAGACCCACGGTACTCGACAGGAGGATTACCTCTGACAGCTATTAGGGACAGCGCCCGGTTTGGTGGCAGACCCACAGCAGATGGAGCGCCCGGTTTGGTAGCAGACCCACAATACTCGACAGGAGGAGTGCCTCAGTAGTCTAAGGTTAGTGAGTAGTGCCTCGGAGTCGCTAAAGGGCCACTGTACTTGACAGAGGAGGAGTTCTCCATCAACTGTGGTTTTGAGAATGAAAATCCTAGTTTGAGCTGATTCAATGACCTTTGTGTATTCCTCATGATTGAGATGGGTTACTTGATAACCTGGGTATATGTATGGGCATATACCTAAGTAATGGTTATCCGTTGAAAACATAATTTTTGGTTTATCCTTGTTGGATTTTGTGAGACCTTGAGGGTCTCGGGGTCCCTACTGAGTATCGTTATACTCACCCCTGCACAGGCTATGCCTGCACCTCATTGTGTTGGATGGAAACGACAGACAGTGCTGACGGAGGCCAGGAGCGCCAGGACTGGACGGTACCCAGAGGAGGACCATACGATGTATCAGTACACGGTGGATTCTAACAGACGTGGAGTGCTGAGGAGTCCATCTGTACCTACCCTTAATGTAGGAACCCCGGAGGATGATCCAGGAGCTGCTTTCACCTTTCAGTTGTTTGTACGTTTTTAGTTGTACTTGCTTTCAGTTGTATTTGTACTTTACAGTTGGGCTTGTATTCTAGCCCCCTTTACTTTCAGTACACTTGTTATACAACTTTTAATTAGTTTTTGCTTCTGCTTGTACTCTGGTTGTGTGTGTTTACAATTTATAAAGGCAATGACTTCCTAGTTTTAGGGAATTATGCCTTTGGTTCTAGTCGCCAGCCCCTGGCCTATGGAAGGCGGGCTTGGGGTAGTCATGATGCGGGCCCTGGGGGACGGGTTGTGAAAATTGGTATTAGAGGAGTCAGTTCTACTGTAGAACTTAGGACTCTGATATTTTCTTTTCTGTGAAACAATAGTGTTAAGGGTACCGAGTGTGGTTTTCAGTTCAGGGAGTCCAGTGTTGGTGTGGAAACCGACGTATCCATACACAAGGACTCTGACTACTGAAATCTGACTTAGTACATGAAAACACTGATTGAGTGTGTGTTTTTAAAAGTTTTCTTTAAGTCAGATCAAACCAGGTCAGCTCACCAAGTATAATATTTTGACCGTGTCTCATCTGTTCAGGATTCCTCCACGCAGACAACCATTTGGAGTTTCGAGAGAGTACCCGGTGACGGCCCACCGAGCGACGAGGCTCCAGTGTAGGGCCCTCATACTATGTTGGCACCTTCGGGTGGTGTACAAGCAGCACCAACACCCGTTGGGCAGCAGATGCCACCAGCCACACTGGAGGATAGTGCACGCTGACTGAGCGCATTGCACAAGTTCTAGTGGCAGAGGCCTTCGAGGTTACGAGGCGAGACAAATTCCCACGCAGTAGAGGACTGTCTGGAGGCGATTTCTTGAGTTTTCCATCTATTTGAGACACTAGTAGAGCAGATGGTGATCTTAGATACTAGTCTTTTTCAGTGAGTGATCATGAAGATGGTCTGCATAGTGATGAGGCTGTGGTACTTGGACCGTTTTCCGAGATGGTACCTTCGGGTAGTGTGCCGACTATATCACTGCTCGTTGGTCAGCATACACTACCGGCGGTACCGGTAGAGGACACTTGTAGGCTTAGTGCCTTACATGTGTTTCATCATCTGATACCCCTCAAGTTCTGAGGCAAGCCCGACTCACAGGCGGCTGAGGACTAGGTTGAGGAGGTGGCTGAGAGTTTTCTAGATCTTATACAGCTTTGGCAGGACGACGTGTCGGTAGCTGAGTATTCATCGAGGCGTACCGATCATTCCTGATACTCGATGAATACAATACGATCAGTGCTTCAGATCTTGGACCTCTGAGTGAGATGTGTTTAGGGACATCCTATCCAACACTTTCTTTTTCCTATGTGCATTCCTACCTATGTTAGGATGCTAGAGAGAACCTTTGCGGTTGAATGTTCTTTGGCTGAGTGGATACAGCCAGTGAATTTTAGTAGTGGGAAAGAAGGAAATTAGAGCCAGTCTCAAAGACTTGGGCATGTAAACTATTTCAGAAATAGGATGTAACAGGGACAGATGAATCTTTAGGGCAGTAAACGTGGAACAAGAGCTAGGAGAGCATCATGAGGTGGTGTACATTTTGACATGTTACAACCACCCACCTTTTTAGTCCCCTCCATGCTCAGGGAGATGGAGGGTAGTGGAAGAGAATAACTGAATATGATCAAGGAGTGTGACCCAAGGGCTCTAGGAATGATTTGAGGTACGGACTGTGTCTACCACTAGTTTCTGTATCAATAGAAATAGGTACAAATTATTCCTTCCTTCCAAGAATCTTGTCCCAGACCTAGAGTTTCCGGTTAAACCGTTGACTTGACCCTCACGTCTGGAGATATCTTTGGGAGGAGACTCAAAAATCACACTTACGCCGACGGTGTGATCTGACCCTTGAGGCGAGAGTTTCAGTTGGAACCTCTTGGTGGCAGCGTCGAGGCCTTATGACGTTAGTTTGGGTATGGACTGGGAAACCACAGTTCATACATAGATTTACTATATTAGGAAAAAAGGTTGTGGTTTATCTACAACGTTGGGATGAGGTTTTCCTTAGTCGGCGAAAAAGGAAACCTAGGTAGCACCGGATAAACTCATGCATAGGAGGGTGCATTAGATCACTCTTGAGTCGGCCAGGCTTATCCTCATGGAAGCATGAGTTTTGAGTTTTTAGTTTCTCCAGGACTATGACTTCGAGATAGTCTATACTCCTGGGAAGGGGAACGTTGTTACGGATGTGCTCAGTAGGAGGACTGGTATACAACTGCTAGGCGAGGTTATAGAGTAGCTGGCTGCCTTATAGATATCCTTCGTGGATAGAGATGGAACAACCTTTATACAGTCTCTTACAGTCACTCCTCCCCTTCATCAGCGAGTCAAGGAGGCATGACGTGGAGACACTGACTGCAAGACATTACTTGCTAAGATACCCACAGGGTAGGCACCTGATGGATTTTCTAAAGGTGGGGAGCACGTCATCCTCTTCAGAGGACGTACCATGGTACCAGTTGCACTTTATGAGGAAGAGTTGAGGGAGTTCCACACATCCCCTCTAGTGGTACATCCAGGTGTGGAGAAGATGTAACAATACCTTCAACGATAGTATTGGTGGCCAGGTATGAAGAAGGCGATAGAAGAGTTTGTCTCACGGTGCCTCACTTATCAGCAAGTGAAGGCAGAGCACTAGGTACCAGTAGGCTTGGTTCATCCTTTAGAGGTCCCAGAGAGGAAGTGGGATGGGATCTCCATGGACTTCATTACGGGTCTTCTATATACATCCCAGAGTCACAACTCAATTTGGGTGATCATCGAACGACTCACCAAGTCGACCCACTTCCTACTGAGTAGAGATGGTACGAGCTACCACGGAGAAGGCGCAAATCCTCCAGGAGCAGATGAAGACTGCACAGAGCAGGAAGAGGTCATATGCTGACAGGAGACGGAGACCTCTGGAGTTCAAGGATGGCGACCACGTTTTCCTACGGGTCTCACCTCGATGAGGTATACGGAGATTTGGCCGAGGTGGAAAGTTATCTCCAAGGTTCATCGGACCTTCCAGGTCCTCAGTAGGGTAGGTGAGGTGGCTTACTGCTCAGCTCTTCCACCTCAATTGTACCGGGTGCACGACGTCTTCCACGTATCTCAGCTGGGGAGATACGTGAACGACCCTTCCAACATCATTGACCATGGGGAGCTAGACATCGACGATGGGGCAACATTCATAGAGGTTCCGGTAGAGATTGAGGATCGACAGAAGTGGGTCCTGCGTGGGCGGTCGATTCCTCTATGGCACATTCCCTGGCAGCACGAGAACCTCTAGGAGAGCACATGAGACAGGGAGGCTTAGATGCGTGCTTAGTATCCCCTTTTTGTTCCCTTAGTTCGAGTTGTAGCTTATGAGGACTTAGAGATCTGAGGTGGGGATAATTTAAAGACTCAGAATTCCATGTAATTTTTTTTATATACATGGGAATTTTACAAGTTCACAGTTTCTGACAGCACTTGATTCTGAGGACCGGTGTTCCCGGAATCAATTTATGAAGTTTTTTTGGGTACATTCAGTAAAGGTACGAGCAGGTTTTTATAACTTTTGAATGGGTGCTCAGAATCGAAATATGAGGGCACCGTTGAAATCATAATGCCAGTTTTCTCTTAAAAGGAATTTCACCTCAACGACAGATGATCGGGTATGAGAGTTGGTTTTTGGGTTTCACGTGGATTAATAAAATAAAATAAGTGACAACTTATTTTATTTTTGTTGAACCCATGCCATGTGGATAAAGTTGGTTAAAAGCTCCACTAGGGAGTTGGTGGTGGGACCGCCACACCCTAACCTCCCATGGGAGGATAATTGGGGTGGGGACCACCCGAGCAGCATAACCTCCCGCGAGAGGTTATGAAGTGGGGTCCACACGGGGCTTAACCCCCCCATTTAATGGGAGGGGAGGAAACCTCTCAACTCTCCCTCATTAACGAGGGAGAGCCTCTTGGACTCTAACTCCCCTATTAATGGAGGAGGATAAAACCTCCTATAACCCCCTTGAAACTCCCCAAATTTAATATTCCAACCTCTCGTGCAATTAATTGGGTGGAGCCTCTCCTCTATTTTTTGAATTTAGAATAATTGTGCCAATGTAATGAACTTAATTAAGTGGGGACCACATAATTAATTCACGCCAACGGGCATAATAGATTAAAATCTATTATTTTGGCATGTTTATTCGCTCTTTAGTGGAGAGATTGGGAGAATAGAATCCTCCAATGAAGAATGCGAAGACGCCGGTGATGATGCTTCTTCCTCGGAACCCCCTTCCGATGTGGGATCTCTTTGACAACCCTTCTTCCTTCCTCTTCATCATCAGCGGACTGACGCACGAGCTCGGAAGTGGAAGCGTACGGCGAACGACGACAACATCATCTTCCCCCGCGACAAACAAACGCCCGACAATTAAAAAGGTAGGGGTGTGTTTTAAGTTGTTTAACGCTTTATCCTCTCATGTTGAATCAAATTCATGATCCGATTGATATTGTTCTAACGTGGAGGGTTCGGGCCGAACGAACACGGCCCAACCCCTCCATAACCTTTGTGGTTTCAGAATCTTGAGTCGACGACGATGTAACAACGACATGGAAATGAGGCGAAAACGACGAAGGCAGCGAACAAAGGCCACGCTACATGTGGCCTCCGTGAACTACGTCTCCCCCGCGGCGCCCCGGTACGCTACCCACACCCCCTCATCCCACGCGCTGCCCGCGCCTCGCCGGTGTGCTGCCCGGCCTGCCCGGCGCACTCTGGCGCCCCCGCGGTGCCTTGCCTGCACTGCCGGCACCCCTGCGGCGACCTTCCTACACTACGTGGCGCACTCCGGCGCCCCCGCGGCGCCCTGCCCGCGCCCCCTGGTGCGCTTCCCGGTGCACTCCGGCGCCCCTGCGGCACCCTGCCCGCGCTGCTGGTGCCCCCACGATGCCCTGCCCGTGCTGTTTGGTGCACTCCGATGCCCCCGCGACACCCTTCCCGCGCCCCCTGGCACCCTGTCCAGTTCCCGGCACGCTGCCTGGCATCCACGCGCCCTGCCCGGCGCACCCGCGCCCTGCCGGGTGCACCCGCGGCCTGCCCGGAGTCCAACCGGCCGGCCCGCACCCCGCGCGGCCTGCCCGTTGACCTCCCGGCCATCGGCCTACTTCATCGGCCCATGGCGCCCCTGCAGTGTCACTGGTCAAACCGGCCCGGTCTCCCAGGCCGAGTTACCGAGCCGCCTACGTGGCGACTATCGGGCGGAACCGCCCTCGCGGTCCGTTGGGCCGGGCCCAACGGACCGAGTCGAAACTTAGCGGGCTGACCCACCCAATGGGCCGGGTCAGACCCAACAAGTCTGACCGGGTCAACCCAGACCAGGTCGGCCCAGACTGGGTGGGGCCGAGTCGATCCGACCGGGTCGGACCGGACCCAGGCCCATTACCGACCCTTTACCTTCTTGGGCCATATCTTTGGCACCAGAAATCCGTTTGATGAACCGTCAACGATGCTGGTATTCTTGGAGAATAGCCGTCCCTTTGAGTATAATCCACTGTAGTTCGGGGTATAATTTAGTCACGGTCAGGTTGGTTCGTACACGAATCCAACCGGCCCCCCGGGACTAAAATGCTAATAACTCACAGACTGGGCGTCCGATTGACGCACCGTCTGTTACGTTGAGACCCCGATGACATGGCGGTCCTTTGAGATACTTACACCTAAGAATTCGTGACACTTGGAGTATCGACCAGTAGCTTGTGGAGCAGATCCTCCTGGAGACGAGTGGACGGAGTGCAGAGACTTTGTAGCTGTAGACCTGACGACTGCTTGACCGATTCGACTCAGAGTGATTCGACTAGCCCAGTGGACGGAGTGCCCGGTTTGGTGGCAGACCCACAGCAGACAGAGCGCCTGCTTCGGCAGTAGAACCATGGTACTCGACAGGATGAGTACCTCTGATGGCTATTAGGGGGAGCGCCCGGTTTGGCAGCAGACCCACAGTGAACGGAGCGCCCGGTTTGGTAGCAGACCCGCGGTACTCGACAGGAGGAGTACCTCCGCAGTCTAAGGTTAGTGAGTAGTGCCTCGGAGTCGCGACAGGGCCACTGTACTCGACAGAGGAGGAGTTCTCCAGCAGACATGGTTTTGACAATGAAAATCCTGGTTTGAGTTGAGTCAATGACCTTTGTGTATTCCTCATGATTGAGATGAATTACTTGATAACTTGGGTATATGTATGGGAATATACCTAAGTAATGATTATACGTTGAAATCATACTTTGTGGTTTATCCTTGTTGGCTTATGTGATACCTTGAGGGTCTTGGGGTCCCTACTAAGTATTGTTATACTCACCCTGCACAGTCTATACCCGCACCTCGTTGTGTTGGATGCAGACGACAGACAGTTCTAACGGAGGCCGAGAGCGCTAGGACTGGACGGTACCCGGAGGAGGACCTTACGACGTATTGGTACACGGTGGAGTCTGACAGACATGGAGTGCTGAGGAGGCTATCTGTACCTACCCTTCAGGTAGGAACCCCGGAGGACGATCCAGGAGCTGCTTTCACCTTTCAGCTGTTTGTCCCTTTTTAGTTGTACTTGCTTTCAGTTGTATTTGTACTTTACAGTTGGAATTGTATTCTGGCCCCCTTTACTTTCAGTACACTTGTTATACAACTTTTACTTAGTGTTTGCTTCCGCTTGTACTCTGGTTGTGTGTGTTTACGATTTATAAAGGCAATGCCTTCTCAGTTTTAGGGAATTACGCCTTTGGTGCTAGTCACCAGCCCCTGGCCTATGGAAGGCGGGGTTGGGGTAGCCACTATGTGGGCCCCGGGGGACAGGTCATGACAATACTCTTCATTATCATCTTAGCCCTAACAGGATGTCAGTGGAAGAGTGTGCAGTTAGGTTCATAGACCTTACACACTACTCTCTTGACATGATCAGAGATGGATACTTTTAAGCATAGAATTTTGAGAAAGGACTTCGCAGAGAGATCCAAGCCAGTGTAGTGCCCTTATGCATCCCCACCTATGCTGAGGTACTGGAGTAGGTTCTTGTGAAAAAGAGATTTCTATTGGAGGGATTCCATATAGATGGAGCTAGAAGTGGGCACGACAGAGATGAGTCATCTACAGTTGCAGGTAGGCATCATAGATCTCGGAATAGAAGTACCTTATATGAGAAAGCTTAGGGACATGGTCGTACAATGTAGGGGTAGCACAAAATACCAGGGCATCTCAATTAGGGCCAGTTCTATGCTTGTGACGGGTGAGGTCACATGGAAGGAGACTTCCTGACCTGATGTGATGAGTATCCCAGGTAGATAGCTGATGGACCGCCACAGTAGAGACATCGCTGTGATTAGGGATCTCCCAGGTGTGGAAAAGGCTGTCCCTAGGGAGGTGGAGTTGGCAGAGGAGCAGTTGGAGCTTCAGGTGGGGAAAGACACTATGATGTCCTCCCACCACCACCACAAGATGACCCACATCATGCTCAGTGAGCTGGTGGCCGAGGCCAGGATAGCTGCAAGCTTTGGATGTTTATGATCCTGCAGTACACAAGATGATTCAAGGTATGATCTATGTTTATTATAGTCTTTCCTCAATATTATTAGACACAGGTGCCAACCATTCTTTTATATATTTAATCTTAGTGTAGGAGTTGAGGATCCCAATAGAGACTTTAACACAACAACTTTGTATTGAGGTTCCAATAGGGAACATTTCTTCCATGTATTTTATCTTCCAACAGTGTGAGCTATCACTTGGAGGAGATAGGTTCACATGGGACCTATTGGTCATCACGATAGAACCCTATGACATCATCCTGAGCATGGATTGGATTTCCATGGTTTGAGACCAAATTGACTATCATTGTAGACTAGTCAGATGCCTGCACACTGATGGGACAAGGTTCTCCTTTCTTGGTGAAAGAGACCTCATATCAGGTCAGACATGTTTTGTGAGCAGGGGGATATAGCCTATTAACCATCAGATAGTGAGCATAACCCTTGGTGTAGCAAAATCTTCAGGAATCTAGATTCCTTTAGTTGTGTAGGATTATATGGAAGCCTTCCCTGAAGACATTCTGAGACTACCTCCATGACCGAAGTTGGATTTGTGCATTAACTTGAAACTAGGGACTAACCCGATATCTTATGCGGACTATTGGATAACACCCACCAAGATATGGGATCTATGGTTACAGTTGGAGGAACTTCATGAGAAAGGTTTCATTATACCCAGTATATACCCCTAGGTAGCTCTAGTTCTATTCATGAAAAAGGAAGACAGGAACTTACGTTTTTGTGTGGATTATCATCACCTGAACAGGCCATGATAAAGAAAAAGTGTCCCTTTAAAAGGATTGAAAATCTCCTTGATTAGTTGAGTGGTGCGAGATGGTTCTCCATGATCTATCTCAGGTCTGGCTACCACCATTTGCGGGTTCACAAGGCTTATATTCCAAAGTTGGCTTTCGATGTTGCTATGGACACTAAGAGTTCCTAGTGATGTACTTTGGTGTACAAACACCCCCACCATTTTTATGGATTTGATGACCAGATATTCCATCCTTACTATAAAGACCCAGAAATTCTATGGATATTTTTTTTCTTAAATTCTTGAGAATTTTACGAATCCGCAGTTTCTGACGGCGCGTGAATCTAAGGCCCTAAGTGCTCGGAATGATCCATTGAAGTTTTGTTAAGCTTAAATTAACACGCGTACGCAGTTTTCCTGAGAAAGTGAAATAACTCTTAAACGGTTACTCAGATTAGAAATATGAGGCCACCATTGCATTTAGGATGGTGGGTTTACCCTAGGCGTGACTTAATTTTAGTCGGCGCGGGCCTCTTATGAGAAAACCCGAAAATGGTATAACCGTAAATAAAATAATAATAAAGTTATTTTATTTTCCAAATACTTATAACTCACAAACTGTAACTCGGATTAAAAATCTGATACCACCACTGAAATCATGAGGGTAGGCTTTCTTTAAGAAGATACTAACTTGGGTCGGCGAGGGCCACCATAAAAAGTTAGTTTTTGGCCGCAAATAAAATAATTAAGTGACAATTATTTTATTGTAAAATTCATAACTTTTAAACAGTAACTCAGATTGGAAATCAAAGGGTACCATTGGGTTCGTTGGGGCGTGTTTCACCTAGGCAGAGCCTAACCTCGACCGCAGTATGTCAAGAATGGCTGTTAATAATTTTACGAACATTTTTTCAGGTACGTTCAGTAAACGTGCGAGCGACGTTTTATAAATTTTGAACCGGTGCTCGGAATTGAAATAAGAGGACATCGTTGAACTCACAGCATCGGTAATTGCTTAGTGATACCTTCACTGCAATTGCGTTTTATCGTGAGTAGAAGTTAGTTTTTGGGGGTTTCAATTAAATTGAATAAAGTTAAAGATTTAACTTTATTTTATGTTGGTGGTTGAAACCTCCAAGGGGAGGTTGGAGGTGGGGGCCACCACACCCGAACCTCCCTTGGGAGGATGTTATGGCGGTGGGGCCCACCTGCACATAACCTCCTTTGGGAGGATTATTAGGTGGGTCCCACCCGACCTCTCTAACTCCCCTTTAACCCCTTTGAACCCCCAATTAAATTTAGTGAAACTCTTCACCGTTTTCCCATTAATTTTTGAGCCTCCGCCCTCATTAATTAAGTGGGTTGTCTTCTTTAATTAATCTCAAATTTTTGAATCTTTTTGTATTATTTATGCCACCATTATAATAAGGTATTATATTTTATTATTGGGGGTTGTCATAATCCTTTGTTGGGAGAACTTTGTGAGATGAGCTTTGGGAGAATTGAGAGGACTTCTTCCTCTCAACGAAGAACGCAAAGAACGTCCGTCTCCACCGAAGAACGACGATGTCATCTTCTTCCTTCTTCAATTGAGGAAAGGAAAGGGAAGAGACTCCCACGAAGAACGTCGACGCCATCCTCGAATTCTTCTTTCCCGACGTCAATGAAACGACGCCGCCATCCCACGACTTTGTCAAACGACATTGACAACGAGGTAGGGGTTATCTTTATGTATGAATTTACCCTCCGTTCTATGTCATTATATTTGTGGAATCATGTGCCAAATGTTATCATCGTAACGAGGAGGGTTCGGACTGCACGAACACGGTCTGGCCCTCCCCATTTTGTTGGTTCTTGATTGATGATGACAGAGGTGGTACACACGACGACCGGAAACGAGCCGGCCGAGAAGAAAGCCGGCGGCGCAAGGCCGCTGGGTCGCCACAAGGGCGCGACACCACCGTACCGTGCAAAGAACCGAGCCGTGGCCAGGCGGGCCGCGGTAGTGCTGGAGGGGTGCCGTGCTGTCGCACCACGCCGGAAGGAAGAGCCGCGACCAGGAGGGCCGCGACTGTCGGATGACAAGCGCGGCGCCTTCGCGCCGCGCGATGGAGCTGGAGGCCGCGGCGGAGGAGGCACGACGCCGTCGCGCTGCACGAAGGCCAACTAAACCATGACGCCATCGCACCACGGTGGAGGAGACAAGGGTGGACATTTTCTCTGGCCACCGGTGCGCGCTAAACAGAACTAGTGCCCAGCTCCAGTTCAGGTCGGAAACGGGGGGGGGGGGGCACCCCCCTCCTGCAGCGTGGCCAGCCGGGCCACGCGGGCTAGCCAGCCGGGCCGCCCTCGGCTAGGCCACCCACGGACCGGGTCGCCCTCGGCCGGGCCGCCCTAAGCCGGGCCGCCCCTCAGCCGGGCCGCCACGGGCCGGGTCACCCTTCGACCAGGCCGCCACGGGCCTGGCCGCACTCAAGCCGGGCCGCCCGTCGGGCCGGGCCGTCTCTTCGGGCCGGGTCGTCCCCTCAGCTCGGAACGATTCCTCAGAACGGGGCAGACCTGCGGTTTGGGTCAGACCCTGGTTCAGATCGGGTCGGGCCGGGTCAGCCCGACTGGGTCGGACCGGACCCGGACCCGCTATGGTCGTTTACACCTTTGAGCCTGCATCTAGGGCTACGGGTCTCCGATTGATGTACCGCCTACGGTGATGGAATTATTGGAGAGATATGATACTTTTGGAATACCCCGCTTGAGGTTTGGATGTAGTTGGGGTACGATCGGGTTGGTTTGATCCTAAAAACCAACCGGGCCCCTGGAACGGAAATGCCAATAACTCTTAGACCGGGCGTCTGATTGTCGCGCCATCTATCGTGTTGGGTTCCTTATGATGAGATGGAACTACGGGATACATAAACTCAGGACTTTGTGATATTTGATTTATTGACACTTGGCTCGAGGAGCGGACCCTCCCAGAATCGAGCGTGCTGTGTGCGGGAACCCTAGGGTTGGCTGCGACAATACTGTACCAGAATCCTCCGTGGGTTCGACAAAGAATGAATACTATTCCAGAATCCTCCGTGGCTTCGACAGCGATGACTACTATACCAGAATCTTCTATGGGTTTGATAGTGATGACTAATGTACCGGGATCCTCCGTGGGTCTGACAGTTCTGACTTTTGTTCCTTGATCCTGTGTGGTTCCGACAGAATAGCTGGTCCTGTATCCTATGTGGGTCCGACAGTTTAGCTGGTCCTGTATCCTGTGTGGGTCCGACAGAACAGTTGAATCATAGCTGGTCCTGTATCTTGTGTGGGTCCGACAACTTAACTGGTCCTATATCTTGTGTGGGTCTAACAACTTAGATGAATCAGTGACTACATCTGATCATCTCTATCTCTCTACTAAAGATGTATACCTGTGTGAGATGATTTATGTCTTTCAACCATTATAATCATGGTGATTGACTTTACTTCCTTTGTGGACTGGGTTGTGCTTGGGCTCGAGAGTTGGAGTCGGACTGTGATTGGTAACTTAGGTATATGTATGGGCATATACCTAAGTAAGGTTGGTTGATACTTTGTGATTGTATCTTACTTCTGTGGTTTATCTATTGTGGATTCTGGGAGACCTTCGGGGGTCTCGGGGTCCCCTACTGAGTATTGTTATACTCACCCCTGCACGGGCTTCACCCGCACCTTATTGTGTTCTGTGCAGACGATGGTCAGCAGTGATCGAGGTTGAGGGTGATGGATGAGAGGCTTCTCGGAGCTGGACTAGACAGGACGTTCTGCAGGGACGAGTTGTTCGAGTTCTGTACCTACCCTTCAGGTAGGATTCCCCCGGTGGACGATCCAGGAGATTTTTTCCCTTTTTACTTATACTTGTTGTTCAATGGGGGTTTGTATACTGGCCCACTTACTTTTATCATTACCTTTGTATTCATTTTTACTTAGTGTTTTGCTTCTAGTTGTGTAATCTGATTGTTTGTGATTTCTTTTTATAATGGAAATACCTTCCCAGTTTAGGGATTTATGCCATTGGTGCTAGTCGCCAGCCCCTGTCCTATGGAAGGCGGGTTTGGGGTAGTCACAGCACGGGTCCTGAGAATGGGTCGTGACAAATTGGTATCAAAGGATTCGGTTCTACCGCATAACTTAGGACTCTGATCTGTCTTACTGTGAAGCAATACTGTTAAGAGTATTGAGTGTGGTTTTCAGTCCAGGGAGTCTAGTGTTGGTGCAGAGGCTGACATATCAATACACCAGGACCCTGACTTCTGATTTCCGACTTAGTGCACAAAAACACTGATTGTGAGTGTGTTTTCAAGAGTCTTCTTTATGAACTCTTTGAGTCAGATCACCCGGTATAACTTATTGACTGTGGCACACCTATTCCTTATCAGGATGCCGTTACATAGACAACTAGCTAGGGTTTCTGATAGATTACACGCTGACGACCCACCGAGTGACGAGGCTTCGGTTTAGGGCCCTCTTTCTACGTTGGCACCTTCGGGTGGTGTACCAGTAGCACCACCACCCATTGGGAAGCAGATACCACCAGCCGCACTGGCAGACGACGCACGCCGACTGAGTTCATTTTATGAGTTCCAGTAGCAGAGTCCTTTGAGGTTTCGAGGAGAGACATATTCCCAAGCAGTAGAGGACTAGATAGAGGTGATTACTGGAGTTTTCCGCCTAGTTGAGACACTAGTAGAGCAGATGTTGATCTTAGATACTAATATTTTTCAGTGAGTGACCATGCGGATGGTCCGCATAGTGGTGAGGTTTCAGTACATGGACCATTACTCAAGATAGTACCTCCGGGTAGTGTGTCGGCTATATCACTTCCTGTTGGTCAGTAGTTGCAACCGGTAGTATAGATAGAGGACACTTGTAGGCTTAGTGACTTACACATGTTTCAACATCAGATACCCCTCAAGTTCCGAGGTGAGCTCGACCCACAGGCGGCTGAGGACTGGCTTGAGAAGGTGGCTGAGAGTTTACTAGAGCTTTTACAGCTTCGGCAGAACGATGTGTTGGTAGCTGAGTATTCATCGAGGCATACCGATCTTTCCTGGTACTCGATGAATATGATATGATCAGTGCTTTAGAGCTCGAACCTCTGAGTGAGGTGTGTTTAAGGATATCTGAGCCAACAATTTTTCCTCTATGCATTCCTACTTATGTTAGGGTTCTAGAGAGAACCTTTTTGGTTGAATGTTCATTGGATGAGCGGTTACAGCCAGTGAATGTTAGTAGTTGGAAGCATGAAACTGGCGCCAGTCTCATAGACTTGAGTGTGTAAAATGTTTCAAATAGGAAGTGTTAAGGACAGATGAATTTGCAGAGCAGCAGACATAGAAGCAGAGCTAGGAGAGCAGCATGAGGTGGTGAACATTTTGACATGTTACAACCACCCCCTTTGTAGTCCCCGCTAGGTTCAGGGAGATGGAGGGCAGGGGAAGAGAGTAGATTCATGCATTCAAGGAGTGTGAACTAAGGGATCTAGGAATGATTAGAGGTATGGTCTGTGTCTACTACTAGCTTTCATATCAATAGACATAGGTACCAATCATTCCTCCCTTCCATGAATCTTGTCCCATACCTAGAGTTTCCGGTTAAGCCGTTGACTTGACCCTCAAGTCTGGAGATACCATTGGGAGGAGACTCGATAATCACACTTATTCTGACGGTGTGATCTGACCCTTGAGGTGAGAGTTTTGGTTGGAATCTCGTGGTGGCAACGTCGAGGCCTTACGCCATTAGTTTGGGTATGGACTGGGCAACCAAAATTCATACAAAGATTGACTATATTAGGAAAAATGGTTGTGGTTTATCTACAACGTTGGGATGGGGTTTTCCTTGGTCGGCGAAAAGGAAAACCCAGGCAGCACAGGATGGAATCATTCATAAGAGGGTGTGGTCGATCACTCATGAGTCGTCCAGACTTACCTTTGTGCCAGACTTCTCTAGAGTTGCAGCACCATTATAAACTTTGGTGAAGAAGGCACAACTCTCTGTGTGGTCGGAGAGATTCCATTAGAGATTTCAGGAGTTGAGGCAGAGGCTGACTAGTGCCCCAATCTTGAGGCTTCCAGAGGAAGGCACAGGGAACGTAGTTTACTGCAACGCATCAGAGACCAGACTCGAGTGTGTACTGATGCAGGAGTGAGCAGTGATCGCGTATGGTTCTTGACATTTGAGACAACACGAGCAGAACTATGCTGCCCATGTCCCAGAGTTAGCATCAGTGGTCTTCGCCTTGAAGATTTGGTGGCACTATCTTATGGGAGAATGATTTACAGTCTACTCTGACCACCAGAGTCTCATGTATATCTTCTCACAGAAGGACCTGAACCTGAGACATCGGCTATGGCTTGAGTTCCTCCAGGACTATGACTTTGAGATAGTCTATACTCCTAGGAAGGAGAATGTTGTAGCAGATTCTCTCAGCAAGAGACCAGAAATTCAGCTGCTAGGAGAGGCGACAGAGCAGCTGGCCACATTGCAGATATCCTTTGTGGATAGAGATGGAGTAGCCTTTCTATAGTCTTTCGTAGTCACTCCTCCACTTCTTTAGCGAGTCAGGGAGGCACAGCGTGGGGACATTGACTGTGAGATGCGACATGCTCAGATATCCATAGGGCAGACACCTGATGGATTTTCTAAAGGTGGGGAGCACGTCATTCTCTTCAGAGGACGTACCATGGTACCAGTTGCACCTCAGGAGGAAGTGTTGATGGATTTCCACACATCCCCTTTATTGGTACATCCAGAAGTGGTGAAGATGTACTAGGACCTTCGATGATAGCACTGGTGGCCAGGTATGAAGAAGGCAGTAGTGGAGTTTGTCTCTCGATGCCTCACTTGTCAGTAAGTGAAGGTGGAGCATCAGGTACCAGCAGGCTTGGTTCGGCCTTTAGAGGTCCCAAAGTGGGAGAGGGATGAGATATCCATGGACTTCATGACGGGTCTTCTATATATGTCCAGGGGAAATGACTTTATTTGGGTGAGCGTCGACCGACTCACTAAGTCAGCCAACTTCCTACTGACCAGAGATGGTACGAGCTACCACGGAGAAGGTGCAGATCATCCAGGAGCGGATGAAGATTACATATAGCAGACATAAGTCCTATGGTGATAGGAGACGAAGACCACTGGAGTTTGAGGATGGTGACCACGTCTTTCTACGGGTCTCACCTCGACGAGGTCTACGTAGATTTGGCCAAGGCGGCAAGTTATCTTCGCGATTCATCAGACCATTTCAGGTCCTCAGCAGGGTAGGCGAGGTGGCTTACCGCTTGTCTCTTCCAACTCAGTTGTACCAGGTGCACAATGTCTTCCACGTATTTCAGCTGAGGAGATACGTGCATGACCCTTCCCACATTATCAATCTCGGGGAGCTGGACATCGATGACGAGGAGACATTCACGGAGGTTCCAATGGAGATTGAGGATTGATAGGAGCAGGTCCTGCGTGGATGGTTGATACCTCTGGTGTCCGTTTACTAGAAGCACGAGAACCTCCATGAGAGCAAATGGGAGCGAGAGGCTCAGATGCGTGATCAGTACCCTTATTTGTTTCTTTAGTGTGAGTTGTGGCTTATGGGGACGTAAAGCCCTAAGGTGGGGAGAATATAAAGACCTAGAAATTCCATGGATTTTTTTCTCTTAAATTATTGAGAATTTTACGAGTCCGTAGTTTCTGACGGTGCACGATTCCGAGGCTCGGAGTGCCCGGAATGATCCGTTAAAGTTTTGTTAAGCTTAAATAAATGCGCGTATGCAGTTTTCTTGAGAAAGTAGAATAACTATCAAATGGTTACTCAGATCAGAAATCTGAGGCCACCGTTGCGTTCAGGATGGTGGGTTTACCCTAGGTGTGACTTAATTTTAGTCTGCGTGGGCCTCCTATGAGAAAACCTGAAAGTAGCATAATCGTAAATAAAATAATAATAAAGTTATTTTATTTTACAAATGCTTATAACTCACAAACGGTAACTCAGATTAAAAATTCGAGACCACCGCTGAACTCGTGAGGGTAGGATTTATTTAAGCAGATATTAACTTGGGTCGGCGAGGGCCACTAGAGAAAGTTAGTTTTTGGCCGCAAATAAAATAATTAAGTGAAAATTATTTTATTGTAAAATTCATAACTCTTAAACAGTTACTCGGATTGGAAATTTGAGGTTACCGTTTGGTTCGTTGGGGTGTGTTTCACCTAGGTAGACCCTAACCTAGACTGCAGTAGGTTAAGGATGGCTGTTAATAATTTTCTGAAGTATTTTTTGGGTACGTTCAGTAAATGTGCGAGCGACGTTTTATAACTTTTGAACCGGTGCTCGGAATTGAAATCTGAGGGCACCGTGGAACTCGCAACGTCAGTAATTTCTTAGTGATACCTTCACCGCAATTTCATTTTATCATGAGTAGAAGTTAGTTTTTGGGGGTTTTTAATTAAATTGAATAAAGTTAAAGATTTAACTTTATTTTATGTTGGTGGTTGAAACCTCCAAGGGGAGGTTGGAGGTGGGGGCCACCACACACTAACCTCCCTTGGGAGGATGTTATGGTGGTAGGGCCCACCCGCACATAACCTCCCTTGGGAGGATTATTAGGTGGGGCCCACCCGACCTCTCTAACTCTCCTTTAACCCCCTTTAACCCCCAATTAAATTTGGTGAAACTCTTCACCTTTTTCCCATTAATTTTTGAGCCTCCGCCATCATTAATTAAGTGGGTTGTATTCTTTAATTAATCTCAACTTTTTGAATCTTTTTGTATTATTTATGCCAAAATTATAATAAGGTATTATATTTTATTATTGGGGGTTTGCATATTCCTTTGTTGGGAGAACTTTGTGAGAAGAGCTTTGGGAGAATTGAGAGGACTTCATCATCTCAACGAAGAACGCGAAGAACGTTCGTCTCCACCGAAGAACGACGCCACCATATTCTTCCTTCTTCAATCAAGGCAAGGAAAGGGAAGCGACGCCCATGAAGAATGTCGATGCCATCCTCAGCTTCTTCTTTCCCGACGTCAACGAAACGACGCCGCCATCCCGCGTCTTCGTCAAACGACATCGACAACGAGGTAGGGGTTATATTTATGTATGAATTTACCCTCCGTTCTACGTCTTCAAATTTGTGGAATCATGTTCCATATGTTATCATCGTAACAAAGAGGGTTCGGACCGCACGAACACGGCCCGACCCTCCCCATTTTGTTGGTTCTTAATTGATGATGACGGAGGTGGTACACGCGGCGATGGGAAATGATCCAGCCGCGAAGAAAGCCGGCGACGCAAGGCTGCTGGGTCGCCACAAGGGCGGGGCACCGCCGTGCCGCGCAAAGAACCGAGTCTTGGCCATGCGGGCCATTGTGGTGATCGAGGGGAGCCGTGTCGTCGCACCGCACTGAAAGGAAGAGCCACGACAAAGAGGGCCGCGACGTTCGAATGACAAGCGCGATGCCTTCATGCCGTGCGGTGGAGCTGGAGGCCGCGAAAAGGTCGGGCTACGGTGGAGGAGGCATGGCGCCATCGCTCCGTGTGGAGGCCAGCTGAACCACTGTGCTGTCGCGCCGTAGTGGAGGAGACAAGGGCAGCTAGTTTCTCCGGCCACCGGTGCGAGCTAAACAGAATCGGCGCCTAGCACCGGTTCGGGTCAGAAACGGGGGGGGGGGGGGGGGGCACCCCCCTTTTGCAGCGTGGCTAGCCGGGCCACGCAGGCTATCCAGCTGGGCCGACCTCGGCCGGGCCGCCCACAAGCCGGGCCGCCCTCGGCCGGGCTACCCCTTGGCCGGGCCACCACAGGCCGGGTCACCCTTCGGCCGGGCCGCCCTCAAGCCGCGCCGCTCGTTGGGATGTGCCATCTCTTCGGGCTGGGCAGTCCTCTCAGCTCGGGATGCTTCCTCAGACCGGGTCGGACCTATGGTCCAGGTCAGTTCGACTGGGTCGGACCGGACCCGGACCTGCTATGGTCGTTTAGACCTTTTAGCCCGCATCTAGGGCTACGGGTGTCCGATTGACGTAACACCTACGATGATGGAATTCTTGGAGCGAGACGATACTTTTGGCATACCCCGCTTGAGGTTTGGATGTAGTTGGGGTACAGTCGGGTTGGTTTGATCCTAAAAACCAACCGGGCCCCTGGAACGGAAATGCCAATAACTCTCAGACCGGGCGTCCAATTGTCGCGTCGTCTGTCATGTTGGGTTCCTTATGATGATACAGAACTACGAGATACATCAACTCAGGACTTTGTGATAGTTGATGCATCGAAACTTGGCTCGAGGAGCGGACAATCCCGGAATTGAGTGTGCTGTGTGCGGGAACCTGAGGGCTGGCTGCGACGATACTGTACCAGAATCCTCCATGGGTTTGACAGCGATGAATACTATACCAGAATCCTCTGTGGGTTCGACAACGATGACTAATGTACCGGAATCCTCCGTGAGTTTGACAGAGATGACTACTATATCGGGATCCTCCGTGGGTCTGACAGTTCTGACTTATGTTCCTGGATCTTGTGTGGGTCCAACAGAATTGCTGGTCCTGTATCCTGTGTGGGTCCGACAGCTTAGCTGGTCCTATATACTGTATGGGTCCGACAACTCAGATGAATCATAGTTGGTCCTATATCTTGTGTGGGTCCGACAGCTTAGCTGGTCCTGTATCCTGTGTGGGTCCGACAGCTTAGATGAATTAGTGACTACATCTGACCATCTCTATCTCTCTACTAAAGATTTATACCTATGTGATCTGATTCATGTCTTTCAACCATTTTCATCGTGGTGATTGACTTTACTTCCTTTGTGGACTAGGTTCTGCTTGGGCTCGGGAGTTGGAGTCGGACTGTGATTGGTAACTTAGGTATATGTATGTTCATATACCTAAGTAAGGTTGGTTGATACTTCATGATTGTATCTTACTTCTGTGGTTTATCTATTCTGGATTCTGGGAGACCTTCGGGGGTCTCGGGGTCCACTAATGAGTATTGTTATACTCACCCCTGCACAGGCTTCGCCCTCACCTTGTTGTGTTCTGTGCAGACGACAGTCAGCAATGATCGAAGTTGAGGGTAACGGACGGGAGGCTTCTCAGAGCTGGACTAGATGAGACGTACCACAGGGACAAGTTTTTCGAGTTCTGTACCTACCCTTCAGGTAGGATTCCCCCGGTGGACAATCCAGGAGCTTTTTTTCATTTTTACTTGTACTTTTTATTCAGTGGGGTTTGTATACTGGCCCACTTACTTTCACCACTACCTTTTTATTCAGTTTTACTTAGTTCTTTGCTTCCAGTTGTGTACTCTGATTGTGTGTGATTTCTTTTTATAATGGCAATGCCTTCCCAGCTTAGGGATTTACGCCATTGGTTCTAGTCGCCTGCCCTTGGCCTATGGAAGGCGGGCTTGGGGTAGTCATGGAACGGGTCCCGAGAATGGGTCGTGACACTTACTTGGTCTAATTTTTTGTTGTCTTCATCGATGACATACTTATCTAATCTGTGATAGAGGAGGAGCATGAATATAAATTGAGGATGGTTCTTGATTTACTTAGAGAGAGCCATCTTTATGGAAAACTCTCAAAGTTACAATTCTAGATACAGGAGGTTAACTTAATGGGGCATGTCATTTTTGAACAAGGTTTATCCATGTATACGGTGAAGATCGAAGCAGTGCTTTCTTGGGATCCACCCAAGAATGTGTAAGAGGTGTGAAACTTTCTTGGTTTAGTAGGGTACTACCTGTGATTTGTGGTATAATTATCCAAGATCACAACCCCTTTGACTGTGCTGACGTGGAAGGGACAAACATTTACTAGGTCTGATTAGTTCTATAAGTCCTTTTAGGAGTTGAGGTAGAGGCTGTCGAGCGCTCTAGTTTTAAGACTACTAGAGGAAGGTGATGAGTTCACAGTGTATTGCGATGCCTCAGGAGTTGAGCTCAGTTGCGTGTTGATGAAATGATAGGCAGTCATTGTATACGATTTGAGGATGTTGAGACCCCATGATAATAACTATGTGAATCATGACCTATAGATAGCAGTGGTGGTCTTCACCTTGAGGATGTGGAGGCACTACCTTTTGGGAGAGTGCTTTGTGGTTTACTCAGACCACCATAGTCTCAGGTACGTCTTCACTCAGAGAGACCTGAACCTGAGGTAGTGATATTGGTTAAAGTTTCTACAGGACTATGACTTCAAGATAGTGTATACTATAGGAATGGGAAATATTGTAATATATTCCCTTATTAGGAAGTCTCATGCTCTCTAAGTGCATGAAGCTTCTGAGAAGTTAGCTTCCCTACAGATGACCCTGGTGGAGTAAGAGGGTACAATATTTCTACAGTCGATGGTGTTGGATCCTTCACTCCTTGAGCGTGTGAAAAATTCCTAGTTATGAGACATCAATTTTAAAGTTTTTCATGATCAAATATACACATGAAATTCACCAGATGGATATTCTGAAGGATGGAATCATGAGATCTTATTCCAGGGGAAGACAGTGGTTCCAATCGTGATACGGGACAAGGTGATGTGGGATTTCTACACTTCCCCCTTAGTTGTACATTATGGTGTGAGGAAGATGTACTGGGATATTTAGTGGTGGTCTTGGTGGTCTGGCATGAGAAAAAGTATAACTGAGTTCATATCATGATGCCTCACCTATCAGCAGATGAAGGATGAGCACTAGGTTTTGGTGGGTTTATTGTAGCCTCTTGAGATTCTGGAGTGGAAATGGGATGGCATATCCATGGAACTCGTAATAGGGATTTCACATAAAACGAAGGGTCGTGACTCTATCTGATTAGTAGTAGACCAACTCATGAAGTCAATAAACTTCCTTGCTACGAGGGAGAATATTTCAGTGGATAGTTTGGGGAAGTTGTATGTACGGAAGACTGTCCTCCTTCATGGGGTACCCTTGATGATTGCATCTGATCATGATGCACGATTTACATTTTGATTTCAGAGAAGATTGTTGGAGGTATTTATGACTTAGTTGTGTATAAGTAAAACCTTTAACCCCCATACCAATGGACATACCAAGCGCACTATCTCAGTGCTAGAGGATATGTTGAGGGATTGTGTGTTGGATTTTTTATAGGGTTGGGAGGATCACCTGCCTTTGGTAGACTTTGTGTACAAAAACAGTTACCACTCTACCATCGATAGAAAACCTTTTGAGACCCTATATGGGAGACCCTGTAGGTAACCCTTGTGCTAGATAGAGATTAGAGAGTCATCTCTTATGGGCTCAGAGTTAGTGTAAGCGGCAATAGATAAAGTGTAGGCTATCCATGAATAGATTAAGATGACCCAGATCAGATAGAAATCGAACACAAATTGTCTTCATAGTCCCTTGGAGTTCAATTAGGAATACTATGTTTTCTTGTGAGTCTCCCCACAGTGAAGAATGTAGAGGTTCTGCGGTGGAGGAAAGCTATCCCCAAGGTTCATCAGGCCGTTCGAGATCATGTAGAGAATTTTCAGGGTTGCCTACCACCTCACCTTACCCTCATAGTTGGACTGGGTGCAATAAATTTTACATGTGTTGCAGTTGAGGAGATATGTGTATAACCCTAGGCACGTCATTGACTGGAGTGAGCTGGACATTGAGGATGGAGCCACATTTGAAGATCACCCGATGATGATTGAGGACTGACAGGAGAGACCCTTGTGAGGATGGACCATCCCTCTAGTTCTCATGTTGTGGAATCATGGAAACATACAAGAGAGTTCCTGGGAGCGGGAGAGCCAGATGCGGGCTTAGTATCCTGAGATATTTTCATAGTTTTTACTCTAAGGGATGAAAATATTGAAGGAGGGAATGACACAGAGACCCTGTTTTTGGCTTGTAATACTTTTAAATATTTCTAAATATATTTACCAGAGCTAGGAACTAAGACAACATATGATTCTGAGGCCTGGTGTGTCCAGAATTAATTTTATAAAAATATTAAATATATTTCATATTTCACGAATGTGATTATTTAAGAAAAATGGGATAAATCTTAAACGATTGATCGGATCGGAAATCCAATACTGTATTTGGGTCCAAAATGTGTTGTTTTCCCTAGGCACGATATAAAATGAGTCGGCACGGGACGTTTGGACCCCTCATTCGTCAGTTATTAAGTGAATTAATTAATTAATTAATTAATAACATTTGACATAATTAAAAGTTATAAATAAGTATTTAGTGAAATTTTTATAAGGTTGGATCATATTCCACCATTCACTGGAAAGAGCTCTCTCTTCCTCCTCCGTTGGTGACGAATGACAAACCTTGGGATCAAGGTGGATCGAAGTGTAAAGAACACAATGGATTCCCCCGAATTCATTAGTGAGTGTGTTATTCAAAAAATAATGATCAAAACAAGAGGTAGGACTCATCAATTGGTGTTTTCACCCTTTTTATTAAATTTTTGAGTAGTTTCATTCCTTTTCTTAAATCTGTGCCTTTGACAAACCTTGCATGCACCCAAGAACGAATAATTATATTGTTTAATTTGGTTTATCTAACCCTGTGATCACATTCTTAATTGTTGGACAATAATTCTTGGACAATGATCATAAAAACTTTTTTATACCTTTATTCCCCTATTCTTCAAATTATTTACCATTGAGACCCCACGGTTTCTGGTTCGATAGTGTCCGGGCATCCCGGGCTCGATCGGGTGCCCGAGTTTGTGGCAGATTGAAGAATTGTCAATGATTTTGTGATCTAGGTATTTATCTAGGAAGATTATGAGGTGAGGAAAATAGATCCAGTGGCTAATATTTGAAATTGTGATGAATAGAGGTGTGAAGGCGTGTGTAATGATCAACCAAACCCTCATCATCAAATGAGGCCAATTCATGGTAATCCATGATAGGAATCCATGTTCTTTGGATAGATCCAAATATTTTGGATCAACATCAGGTGATATGAGTGGTGGTTGAAGCATATTTGAAGTGGCAGGTCAAATATGATATTTAGGGAAATTTACTTCCATATAGGATGAATAAAACACGATGTGTATACCCTTTCTAGTGGTGACTCTAGGGTTTGAGAACCCATAAGGATGGGATGACATGTACCTCCTTGACATGTCTTGTAACAAATTCTCGTGCGAATGAGCTATGTGATGGACTAGACGACCAAATACACACTATGTAAAAAGTACACAGACATGGGTTGGCCACACGGGTAGTATCCTGTGTGAATCCACATGCCATGTACCAAAGTACATGAACAAAAGGTCCGAGTACACAAACATAACCATCATACATGGCCCAATCTGTGGATAGGTGGGACATGCCATGTAGTCCACATACATGGAATGTACCCCTACATGGACGTGACTCATGTTCCGAACAAAGACATGGCCAGGTAGTGAGGAGGGACCACATGCCATACAGGCCCCCTCACACGCTGTGTACTACTGGAGATCTTATGAGAAATCTTCAAACGTTCGTATATCCATTGTTTGAACTTGGATTTTGTCCTGCAAGATGCCTATCCTGAGTGTTTTTTCACATAGAATGCGATGGTTCCCTCAGAAGAGGATTTTAAGACATGATGTGAATGTGTTGAGTTTATCACATACTAAGGCGACATTCGATGATGAAGGAAATCATACAGAACCACCAGATCAATACCGGGCTTACCCTCCTGTTGGGATGGGTAGTGGAATTCCCCAATGGTAGTGTCGGGCTTACCCTCCACTAGGACTAGGTAGTAGAGTTCCTCAACGTTTCGGGATTACCCTTAAGCTAGTATATGTAGTGGAATTACCTGATTACATATTCTAGTCATGAACCTCCATCTGGGATAGGAAGTGGTGTTTACCTAAAGACTCACATGGCTTACCCTCCAGTAGGATTGGGTAGTGGCATTCCCCAGTGACCTTCCCAAGAGGTACCCTCTAGTTGGGATGGGCAGTGTATTTCTTCAGTGACTACCAAATAAGGACCCTCCTATCTTATCAAGGCATGTGATCCTTTCCTAAAACTGGATACTCCTTAAATTTGCGACATAGTGTTGAGGTGTGGTTTGATATACCTTTGAATTCAAGATAAAGGGGGATGATTTCCCCACTGAGACACATTCTTGTGACGCAACCTAAAACTTTGTGGGAAAGTCAATGCTACCCAAAGTAGATAGTATCAAGGTGTGGTGATTGAGTCCCTTATTCTTGTGTGTCCTAGGTAAATGCATAAGGTGCTGGTCATCATAGATGACTTTACCTTGGAACTGTTGGTGACTCTTCTTCTTGGACTGATCCGTGAGATGGAGATCCCCTTACTCTCTTTTTTGGGATTCTTTGAATGAGCACATATATCCTATTCTAATAACCCACTCCTTGGGTTTTGGTTACTCTCCTTCTAGGATAGGTGAATACGCACAGGGTATGCCACGTTCTTTCCGTGTCTAGCTTCTCGTGGTTGGACAAGTCTACTCTCCTACTATAGGCAGTAAATAATCGACAAGAAGTTCATATTCTCACCATTTTGAGCTCCTTGTATTTGGATGAGTTTACTTTCACTCTCTAGTTGGGTTGAGCTATAATCTCTTACCACACCTTGTTCTATATACCAATTTCCCTCTTTAGTTGTATCTCTTACTACTCCTCCTTCCCTTTTTGGGGCATTCTACTGGGTATGTATATACTTATCCCTACATGGGATTTTCCCAACATGTGTCGTGTCTTTTTCAAATGGTGGAATGGTCGATCATGAATTCAAAGGATCTTAATGATAATAGGTGTTTGGACCACGTATGGTGGTCGTAGATTGGGATACAGGAGTTGGGCTCTCTAAGTTGTTTACTCTTTTATAGTTTTGTCAGGTTGGGGCATATTTTTGGATGGGTGTCTATTTTTACCTTTTCTTTTCAGTTTACACTACCGTACTTTGTTCTGTTTAGTGATCCATGTATCTTTTAGTTTATTTATAGCAGTGTTTCATCTTTTATTTCTTTCCTTCTACACCTTTGCATCAAGTTAGATGTGTGTCTGCATACAAGTACTTAGGCAAAGGACTCCCCAAGTTTAGTTGTGCCTTCAGCGCTTGTTGGAACCCTTGAATTATGGAGGCATGCTTGGGGTAGTTGTAGCTCGAGCCCTGTCCTAAGTTGGGTTATGAAAAGTAGCATCATCATGTGTATATAGATTTTGTACCTCTGAACTGGGAGTAACAATAGGTTGAGAAACCTATTGTTGCTTAGGATTGGGAGCACCAACATGCGTATAAGGTTGTTGTTCCTATGCACTGTGAGTAATAGAAAGTTGAGAGACCTGTTGTTCCTCAGGATTGGGAGCACCAGTATGTACAAAAGTCATTATCTATATAAGTGGTTTAACATTAAATTTATATTACATAAATACAATATCAAATAGATATTAACATTAGGTAACGCAATGTATATTACAAAAAATATATAACCTAATTATTGAACTCTCTTTTTTTAAAGTCTAGAGGGATTTTAACCCTCTATATATTATCCAAATCCTTTCATTATAGTCTCCTATGACATACAAAATTTTGTATACATTGGGAGAAATATAAAATTATTACGACATCCCAATAAAAGGGTCATCCTCAACTAAATTTTCATCTGACTTGTCAGTGGTTTTGGTTGATAACAGAACAGTTGAACACTTTCAGTTTGTAGGATCTAGAACATAAAATACTCATAATTCCTGTGATGCCATTATAAATGGTTCTTATTTGTACCATTCCTTACTAAAATAAAATTTCACAAATCTCAATTCATCTATTTTAACAACACTCTTGTTATCAACCCACTTACATTGAAAAATCATCACTTGGAATGTTGTATAATTTAACTCCCATATTTTTTTGATTATGAAAAATTATGACATATTCACATAATTGGATTTCTATCCTTAGTACCGAAAACATGCATTTCTTATTCCATAAGTGTAACTCCAATATTTTTCATGGCACCATCTTCATCATTTTCTTTTGTATAGAACATATAACCATTAATTATATAACCATTGTAAGATAATTCATACACAATTGGTCCTCTAGATAGCCATTGAAATTTTTATTAAATTGAATCTGAATTTTCATATGATTCCTTAAAAATATGGTTCTAAAACCATCCTATAAACTATTAATTATGTGTATTTGATATCCATATTTAATCCATTGATGGATTAAATTGCCTAATAATTTCTCTGTGGTTTTCAACATATAGGTAAACCTCCAAACTATTATGAAAAACATAAAGGTGGGCCTACTTCTGATCTATAATATTGATTGTGATAGCATCTCTTCCAGAAATTATTTCAACCATAAGCCATCCAGTGTGATGATATTTCATTAGACCAATACTTTCCACACTATATAGGTATTCGATACATAATTCAATGGCTTCCTCAACAATATATCACTCCACAATACAAACCTCTGGATGAATTCGATTTTTGACATACCCTTTCAAAATATTCATATACCGTTCATGGGGTACATCCATATATAGTGTATAGGACCACATAAATGAATCTATCTCACCAAGTGAACCATCAAATGAACCATCATATCAAAGAATGTTGGTGGTAAGAACATTTCCAATTCACATAATATGATGACAATTTCTCTTTCCATAGTCGGAAATTTCACCAGGGCTATAACTTTGCTATATAGATTTGAAGAAGAAACAACGATTGGTTAATGTATGATGGACATTCTTATAAAAAATTCAATGCGAAGATATAGGAATTAGATCTTTCATCAAAATATTACAGTCATGTGATTTTAGAACCTTTAACTTTAAATTGTTCATTGACACGATATTCTTGATATTCGATGAATACCACTATAGAACCTTTAAATCACTAAAGAAGTTGAAAATTTGATATATCTTCTTCTTGGAAAGAGTATAAGTAGATGGAGGAAGAATAGTTCATTTTTCATCATTCACTGGAGCCAACTCTTCTCATATTCCTATGTTAACCATGTCTAACCTAGCCTTAATTCCATCCTTTATTTTGACGGTAGCATTTAGAAACGTTCCAATGACCCTATCACATACATTTTTTTCAACTTTCATAACATCAAGAAAATGTATGATGTATAGATAATTCTAGTATGATAATTCAAAAAATTGATCACTTTTTCTAATCGATTTTTGTAATGTTTTTTGAAAATGGTTTACTAAAATTATTGACCACATATTTTACTTTCTCAAAAAATTGATCACCTGTTAGTAGAGACGGTGTTGTAAATTATTCTGAACTTCCATAAAATGATGTCATCTAAGATCAGTACATATTCCATCAAGGTAGAAATCTGTGATATATTATAATCGTAGTCTTCAATGAATGTTTCAACCTAATTGACTGTGTACCTTGTTCGCAAATGGGACACCCTTGAGTTCCTTTAATGCTATATCCTGAAAAATTTTCATAAGAAGGAAATTCATTTATCATCACATACAACATGGCTCTCTATGTGAAATATTCATTTCTATATGTATCATACAACGTAATAACTAAATCCCAAAAAAATTTAAAATTCTTGATCAATGGATCCAAATAAACATCAATATCATTACTCAGTTATTTTGGTACTAATATAAGAATAGATAACATGATGTATTTTCATTTCATGCATAACCACAATGAAAATTTATAATTTAAAAACATAACAAGTCATGTACTTTGAGTGCTGCTTTGAAAACCAAAAGGATTCACTCCATCTGTAGATAAAACAAGACGGAGGTTTCTCAGCTCATTTCCAAATTCAGGATACTCATGATCAAATTTCTTCCAGTAAAGAGAGTCTTCTAGGTGACATAATTTCCAATTTTTATTTCTTGTATCTTAGTGCCATGTCAATTTCCCCTCAGTCTCCCCACTTTCATATAGGCGCATAAACCTTGGAATGATTGGAAAGTACCATAAAAATTTCATAGGACCAGATTCATATTTCTTGTATCAAGAAACACTACACTTTTGGAATTATATAAGTTATTTGTGGTCCCTTCTAAATAGAATACAATCATTTAGGAAGAAGTGTATTCTTTTTAAAATCATACCCATCAAGTGTAGCATTCATTTGGAATTGTATGTTCGGATAGGAAGCTCATTATCTTTTGGGAGCATGTAAATAAAGAGAGAAAGTAGTTTTGTAAAACTAGAGTCACTCCATACATTGCCTATTTTAAAATTATACAACTTCAGTACGACTGACAATGCTGTATATTTAGTGAAACCGGCATAAAATTGCATCTTTTCATAACTATTTAACTTCTCAAACAATTTTGGACAATCACAAAGTTCATCTTCACCTGTCCTTTTCATTTCCTCAAAACAATATTCATCATCATCCACAACTTTAATCACATCCTCAATATGGTCTTCTTTATTGTCCACACTTGTAATCATATCATATGATCCATAAAACACAGTGTTATCCCAGCCACTAGATACATTCTCATTTTACCTGTGTTTATACCAAAATTTATAACTTTGATCTATTCCATGATAGATCAAGTGTTCTTATAACTTCTCTGGACTAATTAGTCTTGAATAACAACAATGTAAACACGGAAAAAAGATTTTAAAAAAGTTATATTCATGATTTTTTTCAAACTTGATGAAGTCTTTCGCCCCATATTCATACTCTTTTGTCATGCGATTGAAATAAATCCATTACTTATTCATATCCATCTTATTTGATTTGGTAATATTAACATTTAACAAAATAAATACACAAAGGGGTCCTTTAAAATAAGGGGAACTCAAAATTTTAATGGTATTTATTATTTCATTTTGTTGCTTGAGACTCACCCCTTTAGAATCTAACACCAAACTAGAAATAAGATGTAATTGTAAAGGACTCCCCTAATTTAAACCATGCAAATGATGTTGGATGCAAATTAGGGTTAGGAGTTGAAATATGGTTAAACATTAATTCACATTTTGTGGGAGTGAGGTCATGATGAATATCCTATGGTTTGGATAGAGTTAGTGACATTTTATTTCCATAGTGTTATTATCAATCTACTTGTCTTCCCTATATAACGTAATGGTTTTCCTAATTATATAAAAATATAAACTTTAAATATTATGGGAAACCTACATTTCAAATTTCCTTTGAAAAATATTTATAAAATCTCACTTGAAATCCCATTAAAAAAACAACCATTTACACAAATTCCTCTTTAAAATAACACACCCTTTTTAAAATACACCAATCAGTTCCAAGCACTCTTTCAAAAAACTACAAATCCTTTTTTAAAGCATTCAAGGAATCTTCATGACCCAATAGGATTAATCATTTAAAATGAGTTACAACCCTCTATATTTTAAATTTTTCCATTTAAAACTTCCCACAACCTTTGTTAAAATGAAACTAGCATTAAATACAGTTTCAAAACATTCACATACCTTTATGAAGGCCAATCGCGTGAGTTGACAAACACTTGGAATGAAACCTAAGTACATGCCAAGTGTTTAAATCATTTTAAATCTATTTAAAACCAAAAAATGGTATGTTGAACACATATAATTTTCTAAGAAACATTTAAAAACACTTGAATCGTTTTAAAATATTCACTTACAAATTTTCACAAAGACATAAATCCCAAGAGAGGTAATTTATAAAAGATACATAAAAAAATAACCAATGGTTTATAAAACATAAATCTATAAAAGGTTTACACATGATCTAAAATAAAAAGGTAAAACAAAAATAAATTTATTTTCAAGAGAGGCAATTTATAGTAAATATCTTAAAATAACACAAAATGAATATTGTCTCTTTATTTCATATGGTGACCTCTACACCCCATTATCATTATATCTTTAACAAGTGACTATGGAACACCACTATAAAAGTGAGACCCTTTACTTTTACCTGTATCATAGAAAACTAAGTCTATATACACACCAATGTGTATATGTATGGTGTGATCAATGATCCTAGTATGATATCATCAAATATTTTATACCATTCATTCTTTAGTCAAACAAAAAATTCTAGTTTTAGGGAAAATAATAATAAAAATTTATTACATAAGGTTGAGTAAATAAAACTAAAAAAAATATTTTTATTTTAAAGAAAATATAATTTACCAAGATACAACCATAAGATAAAATAATAATAAAATTTCAAGCATCAACCATTAATGGGTACCTACCAAAGGCCTAAGGAGATAATCTAAGTTGAAAAATCAAGGGAATCATTACACTAGAATATTGTTGCAATACAAATGCAACACAATCAACTCACCATTAATGGCCTCATCAAGAAGGAAATTCTAGTAGCTAGTGTGAGTCCTAATATAGGGGTACTATAAATATGTGACCATAATATTATAACTCATGTCTCTAGAATTCTCACATCTCTACCTAAATATTCCCATAATGATTTTATAAAATACCAACAATAGTAATTAATGAAACACATTTATAAAACTATCATGTCAACATGGTATAACATCCATTGAAGCATCCACTTAGACATCAACACCCATAATTAAACATGATAAAATCTCAAATATATATTAGAAATAAAGAAGTTCATGAAAAAGAAGATTTAAATAAAATAATGACATTTTTAATTCAATCAAAATAAGTCATTACGTTATGAAAAAAGAAATTAAACCATGATTTTTTTAAATTAATAATATATCATACCATTGATATAAGTCCAATTAATTCCCAATGAATTTAAAACAATTAACCACCCTAGGCTATGTCAAATAGATGAAAGAGAATAGAATCACTAATATTGGACAAGTTGAATTGAAACACTTCCTTTAAATTAAGGTAGATAAGGATAAATAGGGACTCCATACACTCTAGAAACCAAAAATACTAGTTTTAGAATATAATTAACCATTTATTTGAATGACATGGCCATTTAGAGAAATAGAAACAAGAAAGAGGAAAGAATAAGGTGAAAATAAGAGCATACCTTAGATTTGGAGGTCCGACAACAAAAGTAGGGTCTAGCGGAGAAGTCGTGGTCGGTGATGGCAGTAGTGGGAGTGGAGGGCAGTGACAGAGCTGGATCGACGGTGGTAGCATACATGTTGGAGGTGGAAATAGTGGAACCATAGGGAGTAGAGGTAGCAGAGGAAAGTAATAGAGGTAGGACGAAGCGCAACAGGAGGAAGCGGCAACAGAGGTTCAGTTCCGTGATAGTTTGAGCGCAAGGGGTGGTAGGGTACTAATAGAGTTTCTTTTATAATAAAATGAAAGGATTTTATCTATTCTTGTTGGAAATAACTGATAAAGATATGTTTTATCAGCGCTAAAATAGAAAATACTGATAAAACATACCTTTATCAATGCTTTTTTAGCGCTAATAAAGGTCTATCTTTATCAACGCCAAAAAAGTGCTGATAAAGATCAGATGTTAATATATATATATATATATTTATATTTACAACTATAAATAAATAAATATTTATTTATAATTATAATTATAAATATAATAAACATATTTATTATAATTTTATAATTATTTACATATATATATATATATATTATTTATAATTATAATTATAAATATTTGTATATATGTATAAATAAATAAATATATATATATAAATTTATAAATATATTTATATAACTCTATATATTTATAAAATTATAATTGTTATAAATATATTTATTATAATTTTATAATTATTTAAATAAATATATAAATAAATATAAATATATAATTATAATTATAAATAAATTTATTTATAAATATTTGTATATAATTATAAATAAATAAATATATATGTGTGTGTATAATAATATATAAATATATATATTTATAAAATTATAATAAATTTATTTATTTTAATTTTATAATTATTTAAATATAGTTATAAATATAGTTATAATAATAAATATAAATAAATAAATTTAAAAAGTATTTCTATATAATTAAAAATTTATAATTAAAAATTTGATAAACATATTTATTGTAATTTTATAAGTATTTATGAGATCATCATAAGTTCATGGGTATAACATGAATGAATCATACGAGATCCAATTTATAAATTAACATTCATAATGATGAATACATAACATATGCATGTGCAATTCATCATAATATAGGTAATCTTAACATTTAAAAGATAACTCATAATCACCTCCACAAATAAACCTTATGATCATATAAGATCAATTATACTCACACATCAATATATAAACATAAATAACGACAATAAATATCATCATTATCTCATGATATATATATATATATATATATTTATTCATTAAAGACATATTTATTTATATATCTATATATATTTATAACTATAATTATAAATAAATATATTTTAAAAGTATTTATATATAATTATAAATATTATAAATATATTTATCATTTAAAAAAATTATTATAATTTTACAATTATTTAAATATATATCTTTTTATTTATAAACTTATAAATACTTTTTTAAAAACACTATATATATCTGAATTATTAAAAAATATATATTATAATATATCATAGTTATATTAATTATAAACATGCGTTTTTAATTAATGTATATAAATAAACATTATTTTTTAATATAAATATAATAATTTTATATAAATTAATAATATTTTTTATTAAAAACTTTAATCAGTGCTAATTTTAGCACTGATAAATCTATCCTTTATCAGTGCTAAAAAAACGTTGATAAAGGGTACACCTTTATCAATGCTTATTTTAGCACTGATAAAAGTAACCTTTATCAGCACTTTTAGCTAGTGCTGATAAAAGTGTGGCTTTTATCAGCGCTTTATTCTTAGCGTTGATAAAATATGGTGCATCCCTTGCCCAGATATATGGTATTAATGGTTGGTTCATGGTTATTAGTAACCGTGCACTATAACCATGCGAACGAAAAAAGGGAGTGCACGGTTAAGGAAACTGTGCGAGATACATACAAGAAACTATGCGGCTTGGGGACCCATCAAAAAGTGGTGAGTGCATGACCACCACATAGTTTTTCAAATTGTGCAGGTGAAAATCCAAACTGTGCGGCTCGATTTCCTCTTGGATAGAGGGAATCACACGGTTGGTGCACAGTTTGGCAAACCGTGCACCACTTAAAAAGTGGATTTTTACCATTTTTCCATCTCAACCTTATTTCTTTCTTCCTCAAATTTTTACCCCATTCAACCCCCTACAATAAGGGTGACAAACCAACAACCTCCTCCTCCTCCATGGGTGATTCTTTTTAGATTCTTGGGCATTTGGAGTGTTATTTAGTGTAAATTGAAGCTCCGGGTGAGTCTAACACCCTTCTTTGCTCCATTTTCTAGATTAGGGATTGTATAATTTATCATCTTCTTCCAAAACCCTAAAATCCCTCACTTTTCTAGTAGATTCTAGGCTGGGGATTTAAAACTGGTTTTTTTTCTGAATCAAAGGCTAAGGTCAAGCGTACAATTGTCTCTGGACATGAGGTAGGTGGTCTCAAATCTATTTCCCATAGTCTTGAGGTTTTATATGCATATATAGTTGTTCCAATATATTTCCCCATCTCTTTTTAATGTTTTTTATTAGGGAAAGTGATTTGGGACTCATATTTAGGTGTGAAACCCTTAAAGGAGCATGTTGGGTCTGTTAGTGAAGTGATACTGAACCTAGGGCTACCCATGGGGTATGTCAAACCCCTGTAAATGGTGAATAAATTGGGAAACATTGATATAAGGGAAACTATGAGAGCAAATGGTTTATAAAAGTGTAATTGGGTATGTGGGCATGATTAATGGGTTAATTGAAATGATCATATGTTGGATTTTGTAAAATTCCTAGGAGGTTTGAAAATAGTATAAATGGAGTGTTTTGGGCTTTGACCTAATTATAGAGTTATTGAAAGAAAATGATGTTTGAAGTAAGTAATGTTTTGAAAGGAGGTGTTTGCCTCAAAGTGATTTAAAATAGAGCTTTTCATTAGAGATTTAAAATTATGATTGAAATGAGGGCGTGGATCCCTTTTTGTGAAATATTTTAATGATTATTTTGAATGTTGGAAATGGAAATGAAATCCTTAGGGCATGTTTTAGTTTTCAAAGAGATAGACACATGTTTAAAAAAGGGTGACTTCAATATGATTTCAAATGAGTATTTTTAATTGTGTTTTATGACATGATTTGGTTTTAAATGTCATTTGGGACCATAGTAATTGAAATGATATATGAGTTACTGAGATATAATCCATGACAATTATATTGAAATATTAACATCATTAGAAAATGAACTAAATGATGAATGTTCTTAGTTGACGATATAACAGAAGTGGGTGTTTGGCTTAATGGTATAGGTTTCAATGGGTTACTCCTTATAAGTGAGACGTACCTAATGAGTTATTTTTTTAAATGATAAATGGTTATGGTTTGTGTTTGGTAAATTCATTATGATTAAAGAATCATGTGCACATGGATTGATGGTAGTGTGGGGTATTGGACATGAGGATCAATGCCCATAGGTAGGGTTAGACTAAGTCTCTAAATCCCACCCCTATAATGCATGGTTTAGGGAGTCAGACTGAGGCTCTATGCCCCTAATGGTTGCATAGGATGAGACTCCCTAGACCGAGGTTCCAAGGTGAGTGTTATGTATTGTTGAGTTTGGATGTTAGAATGAGTCTTTATGCTTCCCAACATATGGTCATAGCATGGGTTAGGATGTCAGATTGAGGCTCTATACTTTCCTAACATGTGGACATGACATGATTACCAGACCTAGGCACCGGGTAAGTTGATAAATTGTGATCGGTGAATTCCACTTGTGTTTTAAAAGTGTGTTTAACCCCTTTTTCAATGGATTATGCTATCGGTGTGACTGAAGATAGTTTAGATGGTTGGTTGAACCTATAGAACTTGATAAAGAAAATAGTTAATTAGTTATTGTTTAAATGTGAAACCCAAATTTGATAATTTTTTTTAAATGGGTGATTGTTAAATGTGAAACATGTTCCTTTTGTTTTCATATTTATTCTTTTCACTTATTTCTCTGCATACACTATTGTGCATACTAGTTATTTCTTTAGACTTTATTGGTGGTGTCATACTGAGTTGTACTCACACCCTTCTCAGGCCTCCATGGAACTTGGTCACCCGAGAAGAAGCTACTTGTTTCTGTTATAGGTTTAGGATAGAGACCCAGTGTTTGGTTCTTGCATGGTTATTTGGTCAGAGCATGAGATGTCAGGACAGGGTTAAGACTCAGATCCATGCTTTGGGTCTCTTGGTTGTTTTGTTTTTGGGATTTTATTTGTATAATTTTCTATCATGTAATGTATTCATCATATTGTTATAGCATGTTCTACTTGGTTACTTGTTGGATTTTGTTGTATGTTGTCCATTTATTTGTTCTGGATAGTTATTATATATGTTGATATTACTTCTTCTTTGATATTACTCTGACAAGTGGGTATAGTCTCCCCAATGTATCTCTGTAGACCCGCACTAATAGTTGGAATCCTCTAGCATACTGGGAGGCGTGCCTGAGGTTATGTGATGACTAGGCTTGTGGAACCAATTTAGTGGCTACTGGACCTGAGATGTTACAAAGTTCTATCAGAGCTATGTATTTTGTCTTACTATTTAGGGCATGGTATACATGAGACTATGATCTTGTCAAGTCCTGGTAATGAGCTCATGCCTGGGTCCCTAAAACCCCATGTACTAGGGAAAATATGGGTTTCTAGGGGTGGGAATTGGTGTTCGGTTTTTCAATTTTATGGTTGATTGTTATTTCCACCTTGAGTGGTGCACTTGGATGTGATGTTATTGATTTATGAGGTTTTATCTCTTGGATCGGTGTGGAAAGAGAGGGTGTGTGAGTTCATCCATCATGATAGGCACATAATATAGATAGGTCATCTATATGTTGCTTGTGATTGAATTGTGAATGATATGATGTTAAATCAAATGGGTATAAAAAGAGAAATTGAATAAAACTATGGATTTTTGAAATGTTTGTTTTATAAAAAGGTTTTTGAAAGTGTAAATTCTTGGGTTTTGAAATAGAATGTTATGAAATGTGAAACCTTGGGTTTTAAATTGTAAAGTTTATTTAAGAAGGGAAATGAGAAATGATGAAACTTTAGGGACACCGATGGTGGGTATCAATTGTGTTGGTTGTTAACCATGTGTATGGGTGGTTTGGGCAGTGAGATTGATTTAGTTTTGAGTCCTTGGGTTACGAGATGTGATATTTTGATGGTTTGGATATACCAATTGATGAAATGTTTCTTTTCATGTCTTTATTTAGGTTTTAACCTTGAAGTTGTGGAAGGATATTAGTTAATGTGGTGTGGTAACCCATGTTGGTTGAAACCATGTGAGCTATTTTTTAGAGCCTAGCATGGGTGTTTGGATTTTGGTGCTGATATACATGTGTGGGTATCTATGGTTTGAAACCTAGAGTAAAAGTGTATGTATTAAAGGGATAACCAATGGATTTTTTAGGTGTGAATCTATATTTGAGAGTTTGCATCGTTTGAATTTCATGGTGACCCGGGAGAGGGGTCAGACAAAGTTTCTAGTGCTGTTGATTGTGTTTGGAACAGGTGGATGTTTTGGATTTTGGAAATGGAATATGGAGAGTGTTTCCCAGTGTGGGTTCTTCCTAGATGGATATGTGGGGAGGTTGATGGTTTTGGTGAGGCAACTCAAGTTTTGGAAATGAGTTGATAGTCTTGGGAAATCGAGGGTGGCCTCAAGGGAGGTTAGCCCATCTTTTCAGGTGCCTTAGAAGATGAAGCATAGGTGGGTGATTTAGAGGTGGAATCAATGCATGGTTGGTGACATCAAATTTGGTAAAAGTTCATGGTTATGCTTTGGTTTCTTTATCTGGGATATGTTTGAGTGCTTGTGGTTGGTTGTGAGGTTGGTTTTGGAAGAGACAAGGGTGTTAGGAGACTTTTCCTGTGGCTTGATAGGGTTTGATGTAGAAATCAGTATTGATTTCGGGAAATTAATACAAGGGTGAAAAAAGCGTGGATGAATTATTTTGGTATGGAAGTGACACCCGAGGAGGTTGTGGTCACATAGTCAGGCTTACTTGTATGCTGTTTGGTTTGTTGGATGAGAATGTTGAGAATGATTTGATTCCAATAAGGCTGACAGACTACGAGTAATGGTTAGATGAGTGAGAGGATTTTAGGAATATATTTGGTGATGCATGACTCATGTAATATAGTTTCGAGTTCAGTGTATGGTCATGGGAAAGTGCGGTACCCTGATGGAGGCATAATGCCATTTGGGAGGGGTGAACATGTGGCTTAGACAAGTGCCTATCATAATTCTGTGTGATCACAGTGGCAAGTGTAGGTTATTCGTGAGACAATTGGGTTATGGATCTGTGTGGTGGATGTTGTGTTTTCATGTAAATCACCATTACCATGTTGGAATAATATAAGTGGGGTGATGACAATTATAACACATGGAATGTTGGACCACGATCATTTAACAGGGGGTCATGATGTGGTGCTAAGTTTTGGTTGGAGATTCCATTCAAGTTGTGGTGCTTGGGTGTTGATGAGACGTTGGCAGGAAGGGAAGCCTGAGACTTTAAATAGGTTAAGGTGTTCCCATGGTGGAAGGTGACATCAGTGAGGGATAGTTTATATATGGTGGTGTTTGTCGATGACTTCTTAGCATAATTTTATCCAGTGACGACCATTCCCAGTATCTTGAAATCATACCAGGCATGCTGAGGGGGATCTGGATTTATTCCTAGCTACCTAAATGTGATTTGGATGGAAATGGATCCTTTGGGATGATATTATCAAGTAGCGATGTGTGTGGAGCTGGATAGTGGAAAGCGCGCCATCGACTATTTACAGGAGAGGTCCTCAGGATGGATGAATGTCAACTAATTCTATGAGTTACATTCTTAAAAGCCAAGAATGAGTAGGGGGTGAAATTTGTTTTGTTATTATAGTGGAAGATGGATGGTTATGTCCAAGTTTTTGGGTTCAGTTTGTGACTGAAGCATGAGTTACAGTGGTTGAAATTGGCTGAGTAAGGCAGTGAGAATGATACTCCTAGGGTGGGGAGTAGTATGTCAGTCATGGATTTATGGAACATACCATGGAGTGGATGTGGTAACAAAATGATTCCAAAGAGAAGCCTATAAGGTGCACGTTTGGGTTCCTTAGGGAAGGCTAGGTGGGCCTTAGATGCAGTGGCAGATCAAGCTGAGCGATGGCTTTGGGATCAGGATAGTTTTAGAGGTAATCTGAGTTTTTTCATCAGAGATGTGATGGTGGGTGTTTTAGAGTTGATAATGGTTTTTTGATTAGTAAATGCTATGATGGTGAAATTTCATCTAAGGTCAGAAATGGATTATGGTAGGTATGTGCAGATGATGGAGGCATGCCTTAATGGAGAAGGAATCGTGTCCAGGCATAGGGGCGACAATCTGATAGTGGAAGTTGGGTGATAATGGAGTGAGTCAGACGGAATAGACTGAATCATTTAGTTATAAAGGGAACGAATGTGGTGGACTATAATCCATCTATGGTTAGTGTTGGAATGATAAGTGTGTCCTAGTAATGGGAAAAGTTTTTGAGGAAGAAATGAGTAGTCCTTAGTAGAGATATGGGTGATGAAAGTGTGACCGATCTGGGTAGATTCAATGGTAAGGATGAATACCAGGGTTGGGTGGATTTCTCATTGATGTGTGGGTGCGGTGAATTGGGAAACACATCTGATAAGTTATGAAGGTTGAGTTGAGGTTATTTTGATTTCTTTTTTGACGAGGGACGTGCTAGAAACCAAAAAATGGTGGTGGTGAACTAACACATATGACGAGGCACACCATAGTGGGAAAGTAGTTAGTTTATGATGTGACCTATGTTTTGAGTTGGATGGACTTGGGTAGGATCCATATTGGTGTATTGGTTTTGGTGACGGGCATTGGCACAATTTGACCAGTTGAGTACCTTGAGATAAAGGTTATGCTCAGGTTGTGCTTTAGATGTTTGAAAATTGAGTGAGGCCATTGAGCCTTGAGTTTTGAATCAATATAGGTTGGGAAATGTGGTTGGAATATGTGTGTCCCTTTGGTGACACTGATCTTGGGTCACCTTTAGAATTTTAGAAACTGGGTGAGATGGTGCTAAGCATTTCAGACCATTCATTATGGGGGAGGATTAGACCAAAGGAATTCCTTGGGTTAGACCATTCGTTTTGGGGGAGGATTAGACCATTCGTTGTGGGGGAGGATTAGACCATTTGTAGTGTAGTTCCTTGTTAGTATCATTTTGTGTGGTGAATCAGTGGTGCCACTCAAACATTTATTTTTTATTGATGTTGGTAATGATGAGTTTGAGGTAGATGCATCCTATATGGGAATTGGGTTTGTGATTATGGAACAGAGCATGGGAAATATTTTTAGGGTAACTTATTTCCTTGGTCTGAGTGTGGGGAGAAACTTGGAAGATGACAGTTTATAGGTGGTACGGTGGCCCAACCTTTTAGTCTCAAAGGATGATTAATGCATGTATGTGTGGCTCGAGGATGATCTATTATAAGGTGAGGAGCTTGTAAGATCTTGAACTTGTGTGTAGGTACATCCCAGATTAAATTTTATTCAAATTCCCATTATTCTAGTCAATGAAGTGGTTCTTGGTAATATGGGAAGTTTTGAAGGTGTTCCGAGGGTTCATGGCATGGTAAAAGTGGAAAAGAAGCCAATATGTGTTGAAAGCATGGTTGTATCATGGTTAGTAGTAACAATGCATCATAAACATGTGGATGATAGAAGGGGGTTCACGGTTAAGGAGACTGTGCATCTGGGTGTCCCTTCATAAAGTGGAGAGCATACGACCACCACAAAATTTTTCAAATAGTGTGGGTGGCAAGCCAAACCATGTGCCACTTAAAAATTAGTGAACATTGATATGAAGTAAATTATGAGAGTGAATGGGTTGTAAAAGTGTAATTGGGTATGTGTTCATGGTTAATGGGTTAATTTAAATGATTATAAGTTGGATTTTTTAAAATTCCTAGGAGGTTTCAAAATGGTTTAAATGGAGTGTTTTTGGATTTAACCTGATTATAGAGTTAATGAAAGAAAATTATGTTTGAAGTGAGTAATGTTTTGAATGGAGGCGTTTGCCTCAAAGTGATTAAAAAAGGGGTTTTAATAATAGATTTAAAATGATTATTGAAATGAGGGTGTGGCTCCATTTTTTGTAAAAATGGTTCAATGGTCATTTTTAATGTTGTAAATAGAAATGAAATCCTTGTGGAATGTTTTAGTTTTCAAAGATAAAAACATTTTTTTGAAAATGGTGACTTTAATATGATTTTAAATGAATATTTTTAATTGTGTTTTATTCCATGATTTGGTTTTAATGGTCCATTGGGACCATAGTAATTGAAATGATATATGGGTTAGTGAAATAGAATCTATGAAAATTATGTTGACATGTTAACACAGTTAGGAAATAAATTAAATGGAGAATGTGCTTAGTTGATGATAAAACATAAGGGGGTGTTTGGCTTAATGGTATAGGAGTTAATGTGTTATACCTTATAAGTGAGATATGCCTAATGAGTTATGTCTAAAAACACTAAATGTGTTAATGTTTATGGTTTGTGTTTGGTCAATGTGTTCTGATTAAAGAATCATGTGCACATGGATTGATGGTAGTGTGTGTTATTGGACATGAGGATTTATGCCCATGGGTTGGGTTAGAATGAGGTTCTAAACCCCACCCCTATAATGCACAGGCTAGGGAGTCAAACTATGACTCTATGCCCCTAATGGTTGTATAGGATGATACTCCATGGACCGAGGTTCGAAGGATAGTGTTATATATTATTGTGTTGGGATGTTTGAACGAGGATCTATGCTTCACAATGTATGGTCATGTTATGGGTTGGGATGTCAGACTGAGGATCCATGCTTCCAAAACATGTGAACATTACACGATTACCAGACCGAGGCTTCTGGGTAAATTGATAAATTGTGATTGGGCCCCTTGTGTTTTAAAAGTGTGTGTAAACCCTTATGCTATGGCTTAGACTCCTAATGTGACTAGATATAGTTTAGATGGTTGGTTGACCCTAGAGAACATGATGGATAAAATGGTTAATTAGTGATTGTTTAAATGTGAAACCTGAATTTGATAAAAGTTGGTTAAACGAGTGATTGTTAAATGTGAAGCACGTTTCTTTTATTACCATATTTATTATTTTTCACTTGTTTCCCTACATACACTGTTGTACAGATTGGTTTTTTTAGATGTTGTTGGTGGTGGCCTACTGAGTTGTGATCACACCCTTCTTGGGCCGCCATGTAAATTAGCAACCCAAGCAGAAGATACATGTTTCTACTATAGTTTCAGGATAAGGGCATGAAATTTGGTTCATGTATGGGATATTTGGTTAGAGCATGAGATTTCTGGACCGGGTTGGGGCTCGGGTCCATTCTTGGGGTAACTTGGTAGTTTTGGTTTTGGGATTTTGTTTGTATGACTGCTTGTCTTGTAATGTATTCATCATATTGCTATAGCTTGTGCTCCTGGTTACTTGTTAGATTTTGTCATATGATGTCCATTTATTTGTTCCATCTAGTTATTATATATATTTATATTATTTTTGTTATGATACTACTCTGAAAAGCGGGTATAGTCTCCCCAATATATCTCTATCGACCCGCACTATTAGTCGGAAGATTCTGGTATATGGGGAGGCACACCTGAGGTTATGCAATGACCCGGATCATGGCACCAGTTTAGTGGCTATGAGGTCAGGGACATTACATATTCCTTCATGTGAGGGAATCCCATGAAAAAGTTTAAAGATCTACACTATTATCCATTGAAACCCTAGACCGGGTTTGGACAACAATTAAAACAATTAGCTTCAACAAACTTCATGTGTAGATACTCTGGTTTTTCCATATAAGACTTCAGAATATTCCTTATAATATTTTCAGATCTAGGTGATGAGACGAAACTTGATTCTGCGGTATGGTGAGAACAAAATTAAATTTATAAAAATATTAAAAATATTTTATATAATGCACATGTATTTTTTCTAAAAATGTGGAATAACTTCCTAACAGAGTTTCGGATCGGAAATCTGAGACCACAATTGAGTTCATAGAGCAGATTTTGTCCTAGGTGAAACCTAAAGTTGGTATACATAGGATATTTAGATGAGGTAGCCATTTGAAAATGCATTGGATTAATTAATTAATTTAATTTATTTATTTAATAACTCTAACCCAAATAACTCAAAAAAAACTTGGATGAGACATATGAGACCACCATTGAGTCCATAATGTGGGTTTTACCCTAGAAAAAACATAACCATGGTCGATGTTGGGTTTTTGTCTTGAGCGAAAATGTGGGTGAAATAATTAAAGAAATAAATTATTATTTATTTAATTGTTTCATTTAATGTTCAAAACCATTTTACCTCATTAAATATTATATTATGGAAAATATTTTGGGTTTTCTATATAACCCTAATATTTTTTATAGGTGTTTTCATCATCCTTCATTAGCAGATTGAGACTGGACAATGATCAGTGATCAGATCGAGGTAGATCAATAGGCGACAGACGCAGAAGATCATGTTCATCGCTAGAAGATGCATTCTTAAAAAAAGATCAATACAAATTGAGGTAGAACTCATAAATTATTCTTTATTCCATTTTTGATTAAATCATTGAAGCATTAATAATTATCCACTTTTGATTTCGCGATTTTATGTTCTTCTCATGAGATCCGTAGATAAATTAAATTTATTTAATTCATTTTATTTTTGTTTGTGCCATGTTTTCACCATGAATATTCTTGATCTATGATTATTGGCCATGAAAGCTTGGTCATTGATATTTTCACCTTTGTTCTTATTCCTCCCTCCCACCATTCTTTGCATTCTTCACCGTTGGACAATGGGACTATAAGTCATCTTTATTGGGGTGAGTTCGAGCATGTTCGAAACCCTGGATTCATTGCGATAGTGTGAAAGACACAGAGATTGATGGTTTGTGGATGGATTTATGAATGAGAAGGATGGTGCTTTGTGAATAGATAATATTAGAACTGCGAGTGTGGTTTCACGATTGATGATTCGATCGGGGTACAACAATGATGATAATTGATCAGAGGTGGTTTAGGATCGGATTGGGCATCCCTGTTTTTATGGTTGACGTGATGTGATGATGTGCGATGTGATGAGATTGGCTCATAATGGAGGCCATGTGTAGGGTCTCAAGGAGGAGGCTACTCAGCATGGACGTGACTGTCATGACCCGACCTTAACTGGGACTCGATCTGCAACTACCCCAGGCCCACCTTCATAGGTCAGGGGGTGGAAAAAAGCACTGAAAGGCATAACCTAAATGGGCGGTCTTTTCCTAATGTACTTTCATGCGGACACCCAACCATATCAATGAAAAAGTGAAGAGAAATAATAATAAAAATATGCAACAATTAGAATGTAAACCAAGCATGAAAAAACCTCTAGGGTGTACAAGAGTATGAAAATATAAACTAAAAAGTAAAGGGGGGAAAATACATGACCAACCAGAAAGATACCCCAATCTGAAAAAATTAGAAAGTAAAAGTGTCGAGTGAACCCAAATCCTGATCTCCAAGATTTAACCACCACATGCGATACAATTCAACAAGTATCCCTAGGCTCCTTTGAAGTCACTGCCAACCTGTCCGTCATTGCATAAGACTCAACATGTACAGGCAAAGCCCATGCATGGGTGAGTATATACATATCCAATAGAATTCCCTGAAAACTAAAAGGGGGAGCAGTAAGAGACAATGTAGGAATAAAAAGTAAATAGTGAACATCTCAACCTAAAGAAAATAAGTAAACACATTCCAACCATAGGGAGATAAACACATCGTTTTGGTGGACTACATGCTATGCCTCTGCCACCTATAGAAAGAGAGTAACAAAATCCATCAACATGAATATATATATAGATATATTCTCAGTAAAATAATCTCAAATGAGAGAAAAAGGGGATCTCTATCTTACATCCTAGCCCAAGAAAAGAGTGACTATAGTTCCAAAAGTTCATCAATGATGCCCAACATCTCAAGAATCTTCCCAAAAGTAATAGTGTGGAGGCCCATGCCTCACAACTATGATACACAGCTGAGGGGGAATGATCTCCAAGTAGAGGACCCACTCCCTAGTGCTTCAGGGGGTTGCACTCAATAAGTATCCATAGAGGAACCACACCTTGATGCGTTATGGGGGTTCCACTCTGGATATAGGACATGTGCCCTGATGTGATAAGTGGGTCCCACTCTTGTGCCATGAGGACCTACACCTTATCCGATATGGGGTTCCACTTAATAGATAGAGGACCCACTCCCAAGATGATGGGTGGTTTCACTTAATAGGTTGAGGAAATGTGCTCTAATGTGACGGGGGGGGGGGGGGTTCTAATTTGTTGTCATAAATACCCATGCCCTATCTGATAGGGGGTTCTACTCGATATATATAGGACCCACACCCAAGATCATGGGGGGGGGGGCTCCACTCTATAGGTCACTCGTGATCCTATGCCCGATCACTTCCATTTTCAAGCACCACCTAAATAATCATTATGCCTAGAAAATTTCACATCATATCCTAAAATCCAAAACTAAGGGAACCATCATTTTCTATGTGAAACAACACGTAGGATAGGCTACTTGTGGGCCAAAATATGAGTCCAAACGAAGGAGATATGAGACTTTAAAGTTTCTTAAAAAGAAAAAAGGGGTACATGATGAGTGAGGGGACCCGCACGACAAGTGTTCCCACTCCACCACCTAACTATGTACCTGGTGGTATATGAATCACTGCCCATGTAGAGCTACACAACGTGTAGGGGGTATACATGACATATCCTAGCCACTCATGTTACTGACTGTACTCCTTGACCATATCTATGTACCCATCCCATGTTGTGTACTTCAGTACATGATGTGTCCATTCACATGGGGTTCCACCTGTGTCTGTGGATGTGTTTGTATACTCAAACACATGACATGTGTCTGGATGGGTATTTCCACATGGGGTCCTACCTGTGTGCTCCAAAACATGGATCGTCCACCCAGGGAAGACGTACACGGTGTGTAGGATGATACATGGAGTGACATCCTTATATTTCTCTAAACCATAGAATCAAAAACATAGGGGCCACACATAGTGTGTTCATCATGATACATGATGCATAGTCATGTTTTTCAAAAACTTTAGATCCAAACTTTGTGCTCTAAATCTATCTTCTCCACTGCAAATATCACCTCCACACTGCCCAAAATTAGTGAATCTAGTCCTGATTCATCATTCATGCCCATCCAGTGGAAAAAAATTAGTTCCATCGACCCATGTGGGTTCATCTCATTTCCCGTGATCCCCGTTCGTCACTCTACGTCTCTGATCCAGTTTTTGTTTCAATGAATCGATCACACAAAACTTGAAAAGCCTTAGTTTCCATACCTGATTTTACATTTTGATCATTACACACGATTCTGTCATGAATCTGGGGGCCTGATCTGGAATGGTACCACCTAAAAACATTAAAATAAGGCCTCGTTGGCCAATTAGTGATGAACGTGAAGAATCAAGGAAGAAAATCACAACAAAAAAGGATTAACAATCATTAGAGAAGTGTTATTGGCCAATGATCACAATTAGGGATATCTAGGGTTAGAAAAGAATTTCATATCCTATTTAATTTCAATTTTCGGATGCATGAAAGGTTCAATAATTGATGTAGATCATAAAAGTGATAACCCCTCTCAATCAATTTAATAAAAAAGGGAATAATACGAAATTTTATGAGTCCCACCTAGTGATTTGATCATTCATCATTAAAGAATGTGCCCACCAATGATTGATAGGAGTCGATTCATTCACTGCACTTTGATCTACTATGATCTAGAGATTCATCATCGCCAGATGTGATTTTCCAACAGAAGGAAGATAAGATCACTCTGGATCTTCCCAGAGTTTATGCAACTAAACCTAGAGGATTATCCATAATGATTTATTTGTCGGAAATTAGGTTAGGTAAAATGAATGAATGAATGAATTTAATCAATTAATTAATCCACTGAATGTACCGCCAATGTCCGTTTTATCCAAATTCCCCATGCCAACTTATTTTTCATTGCACCTAGGGTAAAAATCGCATTCCAAACTCAACCATGGTCTCAATTTTTTGTTACAAGGTTAAGATTTATCCAATTTTCTTGAATAAACTATGTACATGTAATATAAAATATATTTAATATTTTTATAAATTTACTTTCAGGCACACTGTGCCTCAAAATCGCACTTCATCTCAGCGACTGACTCCAAAAATATGTATAGAAGTATTTAAAAGTATTACAAGGAAAAAATGAATGTTTATATCATTCTATCCTTCAAGATTTTCATCCAAAAAAAAACTAAAATAAAATCTTAGGATACTAAGCCCGCATCTAGATCTCCCACTCTGAGGAGCTCTCTTACATGTTCCTATACTATAACAACACAAAAAACAAGGGGATGATTCATCCACGTAGGGTCCTCTCCTATCGATCCTTGATTAACACCAAGTGTTACGTAGAGGTGGACTCATACTAGATGTCCATATCACCCCATTTGATGATGTGTTTAGGGTCATGCATGTATCTCCTTAGCTGTGAAACATGGAAGATGACGTGCACCCACTCCACCTATGAGGATAGGGTGAGGTGGTAAGCAACCTGACCAACCCCCTGAAATATATTGAACAACCTGATGAATCTTGATAATATATTTTCTTCCTAACTGAACCTCCATAATTCTCATAATGGGGAGACTCTCAGGAAAATATGTTCTCCTTACTCGAACTCCATGAGCCTACATCATTGATTTGTGTAATATTTCTATCTACTTTGGTCCATCCTCACCGCTCATGGATGACTTGGACCCCCTTCTACATTTCCTTCACCAACTATGGATCTAGAAGAGATGTATCTGCAATATCTGTCCACCATAAGGGTGACCTTAAGGGTCTCCCATACTGGGCCTCGAAAGGTGCCATGCCGATGGTAGAGTGGTATCTATTTTTGTATGCAAACTCTACCAAGGGTAAGTGATCCTCCCATTTTGACCAAATCCTAACACAAAATCCCTCAACATATCCTCCAAAACCTTGATAGTGCACTCGTTCTTCCCATATGTATGGGGGTGAAAGGTTATAATCATACTCATATAGGTCTTTAATGAATCCTACATTCTTATCAAAAATTGTGAGGTGAACTACGCATCATGATTGGAGACAATAGTCAAGGGCACACCATGAAGGAGAACGATCTCCCACACATACATATTCTCCAAACTTTCCACTGAAATATGATACCAAATAGAAAGGAAGTGTACCGACTTTGTGAGTCATTCAACTATCACCCATATAGCGTAATAGAACTTCACTTCCCATGGAATCCCTAACACAAAGTACATGGATATTACATCCCACTTCCACTCCGGGATCTCAAGGGGATGCAACAAACCTGCCGAAACATGGTGATCAGCCTTAACCTGCTGATAGGTGATGCACCATGAGATGAACTCTGCCATTCTCAGTCTCATGATAGACCACCAAAAATATTTATGAAGTTCTATATACATGTTCCACACATAGGGATGTACAACCGAAGGAGATGTGTGGAACTCCCGCATCACCTCTTCCCGCATCATGTTTGGGACCACCACCCATCCCTAGAAAAGGATGAAATGATTCCATCCTTTATAATATTCATATATGGAATATAATGTGGATATATGGTCATGGAAGACCTCACAATAAATTTATCCCAACTGGGACTCTCTCACATGCTGGAGAAGTAGAGGAGTCAACACCATCGACTGAAGAAAAGATGAACCCTCCTGCTCCACTAGGGTCAGATGTAAGAAAGCTAATTGATCTAAATACTCTTGCACCAAGAAAGCCTAGGAATTCCTACTAAGTTAATATACTACCATGTTTCCCATCACTAGAGTATAGACTATCTTGAAGGCATAAACCTGTAGGAACTCCAACAAGCACTGCTATCTCAGGTTCAAGTCTCTCTGCGTGAAGACGTACTTGAGACTCTAATGGTTAGAATAAACTAAAAAGATCTCCCCATAATATAGTTCCTTCACATACTCAGAGTGAAGACTACCACTACCATATCTAGGTTGTGAATCGCATAATTCTGCATGTGGGGTCTTAATTACCTTGACCTGTATGTGATAACTGCTAACCTCTACATCAAAACGCAGCCAGATATAGCTCATGAGGCATCTAAATATACTACATACTCCACACCCTCCTTCAGTAGTATCAACATAGGATAAATAATCAGTCTCAGCCTCAACTCCTTCAAGGCCCTCTGCCACTGCTCAGACTAGGTAAAAGGCTGCATTTTCCACATCAGGGAGGTCGAAGGGGATGAAATCTTAGAGATTTCTACCATAAACCTCCTATAGTTCTCTACCAAGCCAAGAAAACTCCACACCTTTGGAATGCTCTTGGGTGGTTCCCAATAAATCACCACATCAATCTTCACTAGATGCATGAATAAATGATTCTTTGAGATGAGATTACCAATAAAGTGAACCTTGTGTATCTAGAACTGGTACTTTGAGAGCTTACCATAAAGTTGGTGCTCCAAAAGAAAATATAAGGCCATCCTCAAGTGCTCCACATGCTTCTCTTTTGATGCAAAGTAGATGATAATGTATTCAATGAAGACAAAAAAAATATCCCAAGTACAACAGCAAGATGTGGTTCATCAAATCCATAAATACGATAGGGACATTTATAACACCAAAGAGAATCACCAGGAACTCATAGTTTCCATAGCAACATCGGAATGCCAGCTTCAAAATATCATCCTTGAGAACCCACAATTGGTGGTATCTAGACCTAAGATCGATCTTCAAGGACCATCTCATGCCTTGAAACTGGTCAAAGAGGTTGTTAATCCTTGAAAATGGGTATTTATTCTTTATCATGGCCTGGTCTAGGAGAAAATAATCCACGCAAATCCTCAAGATCTTGTTCTCCTTTTTCATGAACAACACCGGAGCTACCTAGGGGGAACACTGGGTCTAATAAATAACTTCTCTTGAAGGTCCTCTAACTACAATCACAGTTATCGGATCTCAGTAAGGGATATTCGATATGCCGCAGAAGATATCAGAGTTGTCTCAGGATGAAAGTTGATACAAAACTCTATCTCACTCCTCGAAATTAGTCCTAGGACATCCTCATTGAATACGCCCATATAATCCTCCATGACTAAATGGATCCATATTCCTGGAGAGCTTGCTGTATCAAGGGATACACTCTCTAACTGATGGATGATGGGTTACAACCTCTTTCTTATAGTACCTACTCATCCCACCATGAAATTTCTTTCAACTATAAAGTAGAATCTCTTCCCATCAGTGTAAAGGAATCTAACTTGTCTATGGTCATAGTAAATATGGGTTCAAACCATAGACAAAAAATCCACAACCAAGATGAAATCATAAGGTTCCATCATGAAGACCAGAAGTCCCCACATGAACCTCTCTCCACCAAGTGATAAATCACACTGTCGGTAGATAAAAGATACAGAAGAATCATTCCTTGTAGGTGCCTCAAGTTGAATTTGGTGGGTTAAAGCCTCGACTGGGAGCTATAGATCTCTCACCAGGAGTATAGATATGAAGGAATGACTCACACCTATATACTAATACTGAAGAAAGAGTAGAGAAAACACAAATCATACCTATGATCATCTTGTGTGACACAAGATCATAAGCCTCCATAGCATGTAGCTTTGCATGGACCCGACTGCCAGGTCCCTAAACATGACATTGTCCACTTGGTGCTGGTAGTGGAAGGATGTCACAACATCATCCACCACCCACATATCATCCTACTCCTATTCTAACTCCTCCTCCCTGGGGTCTCCATTCCCTCCCTCGGGAGATCCCTGATCATGGTGTTGTTACTACTGTGGTGGTCCATTATCTACCTTCCTGCGTTCATCAGCACATCTGATCGGGTAGTCACATGCTATGTGAACTCACCAGTCACAAGCATTGGACCACCTCTATAAAGTCTTCCATAGTCCTATACAAAGCCCCTAACCATGTGCCTGAGTCTGATCATGGGGAGGTCTCCTGCACCAAGATCCTATCGACTGGCACCTGCTAGCTGCTGCAGATGACTCAACCTTATAACATCCATTTATAGGTCCAACTACATGAAGTCCCTTTAACATGAATCTCTCTATCACAAGTTCCCTCTCCAACACCTTGACATAGGTGGGGATGCACAAGAGAACTACACTAGCACAGATATCCCTATGGATTCCTTACTCAAACTTCCATGCTCAAAAGTATCCATACTGGATCATTTCGAGGGAGTACCGCATAAGGTCTATGAACCTCAACCCATACTCAACCATCATCATCTCTCCCAACTATAGCTCCATAAAATCCTAAATCCGAACCAAGAAAAATCATTAGGGGTAATACTCCTCACGATACACCTATTGGAAGTGAGGCCATGAGAGTGTCGACTCATCATGCATCTGGGTAACAAGACTCAACAAGAACCCGGATACTCTGTAGAAAATGATAGCTTCCAGTGCAACCAAATGATCTGTTGGTTTTTAAGTAATCCTAATGACATAGACCACTGACTCTAGACAATCCTGTACTTCCTAGGGATATAGATCACTATAGAACCTCAAAATCTATTGGTGATGGAACTTGCGGAGAGAACTAAGCTTGCACACATCCTCAATATGCTCTACTGGTATGATCTACTACTCAATAGGTGGGGGTGCTACTACCTATTCACTTGGAGGAATAATCTCAAGGGATAGACCCTAAACTAAGACCTTATCTATCATTAAAACATTATCATGATCCATAACTATTAACCTAGATAGTTGTCATCTCGAAGGCATCCTAGAGATTTAATCAAGACATACCACAGTCAGATGACCATATATATATACAATGGGGAATTGACTCAAGAAATAAAAATAAAAAACTCAATATTATATGATGCATGTATCATTGAACCCTACAACCAATGTCTCAGTATGCTGAATCAAAAAACAGGTAGTCAAGGTCCCAGTGAATGGATACGTTGGACACCTGTACCATCACTGGGTTCCCTAGACTGAGAGCCGCACTCGAGACACTTTGACATTTTTTTTCCTAAATACCAACCAAATACTCATAAGGGGACTACTCCAAACATCATCCCAAATAATTAACTACTCTGATACCAATCTTTCACAACCTAACACTAATTGGGGCTCGAGCCGTAACTATCCTAAACCCACCTCTATAGGCTAGGGGTGGCGATAAAAGCTGGAAGGCATAACCCAAATGAGAGGCCTTTTCCTAATATACCCATATGCACACACCTAACCTTCTCAATGAAAAAGTGTTTAAGAATAATAATAAGAAGATGTAACAACTATAATATAAACCAATCATGAAAGACCTCTAGGGTGTATAAGAGTACGCCAATAGAAATTGAAAAGTAAAGGGAAAAAATACACGCCCAACCAAAAATATATCCCAACCAAAAATATATCCCAACCTAAAAAAACTAGAAAGTAAAAGTTCCAAGAGATCCCAACTCATGATCTATAATATTTGACCACCGTACGTGGTCCAATACACCAAGTATCACCAAGCTCCTTTGAAGTCACCACCATCCTATCCTTCATCAGAATAAGACACAACACGTGCGGGAAAACCCCATGTAGGGGTGAGTATATACATACCCAGTAGGACACACTGAAAGCTATGGGGTATTAAGAGAAAAAATAGGAATATAAATTAAATAAGTGAACAACTCAACCCAAAGTAAGGATGTAAACCCCATCCAAACATAGGGAGCGAAACACATCATATAGGTGGACTAAAATTTGAATCTCTACCACTCATAGAAATATATTAGAAAAATCCATCAACATGGATATAGATAGATATATATATTCTCATTAAAATAATCCCAAATGAGAGAGAAAGTGGACATCCATCTTACAACCCATCCCAGGAAAAGAGTTTCCACAGTTCCAAAATTCCATCAATGATGCCCATCATCTCACATGTATACCTAAAAGTAACTGTGTGGAGGCCCAAGCCTCGCCACTATGACTCATAGATAATGGGGAATGATCATCCAACATAAGACCCATGCCCTAGTGCATCATGTGGTACCACTTAATAAGTATCCGTAGAGGACCTACGCCCCGATGTGTCAGGGGGTTCCACTCTAGTGTCATGAGGAACCATACCCTATCTGATAGGGAGTTTAAATCAATGAATAGAGGACCCACACCCAAGATGATGGGGGGATCAACTCTATAGGTCGAGGAACTTTGCCCTGATGTGATAGAGGGGTTCTACTCTAGTGTCACAAGGACTCGTGCCCAATCCAATAGGGGGTTTTACCCAGTAGATAGAGGATCCGCACCCATGTTTATAGGGGGTTACAATCTATAGGTAATTAGTGAACCTATTCCTAATCACTTCCATCATCAAGAAATTCTTAAATAAGTGTCACTCCTGGAACATTTTACATAGTTTCCCAAAATCCACAGTGGAGGGAACCATTGTATTATATATTGAAAAAGAATCAATATAGGCTGCGCGCAGGTAAAAATTCATGTCCAAACGAAGGAGATACGAGACTTTGAAGTTTCCTAAAAGGGAACCAAGAGGAAAACTACATGTGGTCCCACTCCACCACCTGACCATGTCCCTGGTGGTACACGACTCACTACCCATGCAGAGATACATGGAGTTTTTGAAGTATACACAGTGTGTCCAAGACACTCGAGGTCATGCCCTTACTCATTGGACATGTCCATGTATCCATACCATATATGTGTACTTCAGTACATGGCATGTTCATCCACATGGGGTTCCACCCATGTCCATGATCATGTCCATGTACTCTGGTATATGGCGTGTGCCTCACTGTATCTTTCCACATGGGGTGCTGTCTGTTTTCTCTACCACATGGATCATCCATCCATATAATAGGTACATAGCATGTAAGAGGTATACATCATCCTTATATTTTGTCCAAAACCTAGACACCGCAGCATATGGGCTACACATCTTGTGTTCATCATGATACATGACGTATAGTCATGTTTTTCACATAACTTTAGATCCTAAATCCACACTCAAAATATGGATAACCACCATAGATACTGCCTCCAAATCACCTTCAATCAGTGGATATAGTCCCAATTCGTTGTTTCTAGCCATCAGGTGGTCGGAAATCGATTTCGTCGACCTGTGGGGGTTCACTTTACATCCTGTGTGCCCCGTTCTTCGCCCACTGTCTCTGATATGGTTTTCATTTCAAAAAATAGATCACCCACAACCAGAAAAGTGTTCCATCTCTTCTTTGACATTTTGATCATCACACATGATTCTTCCATGAATTCAGAGGTCTGATCGGGCTCGATACCACCCAACAACATCAAACCAAGTCCTAGTAGGCCAATCAGAGAAGAACATAAAGAATCAAGGAATAAAAGAACCAGAAAAAAAGGTTTAACAATCATTTTCCAAAAATTCTTTATCAATGATCTAAATTGGGGATATTTGGGGTTATAAAACAATTACATATCCAATTTAATTTCAATTCATAGGTGCATTAAAGGTTTATAAATTGATGCAGATCATAAAATGGATGACCCCACTCAATAAATTTAATCGAAAAGGGAATAATACACAATTTGACAAGTCCTACTTAGATATTGGATCATTAATCATTGAATATATTTCCCAAAAATGATTTAGAGGATTCATTATGTTTTTTGTGCTTCGATCTGCTCCGATCTAGAGATTCATCATCGTCGGATGTGATTCACCAATGGAAGGAGGAGAAGACCGATATGGATCCTCCTAGGGTTTATACGACTAAACCTGGATTATTCTCCATAATTATGTATTTGTAGGGAATTATTTTAGGTCAAATAAATTAATTAATTAATTTAATAAATTAATTAATCCACTAAATGTACCAATAATGATTGTTTTATCTGAATGTCCCATGCTAACTTATTTTTGGTCGTGCCTAGGGTAAAAATCGCATTACATACTCAACCTTGGTCTCAAATTTCTGTTTCAATGTTCCATTTAATATTTATCCTATTTTACTTAAGAAACTATGTGCGTGTAATATAAAATATATTTAATACTTTTATAAATTTAATTTCATGCACATCATGCCATGGAATTGCATGCCATCTCAGCACCCGACTCCAAAAAAATATATAGAAATATTTCAAAGTCTTACAAGGTAAAAATTGGGTCTCTATAGTGACGGTGGCTAGACTTGGATCTCCAATGAGGAGGTCAGACGTAGCCAATGTGGCAGGTGATATTATTATTTTTAATAATAATGATAATGTAGAAAAAAGTGAGTGGTTAATAAAATTAATTGGGAATTAATTTTATGAAATCTATCTTATAATAATAATAATTAAATTATTATCATTATATAAGAGAGGATGGGAATGTAGGTGGATGTGGTAAAAGGGGTGGATCTCTTCTACCTTATGTATTATTATTATTATTATATTAAATGATAATAATATAAAATGAAACAAATTAAAATGATAAATGATGAAGCTTTCCTGGAGGAGGGGGGTGAAAACACATTTAAGAATTGGGAGGAGAGGATCCATCATAATAGTATTATAATTATAATAATATTATTATTATAAGAAAAGAAGAGGATGGAGGCATTTTGGGCGAGCCAAAGTGTGAAGGAGGTGGGAGCTGGAAACCAGTGTGAAGAAGAAGGGGATATCTTATTAATAATATAATATAATAATAATAAATATAATAATAATAATAATAATATAATTATTATTATTAATAAAACCCCGATTCCACTGTAACATCTTCATATGGTATTTGATTCACAAACCTTCAGCGACAGCATGAACCTAACATTAAGACAATCATTTCAAGACCAATGTTGGATATTTAATTTAGGATCATGATAAAGATTCATGAAACAAACAATAACAATAACAATAATAATAATAATAATATATTATTATTATTATTATTATAAAATATAGTATATAATGTATCTTTTTCTTATAGTATCAGAATGATGAACCATCTAAAGCATTGACAATATGATATTGAGGCAGGAATTTCAAGACCAATATTGGGTATTTAATTTGTACTTGTGGCTCGAGCTTATGAAACACCATTCAAGCGTGATGCAATGAAATGTTTTTTTTTCACCGGGTGTCCAATTTGGGAAAGTGAATATCCTATCCTAAGTGTTTTTTCATGCAGATCACAATGGTGTAATCCATTTGTCCATTAATGTCTATTTATGATGAAATATCGGTGGTTTGATGCTTTATCCCTTTAGATTGATGATTAGCCTCATGCGTTCGTCATGATTTTAGATGAGACACATCATGTAGTACCCTTACAAGTTGTGTTGTACTACATAACCAAAAATCCATGTGTTGGTGAGAACATAGTCATACATAGGTGTGGGGATATACGCTGTGCATACCCCTTACAAACCATTTAATTCTTTAAGAAACTTATACCTCTTGTATCTCCATCATATTGACACATATTTTGGCCTGTGAGTAGCCTATCATGGGTGTTTGTCTGCATAGAATGTGATGGTGGTCTCCATAGTGGATTCTAAGATATGATGCAAAACTATATGAGTGTGATTCTTCTTTAGGTAGTACTCTATGATGGAAGTGATCAGGAATGGTCATCAAAGAGAGGTCAGGGTTGGAAACCCCCCTATTGTATTAGGTTGTGAGTCCCCCATACCCCTTACTTTGGTTTGAGTGGAACCCCCTATGGCACTAGGGAATGGGTCCTCTACCTACTGAGTGGTACTTGTTGATGCACTAGGGTGCATGACTTGTACTTTCTGAGTGGTACCCACCTGACGCACTAGGGCGCAGGTCCTTTACCTACTGAGCGGTACCCCTTTGATGCAGGAGGGCGGAAGTCCTCTACCTATTAGAGTGGAACCTTCCTAGTGGGGAAGGAATGAGTCCGCGACCATTATAGTGGTACCCTACTACTAGTTAGGGCATGAACCCTATATAGACTATCAGAGTGGAACTCTCATGATGGGAAGGGAATGGGTCATTGAACCTTATAGTGACACCCTCCTATTGGATAGAGCATGATTCCTCTATCTACAATGAGAGTGGCACCTTCCTGCTGGGTAGGACATGGGTCCTAATCTGTTAGAGTGGCACCCTCTTGTTGGGTAGGGCATAAGTCCTCTATCCACTCTGGATAGATCATGAGTCCTCAACCATCAGAGTGGAACCCTCTTTCGGTGTCGGGGCATGGGTCCTCTACCATCAAAGAGGCACTCCCCTATTGAACTAGGTGGTGGGTCCTCTATACCTTGGATATTATTCCCCCTTAACTTTGAAACATAGTGGTGAGGCGTGGTCCCTACAAATGGTTACTTATTTTCAGAAATGTGTGATTCTAGACATCAGAGGTGATCCATTTTTAGGGTTGAAGGAAGACTCATTGTTCTTTACTAGGTTGTGGAGATGGATATCCCCTTTCTCTCTCATTTGTAATTTTTATTGAGTATATATGGGTCTTTAATTATAGTTATTACCTCATATACTGATTGACATGACTTTTTTGGGATGAGCTGACTACTTTAATCATGTCTTCTATCGCTCCCTCTTCAGTTTTTGGTGAATCCTACTGGGTATGTATATACTCACCCCTATATGGTATTTGACCACATGTGTCATATCTTATAAAGACAAAAAATATATTTGAGATGATTTCAGAGGATCATAGGGATACTTTGGTGCATTTGATCATGTAGGATGGTCAGGGCTTGGAAATCTAGAGTTGGCTCTCTCAGTACTTAATTTTCCAGTTATTATCATGTTTTGACATCTTTACTAGTTGAGCATGTAATTTTCCCCTTAACATTTCAGATTACACTATCACACTCTTTTTTATTCCATAGAGGTTATTTCATGCATAGTTTTTACTCTATATTCTACCCTCTTTTATTTTTATTTCTATGTACTCGTGTATAGAGATGGTTGGGTGTGGTTGTATAGGTACATAGGAAAAATACTGCCATTTTACTTATGCCTTTTGGTGCTTTTAGCCATCCCATGGCCTATGGAGGTAGGATTGGGGTAGTTGTGGCTCGACCTTCCACCATCCAAGTGGGACACAGTGGGTTGGGTTGTGACATCAGGAACCTTGATGGAATCTCCTTATTTCTCTCAATCTTTCATTCTACAAGAATCAAAGATATTCCATTACAGCACACTAAAAATTTGAATTGATCACTGATGACGAACCCTGAAGTATAATAATAATAGCGAGGTGACAATGAGGTAGGCGGCGAATTCAAAAAGTGATCCATGTGGAAAACCCAGAAGCAAGAGGCAATTTGACTATTATAACAAATTAACATACCATTTTGTAGCATTACCTTTATAAGGTATTAACTTTACATGAGGTTGGTATGAACTTTATGTGAGCTAGGTATAACCTTTATATGATCCAGGTGAGACCCTTATGAGAAAAGGACCACCCTTATGTGAGATGATATACCTTTATGTGACATAGGTAGTACCCTTATGTGACTGGGAATAAAATTTATGTAACTGGTTATTACCCTCATGCAAGAAGGGATTACCCTTATATTAGAGAGTTAACCCTTAAGTGACCCATTCATAACCCTTGTGTAGATAGGAAGTACCCTTAGTCATTAGTTGATGTGCCCTTATAAAGGTAGTTATAACCCTTACATATATAAGGAGTACCCTTACACGAGTTAGGGGGTTACCCTTATGCAGATAGAAGTGACCTTATATAGAGAGAGGCTTACCCTTACATAATAAGGTATGGCCCTTATGTAGTTATGGACTACCCTTATACATCATGATAATTACCTTTAGACATGATCCATCTATAGGGTAAGGAAAAAAATTCAAATTATAGAGTAATAAAAAGGAAACAATATTGAAACTAAGAAATGTAAACCACATTTTGCATGGAAATTCAATTTAATTGAAAAAAAAATAAATACATTCATTAAAATTTTCACAAATATTCACCTTTTAAATAAAAAATAATTTAAAAAATATGGTTTTCTCAAAACCTTTGTCATTGAAATGGGACTATATTCATAAGTTCTTAACAATTCCAAAATGTGGACAATGTAAAAACCTTTCTCAAACTATTGGTTGTATTGTCAGTATGTATCGTAGTAATGCATACTATCCCATTTTCAATTAAATCTCTAAAAAATGAAATCTCATGTCTATATGTTTTGATCTTCCATGAAAACTATGATTTTTAAAAATATTTAAAGAATACTATCAAAAAAACTTCTATATTACTAGTAGATAATGATAATTCATTAACCAAGACTTTAAGCCAAATTGATTCTTTGATTTCTTCAATTAATGATATATATTTGACCTGAGTGGTGGAAAGGTAAATAATGGATTATATATTGCATTTCTATGACACAGGATGACCAAAATCCAATAATACATAACCAATAATTGACATTCTAGTATATATATTTACAACATAAATAGAATCAACAAATCCAACAACATATTGAATATAAGAATATTTTTTTCCAAAACAAATACAAAAATCAAAATACATTGATACATACTTGAGTAACCACTTTAATTAATTATAATGGGGATTTACATGACTTCCCATGAACCTAATCAAGGTACAAATAAAAAAATCCATATCTAGATGAGAGTATATCATAGAATACTTGAGGATACCTAATATGTTAGAACAAGGGATTTTACTCATAAAATCAATGTCAGGATCATTACTAGGGGATTGCGACAAGGATAATTTGAAGTGATGATCTAAAGGTATAATAAAAGTTTTCAAATTATCCAAAAAATACCATTTAATAACCTTATTGATATACAACAACTTGGGACAAAAATAACACCTAATATGTATGTCCCAAATGATTTCCATACCTAGAATTTCTTTTCTTTCCCTAAATCTTTCATTTCAAAAGCTTTATGTAATTGGGTTTTCATTTGATTTATCAACTTGATGTCTTTAAAAACTACAAGAATATCATCAATATGTAGGAATAAATAAAAAACATTCTTAATATATTTAAAGTAAACACAAATATCATATTTACTTCTAATAAAATCATTTTCATCATAAAAGAATCAATCTTCTTATACCATTGTTTAGATGATTACTTGAGGTCATATAAGAATTTTCTTAAAATACACACTTGATTAATTTTAAAATATCTTGAAAATAAATCATGTGGTTATATATAAATCTATTCATATAACTTACCATGTAAAAAGGTATTTTTAACATATAATTTCTCAATATGAAAGTAATTTCAGGCTTCAAAAGCTAACAATAACATGATGAAGGAATTCTTGACAACAGGTGAAAACTATCACTATAATCAATTCCATCACGTTTTAGGGATAAATTTTCAATAATTATAAATCTATATTTAATTTTATTTTTCATCGGTGTTGTATTATTTATTTATAAAAATCCATTTTCAACCTATAATTTTCTCCTTTTCAAGTTTTTTTACAATTTTCCAGGTTTGGTTTTTAACAGGAGAATCCATCTCATCTTTTATATAAGAAACCTATTTCCTAGATTCATCATATCTAATATCTTTTTATAGATTTGGGGTTCATCACTACCTATGTAAAAACCAATTTTAAAGGTAAATGTGTTACTATTAGCCTCAGTAAACTGGGTTTGAGGCCTTATCGTTGTTATATCCCTATCAAGTGTCAACCAATAATCTTTCAAATCAGCATCTCTCTCAACCTTAGACTTGAATTCAGAATCACTAACGAGATCTATTTCAATGTGATCTAGTTGGGATGGAATAGTGGAGACAACCTAGACTTTAGGATATTTTTAAGTCTTTAAATTAACCTCAACACCTACAGGTTCAAATTGTTTAGGTTAGATAGGATCAGAGGCCTTATTTTTAGTTTCATAAGCATCATTTAAAGCTACATCATGAATAATTATACACTTATGAATACCAGGCTTATCAACCCATAGACTACAACCTTTAACACCATGTAAGTATCCCACAAAAACACATTTCATAGACCTGGGTTCGAATTTATCAGTCCTACTATGATTATAGGTAGTGTAACCAAAAAATATAACATGAGATAAACAAGGTGGAGAACCAATCCACATCTCTTCAGAGGTTTTGAAATCAATGGTACTAGAGGGAAATCTCTATTTATCAAGTAGACATAAGTAGTAGTCGTTTCTACCTAAAAATACTTGGTAAGACTAGAATATGAGTACATGATTAACACTCTTTCTAAGATAGTATTATTCATCATTTATTCTAGGCCATTCTATTATGGGGTATCTATAATAGTTTTTTTGTCTTATAATACCTCCAGAACTAAAAAAGTCTATGAAATAATTTGAAAAATACTCTAGACCATTATATGTTCTAAGGGGTTTGAGATTATTTACAGATCTAGTATCAACACTAGATCTCAATATTTTAAAAGTTTTAAAAGTTTTATATTTTTTCTTGAGAATGTATTTCAAAAAACTCAATGAATAATCATCTATAAAGGTCAAATAGTAGTTCCCCCACTATAGAATGCAGTCTTAGAGGGACCCATAAATTAGAATGCGCACATTCTAAAGGGGTTTTAACTCTATATATAGACATAATAAAACTACCATTATTGGATTTACCAAGAAAATAGTCTTCACAAAAGGGAACGCTATCCAAGGTTACATAATTTAAAATTCCTTGTTTTTAGTTCCTTATACACTTTTGAACTTACATGTCCTAGTAACCTATGCCACAACATATTATTATCTATCATGAGGTAAAGAGTTGTATTTAATTGTTTCATATGAGTACTACCATATAATACATAAATACCATTGGTGAGGGTTATTTTCATAATAGTGAGTGACCCTTAGAGATCTTAAGACTCCCTGAATTAGACTTAAAAGAATACCCATTCTAGTATAATACACCCATGGAAATAATATTACTCTTTAAGTCAGGTAACCACCTAACCTTCTCTAAGTATTTGACCGATACATCATGTAAATATATATAAAAAATACATATACCCATGATTTGGAAGCTCATGTAATTTCCTAGGAAAACTCACCACTATCAATCTCTCTTAGATCAGTGAAGTACTCACACTCAAGACACATATGAAATATATATCCTAAATTTAGGACCCATCCATCCCTCATAGAATTAGTACAAATGTTTTGATCATTAACATTATCAAAATCCTGTTCAACCAATAAATAATTATCACTATTATTGGCATTACTCTTAGAATTGGACCTTTGGGGAAAATTTCTTCTAATGTGACTAGGATATTTATAATGAAACATTTTATTTGTTTACCTCTAGACCCTGACCAGCTCTTGGAATTACTCTTACCTCTCATTTTCCCTCTCTGGTCAAGTCTACCAATAACATTAATCCCCTAAAATTATTGTTTAACAAAATAAGTATTCTTCTCTTGGATTTATTTACACAACAAGGTAGACTTATCTTCTCCATGGTTTGAAGAATCCCTACTATACATCATTGAGTCTTTAATTGAACTATAAGAATCATATAAAGAGTTAAATAGTATGATATCCAAATATTTATCATCCAAATTAAATTTTATATTATATAATTCAAGAATAATTTTATTAACATCATCAATGTGAGTCCTGAATGTTGTTCCAGGAAACATATAAAAATTCTGCAACCACATCTTCTTATATAGATTCCCTACTAAGAATTTTTTCATATATAAAGTTTAAAGTTTGAAATAGATATGGGTAGCAGTGGATTCAAAATATACCTCACAAAGGAATTTATCACCTAAAGGTAAGATAATTAGACTTAAGGACTTCCTAAACACATCACCAGGGAAATCTATTTTAGTAGTAGCAGATTTTCCATTAGCGGGAAGAGTAAAAAATTTATTTTTAGAACCACACAAGGAATTGAGGAGATCATTATGGTTTAACATTACATTCATATTTATCCTCCAAAAATTTAAATCATTATCCTGTAGAATTTTTATTTATCAAATTTAGTTGATCCTATTATTCTGGATTAAGTGGATATGATACCAACTCTTAGGGGCTATATTGATAAGGTAGTCCTTATGAAATAACCAAGATCCAATAATCTAGGTACCAGGATCCTGATTATATATATATAATTTGATTAAAAATTAAACATAATGGGAAATGATGGATACCATATGAATATGTTGCAAAAAAAATAAAGAAACAGAAATATATAATGTGATTTGATCCATTGTGGACCTATGCTCACAGTGAGAACATCATCATACAACCATTATTACTATAGAAAATAAAAATACCATAATTAAAAGAGAGAAAAGTAGAAAATAAACTAGAGAAATCATATGATGATCTTCCTTAATGAAACCCATGCTACAAAACATGTATAAGGATAGATAACTATACATGGAAATAAGAAATGAAAACTAGAAATACAGAATAAAATTATTATGGCGCTAGGTTATAAAACCAAAATATAGAAGAAGAATGAATGAAACTTGAGATGCTGGTGTCTTCCTTTACATGAGGGCGTCCCAAGATAAATGATGAAGATATCCACTACTCTCCATTGAAACTCTAGACCAGGTTTGGCCAACAATGAATATGACATGCTTTAGTGGACTTCAAGAACCTTGGATAGAATCTCCTTCTTTCTCTAAATCTTTCCCTCTATGGAAATCAAAGTTTTTCCCTCACTAAACACTAAAAATTCAAATTAACCACTCACGATGAGCCCTGAAGTACAATAATAATAGTGAGGTGATGAAAATGAAGGTAGTGAATGTGGGATGCGAACAAAATGAAAAACCCAGAAGTGAGAGGCAATTTAGTTGTTTCAAAAAATTAACAAACCCTTATGTAGATTTACCCTTATGCATTATTACCTTTATAAGAGGTTGGTATGACCCTTACATGAGCTAGGTATGTCCTTTACTTGAGACATGTGTGACCCTTATGTGAGAAGGACTACCCTTACGTGTGATGATATTCCTTTACGTGTTATAGGTAGTACCCTTACGTGACTGATCATAACCTTTACTGAATTGGGTATTAACCTCACGTAAGTAGGTATTACCCTTACATGAAATAGGTAACCATCACGCAACCCGGTCATGACCCTTACATAGATAGGGAGTGACCTTACACATTAAGTGATATACCCTTACATAGGTATGGATAACCCTTATATATGTAAGGAGTATTACGTGAGTTAGGAGGTTACCATTATGAAGACAAGAGTTCCCTTATACAGAGATAGGTTTACCCTTACATAACAAGGTATGACCCTTATATAGTTAGGGACTACTATTACAAAACAAGATAACTACCTTTACATAGGATCCATCTATATAGTAAGGAAAAAAAATTGAATTCAAAAGTAATAAAAAAGGATAGAATATTGAAAATAAGAAATGTAAAAAACATTTTACATGGATATTCAATTTGATTACAAGAAAATAAATACATTCATGAAAATTTTCACAAATTGTTTCACAATGATAGTTAAAAAATTTCGGTCTTCCTTATTTAGCATGAATACTTTAATAATTTTGCGATTTTTTTTAAAAATATTATTACTTTTAAATATTTAAAAACAATTAGTGATATTTAATAACCATCACTACCATAATTATAGATAGTTTGAGAAAAAACCATTAATTAATGTAAAAATAGTTTAAAAACCACCTGAAAAAGTTATCAACATAAATTAAATTACATAGAAAATATTATAACAAAAAATATAGATTCACATTATTTAACCTTCTTAAGTATAAAAATTTAAAGCAACATAAAAAAAATTATATAACCAGATTAAATTTTATGCCATGATAATGTATCCCAAGACTATATTTCATCATGAATTAGTCCTTTGTCGGTTTCCATAATCTGAAATTTGTAATAAAGTAGGGATATCTTAATTTAATATCAATTACACAATTAAAATTGTATTTTTAATAAAAATAACTTGTAAGGAATGATGAAAAATAAATTCATTATTACAAAATGTTTTATAAAAATTATTTAAAAATGATACTAATATTTATCAATCCTTGAAGAAAAAATGAACAAACTATTATAATAAAATCAAACTAATCAATATAACTCAACATAACTGATAAATATAAATAATAATTAATTGAAACAAAATAAAATCATATTAATAATCATAGTAAACAATGATATAAATTTAACACTAGTATTAATGGTGGAAATAAAAATGAATTATTAAAATGAAGTACTATTCTAATCATTCTTACATAAAGAGTAAAAAAATAACATGCAGATTTAAATTATAATTTCACTAAGCCATAGTTTCTACAAAAATAATGAAAACATGTAGATATGAACAATTAATCAAACATACAAGTCAATTTTAAAAATTATATAATGAAATTTTACATTCTTAACATAATAGTACTCAAAAAATAATAAATAACCCAATTATAATATATTAAATAAATTAAATTTACTTCTTGAGGTTGAACTATTAGACTTTAATTTTTGTGAAAACCCTGACCCTAGATCCCAAATCCCAAATCTAGGTCGGGACCACCACATGGCCTCTGGTGCGTTCTCTAATTGTTTGAGGCTGAAAACTAGCACCGAAGGACAAACATAAACATTGGGGAATGATTTTACCTCAAGAGAACAACCAACTATATGAGACATAAGTTCAAAATTTCCATTTAAATTATAATGCCAACTTTTGAAAACAAATTTAAAGTGAAATAACTAAATAGAGTATAATAGAAAATAAACAAACTCAAGTCCCAACAAAACATGATGAAATAGTAGATGAATCTCATCCCATGTGAATGGTCCAAATCATCTAATGTGTGGCTGAAAACTACCACATCCACCATGAACTCAACTCGTAGGATCCATCACCCAATAAAATTAGATCCTTTCCCTTACCAACATCACAACATAAGACACACACATACACACACATGCACACATGAATACCCAATAGGATTTCCCAAAATCACTCTCAAGAAATACCACATAGACCAATTACCAACCATGTAACCAATTGCATAAAAAAGGGTTAGAACATTTAAAAAAAATAGTTTATCACAAGTCCAGATAAAACTAAATAAATAGATGAAACAATAAAATATATTTTTTCCCCAACATGGCAACCCTTCATAGTTCCATCCTAACATGTAGCAAAAAAATAACTAGTATAATCCAAGGATACATGATAAATAAAAAATTATATAACATAAATTCCTGCCTATGATCATAAAATACACCCACCCCACCCCATCTATATCACACATGTGATGTAACATCCCATCCATAATAATTACCAAACCCTTATATTCATTCCTGACACTTCCCGACCATTGACTATACCCAACACATTCAATCTCGACCATTGGAGGGTGCACACAAAGTCTCCCACATGTCATAGCTGAGCATATGCATGTGTGTTCCGATGCACTTCATCGGTAGGAGAATACCTTATGAGGGTGTACCATCCCTTTGGTTTGTGTGCTATTCCAATATGGAAACGTGCAGGTTTTACTGGGAGCAGGAGATCCAGGTGTGAGCTCAGTTTCCTGAGTTGTTTTCCTTATTTTTTATTTTCAAGGATGAAAATATTGAAGGAGGGAGTGATGTAGAGACCCAATTTTTTCTTTATAAGACTTTGGAATTTTTCTACATATATTTCCAGAGTCAGGCACTGAGACGATGCGCAATTCTGAGGCCCGGTGTGCCCCAAATAAATTATAAAAAAATATTAAGTATATTGTATACTATGAACATGGTATAAATTTTATATCTCTCAAACGGTAACTCAGATCAGAAATTCGAGGTCATGGTTGGGTCTGGAGTGTTGTGTTTACCCTAAGAGGGACATAACTTTTGTCAACACGTTCCTTCAGTAGAAAACTCCACAGAGGGCGTTTTCATAAATAAAATAAATAAAATTTACTTATTTTATCTTGAACGTTGAGCCTAATAAATTTTGAACGGGGACTTGGATGTGGGATCTGATAACACCGTTGAGTTTGGAATGGGGTGTTTTACCTAATCACAATCTAAAGTAAGAGGGTGTGGGAGGTTTGGATTCTGCGACCACTGGTGGTTTCCTATAAATATGTGTTTAAGAGAAATGAGAAAAGGTTGGATAATTTCTCTCAGGGATGCCAACGAAGCTTCTCTCTCCTTCAGAGCAATGGATTGATGTCAAATTCTTTACAAATCATGACAAAAACTTCAAGAGCTAGTATATTAGAGTGCAACTAACATAACAATGGATCCAAAATCGAGGTAGGATTTCTCTTTCAGATTCTGCTTCTTCCTGATTAAATTTTTGGTTGTCATTTTTATTTTTGGTCATTTATGCTGCTATGTTTATCTTTGTCGATGACCAAACTAACAACGACCATAGACCTATTGATACATCGAATGCCCATTCATCACCATTCTTCATCATTCTTCACGTTCTTCGTCAGTCAACTTTTCAACGTGCTGAATTAACATCCAAATGTCGAGCGGAGCATAGATATGTGAAAGTCATGATCTAAGGATTCTAGATCTGTGATGGGTTTTCATTTTGGGTGTAGGAGGAAGCGCAATGACGAGAAAAAGTAGAGATTAATTTTCACCATGTTGAAACATCCATAGATCGTCGAGCGGAGGCTAACGCTATGAAGATCGCATCCTAAGGATTCCGGATCTGGTCCCAGATCATTTTTTTGACCACTGGGGTGTTCTCAGTGGTCCGCAGAAGGACCATTGGTGCGGCGGCGGTGGCTGCAATGGTTTGTTGCCATTGTGTGCGGGGCGTGCTGGGCATAGTGGTCAACTGGCAGCCGACCATTGAGGGCTAGCCCAGGTGGTGCAGACTAGCCAGACTGGGCTGGTCCAGCTGGAATGGGCCTTCAGGTCGGGGAATCTTCAAATGCATGTATATTTCAAACCGAGTGTCTGATTGACTCACCGTCTATGGCCACATGACCATCTCACCGAGATGGAACTTTTGGGGCTGTTTTGGGTTCTTCATAATTCATTATTGAGTATTCGGGGCATGAAATGTCTCATGATGATAATAATAATAATAATAATATTATTTGGGAAACTTGTATCGGACCGTACGTCTGCATACGATGTTCGATTGACCCGCCATCCGAGGAATTGATACCCTGGAGTTGAGGAGGACTTTCAAGATTGATTTTGGGTGCTTAAACCGAAATGGTGGTGTGGGCCCCATGATCCCCGTTTTGGGCGTTTGTGGTGAAATGTCACTTTTTCACCGGGTGTCTGTTTGGGATGAATGAATAGCCAATCCCGTGTGCTTTTCTAAGAGGATCGTAATGGAACAATCCATTTGATGTGTTTTGGGATTGTGGCATGGGTCCTAGGAATCACTATTCAAGTGAAATGCTACGAAATGTAGTTTCTTCACTGAGAGTCTGATTCGATCGAATGAATAGTCGATCCTGTGCATTTTTCTATAAGGATTGTGTTGGTGTGATGTAGTTGGTCATCCAGGGCCATTTGAGGAGGCCTTTCAGTGGAAATTACATTTTCTCTCTTCAGATCAAACAACAAGCATGATGCACTCATCAGTCTTTTGGGCCATAGGTTTCTATGTATTCTAGGAGTACACTGGCACATGTAGAGGGTACTTGTTCATAGTTTAGTAGCCGATTATGGCTGGGTACATAGATAGGTGATGAGGTAGAACCAGACACCATGTGGGACCCACACACTCTGTGCACCACACTAAAAATTTTCTACCTCTCGTATCTTCTTATTTTGGACTCATATTTTTGGCATGTGAGTAGCCTATCCTAAGTGTTCTTATATGTAGAATGTGGTGATAACCTCTGTAGCGGTTCTCGAGTTACGTTGCGAAATGTTTCGGGTGTGGTTCCTCTCTGAGGAGATACCCGATGACTGTAGTGTAGTTCCTCGATGCTTTCTGAGAGGGACCATCCAGGAGGGGTGGCTAGAGAACTTTCGGGCTTACCCTCCAGTGGGGATGGGTAGTGAGGTTTGTTGATGACTCTTTAGGAAATAACCTCTAATGGGGATGGGAAGTGAGGTTCATTATTTTCTCTTTCAAGATTACCCTCTAGCGGGGCTGGGTAGTGAGGTTCACTGAAGACTCTTTGAGACTTAACCTCCAATGGGGACAGGCTGTGAGGTTCATCGTTTACTTTTTTGGGCTTACCCTCTAGTTGGGATGAGAAGTGGCATTCACCTATTACACTTTAGGCTTACCATCCAATAGGGATAGGTAGTGGTGTTCACTATTCTCTCTCTTCAAGGATTACCCTCCAGTGGGGCTGGGCAGTGAGGTTTGTCGATGACTATCAAGTGTATTACCCTCCAACAGGGCATGGTAGTGGGTTTTCGACCTTGAGACACAATCTCTCAGATATAAAGATTAGTGATGAGACATGTTTTGACATAACTTTTTACTCACGAGAAAGAGGGATTTTTTCCCCACCAAGACACATCCTTGTGATGTGACTTAAAACTGTGAGGGCGAGACAATGCCACCCAAAGAGGATAGTATCAAAGTGAGGTGATTGAATCTCTTTGACTTGCAGTTCAGGGAATATGTGTAGGATGATAGGTATCGATGGTGGTTACTTATGGAACTGTTAGATACTATTTTCTTGGGCTGAGCTGTGAGATAGATATCCCCTTATTCTCTAATTTGGGATTATTTGACTGAGCATATATATGTATCCTATATCAGTACCCACTCCTTGGGTTTTGGTTACACTCCTTCCAGGAGAGGTGAAGACGTGCGGGGTATGCTATGTTCTTTCCATGTCTAGTTTCTTGTAGTTGGATGAGTCTACTATCCTACTATAGGTAGCGAATACTCGAAAATAAGTTCATCTTCTAACCATTTATAAGTCCTTATGTTTTGGTGATCTTACTTTACTCTCTAGTTGGGTTGAGTTGCACTCTTTTACTGTACCTTGTCCTATCTACTACTCCCCTCTTTAGTAAATCTATTGCCACTACCATGAGCCTTTGAGGCATCCTACTGAGTATTTTTATACTCAAAATTACTTGGACCTTACCTGCACTTGGTGTGCCCTTGAATATGACGAACATGTTGATCATGAATTCAGAGGATCTAGGGATAAAAAGTGCTTGGACCACGTATGGTGGTCGTAACTTGGGTTTCAGGATCAGAGCTCACCCAACTATTTCACTTTTCCACTTATTTCCTATTTTTGGAACTTTTATGATTAGGGATGTATTTTTTCCCTTTTACCTTTCAATTTACTTCTCTTCAATTATACTGTTTAGAGGTCAAGGAATATTTGTGGTTTATTTGTAGTAGTGTTGTATCTTGTTTTTACTTTCCCTCTGTACTTTTTCATTGAGTTGGATGCACGTGTGTGTGTGTACAGGTACTTAGGAAAATGACTCCTTGTTTTTTTAAGCCTTCAACACTGGTTGCCAGCCCCGAGCCTATAAAGGCGGGCTTGGGGAAGATGCAGTTCAATCCTTGGCATGGGTCGGGTCATGACAATTAGAGAGCAATTCATTGTGAAAAACAATTCTCGATTAACCTCTCTTATAAATTATATGTGGTTTATTTATAAACCCATTATTAGTGTTTTTATTTTAATTAGTTACAAAAGTTCCCTTAATAAAATATCAAACCCATGTATGACCTCATTCTATGTATTAAAATAATAATATTATTTTTATTCCATGGGGAAATAGTTGCTAAAAAAACTACCTTCTATCCATATAGTAACCCAAAAGTCTAATATATCACTAAACAATTGGTTCATTGGTGATCTCTTGTACCACACTTGGCCTGGTGGTGGAACAGGGTGGTGTATCAAGTTATTCGTTGGGTGTTCCTTCCCTCCCATGCCCAAGTACACTAAATCGTTCAATGGGGGAAACCTTGAGTCTCTCAAGTCATGGCTAGTCTGACCACACTTCAATGGGGTACCTTCCTTCCCAACTCATCGAATACCCAAATAAATATTTAATTAAATATTTATTTATAAAATAAATATTCCATTCACATCCTAGAAAACAACTATTTATTAAATATTTAATAAATAATTTTTGATCGATAAAACTTAAATAAAATTATTCCTTGATCTTGGAAAAAATATTTATTCCAATAAATAAATTCAAATATAATTTATTTGAGATCAATGAAAATACTTAGCATATAACTCTCTAGGATTATTTCTCATTAACATTAGGTGGTCTTGCCTAAATTTTAAAAAATATATCTAGAAATGGGTTAAGGAACCCAAGATAAAGAAGTTAATTTCAAAACATTGACATCCACACATGGTAACTTTCTATGTAATATAATCTCTTTGTTATAAGATCTAATCAAGTAGGTTTCACACCTGTGTCATCAACCTATATGCTTGATATGTATTTCTTTGAATATCTTAAATAAATGCATCATTACACTATGGCAATGGAATTTAATGTGATGGTTATATTTAAATTAGAGGGATAAGAAATAAACTTCTATTAATATTTAACGGAAAAATCCTTCCTCAAATTATTCATTAATAACACATCATTCATGGCACACCCAACTTCACCATGAATTGTTATCATCATGGTTTACAACAATACATCTTAGTACATGATTCAGGAAATTTATTAATAATAATATTAAAGTCTAAGGACCATTTCACATGCTCACATATAGGAATATCCAATGACACATAAACATGATAAATTCCTACCGGTGTGTCTATTCTCATAGTATCTTATCTTATAGATTACCAAGTATGAAATTTATGAGAAGAAGTATCATATTATTATGAGTACTTGCACATGTGAGAAACATTATATATGTCCCACCATAGAATATTATCCAACTGTAGAACTAGATTTAATAATATCATCATGGGATTTCAAGTTTCACATCATAGTAGGGAACTACTATACGCTTTTAATGTGAAAGATACTCTAGGAAATTATTACATTAAATTCACATAGAACTAAGAATGACATATAATACGATATTTAAATTTATATTAACTTCTTTTAATATACATGTAATCCAAGTACAAATAGTTTGTTCTAGAACACCAACTCCAACAAAATCAAAAAGGCGTACCATCAATATGAAAGAAAAAAATAAATCTCACCACACCTACAACTCCCTCATAATAAACATGCCTAATAACATAATTTTTATGATATGAAATTTAAATCATTCCCCTCATGACACAATGCATATTAAGAATACTCAAACCAGTTCTCAATATGGTCTTACCAACCCACGTCATTTGAAAACATTCAAAAGTGCTAAATAGACCTCCACAAAAATGGAATTAGAATATCAATTCATTCCTCATCATTTGAAATTTCATTTCAAATGACTATTCAAAATGAATCCATTGAAATCCATTTTCAAAATATCTTCTAAAACATTTTACCAAATCTGTTTGAAAATACATTATGAAATCAACTCACTTTTTCATTACAAACCCCCTAAAGATTCAAAACACTACTTTTAAATTTATTTTATGAAATAAATGAGGCTAAATCACTTTAAATAGTAAATTTTATTTTTAAAACAACCCTTTAAAAAAAATTCAACACTTTTAATTTAAATAACCACTTTAAATTCTATTTAATACCTTTAAAATATTTATAAAACTCATTGTAAATATAACATAAAATTATAATTTGATAAATAATGAACTTAAAATCATCAAGAACAAAATTTCATGCCAAATAAATGGAGTTCACATAAACACCTACCTAAAATAAATGAAAACTAAGATTAAATTCATCACCTTTGATGTTGAATACTCAAATAAGCCTCAAGGAAACTAGATAAATCCCTAAAAATCAAAACCCATTAGAATAGGCCGCCCTGAACCTGAAAACCAACCATAGAATCCCCCAAGGTTTATGATAGGAGTGAAAGCGAAGGAAAAAAAGTAAAGGGAAAGGATAAATAAGAGGAAACAATGAGGAAGGAGGTATCACCTTGAGAAAGTAACTTGAAATGAAGGATATAAAGCTTGGAGAGAAAAGAGAAGAGAGGGAGAGAGATCCCTTATGCACCCTAGACTTGAATAAACTATGAGGAGAGGAATAAAAGTATTTGAACATTTTAAATTTAATAGGGAAACTTAAGAATTTAATTTTTTTATAAAATTTAGTATCCCACATGGTTTGGCTACACGGTTTGGAAAACCATGAACTTACTATGAGGTTTCCTATGTTAATATTATTAAATGAATCACACACTTTCCATATGATTTACATTGACTCTACGCATGGTGTAGACCTAGAATCCCCCCACATAACAGAACCTCTTATGATTACTCCAAGGTCTCACATAGTTCACCCCAAACCATGCACTAACCATGAGAGATAACAATGTACATTAAAAAAAATGGACTAAAAACCTTCTCTGTAAGGGTAACCACATGGTTTTCACTCAACCATGCATACTAACCCATGCGCTGAAGGAAAATCATGTAAGGTTCATCTACATGGTTTTCCATAATAGTGAGGTGACTCTGTAAAAACTATACATAGAACAAAAACTTCAAAAAATTAAGGATTCAACCCCAGAAATACTAAAAATTTTAAAAGTCCCTAAAAAAATAAAGCAATATAAAATAAATATATATAAAGTGACATAGGCTGTTACAATATCCCCAAAATACCATTTTCTTCCCTAGAAAGTCCTTAGTAGATGTGGATGTATTAGGATGAAACCTCAATAACCCCCTTGTGGAAGTAGGTGGGTTGGGTATTGAACCATCAAGAGGATATCCCAAGGAATAAAACCACTAATCACAAATAATTAATCTAAACCATAATATCATATTCATAAAATTATCGACCATATTCACTTATAACATAACTACGATCACCTGATATGAGATCTAAAGGATACAAATATCGAGCACATGTCTCCCCACCATTTATAATTCCTCTAAAATATTGAAACAAGGAAGAGACACGCACCATCCAAAACCACCCAATTTTACCAACCATGAATAATCAACAAAAAACTATCTCCAAATCCCAAATAAAACACAATCCAAAAAGGAACTCAATATCCAAAAAATGGGATTTATCACCAATGTCAACAACATATCTCATGTTAAAGTTGGCTCCCTAGAACCAAATACTTTGTACTTTATATTTCCAAAATACTCATGTATTTTAATATTAATAAATACCTTATCACATATTGATTATTATTTTGTGTAACATTAATGTGATAATGTCCTAGAATATCCTTCATGTCGAAAAGGCCATAGAAGTTCCTTATAAGCATATAATATTTTATTTCATGAAGTTTATACATAGTAATATACAAGACGAGAGATTATGAAAACATACCCATATGTAGAAAATATTCTTGTTTATGTGCCATTGGATATTCCTATTTGTGAGTGTGGGTAATGATCCTTTGAATTTAATATTATTATTAATACATGTCATGACTCACACACTTTGATGTATTATCATAAACTATAATTACATATGATTACTATGATGTTGGGTATGTTGGGTGCATCAATAATGATATGTTATTATCAAATAAGTTGAGGAAATATTTTTACCCTCTATATTTATGGAAGTTGATATCTCATCCCTTTTATTGAAATGGAATTGCTACATTAAATTCCATGGGAATGGTTTAATGATGAGTTCATTTCATATATTCAAAGAAAGATGTATCAAGCATATAGGTTGATGACATGGGTGTGTGACCTAATTGGTGATATATCATGAAAAAATGATTCTATTACATAGTGAGCATTTATATGTGGTTGTTTCCATTGTGACATAACCTTTACCTCACTCTGATAGCGATTACTTATGTTCAGGTTTGGTCTTCTTCCTTCAGATTTGTGTTCTTCGTGGTGTGGATTTGTTCCATCAGTGTTTGAATTTGATATCATTCATAGTTGTTTTGTTCTGTGTATTTCATCGATGTCACTTTCTCTGATTTTACCATATGTTTCTGCATTCCAACCTCTATTAGGTCCGAAGTACTAGTCATCCAGGATGGTTTGGGATGTGCTTGATGAGGCATCATCGGTGTCCCAGGAGGCATGGCTTGTGGAAATATGGAGACGTGGTGGTCTTTGTTTCTCTAATATTTGGGATTTCTAATGGGGTTGTTGGTCTTGAAGAAGGTTGTGTCCCATTGTTGTTTCTCTAGCCCACTTCGACTCTTACCTGGTTTCCTGTCCATTTCTCCTCCCTAGGTCGGTCTGGTGTAGTAGTTCTCATGGAGGATTTGGGATGTGATGTTTCAGTGGGTGATAATGTTCTTGGCAATCTCAACCTGTATTTTCTTCTCTTTATCCTTTATAGTTTGGCATCGATGGATCTTTGTGGTTTTGTGATTTTTCTTTTGGATTGGTTTTTTTCTATGGGTGTTTTATATTGTTTGGTGATGTAGGATGACCTGATGGAGTCTCTCCAGTGTATGATTTATGATGATAATGTTTTTGTTTACATTTTCTATTGGCGCTGGCGGGTTGCAAGGGAATTGTTTTAGTTCCCACTGGTTTTTCATCAGTGTTTGGATCGATGGCGGTGGTGGTTTCAATGACCCGTGATGGCGTTGATGCGATGACAGTGTGTTGGTGATGATGACTGGAAACATGATTTGATCGCTTAGGGACGCAGTGATGATTTTTCATGGATCGAGGATAAGTGATGTATTTCGAGGGTCAGGGGTGTCTTGTGGATATAGTCTCATCAAATAGTGGGCACATTGAGGTACTGGCCTCAGGGGCTCCATTTATGTTCTTTTAAAATTTTAACTTTATGATGATTTATATTTGAATTTTGAACTTGGATTTCGAAATCATTTAGAATAGAATGTACAGTTACCACTAAAACATAAAGTGGCTTTTAGAAAATTAAAAAAAGGGTTTTGAGTGAATATTGGATGTTAGGAAATATCCTTTAATGATACTGAGGAAGATTCCTAGAGGATCACACACAAAGTGTTTCCTTTGATCTCAGTTAAATATTATTTATATTAAATAGTTAGAATAAATATTATTCTCCATACCAAGAAATAATATTTATTCAGGTTTTATTAAATGATTAAAAATATTAAATAAATATTTATTCACAAGGTTATTTTTGAATTATGTCAATATATAATATTTATTTATCTCTTATTATTCATAAGTTAATAAATAAGTATTTATTCATTACTAAAAAAATTACTTAATTACACAAATATCAAAATAAATATTTTATTTTGCAAACCATGAATATAATATTTATTTATTTAATATATAATATTTATCCCTATTTATTTACAAGGTAATAAATATTTATTTATTAATAAATAATTTATTTAATTACATTAATATTAAAATAACTATTTTATTTTCTAGACCATGAATATAATATTTATTTATGATATTTATTTTAGAATTCAATAAATATCAGGGATGATGATTGGATCTAGTAATTGGTCGAATGATAAATATTTATTTACCATATTACAAATAATATTTAGCACTGTGTGGATTAGCGCACACTATGGAATAAAATAATAATAATATTATTTTACATAGAATGAAGTTACTTTTGGGGTTAACATATTATTAAGGGCCTTTTTGTAACTAGTTAATATGAAACCCTAACCCCGGTCTATTAATATAAAATTATGAGAATTGTGAGATTTTGGTCACTGTGCACAACATTTTCCTCCCTAGGTAATTTACTCTCATCGAGAATGTATGTAGGGTTTTCTTTTAAGATCAAGAATCTTTATCTTCCCCCTTATTTTCCTATAAAATTGAAGAGATAAACGGAGATCTTTGAATATTGAAGGTATGTGTTGTGATCAAGGGAGTGATGCAAGAAGATCATTACCACTGTTCTAGCACCTAGAGTACTATCAAAAACATTTTGAGAATAAAGGATCACATATGGAAAACCACTATAGGGGATCTAATTTGGTTCCTCGCCAATGAAATGAAAATACAACTGGATGGACTTTGGATGATCAAAAACTACATCAAATAAGGAAATAAATACTGAGGTATTTCTTCATGCTATTAAATTTATTAAAAATTAACATGAAAAATATCATCTCTTTTGATTCCAGTAAATTTTTTCAATATTATTTAGAAAAAAATTCATTATTCATGGAGTTTTTATTCATGTACATAGAGAATGATCTATTGAATATGAAAAAAGAAAAGTTTTCCATAGGACCAATTAGGATTTTGACTATATTTAAAACTATTAAGTTGTATAAGAGCAGCTGCATTCAATTTATAATTATTTATTTATTTTTTATAGTCTAAACATTCAATGTTCATTTTTAATTTCATGAAATTAATTATTGAATCCAATCATCTATATCTCTTTATCCTCCCTTAATTTCTCACTCATTTAATATATATATATATATATTATTAAATTTTAATTAAGAAAATTTGAATGACCCATCCGGAGGTGTTGAGAAGTTTGGTCAGACAACACATGATTACACGGTAGGTGGCCAGTGTACATGTTGTGTATCCCGATTCATTGCAATAGTATATATCACAAATTAATTCAATGACACATGTAATAAAAGATACACATTGTATTAAATGTTCCATGTTTTGTCCAATACATGCTAGCACATGACATATAGGATTACACACCATGTAACTAAGTTACATGTCTTATAGTCTAAGTGTTTTTGAGGTGGAAAATGTGTAGTCAAATACACACTGAGTATTAATTATAAAACAGGTAAGGATTGAAATTTGTGAAACAAGGAAGTTACACAACATGTACCCTACACATATCCATGTAGTAAAACATACCCAATTCCTAGGAATGCACAAACATACAATGAGAAGGATACATGACGTGTAGCTAAATGTATAAACAGTTTACCCAAAACAATTTACATAGAAAAGTTCAAATTAATTTATCACTCCATAAACCACATCATTATGTGTTCTGTGTATCAATCATTTTACTTATACATTCCATATGATATGTTTTATATGATATTAAATGTTTAATAAATTTATGCATAAAATATAAACTACATACCATGTATTGTCACAATACATTGAAAACTCCATGAATATTAAAATAATGACACAAAAAACTAAATAACATGTGTTCCATGTGCCATTTAATTAACTCATGCATGCCATGTAATTACATGATAAAATGTGTATGCTAAATTCCACATGAGTAAACTGTATATGATCTTAATACATATAAAGTATTTTGAACAGGTACTCTCTTAGTTGCTTCCAAGCACAATATGTAAACTTATTATATGAAATTTTAAATAAAATTAATTAATTTAATTCATTTAAAATCAAAATATATGGGTATCTATATGACATATTGGATGAAGATTAAGATAAATTAAATCAATTGATTAATTATATAATTAATTGAATTATTTCACATGCATTTATATTAATAAAAGAAAAAATTGAAATTAATACTATCCAGTTATTTTAAATGCATTTTTATTACCCTAGTGGATGATCATGAGCTTATAATGAACTTTTTATGTGTATAGTTTCTTTTAATTTAATTATTATAATAGTTTTTGTAATTATTTTATTAAATTAAATTGATGGATTATGAGTTATCCCTCCCTCCTTGTTATGTATGGGCCAATGTTCCCAGAATTTGTTTTATATAAAACCCTTTTCTAGTTACCTTCAACCATGAGAAAAGTAAATGTATTGTAAGGATTGAGCTCCTGGGTGTATGGATTTGGTTCAAGATGGAGTTGAGGAAAAACCAAACCAAGGAGATACACATGACATAGGTCGAATGCCAAAAATTCAAGCCCATGTCGTCTCAAGGAGTTTTCCCCATAGAGCCAATGATTTGTTTATTGTCCAACCAATAAACAAACAACTAGTTACAACTCATGATTATGCCACAATTTATTTATTTTATTTCTGTCTAACGCATGATTTATTATATGGATGAAAGACAATGATCACATAAATCAATGCATTGATATGCAAAGAAGGAATTAAAATAAAAGGATTATGTATAAATATTTTATCAGTACATGGTTAATCACTTAAATACACTTAATCTTAAAAATACATGTAAATATAAAATTAGAAAATTTACACATAATATACCAAATACCTCAAATTAATATTAATTCCCAATCCTTCCATCATCTGAATTAAGATAGGCCCATAGTTAAAGTGTCGGTTCAGCCTCTATTTGGGGAACTTTTAATAATCAAGAATTATTAAATAAAATAGTGGGTTAACTTAACTGAATATATACTAGGTTAAATAGCGTTAGTTTATCCAATAAAAATTGTCAGAAGGTATTGATAAAATCCGTGTTGGGATTTTTGGATTGGGTATTCCACTCAAAGGATCAAGGGGATTCCAGTTTGCATTTGGAAAGACCGCCCACCTAAATACCTTATTATAATTTTCATGGCCACTATCTAGATTATAATAAGGGAAATAAGGGTCCATGCCACTAGAATGTTCTCATTATGGGACATTCCAAGTTCAATGATGAGGTCTATTGAGACTTGATAAAATACTGAGAGACTTAATTAGATAATTAAAATTATTTCATCTCACACATTTTGGTAATCAAATGAAGTACTATTATATCAATTTTAATTATTGTAACAATGGAAATAAAAACCATGAAAATAGTGTAATCATTCCATAAATCAAGTAATTTCATCATAAGAATAGATTTCCTTTAGTCACATAGATGTTTTAAATTGATTTACTATCAAATAATTTTGTACCATGTGTTGGAATTATGTAAACCTGACCATCTTCCCACCAAGAAGAGGTGAAAAAGGATTCCTACAAAAGATATATGGGGGTTGTTCCTCCATGATATATTATCATCTATCTGTTTATAAGAATAAATAGATGCTTAAAAATAAATGAGATTTTTCACAACGCTATTTTAGTGTATACTAGAAAGGGGGTTCTTAGCTTGTAATCATCTATTCAAGTATTTAAGTACATTATTTAAAGTTAAGAATCTATTTGTAAAATAAATTACCCATGAATCTCATGTTATCATCTTTACCACTAGTTTCTCTTTATTCATCCAAGCCTTGATAAATAGCATGAATAAACCACCCATAGATCTTTTTGTCTACACTTCACCAAGAAAATAAGGGTTTTTAGAAACTTATTTTCTTGCTCCTAATGGAAAACAAATAAAATAAAATGTTTGAAATCCTATATAATTTTAATCCAATTGAATCCTTAAAATGTATTTCAAAGAGACAAAGGATTCATTAAGATGGAAATGAATTAGAGGCTATTTAATTCTCATATGAAAGGAAATAGTTATCAGAAGAATTGTAATAAATTAAGGTAGAAGTATTCATAAACATCCATAACATTCATCATTGAATATAATCTTTCCATTCCCATTCAATAATTATTATTTTTGGAAATATTATAAGAACTAGGGTAAATTCTACCAGAGGCTAATAAAGGGTGATTTCTATATCAGTAGTGAGAATTCACAACTTATAAATTGCCAAAATGTATTGATTAGAGTTTATAGTGGGTGTTACTATTTTTTTTTATTTTCTAGATAGAAAAAACAAGACATTATTTCACATTTTGAATAAATGTTGTTATAGCACTTCATACTAAACTAACAGTTAGAAAAATCTTGAATCATAGATATCCATTTTAATGAATGATGAATATAAAATATAATACTCTTACCTGATTTTGTTGAGATAATTATTTTTCAAATAAAACCGAAAGTATTTGACTTGTTTATACCCATAAAAAAGTGTTTTTTCTCTATTGAGATAAGATACTAGGTATAAAAGAAAACAAATTATCATGATTTAGATAAATAAATATTTAAAAATAAAGGTATTCTATAAATCTATTAGATTTAGTTCAACAATGAAACATTAACTATTCTAAAGTTAGAGGTAAATTCATATACTTCATGAGATTCCTTTAATTTTTTTAGAAATATTCAGTAAAGTGAATTAGTAGACTTAGTAAATATAGAGGATTCTATGAGATGTCTTACCAATGAACATATTATCCAAGTAATCATTGATCATACATATGGAGTAAATGTATTCCCAAACTCACATTTCCTAATATACATCAATATATTGATGGTAGTAAAAGTAAGATCAATGATGAGTCTTATATATATTAAAAATATTCTATAATTTATTACAAGATATGTTTTACAAATAGTAGTGAAACAACTAGCCATATGCCAACTATATCTCCCAGTTGATATTATATTAATTTAGATATGATAAGAATCTATTAGGAAATGAATATCCTTTGTGATTTTTTATAACAAAGTTTTTTATTTGTTTTCAACATTGTTTTTTATAATTTTTTTTGTAAAAAAGGAAAAGAAGAGTTGGTATAAGTTCAGAAATTTGTTGTCATGAAGTTGTTTGAGAAGAATAAAGTTAGAAAGTTAGATATTTGGGATGTTTTCTTAAATTTGATAAAGAACTACCTAACTAATTCAGCTGATGATTTTATTATCTCAAAGTTCCTAATATCATGAAAATATCATGATCTAATCTGATGTGTAAAAAGTTTATGCAAATTGTGTGAAGAAAAAGGAGGATATCAACTCTAATTCCATACATAGAATATCTAGAAAAACTATTCAAGATGAAATATTTGAGAAAAAACTTTATGAATAGACTCCTATGAAGAAATTTAAATAAGTGTTATCAAACTAGGATACTGCTGAAAGTCCACTACATATATCACTGAAGTTTTTTCAATAGAAAATGGTGTTGAAAAGTTGATGATCAGACTTACTACATTGAACAAACCTTACTTAAGGAAGTTTTCACATTGACCATTAGATGAAAAAAATATATAAGTTACCCAATTTGAGTCATTAGTCAAAATTTTTATAAGAAGTTTTAACATTAAAGTTAAATGAACAAAATGTAGATCATTAGAAAAATAATGTTTTGGAAATATGGAAGTGTTTTTTGCTGGTTTTTTTAGACAAAGGAAGTTACTGATCTTACATTCATAGAAGTCTTGCACAATGTTTTATAAACATACAAAATAAAAGTTACTAAAAAAACATACCAGATTAATTTCTTGTAATAAGAGTTGCTAAAATTGCATATTTTACAAAGTTATTACAAAGGGGAAAGTAGTGCAACTAATCATCTAACATACTACATGATGAAAACTGAAAAAAAATCAATGTTTTTGTTTTCAAGTTTGTGAATATTTAAAAAATTTGAAAGAAATAAAAAGTGGTATAGATAATTAGATTTTATTATCTATTAAAATAATAAATAATATATTTTAAAGAAGTTTTGGCTAGAATTGTGAGTCAAAAAAGCTTCTTGTGACTAAAGCCTTTAAAATTTGCAATAATGTAGTCAACCATATTTAATAATTAAATATGAACATACAAGATCATATATCGATATTTTTCAATATATTAAAGACCAATTAATAGAGGGAAATTAAGTTATAGATACGTAGTTTGTTTAAAGTTTGAATATCAGATATTTATTACATAATGAATAAATTTTGAAGGTTGAAGGTGTTTTAAAGTGCACTAATAAAGGAATTTCATCGGAAAAACATTTTTAAGGAAGTTCATCAGTCAATTTTTTTTGAGAAACTAATGTATATTGTTTGATTTAAGGTTAAATGATTAAACAGAATCAACTGGACAGAGAAAAATGTAGAAGAATTTTTTTCACCAGATAAATATTTTCGGACCAGCATTTTCCAGATGAAGTTTTTATAATAAATTTTTTGAGTTCCAAAATGTGACAATGATTATTATGTTCTTTCAATTTTTTTATCTATTTGAAAATGAGTAAGTTTGAATAGTTCCTTAACATGTTATGTTAAATAAGTTTGAGGATGATTAGAAGTCTTGGATAATTCATGAAAACCTATGAATATTCTATAAGAGTCGATAAGTTTCCAAGTAAAATTCAAATACGCAATAAATTTATAATTGTGAATTTTAGTGAGAAGAAAAATGACAAGGGTTTACCAAATTTTCAATTATATAAGAACCAATTTAAAGGGGGTGTGGAATTATATTTTTACTTGAAACTATGAACACATACAAAAAAGATAAAACACTACAGAATTAGTGTCAGAAGTGATCTTACAAATAAAGTTTTTTTGGGTTAAATAAAGTTTCCAAAAAATAGATTTCAATCAGAGAATTGAATATATCCTTCATTACAAATATTATGGATATATAGGAACAACCATAATCCATCAGATTGGGTTTCTATGAAAATGTATGAGGTTAAAAGTTTTGTTAATTTAATATAATATAGTTTTGTATTAGGCATAGTTTTTGTGAGTATAAATGGATATAAATTCACTAAATATAGAGAAGGACACATTAGATAGACATTATCATATGGAGTAATTAGATGGACTTTCTAGATGAACTTTTCTAAGAGCTATTTTATAAAATTTCGTATACTTTTATTGTGGTTCAAGTCTTTTTAGAAAAAAATTGTAAAATGACGAGAGTTAGTATAATCATAACTATAGGGTGATAGAAGGAATCTAATGGGATTTGTATTGAAATGTATATTCACTTATTATTAATAGTGATTTTTTCATGGACCTATGAGAGTATCCCTGGCAAGGATATAGGTTATCACACTGACGATGAACCTTGTAAATCTCATGTGCATTGTTTAATTTTTCATATTTTCATGCTTACAATATTGATATAAAATTGATAAGGAAAGTAACTCTAATAAGTTTTGGGGATTAAATTTCATAAACATGGAAATTTTTAACAATACAACCACTAATTCACTTCCCCTTATTAGTGGTTCAATGATCCTTAGAAACTTAAATTGGTATCGGATTCAGGTTCCCATATTGCATCCTTATCATAAAAGATATCAATTTAGTAAATAGTTGAGGTATTTTTACCTTTGATGGAAAAAATTATCATGGTTTGAAAAATATAACGATACCCAATATCATGTCTCTTGGCTTGGAGTTTTTTTGATTCTGTAACTATTGGGTTTACCCCAATGGATAAAAATTATCCCATGACTTTTTCTGAAAAAATGAACATTGAGGTTTATGGGAAAGATAGAAATGTTATTTTTATGTCTCTGTCAAAAAATGTTTTTAGGAAGGTGATGTATCTCAAAATAGATAAGTAAACTTGGGAAAAACTACAAAGTGTCTTCAAGGGAAACACCAAAGTGAAAGAGGTAACATTACAAATCTGGTGAAACAAGTTTACGGATATCATAATTAGAGACGAAGAAACTATTTATAAATACTTTACTAGAGTTAATTAAGTCGTGTTTAACATCAAAGGATTCAATTATGTTTTAGAATATTCTACCGTTGTAATGAAACTCATGAGAAACTCCTCTAATTGGTTTTATTCTAAGTTTTATGCATTATAAGATAAATATGATTTATCTCTTGGTGAATTTCACAAATTTCTTATTAATTATGAGATTAGAAAATCTCCAGTAATAAAAAATAAGATCATGGATGAAATGAGTTTTAAATATATGAGAAAGTTGAAAATACAAGATATTGATAATTCTAACCTTAGTGATTCAAAAGATAAGGAATATGATGAATGAAAATTTCATGTATCTTATCTCCAAAAACAAACCTAGTGGTAGAGGAAGTTATGTAGGAAAACATCCAATAAATTTTTTTGATTGTATAAGAATTGGGATTTTTTCTATGAATTTCATCAAGAAGAAAGTTAGATATTATAAAGATCAATGAGAAGAAAAACCTTGGTGGAATAAGTTTAAAAAAACTTTTAGAGAAGAAAATAAATCCACTAGTGGTAAGATAAAGTTAACTGGAAACAGAAGAAGAATGTTGAGTAACAAAGTCAAATCTAACACTAATGACAACAATTCTTTAGAAGATGGATGTTTAGAAAATTTTAGAACCCTATTTTCTAATATTGAGAAAAATGAATATTCCTTAAATAGTGAAGAAGAATAAGGATTAGGATAAAGAAACAAAGAATATTAGTTAAGATTATAACATATTACTTTTATTAATCAAAACAAAAAATTTAAGAAATAGATTAGGATATTGAAGAAGAAAAGTGGAACCAATAATCATGAAAGGCAAGACTTCATTAAATAAGAATATAAATATATCCAAGAGGTTTTAAACCACAAACTTAGAGTTATTAAATAAATAAATATGGTAGAATACCTTAGTAAGAAATATGAAGAAAAGGAAGAATAAAATTTTAAAACTCAATAAAAAATTCTTCAGGTAGAAAGTACCTTAAAAATGGTAAAAAAAAATTAAAAAATATTCACAGGTAAAATATGAAACATATCAATCTTTAAAGAAAGATAATTCTAAGAGTCTAGAGAAATCCTTTCCCACTAAATATAAAATTTCATCTAGTTTTACTAACCATACAGGTGTTAAAAAAATACTAGGATATATTAGGTTGAGAAAGGATGTTAGAAATCTATCACATCAACAAAAAATAAAAATATCACCCATAATAAAGTTTCCCCATGTCAAGATGAAACAAAAATAGAACAAAGTTACAAACCGAAATAACCTTCCTACAGGGAAAGTTTATAATTTTATAGAAAATCAAGATTCGATGATTTTTATTGGTTTTTGTAATATATGGGAAAAAAATTACAAATTCTATCACAATACCTACCCTCCTGGAAATGGGAATAAAATGAGGGGGATAAATAAAAAAATAAAAGTATGTAACTTTCATAAGGTGTTAGAATTTGAAAAACTAAGAAATCAAGATGTTAAAAAGTTTCCAATGAAAAATTAGTTTGATTGTATGGAGGAATTTTGTGTGAGATGTGACCAACCGAGTCACTTTTATGAAGAATATATGATTAATCTTCTAAAAAAATTCTTATGCTATAAAATAAAAGGAAGTTGGAAAGATAAAACCTCAATATTCTAGAAAGTTTTCAACAAAAAAATTATTTTGACTATCTGGAAGAAGTTTTTGGGATATTTGACCAACTGAGTCACTTTTCTGGAGAATTTATAACTAATATTATGGGACAAAATTCTTATTCTAGAAAATAAAAAGAACTTGGAAAGAATAAATTTGATGAAAGTTAATATTTTGTTGAGACGTCACTTAAAGAAAGAAAAAAGAACAAACCATGGAATCTTGATATTGGTTTTTACTTACACATGATTGATGATATAAAAATATTGAAAGATTTTGAAAATCATGAAGGAGGTGCAGTTAATTTTGGAAATCATAGTTCCTTAAAAATCATAGGAATATGAATTGTGAAGATTTAATCTAAGAAACTAAAATCAAAGGATGCTTTATATGTTTATGGGATCAAACACAACTTACTTAGTTTTATTCAAATTTTCTATGATGGAAATGAAGATATTTCCAACAAAAAAATAATGCATCATCAGAAGTGTGAAAGATGGTAAAGTTTTTATCATGGTAGAAATATCCATTTGAAATATATTTCAAGTTGGAGAACTTGGGAACTCATGTTATTTTAATAACAAATTTGACAACAAGTTATGGAAATGTAGGCTCAGGCATATTGGAAAGAAATTTTTAAACCAATTTTTTTAAGTAGATGTTGTAAGAAACCATCCGATATTGAATAGAAAAAAAATTATGTTCTCACAACATGTCAGAAAGGGAAGATGATTGGTAGAATTCATAATAATGTTTAAATTCATTCTAAAATTCCTCTTGAGATTTTTCACTTCAATTTATGTGGACCTATGAGACATCAATCAATAAAAGGGGATTTTTACTTTAGCACTTTTATTGATGATTTCACTCAAATTACCGACATTATTTTTATGAAGCATAAATAAGATGTTTTGGAAATGTTCAGATTTTTTAGAAGAGATTTGAAAATAGGGTTGTGAGTTTATATACAAAAACTGGGAATTGATAATATAAGGGAGTACACATGTAATTCTTTTGAATCCCATCTGAGGAAAAATGGAATTAAAAATCTGTAAAATAATTCATGCACCCCATAAAAAGTGGAATGGGAAAATGGGAAAATATAAGTTTTGTGGAAATGGGAATAATTATACTCACTGATTATAAATTTTCTAAGTTTTTATAGAGAGAATTTGTTGGTACTACTATACATGTACAAAACAGATGTTTTTTAAGGCCAAAATCCAACATGACTTCCTCTGAAATGTGGTATAACAAAAAAACTTCAGTGAAATATTTTAAGGTTTTTGGAAGTGTATGTTTACTAAAGATAAAAAATATGGATCTTGATTTTTTTTTTGAAAAACATAACAATGGAATCTTCATAAGACATTCATCCAATAGAAGAAGTTATAATTGTCGGATTTTTTTTAAAAAAATTAGTGGATTCATATGATGTGAAAATTATTGAATATAAATCTTCCTTAAAAAATGCTGTTGAGAATGTTATGGAAGATAAGTTAAAAAATATCAATGAGAATAAAAAAAGAAAAGATGAAATTTATTTAAAAGAGGTGACTGAATATTTAGAAGAATCATGTGGTGAGGAAAATTACACAGGAATAAAATCTCTGAAATTATATATCCTATAAAAATAGATATAATTTGAAAACAACATTAAAAATTAGAATGAACCAGTTTAGACTAGAATAAAGTTGACATTAGAAAATTAGACATCACTAATGGAACAGGTTGAACTAGAATCAATTTTAGATGTTATTTAACACAAATAATGCGTACAAGCTATGAATTAAGTGCTAGAAAAAATTTAGAAAAAAGACTCTTGGTAATTTGTTCCATGTCCAATTGGAAAGAAAATTATTAATAAAAAAGGGGTGTATAGAAATAAGCTGAATTAACATGGGGAAGTTTCAAGAAACAAACCATGAATTTTTTGTAAAGGCTACTCATAGGTGGAAGGTTTAGATTTTGAAGAAACTTTTTCCGTGTTTCAATATTAGAAACTATCAGAATGTTATTAGTTTTGGCTGAACGTCATTGTAATAATGTTTTTCAGATTGATGTAAAGTCATTTTTCTTAAATGGAGAGATTATGGAAGAAGTTTACATTAAGTAACCTTGTGGGTTCCTACTTGATAAATATATAGTAAATGATTTTAAGTTGAATAATGTCCTATATGGGTTGAAAAAATATCCATGACCTTGTTACTTAAAACATGATAGTTGCTTAACAAAATTGAATTTTTATAAAGGAAAGGCTGATAATAACTTATATGTGAAAGAGATAAACTCAGGTACCCTAATTTTTATTGTTTATATTGATGAAATAGTTTTTGAAAGGGGTATAGAAAATTATTTTAAAGAGTTTTAATATGAAATGAAGAATAATTTTAAATTTTAAATTCTTAGAGAATTATCTTTGTTTCTATGTTTACAAGTTCAAAAAAAGGAAAGATTCTTTTTTCTATCTCAAGAAAAGTATGACAGGGAATTGTTATAAAATTTTTGAATGGAAGATTATAAATATTTTTCTAAACCTATCTACTTCATTGTAGAGTCAAGTAAATATAAATCTAGGAAAATTTTAAATCAGAAAGATTTCAAAAAGTTGATAGAAATTTTTCTCTATCTTACAGCCTCAAGGCCCGAAATTGCATATGATGATACTTTGTGTTCTAGATATCAGAGTGATCCAATTTAATATCATATGATAGTTATTAAAAATAATTTTATTATATTTTAAAATAAATACTTCATATGGTCTTTTTATAAAAGAATTTGTGATATTAACTTTCTTGGATATACCAATACTGATTGGAATAGAGATCATAATGATAAAAAATAAATTTTAGGATGAATATTTTTATTAAGAGAATGTTGTGTGAGATGGAATAGTAAAAAAAATTCAATTAATTTGAGTATAGTGTAATAAAAATATGTTACCAACACCCATGATTTTACACAAATGATTTTAGGAGGAATATTTTTATTATGAATGTTTTTATAAAATAAGAAAAGAAGAGTTTCCAAAAGTTGAGAAGTTTTTTGTTATGAAGTTGTTAGATAATAATAAATTCAGAAAGTTAGAGTGTTAGTAAATTTCATTAACCATGTTAAATAGATTCATGACTAATTTAGATGATTATTTAATCATCTCAAAGTTTCTAAAATCATGAAAATATCATGATCCAAGCTAGTTTGATTTTTTTACAAAGTGTGTGAAGACAAAGGAAGATATCAAATATGATTATAAACATAGAGTCTCTATAAAAACTATTCCAGATGAACTATTTTGAAAAAACCTTTCAATATAGGCACTTGAGAATAAATTTAAAGAAGTTTTATCAAAATGGAATGTAGTTGAAAGTCTACTATAGAAGTTACTAAAGTTTTTGAAAGATAAAATAGCATTTCAAAGTTGATGATCAGACATACCAAATCCGAAAAACCTTATTTAAGGAAGTTTAAACACCAACCATTGAATAAATAAAATGAAATAGTTGTCAATTTTGAGTCATTAGTCAAACAGTTTGTAAGAATTTTGAACATTAAAGTCAGATGTATAAAATGATGATTATCAGAGAAAGAATTTGTTAGAAAGTGATGCGTAATGAAAATCTAAAAATTTTCTATCTATTATTTGAGGAAAATACCCCTAATTTAATCCAAAAATTAATTTAAATAGTAGTTTTTATCATTTTTTGAATTTTGGATTTAATTGATAAAATTATCAAATACTATTTTTTAATGATTTATTCATTTTTATATAAATTTTGAAGAGATACATAAATTTAAAATGATTTTTAAACCTAAAAATATATATTTTTCATATAAATGTGAAATTGAAATTCTTAAATAGATTTATTTTGAGTTCTAATTCTTCCATACAATTTTTTTTGTGAAATTAATGAAAATCCATAAATTTAAAATTGTTTTAAAAAAGAAAATGTGAATTTTTAATTTTCAATTTGAAAAAGTATTTTTAAAATACATTAGTCTATTTTATTGAATTTGAAATTGATTTTGAAATTGGTTGATCAGAGTCCAAATTCTGAATTTAATTTCTTTATCATTTTTTTAGTATTTTTGAAAAATACTACATTGAAATGAATTTTTTATTCTGTAGGTTAGAAAATTTTTAATGTGTCAAGTGACTGCATGGAAGATTCTAGACCAGTTAAGTGATCATGTGCGCTTGAAAAAAAATTTTAACCACCCATGTACGTTGGAATTTGATGTGATTGTGCCTTTCATGATCACTATAATGGACACACATCCAAATTTTTGAACTGACAGTGCACTAGAAAAGAAATCAAGTGACTGCAAGATCGCCTCACAGTCAATATACTAGTCATGAGTTCCCATTGCATCCACATAAGATGATATCTCCACCCCTGTCTCCAGCCTACCATGAATACAATTTCAACATACCGTGCTCACTTCTACCCAACCTACTATATCTGTCATGGAAGGTATATCCATTGTGACCTCATGACCGCATCTCTACAACCCACCATGGATATCCTCTTCTCTTAACCCCAAACTGAAGGCCTCCCTTTTACAAGAATAAAATTCACCTCCTAGAAGGATAACACTAAGACGCCACCATGATTTGAACATGTTCATCCACACGATGAAGAATCCTCACCACTTTGATGAAGATCAAGCATCAACCAAGATTTAGAAAACCTTACTTCTATAGGAGGAGACCTGAACCAAATCTGAAACCATCGCAATACGCCACCAAGGGTGAAGCCTCACTACTATTGACCAAAGTAAACCACCATATCTCACTATACATTCAAATATAGAAGAGCCCACCACCCCTTTGAAATCAAAATCTAAAGAAATCCTAATCTCACCCACAACCCTATTGAAGGGATGCACTTAAATTATATCAGGAGCTGAGGTGATGACCTGATCTGCACTAAATCCCACCGAACCATGATAGTGATGGAATTTTGAAACTCATCAAAGGGATAGGATATATAATATCCACCAAGGATAAAGACTAGATGTGCTCCTCCTAGTATAAGTTATGCCAACAGTTGATTAATAGGGAAACAAAATATTGATGGAGAAGCTTAGTTGTGCTTTCCATGATCGAATATCATTCTACTATTGAAAACCTAAACTTTTCAAGAAAATTACAGAGGCATCCACACCCTTATTGAATTAAATAAATGCCTGATTCTATAAGAATAAATCGAATAGCTGACACTAAACCAAATCCATGTTTGGTTTGAATATGAATATTCCAAGATCCACCACCCGATGGTTCCATATTTAAATTCCAGATCCTAAAAAATATTATTTATTGATTTATTTATCTTTTCCCAATATGTAGGTATTTTTAAGAGGGTGGTACCTCAATGTTCTATATTTTTTTGGCTGAGATTCTGTAGGAGAATTCTTATAAGTTTTCATCAAAAGGGAAAAATGAGTTCAAGTTGAACTGAACTAGCATATAAAACCCATGAACAAGAATGAGGAGCTCCCCAATATTCCCTTTATTTTTTTCTAAATTAAAATCATTAATCAGTGAATTCCATGACCAAGAAAGAATATATAGTGATAAATTCATTATGAAACTACTCACATGAAGATTCATCATCCAACTTCCAATACACCTGCAGAACAACAAAGCATTCCACCTATATAATTTTCTCAAATATTTCCATTACACTCATGATCTAGGAGTACATTTATACTCAAAATATTCTCAAACCTTCATGCATAATCATGGGAAGAAATACTCTAAACTAAATTAACCATGACCCTCTGCTATGACACTTGGAAACTATATGAGGAAATGAGAACTCACCTTTACAATAAATATGAGGATGAAGAAGTTCCTCAATTATAAATAATTTCCCTTTACCTCACTTTAGGATTATTCATCATCTTATTATTTTTATTAAGTTATTAATTTCTCCATATTAATGTTTAATTATATTCTTTGCCTGTTTATCACACTATTATCTTCTCCCTTTTTTAATCATGTTTCTCACCTCTATGATGACCCATAAATTTTTATCTCCATGATCATAGATAAATAACCTATTTACGGTGGTCTAAGGGGAATCATAATGATGATATTGAATTTATGCATTTAATTCCAAATCTATCTCCTCTTTGATTCTAGTGCAATGGTGAAGGTGGAATCTAGAGGAGGAAATTTTCACTCTATATTCCATTGACACTACTACACTCTTAAAACTATTGGAATTGAATACATCCCTCTAATAAAACCACACTACATACTACTAAATTCACGAGGTTCTAAAGGAAAAATTGTATGTGATCACTTCCAGGTGTATTAGTAAGTTCATTCACTAGATTGAGGAATGTTATTACTTATTCACTGAGAAGAATACATGATATTTATAGTCTTATTAGGTGATCCCTTGAGTTGATTAGAAATTTTGTACTTAAGGAAAATAGTGTAGGGTGAATAGTTGAATGATATTGAACCTCTTTAATGAATTATATGATTTATAAAAAAAACTAGATATTGATAAATATCATTAGAATTCTGTAACACCCCTAGTTTTAGGTTCCTAAACCTTTATTCATGTAATTTAAAGCTATATAATGATTTATTTATGTTTTAGGAGGTTTTGAGGAGTTTTGGAATGTCTTGGAGGCTTTTATAGTAGCGCACGGTTTGATCATGGTTAGAAGAAACCATAAAACACCTCCAAAAAACTGTTCAAGGTAAAATAGTGAGCACTAGGCATGCACAAGGTTGGTGTACGGTTTTGCCAAACTGTGTGGATTCTAAGGAGAAACCATGACCTTTGATAAATTTGGGAAATGTATGGTTGTTTCATGGTTTTTCTAACCATTTTATCTAACCATGCGAGGTGTGGATTGACATAGTATCTCATGCATGGTTAGTGCATAGTTTTTCTAACCATTCAACTAAACCATGTACTGTGAAATTTTAGATCTGAAAATTATGGATCTAATTCAGTTTAGCTCCCTAATCATTCTCTTTTTCACTAATACTCACATAACACAAATTATTTTTTATCCCAAGGCTTGAGAGTTGACCCCCTTTGATTTTGGAGCAAGTTTTAGTCAATCCAAAGTCAATTGAAGATCTATATTTTACATTAAGTTCTCATTATTCATCATTTTTCTTAGATGTATTCTCTTCTCTCTCTCTTAGAACCTTAAATCTAATTCGTTGGGGATATATCCATGTTCTTTGTTATATTTCTTGAAGATATATTGTTTATTTGGTTGAATGGAACAAGATCTAAGTTTTAATCTAGAATATATAAGTTGGGTTGTTGAAGTTGTTGTGTTGTTCTTTGTTTTCACCATAGTTTTATATATAGGTGGATTCTCACTCGACTCCTCTTTATTAGAACTTTAAGGTCTAGTTTCAAATTTATTAAATTTCATGAAATAGTTTTGAAACCCTTGTTTGATTTAATGGAAAACTATTTAATGGTGTTTTCTTAGAAAATTGTGGAAATTAGATGGTTTTGTGGAAATTGATTTTGGTTTGTGACTTTAAAATGAGGATTTTAAAATTATGGTTTGGTTTTGATGCATGTAAAATGTTTTGAATAAATGAAAGGTTTATGTGAAACGGTTTTTGGCCATACTTAGTGGTGTGTGTTCATGTTGCATTTTATAAGGCCTGGTTGAAATATGACTTGGTACTCGATTCCAAAGGTGCATTATCACATGGGATTTGTTACCTTATTATGACTTAGTAGATAGATGAGAGACCGGTCCTGAGTATATAACTATCACCTGGGCATACATGTGGGGATTTTTGGAATTATGGAATGGGTATACCAAATGGAACTGAGAAAATGTTTTAAAGGATTTTTTATTTATTTACATGGAAAACTATTTTGGTTTTGATATTAACTATTGTAAATTGTTTTAAACTATTTTATATAAATGTGCTAACATGTTTTTTCCTAGTGGTGTGAGTTTGGAAGTCATCTGGGAAATCCTACTGAGTTTAGACTCACCCCCTTCTTGGTCACTGTTGTGCATTTGTAGATGTCATCTATCGAGACAGAGGTAAAGGAAAGGTATCCTAGTTCTTTTGTGATGCCTCTTGATACCTTGGGATGGTCATGTAGATTCAGAGCTTGGAGTAGTTTGAGAATTACTATTAGGTTTCTTTGGGTTTTTTCTTTTGGTGGTTCCTTTGTTTATGTCAATTTTTCCTAATTTTACTATGATATTTTCCTTTGGTTTGGTATTATATTGGCTTATATTTCCATGATCATGCACTATGTTGAGTTTTGGTTATTATGGTTATCTTGGTTCGGTTATTTTATATTTAAAGGTAAAATCATCCCCCTATTATGTTATGAGGCCCTTGGAATTTATTTCCAACATTTGGTTTCTTGGGGACATCACCTAAGGCTAGTAACACACCTGTCACTTCTCAAGAAAATGAGGAGGGGTGGGATGTTACAAATGGTATCAGTTTGTTTGATCCTTGTGTATTAGTTGTTAATTCCTTATGTAGGGTTGGTATTAAGGATTAGGAAGGTCAAAACTTGAAATGTAGAGCATAAAATGGTGTATCTAACCTATTTCTGCTGAAATTCATGTTATGATGGAGTTTGGGTACATGAGTTTTTTGAGACAATTCTAGGAGTTGTCACCTATTTGTTATGGGTTTAGCTGATGAGAATAAAATACCATGTATTTATAGTAATGGATTCCCTCTAGGTTTGAAAAAATAATTTTGAGTAATGATTTATGATTTGGTAAAAGAGTGTTGTTTTTTAAAAATATTTGAAAATGGATTGATTTTCAAAAGCATGGTGTAATTATCAAAAATGGTTTGAAATCAGAATTTTTTGAATTTTGGAAATCCTTATTGTGATATGTGTGATGTGGTAAATTTGAATTTTCTAAGCCTTCAATTTCTAGTAAGCGATATTAAGTGCATTTTGTTTTGCTTATAAGGAATGATATCAGGTAGGTTCCATAGAAACCAAATGGATGAGGCTATTGATAATGTGGTTGAAATTGATCCATAGGTGAACCGATAGTTGGTCCAAAGTAATGTCTAGAATTTTCAAGCCAAGGATAGAGGGAAAATAATGGATGAACCAAGGTAAATGTATCATTCAGTTCAGTTCCAAAAGTAGAATCCGCCCATATTTCAGGGTGATTTAGAGCCAAAAAAAGAAGAAGTGTGGTTAAATTAGATGAATTAAATCTTTTATTTCCTTGGTATACCATCTGAGTTGATGGTGAAGTTTGAATTGTATATACTGGAGGATCAAACATTCCAATGGTGGTATTTAACAACTGAGGATAAATTAGACCAATTCATTTCATGGGAGGATTTTGAAGAATTGTTTAACAAAAAATTATATCCTCACATGTTCATAATTTATATAACAATAGACTTATTCAATTATAATAAGGTTAATCTCTTGGTAATGGAGTATGTGGATAAATTTATGAATTTAGTTCTATTTTCACCAGAATTTTATGCAAGTGCATCCTTAAAGGAATGCATTTTTGATTCGAGGTTAAAACCATAAATTCAATAAAATTTTGATATTATTTATATAAAAAATTATACAAAGATGATTAATAAATAAACAGTATAAGAAAGATACATTTTTGGAAACACAGTTGGAGGAAGCATGTTTATTCCAATGGGAATAGCAGGGAACTCCAATACTGGAAATAAGAGGAGGAGGGACACCTATTCTCAATGGGTCATTATATATCAGAATCATACTATGGGATCAATCCACTTACCTCTTTAACCAAAGAGTAATTCCATATGTTTTTAGTGTAGTTCCCTGAATATCATCAAGAAATATTTCACGAGACCAACTAGAACATGTCACAATTTTAACCAGATGAGACATCTTCAATGCTATTTTCATAGTGTTTTGAGGTCAGGTTCTAGGTACACATCTCATGTTTCTCAGGCATCATGTGATTCAATAAAACAAGTACAGAAGAATAGATATCATCAGTATAACTGATCAATATATGGTGATTCAAGGAATATCATGACTCCTCAACCAGTGCAATCTCAACAAATCAACAAAGATAAAATCATACCGAGTAAGAAATTGTATAGATATGAGTAAGTGACCATGGATGATAAATCAAGACCTTCAATTGTGAGAGGAATGACTCTTTTGAATTATACCCTTATGAAAGATTTTTTTGATATGGGTGTGTCCCATTCGTTTATTACTTCTCATGTCATTGATATGATGGGTATACATACTAAGATTATGCCTTCTATTTTGGAACTCCAAACACTTTTGGGGAAAAAAGAGTGTTAAGATTTGAAATGTGCAGCATGTTCGATAAAAATCGATGGGACTGAGATGGTATGATATTTCTCTATGATAGAGATGGATGTTGATGACTTGATTTAGGGAATGGATTGGTTGAAAAACTATGAGGCCCATATCAATTGTTATGCATTGTAGGTGAATTTCAAATCTTTGGATGGTGTTAGACATCTCTTTAAAGGAAATTATGCATGGATGTAAGTAGAGTAGGAATCTTGGTACTAGTTTTTGGAACTATCTATTTCCATTTGATAAAAATTTCCTTGGAATATGTATATGAAATTGATAATAGAGATTTTACAACTATAGTAGACCAGCTTCTTGATATTTTCCTCACATTTTCTCAGGGTTTTCACCCAAAATAGACGTAGAGTTTACTACTAATATCCTATCAAAGACTAGTCCCATTTACCTTATGTTTTATCAGATGGAACACATAAATTTAAGGTAATTGAAATATTATTTAAAAGATTTGTAAAGTAAAGGGTTTATCTGAATGAGCACATCTCTATAAGAATCACTGGTTCTTTTGTGAAGAAGGTTGGTAAAAGTCTTATACTTTGTGTAGATTATCATAAGAATAACCAATTTACTATAAAGAATATATATCATCTTCCATGAATTGATGAACTATTTTATCAATTTAGGGGAGCCTAGTGGTTCTCTAAAATTTACTTATGTTTAGGGTATCACCGATTATGGGTTCAGAAGGAGGATGTTTCTAAGATAGCTTTTGAAAGTAGATATGGACATTATGAGTTTGTTGTTATGCATTTTGGTCTTATGAATGAACCAGTTATCTTTATAGAAATGATGAATTAAATATTTCAAATGCATATTTATTCCTTCATGGTGGTTTTTATGGATGATATATTGGTGTATTCTAGGAAAAAGGAGGATCATGAGAAATAATTGGATACAGTGTTGGGTATCTTGGAGGAGAATAGTTTGTATGTCAAGTTATCAAAGTGTGATTTATATATATAATAGGAATGTTTCCTTCACCATGTAATTTCTAATAAAATGAGTTTCTATAGATATGGAAAATATTTAAGCTTTTATCTTTTAGAAACCACTGAAAAATGTCTTTGAGATATGTAGTTTTTTGGGCTTAGTAGGACACTACCGAAGTTTTGTACATGATTTTTTATATTTGGTATCACTGATGAAAGATTTAATAATGAAAGGAAATAATTTTAAATGGAATGAGGAATATCATAAATCCTTTCAGGAAATTAAGGTTAGAATTACATCATCACCTGTCCTTATTTTTCCAGAGTCTGGACAGGGATATGTAGTCTATTGTGATGCATCAAGATCGAGGTTGGTATGTATTATCATGTAGAGAGACAATTTTGTTGCTTATGGATCATGGTAGTTATGGTTTCATGAAAAGAACTACCCAAGAAAGATCTGTAATTAGTTTTGGTAGTGTATGCTTTGAAGACCCAGTGTCATTATCTTTTTGGTGATAAATTTATGGTGTTTATGGACTATAAAAGCTTGAAACGCATTTTCTAACAAATAGATCTAAATCTATGGAAAATAATATGTATTAAACACCTTTAAATATCTTAATTTTATTTTATTTATACACTGGGTAAAGAAAATTTGGTGGTGGGTGCATTGAGAATAAATTTATATAATCATTTGGATAAATAATATTCAGATCAGTAGCATATAATGTTAGTTATGGATGATAAGCACTTGGATTGTATCGACTAGGGTGATGGTACCGTGTTCTTTCTAGATTTGGTTGTTCTTGATTTGGTTTATTATGTGAAATAGGCCTAGATATCTGATTTTGAATGTGTTTCTATGGGGTCAAAACTCAGCGGTGGAGAGACCATTGAGGGATGGAAGGTGGATGGGAGTTCATTTTTGTGGTTTAGAGATCAGATCATGGTACCTTTTTCTTATCAGTAACAAATTCTTAATGCCTGTCACCATTTAAATTGGGATATTCATCCAATAATTCAAAATATTTATATATCATTAAAGGCATAGTTTTGGTGGGTTGGCATGAAAATGGTAGTGGCAGAATTTTTTTTGAAATGCCTTACCTATCAGTAGGAAAAGGAGAAACCCTAAAGACCAGTGGGCATGTTGTAATCTTTACCAATTTCTGTTTGGAAATGGGAGTAGATATCCATGGATTTTTTTATAGGTCACCAAAGTGTTGGGGGAGAATCTTGATGAAATATAGAAGTGATATAAAGAAGAATAAATAAAACATCATGTAGTATTTTTAATATGAAAAAATCCTCCAACATGAATGATTAAAACACCATGGAGAAATTCCAAAATATCCACTATGAATCAGAGCGTACAAAATACAAGTAATTCTCAAACTTGTATTACAAATGAGAGCATAGAAAAACCTATGTGAAAACCACACCCAGATATGCTTCTATCTTCTCTCTAAAAAATATCTTACCAATTTCATGTTCAAATAATCCATCTGGGACAAAAAGACAACCTTCTATTGACGAAACACTACTACTTCAGAGATCAAATCCAAACAAGCATCATCCTTTCACCATCTTGCAACACCTAAAGGATTTATATCTATCTATCATGATCTTTACATCATGATGTTCCACCAATTATCAACCGAGACACACCTCTTGATTATCCCAATCAAGAAGACTCTCAATACATGGCCATGATCATTAATCACGTCACTCCTACTTTTCACCTGCTCAATGTCGATGTGCTACACATGCTACTGCAAATGTGGTATCCCATACCATTATATATTAATTGTTGATTACTTTTTCTCCATTAATGATGACCCACATAGGATACTACAAATGTGGCATCTCATTTCCCTTTGATCTTAGTGGACTACATCTTGATCAAATCTATCTATCTATTCACCCCCAGTTTCTTCCCCTTTTAAAGCCTTCACTATTTCCATTTTCAAATATAGATACGAAATAAAATATTATATCTTAAATTTCCAAATTACCATATATCTTCCAGGTTAATTAGAAAATAATTATCTCATCCAAATATTTACAAAAAATATATCTCCTCATAAGAAATACATAAAACCTTATTTGTGTGATAGGATAAAAGATATATCAAATTTAAAAACTATCTTATCTAAAATTTAGAAGAACACACAGGTTGAATCCTATAAATATCCACCTTCAACCCATTAATAGGGGTACCACCCAACAAACTTAGTTAGACCAAAAACCAGTTGGTATCACCCCAACCATTATCCTCTTTAGAAAAATGACAATGCCCTTTTGCTGCTCTGATATAAACCTAACTGCTCCTCCTGCAAAAGAAACCAAATTCTTAAGTCTTCATCATATCTGAATCAGTATCTCCTCTCAAATAAGAACAAAACCAAAAATATATATCTTTCCCATAATTTTGAACACAACATAATCTAGATCACCTTCAAGAAAAACTTCCCCCCTACTCAAAATCTCAAGCAACTAGCGCATTTCCTTGATCTTCAATTTTAATGATTTCTTCACCAGTCACACATTATAAAGTAAATAATTAGTTTTAAGACCTATAACACCTCAATCAACATATTTTAGCTCCCAAATAATATTCTTACACACGCACACATCATCGATCCTCTCAAAAACTTTTGTAATTCTCACATCAAATTGCAAGACCTAACCATCACCTTTGATACCACTTGTTGGGGGAGAATACCAATGATATATAGAAGAAATATAAAATAGAATAAATAAATTATCATTCATGATTTTTAACATGAAAAAATCCTCTGATGATAAGGATTAAAAAACCATGGGGAAATTATGAAATATCCACTATGAATCAGAGAGTACAAAATCTAAGTAATGCCAAAACTTGAATTAAAAATGAGAGCATAGAAAAAACCTATGTGAAAACCACACCCTGACACACCTTCGTCTTCTCTTTGAAAAAAATCTCACCAATTACATGCTCAAAAGATACATCTATGAAAAAAGTCACCCTTTTGTCAATGAAATGCCACTACCTAGGAGATCAAATCCGAACATGCATTAGCCTCACACCGTCTTGTAACACATGAAGGATTTATATATCTCTTATGATCTCACCATAATGATGTACCACCAATGGACTACATCTTGAGCAACAATATATGTCTGTTCACCACCAGTTTCTTCCCCTTTAAAATTCTTCACAATTTCCTTTTTCAAATATAGATAAGATATAAAATATTATATATTAAATTTCCAAATCACCATATATCTTCCATGTTAATAATCAGACACTTATCTCATCCTAATATATATAAAAGATATATCTCCACATGAGTAACACATGAAACCTTATTTGTGTGATAGGATAAAAACTATCTCAAATTCAAAAACTATCTTATATCAAATTTGGAAGAATAAACGAGAAAAATACTATCACAAATGATAGTTTGAAAATGTGATTTCATATGGGTAATTATGGATCGACTCACAAAATCACCTAATTTTATCCCTATTTGTGAATCCCATACGATAGAGGAATTGTTAAAAATACATATTTGAGGATTTGTAAAGATGAATGGAATTCCATTCTCGATTTTATCTGAACAAGACCCTAGGTTTACGTCTCATCTTTGGAAGTATTTGAAGCAATCCATTGGGACTTAATTGACTATGATCACAACATACCATCCTCAAATGGATGTAAAATCTAAGAGGACAATCCAAACTTTGGAGGACATTATTAGGGCTTGTTTAATGGATTTTGGTGGCTCCTGGGAGGAGAACATACCATTAGTAGAGTTCTTATACAACAATAGTTATAAATAATTGATACATATGGATCCTTTTTAATCATTGTATGGTCATTCTTGTTGTTCTCTAATTTTTTGGGTAGAAATAGTTAAGAATTCACTGGTTGGACCAAGTCTTGTTAAAGAGACAATAGACAAGCTTAATTTTATTAGAAAGAGGATAGAGACAACATTAAGTCTTTATAAATCATATTAGGATCATCATCGATGACTTTTTTTTGTTTGAGGTGAGTGATCAAGTGTTCTTGAGAATCTCTCCAAGGCTTGGGCATTGTCGTTTTGGTAGCATGGGAAAGTTATCTACTCGATATATAGGCTATTTTGAGATACTTGAATGAGTTGGTGAGGTGGAATATTTACTATCTTTAACACTAAGGTTTTGTTCAGTGCATAATGTGTTTCATGTATCTCAATTAAATAAGTATCAACCTAATCCTGACCATGTTATTCAATGGGATCACATTGACCTAGAGTCGTATGATATGTTGGTTCATGTGTCAGAATGGATTGTGGATAGGAAATAGAAATAATTTCATGGAAAAATTATCGGTCCAACATAGGTTTTATGACTACATGGTCTGATTCGAGAGGAAATTTGGGAGCATGAAAAGTAAAGTTTGGAGCAATGGATGAAACTCTTTCAATAAAAATATGTTTTTTAATTTTTAGGGGTAGAAATAAAAATGGTGGGTAGAATGTGGCACCCATAGTTTTGGTTACATATACCTTTATTCGTGTATTTTAATCATATATAATGATCACATTATGTGTTAGGAGGTTATAAGAGGTTTTTTAATTTTTTTGGAGGATTTTATAGCGGTGCATAGTTTGATCACGGTTAATAGAAACCATGATACACCTCCAGAAAAATGTGAAATAGAAAATATTTAGAACTAACTAGGTGCACATTTTGGCCAAACTATGTGGATTCCTAAGACAAACCATGAACTTTGAGATAGTGGGTAAATATACAATTGGAGGATGGTTTTCCTAACTATGTGATTCAACCATGTGATGTGTGGCTTGAGATAGTAGGTCATGCATGGTTAGCTCTTAGTTTGTCTAATCATGTTCCCTAACCATGAACCATGAAATTTCAGATCCAAAAAGTATGGATCTAATTCATTTTAGATCCTTAATCACTTTTTCCCCTAATATTACCATAACATGAATTCCTTTCCCAAACAAGGCTTGATAGATGATTCACTTTGATCTAGGACTAAGTTTTAGGTGAATAAAAATCTATTAGAGATATAGATTCGCCGGTCAGTAATAATTCTTCATCGTTTTACTTATATATATACTCCTCTCTCTCTCTCAGAACCTTAGATATAATCCGTTGGGGGAATATCCAGGTTCTTTTTTGGATTTTTTAATGATATCTTATTGATTTAGTTGAAGGGAATAATATCTAAGTTTGAATCTAGAAGATCTAATCCTATTTGTTTAAGTTGTTGTACCATTATTCATTTTCACCAAAGTTTGAGAGATAGGTGGATTGTCTCTTGAATCCTATTTATTAGAATTTTAAGTTTTGGTTTCAATTTCATTGAATTTATTGAATTTTTTTAATCCCTTGTGTGATTTGATGGAAACCTCTTTAGTGATGTTTTCTTGGAAAATTTAGGAAATTGGATGGTTTTGTGGAAATTGTTTTTGGTTCATGATTTTTAAACAATGATTTTAAAATTATTGTTTGGTTTTGAGGCATGTAAAATGTTTTTTGAAATGTTTTGAATAAAGTAAAGGTTTATGTTAAATATTGTTCACATGGGTTTTAGGCATACTTGGTGATGTGTGTTCATGTTTCATTTTATGAGGCCTAATTAAAATATTATTTGGTTCTCTATGCCAAAGCTGTAATGGAACATGATATTGGTTACCTTGTGATGAATTTGTAGATCAAAAATAGACCACTCCTGAGTAAGGAATTTTTACCTAGGCATGAATGTGTGTATGCGTGGAATTATTGAATGGGTATGCCAAGTAGAATCGATAAAATGATTTAAATGTTTGTTTTATTACTTTCTAGGGAAAATTGTTTTAGTTTTGATATAAACCATTGTAAATTATTTTAAACTATTTTATATAAATGTGATAAAAAGTTTTTTCCTAGTGGCATGAGTTGGGAAGTCATTATGGAAATCCTACTGAGTTTAGACTCACTCCCTTCTTGGGCACTATCATGTTTTTTTATATGTCATCTATTGAGATATAGGTAAAGTTAAGGTCTCTCGGTTATTTAGTGATGATTATTGATACCTTAGGATGGGAATTTGGATTCATATCTTGGATCATTTTGAGAGTTTATATTTGGTGTCTTTGGATTTTTTCGTGTATTGGTTCTTTTGGTTATGTCACTTTGTTTATTATTGTACTCTCGTATTATCCTTTGGTTTATTTTTGTATTGGATTGTATTTCAGTGATCATTCATCATATTGAAGTTTCCGTATTGTGGTTATCTTTATTTGGTTGTATTATCCTTAAAGGGAAAATAATACCCCATTTTTTATGAGTCCCTTGGAATTTATTTCTAACATTTGGTGTCTTAGGGATGCCACCGAAGGCTAATAACACACTTTTCACTTCTCAAGTCAATAAGGAGGGGAAGGATGTTACTAATTAACTATAAGACCTCTATCATTTCACCATGTCCTTACTGTATATTTTTTAAATTATTTTAAATTCATTAAATCAAAAACCAACCAAAAACATTTTGGCTGTTTTAAAAATTAAGAAAAAAAATAAAAAACATAAATAATTTAGAATTGTGAGACTCCGACCCACACATGCTCCTTGGAAAATGACATTGGTCAATCCTATGCTGTATTCTAAGATTTAAATAAAATAAAAATTATATTCTACCGTGGTCCATGATAATCATGTGATCAAATTGGAACTATTTTGTGGAGTAAGGTTATAAATTTGTTATTTATTTTCACCATGTAATTTTTTTTTCTTATTTTAAAAAATAAAAAAAATAAAAAAATGGATCATCACTGAGTTTCTCAAAAAATGGATGAACTCCTTAATTTACTAAAACAAATAGATAGGATTGTTATAATTAAAAAATCTACTGAAGTGATGGACCAATTAGAAAAAACCTTGTTGAATATTTATTGATCTATTACTAAAAAGAGAGTACCTGAGAATCATGGACCAAAATTGAAAACATTAATAGAATGTAACCTAGTGGTAGAATTGATGAATGATCCTTCTCTACCTCACATTATAGAGGTGATGCTCAAGGAACTCCAAGAGAAACAAGAAATTATAGCTGAACCACTTGTGGTAGATACCCAAATTATTAAATTTCATACATTTAATTCTTTTCAAAATCAATTGGAATCTAACCCCCATTGTTTTGATAATACAGATTTAACAATGCTGGAGTATACCTCAGAGGGAAATAACATTGATTCAAATTATTTCTATATTTATATCATGAAAGATTAATTTTTATATAATGTTATATTTTTTAGTATTATACATTTAGCTAAATTAATAGATTCCTTGATTTCAGGAGAAGAAGAAGAACCCCCTTACCATCCCCATGAAAATCAACTAGAGGGAGGAAAACCAAAAGTTTTCCCATTGGCTACTCATATAGAGACAAAATCACGTGACGTTGTCAATGAGGGGGATAATTTTTATTTAAAATCCACTTACTTTGATTTTATACAATTTCAATTGTTTACATACTATCCCTTTGATAAATGCTATGAATAAGAATTGATGGAGCACCCAATTGATGAAGAAGCGGTTGATTTGGTTGTGATAGAATAATAGGCCCCATTCATCATCCTCCCAACCCCAAATTTCAATTAGTTTCATAATAATAAGGGGATAGACATGTAATACCCGATTTAGGTGGACCTATAAAAGAATAAAAAAGTCAAGAAGAGTTGGGAAAAAAAGAATATGTGGTGGTTTTTATCACATAATCCCATCTGCCAATTGACTAGGGATAATCCTAATGATGTCCAACTATATACAATATAAGCTACAACACCTCTTGTGGGGTTTTACCCAAGAATTTTCCTCCCTATTTATATGATTTCCATTTATTTTCTGTTATATATTTTAATTATAAAAAAAATTTAATTACTATTTTTTCTCTGTGTACAGAGGGAAGTGGATAATAGCTTATGGTGCCTCATTGAAGATCATTGCAAGAAAAAATAAAATGGGAATCACATCCCACCCAAACTATCCAAATTTTGGGAATAACATAGCTAGGTGAACTCCTTCCATTATAATAATCTTATTTTATCCTATTTTCATTTATTCTTGAAAACTGGATGATAATTAGTGATGTCAATTAAGGGGATGTCAAAGTATAAGTATAGGGGAAGGGGTAACTCTTATCTACGGATTTTTTTCATTTCTTTTATTTTTAATATTGTTTTTAGTGTTATTTTTTTAATAGATATATAAAATAAAAAATAAAAAAATAAAATAATTAAGAATAATTTTTAAAATAAATAATAAAAAGACATAAAAAACATATTAAAAAACACAAAAAAATAATAATAGAACAAACATATAAAAATGAAAAATAATTTTTTTCCTATAAATATTATAAATATCCTTTTGTATAGTTTTTTTTCAAAACTTTATTGAAATTCATTTCTTTCTTACCTAGTTTGAAAATACCATGCCTAGGTTGAGGATTTCACTGGTTTTAAAATTGTAAGATGTAGATGATTGCTGAGTTAAATTAGTTACTACCTTCATGGAAGTTTGGTTTTAGAAATAGGAAAAGGGAGTGTGAGTAAAATGGTTTTTTTGGAATCAGGTTTATAACTAGATTTCGTTTGAATTTTGAACTTAATACAAGGTAATTAACCTCTATAAGAAAGAACACTTTAAGGATCCAAATCAAATAAATTTGGTATAGTCCCTTTAAACTTTTAATAAAATGGACAATTAGGAACCCAAAATTAATGTTTGATACAATGTAACCGTGTGTGTGAGTATCTCTCTATTCATATTCAAATTAGTATTTTTTCATAGTGATATTCACATACATGGATGAAAAAATTCAAAAAAAAAGAATAAAGTTCTCATATGTCAAAAAAATCATTTATGTGAGGAGAATATTGAACCCGTGATAGAGGAGAATGATGTATAACACATTCTTTTGATTTGTATCAATAAAGTGAAAAATTGAACTTTGGTTTGAGGAAATTTGTGAGAGGAAAAATGGAAGTTCTTTTTGTTAAAATTTTTATTTCACTTAAATCATATTTGATCCACTCTTAGTCTTTGAAATTTGATTAGATTTAAGTGAGTAGTGATTTGATTCAAAAATGAGGCATGATATTTCAAACATTCGATGAATTTTTGTTTTCTTAATTCTATAGATTTTAAATTTAGATCTAGGTAGGTTGATTTTATTTTCTTTTTGTTTTATTTTTCATAATTGAAAATTTCTCAAGAGTTAAATAGTTCAAGTGTGGTGGAGTGATGTGAGCTGAAAATTTTAAAATTTTCTATTTGTTATTAATTGAAAATTATTATAATTTAATCTAAATACTGATTAAAATAGTACTTTTATCATTTTTTTAATAATGGATTTAATTGATAAATGGATTGAATATTTTTTTTAATTATTTATTCATTTTTTATATAAATTTTCAAAACATACATAAATTGAAATTTATTTTTAAACTTAGAAAAAATAGTCTCATATTAATGTGGAACTAAAATTCTTAAGTTGATTTATTGTGAGTTTTAATTCTTTCATACTTTTTTTGTGAATTTAATGAAAATCCATAAATTTAAAATTGTTTTAAAAAAGGTAATGTTTATTTGAATTTTTTATTTAGAAATGAGTTTCTAAAATAGTAAAAATGATTCCATTTATAATATTTGAATTAAATTGGTCAATGTTATTGAATTTGAAATTGATTTGGGAATTGAATGATTGGAGGCTGAATTCTGTATTTAATTTCTTTTTTATTTTCTAGAATTCATTTGATAAATACATAATTGAAATGAATTTTTTATTCTGCATGTTGAATTTTTTTTAATGTGTCAAGTGACCGCATGGCAGGTTCTCTATCACTTAATGTGTGAATTTAATCATGTGGTTATCGCATACCACAGTCAAATAGAATTTTCATTTTATTAAAATCTTGGAATGCAGTATAGGGATAACCAAGATTGTTTCGCAAAGAGCGCGTGTCGGTGAATGTAAGACTATTATAAATTAATTATATATTTTTCATTTGTTTTCTTAATTTTTAAAATATCCAGAAAATGATTGTATAGTTTTTGATTGAATTAACTTAAAAAAATTAAATAGAAACATAACAAGGATAGGGTGAAATGAAAGAGTTCCTAGAGTGAATTCCATTGAGATTTTTCATTATTTAATTTTTTTCTAAATCATCCAATTCGATGAATAGGTTCAATATCATCCACCCATTCACCCTACACTATTTTACTTAAGTATAAAACTACTAATCCTCTCAAGGGATCCCCTAAAAAGACCAAAAATATTATGTGTTATCATTAGTGAATAAGTAAGAACATTCCTTAATCAAGTGAATAAACTTACTTATGCACATAACAATGATCACATACCATTCATCCTTTTGAACCAAAAAAATCCACTGATACGAAGTGTGGTTAGATGAGAAAAATACATTGAATCAAAACAGTTAGAAGTGTGTGATAATTTCAACGGAATTTAGAGTTACAATTTCCTCCTTCAGATTCCACATTCACTATTCCACTAGAATTAGAGAGGAGATAGATTGGGAATTAAATTCCAAAATTCAAGATCATCACTATAATTCCCCTTGGACCACCTGAAATAGGTTATTTCTTCATGATCATGGAGGTAAAAATTTCTATGACATCGTAGAGGTCAGAAACATGAAGAAAATATGAAAAAGAGAACAACATAATGAATAACTGAAGAATAAAATTGAACATTAAAATGAAAAAATTAATAAATTAACTAAAATTGGCAGATGTCGAATAATCATAATTTAGGGGTGAGGGAAAATATTAAAAATTTACTTCCTTCTTTATCCTCAGATTCAGTGTTGGGGCAATTTCTTATTTTATCGGATAGACGCCAAGTGTCATAGTAAAGGGTTGTGATTAATTTTTTTTATATAATTTCTTCCCAATTTCGCATGCACATGCTCAAGAATATTTAGAGTAGAAATTTCCTCTTATACCATGGGTGTATTAGAAATATTTGAGATAATTCTCCATGTGGTATGAATTATTTTTCGTGGTTGTAGTGGAATTCGGATGCTGAAGCTTCGCATGAGCAGTTGAAGAATGATTTCATCACTACATGTGCTCATTCAGGCATGAACGTTACTGATTAATGATTTTAATTTATAAAAAATGTAAGGCATCTTGCGAAGCTGTTCATCCTTGGTCTAAGTTTCTACATGAAAGTGAATATCGAATTGAATCATTTTTACCTTTCGAAAAGAACCTATAAGCATTCTCCTGTGGACTCATAGACAAAACATTTGAGAACATTATGGGCCTATCCTCTTCAAAATAAATTCACGTGGTGAAAAAATACAGTGATCAATAAATATTATTTTTTATGGTATGGAATTTAAATAGGGTACCATCAACTGGTGGATCTTGGATTATTAAAAGTCAAGGAAAAATCAAATTTGGTTCAGTGTCATATATTCATTTTCTTCTCACAGTACCAGGCCTGAATCTAACTCAAAAAATGGTGTGGATAGATCCATTTTTTTTAAAAATGTTTTGTTTTTCAACAGTTCCATGAGATTCTTTCTTAGTAGGAATGTCTTGGCTCGTACACTGATGTTTCATTTTCTTCCTTACCAACTAGTGTCACATATTCTCCTCAGTGTCACACATATGGTATTCATCTTTGGTAGACCTTACACATCATCTGCCTTCAGTGAGTTTCAAAAGGAAATCACCCTCATGGTTTGGTGGGATTTTTCATGTATTAGGTCATCACCTTAGCTTCAAATATTATTCAGGCACATCGTTTCAATAGGGTTACCAGTGAGATCAATATTTCTTCAAATTTTTATTTTAATGGGGTTTCCAGCTCCATCATATTTAACAGCCTGGTGAGATCTGATGGTGGCCTTCAATATATATTGGTGTGGAATCATCCTTTGTAGTGTTTAGTGGTTATTTCAGATATGGTTTGGGTGTCCTCCTATGGTGGTGAGGTTTTCTAAAGATCAATAAATAATAAAATTTCTTTATGGTGGTGGGGATTCTTCATCGTACAACAATACTCAATTGAATCATGTAGGTGATTTGGTGTTCTTCTTCATGGTGGAGATTTTTGAGCTCAGTAAAGGGTGGACTTTGGATTGGGGTTTAGAGAAGAGGTTGGCCATGATGGGTTATGGAGAAGTGTCCATGAGGTCCCGGTATCTAAACCTACCATGAAAAACATGATAGGTTGGAAAAAAGTGAGAAATGCATGTTGAAATTGTATTCACACTAGGTTGGAGGCAGGGGGTGTAGATCTTATGGTAGGTTTATGAAAGGGGAACTCATGGTCAATTTATTGATCTTGAGGTGATATTGTGGTCACTTGATTTATTTTCCAGTGCATGGTTAGTTCAAAAATTTTGTTGTATGATGAGTATAGTGATTGTGAAAGGCACATTAACTTCATATTCCAATACACAAGGTCTGTTAATTTTTTTTTCACACGTTCATGGTCACTTAAGTGACCATGATTTTTTTATGTAGTCAGAAAGATGGAGGTGTTTTTTTTCTGAGTTTTCATACAAAGGAAGTTGTTGAGTTTTTATTCATGAAAGTCTTGAAAAAAGTTTTTTGGATGTACAAAATGAAAATACCAAAAAAACCTTATCGGATGAAGTTATTTTAAGAAGAGTTTTTGAAATTGAATATGTTACAAAGTTTTTATAAAGGTTAAAGTAGTGAAACTGATCATCGTACATACTACAATATCAACACCATATAAAAAAATTGGTCGATCTTTTTGTTGTTGAGTTTGTACAGATTCACAAAATATAAAATAAATACAAAGTGTTATAAATAGTTAGATTTTATTATCTGTGAAAATAAAAAAGGAAATATTTCAAAGAAGTTATAGCAATAATTGTGATTCAAAAAAAATTATTTTCATTGAAGTCTTTATAAATTTTAATAATGTAATCAACCAACTTAAGTAAATAAATAGTAAAATTAAAAGGTATAGATAGTTTTTTTTAAATATCGTAAAGAGAAACAGACATAGGAAAATGAATTTTATGAATAGATAATTTTTTTGATGTTTGAATATTAGAGTTTCATTATAGGTTGAATAATGTTTGAGGGTTAAAGATGTTTTAAAGGGTGGTATTGAAGGAATTATGTTAGATGAACATTTATAAGTAAGTTCATTGGATAGAATTTTTTAAGAAACTAATGTATAAAGTTTGATACAATGAAGGATGATTGGATAAAATCAACCAGACAGAGAAAAATGGAGAATAAAAGTTTCTTCATTAGATAAATATTTCTAGACCTATATTTTTAGGGTGAAGTTTTTATAAGAAACATTATTGAGTTCCAAAATGTGATGATACTTGTTATATTATTTCAATTATTTTTCATATACATGAAAATTTTTAAGTTTGAAGAGTTCATTAACTTGTGAGGTTAAGGATGTTTGAGGAATATTAGAAGTCCTATAGAATTCATACAGATTCATGAATATTCTAAAAGAGTTTATAAGCATCCAAGAAAAATTAAAATGTGTGGGAAATTCATAATTGGGAATTTTAATGAGTGGGAAAATGAAATGGGTTTCCCACCTTTTCCATTCCAAGATAAAATATATAAGGGGGTATGAAAGTATGTTTTTACTTGACACTCTTTACACATAAAAAAATTTGAACCGCTATAGAATTAGTGTCAGGAGTGAGTTCCCAACTGAAGTTTGTTTTTTATATTGAATAATGTTTTCAGACAGAGATTTATATTATAGAATCAGATAGAGACTTTAGTATAGATATTCTATATAGATAGGAATAGACATAATTCATTAGACAGAGTCTCCATACAAAAGTATAAGGTGTAGAGTTTTTTTAATCTTATAGAATATAGTTTTTTATCAGGTATAGTTTTAGTGGGGATGAGTGGATGAACGATCACCAGGAAAAGAAAATAACACATCATATGGACATTATCAGATGGATTAATTGAAGATACTTTCTGTAAAAACCTTTTTAGGATCTGTTTTTAAAAGCTTCACGTACTTTTTTTGTGGCTCAATTTTTATAAGAAAAAATTTGTAAACTGACAGGAGTTATTATAATCATACATATCAAGAGATATAAGGTTTCTAATGGGAGTTGGATCAAAATTTGTATTCACTGTATACTAATAGTTAATTTTTATGGATCTATGGGAGTGGTCATCATAAGGATGTAGGTTCTCACACTGAGTCCAAACCTTGTAAATATTTCATGCCATAGTTACATTCTCTTATTTTCATGATTATGAGATTAATATAAAATTGATAATGAAATTAACTCTAACAAGTTATAGGGGTTATATTTCATAATTTTGGAAATTTATAAAAATAAAACCACTAATTCAACCCCCTTTATCAGTGGTTTAATTATCCTTAGGAAATTAAGGACACAAAAATGTGTATTTGTTGAAAACCATTTGTTAAAAGATGGAATTATCTAAAAACTGTCATCAAACACTCAGTGAATATCAGTTAATAATATTATAACCAATAAGGATATTAGCATATAGTCAAGACTGATAATGTATCCATTTAAGAAACCTATTTGTTTAAAGATTATTGGAGAAGGCTTAACTTATATGGGTTAAGGAAATGGATACATATGATTTGGAATAGGAATGATATAATGCACTAATATTAGTGGTAGGATTAGTTCTAGATACACATACTTCATAGGAATTTATAACCAAAGAGATGGTTTATATTTATCATGGTGGGTGATATATATTATTCTTTAATAATAATGATTCCTATAAAGAATCAATAAATGGAAATATTATAAGGTTGAAAAGTAAGTATGAATTCATGTAATGGATTTTATGTATCAAGATTTAGGGAATCTTTATTTTTAATGTTTCTAAGAATTGATATTGATGATGTGTATTCAAGAGAAACTGAACATGGATGTTGGAAGATGGTACCAATAAAGCATGATTGATGATTGAAAGGTTTATTCCATGAAAGAAATCTACACACCAATCATCATGAATAAAATACTTGTGAATTCTAATTATCAAAACATACTTATATGATCATCACATTAGGCTATTAATTTTCAAGGAAACATCATTTTGAGGAAACCTTACTAAATATGTCTATATGACATGATCAAAAGGAAATCATGTTGTCTATGTCTATATGGAATAACTAGAAATGATCCATAACATCAATAAATTCCAATAAGATATACAGATTAAATAAATTATTTTATGGATAAAATCATATACAGTGATCATAGAATATTTATTTGGAGATAAAAGAGTTCTATGTACCTCTAATAGGTTAGTGGGAGCACTATAAGTTTTCAGGATATATATGATTATAAAGTATGAAAACAAATGTTGTGTATTATCAGTTTGTTAAGACCAAGGAATGAATTTCTCTAAGAATAAATTAATGTAGCAATCAAGTTTTAGAGAAAAATATATAAAAAATAGACCCATGAGTTTCCTAAATCTAGTCACAATATATATATTGAAAAAGTATCCAAAAATACAAGTTGAAACTATTCAAGACCAAATTATTGTTGGTATATAATCATTCCAGTAGAACTTTCATTGGCATAGGATTATATTATTGAGATGAAAATGATTTTTGAAGATTATGTGATAAGAATTAATCTCATATACCATTATATTTAATGATGCTTGATATTATTGATGCATGATTCATAATAGGTGAATATTAAACAGATCCAATATAACTACACCAAATTTTAGTTAGAACTATCCAACAGTCAAAAGAAAGTATAACTGGGTGAGTTCTTGGTGTCTCAAGGAGTGGTATTACTAATGGTAAAGGGAATTGAATATTTGTCTTTATTTTTTTCAATTTGATATAGTACCATGGTAAATATAAAGTAATATGAAATAAAAACTTATTACAACCATTGGTTTCTATATCTACAATATTTAAGTATGTTGCGAATTTTGATGTATCTTAATAAGCATTTTAACAATGTCCAATTCCTGTTTTAGATTATATAAAAAGTAATATTTTTATAATTATTATTATAAGATTTTACAATGGACTTAATTAATATGTCAGGATCTATACAATGGAACAAGAGGTGGATACTCATTAATATCACAACTTGAGGGATTTTCTCAAGGTAGTGATGTAATATTAAGAAGATTCACTACACAATCATGGGGCCATACCAAACCTACCCATAAAATCATGGTAGTCCCAACAGCTATATCTATACTTGGTAGAAGCATGTTTATCATGTGAGAACTATATAGTCTTTAGAAGTTGGATCTAGTGTAAGTACGAGTATATTGGAGTTAGTTCCCTAGAACTAACTACTTTGTGATTTATATTTCCTATATATTCATGGATTTTAATATTAATAAATACTTTATCACATATTGAATATTATTATGTGTAACATTAATGTGATAATGTCCTATAATATTCGATGCATTGAAAAGGTCACAGTAGTTACCTACTATAATGAGAACCTTGATGCAGGATGATGATATTCATAAATATTGTTTTATGGATAGATAACATTCTATGATGGGAAACATAGTATGCTGATTGTCATGTGTGAGTAATCATAAGTATATGAAAATTTATTTCATAAAGTTCACACTTGGTAATCTCTAAAATGGGAGATTATGAGAACAAACCCCTATGTAGGAAATACACATGTTTATGTGTCATTAGATATTCATATCTATGAGAATGTACAATAGTCCTTTTAATTTATTATTATTATTAATATATTTCATGAATCATAAAATTTGATGTATTTCCATAAACCATGGTGATAAATGATCATGAAAAAGTTTGGTATGTTGGGTGCATCATGGATGATATGATATTAACGAATAATTTGAGGAAGAATTCGTCCCTTCCATATTTATAGGAGTTGATATATTGGGCCTTTGATTGAAATGGAACTATCACGTTGAATTTTATGTCTATGGTGTAATAATTATTTTATTTCAGATAATAAAATAAATACATATCAAGCATTTAGGTTGATGATACGGGTGTGAAACCTACTTGATGAGATATCATGACTAGAAGATTATATTACAAAGCGACCATTCATATATGGTTATTATAATTGAGGCATATCCTCTTCCTCTATAGGGTCCTTGACCCATTTCTAGACTGTAATCTTGAATTTTAGGTAAGCCTACCTAATTCAATTAAGGAAGATTCCTAGAGGCTCACAAAAAAAGCCTTTCCTTTGATCTTAGTTAAATATTATTTATATTTAATATTTGAAATAAATATTATTCTATAGGGTGGGAAATAATATTTATTTAGGATTTATTAAATAATTGAAAATATTAAATAAATATTTACTCACAAATTAAATTATTAATTACATGAATATATAATATTTTTGTATCTCTTGTTATTCACAAGGTAATAAGTAATTATTTATTCATTAATAAATACATTATTTAATTACATGAATATCAAAATAAATATTTGATTCTCCATACTATGAATATAATTTTTATTTATTTATTGAATGTATAATATTTGTCTATTTTTATTCCAAGGTTATAAATAATTATTTATTAATAAATAATTTATTTTATTATGTGAATACTAAAATAAATATTTTATTCACCATACCATGAATATAATATTTATTTTTGATATTTATTTGGGAATTCAATAAATATCAAGGAAGGAAAACAAACCTATTTATTGGTCCGATGATAAATATTTATGTACGAGACTTTAAATAATATTTATCATTCCATGGATTAGCGCACACCATGGACTAAAATAATAATAATATTATTTTATAGGCATGAGTTTCCTTTTGGGTTTAAAATATCATTAAGGGACATTACAGAGTTAATTAATATGAAACCCCAACCCTGGGCCTATACATATAAAATTGTGATAATTGTGTGTGGTTGGTCATTGTGAATAACATTTTCCTCCCTAGATAATTACATCTCAATGAGAATGTCTAGAGGGTTTTTTCTGAAGTTTTAGAGATTCTATCTACCTCCTTCCTTCCTCTACAGCTATAGATATCAAGAGAGATTTCTTCAAGCCTGAAGGAATATGTTGAAATTAAGGGAGTGACACAAGATGATCGATATCGTTGTTCTAGTACCTAGAGTACCATCGATGAAGTTATGAGATCAAAGGATCACAAGTGGATCACCACTAGAAGGGATCGACTTTAGTACCTCATAAATGCAATGGAAATACAACAGAGCAACCTTCAAATGATCAACACCCATATCAAAGAAAGAACTCAAGACCAAGGTATTTATTCATGCTATTAGATCAATTATAAATTAATGTGAAAATATCCTCTCTTTTGGTTTCAAAATAATTTGTAAAAATTACCTGGAAAATTTTTCATTGTTCTTGGCATTCATAGACCTGTACATTGTGAAGGATCCCTTAAATAAAAAATATCCAAGTTTTCCATAGGTCTAATACCTACTTATTCTACATAGGGAAACATCATCTTAACCATTAAATCCATGAAAAATAACTTACAAGCATGCCATAAAAAGAAGAAACATGGGTACCAAACCCAGGACATAATACCCAAGTGGGTAAACTAGGACCTCAATCTTAGGGAACTGTCCCATGATGATCCCAACAAAGATAAAACTATCGATTGCTCAATGTCCTAAAGGAAACACTCATCCTTGAAACCTAAGCACTAACCTAAGTTCACCCATGATAAAACCATGAATAATCCAACCTCAAGACATATGTACCCCAACACAAATTCCACATGATAAAACACACACCAATCCATAATCCATAACCACCCAAAAAAAGGAAATACACCAAAATCCTTAATACACACCCAAAATAAAGTATCCTAAAATAAATAACCACTTAGGGAAAATACACTATCCCCCAAGAGAACACCCACTAGAGATCACTACCAAGGATCCAACCAAACCTGAATTCACTAAGAGGAAACCCCAACTCTTCCCAACCAATCCATTGCCTCATTAGAACTTGGATCACCATAGAGAAAATGAGAACACTAATATAATAAGTCTAAGAACACAAAAAGAATTCCCAAATACACTAGTCCACTCAGAGTATGGGAAAATCTAGGATAAGGGAAAATTAAATTCCGGTGAATGGAAGAGACCACACAAAAACTTTTCATATCCTTTATCAAGACCTTTCTAGGAGTCACAAAATAATTAATACAAAACATGAACCTCACCCAGTCCATGTTCCATAAATAAAACGTCCAATTATACACAAAATAAAATAATATATAAAACATAATTCACTGAGTAAAAACATATATAAAACAATTCATTTAAAACATTCACACCTAGAATGAATTTTCCAAAAACAAATTTTAAGTAAACACATGCGATACTTATATACAAACCACATACCCCATAGAAAATTTAAGAAGTACCCTTTTTAAAATGCTTTATTGAATCCATTATAAAACCAATCACTCCAATGTTTTATTTATTAAAAATTAATTATATAATAATATCATGATATATGATTTTTAAATCAAAACACCTCTCACATACTAAATCCCTATCTATTTCATCCCAAAATACTTTCCAAAATTCATCTTGAAATCAAATACCTTAAAAAACACTCCCAATAACCGATTTAAAACATCAAATTTTAAAATTAAATCTTTAAAAAATTATTCTTTTTAAATTAAAACATATTTTCACCCAAAAAAAAATACCTTAGTCTTATTTCAAAAAATATATAATCTAAATTATTTAATGAAACAAAAATTCAAAACCAATTTCAAAAAAAGACAATCCTAAGTGAATAAAACCATACATCCAAGAATAATCTCAATCAAATCACACTTAATATCTTTAATTTACCACAAAAAATCCCTTAATTAAAATCAAACCAGAAATAGACACCATTGGGGTCATTTGGAGGAGAAATAACATTGTGTATAGTTTGGATGCACTGGATGGTAAATTTTTCACCAACCATGAAACATGATCTATAATGGTTACAGAACCATTTACATAGGATCCACATGGTTTAACATATTTTGCGGGATAACCATTCCTCCCTAATTCCTTCTCTACTTTCACATTTGAAACTTCACATATCAAAATTTATCAAAAATATCCAAAAACATATTCAAAATAAAGACTCAACTCTCAAAAACCCCTAATAACTCTAGATTCATCATGAAGGTTGATGATTAATCACCCATATGTGATATATTTATTGATTTCCAGTGATGATCCCAATCTTATTTCTACCAAGACATACCCCAAATATCAATAGGGTTCTCTGATACGATTTTATTTCATTAACCAACCTAGGCCTCCCCTGGATCGAGAACCTAAAATAGTATGTGGAAAGGCTTGTGGTGCATTCCCAATCACCTCGTCCCAAAAACTAAGGCTATAATTTCAAATACTAAATAGTTGGGAATGATATATTTCTTGATAATTAAACCAAAATAATGAAATAACCAAATAGAGTATGCATTATAAAATAATAAAATATCTCCTAAACTAAAAAATAATAAGAAACATCTCAAATACAACAGAGGAATAACATCGTATAAAAAAACAAAAAGAGGTATGGGATATTAGGGTCAATACAAAGGAATCTTAAAATGAAAACAAACCAAATTTCTACAATCGTCTTGTGACCTGAGGCCATTCACTACATCCTAATCCAACTATCATGGACATGCAGAATACCCAAACCAAAATTCCAATGCTAGGGAACCTAAATAGGAAATATAAAAGCTTCATACACTGAATGGTGTATATACGGAGTGAGAAAAACAAATCCTTGTATTATTCCACCAAGGAGTTTGTGAAACTTACATACAAAAGACATTTCATTCATATTTGTTTAAAATACATATATAAAAATTGATTTATCTTATGTAAGTACTTAAAATCCAAAATCACAACCAAATCCATTTCATAAACTTAATTTTCATTTACTTAAATGAAAATAATCACTTGAAAAAACATTTCCTCAGCCTAAGTCTCTTTTATCAAAACATCCATTTAAAATCCAACTTTGGAACCACTTTAGAAATAAAATTTTCAAAACACTTTAGGAATCCATTTTATAAAATAATGAAATGAATAAGAGTAAAAGAATAAAATTCTATGGGATGTTATCACAAGGAAATAAACAAGAAATAAAAAGACGTCATGGTTCCATACACATCAATTGAGATAAGGAGCATAAAAGAGATAAGTTACCTATAGAGTATCATCTAGTATAATAGTAACACATTAGATCCTAAGTGATAAAATCCTATACTTTAACAAATGTGGACCAATTATTGTCCTATGTTTCATCCATAACACAACACACTCGACTATCCTTTACTTAGCCTATAATTGGAGGCACTTCCCACAAGCCTTAATATACAACACAACTAGGGGGACACTACTATCATGATTATATATTTTTTTATAATAAATATAGACCATTAACTTAGTTTATAGTGATCCAATGAATGCATGCAATAAGAGGTTAGAAATCATTAATAAATACCATTGATATGAAAAAATATAAATCTCACCAAAACTCTGAATCCCTCATAAGAAACAACCCCAATCACATCATTCATATCACATGAAATTTAAATAATATACCTTGGTAAAAAATACATATTAAGAACAATCAAACAAGGGAACAAAAGGGTCTCCCACAACCACATCATTTGAAAATCGTTAAAAATCTCCAAAAAGGTTGTAAATAAAATAAACTCAGAATTCCAAGTCATTTCTCATTGTTTGAAATTTAATTTCAAATGAATATTTAAAATTAGTCTATTGAAATCCATTTCCAAAACATCTTCTAAAATAATTTACCAAATATATTTGAAAATACATCAAGAAATCAACTCACTTTTTTAATTTATTCCATGACCCAAGTAGGGTTATATAACTTTAAAAAACACATTTTATTTTTTAAATAATCCCTTAAAATTTTTATTAAAACTCGGAATTTTAATTAATACTTGAAACTCAATTTAGTACATTTAAAACATTTATTAAACTCGTTATAATTATCACATAAAGTTATAATTTGATAAACAAGGAACTTAAAATAATAAAGCACATAATGACGTGCCAAATAAAGGGAGTGAACTAAAACACCTATCTAAAATTAGTAAAGACTAAGTTGAAAGTTATCGGCTTTGATGAAAAAATTTCAAACAGTACTCAGGGAAACTGGAGAAAGTAGAAACAACCAAAACCTTTTAAATTAGGCTAATAAGAACCTGAATACTATTCATATAACCCCCTAGGGTTTGTAGGAGTATATAAAACAAAATATAAAGGAATGAGGAGGAGAAGTAAGAGAAAATAAGGAGGGGGTATAACCTTGATAAATACACCTGAAATAAAGGTGTAGATATTGGAATCAAAATATAAGAGAGGGAGAGAGATCCCTCATGCACCCTTGCCTTAAATGGACTAGGAGGAGAAAAACAAGCAGGGGGTATCACCTTGATAAATCTACTTGAAATAAAGGTGTAGAGATTCAAATCAAAATATAAGAGAGGGAGAGAGATCCCTCACACATAACATCATTTAAAGAACTAGTAAGAGAAAAAATAAGGATTTGGGCCATTAAAATAAAAGGGTAAAACTTAGTAATTTCACATTTTTATAAAACTGGGCAGCCCGTACAGGTTGGAAAACCATTAGCAATCATGATATTTCCTCTGTTAGGACTAATAAATTACTCACACTATAACACCTACATATTTTATGATATAGTTCTCTATATTTTTTATTTATTTTAAATATTTCTTTACATGTAACCCTGAGTTTAAATAAATTTTGATATACTATTGAAATATTATTATTTAATGTCATAGTTATCACCCAGTCATTAGATTGGAGGGCATGAATAGGACTAACTAAATTATTAAAAATTTATGGTTAAACATATATAAAATGAATTCATTTCTTATAAATTTATTATAAATTAAAATAAAAAATCATTATAAATAAAAATAAAAAAACATTTGAATGTAAAAGAGAAATTTTTATGAAAAAATAGTTTTATGCGCACAATATGTTTTCATCTTAATAAATTAAATTAATCACTATTGTTGAATGATTTTAGTAAAATTTATATATTATATATTCAATAAAATTTTTAAAATTCATCTAATGTCTATTATAGTCATGATAAAATAATAAATCATGTTTTATGCTTACAAATGTATTTTTCTAAAAAATAGTTTTTATCATGTTTTACACACTTATTTTAAAATAAATTTATAAAAAATATAGAAATAGAGTCTTGAAAATTTTATTTCATATTTTTAATCAGTAGGATAAAATTTGGTAAATAGGTATCTTTTATTTTTTCATTATGAATAATAACTTTGGTAAATATTTGTCACCATGGTAAGAGTAAAACGAGTAAAATGAGGTTAAAACTTTGCGATAAGGCTTTGCAATTTCTATAAAACTTGAATTTATAATATTATATGAGTTTATTTTGGATAGGTCTATAAAATACTCGAATATATGGCAACTTGGTGCAATTTTACTTTTATTATGACCTTTATATTAATTTAATAAAAAAATAAATACAAAATGTCACTCTCTTGACTTTAATATCTCTAGAATTTTATAAAAGAATAAAAATAGGATAACTTAGATTCTAAATTTTTATCTACAATAATAATTATTTTTTTCATGGTAATTTATTTATAATTTTTAGTGATTGAATAATTATCTTAAATTCTAACGCAAAGCTGACACATATTTATTCAATTAATAGAAAAATAAAATAAATGATTTTAAAAATATTAAAAGTAATATAATTTGGTTAAATTATTATTTTATATGAATTTTTAAGTAAATATAACATTTTAGGTGTGTGTTATAATCTTTTATTAGCATTCAATTTCTTTCATTTTGTTTTCAAAGTCAAATTATATGAATAGTGTCAAAAATGACATTAATGATACTTTATGAAAAATAATATTTTATTAAATTATTTAAAAATAATTAAAATATTATAAGATAAAAATAAATATCTTAGTTGTTGTAAAATATCATCCCTTTGAAATATATGAACCAATTTTTTCATTATGAGTAAAATTATAACACTTTAAGAGTGAAAAATCCATTACCATGATTAACGTTAAAATTGGTTAACTAAGGGGTTAAATCAAGATATAAGGTTTAAAAAAACACTTAAACTTGTAAATTTTTTATTTTTTGATAGTATTTAAACTTAATCATACCTTATATTCAAATATATATCCATTTTTAATAATTTTTCTTCAGAATGACTTTATTACATTTTAATCTTTACAGAAATTCCAAGACTGCCTCTCCCCTCACTTATAAAATGGAACCCATAATTTCTCTTATTTACAATAATTTTAGACTTATATATTATAAAATACCTAACATTTTTCCTTTAAGTATTCCTTTAACATATTATATAGCTTATTGTGTCTCAAAAATACTATCCCTTCAAGGATTAAGGGTAACTGAAAAGAGGTTTCTCAATGAAGCGGTATAACTCTTAACCGAGTGTTTTCCATTTTATTTCTTCTTATAACTCCTTTAAATAATTTTATCTACTATAAAATAATTATTTGTTTATTTTAAATATTCTAAATTTTTTTTACAAAAATGGATCACCCATTATCCGCCTTCATCCCATCCGTTAAAAAATGATAATGTCACTCGTGTGTATATGTGGACGACCACCTCTACGAATCGATGTGATTCATTTTTCATTTACAATTTTCATGAATGGTATTAATGATATATTTAATTAATATATAAGATGTATTATATATAAAAATTTTATTTTAATTATGAAATATTATTTACCTTTCTTTCATTCCATCCATTGAAAAATGAAAATAACATTCATGTGTGTGTACGACCTACCATCTCCATAAATGATGTAAATAATTTGTATAACTATACCTTATATAGATAAATATAATTATGTATATAATTAATATATATTATATTTAAATCATGAATAAAATTTTTGAGGTGATGGAACTGTGATCAATGTATAAAGAATGGAACTACTAAACATTAATTCTCATGAAAAATGAAACAGTTAACACCTGGAAATGAAGATTTTAATAAGTAATTACTAATAAATGGGTGTTTAAATATTAAAAGTGGGTCATATATGATATTATAAGTATTTAAATTAATATTTTATATAATTATAATAATTATAAATTTATTATACTAGAGGTTAAAGTGCTTTTGAATAAAGTTAGACTTAAGGTAAGGGTTTTATATTACAATCTCATTGTTTACTGAGATTGTTTATGATTAAGTATAAAATAATGAAATTTCAGGATATAACTCTAAATAATATCATATATTTTATTCTCATATAGGTATTTATAAATATTACATTTCTTAATTTCATTTTCTTCTCTTTAATAACTCATGAGATAAAAATAATGTTTTTAAGGAAACCTGATTATGTTTTACTATTCAATCAGGAATATTTCTATTTCATATCTATGTTTTCTTTTAAATGTTTTAAGTAATTTTTTACTATTATCATATGAATGTTTAAATTAATTTTTACCCATGTTCTATTTTTTATAAAAAAATTTCAAAGGAATATTGTTGTTGTTTTTCAAATGAGGTACTTTTGACCTTTTACCAAAAATGTGAGAAGAATCTTTTTTTTAAATTGCATGAGATGGAAAAAAATTCCTAACATCATAACCTATAAATGATTTAAATGTTCCTTTAAAATTTTCCAAGGGTATTTTTAAATTTAAAAATTTCCTTAATATTAGAAAAAAAATATTTTAAATAAGTCATTTAAAAGTGAAATGGGTATTTTCCTCAAGAAATGTTTCAGTGATCTTTTAAAGTGATTTTTCATATATAATAACATCCTTTGATTTTACTCACTATTTTATATGGATGTGATCAAAATTTTACCATCTTTATTTTTTTCTATATAGATTATAGTTATGATGATTAAATTTCAATGAAACCCATTTTCTTTTCTACGAATTAAGTTATGATGAAATTTTTAATGATATTATGGACAACATATGAATGAAATAATTATTATGCGATAGGTGGGCCTAAAATTATATATACCCCCAATTAATTTGTTAAATATTAATTTTTATAAGCTCAAATGGTACACATGATGTTATCCCAAGACTGAAAAAGAGGGTACATGGGTGGTTATCCGAAGCCACAAAAACAAGGTACATGGGAGGTTATCCCAAGCTCAAAAAAGGGTACATGGGAGGTTATATTAAGAAAAAATTTAGTAAATTATAGGTTATCCCTAGACTAAAAAGGAGGGTATGTGGGAGGTTATCCAAATATCAAAAAGTGGTTATATGGGAGGTTGTCTCAATCCTGAAGCATATATGGGAAGTTATCCTAAGTCTAACATGTGATGAATGTATAGAAATATGGACTTGTCATGTGATTTCTATGATTATGATAATTCCAAATTTTATGAAACTCTTTTATGAAAAGTTCTTATGAAAAAATTATAATCTCATGGATCATGTTCTTTGATCTCTCTATGATTCATGTTTTTTTAACTGAAAAACTTTATTCCATGATTGAAGATTATAATCCATGGTACATAGAACATGGTTTTTAAATTTCAATTTCATGTTCTCATATCCTTATTCTCATGTTATGTTTAAGTTTTCATTGATATATCCCTTTTTACCCTTATTGAGAATATAATATCACCCTTTCTTATGTTTACTTTCCCTAGGATTTGAAGAAATATTTTAAGCATGATATGTATAAGAAGGGTGTTAGTTATTAAGAACTAAGTGGGAGATGATTTATGTCTCTTATAAGTAAGTTGTTTATATAACCTATTATAAAAATAAACTAAACCTATATGATTATAGTATGAATTGTAATGTTATGTAATGAATATTAATTTAATATGATGTAATATTTATGTATGAAAGGTATGGGTTTATATAGTTGGTATTAATGAAAGTTTTAGTTACCTTTGGAAACTATGATGAGAAAACTCTAGTGAGAACCCTTGGGATAATCCTATGTATAATACCTAAGTAATGGTAAATAAATGATTTTAGTTTTCCTAGAAAACATCCCTTTTTTATACTACTAGTGGGTGTGGTTTTGGTACATATGTATCTAGGGGAAATAACCTAAAAAGAGTTATTTGAGTATATATCGAACATCATTTTAGTGCATTGTGAGTGTTACCTTTCTACACACCTAGTTTTAAACTCATGAGGATATTATTAGGTTAATTTGATACTTTTGAGGTGTGATTATTCTATTATCATCCAACCTAAAAGTAAGGTTGATCAACACTTAAGTGGCCTAAAATAAAGTCTCTGAAGGGAATTATCTATAATATATTTTTGTAGCCATGAAGAAATATTTCAATGTTCTATCAAGGTGAAAATGGATATTGGGTTTACTCATCAATCTCATAGTTTTGATAATAAAATAAATAGCGAATTAAAAAAAATATTAAAACCAAGGAGAGAAGAAGCTCATATTTCTTTTATACTCAAAGTGTAGAAGGAAAAATAAAGAAAATTTTCTTAAGGGGGTTGGTAAATGTTTTATGTTTCTTAAAATAAGGTCATTAGGAAATCAAATTTCAGAGTGATGGAAAGAAGAAGTTTTTTTTATTGAGAAAAAGAATCACAAAATACAACACCCACACTATAATGTTTCAAATGAAAGGAGTATGGGTATTATGCTAACCATTTCTCAAATATAAAGGTTAATGATTATGATCAATCTAAATAACCTATAAATCCCAGATTTAATAGGAAATATCATGTGGCCACAATTTACTATGTGTAATATGGTAATGAAATACTGAAAGGTACACTTAACAACCACTCTAGAAATTATAATGTCTTATTTGATTATATATCTAACCAGTCATTTATATCTGAAGAATTTTATATGGGTATCACAATACCACACCAATGATTATATTTTGAATTATCAGTGAATATCTCTAATGGTATGATGATCACATCTCAATTCTATGAATCTTCTCCGATTGAAGTTTGTGGAAATGTGCTTATTAAAATCTTTTTATTTTATCTCTAGTTAAATTTTAAGTTATTTTGGGTACGGATTGAATTTATTTACATAAATACAAAAACAAATATTTGAGGAATAGAAGTCACATTTTATATTCTGAACCAACCTATGATTGTATATCAATATGATGATAAATATGAACTTCTGATGGAAATTAAATCCATTAAATGGGTCTTGATTCATATTCATAAGGAGTTTTTTTATCTCGGATGGTTTGGGAAAAACTCAACATCAAATATATACCTATTATGCCGGAGTTTTTTTTGTTTTTATAGAATAATTTCCTGGTCTTCCTCAAAATCACAAAGTTTATTTTTCAATAAAACTCATACCTATTTCTACACCTATTTCAAATACTCCATATAGAATGGCCACAATTGAGTTGTATGAATTAAAGAAGAAAGTCTAAGAGAATTTTGATAAGGGATTCATTTGACCAAGTATTCCACCATGGGGTGAACCTATTTTTTGTGAAGATGAAATTTGGATCAATGCAAATTTTCATTGATTTTCGAGAAATTAACAAGATCACTATAAAGAACATGTATCCTTTAACCTGTATTGATGACCTATTTGATCAACTACATGGAGTTTAATAATTTTCCAAGATTGAAATTAATTTTTTATATCCTCAATTAAGGGTTAAGAAGAGGGATATACCCAACATAAAATTCCAAAAATGGTATTAATATTATGAATTTATAGTTATTACATTTTGTCTTACTAATTCCCCCAAAATCGTTATGGATTTTATGAATAAATTATTTAGAGATTACCTTGATTGGTTTTTGGTAGTATTTATAGATGATATTATTATATATTAAAATAGTAAGGAAGAAAATTAAGATTATTTGTGGATTATAATGAGGAAACCAAGGAGAATATGTATAAAAAATTTTGAAGTGAGAATTTTGGCTATAAAAAGTTTCATTTTTTGGACATATAATCTCATGTTATTGTATATATGTGGATCCATCAAAGAAAGTGGTTATTGAATGATAGACTAAAAAAACTACTATGAATTATATTTTTAGTTTTATTAGTTTGGAATGATATTATCGACACTTTGTATATAATTTATCATGATGGTCTAATCCACTCACCAAGTTAACTTGGAAGGGAGATAAGTTCCTTTGGACAGATGAATGTGAGAAAATTTTCAAGAAACCGAAGAGAATATTAGTCAGTGTACCTATGTTTATACTACCCTATAGTAGAGAATAGTTTTTATTCTATAGTGATGCATTTAATAAGGGACTAAGATGCATCCTCATTCATAATGATATGGTTATAACTTATACCTCCTAACAATCGAGGGTTCATGATAAAAATTACCCAATTCATACGGTCTTTTTTGTACTAAAGATATATAAACATTATATTTATAGAGAAAGGTGTGATATATATATTGATCATAAAATATTAAAGTATATATTCCCTCATGAATATATGAATATGTTCCATACAAGATGGTTTAAGTTTATTAAAGATTGTGAATTCTCAATACATTACCACCTTGGGAAAGAAAACAAGGTGCTAGATGCTCTGATTTAAAAGGATCATGCTAGATTATCTATGATGAGGATAAAAAAGATCTAATATTTTTGGTTTTTCAAATTATATATCTAGAAATATTAAAGGAATGGGATAAATATTATCTTTCTCAAATGAGTGTTCAACCATATGTCAATGTGATGAATAAATAGGAACAAAAGGAAGTTGTGGAACTCCAGAAGAAGAAGAGAAATTTTCTTGAGTTTAACCTTTATTATAATGGGATAATAAGGTCCAAGAAACATAAATATTTTCCAACCATACCATATCTTAGGAATTAGTTATTATATGAGGCTCACAGTTCATCATTCTCCATTCATCCTATAAGTATGAAGAAGTTTATGGATTTGATAGAGTATTTCTAGAGGGACAATATGAAGAGAGATATTATAGAGTATTTATCTTGATGATTATATTTCAGTAAGTTAAGTATTAGAGATATATGTTTAAGGGGATGATATAAAAATTACCTTTATCATAATGGAAATGCGAAAATATAACCATGGATTTTTTTGTTGGACTCACCAAAACATATAAAGGATATAATGCTATTTTGGATATAGTAAATCACCTTAAGATTTTAGCACAATTCATTAATATCAGAGAAGATTTATCTATTGATCATATTTTTAGAATATACATTAAATAAGTGCAAAGTTTTCATAGAGTAAATCATTATATTGTATATGATCAGGATCAGAGGCTTACCTCGAAGTTTTGGAAAAAATTTCAGTAGGCTTTGGACACGTAGTTGAGTTTTAGTACAGCTAATCATCCATAGATAGATATAAAATATGATAGAAAAATTAAAACCCTATAGGATATATTGATATCATGTTATATGTATTTTAATGGTGTTTGGATTCAACACCTCCCTCTAGTCAAGTTTTCTTGCAATAATAGATTTTACTTGAGCATTCAAATATCTCTTTATAAAGAACTCTATGGAAAGAAGTGTATAACTCTAATGTGATGGGATGAAGTTAGAAGAATAAATATATTGAGACTTGATCTAGATAAGAAAATTGAATAGAAGTTCATATCCATTTAGAATCATATCAAGGCATCTCATAGTCGATAGAAAATTTATGCTTACAATCATTGGAAAATCTAGAATTCAAAGTTGGTGAGAAGGTATTCCTATGAATTTATCCATTGAATAAGTTTATGAGATTTATAAAGAAATAAAATTAAATCCCTAGGTATTTTGGACCCTTTTATATTATTTATCAAGTAGGGATAGTATCTTATCTCTTGGTGCTTCTATCAAACCTATCTCAAGTTCATGATGTGTTATGTGTATCTCTTTTGAGGACGTACATACCTGATCCATCACATGTACTAAAATCAAAGGTCGTACTGCTAGACAATGATAATTACTACAAATAATAACTAGTATAAATCTTGGATCATTGAGATAAAGTTCTATGGAATAATATAACTCACCTGGCTAAAGTAATCTGGTTGAATCATAAAATCAAAGAAGCTACTTGGGAACCCGAGGATATGATAAAACAGAGATATACTCATTTGTTTGTATTGAAGTGATGAAATTTAGAGGGTAAAATTCATTTTAAGGTGGGTATAATATAAAAACCTAATATTTTATGATATATTTCTCTATAAATAAATTTTATTTCTTTGATTTATTTCTTTACACATAACCCTGTGTTTAAACGAACCGAGATATACTATTGAAATATTATTATTTAACGTGACAATCATCACCCAGCCGTTGGATTAGCAGTTATGAATAGGAATAAATAAATTATGAAAAATATATAGTTTAAAAATTTATAAAATTATTCATTGGTTATCAACTGATTATAAAATAAAATGGAAAATCATTTTAAAATAAAATATTTTTTTTCTTCTGAAATATTATTTTTATCCACACAACGTGTTTTTATCTTACAAAATTAAATTAATCAGTATTGATAAAATATTTTAAAATTTTTATATATTATATATTCAATCAAATCATTTAATATTCATCTAACATTTTTTCTAGTCAAGTGATAAGAATAAATCAATTTTTATGCTTAAAAATGTATTAAAAAACGGTTTTCGTTGCATTTTGCGCACTTATTTTAAAATGAATTTATTACATATATATAAATTTAATCTTGAAAAAAAATTCCATATTTGTAATTAGGAGGATCAAATTTGGTAAATAGGACTCTTTTATTTTTTTCATTATGAATAGTAACCTTGGTAAATATTTGTCACCTTGGTAAGGGAAAAATAGGTAAAATGGGTTAAAACTTTGCGATAAGGCTTTAAAATTTCTTTAACACCTTCATTTATCCAATTATATGACTGTGTTTTATCCATTTCCATAAAATTATTGAATATATAGCCACTTTTTTCCATATTTTCATTGATTTTCACCTTTATATTAATTTAAGAAAATAATAGATATAAAATGTAACTCTCTTAACTTTAATATCTATATAATTTTTACATATGGATAAAAAGAAGATAATTTAAGTTATAAATGATTTGTTTTTGAAAAAATAATTAATTGCTTTTATTATGTTAATTTTTTTTTAATTTTTAATGATTGAATAATTAACTTAAATTCTTATACAACATTGACATAATATTTATTCAACTAATAAAAAATAAAACAAATGATTTTAAAATATTAAAATTAATATAATTTGGGTGAATTATTGTGTTCCATGTTATTTTTAGATAAAAATAACATTTTAGGAATGTGTGTAAAGTTTTTATTCAAATTCCATTATTGTCATGTTGTTCTTGAAATCAAATTATGTAGATCATGTCAAAATTGACATTAATGATATTTTATGAAAAATAATATTTTATTAAATTATTTAAAAAACCTAAAAATATTTAAATAGAACAACTAGGATGATAATTTGTCGAAAATATCATCCCTTTTACATTTATGATCCAAATTTTACCTCATAATTAAAATTCTAACACACTAAGAGTGATAATGTCATTACTGTGGTTAATGTTAAAAGCAGTTAACTAACGGGTTAAATCAAAAGGTAAGGTTTAAAAAACCACTTAAAAATGTTAATTTTTTTGGTATATTTTATTTCAACCATATAATACCTTTTCTTCAAATATCCATCTATTTTAAAACATTTTTCTTGATAATGACTTTATTATATTTCAATATTATAAAAAATTATAAGAGTTCCCACCCCCTCACTTATAAAAGGGAACCCATCATTTCTCTTATGTTCACTAATTTGAGCCTTATATATCATAAAATACATTCCAGTATATGTTAATATCTTCCTTTACCATGTATTAGAGATTTTTTTTTGCCTAAAGGATATCTGTTCAAGGATTATGGTGTAATCCAAAAGAGGCTTCTCATTGAATATATATAACTCTTAACATAACATTTTAAAATTTATTTATTCTTATAAATATTTCAAATTCATGGTATACACTAAAAAATAATGAATTATTGTCTTCAATATGATTAATTTTTTTTATTATGTTGTAACAACCATTATCCACCTTCCTCCCATGTATTATAAAATGATAATGTTGTTCATGCGTATGTGTGGACTACCACCTCCATGAAGCGATGCGGTTGTTTCCCATTTTTGTATTACATGGATAGTAATAAGGATATATTTAATTAATATATAAGATATATGTGATATAAAAATTTTCTTTTAAAGGTGAATTATTATTTACCTTTCATTCATTCCATCTATCAAAAAATGAAAGCAACATTCATCCGTACGTCGAACCTACCATCTCCAAGAATAGGGTAAATTATTTTTATAACTATACATTTTATGGATAAATATAAATATGTATATAATTAATATATATAATATTTAAATCAATAATAAAATTATGGATATTATGGAACCACGATCAAATTGTATGGACCATAACTACTGAGGAGAAAATATCATGAAAAATGAAATAGTTAACACCCAAAAATGATGATTTTAATAAGGAAATATTAATAAATGGGTATTGGAATGTTATAAGTGGATAATATATTATATTATAAATATTTTAATGACTATTTTATATAATTATAGAAAATTTAAATTTATTATATAGGAAGTTAAATCTCTTTTGAAGAAATTCAGACTCAAGGTAATGGTTTTATGTAATAATCTCATTATCTACTGGGATTATTTATGATTAAGTTTTAGATAATTAAATTTCATAATATAACTCTCAATAATGAAATTAATTTTATTCTAATATTTTTATTTCAAAATATTACATGTTTTCCTTTCATTTTACTCACTTTAATAACTCAAGAGCTGGAAAGAATGTTTTTAAGGAAAATTGGTTATGTTTTACTATTAAATAAAGAATATTTCACTTTCATGTCCATGTTTTCTAAAAAAATCTCTCAATAATGTTTTACCATTCTATTATAAAATTTTAAAGTCATTTTTAATAATTTTTTATTTTTTTTTAAAATGTTTCAATAGAATATTCTTATCATTTTCTGAATGAGGTGCTTTTGACTTTTTATCGAAAATGTAAAATGAATATTATTTTAACATACACAATATGAATATACTTTATTACCTTCATGAATTATAAAATATTTAAATATTATTATACAAGTTTCCAAGGTAATTTTTAAATAAATCTTTTTTATTGATAATTAAAAAATAGTTTTTGAATAAGCGATTTTAATGTAAAAAGGTATTTTCCTCAAGTAATGTTTTAGGGATATTTTAGAGGTGTTTTTAATCTATGATAACATAATTTGATGTTAAAAGTGATTTACTAGGGATATGATCTAATTATATCATCTTTATTCTTTATTTAGACAGTTTATGGTTATAATGATGGAATATCAATAAAATCCATTTTCTTTTCCATGGGTTATGTTATGATGAATATTTTTATGATATTGTGGAATACATATGAATGGAATTATGATTATGTGATGTGTGGGCCCTGAATTATATATCCCTCCAATTCATTGGGTAAAGATTAATTTTTAGGAGCTCAACAGGTACACATGAGTTTATCCAAATCCCAAAAAAGGGTATGTGGGAGGTTATCCCAAGCCTAAAAAAGAAGGTTCATGGAAATTTATCCCAAACACAAAAGTAGGGTACATGTGAGGTTATCCCAAGCCCAAATAAGGTACATGGGTGGTTATCCCAATCCTAAAAAATAGAGTACATAGAAGGTTTTCCCAATATAGAAAAAATGGTACATGATAGGATATCCCAAACCCAAATCATGTACACATGAGGTTATCCAAAGCCTAACATTTGATGGATTTATTGGTATATGGACATGACATTATATTTCTATAATTATGATAATTACACATTTCATGAAAATATTTTATGAAAAGATCTTATTCCAAGGTTATTCTCCCATAGATCATGTTATTTGATTATTTTATGATTCATGTCTTATGAACTAACAAACTTTATGAAATGAATCAAAATTAAGATCTATGGTATACAGGGTATGGTTTTAAAATTATATGTTCATGTTATAATACCCTTATGATCATGTAATGCTTACATGATCATTGATATTTCCTTTTTTCACCCTTATTATGCTTCTGAGATCATCATTTCCCATGTTTCCTTTCCCTAGGATATAAATAATGACTTTGAGTATGATCTGTGAAAGAAGGGTTCCAGTTGTAAAGAACCGCGTGGGAGATGATATGGATCTCTTATGAATCCATGTTTCCAAAGACACTAAACATATAAGATTCTATCATATATTTTAATGTTATGTAAATAATTCCCATATAATAAGATTTAATGTTTATGTATGAAAATAATGGGTCACTGTATGCATTATTGTCACATGATTCCATGACTAAGCACAAGTCCTGCATTGAGAAATACCCCATGTAAAGTTACCTCACATGGTTACTCCTATGCCTCACATATTTTACCCCAAACCATGTGCTAACAATGTAAGATAATCATGCACATTCAAAAATGTACTTAAAACCTCCCATGTAAGTGTACCTAAATGGTTTGAACTCAATTATGCATATAAACCTATGTACTGAAGGAAATTCATGTAAGGTTTACCCAAATAGTTTATCCTAAATATATAGTGATCATGTGTAAACCTTTCATTGAAAAAAATAAAAACATAAAGATTCAATCTTAGAACTCATGAAAATTTTAAAGGTACATAAAATAAAATAAAATAAAATAAAATAAATATATTACTATGACATGGATTGATACATCCTAACCAAAACCTACCATTTAGTGGTTAAATTTAATAGTCACCATAGATCATGCATGGACCGTACATTCACCACTACGTCCCAAGGTGACATTTATGGTCATGATGTATGTTACCCAGAAGCGTACAATGTTCATTGATCCTCTAAAAACTCAAAAACAAGGTTAAAATCAACAAAATTGAAATAGAAACTTACCTATGAAACTTAAGATTTAACAATTCTCACCACCATAGGATTTTTAATCGTAAAAATTCATTGGGTTTCATTATCCTAAAACAAAACTAATCATTACTGATATATCTTATTCTCTCACTCTCCTAAATATATTCTTAAATTGGACCATACATTCATGAAACTCTCACCAATGTAATACTTCATCCTCTCATGATATTATCCTATCTTTTATAAATCATTTTTGTATATTCCAAAAAGGTCATATCTAACTCCAAACCTACTATATCATTGGAAATAACTTGAGACAGATCTAGTTGGTACTTCCTCAACTAATAGAAATGGAACACATTTTTCATTGAAACATAATTTATTATAAACTATGGATGATAAGCCACATCTAAAATTCTCTCAAAAATATTGAATGGACACACATACGTAGGTGATAACTTCCATTTCTTCCTGAGTTTCCCATGCCTTATCCATGAAGAAACTCTAAATAATATCCAATCCTTAACTTTAAACTACAATAGATTATGATGATGATCGACATATGAATTTTGTTGATTTTGAGTTTTCACTACTCTCTCTTTAACCAATAAAGGCCCCAAAAGTGATCTTTTTTCCAACTATACCCAAAACAATGGTTATCAACATGATCTTCCATAAATCACTCAAGTAAATGAATCCAAATAGATTCCTAATAACTATTTTTTATAAAAATTAAACAAAATACACATAAACCTCATACAATCACCCAAAATCCATTACAAAGCCTAAATCATGCCCATTAAAGCTAGCATGGTTCCTTATATCTACTTGTCTATTTAAGGGTGATACGACATACTCATATTCAACTAAGTACCCATTAACTACTAAAACCCTATTCAAAATATCAAAGTAAATTAAGGATCTCTATTTGACATAATATATCACGGAACTACATGAAGCCTAACCACCTAATCTACATATAACTTTCCTAAGTCATCAATTGAAAAAATATCTCAAATGGGTAATAAGTGATTCAATATACTATGAAGCATATCACACATTCTTATTGAGTGATTTTTAGGGAAACAATTATAAAATCCATCATGATATCCTCCCACTTCCATATTGACATTAGAAAAGGATATAAAAACCCTATGGTCATTGATGATCCACCTTTATATTCATATAATTCAAGAATTAGGAGACATTGTTAATATAATATCTATTCACCCTTACCCACTATAACTATCACCAGTTTCCATGGAACATATTCTACACTCTTGGATGAAATGTGTAATTAGAGTTTTTTTAAAATACCATAATATCTTTCCCTGGAAGCAAAGGAACCACCACCCTATACAAAAAATAATGCATCACATTCATCACTAGTGATAACCCTTCCATGGGGTCCACATGAAATAAGGTTTACATATAATTATTACTTTTGACATAAGTCTTTTATACTTCCTTTACATGGTCCACAAACTCTAAAGTGATTTTTATCAAATGTAACATCATATTTTCCCCCTTCATGATCTTCTTGATAAAAACTCACAATCAATCCCATTAGCTTCCAACGCACCACTAATTCCTTCACAAATTGATCTTTCTTACTCACAAAATATACTGAATCATTACCCATATATAGTGTATATGATAATTTAAATTCAAATTTCTAAAGATACTTCAACTAACTCAGGTTTATATCATTTTGAGAGAAGTTGTACCTCATAATTTTATGTTTTTAATAGAACATGAACCTCTAATTGAACAGGTAATGTCTCTAACTCTTCAGGGAGTGAAAAAATATTGCTACCCTATATCATGCATGATATAATTGTTATCATGTTTTCATAACCACCTTGATCCATACACCACCACCTTATACCCTTTCATGAACACACACCCCAATTTGACTCTAGATATGTCACAATATAGAATGAAACCTTCACCAAATCTAATAAAGATCAAAAAAATCATGGATGCCATCCTCTTTTTCAGCTCATCAAAATATCATTGGAGCTCCCCATATTATAAAAACTTCATGAAATTTTCAATTAATGTTGTCATTAGGTATTTTAACATTGAAAAGTACTGAATGAAGCATAATTATTATCCTTACAAACCATGGAATCTATAAATCTCAAAGACATTATTTTTCCACTCCTAAGAAATTGCCATCTCAACTTCCTTTGGGTCCATTGAGACACTCTTCTAAAAAATATTGTTCTTAATAAATTCACTTCCCAAATCAAAAAATTGAATTTGGATAGCTTCATATAAAACCTATGATCTTGAAACATTTCTAGAAAATTCCTCAAATTCTCCCCATGATCCTATTATAATCTAGAATAAACCAAAATGGCATCCATATACATGATTATGAATTAGTCATGGTAATCATGGAAAACATGATTTATTAAGGACATAAAAATAATTATTAAATCAAAAATAAATTACCATGAACTCATAATACAAGTACCTGATCATAAATACTATCTTCAAAATTTCCTCCTCTTACTCCTCCAACTAATGATATGAATATTAGAAATAAATCTTCAAAAACTACTTAACTCCTTTGAACTAATCGAACATATCATCGATGAAGGTTAGATGGTATATATTATGTTTTATTATCTGATTAAACTTATGTAATTAAATATACAACTGAAACCTACTATGAGACTTATTTTAAAATAGGATTGATGCTTACCAAGTTGAAACTCTTGGTTTAATAAACCCTTTTCCCTTCAAATCCTATAACTAAATCATCATCTCTCACAAATCTGTGGGAATCATGAAATTGGAAGTCAAATAGATCAAACTAATCGCTAATAATAAGTTAATGGACGTCTCTATGAATCTCTCTAGTTGAATCCTATAAAATTATTCTAAAAATATATCCATGAAATCACTCACTATTTATAATAATTGAAATTAATCCTTAGACTCAACAGATCCAAGAAAAAACTAGCTAACTGATAGGTTAAATCCTCATGGCCTCTAACAATCAGTGTTTCTTGATTAGCATGAATGTTCAAATACCCTTGAAAAGTGACAACACTCACATCAAGTGAAGTAAAGTAAACCTTTTACTTATTGTAGTTGATATGGGCCTTGAACATCACCACTCAATCCATCCCGATCATGACATAAGACATTTATATCTCCAAAACTAATAAGTCCCATAATATTTTTATATCACTAACCACAATGGAATAATATGGACACTTAAATCCCTGATCTATCCTCTCTCAAAGAGGTATCTCAATTCTCAATGAATAAAGAATTAGATCCACATTCAATCTCAACTGATCCACTATTCATGAAGATATGAATAAATGAGATGCACTCATATTAAATATAGTAGATACCATAGTAAAATAAATAAGAAGAGAAAAACTCACTATCATAGGCCATGAATCATACTAACCTATCACATTATTCATATAAAATAATTATCCCTATCCCTTTTCGGTCTAACCTATATGAAGATTACCAATATTCCTCACTTTTGACTCATATCTATCCATATTTGACTTCCCTGTATAAATTCTTGATCCTTGTGTCTTTTTGGAACCTCCAACACTAGTTCCTTAAGATAAAAAATCATATAACTTATTTATATCCCAAGATTCTTACATTGGTGACATTTACAAGGATCATTAGTATAGTCCCACTTTAGGTGTGTCATGATTCCACATTGATAACATCCAAGTTTCTTCCTCCCTTGAAAATAACTCACCGATTTCTTTTGGAAACCTTCATATCTCACTTCCTTTTATTCTAGTAAAAAAATATTTCCTCCCAAATTCTTTGGAAGAAAACAATTCACACCTTTCATATCCATCATATTTTTTTTATCCATAAACACCTTATTTACAACAACCACATAGGTAGGTAAATCAAGCAGAAGCACCCTAAAATCAGATCTTAGGTTAAATAATTATCACGAACCTTCATACCTTGAGATTATCATTGTGTTGGGAATATAAACATAAGATCACAACCATTTCATAGTGAAATAAACTATTCCATAGTTCATTCTAGGATTCCCCATAAGTGAAAGTCACTATGTTGTAGTGTATTAAATTATGATTGTAAAATTATGAGATAATGTATTATTTACTTCATTTTCCAATCCCAAATTCTATCACACTTGGTTATTCTTCATGTGATAATGATATTAAGGAATTAGAACATTATTCATGAATTTTTTAAATGTTAAACAAGTCATTTAGATTATTGGGAAAGTGTTATGATAATTGTAATATTGAGTGACATTTATAGAATATCTCATGAATGATTTCTGACTATTTTTATCCTTAGAGGACTGTATAAACTATTTTTGATACACATAGAGATTAATATAAGTGTAAGGATCATTGTTCCCATTAAAAATACACTAAATCAAGATTATCAATCTCTAGTTCTCTCCTATATTTAAACCCAAGGTTCTAGAAAACCATGAATTGAGAGAGATATTTCCCATGTGTTAAGATATTTTTATGGCTTATAGATACCCCAAGAGGAAGGATTATTTTAGATTCTTCTTAGATATCTATATCAAAATCATGTGGATGAACTCAATCAATTGAGTAATTCATGACATTTTTCCTTTATTCTCTCATTTGATCCAATATGGATAAAATATTCTATGGTTTTAGGTTTTGGTTTGTTTTTATTCTTCCATGTTTGGATAAATTTTATCCCCACTAAAACACTTTAGTGGTTTTCAATTTTTATTAATTATATTTGGATTAGTTATTTAAAAGGAAGAAGAAACTATAAATTGAGTTTTACAAGGGCTATAACATATCTTGTTATATTATTCCTATTTTTTCTTGGTTTATCCTAATTATGACATAGTTAAATACAAAATTTATATTTTGGTTCTTTAGTTTCCATAAACCATATAATATTTTATGTAAAATTACTATTATAAGAATTGAAAAAAATATATAAATATATAAATAAAAACATATAAACATATTTTTGATGAATTGAGTATTTGAGTGATGTGATTTGGTTCTAGGACCAGACTAAGCATGTTTAATTAGGTTATATTGAGGTGTTGGGGTAGCTAGAAGAGGTATGAGATTGAGTTTTGGGGAAATATTCATCGGCGGATAGGTTGAAAATGAGATGATCTCCTAGTGGATTTTTGATGGGGGCCACTGAAGTTCTAGTGAATTTAACTTTGGGAGTGTTCCACTAGGAAAACCACATGAGTTTTGGTGAGAGTCCACTAGAGTTCTGTTGGGGGTTAACTAAAGTTCCGGTGGGGTTGTAAAATTTCTTGAAAATATTTTTTAATTAATTATTGATTAATTAATTTATTAATAAGAGATGGGGTCCCTAAATATCTAGTAGGCTATGACGTTCCCATCTTTCACATTTCTCTCTATCCTAAGAGGGGATCCCACTCATATTTTTTTTGTTCTTTGATTCTTATTTCATATGAGGTTTCTATAAGTGATTATCACCTTCCTTTAGGGTTATTTACCATCTATTTTTGGTTTCACTGCCATTATGGTAAGTTTCTTCTAATACTGTTTTTAGGGATTTTCTCTAGTTTTCTAATTTCTTCTTCCTTAGGTCAAATTAGGCCACCAAATTTGATGATCATATCCCTACTAGTACAATTTTGGTGTTTCCTATATTTTTCTTAATTTATAAGTTTTTTTATATGTCATGTGATAATTAGGAATAGATAGGTACATGTGTGCGATTTGGAATCAAACCACTTGAAGACACTTTGTTCATGTGGGATATCGAGGGGTAGTCTCATTTGGGTAATGGTAGGTTTGGTTAGGTATGGATTGTTCGTGTTGGTTGTATATACTTGGAGCTTAAATAGCATGTTGATTCCTATTTTAAATTGTTGGTGTATCTGATATTTAGAATTATATAGTTCCTTGGAAACACAACTGGTGTGTCATGTGAGGTTATGGGGTGACATAGGCTTTCAATTACCCCACATGTGATGATGAACATTATAGTGGGTGGAATGGAATAATCTAGTATGTTGAGGGTGGTGTTAATCACCATGGATAGTGTGAGGTTCATTCAATGAGTTGTGGCCATAGGTTATTGGTTATTTCATCTCGATGTGTAGATGAATCCATTAGGGTTATGTTCACATAGGATAGGTCCCATGAGGTGGTTTTCAAGACTATATTATTGGAAGTATCCTCCATATATGAGAGACTTTGGTTGTATGGTGTTGTCCATTTATATAGAGGAGGGATATGTTATAAGTATGACTAAAATATGGGGCTGGTGATTGAGATCACCATATGGGAGTAGGTGATCTCTAAACTTGGGTTTTTTAGGCTATTGTGCCAATGGTTGGAAGGGTAATTGATTGTACATGGTATTTGTGGAAAGGAATTGGACATGAATTTTTGTAGTTTATGCTATTATCTTAGAATGAATATATAGGCTATGATCTAGTGCGTTTTTTCATGTCCTTTAGAATTTATTGGACGACTAATGGAATATTAGGTGTGATAGAATATGGGTTAATCACCCCACTTTGTCTCTATATGAAGTAAATAAAGTTATTATTATGTCTTGATGAGCATGGTGGAGTGGGTTGTGCATGTTTTTTGGGTTTACATTTATTTCACCTTGCATAAATTGCATACATTTGAATATTATCTATGAACACCATTAGTGGTGGCCTACTATGTTTATACCCACACATTTCATAGGAAATTTGTGAAACATGAAAGTTTTATAGTTTGTAATACATGAAAGGGTAATATCCTGGTGTCTAGAGCTTAATATCTAGATGTTCAGTTATTGCATGGGTTGTTTGGTGATGGATTCTAGAGCTAGACTACGTGGTTCATCAAGGATGAGCTTGAGAATTTTTAGTCCCTTTTGTTAGTTTCGGTATATTATTATCCTAATAGTGATCTATTTTACTTTTGTTCGAATCATATTACATTGTGGATGTTTATTTTTCACACAATCTGTCTTGTTCTATCTTTTTATATTGACTAGTTTTTCATATTATTTCGCTATTATTATATTATTTTGGTTTATTTATTAGAGGTTATAGTATCCACATTATCAAATCTTAGAGCCTCACTGCTATTTAATAGCCTCTAGAATATGGTGAGTCACACCTGAGTTCTACGGGTCTCCAAATTGGGCATCATTTGAGTGAATTGGGTCAAGGAAGATTCAATATTTAATGTCCCTATTCCATTTTTTACAGATCTTCATGTCGTAGTGACCTACATCATGAATAAATAACACAACATTTGAAAATTTTCCAAGAAATTTTGGGACTTTTGAAGTCCTTCCAAAAAACCCTTGGATAAGAAAATTTTCTTCTCACAGAAATGGTCATTTCCTCCAAAAATCAATGGCCAAAACAGTTGGTCTATGTGAAACGGTTTCACCCCAAAATGGATTGGATAAAACGAAATGCCTTCCAAAATGTCCAAAATCTATGGTATGACCATATAAAAAAATAACATGATTTATACCATGGAGGGAATATTTTTTAGTTGAATTTTAAATAAAATTATATAATTTATTTAAATTATAAAGGGACCATACTAAATTTAGATAGGCATTTAAATCGAATAAAAAACATTTTAGTAGATGTGATATATGATTAAAGTCAATTTAAATAGATAAATTAAAATAAGGTGAAATATAAAAGTGGTTATATTTATTTATTATTATATTGTAAATTTAAATATATTTTTTTATATTGGTAACCTTATTTTAAAAAATATATTATATTAATTTGTGCAATTTTTTTATATAAAATATGAAATGTTTATTATTAAATAATAAAATCGATCATAAAATATCACATATTTTGGAATATGAAGGAGTTCATATTAAAAAATGTAAATGATAATATGAAACGTTCATATTAGATAAATTGAATTGTTCATGTTTATTCATGTTTAAATTATAAAGTTCTTATAATTTATTTATGAATTATTCATAAGTATTTATCTCACATATAAATTTATGAATTTTTCATTTATTTATTTTATTACCTTATTTATTGTTCATGAATATAAATATTATATTTTCAATATTATGTATGATTTATTTTAAAAGTTTTAATACACTTATTTAAATTACCAGACACGCATTTAAAAAGTTACATGCTTGATATAATAATTGATTTAGTTTTCTTCTACCTTGAAATTAACTTGTACTAAGATATGACCTTAAATTAAGAACTAAATTTTATTTTATACATATTATGTAATAAAATTGTCATGGAATTGAGGTATCTATTTATTAAATAACCTTGGGTATAGGATATTTAGGTCATACTGCTCACTAATTTACTGTCTTATGACTCATCTAAAAAATTGATGGCTAGATACCTATCATTATATGATTACTTGTGTTGGGATTATTGATTTCTAAGGATTATAAGTATATAAATTAAAGTGTTTAATAAACATTATTCATGAGAGGTATTTTTATATGTACACATATATTTGGATTTTAATTTGGGTTGGTAACACAATCTATGAGTTGTGTAAAGAGTTACACATCGATATGGTTTGAACATATTTATTTAGTAAAAGGAATAGGATTTCAAAAAAAAATATTAGAATTGTGCATACATGTAAAAGGAATAATATAATGTAATATGGTGATATTAAAATCCATTTAAAAAATTTAATTTTCAAATTCCTCCTAAAGTAGACACTTTTAAATACCTCAATCATCTAACTAGGTATTTTCTTGCCAAAGTAGGGTTCCCATGGATTATCTTGTGTAAGAAAATAAAGTAATGATGTGAAACTAAGAATTAGGTGCCTCGCTTTTTGTATTTTATTTTGTTTAAACATTGTTGGGAAACCCTTGGAAATGATACTAGAGGAATAGTAATGTGTTTATCTATATGATGTATTGGGAAAAGAGTTGTCTAATAAACCATCCAAGAGTTATATATGATGTGATTAGCATGATGAAACACCTAAATATCAAAATAAATAAGGTTTATTCCAAATTGGTCTCATTAATTAGTGAAATATGGATATTGCAACACTAATAGACATGATTCGTATTAAAATTTATCATCCTTTTAATGAGATAAAATTTAATAAAGTTCCTTATTAAATGAATGTTAAACATGATACTCATTTGAAAAAATATTCCTTCCTAGATAAAATTGAATCATATCAAACCAATATAACTTTGAGATCAATCCTAGTGAAATTAAAGATTAATGGAAGTAAAGATTTGTACTGTTATAAAAATTTTAGAATCATTATTAAGAAAATAGGTAGTTCTATGAGTTTAGAAACCCCTTCTTGAGAAAGGAATGAGTGAATTCATTTGATAAACAGACTTAGATACAAATGATATGTATATAAATTATTCATGAAAATTCTCTACTCTCGTGATTATATATATGTATCCAAAGTTATAAAATAAAAATGAAAACATAGATTCATTCAAGATGATAGACACCCTAAAAAGGTTTTATTATGAACAAACAATACTTGGGAGGTATGAGGTGTCAAAATATTTCTTTAAATGAAAGATAAAATAATGTACATTGTCCTATACTCATGTACTCAATATGATTAGGTATGTTTTTGAATTAGAGAGACTAATATCACCTCTCATTCTTGATATTTCAATAAACTTCATTCAATAGCCTCTACCATAATGGTTATGATAGTTTATTATTAATTATAATATGAATGAGTTCAAAAAAACTTTACCCAATATTCTCAATATGTTTAGGATTTTTGAACAGAACATGATAGGTCCATGATTGATTTCTATTATGATAGTACATAAATAAAATGGTAAAATTTTTGTCTAAAATGAAACTAAGAGAAATTGAGGAGAGTAAAACCCCTATCTAAACCAAATAAAAGAAAGTAGGAATAGTTATTCCATTGTAGAAAATGTGTCCATTGGAGGAGGAACTTTCTAGAATACCCTAAGAGGTGTAAAAACTCAATGTAGATTCCATGTTTGGTATGAATATTATATAATTTAATTATTCCATTTAAATGGGTATATAATACCAACTATACATTAAAAACACATTGTTAACATGTATCAGAGATCAAAATTGATGAAGATTTGATGGTTATACTTTTATGTATATATTCAAGTGATGGAGCAATTGGTTCATACATCAATGATTTGGATGTGGTGGATTACCTAAAAGATTGGTTGGATTTGAATAAATATTGTATGTTTTTATCTTGTTTTCCTCTTATGTGATTACAGATGTTATTGCAAAAAAATAGTTGTTATCAATAAATGATATGAATGTTTTGATACACATGGTTATTATTGTTCCAATTCTATAACATGTTGGAAAAGAAGATGTAGATAAAAGTATTTTTTACCTAGGATATGGGATTTTATCCAAGGTATTTGTTAATATTTGAGGGAAAGAGTTCCCACTACCCAATAGTTGTATATTTTAAATAATTAACACTTATTTTTAGAATAATTGTCCAAACACATAAAATAATATATTATATATGATTGGTAATAGTTTATCATTTAAATATTCTCACTAATATGAAATAATTGTTATTTATTGGAAAAAAAATTATTTTGTGTATCTTTTCATGATATTCTAGAGAGAATATAGTTTTTAAGAGGATAGTGAAATTATATTTTCACTTAAAGAATTTCAAGTATAATAAATAATAGATTAAACGAGTATAATCCAAATTTAAAGTAAATTTGTATCCTAATGGATTTAGGATATGTTAGTAAAGAATAATGTAAAAATTTACATTAGTTACTGAATGATTTCAAAAGAAAATTTTAAATAGAAAAGTTATAATATGAATATGATGAACTTAGAGAGAGTTATAAGTTGACAAAATAAGTTATTAACATTATAACACTGGATACTATGAAGTAAATAAGTTTGAATACTAAGTTTAAGGTGTTTCACATTAGGAATATGATTCTAAAGTCTCACTATTATTGAAAATATCTTTATTTATAGATGTTACTCAATAATATATTTTAGAAGGAAGTTCTATCATATGGTCACATATAGATGTGGAAGGAATTACATAATGAGTTTAAAAAACCCTAAAAGTGGTGAAAACATAAAGCCACTCTGGAGATCAATCACATGAGATATGATTAAAAGTATGCTACTTTATGCTTTTATTATTATTATTTAATAACTTAAAAATATAAAATGCATCATGTTATATAGTTGATAGTATCTACTTTATCATTCTATCACATTGGATACAAATATTTTGTGAAGTGAAATGATAATAGACCTCTCATAGTATGAATTTGAGTTATCCTAAGTGATGTTCCATATGAATTATTATAGGTTGTGATGAAATACTAAGGTTAACAAGGGTAAATGTTTTCCCCATTGAAACCCTTTATTTTTTTGACTAAATATTTTAAAAAATTCACAAAACCTATAAATTAGGTAATATACTCTAACATTATCATGTTTTCATAGTCTTCCTCTTAGGACTCATGAGATTTCATCAAATTTATCATGTATAGGTATAACTATTGGCTAAACATCATTTAAAATCCAACCCAGGTCTGATCCTCATCTTGACTCTCTTCCAAAGTTGTCTCTCAGCACTTACATGATTCTCCCTCAAGTATATATGTAGAAAACTACAACTTAGACATCTTAGGGGTATGAAGAAATGGTAATATTCAATTGATCCACTATAACCAATCCTTAACTTCTTGTACTCCACCATCACCCCTAAAGAAGAGATAATTCTACTTCTAGAACTCATAATCATAATCCAATTCCATAGGTCGGACCTGATCTGACCACTTCCTAAGTGCCTGGATCACTTGAACTAGTATATTAAATATTTTAAGAATACTTTCTATGTTCCTATCTCCTTCCACATACACATGACCGACTCCCACATTCTTATCATCTTCCTCGTGAACAATCAATAATTCCATGAAATAATAAAACACAAGGTACTAAATAAAAATTCCCCTTGATGAACCCATAAAACACAAAAAATATGATCTCAATTCTATATCTATGTGACTCTATTCATCATTTAGTGATTCCTTGATAATGAAGTTTCACATAACCAATATTAAATAATTTCCACTAAATTCCTTTAAAATTAAAACACTTTTAAAAACCCTTTTAAATCAAAATTTTAGATAAGAAAACCTTTTTCACAAATTTGATGAATATGTATATCATCTATACACATGTATATCATGATTCATGAACACATTTCCCATACCAACCCTCTGTGGTTGTAGATACCTATAGGGAACTACATACCAACATCCTATAAGGGATCCTTTTGATAAAATATCCTACCCAAAGTCCCTAGTAACTAAAGTCTCTATATAAAGATGTTAATTATGCCTTTTTATGGGTACCTATTGAGTTATGACCACCCTAGTCTCCATGCTAACCAAATTTCCAAGACATAACCTTTAAAATCAAGTTTTAATACCATTTTGTGACAACCCTAACATAGGAGCCCAAATCCAAAGGATGTGTTGGGACCACTATATGTCCTTAGGAATATTCCTCAATCACCAAAGGCTGGTAACTAGGGATGAGGAAAAAAATCATTGGGAGTGAACAACCCACTATAATAGTCATAAATGCTATATTTCAATTTAAAATCCAAAACTAACATTAAAATACCAATTTAAAGTGAAATAGCTAAACTGAGTGTGGTAAAAAATAAACATACTTATGTCCCAACATAACACAATGACCAATAATACATCACCCATCCAATGTAAATGTTCGAAATCCACCAACTTATGGTAAAACACCACCATGTAAACTTTGAACTGGACTCCTAGGATCCATAAATCGTGAACATTAGAGCCCTGAAATTACTTTAATAAAGGAATAATACATCTACATGCACACCAAGATGTGCAGGTTGGTGTGAGTTCACATAATTAGTAGGATTTCTCCAAATCACTCTGAAACAATCCTATAAAAAATAATTCTGAACCATGTAACTAGTTCCATGAAATCAGGTTACCACATTTAAAACAAAACACTTTGTCAAAAGTACAAATAAAACTAAAGCAATGTATGGGATACTAAAATATTTTCTTTCCCCAAAAATGTAAAACTTATTGGTTCCACCATAACATAAAACCAGTAATTAACTAGAAAAATCCAAGTATATATAAATAATAAATAAGAATATAACATAAATTCATACCTATGATCATAACATAAACCCACCATGGATCATCACCCAACCAAGAGATTCCTAAATTTCATCACCCACCCTATCTGTATCACACATGTGATGGAGCTTCCCATTTATCTCATCTAACCAATAATTATATCTCTACCTGATATTTCCCAATCATTCATCATACCCAACATGTTCAATTCCAAAAATTATATTTACCTTTTGAAAACAATTTACCCAAATACAGGCCATCAAATATAAATCTAAAATATGCAATTTAAGATACATAAAATCTATTTTTTTAAAACTCATTCCCAAAACCAAATCCCCTAGGCTAATCCAAAGCGTAAACCTAAAGTCATTCCCAAAATATAATTTCCATATTATTACTAATTATAAAGAAATGCTAATTTATCTAATCAATTTTGATGAAATTATTTGATAATTACACACATAAGAAGATGACTTAAAATCACATCAACCACAAAATAATAAATCATAATCTCATAAACAGTGAATAATATTTACATTCCTTAGATGATGATCATGAAATAGTCCCAAAACCCAAGATCAAATGTTAAAAACTATAATATGATACTCCAAACCCTAGAAAAAATAACATGAGATCATGATCCTTTCTCTCATGATCCAAATCCATAATATAAAAACTATATATCCAATATAAATGGATAAATATACCCAAATAAGAAGAAATATAAATAATAGGAATGTAGAGAATAAATAATATGTGTGATCATTAATATATAACCTTGGATCTAACATTGATAAGATTGATCGTCAAGAGATATGTGTAATACATTAAAGGATAATCCTTAATTTTTCTCCCAAGGAACCATAAGATTTTCCCAAGTCTAAATATGGTGTTTAATAAGGATTATGGGAGGATAATTGAGTATTTATAATCCAAATCATGAAATTTGAACCCGAAAGTACAATTAGGATACACGATCAGCTGGGATTGTGTATTAACCATGCATTAGACCTACCCATAGCTTAGAACTACATGGTTACCCTGAAATGTCTCACAGAACTATGAATTGATCATGTAGTCACCATTTTCTCCCTAGTTTACCTGCAAATCCACACAAAATTGTTCCTAGGACCACATACCTTGATCATGAAGTGTTCATTGCGCCTCTAAAAACATAAAAAATAGGCCAAAATCACCAAAACTCAAAGGTAAATTTACCTTTTAACCTCAGGGCATCAAATAATATCACTAGACGTTATGTATATCATTATATAAAATTAAAAATATATGTAATTTTCTATTATTTATAATCACTCATGACATTTTTTCCTATAAAAATAATACTCATTTATCTTTTTCCATAAATATTAATTTTTTATTTTATTTTAGACCAACATAGGTGTTTGAGACCCAGATGATTACATGACATTAATGGTGATTTTGATCTACTAAATACATGTAATTAGGTTATTATGGGGATCATATTTCACATTCTTTATATACCCATTCCCTAAAACCTATCCATTTTCATCATTCTGGGAGGTCGATGTTGATTATAAAGGATTCACATCTTGTGCTTCTTGAATATTTGGCTAAAAATTTAATAATATCAACAATAATATGATTAATTGTATCAAATAAAAATAATTATCTAATAATTTAAATTCTCATTATTATTTATCTATAATAATTAAATAGTATTACATTCTAACTAAAAATATTTAACTCAGTATCTTTGGTAGTTTGATTAAAAAAACCACCACATGTCACTGATGAACAAGAAACCTTATCTTCTTTCTTTTAACCAAATGATATACCTATTTAACCTATATAAAAAAATATCCATTAAAATTTGAAAAAAAAATATTCATATGTAATAGAAAAATATAAAATATAAGGTTTATAAAATAAACAAACTAGATAATTTCCTTGAAAAATTCTTATAACTAGTTGTGTGAAGAATAATTTGTATTTCTTAACTTGATGCATTATTCCTACATATATAATAAAAATTTGTAATTTCTATTTCATTAAAAATTATACAACCCTTCAATAACCTTATCATATATATGATTAATGCATAGATACATGTTGTTAAACTCATGCCACAACCTTCATTTGAAGTCTTTCCATTTCTTATCCATGTTCTTTAATGTTCATGGGAGTGAAACCATGTTAGAGACATAAAATTTGAAAAATATTCACTACTAAATATATTCCATTTAAATAGTATAAAAAATAAATTTAACAATTCTAAAAAAGTTTTTTCTTCTTTATCACTGCTAGAGGTGGGTGTCTCGTTTATCAGTGCTTTCAATAGAGCTAATAAAGGCCCAACTTATTACAGTGTGTTGTTTTAATAACACCACACAACAACAAATACCTATTACCTGTATGCAAATATTAATTTAATTGAAATAAATTTTATATCACTAATACAAAAAAACACTACTATATACATTTAAAATGTTTTTTTTGTATAATTACATTTTCGATTACTATCTACAAACATTTGAAAACTTTAATGTTTCATTGTCTTTAGCACCCATGATACCCTCTCAAAAAAGTCTACCCATGGTATTAGTTGCTGAAAAAATCACCGCAATCAGAAAAAAAATAATAATACACCTATATAAAAAAATGGTATGTTAGTAATACTATAAATAAATAAATTAAATATTAATATGAAATAATAAATTAATAAAATGTCAATTTTAAATAAAAAGAGACACTTTGAGTTATATAGGTCACACTGTGCATCGTATTGAGGTGCAATTGATTCCTACACATCAAAAATGATTTATGGATAATTTTCCTAAATTATAAAATCAATTATAATGTTTTTTATAGGTTTTGAGTATGTCACTTGTTCTTTTTACTAAAATTAATGTCAAATTTTAAAAAAAGACACACTTTAATTTATACCAATCACACCATGAGTCAGATTGAGTTGAGGCTAATTCCTACACATCAAAAATTACTTATGGGTCATTTTATTAAAGTATCAAAACAATCTGAATGCTTTTTCTTGATTTTGAGTAAGTCACTTACATTTTTTATTAAAATTTAATTTGAAACTAGAAACGTGAACTTTAAGTCATACCAATCACATCGTGTGTCAGTTGGATGTGACTACATCTTACACATTACAACTAAGTTATAAATTGTTGTCCTAAAATATTAAGACAACTAGAGTGAATTTTCTTGGTTTCTCAGTGAGTTAAACGTTTTGAACTAAAATGTCAATTTTAAACTGATAATGAACATTTTGAGTTATATCGGTCACACCATGTGGAAGATTGAGGTTTGGTTGATTCTTGCACATCCAAAATGACTTATGGATTTTTTTCCTAAAGTATCAAAATAATCAGAATGCATTTTATCATTTTTCAATATGTCACTTGTTCTTTTTACTAAAATTAAGGTCTATTTTAAATAAAAAGACACACTTGGAGTCATACCAGTCACATAGTACATCATAGTGAGGTGTGGTTTATTACAACATGTCTTAAATTACTTATGGATCATTTTTTTGAAGTATCAAAACAATCAAATATATTTTCTTGTTTTTCAGTATCTCACTTGTTCTTTTTACTAAAATGACATTTGAAACTAAAAACACTCACTTTGAGTCATACCATTCACATAATGTGTTAGTTTTATGTGATACTAATTACTACACATCAAAAATAACTTATGAATCATTTTCATAAAGTATCAAGATGGTCAGAGTGCATTTGGTTTGTTTTAATTGAGTAGAACATTTGGAATTAAAATGGAAATTTTAAACTGATAATAGACACTTTGAGTCATACTGGTCACACCGTTCATTGGATTAAGGTGATGTTGATTCATATACATAAAAAATGACTTATGTATTGTTTTTAAAAACTATCAAAACAATCCAAATTCTTTTTCTTGGTTTTTAGTTTGTCATTTTTTCTTTTTATGAAAATTAATTTCAATTTTAAATAAATAGACACAATTGGAATTATACCTGTCACAATATGCATTAAATTGAGTTGAGGTTTATTCCTACATGTCATAAATGACTTAAGGATAATTTTCCTAAATTATCAAAACAATTCAAATGCTTTTTCTTGGTTGTGAGTATGTAAGTTGTGTTTTTTGTTAAAATATCATTAGAAACTGGAAACACACAATTTGACCCATACCGATCGCATAGTGTGTCAGTTATATGTTATAATAATTCCTACATATCACATATAATGTAAATTTTTTTCCCTAAATAATAAAGATAATTTAATCATGTTTTCTTGTTTTCAATGAGTGACACATTTTGAACTAAAATGTCAATTTTAAACTGATAATGGACATTTTGAGCCATACCAGTCACAATGTGTGTCAGATTAAGGTGAGGTTGATTCCTACATGTCTAAAATGACTTATGGATCATTTTACTAAAGTATAAAAACAATTGGAATGTTTTTTCTTGATTTTTAATATGTCACTTGTTCTTTTTACTAAAATTAATGTCAATTTTAAAGAAAACGAAACACTTGGAGTTGTAATGGTCACACAGTGTGTCAGATTGAGGTGGTATTGATTCCTACATTTCAGAAATTACGTATGGATCATTTTCCTAAAGTATAAAAATAATCCAAATTCGTTTTTATAGTTTTCAATATGTCACTTGTTCATTTTACAAAAATGTAATTTGAAATTAGAAACACACACTTTGAGTTATATTGGCCACATCATGTGTTTTTTTGATATGAGACTACTTCCTACATATCACAACTAACTTATGAATAATTTCCCTAAATTATAAAGATAATAAGAGCATGTTTGGTTAGTTTTTAGTGAATGACACACTTTGAACTAAAATGATAATTTTAAACTGATAACAGACACTTTGAGTCATACCAGTCGTATCATGCATTAGATTGAGGTGTGGTTGATTCCTACACAAAAAAATGACTTATAGATCATTTTACTAAATTATCAAAACAATAAGAATGAATTTTCCTAGTTTTCAGTATGTAACTTGTTCTTTCTATTAAAATTAATGTCAATTTTAAATAAAAAGACACAGTTGGAGTCATACCAGTCACATCATGCATCAAATTGAGGTGTGATTGATTCATACACATAAAAAATGACTTATGGAATATTTTCATAAAGTATCAAAACAATTCTAATTATTTTTCTTGATTTTGATTATTTCTCTTATTCTTTTTACTAAAATTAATGTCAATTTTAAATAAAAAGAAACAATTTGATTCATATAGGTCACACTATGTATTGGGTTGATGTGTGGTTAATTCCTACACATAAAAATGACTTATGTATTATTTTCCTAAGGTATCAAAACAATCTGAAGGTGTTTTTTGGTTTTTAGTTTTTCAGTTGTCTTTTTTACAAAAATTATTGTCAATTTTAAATAAAAATATGCACTTAGAGTCATATTGGTCACACCATGTGTCAGATTTAGATGTGTCTAATTCCTACACTTCCCAAATGTCTTATGTATTGTTTTATTAAAGTATAAAAATAATCCAAGCTTCCAATGTTACCTCACTTTCCATTGACTTTCTTTATCAAACTGCCAACACTGCATATTGAGTTGATGTTCTTAGCTAAAAAACATTCATCTACTATTTTTATTTTCAATAAATAGAAAAGTTTTTTAGATAATAACGTCAAATAAATATTCATTGTTGTCAGTTATATAAATAAAGGAAATTAAAAGTGTGGTAACATTGGTAGAAAGTAACATGTTATCTCTTTTGTGGCCTGTTGTAGATAGGTGAAAGCAAACTATGACCTCCCAAAAGATCTTTGAAGAAAAATAAATAAATATTAGATTAAATTGATAATAAAATAAACTTACAAATAGTATATAAAATGATGAAAAAATTAACTAAATAATTAATAGTAATTCACCTTTTTATGATGATTGTATACATTCTTGAATCATTTCCTTATTTTCATTATTTCAGTTGCAGCCTAGAAGTTCAATATTGCACAGGGCTATTTCTTTATGATCTATGTGAAAATTTTAAAAAATAATTATATGATAGAAATGATGAGGAAATTAACTAAAAAATTAGATTAAATGATGTGAAAAATAATTAAATAAGAAGTAGGAAGTCACATCTTCATGATATATGTGTACATTCCACTACAAGGTATGTTGCTGATTCATTTCCAAACATTTTTATTTCATCTTGTGAATACAAGGATCTTCTATAGTCATAGTATTATTGAAAAAATATAAATACACAAAGTATTAATAAATATTTTAAATTAAATAGTAATTATCTTCGAAAATATCTCTTCATGGATGCTAGTTTTTTTATGGTATATGATATATATCATAAATTTACAATCATAATAACCACAGTATTTTCCATTTATTTATTTCTAACATAATAGAAAAAATAATAAAAATAAGTAATTTGTTTTGATATGTGTTTAGATAGTGAAATCTTATAATATATACCCTGATACTTGTCCACTTATAGAAATTTTTAGGATCCTTGTGCGCATGGACTGTCCTCATGCTATGATTTTCACGATATTAAAACATCTCCCTATCATAATAGGATTCTCATTAAAACATAATATAAAATATATAACTTTAGGTTTAGTTATAAAACATTGTATGTAGAGTATTAAAAATTTAAAAACGTCATCATGCGTGGTTAGTTTGTTGGGTATCCATGCAATGAATCCAGAAAATAAATCTTTCGGATATCCAAAGTGACTGTAATGAGAATATAGTGTTTCATAAAGAAATAAAAAGTAATAAGTAATTAAATAAATGAAAATATATTTGATATTATTAAATTGTATAGTTTTACCCCCTGCATCGTTGGTATTAAGAAGAGTCTATCATCTATAAGTTTTCTTTCAAATGATTTCCCTAGTTTTCCCATTATTTCAACCATTTTTTATTCTATTTATTTTTGGTTTGTAGAAATTATGTGAGGACTAATGAGTCTTTATTTATTACCATGGGGTAATACCTTCAATTGGTATTCATATATACACCTCCAAAAAAATATGAAATGTATTTAGTCATAATTAAAATAGTATATCAGCTATTGGAAAAAATCATGAAAACACAACTCATGTATACATTTACAACTGAGATTTCTATCCATTCATAATTTAGGATTTCATTTACATTATCAAGATAAATGTAGTCTATAATGTCCTCTTAGTACATTTTTTCTTCAACATCAACTATGTGAGTAGTAACACTTTTTAATTTTATATCCACACCAACCCTCAATGTCAGTAAATGATGATATTGAACGAGTGGGGAAAAGGTGATTTATAAATATCTTTTGGATAGGTTGGTTGATCCTTTAGATAAGTTTAATTTGAACTTTAATTTTACCCCTTCCATTTTTCCTTATTTAATAACATTCATCGATTCAGACCTCGTTTCCTTAATTGTTAAAGTTTTAGCATAAAAAATAAATTAGAAATGAATACATCCATGTAGACATGTATTTTTACAAGATATGAAGACCATGCTACAAATATTCCAATATCTTGATCGACCTTATGAATTTCTACATCATCAACTGGAATAGGTATCTCGATGCTCGGCTAATGAGCTATGGTAATCCCCACTATCACATGACATGTTAGAGGTGGTCTATTTCATAGACCATATTCTTTGATATTGAACATGGAATCCCTCACAACAAGGATATGGGTGGGTGTTGATAGATATAAATCAAATTCATTTTCACCCTATATAATATTAGTATAGGAAAGGTTTGAGTGTCTATATAATTCAAATTTCACAAAAACAATTATGAGAATATTTTTTACCTCGTCTAAGAAAGATCTTTAAGGGGAATGGCTCACCTCAAAGATGGTGGGGGATGGGGTGGGATATTCATGCAATGGTTGTTCTTGATTTATTTCTCCTATTTTCCCCTATAACATTTTCTAGAAACTCAGTCTACCAATGAAATTTTTCATTAGGGGAAGCTAATTTTTATTTCATATCTTTAATCTCTTTATCTTTATGCTCATATTCTTTTATTTTATAAAAACATGTTTTGGGTGTAACCTAAAAAACCGTACCTCTAATGCGACCATACTATTTTGGGCGCTTCAAGAACACTGATAGTATATGTTCATATGGTACATGTGTTGACGATTCCTATGACTAATTTAGATAGAAAATATAGGAAAATAAGTGATCATTATTATGTAATAGGTATTTAAAGAATTTTTTTATTATGTCATATTTACACATGTTTCCCACACTTATTGTGTGTTTTCTTCAATTATAATCCCATATTTATTTACACATGCCTCTTTCCATAGCACATAATTTTGGATTAAAGTGGATTTGGATTTGGATTCATCAATCTTCATATAAACAAAGTAACATAATTATATTATTTTTCCATGTCACATAAAATTATTATAGTAGATTTAAAATACATACCAATTTTTTTCAAGTGAAGTGTACCCCATCCTTGCTTTACGGTAGGGGTATGTTTGTTTTTATACACATTCCTTATTTTTATCACTCATTTTATATTTCATAAATTAAAAATTATTAATAAAAATGATCAATACCTGTATTTCCAAACAATTTATTATTATCTACAATATATCTAAAAAGTTATTTTCCCACGATGGGAAGTAAACCCATCCCACAATTTTCATCTTATTAGGTGTGCATAGAAAATTAGTGGGTGTGGTATTATTTTCACTTTATCATATTTAAGATTAAATTTAATTAGAATTGTGAAAAATACTCTGAGAGTCTTTTTTATTAAGCATTAATACAAATTTATTATGGGAGTAATCTACTATAAATTCACTTTGCAAGGAATGATGAAGAGTAAGTCAGTGTTTAATTATTATTTTTAGTAAAATAAAGAAAGTATATCATAATGTTACCATAATATCTTTCTAAATAAATGTCTCCAAATATAACTATTGAACATGGCATTTTGGGGTTAACAGGATGTCCATGTACATTCCATCCAACCTCGAATTTTATGCCTTTACTTTTCACCTTAAATTTTTTTTCTAACACTGTAACACTATGACAATCCTTTTTTTTATGACTTTGTTTCTTTATCTTCAAACATTTTTTTGAGTTCAATATCACCAATATGTTGTTCCTTTGGATTGGAAGCATGGGCATGTGTATAAGGTTGTTGTTCCTCTACACTGGGAGTAACAGTAGGTTGAGAAACCTGTTGTTCCTTAGGATTGGGATCACCAACTCATGTAGAACTCATTATCTACTGAAGTGGATTAATATTTAATTTAGATTACATAAATGTAGTGGCGAACAGATAATAAAATGAGGTAACACAATTTATATTACAAAAAATATACAACCAAATTATTAAAATCTTTTTTAAAAAGGTTAAAGTGATATGACCGCTCTATCGAGTATCCAAATCCCTTCAACGTGGTCTCCTCTAACATACAAAACTCTATATATATTGGGAACACTACAAAATTATTACGACATCCTAATGAAAGGGTCATCCTTAGTTGAATTTTCATCTGACCTTTCAGTGTTTTTGGTTGATAATAAAATAATTGACCACTTTTGGTTTGTAGGATATGGAACATAAAATAATTTTACTTCATGTGAATCCATTATAAATGATTTATATTTGTACCCTTCCTTACTAAAATTCACTTTCACGAGTCCAAATTAATCTATTTTAATATAACTCATGTTATCAACTCACTTGCATTGAAAAATAAACACTTGCAATATTTTATAATCAAATTCCCATATTTTTTTGATGATGCCAAAGTATGAGGTATTCACATAAATTGGATTTATGTATTTAGTACCAGAAACATGCATCACTTCAGCCACAAGTGTAACACCACTATTTTTCATGGTACTGCCTTCATCATGTTCATTTGTATAGAATGTATAACTATTAATTACATAACCATTATAAGATAATACATACACACTTGGTCCTATAGATATCCATAAAAGTTTCTCTAAAATTGAATTTGGATTTTCATCTCACTCATTAAAAATATGGTCTCAAAACTATCCTATAAACTGTTGATTATGTGTATTTTTTTATCAATCTTTTATCCCTTGATGGATTTAAGTTCCTAAGAATTTATTTGCGGGTTTAAATATATGGGGAAAAATCTAATCTATTATACAAAATATAAAGGTGGTCTTACTCCTAATCAGTAATATTGATTGTGAAAAATATATTCTAGAAATTTCTTCACCCATAGGCTACCTAGTGTGATGATATTTTGGTAGACGAATTCTTTTCAGATCGAATCAGTAGTTGTTACAGAATTAAATTCATTTCTAAACAATATATCACTTCATATTACAACCCTATTAGATAATTCTATTTTTGAAATACCCTTTCCAAATATTCATATATCGTTCAATGGGGAACATCCATCTATAATGTACATGACCACATAGTCAAATATCTCTCATCAAGTGAACCATCATATCAAATAATTTTGGCTAGAAAAACATTTCTAATTCACATAATATGATGGAAATTTCATTTTATATAGTTGGAAATTTCAATGGGTCTATAACTTTACTGTATATAGATTTGAAAAGTAAACATAGATTGGTTAATGTATAGTAGACATTCTTGGGTAAAATTCAATATATAGCTACAAGAATTAGATCTTTCATCAAAACATGGAAGTCATGTGATTTCAGAACCTTTAACTTTAAATTATTCTTTGACATGATATTCTTGATATTAAATGAATACCCATATGGAAAATTTACATCATTCATGAAGTTGAAAAAGTAATATATATCTTTCCTAGAAAGAGTGTAAGAAGATGGAGGAAGAAAAGTCCATTTTTACCCTTCATTGGCACTAAATCTTCTCATATTCCAATGTTAATCATATCCAATATAGACTTAATTCCATCATTTATTTTTTCAGGTGCATTTATTAACATTCCAATGACACAATCATATACATTTTTTTCAATACACATAACATCAAGAAATTTTCTTACATTTAGACAATTCCAACATGGTAATTCAAAAAAACTGATCTCTTTTTCCAACCGGTTTTCATAATGTTTTTCAAAAAAGGTTTACCAAAATTGGTTTTTAAATCTTTTAATTTATCAAATAGTGGATCACCTGTTAGTGGATATGGTGTTTTACATTCTTCTAAATTCCCATAGAATGATTTCATCTAATATTAGTACTTATGTATTTAGGGTAGCAATCTGCGATGTCCTAGAAACATAATCTTTGATGAATGTTCAACCTAATTGACAGTGTACCTTATTCAAAAAGTGGACACCCTTGAGTTACTTTAATGATATATACTAAAAAAATTCCATATGTAAGAAAGTCATTTATCACAACAAGGCTCCCAATGTGAAATCTTCATTTCTGTGAGCATCATACAACATAACACTGGAATCCCACAATAATTTCAAATATTCGATTAATGGATACAAATTAACATCAACATCATTACTTGGTTGTTTTGGTCTAGATATAAGCATAGATAACATAATGTATTTTTGTTTCATGAATAACCACAATGTAAATTTATACTTTACCAACATAACTGGACATGTACTATGTGTGATTCTTTGAAAACCAAAAGGATTCAATCCATCCATAGATAACACAAGACGAAGGTTTCTCAACTCTTTTCCAAATTTAGGATACTCATGATCAATTATATTCCATTGAGGAGAGTCTTCTAGGTGATGAAGTTTCCCATCTTTATTTCTTGTATCCACATGCCATATCAATTGTCTTGTAGTCTCCTCACTTTCATATAGGCACCTGAACCTTGGAATGATTGTAAAGTACCATTCAACTTTCATAGGACCTAATCCATTTTTCTTGTATTGATAAGAAACATAATTTGGGCATTCTTAAAGTGATTTTTGATCCTTAGTAAATAGTATACAGTCATTTCGACAAGAATGTATTCTTTTAGAGATCATACCCATCAAATGTAACATTCATTTATCATCATATGTTCGGATAGGGAGCACATTACATTATGGGAGTATAACATTCAAGAGAGAAATTAGTTCAAAAAAACTAGTGTAACTCCATCCGTTACTACCTTTTAAATTATATAGCTTTGGTATGGTTGGAAATTATGTATATTCAGTGCAACTGGCATATAATGGAATATTTGTGAAACTATTTAACTTCTCAAAAAAATTTGAACAATCAAGAAGTTTAACTTCAATTATCATTGTCATTTCCTTAATACGGTATTAATCATCATTCACACCTGTAATCACATCCTAGATACAATATTCTTCATTTTTCAAACTTTTAATCATATCATATGATCTATAAAACATAGTTCTATCTCAGTCACTAGATACATTATCTTTTTCCCCATGTTTATTCCAACATTTATAATTTCGATCAATCCCAAGATAGATCAAGTGTTCTTCCAACTCATCTATGCTAATTAGCCTTGAATAAAAATAGCGTAAACATAGAAAAAGGATTTGAGAAGGGTCATAAGCATGATCTTTTTCAAACTCTATGAACTCTTTCACCCCATATTCATACTCTATTTTCATACGATTGGAATGCATCAATTATCTATTCATATCCATCCTATTTGATTCAGTAATATTAATATTTAACAAAATAAATACACAAAATGGGCCTTTAAAATAAATGGAACCCATCATTTCAATGTTTCAAATAATTTCATTATGATTTGGAGGAAATGGGTTATTGAATTTAATAAAATAATTGTTCCACTGGTTGTAGGTTTAATACTCTAAATTCATCCATAAGAGATGAGGGATGAGTCTCAGGAAAAAAATGAAATAATAACTATTTAGAAGATGAGGTTTATGAGGATGATAGTTATTATTTCATTTTTTTTCTGAGACTCATCCCCATATAATTTTACACAAAATCACAGAGAACATGCAAGTGTGGGGGACTCTCCTAATTTAGACCATGCGGGTTATGTTGGATGCAAAGTAGGTATAGGATTTTCAATTGGGTTAAATAGTAATTCACCTTTTGTAGGAGTGAGGCCATGATGGGTTGGATATAGTTAATAACAATCCCTTTCCATGGTATTATTATCAATCTATATTATGTAGGAGGTGAAGATATTACTAAGTAAAGGCTAAGGATTCCAGTGTTGGGTTATGGTTGCCTTATCTAAATCATTTCAATAAGGGATATGCATGATTCTGATGAATCATAGGGAATGAAAAAAGTTTATTAGTGTTTTTTGAATGATTTTTTAGTTCAAGAAAGATATATAATTGAGTAAAACTATCTTTTTTTCCACAAATTGTGAAGGTTTCTGGGGATCTAAATGATTTATGGTGAATGATGATTTATATAATTTAACTACAGGTTGAAACTAGAAAGAGTGGAATGAAGACAACAGATTGTAACGTCCTGGACCTGGATTCCATTGAACAGTGCCCCGATCTTGATTTTCCACATGGCCTCAAGCACATCTCCCTGATTTCCAGTGGATGCCGACTAGTGGTGAGGGCCTATGGAATATCTGTGGGGATATTATTCCCTCTTACGAGAGTGTAACACAATGGTAACAATATAAAATCAATAATTGATGTGGTAAATCGATGAAACTAGATAAAATCCAAATACATATATATATATATAATCCATAATTAATATCATATACAATTATGAACATGTCAGGTGTCTATAAAGAAGCCAAAAAAGGTATATAGAAAATTATACAATACATGTAACAAAATACCAAAATACCAAAACTATCCCAACTAACCTTACAAGCCTCATATCGGTCCAATGTTCCTATACTCCCAAGCATCAGTCAAAAACTTGTATCAGGGCACTTTCCCTTATCTATACACGTAGTCATATAATATTCTTGGGTACCAAATGAAGCCTGAGTAGGGTGTGAGATAAAATCACAACAGGCCATCACCAACAGTTTCTAATTCTATACAACTAGTGAATATATAATAATAATAGTGTGTAGGAAGTAATAGAATATGTAAAGGGAGTACTAAAAGTAAATAACCCATAAAGGTTTAGTCCTGTATCAATTTATAACCAAGTCTTGGGAGTTGGTGCATAAACGAGAATCCCTCGTAATGACATGTGATCATGAGATTCCTAACCATTCCATAAATATGGTATAGGAATATTATTGAATCCTAGCTCGTGTTTTGTCTTGGAAGACACGTCATATAAATAATTTCATTAATTATTCTATTAAAAACCTAATCTCATCCTTATCATTACTTATTTTTAATACAGGTATCTCTCCAGGAATAACATAAAGAAATCACCTGATAATCCCACCCTAGTCATTCATCACTAGAATCCTAGTATCGCTATAGGAGTGGTATAACATCATTAACATTTGATTCCATCCATAGAGGTCTACTAAGGAAGCCCAAGTGTCACTCATGGCCTATATAATCAACTACCCTTTGAGTCCATCCTTGGATGTCCAAAGGGAGTCCAAGTATCACTTGGACATATAGATAATCATCCCTCTGAGTCCATCCTTGGAAATCCATAAGGAGTCCCAGTATCACTCAGATTTATAATAGTAATCCACTATGATTCTGTACTTAACATTCCACTAGGGAGTCCAAGTGTCACTCAGGTGTAATCAAGGATGTATCTAAAGGAGTCTTTCCATGGCATTCTTAGAAGAACCCATGTGTCACCCAAGGAATATAAAAATCATTAATTAAAAATCATTTAATTATTCAAAGGTCATCACTGTGATCACTTCAATTTAATCTCACCTCAGATTATTGCTCAAGCATGGGAAAATCTTAGAAGGCTTAGCCTCTCAATTATCTCACATGGGCATTTAATTATAATAAGAAACTCAAGATTAAGAAATAAATTACATGGACATAACCTAGGGTCATGGTATTATATTCCCTTACTTCAAAAAATATAATTTACAATTCAATTCATCATTTAACATCCCATAGAAAGGGGTAAAAAACACACTTAAAATTGATCAATTCATATGCCACCCATGGTGGTCCAATTAATTAAACAATGAACCTAAGGGTTGGTTCCAATTCAAGGTTCATAACCCATAATCATTTGTCAATGAGTCTTGTTAATTACATAGGTCATGACTATCCATTTAAATCAAGGAATAAATTCTATTTCAAGGGTATCACTTGTAAAATATGACATGTGGTAGAATGAAATACATATAAACACCCTGACTTTAAGGGAAAATAATGAGACCACCTACCTATGTCTGTAGTAGAGTGCTCTTCAAGTATCAACTCCTGATTAAACTCAGATTGGGAGAAAAACGACGAACAGATGAAAACCCTGAAAATAAGGAATATTATCCTACACCTAAATAACATAACTGATAATGAGAAAAATGAATAATGACATAAAATTATTTGAGTACTCACCGACACAGATCCAATGAGACCAACGACACTCGATTCTGAGATTGGATGGAGGAGAGGGATCAAAAGCTATGATTTAGCTTCAAGAGGATCTCTCCACGATGCCCTTTTTCTAATGAAGAGGAGAGGGATAGATTTTAGGTTTTAAAATTAATTAATGGGAAAATGGAAATTTCACTAAAAAATTATTGGGATACATGGTTTGGCCACATGATTGGCTAAACTGCGCACCCACAGCGGTGCTAAGGGGGGACCCACATGGTTAGTGTGCACTGTTTTCCAATCTATGTGATTCAGCACTATTAAAAATTTTAAGTGCCTTGCATGGGTGTGTGCCTCCATCCACACTGTTTCCTCAAACCATACGCCCTATAGATCCCATATTTCTAGCCCCACACAGTTTTTGGTAACTGTGTGACCTACACTGCACTGTTTTTACTAACTGTGAGACCTGTCCTATTTTTCGAAAAAAGTCAGGCTCTGGGCTCTGAGAAAACCCTGAAGACCCCCGATACACCCATGAACTCAAAGGGTAAACAAATTAGTCCATAATTAAACATTTAAACTGAAAATTTATATAAATAAAAAGATGTTTCACCACAATAGAGAACCAAGTTCTTACAAACTTCCCCTATTAAAGAAATATATCCCCAAATTTCCCTTCCAAGGGTGGTGAAGCATAATTTTTGAACAAATCCATCCACTATGATCATAAAAAATCCTTCCACTCCTAGGTCCTATCATGTACATGGTCATGCTTCCATATCACCCATACTAAAGTAACTGACCGACTTTAGAAAACTTTTGTGTTACAATCCACAATATGAATATGATACTCCTCAAATGACACATCTACCTACAAATCAACCTCCTTGGGATGAAAATCATGAGATGGTCCTGAATGATAATAGTGTAGCTAAGATACTTGGAAGACATCATGCATGGTTGGTACCTCTGAGGTAAATACAACTTATAGGCTATAGGCCCGACTCTCTCCATAATCTCGAACGACCCAACATATGATGGTGAAATCTTACCTTGTATCCTGATCCTCCTTTGTCTCAGCCACAACGAGACAAGTAAAAGACCCAATCCCCGACCACAAACTCTAGAGGTCATCGATAGTAATCAGTATAATATTTTTTTCGATACAGTGTAGTAGCCATCCACTTCTAAATCAGTTGAACCTTCTCTATAGTCTCCTGCATGAGATGTGGTCCAAGCATAGTTGTATCTCCTACCACTAACCAGAATAGGGGTGATCTAAATAGCCTACCATTCAAAGCCTCAGAATTCTCCATCTTTATAGTATCCTAAAAACTATTGTTTTAAGGAAATTGAACCAGGGGTATGTGCCTCTCTAAAGAGCCCCGAAAATCCAGGACGCATGGATGCAACATGTCCTCAAGCACCTGTATCATGTGTTCTGACTATCCATTAGTATTAGGGTGGTATGATGTGCTCAGAAGTACCTATGTACCCAATTCCCTCTACAACCCTTTCCAAAACCATGAAGTGAACCGGGCATCCCTATATGAAACAATAGTATAGGGGACCCCATGAAGTCACACTATCTCTTGAATATACAACCTCCCAATATCATTTACTAAAAATGTCTCCTTAATAGGTAGAAAATGATCAAACTTTGTGAGCCTATCAAAAATAACCCAAATGGAATCATTTCCTCATGGTGATCTTGGTAACCCGGTCACAAAATCCATCGTGACATTATCCCATTTCTACTCAAGAATGGGCAGATGCTGTAAAAGTCTGACTGGTCGATGGTGTTTCTCGTTCACCTACTAATAGGTGTAAAAACTTATAAAGGAACCAATTACATCTCTCTTTATGCCTGAACACTGGTATTGGTGATTTAAATCCTGATATATCATGGTGATTCTAGAGTATGTTTCCCAAGATGAAGCATCAAAGTCTCATATAATCTTCTAGTGCATGTATTCTAAAACCCATAAATAACCATGTATAAGAAAAACTCCATCCTTGATTATAGTCCATCCCGGAGGAGGGTCCTCACCTTCCAAAATCTTTTATAGTATTAAGACCTTAGAATCCAATAGTTTCCTCATCCTCACTCTATTCAGAAGCATAGAGGTCACAACTAATGATGAAATAAAAGTCTACCCTAGATTTTCATGCACCTCTAAGTTCATATCAGAGAAAAAATACACAAGATTTCACTCGCTACTAGCCTCTTGGATTTCCTATATCTAATTTCTCATGCTAAGCGCATCAATTAGTGCATTGCCTTTACCAAGTATATAGGAAATATCAAATTCAAAAGACTATAGGTATTCAAGCCACCTACTCTGCCTCAAATTTAAATCACGCTGTTTAAAAATATACTTAATAATTTCATGGTCTTTAAACACCAAAAAATTATTTCCTAGTAAGTAGTGTCTCCAAAAATTCAATTCATGTAAAACCTCAACTAATTTGAGATCATGCATCAGATAGTTCCTCTCATGTGGCCTCAACTACCAAGACCCATCCTCCTTAACTTTATCTCCCTACATTAGCACTGCTCAAATCCCAATACATAATGTGTCATAACAAACAGTGTAGCTTCTTCCTGGTTCTATAAAAATCAGTATTGGTGATAATTTCAATTTATATTTTGACTCATAAATGGATGAATCACATGAATTTGACTATAAAAACTTAACCCCCTTATTATTCATGCCTGTGAGTGGTGCTATTTGGCATAATAAGTCTTTAATAAAATTCTTATAATATCCATCCAGCCCTAAGAAACACCACATATCAAAGAAATTATTGGGATGCTCCTAGGAAACAATATCTATCACCTTATCTAATTCAACTGATACTCCTTTCTCTAAGATAATGTGACTCAGGAAGTAAATTTGATCCATCCATAAGTGGAACTTTGTGAGATTAGCATATAACTAATGATCTTTCAATGTATCCAATATAATCTCAAGATATCCGGCATGGTCATTTTGAGTGTGATAATACACAAAGATGTCATCCCTGAATACCACAAAAAATGAATCCAGATAAGGATGGAAAGCTCAGTTTATCAGTGCCATGAAAACTGATGGTGCATTCATGAGACCAAATTTCATAACCAGATACTCATATAGACCATACTTGCTATGAAAGGTTGTGCGAGGTATGTATGATGGTATAACATGCACCTAATAATAACCTGATCTCAAATAAATCTTTGAGAAAACCCAAGTTCCTCAAATCTGATCAAATAGGTCATCAATCCATGGAAAGGGATGCCATTTCTTAACTACCAGCTAGTTCAATTTCTGGTAATCCATGTATAGCCTAAGGGTATCATCCTTCATTTTAATAAAAAGGCCCAACAAAACCCCATAGTGAAGTACTGGTTCATATTAACCTCTTTATCTCCAAATCCTCTAATGAAATATTAAGCGCCTGCAAATCCATCATATCCATCCTATAAGGAGGAATGGATACAGGTGTACATCCTAACACTATCTCGATGGAGAATTCAAACTCTCTCTTAGGATATAAACCAAAAAAGTCATTCGGGTAGACATTTATGAAATGAACAACCATTGGAGGGAAATATACCTGATGTATTCCCTAATAATCTAGATATAAAATCACAATATGTGTTTTCATATCACCTAACCCATGATTCTTAGGTCTAGCTCAGCTCACCTGGACATCCTTTTTACCCTTATGAATAAACTTTCTGCCGTCTGGTGATGTGAAGGTCACCCTTCGGTGATAGAAGTCAAAGAAAGTATGAAAGGGTACCAAAAAGTCCATTCTAAGAATGATTTCAAAACCTATCATCTCAAGTACAAATAGGTACCATACAAAGTGGCACCTTCTGATCTCAAGGGGGAACTCCTTGCACTGACGTACATCCTCCGTTAGAATACCTAATGGATTATCAAGCATTATAAAACCATCAGAACACTGAACAATGAGCCCAATTCACTCCACAACATACCCGGATATAAAGATATGAGAAGAACTTATATCGAAGATAGAAGATGCTAAAGTAGAGGCTACTAGAATAGTTCCTCTGACAGTAGAAGGTTTGGGATTCTGCTCATCAGGTGTCAGTTGCACTATGTATATCTAGCCTGATCCGTGACCCTGTGATACAACTTGGATTCCCTGAGAAGATATGATCTATTTTCACTGACAAGATGGGGTCTGACTACCACGACCAGGACCACCACCTCGGACTAATTGTCCAGTTGCACTCCAAATCCTTGTCTAACGAGAAGTTATAACCCTGCTCATACACATGGAGTTGGTGCAGACCCTATCTTGCTGGATGTCAAAGTAAAAGTTCTAAAAAAGTGTTGTATATGGCTCATCTTTCTATAGGATCGACACTCAACTGGGTCTCTCATGCACTGAGGTCTCATATGTATCGGTCTATCGCACCAGTGTAACCTCACCTAGCTACCTGAGTACGTTCTCTGGCTACTAATATCACCATGTGGAATCTCCAAATGACACTTCCTACTTTTGGACAATGTAGTACCAGATCTAGGTACTAAAACACCCTGGATCACACCCTAGCCTCTCTTAGGTTATGCTATGTGATAAGCACCTGATTCACTATTCTATAAATGGTATTCAACCAAAATAAATTCACTATGATCAGATGTCATACCTGAGACCATCCTCGATTCACCTGACTTTAGATAAATCATCACCCATTAGAATAGGTGTGAAGTGTTAGAGTTCTTAAAAATGGTCCAAATAATATATAACTTACAATACGTCAGGTTCTAAGTTCATGAACTATCAGGATCTATCATCCCTCAACATCACAGGATAAAATTAGTCATATAAGGCCATATGAAAATCCCTCTAAGCCATATACCAAGGATGATCTGTCTTAGTAATGACATCCCACCATATCTTGGTATAATCACATCACATATAAGTAGAGAGATTTACCATTCTCTTGGGAGGTGTCGTGAGATGCTTGAAGATAGATAGTATGGAATCTAGCCAGGAATCTACAGTATGTGGTCCACCATCCCCCAAAAACATGGGTGGATGTTACTGCTGGAACACATGCATCAGCTCATCCATAGATGTGATAGGTTGAAGTGTTCCCTAGAAATCTACATGAATCGAAAAAATCCCTCACTAAACTATGCCTCAACACCCGTGTTTAGTAAAACTACTATTTACATAGTTGGAAATATAGAAGGATCCACTGGTATCCCATGGACCATCAGCTCTAGAGCGTGATCATCTCCACCCTCCTGGAATATGACTAGAGGTCAACATGGTGGCATGTCTCTATAATTCCAAACATAAACCTCAGAAAATATTGACGGAGAATGATGATGTATAGAATTTAACTACAGGTTGAAACTGGAAAGAGTGGAAGGAAGACAATACACTAACACATGGATTTTATAATTCTATAATTTAGATACTTAAAAAAATCTACTAAGAAAAAAAATATAGCCTAGTTGAAATCACCTGGGAATCCACTTAAAGGTTGGATTAAAACTAGATATATGTTCCCATTATTTTTTCTTGGATCCGACACCAGTGCACATGGTAGTAGTGTAATTTATGATATTTGATTATATTTGAAGCATTGGATTTGAGTCGGTGGAGGATTATTTAAAATAAGGAACTGACCAACTGACACCAACTCATTCCTCACCATCCCTTAGGTTTGACTCTGCTCTATCACTATAATAGTGCAGTGTATGTCTACAAATAAATAATTTGTTAGTCTAGTGACCTATCAGTCATTTAAAATTTAAATTTTTAAGTTGAAAATTATAATGATATCAAAATAAAATTTTGAGTGTGCCGCTAAACTTGAAATAGGTTGGTTACCTTGGAATAGAAATTTTGAATAGTATTTGGCTCAAGAACAATTTATGAGCATGATTTTTAAAACTTGTATGGTCAAGGAATGGGTAATGTAACTTTACACAATCCAAAACATGATTAGTTATCCATGTGGGTTAACTATACAAGCCTATTTTTATTCAATATTAAAAAAGCATACTGATATTTTTTGTTACGTGTTATCAATTTTAAACCCCCTCTCTTGTCCTTAAACACCAATTTATTACCCTAAAACATCTTTGACCGAGTTTACATTTTTTATAGAAAAATTGTAAGAGATTTACAACATTATTTATATATTGAGATAAATATACATGAGATTAAAGGTATAATAATTTATAAAGAATAAAACTATAATTTTATATTAATTTATAAATATAGAAAACTATAAAAGTATAAATAAAAAATAAAATTTTATATTTAAACTATATATGTAAATATGATATACTATAAAATTTATAAAAAAAAATACCAAAGTATGTAACCACAGTGAGATATGTATGTTTGAATCTAGAGTTTACATAAATCCAAAATTTACTAAGAACCTTCAGCTACTTTAAAGTTGAAAATAAATAATCTTAAAATTGGTAGCCATCATCAAATGAAAAAATAATTCACACCTAGAAAATAGAGTATGATATCCTAAAGACTAATTGTACACTATTAATTAAGACTTAACTGGGATATACTAGAAATAATGAAAAACATAAAACCATTCATTCATGTTTCCTGATTCAAATCAAATGATCCTAATACTGACCACTGGATAACACCAAATACAACTTAACAAGATAAAAAAACCTTTGCAAGAATCCATTTTTCTCTTAAAATCTCCAACTTAGAACTAAAACTTTAAAACTCTAATTAAAAAATAAGTACCCCAGTGAATAAATTTTAACTCATTTGAAAAACTAAAACCTTATTTTACACTACGTTATAAGTTAACATTTCAACCTTTCTTCTAGAGAGTTAATTTTTTTATAAAAATTGAATTCTATTTCAAAACATTTTCAAAATTCAATGATGAAATTGAACATTTTAAAAAAAAACCTCATGAAATTCAAAATCCATTTTCAAATAACCCATCCAAACATATAATGATTGCAAGTACACTGTGGAAACTTTTCATCTTATTTAAAAAAAATTAAATTCATTTCACAATTCCACCATAAATTAAACTCCATATTCCATACTAGGGGAGTTCAAATAATTTATAAATACCCTACTCATTTTCAAAATAATATCTAAATTTCATTATAAAACCATCACATTTTGAAAATACAAATGGATAATCAAAATCTATTTACAACTAAACCATAAAATTTGGATTCAAAATTAAAAAATTTCAAGAAACTTACATTTTCACCCAAAAAACATTGCAAACATTTTACCTATCCAAACATTCAACATTAATTTATAAAATTTCATACCATAAGAAAATATTCAAATATTTATTTACTAAATTCATTTTATTCACCGTTTTAACATCATCCATGACATACAGAAACCACCTTTGGTTTTCAAAACATTTCAAAATCACGTCTAATAAGAACCCATACGACAGAACATTTTTGGGAACTAAAAAGAGTTTATAAAACCCCACAAAAAATATTAATCATTTGATTTTATAACATGGTTTCATGATTTACTAGCCCTAATCCTTCACACATACACTTCGTCTATGTTATCAACGATGGGGCCCTCCCACAACCGCTCAAATTTACATAGAGAACACACCTTCCCTCATGGTATGGTTTTCATGTGGGAAATAGGAAGCAAGGGTGGTGTGATGTGGTGCAGGGATTCTTGTGGTGTAGGGGTGGTGCGATGTGGTGAAGGGGTGTCATGTGGTGCAGGGATTTGTCACATGCCTTAGATTAGATAGGAACAATTTTTCAGGGAACTCACTGAAGAATGAGAGTGACATCAACAGTAGGTTTCAGCGAGAACAGTGAGAGTGGCGACACGACAGAAGTAAGGTTCCACAATAGCTTGAAGGTGTGTGAACGAAGCCCCCCAGTTAGGGTTCTTTTATAAAATCAAGTAATGATTTTATCCGCGCTTTCTAAAAAGCACTGATAATGTGTAGTTTAATCAGCGCTAAAATAGAAAGCGCTGATAAAACTACTCTTTATCAGCGCTAAAATTCTAGCATTGATAAATATCTAATCTTAATAATTTATTTACATTATTATATATATTTATAAAATTATATATATATATATATTTATAATTATAATTATAAATTAATATATTTAAAAATATTTTTATATGTTTATAAAATTATAATAAATGTATTTATTGGTAATTTTATAATTATTTAAATATGTATGTATTTATTTATAATTATAATTAAAAATAAATATGTTTATATAAATATAAATATATAAATATAAATATATAAATATATAATTATAAATATAATAAATATATTAATTATTTAAATATAATATTATAATATTATAATTATTTAAATGTATATTTATATTTATTATTATAATAATAAATATATATATATATATATAAAGTATTTATATATAATTATAAATATAATAAATATGTTTATTTTTTAAATATATTTATTATAATTTTATAATTATTTATATATATATATATAATTTCATAAATACTTTTTTTTATAAAAATTATATATTTATTATTGTATAATTAAATATTTAAATTACAAAATTATTCCAAAAATCATTTAAATAGAATAATTATATAAATTTCAAACATATTTTAAATGTTAAAACTTAATAAATAAAAACAAATAAATATTATTCTTATAAATTACAAACATATTGAAAATATTACATGTATATATAGTAAATAAATATTTGTATCAATAAATATTACAAAATGATTAAATATGTTTTCGACATTATTAAAGAATTTATAATAATAAATGGATAAATTAAATTAAATATATTAAAAAATTAATTTGTAACATTTACGTGAATTACAATATGTACACATATGCATGTACACACACAATATCTCAAACATGTGATGATGATATTGTTATCCACCTTCAGATGTTTGTCGTGTGTGGAAAATCAGATTCAAGGAATGTTTTTTACGGTGGAATTAAGGAGGAATGTGATGAAATCCCCTCAAATATGGTGATGGGTTCAGAAGAATTGGGCCTTGTGCGGGCACTGATGCCAGATTTGTAACAATGACGGTGAGTTATGGGGGCGGTGAGGAATCATCCAACCAATCTTGAAGATCTCTGATCAGAGGCTAATGATGAACTTAGGTGGATGGGTGCAAGTTGAAAATGATATGAGGAGCAGGCTTAGGACGGACGATCATGACAGAGATGTCGTATGGCATGGAGATCTTGGGATCCCGGTAACGGTGCGATATGGTCATTGGCTGGTGATTCGGTGATTTGTTGGTGTGAGGATGATAACCCATACAACAATAGTGACATTTCATGGGATCCTAGTGGAAACATCACCTTGGCGCTTTACCTCGATGATGAGGACTTCATGCAGGTGCTTTTTGACATGGATGGTAGTCGGGATCGACTGATGGATAGAGATGTCATGATATGGGGTGACCTAGGAGTAAAGTCTCGTGTTTTTGAACTGGGTTAAAATACATTTTTTAACTTTTTCATTTACTTCACGGTTCAGTTTTTAAAACCAAGCTTCGGAAATATTTTTTGCGATTTGGGATCTGTTAAAGTGTTGATAACGGGCTTGGGTAAAGGCTCAAGAAGTTTCCCAGATTGTAGGATGAGTTTTGGGAGAACCAGACCAGGCAGTGACGTTAGCATGGGCTGCGCACAATAAGTCAAACCGTGCAGGTCTGTCATGCATGATAAAATAAGTGTCTAATAGTGGACGCACAGTCTGTCAGACCGTGTGAGTCAAATAGTGCGGTCTACCCAATTTTGAGTTTCGAGTTAAATTTAATTTAATTTAATTCATGGTTGAAAGAGGAATTTAATTAAATAACTTATTGGGGGTTTTATTTAATTAAATTAAAGTTGAAAGAATTTAATTAAATGACATTGAGATGGAGAAGTTATTTAATTAAATTAAAATGAAAATTATTATTATTTTTTAAATGATGATGATTTGGAGTCTTTGTATAATTAAATTGAGATGAGAGGAATTTAATTAAATGATATGTAAATGAGGAGTTGGGGGTCATCAAAAAAGGGTAATATTAAATGGTAATATTAAATGATGTCTAAATGAGGAGTTGATGTTTCATTTAATTAAATTCAACGCAAAGAGAAATTTAATTAATTAATGTGAAATAGATATTTTATTTAATTAAATTTAAGGTTAAGAAGATTTTAATTAGTCGTTGCAAAATGGGGGCTATTATTTAATTAAATTTTAGGTTGATAGAATTTAATTAAATAATTTTGATGAGTTGGAGTTTTTAATTTAATGAAATTTTGTTCATATAATTTAATTAAATAAAATGAATTGGAGAAATTATTTAATTAAATTTAGTTGGAACAAATTTAATTAAATGATGATTAATGATGTGTCAGAAATTTTTTAATTAAATTATATTGAGATAATTTAGTTAAATAATAATGAGTTGGAAAATTTATTTTAATTAAATTATCTTGGAAAGGAATTTAAATAAATTGTGTGTTAAATGTGAAATTGGAGTTTTATCTAATTAAATTTAAGGTTAAGATGAATTTAATTATTTTATGAAAAAATAGGGTTTTATTTAATTAAATTATGTTGAGAGAATTTAATTAAATAATGATGTGTTGGAGAATTTATTTAATTAAATTATTTGAAAAATAATTTAATTAAATGATTTGTTAAATGTGGATTTGGGGTTTTATCTAATTAAATTCAAGGTTAAGATGAATTTAATTATATGATGAAAATGGTGTTTTATTTAATTAAATTGTATTGACAGAATTTAATTAAATAATGATGTGTTTGAGATTTTATTTAATTAAATTCGTTATAGAATAATTTAATTAAATGTTGTGTTAAATGTGGAGTTGAGGTTTTATCTAATTAAATTCATGGTTAAGATGAATTTAATTATTCGATGAAAAATAAGGGTTTTATTTAATTAAATTTTGTTGAGAGAATTTAATTAAATAGTTATGTGTTTGAGAATTTATTTAATTAAATTAGTTGGAGAGGAATTTAGTTAAATGATGTGTAATTGGGGGGTTGGGGTTTATCAAAGATGTGTGATATTAATGGGTAATAATAATAAGATGATGGTTGTTATTATTATTATTATTATTATACTAATTATTATAATAAAATAAGGAATTTAATTTATTTATAGTGAAAACAATAGGGAGAGGCGCCCAACATAGGTGAGGCGCGACCCCTCCCCTCTCAACTCTCCCATGGGTGGCGCACCACCCATTCCTCTCGGCTCCCTCTCTGCGCGTCGGTTTCTCCAGGTATCTTCATGGAAATTATCCATCTCATCGAGGAAATTCCTTATCCTCTTGTTTCATTCTTCGCACCAGTCATCTCGTATCTCCTTTTCCTCATCTCCGTTAGGTCGAAACCCAAAGGCCAGGGATTTATTCAGTTTCTTCCTTTATTCCGATTCTTGGTGGTGCAAATGATGTCTCGGGACCCGTTGGTCCATATTCTGATGATCGTCGCCAAAGGAAAAAAGACTCAGCTTGATTTGGTTCACCGCCATCATATTCGAGTAAGGCTATATACCTGATAAATGATTTCACACCCCTTGAATTAGGTGCTTATAGTGTAATTGGGTTGTAGTTGATTATTTTGGTGTGTGTTGGTCCCTGCCACACTAATTGTGAGTGCTAGTTGTTGCTTTTAGGTGTTGTGATCCATTCCAAGTACACGTGTACTGACTGACTGAAAATTATTTTTTATTATTATACAAACACTTTTAAGGAGAAAGTGAGAAACCTAATATGGCATCACCACATCACCACGAAAAAACATACAAGCACAATGACTGACAACCATTCATGCCTTCAAACTGACAAACCATCACAGTTGGAGCCAAAGTCACCAAGGAATGGCCGGGGTACCACGAGCAGGGGAAACAAACGTCACGAGAGCTAGCCAAACCTCAGAACCGGTCATCGCGAAAGCCCACCGGTGCGACCATTGACACCAGACCAAATCCACAAACCCGTCGGCAGACTCCATTCAGATTCCGCCCAACCCTCCAGCGAAGTGAGATGGGCTCTGAAAAGAACACATCCACAAAGGAAGACGAAACGATCAGAGCAAGGAAGACCAGGCCATCCTAACACTGCACCCAACTCCGCAGGTAACTGCAGCACAACCTCGGACCAGACGCCACTCGGCAAACCCTTTTACAACATCTCTCAAGCAGTCCAAGAGATCGGAGAAGATTCAAATCATCATCATCGTAAATTAAGCCTCAAGAACCACTCCATAAAATTTATCACACCCCATATTCACTACCAAAGAAACACATAAAACAACTCAAACCCCATAAACATCATTGCAACACCCGTCACCACCCATAACCCTGCACAAAGAGACCACATCAATCCAACCATGGTACCCCAGCCAGAACTCAAAGCATCCGGCAGAACAACCCCAACGTCGCAGAACTAGAACACAATCCCTGCGCGATCGGTTCATATTTTGAGTTAGTAAGTTTTGGATTGGCCAAATTCATTTAGGTAGGGTTCTAAACTTTGCCTAATTAATAAAATGAAGTTTATTTATTTATTTATTTTGATAAAGTTTAATGAAATATTGGATTAAATTTTTTATTGAGAGAATGAGATGATTAATTGTGAATTAATTTTATGCTTTGAGGTAGTAAAATAGATAATTAATCAGTCAATTAATTATGAGTAATTAATTTGTTTAAGTTGAGATAATTAATTATGAATTAATTATGTACTTTGAGATGATAATTAATTGAAGGATTAATTATGAATAATTAATTTGTTTAAGTTGAGATAATTAATTATGAATTAATTACGTGATTTGAGATGATAATTAATCGAGGAATTAATTATAAGATATTTTTTTTTTAAGTTGAAATAATTAATTATGAATTAATTATGTGTTATGGTATGATAATTAATCAGTGGATTAATTTTGAGATATTAAATTGGTTAAGATGAGATAATTAAGTATTAATTAATTATTTTCTTTGAGATAATAATTATTGGGGGATTAATTATGGGAAATTAAATGGGCTAAGTTTATATAATTAATTATGAATTAATTATGTGTTATGATATTGTAATATAGATAATTAATCGGGGGATTAATTATGAGATTTTGATTTGTAGATAAGATAAGATAATTAGTTTGTGAATTAATTATTTGATATAGAGATGGTTTCCTAGAGATAATTAATTTATGAATAAATTATGTGGTATTAACATGGTTACCTTGTGACTAGTTAAATGTTGAATTAACTAGAGTAATTGTTGTGAAAGTTGATTATTTAATTAACTGGAGTAATTGTTGTGATAAATTAATTTTTGAGTTAACTAAATGACTTGTTGTGTTTAACTAATTTTTGAATTAGTAATGATATTGATAATGATAATTAATTAATGAATTAATTATTTCATGAATTGGTGAATGGTAACATAGTCATTCATGGGTACGTGAGTATGGAATGGTAACATGGACATTCATGGGTGCGTGAGCATGGAATGGTAACATGGACATTCATGAGTGAGTGAGTATGGAATGGTAACAAGAACATTCATGGGTGCGTAGGTATGGAATGGTAACATAGACATTCATGGGTGTGTGATTATGGAATGGTAACATGGATATTTTTTGTGTGTGGGTATCGAATGGTAACATAGACATTCATTGGTGTGTGAGTATGGAATGGTAACATGGAAATTCGTGGGTGCGTGAGCATGGAATGATAACTTGGAAATTCAAGGGTGTGTGAGTTATGGGATGATAACATCAATCAAATGGGTGAAATATAAGAATGGTAACATGCTCATTCTTTTGTGTGGTTAAACAAAGAATATTAAATAATGTGATAAATAGTTCATTATACATTATTTTTATATATAGTGTTCCTATTCAGAATCGTATTATGGCTATGAGCCGAATAAAGTATTGTCTTCAGGTGTCCCTTTGGAACCTGGATGTATTGTTGGTTATTTATTCAATTATGTTATTGTCTTGTTATATCTGCACACTGTTTGTTATGTCACATTATCTAGATTGAGATATACAATTGGTGGTACCAGACTACTGAGATGTATATCTCACACCCTATTTGGGCTGCCATTGCACTGGGGTACCCCGAGTAGACTTCTTGTTTGCAGGACTATGGACCTTTGCTTGTGGTTGTTACTTGTACTTGGGAGTTAGGAGCAAAGGACTGAGCCAGAGATTGGGATGCTTGTGGATATCTCCCTTGGGGCTTTGATTCTTTTCTTTATTTCTATTTTGGAATGTAAATAATGTTGTTTTGTTAACTACTTTCTAATATTTATCACCATGACATGCATGCATTGTATAAACTGGAGTTGGCCATTTTCATTATTCAGTTGATTATTTTTTTATCTCTACTTCTACTATTGTCTGAGTTTATTATCTATTTCCATTGTGCACTCTCAATATGAGGGTATAGTCTCCCCACTAACTATCCATAGACCCTCACTTCTATTCAGCAGCCTCTGGTGTACGAGGAGAAGTGCTTGAGGTCATGTGGTGACTGGTATGGCTACCGGTTTGAGGGTAAGTCGGGTCGGGACGTTACAAAGTGGTATCAGAGGAAAGTTCATGTTTTCATTCTTTTTTAATTTGTCTTTCTGTTTTGGGTTGGTATACAAGAGATTAGGAAAGTTTCAGCACTCAGTTAATAGTCATGTTTGGGACTGATCACCCCATATATGGGAAATGACCAAGTGGCTATGGATGAGAATTGATGTTTATACGGCTTGAGATTACAGTTGATGTGATTTCACCTTGAGTGACTAGTTTATTTTCCACTGCTTATTGATTTTGAGAATTTTGAAAAAAAATCTTGGCCTAATATGATAAGGAAATTCAATTACATGCATCATCTTAGTCACTTATAGATTCACATGCCATGCATATGACATGCCATGTAGTTTCATTAGTAGGATTCCTACTAATTTCGATTGTGTGCCTCGAGTGGAATGTCATGTGTTGATCTGCTTTGGCATGCCTTCTTGTATAACATGTTTAGATGATTATATACCATGCTTCTATGTTATAACGTGTTATTGTGTTACTTCTTATGATAACATGCTAGAGATTTTTTTTATGTGTAAATAGTTTCATGAGTGGAAATTGATTGATTTCATTTACAATAGGATCCAATTTCAGTTATAAGGTATATGGGTACCTTATAATTGGGAAAAGGGTAAACCATGTATTGGAATAATTGAAAAAAGGCTTCTAAAGTTAAAAATGTTAAATGGAAATTGAATTTTATAAATGAGATCCAAATGCTAGCGGTAAGGTGTATGGGTGCCTTATCGATTGGTAGATGGTCACCCATGTGACTGAGCCTTGTATAACCATAATGTGTTTGAAAATGATTATAAATGTAAAACTGTTGATTTTGTTTAATGAACTATTGTGGGTTGCTTTTTGAAGAACCTATATTAGAATAAATGGGACCCTAGGAGGTTGACTCTATATTAAAAAAGAATTTAGATGCTAAATTTCTTGTTTAAAATGAAATGAAACTAAATGTAAAATGTTTAAGGGGGGAGTTTTCTTTGTTCCCACTGTGAGCTTTTTGATGTTGGTACTGTTTAAGTGTCATTGTCCCTAGTAGTAATTTTGGGTTTTAAAGAATGACATCTATATTTTGAGGGATGTTTGTGGTATCTTGACTCTTGGTTTAGGAATAAGGATTAAATAATTCTTGGTTTAGTAGGTTATACAAGCCTTGGACATGGTCATCCATTAAAGATATTATCAGTTTAACTTTGGAGTAGAGAAATTGGGGTGTTAACATAAGATCATCCCACTGCTCAGGAGGACTTTTTGGGACTTAGGTGTTTTGAAACGCCAGTCGGTTTAAAATTTCAGCATTCATGTGAGATGTTGAAGTGTTGATCATGGTTTTTGCAACATCACACGTGTGTTTAAGGTGTTTCTAAAATATCACACTTGGGAATAACTAGTCTTTTCTTTCCATGACATGGACACTCCTAAGGTGGGTAGTGTCACATCGGTTCTGGTAAATGTGTCGGTGCTTTCTTGGTAGCACAACTTGATAAGGTTGGCTGTGTGAGAAATTTTTTGGAAACTCAATTTGTTTTTTGAATATTTTTAGTGGCATTCTTTGAATGAACATAAATGCCTTGGGTGAAATAGGCATCGAGTTTTGGTTGATGACGCCTTAGAAGGTAAAGCCGCACTTTCCGTAAATAGTTGACTGGTGATAGTTTGTTCAAACTTCTTGGTGACTTAGGTTTACACTTAGTGTGCTCTTCTGATTGAGACATAAATTTCCCATATCTTGACCTCATCCTAGAGGCCCTCAGATAGTGTTAGTCTTACACCGTGCTAAAGTTTTAGAAGTTGTTGGTATTGATAAGTAGTTCTTATCTGGGTGGTACATGGGATATTTAGATCTATGGGTTATTCCTTTTTCGTGATGGGGAATGACAGTTTTAAAGTATACTTACGATGTGTTGGCTTGGGAAGGTCATCGGAAGTTGGGTAGTACTTTCGTATACATGAAATTGGTGTTGAAATCGTTTTAACGTCGCCAGTTTAATGACGAGTATGGGTTTCATGGGTCGGCAATGTCTTTCAAGGAAAGAGTCATGGCTTGAGGTTCTAAAATGGTTAAAGGTGTGTTGGGAATTTGTGAATGCAACGCGATCGTTCAAATGAGACTTCTTGACCTTGGTGGGTTGGTTGGTGTTGTAGTATCTCCTGATGGCTTCTCAGGGATGCGAAGTTTTTAAGGTGGGTAGATTGTAAAGTCCCATGTTTTTGAACCAAATTAAAATAAATTTTTTTTGTACTTTTTCATTTACCACACGGTTCAGTTTTTAAAACCAAGATTTGGAAAGATGTTTCATAAGATAGGATCTTTTAAAGTGTTGATAACGGGCTTGGGTAAAGGCTCGATGAGTTTCCCGAATAGCAAGATGAGTTTTGGGAGAACTGGACAGGAAGTGGCATTCGCACGGGCTATGCACAATTAGTCAAACCATGCGTGTCAGTTGTGCATGATAAAATAGGTGTCCAGTAGCGGATGCACGGTTTGCACACAGTCTGTCAAACTGTGCGAGTCAAATCATGCGATCTACCTAGTTTTGAGTTTCGGGTTAAATTTAATTTAATTTAATTCATGGTTGAAATATGAAATTAATTAAATGTGTTGTTGGGGGTTTCATTTAATTAAATTAAAGTAAATATATTTTAATTAAATGACATTGAGATAGAGAATTTATTTAATTAAATTGAGATGAAAATAATTAATTTTTTTAAATGATGATGATTTGGAGTCTTTATTTAATTAAATTGAGATGAGATGAATTTAATTAAATGACATGTAAATGAGGAGTTTGGGGTTATTAAATAAGGGTAACATTAAATGGTAATATTAAATGATGTAAAAATGAGGAGTTGAGGTTTCATTTAATGAAATTCAAGGTAAAGAGTAATTTAATTAATTAATGTGAAATAGAGGTTTTATTTAATTAAATTTAAGGTTAAGAAGATTTTAATTAGTCATTACGAAATGAGGGTTATTATTTAATTAAATTTGAGTTTGAGAGAATTTAATTAAATAATATTGATGAGTTGGAGTTTTTAATTTAATTAAATTGTGTTCAGATAATTTAATTAAATAACATGAATTGGAGAAATTATTTAATTAAATTCATTTAGAACTAATTTAATTAAATGAATATTAATGAGGTGTCAGTATTTTTTTAATTAAATCAAGTTGAGAGAATTTAGTTAAATAATAATGAGTTGGAAAATTTATTTTAATTAAATTCGGTTGGAAAGGCATTTAATTAAATGATGTGTTAAATCTGGATTTGGGGTTTTATCTAATTAAATTCAAGGTTAATATGAATTTAATTATTTTATGAAAAATTGGGGGGGGGTTTAAAGACCCGACCCCAGTTTCCCAGAGGTGGTGTATTATTTTATTACATTTTCATATAAACAAGAAATAAAATCCAGAAGGATCGAGTAGTTTAGTAGTTTTAGAAAACCAAGTACATACATAGGTTCAACATTACAACTTGAAAATAAATACAACATATAAGTTTTATTGGGAACATCCACAACTCTAAGTTTATCCCTACAAATCATTCATAATAAACTCATTCATGTCCTGAGAAAATGAAACATATGAAAGGGTTGATCTAAAATGCTTAGTAAGGGTAATAAATACAGTGGAAGATATCATATATATAGACATGAGGCATGGTGAATAATTAAAAATACTTTCCCTTAAAAAAATCTTGAACATTATATGGTAGGATTAAGAGCTGAAAAAACAATTCCACAATAAAACTTAATCACGGGCAATCTACTAGTCTAATAACCACATGAACTATCAATACTAGTTTCATAATGAGGGAATTCATAATGCGGGACATCATACCCATACCATCAAAGGATCGTTTCAAGACCATAAATATCCATTTTGTCAAGGCCTCATTCCAAGACCATAGTTTGTCTCATGAGACCTACCGATGCACCGAGGGGCTATAGAGGGCCCCACCCGACACTTAATAAGTCCAATTAATTCCTCATATTAATGAGGATAAACATGAATAACATATACATTCATATTTAAACTAACATATGAAATGTAAATAACTTTCCCCAATCATTTAACATAAACCTTAACCATTCAGAGTAATGTGGTGAATGGTATTCAAGATAGCACATCCATAGTTAAACTAATCAAAAACCCTTAAAAATATATTTTAGATGATATCATAAGATATATAACTCCATGAAGTAAAATATTCAACAAGTATGTTGACATAAATTAAGATACTTTTAAATGATACCATTGAAAATTTATTGTGGAAATAATCCTTAAACATACCAAAGTGTCCCATAACACCTTGAAACATTTAAATCATAATCCATTAGAATATCATGATAATAAGGATACTTTTGATATGATATAAAAAAATTTATTACATACACCACATGTAAGGAATAAGTGGTGAATAAGGCATACATCTCATAAAAGTTAAAGTGAGACGAGAAAAATCCTTTTTTACTTTGGAAAGAAGAGTTCTTTTGAAAAATAATTTGTATTTGTCATGATATCAGATTTTTAAACATTTATATCCCAAAAAATAAGAGGTAATAACATTTAAATTATATTTGAGGCATAAATGATGTCCCACTGAGGTGAAATTGTGTAAAAGAGTTTTTAAAGAAGCTTTAAAAGTAAAACATATTAGTGCAGTTTAAGGAAAATATTAAAGGATTTTAAAGCGCAAAGGCATGTATGCTTTCATAAACCCATAACTGAAACAAAATATATTTTTCATGTTTATTTTTTTTATTTTTTAAAGATAAATATGTCTTAAAACAGATTATAGAGTGAACTTCAACATAGGTAAGAATTTGAGAAGTTCCTTGAATTGGGCTTGCATTTCGAAACAATTTTTTGAAAGATTCTTATAAAACATGTAAATCCCATTAAAATAAAGATTTATTATGATTGGTACACATATATATAACATTAAAAAATAATTTATGATGAGTAAATAGGAATAAATAATAATTTCCTTGAGGTGAGTAGATAATAAGAGAAATCTGAATGAAAATGGAGGTTCGGGTAGAAAATACTTAACACTTTGTAATAAATTGAATCGTATGTCCCAAAATTAATAATCATAAAATGATACATTTAATATAATTAAAATAAATAGATTCATGATATTAAGAATCAATGGTCATTATACATACCCCATACACAAGTATTAGTAGTGAATATGGAATATCTAACAAAAATGGAAGTGAGATGAAGAAACCCTTACATTAAGTCTGAAGGTGTTCCTCACTTGATCTTAATGAAACGAATAATCAAATTTTTGTTTATAAATTAATTATTAAAGAACCCCCTCTACATTTAATTTATTTATTATTACCTTATTAGTTTCATTCATAGTCTTTTTATGGGTTAAGAGATTCAATTTCATTGTTTGGGAGCGTTTTCTTCCTTGGTTTTCATGATTGGATTACTTATATTCAAGTACGGATAAACATGTAGAATGAAAATAGTTGTCCAGAATTGAAGTTATATGTTTTTATTGAACATACATAATATTACATAGTTATAAAATTAATTTGGTTATTGGGAGTGAAGATGAATCATTATATAAAACTTTAATGATAATTGTTTGGGTTAATTAGTGGTTTTTGATCAAAATGAACTTATTTTGGTTTATAAATTAATATAATGTATAAAAGAATATTATATAAACTTATATAAGTTATATTATATGTATTATATTTTGTTTCAACTATAAAAATTATTTCATTACCAGAATTTAAGACAGTAATAGAAATTGAAAATTCGTCATCCTTGAATGTGATAAATTAACACATCTCATATAGTGTTTTTATTTTTTGTATAAAAGAATGGGAAAGTAGATATGATGATGAATTATTAAATTATCAAAAAAAAATTACACTACATGTAAGTTACTTGAGTTATCATAACATTTTTATGAAAGGATGTCAGGAAATAAAAATAAAAGAAAAGTTGAGAAATCCCTTACGAAAATTCGGCAGCCTAACGGCGTCACTTAAAAATTCAAAAAATATTTTTATGAGATAAAAAGGGGTATATCATCATTATTAAATAATATTTAAAGTAAGGGGTATATGAAATGACATATACCATCATAATATAATTGAAATTAAAAGATAATAACATAATAAGAGTGCTTGAAAAAAGAGATAGATTTTGAGACAAAAAATATGCAGCATAACAGCTATGAAACATGGTTTTAGAAAACATTAAAAATAGTGTGTAAAGGGTTAAAAAATTCATAAAAGGATAATAATATAGTTTAGGGATAGAATAAAATGTAAATAATAACATGGTAAGAAAATTTGAAATACATACCACATAAAAGAGAACTTGAATGGAAAAGAGAAGTTGAGAATTCCCTTACCTTGTAGAGTAACTCCTAAAAATTGAAGTTTGGGACCTTGGGGGATTGAGGAAACCTTGGGAGGACTACTAGGAAGTTAAAAATACCAGATATTAGAGGATTATGAATTTTTAATGAAATAAAACCAAATAATGAGTGGGTTTTTATAATAAAAGAGAGAGTTTTTTATTAATTTCCAATGACACCTCATTAGTGGTATTTGAAAAACCATGGGCTTTATCATGGTATTTCCCATGGTTTTGGCCACTTGGTACACTTCATATAATATTTTATTACTCAAGAGTCTACCAGAATTATTACATCATGCTTACATCATTAATGATATTATTAAACATACTGGAAACTTAAAACTGTATTTTTTCTATTCACGAAAAACTAAAAGTATTTTATAAAATTACCATAAATCTAGATTAACCTAATATCGATGTTATGAATTCAAAAATGATATTTATTTTATCATAATAATTATCTAAATATGAAAATTTTAACTTTTATCAATGAAAATAATTCTTTATTAAAAATAATAGCGAACATAAAATGCATAGTAAAATGCATAGTAAAATTTTCGACACTTTTAAAAAATAAAATTATTTTACCATTTTTAATTAAAGATTAGTGTTTTGATATGAATATTTCATTATTATAAACATTAATAAAACCTTAGTTTGATATAATAATTTAAAATCTCTCTGAAATTTACATTTTTTACCTGAAAAATCAATTTATCAAATTCTTCATATTTTTAAGAAAAAAAACTAAACTCAAAACTTAAATGATGGAACAACAAACTTATTTATACTTTATTAGGTGAGGTTACTAATCCTTTTTCATATTAATATTCATAAGGGTATGTTACTATTAACCAAAAAATTAAGTTTGTCTTATCAGACTCTAAATATCTTACTAAACGCAACCATGTATGTTAGTTTTTCGAAATTCAAATCATAGAGGTGGAAAAATTATGTTTACTGGCTAGGTTATAACAAAGTGTTGTTTTGTAGAGACTCATTATTTCATGCATTCTATATTAAATCTATTTGTAAATTATTGGGTTGTTACATTATCCCCTCCTTACAAAAATTTCATCCTCAAAATTTGAAATTGAACTTTGAAAGTTAATGGTTGATACTTGAAAATTCCCTTATGGGAAACCCACATCAGGAATATGGTTAAAATATCCTATTAATAATATTAAAGGTAAATTCATCGATTACTAGAAAACAAAGAATTTTAATTGTACAACATGGTCATGGAAGAATAATCAAACCATCATTTAGTGACATTAAACTCTAAAACCTCATACAATGATCAACTTAATATATTTTTAAAATGGTTTAACTTTCCAAAATATCATGATACAATACTTTAGAATCATTCTCATATCCATACTTTCTAGATTCATGTACACGGGGTCCTTATAAATCCTCATTTTGTTCGGAACTCCATGATCTATCCCACTCAATGCATCTGCTACCTTATTTCCCTTTAATCAACATGAAGCAGCCCTAAATTTTCACATTCCAATCATGTGAATATATTCATCATGTTTCCTATTAAAAAATGGTAATAACTCAAATTATCGTAAAACCTTATTGGAAACATTCATTCATCCTTACACATGTTATTGGATATATTCCTTATATCCAAAAATGTTGTAAATCCCATCAATGATAGTATAGACCACTTGTCAACAAGTCAAAAATAAATTTTTAGGTAGTCAGTACTTATCCAAATGAACCATTTATTCATCATTATCTTCATCAATAGAAATATATTAAGGTTTATCCTTCCTTTAATCATGCATTTTCCAAAAATATTAACTTTCCACTGAATATCTTTTCTTAGTACCATTCAACTTATGGTTTCAAATCCTTAATGAAAAATTATTGCAGTATAATACTTATATATTCCATAATTATTATAACCAATACATTGTTGACAAAATATTCAAATGACATGATTCCTGACTATGCATATTAATCATTCTACTTTATCTGCGGAAACATCATAACTTGATCATTATCCAGAATCATCATTTGGGGTATATTTCTTTGACGCTTGGGACATTGATTCACATAGTGTCCCATCTCCTTGCAGTTGAAGCATTATACATTGGAAACCTTTTTCTTACCCTTGAAATCATGAACTTGGTGTCATTTTTATCTAATCTTATAACAAACACCCATTCCCTTTAAGAATTTACCAGGGTGATTCTTTCCACAGTTATCACATGTGGGAAAACCCTTCATTCCCTTCTTCCCTTCTTCCCTTTATCCATATTTTTCACTACCATCCTCTTATTTTTCTTCCCTTCAAATCAACATGACTTAGAAAATTCTTTGCATACTTTGTTAAAATATGATACTATTTCTTTATATGATGAGGACACATGGGAGACTATCTTCCTTTGAAATGATGGATTAAGACCATTAGAGATATGATCCTTCTTACTATTTTCATCACATGAATTGTTGATGTTCTTAATCCTTATTATAGGATCCATTTATAATCAATTCCATATGCTATATAAGCTTATAAAATTATGAACTTTATATAACTATAAACATGGCATAGCACATATCATAAATTTATGCATCGTAAATCCTAGAACCATACACTTTAGTTACTTTGGAAGAATAAATCCTTCATAATGGTATGTAAGAAAAAAATGTGAATTATCCTAAGAATATCCCCTGAGAGTGTCAAACTAGGTGTGTATTAAGGCCCATTGTCATATACCAGGTTACCTCGGGTCAATCCCAAAACATCTTATCAGATTTGTTACTCCAAGGTACATATGTTCTACAACCACACCCACTTGTAGTATCCAGATAGGGATTTATTTTCTAGGAAGATCCAAATAATATATTCCTTACCAAAATTATAGGATATTCTTGTATGGGTGTATTCAAGTCTATATTAGGGTTTTGTTCCCTAATATATGTTTTCTAAATATAGATTTCAAGTTTTCTACTAAACTTATTTGAATACCAACTGTAAAGACCCGACCCTAGTTTCCCGGAGCTGGTGCCTTATTTTATTACATTTTCATATAAACAAGGAATAAAATCCTGAAGGAATGATTAGTTTAGTAGAGTTGGAAAACCATATACATACATAGGTTCAATATTACAACTTGAAAATAAATACAGCATATAAGTTTTATTGGGAACATACAAAACTCTAAGTTTATCCCTTTAGGTCATTCATAATAAACTTGTTCATGTCCTGAGAAAATGAATCATAATAAAGGGGTGAGCTCAAACGCTCAGTAAGTGTAAGATATATAGATTAAGATATCATATACATAAACATGAGGCATGGTGAATAACTAAAAATGCATGACCTTAAAAAATAAGCCGGAACATAATATGGAAAGATTAAGAGCTGAAAAAATAATGCCATAATAAAACTTAATCATGGGTATTCTACTAGTCGAATAACCACATGAACTATCAATACTAGTTTCATAATGAGGTATTTCATAATGCGGGACATCATAACCCTACCATCAAAGGCTCGTTCTAAGACCATAAATATCCATTTTTTCAAGGCTTTGTGCCAAGACCATAATTTGTCTCATGAGACCTACCAATGCACCAAGGGGCTATAGCGGGCCCCACCCAACACTTAATAAGTCCAATTAATTCCACATATGAATGGCTATAAACATGAATAACATATACATTCATATTGAAACTAACATATAAAATGTAAATAACTTTCCCCAATCATTTAACATAAACACTAACCATTCAGAGTAATGTAGTGAATGGTATTCAAGATAGTACATCTATAGTCAAACTAATCAGAAACACTTCAAAAACATATTACATATGATATCATAAGATATACACCTTAATTAAGTACAATATTAAACAAGGATGTTGATATAAATAAAGATACTTTTAAATGATACCATTGAAAATTTCTTGAGGAAATAATCCTTAAACATTCCAAAGTATCTCATACCACCTTGAAACATTAAAATAATAATCCCTTAGAATATCATGATAATAAGGATACTATTGATATGATATACCAAAGGTAATTACATACACCACATGTAGGGAATAAGTGGTGAACAAGGCATATATCTCATAAAAGTTGAAGTGAGACGATAAAAATCTTTTTTACTTTGGAAAGAAGAGTTCTTTTGGAAAATCATTTGTATTTGTCATGAAATCAGATTTGTAAACATGTATATCCCATAAAATAATAGTTAATAACATTTAAATTATATTTGAGGCATAAATTTTGTCCCAATGAAGTGAAATCATGTAAAATGGGTTTTTAAAGAAGCTTTAGAAGTAAAACATTTTAGTGTTGTTTAAAGAAAATATAAAAGTATTTTAAAGGGAAAATGCATGTCTGCTTTCATAAACACAAAAATGAACCAAAATAGATTTTTCATGTTAAAATTTGTGATTTTATGAAGATAAATATGGCTTAAAATAGATTATATAGTGAACTTAAAAATAGGTAAGAATTCGAGAAGTTACTTGAATCAAGCTTGCATTTCGGAACTATTTTTTGAAAGATTCTTTTAAAACATGTAAATCCACATAAAATAAAGATGGATTATGATTGGTAAAAATATATAGAAAATTTACACGGAATTTATGAGTATTAATTAGGAATAAATAATAATTTCATTGAGGTGAGTAGAGAATAAGAGCAACCCAAATGAAAATGGAGGTTCGGGTAGAAAATACTTAACACTTTGTAATCAATTGAATCGTATGTCCCAAAATTAATAATCATCAAATGATACATTGAATATCATGGAAATAAATATATTAATGATATGAATCATCAATGTTTAGTATAGATACACCATACACAAGTAGTAGTAGTGAATACAAAATATCTCACAAAAGTGGAAGTGAGATGAAGAAACCCTAACCATAAATCTGAAGGTGTTCCTCACTTGATCTTAATGACCTGAATAATAAAATTTAGGTTTCTAAATTAATGATTATAGAACTACTCTACATGTAATTTATTTATTATAACCTTATTAGGTTCATTCATGGCCTTTTGATGGGTTAAAAGATTCAATTTCATTGTTTGGGAGCATTTTCTTCCTTGGTTTTCGTGATTGGATTACTTATATTCATGTACGGATAAACATGTAGAATGAGAATGGTTGTCCAGAATTGAAGTAATATGTTATTATTGAACATCCAGAAGATTACATAGTTATAAAATTCATTTCTTAATTGGGAGTGAAGATGAATCATTATATAAAACTTTAATGATAATTGTTTGGGTTAATTAGTGGTTTTTGATCACAACGAACTCATTTTGATTTATAAATTGATATTATGTGTAAAAAAAGATTCCAGAAATTTATATAAGTTATATTATACGTATTATAGTCTGGTTCAACCATAAAAATGGTTTCCTGTCTAGATTTGAAGACGGTAATAGAAATTGAAAACTTGTCGTCCTTGAATGTGATAAATTAACACATCTCGGATGGTGTTTTCATTTTTAGTAAAAAATAATGGGAAATGAGAGATGATGATGAATTATTACATTATCATAATAAAATTCCAGTACATGTTAGTTACAGGAGTTATCATAACATTTTAATTAAAGGAGGTTTGGAAAAAAAATAAAGGAACTCGAAATAAAAGAAAAGTTGAGAAATCCCTTATGAAAATTCGGCAGCCTAACGACATCACATAAAAATTCATAAAATATTTTGATGAGAGAAAAAGGGGTATCTCATAATTATTAAATAATATGGAATTTAAGGGGGATATGTAATTACATATCCCAACATAAGACAATTGAAATTAAAAGATAATAACATAATAATAGTGCTTGAAAAAAAAAGAGAATTTGAGCTGAAAATTCTACAGCATAACGACTATGCAACATAGTTTTAGAAAACATTAAAAAGAGAGGGGGCAAGGCTTAACCATTCATAAAATACTCATGTATAGTATAGGGATAGAATAAAATGGAAATAATAACATGGTATGGAAACTTGAAATACATACCACATAAAAGAAAACTTGAGTGGAAAAGAGAAGTTGAGAATTCTTTTACCTTGTAGAGTAACTCCTAAAACTTAAAGGTTGGGACCTTGGGGCCTTAAGGATTCCTTGAGAGGAATCCTAGGGAGGTAAAACTAGAAACTATTTGAGTATGATGAATTTATAATGAATTAAAACGAAGGAATGACTGGGTATTTATAGTAAAAGAGAGAGTTTTTTTATTAATTTCCAATGACACCTCATTAGTGGTATTTGCAAAAACATGGGCTAGCCCATGGTATTTGTCGATGTTTTTGGAAATTTGTGACACCTCATATCATATTTTATTACTAAAGAGTCTACCATAATTATTACATCATGATTACATCATTAATGATATTATTAAACATACTAAAAACTCAAAACTGTATTTTTACTATTCACGAAAAACTAAAGTATTTTATAAAATTCTCATAAATCCATCGTAACCTAATATCGACGTTATGAATTCAAAAATGAAATATATTTTATCATAATAATTATATAAATATGAAAATTTTAACTTTTATCTATGAAAATACTTATTTATTAAAAATAATAGCGGATATAAAATGCATAGTAAAATTTTCGACACTTCAAAAAAAAATTATTTTACCATTTGTAATTAAATAATGGTGTTTTGATAAGACCATTTCATTATTATAAACATTAATAAAACTTTTGTTTGATATAATAATTTAAATCTCTCTGGAATGTACAATTTTTACCTGAAAAATCAATTCATCAAATTCATCACATTTTTAAAAAAAACTAAACTCCAAACCGAAATGATGGAACAACAAACTTATTTATAATTTCTAAGGTGAGGTTACTACTCCATTGGTCATATTACTATTCATAAGGGTACGTAACTATTCATAAGGGTAAGTTACTATTCACCAAAAAATTAAGCTTGTCTTATCGGACTCTAAATATCTTACTGAACGCAACCGTTTATGTCAAATTTTTGAAATTCAAATCACAGATGTGGAAAAATTATGTTTACTGGGTTGGTTATAACAAAGTGATGTTTTGTAGAGACTCAGTGTTTCATGCATTCTATATTAAATCTATTTGTAAATTATTGGGGTGTTACAATTTTATTTAATTAAATTTTTTTGAGAGAATTTAATTAAATAATGATGTATTGGAGAATTTATTTAATTAAATTCCTTGGAGAAGAATTTAATTAAATGATGTGTTAAATGTTGAGTTGGGGTTTTATCTAATTAAATTCACGGTTAAGATGAATTTAATTATATGATGAAAAATGGGGGTTTATTTAATTAAATTACATTGATATAATTTAATTAAATAATGTTCTGTTAGAGATTTTATTTAATTAAATTCGTTGGAGAAGAATTTAATTAAATGATGTGTTAAATGTGGAGTTGGGGCTTTATCTAATTAAATTCATGGTTAAGATGAATTTAATTACTTGATGAAAAATGGGTGTTTTATTTAATTAAATTGTATTGAGAGAATTTAATTAAATAATGATGTGTTGGAGAATTTATTTAATTAAATTCATTAGAGAATAATTTAATTAAATGATATGTAATTGGGGAGTTGGATTTTATCAAAGATGTATGATATTAATTGGTAATAATAATAAGATGATGGTTATTATTATTATTATTATTATTATTATTATACTAATTCTTATAATAAAATAAAGAATTTAATTTATTTATAGAGAAATCGAGAGGGAGAGACGCACAACACAGGTGAGGCGCGACCCCTCCCCCTCTCGGTTGTCCCATGGGTGGCGCACCACCCATTCCTCCCAACTCCCTCTCCGCGCGTCAGTTTCTCCTGATCTCTTCATGGAAGTTGTCTATCTCGTCGAGGTAAGTCCTTCTCTGGTTGTTTCATTATTCGCATCGGTCATCTCGGCTCTCCTTCGCTCGATCTGTGTTTGGCTGAAACCCAAAGGTCAGAGATTGATTCGGTTTCTTTGTTTCTTTCGATTATATGTGGTGCAGATGATGTCTCGGGACCCGTTGGTCCATATTTCGATGACTTCCGCCGAAGGCGAAGTGACTCAGTTTGATTTGGTTCACCACTTTCATATTCAGGTAAATCTATATACTCGATAAATGGTTCTGCACCCCTTGAATTAGGTGTTTATAGTGTAATTGGGTTGCGGTTGATTATTTTGGTGTGCATTGGTCCCCACCGCACTAATTGTGAGTTCCAGTTGTTGTTGTTAGGTGTTGCGATCAATTCCAAGTACGTGCGCGCATTAATGTGGAAGTGCGTATGTGCGAGCGGGTTGCGGTTTGATTTAGGAAGTTTTGGCTCGCCCAAATTCGTTGAGGTAGAGTTCTAAACTTTGCCTAATTAATAAAATGCGATTTTGTTGATTTATTACTTTTGATAAAGTTGACTGAAAAGTTGGATTAAATTGTTTATTGGGGGAATGATATGATTAATTGTGAATTAATTTTATGTTTTAAGGTTGTAAAATAGATAATTAATCGGGATATTAACTATGAGTAATTAATTTGGTTAAGTTGAGATAATTAATTATGAATTAATTATGTTCTTTGAGATGATAATTAATCGAGGGATTAATTATGAGTAATTAATTTGGTTAAGTTGAGATAATTAATTATGAATTAATTATGTGATTTGAGATGATGATTAATAGAGGAATTAATTATAAGATATTAATTTGGTTAAGTTAAAATAATTGATTGTGAATTAATTATGTGCTCTGATATGATAATTAATCAGGGGATTAATTATGAGATATTAAATTGGTTAAGATGAGATAATTAAGTATGAATTAATTACGTGCTTTGAAATAATAATTATTGGGGGATTAGTTATGAGATATTAAATTGGTTAAGATGAGATAATTAATTATGAATTAATTTTGTGTTATGAGATTGTGATACAGATAATTAATTGGGGGATTAATTATGAGATTTTGATTTGGAGCTAAGCTGAGATAATTGATTTTTGAATCAATTAGGTGATATAGAGATGGTTTCCTGGACATAATTAATTTATGAATAAATTACGTAGTATTGACATGGTTACCTTATGACTAGTTAATTGTTGAATCAACTAGAGTAATTGTTGTGAAAGTTAATTTTTGAATTAACTAGAGTAATTATTGTGATAAGTTAATTGTTGAGTTAACTAAATGACTTGTTGTGTTTAACTAATTTTTGAATTAGTAATGAGATTGATAATTATAATTAATTGATGAATTAATTATTACACGAAGCAGTGAATGATAACATAGACATTCATGGGTGCGTGAGTATGGAATGGTAACATGGACATTCAGGGGTGGGTGAGTATGGAATGGTTACATGGACATTCACGGGTGCGTGAGTATGAAATGGTAAGATGGAAATTCATGGTGTGTGAGTATGGAATGGTAACATGGACATTCCTGGGTGCGTGAGTATGGAATAGCAACATGGACATTCGTGGGTGTGTGAGTATGGAATGATAACTTGGACATTCTAGCACGTGTGAATTATGAAATGATAACGTCGATCAAATGGGTGAAATATAAGAATGGTAACATGCTCATTCTTTTGTGTGGTTAAACAAAGAATATTTTATAATGTGATAAATAGTTCATTATACATTATTTTTATATATATTGTTCCTGTTCAAACTCTTATTCCAGCTATGAGCCGAAGCTGATATTGTCATCAGGTAAGGGTGTAATTTTGGCCCGGCGGCCCGAAAGCCCGACAGGCCCTGCACGAAAGCTCGAGCAGCTCGGCACGGCAAAGCTCGCATCGGGCCAGGTCGGTCTCGGGCCGTAGGTTCAGCGGGTCGGGCCTGGGCCTTTCTAAGAAGGCCCAGGCCTTTCCAAGAAGGCCCGCGGGCCAGGCAGGGCCAGCCCGAAAAAGTCGGGTCCGCTGGCCCGCTGGAAGCCCAACCCGTGCGAAGCCCGCCTGTTGTAAAAAATGTAATGGGGAAACTACGGGTAGGGGGATCATCCCCCTACCACGAGCTCCCAAAGTTGCGCTTGGACCAACTAGTCTAGGCGTTGCGCCTGTAAAATAATCACCAGCTTATGTATATATAGATATATATATATATATAGATATATATATATTTTTATATATACATCTCTACATACATATATATATACATGTATATGTATACCGATATATTTATTTATATATGTATCTATATATATCTGTGTATATATATATATTTCTTTATATATGTGCATATATCATTATATATTAACAAAAAATAATATTATATATATACATATAATTATTATTATATATAATTATAATGTGTGTATAAATATATATATACAACGATATATAATTATATATATAATAGTGTATATATATAAACAAAGCCATTAATAATATATATCAATTAAGTGTGGTTTTTAAAAATCCATTAATAATATATATATATGTATATGTATATGATTTAATATAATATATATATAAACAAAGCTATTAATATATATATATATATATCAATGATTTAATATTATATATATATAATAACTTGTTGTATATTAATAAAAAAATAATACACTCACCTAATGATGTTCGTGCAAGTCCCTCAACTTCGTTAATTTTTTTTAAGTATGTTGCAACATGCATATATTATATATACTATACATATATAAATCTATTTAGAAAAAAAAATTCACCCACTACAACGCACCCCCCGACCCCTAATTATTATTTTTATAATTTTCTCATATTATATATATATATATATATCAATCATTTAACATTATATATATATAATAACTTATTATATATTAATAGAAAAAATAACACACTCATCCAATAATGTTCGCGCACACCCCCAACCTCACTAATTTTTTTTAAAATATGATGAAACTTGCATATTATATATATGTATATATAAAAAAAAGTCTACTAATAATAAATATATATATATATATATCCATGATATGATAATATATATATAAACAAAGCCATTAATATTATATATAAAGCTATTAATAATATATATCAATTAAGTGTGGCTTTTAAAAATCCATTAATAATATATATATATATGTAAATATGTATATGTATATGATATAATATAATATATATATATAAACAAAGCTATTAATATATATATATCAATGATTTAATATTATATATATATATATATAATAACTTGTTGTATATTAATAAAAAAATAACACATTCACCTAATGATGTTTGTGCAAGTCCCTCAACTTCATTAATTTTTTTTAAGTATGTTGCATGCATATATTATATATACTATACATATATAAATCTATTTAGAAAAAAAATTAACTCACCCACTATGATGCACCTCCAACCCCTGATTATTATTTTTATAATTTTCTCATATTATATATATATATATATATCAATCATTTAACATTATATATATATATAATAACTTATTATATATTAATAAAAAAATAACACACTCATCCAATGATATTCGCGCACACCCCCAACCTCGCAAATTTTTTTAAAATATGATGAAACTTGCATATTATATATATGTATATATAAAAACAAATCTACTAATAATATATATATATATATATATATCAATGATATGATAATATATATATATATATAAACAAAGCCATTAATATTATATATAAAGCTATTAATAATATATATCAATTAAGTGTGGCTTTTAAAAATCCATTAATAATATATGTGTGTGTGTGTGTGTTAATGATTTAATATTATATAATAACTTATTTTATATTAACAAAAAAATAACACACTCACCTGATGATGTTTGTTCATGTCCCCAACCTCATTAATTTTTTTAAATACTTTGCAACTTGCATATATTATATATAAATTTATTTAGAAAAAAAATTAACCCACCCACTGCAGCGCACCCCCCAACCCCTAATTATTTTTTTACAATTTTCTCATATTATATATATATATAATAACTTATTATATATTAACAAAAAAATAACTACTCACCAAATGATATTCTCACACCCCCAACCTCATTAATTTTTTTAAAATATGATAAAACTTGCATATATTATATATACTATATATACATATATAAATCTATTTAGAAAAAAATTAACTCACCCACTGCTGCGCACCCGCTAACGGTGTAATTCCAATTCAGACGGGGCTGGGTTGGGCCTTCCCTGCAAAAAATTTAAAAAACGTTTAAAAAAATGTTTTAAATTAAACAAACGATTAAAAATACTTTTCATAAATAAGTTAAAAAAATAAATGTAAAAAAACGTTTTAAATAAATGATAAAAAAACGTTTAAATAACAACACTTTAAACCCACCAACCACTGCTGCGCACCCCCCAATAACTCATTATTTTTTTTAAATTTGTACATAATATATATAAATTCACAGACATGTATAAATCTATTTAGAAAAAAATAACATATCCACCCACTGTAAAATGTTTTTACATAAAACGTGTTAAATGTTTAAAAAAATACATGTAAAAAATATTCGTTCAAAAACGTTTTAAATTAAACGTCTAAAAATAAATGTAAAAAAAATGTTTTAAACAAGTGTTAAAAAATGGTTTAAATAAAAATGTTTATTTTTTAAAAAAAACATTTAAATTAATTTTTTTAAAACAAACACTTAAAAAATACTTTTTACATTAAAATATGAAAAAAAAAGTTAAATGTTTTAAAAAATACTTGTAAAAAGCACACGTTTAAAAAAATTCAAAAATGCTTTAAATTAATCATTTAAAAATAAATGTAAATTTTTTTTAAACAGATGTTAAAAACGGTTTAAATAAAAATGTTTAAATAAAAAATATTAACACTACGGGAAAAATGAGCAATTGCGACGGGTTATTTGCGACGGGAATAAATCCCGTCGCAAATAGTCATGTTAAAAAATTATTTGCGACGGGGGTATTTTCCCGTCGCAAATAAGGAGGCTTTTGCGACGGGATTTTTTTCCCCGTCGCAAATCGTTTTCCCGCGATGCGCGCCAAATCGCGGGAAACGTATTTGCGACGGGGACCCGTCGCAAATAGTTTTCCCGCGATGCGCTCCAAATCGCGGGAAACGTATTTGCGACGGGGAAATATTCCCGTCGCAAATAACAAATCGCGGGAAACGTATTTGCGACGGGGGAATATTCCCGTCGCAAATAACCGGCGGCGGTAAATGGTATTTGCGACGGGAATATTCCCCCGTCGCAAATACTATGTCGGCAGAGGGTTATTTGCGACGGGGCCCGTCGCAAATAACTATTTACCGGTTGACCGTAATAAATGTTGGCTAAGGTATTTGCGACGGGACCCGTCGCAAATAATACTAGTTGCGACGGGATTCCCGTCGCAACTAATCTAACCTATAAATACCCCCATCCGTTTTTTTCATTTCATTCTCATTCCTTATCTTCTCTCTCTCTCAGAATCATATTTCTAGAGTTGAGTTTTTCTCTAGTGTAAGTTTTTTCTCCGGAGCCGATATTAAAGTTTTGAAGAACGATCAGAACAGATCAATTTTCCAGGTATTTATCTTTATTTTAATTTTTTATTTATTTTTAATTTTTTATTAGTTTTTATTATTATTAATTAGTTGTAATTTAATTATTTTTAATTGTTTATATGGTAATTAGGAATAATTAGTAATAATTTTTAGTAATTAAGAATAAATATTAATAACTAGTAATAAATACCAATAATTAAGAATAAGAACATTATTACATTATTAGTTTATTTTATTATTAATATTAAAATAATATAATTTTTTATATATATACAGTTCTTTTTTCATCTGTGTGTTTGCTGTCTTCACATGTATTATTTGTATGTGGAGATAGAAAACGCACAGATGAAAACAGAACTGTATATAAATTAGAAAATTATATTATTTTAATATTAATAATAAAATATATTAATAATGTTATTATTTGTAATTATTGGTAATTATTTCTAATTATTGATAATTATTCATTTAATTACTAATAATTATCAATAATTAAGAATAATTAGTAATAATTACCAATAATTAACAATAATTAGTATTAATTACCTCTAATTAGTATTAATTACCAATAATTAGTATTAATTACCAATAATTAGTATTAATTACCAATAATTCGTAATAATTAGGAATAATTAACAATAATTAGTAATAATTAGGAATAATTAACAATAATTACGAATAATTAACAATAATTAGTAATAATTAGGAATAATTAGGAATAATTAGTAATAATTAGGAATAATTAGGAATAATTAGTATTAATTAGGAATAATTAGTAATAATTACCAATAATTAGGAATAATTAGGAATAATTAGTATTAATTACAAATAATTAGTATTAATTAGGAATAATTAGTATTAATTACAAATAATTAGTATTAATTACAAATAATTAGTATTAATTACCAATAATTAGTATTAATTACCAATAATTAGTCTTAATTACCAATAATTAGTCTTAATTACCAATAATTAGTATTAATTACCAATAATTCGTAATAATTAGTATTAATTACCAATAATTCGTAATAATTAGGAATAATTAACAATAATTAGTAATAATTAGGAATAATTAACAATAATTAGGAATAATTAGGAATAATTAACAATAATTAGGAATAATTAGGAATAATTAGTAATAATTAGGAATAATTAGTAATAATTCGGAATAATTAGGATTAATTTGTATTAATTAGGAATAATTAGTATTAATTACCAATAATTAGTATTAATTAGGAATAATTAGTATTAATTACAAATAATTAGTATTAATTACCAATAATTAGTCTTAATTACCAATAATTAGTCTTAATTACCAATAATTAGTATTAATTACCAATAATTAGTATTAATTACCAATAATTAGTATTAATTAGGAATAATTAACAATAATTAGTAATAATTAGGAATAATTAACAATAATTAGTAATAATTAGGAATAATTAGTATTAATTAGGAATAATTAGTAATAATTACCAATAATTAGTATTAATTAGGAATAATTAGTATTAATTAGGAATAATTAGTATTAATTACCAATAATTAGTATTAATTACCAATAATTAGTATTAATTACCAATAATTAGTATTAATTACCAATAATTAGTAATAATTAGGAATAATTAACAATAATTAGTAATAATTAGGAATAATTAACAATAATTAGTAATAATTAGGAATAATTAACAATAAGTAGGAATAATTACGAATAATTAGTATTAATTAGGAATAATTAGTAATAATTACCAATAATTAGTATTAATTAGGAATAATTAGTATTAATTACCAATAATTAGTATTAATTACCAATAATTAGTATTAATTACCAATAATTAGTATTAATTACCAATAATTAGTATTAATTAGGAATAATTAACGATAATTAGTAATAATTAGGAATAATTAACAATAATTAGTAATAATTAGGAATAATTAACAATAATTAGGAAGAATTAGTACTAATTAGGAATAATTAGTATTAATTACGAATAATTAGTAATAATTACCAATAATTAGTAATAATTACCAATAATTAGTAATAATTAGGAATAATTAACAATAATTCGTAATAATTAGGAATAATTAACAATAATTAGTAATAATTACCAATAATTAGCAATAATTAGTAATAATTAGTATTAATTAGGAATAATTAGTAATAATTACCAATAATTAGTATTAATTAGGAATAATTAGTAATAATTACCAATAATTAGTATTAATTACCAATAATTAGTATTAATTACCAATAATTAGTATTAATTACCAATAATTAGTATTAATTACCAATAATTAACAATAATTAGTAATAATTAGGAATAATTAACAATAATTAGTAATAATTAGGAATAATTAACAATAATTAGGAATAATTAGTACTAATTAGGAATAATTAGTATTAATTACGAATAATTAGTAATAATTACCAATAATTAGTAATAATTACCAATAATTAGTAATAATTACCAATAATTAGTAATAATTACCAATAATTAGTAATAATTACCAATAATTAGTATTAATTACCAATAATTAGCAATAATTACCAATAATTAGCAATAATTACCAATAATTAGCAATAATTACCAATAATTAGCAATAATTACCAATAATTAGTATTAATTACCAATAATTAGTAATAATTACGAATAATTAGAAATAATTAGAAATAATTACCAATAATTAGCAATAATTAGCAATAATTAGAAATAATTAGCAATAATTAGAAATAATTAGCAATAATTAGAAATAATTAGCAATAATTAGTAATAATTAGCAATAATTAGGAATAATTAGGAATAATTAGGAATAATTAGGATTAAATAGGATTAATTAGGAATAATTAGGATTAATTAGGAATAATTAGTAATAATTGCCAATAATGACCAATAATTGCCAATAATTACCAATAATTGCAAATAATTAGGAATAATTGCAAATAATTAGGAATAATTAGGAATAATCAGGAATACTCAGGAATACTCACGAATACTCACGAATAATCACGAATACTCACGAATAATCACGAATACTCACGAATACTCACAAATAATCAGGAATACTCAGGAATACTCAGGAATACTCAAGAACACTTAGCAAAAAAAATTATATTATCAATATTTATGAAAAAAATATTAATATTATTAAAATAATAAAAATTTATAAAATATTAAAATTATCAATATTTACAACAGATTTTGCTCTATTCTTAACATGTTCAAATCTTAAAGGGTCGCTAATTGTCAGGTCATGCGCAATAAAAAGTTTCTGTCAGCCATGTCCAATGTAAACTCTATAATTGTTCTTGCATGGTCGATCACTTCAAAAGTAATGTTGCAATCAGACAAACCAAGTCATTCCCTTCTTATCTATAAGAATCATCTCACATGAACCTTTACATAGACCATTCTTCCTTGAAAATTTAAGGGAAAAATAATGATATCCCCTCAAATTTTTAAGGAAGAATGATCTATGTAGAGGTTCATGTGAGATAATTCTTATAGTTAAGAAGGGAATGACTTGGTTTGTCTGATTGCAACATTACTTGCGAAGTGATCAACCATGCAAGGACAATTATAGAGTTTACATTAGACATGGCTGACACAAACTTTTTATTGCGCATGACCTGACAATTGACGACCCTTTAAGATTTGAACATGTTAATAATAGAACAAAGTTCGTTCTGAATATTGATAATTTTAATATTTTTTAATTTTTTTTATTATTTTAATAATATTAATATTGTTTTTTCGTAAATATTGATAATATTTTTTTTATTACTAATAATTAGTAAACGAAATCTGCTTGGATAATGAAGGGAAAATTTATAACCATCTCCACAACGATGATTATCAAATTTCCTTTCATTATTCAAGCAGTTTTCCTTTTGCTAAGTATTGCTAAGTATTGCTAAATTAGTAATAAATAGTAATAATTAGCAATAAATTGTAATAATTAGTAATAAATTGTAATAATTAGTAATCCTTGCTTGAGTGTTTTTTCTAACAAATTATTCAAAACCAGTAATGCTTTTATATTTTATAGAAAAATATGGAACAGCGAGGTCGTCAACAGTCATTATTAGATGACCGCATATGGATAAATCAACGTAGAAATCCAAATGGTTCTGGTTTAAATCCAGTATATATAGAGGGTGTGGAGATTTTTTTATCATTTGCGGCATCAAATTCAGAATTTGTTTCAGAAGGAAAGATAAAATGCCCTTGCAGAAAATGTGCATTGAGAACGTTTGACACGTTTGACAAAGTGGGGGAACATCTCTTGCGTTTTGGTTTTCAAGCAGATTATGTTTTTTGGTATCAACACGGTGAACGCAGTTCCAGAGCAGGTGATACCAACTTGATTCCGGATCCATCCCAGTTTCAAGATTTAGTACATGATGTTGCAGGTTCATCTGTTCAACATACAGAAACTCCGGCTGATATAGCTTCAAATCCTGAGTTGGGACCGTCTGAATTTTATGAGTTGTTGAAGTCTGCTGAGGATGCATTATATCCTGGCTGCAAGATGAGCAAATTAGAAGCAGTTGCAAAATTTATGGCCATCAAATCAGATAACGGAATGTCAAACACATGTTTTGACCAGATATTTTCTTTGCTGAAAACACTGTTACCCGAAGGAAATGTTTTACCTGCAAATTACTATGAAAGTAAGAGGTTGGTTCGAAATTTGGGACTTACTTGTCAGAAGATTCATGCATGTTCAAATGACTGCATTTTATATTCAGGGGAAAATGAGTCGTTGGATAGTTGTCCCACATGTGGGCAATAGAGATATAAAGAAGGACAACACGGGAAGTCTGGTTTGATTCCTGTAAAACAGCTGAGATATTTTCCGCTTACATCCAGACTTCAGCGTTTATTCATGTCTAAGAATACAGCGACAATGATGTCATGGCATAAAGAGAATATTTCAACCGATAAAAGCTTGAATCATCCAGCCGATGGTGATTCATGGAAACATTTTGATAGAGTGCATCCATCATTTGCTTTAGAAGCTAGAAATGTTCGACTGGGCCTTTCCACTGATGGTTTCTGTCCGTTTGGATCTTATGGTAGTCAATATTCATGTTGGCCTGTTTTTTTAACTCCGTATAATTTACCTCCATGGATGTTGATGAAGGAGCCATATATCTTTTTGACTTTACTAATTCCAGGACATCCGAAGAAAAATATTGATGTTTATTTGAAGCCATTGATTGATGAATTAAATTTATTGTGGAGTACTGGTGTCAGTACATATGATGTTGCAACGAAACAGAATTTCATACTGAGAGCAGCATTGATGTGGACAATAAGTGACTTCCCGGCTTATGGGATGTTATCTGGCTGGAGTACACATGGTCAGAAATCATGTCCTTACTGTATGGGAGAGAACAAAGCATTTATGCTCATTCATGGAAAGAAACCTTGTTATTTTGACTGTCATCGCAGATTTCTTCCAGCTGATCATCCTTTTCGCAGAAACAGATCTCATTTCAGAAAAGGAACAGTTGAAAGGGATGGACCTCCAAAAATGCTATCAGGTTCGGAGTTAAAATCGGTTGTATTTTCATTACCTCCCATCACTTTTGGTCCCACAATAAACCAACAGAAAATTTCTGGTTTTGGGAAAGAACACAATTGGATTAAACGTAGCATATTTTGGGATTTGCCATATTGGTCTGATTTGTTGGTCCGACACATGTTAGATGTCATGCATATTGAGAAGAACTGTTTTGATAATTTGTTTCATACAGTTTTGGATACGCCAGGAAAGAGCAAAGACAATGTAAATGCACGTTTAGATCTTGCCCAAATTTGCAGACGTCCAGAATTGGAACTATTTGAGAATGTCAGAACAGAAAGGTTACTGAAACCAAAAGCAGCTTATACACTGTCTAAAGAAAACCGTTTATTATTTTGTCAGTGGATTGCAGATTTGAGACTTCCAGATGGCTGTGCTTCCAATTTGGGTAGATGTGTAAAGAATGGTCATATTACTGGATTGAAAAGTCATGATTGTCATGTTATAATGGAGAGACTTCTACCAATTGGATTAAGAGGTCTGTTGAATTCTGTGATTTGGGATTCCATAACAGACATGTCTCATTTTTTTCGGGAAATTTGTGCGGCTACGGCAGATTATGATGCTCTAGGCAAACTTGAAAAAGATGTTGTTGTAATTATATGTAAATTGGAAAAAATATTCCCGCCGTCTTTCTTCGACTCAATGGAACATTTGATGTTACATTTGCCATATGAAGCCAAATGTGGAGGTCCGGTACAGTTTCGATGGATGTACCCATTTGAAAGATGCATGCAAAAATTGAAAAGAAAAGTACGCAACAAAGCATCTGTTGAAGGATCTATTGCAGAAGCTTATTTGCAAGAGGAAATATCTTTTTTCTGCTCCCATTATTTTGAATCTGAGTATCCTTCAAAACACAACCGAATGGGACGGAATGAGAGGAATATTGATGAAATCGACAATCAATTATCTGTTTTCAACCAGTCAGAGCTTGGTTTTGGTGGAGTTTCTGAACGCTGGCTTTCAGATGATGAACATCATAGAGCTCATACGTATGTTCTGCTCAACTGTGAAGAGATGACATCAGTTGTACTGTAAGTGTTTATATCACTTATTCTATCATTTATGTTACAGTAAATAACTTTGGTTTTTATAGGTTGTATGATAATCATATCAAGAAACAAATTCCACAAATTACAGCAGCTGCTCTCGAAGAACGTCGACTGAAAAATTTCTCTCAGTGGTTTCAAAAACTGGTAACATAAATTCTTTATCTTTTAGCAACTCATTCAATGTATAGTTTACTATATTGATAATTATTTCACAAATTTTCAGGTGTCTCGACATGCTGATAAAATTGACAAACGGCTGTGTGTATTGAGTAACCCACCTTCCAAACTTGTTAAAACTTATAATGCATATGTGGTGAATGGATTTCGATTCCACACACATGCATATGGGGAATCAAAAAAAACAATGAACAGTGGAGTTAGCTTGAGAGGATCTCATCATCGAGAAAATGAAGTTGACTTTTATGGCATACTTGATGAAATCATTGAACTCTGTTATCTTGGACAACATTACATAACCATGTTCAAATGTCGTTGGTTGGATACAGAGAGAGCCGTGCGTGTTCATCCGACTCATGGAATCATCGATATTAAATGTAAAAGTGTTCTCGCAGTAAATGAACCATTCTTATTGGCTCAACAGGCATATCAAGTTTATTATGCAAAGTACTGTGCAACATCAAGAGACTTGACTGATTGGTGGAGTGTAATAAAAATCAAAATTCGAGACAATCAGTTTAGTCAAAGTGAATGTGCTTTCACTGATGTGCAAAGAATTGAAGTTTTTCAAGAGAGTACTCAAAATCAATCTTTTTTACAAAGAGACATGAGTATCGATGACGACACCCCACATTTAAGAGTCGGTGATGACGATGATGTTAATGATGTCACACATGAATTTGAAATGGTAAGAGATGAAGCAACTGCAACTCGAATGGATATCGATGATGTTGAGGAGGAATATGAAGATGACATTGACATATATGAAGATGATGATGAAGATGAACACTTATAGAATTCCATGGTATTTATATACAATCATAATATGTATATATGTATATATAATAGTAATTATCAATTATTTGCTAACATTAACATTTTCTGTTTCAGATGGACGAGGCCACATTTCGTGAGTTGACGGATGCTGACCTGCCTTTCGATGCGGATGAGTTGCTGGCAGATGACCCTCAGCCTGCAGGCGCTTCAGGGAGTACGCGGAGGGGGCGCGGTCTTGCACGATTGATGATTCCTGACCCCGTCCCCGAGCGACGTCCACGCCTTGGGTTTGATCCGCGCACCCGGAGGTGTGATAACCTGTGTGATAACCCGTGGATTTGACTAAGATTTCAATAATCTATTCACATAATAAATGTTTATTATTTTTTTTCAGTTTTCCGCATATAGCAGTCGGACAGGGCAGCGCTATTTTGCGCAACTATTTCTCTCAGCCGTGGACCACATGGGAGCAGATTCCCATTGATGTGCAGCAGGCCATGTTCGACCATTGGCTGGTACGTACGTAAATAAATAATTTTTATTTTGAAAATTATTTCATTTCTAACTTGATATTTTGATTTTTTTTGTAGGGTTTATGGTATCCGATCGAGGATACCATGCGTGACGCCATCCACGAGGCATGGGAGGTGGCCATGCGTGATCGCCTTCGTCAGTTTTTGCACAATTTAAGAAAAGCTGCGATGAAGAAAGCAGGAGTGTCAGATTTTGAGGAGTCATGTAGAGCACACCGACCAGAGTATATTTCATCCCATGTATGGGATGGATTATGTGCGCACTGGTTGAGTGGTGCCTTTCAGAGGAGATCATCGCTGGGGAGGCAGAATCGGGGGAGACAGGAGGTGACTCATCGAGCTGGGAGTCGTTCTTTCAGTACTCATAGACAGCATCTGGTACGTACATTATTTATAAATATTTTATATAACTATAAATATTAACAGTTTATTTTTTATTCTTATAGGCTGTCGAGCACCCCGATATTACAGAGTACGACGTATATCGGAGGATGTATAGTGATCCTGCTACTGGGGAGCTCAGAGGTGATCGTCAGCATCACATCGTGGTCAGTATAATTTGTTTTCAAGTTTAAAAATTAACTGCATATAATATATTCACAATTTTAATTTTAAATTGCAACTATAGGAGTCATATGAGGCCGCAGCGTCACAGACCCGGCCTGAGAGTCAGGCCGAGTCATCAGATCAGACCACTGCCCGTCAGTTTGATGAGGCGGCATGGATGCAGGCCACCCAGTATGCTTTCGAGAAGGGCCGGGTAGTTGGTATCGGCTCTCGACTGACTCCCGGAGATTATTATGGCAGTGCTGCGATGTCGGCGTCCAGCTCGAGAGGAGCTCGTGCATCTTTTTCTACACAGTATGAGGATCAGTTGCGATCTCAGACTGCACAGATAGAGAGTCTCCGACAGGAGCAGGAGCAGATTCGTCAGCAGCATGAGGAGGAGCGTCGACGCCAGCAGCAGCTGTACGAGGAGCAGACGAGGCGGTGGCAGCAGCAGCATCAGGAGCAGATGGAGTACATGCGCCGACTCACTCATGCTTTAGGGGTGGAGTTTCCTCCACCACCATCTGCAGATCCCCCACCTCCCCCCTCCTTCAGATTAGATTTTGTATTTCAGTTATAAAATTTGAGAAATCAAATTTTTTTTTTCTATTCGTAGTTTCTGTCTCATTATAAAATATTAATAATATTATATTTTTAAATAACAATATTAATATGAATAATAATATTATTTATATTTTATAATATTAAATTTTATATATATATTAAAATTTTATAATATTATAATTTAATTATTTTTTTTGTAATACTTGAATTATTTTAATATTTGAATGTAAAATAATTCTATTATTTTTATATTAATTAAAATAACTTATTAATATTTTTGTATTTATGAATTATAATTGTATTATTATTATATTAATTAAATCATTTATTAATATTCTATTATTTTTTATTTTTGAATTATAATTTTACTATTATTATAGTAATTAAAATAATTTATTATTTTCATTTGTAAATTATAATTCTATTATTATATTCATTAAAATAATTTATTAAAAATTTATTTTTTTTATTTTTTTTATAGTATTTGCGACGGGATACTATACCCGTCGCAAATACTAATATTATTAATAGTTTTTTATTTTTTTAAAAAATATTATTTGCGACGGGACCCGTCGCAAATACTATCAATATTATTTGCGACGGGATGCGATGCCCGTCGCAAATACTAGTATTATTAATATTTTTTTATTTTTTTAAAAACGTTTTTGCGACGGTACCGTCGCAAATAGTATTTGCGACGGTACCGTCTCAAAAGGTATTTGCGACGGGTCCCGTCGCAAAAACGTTTTTAAAAGTTTTTACAAAAATACGGAATAATATTTGCGACGGGGAGAATGCCCGTCGCAATAAACCGCTATAGCGACGGGCCCGTCGCAAATAAGTGTAGTTGCGACGGCGTTTTCAGCAACGGGCTATTTGCGACGGGGTCCCGTCGCAAAAAGCCATTTGCGACGGGATCCCGTCGCAACTAGCCCGTCGCAAATAGCTGTTTTTCTAGTAGTGTAACAAACACTTAAAAATTATAAATAAGATAAAAAAATAAATGTAAAAAATGTTTTAAATAAATGTTAGAAAAACTTTTAAATAATAAGGCTTTAAACTCACCCACGACAGCTGCGCACCCCTCATTATTTTTTTTACAATTTGCACAAAATATATAAATCTATTTAGAAAAAAAAAACATATCCACCCACTGTAAAATGTTAATAAAAAATAAAATAAACTTTTTTACAAAAAACATGCATTTAAAAATAAATGTAAAGAAACGTTTTAAATAAATGTTTAAATAAAAAAAATTAAAAGAAACAATTATTTTGAAAATAATAAAATCCCACCATGTCCCAACTCGAAAAAGCCCAGCCCGGCCCGAAAAGCCCGGCCCGACCCGATGGTTTGGGCCGGCCCGAGGCCGGGCTCGGGCTGCCTCATGGGGTTTTTCGGGTCAGGCCGGCCCGGCCCGAATAGTGGTCAATGGCCCAACTCTTTGCATGGCTGGCCCGACCCGGGCCAAAATTACACCCTAACCGTCAGGTGTCCCTTTGGAACCTAGACGGGTTGTTGGTTATTTATTCAATTCTATTATTGTATTGCTATATATGCACATCATTTATTATATTGCATTATTTAGATTGAGCTAGTCAATCAGTGGTCCTGACCTACTGAGATGTATATGTCACACCCTATTCAGGCTGCCATTGCACTGGGGTACCCGAGTAGATTTCTTGTTTGCAGGGTAGTGGACCTTTTCTTGTGGTTGTTACTTGTACTTGGGAGTTAGGAGCAAAGGACCAAGTGGGAGATCGGGATGCTCATGGAGATTGACCTTAGGGCTTCAAGTCTTTTCTTTATTTTTCTATTGGAATGTAAAGCATGTTGTTTTGTTAAATGTTTTCCGATATGTATCACCATGAAATGCATGCATTGTATAAACTATCATTGACCATTTTCATTATTCAGTTGATTATTATTTTATATCTGTTTCCATTGTTGTCTGAGTTTATTATCTATTTCCGTCATGCACTCTGAATATGAGGGTATAGTCTCCCCACTGACTATCCATAGACCCTCGCTACTAGTCGACAACCTATGAAGTAAGGGGAGATGCGCTTGAGGTCATATGGCAACCGGTCCGGCTACCAATTCGAGGGTAAGCCGGGTCGGGACGTTACACTAGGGTGGAGAGCTCTCGAGATGCAGGATGTAATGATGCGCACATGCTAGTGATGACCCCATGATGTGTGATGACCTCATTTTTCGTAGAGACTGGACATCAGTTGCGGGTGACGATAGGGATTAAGTGGATGTTGTAGGTGTAGGTTGCATTCACCCGGTGAGACTTCTGGTGAGCATGCTTTGACCTCGAGGATGTGGGGTAGGTTGGGCCAGTGATGACCCCGTGATGTTGACGGCGTTAAGATGTAGGTAGGTAACGAGACGTGTTTCACTACAGGGTGGCACTCGAAATATGAGCGAAGACTTCGGGGAGTAGTGACGCGTGGCTTGGGATGTGGGCTTGGACTAAGGAAGATCTGATCCCAGATCTATGATGGGTGAATTTGTTTTTCAGGGTAGATCTGATCCCAGATCTACGATTAGAGATGGTGATGCGTGCTGGATGGCATGTGGGGTGTCGACGATGACATCAGTGTGGTGTCGACAAAGTTTTGAGGAGCACGCAAGGGATGTCCTTGAGTGCTAGAGGTTGTCTTCCTCACTTCGCAGTAGAGAATCCTAATTTTGCTGCATATAGAAGGTGTGGGATTCCTGTGTTATTTTTACCGGAGCGGATTTGGGCGACAAGGGAGCGCCGATGTGAGGCTGGATCTTGGACGCTGATGCGCCGATGCAGTTTTGTTTTCCAACGAAAGCACACGACTTCCTATTGCTGTTTGGATCGATGGCGGTCCTGTTTGGGTGACAGAGTGTGATGGTTTTGGGATCCTAGTGGTGATGGAGTTATAAGATGGGGGACATCTCGGTGGTAGTGATCACCTGAAGCAATCTAGGGTTGTGGGTGGGCGGCCGATGACATCTACTAGATGGATGCGGGAAATCTATGGATATCCTGGCTAGAGATGCGGTTTTGTTGACCTCAGTGTGGTCCTTGGGTTGCAAGATGATGACCTAGGGATCATTTCTATGGGGGTTGTGCTGGCTACAGGCTGGCGATGGGTGTATTTGTTGGCAGGGGCTCTTGGGACTTTTTTTGTGGGATGACTACATTTTTCTATTAAGTCCAATCTTTGTCTGTTGTATGGTGATGTTTTCACAGCTGTGGATGACCTGCGGTGGTATGGGATACCAACGGGTACGATGCTATCAGGTACCACGAGCTGTCGTAAGTATGGGATGCTGATAGTGATTTCCTGCCAGTGATTTATTGATCGACACCTCTGGTGATAGTTATTGAGGATGACTATAATTGTGTGAATTGTGATGATTAAGGGAATAGTGGCATCCTCAGATGAGCGTTTTGTTGTCTGATGACCTCTGGTGGTGTTTGTCGGCCAGTCTCATCATTGCGGTCTGGTGCACTAGGTCTTCGTGATTGGCAGCTGGTGGTCGGTGTCAGTGTAGGTGTTTCTGGGTCTTTGGGTCTTTTTTTATGTGGGTTTTCTGATCCTACAAATAAGTGGGTCTACTAAACAAGATGCACGGGTCTTCGGGTTGGTGTTTTTTGGTGGTGTTGTTTTTCCACTTTTTGGGATTGGTGGTGCTTTATGTACCACTTGCTTGGTGGTTCATGTTTGTTGTTTATTTTCATTAATAAATTTTAGGGCCGAGTTCTCTCGGTACTTGAACCTTTATGGGGATATATCTAAATAAATATATTCATTTATATATTATATAATTGTTTAAATAAAACATTAATAGATTATATTTATTTTAATTATATACACATTTTGAAATCAATGTATATAAATAAACTATTAAACATTTTGACTAATATAAATTTGATAATTTTTTATATATAAAATTATTTATAAATATAGAAAAGGTCTAGAGAGAATCCAAATCTTTTGACCATTTATTAAAGATGAATGAAAAAGATAACATGCAGGCAAGAAAACAGGCGAGGTCATACAAAGAGACATTCCCTCATCCAGAAAAGAAAGCCACATATAAAAAAAGGTAGAATCATTTCCATAACCATAATAATCATCATTATCATCAGTTTCCCACTCCGATTGCGAATTACCTTGATTGAGGATCTCAATGATCCTCTCCTTAGACCTTTCCTACTTCAGAGTGAGTTGGATATTTTATGCCTTGAAAGATGACCTGGTAGACACATTTTTGAGTAGATTGGAATAATCCTTCTGCGGCCTTATTTTTTATGGAGTTAGAGAAACACATTTATTGCTGATCATCTTTGCCTTCACATTTAAGACAACATCCTTAAAAGAAATAGGATCACCACTTCCCATAGACTAGAGATGAGTGATGTCTAATAAAACCATCTACTTGTCCTTGTCACTACCCTCATTCGAAAAATTATCCCATTTATCCGAAATTTTAGAACTGAATACATTCTAAATTTCCTGAAGATAATCCACTCTAATGATGCCCATACCCATCTTCCTATGAAGCATTCCATGAAAATTTTGTGGCCAGTGGTTGCACAAAACAATCATGCTTTTCAGTTTGTGAGGGCGAACACCCTAGTACAACACCAACAACCACATCTTCAGACGGTCCCATATCATCAGTATGCTTCTCATACTGGACAATGAGTTTAATGACACTTAGATTAGAGCAACTGAACTGTTGGACAGGTTTAGATATAACTCCATGCTGAATCAAATTAACACCCATAGAGACACCATCACTACTCCTACTGTATGATCCCTCATTACCAGCATCAGGATGAATATGCTCTATGTCAGTTCACACACCATCCCAAGAAAGGCCAAACCCCCATAGGAATGGCATGCTTGGGCATGACAACATGGGAGATGTTACCCCCAGTACCTGCACTGATTGTTTTCCTGCCAGAGTGATTATCCCTAGATGAACTAGCTTGCCTACTTAGGGAACCTTGAGGTGGCCCTAAATTTGAACAATAATAATCAATCCTTGCCTCCCTAACATGAGATACCTTGGAGTGAAAATTTTATTTTCCTTTAACAGATATTGATAGCTTGCAGACATCGTTCAAATTCCCCTTCAAGCCACATAACCCACAAATAGTCAACCTTCACTAGTTTACTTTTAGATGCCCAATGGATTTTCACTCATTATAGAAATCTGATAGTTTTTAAAATACAACACGTATGTTAAACTCATCATTTGGAGTGGAAATAACAACCTTATTAGTGAGAACATCACTAAGGTTAACCTCCACCAAAACCCTTGCAAAGTGTCTGGACCTTGCATTTTCTCTCTCCGTTAAGACGAATAGGAACACCAATAGATGCAACAATAACATAATGAATTCTTGGAAGCCATAATGCCCAATTAAAACCATACAAACAAATACATACCTGAGAAAAGGAGTTTATCATGCCAGATAGATTAAAATTGATTGACCATTTATAAACATGAAAAACATTGGGCTTCATATATAAAGAATCATTACTCCAGGCAAACTGATTAGAAGGAAAAAACAATAACCATGCAAAAAAATACAGACCTGAGAAAAGGAGTTTATCATGCCAGATGGATCAAAATTGATTGACCATTTATGAACATTAAAAACATCGGGCTTCATATATAAAGCATCATTACTCCAGGAAAACTGATGAGAAGGAAACAACAATGATAATAACCACGACCAAGTGAAATGAACTTCCAGTTGGATAACCCCCAAAACACATGAAACATAATTAACCAGATCATCATGTGGCCATGGATTCTCCCACCTTGAAAGAATAAATCTCACCAAAAGAGTTTTTTTTTTCACATCTCCAATATTTCATAGAAGGCGTCTGAGTTTTCAATGACATGAGTCGTTGAACCCTTCTTGACAATTCTTCCAGCCATTGAATCCTTGAAAGCCGCAAAATAACGAGAAACATACGTAGGTTCTGAATTCCTCACATTCAGAGAGGGTGGATTAAAAACCCCATTATCCTTGGTAGCTGCATCCGGGACATCAACTTGAGATCGATGATTTGAAACAGCATCAGGCCGAGAGTCCGAAAAATCCAATGAACCACCACGGATTCCAAATCCACTGGCACTGCCTCGCGACTGAGAATCAAACCCAGGCACTGTAATCCTCTTATCCAAAGCTGGCGGGTTGCATACCCCTGTTTTTATCAGATTTATAGCTGCATCCAAGAATTAAGATCTTCGATTTGAAACAAAAGCTGATCGAGGAACACAAAAATCCGAAAAACCACCACGGATTTCGAAGTCGCCGTCACCGCCTCGCGACTGAGCCTGAAAGACAGAAATCTTGCATCCATCCAGGTCCTAGCCGTCCAAATTCTCGATCGCATCATGATGCAATGCAACACCACCATATTGATTGATTATGGTGGGTTGAGGAGCCACACGATCAGCCGATGATGAAGAAGACAAAGACATCGAAGCTGCGCCATCACGGGGAAGGAGATTAAATCCCAAAAGTGCGGAATCTCCATGAAGAACAGGGAAACCAAGAAAAAAACGAGATGCCATTCGGGAGCTCCCTTTATATAATTATATATATATATATAGATAGATAGATAGATATTTATTTATTTATATATAAGTATATATAATTATAAGTATAATAAATATATAATATTTAAAAATATATATTATAATCTTATAATTATTTAAATATATATATATATTTATAATCTTATAAATACATTTTTAAAAAACATTATATATATATATTTGAATTATTAAAAAATATATATTAATATATCATATTTGTATTAATTATAAATATGCGTTTTTTAATTAATGTATTTAAATAAACAATATTTTGGAATATAAATATAATAATTATATACATATTAATAATATTTTTATTAAAAGATTTAATCAGTGCTAAGAGACCAAATAAAGGTGAACATTTTATCAGCGCTTAGTACTATTAAAAGCTGGTATTACATATGCATCGATCTGTGGTAGCGATTTTCATATAATAAACATAATAATTTATGATTATATCAGTAATTATAACAACATTATTTAAATTAATAATCAAATAATACCTAATTAGTATTAGCTTTACTTGTCTATTGAATACATTGTTTTCCCAAGAAATTTGAATATATATTCTTTGTAATTTATGAGAATAATAAACATCAACTAAAAAATATTATTTGATATATTCCATGTAATGTATGAGGGTTTTTAAAAAAACCATCACATATTTTAACATGAAAAATTTAAACATTCAATATATTTGATATTTTAAAACAACAACATAATATATATATATATATAAACTTTATTAATCATGTATCTCTAAATATAATCATTATATATAATAATATATATATATATGATTGTTTTTTAAAAACAATCATTTATAGGTAATATTTAATAGTTTGTTAAAAATCTATTGTATATTAATAATTACTATATTTGAAGGTTTTTGAAAAAGTCATCATATATTATCAAATTAAGTATTTTCAAAATCAACATTTCCTCCCCGTTATTCTTAGAAAACCATAATCACCTCTTGATGATTTTCAATTTTACTTTGGAAACCCTAGAGAGATCTTTCAAAGGAGGATATCAGACCACTGATTCCTAGAGTTCATTGTCCTTAAACATCTCTAGTTCATTACTCTCAACTCTGATTTTTATTAAATAAAAAAAATATCATTCATCATCAAAGCCTATATCTTTCTAAATATAAAATATCTAAACATATTTAGATCAATATATTTTTATATAAAGTAAACATGATTTCCTTATAAGGGTGCGGTGATTCATGAATCATTGTTAACAAATGGAAAAAAACATTGGACTATTATAATAAGAGGGTTTACCGACCTAAAAAAGAAAAAGGTTTTAAAATACATTTTTTATTTCTATTTATTACTCTCATATGAACATTAATTATATATATAAATATGCACTATTTTTTATAAATTTAATTCAACATATCTTGTAAGAAAAATGTTTTTTCATTTATTTTAGTGTTTTTCTTCTGAGATTTATGTTCTGTTATGTTTTGATTCTATTGTATTGTTTTTTTATTATTCATTTTCTCTAAAACTATATTAGGTGCAAGTAATATTTTAAATTAAATAAATTTCACATATAAAGGTTATTGAAAAAAAAACTATTATATGCATCTACTTATATGAAGATTATTTAAAATAACTATCATATATACCATATTCTGTCAAACAGTATAAGATAATTATTTAAAATAGTCATCATATATTCCTTGTTATGTCAAACAATATATGATGGTTAACAAACCTCAATATTCTATATAAAACAACCACATATACGATGGCTATTAACTTCCATATTAAATAAAACCATCATATTCTTTATATCTTGGTAGCATCGCCACCTAGTACCCCATATTTGTCAAATGGGTCAACTATATTAATTTAAGTCTTTGAAATATGTTATATTTATATTGGTATCCCTTATCATGTTATTTTTTTAGTTCAAAATATATATTATGTAATTAGTATAAATATATAATATTTTTTTATAATGACATACATACTGATAAGTGTAAACTTATAATATCCAATTGAAGGTAGATGAGATACCAAATGCTCTCTAAATATAGGTGTGTCATATATTAGAGTGGACACATCAGTTGGGGTAGTTGATAGTCTAAATTTATCTATGGTAGGTGAGAATATTCATAATCCTTTGAATGTAATGATGGTTTCCACAAAGTTTACGATGATAACCTGCAAGGGTCTTTAAATTATTTTGGAATCAACATTTGGACATTATAAAAAAGTTATAAAAAATCAAAATATTATAACTAACATAATTATAAATTTTAAAAAAATAAGTAAATAGAATACTAAATGTAGTAAAAGTGTAATAAAGTACTAAATGATGAGTTCATGGATGAAATGTTTACCCATTTCCTTGTATTATTCCTAAACATAATGTTTTTAGTTATTATTAATTTTCAATACTATAAAAATTTTACAACAAGACCATAAATGACATGATAAAAATTAGACATGAGTTATAAATACCCACTCAAACAAGCCATTATTAGGTAATAAAGAATACCCTAATATTATTTATATAACTATTTTATTCGTAAAATGTTTATACTAAAAAATTTAAAATACAATAAAAATATAATTAATAAAATAATAGTAAATTTTAAAAATAAAAAAATAAAACACTAAATGTTGTAAATATTAGAGTTAGTGACCTAAAACCAATTGATTTATTAAAAATTCATTTACTAGATCAGGTATTTATACATATATTATCCTTATCACATAGTGTTTATTTTTCTATGTTACATTAATCAGATAATGTCTTTATAGTATTTATCATATCAAAGGGTTATAACAGGTCCCAATTATAATGAGAACCTGAAGATTCTAAGACAATATTCTTAAAAAAATATGTTATATGGTCTAGATATATGATACTGATAGGTCACAAATGATGTTTGACTATTAGGTGCTAGGGGTCATAAGCATTAGAAACTCTTCTTATGAAGATTTCACTTAGTGATTTCCAAGAAGGGAGTTCATTAGAAAAATATCACTAATAGAAATTTCATATATTATATATTTATTGGAATTCATTCTATAAGCATGTGTATTGGTTCTCATACTTGAGATCATAATTAATGTATATCATGAATTAGATAATTTTTTCCATAGATGAAAACCAAGACAACATATTATCATAGTGAGATAACATACATTTTGTAAGTCATAAGTTATATAAAAATTATTGAATAGTTAAGAGAGGATTATCCATTTTGTGTTATGGAAGAAGATTTCTCTAGACCACGGATTAAGATGAAAGTGTCTGACTCAAATCCATGATCATGGTAGTTTACAAAAAAGTGAGTTTTAGAAAGTAAAATAATGATAAATCAAATGTAAAGGATGATGACATGTGTATTCATCATATTTGATGAGATATCGGTCGATAAAGGGATTATATTACACAATAGCAATTGTATGAGGTTTTCATGGTAATGACTCATCTCTTCTTTATGGGGGTCATAATGTGTTACTAGATACTTATCTTGGTATGTGGATTGGATCTACTCCTATAAATAAAATATGCTAGAGGGTTACACACTATGTGTATCTCGAAGTTTATTATATTCACGTAAATCTAAATTTTAATAATAAATTTATTTCAAGTTTGAAAAATAATTTTTATTCAAGTTATGTTGACAAAAAATTTAATCACATGATTATTCATGACAATAATAAGTGATTTTGGATTTTATCTATTATTTATTCAAAAGATAAATAAATACAATATTTATTCATGAGACCAATAAATATAATATTTAACTAATTATTTATTTATTTATAAGTTTAGTTAATAAAATAAATATTTATTAACAAGATAAGTGAATGTAAATATTTATTCTACCAAAAATATATTTTATTATTCATGGTTTGAAATTTTTTTGATAGGATTTAGATCAAGTCAATGATATGACAAATATATATATTTTAATATCATTTAAATAAATATTTATTAATTTAAGAAATTATATGAGATCATTACTGGTCACCTAAATAATAAATATTATAATTTAAGAGCAGTGACATGCAGAATATATTTTAATATTATTTAAATAAATTTTTTTATTATTTAAGAAATGATATTTAAATACTAAATGTCACCTTAAAATAATAATAATTTATTTATTATTTTTTAAGAGATTAGTGAAATGGATTTTTATTAAGATATTTCATGTCAACTTAAAATATTAGTTATTTTTTTTATTATTTAAGAGAAAGTTGTCTTGGAGTATTTATGAGGATAAAATTATAAAAATTAAATTTATTTCAATTATTTTCATGTCAACCTAATTAATGAAAAAAGTGATTTTCATGGCTAAGACATGAGTATATTTGGTCAATTCATCTCTCAAGATCTAGAGAGAATTCTAGAGGTGACACCCTCTTATATTATGTTCCTAGAGAGATAAAGTAAGAGATATCTTTATATGATCAAGTGAAAACAAATTGAACCACATTATTCTATCATGCTAGAAATCAAGATATCAAGACTGATGTATAGAACTATACAGAGAACATGCATATATCACTGGAATAATTCTTATTTGGATTCTAGAAGCAATTAAAACATCATGGAGATCAATGATTAGGTCAGCGATGTAAATGATGAGTAGAAATTAAATCTAAAAATAAAAAATATTAATTATCCAATTTTATTTAAATAATTAATTATAAGTCACATGCGATGATTATAATAAAGTATTAAATCCAATTTCATCAATTTTAAACTGGATTTTTTAAATAGGCATCTCTCCCCCTACTTTTGTTGTGCCCTAAATCCTTTAAGTGGTATGAAAGAGGCCACACTAATTTATAATTATTATTGGAATTTGATTTATTAAAATTCATCTCAAGGGTTCAATTTTGGTTCCAATGGTCAAGAGAACATGTGAATTAGGGTTTGTATGGTCAATAATGGTCTAAAGATGACGTGATCCAATTAAAAAACACATTTATTTTATTTTTATCAATAAGTTTAAATAAAATAAATAAATAAAATTAAATACATTAAGGGGTGTTTTACTGGATTAATGTTATTTTTTTATTTATGAATTAAGATCAATGAATTTATTATATATCATGTATACACTACTAGAAATTTAGTATATACCAATGGTTTTAAACCATTAGTAAATCCTATCTAACTGTTGGGAAAAATTATACCAATAGTTTATACAACCATTGGAAAGCAAGCTGTGGGGATATGATTTTACCAACGAGTTATAAAATAACTATTGGAAAAAGCCACCAAAAATCATATTATCTTTCCCAATGGTTTAGAAACTGTTGCAATATATATTTACCAATAGTTTATGAAAACCGTTAGTAAATATTGAGAATAACATGCCTTTACCAACGGTTTCTGAAACCGTTGGTAAAGATTGAACTAAGACATTTACCAACAGTTATAAACCGTTAGTAAAGAGTGGGTTTTGTTAATTCTATACCAACGGTTTTGAAAACCGTTGGTATAGAGCCTGTAATTTTTCCAGAAACAAGCAGCTTCCCTATGCCTGCAATTTGTCCAGAAGCAAGCAAATTCCCTTCCCTATGCATTTACTCGCAGAATAATACAAAGTTTAGAATACAGAATACCTATCATTATATACCACTGGTCTATAAATGCACTTGAGGTTTATAATGATCTACCCCATTCAAAACCATAAAATATCATATAATGTATTATGCTTGAATTTTATAATCTGTGTTTTGAGTTGACTACAGACTATATCTTTATGAGGGATCTATTATACAACCCCTAATTTGAGTTATTTCAAAATGGTATCACATGTTCAGTTTATTAATGTATAGCCTTTATGTCTTGGTTAATTCTCTCTTATTTTATATCTTATCCCATATAGATATAAAGTAGATTAACTAAATACTCTTAGGTAAGTTTTCTGTGAAACATTCATTCTCTCAAAAGGTGATGCAGGATGTAATTTTGAGTAAAATAGGGACAGGATGGTATCTTTTAGAGAAGTTAAATGAAATGAGAAGATCATAAGATATCCTTTGTATTTATTATCAATAATGTGGAAAAAGATACAAACATATTTGTGTAAGAGTTGTTGATTGGTATTGTAAAATAGATAAAAAGGGGTACATTGATGTTCTTATGGATTGGATTGTATTTTTTATCAATGATTTTGGCATGATATAGTGTTGAGGAGTGAAATAAGCTATTGATGTCAAGGGGGTGGGGAATGTCTAGGGGGTTGGGGGTGATGTACAAAGGGGTAGGGGATGTCCAGGGGGTGGGGGTATATCCAGGCGGTTGGGGTGAGTGTACAAGGGGGTAGGGGTGTCCAGGGGGTGGGCGGGCTGTCCATGGGGGTGGGGGGCTGTCCAGGGGGGGTACAGGATGTTCAGGGGGTGGGGTAGTGAAGGGGGTTGGGTGAGGGAGGTTGTCCAAGGTGGGGGCGGTCCATGGGGTGGGGGCGCATCCAGGGGGTTGGGGGGTCTAGGTGGTGGGGTGGTGTCCAAGGGGGTGGGGGCCATCCAAGGGGGTGGGGGGCTGTCCATGGGGGTGGGGGTGTCCAGGGGGGTGGGGGTGTCCAGGTGGCGGGGTGGTGTCTAGGGGGTGGGGGTGGGGGTGTGGGGGGGTGGGGGTGGGGGTGGGGTTGGGGGGTGTGTGGGGGTGGGGGTGGGGGTTGTCTAGGAGGTTGGGGGTTGTCCAGGGGGTAGGGGGGCTGTCCATGGGGGTAGGGGTGTCCGGGTGGTGGGCAGGCTATCCATGGGGGGAGGGGGGCTGTCCAGGGGGTCGGGTGGGTGTCTAAGGGGTGGGCGGGCTATCCATAGGGATGGGGGGGGGGGGGGGGGGCTGTCCAAGGGGGTACGAGGTGTCCAGGGGGGTGGGCGGGCTGTCCATGGGGGTGGGCGGGCTGTCCACGGGGGTGGCGAGGCTGTCCAGGGGGGGTACAGGGTGTCCAGGGGGTGGGGGCTTTCCATGAGTGTGGTGGGGATATCTAGGGGTGTACGAGGTGTCCAGGGGTGGGCAGGTTGTCCATGGGGGGAGGGGGGGCTGGTGTGGGGGGGTGGGGTGGGGGGTTGTCTAGGGGGTTGGGGGATGTCCAGGGGGTTGGGGCTTGTCCATGGGGGTAGGGGTGTCCGGGTGGTGGGCATGTTGTCCATGGGGGGAGGGGGTGCTGTCCAGGGGGGTCGGGTGGGTGTCTAGGGGGTGGGAGGGCTATCCATAGGGATGGGGGGGCTGTACAAGGGGGTACGGGGTGTCCAGGGGGTGGGCGGGCTGTCCATGGGGGTGGGCGGGCTGTCCACGGGGGTGGCGAGGCTGTCCGGGGGGGGGGGGGGGTACAGGGTGTCCAGGGGGTGGGGGATTTCCATGAGTGTGGTGGGGATATATAGGGGGTGTACGGGGTGTCCAGGGGTGGGAGAGATATCCACGGGGGTGAAGGGGTTGTCTAGGGGGGTAGGTGGTGTCTAGGGGGTGAGCGGGTTGTCCACGAGGGTGGGGTGGGGGGCTGTCAGGGGGGGGGGGTCTATGGGGGTGGGAGGGATGTCCACGGGGGTGTTGGGGATGTCTAGAGGGGTAGGGGTGTCCACAAGGGTGGGCGGGTAGTCCACGGGGGTGGAGGGGCTATCCAGGGGGTACGGGGTGTCCAGGGGGGTGGGCGGGCTGTCCACGGGGGTGGCAGGGTTGTCTAGGGGGGTAGGGGTGTCTAGGGGGGGTAGGGGTGTCCATGGGGGTGGGGGATATCCAGGGGGTAGGGGGTGTCCAAGGGGGTGTGGGGGGTGTCCAGGGGGTGGGGGTGGTGTCCAGGGGGGTGGGGGCGGTCTAGTGGGTTAGGGGGATGTCTAAGGGGTTGGGGGCTGTACAGGGGGTAGGGGCGGTCCACAGGGGTGCGGGGTTGTCCATGGGATAGGGGGTGTCCAGGGGTGGGCGGGGCTGTACATAGGGGTGGGGGGCTATCCATCGGGTAGGGGTGTCCACATGGGTGGGCGGGTCTGTCCAGGGGGGTACGGGGTGTCCAGGGGGGGGTGTGCGCTGTCCACATGGGTGTCCGGGATATCCAGGGGGTAGGGGGTGTCCAGGGGTGATCGGGCTGTCCATGGTTGTGGGGGGATGTCCACGGGGGGAGGGGGTATCCAAGGGGGTGGGCAGGCTGTCCACGGGGGTGGTCGGGCTCTCCAGGGGGTAGGGGGTGTCCAGGGGTGTGGGCGGGCTGTCCACAGGGGGTAGGGGTGTCGAGGGGGTGGGCGAGCAATCCACAGGGGTGGGGGGGGGTGTCCACGGGGGAGGGGGTGTCCAAGGGGGTGGGTGAGCTATCCACAGGGGTGGTCGGGCTGTCCAGGGGGGTGGGTGGGCTGTCCATAGGGGTGGACGAGCTGTCTAGGGGGGCAGGGGGTGTCTAGGGGGTGGGCGGGCTATCCACAGGGGTGGGTGGGGCTATCCAGGGGGTAAGGGGTGTCTAGGGGGGTGGGAAGGCTATCCACGTGGGTGGCCAGGCTGTCCAGGGGGGTGGGTGGGCGGGCTGTCCTAGGGGGTAGGGGGTGTCCAAGGGGTGGGCGGGCTATCCACAGGGGTGGTCGGGGCTGTCCAGGGGGGTAAGGTGTGTCTAGGGGGGTGGGCAGGCTGTCCACGCGGGTGGTCGGGCTGTCCAGGGGGTAGGGTGTCCAGGGGGGGCTGTCCATGGTTGTGGGGGGGCTGTCCATAGGGGGGAGGGGGTGGACAGGGGGTGGACAGGCTATCCACGGGGGTGTTCAGGATGTCCAGAGGGGTAGGGGGCATCTAGGGGGTGGGCGGGCTGTCCACGGGGGGGGGGGGGGTGTCTAGTGGGGTGGGGGTGGGTGGGATCACCACGGGGGTGGGGGGGGGGGTTGTCCATGGGGGGAGGCGGTGTCCAGGGGGGTGTGAGGGTTGTCCAAGAGGGTGGGAGGGATATCCAGGGGTGGGAGGGCTGTCCATGGGGGTGACCGAGCTGTCTAGGGGGTAGGGGGTGTCCAGGGGGTGGGCAGGCTGTCCACAGGGGGTGGGCGGGGCTGTCCGAGGGGGGGGGGGTACGGGGTGTCCAGGGGGTGGGCGGGTTGTCCACATGGGTGGATGGTCTTTCCATGGGGGTGGGCGGAATGTCCACAATTCTGGGGGGGCTGTCCATAGGGGGATGGTGTTTCCAGGGGGTGGGCGGGCTATCCACGGGAGTGGTCGGGCTGTCCTGGGGGTATAGGGTGTCCATGGGGGTGGTTGGGTTGTCCACAGGGGGTAGGGGTGTCCAGGGGGGTGGGTGGGCTATCCATAGGGGTGGGGGCTGTCCACGGGGCGAGGAGGTGTCCAGGGGGGTGGGAGGGCTGTCCACGGGGGTGGTCGGGTGGTCCAGGGGGTGAGCGGGCTATCCACGGGGGTGGTCGGGCTGTCTAGGGAGGTACGGGGTGTCCAGGGGGGTGGGAAGGCTGTCCACGTGGGTGGACGGGCTGTCCAGGGGGGTAGGGGTTGTTCAGGGGGTGGGCGGGCTGTCTAGGGGGGTAGGGGTGTCCAGGGGGTGGGCAGGCTATCCACGGTTGGGGGGGGGGGGGGGGGGCTGTCCACGGGGGGAGGGGTGTCCAGGGGGTGGGCATGGCTGCCCATGGGGGTGACCAGGCTGTCTAGGGGGTAGGGGATGTCTAAGGGGGTGGGCGGGTTGTCTACGGGGGGTAGGGGTGTCCAGAGTGGATGGGCGGGCTATCCAAAGGGGTGGGGGTATCCATGGGGGGAGGGGGTGTCCAGGGGGGTGGGCGGGTTGTCCACGGGGGTGGGAGGGCTATCCAGGGGGGTGGGTAGGCTATCTACGGGGGTGGTTGGGCTGTCCAGGGGAGTAGGAGTGTCTAGGGGTTGGGCGGGCTATCAACGTGGGTGGGTGGGGCTGTCTAGGGGGGTAAGGGGTATCCAGGGGGGTTGTCCACAGGGGGAGGGGCTGTCTAGGGGGGTTGGTGGATCGTCCAATGGGGTGGCAGAGCTGTCCAGGGGGTATGGGGTGTCCCGGGGGTGTGGGCGAGCTGTCCATAGGGGTGGCGGGGCAGTCCAGGGGGGTACAGGGTGTCCAGGGTGGTGGGCGGGCTGTCCACAGGGGTGGTGGGGCTGTCCAGGGGGTACGGGGGTGTCCAGGGGGTGGGTGAGCTGTCCACGAGGGTGGAAGGCCTGTCCACGGGGGCAGGGGTGTCCAGGGGGGTGGGAAGGCTGTCCACGAGGGTGGGGGAATTTCCAGGGGGTACGGGGTGTCTAGGGGTGGGTGGTGTGTCCACGGGGGGTTGGGGTGTCCACGGGGTGTGGGTGGGGGGTGTCTAGGAGGTTGGTGGGCTATCCAGGGGGTGGGCGGGCTGTCCAGGGGGTGGGCGGGTTGTCCAGGGGATGGGCGGGCTATCCACGGAGGGTGGGCGGGCTGTCCACAAGGGTGGGATGCTGTCTAGGGGTTATCTATGGGGGTTGTGGGGTTTTCTATGGGGGTAGGGTTTCCAGGGGGTGGTCGGGGTGTCCACAGGGGTGGGCGGGCTATCCACATGGGTGGCCGGGCTGTTCAGGGGGTATGGGGGTGTTCGGGGTGGGGGGGTGGGCTATCCATGGGGGTGGGGGGGGGGGGGCTATCCATGGGGGTAGAGGGTTTCCAGGGGGTGGGCGGGTTGTCCCGAGTGAGGGGTGTCACTCTTTTCCTTCTAGATCATGGAATCATTAGAAATATACGGGAGTTCATGTGGAATGATTTAGACATTCTTGGTTTTCTAGCCACATCCTCCTCCTAGATTACAATATTTGTCTCCTCTATAATGATATCTATAAATATTAATGGGGTTTTTCAAGGTTATTTACATGGGAAGAGAGGTTTGAGGCAAGGGGAAGCTCTATCTCCTCAAATTTTTTTGATTTTCATACAGGACTTTTGTCACATTATGAAGTCTCAAATCTCTGTTTGATGCTCATTCAAGTTCTATTAGCGTTGTGGTAAGACTTTCATCTCCCATATTTGTTTTTTGAATGATATTTTATTGCTCTAATTTGGAAATATATATTATTTATCAGTATTGAAATATGTCATATATTTTTTCTCTTCCTTTTCTGGATTGACTATTAATCTTTCCAAATCCATGATGTTCTTGGATGGAAATTATTCTAATGTCTGGGATAGTTTTGATGATGATATGGTTATTAAGGGAGGATCCCTTCCTCTTTTCTACCTTGGGGTTCCCCTTATTACTTCCTATCTTAGATCCACAGACTATATGGTTTTGGAGGAGAGAATTTTTAAAATAATTAATGTTTGGTCAAATAATTTTTTTCCTTTGATGGACTATTACAACTTGTTCAATATGTTTTACTTAGGATGAATTCTTATTGGTATCATCAATTCATGTGACCAAATAAATTGGTTAAGTCCATTAAAGCCAATCATTAGATAATTATTTCAAAATTCTATTATCTTGTTACTTCTGGGGATCAAGTGGAGTTGGAATTGATGATTTATACTAAGGAGGAGGGATGCTTAGGTATTAAGTGGGATGAGCACTGGAATAAGTCTTCTATTTTTAAAAATGTTTGGGATTTTTTTAATCCTTATTTTTATTCATTTTTTATTGACTAGGATCACATTTTTCCTACTTGGTCACTCCAAGTTTTGGGTGGAAAAGTCCAATGGAATTTGTCATGGACATGGAGGAAAGTTTTGGGGCTATGAGATCTTCATAGAGACCAACTCCATTTTGGCAGGGAATGTATATTTTATTTTCTTATGTTTTGATTCTTGGATTTCTAGGGGACCTAATTTCTTCTCTATTGATGACAACATAATATATGATTCAAGGTTATCCATGTTTCCCTCAGTTGTGGAAATTATCTCTAATGGATCATGGAATCCACCAATTGTTGTTTCTACTAATCTCATAGATATCGAGCTGTAGATCCTTTATTTTTGTGAGCATGGAGGATATTGTGAAAGGATTATGTGGAATGGATATGATGGGTTCTCCCTTCTCATGGTTTGGGATGATCCTAAGTAGAAATTTTTTTTGGTACCATGGAGATCTTTGGTTTGGAATCATTTCTCCCCAACCAGGTTTTCATTCCTTTTATGGCTTGGAACCCTTAATTGTCTGACCACCCAAGATAGGTTGTTGAAAAGGGTCTTGAATTTTCTGAATCATCATTTTCTTTATGAATTTTATTCTGATAACATTTATCACCTATTCTTCAACTTTAATCTATATAGGAAGATTTGGAAGTCCTTATTATGCCTCTAGAATGTTGAATTCTATGCTTGTTATTTTAGAGAAATTTTATATTGGTGTAATATCTTGTTTATTGAGGAATAATTGAGAAGTGTTTTGGGAATTCTTGGGCTTGTCACATTGGAATATTTTATTTTTATGGAGAGAAATTAGCAGTTACATGGTTCCTCATATCATTGTGAAATGTTTATTTGGCTAAAGTTTGAGCCGACTATTTAATCCAATATAAGTTCCCTAATAATAAGGTTCATCTGGAGTTGGTTTGAATGTGTTACCTTTTAGGTTCTTTTCTTAGGGATGGTTGATAATTTTTCTATATACTGGGCCGGCCTGTGTTCTAGTAGGCTATTTGTTATTTGGATGGTGGTTGGGATACATGATTGTTTGTGGGTTTCTACTTGTTGGTTTTATTCTCTTGTGGTTTTTGTTTTTATTTTTCATTATTTGGTTATATGGTGGTTTTGTTTCTAGTTAAATGGGTATTCTTGTGGCTGGGTTGTGGTGTTAATAGGTTTGGAGGGTGTGAGATACTAGTTTTTTGGACCTGGGTGAGGGTTCTGGCTGTTGGATTGGAGGGTTTTTATGAGGGTATGTTGGAAGGGGGATAAGATACTCTGGTTGGTGTAGGTTCTAGAAATGAATGTATAGAGTGTCTTGGTTCTGGTGTAGTCTGTTGTTATACCTTCCTTTTGTTTGTCTTTGGTTCCATGGGTATGTGTTATGAAAGGCCCATGTGACAATGGGTGTTGTTAATCACTAGTGGTGTGTGAGCCCCCCTCCCACCGCACACCCCCCTGAGCCCCCTCCCCCAGCTCCCACCTACAACCCCCACCCTCTACTCTGCACAACCCCCGTCACCCCTACAGCCCCCACCCCACACAGCCACCCCCCTACATCCCCCCCAAATCCAACACCCCTCCCACTGTACAACCCCCAATCCCACTGCACACACCCCTACAGCCCCCACCTCCCACTGCACATCCACCCCTCCCCCATAACCACCCCCACTATGCAACCCCCTCCCCACAACCCCCTCCCCACCACCTCCCCCCTACAGTCCCCACCCCCAACCCCCCACAACCCCTCACCCCCTACAACCCCCACCCTACATATCCCCCTCTACAGCCCCCCACTGCACCCCCCACACCCCCCACAACCAACCCCCTCCCACCACATAGCCCTCCCACTCCCACTACACACCCCCTACATTCCCCACCATATCCAACCCCTCCCACTACACAAACCCCCCTATGGCCAACCCCCCTATAGCCCCCCCTCCCTCACATCCACCTGCAGCCCCCACCCCCCACATTGCACATCCCCCCTCACCCTTGCATCCCCCACCCTGCACACCCACCCCCCCACAGCCCCCCCCCCACTACACAACCCATCTACATCCAACCCCCTCCCACTGCACAACCCCCCTACAGCCCCCTCCCATTGCACAGCCCCCCTATATCCCCCTTCTACTACACAGCCCCCATGTAGCCCAGCCAACCCCCTCCCACTGCACAACCCTCCCATTCACACTACACCCCCCCCCACATCCCCCTCTCATTGTACAACCCCCCTACAACCCCCTCCCACCACACAACCCCCCCATATCCAACCCCCCCCCCATTGTACACCACCCTACCATTGCCTCGAAAAATAAATTATGAAATGGAGACCCATAGTAGGTCTCCCAACCATGTAAGAACTCCTTACCATGTTGGATCAATATAATAAGACATCACTAAAATATCAATATAAGACATGAACCATGCTTCTAATCAAAAGGGTCTCAATAGAACACCTAAACAGAACATGACATGTGACTCTATTTGAGGTGGAAGAACAAACACTTATTTGAATCAAGGATGGATCACAGGTTGGGAAGAAGGGTTCACAAAGAATAGGGGATCTTTCCTTTATGTACAATCAAAACAAAAAACAAAAAACCTTGTCTTCAAAGAAATCAGAATGAAAATGGAATAAATGGAGGTAGAACATAAAAATCATAACTTATAGATTTGATGTGGAAGAACAAACAATCGGTTGATCGGAAGAAGGTTTTGCACGCTAGAACAATGGGATCTCTTGTTTAGGGCGCAATGTGGGAGGATCCTGATCTGAATTGGGGCTGCATTTGTGTCATTCTATCCCAATAGTTTTTTAAAACCTTTGGTAAATATCATACCTATACCAAAAGTTTCCATGAACTATTGGCATAAGGGGGGAAACCTATCACCTATCCCAATGGTTTCAAAAAACTGTTCGAAAAACCATCCCTATCCCAATGGTTTTCCAAACCGTTGGGGAAAACACTCTAACAATTACTATACCAACAATTTTCAGCAAACTGTTGGTATAGGAAACCTATCCCAATGGTTTTTCTAAACTGTTGGGATATAGGCGTTGGTATAGAAGGAATTTCCAGTAGTGATATGTGTGTCTATATATATATAATGTTTTATATATTTGTAATAAAAACCAAAATGGAGGGCAAGTTAATAACCCCTCATTTTGGATTTTCAATCAAATTCTTCATAATAGGGGTTGACTTTGTTTAAATAAAAAACAAAGTCATTTAAAAAAAATCATTTTATAAAAAAAAAATTGGGGGTATCACAATGTTGGTTCCACAACCTTATTTTAATATATATAATATAAATACTATAATATATATTTACATATTAAAATCCTAAAACAATCCTAAAATTGAGTAATAAATTTTAATAGTTTTTTAATATGACTTAAGGATCATAAGTGTGTCCCAAAAAATAATTAAAATTATTTAATGACTATCAAGATAAATATTAAGGTTTTAGTCATTGTAAAATTTATCGCATTGTGAATGACCAAGATATGAACTAACCTATGTATGATTGGATTTATTTATTTTATTTTATTTAATTATTAAATGGTTTTAATTTTTAATAATAATTATTAAATTAACATTGATGATATATACTACTTCCATCCATTATAAATTGTATAAGGGCATGAGGGTATACATTTCATTATTAAATATAATTCCCACTACCCAAGTTCCGCTCACCTAGGTGTGAGTATAAATCTATAAAGATGGATATTACCTAACGAGGCAGTTTAAGTGAAAATAAAAGTTAAATCCAAACAAAGAAGATTCTTAGGAGAATGAAGGATGATGTAACTTGAGTGGATCTAGACTCAAGGGGTTACTCCTCCTGGGATCTATGTTTTTTTATTATTTCTCAATAATCCAACCAATAGAATAAATTTCAAGAACATTCATGTTTATTTATCTTTTTATGGATAATTGTTTTTTGTGATTGGGATCACATAGTTAGGATATTTAACAAGCATGATTAAATAACTTGGAAAATATGTGTAATTAATTGTTTTATGTTTATAGTTAATTATTTATATAAGAAAATGACATAAAATAATTAATAATAATTCTAGATAAAACCGTATTTCAATAATGAATATAATAAAATGCATGAGATTTATTTTATTAACTATCTTTACTATTTATGGAATTTATTGTATAAGATATCTATCAAGAATATAAGTATAAAATTATATATTTTATGAAATTATAAAATAAAATACCCCCTTAAAGAAAATATTAGGACATCATCCACCTTCTACTAGCATAGTTATAATACAACCATAAATCAAAGTACTTGTCTATACCTCGTCAAGGTGATTTATATTATCAAGTAGTTTTTATATGGGTTTTGGGTTTACTTAACCAAATTAAATAAAGGGATGTTATATTATCATTCTTGATTTAATTTGGAATCAAGTGTTTAGAAAATCCAAGTATAGAAAATTTGTGTTGGGGAGTTAACTCAAAATATCATGGGATTATGAGTTAATGCCATTGGTATGATTAATGCCTACCTAGATACATTTAAGTAATTTTACAGAACATCATCTAGATTACGAGAAGGTAAATATGGATCCATTCCACTAGAATATTTAAGTGATTAATTTTTTTGAATCTAATTATAAGGGTTTTTGGGATTTGATAAAATTACGAGATATAAAAATGATTCATTAAATAATAATTTCATAATTGGTGATAAAAAATAAAGTACTAATTTTATAAGTTTATTTATTATAGATAATGGAAATAAATACTACTCACTCATTATCATTCTCATATATGTTAGATAAATAGAATATCCTTACCAGTATAAATTCCCAAGTGTGGTACATGAGGTTGCACATTACTCTACAATAAGAAAGGAAATATAATTTACCGCAATACCCACTTCTTATTAAACCTCCTTAAGAAGATAGTGAGGGTGATAAAGATGTCTATTAGAGACACATGGATAATGGATTAGATGTACAATGGATTATGTTATCATTAATTTCAAGTGAGATACAAAATTATTATGAAGATAATGATGTATACTTCATGTAGTCTCATCTTTAAGTGCATTACCAAGAGGGAGATAGATTAAAGAGATAAAAATCACCAAATAACTATTTATTTGAAATTTACGAGAGATAGTATTTTTTGGGCATCTTATACTCAATATTTTATAGTAATTTGATCATTTCAAGAATTTGGGATTCAAGATATACAAGGAGGTGCCCACTGATCTCATTTTTTAATCTCCACCTCAAAGTTTATCAAGTTTTATTATTAATTTTAAAATTATAAAATTGGAGAAAATTCTTATAGATATTTTAAAAATGATTCCCCACATTGATAAATTAGTGAATAAATATAATCCTTCAAAATTTATGGTGAAAAAGAAGAGGGGAAAGTCTAAGTGACCAGTGATAGAGTCAATTTTAAAGGGGTATAAGAAACATTATTCTAAGAATAAAAAATATTTGGTGGGAGAGGAACAAGAGTAATGTTGGAAAGAAAAGACATTGGAATAATAATTTTAATTCAATTAAGAATAAATGGGAAGATTTAGGTATATTAATTATAAAAATTAAAATATTCTAGTTACACATTTTGGGTATTATAAACACATTATGACCTATACATTTTTATTTATATATATGAACCAGGTAGATTATGAAATATTATGAGAACTAAAGTTGATCTTTATGCTATTAATGAACTGAGGATTACTATATTTATTTTAGATGATTAGAATTTAACATTTCCCAGTGGATTAATTCTTTTATTTTAAAATCATAATTATATGTTTATTATAACCATAAAATTTGTTATGGTTTGAGTTTATAATTTTTTATTTATTTATTTAAAGTTAAAAAGTAATAGATAATCTTATATTATTATAAATCTCATTTAAAATTGTTTAAATATATACTTGAATTATTAAATCCTAAGTTGGAATTAAATGATGAATTAAAAGTGCAAGACTCAGTGAGAGGGCTTCTCATACTTCATTACTTTTATTGAAGGTATGAGTAGATTTAGATATGTCTATGTGATAAAGTATAAATTATATTTCTTTATGTTGTTAAGGAATATAAAAGTGTAGTAAAGAATAAAATTCATAAGAAGATAATTAAAATAATATTATAGTAATGCATAGAATATCATAACTAAGACTTCATTGATCTTGAATGATGAACTTTTTTCCATAATCCTTTTATGAACATACAATACAAATAGTGGCATACACACTTAACCAAGTGTGCCTAATAAGGTTTTAAATGAGATGTTATATAAGTTATACTATAGAAAAAACCATGATTATACTATATACATGTATATCAATGAAAATTATTTGTTAAGTATATTTATAGAAACAAATTTTCATTCCAAGACACAATGTATATGTTTAAATGATCTCAGAGAAAGAAGATTATATAGAGAGATATCATATCTCAAAAAGGGATAGTGAGAGAATGATAAACTTTAATGAAGTCAAGGATTAAGATGTACAAGAGTTATCATAGGAATATAAAATACCCAAGGATTATGGGGGAAGTGGTTCTAAATATATAACATATTATATATGTAAAATAAGGAAGTTAGAGAACCAAAGATATATGGTTTTCTTTTCATAAAGGATGATGAAATGTTATTCATTAAGGATAAAAAAACTCTTATCCTACAATAAGGTATTAAATATACGTGTCTATAAATGGTTGGTGATAATTCCATAGTTTTACTATCAATATATGTTAAGGACATATTATTAAAGGAAACAAGATTATAGTCTTACAATCAGTTAAGAATTGGTTAAATAAATGTTTCATCATGAAAAACATAGTTAAAGTAACCTAAATTATTAAGATCAAGATCTATAAATATAGACCAGAGAGACTATTTAAAATAAGTTAAAAAAAATACAATGACATGGAATTTAAAGATACAATTTAGAATAATGAACAGAAGATTATTTTCAATATCACAAGACATAAGGAATTAGTAGTTTTACTATTACTTCAATGATTATATCTATTATTTATTCCATGATATGTACTAGTAAGTCTAAGATATCTATATTAAGAAGTAGTTAAAACTATCCTAAAGTACTAGAGTTGTGTAGTGGATATATTACTAGTATACAAATAAGATAAGAAACTAGTTGTGAGTGGATACAAAACTGGATTCCATAATAATCAATTTTATTTGAAATTTCAATTAAAATAATGATAGTGAAATGAGTAGGATAATTTTAAAGTAACTCATGGATTATAATTATAAAAAATTAAAATATATCATTGATTTTGATTCACATAATTAAGTAGTATGCATATTTTTTATAAATAACACTTCTTATGAAGTTTTTATTAAGTAGATGAATTTATAGTTAAAAATATAGAATCAATGTAAAATGTGGTAGTCCTAATGACTAAATACATCCTCAGAAGAAGAATGAATATCATGTCATATTTAATGATTTGACAAGTGTTACCAATTAACTATAGTTAAAGTGGTAGTATGTTGGATTAGATTCCTAAGAAATAACTGTTTTTCTTTATTTTTGGTTAGTGGGTCATATATTTATTTATGTGTTATCTTTATTACATAGTTTTTATTCTCCTACATAACATCAATGTGAAAATTTCCTTAGAGTATTTTTCACATTAAAGGGTCTTAAAAATTCCCTAATATAATTAGAACTTGGAGGTTCCATGAATACATTCTTAACTAATATATCCGAAGGTCTGTATATGTCATAATGATAAGAAATAGATGATGTTTGAAAATATAATGGATCATAAGTATTGAGACTTATTCTCATGAAGTATTTTCATGGTGATATCAAAGAAGGGATGTCATAAAGACATTCCCACTATTGATAATTTCATATATTATATGTTTTGTTAGAATTAAATTTTGTGAGTGTGTGTATTTTACCTTAAACTTGAGATTGAATGTCTTACTGGACTGAATATCTATAGTGAGAAATGAGGGGTGAATAAGTGTATCTTTACTTTTATAATTTATTTCATTTGAAAAAAAAAAATTTGTTTTGTTAATACAAGATGATATCAAATGGAAATCATATCCGTACCTGATTTCAATGAATAATAAAGAACAATATGTTACACATAATTTTTATAAGGTTCAATCTCAACCTGAGTGCTAACTCCTTATAGTAGTAGGTTGTTATCACTTTCTATAGATTTTAAAATAATATCTTTTTATAAATAAAATTATTTTGGGTTATTTATTATCCTAAGACCATGATTACCTGCATAAATACTAATTCCATAGGTTACACTATATTCCAATGGGTCCAATGTAAAATAAGTAGTACCAGATGTGAGTGCGGTATTATTTTAGATATAAGTTTCTTTAAAAGAATATTTTGGATCCTCCTATCCAAATCCTAAAGATTATATCAAGAAATCACAACTCGATTTATTCAAGAACAAATGATTCAGAACCTACCTTGTGAGTATACTCTAAAGAACTTGACTTAATCAACTCAATGCATAATATGAATTTTGGTGGACTGCTTCACTTATTCACTAAAAATCAACACTATGAACTCAGAAAAAAATATCTTCAAATGAAAGACAACTTCATTATATGCACTCACTTGTCCTCTGATATTTCTAACACATTTCTTAGTATCATATGTATCACTTTTTTTATAGCAGTAAGGAATTTTTATTCCCGCATGTCCCATATTCAACATCATTTTTTCCTCCAAAAGTTATTCATTTGAGACCATTATATTACTCCCATTGAAAGCAGTATCCTCAAATAGAAAATAATTAATCCTTTTTTACTTCTATCCAAAAGAGTGATTATCAAAATTTTACTTCTAGAAACCTCACTTTTCTATATGCTTTTATTAAAAATAATTCAAATGTGGAATATGTATCCACATTGATCTACCGATGTACCCTTCAGAACTTTATATTCTAAAAAAATTACCATTAACCTTCCACACCTTATTAAAACTCTACAAAGCTCAATAAAAATCACTTTTAAATTCTGTGTGCACAAGAGTTCATAAAAACTACACTATGAGATTCAAATTATTTTACAAAATTATATTTAAATAACCATACTTTAAAAACAAACTCATATTGAATCAATACAATATTTTCCAGGGATTTTTGAAAGTAAATACCATCGAATAATTTTCTCATTAATCCATCTATATTATTCTTTAAAATAGAATAAATATAGTTTGGATTCATTGAGATATCCCTCATTCGGATGTATTAGTTGAAAGATCTAGTACTCATGATTTGAGGATGAAAATTATTTATGTTTCTCAAAAAACATTTTAAATGTTATATTTTTATCATTGATATACTTATATTGCATCTCCTAGTTTGAATTCTCTAGAATATCATAATTCTGGGAACATTTTTTTTCTTAAATGAAAATAACTTAAGGGAAAACTTTAAATGCACAATACAAATGTTTTATGTGTAACTAAATTTTATTACATGTGGCTCAAATATCTTTCTCATATGATAAATCTCACATGGGAAATTAATATATTTTAAGCATATGATAAATCTCTAATGATAATTTCAAATATCTTATACATATGAAAAATCTCTTAGATAGTAAAAAATTTCATGTTCATGACACAAATATTGTACATGTAACAAAATTTTATATTTTAGTCACAAATTTAAAACTTGGTAACCAGAATATATTATGTGAAGCCTGTAGGATATTATACTTATCCAAATATTCAATGTATAGTACATGAATTCTATAAAACAATATAAATTCATAGAACTTATTCAGATCCATTCCATCCACTTTTTAACAACTTAAACACCCCTAGAAAAAATCCAATTACATGGTTGACTATGAAGACAACAAGAAACACATCATCCAAAATTATAAGGGTCACTTCAATCTATCCATTTTTATTTATTTTCAACACAATCTTAAATATTTCTCAAACTGATAAAACTAAAAAAAACTCATTATTGATTTAAGAAAAATCACTCAAGAACCATTAAATCATAGCCTATCTAAAACGATACACATCTTGACACTAAACTATAGACCATTGTAGTGGTTTGATAGAATTTCATCCCTCAGTGACAATCAAATTTTGGCCAAGTGATTCAAATGACTATCCTTCAATTCACATTGCCTTTTACTTAAACCCATCTAAAAAATTCACCCTTTTTGTAACAATAAAAATAGTGGATATCTAAATTAAGTTCACATTAATTATTTGAGAATATTATCTCCCTTTTATAAATAAGATTTGTGACACTTTTCTCACCCCCTATGATTACACAATACAAATCCTTGTAGGGGTGATGCTTCCACACATGATTAAGTGAGAGGGGAAGGGTAAACATGAAGATTCAACCTTAAATATGAAAACTTATATTTTTGTAATTATTTCATGAAAATATCTATAATTTTTTTGGTACCAACAAACTCAATATTCCCATCACTATTTCCCATATTCTATTTGATAAAATGATACCCGAGATCAATGTTCCTTGATATAGAGTGTTGAACCTCATTCTTTATAAGATCTATAACACTAATTGTCACAGGAAATACATAGTGGATACTAAACCTAAACTCTAAAATATACTATTTGAACCTGTATCCATAGCATTTGAGTATAATAATGTGTGACTACTATGTACATGGATTCATCTTTCCCAAGGCCACTAAACTTTTATTCTTGATATACCATGCCACATAAATCTCACCTTGAAAGAATGTACCACCTGAAGTGGACTAATTATCAACAGAATCTCCATCCTAATAAACATATGTAAAATACTATAAGGTCATGTTTGAACTAGATCCATACATCAGACTGTATCTCATTTTATTTTTAATATACCTCAAAATCCTCTTTTCTTAAAACATTTGAGATTATTTGGGATCACTTTAAAATAGAGAAAAAAATGTCACAATAAAAATAATTTAATTTCTAAAAGCTATTAATTATAGAAGGATTATAATTAGTTTTCTAAAATCCCTTTGATTGACACAAGTTTTTGCATTATCTTTGATCAACATAGTGCCAAAAAATATAGGAGTATAAATTCCCTTGAATTAATCTATTCAAAAACTCTTCAATAATTATCTAGTGTATTTTTCTTGAGATCGAAAAATATGATAATCCCATTTAATGATTTGAAATCCTAGAAAATATAACATCTCTCCTAACATGAAAATCCAAAAATTTCTCTTCATTACCTCAAAAAAATACCCACAAAGATGATTTTTTTTCACCAATAGAAATAATTTAAACCATGTAAACTATATAAATGATAGTTCCTATGAATATCTCCTTCACATAGATATTACTATAAATGTTTATTTTTTAAAAATTCATACTTCTCAAGAATCCATACAACTTGGAATACTAGTCTCTATGGTCTTGTTTTAATATATAAAATTATTTATTTATCCTACATACCATTCTTACATATTTATCAAGATTAAAACAATCAGGCTATTGAATAAAAACCTATTCTTCAAGATCACAATTTAAGAATCTATATTTCAAATCCATTTGATAGATCTTGCGGTTTTTGTGAGCTTTTTCTACTAAGAACAACATAACGGCCTCAAGTATTTAAAATGGTGCAATGGTCTCTTCAAATTCAAATCCTTCCACCTGAGAGTACCCCTTAAAAACTATACCTTATTTATTCCTTTCGATTTCACCATTTTCATTTAGCTAATTTTTGTAAAGCCACTAAATACCAATTGTGTTTTTATTATCATTCCTTGAAACTAGATCCAAAGCAGAGTTATTTTCTATTTTACCAGGTTCCTAATTCATAGTATAAATCCATTATTTATGATCAATTTCCTCATAACTAGTTTGAGGTTCAACTTGTGAAATAAGAGTAGTTTTTTTTCTAACCTTAACCTTATTATGGTTTGTACATGTGCATCTTCATGGATAATAATATTCTTATAATCAATTTTTTTTCATCCTTTGATGCCTCTACCACTAGTCCTCCACTAATTCTTTATCACTGGACACATATGAGTCAATACCCTCCAAAACCTACCCATTTATATCCGGTTTCACAACCCATTTTTCAAGAAACTGCTTGTTTCTATCTCCAATATATTCAACTTTATCTTTAATAACCACTATATATATGTGATTATTTTCAATTAATTTGATATTTAAACACTGTACTGGCTTGTGTTTATGTTTTATCCTAAAATTATAGCTACCCCCATTATAAAGGTACCCCAAAAATGTTTCTTCTTCAACCCTTTCATTAAAATTTCCTATATTTCCATTTTTAATCATCACATAATAAAGTTTTTAAAATAATTTGAACTATTTAATAGTTATCTTTGTGTAAAAACACATTTCATATGGAGTCATGTGTGTTTCTGGTATCAAAAGTCATCTTTTCTTAATGTGAATATCAATATACACAAATTATCTTCAAAATAAGTATGGAAGCATATTTTCAGCTAGAATGGTTCTTCCCATATCCAAAATTCTCTTATTCTTTCACCTAACCATACTATTTTATTATGGAATGTGATGTTCTATATTGATGTTTTATTTCATTATTTTATTGATAACTCCCAAAATTATTTTATGTATACCAATTTCTATTGATATACCTCACCTTCTTGATATATACACTAATTTCTGTATCAGTTTATCTTTTTAAAATTTTAAACATCTGAAGAGCATCTGATTTTTATCTCATAAAGAGAAAATTTTTCATATATGTGTAGTCATCAATGAATGTAATGAAATAGAGATCACACTTGGTTGAATTGTTTCTCATAGGGACATAAACATATGAATAAACAAGTTCTAGTGGTCTAGTGAATTGAATATCCACTTTGTTGGGCGTCCCTTGAGTCATATTCCCTTTTAGAAATGTGTTACTAATTGATTATCTATCCTTTTTATCTTGGGAATATCCCTTACTAAATCTTGTGTAAAACCCTTAGTTTTAGGTACTTGACCCTATACTTACGTATTTTGATCCTATATAATGTTTGGATTAAGTTTTCAGAGTTTCTAGAGAGTTTTGGAAGTATTTTTTGATGTGCATGGTTTGAACATGGTTAGTATAAACCATGCACAATCTCCAAGAAATTGTGAAAGTGAGGATAGGAGTCACTAGGTCGGTTCTTGGTTTGAACAAGCCATGAAAATGCATAGGTAAAATTGGGAAAGGGGGAATTGAGGAGAAAACATGGTTGACATATGGTTTTCCAAACTGTGTGGCACAACCATGCGGCTCACTATTTGGGAGACAGTAGCATGCCCATGCTTGGTGTATAGTTTGACAAAATGTTTTCCCTAACCGTGAATCATGTATTTGATTATCCAGAAATTATATTTTTTTCCCGAATTAAGACCCCAAAACCCTCATTTTTTTATTCATCTAGGGTATTGAACTCATTTTCCTTCTTAGGATCCCTTGGTGTTTCCCTTTGATCTAGAGGCATTTTTTTGGAAAATCAAAGTGATTTAGAGATTGAAATTATTTGGTAATTCCTCATTTTCTCTGTCTCTTTTAAGATCCTCTTATTTTCTCTCACATAGATTGTTAGATATATATATATATATGTCTATATAGATAGATCTATGTTCTTTATTTCAGATATTTAGGAGGTATTATTAGATCTAGTGAAAATAATAAGATCTAAGGCTGGATCTAGAAGTTTTAGTGTCCTTCTTCATTTCCATGATCTATTGAGAGTTAGGAGGATTATCTATCATCTCCACCCAAATTATAACTTAAAGTCTTAGTTTGATTTAAAGTTTTTCCTGGATTTACTATGAAAACATTATGTGATTTCCTGAAGGAAATCCTTTTTGTTTTTTGTTTTGGAAATATGGAAAATCATATTGATTTTGGTAAACCCCTTGGTTTATAATTTTAAAATTATAGTTTTAAAATTATTTCATTATTTCAACCCAAGAAAAAATATTTGATGAAATTTTTCAATGAAAAGAGTTGTTTTATATGAAATGTTTTGGCATTTATTTTGGAACATTGGTTTGGCATGTATTTAAGTGGGAAAAATTATGGTCATGTAGTACCACCATAAAAATGCGGCTGATAATGGTCATGAAGTACCATCATCAATGGTAACACAAACTTTGAGTGTGTATGTGGTTTATTTTGTGTGGAAATGGAAATAATTTTTCTAAATGTTAAATAAATGGATATATGATTGGTTATATTTTATTTTATGTGGATATTATTTATCAATTTTTATAAACTGTTCATATGTTTTTAACTGATTTCTATAAAATTTTATAAATATTTATTATCCTAATTTCATGTGTTACAAATTATTTGGGGAATTCCTTATGATTTTATACCCACCCCCTACTTTGACACTTTGGTGAATTTGTAGATGTAATTTTATAGGATGTAGGAAATGGAAAAGTATCATAATTTCCTAATGATTCATATTGATACCCCGATCATGGAATGTGGAGTTAGAGCATAGAGATAATTTGGATGTTAGTCAGGTTGATGATGCTTGTTGTCGTTTAGGTTTAGTTGTATTTTGGTCTCCTTGGGATATTTTCATTTACTTTCATTGTGACTCTGATATGGTTTTACTTTTTGGTTTTACTTTTGAAGTTGTATTTATTTATAATCATGAATTATGTAGTTGGTTTGGATGTTTATTTTGGGTATTCCGGTTATTTTACTTCTTTATAGAAAATCATCCCCCAATGTTCTCTTATTCCCTTGACATTTATTTTCAGCCTTTGGTGTCTTGGGGTTATCATCTAAGGTTAGTAGTAAATTTGTATTAGGAAAACTATGGGTGTAGATAATAACAACCACACACATGATTTATAATTATCTATATAGTTCATGATTTGAATAATTATCATCATTATCTTTTTGGAGAGAAATTTATGGTGTTCAAAGATCATAAGATATTGAAACAAATTTTCTCATAGAGATTTAAACTTAAGAAAACAAATATGGATGGAATATATTTTAGATGCTTGACGTAAAATTTTTGTATACACTAGGTAATTGTAATTATAGAATTAATGCATTGAGTAGGAATATATATAATTAGTTGGATAAAGAGTATTCATACCAATGGAAGTAAATTCTAGTAATAACATATATGCATCTGAATTATGATGAGAAAGTTCAGGATGTAGTTTTTTTTCAGTCCCTTTTGTTCCGGATTTATTTGAAAAAGTAGGGGATGCTCAGAAATCTGATCCATAATGTCTGGCCATGAGTCAAAACTGAATGGTGGGGAGAGCATTGAGGGATGGATGCTAGATGAGAGATCTATGATTCATTTTAATGATTGTACTTTGGTTCCTACATCTTATCAGGAACAAATTCTTAATTCCTACCACCATTTTAAATAGGATATTAATCTTGGTATTTAGTAAATTTACAAGGCATTGATAGAATAGTTTTGGTGGGTTGGCATAAAGAGAAAAGTGTCAATGTTTCTCTAAAGATGCCTAAGCTATCAAAAATTCAAAGCAGAGCACTGAAAACCATCTAGGATGTTTTATTATTTACCTATTATAATATATAAATGGGAGCACACACACTCACACATATTTTTAAGGGTCTACCAAAAATGGTTTTGAAACACGATTCCATATGGTTGATTGTAGATCGACTCATAAATTCGGATCACTCTATCCCAATTCAGGAAACCAATATGGTGGAAGAATTTTAAAAAATCCATACATGAGAAGTTATAAAGTTTCGAGGTGTACTAGTTTCAATTGTATTTGACCGAGACCCCATGTTTATATCTCATTTTTTGGAATTTCTTATAGCAAGCCATCAGAACATAGGTAACCATGATCACAACTTATCACCCTCAAAAGTATGTACAATCCAAATGGACAATCCAAATGATTTAAGACGATATTATATCTTTTGTAATGAATTTTAGTGTATTATGGGAGAATCATATAACATTAGTGGAGTTCTCGTCCAATAAAAATTATTAGGCCTTGATACACACCACTCATTTTGAAGCTTTGTATGACCATCCATTTCATTCTCCACTTATTAAGGTGGAAGCAGGTGTCACTTCACTTATCGAACCTAGCCTAGTGCATAAGATCAAAAAAATACTATGATGATCAGAAAGATAATGGTGATGGATCAAATTCATCATAAATCCCATGCATATCATCATTGCTGACCATTATCATTTGAGGTGGGTAATCTTGTTTTCTTGAGAATCTATCCAAGGCTAGGGAATCATCATTTTATTAAGCACAGTAATTTTTCTTCTCATTATATTGAACATTTTTAAATACTTGTATTATGACAACCCTTTTCATTATTATACATCAATTCATGATTTATTACATAGGAATACACATAATAAAACCCAGAAGATTGATAAGCCTTATGTCTTGGGTAATTTAGGAACATTACATAACAACTTAAAAAAGGGGTATATCATCATTGTTGAAAACTTCCTTAGCATGCTCATAATATTTCATCGTTCTTAAAACTGCATGGGATAACCTGGGGATATACATAAAAAATGGATGAGCTATAAATCCCATTAAGGGTATAAAGAAATCATAACATGAAGAAAGTATAACATGTTAGGAAATAATAATTTTAGCAGAACATAAAAGGGGTGATAATAATAAACATGAATAATAAGGAATGATATAACATGGTAACATAAATGCAATATGGGAAATGTGGAAACAACTTTAAACATGACATCATAAACATAGGTCAAGACTAACTGCCACGAAATTATAGTATGGTAGAAAAATTTCCCTAATAGATTAGGTTAACTCTCTAATCTCATACATGGAATCTCATGAGACTAAAACATTACCCAATGAATTAGAGGGCTATATAAATATAGGCGTACCCATCACTTTCATATCATGTACATGCATAAGTATGCCACACAGATCATATAACATAAGAACATATTTCATCACATTTAATTCCAATATTAAGGATTATGGTTAAATACATGTAATTACCCAATAAATTATGTATATTTACAACTAGATTAATACCCTTGAGTATAAATGGGTATGGGTATACACCTCATAAATGTTTGGCATGGAAAATTGTAGTGATATTTTTGTAGTTTAACGAATGTACATGCAGATTTATAAAATGGTTCAATGAGAGAGAAAGGGGTCTATAATAACTTGTAATTACAAATTAAAATATTATGTGTATGTAATAACATGATACAAAATTAAAATTTGGAAATTAATAATCATAATACAAGGAGGGTTTTTGAATAAAAACTTAGCATGAAAAAATCATAGGATAATTTCATCAACATAACGGAGGTACATAATTAATCATGGGAGGGATTAATGAGAGTGAAAGGGGTAACTCATAACTTTGAAATCATAAGGTTAGTAATAGGGATATATAAGATCATTTCCCATCAATATTAATTGAAGGAAAAAGTGAATTACATAAATGAGGTGCTTGAATAAAGTGGATAAAGAGAGGATCCCTAAAACATTTAGACATAGTAACAACTTAGGTAAATGATATAATGAGAGGAGATAAATGATATATCATTTTTAGGAAATCAATTTTAAAATATAGGGATATTTATAAAGTCATTAAAACATAACCAATTGATATTAAAAAAGGATAAATATAAAGAAGGTACTTGAATTGAAAAAGAGAGTGAAAATCCACTTACCTTTAGAGGGTGATTCCAAAAGGTTGGGAGGAGATTCTTGAGAGCTTGTGGGAACCTTGAGAGGACTATAGAGAGGAAAGATAAAATTAAGGAATTTCTCCAAGGAATTTGAGTAAAGAGGAATGAGATCTTTGGTAATTTCACATCGGAAAAGAGAGGTGATTTCTTTATTATTTCCCAAACATAGGTTTTGGACTATATACAATAAAATAATCAAATCTACAACCCTTACCATGGTCTTTTCCCATGGTTTCTTCCAAATTATAGTGGTTTTAATTATTTTATATGGAAAGGTTCTTAACTCATTCAAATACTACCCTTGGTGCTGTGTAAGTGAGTCATGTTTATAAATAATTGATTTTAAAACCTTAAAATATAATATAGGTTTTGGAGGATTCATAAAGGATTTATAAAATTAATCAAATAACCTAAAAAAATATATTAAAGGGAAAAATATATTTGGGTATGGATAACTTTTATAGAATTTATTACATTAATTTTTTTGTCATTATGATGTCATAATATACATTGTACATTTATATTATATTTAATTTTTACCTAAAAATTCAGTTGTCTAAGAAAATTATGAAAAATTCATTTTTGGATAATTTTAAAATTCTAACCCCTAAAATTATATTTATTTTATCCAAATAATTTTCTAAATATGTTAATTTTTACTTTTAAAATAAGAATCAATATTTATTTTTTATTTTTTTGGGTTTTTTGTCAATAACAGTTTTTGAATACTTATAAGAATTTCATTCGACATAAAAAAAATTATAATATCATTTAAATTTTAAAAAAATTATATAATAGTATTTTTTTATTAATATATCATTTATTTTTAAAATTCAGGAATTCATCAAAAAGGAACGTCTTAATTAAAATTTCTTATTACACCAAAATACAATTTTTGTTTTGTCGCATCAAAATCTAATTTTTATCAAAATCATTTCTTAATTATCTATAAATTATAAAAAAATATAATTATTATTATTTTGAAATTAAAATATATATATTCATACTATTAGGATTAATTTTTTTTTCTGGTTCTTGTTAAATTATTGTTACCCCTAACTAACCTATTTTCTTTTTATATTGCTAATAAATATTTACAATAATTACTATTCATATTTTCCAAAAAATTAAGTTGATCTTATTACCTAATATTAATTATGATTATTTAAAATATGGAATAATTTATATCAAAAGAAATTCAAATATTTGGAATAATTTAATTTAAAATAAAACCCGTAATCGTGATGGAAAGTAGTTTTTCTAAAAAATGCATTTTTTAAGAAAAATATTATTTTACTTTTACTCTACAACTAGTAATCCACACTATATGAATTTAAATTCATAATGATATATATATGATCTATAAATTTAATTTAAATCAATCTCCATTATGGGTTATTTTTAATTAAAAAGGAGAAATATTATTCATTTTAAAATAGTTTTCAAAAAAATGTGTTTTCAAGATTAAAAATAAATTTATACTAAAATCTGGTATACATATGATTTAAATGTAATAAATTAGATTAAATATAGATAAATAATACTCATATTACCTTTTAATCAAAATAAAATAATAATGGTACTTTTAAATTACTTAATTTATTAAAATAAATGACATTTTTACAAAAAAACGGTATTTTCACTATTCACTAAAAAATAAGTATTTTCTGAAAAATAAAAAAATTTAACCCAAATTTAATTTTGATATGATGATTTAAAAAATGATGTTAATTGTATCAAATAAATATTCTAAATTCTATATAAATTAATTATAATAGTTTATTTACAAAAAATAAATAAAATTCATTTATGAAGAAAACATATTTTTTAAGAATAAAATGACAATACTAAAAATTGAGTGATTATTTACTAAGAATTTATAAATATATTTATGTTTAGTAGGAAGTTTATTTGTATATTTCATAATTTAGTTAATATTATTTATATCCACAAATGTAATGGCTAGGTTAAAATGATCATATTTAAATAATTATTGTTTTTTTGTGTTTAGTGTTGCATATTTCATACGCTATTGAACATGGTTTTATCTTTTATAAGATCAGGGAATTAAATTATTTACCCCTTTTATAAATTATTTCCTCACAATTTGAACTTGGTCTTGGTATGAAATGTTTTTAAACTTGAAAATATCTTTATTGAAAATCCACATTGAAAAAATGGTTAATAAAACATCCACATGAAAAGATAGAAAGGGAAGTATAAAGGTCATCAAATAACTAGGTTTCCAAGTAGAATAACATTTGTGGTAAGTGAAAATACTAACATGGAAGAAATAAAACTAATTCCTAAGAACTAATAGAGGGCGATAGAGAACATGTTTAGATGAAAGTAAATGACTACAAAGCCATAAATCTAAGATGTGTGAAAAGACCATCAATTCATCAGAAATGATCATAATATGACATTATTTTTGTTTCAAGATTTATTTTATATATTTAAGGAATTAATTTACCATCTAGACTATGAACATAAGAAAATATACTTTCTTTACAAGTATAATTTCATTCTTTTATCAATTTCCACTACAATCTCATCTTTTTGTCTAAAAGATGAGTACTCAAGATGATTTTTTGTGATTGAATCACTAGAATAAGATTATAACGGATCACATAATCTTCCAATGAATAAAAATATATTACTAATTTATTTACTAAATCCAAAATGGTTTGAATAAAGTAAGTTAATACTGAAGATGGATAAACCTTAACACATTAATCACTAAAAATCATCAAAAAAATACCAAAGGATTAACATATATCATTCGTTAAATAAATACCCATATATCCCAAATAACACCATTAAACTCAAAATTAAATAATGTTTTAACATCAAAGGTTTTCTTATACTCTTAATAAAATACCTCCAAAAACATAATAGCATTATTCTCAAATAATCCTTTATACTAAACCTAATGGGTATATATAACATAACCCAATAAAAAATTTATTAAAATATCATCAATCACCTCAAAATGAAAAAAATATTTAATCTTATAATATGATTCCCAAAATATCCTTAATCATGATTAATTTCCATCACATAAATCTAGAAAAGTGGTATCAATGATTTTTAATATGTGATTAGACTTAGAAATATCATCCCAAGACTCTTTAGGTTTATCCTAAAATCAAACACATATTTAGAGTTATCAATCTCTCAATCATTTGTTTTAAAAAATATCACCTTATCACTAAATCAATTTTATAGGTTATCAGTACCATTTAACATATGTTTCAAATCCTTAACTAAAAACTAATGTGGAATAATCTTGAGATGTTTCAGGATTCTTATATCCAAAATGGAATTGATATACTAATTCTATAACATAAATTTTAAATAATAATACATAAAAACTTCAATACTTACACTTTAATGATTTAAATAGAATAAATCCTTCCTTAGTCTAGGATTTAACCCTTGGATTAGGTAATTTCCTCAGATAATGACCATATTCTCCACACATAAGACATTGAACAATAAAGGGTTTAATAGGATTTAATTTATTCCCTTCCATCATAATCTTAATTTTTTTACAAAAACTAGCTACTTTATAACCTATTTTTCCACACATAAAATACCTTTGAGTTCCTTTGTGACATTTCCCTTGGTGCCTCTTTCCACATTTTTGGACCATATGAAATTGAATCTTCTTTCCTTTATAAAATTTATCATATGACTTCATTAAGATGTCATCATCATCTTATTTGATTTATTTGGAAATTCAACTTTGTGTTAGTTGTTAATTGTTATTTTTGGTAGCTGGTTTATCATATCACAAGATGTCTTACTTGAGCTCTCGTCATGTTAGGCATCTCATTTGGAAAGTCATCACATTAGTTATTGACTTAGTTGTTCATATTTCCATCAATTGACTAGAATAAAGGTAATATCATGGATGAGTAATTTTAAACTATTAAACACATAACCAGGAAGAAAATAACATTAAAGGGATAACTTATAAAGGAAATTTATCTTATTAATTTATTAATTTCAAGGATTTAATCTAAGTTATCCGTGATCTATTTCCTAACATATAATCTTTTTGGAATTTTTGTTCCCTTAATAATATTTTTTAATGATCTTGTAATTTTTTCAAATAATATCCATTGGGAGCATCAAACCAGGTGTGAATCAAGTACCATTTTAGTGCACTAGTTCTTGATCGAGTCTAGATCAATACAGTATTTTTGGGGTTGTCACCCCTAGGCACATTTATGATAGATCCACATCCACTTATAGTATCTAGAAAAGGATGTATTTTCTTGAAACCACTTATTCTATACTTTAAAAAAACATAGGGATGCTTTCATATACTTAGTTTTATCTATAATACTTTCTCTATAGTTTTATAATCCTAATCCCAAAAATAACTAGACTTCCCTCTAATAAAAACTATGACAACCCTTATCTTTATTACAAATCAATTCCTAATTTATTACACAGGAATACACATAATACAACCCATAAGATTGATAAGCCTAGTGTATTTGGGTAATTAGGTATATTACATAACAAATTAAAAAATGGGTTTATAAAAATTATTGAAAACTTCCTTAACATGATCATAATATTCCACCATTCTTAAAACTGCATGGGATAACCTGGGGACATAATAAGAAAGGGGTGAGCAATAAATCTCGATAAGGGGATAAAAAAATAATAACATGAATAAATTATTACATTTTATATAATATAAATTTAAATTGATCATAAAAGTGGTGAGAATTAAACATGAACAATAAGGCATGATATATCATGATAATATAAATAAAACATGGGAAATGTGTCAAAACTTTAAATATGTCATCATGAACATAGGTCAATACTAACCACCAATAAATAATAATGTTGTGAAAAATGTCTAATGATATATTAGGTTCACTCCCTAATACAATATGTGAAGTCTAATGAGACTAAAACATTACCCAATTCTTTGGAGTACTGTATAATTCTAGGAACATCCGTCTCTTTTATATCATGTACATGCATTAGTGTTCCACATAGAACATATAAAATAAGAACACATTTCATCACATTTAATCCAAAAATTAAGGATTTTGTGTTACATACATGGAATTACACAATAAATTAATTATAGGTAAAACTAGGTTAATACCCTTGAGTGTAAATGGGTATGAGTATACACCTTACAAATGTTCAACATGGGAAATTTTAATGACATTTCGGCAGTGTAATGACAATACATGAAGATTCATAACATGGTTCAATTAGAGATAAAGAGGTATATAATAAATTGGAGTTAAAAAATAAAATATGAGGGATATGTAATAACATAATCTAACATGAAAATTTTGGAATTAATAGGCATAAGAAAAATAGGGTGTTTTAATAAAAACATGGCCCAAAAAATCATAGGATAATTTCAGCAGCGTAATGGGGGTACATAATGAATCATGCGAGGGATTAGTGAGAGTGAAATGGGTCACTCATAAATTTTAAATCATAAGGAAAGTAATAGGGATGTGTAATATCATATCCCATCAATAGTAATTTCATGAAAAAATGCATTACATAAATGAGGTGCTTGAATAAAGAGGAGAAGGAGACAGTCCCTTACTAAATTTTAGCACAGTAACGACATAGGTAAATTCTATAATGAGAGGTGATAAATGATATATCATAATTATGAAATAAATTTTATAGTATAGGTATCTTTATAAAGTCATGAAAACATTACCAATTAAGATTGAAAAGGATAAATACAAATTAGGTGCTTGAAATGAAAAGAAGAGAGAAAGGTCCCTTACCTTTAGAGAGTGATTCCAAAAGCTTGGGAGGAGCTTCTTGAGAGTTTTGGGGAACCTTGAGAGGGATATATAGAGGGTATAGAATAGTAAGGACATTATCCAAAGTTTTTTAGTGAAAATTAATGGGATATTTTGGGGGTTTATATAGGAAAAGAGAGGGGAGTTCTTTATTATTTTCCAAACATATGTTTTGGACTCTATACAATAAAATAATCAAAACCAAAAAAAAATCACATGGTTTTCCACATGGTTTATGTAAAATATAATTATTTTTAATTATTTTATATGAAAAAGGTTCTAACTCATTAAAATATTAATACTGCTGATGTAGATGTGATTCACGTTTATAAGTATTTGATTTTAAAACCTTAAAATATGATATATGTTTTGGAGGATTTATAAAGGATTTATAAAATTAATAAAATAACCTAAAAACAAATTATTTTAATGGGTAAACATATATTTTATATTGGACACCATTTATATCATTTATTACATCACTTTTGGATCATTATGATGTCACAATACACACTATATATTTATACTGTATTTAATTTTTACCCGAAAATTCAATTATCTCATAAAATTATGAAAAATTAAAAGATGGATAATTTAAACATGATGATTATAAAAAAAATATTTATTGTATCAAAATTATTTTATAAATATGTGAATTTTCACTTTTAAAACAAGAATTGACATTTATTGAGAAATGTTGGTTTTTTCAATAATAGTTTTCGAACCCTTATAACAATTACATTTGACTTCATAAAAATTATATGATAATTTAAATTTAATAAAAATTATTTTATAGTATTATTTTATCAAAATATAATTTATTTTTAATTTTTATGAATTTTTAAAAAAGAAATTACTTAATTGAAATTATGTGTTACACAAAAATATAATTTATGTTTTATCGTATAAAAATATAATTTTTATCAAAACATTTCTTAATTATTTATAAATAAATGAAAAAAATATAATCATTATTATATTTAAATGAAAATATTATTGTTAATACTATTGACTGAATGGATCGAAGGCCGAAATTTTTATTGATTTTTGGATAAGCCTCCTTTTAAGGGTAAAGGGGTGGAAACCAAGACTTCAAAGACATCAAGACATTAACAAAGTTTGAGAAAACAGAGGTTATTGTAGCAGTACTACAGTAGGAGACATAATTTCTAGGTTACTATAGTAGTACTGTAGTAGGCACTGTAAGAGGTACTGTTTGATTCTATAACAAATAGAACTATTCATCTGTTTAGGCTTTCAGGCCACCAGTTTTGTACTCGGGTCCTTTAAGGAATTTCGGCCACCTAATTCCTTTGGGCTAGTTAGGATTTCAGGCCACCTTAAGGACTTTGGGCCACCTCAAGGCCTTTGGGACACCTCAAGGCTTTCGGGCCACCCGAATCTGTGCTTAATAGACCAGACAAACTCTACAAGGAGCATACTCTAGATGAGGACTCAGTGAAGAAGAATTCACCAGAGCAGAAGCTAATGGATTTGAAATAAAAAGAGGGTATGAAATTACCATCAGGACCAGCCTGTGCATGCATGAGAAGCCTAGCCGAACAGCCATGCAAAGCTGGAGAGATGGCATCACAATGTAGAAGTTGGGGAGGAGAGGTTCCATGTAGTTATAGTCCGGATATTTTTTCTAAGACCTACGGGTCATGTAATATCAAAGCCTATGGTCCTTTAAAGGGTTACACCTCATCCCTTGAATGGGGTATTATCAAAAAATCAATAAAAAGAAGGCCTTTGAACCATTCAGGTGGTAATAAATATTTACTATAGTTATTATTCATATTGTACAAATATTAAGTTAAACTTATTACCTAATATTCATTATTATTATTACAAATAAGTAATACATTTTATCAGAATAAATTCATATAGGTGAAAAAATTTAATTTAAAATAAAACCTACATGCATGATGGAAAGTGATTTTTCTAAAAAATGCATTTTTCAAGGAAAAATGATTTTACTTGAACTCTATAACTACTAATCTTCACTATAGTAATTTAAATTAATAGTGATAGATATATTATAAATAAATTTAATTTAAATAATTATCCATTATAGTTTGTTTTTAATTAATTAAAAAAGAGAAACATTAGGCATTTTAAAATATTTTTTTCAGAAAAATATTTTTTCTAGGATAAAAATAAACATATACTAAAATATGGTATAAATATGATTTAAATGTAATTAATTATATTAAATATAGATTATTAATACTTATGTTGTTTTAAAATAAATTTAAATTAATAATACTACCTTTAAATTACTTAATTTATCAAAATAAATGATAGCTTTACAAAAAAATAGTATTTTCACTATTCACCGGAAAATAAATATTTTTAGAGAAATCTAAAAAATTCACCATAATTTAATTTTGATATGATGATTTAAAAAATTATGTTAATTTTATCAAATAAATTTTCTAAATTTTTTATAAAATAATTATAATTTTATTTAAAAATATATATATAAATCATTTTTGAAGAAAACGTATTTTTGAAGAATAAAATGACATTACTAAAAATTCAGTGATTATGTACTAATAATTTAAAAATATATTTATGTTTAGTAGTATATATATATATATATATAATGTATTTAATCATATTCATATCCATAAATTTAATTTCTAGGTTAAAACATTCATATTTAAATAATCATTATTAGTTTGAGTTTGGTGTTGCATATCACATATGCTATCAAACATAGTTTTCTATTTAAAAAACTTAGAGTGTTACATGAATGAGTTAGTTATGTAGTTTATTGATTGAATTTACCACCAAGGTTCTATTCTGTGTATAATGTGTTTCATGTATCTCAATTAAAGATGTACCGACCTCACCTTGACAATGTCATACGATGGGACCATGTCAATCTTGATCCAGATGATATATTTATTCATGTGATGGTATAGATTATGGATAAACAAGAGAAGATATTGTGTGGGAAAATAATTGGTTTCTAATGGGTTTATTACATGATGGTCATATTCTGGAAGATACAATGGAACATGAAAAGGAAATTCTCCAATAGTGGCCCAAGAAATTCCAAAGCAACACTGAACTCTTTATTTTTGAAGAGATAAATACCAATGTTGGGGAGAATTTAAAAACCATGGTTTCATTTAGTTAACCCTATTATTATGTATTTTGAGCCTATATATTATTTGGGTTAACTTTTAGGAGTTTTTATAGAGTTCTGGAAGTGTTTTTGATGGTGCACAGTTTGAGAATAGTTAGTAGAAACAATGAAAAATCTCCATGAAACCATGAATGTGTGGATGGGACTCACTGGGAAGGAGAACAGTTAGCACACAGTTTGGATACACTACTAGAAAACTAACCTATACCAACGGTTTGGAACCATTGGTATAGGCCTCCAAACTGTTGGTATAGCCTATACCAACAGTTTGGAGGACCGTTGGCAAGTAAGCCGTGGGGATAGGTCTATACCAACGGTTTTTGGAAAACCGTTGGTATAGACCTATACCAACTGTTTTGAAAACCTTTGGTATAAGTAATATGAAAATCTATACCAACAGTTCCATAAAACCATTGGTATATGTATTTCAAAAAAAACATTAACTGGGATTTGATCCCACGACCTCTAATTTATCATTGAACGACCTAACCACTAACCTAACATGACTTTTGTGAACATAATTTCATAAATATATATATGTATTATCATAATTATTTTAAATTTTGATTTCTATAATGTTCTCGGTAAGAAGGTTTGATAAAAAATCAAAGGACCAATACCAACAGTTCTCAGAACCGTTGGTATAGGTCCTTTGATTCTGGGAGCGACGTTGGTATATGGGGGACCTATCCCAATGGTTTGGCCAAACCATTAGAATAGGTACCCACCCTTTCCCAATGGTTTGTCCAAACCATTGGGAAAGTGAAAGAGTGCTGTCGTGGGCGCCCTCAAATGATTAATGTGATTTTGGGGTACTTAGGTGCAGCATAGTGGCTGACCAAGGTCGTCTCTCAAAGGAGGAAGTGAATTTAACAACTTATTAAAGGTATTATAAAAATAAAATAAAAGAGAATAAAATAAAAACACTACTTTAAAGTATTGGGGTTTTTTTATAGTTTATGAATCTAGAAGAAGTTTGCTGGAAGAAGATTGTATTTTTTTTTGTTTTTAGTTTTGAAATGAATTTCGATTAAAATGACACAACAAGAAGATTTTTTTTTAGAAATCTATTTTAAAAGGTGTAATCAATATAACTCTACCTCTTCACTCTATTATTGATCATTATCATTTAAATAAATATTCACTTAATTATGATCCCTTAATTTTTTAAATCCCGAACCCTACGAGAATTAACTTTACCACGAAGATGAAGTGAATTTAACCCTAGGCTAACTTCAAAACATGCAATCACAGCACCCTGCTTTGATTGATGTTCTAAGATTAGATTATGGTCAGTGGTAAATTAAGGCACATTTCCCCTCTGGAAATGAGGATTAATTGTGTTTAGGGATTATATTTGAACTCTATAAATTTATCTCATGTGGTCTTGTATTACCGATTAAGATCGCGCTCTCACAATTTACACAAAATCTCGACCTCGCGTGTTTTGTATTAATTGTTCAATTGCTTTCTTAGTTTCTTGTAATTTAAAAACACAATTCATGGATCATATTATGTGAATTACATTAGCTCATTTATTCAAAATAAATGAATGAAAAAGTATATAGGTCGATCGATTACTAAAAAGAACTACTCTTCTATGGGTGGCGTAATCATTGTAGAAGCGTTTTGCATGTGCAAAGATTTAAAATGGGTATAAACCAATAACGCTTCTACTCAAGAATTCCAGACCAAATAGGAATATTAGGAGAATAAGAAATTTAAACAAAATAGAATAAAATAGAAGAAATAAAAGAAGAACAAAGAAGTTTATTACATAAACAAAATCATTACAACATGAAGGAGAAGAAGAAGGCTTCGTCGAAGGGATCCTTGCTTCAAGAGCTAACCTTATTTAAATGGTTGAAGAATTGGAGTGGATCCACTTCTCCTATTCCCTCAACTTCCCAAAGCACGTCCCAACCCCACCAAATGAGAAAAATACCAATTTATAGAGTGGTGGGGAGGCTAGGTTCAAAGTGGTTTCAAGTGTGAATGGGGAATCTCGGCCAAATATTTTATGCCAACTTTCACCGCCCATTTGTCCACCAAAACGCGTGAATTGGCCATCCTTCCAGAAGGATTATTTGTGAAAAATCATTTCCCCGATATTTCCTCAAAATATGGGCTTACGCCAAGCCAGGATGAAGAAGATATGGCCCAAATACAGAACCCATGTCCATTCTGCCGAGTCCAGCCCACCATTGGATTAATGACACATTTACTCCATCCAAATGAACTCTTTAGCTCTAGTGTCCTGAATAAAAGTTTTATAAAATTAAGTGAGAAACACTGTTTCAAAATTTCAAATTAAAATAATAAATATAAAAATATTTATCTTCGAAATACTACAGTGCACTATTAAGGGTAAAACTGGAATTTTCACCAAATTTTCAAATGAATGATAAAATCCCAAATATTTTATAAATAAACATATTTAACACAATTTGAGGAAATTATACCATTTATTATCAATAAAATATTCAACAAAATAGTGTTTTATCAACTCCCCCACACTTACCCTTTTGCACTCCTGGGCGAAACCTTATGTCAAGTAAACATCAATATCAAATCAAAACAAATTTTAAATCACATATCATTGGGATCCATCAATTCCGCACCAAGAATCAAAAGATATCATGACTCATAAAAAACCTTATTTCATGTTCTCTATTAATATCATTCAATATATTTCCACTTCATTTATCCTCCCATGCACAAAACACTTACCTCGCTTGAATTTTCTCTCATCACTCAAATATCAATTTTTTTTTGCAATGTCTTTCTCATCCAAACTCATACAAGGGTCACCATAGGCTTGATAGATTCCTACATCACCACCCGATGTGATTCAAGGACATATTTTTATCATGAGGACTTTTCAGGGTTGTTCTGTGGCTTTCGGTTGGTAGGATTTAGATGTGAAAAATTATGAGGCTGAATGAGGAGGGTTTGACTCTTTTTGAAGCAAAATTGCATTAATCTAATTTTCACTTAAATATGGTCTTCTCCTCAATCCACATAGTATCAATTAAGCTCCATCATCATGAAAAGTCGTGAAAGGTTTACACCATTCATCATTTCAGCATCAAAAATTTCAATCTTCTCAAACATGATTTTCTTAAAAGCTCCAGATGGGCACAACTTTCCACCTCAATTAGAAGCTCCAGAAAAGGCACAGCTTCACTTGTCATGAAAGCTCTAGATAGGCACAGCTTTCAATATAATGACTTTCTTCAGAAGCAAACACATCTCTTCAGAAATTAATTTTCCACCCAACGTATCACAGAATGTGGTGGAACAACACAAGATAGATTCCCCCACACTTAAGCTCAACTAGATTATGCAATTTCACTTCAAGAGTTGGTTGGATAGGGAAAATTGGCTTGTAATTTGGCTAACCTAATAGGATGTGCATGTATTCTAAGGGCTACATGGATTAAATGTTCAATGTAGGCCATTATAAAAAAGGATTCTTTGAAATAGGGGCTTTAATACCAAACAAATGCCTCAATCATTTAAACATAAGTACCTCAAACCCTCAAGTTTTGACAGGAAAAGATCAAATTATGGTTAAATCAAGAATAGTTTGGTTCTCTCAAGAAGTGAGTTGAATGTAAAGAATATGAAAATAATGGTTTAGAAGCCTCATAGGAAATTGATTTCAAATATAAAGACAGTGAGATGTGGCATGGGATTCAAAATTCAGCGTACTTTTCATGAAATTACTAAATATTTGAACTTGAAACAAAGTCATTTAAGTATTCATTTAAACTCAGTTTATTGGGATAAATTATTTCACTCATTGACATGGATTTAAAAATGGTGATGAGAATCATTTCAGCTCAAAAGTTTCAAAAAAAACACAGAAAATTGTAAAATAAACACACAAAATTTGAAAAACACACAATTTTTTGGGTTTTTTTAACAGGAAAACAATTGAAATTACTAAACTAAAAGGTTCCCTCCCCCAAACTTAAAATATTGCATTATTCTCAATGTGAACCCATGAGATGATATATGCACATGAAATGTAGAATTTTTAAATAGGACAAATAATATAAAAGTGAAAGGGTTAGGAACAACCTGATGTGCTCAAGTGATGATGGGGTCATGCAGTGTGATAAAATCCACTGCATCAGTAAGAAGTCCCTCAATGTATCTCTTCAAACGTTTCCCATTGACTGTAAAGCTCCTTCCAGTGTCCTCTTGTGTGATCTCCACTGCACCATAAGGAAAAACATTAGATACAATATAAGGACCTAACCATCTGGAACGCAACTTACCAGGCATCAGCTTCGGTCGTGAACTGTAGAGAAGGACTTTCTCTCCAACATGAAACTCCCTTTGTTGGATCATTTTGTCATGATCTGCTTTTGATCTTTCCTTGTAGAGCCTTGAGTTCTCATATGATGACAGTCGAATCTCCTCAAGCTCTTGAATTTGCAACTTCCTTTGAATTCCAGCTTGGGCCAATTCCATGTTGCATTTCTTTATAGCCAAATAAGCCCGATGATCAACTTCCACGGGGAGATGACACGCTTTCCCAAAAACAATCTGAAATGAGGACATACCAATGGGGGTCTTGTATGTTGTCCTATAAGCCCACAATGCATCATCCAAGCGCTTCCTCCAATCCTTCTTATTTGGCTGCACGGTTTTCTCCAATATTTGTTTCAACTCACGATTTGAAACCTCAGCCTGACCATTTGTTTGGGGGTGGTATGGTGTTGAGGTTTTGTGTGTCACCCCATACTTTTGAAGGAGGGAAGAAAAATTCCTATTGCAAAAGTGTGTCCCTTGGTCACTGATGATGGCCTTTGGTACTCCAAACCTGCAAAAAATCTGTGCCTTCAAAAATCCACAACAACATCAGAATCATCAGTCCTGGTGGCCTTGGCCTCCACCCATTTTCTCACATAATCAACAACAACAAAAATATACAAGAAACCATATGAACTTGGAAAAGTACCCATAAAATCAATGCCCCGCACATCAAAAATCTCACAGAATAGTATGGGTTGTTGGGGCATCTCATGTCTCCTAGAAATATTCCCAGTGTGTTGGCAATGAGAGAATGACTTAAAAACACATGGGCATCATGGAATAAACTAGGCCAATATAATCCAGAGTCCAAAACTTTCCTAGCTGTCCGTTGGGGTCCAAAGTGTCCACCACATGCAAGTGTATGACAGAATTGAAAAACAGACTCAAACTCATGATCAGGAATACACCTCCTAATAACTTGGTCACTACACATGCGCCAGAGGTAAGGATCATCCCACACATAATACCTAGACTCACTTTTTAATTTTTGGACTTGATGATTCTTCAAACTTGCTGGGATTTCAGAGGAAACAATTTAATTAACTAAATCAGCATACCAAGGATGCGTACCTGAGATGGTATAGAGATGCTCATCGGGGAAAGTGTCCCGAAGTGGTACTGGTCCTAGGTGTCATCCTCTAGTGTGTGAGTAAGCCTACTCATGTGGTCTGCCACCAAATTCTCTGATCCCTTCTTGTCCTTTATCTCAATATCAAATTCCTGAAGAAGGAGCATCCAACGGATAAGTCGTGGCTTTGCATATGGCTTCTTTAGGAGGTACCTCAAAGCTGCATGGTCAGAAAAAAACAACTACTTTAGAGCCCAATAAATATGAAAAGAATTTATCTAAAGCAAATATGACAGCAAGAAAATCCTTTTCTGTGGTTGTGTAATTTGATTGGGCTGAATCCAGTGTTCTCGATGCATATGTGATCACATGTGAACGTCCCTCCACCCTCTGAGATAGGACAGCTCCAACCGCGAAGTTGGAGGCGTCACACATAAGCTCAAAAGGAATCTCCCACCGTGGGGGTTGTATGATAGGTGGAGTGGTCAGACGTTGTTTTAGCTTATCAAATGAATTCCTGCAAGAAACGTCAAACATAAAATCAGAATCCTTTTGAAGTAATCTTGACATAGGAAGAGCAATCTTACTAAAATCTTTGATGAAGCGCCGATAAAATCCTGCATGACCTAGGAAAGATCTAACATCACGCACAAATGAAGGATATGGTAAGGATGAAATAATATCTACCTTTGATCTATCAACCTCTATCCCATGTTTTGACACTACATGCCCTAAGACAATGCCATGCTCTACCATGAAATGACACTTTTCAAAGTTTAGGACCAGATTCTTCTCAATACAATGATTCAATACCTTTCCCAAACTATTTAGACATTCATCAAATGAGGATCCATACACTGTAAAATCATCCATAAATACCTCCATGCAGGTCTCAATAAAATCAGAAAAAATACTCACCATGCATCTCTGGAAGGTACCTGGGGCGTTGCAAAATCCAAATGGCATCCTCCAGTAGGCAAATGTGCCAAAAAGATAGGTGAATATAGTCTTGTACTAATCCTCCGGATCTATAGTAACCTGAAAATATCCAGAAAATCCATCCAAGAAACAATAGTGTGTTTTCCCAGCTAGTCTCTCAAGAATCTGATCAATAAATGGGAGGGGGAAATGGTCTTTGCGAGTGGAATGATTTAGTTTTCTATAATCAATACACACACGCCAACTGTTTTTCACCCTCATTGGTATTAACTCATCTTTCTCATTTTTAACAACAGTAACACCACTCTTCTTAGGCACAACCTGAATTGGACTTACCCACTGAGAATCTGAAATGGGATAGATTATACCTGCCTCAAGCAATTTTTCAACTTCTTTTTTAACAACCTCTAAAAGTGTTGGATTGAGTCTCCTTTGTGGTTGCCTCACCGATTTAGACCCATCCTCTAAAAGAATCCTATGCAGGCAAATGGAGGGGCTAATACCTGATATGTCAGCCAAGGTCCACCCGATTTCCCTGATGTTCTCCCTCAAAAGATTCAAAAGTTTTTCTTCATGTTCAAAAGGGAGATTGCTATCAATGATAACAGGTAATCTCTCACCACTCAACAAGTATGAGTATTTCAGTTTTGGTGGAAATGGCTTGAGTTCCAGTGTAGGGGGTGGTTTATGGATGGGGTCATAGAAGGAACTGAAATATGTGCACAAAGAGCATCAGTATCAGAATATACATTATCATAATCAGAGAATAAAGCATCAAATCCATCAGCATACTCAACATCCATGTCATAATTAGAGTTCACATGATCAAAATCCGAATATGAATCCACATAAAAATCAAATCCAAGAGAGGATTGTGTATCAGTAACATGTGTGGAAGTGCTCTTAGACATCAAACTCGAACCAATACTCATAATCTCCCTAAGCATAGGACAATCAAATTCCATGGATTTTTTATTTGGTGGTTCAAAATAGGAGATAAAAAAAGCTGAATGGTCCTCTGAGGGGTACTTCATGGAATCCATAACATTAAATATCACAACTTCATCTCTAAACTCCATGGAAAGTGTACCCTCATTGACATTTATGATAGTTTTTGCAGTCTTGAGGAAGGGCCTACCTAAGATAATGGGGGCATGAGAACTTACCTGATCATCCTCCATGTTAAGCACATAGAAGTCTGCTGGAAAGATCATGTCTCTTACCCAGACAAGTACATCCTCAAGAACTCCCACTGGATATGTCGTAGCTCTATTCGCCAATTGCACCACTACTCTTTTTGGATTCAACTCACCAACCTACAAGGAAGAGAATACAGAGTGAGGAATCACATTTATTGAAGCTCCTAAATCACAAAGAGCATCAGAGAAGTGAAACTCCCCTATGGTACATGGGATGGTGAATGTCCCGGGATCCTTGCACTTTGTTGGCATTGCTAGAGTTGGTGAAATGAGTGCTGAGACATTCCTTCCAAGTTTGATCCTCTCATTTCCCTTGAGCCCTCTTCGATTGGTGCATAGTTCTTTTAAGAATTTGGCATACCTTGGGATTTGCTTAATGGCTTCAAGTAGAGGAATGTTGATCTCCACACGCTTGAATGTGTCCAAAACCTCCTTTTTCATTGCTTCTTCAGCCATATTCTTGGTTTAAACAACCCTGTTTGGGATTTGCTTAATGGATTCTCCAGTAGGTATAGATGTATCATTCATTTTCTTCCCACTTCTCAATGTGATGGCACTAAAATTCTCCTTTGGATTTGGAGTGGGTTGGGAAGGTAGATTTCCAGAATTCTTACTTACAAGTTCATGGAGGGCGGTGGAAATCTGGCTCATTTGAGTCTTTAACTCCCTCAGCTCCGAACCTTGACTCTTTAGATCATTCTGTTGATTAAGAACAATTTTTTTAGAAGATCATCAGTGTTAGAGTCTACCTTGTGTTGGAGATTCCCTTGTTGCTGACTCGTTGATGTTTGAGCTTCGAATCTCCTTTGGGGTTGTTGGAAACCCTGTTGGTAAGGTGGAGCCTACTGGAAGTTTGGTTGAAAAGGGGGCCTTTGTTGTTGTCCAGAGCCATACCTCATGTCCGATTGATCTTTCCACCCTTTGTTGTATGCTAGATCAAACTTATTTTGGGGATATGGTTGTTGTTGTTGCTGCTGATATGGTCTCCCAGGGAACATTGCTGCACAATATTCTGTTTCTTGGAGTTGTGGGCAACAGTCAGTTGGGTGGCTTGTCTTAGTGAAAATGCCACAAGGACTTGAAGGAGGGGGTTGGGAGTTCTTTTGAGCCAAAGAAATCTGCCTCACCATAGTGGTCAATTCTTCCAACTTTGTATCAATCAAATTACTTTCAAGAGAAGAAAGACTTACCTGATGTAATCCCCTAACATATAGTGTACCTCGATCACCAAATTGTTGGGAGTTTTGTGCCATTTTGTCTATCAATGCATGTGCAGCTACTGGTGTCTTGTCCACCAATTCCCCTCCCTCTGCGGCATCTACCATGATTCTCTCCATAGGTGTGAGTCCTTCATAGAAGTACTGGATGAGTAATTGCTCACTGATTTGGTGACGCAGACAGCTTGCGCACAACTTCTTGAATCTCTCCCAATACTCATACATTGACTCCCCTTGTGCTTGCTTGATCCCCGAGATCTCATTACGAATAGATGTTGTATTTGATGCTGGAAAAAATCTCTACAAGAAAAGACGTTTTAAATCATTCCAACATGTTACATCTTCAGGTTGTAAATAGTACATCCAATCCTTTACAGCTCCATCAAGTGAGAATGGGAATTCTCTTAATTTGATTTAATCTTCATAAACATTTCTTGGTTTTAAGGTTGAGCAAACCACATTAAATTCCTTAAAGTGTTTGTTGGGATCCTCACCAGATAAGCCATGAAACTTTGGAAGAAGGTGAATTAATCCAGATTTTAACTCAAAGTCTGATTCGAGATTCAGGTATGCAATACAATTTGGTTGATAGTTAATATCTGGTGCAGCCAATTCTCGAATGGTTCTATTAAGTTCATTTACATTATTTCCAGCCATTGGTTCATCTTTTATGTTTGAATTTGAATTGCTTCCAATTTCAATGTTTCTAGAGAGGAATTCACCAACTGGTTGAATATTGAAACTTCATGTAGACTGAGAGTGTCTGATTCATGCCCTAAGGCTGCGTTCAATATCAGGGTCAAGATCTAAGAGATCTTCGGGATTAGTTCGTGTCATAAATCAAATAAAAATGAAAAGAAATAAAGTGGACCATAGTAAAATAAAAATTATAAATTTGAGTTGATGGTCCAAAAAGAAGTAGAAGGAAATAAAAGAAGAAGGAAAAAATCAGATTGGGTAAAGATGGAAGAAAGAAGAGATGAAGATAATTAAAATGTAAAATAAAATAAATACCTCTAATTGGTTGAAATAATTACTTGCCTCCCTGGCAATGGCGCCAATTTGAAAGAGCACTGTCGTGGGCACCCTCAAAGGATTAATGTGATTTTGGGGTACTTAGGTGCAACAGAGTGGCTGACCAAGGTCGTCTCTCAAAGGAGGAAGTGAATTTAACAACTTATTAAAGGTATTGTAAAAATAAAATAAAATAAAATAAAATAAAAACACTACTTTAAAGTATTGAGGTTTTTTTATATTTTATGAATCTAGAAGAAGTTTTCTGGAAGAATATTGTATTTTTTTTATTTTTAGTTTTGAAATGAATTTCGATTAAAATGACACAACAAGAAGATGTTTTTTAGAAATCTATTTTAAAAGGCGTAATCGATATAACTATACCTCTTCACTCTATTATTAATCATTATAATTTAAATCAATATTCACTTAATTATGATCCCTTAATTTGTTAAATCCCGAACCCTATGAGAATTAACTTTACCAATAAGATGAAGTGAATTTAACCCTAGGCTAACTTCGGAACATGCAATCACAGCACCCTGCTTTGATTGATGTTCTAAGATTAGATTATGGTCAGTGGTAAATTAAGGCAAATTTTCCCTCTGGAAATGAGGATGAATTGTGTTTAGGTATTATATTTGAACTCTACAAATTTATCCCGTGTGGTCTTGTATTACCGATTAAGATCGCGCTCTCACAATTTACACAAAATCTCGACCTCGCGTGTTTTGTATTAATTGTTCAATTGATTGTTTAGTTTCTTGTAATTTAAAAACACAATTCATGGATCATATTATGTGAATTACATTATCTCATTGATTCAAAATAAATGAATGAAAAAGGATAGAGGTCTATCGATTACTAAAAAGAACTGCTCTTCCATGGGTGGCGTAATCATCGTAGAAGCGTTTTGCATGTGCAAAGGTTTAAAATGGGTATAACCCAATAACGCTTATACTCAAGAATTCCAGAACAAATAGGAAGATTAATATAAGAATAAATTTAAACAAAACATAAGAAAAGATAATAAATAAAATAATAACAAAGAAGTTTATTACATAAACAAAATCATTACAACATGAAGGAGAAGAAGAAGGCTTCGTCGAAGGGATCCTTGCTTCAAGAGCTACCCTTACTGAAATGGTTGGATAATTGGAGTGGATCCACTTCTCCTCTTCCCTAAACTTCCCAAAGCACGTCCCAACCACACAAAATGAGAAAAACACTAATTTATAGAGTGGTGGGGAGGCTAGATTCAAAGTGGTTTCAAGTGTGAATGGGGAATCTCGGCCAAATATTTTATTCCAACTTGAACCAACCATTTGACCACCAAAAAGCGTGAATTGGCCGGCCTTCCAGAAGGATTATTTGTGAAAAATCATGTCCCAGAGCTTTCCTCAAAATTTGGGCTTACGCCAAGCCAGAAAGAAGAGAATATGGCCCAAATACATAACCCATGTCCATTCTTCCGAGTCCAGCCCACCATTGGATTAATGGCCCATTTACTCCATCCAAATGCACTCTTTAGCTCTATTGTCCTAAATAAAAGTTGTATAAAATTAAGTGAGGAACACTGTTAAAAATTTCAAATTCAAATAATAAATATAAAAATATTTATCTTCTAAATACTACAGTGCACTATTAAGGGTAAAACTGGAATTTTCACCAAATTTTCAAATGAATGATCAAATCCCAAATATTTTATAAATAAACATATTTAACACAATGTGAGGAAATTATATAATTTATTATCAATAAAATATTCAACAAAATAGTGTTTTATCAGAAATCCATACCCTTTCCCAATGGCTTGGCCAAAACCGTTGGGAAAGTGGCCTCAAAGTATACTTTTCCCAACGGTTTTGCTAAACCATTGGGAAAATTGGCCACAAAGTGGACTTTTCCCAATGATTTGGCCAAACCGTTGGGAAATCCATACCCTTTCCCAATGGGTTTGGAAAACCATTGGGAAAAGTGACCTCAAAGTGGGTTTACCCAATGGTTTGGCCAAACCGTTGGGAAAGGGGACCTATACCAACGGTTTTTACAAACCATTGGTATAGAAGCGTTGGGAAAAGTCAGATTTCTAGTAGTGATAAACCATGAGAATTTTAAGGGGAAATAGTGAAATTGGGAATATAGATAAATTCATGGTTGGCACAAGGGTTTCCAAACCGTTAAACTCTCTCTTTGGGAGATAGTAGCATGCACACGATTGGTACACAATTTGAAAAACTATGTAACATGAATTTAATTATCTGAAAACTAGATTTTTACCCAGAATAAGACCTTGAAAACCTCATTTTCTCCCATTCTTCTAGGTTATCTAACTCTTCTTCCTACCTAGTCTCCCTTATCATTTCCCTTTGATCCAGATGCATCTTTTAGAAAATCAAAGCGTGTTGGAGATCCAAATTATTTGGTAAGTCGTCATTTTCTATCTCTCTCTAGATACACTCATTTTATCCCACATAAATCATTAGATTTATTACACCATGGATAGATATATGTTCATTTTTTTGGATATTTATGAGATCATGTTGGATCTAGTGAAGGGAAGAATATCCAAGATTGAATCTAGATGTTTTAGATTTGTTATTCATTTCAATCATCCATTGAGAGGTAGGGGATTCTCTATCATATCCAATTGAACTATAAATTTAAGTCTTAGTTGATTTAATGGTTTTCTTGGATTTACTATGAAAACATTTTGTGATTTGATGAAGAAAATTCTTTTTGGTTTTTGTTTTCTAAATATGGAAAATTGGATGGATTTTGGGAAACCCCTTTGTTTATAATTTTAAAATTACAGATTTAGAATTATTGAATTGTTTTGAAATAATATAAATGTTTGATAAAATGTTTCAATGATGAGGGTTGTTTTATATGAAATGTTTTTTTTATTATTTTTCACATTGTGTTTTCATGTGTTCAAGTGGGACAAATTATAGTCATTAAGGTCTGCCATCAAAGTGGGATGGAGTTTTATCATGAAGTATAACCTTCAATGGTAATACCAAGATTGAGTGTGTGTGAATTTACATGTGTGTGGTCATATAAATGATAATAAAAATGTTAAAGAAATTTATTTTTTCTTATTTATGGTTTATTTCACATAGATTTCCTTTATGAAATTTTCTAAACTATTTATCTATTTTTCTTCTACAATCTATAAAATTTGTTAACCGGTTCTTATCCTAGTGGTAAGTGTTGGAAATTATTTGGGAAATTCCTAATAATTTTATACTCACCCCCTATTTTTGAAATTTGGTGTGTTTACAAATGATATTTTATTGGATATATGAAAGGTAAAGGTATCATACTTTTCTAGTGATGAATCTTGATACCTTGAGCATGGAATATAGAGTTGGAACTTTAAACTAGTTAAGATATTGGTCGGGTTGATGGTCCTTGATGTCTTTTGGGTTTTTTTGTATTTTTGTCTCATTGGGATGTTCTCATTTACTATATTTGTCACAGTGATATGGTTGTTCTTTTGGGTATTACTTTTTAAGTTTTATTTTTTTATAATCATGAATCATATAGTTGATTTGGATGTTTATTTTATATATTTAGGTTGTTTTACTTCTTTAGGGAAAATCACCCCCCAATTTTCACTTATGCCCTTGATATTTATTATCATTCTTTGGTGTGTTGGAGATATCACCTAAGGTCAGTAGAACCACCTCTTCATTCAAATAAAATGGGGAGGGGTGGAATGTAACATCATGTTTGGAAATATTTCTCATGTTTTTATAGCTAGTATGGTCAAGTATTCTATGCCATGTGTCATTCTATTATTTATAACTCATATAATAAGAACCAATTTGAAATAAGTTCCCATTTTTTCTTTCACCTCTTGCGTTTACTCTTCCATATTTTAATATCTTGATAATATAAAAGTTTATATGAAAATAACCTCATTTCCTTAATCAAATAATTGGTTAACACTAATCCCATTATATACAAATAACACATTTTTGGATTTGATTCCTTTTCACTCAATCCCAAAAATTATAAAATCTTTAATTTTTAAGGAGATATCATTGATGAATATAACTACTTCTCCTTTATGATTACCGTATATTTTAATATTTTTGTCTCTTCAATAAAGTGTGAGGAAAAGCCACTATCAATAATCCATGGTCTTCCTATCTTACTTTCCTTTAGTGACACCTCCTCTATAAATAATTTTGTTCTTTACTTTTCTTTTAATCCTATTTTTCCTTTTCATTGTAGAATAACTTCTTAGGAATATTTTTCATACATTTCATAAAACAATGACATGGTATATTACATCCTCATTATACTTATTTCAAACTTATAAAATTTTTATGAGTAGGTAGACTTGTAGATATTTTTTTATTGGCCTTATTCTTTAGAGACTCTTTCTTTTAAAATTTATATCTTCCCCCAATTGATTTAGGGATTCTTCTAGGTAATGACATTGTTGGTTGGAATGGAGCACTCAATAGGGTGGTGAATTAATTTTCTAATTATAATTTCTATTAAAAATATTTAAAACTTAAATCCCCCAATTTATAAAATGCACATAGTTAACTAAAACAATAGAATTATATAAATTTTTCTTTCAAATAGATTCTCAATAGTTTGATAAAAACTCTATTAAAAGTAATTTCTAACTTTTAACTTTTGAAACTAATTTACAAGTAATAAACACCTTATATAAAATAGATGTTAAAGACAACTATCTAAATAGCATGATACTTCAAAAAAGTTGCATAATAGGTTCAGGAAAAACATAGCATTATGAATATTTCTAAATGAATCCTATATATGGCATGGGTTCATGTGTATATTTATTTTTAGTTCTATATATATCCAACACACATGAACAACACACACTTGGTTCTTCTTCTTAAAAATATACCCATCCAAAAGTAGTTGTTAGAGTTATCAATATAGCCTTAATTTCTCTGATGATTTAATTAATTATTTGAAAACTATCCATTAGATATTTGAAAAAATATCTACTACTAAGTTAGACATGGTGAGGTATCTTCACTTAAAACATTGTGATATTATCTCATGGTCGGTTGGAATGGTTAGTTGGAACAATAACTAGTCACAGTCTGTTCATTCCTTTATGTTTTCAATCCATCTGTTCATGTAGTATGATTATGACTTCACAAAGAAACTTGTTTTGAAATATTGGCATGTTGTTGTTATTGCGGTTAATATAGATATATATATATATCCATAGTTTGTACAATACTTAAAGAAATTTTTCTTACCCATCAAACGGTAGGATGATTCTAAATTAATGGTAGGTTTATCTTTAATGCACAATAGGTTCATGACTTGGACATAATCTGTTCATCTGACACTTGGTAGATTCTTTGTTCATATAGTCAATTTATGTACAATTTTTAGTAGGTTCCACTCAGTAACATGATCTTCACGGCTAGTTCAAATTATTTACATAGTAAGTATATTACACATGTGGTAGGTACTCACAGTAAGTTCCAGACTTAGATATTTTGGAAAGTTTGTCCATCAAAACACTTACTAATATAAAACATGAAATTTATTAATAACATTATAAACATGATTTTGGATCATTAAAATAAGGAGCTTTTGGTCTATTCCAACAATATTACCCTTTTTGATGATCACGAATTATGACATTTAAAATGAAATGAATATATCAAAAATATATCTTTAGAGAATGGAAACATATATATATCAAGTACATAAATGTTTATTAAGGATTTTAAAGTATTAAATAAACTAGAATGAATTAAATTTAGGTCACACATTTACTCCTCCTTTTGAAATGATCAAAAAGCGAAGTAGAGTCATAATAAATAAACATTAATAGAGGAAAAACTAGAATCACAAATGATAAGAAAAAGAATATTCAATTAATATTTACAAAAGGTATTACAAATTTTATTAAAATTATTCCCTATAAATAATTAAAATCATAATTTGAATTTGGAATACCCCTTAAATAAAAAATAAAGGACATTATCATTTCCTTTATATGTAGAGATAGGGGAAGATGAGGTAGTCTGAGGTGCATAGGTGGAATTTGCATTACCAATGACTATGCATCTGGAAAATGGTTTTAGATTCTCAAGTGCCTTTCTAGGATACAAGAAAAAGGGATTGATGGAAGAGTAGATAATAGTAGGAGATAGAGACATAGGAATGAATGGATTAGATAGAACAATTGTATTATTAGTGTAAAGGTAAGGTTGAATCAGTCGAGTAAAATCACTGACATCCCATGAACCATGCTCCAAAGTCTGAAGAAAATAATCCCTATTTACATGAAATCTTACAAAACCAAAGTCAACACATTGAGTTTCTCAAATTGAGTTTTAAAATAGTGGGAAAAGTGAGGAATTTTGAGATCCAAGGAAAGGGTTCTGAACAAACTCTTTGAATTTGACTTTGAAAAATTCTTCTCAGGTAGTAATCAATAGACTTATTTATTTCTTTGTTGTATTTCACAACATTCTTGATATATTAACTTCCTGTGGATAAGGTTTTAGTAGAATGTGTTTGAAAAAAAATCAAATTCCACTTCTCTGGTATGTTTTTATTCATCAAATATAATGGTTAACTCATTCCTTATGAGTTTTTTGATATTTTTTTCATAAAAAAATGATAAAATAGGAGGAGAAGGGGGAGGTATAAGAGTAAGAGTATGATGAAACACTTCATTCATTAATCTATGATATAACTACAAAACCATATCAAATATATCTTTTTGAAAAGATACTATTTTTGATTTCAAATTATATAACTCATTTCTCAATAAATTCTTCTCAAGATAAAACTTAGGATGAATGTGGGAAATCCCTAACATCACTACCCATATCAAATCTTCTTACTGAGTAGGCTTCAAAGAGTTTCCAAAATGAATAAATTATTACTTTAAAACACCCATAATGTCTAATTTTAATTCATTCAAATCATCCTTAATGACATATGATGTAGAAGGAATAGAGGTATATGGATCATAAGTCTATTTAATACTATGTAAACCAAGTTCAACATCCAAATATTCATCTTTATCAAACTTATATGAAACTCTAACATCAACATCCACTTATTCCTCATGAACATCATGTTCAAAATCTTCAACATCTTCACCAGGATCATCACCTTTCTCAGTTTCATCACTATCTTGGGTAGGAGTAGTACCAAAGATATCTTAGAGATTTTGGTCAATAAAGGGTCTCATAGGGGTACCTCAAGCCTTTATTGAGAATCTATGGTAGAAAAAAGAGATCCCTATAGCACTATCTAAGTAGAAGGGATGACATGTCCCCCATGCCCAAGTGGAATGTCCCCATAATCATCACTGGACTCTGGATAGTCTAAGACCATAACAGGAGATCCAGGGGACATCTACACCTTAGTAGGTGCATCAAATAAATGCACTCTAGGATTACTGCCAATAATAAGAGATCCATACGAAATACCTTCAACTTCATCAAAGTAAACATATTATACCACTTAGGCCTATATCCACTCACATATACTTCTAAATCAATTAGGTACTATGAATGAAGTCCATACTTAAGAAACAATAAAGGTAAAGGAGAGTCAGGTTGCCCATAAGACATAATGAGAGTGTCTGGAATATCATCCCCTCGATCCACCCAATCTTCCTCCCTAAAATCCACCATTTCAACTTCTATTTTTTACTTATTCTTTTTTTAACTCACTTATCTTCCACTTATTTTGTACCAATTACCACTTAATCATCTGAATACTAAACAACCTTATCAGTTTCAAGACCTAGATCCATAAGATCCTTTGGTCTAATCGGATACTTCACTGGATCAAAATTATTATAGAGGTTTTATGGGTACGCTACCCAATCCCTTTTCCATGGGTTCCGGTTGACTTTAAATATCTTAAAAATATTCTAGGAAATAAACAAAATAGATGAAGTTATTATTGTTTTCCCTCAAGGAACTAAGACTTTATACTCTATCAAGGATTAAATAATATTCGAGCAAGGTAAAGAACTAAAATTCAAAGTATGATTATAAAAGACAAACATATGTCTCATGAAATATCTACACAAATTGATCTTAAATCAATTTTTTATTAAAAATAAGATAAATAGATCCCGGTGCCTTAGGATGTTGAAACATTATCTTTTTTATAGATCATATATTGGATAAATTTGAACCACAACTTACATTCACCCCTTAACTCATAAACAATTGGTCTTCTTGGGGTTTTATTCCCAGTTAGCACATGTAAATAATTTTGAAACTCAAATATTTCATGGTTAATTGGATATGAGTTATGGTAATACTAAAAGTCTCATTTTTATGGGACACCCAAACACTTTTCCCAATGCTTAGAAGATAACTATAGAACTTCACCAATAATAATCATCTTAATAATATATCTTTTCTATCTAGGGAAAAATTCAGGGTTCATATAAAACTCCTAAACATGTTTTGGGTAGAATTTCTTACCATTATCATTAATACAAACAACCAATCCTTGATTCTAAATCATATTCCAAACCAGAAATTTTATCAATTTCAACAACTATGCATTGACTTCCTTTTATATAGAAACTAGTTGATCGATGGTATGTGGGTTACTCATCTTATCCAAAACACATAAGCTAGATTTTATTTTATTTTATTTATTAGTAGTATGATATTATATTAGAGGTGAATCATCAGTAAGGTGCTTCATCCTCAAAATTTTGTGATTTGAGTAAAACTCATAAGGCTGAGCTTCTCAATATAGGGTTGAAATTGGAATATTTTGGTTGGAATAGAGACTTGTGAGAGAGAGATTATGTAGTAGATGATATGTCAAAATAAAGAAAATGGATTTTTAAAATGAGGCCTGTGTCGATTTGAATTCTTATTAGAATTTTGAAATTCAATAATTTAGGGATTAAATAATAATAAATTTAAGTGAAATCCCACAAAAATCACAAAATATTCTAGGTATAAAATAAACTAGTTTGGAATACTAACTGTGGATCCATGATAACGAAGATATGGTAGGTATACTATACTAACCATAACCTAATGGTAGGTATACTAACCACATGAATAAGAAAATCATGGTACATAATTAGTGACTGTGTGAGTGGACACTCATGGTAATTATAGTGGCCATGTGGGTTAAGTTCCATAATAGGTATACTAACTGCAAGACCAACTAGTCATGGTAGGTATATTAACAATGTGAACCATTCTTCATAGTTACTTTAAAATTAAATATAGAAGATGAAAAATTAGAACAATAATTAAAGTAACTACACAAGTTAAAACTAAATTAAAGTAATTATAAATAATTTATCATACCCAATTCATGTCTGATATAATTGATTCTATCAACATAAAAAGTATTTTTAAATATATCAGCAAGATGATTTTCAGTACTAATTAATTCAAGAGTTATATTTCATTTTTGAAAATGGTCTCTCAAAAGCGATGCCTTATATCAACATGTTTTGTTCTATAATGTGATATAGGATTATTAGAAATATTTATCACACTTGTACTATCACAATTTATAGGTACATGTCAAAATTGATATCCATAGTCTAGTAAAGTGTGTTTATCCACAAAATCTTTACACAACATCTACCTAAATCTATGTAGTCAGCTTCGACAATGGATAATGAAAAAGTGTTCTATTTATTAATACTCTAAGAAACTAGAGACTTTCCAAAAAATTAACATGTTTAAAAATTGATTATTTTATATCCAACTTACAATAACCAAAATCAACATCTGCATAACTATATAAATAATATTTCTTTATTTTTGAATAAAAAAATCCTGAGTTGGTAGAATTTTTTTTTATTTTAAAATAATTTACACAATAATAAAATTTGATTCATTTTTATTTTATTGAAAATAGATACCCATAAATAGACTAAAAACAATATATAGTCATCTTGCATCTAATTATAGTAAACTTCCAATTATACTTCTATAAGTAGTTTGACCAACTAGTTTTTCAATTTCATCAAGATCCGGTTTATAGATTGTACTCATGGGAGAATAACTACCTTTAGTAATATCCATACCAAAAAGTTTTAAAAGGTATTTATTGTACTTTATTTTATTTAAAATAACTCCTTCCTTATTTTTAAAAAATCATAAAACCAGGGAATAATTTTATCTCACCCATCAAACCCATTACGAATTCATTTTGAATCATTTTTAAAAATTTAGTACATAAAGAATATCTTAAATAACCAAAGATAATACCATCAAAATATATTTTCATTAATAAAATTTATTTTGAAATTATTTTAATAAATAAATTAGGGTAAACTATTCATTTTGAAAAACCTTTTGAAATAAAAAATATCTAATCCTATCATACATATCTCAAGGATATTTTTTAAACCATTTAAATCTTTTGTTAATTTTAAAATATGATTTAGAAAGTGAGGGTTTTGAAATACAGAGGGTTATTCCAAAAAATCATACATAACTATACAACCCTTAAATAATTCACTCTTTACATCCATTTGATATAATTTTAAATCCAAATGTGCTACATAGTCATGAAACATTTTGACAACTTCAAGTATAGCTACTGGTGAAATGGTTTCATCACAGTAAATACCATATTTTTAACTATATCTTTATGCAAAAATTTTTAAATTATTTCTAATTGTAATTACACACCAATCAACCTTGATCATAAAATCCCATTTAATTCCAATATCTAGGTAGTCCTTGGGTCTTTAAACTAGTTCCCAAAATTTATTTATTTCAAACCGATTCATTTCTTATTACCTTTCCATTTCCCAAAATTCATCATCAATTACTTCTGTGATGTTATTAGGTTCAAGATGTGATAATAAATCTTGATGTTCAACTTGATTTCTTAGAGAAACTCTAGATTGCGTTTCTCTATTTAGGTGTCCTATAAAGAAATCTAAAAGATATTCTATATGAGTGTGAACAACTCTAGGAATAGAAGTATTTGATATTTTATTTTCTTCTATAGGTTTGGGTTCAAACTTTTCCATATATTTAGGATATTTCTCTATAGGTTTGATAGAATTATTACTAGGTTTAGCTTTAAAATCTAGGTTGGAAAGTTCATCCTCTATATTTTCTAAAGGGGTCTTAGGCTCATGTAGATCTATCTCATCAAAATTTACATGTATATATTCTTCAACAATCTTAGTCCTTTTACTAAATACACTATATTATTTATAGAATGTTGAGTATCCAAGGAAAATTCCTTCATAAATTTTTGGATGATTTTTTTTCTAAATTCTATTTTATATTAAGTTTAAATACATTACAACTAAAAACTCTATTGAAATTAATTTTTGGTTTTCCTATATTCCATAAATCATATGTGGGTTTCTTTAATAGTGGTCCAATAAGAACTTGATTAATAATATATCAAGTTATATTTAAATATTCTTCCCAAAAATAAATAGGTAAATCTTACTCATTGAGAATGATCTAGGAAATTTATTGAAGGGTTCTATCTCTCCTTTATACTACATCATTCTGTTGTGGGGTCCTATAAGTGTAAAAGCTATAACTATAGCCATATTGTGGGGATATATATTAAAAATATTTATTTTTAAACTCACATCCTTGGCAACTTCTCAAGGTTTTATTTCTAAGTCCACTAAGGTTCTCTACATATTTTTTTATATTTGAAAAAATAAGAACAAGGTTCACTTTTGTGAGCTAGAAAGAATACCTAGGTGCATAATGAAAATTCATCTACTAGAAATTAATAATAGTACTTCCCATTTAATCTAGAAAATTTATAGGGTAAAAAAAAGTCCATGTAAACTAACTCTATGGGTTGATATGTTGAAACTTATTTCTTTATTTTGGAAGAGATTTTGTGTTATTCCCCCTTTTGACATGGGTTATAGACTTTATTTATTGGTAATTCTAATTTTGGTAGATCCTTGGATAATCATTTCCTAGTTTTCTTCCTAATAGTGTATAGGTTGTAATGGCCTAGTTCCCTATAAAAAATCTAAGATTCCCTATGAAAGGAACTTAAACAATATTTTTTTTTGAGAAAATAATAAATTCAAACCAATAGTATGAACATTATCATTTTACAAAGTAGTAAAAACTAAAACATGTTTGACATCAAAAACGTTGAGAGAATTATTTTAAAATTTAACATTATAACCATTATCACATAACCGTGATATGCTAAGAAAATTATATTTCAATAAATCTATAACTAGTAATTTAGAAATTAAGATAGTACAAGAGTTATGAATTTGACCAAGTCCAATTATTTTTCCTTTCACATTTTCACCAAATGTGACATTTCCACCATCTACTTAAATAAGGTTCTTGAATCTCAAATAGTCCCTAAAATATGTATAGAACAACAACTTTATATATACTATAAGTGATTACTAGAACTTTTCAACTAGTTTTCCAAAAAAATAAATTTAAATGAGAAATGATTTTCATACCCATGTTTTCTTATTTCTAGAAATGTTATTAATAATAGATTTAGGAATCCATAAATGTTTTATTGGTTTCCTATAATAATACCTTATAATTTTATAAATAAAAACTTTATTAGGTGCATAAGAGTAAGAGGTGTTTAAATTTTTTGTTAGAATTAGAACTTGGGACAAATTGATTTTTATAAATCCTTCCATGTCCAAGATGGTAACCAATTCTAGTTGAATATTTTGGATTTGTTTTCTTACCAAGAATTAGATTCATAGTTTTTATTCTATTTTCAAAGTGTTCCATATTTTTTTAATTACTCATTATACAATTTAAGTTTATTTTTTTCTATTAGAAGTTGATAATTTTTAAATTTTTCTATAGTAAGGTCACTTTTAAAGTGACCAGACAAAACATAATTATTATTTAAAATTTTATATTTATCATTGAATTAATTGAAAATTTCTCCCATAATATTGTAGTATTCAAATAAATCCTTACTAGATATATTTTCATCACTATTTTCTTTCTTATAAATATTTAAAATTTGAGCATGGGATTCAGGAAAAATATTTGATAACGTAGTTGTGTGTTTCATGGAAGAAATATTGGATCTATCATTGATATCTTCTATACTAGAGTTTGAATCACTTGGTATTTCTTCAGATGTACTCTAGGTGGATTTATTAGCCTCTTTATATGTTTTACTATTGTCCTCATTTTTTTTATTATACTTTAACTTGTAATAGTCTACTTTGATGTGTACTTTTCTTTTACTTTAATAGTAGGTAACTACATTATTGGAATCATAATTTTTCTATTCTTTTCTCAAATTTCCCTTATTTTTATACTTACCTCTATAATTGGATTTCTTAAATAATTCTTCTTCCAGTATAATTTCTTGAAATTTATAACTAGGTGATCCATTTCCTCATCATTATTTGATGGTGATTCATCATTATTTGAACTTTCATAATTTATCTTATCTTTACATTTTGAGTCATAAGTATTGAAGGATACAAAATTTATTTTGGGTTCATCTACCTATTATTTGTTTTCTTGTAATCCCTCCACATACATTGTGATATTTCTAATAAGTTCTTTTACTGGAAACTTTATTAAGTCACAAGATTTTCTTATGGAGACAGAAGTTCCTCTCTATCTATTAGGTAGACATATTATCAATTTCATCACTTGATCCTTGTCAAAAATTACATTTCCTTGTGCACGCATTGTGTTGAATATTTCATTAAACCTAAGATATATATTAGAAATAGATTCAGTAGGATTTATTTTGAATGTATCATATTTAATAGTATAAGTATTTAAATATATTTTTTTAACATTGGAAGTTCCTTCTTGTTAAACAACCTGTGTATCCCATATTTCAAAAGAAGTAGTTCAATCAGATATTCTGTTAAATTAAAATTCTCTTAAATAATAGTATAAATAATTCATTTCATTACATTTTGAATCATAATAAGTTTTTATAATATAATCTCATGTATTTATTTCAGTTTTGGGTATTTTCATATTTATCTTCAATTTTAGTCTAGATATAAAATCACATGCTCCCAATATGAATTTTCATCTTTATTTTCCAGTGAGCATAATTCATTCCATTAAAACAAGGAGGCTTATTAGTGTCATCCCCCTTAAGCTTAGTATTATCCATAGAGTTTAAATTTAGATACAATTGAAATTTTAAGATCTTTTGACAACAATGCATCGTAGTAAAATGTTATTTTAAAAAACCTCTAATATCAAATGTTGGTTGGAGTGGAACACTTCATAGGGGGGTGAATTGATTTTCCAATTAAAGTTTATGTTTAAAATATTTAAAACTTAAATCTCCAAATTTATAAAATACACCCATTTAACTAAAAATACATAACTATATAATTTTTTCATTCGAAAATATTCTCAAAAGTTTTATCAAAACTCAAATAAAATTAATTTTTAAAACACTTTTAAAATTTGAAACTAATTTACGTGTAATAGATAGAATAAATAAAACACAATTTAAAGCCAACTATCAAAGTAATGTTTTGAAAATAGATTAAAAATAGACACTAGATGATTATTCAAAATAGTTAAAAAAACTTAAAAATATATAGTGGAAATTAAATAAGGGGTTTAGTCTTAACACAAGACCTAATAATGACCACTTGGTAATCACCCATAGCCAATTACTTAATTATTAAATAAACTGATCCACAACCTAGATTGGGTTTTACAAAAAACTATACTATAAAAATTCAGGCTAAAATACTCTTCCATAGTTCTTTATGGGAGAAAAATATTCTAGGTAAAACACGACCTCTTCCATAGTTATTCATGGAGAATAAATGAAAATATTTGAAAGATAGTGTCCAACACTCTTCAGTTTAGCACAAAATACTATGTTTATAGATAAACAGAGGAATAAAAAACATATCTCAAATACTAAGCATAAACAAAAATAGAAATAGATGAGAGATGAAAGGATGTGATGATTCTCAATCTAAATAACTTTAGTTTTCCAAGATTCCTTGAATTTTTCTTTAAAAGGATATTGAACAAGTGGCACAACAGGTTTGGAAAAAATCGAGTGCCATGATGAGTTCTAAATAAATCCTCTATATGAAACATGTTCATGTGTATATTTTTCTGTGGTTCTCTGTGTATAACACAAATATACTCCACATGAATAGTTCTTCTTAAAAATATCTCCATCTAAAATTATCTATTAGAGTAATCAATGTAGATTTAATTTCTCTTATGATTCAATTAATTATTTGAAAACTAGATTTTAGAGATTTTAAAAAGAACCACTACTATGTTAGACATAATAATGAATATCACTTAAAACATGGTCACTTGAGCTCACAATAGTTTGGAATGGTCAGATGGTATGGAAAATAGTCATGGTCACTTCATTACTTCATGTAATTAGTCTATTTGTTCATGCAGTAGGTTCACAACTTCACATGGTAACTTTTTTTGAACTCATCATATATATTTGTTATTGTGGTTATTATATATATAAGTACACACAATCACTAAATGAATTTAAGAAATTTATATTCTATATAGTATGGTAGGTTGATTCTCAATTCATGGAAGGTTCATATTCAATGCACAATAGGTTCATGACATGGATAATTTTTTTTATTCTGATACATAGTGGTTTCTTTGTTCCTACGGTTAGTTGAAGTTCAATATGTGGTAGCTTATATATAGTAACTTGACCCTAACGGTTAGTTTAAATTCTTAACACTATAAGTAAATTACACATTTGGTAGGTTGTCATGATAAGTTACAGACTTAGACATTATGGAAAGTTTGTCCATAAAACCAATTACTAGTAGAAAAAATGAAATTGATTAATAAAATTATAAATATAATTTGAGATCATTAAGATATAGAGGTGTTTTTCTAAACTAATATACCTATTATACCAACACATGTAGGCCTTTTTTCCAAAAATACCATATCACCAACAATTACCACTAAATCGAAATCTTCTATTAAATACATAATACTCTCCAAAAAACTATATTACATATTTTTGAATTTTATATCTTGAACAGGCCTATTTTTTTCTTCAAGAAGGTTTATTTTAATTACATTAATATTTCTTGACTATTCGTAGATGATAATTTATCATCATATTTTTTACCTCATACTTATACATATTTTGAAATAGGACTTTCACTATTAGGTAAAATAGGTTAAAACATTTTTGAGTAGATTTTGATATAGATTTGACCTAAATTGATATACTAGAAATATAAACTATTTTATATGATTAACAATTAACTTAGATTTTTTTCTAAAGCCTTCCTTTACACTTTTTAATTTCATTTTGTTTGTAAGATGTTTTTATTTTATCTTTCTTATATCTTTTTCTTTCAAAAAAATATTTCACTCAAGATCATCCTTGGTTTTTCACTCTTATTATCCTTTATATTGAATTTATCAATCTATTTAATTAGTTTAGACACTCTTTTGAGATATTTTTTATTTTGTTTAACTTTATTCTCATTGTATTTATTCAATATTTTAATCCATTATTAAACTTAATATTTTTATCAAAAAAATAATCTAATTCAAATATAAAAATATGAACTATATAAGTCTTAAAACCACCTTACTCATAACCACTTGAGTTTTTTATTGGTCTTCCATATGATTCATGATGTTTTTAACCTTTTTAGGAAATTCCTCTTCATATTGGTGGCCAGAGGAGGAGTCTTCCTCTTTTTATTTTCTTATTATTTTTATTTTATTTCTTCTTGGAATTTATTTCTTACTCTCTCTTATATTTCTTACTGATTTAGAGCCTTTCCTTATTTTGAGGCTTGTATTCTTGGTCATCAACATCAAACTCATAGTTTTTATTCTTTGGATAGTTGGTTAAAAAGTGTCTAATTCCTTCATATATGAAGCATTTCAAAGGTAGTTTCCCCTAATATTTATCCTTTAATTTTATGAAATATCATGATATATGATACATGATTCTCTTTTTTTCACTATTTATATTATTATTGTCATCATACTCACTAGAATGTTTAGTTTATTCTTCTTATTTCAATATCAGCTTTCTCATGGATTCAAAATAAATCTTATATTTCCCTTTCTTATTAAAGGTAGCTGCCTTTATCATTTCATAGGAAATGAAAATATTATGTAACTCATCCAATGGTAGATATTACCTATCTTTAATAGAATAAATTTTTTGACCAAATTTTCTAGGAAAATTTATTATGAGTTTCTTCACAATAATAAAGTTATCTAGATTTTCACCAAGACCTATAATGTTTCTCACTATCTTATTTACTCTAGTAAAGTAATAATAAATTAATTCATCATAAAATATATTTATATATTAAAACTTTCTTCTTAAAATTTTTATATTGTATTCTTTCACTTAGAAATTTTATTCCTAACTGATTTCAAGATTATCCCAAATATATTTTGATGTTTGTAATCCCATTAGTTTGATAAAACCTTATTAGAGAGTTATATAAAAAAATAATTCATATATTTTTTCATTAGCCTCTAGGTTCCTTTAATTAGATTATATTAATAAAATATATCTCACTTTATTTAAGAACAACCACTTCAGAGTCTACCTGGTGAGTATAATTTGAAGAACCTGGTCTGCTCAAATCACTACATGTAGTGAATCATGTTATACTAATTCTGTTATTTACTCAAACTAAACATTGTGAACTTAGTAAAAAATATATCTTCAGATAAAATCTCTCTTAGTTATAGGAACCGACTTCTTCTCTTATATTTCTCACACCTTACTCAATAGTGCATATAACAATTTTTTGCATAATAATGAGGATTTATTATTCTTACACATCCCATATTCAACATCCTTGATTCCTCTAAAAGTTATTAATTTAATATAATTAAATTTCACCCATCTAAATCAGCATCCTCAAATAGAAAATGATAAAACCTTTTTTCCTTTTTTGAAAATGGATAGATTATAAAAATACTAATTTTAGAAACCTCACTTTTCTATAGAGTTTTATAAAAAAATATGTCCAACATGGATATTTTATAAACATTGAGTTAATGATGTACCCTTTTGTGTTTAATATTCTCAAAAAGTAACTTTAAATTTTTGTAACTTATTAAAAATCCAAAAATCTCAACAACAATTACTTTTAACTTCTACATGAATAATAACTCTATAAAACTACACCGCATGACTCAAATTATTTTTCAAATGTAGCTTTAAATAACTCAAGATTAAAAAAACTCATATTGAATCAGAATAATATTTCCCAATGATTTTTGGAACTAAAGAATAGTAGGGAATTTTATTCTTAGTACATCTGAATTAGTCTTGAAAATAGAATAAATACAATTCGAATTAATTGAGATCTACCTCATTCAGAAGTATTAGTTCATATCTTTGATATTAATTATGTAGGGATAATAAATCATTCATGTTTCTTTAATCACATTTGAAATGTGATGTTTTCATCATTTAAGAATTACACTTTCATCACCTAGTTTTAATTCTTTATAATATCATAATTTTGGAAACATGGTTTTTTCACAAAGGAAAATATCATATGGGAAAACATAATACAAGTAGAAAAATTGTTTTATGCAGAACTCAATTATTTTATGGGTGGATAAAATATATTAATCTATTAATTAATCTATTATGGTTGGTTTAAATATATCATACATACGATTAATCTATTATGGGTGGTCTAAATATCTTATGCGTATAATAAATATATTTATGGGAGGTTAAAATATATTTAGTGTACAATAAATTCCTTACACAATTAGAAATTAAATAGGCACAAAAATAATATTGTGCACGTAAACCAATCTTCTTACATGGTTACAATTTTCATATGTGGTGGTTATAATATATTATGTGAAGTACAAAAGATATTGTTCTTATCCAAATATTCAATGTCCAATATATGAATTACAGAACTTAGCATAAACATACAAAACTCATTAAAAGCCACATCGGACACTTCTAAACCACTAAAAACACTTTAAAAACACTACAATGACTTAGTTGAAGACAAGGACAATAAGTGACACATATTCAACAATTCCAAGGAGTACTTAAAAGATCATTATTTTTTATATCATGAATCACATAATTTTATGTATGTATTAAAACTAAGTGATATATACTTGTGGTGAGGTAGAATATATTCTATACATCATAAGATATATGAAATTAATTGAATATTCAATAGATATTTTTTCCCTTTCAAGTTATGGAAGAATATATCTCTATAACTTTGATTGAGATTGAAGTGTTTGACTAAAATTTATGTCCATGGTAGTTTACAGACATGATTATTTTATAAGGTTAAATAAAGATAGGTCAAAATTAAAGGATGATTACATGTGTATTCATCTTTTTTGATGAGATATCAGTTAAAAAAGAGATTATATTATACAGTAGTGATCATGAGAGGTTTTCAATGTGATGACTCATTTTTATTTGTGGGGGACATGATGTGTTGCTATATACCACTATTGGTTTGTGAATTGGACCTATTTACATTAAGAAAATAACCTACAGGGAACACACAATGTGTAACCATAATATCATTAGATTTAAATAATCTGAAATTTAAGAATAAATTTATTCCAAGTTTGGAGAATAATAATTATTCAAGTTATATTGATCATAAATTCAATCACAAAATTATTTAAGATAATAATTAGTGATTTCTATTTTATCTTTTATTTGTTAAAAAGATAAATATAATATTTATTCAGGAGATGAGTGCATATAACATTTATTTACCTATTTATATGTTAAGTGAATAAAAATAAATATTTATTCATAAGAAAAGTGAATATAGATATTTATTATATCAAATGAATATTTTACTATTCAAGGTTTGATAATTTTATGAAAGGATTTAGAATAGGTGAATGATTCAATAAATATGTATATTTTAATATTATTTTAATTTTTTTTATTTTTTTAATAAATCATATTAGATAATTATTGGTCACCTAAATAAATAATAATAATATTTGAGATATTTTATGTCAACTAAAAATAATAATTTTTCTATTATTATTTAAGAGAATGTTGACATAAAATATTTAATAATATTAAAATAAAATAATGGAATTTATTACTATTCTTTTAATGTTAACCTAATTAACAAAAACAAAATATGCGTTATGGAAAAACCAAGAGATTATTTAGAAAATTTTCCTCTCAAGACATAAAAAGAGAATTAGAGAGATGAAACCCTCTTATCTGAAGTTCCTAGAGAGATAAAGTAAGTTATATATTCATAAAATCAAGTAAAATCAATTTGATGCTTTTGATTCCCTCATGATAGCACTCAAGATATAAATAATGAAATATAGAGATTCATGGAGCCCATGTGGATATCAATAGAGGAATCCACATTTATATTCTAGAAGAAACCACAAAATCAAGGTGATTGATGATTATGATGATGATATAAATGATGAACGAGAATAAAATCAGAAAAATAAAATAATTTTCGATTTATTTTATTTAAATAATTAATTATAAATCACATGTGATGATTTTATTAAAGTATTTAGGCCAATTTCATCATTTTTTAGATTGAGAATTTGTAAATGGGAATCTCACCCCACTATTTCTACTTTTCCCCAAACCATTCAAGCGGTATCGAAATAGCCATACTAATTTATAATTATTATTTGAATTTGATTTAATAAGATTCATCTCATGTGTAATTCCCCAGTCCAGGGACACTCATCTATGCCTAGGGAACAGTCACCACATGAAATCAGATGCACCTCTTCATATTCTAGAGGCTGTTGACTAGTAATAAGGGAAGAATCTATATAATAGTAATACTATTCCCTTGAACCAGAGTCATAAACATAACCAATAAAAATATTGATAATATAACCATAAGAGTACACATAATCAATAAACACAATACTATTTATAGAATGTACCATAAAAACATATAGTTATACATGCACTCATCACCCACTAGGATAATCCCAAATAAAAAATAAACCAAAAATACAACATAGGAACACTAGAACAACCACCATCCCTAGGCTTCACACACCTTCTCATCTAATTCCTGTTGAGCTACACCATCCAAATCTACTACATGTTCTGTTCTCCGAATTGAAAGATGGAAAAAGGTTTACACATGTACTAAGGTTCCCGTTATGGGTGTGATAAATATATCTATGTAGGTCCTAATAAAGTGTCCTTAATATACAACATCATATGATTATATGCACAAGGAATAAAATAATAACATCAAACATGTTCCTTATATGTTGTTTTATAACCAAGACACCATGAATCTTTGTATATCATGTCATTATGTGCTAACCAAGACATTATGACACCTGATCATAGCTACTTTAGTGCCATTCCATAATTCATGTCAACATCTCATCATCTCATGCCAGCATACTAATGCCCAACCCATACCCGAATACTTATGGTATGTAAGAATCTAAACCTTGACCTAATACCCATAGACACTAGGCATTTCTACATGTTCATAACTTGACCCACTCCCTCATCACATGAGGTAGGGTCCGTTGGTGTCATCTCATATCATCCCCTAACCTAGGGGTTTCTATGGGTCAGGTTTGGTTGGGTTTGGGGATTTTTTGGACCCAAGATAATAAAAATAGTATAGGTCGGGTTGGGTTGGGTAAAATATGTTCTTTATTTAGACCCAAACGGATCCAATACATCTCAGATAGGGTTGGGTTGGGTTAATAAGGTTATTGAAAAAAAATTCAAATGCTCTTTAATAAATATTCTACATGGCATGGTGGTGACGTCTCCTTCATTCTCTTGCTTCATCATCTTCACCTCTTTAGGAACACCCCAACTCGATAATGATTTGACCCAAAAAGTGGTGGTCGATAGTGTGATTAGATTAGTGGGAATCCCATATCACCTGCTGGTCATCATTGTAGAGGTTGACTGAGAAGGCCAATAGGGTGATGAGGATGAGGTTGTATCTAATGGATATGAGGGCATGGTTAGGGAGGAGACTGAGGAAAATGTGGAGGTGGGGATGAAGGTAGAGGATGCAGCTACAATGGAGGTAGTAAAGGGGGAGGAAGGTAGCATGAGAGAGGGGATTGGGTTCATTAGAGTGGTGGATTATGGGAAAGAGATGATGAATAGTAGTGGCAAGAAACATTGAAGCAACAATAGGGTTGTGCATCAGGAAATGTGCAATAGCGACAACATAGGAGGGTGGGCAATGAAATGGATCAAGGATGAAAATTGGTAAGGGAATCACCATGATGTGGTAGAAATAGTGGTATTTGGGTGGATAGATGTGAAAGTAATATCATCTGGGTTTTTTTGGTTGGTTCATGAGGTTGGAGAGAGGGGTGATAGTGAAGTCTGAAAATAATGAGTGGAGAAGCGGTACACACAGGAGGGAAGATCAAAGAAGTCATAAGGGGTAGTCTATTGGGTTTCTTGGGTTGGATCATTTTTTCCAACCAGCGACCCAGCCCAACCTGACTATTGGATAGCTCAAAGAAACTCAACCCATGCATATAGATTTTTGAACCCGACCCCACCCCTTCGGGTCGAGTTAGGTTGGGTCCAGTTGGACACCCCTACCTCAATCTATCCCCTTGGGTGGTCCTCGATGCAAACCAACTCAATTAAATGACCAATTCATGTATAATAAATTATTCTAAACATAGAAAGGTCCTCAAACTAATACTTGAAGGAATATATAAAAATCATTACACTGACCCATCCCCACAAAATATGGGGAGGTCACTTCACATCGACCCATACCCGTAGGGTTTGATTATGTTCGATCACACCGATCAATCCAAAATGGCTTTGGGGATATCAAAATCACACTAAACAATCCCTATAGTCTTTGGGTAGGTTCATCAAGTAGACTAACCCATCCCCATAGACTCTGGGGAGGTCCATTAAGAACATGAAATCACATAGGCCCCAAAGCAAGCCACATAGATCTTTATAATATCCTAGGGTTCTATTCATTTGATACATATCCCCTATCTAAAAAAATATCACTTCACCCATTAGTTAATTCATTGGTCTCTCAAGACCCAGCATGGTCTTTACTCATCAATACATGCTCCTAATGATCACCCACCAGTTAATTAACTACCAAAATGATCCTCAAATCCAGTCCTCAAGATCTATCCCATCATTTTCAAGGACTTTAATCACTCCTAGCCCCACTACCCAGTGAACTTTCAAATCCATACCACTCCAAGCCCCCTTGGAAACACCGATTCCAAGTCCTAAACAATTCCCACAACCCATGCTTGGGTTCCCTCTCACATATACTAAGGGAGATATCTCAAACCAGAACCCAAAGGAAACCACTCTCCATAGAACCAAATCTATATCAAGAAGAATTATCCTACCAATAATACATTCCAATGCTCATAACACCCTTATAGGCGTGTTACTTATCAAGGATGTGATGTGAAACCATCCTACCTATCATCACTAGGACTGAGCCTCTCACACCTCATCGAATATACATGGGGAAATATCTCCTAGGATACCCAAATCCCATATCACATACTAAGACCACCCAAGGTCTCACTTCAACCCAAAAATCACTCTCACCCATTGGAGACATTGTCTTTAAGTTATTCTAACTTACCAAAGTTCTAAAGATCACTTAACTTGAGCATAAGAGACCCAACTTCATTCTATCTATTTCTTATGGTCACTCATAATCCCTATCCACTCTACCCAAACCATAGAACATGAATATAATAGACATCTCATACATAAATATGGATATAGTCTTATTTTAAAGGGACCAACTAATCATTTTAAAAAGTTACCACCCAATCCAAGCTTCAAATCTATAAAATCCCCAAACCCGCACTCCGAATCTGATGCTAAAAAATCATTATATTTTAGGATTTTATATCGATTAAAGTGACCCAATTTTAATCCTAAAAAACATATTAAATCAAACTGAAATATTGGATCACTTACATACCCAAGGAACCTTTAGGTTTAGAGTTTTATAGAATTAGGAAAAACTATTACATGGAAATTTGGATATGAAAAATACTTATTCAAAAAAATATACATCATCTCCCAATAAGTTCTACACATCTAATAACATTCTTTGGAATAACATACTTAAAAACTTTCTTCAAAACCTAGGGAAAAGGAAACATAAGAAGTGTGAGCTTAAAAAATCAGTAAGGGTAAACATAAACATTAATAATTTAATTCCATAAGTGAGAATAAATTAGGATAAGGGTATGATGACATAATCAAATTAAATGATCATAACATAAAAAAATTCATACCCATAAAACATTAATAATAAATAATGACATGTGTCATAATGCTTTAGAATAAGACAAGAGTAATATAAGTAAAAAATCACAATCCATGTGAAAAAAAATCCTTAAATGAAGGATAAATTAAAACTTGATGCACGCATAAATAAAAAATATTGGAAACTTGAAACATCATTTTAATATCACTGTTATAATCTCTCTTAAAAATGGAATAACCTACTCAATAAAGTCCAATAACATCTTTAGATAAAACTATATTTGGTAAAATCTACCCCATTACCCAATGCATTTGAGATCTATATCAGTATCACCCATCATCATGAGATATATTTGTCCCACCTTCATCATAAACATTGTCTAAGAACCATAAAATAATTATAACACATGAAAATTTTCATTTTTGAACATAACATTAACTATTTTTATTTATTATATTGATTTACATATAATAAAGAACAATTTCCATGAAAATATATTTGAAAAATCATAATCTATCCCAAGAAATAATTATGGCAGTATCATTATAATATATCACATGAAAATCATAACTAACATCAATTGTTATTGTTATTGATGAATATAAGTATGATTAAAATATCATAAAAAATATTCTTGAGGAAAATACCCTTTCCACTGATAAAAACTAAAATTTACAAAATATTTTGAAAATTAGTTAATTTGAAAATAAACTTGGAAACTTATAAAGGTGGAATCAAAGAAAATAATGGTCATTATGGTGGGAAAATACATTCATTCTATAAATGTTAAAATAATTCTTTTCAAACTTTTGTAAAGAGAGTCAAAAGTGACCCACATATAAAATGTTAAAAAAATTACATTTAAAACCTTTTAAAAGAAGGTCAAAGATAATGTAAAATAAATTCATGAAATATTTTATTTCTATAAATGAACATTATTAATTTATTTTATAAAACATGGATATGAGAGATAAATATTTTTTGATCAAAAGAAGAGAAATAAGGTCAGATTTTCTTAAAAAATAGTTGTTTGAAAAATTTTGAGTTTCAAAGAGAGAAAGACGGTACTAAAACATCAAAATTATATAAATATCTAGAGTTTAAGAAAAATTAAATGTTTATATCAAATAAATTTCATATAATTTCATAAATGTAAATTCAATCATAAACAATCCTTCTTAAAATAAGATTGAAACATAAATCCCTTACCAATATGGTAACTTTTAAATCATAATACCCATGAATGAATAAATTCAAATGAAACTTTAAATATCATGAACATAATAATATTCATGATATAAAATTTCAAATAGGATTTATATACACCATATAAAAAAATATAGGTGCCTAACATTACATATTTCCCAAAGAATATAATTTGTGATGATAAACCCTCACAAAGATCATATCATTGAATTGAGAAGTACTTAATAGAAATATTATGTGTAAAAAATGTAAATAAAAAACAAATGGAAATAAATCATAATTAATAAAAGGTCATTTCAAAAATAATATTGACATAATATAATCAATGAGTAATTGATATAACCCAATGAATGAAAATTGAGTTAAGAAACCCCTTACCACTTGGTAACTTTAAATTAAAATCCCATTTCATTAAATAATTTGAGTTGAAACTTAAAATAAAATTAACTATGAATTATCCATGATATAATATGTAAAAGTTATTTATATACACTATATAAAAAAATTAGTTGTATAACATTAAAACATGACTCGATGGAAGGAAATTGAGACGAAATCCATTACCTTGAGTATAGACTTACCATGTATGTCATTTAACTCAGGTATAATAAACTTATATCAATTATATAATTGTTTAATTTTTTCCCAAGTTTATTAATTTATCATTAAATAATTTTATTTATTTATTTCAATTAAATATTTAATTACTTAATCGGTTAAGGCCACATCGTGTGTTTTGAGGACGTTTGGTTTATAATTTCAAAAATAGTTTTAGTCTGTTAACCATGGTCAAAAGTTTAATTGTTAAATCATATAAATAATAAATACCATGACATAATTATTTTTTTATACATTAATTATACATTAAAAATAAACTGTGAAATATGGTTTTGAAAAATGAATTATGTTACAATGATAGAGATGATAGGCCATATGTATGTAGAAGAAACATTTCATTTTTCAATGAACATAAAAGAAAGGCAGTAAGTATTATTTCATCTTTATCGAATTATTATTATATAATAAAAATCATATTAACTCATTAAATACTTTATATATATCATCCATTTGATGCAGTGATGAAAAATGAATCATATAGCTTCATAGAGGTTATAATCCACATGTACACACGAACGATGTTATCATTTTTAAATGGATGGAAAGATAAAAAAATAGATGATATATTATATTTAAGTAATTATAATTATGTAATTAATATCATATATATACATTATATCCATCATTATAACCATACATGAGAGGTGGTGATGGAAAAAAAATTACACCGGTTCACGAGGTGGTAGTCTACCATATACATGAATGATGGTTTTATTTTCCATTTAATAGATGAAGGTAATGGATTAGGTTTAATACAATAAAATAATAAAATATAAATATATTTTAGATATTTATTTCATTATATCACAATTATTATAGTATTTTTGAAGGAGGTATAAGAATAAATAAAATTAAAACATTCAGTGGAAATCTATACCTCTTCTTCAAACAACCTCCTTCTCTTTACACCTCAATACCACTAAGGTTGGTATTATACCAAATATAATACATTTAGGATGTGTGAATGGATTTTTGGAAGATGTTTTGTCACATATTGTCCAAACTAGAGTGCTCAAAAGGCATGAGGAAGAGATGATAGAAGGTCCCCTTTTACAAGTGATGAGAGATGTACTCTTAGAATTACATAACATATTAAATTAATATAAATTAATTTTAATTGAAAATTGGATAAAAATGATATATTTAAAAGATATTATGCGTATAAGAGTAAATAATCTCATAAAATATTTTTTTACAAGTTTAGGTGATGTTTTCACCCTTATCTTTTTTAACCCTTGGTAAAACTTTTGATGATTACCTCGATATCAAAGTGTTTTATTATTTAGGGGTCAAAAAAGTTACTATAAATGTAAAAGTGACCCATAAATTGACCATGGTTTATATTTTAAAATATATCCTATTCAATTGGATAACTATAGGTTTTTTATGAATTTGAAATCATTTAATAAACTATTGTTTATTATAAAATATAATTAATGTCATTTTTTAAACTATGCACAATGAAAAAAAATAAAACAGAATTATTTAAAAATTTAAACCCAATTATTCTAAATATTATATCTAATATTCAATTACTATAAGTTTTATAAATAAATTTTAATATTTGTGTGAAAAATGCAATGAATTTTTTTTTTGAAAAATGCATTTTTAAGCCCAAAAATGAACTTATACAAAAATTAGGTATAATTATGATTCAAATATAATTAATTTTATAATATATAATTAGATAATTCTTATTTTAATTTTATATAAAATTAAAATCATAATGATATTTTTTAATGAAAAAATTACACTTTCACAGAAATATATATTTTCACTATTCAATGAAAAATCAATCTTTTCATAAAAATACCAAAATTTTACCCAAAGATAATTTTGATTTGATGATTTCAAAAATTTCAAAATTTTTGTCGAAAAAATTTTCTTAAATTTATATAAATTAATTATAATATTCTTACACAAAAAACAATAAAAATCATTTTTGAAGAAAACTTATTTTGAAGCATAAAATGACTAAAAAATTGAGTGCTTATTTCCGAATAATTAATTAATACATTTCTATTGAGTATGGAATTTATATATATATAAAATAATGTAGTTAATCCGATCAATACCCACCAATTCAATGATTAGGTTATAACTATAACATTTAAATAATATTTTTTGGTTCGTTTAAGCTCAGTGTTTCATATTGTATACATAATAACTCTGAACCCACACTCTCAGATATGTTGATAAAAACATAATATTTACATTTTCTACTTTAATATAGATAAATGTGTCCCAATTTTATCCATCTGAAACATAAAAAACTGAACTAAAATATTTTATCACATTGATATCCAAGGACCATTTAGGTTCAGAGTTTTAGATAATTAAGAATAACTCTTACATAATAATACCATTGTACTCATGTGATAATATTTTCAACTATAACTAGATTTTCTTATTTCAAAAAAAAGTTTCAAACTTGTCCCATAAAATTATTCATGTAATAAAACTTTATAGGTACAAACCATTTAACATCGTTATTTATAACATGGGGAAAAGGAAACATAAGAAGGGTGATCTCAAACCCTCAGTTAGTATAAGTGTATGTAACACCCCGAGATTTTATGAAAAATATTCTTTTAATTTCATTGATGTCTTCTATTATACAGCACACCAAGTTTAGCTAGTACTATACGCAATACCGTATTATCTTGCAGTATACGCAACGCTATTCTTGGATCGTGTTACACACAATTTCATGTTCGTTTTATAATAGTCATTCTACGCAACATTGAGTGTGTTTATATATATATATATATATATATATATATATATATTCAATGTATAAATGAAATATGGTTAGATTATGTTATATGAAACAATGAAGGATTCTTGCACAACACGCAACCCTAACTTGGCTTGCATTACACGCAATCGCGACCTTCCTGGATAGCGTGTGTTGTACGCAATACTGGGTTTTACTAAACAACGATATATTATTATAATATTATTATGAACTAGCCGTTATGAATAGTATTAACTAAATTTTTAATTTTATAACATTATTATTCATCTTACACATTTTCTAGAACATGGTATGAGAACAAAATAAAATTTTCGGGTAAAATAAGTATTTTTCAAAAAATGCAGTTTTGCCGCCTTTTGATGGCGCACTCACATTAAATATATTTTTTGACATTTTTATAAGTTAAATTTGAAAAAATAAAATTCTTCTTTGTAATCAGGATATAAAAATTTACTTTGGATAAAATTTTCATATTATTCTGATAACTTTCATATTTTAATGAATAGTAAAAACACGCTATATTTTAATTAAAAACAACTTTTTTCATCATAATAATTTATATGGTTAAATTATAATATTGAATGGTTTTAAAGTATAAATAGAATATATTTTTACCATTTAATATAATGTATGTCATTATCATTGATTTTACATTGAATTCATAGGTTAAATCAATTCAATCTTTGGCAATGTTTTAAGTTTTAAAACCTATTCGCTTGACAATGGGATTAATTTTAAATTAATTACTGAAACTTAGGTGTTTTGAATTTTGAAAAATGGATTCCATATTTGGAATCAGTGGGTCCAAAATATGTTAATAGGTTACTTTTATTTTTTTTATATTATGAATAGTAACTACGGTAATTTTTATTTACTGCGGTTAAAGGTAAATAGGGTAATTCAAGGTTAAAAGAATATTATAATAATTCAAAATTACCTTTACACTTGTCCTAACCTTATTGGATGAGTAGTGGCTGACCATGGAAATCCTTGGACAGATTTTGGGACCCCAATGAGCCACTTGGTAGTGAAAATGACAATTTGGATTAATTAATTTAATGTAAAGACAAAATTGACTTTAACAAAAAACTTTTAGTAATTAATTTTTATAAGGGGTTATATAAGTTATATTTTCAACAATAAATATTATTTTTAAATATAAAAATATTCCCTACATCATGGTATTTTTTCATAATTTTTAGACATCAAATGAATTAAATTATTTATGACACAATAATGATGTAGTGTTTACCTTATTAATAAATGATTTAAATAAATAAGATTATAATGATTAAAATATCATCTAAAACCTGTACAATTCCAATTTTATGATTTTATTTAGAATATTACTCATCTTATCTTCTACATTAATGTGTTTTGGACCTCTTGAAACCGAAGATAAGTTTATAATAAAATAATGTTTTCACACTTTCCTAAAGAGCCCCTCCTCTCCCTTATAAAAAAAGACCACTTATATGCAATTCCTCACACCTCTTAAGACTTTTGGCTCATCCAAACTCTGACCAAATAAGCTCCCTAAATCCCTCTCCTCCCCCTTTAAGCCTTACATTAGGAAGAAAACTCTCCAAGAAGTCCTTTTGGTTCAAACCAAAATAAGTTACCAAAATTAAAGGTAACAGTTTCTCTTAAGTTGTTTTCTTTTATTCTACTTCTCCAACCCCTAAAATCTTTTTAATACTTTATTTTGTAACAAAAACAATATCCTAAATATACTAGGATGTTGTTATGAGAAGGATTCAAACTACACTTACACACACCTCCATCTAAAGGATGAAGAACATAATGTTTCTGTGATGGCAAACTAACGCCTCACGAAACGATGATTGTTCAATTTTCTCCTACTGCCTCTCATGGTGGCCATTATGATGGAACTGTATTTATATATAATATATATTATGTTTATGATTTCATTATACTTCTTTAATTCCCAATTATATCAAGCCTTTACGGTTTCCATAGTCGGTAAATACGATAATCTCATTTGAGGAAGTGCGGACTACCGCCCCCTCAAAGTGATGTGATTCGTTAATACCTTATGTGGGATGTATAAAGGATGTGGTTAATGATATTTTATATGATATTATACTGGAATTATAATATACCTATGTATAATTATGTTTTAATTCCATTAAAATAATAAATAGAAATGAAAGTAGCATTCATGCGTACGTACGGCTTACCGTCTCCATGAACGGTGCGTTTCATTTCTTACCTCCATATGCTATGTAATATTATAAATTCTTGTATATGCTGGATATATAATGAATTTATATGATATATAAATCATGATTTACATTTTTTAAGTAAGTAAATCATGATATAAGTAATAATAACATCAAGAACAACAAGTCCAAACACGTATGATAAATAAGATGATTTTACCCAAAACGCTACTTTAACATTAATTTACAAAAGAATGGGTAATATAAAGTCATAAGTGAACCATATATGATATAATAACAGTGAATATGGTTCTTTAATAAGTCAATGACATTATTTAAATCATTATACAGGAGGTTTGGATACGTACAAAGCATATCGGACCTAAGGTAAGGGATACTTTTGCAAATCTCATTTTTATCTGAGATTGCTTATTCGTAAGTATTTACTGGGGTTATTGCTATCATCCATGTCCATGTTTTATAAAATTGTATTCATGTATGTTTAAATTTTTTTTACCCATTCTGACTTTTACCCCATGGTATGGAAGGAATCTTTCTTTTATTTACCCTACAAGGTACTTTTTGACTTTTCCGACAAAAGTACGAGAAAAATGTTTTTTAACGTATACGGCATGAAAGGATTTTTACGGTTTTATAAAGCCTTATTTTCATGAAGCTTCCTCCAAAATATTTAATGACTATTTTCAAAAAATATATTTCTTTTAAAATTGCATGACGTTTTGTGAAAAGAAATTGATTTTGAAGAAGAAAGGATATTTTCTTCAAGAATTCATTTCAAGTGTTTTATCAAAACAATTTTTCCATCTAAGATGACATTATTTTATATGTGTATGTTTCAAGTATAATGTCCCTATGATTTACATGGTTTCACATTTCTTATGTTGATATATCCATTTGTTTTATATGGATTATGTGATGATGGGATGATGTTTATGAAACCCATTTTATTCTTTGGGTTATGATGAATGTTTCAAGTTTATTTTGTGGCACAAGTAAGAATGATTTCATTATGAGATGGGTGGGACCTATATCTCCCTCCAATTCATTGGGTAAAGATTTATATCTCATGATATAGACATGGGTGGAATGACAAGTTAAACCAGTTCAGTAATATAGGACTGGAACGAGGAGTGAACTCGATTTAGAAAGGGACTTTGTCCACTAAGATGGTCTTGGCAGCAATGCCTTGGCTACTATGGAAATCATATCATGTGCTTAATGGGTGCCACAATTACAAGTTTTATTCCCATTCTATTTTATCAGGATTAATGTTTCTTTATGATCTATGCCTTACGTATTGTCATGTTTTATTTCATTGGTCAAGATCTTGATGTTTAAACATTGTGTTCATGTTTTTAAGTTCAAATGTATATGGTTTGTTTTATTTTATCTATGCTTACCCTTACTGAGAATTTGAGCTCACCCTTTATATGTTTTATTTTCCCCAGGATATAAAGAAAGGTTTTTGGTAAGAAAATATAAGGGGAAGATCTTTATGGGAGATGTTGAAGATCTTTCACCACGATTAGAAGATTACGTTCCGAGTTTCCAAAGACACTAAACTATTACAGTCCTTGAGTTTTGAATTTTGTTATGTATTAATTATTCCACAAAAGTAATGTGTTGTCCATGTACATCAAGCTTTGGGTCTCTACAGTTAATATCAGAGGAAAGGTTTAGTCAACCTTTGGAAACTAGGATGCGAGAACTTTAGTGAGATCCCTAGAGATATTTTTAAGGTATGTCTAGGGATGTCCCTAAGGTTAAGTATAAGTATAGATTATAGTCCTAGAATTATGGTAACGATATTATATTAAACCTAATATGTTAGATATTGAAGTTACTCCCCCTTTATTATGATTTTTGCCTCTCACACTATTCTTTTTGGGTTTTAGAAAATGGATGGAAACAAGATGATTCATGATAATGAAGGATATGATGGACAATGGAATGATATTCTTCATGAGAAACCAAATGAAATGGGATTTGGAAATCCAAACATCATTATTATGCCAAATCAGTAATCTCATAATATGATCAATAAACTCAAATTTGGTAAGTGTCCTGACTCGGCTAATAAGAGAAAGATGGAGTTTCATGATGATCATAGAGGAAAGAAAGTTAAATTTCCCTTATGTAAATCATGTGGGAAGAGGCATCAAGGAGAATGTTTCAAAGGAACTGGAAGATGCTTTGGGTGTGTAAAAGAAGGAAATAAAGCCAGTAAGTGCAAAGGAAAAGGTTCAGTTAACACCATGGATGAGGATAATGGTATTTCTACGACATCAACAATGGTTAAATGTTTTAAATGTGGAATGTACGGGCATTATGCAAACCAATTCCCTAAGGGAAAGTCTCATGAAGAGAGTCAGTATGGTTGTATGGGTAATATTTATGTTGATGATGATGAATAGACTACAAATGATATGTGAGATGAAAGAATTGTTGAAGCTCGGTCAATGGTTTAAGAAGGTAGTGGAATGATTACATGTTTATCAAGTGTAATGATGTATAAGTAATCTCATGGTACTATGGAATAAAGAGACATCTAAGGATTGTTACACTGTTGTATTTCCTTAAGTTTTGAAAGTGTATGATGAATGGTACCAGTATTTTTGGAAAGTAGATGATATGCGCATAATGAAGGGATAAGAAGAAAATTAAATGTTTGAAAGTATTCATGAGCTCATGACTGATATAAGGAGAAGGTTATATCATGGTTTGAGTATATAGAATTTTTTAATTTTGGTATGTGGAAAGAGTTAACTTTTGATAGTATTCATGTTTTCACTAAGGTTTAATGGGTATTCATTTTTCAAGAGAATACATGATTAAGGTATTCACATGATTGGAATGTGACCAACAAGATAATGGGGGATAAATGATGGTTGGTTGATGAAATTTCAAGTAATCATTTTCTTTATACTATGAGCTTGGACTGAAGTATTTTAGATAAGCCTAAAGATTGGAATGGATTATGTTGGACATAAGTTAGTATTGTTTAAGGATATAATTTTTTTGATATTATTGATGGGATGTTATAGTAATGTAGTTTTAGAAAAAGGACAACCTGCAGGACGGGCGATAGCCCATCGCGTCGGATAAGGCTGTGGAAATTGAACCCACAACTGAAGTGTGATTGGCCTTTATCGCATACCAATGGCCTACAGGAAGTCCCTAGTTAGTGGAAAGTAGTTTTATTTTATTAAGAGGTATGATAAATAAAGTATAAGTCAATTTTTTGAACCATATACGATTAATCTCACCATAAGATGGACTTATAACTTTTGCTAAACTTTTGTTTGAAATAGATGGAATGACCCATCATTCTATCACATGATCTGCTAACGCTTCACAAATAACAAACTCAACTTCATTTCTTTAAGAGATGAAGTGGAAATTGTTCAATTCACGAACAATAGTGAGATTGTACGAAAATCATGGAAGTATTTATTTTAATTCATCAACTTTAGGGAAATGATATTGAAAACCAAAAATGTTGTCCTAGTGCTCCTATATCCGATGAATCAGATGGTACCTTATATCATCACAAATTTATGGCTTTGTGATTGTTGGCTTTTTTATAGCCATGTTCTCTACCACTCTCCATCAGAACTTGATGGTTAGATTTTTCTTCCATATCCATATTTTAACCTATGTTCTCCTATATGGAAACCTAGTGATGAGTTACTTTGGGTAATCGTTACATTTCATACTTTAGTTTTTAAAATTAAGTTTTAGTATTCCTTTTTACGATGTGGGTTTCTATGAATAGTAAATGATTTATAACCCCGATGAATTTCGAGGGCGAAATTCATTTTAAGGGGGGTAGAATGTAACACCCCGAGATTTTATGAAAAATATTCTTTTAATTTCATTGATGTCTTCTATTATACAGCACACCAATTTTAGCTTGTACTATACACAACATCGTATTAGCTTGCAGTACACGCAACGCTATTCTTGGATCGTGTTACACACAATTTCATGTTCGTTTTATAATAGTCATTCTACGCAACATTGAGTGTGTTTATATATATATATATATATATATATTCAAGGTATAAATTAAATATGGTTGGATTCTGTTATACGAAACAACGAAGGATTCTTGCACAACACGCAACCCTGACTTGGCTTGCATTACACGCAATCGCGACCTTACTCGATAGCGTGTGTTGTATGCAATACCGGGTTTTACTGAACAATGATATATTATTATAATATTCTTATGAACTAGCTGTTATTAATAGTATTAACTAAATGTAACACCCCAAGCTTTCATGATACACCCCTCTTTCAATAATGCAATAGCTTGCATTGTATGCAAGTTCGAGTTCTAACACACCGCGACTAATCAAAGTAGCTGTTATGAATAGTAATAACCACTTTTTAAAATTATAGAAATTTTATATTTCTAAGTGGACTTCATTTTTTTATTCATAATATCAAAATTATCCTAAGTTGAATTTTTTGTAATTTTCTGAGAACTTCCATTTTTTTATGAATAGTGAAAAATACTTAAAACAACTTTTTTAATCAAAATAATTTATAGTGATAAATTATACTATTGAGTGGTTTTAAAGTATAATTAGAATATATTTTTACCATTTTATCCAATGGTGTTCATTAGAATTAATTTCACTTTGAAAATGGACATAAACAATTGTCAATCTTTTGATATATATTGTTTCTTAAAAACACGCTATTTGTTGTGACAGCGGGAATTAGTTATAAAATTAATTAATGAAACTTATATGTTTGGAATTTTGTAAAATAGACATCATTTTTGAATTCGGAATATTAATTATAGCTTAGGGTGAAATTTTGGGATTGTTCTGAAAAACTTCAATTTTTGATGAATACTGAAACCACTAAGTGGTAGTTAAAAAAACCGATTTTTCGTTTAAATGAAACATTACCACTTCTGTGATTTTATTTTCAAAAATCCGACATACATGGTTTCATTAGGAAGTAAAATGTGGTTTAATGGGATTAAAATAATTTTTTGTTGAATAGTAACTTTTAAGTTTAATTAATCGCGATTAAAGGTAATTAGTGAAATTTAAGGTGAAAATGATATTATAAAAATATTAAAATACCTTTACACTTGTCCAACCTCTATTGGATGAGTCATGGTCGACCAATACAATCCATGGGTCAACTTGGGAACCACATGGAGCCACTTTGGTTGGAAAATGACATTAAAAACCTTTTATTTAATGTTAAAATAAAAATGTCACAAACATGAGTTGTTTTACTAAAACAATTATTAAATGGGGTTATACAAGTCATATTTTTTACTATAAATATTCATTAGAAAGATAAAAATATTTCCTACATCATGATAATTTTTTTTAATTTCTAGACATTAAATAAATTAAATTATTTATGACACCATGATGATGCAGCAATTACCTCATTAATTAATGATTTTAACAAAATAGAAGGATAATGTAAAATCTAAGAATTACACTTGTCCAAATCATATTGGATGAGTAGATTTAGAACCATTATAACCTTATCCTCTAAATATATCATTGTGGTACCTTTAGAATCCGAAAATCATTTCATAATAAAGTAAAATTTCAATCTTTCCAAGAGTGCCCCTCCTCTCCTCTTATAAAAGGCCCCCACCTCTACCACCTCATTCACACTTTCAAGCCATTTTTCTCGGCCAAACTCTGCCCAAATACTCTCCCAACTTCCCTATATTACTCCTAGAAGCCTCACTTTGGGCATAATTCTTCCCAAGGAATCCTTTGGCTCAAATCAAAAAGAGTTACCCGATTTTAAGGTAATGTCTTCTCTTATGTTATTTTGTTTTATTTTGCTTCTCCAACCCCCTAAACTCTTTTTATTCATTTCTTTTATAAAAACACCAGTATCCTAAATATACTAGTATGTTGTTATAAGAAGGATTCTAGCTACACTTACACACACCTACATCTAATGGTTAAAGAACATGTTGTTTCTGTGGATGGTGAATTTCTGCCTCACGAAACGATGATTGTTCAACACTCATATAACACCTTCAAAGGTGGCCATTAAGATGTCACTATATTTATATATGATATATAATATGTTTATTTTTTACATAAGATTCTTTATTTTTAATTTATGGCATACCTTTATGGTTTCCATTATGGTTAAACGCGATATTTTCATTTTAGAAAGTACGGACTACCGCCCCCTCAAAAGTGATTTGAATCGTTAATGCCATATGTGGGATGTATAAAGGATGGAGTAAATGGTTTTATACATTATATTATACTGGAATTATATTATACCTTTATATAATAACTTTATTCCATTAAATACGAAATAGAAATGAAAGTAGCGCTCATGCGTACGTACGGCTTACCGTCTCTATGAACAGTGCATTTCATTTCTTACCTCTAAATGTTATGTAATATTATAAATGAATGTATATAATAGATATATATGATTTATATGATATATACATAATTAATATAATTATGGATATAATGGATATTTTACCACATGAACAACTTGTAATTTTAAGAAGTTTATTTTTGACTCAAGTACCAAAGATCGACAAAACGACCATTATTAACATAAATAATTACATAATGTTCATAACATGGTAATAAGTGATATAAAAGGAATAATAAACTTAAAAAAGGTTCTTAAGAAATTATAAATTAACTCTAGTTTATTATTTAGGAGGTTAAATAATGGTCTAGTCAAGTCGGACACGAGGTAAGGGAACTTCTTAACCCAATTTCCATTCTTTGGGTTAATCTCCTACTTTCAAATCATGTCATGATATTATTATGTCCTATCTTGTATTTTTAATTTCTTTATGTGTACTTATAGTGAATACACATAATATATCTATTTTATTTAAAAACAAAATGACCTTTTTAAGGGACTTCGTCTCAATCACCATTCATTGAGGCATATTTTGTTTTATACACGAATTTATTTTATACGGTGTATAAAACCCTTTAACTTTTACGTTTATTCAAAAGGAATATTTTTATACGAATCATTTTAATAAACAAAAAAAAGGAATGTTTTTCTTGTTGTACGTATGCGACGACAACGACTTATCCTCCGCCATGACCACTATTTGAGTTTCAGATTCCTCTACAAGCCATAACTTTTTTTAAATGATTTAAAAAAAGAGAGAGATATTTCTCTCAAATGTATGAAAATCCAGTGAAAATGTATACGTATTTAGCACAAGCTTAAAAATGTTTTCAGATAACCTGACTCTCGAGTGTGGTAGACAGGAAGGGATTGGGCGTGGACCCATCATGGCCTGTAATTAGTCGAGAAGTCTCAGAATTAGTTATTTTGTTTTCAGAAGCTTGCATAATGTTTTCAGAAAAACACTGGAGTATATTTGAGAAATTTTAAACGTAAGTATCTTCTAAAAAATTGAATCGGTATGTCTCATTAGACAAACTAGTGTCTTGGCATGAGGCCTTGACAAAATCTTATTTGTGGTCTTGGCATGAGGCCTTGGATACGTGGTTATGATAGTCTGGAATTATGCATTCCATCATTATGAAAGTGGTTATTGATATTGCATGTGATTATTCGACTAGTAGAATATCCATGTGAGTAAGTAAATGGCATTATTTAATTTTATTTTTTCCATATTATGCTGAAGTTCAAGTTTAAAAAGGCTTTTGTTTTAGTTATACATTGCCTTTAATGTTAATGTTTATTTATGAAAGCTTCCGCAATATTGTTATCCTTACTGAGCATCTGAGCTCACCCCTTTCAATGTTTTAATATTTTTCAGGATGTGAAGAAGTATTTTATGAATAACCTACAGGGATAGTCAGAAGAGGATATGATTGTGGACTATGGAGGCTTTGTTATTGTAGTTTTTCACTTTATGGTGTAATGTAACATTTATGAATATATCTAGTGTTTCTAAGGCTACTAAACTAATCGGTCTTTCGAGACTTGATCTTTTGTGATCATGCCAATGTTACGCAATAATACACCAACTCTGGGTAACTGGGGTCGGGGTGTTACAGTTGGTATCAGAGGCAGTTTAGTACTAACCTTGGAAGCTAGATTTAGATAAAATCTGATTAGAGCACATAGCCCAAAGATAGACTTTGAGGATTAGTATAGAATAACTTCCTAGAATTTTGGTATTATAGAGATTTTGTGAGTTTTCTGAGCAATACATCCCTATCTAGATACGATCAGGTAGAGGCGGCTCTAGCACAGATGTACATAGGGGTAAAACCTGAAAACACTGCTTTGAACTAGACTCGAATGGGAACTGGTGCACGACAATGGGCCTTGCTGCACTCTTGGTTACGACACTCCCGGGGGATATGCTTAGGATAATTCTCGTTTTCTTTACAAACCACTATAAAGGGTTATGAGTATATACTTCCACAAAGAAAACATTTATTATGATTATGGATTATATCCATAAATAGCTCAATTTATGTTAAGTGTTTTGCAAGTTTGTAATTATGTATTTTGATTCATAAACTGATCTAGTTTATGCCATTATTTAGAAATGGCGCCTAGTGTAAGGAATGGAAACCGTATAAATTCACACACTCCGTGTAGGGATTTACCTCCTTCTCAAGATAATTATTGTGGAGCTGGAGATACAACTGGTGCTGATCAACTTATTACCATACTGGGACAACTCACTCAGGTTATGAATAACAACCTTACTCGTATGGAGCACCCTGATCTGCAACGTGGAGGATCAATGTTAGAAATCTTCATGAGGCAACAACCACCAACATTTAATGGGGGTACAAATCCATTAATAGTTGAGCAATGGATAAAATCCTTAGAGAAAATATTCCATGCCTTGGGGAGTAGCGAAAAGGAGAAGGTTATCATGGCAGTTTACTGCCTCACTGGAGATGTCGATCAATGGTGGTAATTGATTCAAAATACAAAGGAAGATGAAGAAGTATCAAGTATGTAATGGAGAGAGTTCAAAGATCTTTTCTTAGAATAATACTTTCCTCGTGACCATCTAGTAGATATGGAAAGGCAATTTCTGAGTCTGAGACAAACGGAGGATGAGAATGTCACAAAGTATGAGGCCAACTTTACAAGGTTAGCGAGGTATTCTGCAGATTATATACGTAACCTAAGAAGCAAGATTGATCGTTTCTTTGATGGGTTAAAACCATTTATCTTTCGAGCTTTAGTATCAAAATCTTTCTCATCGTATGAAGATATTGTCTCGTGTGCTATCAAGACAGAAAAGGAATTCTCTAAGTCTTATGACAACAAAGTAAAGCAAGAGAAGAAGAGAACGGTGGAACAAGAGACAGATAAAGGGAAAAAGGGAAAGAAAGATTTTTCATTATGTGATAATTGTGGGAAGAATCACCCCGGTACTTGCCTAAAAGTAATGGGAGTTTGTTATAAATGTGGAGAAAAAGGCCACCAAGCTCATGATTTCAAGGGAAAGAAAGAGGCTATCAATGTTGAATGCTACAATTGTAGGGAAATGGGGCATTATGCAAATGAATTTCCTAAGATTCATGGAAACTTACCACAGAAAAGGCCAAGGGATCAAGGAAAATCTTATGTTATTACTACAGTTGAAGTGGAATAATTAATGTATTGGTGATTTTGGACTCAAGGATTATATTCTGGTTATAAGAATAATGTGATATATATAAGGATTATACTGCAGTACTTTTTGATTTTATTAAGGTTTTAATATGATGAAGGTAATCATATTTTTAGTATGTGAAAATAAGAGAAACTTTACTTTGTTTTTGGAATCTGAGGTTACAATTGATTTTGGAATTTAGAGACCTTTTAGAGAAATTATGGACAGAGGTATTTTGGATAACTATATAGGTTGGAATGGATTAATTTTAACCTTGGATAGTATTGTTTAAGTTTAAAACATTTATGAAGATTATTTTTGGAATATTATAATACTATAGTTTTAGGAAAAGGACAACCTGCAGGTTGGGGGATAACCCGTCATGTCGGACAAAGCTGCAGAAATCGAACCCACAACCATAGTGCGATAGGCCTTTATTACCTACCACTAGCCTACAGGAAGTCCCTGGTTATTACAAAATAGTTTTCCTAATCTAAATGGTATGTGTTAATATTTGGAACCTTATACAATTCGGATAAATAGAATATTTTTGAGTTCTGTTACCATTTGGAGTGAAAGATGGGTTCGTGGTAAAAATTTATTAAAGAATGAAAGCCTACATGACAAGTAAGTATATTTCCTTACATTCTTAGAAAATATCTTAAATAAATTCCTCAACTTTATAAAAGGTAACTTAAAACAAAAACGTTGTCGGTTAACTTTTCCAACTGGGGATTCAATGACCGTTTAACCAATCACAAGTTTGTGATTTTCTTGTGGTTAACTTTCTCCTAATCATGTTGTCTACAAATCTCCATCAGACCTTGATGGTTTGTTTCTCCTCCATATCCATATTTTCATAGAATCCTAGTATGGTCTATCTCGGGTGACCTTTGTACTTCTCTTTCTTTCTTTTAATGTTATATTCTTATTAAACCTATTTCCGATGTGGGTTTTCCACAATGGTATTTTCTATTTTCAACCTTTTATTTTCGAAGAACATTTTCAAATTGCGAGGAAGCAATTTATTGAAGGAGGGGAGAATGTAACACCCCAAGCTTTCACGATACGCCCCTCTTTCAATAATGCAATAGCTTGCATTGTACGCAAGTTCGAGTTCTAACACACCGCGACTAATCAAAGTAGTCGTTATGAATAGTAATACCCACTTTTTAAAATTATAGAAATTTTATATTTCAAAATGGACTTCATTTTTGTATTCGTAATATCGAAATTATCCTAAGTTGAATTTTTTGTAATTTTCTGAGAACTTCCATTTTTTTATGAATAATGAAAAATACTTAAAACAACTTTTTTAATCAAAATAATTTATAGTGATAAATTATACTATTGAGTGGTTTTAAAGTATAATTAGAATATATTTTTACCAATTTATCCAATTATGTTCATTAGAATTAATTTCACTTTGAAAATGGACATAAACAATTGTCAATCTTTTGATATATATTGTTTTTTAAAAACACGCTATTTGTTGTGACAGCGGGAATTAGTTATAAAATTAATTAATGAAACATATATGTTTGGAATTTTTTAAAATAGATATCATTTTTGAATTCAGAATATTAATTATATCTTAGGGTGAAATTTTGGGATTGTTCTTAAAAACTTCAATTTTTGATGAATAGTGAAACCACTAAGTGGTAGTTAAAAAAACCGATTTTTCGTTTAAATGAAACATTACCACTTCTGTAATTTGATTTTCAAAAATCCGACATACATGGTTGTCATTAGGAAGTAAAATGTGGTTTAATGGGATTAAAATAATTTTTTGGTGAATAGTAACTTTTAAGTTTAATTAATCGCAATTAAAGGTAATTAGTGAAATTTAAGGTGAAAATGATATTATAAAAATATTAAAATACCTTTACACTTGTCCTACCCCTATCGGATGAGTCATGGCCGACCAAGAAAATCCATGGGTCAACTTGGGGACCCCATGGAGCCAATTTTGTAGGAAAATGACATTAAAAACCTTTTATTTAATGTTAAAATAAAAATGTCACAAACATGAGTTGTTTTACTAAAATAATTTTTAAACGGGGTTATACAAGTCATATTTTTTACTATAAATATTAATTAGAAATCTAAAAAGATTTCCTACATTATGATAATTTTTTTATAATTTTTATACATTAAATAAATTAAATTATTTATGACACCATGATGATGCAGCAATTACCTCATTAATTAACGATTTTAACAAAATGGAAGGATAATGTAAAATATAAGAATTAAACTTGTCCAAAGCCTATTGTATGAGTATATTTCGAACCTTTATCACCTTATCCTCGAAATATATCATTGTGGGACCTTTAGAATCCGAAAATCATTTCATAATAAAGTAAAATTTCAATCTTTCCAAGAGTGCCCCTCCTCTCCTCTTATAAAAGGCCCCCACCTCTACCACATCATTCACACTTTCAAGCCATTTGTCTCAGCCAAACTCGGCCCAAATACTCTCCCAACTTCCCTCTATTACTCATAGAAGCCTCAATTTGGGCAGAATTCTTCCCAAGGAATCCTTTGTCTCAAATCAAAAAGAGTTACCCGATTTTAAGGTAATGTCTTCTCTTATGTTATTTTGTTTTATTTTGCTTATCCAACCCCATAAACTCTTTTTATTCAATTCTTTTGTAACAACACCAGTATCATAAATATACTAGGATGTTTTTATAAAAAGGATTCAAGCTACACTTACACACCCTTACATCTAATGGTTAAAGAACATACTGTTTCTGTGGATGGCGAATTTCTGCCTCACGAAACGATGATTGTTCAACACTCATATAACACCTTCAAAGGTGGACATTAAGATGTCACTATATTTATATATGATATATAATATGTTTATGTTTTACATAATATTCTTTAGTTTTCATTTATGGCATACCTTTATGGTTTCCATTATGGGTACACGCGATATTTTCATTTTAGGAAGTGCGGACTACCTCCCCCTCAAAGTGATTTGAATCGTTAATACCATATGTGGGATGTATAAAGGATAGATTAAATGGTATTATACATTATATTATACTGGAATTATATTATACTTTTATATAATAACTTCATTCTATTAAATACGAAATAGAAATGAATGTAGCGTTCATGCGTACGTACGGCTTACCGTCTCCATGAACAGTGCATTTCATTTCTTACCTCTAAATGTTATGTAATATTATAAATGAATGTATATACTGGATATATATGATGTATATGATATCTACATCATGAATATAATTATGGATATAATGGATATTTTACCACATGAAAAAATTGTAATTTTAAGAAGTTTATTTTTGACTCAAGTACCAAAGATCGACAAAACGACCGTTATTAACATAAATAATTACATAATGTTCATAACATGGTAATAAGTGATATAAAAGGAATAATAAACTTCAAAAAGGTTCTTAAGAAATTATAAATTAACTCTAGTTTATTATTCAGGTGGTTAAAGAACGGTCGAGTCAAGTCGGACACGAGGTAAGGGAACTTCTTAACCCAATTTCCATTCTTTGGGTTAATCTCCTACTTTCAAATTATGTCATGATATTATTATGTCCTATATTGTATTTTTAATTTTTTTATGTGTACTTATAGTGAATACACATAATAGATCTATTTTATTTAAAAACAAAATGATATTTTTAAGGGACTTCGTCTCAATCACCATTCATTGAGGCATATTTTGTTTTATACACGAATTTCTTTTATACGGTGTATAAACACCTTTGACTTTTATGTTTATTCAAAACGAATCTTTTTATACGAAGTGTTTTACTAAACGACAAATTTTTTTTTTTCTTGTTGTACGTATGCGGCCACAATGACTTTTCCTCCGCCATGACCATTATTTGAGTTTCGGATTCCTCTGCAAGCCATAACCTTTTTTAAATGATTTAAAAAAAAGAGAGATATATTTATCTCAAATGTATGAAAATCCAGTGAAAATGTATACGTATTTAGCACAAGATTAAAAATGTTTTCAGAAAACCTGACTCTCGAGTGTGGTAGACAGGAAGGGATTGGGCGTGGACCCATCATGGCCTGTAATTAGTCGAGAAGTATCAGAATTAGTTATTTTGTTTTCCGAAGCTTGCATAATGTTTTCAGAAAAACACCGAAGTATATTTGAGCAATTTTAAATGTATGTATCTTCTAAAAAATTGCATCGGTAGGTATCATGAGACAAAATAGTGTCTTGGCACGAGGCCTTGACAAAATCTTATTTGTGGTCTTGGCACGAGGCCTTGGATACATGGTTATGATAGTTTGACATTATGCATTCCATCATTATGAAAGTGGTTATTGATATTTCATGTGATTATTCGACTAGTAGAATATCCATGTGAGTAAGTAAATGGCATTATTTAATTTTATTTTTTCCATATTATGATGAAGTTCAAGTTTAAAAAGGCTTTTGTTTTAGTTATACATTGCCTTAAATGTTAATGTTTATTTATGAAAGCTTCCTCAATATTGTTATCCTTACTGAGCATCTGAGCTCACCCCTTTCAATGTTTTAATATTTTCCAGGATGTGAAGAAGTATTTTATGAATGACCTGCAGGGATAGTCAGAAGAGGATATGAGTTTGGACTATGAAGACTTTTTTATTGTAGTTTTTCACTTTATTATGTAATGTAACATTTATGAATGTATCTAGTGTTTCCAAGGCTACTAAACTAATCAGTCTTTCGAGACTTGATCTTTTGTGATCATGACAATGTTACGCAATAATGCACCGACTCTGGGTAACTGGGGTCGGGGTGTTACACTAAATTTTTAATTTTATAAAATTATTATTCATCTTACACATTTTATAGAATATGGTATGAGAAAAAAATAAATTTTTCGGGTAAAATAAGTATTTTTCAAAAAATGCAGTTTTGCCGCCTTTTGATGACGCACCCACATTAAATCTAGTTTTTGACATGTTTATAAGTTCAATTTTACAAAATAAAATTCTTCTTTGGAATCAGGATATAGAAATTTACTTTGGATAAAATTTTCATATTATTCTGATAACTTTCATATTTTAATGAATAGTAAAAACACGCTATATTTTAATTAAAAACAACTTTTTTCATCATAATAATTTATATGGTTAAATTATAATATTGAATGGTTTTAAAGTATAAATAGAATATATTTTTACCATTTAATATAATTTATGTCATTATCATTGATTTTACATTGAATTCATAGGTTAAATCAATTCAATCTTTGGCAATGTTTTAACTTTTAAAACCTATTCGCTTAACAACGGGATTAATTTTAAATTAATTACTGCAACTTCGGTGTTTTGAATTTTGAAAAATGGATTCCATATTTGGAATAAGTGGGTCCAAATTATGTTAATAGGTTACTTTTATTTTTTTTATATTATGAATAGTAACTACAATAATTTTTATTTACTACGGTTAAAGGTAAATAGGGTAATTCAAGGTTAAAAGAATATTATAATAATTCAAAATTACCTTGACACTTGTCCTAACCTTATTGGATGAGTATTGGCCGACCATGGGAATCCTTGGGCCGATTTTGGGACCCCAATGAGCCACTTGGTAGTGAAAATGACAATTTGGATTAATTAATTTAATGTAAAGATAAAATTGACTTTAACAAAAATCTTTTAGTAATTAATTTTTATAAGGGGTTATATAAGTTATATTTTCAACTATAAATATTATTTGGAAATATAAAATGATTACCTACATCATGGTATTTTTTTCATAATTTTTAGACATAAAATGAATTAAATTATTTATGATACAATAATGATGTAGTGTTTACCTCATTAATAAATGATTTAAATAAATAAGATTATAATGATTAAAATATCATCCAAAACCTGTCAAATTCCAATTGGATGATTTTATTTAGAATATGAGTCATCTTATCTTCGACATTAATTTGTTTTAGACCTCTTGAAACTGAGGATAAGTTTATAATAAAATAATGTTTTCACACTTTCCTAAAGAGCCCCTCCTCTCCCTTATAAAAGGAGACCACTTCTATGAAATTCCTAACATCTCTCAAGCCTTTTGTCTCATCCAAAATCTGACCAACTAATCTCCCTACATCCCTCTCCTCCCCCTTGAAGCCTTAAATTAATCAGAATACTCTCCAAGAATTCCTTTTGGTTCAAACCAAAGGAAGTTACCAAAATTAAAGGTAACAGTTTCTCTTAAGTTGTTTTCTTTTATTCTACTTCTCCAACACCTAAACTCTTTTTAATCCTTTATTTTTTAATAAAACCAATATCCTAAATATATTAGGATGTTTTTATGAGAATTATTCTAACTAAACTTACACACACCTCCATCTAATGGATGAAGAACATAATGTTTCTGTGATGGAAAACTAACGCCTCACGAAACGATGATTGTTCGATTTTCTCCTATTGCCTCTCATGGTGTCCATTATGATGGAACTGTATTTATATATAATATATATTATGTTTATAATTTTATTATGCTTATTTACTTCCCAATTATATCAAGCCTTTACGGTTTCCATAGTCGGTAAATACGATAATCTCATTTGAGGAAGTGCGGACTACCGCCCCCTCAAAGTGATGTGATTCGTTAATACCTTATGTGGGATGTATAAAGGATGTGGTTAATGATATTATATATGATATTATACTGTAATTATAATATACCTATGTATCATTATCTTTTAATTCCATTAAAATAAGAAATAGAAATGAAAGTAGCGTTCATGCGTACGTACGGCTTACCGTCTCCATGAACGGTGCGTTTCATTTCTTACCTCCATATGTTATGTACTATTATAAATTATTGTATATTCTGGATATATAATGAATGTATATGATATATAAATCATGATTTACATTTTGGAAGTAAGTAAATCATGATATAAGTAATAATAACATCAAGAACAACAAGTCCAAACACGTACGATAAATAAGATGCTTTTACCCAAAACGCTACTTTAACATTAATTTACAAAAGAATGGGTAATATAAAGTCATAAGTGAACAATATATGATATCATAACAATGAATATGATTCTTTAATAAGTCAATTACATTATTTAAATCATTATATAGGAGGTTTGGATACATACAAAGCATATCGGACCTAAGGTAAAGGATAATTTTGCAAATCTCATTTTTATCTGAGATTGCTTATTCGTAAGTATTTACTGGGGTTATTGCTATCATCCATGTCCATGTTTTATAAAAGTGTATTCATGTATGTTTAAATTCCTTTTTACCCATTCTGACTTTTACCCCATGGTATGGAAGGAATCTTTCTTTTATTTACCCTACAAGGTACTTTTTGACTTTTCTGACAAAAGTATGAGAAGAATGTTTTTTAACGTATATGGCATGAAAGGATTTTTACGGTTTTATAAAGCCTTATTTTCATGAAGATTCCTCCAAAATATTTCATGACTATTTTCAAAAAAATCTCTTTCTTTTAAAATTGCATGACTTTTTGTGAAAAGAAATTGATTTTGAAGAAGAAAGGATATTTTCCTCAAGAATTCATTTCAAGTGTTTTATCAAAACCATTTTTCCATATAAGATGGCATTATTTTATATGTATATGTTTCAAGTATAATGTCCCTATGATTTAAATGGTTTCACTTTTCTTGTGTTGATATATCCATTTGTTTTATATGGATTATGTGATGATGGGATGATGTTTATGAAACCCATTTTATTCTTTGGGTTATGATGAATGTTTCAAGTTTATTTTGTGGCACAAGTAAGAATGATTTCATTATGAGATGGGTGGGACCTATATCTCCCTCAAATTCATTGGGTAAAGATTTATATCTCATGAGATAGACATGGCTGGAACGGAAAGTTAAACTGGTTCAATAATACAGGACTGGAACGAGGAGTGAACTCGATTCAGAAAGGGACTTTGTCCACTAAGATGGTCTTGACAGCAATGTCTTGGCTACTATGGAAATCATATCATGTGATTAATGGTTTCCACAATTACAAGTTTTATTCCCATACTATTTTATCAGTATTAATGTTTCTTTATGATCAATTCCTTACGTATTGCCATGTTTTATTTCATTGCTCAAGATCTTGATGTTTAAACATTGTGTTCATGTTTTTAAGTTCAAATGTATATGGTTTGTTTTATTTTATCCATGCTTACCCTTACTGAGCATTTGAGATCACCCTTTATATGTTTTCTTTTCCCCAGGATATAAAGAAAGGTTTTAGGTAAGAAAACATAAGGGGAAGATCTTTATGGGAGATGTTTAAGATCTTTCACCACGATTAGAAGATTACGTTCCGAGTTTCTAAAGACACTAAACTATTACGATCCTTGAGTTTTGAATTTTGTTATGTATTAATTATTCCACAAAAGTAATGTGTTGTCCATGTACGTCAAACTTTGGGTCTCTATAGTGTAAGCATTACAAATTTAATGTAATTAGTGAGAATAATATTATCATAAGGGTATTATGACATAATTAAAGTACATGATCATAACATAAAAAAATTTATACCCATCAATACCAGTATCATGAATCATGAAACATGAAATAAGGCATTAGCAATGGCAAGAGTCACAAGAATCAATAATCAAGATCCATTTGATTAAAATATTGATAAAATGAAATATGAAATACCCATATAAAGTATAAATAAAACATGTTGGTATCTTGGAATATTATCTTCATAACCCTTGTCAGAAATAATTGTATCCTAGTTAAATCAATAGGAGAAACATCCCTAGTTAATACACTCCTTCTTATCTTTAAATTTAAGGAACATTACACAATGTATTTTAGAACTATCATGAGATCACCCATCATATAACTTGTATCAATCTCACCCTTAATTATCAATAATTTCAAAGTACCATATATTAATATAACACATGAATGCTTACATTTTCATCATCAATATTATGAGAACATATTTTGTTCCTTTATAACTTGATTTTCCCATGGAAAAGAGATGGATTTTATAAAAAAAATCATTTAAAAAATAATTATTCATCTATATAAAGAAGAAGGATGGTGTAATTATAATATATCCCTAGTGTAGAATAAGTAAAATACAGGGTTGTTTTCATTGATCAATATAAAAACATAAAAATATCATCAAAAAAATTCTTTAGGAAAATACCCTTTCCACATTGAAAATAACATTTTTAAAAAATAAATTTTTAGATTATTAGGAAAATATTTTTCTTTGAAAATAACCATATACACTTATAAATGAAACTTTAAAACATTGAGTGGTCATGATGGTAGGAAATTAAATTCATGCAGTAATTGTTAAAAAAAGATGATGTTCATACCTTCAGTAAATTGTACCATGCTTAGAAAATAAAAAGAATATTCTTTTTAAAACTTTTTTAAAAAAGTAAAACATGGGTAAAAATGAATTTAAAAAATTATTTAATAATATTCATTTTTTTTATTTTTTAGAAAACATGTATATTGTGGAAAAAGTTTGTCTGAACGAAAGAGGAGAAATAAGATCATATTTTCTTAAATTTTATTTAGAACAAATTACAATGGAAAAGAGAGAGAAATAACATTAAAAAAATCAAAATAATAGAAATAAACAAAGGAGAAAAATATTAAAAAAGTTTATCAAATAAGGATAATATCATTTCTCAATGAAAATTTGATCATAAACAATCTAGATTAAAATGGTATTGAAACAAAAATCCCCTATCGCTTTGATAACTTTTGAATCATAATCCCCATGAAGGAATAACATCAAATAAAACTTTAAATAACATGAAAATAAGGATATTCATGAAATAAATTTTCAAATGATAAATATATACACCTCATAATATTTTACAGGTTCATAACATAAACATATATCCCAAAGAAAGGGAATTTTATGTGAATAACCTTTATAAAGATCATATCATTGAATTGAAATTTATTCAATATAGTGATTATGTGTAAAAAATATAAATCCAAAAAATGTAAATAATTAATAAAATAATTTATAGATCAATTCATTCATAATCATGTAATAATAAATTCAATTAAGTATAAGTATAACCCAATGAATGGAAATTGAGTAAAGAAACCTCTTAATACTTTGATAAATTCTTAATAAAACCCCTTGGATAAAGTAACATGAAGTGTAACTTAAAATACCATGAATTATGAATAATTCATGATATAAAACTTAAAAGGATAATATATATTTCATATAAAAGAAATTTGGCGTACAATATTAAAACATTCTATAATGATGGAAAATTGGGATGAAATCCCTTACCTCGAATCTAAAGTTTCTATGTATGTATTTTAACACCTATATAATAAAATTACATAAATTATTTGATTTATTAATATACTTTTCCGTTATTAATAAATTTTAATTAATGAATTTATTTCTTTTATTTTATTAAAAAAATTAGTTATTTAATCGATTATATCCACATTCAGTGTTTTGAGGGTGTTCAGTTTATAATATCAAAATAGATTCAGTGTGTTGACCATGGAAACATGGGTCATTTTTCCATAATTTACAAAATAATAATTGTTAAAAAATTATAATTTTTATAAATAATATATAAATTTAAAATTAACCATGAAATGAGGTTATGAAAATTGAAGAACATTACAATCATGCAGATAGTAAGCAATACATATGCATGAGTAAAGTTTTCATTTTCCAATGATCATGACGAAAGGAAGGTATGTACTATTTTATCTTTAAATAATGAATATTATTTCATAAATTTTATATTATCTCTTTAAATACATATACACATATACATATATATATATATACACACACCATCCATGTGATGTGGTGATAAAAAATAAATCTCATCACTTCATGGAGGTGTTAATCCACACATATACACAAATGATGTTATTACTTTTCAATGGTTATAAAGGTAAAAAAATTAATGATATATTATCTTTATATAATGATAATTATTTCATGAATATCACATATATACATTAAATATTTAATTATAATCATTCTTGATAGGTGGTGAAGAAAAATGAATTACATTAGTTCGTAAGGTGGTAGTTTGTTGTTGTAACATCCCGACCCAAGTTCCACACATTGGTACCCAAATCCATTCAGTCACATGACCTCAGGGGAACCTCCCCATACTCTATAGGTTGTCAACTAGTATTTAGGGTATAATGTTAATCATGGCGAGACTATACCCTCTTTATCAAAGTGGCACAACATCGGAAATAAATAAAAAATAGGAAAAAGATATAACCAATAACCAGACAAAACTAGTATCACATGATGACCAAAATAGGAATACAATATCCAAAACTAAATAGTAGATATTCCATAAAAAATAAGTTTCAAGTGTCAAATGAAAAACCAAAATAAAGACACACTGACACTCCCAAGAAGGTCTTGACACCATGTGTGGTTCCCTCATCCATGCTCCATCCTGACTTAGCCATCTAACATGGTGCTCTTTCCCTTATCCTGTCATGAAAACATGAAGTCTATTGAGGTACCAATCAGGAATCCTAAGTAGGGTGTGAGTACAACTTAGTAGGCCACCACCAACATTATCTAAAACAATATAAAATCAATAACAGTGTATGCAGTTGTATAAATAATAAATTATAATGCATAAGTAAACAGTTATAACATTTACTTATTCTTTAAATTATCCACATAAAACCTCAGGTTCTTGAGGACAGCTGAACAACCAATAACTGATTCATCCCATGCTGAAGTCTGAGCCATCCCCAAGGAATATCTCATAGCACAATACCATGGTTATCATTTATAATTTCAATTTATAAAATGGAAAATTGAAACCATAGCCTAATTCCTATCTCAATGGAGTAGAACATCATGTATAACACCCTGTGGGTATTTGGAGCCTCTTTTTCTATCTCACACCTCAATGTCACATGGGTATTTTGATCCCTAGTACCTATCCCCCACATTCTATAACATATGGGTATTTTGAGCCTCATTCCTTATTCCAAATCTCAACATCACATATGGGTATTTGGAACCTCAGTCCCTGACCCAAACTCATTTATCACATATGGGTATTTGGAGCCTCATTCCATGTCCCACACCCATATATCAATAACCACACATATATCACATATATCACATCAATAAATGTTAATCAACGTTAAACCTCTTATCACATTTCACATCATGATATTCTATTTCAACTATCAAAAAAATCACGGTTCAATAATCTAATCACATAGAATAAAATGAGAAATTCACCATTTAACCATTTTTCAATATTCAAACTTATAACCCATTAACCCATTAATGGTCAATTCAACCATCTCATAATTTCTGTTACCAATTAATTCATAATCACATTAATTGACCAATTACACCATCCTAATTTCCTATTAATTCCACAATCACAATTTCCCATTAATTAATTCACTAATTAATTAATCCAATTCCAAAATCCCAATATTTCATTAATTAATTCACTAATTAATTGATCCAATTTTAATAATTCCATTAATTAATTAATCAATTAATTTATTCAAATCTTGATTCAATTTTCAAATGTGCTAAATAAAATTTCACAACACATACAAGCAATTGGAATTCAAGACTATGGGATTTTAAATTTAGACCACCTACCTCATGATTGATGATGAAAACTCACCAATGTAAAATTACCCAAATTGTAATAGATCTTTCAAACCCACAATGAAGAACAAGATCATGAATCAATTCCCAGAGAGGTGCAGATCCAAAAATTCAGCCATCGATTCTTCAAGAACAGGGTTTATAAGGCCTTGTAATCCATCCAGAAGCCTCAAAAATGAGAAAGAACATTTAGGGTCGAATTTGGTTGATTTAGAGTGAATTATTCAGGGTTTGGGATTTTTAAAACCAATTTTTGGAATATTAAAACCCACACATACGGTTTCTTGGGTAGGGGTGCATTGTTTTCCAAACCATGTACATAAACTATGTGCCTCTTCTGGGAAGGGGTGTGGGTGGGGTGAATGTTTACTCCTAAGAGGACACACAGTTTTAAAAACCATGCATCAAATATATAATCCCTCTCAGCATGGGGTTTCACAGTTTTCTTGGGTAGGGAATATGGTTTGGGAAAACCATGTACAAACTGTGCACTACCCAAAACTTCTAAAACAACTACCAATTTCCACCCAAACACACCCAAGATTAAAACCAAACCAAATATACTAAAAACAAATACAAATATTACCTTTATAATATATTGATACATATCTATAAAAGTTTGGGTTATTACAATCTCCCTACCTTATAATAGCTTTTCATTGAGCTATAATCCCAATCATCTCTAGGATTATAAGATAAAAAGATCAAGACACTAAACCCACATATCCGCTTCTCTATCCCAAGTTTCCTCCTGAACATTCACATGTTTGAAAAAATATATGAACTATCAAAATGTTCTTTACCCATATCACTGTATCATTATGATTCGACACATGTATTAGATTATCCTTAAAGGATGAATTAGTCTTAAGATCAACATCATCCATATCTATCACATGATAAGGGTCGGGGTGATCTCTTTGAAGTTGTGAAACATGAAAATTTTCATGAATAACACTATAACTATATAGAAAATCCAATCATTATGCCACCAAACCTATTCTCTCCACAACCTCAAATGGTCCCACAAAATTGGACACAATCTTTCCCTATTTTCATATCCCGTGCTGACCCAATCTAGGTGCCATCCAAAGGAACACACAATCACCATCTATAAACTTTAGGGGTTGTTGAAGTCTATCAACATATGACTTCTGTTTACTATGAGATGTTTCCATACATTTACAAATTAGCAAAACCTACTCTGATGTCTCTTACATGAGACATGGTCCAAAAATCTCTGACTCACCTACCTCCATCCAAGATAGAGGTGATTTTCATGGACTATCATAAAGAGACTCAAATGGTTCTATCTGTATAATTTCATGATAATTTTTTTTAGGAAAACTCTACCAGCACTAGGTGATTCTTCCAAGACCCATCAAATTCTAGAACACATGCCCAAAGAATATCCTCAAGCACGTGTATAGTAATTTTAGACTGCACATCCATCATTGGGAGGAATTATGTACTCAAAATAACCTGTATAACAATTGACTTTTGCAAGACCTACTAGAATAATGAAGTAAAACATGAGTCATTGTCTGAAACAATACTCCATGGAACCCTATATAGATGTGATATCTCCCAAATGAAAAAAAATATCCCAACAGATCCATTGAAAAAGTCTCATATATAGGAAAGAAATGCACTACTTTCATCAGTCATTCCACAACCACCCAAATATAATCATTCTTTCAAGGAATCCGTGGGAGACTCACCATAAATTCTATAGTAACATCATTATACTTTCATTATGGAATGGGTAATGGCTACAGTAAAACACTAGTTCCTTGATTCTCAGCCTTCACATGTTGATAGGTGTAGCATCATTTCACAAACCCTACAATATCCTTTTTCATTTCGGGCCACCAAAACTGTCATCGTAGTTCATGGTAAATTTTAGTCACATCTAGATGCACCGCCCACTTAGAGGCATGAAACTCATGCATCAGATTTTTCCGCATGCTCTTAGGCACAAAAAGACTTTTCATAACATAGATTATCTCAACATAACATATGATCTAATCGAAAGGAAACTCCCCACCTACAAGGATTTCCTTCAAGTATAAACATTATGGATATTCATATTGTCTATCTTTAATCTGGATCAAAAGTGTATACTCTACTATAACTGATATGAGAGTCATTTTCTCTTGACCCTCTTGAACCACAACATGCATCTCAATGAGTAAATTCATTATTTTCCACTCATTGATAGACTCATAAACTATTTGAGTCTAATTTTTAATGATTAAATAATCAACAACACTATTTACCTTCATAGGCGTATATGCTATCTCAAAATCAAATGGTTGCATATACACAACCCACATCCTCTACCAGAGATTAAATTCTCATTACAAAATGATGTACTTTATTCTCTTATGATCAATATACATAGTAAAATTTTCACCCAATAGATAATTCTTCCAACACTTGAAGGAATAAACCACTAAAGCTAACTTGAGGTCATGCAGAAGGTGATTCCTTTCATGTGGCCTCAAATGCTCAGACCCATAATCCATAACTCTATCTCGCTATACCAACACTTCTTCAATCCCCATTCCAAAAGTGTCACAAAACACCATATATTCCTCACATGGATTGGGTAGGATCAATATTGGTTGTATAATCAAGTGTTTATTTAACTACTATAAATAATTCTTATATTCTCTAGACTATTCATACTTTACCCTCTTATTGGTCAAGCCCAAAATAGGTACAACCAAGTGGAAAAATTCCTGGATGAATTTCCAATAATATCCTTCTAACCCCCAAAAGATACAGATATCAAAAACATTCTTAGGTTTCTCCTAAGAAACCACTGCATGTACCTTATCTAGGTCCACTAACACATCTTACTTCGAGATTATGTTACCCAATAAGTGTACCTAATTAATCCAAAACCGATACTAAGATATCTTGGAATATGGATGATTCTATCTCAGTTTATTGAGGACGATGTCAAGATGTTGGGGATGATCATAAAGATTATTAGAGTACATAAAGATGTTATCCAAAAACACTACCTATAACTAATCCATAAACAGGTGTAATATTTGGTTCATCAAGTCCATAAATACTGCTGGTGTGTTTTTTAGACCAAACAACATCACGATGAACTCATAAAGTCCATACCTTTTTCCAAATGAAGTCCTCTATATATTATAAGGCTAGACTCTCAACTGATGATACCCAGATCTCATTTTGATCTTGGATAAAACAAAATATCCTCTCAACTGGACAAAAAGATCATCAATACACAGATGAGGATACCGGTTCTTCACTATCATCTGATTCAACTTTTGGTAATCAAAACACAAGAATATATTATCATCATCCTTTTTAGTAAAAAAACCTAGATAACCCCAATGTGATGTACTCAGACAGATAATCCCATTATCCATCAACTCTTTCTATTGAGTATTAAGATCTTGAATCTTCATTGGTTACATTATTTATGGTGGAATAGAAATAGGCTCAACTCCAAGAATGAGATCAATTGTAATCTCCACATCTATCTCAAATAAAATCCCTGAGAAGTATTCTAAAAACAAATTCTGAAATTTTTTCACTATAGGTTGAAATACATCATTCTTAAAACCTTCATTATCTAGCAATAGACTAGAAACCTGAGCGGTGAGGTCCCCCATTTGTGGATGAACTAGCTCTGCATGGCCTGCCTTGATATCCCATCCCCCACAGTGAATATATTTTTCATCCTATGGAGACATAAAAGTCACCCTACTTAGGTAATAATCAATGTGGGATTAGTATTCCACCAACAAGTTCATACCTATAATTATGTCGAAGCTTGAATTATGTAGAATGTAAAGATCCCTAAGGAAATGATACTCCCCAACCTTGAGAGAACTCCCTTTTCACAAACATATGTCTCTCGATCATACTACCAAAGGAATATCTATCATCATAACCCCACTCAAAAACTACACCACGAGGATAAAACCATTCACAAGTTGGGAAGATATAAAATAATGAGAGGCACTAGTATTAAATAAAGCACTAGATAGTATAGAAGTGACAATAATAGTACCTCTAACTATTTATGTTCCATCCTCACTATCCACAAATATAGGATGAAATTCATGTAATTTGTTTCCCCTCTTCCTTGTGATACAATTTTATCCCCATGATCTGGACCACTCTGCTAATATGGGCACTCTTGCCTAAAAGTACCACATGCACTACCTATACCACTGTGACTAGTAGAGCTTTAGCTGACAGACTGATATTGTGTAGATGATCCACTTGCCACAATCTAATTCTTCCCAGTTTCTCTAGCATTACCCATCTATCATGGGTTCCTTTAGAATCTCTATAGATATACTATCCTAACGCAGGACCAAAACTCTACCAATGGTTAGGGAAAATACCTACGAAAGTGGACCAACCTACCGCACTGGTGGAAAAGCACCTGAGTAGGATCCAGAGTAACTGATCCTTCCCCTTGGAAACCCTTCCTTCCTAAGATCTGGTTGGTATTATTGTAGTGACACTTCATACTCTCAGAATATGTACCTCTTGATCATCCAAAATAAACTAAATTTCCTCCAATTTAATCCTCCTTCAGGTTTCCCTCAGATATGAGATCCCAATCCACCACTTTTGCAAACTTTTTCTACTGAAATATATTAACTTAATACTTAATCTCACATTTAAGGTTGACTTGAAAATGCCTTGCCATAGCTGTCTCATCCACTACTAGTGCTGGAGAAAATCACTGTAATTCATTAAAGTGACCAACATATTTCATCATATATATACTCTCCTAAGTAAACCACATGAACTTAGATTACCTCTTCTATCTCAGGGCCTCTAGATAAAATTACTCCAGGAAATTCTCCAATATTTCCTTACATACCTTACCATAAGCCTGTCCAGTCTGATCCTGAACATCCCACTAGTGCTTCGCTAATCCTCGTAACATTTAAGTATCTAACAAGACTCTATTTTCATCATTAGTATCTAAATGGTCAAGTATAGTATGGATCAATTCAATCCAGAACTTAGATGCCTTAGGTCCACCCTCTCTAGTGAAAATAAGATAGTGTTGTAAATGAAAATCCTATGTCAGGTTAGTCATACACTTCACTTCCCACTCTAGAAATCTCTCTATAAATAGCATGAAGCAAGAAATATTCTCATGGAGGTTCTCTCTATATCCTTCACCCGACACTATCAGTACATCACTTTCCACTACTAGTAGATCATTTACAGCCATATACTCTTATCATCCTATTAAAAAGTATCATCACGAACGAATATATCTACAATTCCAAACACACATATCAGGAAACATAACATCACATTTACATATTTACTTAATAGGGATTCATAATAATATATAACAGATCATTTCCCCCAAAATCCGCCACACGATCAAACTGAGGCACTATCACTACCACTTAACCATCCTATATCTTGGTTATGGTTAAAAAGGGTAAAATCATTCTCAATATTCAAGTTTCTCATTAGACATTGATTTTTCATATTTTTCATCATTTTAAAATTTTCAATTCCACATTAGGAACTGTTTTCAGTTAAAATACACAAACAAGGAAAACAATTTAATTTAACAATTTACCCAAAACCTTATTTTCCCATGAATTCATAAAATGATATGTTCCAAAAAAATAATACTGAGTTCCTAGAATGATTAAAGCTTACTCAAATCTCATTCGACACCAGGATAGGAGTCAAATCTCATAATATCTTAGAAACAACAATCAAATCACAAAATAAGTGTATCGATTGAGGTGTAATAAAATCAACTATAAAAACACACACCAATAACAACAATCCCACCCTGGGTAGTTTTATTTTACCCTCATACATGGGTTAGCTACTCCCATTCATGATCACTTAACCAAGGCTTGACTCATCCCATTCTATTGTCCAACTTTCCAAAATAGTAGTACAAAATAAAATAAAATAAATCTGCCTTTGATACCACTTTATAACTTCCCGACCTAGGTGCCACACACTAGTTCCCTGAGCCGGTTGGTCACATGACCTTAGGTATGCCTCCTCAAATGCCAGAGGATTTTGATTAGTAGTGATGGTATAATATCGATCATGGTGAGACTATACCCTCTTTATCAATGCATCACAACAATAGAAATAAATAAACAACATCCAATGGATATAACCAATAATCAGAAAAAACTAGTATCACATGATGACCAAAATAAGAATACAATATCCAAAACTAAATTTTAGACATTCCATGAAAAATATGTCTCATGTTTTAAATGAAAAACTGAAATAAAGACACACTAACACTCCCAAGTGGGTCCCAATACCATGTCTGGTTACCTAATACATGATCCATCCTAACTCAGCCATCTAACATGGGGATCTTGCCCTTATTCCATCCTAAAAACATGAATTCAATTCAGGTACTGATCAGGAAGCCTGAGTAGGGTGTGATTATAACTCATCAGGCCACCACAAACTATGCATAAAACAATATCCAATCAATAGAAGTGTATGTAGTTGTATATAGAATAAAATATAATGCATAAGTAAATATTTATCAAATTTTTTTATTCTTTAAATTAACCGCATAAACTCCTAGGTTCGTGAAGATACTTGAAAAACCAATACCTACTTCGGTCTATGCCAGAGTCTGATCCACCCCAAAAGGATATCACATAACACAATACCATGGATATCATTTATCATTTCAATTCATAACACAACCAATTGGAACCATAGCCCAATGCTAATCTCATGGGCATAAAACATCATGTCTAACACCCTATGGGTTTTTGGAACCTCTGTCCCTATCCCACATCTCAATTTCACATGGGTATTTAGAGCCTTAGTCCTTGTCCCACACATTCTATCACATATAGGTATTTGGAGGCTGAGTCCCTGTACCAAACCTCAACATCACATATGGGTATTTAGAGCCTCAGTCCCTGACCCAAATTCCTTTATCACATATGGTTATTTCGATCCTCATTATATGTCACGCAATAATATATCAACAACCACGCATATATAAAATATATCACATAAATCAAGGTTAATCAACATTAACCCTCTTATTACATTTCACATCATGATATACCATTTTAACTATCAAATCAAATAAGTTTTCAATACTCTAATCACATGGAATAAAATGTGCAATTCACCATTAAACCATCTTTCAATATTCAAACTTATAACCCATTAACCCATTAATGGTCAAGTCAAAAATATCATAATTTATACTATCAATTAATTCATAATCACATTAATTGACCAATTACACCATCCCAATTTCCCATTAATTCGACAATAAAAAGTTCCATTAATTAATTCTCCAATTAATTAATCTATTTCCTTAATCCCCGTATCCCATTAATCAATTCACCAATTAATTAATCCAATTTCCAAAATTCCATTAATTAATCTATAAATTTATTTATTCAACTTACAAACGTGCCAATCAAAATTTCATAACACATACACATAATTTTAATTTGATACTATGGGATTTGAAATTTAGACCACCTAACTCAATATTGATGAAGAATTCTCACCAATGTAAAATTCACCAAATTGTAATGGATCGGTCAAACCCAAAATGAAGAATGATATTTTGAATTAATTCAAAAAGATATGTAGATCCATTAATCCAGCCTTTGATTCATCAATAATGGGGTTTATAAGGCCTTGAAATTCATTTAGGATCATCCAAAAAATGATATAAAATGTTTAGGATCGAATTGGGTCATGTTAGGGTGAAGTCTGGTGGGTTCAAGATTTTTAAAACAAATATTCAGAATATTAAAACTCACATGCACAATTTCTTGGGAAGGGGCGTACGATTTTAAAAACCATGCGCCTAATCCATGCACCTCTTCTGGGGGGTGAGGGTTCATGGTTACTCCTAAGAGAGCATATTGTTTGAAAAATGATGCATCGACTATGAAATCTCTCTCTACCTAGGGTTGCACGGTTCGCTGTGGCAGGGCACACAATTTGGGAATACCGTGAACTACCCAAAACTTATCCAAAATATTCCAATTTCTACCCAAGAACACCCAAGATTAAACTCAAATGAAATATACTAAAAAATATATTACCTGTAAATGAGCTCAATATGTCTCCATAAAAGGTTAGTTTATTACAGTCATACACATAAATGATGGTTCTGTTTTACATTTGATGGAAGAGGATATGATTATAGGTTATGATATTAACATTATAACATCTAATTATATGTATTAAATTTTTTTTATTTAATCATTATTGAATAATATTTTAAGGATTTATAATAACAAATAAAATGAAAACGCTCAGTTAGGAACAATGCCTCTTCTTCAAAGAACCTCATTTTCTTTACACCTTAATATCTATAAGGATGATATTATACAAAAAATAAGGCCTATATAACATGATGAGGGATGTTTAGAGTAAATTTTGGTAGGTATTTTATGAAACAAATGGATCCTTAAGTCTGTATAGGAGAGGAGAGGGTGTTCCCTTTTATAAGTGTGGCGAGGGGAATTATAGGAATTTCTTAAAGTATTAAATAAATATAAATTAATTTTCATAGAAAAATGGATCTAAATTGATATAATTAAAATAAATGATAACTATTTGTTGTCATACTCTTATAAAATAAAATTTTTACAAGTTTTGGTGATTTTGTTACCCTTATCTCTTTGTTTTAACCCCTATTTACCCTTTTGAAAATTACTATGATATCAAAGTTTCTTACTCTTAAGGGGCTAAGAAAGTTACTATAAAAGGATATGTGAACAATAAATGGTACATGTTTGATATTTTAAACCATATACCATTAAATTTTATGAATATATGATTTTTAATAACTTAAAATCATTTTAAAAAATATTTTTTATTATAAAATATCATTGTTGTCATTTTTGGAAATACATGAAATATTATAATATAATATGTGTATAACTCATGTAAAATAGTTTAAAAATGGTAGAAATTAAAATATAAGAAGAATAAGGAATTAATATAACCATATAATTAAATTTATATAGGTTTCTATATATTTTTTAAACCATATCTTTTGGTTTAACCACTTAGTTAAAAAAATTACCCTTAACCATGGTAATGAACTTTTTAAATATTAAAGGGTTATCACATTACTTTAAAGGTGAAAATTGGACCATAAATGAAAAAAGGATGAAATTTTAGACAATTTATCATCATAATTTTCTTATTTCAATATTTTTATGATTTTTAAATAATTTAATAAAATATTATTTAACATAAAATATCATTAATGTCATTTTTGACTCTACTCACATAATTTGACTTTGAAAGAACATGAATTAAATGGAATTTGAATATAAAACTTTAAAACATCTTTAATATGTTATATTTTTCTATAAATTCATATGACACTATAAATCATCCAAAAAAATGTTACTTCTAGAATTTTTAAAATCATTTCTACTAATTTTACAAGAACCGTGTCAGCGTTGTATAAGCATTTATGATATTTATTTCATTAATAAAAATTAAAAATAAATTACCATGATAAAAATAATTCACTAATATTTGATATAACCATTTATAACTGATCATAAGTTGTTTTTATCCATTTAAAAAAATATTATAGATTTTATAATCAAGAAAGTGACATTTTTTAAAGAGGTTAACGGTCTATCCCTCTTTTATTAAGACAAAAAAGGAAATATCCTTTTGAAATGGGTTGATAGGGAACACAATACATGGAAAATAGGATTAGAGGCATAATGTTCTATACAAAATATGGACCTAAGGACTAAGAAAGGTAAAAAGGACCAAATGAACCATATGTCAAGAATAAAATGATTTGAAGGTCCGTCACCAGAGGATGGATGCAACCTAAGTCGCCCCTTCCAGCCCAAGTGCAGCACCATAGGCAACTCCCCTCATGAAGGAGATGATATTAGAGAACAATAGGTAGTATGATTCATGCCAAGAACCAATAAAATGTCTCACCGCTCCCCCTACCAGAGCTACTATACTTGTGCTGCCAGTAAAAGTTGCTACATCACCCCACTAACGTGAAGATATTCCATGATGTTCTAATAAAATGTATAAGGGAATCCCTCATCCCCATATTTGAATGTGGGGGGAATGGGTGATAGGTGATATCACACTTATCTCTCTTTCAAGTCACCCACCCGACGATGCTTGTGTGTACCTAATTTCTCCTAAACCTGATACTTCATATCATCTAATTGAAACAATATATAGAAATACATGTGGCTATACTCCCATCCATACCTCATTAGTATAAATATTGATGGTTGAATGATGGGTGTCAACACACCCATCCCTTCTTTGAGGTCTCCCACCCGATGACACTTGCATGGATCATGTTATAGCACCTTCCAAATGTGTTGAGTCATTTTTATGGTCTCTTCATGTCACCTGCAACCCAAATTTTCTCTTGGAGGTACAATAGAACAAATTCCTAAGGAATCTTACATGACCCAAAGGCCTAGTGGGAAAGGTCTATAAATAGAAAGCCCAAATTCCTAAGAAACAATAGATCACACTTGATCCACTCTCGATTCATTATGTCACCCAATATACTTCTCCACCACCACCTATGTTGACCTAAAAAATGAAATAGACCACCCAAAGATTGCTATGGAACCTTGATCCATCATCGCTTGAAGAACCACAGATTCCATCCAATCAGCAGCGCATGGCCACTATGCCATCACAAACCTCCTATTCTTATTCACTAAAATAACCCATATTGATGTCGAACACCAAACCATCACTTTAACTCTGAACCATCACCACTTGAAAGACCCCAGGAAGAATTTTACCACCCAGTGACCATCAATTTTTATCCCACATCATCGAATGTGTAGAAAGGTGGCCCAAAACTAAGTATGGATCTAGAGTGGAAGGGCCTCTGTGAACCAGATGATGATCACCAACCCCGATTTCATTATGAAACCCAGTGAAAAAAAATTCCACCCTGATATTGAGGCACTAAGACCAAACCATATAGAGTGATCAAGGAAAGATTCATTGTCATATGTGAATCCAAGCCACGCAATAAATCCAAGTAGATAGAATTTGTATGAAGAAGAATTATGAGGAATAATCCATATGGAGAGGGGATTGAGGCTATAAATGGTAGCTGGTATAAACCCTAAAAGGAAGATCAAACTGTTAAAAAAATTCCTTTAAATTGAAGCCTTATCACATTAGTTTTAACCCTAATTAATACATTTTACCTCTATCATGGTAACTGAATTACTATGGCTACTATTCATATTAAAAAAAAGAAAAGCGACCTATTTAAAAAATTTAGATCTTATGATTCCAAATATGGAATCCATTTTTCAATATTCAATTTCTATAAGTGTCATAATTTAATTTAAAATTAAACCTTAAAAATGTGATGAAAAATGGGTTTTTTGGAAAATTAATTTTTAAGTATAAAAATGTTTTTATACCAAATTCAACCATAATTTCAATTAAGTTGAGATTAAATGTATGATTAATAATATAACATAACTAATGTTACTTTGAAAGGATTTTTAAAATAAAATATAACATTTTAAATTATTGAAAAATAAATATAGTTTTCAATAAACATTCTTATTTCTCACTATTCATTGGAAAATAAAATTGCTTAAAAAGATCCCAAAAATTTACCCCAAGATAATTTTGATATACTAATTCAAAAAATGAAGTTAATTTTATTAAATAAATTTTTTAAATGTGAAAAAATAAATATAATATTTTCATACAAAAATAAATAGAAATCATTTATGAAGGAAACATATTTTTTTGAATTATAATGTGAATTTATTAAAAAATAAATGCTTATTTTCTAACCATTAATAAATAAATTTGTATTAAGTAGGACCTTTATATATATTCCATAATGTGATTATTCCTATTCATACCTATCAATTCAATGACTATAATATAAAAATCATATTTAAATAATAATATTTTTCATTTTGTTTAATCTTACTGTTTTTTGTCATATACGCTATCAAAAATTAAGTTATTCTTTTAAAATATTGGGGTGTTACATTATCCCCCTTTAAAAAATTTAATCATCAAAATTTGAACTTGATCTTTGTAATCAAGGGTTTGAGAATTTAAATTTTTTTATTGGAAACTCACAATGTAAAAAGGTTTAATAAAAATTCTTTTTGAAAAGAGGGAAAGGGAAATACAAAGTTTATCTGGAATAAAAAAAACTAGGTTTCCAAATAGGATAAAATTATTGGGAAGTAAAAATATGAACATGGAGGAAAAATTAGTGCCCAATAATAATGAAGAGTGATATAGAACATTGATCATAATAAAGTGAGTGATCATGAGAAAGTTAATGAACAAAAAATAATAAATCAAAGAGGTGTGAAAAAAGCCACTGATTCATAAAAAATGAAGGTAATAGGATAATTTTTTTGTTTCGATATTCTTTTCCTAGAGTTGAGTAATTTTATTACCATATAGACTAAAAACATAAGGAAATACACTCACTTCATTAGTATAATTTTATCCTTTAATCAATTTCCACCATAATCTCAACTTTTTCTCCAATTTATGAGTATTAAATATGAATTTTTCATACCCAAAGCACTAAAATCAACTTATATAAGATAACATAATCTAAAAAAGTATGATAATATATTCTTCTTGTCTTTATATTTTAACCAAAACTAAAAATTTTATCACAAGTTAAGATAATATACAAAATGTATAAACCTTCATACAAAGAAATAATACATTTAACTCCAAAATTTCCACAATAACACCAAAGGTTCCATTCAGATCATTCCATAAATAAATAACCTTGTATCCTAATTAACCTTAGTAACATCAATATTAAATAACGTTTTAACCTCAAAGGTTTTCTCATACTTTTAATATTATATCCCAAAAAATGTAATAGAATTTTTATGAAATAATAATTCACATTAAACCTATGGGTTTCAGATTTTTTAACTTAATAAATTATCTCACAAAATATCATTAATCACCACAAAATCCCATCACTTAAAACCTAAAAAGGGGTGTTTAAGAATTTTTTCTTAGATCAACCTTAAAATTATAAACTCATGATCTTATCCATAACACTTAATTTAGCCAAACATGAAAACATACTAATATCCAAATTTTTCTACACCTTAATTTGATACCAATTATAATGACCTCAAACCCATACTCCTAGATCCAGTGTCAAAAACATAATCTTTGCATTTCCATATTTGATATAGATAAACATGACCCAATTTTATCCATCCAAAACATACAAAATTAAATAGAAATACTAGATCACTTACATGCCGAATGACCTATTAGGTATAGAGTTTTATATAATTATGACTAAATCTTATATAAAAATACCCATTTCCTCAAGTGATAATTTTTCCAAATATACCCACTCTTTATTATTTCAAAAAAAGTATTCAAAATCTACCATAACATTCTTCACATAAGAGACTTTTCTAGAATAAAATATTTTAACATAATTCTTCATAACATGGGGAAAATGAAACAGAAGAAGGGTAATCTCTAACACTCATTAAGAGTAAACATAATGTAACAACCCAAAATTTTGAATAAATCTTGTTTCCTAAATTTTATGTGTTATTTTATTTTATTTTTATACTCAACAAAAATGTTTCATTTGATAACATGAGTATAATTAAAATGAGACCATTGGGTTTAGATAGTTATATGACCATTGGTCAATATGACCGCTGGAAACTAAACGTTTTGATTATTGTCTCTAAATACAAGTAATCTTGGTTAATTATTATAGAAAGAAGATTTGATGGCCTCACCCAGTAGTCTTGGACCGATCGAAGCTCATCTAACAGAACTTGGGAAGGAGGTAGCACCACTGGGCTTTGCTCTGGACCAAACCCAAGCCGAACTTCATCGTGTGAAGCTAGAACGGAATCGCTTTTGCGAGAAGTTCAAACTAATAGAAATTACTACTCGTGTGATGTTGGCCGAGCCTCCCTCAGATTCTCTCACCTTAGCACACCTTACACTTAGGTCCTATGCTGGTGTGATAAGGGGCTATGTAAGGAGACTATAACTGCCTTGTGTAATCCTTTGTTTTAAATAAAAATTGGGATTTCTTCTTATAAAGTTTATGAATTTTCAAATGTCCGGATAAATATAGTATGCACATTTTTGGTGAATTTTAGAGAAATTATATTTAAAAAAAATGTTTATGTAAACCTTAAATAATTAAAAATGTGTAATGATTTTCAAAAAATGGTCTTCTACAATTATGTTCAGTACGAAATTTAGAGTCTAATAAGATCAACTTGATTTTTGATGAATAGTAAATTATGAATAGTGATTTTATGATTAGGATTAGTAATGTGTCCAAATGGATTAGTAATATCACTTAAAGAAAGTATTAATATAATCTAGGCACCTTGATTAAGTAATGTGATTCAATAAAATGGTTAAATAACAGTTTCATAAATTATTATTCAAGTATTAGTTTTTTTCAAGTGAATAGTGTTTTTTAATTAAAAATTAAATTAAAAATATTTAAAAAATTATTTTTATAAAATTGATTTCATTTTTGAACTCAGAGCACCGATATTATGTTATGGTAATTTTTGGGGTTTTTTCTGAAAAAATGAATTTTCAGTGAATAGTGTATTTATTTAAAAAATAAATTAAAAATATTTAGAAAATTATTTTTATAAAATGGAGTTCATTTTTTATATCAAATCATTGATATTTGATTAAGGTGAAATTTTGGGATCTTTCTGAGAAAGTTGAATTTTCAGTGAATAGTAAAAATACAGTTTTAGGGTTTCGGTATGTTTAATGACATCATAACTGTGTCATGATAATATCATGAGATATTTTAAGGGATGGTCGACCAAAGGTGATGAATTATTTTATGGGGGGCCTCATGTGGCCTAACTTCATGGGAAATATCTTGGGAGAGCACATGGTTTTGAGAAAACCACTTTTGAGGTGTCCCTTGGCCATTAATGCCTTATCCCCTCACTTTCCCTATAAATACCAAGCCATCCTCTCATCCATTTCGACTCCCCACTCTCCCCCAACGAATTTCTGGTCTCATTACCTCCCAAGGAGTCCTCCCAAGGTGCCCTCAAGCCCTCAAGGTCCCAACCTTTGAGTTTTATGAGTTACGTTTTAAGGTAAGGGATCCGACCTCTCTCTTTCATTTCAAGTAATCTCTTTTATGTCATTCCTTTTATGATCCATGTTCTTATGTTGGAGGATGTTCTTTTATACTCTTATTACTTCCCTTTTCATGTTCATATAATGATAGATCCCCTCTTACTCTCATTATTTCGTTTTATGATGTTTTAAGTGGCGCCGTTAGGCTGCCGGAATTTTTGTAACGGATTCTTTCTCCCTTCTCATTTTTCAAGATCTATTTTCATGTAAAGTATTTCAAGTTCCTTTTTATTATGTTGGGGTATGATCTCTAAATTTATCATACTTATATTTTATGATCATATGATGAGATACCCCATTTGATCTCTTCAATTCAGTATTTTGAAGTTTTAAGTGGCGTCGTTAGGCTGCCGAATTTTTAAGTGGTTCTTTCACCCTTCTCGTTTTCAAGATCTACTTTCATGTCAAGTCTTTCAAGTTCCTTTTTATTATGTTGGGGTATGATATCTATATCTATCATACTGATCATTTATGTTCATATTATGAGAAACCCTATTTGATCTCGTCAATCCATTTTTGGAAGTTTTAAGTTGTGCCGTTAGGCTGCCGAATTTCTAAGGGGTTCTTTAACCCTTCTCGTTTTCAAGATCTACTTTCATGTCAAGTCTTTCAAGTTACTTTTTATTATGTTGGGGTATGATATCTATATCTATCATACTGATCATTTATGTTCATATGATGAGATACCCTGTTTGATCTCGTCAATCCATTTTTGGATGTTTTAAGTGACGCCGTTAGGCTGCCGAATTCTCATAAGAGAAATCTTATTTTTGTCTTCCTTTAAAGTTCTTCATTTCATATGGTATATCATTGAAATTTCATTAACATGTTCTTAAATACTATATATTTTGTTCCCCTACTGTTTTATGTATCATTTTTGAGTGGGTGACCCATGTCCCCTCTCTTTTCAATGTGTTCTAAAACCATGTATCGTAGACATTATGCTGCATAGTTTTCATCTCAAAATGCCTCCCTCCTTATCTCAAAATTATTTTATGTTATTAAGTGAATACTCAAAGCTCTTATTTCTACAGGGGTATTCACATATATATCAAAATTTTATATTTTAAATTCTGGTATTTATATACATGAAACCCGCTTTCCCTTTTCCGTAGGTTTAAAGTGACATAAAGATCATGTCTTTAAAGAAGTTTTTAAAACGTTATGATTATAAAATGAAACCCATTTCTTTTATGCTATATGGGTTATTTATGAAATGATTGATGATGATATATTTGGCTCACATGATAATAAAGACATGTCAAGGGTGCGCCCAGATAGCGCTCTAATGCATTGGGTAAAGACTTAATCTCTAGAGATGACTTTTTAGACTGATACCTTGGTGAATAACCTTGGTAATTTTTAATGACACCTTGGGGATGGACCTTGCTGAAACGAAATGATTTTCAATATTAAATGTTGCAGCCACATCTTCAAGTTATGAAAAATATTATTTTTATTATGATATGCCTCATGATTTATTTCTCATGCCTTAAAGTTCTTTTCATGACCTTATTAAAGTATCTCAAGTTCACATGTAAAATGTTTCTCTTGTTTCCCTTACTAGGCCTTCTGCTCACCCTTTCTTTTGATGTATGTCCCCAAGTTATGTGATGCAGTAATGAACCTAGGATGAACATGAGGAGAATCCTTTTCAAGTTTTTAAGAATAATGTTTTATGTTTTCATGTTTTAAGTTCCTGGTTTCCAAGACACTAAACCTTAAAGATCCTCGGTTTTGTAAAATGTAATGAAAGTTTATGTGATAAAAAGGCGGGATGCTATACATAAGCATTAAAAATTCAATTTCATCAGAGACCATAATATGATCATAAGGGTATGATGAAGTAATAAAAGTGTATGAGCATAAGATAATAGAATTAATACCTATCAATACTATAACATACCCTGATTTGGAACTCTATCATGTGGCCAAACTAGGTTAGTTACCAGACCTCAAGAATACATCCTAGTATGGAAGAGGATGCTGACTAGTATTGAGGGTGAAAATAATATAGTTGGTATACTATTCCCCCTGGTATAGAGTTACAGTATAGTGGAAATAAGAAATATAAATAAATACCATAGTAACAAAAATAGTGGAAACAATACTTTTCCCAACTATGATGAAAAAGAAAACTAATAATAATGAATCATGTAATGATACGGTGAAATTCATATAAATTTCAAACTGACATTAATAAAAATAAAAGAACCACTGACAAAAATAAACTCAAAAGACCCCAGTCCCAAACCCCATTGTATGTCCCATCTCTAAACACTATCCCATCTAGAAATAAATAATCAACAATAAGGCCCCTTTCCCTTGTCCAAACCTATATCCTTTTAATCTTTTAAAGTACCAAGAGGCAACTCGAATAAGGTGTGATTAAAACTCAGTAGGTCAACACCACCATGTCTAAAAAAACTAGTCTGATAATAAGTGCATGAAATAAAGTAATATATGGTGTATTAATTAACTAAATTTATATAATACAACAATCAACCTGCTTCAGAACCATGCCAAAATATATCTAAGCATGTAGCATAACCATGCCAACCATAACCAAAAACCATGTCATAATCAAACGATTGGGAAAATCTCTCTGTAAAATCATTTCAGCATTCGATTCAAGCCCTCTATATGTAGAAACTTGGGTTTTGGACTTTTTAGACTTTGAAATATTTCTATGAATAATTCCAGATCTAGGCACGAAGACGGTATGCGATTCCGAGGCCTGGTGTGCCTGGATTTAATTTTATAAAAATATTAAGTATTTTTATACTATGCACATGGAGGGGGTGTGATATCTTCTAAATGGTGGCTCAGAACGGGAATATGAGGTCACAGTTGCTTACAGAGCATGTCGTTTACCCTAGGAGGGGTGTAAACCTTGCGGGCGCAGGCCTTCTGTGAGAAAAGCCACCAGGGGCATTTTCATAAATAAATGGAAAGTTTATTTATGAGCATCATATCGAATAACTTCTGAACGGAGTCTCAGATCGAAAATATGAGTCCACCGTTGCGTTCAGAACTTCGTGTTTACCCTAGGCGCGACATAATTTTCGTCAGCGTCGGGTGCCGGGTGGGAGGCGGGTTCGCGGGGAGATTAAATAAAGTTTTTAATTAAAAAAAAAAATCAATCTATCCCCCCCCCCTCAATTCCTCTCGGCACACACGATGAACCCTCTTCCCCACTCCCTCCGTTCTTCGGTAGATCGAGCCCCGGACGTCTGTTTTCAGCGCCGATCATCAGCAGATCGAGCTCCAGTGCGTCGCAGGTGTCTTTCTACACCCGAAGCACCAGCGATCCACCAACAGGTAGGCATTTTGAGTTTCAAAATCCCGGATCCTAATTTGGTTGGTTTTTCTCTATTTTGAGCCTTCAGATGTGTAGATCTGGTCCCGGGGGGCGCGCAAATGTCTTTGGATTTTCTTTTGGACCCCCAGGGTACCCCCGGAAGCCCTCGGAAGGTTCGCCGGCACGGCGGCACCGCCGACGGCCCTCAAGAGATAACCAGGACCGCCATGGGGCGGTGGTCCTGCCGCTAATTAGTGGCGACCCTATTTTGGGAATCAGTCGCGCACATGCTGCACCACGCCGTGGAGGCGTTGTCCGCCGGCTAGAGCGTCCAACGGAGGCGGTGGCTGGGTCGGCCCCGGTCCAGCCCTCACCTTGTACACGAGGGTTTTAAAACCCCCATTTCTTGCAATCCAGGGGTCCGTTTCGCATGCCGTCTGCGGAGACGCGACCCTGGCTACGAGGCGAACCCTTCGGTGTGGGTTCGAGAATTTTTAGTTTTGGGATCATGGCCCGGGAGCTTGAAACGTAGAATAAGTACAAAAGGACAAAACAGGGCCCACCAAAATAAAACTACAAAAGTGTCCAACCTGCTCAGAAGGAGGGAAAACACTGCCAAAACACCTGCCGGTAAGCTCCTCGGCACAGCTCTGGTAAACACCCCGGTCAAACCCGCTCCCTAAGCTCCACCTGCTTCAGGTCCTCCTGGGACACCGTCGAAAGGCTTGTGGTCTGCACAAGATACAAACATGTGAGAGAAAATCCCGTGCAGGGGTGAGTATAACAATACTCAGTAGGCACTCAAAAAAAAACCAAAACAAAAGAGAGCAACTGAAAGGCAATAGTCCACTCATCCCAGCCAGAGGGAACCCAGACGAGAGAGAAACTCCATCTCGTGACCATCCTCGGCTAAACACAACTAGTCAGCAGCGACGCGAACCCTAGAGACAAGGTGAACCCGTCAGTGTGGGTTCAGGAGTTTTAAGTTTCGGGATCGTGGCCCGGGAGCTTGAAACGTCAAATAAAATAATAATATTTTATTATTATTCGACTTCGGGTTGTTGTATCTTCTACCCGGAGCATCTAATTGATGTTTCATCCAAGGCGTTGAGGCCCTGATGGTACGGCGGACATTTCTTGTTGGTTTTCGGGTGTTGGGACTGAGTTTGGGGTGTAGGCCCCACGAGGTCGGGTTTGGGCGTTTGCGGAGAAATGCAACTTTCTCACCAGGAGTCCGATTTTGTTGGATGAATAGTCAATCTTGTGTGTTTTTTTAAGAGGATCGCAATGGTGTGGTCTGTTTTATGAGTTTCATGATGGAGGCATGGACCCCACCTGATCTGGCTTCGGTGAATAGAACCTTTTTCACTGGGTGTCCGTTTGGGACGAACGAGTAGTGGATCCCGTGTGTTTTTCTGAGCGGATCGCAGTGGTATAATCCGCTTGATGAGTTCTAGGATCGTAGTGTGGGCCCCACATGATCTAGCTTCAGTGAATAATGCATTTTTCACTGGTTGTCCATTTCGGGTGAGTAAATAGCATGTCCTATGTGTTTTTCCGCGTGGATCGCGATGGTGGCCTCGGTATCGGCCTTGGAGGTGCACGGTGTGGCGTTGTGGCAGGTCACTTGGGTTAGCAATGTTTGGACCAGTAGTGGTAGAGGGTACTCCCTTGGTTTGTTCTATTCCTATGAGGGTTCGCGCAGCATCACAAACTTTGTATAGATTTTTGATCCTCTCGATTGGATGTTTTATTTGTTAGAGTTGTGGCATCCCTCCGGTGGGCCCGGAACGGGATCCTCTAGCATCGTTACCCTAGATCGGGTTCTTGGTATTGCTGTGTTCGCTTATCCACAGGCAGTGATCCCCTATCTAGTAGGTTAACCTTGTAGGGTTTGTGGCATCATCATGAATATGGTCCCCTATGCAGTTGGTCGTGCTTAGTAGGGTTGTGGTATCATCGGGTATATGATCCCCTTCTCAGCATGAGGATTATAGTAGGGTTGTGGTATTGTTGGTTATACAATCCCCTGCTCAAAGTGTGGTGTCTGTAGGGTTGCGGAAATGTCAGTTCGATCCCCTATAGTGCGAGATGTACCAGATAGGGTTTCAGTATTGTCGTGACCGTCGTGACACGGGTGACGATCCTCTATCTGAGTGAAGTGTTTCTGAAGAGCGCCAGATCGGGTTGTGGTATCCCCCAACGGATCCTGGGTGTGATCCCCTATCTTTGAGGTCTAAAAATGCCAGATCATGTTGTGGTATCCCCCAACAGACCCTGGGAGTGATCCCCTATCTGTGAGATCTTCGTATACCAGTGTGGGTTTTGGTATCCCCTAGAAGACCCTAGTAGGGATCCCCTATCTGATGAGTTTGGTGTTTTTGTTGTTTCAGTGAGGTTTCCTCAGTAACGGTACCTGACGAGCGTGATCTCTCGGGTGAGCATCTGAGATGTTTGTGTGGGACCCGATGGTGTGTATCTCTCGGACGAGTGTCATCTGGGATGATAGTAATTGTGGAGTGTGTTCTTCTGGTTTTGAACTGTTGATGGTGATGAGGTCGGTACCTCATGTGGCTTGGTGCATGAGCTGAGTATATGTGGATGTTCAAGGTGAATGTATGGGCATTCACCTGGTTTGAGCTAAGTAGTTGTGTTTAGCCGAGGATGGTCATGAGATAGAGTTTCTCTCTCATCTAGGTTCCCTCTGGCTGGGATGAGCATACTGTTGCCTTTCAGTTGCTCTATTTTGTTTTGGGTTTTTTTGGGGTGCCTACTGAGTATTGTTATACTCACCCCTGCACGGGCTTTGCCCGCACATGTTTGTGTCTTGTGCTGACCACATGCCTTTCGACGGTGTCCCAGGAGGACCTGGAGAAAGCAGATCTTAGGGACCGGGTTTGACTGGGGTGTTTACCGGAGTTGTGTCGAGGAGCTTACCGGCATGTGTTTTGGTAGTGTTTTCCCTCCATCTGAGTAGGTTGGACACTTTTGTAGTTTTCTTTTGGTGGGCCCTATTTTTCCCTTTTGTACTTTTTTTGTAATCTGGTTTGGGATAGTTGTATGCATGCTTTTTCTTTCCAGTTTTATATATCTCTGCACTATTTCATGGAGGTGTATGTGGGTGCATGTGTACAGGTACCTTAAGCTAATGCCTCCCATGTGTGTGATAGCCTACTCAGTGCTAGACGCTAGCACCTGGCCTATTGGAGGCGGTCTTGGGGAGTCACGGATCGAGCCATGTTGGGTCGGGTCATGACAAAGTGGTATCAGAGGAGGTTCCACCTTTGGGATCTCAGAGCGTAGCTGGTCTAGCTGTGCGTTTGGTTTGGGTTGCCTCGCGGCAGTGTTATGATGTTTCGAGTTCGGATTTCAGGCCAGGGACTCCAGTGTTAGTGTAGCGGCCGAAGTATCCATACACCAAGACTCTGACAACCTGCTTTTCGACTTGAGACATTTTTACACTGGTTGTAGAGGAAAAATAATGGGACATGCATCATATAGAACTGGGTTTTGGGTTTTTCCTTGTCCTTCTTGAGTCAGCTCTCCAGATATACTCTTTGAACATGGTGCGTATTGATTGTATTTCAGGATGCCTTTATGATGACAACCATAGAGAGTTCCGCAGCGGGATTGTGGTGAAGATCTGTCCCGTGTAGAAGCTTTGGACCATGGCGTAGGTTCTGAGGCTGGACCTCCAGGTGGTCCGCCAGTTGATCCACCACCTATCGAGCAGCTGGTTGTGCCGGAAGTACAGGATGAGGTTGCGCGCAGGATGAGTGAACTGCACGAGTTCCAGAGGTAGCAACCTCTGAGGTTTCGGGGTGATCCAGACCCCCAGGTAGCTGATGACTGGATCGAAGCAGTCACCTGAGTTTTCTGCCTAGTGAGGACACCTTCAGATCAGATGGTGGTCCTAGCAGCGAGCCTTATGCATGGTTCGGTCGGGAGATGGTGGAGTTTGGTGATGCATTCCCACGATGAGGAGATGCTCACGTGGGCAGAGTTTGAGAAACTCTTCAGGGAGGAGTTCTATCCGGTGACGCTGAGGTCAGTGTGGAGCCAGGAGCTTCTGCAACTTCGATATGAGGGCATGACTGTGTCGGAGTACTCAGCAAGGTTTACAGACCTGTCGTGCTACTCCATGGATATGGTTCGAGACCCATTCTTTAGGGCTCAGAACTTCGAGCATGGCCTGCGTAGAGACATACGGGTAGGTGTGGTTTCTTTATGTCTGCCCACCTATGATGGAGTGCTAGAGTGAGTGTTGGTGGTGGAGAGCTTTCTGGCTGAACAGATCTCGCATGTTAGTGTTGGGCGCGTGACAGCTGAGACGTCGGCAACTAGTAGCCGACGACAGACTCAAGGGTCTGGATATGGATGACATTTCAGGAGGCGAGCCTAGGATGAAGGATCTGAGGCTCAGGGCTCACAGGGCTCACATGCCAGTTTTGGTCAGCCGTAGGAGAGGTGGTGTTACGCTTGCGACGGTCGAGGACATCTTGCTAGAGATTGTCCGACCCGTCGTGCTTCTGAGAGGGATCCGGTCGACAGACCACCTTGGCAGAGGAAGCGTCTCGAGCAAGGAGATCCGAAGGGAGGCTGACGTGGCAACGGAGCTGGTGTAGTAGTATGAGGTGGTAGGCTGTATCAGTTTCCACCACCCCTACCCCCAGGTGGTCCACACCAAGCCCAGGGAGTTGGGGGACGGGGGCGAGGACAGCTGCATTCCCTAAAGGCTGTTGACCCAGAAGCTCTACAAATGGATAGAGGTATTCCTGGTGTCCTTTCTACTTTCTGCAGTAGTTTGTTAGACACTATTTAGTAGTACTCTTCCTTTTCTGTTTCTTGCTCGAGTTTTGTTTAGGGCGTTGGTAAGACCATGTGTGGGTGTTGTTTGGTGTGCTTCGAATGCGTGAGGAAGAGGGATCCTTACCCCACCGAGATGTGTTTTTGTAACGCGATTATAACCGTGCAGGTGAGTTAGTGCTGCCGAAAGCATATAGTATTGAGTTGTGGTGGATGAGTCCCTCTGACTTATGTGTTCGGGCATGGGTGTTTGTTGGCGAACTCGCTGGCGTGGGAGACCCATTTGAGAGTCCAGTTACTTTCCTTATGCTTAGGGATTTTCGAGGACGAAAATTTATAAGGTGGGGAGGATGTAGTGACTCGGGTTTTGGCCTTGTATCTTATAAATAATTATAGAGCTAGACGCGAAGACGACGTAGGATTCTGAGGCCCGGTGTACCCGGAATTAATTTTATAAAAATATTAAGTATTTTTAAACTATGCACGTGGCGGGGGTGTGATATCTCCTAAACGGTGGCTCGAAACGGGAATATGAGGTCACAGTTGCGTCTGGAGCATGCCGTTTACCCTAGGCAGGGTGTAAACCTTGCAGCTGCGGGCCTGCTGTGAGAAAAGCCACCAGGGGCATTTTTGTAAATAAATGGAAAGTTTATTTATGAGCTTCGGATCGAATAACTTCTGAACGGAGTCTTGGATCAAAAATATGAGTCCTCCATTGCGTTCAGAACATCGTGTTTACCCTAGACGCGACATAATTTTTGTCGGCGTCGGGTGCCGGGTTGGAGGCAGGTTGGCAGGGAGATGAAATGAAGTTTTTAATTAAAAAGAAAAAGAAAATCAATCTCTCCCCCCCCCCCATTTTCTCTCTGCACACATGACGAACCCTCTTCCCCTCTCTCTCCTTTCTTTGTCGGATCAAGCCCTGGGCATCTGTTTTCAGCACCGATCATCAGCAGATCGAGCTCCAGTGCGTCACAGGCGTCGTTCTGCACCCAAAGCTTCGGAGATCCACCAACAGGTAGGCGTTTTGAGTTTTGAAATCATGGATCCCAATTTGGTTGGATTTTCTCTGTTTTCAGCCTGAAGATTCATAGATCCAGTCCTGGGGGGCGAGCATATATCTTCGGATTTGCGTTTGGACCCCCCTGGGGTGCCCCCGGCGGCCCTCGAAAGGTTCGCCGACGGCGGCGGCGGCTAGTGGGAGATAACTGGGACCGCCGCGGTGCAGCGGTCCGACCGCTCATTATCGGTGAACCTGTTTCAGGGTTCGACCGTGCGCATGCTGCGCCGCACCGTGGCAGCGTTGTCCGTCGGCCGGACCGGCCGGTTCAGGCCGGTCTGGCTCTCACCTTGTACACGGGGGTTTTAAAACCCCCGTTTCTTGCAATCCGGGGGTCCGTTTCGCATGCTGTCTGCGGCGACGCAAACCTAGAGATGAGGAAAACCATTAGGTGTGGGTTTGAGAGTTTTAAGTTTTGGGATCATGGCCCGGGAGCTTGAAACATCAAATAAAATAATAATATTTTATTATTATTCGACTTCGGGCCGTTGTATCTTCTACCCGGAGCGTCCGATTGACGTGTTGTCAGAGGCGTTGAGGCCCTGATGGTATAGCAGACATTTATTATTGGTTTCTAGGTGTTGGGACCGATTTTTGGTTGCGGGCCCCATGAGGCCGGGTTTGGGCGTGTGCGGAGAAAAGCAACTTTCTCACCAGGCGTCTGATTTTGTTGGATGAATAGTCGATCTTGTGTTTTTTTTTTGAGATAATCGCAATGGTGTGATAAGTTTGATGAGTTTCAGGATTGAGGCGTCGGCCCCACTCGAGCTGGCTTCAGTGAATAGTACCTTTTTCACCGGGTGTATGTTTGGGACGAAGGAGTAGTAGATCCCGTGTGTTTTTCCAAGGGGATCGTAGTTTTATGATCCGCTTGATGAGTTTCGAGATCGTAGTGTGGGCCCCACATGAGCTAGCTTCAGTGAATAGTGATTTTTTCACCAGTTTTCTGTTTTAGGTGAGTAAACAGCCTATCCTATGTGTTTTTCCGTGTGGATCGCGATGGTGGCCTCAATATCGGCCTTGGAGGTGCGCAGTGTGGCATTGTGGTAGGTTTCTCGGGTTAGCGACGTTTGGACCAGTAGTGGTAGAGGGTACTCCCTTGGTTCGTTTTATTCCACTGAGGGTTCTCGCGGCATCACAACCTTTGTGTAGGTTTGTGGTCCTCTCGATGGGATGTTTTATTTATTAGAGTTGTGGCATCCCTCCGGTGGGCTCGGGGCAGGATCCTCTAGCATCGTTACCCTAGATTGGGTTCTTGGTATCCCTGTGATCGCTTATCCATAGGCAGCGATCCCCTATCTAGTGGGTTAACCCCGTAGGGTTTGTGGAATCAACGGGAATATGATCCCCTACACAGTTGGCGGTGCTCAGTAGGGTTGTGGCACTGTTGGGTATACGATCCCCTACTCAGTGTGTGGTGTCGGTAGGGTTGTGACATCATCAGTTTGATCCCCTACAGCGCGATATGTACCAGATAGGGTTTCAGTATTGTCATGACTGTCGCGAAATGGGTGACGATCCTCTATCTGAGTGACGTGTTTTTGACGAGTGCCAGATCGGGTTGTGGTATCCCCCAGCGGATCCTGGGTGTGATCCCCTATCTGTGAGATCTACGAATGCGAGATCAGGTTATGGAATCCCCCAGCGGACCCTGGGAGTGATCCCCTATTTGTGAGATCTTTGTATACCGGTGTGGGTTCTGGTATCCCCTATCAGACCCTAGGAGTGATCCCCTATCCTAGGAGTTTGGTGTTTTTATTGTTTCAGCAAGGTTTCCTCAGTGACGGTACCCGACGAGCGTGATCTCTTAGGTGAGCGTCTGAGATGTTTGTGTGGGACCCGATGATGTGTATCTCTCGGACGAGTGTCATCTGGGTTGACAGTGATCATAGAGTTTGTTCTACTAGTTGTGAACCATTGCTGGTGATGAGGTCGGTACCTCATGTGGCTTGGTGTGTGAGCTGAGTATATCTGGATGTTCAAGGTGTATGTATGGGCCGAGATGGAGTGCCTCTCTCATATAGTTTCCCTCTGGCTGGGATGAGCGGACTGTTGCCTTTCAGTTTCTCTCTTTTGTTTTGGTTTTTTTGGGTGTCTTCTGAGTATTGTTATACTCACCCCTGTACGGGCTTTTCCCGCACATGTTTGTGTCTTGTGCAGACCGCAGGCTTTTCGACGGTGTCCCAGGAGGACCCAGAGCAGGTGGAGCTTAGGGAGCGGGTTTGACTGGGGTGTTTACCGGAGCTGTGTCGAGGAGCTTACCGGTAGGTGTTTTGGCAGTGTTTTCCCTCCTTTTGAGCAGGTTGGACACTTTTTTAGTTTTCTTTTGGTGGGCCCTATTTTTCCCTTTTGTACTTTTTTTGTACTTTGGTTTGGGATAGTTGTATGCATGCATTTTATTTCTAGTTTTATATATCTCTGCACTGTTTCATGGAGGTGTATGTGGGTGAGTGTGTACGGGTACCTTGGTCTAATGCCTACCATGTGTGTGATAGCCTACTCGGTGCTAGATGCCAGCCCATGGCCTATTGGAGGCGGGCTTGGGGAGTCGCGGCACGATCCCTGTTGGGTCGAGTCGTGACACTATATAAGCATTTTATCATCCCTAGGATAACCCTATATATAATCATTACATCATGAAACTAGGCCATTCCTTCTATATAATAATTGCATCATGAAACTAGGATAAGTTATCTATATAATCATTACAACATGAAACTACGATAATCCATATATATAAGAATTACAACATGAAAATGCACCCAAGTCATAATAGAAATGTTATCACAATATCATATCAAAATCCTCAATGTTTAATTCTGTAAATTACAATTTTTATTTCAATAACCCATTCATTTTTATATCAAATTATCCAATCCATTTAGAAAAAAAATAATCTATAAAAAAATTAACTCTATTTCAAGCAATCACATGGGTTACCATATCATGTTAAACACGCTTTAATTCATTAGCTAATTCATTATTATTCAAGGGTTCGCTCACCCAACAGGTAGCTAAAAGCCTGATCAAAACACCATTGAATCGAAATGTATCCATGGAATAATTAAATCCATGATTTATCATCATTAATTATTCAATTTTTTAATGAATACATTATTTCAGTGAAATCATAATATTTCATATACTTGAAAATTAAACAAACCATAGCGTTAGGTTTTAAACATTTACCTTAATCTGGTGATTAAAAAACACTTCCAACTAGTAATGCCAACAATAAAAAATGTTCAAGAGATTCCAAGAAGAAACTTGGATCATATGAGATCAAGATCAACACCCAAAACAATCGTGGTCAAAAGATTCCACTACCACAACCAGATAACAACAAAATAGAAGGGAAAAAATAAGAAAAGAAACTCACTAGAGATTTATTTCTAGAACATGATTTCTAACCGGGAATTGGAGACTACAAAATCCCCTAGAAATAACTTAGGGATCAATAGAGGGGATATGTAGTATATGAAGAATGGAATTTCGTACACATAATGTCTTTAAAACTACACAACCCAATAACTACACAATGTGTAATATTTACATGACATGTAATTATCAATTTATGAGTTATACTGAAAAATTCATCTTCGTAGGTCAATATAACCCAGCTTAAACATTACAAAATTTATACCATTTTCATAGTGTGTATTCATTTCACATCATGAACCCATTTCATGGAATATTCTTGATAGTAGTTACATTTTGTGTAATATTTACATGATGTGTAAATCCCTTATAGACACATTTAATCCCAGTTTCAATAAAAGATATTTAACCACCTCTAAATCCTTCCAAACTATTGATAAACCTGAAAAAATCCTATAATTTTTTATACCCAGACTCCATTAATTTAAATAAACATATATCTCCAATATTTAGTTCATTTTCCCTAGTGAAATATCTCTATATCCAAATGATAATCGACTAACTATTTTTAAAGACAAAGGAAAACCCAAAAAAATATGTTCAATGAAAAAAACTCAAAGAAGGACATATTTGAAAAAAGACAAGATCTTACAACCTCCCCTGATATAATAGCTCATCCCTGAGCTACTCTAAGAATCATTGTGGGGTCTCTGCAAATAAGTATGGCCATTGTGCTCACATATCAGACTCTGAATCCCATATATCCTATTGAACATTCTCATGCTTCCACTGCACTCAAACCAGTGGTATAGTCCTAACACATAGATACTTATCACTATGGTCCAAAATTCATATTTAATGCTCCTTAAAGGAAATATTTACCCAAATCTTGATTTCCTCAACATCTACCTCATAATAAGGGTAAAGATTATATCTTTGATGCTATGAAATGTGAGACATTTCATGCATGGAACTGTATCATTATGGAAGGGATAATTAGTATTCCACTGAACCAACCATTTCCACTATCTCAAATGGATTGAAAAACCTAGGTGTTATCTTTCATTGTTTCCTAATACAGTGCTTCCCCATCCTATGAGACACCCGAATGAAAACATGATGAACAACCTCAAACTTTAGAGGTTGTCACTGATGGTCTGCATAATATTTCTTCCTACTCCACATGGTTACTATCCACCTCTTGATCAATTAAACCTACTCAGATGTCTCCTATATGAGACTAAGTCCAACTAGAACTAACTCACCTTCCTCCAACTAACAACAAGGTGAATGGAAAAACCTTCCATACAAATACTTGAATGGTGTCATCTAGATCAATTCCTAGAAGCTGTTATTATAAGATAATTCCATGAGTGCTGAATGTTTCTCCCATAAACCACTGAAATCCAAAACATAGGATCGTAACATATCCTCTAGAATATGAATTGTCCACTCATATTGACCATATGGATAAGGATGATAGGCCATACTCATAATAACCCACGATCCTAGAGCCTTCTGAATACCCTTCCAGAACTAAAATGTTAAATGATTTTCTCTATCAGAAATGATATTTCTCAAAAAACCATGAAACCAAAATATATAATGCACATAAATACTACCTATATCATCAATGTTGAAGGCCTATCTAATAGGTAAGAAGTGAGATACCTTCACCAGTCAATCCATGAACACCCATGAAACATCATTCTTAGGGGATTTCATGGGTAATCCCATCACAAAATTCATATTGACATCATCCCACTTCAACTCTAGAATGAACAGAGGTTGTAAGAGCCTAAAAGTCCTCTTATACTCATCCCTCACCTACTGATAGGTGAAATATCTCTCCATGAATCCTGTTACCACCTTCTTCATTCCTAACCACCAATAATAACTATGGAGATCATGATACATATTTTTCAAAATCAGTATTTAACACCCATATAAAATAATGAAACCCTATCATTATTTCTTTGTGCACACTCGTAGGAACCCACACATAGCCATGAAAGAGAATAACATTACTAGAACACAGATACCATCCTGTTAGTGGCTCCCCACCATATATGATATTCCTCTAAGATAAGTCATCTAGATCAAATAATTTCTCTATCTTGATCTAATCAAGAAGCATGGGTATAATAGATGTCTAATTAAGATCTACTCATTCTAGAGTCTTATAAGCATCTAGATTCTTGTCTTAAAAGAGTTCCATTATCATACACTCTTTTCAAGACTCCCTCATTTCCTATGTTTTCATCATATGGATCAAGGAATTGACAATTACATTTCCATTTCTATGTGTATAATCCAACACTAAGTCAAAAGATTATAGATTATCGACCCTCCTCCTCTACCAAAGGTTTAAGTAATGATGAGAAAATATGTACTTGAGGATCTTATAGTCTATATACACTACAAACTTCCTTCCCATAAGATAATGTCTACAACATCATAGGTCATGTACCACCATAACTAACTCTAGATCATGAGTAGGGTAATTCCTCTCATTGGGTCTCAGTTTTCTAGAGTCATAAGTAACCAATCAATCCTCCTATATCAAAACTGATTCAAGTCCAACTCCAGATGCATCGTAGTACATGATATATGGTTCACCTAAAATAGGTAAAGTGAGGATATGTGATGAGGTCATCCTTCTCTTCAACACCTGAAAATATCACTCACAAGCATCTAACCCCAAAACCTCAACCCTTTTTGGTCATCCCATATGTCGGTGTGTCCATATGGGAGACATCCTAGATAAATAACCAATAATAACCTATTAAACCTATAAATATATGAATCTTGAAGACACTATTAGTTCAATCTAATGATACCACAACTTCAACCTTCAATGGGTCCATTGACACTCCATAATCTAAGATAACATGACCCAAGAAGTCAACTTTATCATTCTAGAAACTTAATTTGGTTAACTTAGTGTAAATATGATTTTATCTTAGTGTATTGAGGGTGATTTGAAGATGTTGGGCATGATATTTCACTAAATAGTTCCACACTAAGATATCATCGATAAAAACCACCATAAACTAATCCAGAAAATGATGAGTAATCTGATTAATCAAGTCTATAAATACCACTGGTGTGTTTATTAAACAAAATGACATCACTAAAAACTTTTACAAGACATAAATTATCCTACAATAAGTTTGAGGCATCTATGATGGTCTCAACTTCAATTTGTGGTATCCCGATCTCAAATAAATCTTGAATAATATCTTATCACCTCTCACATGATCAAAGATATTTTCGATGTGTGAATGGGGATACGTTCTTGACCATAATTTGGTTCAGTATTCGATAATCCACACATAATCATAAAGTTACATTAGACTTGTTGATGAAAATAACTAGATAACCCCATGGATATATACTAGGTTGTATGAATCCTTTATCTTTTATATATTATAACTTAACTTTCAACTCCCGAAGATCTTCTAGTTTCAACTTGTAAGGTGGTATAGAAACTGAAATTTCCCTAAGCACCAACTCAATCATGAACCAGATCTCTCACTCAGGTGATAATACACATAACTCATCATGAAAGATATACTAAAAAAGTTCTATTAGTAGGGAAAAATTTCCCTACTACATTCAAAAATAATCCAGAACTAGGATTTCTATCTGATATGTGAGATAGTATAAACTGCACTAAATTGGTACTGCACAACCTACCTAAATACCCCACTCTCCTTGGTGGAAATATCTTCCTTGTTCTGGAGATAGAAAGGTAAATATTCATTGGTAACTGTCAATATAAACTTGGTATTTAACCAACTAATCTATACCAAGAATAAAATCAAAACATATAATTTCCAATACAAATGTTTCATAAAATAAATGGTAACCACTAATCTCTAGAGAACACACCTTGGAACATTTGGTATTCTCTAATGACACTTCTAATGATGTATCAATGGTTAAAACACCATCCAAGATTTCCAAAACCAATCACAAATAATTTTTTAAAAGAGAAGAAAATAAAGGAATGTGATGCTATTGTATCAAATAAAACACAAGAAAGGGTATATAATACTAGAATCATAACTCTGACAGTTGAAGGTCCTGCATCCACAATAGATAGAGTAGTCTGTATAGAGTGCAACTAAATTGACCCTTTTCCCTAGGATCCAATCTGAATCCCCTGCAATATTTTGTCTTCCTGGTTCTACCACTCCTACACTGAGGTACCATTTCCCCTTCATCAACCTAAAAATCTAGTGGAACTCTAGATAATAGTCTACTGAGGGGTATATGAGTCCTTCCCAGAATCTAGTACCTATTTTCATGAACCAATTAATGATTCCATTTGGCCCAACACCCGACCTAGTTCGAGACAAGGCTTGAAGGGCGTTCTCGATCCCCACGAGCTGAAAACTAGTTCCAGGAATCAAAATAATCTAAATGGGAACAATTTATCCCAATAATAAATAGGATAAAAATACCAAAATGAAGATGCAACAAAAACCAATAAATGAATATCAATAAATACACAAAGTGATCCAAATACAAAAACTATTGAACAAAACAAAGCTGGATACAAAACTAACACCAAAAAAATATAACACTCTCTCTACGTGACCTCTTGGTCACCACCAACCACAATAATAACCTTCTCCAAGATAAAAATCAAACCAGAAACCTAAAATTGAAAATAGCCTAGGTCTACCAACACCAAATGATACAAGTAGGGTGTGACCATACAACAGATCAGTAGGAAACCACCACAGAATCCATATATTTCCTTTCCTGAAATAGTCCAAAAACACTAGTTTGGAATACATATATAAAAATAGGATTTTATCATTTTAATAAACAAACACATATTTCCTTTTTCAAAACAATACACACCACATCAATATTTTCAAAATGTATTACCATTTTAAAACAAAATCACAAACCAAAATCCAAAAAAAACAATACAAAGCTATGTTTAAAGAAAATAATCTATATAAATAAAAAACAAAGTGAAAAAAAATATAAATTAGCACACCCATATAGAAAATATGGGCATTTATTAAAAACTCTTAGTGTGATCTCAGGGTGTACTCATATTGGACTCATCTACTAGCGTATGGTGCAACTCTATAGTCAATAACCAAATAGATGATCTAAACTATCCAATCCAGTGGAACATCCCACCAAGACTTATAAATTCAAGGGGGGTACCAAACCATCTAATTGGGGTTGACAAGAAACCATCACTCAAACCTCTAAAAGATTCCCAGAAAATCCATGGTAATAGTACATGGTGAAAGGAGGAGGCCCTTACACGCGTGACTCACCTTACCTTCCACCACCACACTTTCATACCCCAAACACCAACACCACCCACATGATAACCCACAATGAGGAAATCATCCATAGGGGTTCCCATCTCACAACAATCCATTCATAAGTTCCAACTAGTCTTTCACATCATTTGATTTTCAAAAACCACTTTCACAAACATTGTAAAATACCAATAGACTTCCACATCATATGCATTTTAGAGAAAAACTACCAATATATCTCAAGTGCCAAACTGGCCTCATATCACATATCTTCAAAAACTATTTTCTCAAAAACATTCATAATTCCAAATGGACCTTTAAACATTTTAGAAATTAAGCTACATCACAAAATGCCAAACAAGCCCCTATATCATTTTAGTTACCGAGCATATTTAGAGATCCAAATGGGCCTTTGAGTAAAAAATTCATCAAGAAGTACCTTAAATATTCAAAGCAGGTTTATCATTAGGAAACACATTTAAAACCATGTTTCTAAGTCACACAAAACACCATCATACCATTTATAAATCAATGGAAACAATTTTAGAAAATATGTATCACACTAAAGTGCCATATTCCTTTGAATTACCATCTATGTGTGCACCCTGTGCACCTATGGATGTTCCAACATCCAATGAAACACTTAAAGTACCCATGTTATACCAAGAAAACATCCAAAAAACCCATTTTTAAATAAAACCCCTTTCTTTACCATTAAACTTAACAAGTCTCATATGTGAAATAATAATAAAAATCACCACAAATCATATACAAGGCTCATATCACAATTAAACCATGCTAAAAAAACATAACCAAAACCGAAAACACCCTAAAAATTCACAAATTCATTTTAAAATACCATTTTGAATTTCATCGAACACTTGGTGTGTATATACATATAGAAATATATAATAAATCCCTTAAAACACCAATTTGTACCAATTTTCCATCATGAAAACAACTAAAAATTTTATACTAACACATCATAAGAAGGATTATAACATTTGAAATCATTAAAGGAAAGTTCAAGAATCAATGTAATGTGTCGTAAAGGAAATGGATGGAAACTCCTACCTCAAAAATGTGAGAATGCAATAAAACTTTTAGGGAAGGAAGAATAAGTCCAATGGATAAACCACACACCCTAGAATCAAAGAAATCAACCCACATTAGAAAAACATCATTCTAGGCTTCATCTATGATAGATATAAGCTAATAGAAACCAATAATCCATTATAGGGATAAGATAAGAAGTGTAATGGGATATATTTTATGAATAAACCATGAAGAATCACTATCCATTAGTAAGAAATTTCCCAAAAAGTGGCCCAAGATAAAGAAGAATGAAGGGGGTGATCCCTCTGGTTGATACCAAACTAACATGGATTAAAATGGTAGGTGTAATCACTTAAATAAAGTTTTTAAAATAAATATTATTTAGGTATTAGTGGGATTTATGGTCTTATAGCACGGTTTTGTAAACTGTGCACAAACCATGTAGATGCTACTGGAAACATTATGCAAACTTTCAGATTTAAGTTGCACAGTTTGGTAAAACCGTGATCAAACTATGCGACTTGAAAAATTTCCCAAAAACCCACAAATGACACCCCAAAAACTGAGGGAGTCCACCCAAATATCCTTGAATCATTTAAACACAATTTAGTGACACCATGGGTTTCATAAACTCCTCACCATGCAACTTTTTCCCAATACCTTTCAAAATAACCATGCATAGTGCTAGAAGAAAACCGAAATCACCAAAATCCAAAGTCTATTATCGGAAACAGAACCCAAACCTCAACCAAAGGATCCAAGATCAAGAAAAGAATAAAATAAAATTATTTACAAGGTCGGGGTGTGATAATTCTCTCTACCAAAAACACTTCATACCCTTAGAAATTCACCTAGTCAAAAGGTAAAAAAAACTTTTACACAAAGTCAAAAGAATCCAAAATAAACCATGAACCTCAGGGCGACCGTTCAATTAAAAATTCACACCAAAAAAATATAAGAGAAGCCACATAATGATGAACAATTGGAGAAAATGAGAGGGTTATCCTCACCACAAGAACCTGACTAACACCATGGCACTACTTCAGACCACCCAACACTGAAACTCTTAACACAAACAAAGAACCACCAACACAAAGGGAAATCTGAATTAGGGTTAGAAAATTATAGAGGAAAATAAGAAATTCATATTTTTAATTATTTGGTAAAGTCTTAGGGTTTGGCAACACATTTTGAAAAATCATGTGCCAACTGTGAACACCCTACTGGAGAAGAGGGGAACCCTGCATGGGTTGGCCACCCAGTTTCCCAAACCATGCTCTAACCTTTCAATATGCCACTACCTAATTATAATAACATACCATTCTCTTACCACATGGTTTCCCCAACCATGCGTAGGCCATTATCCATGCCCCAAAACCCAAACTATGAGTTGCACGATTACCTGGGCGAAGCCGCACAGTTTCCCTAACCATATGTTAACCATCCTCCAACTACTTCCAAGACCAAAAATTAAACTTTTCTCTAAGAAATTAAAAAATTAAACCATAAAATTTCAAAAAATATACCATGGGCCAAATAAAATAGGAACTTCCAATGCAAACTAACCCCCCACACTAAGGGAAAACCCACAGAAGATATAAAAATAAACAGAGAACAAAACTAAAATTCATCATTTCCACAAGCACAAAAATATCCAAAACGAGCACTTATGAAAAAAAAAAGAAACCGATTCATGAAGGATAACCATTTAAAGATTCATATTCAGATAAAAATAATAACTGATATTATGATGGAACAGGTCTATCATGGTTTTCTCAATAGAAATTCGAGCTTAAAATAGCAATGAAAACTACAACAAGGAAGTTTAACCATATCCCCTACACACTAGAGAAAAAAGTTGGTCTAAGTTTCCCCACCGCCAAAAAATCATAATTGTGCATGAGATTCACTCCAAGTCTTGTGGATGGAGCCCTGATGAATGAAGAATCCACTTCCTCATAGTTAGGCGCTAACACCCTTTGATAAAAAATTCTTCTTCAGGAAACACTTCCTACAAAACTTCTCCAAATGACCCACATGGCCATAGTGATAGAAAGTCTTCGGAGGATCATGAAATAATGAATTTGAATGCCCAAACTATCCACATAGTAAACACACAAGAAAGTGGTCTGAAAATGAGGAGTCAAAACTAATGAAGGATACTCATCAAGAATAGATTCCCCTGGAATACACCTCTTTCTAGATGGGGAACCTTCATGAGTAGCAAGAGATACCAGTTTCTAAATACCTATGCTCTGGAAACCAAACCAGCTAAAAACAATTCATCCACCAACTTCTCAAAACAAATATCCTTGGAAGGGAGGGTTTTATCTTTGATCTTTGGACAAAGAACCAAAATGAAGAGGGAGGATTTCATTTGACCCCATGATTCCATCTCAAGAGAGAAAGAAACTAGCTCCCTGAACTTTTCAATATAATCCTTCACTATCAGCTGACCTTGCTAAACATTCATGAGCTCTTATACTTTCTTTATCTTCACGTCCTTAGGGATAAACCGTTAGACAAAAATAGACTTAAATAATTCCCATACCATCCTAACTTTCATTGATGATAGATCAATAAAGATGATAGATCAATAAATATCCACTGATCCAAATATGGACCCTCAAACAAACCTAGAACAACAAACACTCTCACAACTTTGGGAGTTACCAATGATTTGAAGAAACTCTCTACTTCCTAAATCCATTCTTCTACCTCTAACAGACCATTATCACCATGATAGACATGAAAAAACTGAGAATAATCAAAAACTAGACAAGACCCATGAGAAAATTTGGGGACCTTTCTAAGAGGCATATTCTAAACAAAACAAGAATCACAAAATCAGGTTCAACATCAACCCAAAAACATAACCCAAATGAAAATTTTAATCCAAACAATGGTCTAAAAATATAAACATCACGAAAACAAAAAAATACTCTTTTCAAGAATCACCATTCCCATTTTAATTTAAAACCCACCTTATTCCAAGGCCATATTCAAAATCCAAGAGTCAAATTTAACAAACCAAAGACACATTTTACAAAAAAAATTGATTCCTAAATTCACTTTACATTTAAATATCATTTTAGAAGAACCATACCAAACCTTTTGATTTCAAATACCCACTCGTGGTATCATATAAAATGTCACACATGTGTCTATCCACTTCTACTTGCATCATCCATGCATACATTCCAATATGCGATTTATATGTATACCCACACATATGTGAACATTAAAAAGGAACACCAAGGGTCAAAAATACCTTTTCACTATCAAACACAAGCATTCACCAAAATTTCAACTCACTTTTTCCTCCACATTATCCAATTTTTTTCAAAATTCTAAATTAATTTATCATTTTAAAACTCATTTTTCCAATCCAAAACCATTGAAATAAATCATATTCATTCCAAAAACATTTTTCATTTTAAAATAACACTTACACCAACTGAAAATAATACAAAACATAGTTCACACCAAACTACTGGAGTGAGGTACTAGTGTATATACCTGACTTGGAAACATGGATAGTAGTCCATGCCCCAGGTAGAAACATCTAAGAAGACCTTGAACTATGCACATAGAATCCACATGGGTCAATACTCCTTGTGAGAACATAATGTGACACCAGATCACCTCTATTATCATTCCTCAATCCAAAACAAAAACAAAAGTATCAGATCATGGACTACCCCTGACAACTCAAGGATTATAACGAGCAAGTGTTCTTGATGTCCTTCTCATACCTACCTCTTAAGTATCGACTGTCCTAGTCTCCAACTACTTGACACCCCCAGATAACAAGAACCTCCCTCTAATACCATTTTTTCACGAACTAGGATGGGATACTATCCGGACCAACACCCGGACTATCCTCAGACAAGGCCCGGAGGTCATTCCCAATCCCCACGACCTGGAAACTAGTGATGGGTATCAAAATGATCTAAATGGGAATGATTTAGCCTAATAATAAATATTATTAAAATACCAAAATGAACACACAATGAAAATAAATAACAGAATATCAATAAATATACAAAATGATCAAAATATAACGACTGTCGAAAAAAACAAAATTAGATACAAAACAAACACCAAAACAAGTTAACATGGTCTCCATGTGACTTCTTGGTCACCACCAACCACAATACCAACCTTCTCCAAGAGACAAATTGAACCAAAAAACTAAACCTGCAAAAAAGATCGGGTCTACTGACACCAAATGGTACAAGTAGGGTGTGAGTATACAATAGTTCAGTAGGGAACCACCACAGAATCCATACATTTTATTTCTTGAAACATTCCACAAACACTATTTTGGAATACATATATAAAAATTGGATTTTATCATTTTAATAAACAAACAATGCTTTCCCTTTTTCAAAACAATACTCACCACATCACTATTTTCAAAATGGATTACCATTTTAAAACCAAATCCCAAACCAAAATCCAAAAAAATACAATACCAAGCTATGATGAAAGAAAATAAGAAGTATAAATAGGAAACCAAGTAAAACATAATATAAATTGGAACATACAGATATCAACCATGGGTATTTCCTAAACATCCCCAGAGTAATCCCTAGACGTACTCAGATGGGACTCACCTACTGACATATGGTGTATCTCCATAATCAATCAACAACTGGCCACTATAAACTAGACAATCCAGTGGTACATCCCACCAAGCCCTATAATGTCAAGGGGGTACTAAACCATCTAATAGAGGTTGACAAGAAACCGTCACTCAACCAACTAAAATTCATCCAGGAAACCCATGGTAACAGTATATGGTGAAAGGAGGAGGCCCTCTCATGCATGACTCACCTTACCTTCCACCACCACACTTACCTACCCCAAACACCGACACCACCCATGTGATAAACCACATTGTGTAAACCCTCCAATGGGGTTCCCATCTTACAAAAATCCATTCATAAGTGCCAACCAGGACTTCACATCATTTTAGTTTCAAAAACCAAATTCCCAAACATTTTAAAATACCAATCGGCTACTACATCATACGAGTGTTAGATAAAAACTCCCAATATATCTCAAGTTACAAATTGGCCTCACATCACATAACTTTACAAATCAATTTCACAAAAACTTACATAATTCCAAACGTGCCTTTAAAATTTTTAGAAATCAAGCTATATCACAAAATTCCAAATGGGACCCTATATAATTTTAGTTACCAAGAGTATTTAGAGAGAAAAATAATCCTTTGATTTAAATAGTCATCAAGACGTAGAATAAATATGAAAAATGGGTTGAGCATTATGAAACAAATTTGAAACCACATTTTTAAGTCACATGAAACACCACCACAATTTATAAATCAAGGGAAACAATTTTAGAAAATAGGGATCACTCTAAAGTGACATCTTCCTTTTAATTACCACCCATGTGTTCACCCCATGCACCCATGGATGTTCTAACATCCAATTAAACACTTCAATTATCCATGTTAGACAAAGAAATCATGAAAAATAATTTTTAAAGAAAACCCTTTTCTTTACCCTTAAACTCAACAAGTCACATAAGTTCACCAATCATAAAAATCACCAAAACTCATAGAAAAGTCTCATATCACAATTAACCCATGCTAATAAAACATAAACACAAACAAAAAAACCCTTTAAATTTCCAAATTCTTTTTAAAAGACCAATTGTAATTTCATCGAACACTTGGTGTGCATATACATACATGCATATACAATAAATCCCTTGAAAAACCAATTCACACCAATTTTCCATCATGAAAACACCCAAACAATTTATACTAACACTTAAAAAGTAGTATTATAACATTTAAAAGAATTAAAGGAAAGTTGAATCATCAACAGAATGTTCTGGAAAGGAAATGAATGGAAACACCTACCTCAACGATATGTGGATGCAATGAAACTCTCAAAGAAGAAAGAATAAGGAAAAAGGAACAAACCACACACCCTAGAATAGAATAAATCAACAGACATCCAAAAAACCAAATTTTATGGTTCATCCATGATAAATACATGCCAAAAGAAACTAGGAAACATTTAGAGGTAGAAGAGAAGAAGAGTAATGGGGAATATTTTATAAAGAAACTGTGAAAAATCACCAACTTTTGGTGAAAAATTTTAAAAAAAATAACCAAATATGAAGTAGAATTAATGGGGGTTCCATAGTTTTGATACCCAACTATCAGGGATTCAAATGGGAGTTGGAATGAATTTAATCATGTTTTTAAAATAAAATTTATTTATGTTTTAATGGGCTGCACGGTTTTTCTTCATGGTTTTGTAAACTGTGTCCAAACCATACGAATGGTATTGTAAAAATTATACAAACTTACAAATTTAAGTTGCACAGTTGGGAAAACCATTCTCAAACCATTCCACATGAAATTTTTTCCAAGAACCCTCAAATGAAACCCCGAACACTAGGGGAGTCTACCCAAAGATCCTTGAATGATTTAAACACAATTTAGTGACACCATGGGTGTCACAAACTCCTCACCATGCTAGTTTTTCCCAATACATTTCACAATAACCATGAATAGGTCTAGAAGTAAACCGAAACCACTAAAAGACAAAGTCTATTGTCAGAAACTGAACTTGAACCTCACCTAAAGGATCTATGATCAAGAAAAGAATAAAATAAAAATAATTTCCAAGGTCAGGGTGTGACACCTATCCTAATACCCTATGACTACTTTACTACTGCATAACCCTCAAAAACCTCTATATTTAGCCCAACCTAATACAAGCATGGCACTCCAAATCAAGGTATGGACACTGAGGCTTCTTGTGGACCAAATTTATAAACATATAACACTATAATATAACACAATCCTGATATGGATTCACACTACCCTGACTCCTTTTCTTGCCATTTCCTTAGTGATAACTATCATAATGGTTCTTTTTTTACTATAAGAAGAAGATATCCCAGTTGTACCTTATGAAATAGACTATATATTATTTAGGGCCTTTATCAGATTCCTTTCTGTGATGAGTGTCTGATTCGTCACATCCAAAAAATACACTAAAAAATAAGAAGTTATCATGTGATCTAATCTCATTAAAAAGACCATACTAAAAATATCTTACATTGGAGATCTCATCAGGAACTAAAGATGGTGGAAAAAAAATCAAGTTAACGAAACATCTAGTGTATTCCATCCCTGACATGCCCTCTTATGTTAGGTTCATGAACTCGTGAGCCCTCTCATCCCTCAACATCTCTGGATAGAAGTGGATCAAGAAAGTCGCCTTAAAATACTTCCAGGATATCTCCTATTATTTCCCATCTTGATTTAGAATGTCCCACCAATACTTTGCAAGACCACAAAGCATGTAAACCAAAAAATTTACCCTCCTATATAATTGTGTTTTGAGGTGCTTGAAGAACAACTGGACTGACTCGATCGAGAACTCAGCTACTTGGGAGCCTCCCTCTCTAATGAATGTAGGTGGATGATATAGACAAAACTATCTCATCATCTCGTACATTTAAGGAATATTTCAAACAATATCCCTTTCCATGGATCTCATGAATATTAGGAGTCTATTACGAAACTGAACATCTATATGATCCTCAGGAGATATAGGAAGCTTTGACTCAGCTACATTAAGAGCATGCTGATTTATGCTTTCCAGATTATCAATGTGAAGTTGATGAGGAGGAATTTTCTCTATAAGATAAATACACTCCTTAGAACACTGGATAAAAAAAAGTTCAACCTCAAAAGGTAAAAAATAGAGAACCACTGGACATGGTCTCTCTAAAAATAGATTATAAGTGTTTTATCATGACATAACTATTCCTTCATTTTATTTATCAGATACAACAGGTATCTCATTTCATAGTTCATACATGAAAATATATCACATGAAATAAATAAATCCCTATCATGAATTATGTATGTAAAGATATATCCCTTTATTTATATCATGATACATGCATACTCATATGATTCCATATCGGACCATGAGTATAAATATCAAGAAATAATAACATCAAACAACATGTGAATCACCCAAGGTGAAATAATATCAAATCGTACAAAAGAATATCATGAATAACAATCCCATCCTTGGGCACTTAGGTTTCCCTCCATACATGGGTTAACTACTCCCATGAACAAGATCATTATCAAGTACCAACACATCCTAGTATCATTTCAACCTTTCTAAAATAGTAAAAAAACATAAAAGAGACATCTGAACCTCTAATAATAATTTGTAACATCCCCCGATCTAGCACTCTCTCACATGATAAAAATGGGTTGGTTATTGGACCTCAAGATCACCTCTCTGTATGAAAAAGACTACCCACTAACAGCGGTGGTGGAAAGAATATAGTGGGGATATTATACCCCATGTTATAGAGTAACAATACAATGTAAATAATAAATGTAAATAAATATAATATTAATGGAAATAGGGAAACAGTATAACATGTAACTGGGAAAAAAAGGAGGAAAAAAACCCAATAATAATGAATCATGTAATGAAAGGATGAAATGTATATAAATATCAAAATAAAATTAATATAAATAAAAGAACCATCTAACACAAATAAACTCCAAATACTGCATTCCCGAACTCCATGTTGGTCCCATCTTCAAACTCTATCCCATACAGTAAGAAATAATCAACTACAAGGTCCCTTTAACTTATATGAACTAGGATCCATGTAATCTTCTTAGGTATTAAGAGGTAGCCCAAATAGGGTGTGAGAAAAACTCATTAGGTTAGCACCACCATGTCTAAAAACCAATCTAATAATAAGTTAATTCAAAAAAGTGATAACATGTGTAGTAATTAATCAACTTAATATAATACAATAATTAACCTACTTCGGCAGCATGCCAGAATATCTCTAAGAATGTAGCACTACCATGAAAACCATAATTTTACCATTTGGGATAATCCCCCTTATATAAACATTTCAACATCCTGGGATAACCCTCTAGATTAGAATTAAAGCATGAAACTGATCCATACCCACTATATAAGTATTACAACATGAAATTGGGCCAAGACCACTATATAATCATTATAGCATGAAACTTGGCCAAGCCAACTATATAAGAATTACAAAAGTAAACAAAAAAAAGTAATAATAGTAATGATATCACAATATAATATCATTAGACTCAATGGTTATTTCTTAAAAATACCATTTTTATTTCAATTGCACATTCATTTTTATATAAAATTATCACCATCCATTTCAATAAACAATAAGATATTACCAAAGTGATTCCATATCATGCAATAAACTATTTTCTCATATAATGCTAAACATACATTAAGTCATTATATAATTCATTATTATCTAGGGGTTCACTCAAACAATGGGTATCCATAATCCTGGTCGCAACACCATTGAATATAAAGGGATATAAGGAATAATCCAATTCATTATTTATCATCATAAATATTTCGATTAATTATGAACACATTGTGTTAGTATAATCACAATATTGCATATACTTGAAAATTAAAAAAAAACCAAAGGGTTAGGTTTTAGTCCACCTACCTTAATCCAATGATTTAAAAATGATTCCAATCAGTAACACTAATGATAAAAAATATGAGGGAGATTGTAAGAAGAAACCAAGATCACGTGTGATCATAGTCAACATAAAAAACAACCACATTCATAAGATTCAACTACCACAACTAGATAATAATAGAAGAGAAGGGAAAACCTAAGCATAATAACTCACTAGAGATTTATTTCTTGAATGGGATGTCCATAAAGGAAGATAAGACTCCAAAATCACTTAGAAATTACCTAGGTATTGAGATAGGGGACCTGTAGTAGATGAAGAATGAAATTTTATATGCATCATGGCTTTAAAACCTCCCAACATAGGAAATACATGGTGTGTAATATTTATATGGTGCATAATATTTACATGGAATATAATTATCGATTTCTGAGTTACATAAAAAATACACCACCTTGGGTTAAAATAACCCTTCTCAAACATTACACGATGTGAACCATTCTCAGGGAATATATTCATTTCACATCATGAATCCATTTTATGGCATCTTCCTAGTGATAGTTACACATCATGTAACATCTACATGATGTGTAAATCCCCTAAAGACAACTTTAAGGACAACTTCTATAAAAAGACCAAACGACCTATGAATCACTCCAAAATATCAAGAACCCCTAAAAACATTTTAAAATGTTTATAACTATAATACATTAATTTAAACAAACATAAAAACATGAACTTTAGGTCATTTTTTCCATCAAAAGTTCTCCGTCTCTAAATAAGACTTGACCTAAAAGGTTTACAGAAAAAGTAAAACTAAAAAAAGTGGGATGCACTTGAAAAAATAAGGGATCTTAAAAACACATACATCATCAATAATGAACTATGGAAAAAATATTTAGAAAAATAAAGAGTCGTAGGAATCATTAATCACGAGCCTTGTGATGTCAATATTTATCAAAGTAAAATCAATTACCCATAGAAAGTATAATGAAAACATATTTGTATCTTGGAATATTATCTTCATAACACATGTCAGAAATAACTAGAGCCCAGTTACATCTATAGGAGAAACCTCCCTAGTTAACTCCCTCTTTCTTACCTCTATATACAAGGAACATTACCCAATTCATTGGAGAGCTATATTGAGATCACCCGTCATATAATATTTATCAGGATTACCTGACATATAAGATATATCGGGATCACCCATCATCATAAATAATTTCCATGTATCATACATTAATATAACACATGAAATATTTCATTTTCACTATCAATCATATAAGAACAACTTTTTTTCCTTTATAACTTAATTTACCTGTGGAAAAGAAATTATTTTTATGAAAATATCCTTGAAAAAATCATAATTCATCTAGATAAATAATAAGGATAGTTTCATTACAACATATCCCTATTATATCATAAATTAAATAAAGTTTTTTTCCCATTTATGAATATAAATACCATAAAAATATCATTAAAAAAATTATTAATAAAAACAATCTTTCCACTTTGAGAATCAATTTTAAAAGTATAAAAAATTACAAAATATTAGGAAATAAATTTTCTTAGAAAATAACCATGGAAACTTATAAAGGAAGATTAAAAGTATCATGTTCTCATGATGGAAATAAATTCCATTATTGACATAATTGTTAAAACAAATATTATGTTCATACCTTCGGTAAAAAGTACCTTGTTTAGAAAATAAAAAAAATATTATTTTTAAACCATTTTTTAAAAAGTAAAACATGGTTAAAAATGAATTTAATCAATCATTTAAGAATATATAAAAACATTTTTTAATTATATTAGAAAATATTTATATGTAATAAAAAGGTTTTTCGATCAAAATAGTAGAAATAATATCAACTTTTCTTAAAAGCATTTTCTGAATAATTTAGAGAAACAATGAGAGGAAAATGATATTAAAAATTAAAAATTATAGAAATAACTATAATATATGAAAAAATAAGTGATTTTATCAAGTAAGGATCATATAATTTCTCAATGTAAATTCAATCATAATCAATCCTAATTAAAATGGGATTAAAACCTAAATCCCTTACCAGTTTGGTAGCGTTTTAACCATAAGCTCCATGAAGGAATAAATTTAAATGAATCTTAAATAACATAAAAATAATAATAATCATGATATAAATTGTTAAAGGGGAAATATATACACCTTATAAAAGAATATAGGTTCATAACACAAACATATGTCCTAAATAAAGAGAATTTGAGACGAATAACCTTTATTAAGATCATATCCTTGAATTGATATTTAATCAATGGAGTGATTATGTGTATAAAATTTGAATCCCAAAAATATAAGTGTCAATACAGAATAAATTAATTTTTAGATCAATTCACACATAATCACTTCATAATAAATTCAATGAAGTAGAAATATAACTAAATGAATGGAAATTTAGTTAAGAAACCTCTTACTGCTTTGGTAATATCCCAATCAAATCCCTCTGGAGGAAGTTACATGAATTGTGGAATAAAATACAATGATGTATGAATGATTCGTGATATAACATGTAAAAGGATAGTACATACAACATATAAACGAAATTTAGTGTACAATATTAAAACATTCCTCAAGGAAGAAAAATTGAGGTGAAATACCTTATCTTGAATCCAGAATTGCTATGTATATCCTTTAAGACATGTATAATAAACTTATATAAATTATTTAATTCATTTATAAACTTTTATAATTTTAATAAATTATACCTAAACCATTTATTTCATCTATTTTATTGAAATATTTAATTACTTAATTGATTATGTCCACATTAGGTGTTTTGAGGATGTTTGATTCATAATTTCAAAATGTATCTAGTGTGTTCACCATGGTAAAAGGGGTCATTTTTTCCATCATATTTAGAATAATAATAATTTAATAATTATAATTTTTATACATAAATTATAAATTTAAAACCAAACATTAAATATGGTTATGAAAAATGAAATGCATTACAACCATTGAGATGATAAGACATATGTACGCATGGGTAACATTTCAACTTTTCAACGATCATAATGGAAATAAGGTAAGTATTATTTTATATTAAATGAATGGTTATTATATCATAAATATTATATTATATCTTTAAATATATTATATATATATATATACCATCCATGTGATGAAATGATGAAAAACTAATCACTACTCTTAATGTAGGTGGTGATCTACACATATGCACTAATGAAGTTGTCATTTTTCAATGGATGGAAAAGTAAAAAAATAAATGATATATTATATTTAAATAATTATAATTATGTCATAAATATCATATATATAAATTAAATATATCATTATAATTATTCATGAGAGTTGGTGATGAAAAAAAAATTACATCAGTTCACGAGGTGGTAGTACACTGTACACATGAATGATGGATCCATTTCCCATTTGATGGAAGAGGACATAGATATAGGTTATACCATTAAAATTATAACATATAAGTATATTTATGATACTATAATTATTATTTCATCATGTTTGAAGAATATTTTAAGTATTTAACATAATAAATAAAACAAAAATGATTGGTTAAGAACTATGCCTCTTCTTTGGACAACCTCCTTTGCTTTACACCTTAATCCCTATAAGGTTGATATTATGTCCAAAACAATAAATATATAAAATGTGGAGGGTTTTTAAGTTATATTTGAAATTATTTGATGAAAAAATGTTATTTTTAGAGTGTAGAGGATAGGAGAGGGGGTACCCTTTTATAAGTCAGGGGAGGGGAATTCTTGTAATTTTTTAATGTATTAAATTTATATAATTTTAGTTTCATGGAAAAATGGATAAAATTGATATAATATGAATATAGGATGATTAATTTTCCAAAAAATATTATAAAATAAAACTTTTAAACATTTAGATAATTTTTATACCCGTATCTTTTTGTTTTATCCCCCATTTACCATTTGGACAATTACTGTGATATTAAAGTTGTTTACTTTAAAGGGGTCAATAAATTACTATAAAAGGATAGTTGACAAATAAACGGACCATGTTTTACATTTTAAATCATATAAAATTAAATTAAATGAATATTGATTTTTTATAAATTTAAAATCATTTAATAAAATATTTTTTAATACAAAATATCATAAAGACCATTTTTGGAAATATATAGAATATTATAATATAATATGTGTGTAACTCAGGTAAAATGGTTACAAAATGATATTTATTAAAATATAAGTAGTATATGGTCTTAATATAATCACAAAATAAAATTTAGATATGTTTAGATATTTTTTTAAATCTTATTTTTTTAACTCGTTGCTTAACCAATATTAACCCTAACCGTGGTATTGACTTTTTTAATATTAAAGGGTTATAATATAACTTATAAGGTGAAAATTGGATCATAAATGGAAAATGGATGATTTTTTTACCATTTATCATCCTAATTTTCCTCTTAAATTTTTTATTATTTTTAAATAATGTAATAAAATATTATTTAATATAAAATATCATTAATGTCATTTTTGATACTATTCACATAATTTGACTTTGAAAACAACATTAAAGAAATTTAATTCTACTATAAAACTTTTATATATATTTAATATGATATATTTTGTATTTTAAATTTATCAGACACTATCACTCAGCCACAAAATATTGCTTTTAGATTTTTTAAAATAGTTTATTTTTCTACTGCTTGCACAAGCACTATGTTAGTATTGTTTAAGAATTTAAGGTAATTATTTATCACTAAAAATTATAAATAAATTAATATGATAAAAAATAATTCATTAACCATTTATAACCAAATATAACTTTTTTCAATCCATTTTAAAAAATATTATAAATATTAAAAGCAAGAAAGTGACATTTTTTACTTTACCTATACTTAAAATATTATAAAGATCCAAATCAAAGATTAATGTAAAAAAGGCCATAGTTTTAAAGTTTGAATGATTATAGATGAAATATAATAATCTAATGAAATTAAGGAATTTTTTTAATATATTAAAAGCCATGTCACATTACTTTTAAGCCTAATTAATCAATTTTAACCTTACAATGGTAAAAAAATAACTATGATTACTATTCACATCAACAAAAAATAAAATATACCTATTTAAAAAATTATAAAATTACTATTCAAAATATATAATATATTTTTTAAGATTAAATTTCTATAATGATAATAAATTTATTTTAAATTAAACCCGTAAAACGTGAGAAAAATGGGTTTTTAGACTAATCCTTTTTAAGTATAAAGACGATTTTATATAAAATTCAACCATAAAATTGATTCCATTGAACTTAATTGGATAATTAATAATATAAGAGATATAAATTTAGTTTTAAATCATTTTTAAAATAATATGGTAATTTATAAATGCTTGAAACAAAAATACAGTTTTCAATAAAAATCAATATTTTTCACAATTCACCAGAAAAATATATCTTTTCAAAAAAAGAACGAAAAAATAAAACCTAGTTAATTTTGATATGATGATTCCAAAAAATAATTTTATTTTATAAAATTTATTTTCTTAAATTGTAAAAAATTAAATATAATATTTCCTTATAAAAAAATAAAAAACATTTTTGAAGGAAACATATTTTTTGAAGCATAATACGACTTTACAAAAAATTGAAATATTATTTATTATTAATTTATCAATAAATTTTTTTTGATTATGAAATATATATATATATATATATATATATTTCATTATGTGATTATTTCTATTCACACACACCAATTCAATGTCTAAGTTATAATGGTCTTATTTAAATAATAATATTCTATAATTCATTTAAGATCAATGTTTCTTATCATACACTCAATCAGCTTGATGTTTCAATGTGGGCCTAGTTTTATCTCACTACAGCTTGACAATCTATTTAATGTGGTATCAGCTGAATTGCTACAGTTTATTTGGAATGTACGTAATCAATTGATTCATTGTAATTACATTTTCATTATTTGATTGACCATTTCAGGTATAATTGTTTCCATTCAGGATTAAAGTATGATTTAAAATGGGTTTTTTCTATAATATTATTCATGGTTTTATTATTCTAATAAGAATTGACATGTTGGAAAATTTTAATATGTGTGATGATACTTTAGAATTTTTCTGGTAGGCCCCTCTTCAAAACTGGATTAAAATTAATTCGGATGGTGGCTCGAAAGGAAAACCCAGTCCTTCTAGACATTGTACTATTTTCATGATCATTATGGTAGTTTACTTAGATGTTTTTATGGTTCATATGGACTGGAAATTTCACTTAAAGACTAAATTCTTGGAGTGATTAATGCGGTCTCTTTTTCTAAATCGAACAGCAGGAGAAATGTATAGCTTGAAATCGATTCCAATACTATTGTCTTGTCCAATGGGAATTTATTAATTAATATTTATTAGAAGCTCATAGATCAATTGTTGAAGTGCATGAATATTCTATCTGTACTCAACTACTTCATCACACAATCTTTCCGATATGCGAATTAGGAGGCTGACTATATATCCAACATGGGCATTAACAAGAATATTACTTGTATGGATGATTTTCCTTCAGATTTGATGTTTTCTGATAGATATTATTGCAAAATCCCATCATTTATACACATGTAGTTGTTTTGTATTTTAATAAGTTTTCCTTGGACACCTTGGGCAAGTTACCAAAAAAATCCAACAATCATGAGCCATGTGAAAAAAAATTCTTGAACAAAGGATACATTAGAACTTGATGTAAGGTAAATAAAACATGTCGATAACTTATAACATCATTTTCATATCACACTTATAATCACTCTTACAAGTGGAATAACCTACCTAGAAAAGTCCAATAATATCTTAGGAGAAACCTATAACTAATTGAATCCATCCCTTTACACAATAAATTTGAGAGATATATCAGGTCCACCCATCATCATAATCTATATCAGGATCACCTGTCATAAAAAAAATGTCCAATAACTATACCATAATCATAACACATAAATTACTTCATTTTTTAACATAACAATAAACATTATTTTCATAACATTATTTACTCGTGGAAAAGAAATGGTTTTCGTTAATGTCTCTCTGAAACAATCATAATACATTTAGAAAAAGGTTATCATTACAATATATCACCAGTGTAGAATAAGTAACATAAATGGTTTTTGTCATTGGTGAATATAAATACTGTTAAAATTTTAGTAAAAATATTCTGGATGAAAATATGTTTTCCACTTCCAAACATACTTTTAAAATAAAAAAAATCACAAAATATTATTAAAATAAACTTCTTTGAAAACAAACTTTGAAACTTATAAATAATGATTACAAAAATAATAGGCATGGAGATGGAAAAATCTATTCAAGTTATATATGTTAAAAATAAACATTGTTTTCAAACTTTTATAAAGAGAGTCAAAAGTGTCCCATGTAGAAAATCTTAAGAAACTTCCTTTTAAAAAATTTCAAAATAATTTTAATGATATTAAAAAATATCTTTGGTAAAAAAATTATGTTTATAAAAGAATATTAGTAATTTTTTTTAAAAATCATGAATATAGTAGTGAAATATTTTCTGACCGAAAGTGGAGAAATAAATCCAATTTTTTTAAAACATTATCTGCACTATTTTGAGTAACAAAGAGAGAAAACAATATTAAAAAAAATTAAAATTCTATAAATATATAAATGTGAAAAAAAATAAATGGGTTTATCCAATAATGATCATATAATTTCTTCAATGGAAATTCAATCATAAAAAATCACAATTGAAGTGACATTAAAACATAAATCCCTTACCACTTTGGAAACTTTTGAATCACAAGCAACATAAAATAATAACTTCAAATGAAACTTTAAATACCATGAACACAATAATTTTCATTATATAAACTTTAAAATGGGATGTATATATACCTCATAAAAGAATATAGGTTAATAACACCACATATATCCTAAAGAAGACAATTTGAGATGATAAACCCTTACAAAGGTCATGTCATTGAATTGAGAATTTATAAGTGGTAAGATTATGTGTAGAAAATATAAATCTAAAAAAACTATAAATATAACATAAATCAATAAAATTTCATTTCACACATGATATTTAAATAACATAATCAACCAATAAGTGATATAATCCAATGAATGAAAATGAGTTAAAAATCATTTACCACTTGGTAACTCTCAAGTATAATCCCATTGGATGAAATAATTAGAATTTTTATATAATATTCCATTAATTATGAATTATTCATGAGATAAAATATGAAAGGGTATTATATATACCATATAATGTAAATTAGGTGTATAACATTAAAACATACGTTATTGAAGTGAAATTGAGATGAAATCCCTTAACTTGAGTCTAAAATTTCCATGTATTTACATTAAATTTGGTATAATAAACTTATATATAATATATAATTTTTTAATATCCTTTTCTAGGTTTATTAATGTAACATTAAACCATTTGTTTTATTTATTTCAATGACATATTTAATTACATGATCGGTAATTCCACGTCATATGTTTTGAGGAAGTTCGATTCCTAATTTCAAATAAACTTTGTTGTGTTGACCATGGTCAAAGGTGTCATTATTACATAATATATAGAATAATAATTATTAAATAATTATAATTTTTATACTTTAATTAATCTTCTAAAAGAAACTGTGAATTGTGGTTTTAAAAAATTAATTGTGTTACAATCATGGAGAGGTAAGCCGTACATACTCATGGGTAATGTTTCCATTTTTCAAAGAATATGAAAGAAAGAAGGAAAGTATTATTTAATATTTCCAAAATAATTATCATATCATAAATATTATAATATCTATTTAAACCCTTTATATATATCATTCATGTGATGTAGTGATGAAAAATGAATAACACCTCTTTGTTGAGGTGGCAAGCCACGTGTATGCATAAGCGATGTTAATATTTTTCAATGGATGGAAATGTGAGAAAAAATTTGATATATTATATTTAAATAATGATAATTATTTCATGAATATCATATAAATAAATTGAATCCATCATTATAATTAACTTTGATACGTGGTGATGGAAAACAAATTACATCAGTTCACATGGTGGTAGTCTGTTGTTCACATGAATGATGGTTTCATTTCCCATTTGATGGATTAAGGATATGGATTTGGGTTAATAAGTTAACACAATATCATTTAATTATATGTTATATAATTATCTTTTTATATCATAATGGATATAATAGTTTTTAAGGATGTATAAGAATAAATAAAACTAAAACATTTTGTTAAAAGCTATACCTATTATTTAGATAACCTTTTTTGATTTAGACCTTAATACCTATAAGGTTTGTATTATTAAAAAAAATAAGACCTATATGAAATAGAGAGATATTTTGAAAATTAATTTGGGTAGGTCTTGGATGAACTAGAGTTCTTAGAATGTGTGATAAAGAGGGGGGTATGAGGTGACCTTTTATATGTGAGGGGAAGGTCACTTTTGGAATTACAAAAAAAATATTAAATTAATATAAATTAATTTTCATATAATAGTCGAAAAATTGATATATTTATAATTTAGGATTATTATGAGTTTAAATAATTTTATATAATAAAATGTTGACAAGTTTAGGTGATGTTTTCACCATTATCTCACTATTTTAACCCTCGTTAACACTTTTGATGATTACTATGATCACAAATCTTTTTACTCTTTATGGGTTAATAATGGTAATATAAAAGGAAAAGTAACCCCTTAAATGGAATAAGGTTTATATTTTAAGCTATATCAAATTAAATTATCCAAATATATAATTTTTATGAATTTTAAATCATTTAATAAAATATTGTTTATTATAAAATATCATTAATATCTTTTTTGGAACTATTCATAATGAACAAAAATAAAAGTGAATTATTTATAGAATTTTAACCACATGATTCTAAATATTGGATATATTTTTTAATATTAAATTTCTATAATTTTCAAAAATAAATTTTAATATAAGTGCATAAAATGCAATAAAACAGATTTTAGAAAAATACATTTTAATTCCAAAAAATGAACATATACCAAAATATGGTAAGTCCATCCATGCCTTTGGTAAGTTTTTACATCCACCAGAGCTCTTACCTCATGTCATACATCATAAATAATTAACTATAAATAATTATTTAATTTTAAAAAATAAGGTGTAATTGATGGAGAGGAGTTATGCGATGGCGGCCCCTTCCCTGTGATAGAAATGGTCGATGCACCGGTCCCTCCCCCCATGTCAGGGGAAGGACCTCTGCCGCCCCTTGATCCCACTTCTTGCTCCTTTTGTCGTTTCTTGAACCCCTAATGCCTTTCTGGTTTCCCTTAAATCTCGCTCAACCCTAAGATCCTAGATCTGTTCAAGGGTTTTCTATAGTTTTTGATCTCAACATCAGAGTTCAACGTGGCCTCGTCTCTTCTTAATCTCACCTTGATTGTGTGTTTTAAGAAATTTTGGCCCCCTTTAGACTCCTTAAACAGATCTATTTTTGAGTTTTTTGGATTTCAAGACCGAGCGACTGTGGGATTTCTCGATAAGCGACACATCATGATCCGGTTCTCTTCGGAGGACGATCTGGCCAGAGCCGGGTCCAGTGCCCCTCGCAACTATAATGGCTTCTGGTTCTACCTCTTTAGGTGTACCTATGACTTTCATTTGAAGCGGTACATCCCTAAGATGGATATTTGGGTTAGTTTTTCCAAGCTACCTTTACCTTTTCAAAATCCATCAATTATACGCATGCTTGGGAACCTGGTCAGTCGATATTTATGCTCAGATAGTAGGACTAGGTCAGTTTTTCATCATGTTTCTCCCCTTATCTCAATGGAAGTTGATGTATCAAAGATGCCTATAGAGTTCATATGGGTTACAGTGGAAGAAGAATATCTACACAAGCACATAGTGTTTTTTGAATCGTGGGTTGAATTTTGATCTTCATGTAGGAAACTAGGTCACTCTTTGGCTGCTTGTTGTCATCAACAGTTGAATGAGGTTCCAACAGATACTGGAAAAGGATTAGGTTTGGGTGGTGGTGAAGGGATGATTCAGTTGACCACATCTATCCCAACCAATGCTAAGTCTATTCATCATGAGTCTTAGGGGGAAATCCTCTGGTTTCTAATATCTTCAGGTGGTTGGAGAAGGACCTAGGTGACCCCATGGCTAGTGTTCCTCTGGATGCTGCAAGCTTGGAGGTAGTCCGTGCGGATGTTGTCTTGGATTATTCTCTCAGTAATTCAGAAGAGGCATCTCATGGAGGGGTTTTGAGATCTGACCTTCAAAATGTCAAAGTGGCTGAAAATGGAGGTGCAAGGAAGAGTGTGAAGTATAAGGAGGCAGAGCCATAGGCAGTGGATTTCCCATTTAAACTACCAGTTACTGCCAGCACTTTTGAGAAAGGTGTGGAGGACTAGTTACTTAGTGCTATCCAGGGTCTTGGTGCTGGTCGAGGCTGGGAGAACACTAATAAGAAACCACAGTTTATGGGGTGTGGATATGAGCAGACCATAGGCTCAGACTTGGTGCAGGGGAAGTCTTTCTTGCTGGCTACAGCAGAGTCTCTTCATGGACAAGAGAGGCTGGACGGAAGGACTGTATTGGTTCCCTTAGACCCAAACACCCTCGGTTCCAACTCAGCAGTCTATCTAAATGTGGGGAATTGGGGTAAGAAAAATGGCTTGGATAATAAAGCAATAAAGGGGGAGTCTTCATGTAGGAAGAGGCCCCTCATAGAGGGCTCGAATATTAAGATAGGGAACTGATTTGAGGGTCTAGATATTCCTGAACCACATTTGAATTAAGAGAAGGATACTTTAGTTGATGACAACTATAGTCATCTCTAAGTGGACAGCACATAACATATTCAAGGGAAAGTTCCTCACAGTCCAAGAATGAAGAAATGGAAAAAAGTAATTCGAGACTTCGGGAAATGTATTGTGGTCCAAGGGAAAAACCGAAGGGATGTAAGGATTACTCACATTTTCCAAAACTGGTGGAGAAGTGGTCGGACAAGAAGGGAAGAAAAAATGAAAGAAAACCCCTATAGAATTGGGAAAGTGAAGTATCAAGAAGGAATACAAGAGATAGGGAAGAAGTGGATGGGGAGTTCTTGAAACTTATCCTGCACTCTAAGGAAGAAATGATAGAAAAAGATGTTTGGACCAATGTCTCAGAAGAGGATATTAAAAGAATTTATGAGAGATGGTTTCAATCTAATGCCAAAAGGGAGAAAGAGTTGTGGATAAATAAGCAAGATCAGATCCTATCCCAGGGCTTCAATCAGAACATAATCAACTCAGAGGAATTCATTCAGATAATGGAAAGGATGATTACTCACCTTGAAGTGATTATCATAGCAGATCCAGATATCCAGTTTAGTCCACTGCAATGGTAACTATATAGAGTAGATTATTCACGTAATCTTAGCCTTGTGTTTAAATGTTTTGTGAGTTATTTCAGAACATAGTGGTTTCTTGTCTACAAACTATGGTTTCCCATTTTTCCTTAAAATGGATTAATAAAAATTTAAATTTGGATGGATGGAAAACCCATTAGGAACCACTATCACACTAGAAAATTGACTAAATATCCAGGGAATTCTCTTTGAATACCCTCGAAACCATATTTAGAAAAATATATATCACATGATACTTATACAACCATAATTTTCATTTGATTTTACCAAAAACCATAAATAATATATGGAAGTGGATTAACTCCACCTAAACATTAATGGACGGTGTGAAGACATCACCTCGGGTCCTCCACTATTCATCGTAAATGATAGGACATTTGATTTCCATTGATATAACTATGCTCTAGTGGAATCAGTGCCAAACCCTAGCCAAAATATAGAAAAATAAATGATAAGAACCGATAAAAAATAAAGAGAAGTGTATCAAGTAAACTTACCTAGAATTACTGAAAAATGCCACTAGAAACACCCTAAGAACAAGGGTATGATTAGAGGGGGGGTACAACTGAATTGGACTCCCCACATTCTCTTTGTTACCAAAAGGAAAGGGGGGTTGAGCTCCTTTGTTATTTTTAAAAAACTTCTAACACCCAATTCTTAGTGTGAACCCCAATTTACACCATGAACCATTTGGGGTAGAGGACCTCTCCCTCAATATCAAAATTTTATGGTATGGACCTGGGATTCATACTATGAATGGTATGCTACAGTAATTTTAGAGTAACCCAACCACCCTTCCTTTCTATGACCTTCACTCGACCACCCTAAGAATCCAAAAAAGGTTAAACCCCATCTAGAAACAATATTTTAAGATTCTAAAAATCTAATAATCTAATTCCATGTCCTAGTTCTCAAAACCAACCATCTACCAGACAATTTTTTTACTTACTTTAAAATATAATGACTTAAAAATACACATATCATTACAAACTCCCCAACATTAATGCTTATTATACCCGAATATTCATTTTAATCCTTGAAACACACCTTATAACCTATTTTATCCCTCAATTCACCAAGAAATCATTGTGTTCCTTATATTAATTCCAAACTCACTTCTGTTGTGCAACTCCAAACTCAAAACAAATTATTCACCAGAATCTGACCCACCCACTTACTACTGATGCCAACATGAAGATGGAACTTACCACAACCATCTACCTCAATACACCATGGTTTCTTCAACTTAATTATCCTAAGGATTATGGTGATCCATTCTATAAGGATCCAATTATGAGGGTTGATTCTAAATAATGATTTTTTCAACCAAATGAATCACCTACTAAAAAATCCCATATAGCGATCCACCAACCCATCCATCATGTCCCAAAAAATTCTCCTAACATGGTTCCCCTATCACCATATAAAAACCCAATCAAGAACACCAATAGGATCTTATATGGATAATTTTCCCAAAATTATTGATTGTATTAACTGATGAAACTTCAAAGGAATCACCTATATCCAAATAAACATTTTACCAATGACCCCTACATGTAGGCTCATGCTCATGACCTCTTTCCATGACACCAAATTTTATTTCTTCCCAATAATTTTAATACTGAAAGACTGGTTCAATATATTTCATCACAAAATTTAGCCCCCAAATCACATGATGAAATAGGTTCGGCCACTAAACCACATGGAAAAACTGGTTCACCCCCTAAACCATGAGATGAATCATAGTTTCACCCCTAAAACATGAAATGAAATTGGTTCACCCCCTAAACCATGATATGAATCATAGTTTCACCCCCAAAACATGAAAAAAACAAGTTCACCCCTATACTATGTGATAAATAGTGGAAAACCCTAAAAATCAACCCCGAGTCACACAAAAACCATCCTGATCCCATTTCCAACATACTGAATCAAACAACAACCTATCCAAATTTAAAATCTAGAATTACCCAAGGAACCATATATCAAAAAATATTATGACACATCAATAGCCTAGTGTCACCTCAGTCATGCACCGACTGATCTATCCACACTAATAATCCATCAAACATGAGGGTCATTAACCCATAATCGATACGATTCTCCCCACCATAGGATTATAATTATTGTTAGTCTAAAAAAACAAAACACCCATTCTAAATGGACCACACTCCATCCATTACACCACATAATTAATAAACATGGATTCCCCACTCTTACTCGAGTGCCAACATGGACACTAATCACTACTGCCCATTCCTAGATCACCAGGAATGATGTTCTCTACCCCCAACGGTGCACTCCCCAACACATGTATTTCCTTAATACACTACTCAAGAAACAACCCATGTGAGTCCCAATACCATACGCATGACACTCCTCATGATCCATACCCTTCTATCTCTAAAAACTATTACCAAGGACCATGATTCGGTCGAACGTACCATAGTGATCCCATCCATTTCTAATGTCACCTCCTACCATAGAGGGACATCACTCATTCTCATCTAACACCTTAGGGAACCATGCCCACGAGTGACTCACCAAACACATCAGTCACCTCTCTTTGATAATTATCCTAAACCAAAACCACCATAGTGATATCTCCATTATACCACTCAAGTTCATCCACAACCCAAATAATTCTCAATGGACTCACACACAAACTTTTAATGAATCCATAACTCAACCCAATGACACTGTGTGTTACCAATTTGAATCTACCCTCACACATTGATACTTTTTCCAAAAATAATCACCTATGATCATTATCCTTCTCCAGGTAGAGTGAAACACTAGGAAAACTCTCCAAGGTTATCACTCACAATTATAAATGGTCTTTCCCAAACCCAATGAATGCATTCTTCAATGAAACCTAATCCACACCCAAACTCATGTTCCCATGATTCATATACTATCTAACCTTGGATCACATGCCTAACCCACTAACCATGCCCCACTACTTTCTAGACACACCCAACATCCCAAGTCATCTCACTCATGCCATGGTTAGCCTCATGAGCTTCAGTCCATAATCTACAAGGGTCTACCCACACTCCCACCGTGCTATACAAAAGTACAGATTGGGAAATGAGAATATAGGTATCCAACTAATATTACACTTGAAACCATCCTTGATAACATAAAAAGGAATCTTCATGCCTTTCCTCAAATTTATAGTTCAGTTAAGTATAATTCCACCAAGAATCTATATGGGAAATGTAGAGAACCTAAGCTTGACGTACATGGATATTACATTACTTTTACAGAATACTTAGTACATAACAAAAACACACACACAAGGACCGTAATAGTTTAGTGTCTTTGTAAACTTGGAATATAATCTTCTAATCGTGGTGAAAGATCTTCAACATCTCCCATAAAGATCTTCCCTTTTTTTTCTTACCTAAAACCTTTCTTTATATCCTGGGGAAAATAAAACATAAAAGGGTGATCTCAAATGCTCAGTAAGGGTAAACAAAAGAAATATCAATCACATCATATTCATAAGAACATAACATTTTGGAGATCATAATTTCATAACATGGGATAAATCATGGTAGTGAAATGTAATCACAATAATCATAACTTAAAACATGAAGCTTTGTGGCATACACACATAATCATAGAGAATCATTTCTTATTAGTCAAGACTCATTTCCAAGACTATCTTAGTGGACAAAGTCCATTTCTGAACTGAGTTCATTCCTCATTTCAGTCATGTTTCACTGAACCGGTTTAACCTGTCGTTTCAGCCATGTCTATCTCATGGGATATAAAATCTTTACCCAATGCATTGGAGGGAGATATAGGTCTCACCCATCTCATAATGATACCATTCTTATGTGTGCCACAAAATCAAAAATCATACATCATTGCATAACCCATGTAATAAAAATGGGAATCTTAAACATCATGCCATCATAACATAATCCATATAAGATAAAAGTACATCATAAAAATAATTCCATCATAACATAATCAAATCAATGGAAAAATAGGGATAGAAACAGAACCCTTTATTATCTTAGATGGAAAATAATTTTGATAAAACACTTGAACTCCATTCTTGAGGAAAATATCCTTTCTACTTCAAAAACACTTTTCCTTTCTTAACATGTCATACAATACTAAACTAAAAGAAGTTGATTAAAAATAAACTTGAAAACTTGTAAATGAAGCTTCTTGGAAATAATGTTTTAAAAATCCATTCATGCCGTATAAGTTAAAAAAACATTCTTCTCGTACTTTTTCCAGAAAAGTCAAAAAAGTACCTCGTAACGTAAACAAAAGAAAGATTCCTTACATACCATGTAGTAAAATTCAAAAATGGGTAAAAAGGACTTTAAACATACATTAAAAACCTTTTATAAAACATGTACATGGATGATAGAAATAACCCCAGTAAATACTTACGAATAAGCAATCTCGGATAAAAATGAGATTTGCAAAATTATCCCTTACCTTAGGTCTGATTTGCTTCGTAAGTGTTTGAACCTCCTGTATAATGATTTAAATAATGTTATTGACTTATTCCAGAATCATACTTATTGTTATGACATCATATATGGTCATATTTTTAGCTTCTTATTAGTAATATTTCATTATTACTTGTTATTCGGGTGTTTATTACTTTTTGTTCTTATGCGTGTTTTGTCGAATAAATTCTTATTCTTATCTTTAGGTTATAGATACCTAATTTCCATAATGGTATTAGTGTACTATATATCATATTTATTCATTAAATTCATTTATATAATCATTATGAAATGAATATCATGTAGAATGAATCGCATCACATCGTGGAGACGGTATTCCGTACGTACACACGAGCGATGATATCGTTCCCATGATCGTGGAATTGTATTGGAGTGTATGTATACTATTTCAGAATCAATAACACTTTAAAATAATCATATATAGTTATTTATTTTCACCATTATACCCATCAAAGTAAGGTGGTGATGGAAAATAGATTACACCACGGCGTGGAGACGGTATTCCGTACGTACGCACGCGCGGTGATTTCGTTTTCCGTAGGATGGATAGATGGTGAAATAGGGTTGTTTCATACTTATAATAACATACCAGTATATGAGTTATACTGATGTTATTACTTCATAATGAAACAACTAAATAAGAATAAGTGGAAGAATAAATAAAGTTGAAAGAATCGGTAACGGACATTACCTCTTCTTTGAAGCGCCTCTTTGAGACCTCCTCTTAGGGCACTAAAATTGGTCTTTGAAGAAGACCAAGACCTCTAGGATGTTTCTAGGGAAGTGGAGAAGATAATTTGGCATGGGTTGGACGAGCTTGAAGGCTCAAAGTGGTGTGAGGAAGAGAGGGAGGAGGTGCCCTTTTTTAAGGGAGGAGAGGGGCACCTTTGGAAAAACTAAAAATATTATTTTATTATAAAGTCATATTCGGTTTTTAATAGCTCCAAATTGATTTATTTATAAGCTAAGGTGGGGATGGGTCTAAATCCTCTCATCCAATATAATTTAGACAAGTTTAGATTCCTATTTTAACCTTATCATTTAGATTTAACTTTAAGTTAAATAATTTTACTTTTACCGTGTCTTCTTGTTTTCTTACACTATAAGGTTAATAAACTTACTATAACAAGACAAACGAACCCCAAGTTGTTTATTATTAATATATATAACCTTATCTAAGTCATTTGGCCGAACCTTATATTTTTAGGAATAAAATAACAATTAATAATATAATATTTTTTTAAAAAACTATTTTATGTCAATTTTGACACTATTTGGTAATTGATTTTTGTGAAAATCATAATAGAATGATTAGTTCGAAAAAAGTTAACTAAATAAATAATAACATGTTATATTAACATATAAAATTATTGTAATTCATAAAAATTCTCAAATTACATTTATTTTGTTATTTATAACATCAATTATGTCAATATTTCATTAATAAGATAATTACTGCATCATCATTGTGTCATAAATAAACTAAATTATTTAATGTATAAAAATTAAAAATAAAATATCATTATGTAGGAAATCTTTTTATATTTCTAATGAATATTTATAGTTGAATTTATCTTATGTATAACCCTATATTAAAAATTATTTAGTTATTAAACTTTGATTTTAACTATTTTAACCCTTCTTTAAATAAATTAATATTAAATGTCCTAATCTAATCCAAGTGGGCCTAAATGGTCATATTTTATTCCTAAGGTTGTTTTTTGTCGAATTAAACTTATCCAATAGAATTAGTACATGTGTTAGGGTAATAATAATATCATTTTTACCTTTAATTACCCTATTTACTTTTAACTGTGGTAAAAAAAGTAAAAAGTTACTATTCACCAAAAAATTATTTTCATCTCATTGAACCACATTTTACTTACTGAAATCAACCGTGTCTCTCGGATTTTTGAGATTCTATTCACAAAAGCGGTAAAATTAAGTTTTATGTAAATTTGCAAATTCTCCTAGGAGGTGGGTAAAAGACGGTCAAAAGTTCAATAAAATTTTTATATATCTAAAATTATTATAAAATGACTCCAATGAATTACATTGAACTTATATAGGTATTATGTGTCAATTTTGACCTAAAATAAATTTAAATAAAATAAATAATTATTTAAATAAAAAGTCGGTTTTTAAAATAGTAACCCAGTGTTTTCACTATTCATCAAAAATTGAAAGTTTTCAGAAAAATACCAAAATTTCACCCTAGGCTAATTTCGATATTCCGAATCCAAAAATGAAGTCCATTTTCAAAAATAAAATTTATAAAATTTCAAAAAGTGGGTATTACTATTCATAACGGATAGTTTTAATAATATTTTAATAACATATCGTTGTTTAGCGAAACTCGATATTGCGTACAACACACGCTATCGTGGAAGGTCGCACTTGCGTGTAATGCAAGCCAAGTCAGGGATGCGTGTTGTGCAAGCTCCTTTTGGTGTAGCATACAACACAAGACATTAATGAAATTAAAAAGAATATTTTTCATTAAATCTTGGGGTGTTACATTCTACCCCCCTTAAAATGAATTTCACCCCCGAAATTCGTCGGGGTTATAAATGGTTTACTACTCGAAAGTTTCTTTAATAGAAACCCACATCATAAAAAGGAATACCAAAACTTGGCTTTAAAAACTAACGTATGAAACGTAACGGTTACCCAAATTAACTAATCACTGGGTTTCCACATAGGAGAACATAGGTGAAAATATGGATATGGAAGAGAAATCTTACTGTCATGTTCTGATGGAGAGTGGTAGAGAACATGGCTATGAAAAATACAACAATCACAAAGCCATAAATTTGTGATGATCTAGGGTACCATCTGATTCATCGGATATAAGGGCACTAGGACAACATTTTTGGTTTTCAAGATCATTTCCCTAAAGTTGAAGAATTTGAATTAGAATAAATACTTACTTTATTTTGGTACAATCTCACTGTTGTTCGTGCTTTGAACAATTTCCACTTCATCTCTTAAATAAATGAAGTTGAATTTGTTATTTGTGAAGTGTTAACAGATCATGTGATAGAATGATGGGTCATTCCATATGTTTCAAACAAAAGGTTAGCAAAAGTTATCAAATATACATAAGTCCATCTATGGTGAGGTTAATCGTATACGATTCCAAAAATGAACTTATACTTCATATATCATACCGTGTAATAAAATAAAACTAGTTTCTATTAACCAGGGACTTCCTGTAGGCCAGTAGTAGGCGATAAAGGTCAGTCGCACTTCGGTTGTGGATTCGATTCCTACAGCCTTGTCCAATGCGATGGGCTATCGCCCGTCCCGCAGGTTGTCCTTTTTCTAAAGCTATATTACTATAACATCCCATCAATAATATCAAAAAAAGTTATATCCTTAAACAATACTAACTTATGTCCAACATAATCCATTCCAATCTTTAGGCTTATCTAAAATACTTCGGTCCAAGCTCATAGTATAAAGAAAATTATTACTTGAAATGTCACATAACAATCACGTGAATGCCATCATTTATCCCCCATATATCATAAGATATATCTTGTTGGTCAAATTACAAACATGTGAATACCTTAATCATGTATTCTCTTGAAGAATGAACACCCATTGAACCTTAGTGAAAACATGAATATAGTTAGAAGTTAACACTTTCCACAAAACAAAATCCTCAAAATTCTTTATACTCAAACCATGATATCACTTAGTCCTTATATCAATCATGAGCTCATGAATACAATCAAACATCTCATTATCTTCTTATCCCTTCATTATGCGCATATCATCTGCTTACCAAAAATATCTCAATCACTTTCTATGGTTACCGGTACCATAAAATTATTAAAAACCACAATAGACCAATACATAAATATTCCAATATTCCACAATATTATATACAACATTATTTTGGAATCCCATTAAATAAACACTTAATCATTCCACCACATCGTTGTCATATTCAACATCGCCAATAGTGATCGCATATGACTTCCCTTTGTCCTTTGCCTTAAGTGGTTGCTCATGTCGATCATAATTAACCCTTGGATTAGGGCATTGATTAGCATAATGCCCCATTTCATTGCACTTGAAGCATTGAAGTGTTGTTGGTGCGTTCTCTGCAGTCTTTTCTTTATTCACACCATTAGCAACCCTTTTTCCATTACTTCGAAACTCAGTTGCTCGATGACCTTCTTTTCCACACTTAAAACATTTTCTAGTCCCTTTAAGACAATCTCCACCATGCTTCTTTCCACACTTTGAGCATAAGGAAACATTCATCTTCTTTTCACCATTATTCTGAGATTTCTCCTTGAACTCCATCTTTTGTTTCTTGTCAAAACCATGAGATGGATATGTAACACCAACTTCCATTTCTACCTTAATAGCACAGCGCAAAATTTCTTCATAACTACTAAAGTCTCTTATAGCTAATGCCCTTCGAAGATTTGGTTTTAAGCCACTGAAGAATCGATCAACTTTACTTTCAGGTTGGATGATAAAGCCAGATGCATACCTTGTAAGACTTGTAAAATTCGCTTCGTATATACCAACAGATTCATCATCCTTTTGCTTTAGTTCAAGAAACTCCTTCTCCATCTTTGTTCGAAGAATACGAAGGAAGTACTTATTGAAAAATAAGTTCTTGAACTCATCCCATTCTATGGACTCAATTTCATCTCTTGGCCTTGTATTCTTGATAAGATTCCACCATTGATCAGCTTCACCATCCAAACGATATACTACTAAGATGACTTTATCATGTTTAGAACATTGAAGAACTGAAAATATATTTTCAGTGGTACTGATCCATTGTTCAGAAACAAGTGGATCAGAAGACCCAATGAAATAAGGTGGATGTTGCCTCATGAAGGACTCAATAGAATATTGTTCCCTTCTTTGCTCATTTGGAAGTCCAGAATGATTCATAGCTTGTGTAAGTATAGCAATAAGATTTTTCACTCCATCTCCCATAACATTTGTTTGTTCAGGAGGACAATCATTGCATTGTCCATTACATTGATCAACATGGTTCCTTCGGGTTCCAGCCATCGTCTAAAACCCAAAAAGAATAGCGTGAGAGGCAAAAATCACGCTAGGGAAAACAACATAATAAAGGGGGATTACCTTCAATATCTAACATCTTAGGTTACCATAATTCTAGTACTATAACCTATACTTATACTTAACCTTTGGGACATCCCTATACATACCTTAGAAATATCTATAGGGATCTCACTAAAGTTCTCTCATCCTAGTTTCCAAAGGTTGACTAAACCTTTCCTCTGATAGCAACTGTAGAGACCCTAAGCTTGACGTACATGGATATTACATTACTTTTGCAGAATACTTAGTACATAACAAAAACACACACACAAGGACCGTAATAGTTTAGTGTCTTTGGAAACTCGGAATATAATCTTCTAATCGTGGTGAAAGATCTTCAACATATCTCATAAAGATCTTCCCTTTTTTTCTTACCTAAAACCTTTCTTTATATCCTGGGGAAAATAAAACATAAAAGGGTGAGCTCAAATGCTCAGTAAGGGTAAACAAAAGAAATATCAATCACATCATATTCATAAGAACATAACATTTTAGAGATCATAATTTCATAACATGGGATAAATCATGGTAGTGAAATGTAATCACAATAATCATAACATAAAACATGAAGCTTTGTGGCATACACACATAATCATAGAGAATCATTTCTTATTAGTCAAGACTCATTTCCAAGACTATCTTAGTGGACAAAGTCCATTTCTGAACCGAGTTCATTCCTCGTTTCAGTCTTGTTTCATTGAACTGGTTTAACATGTCGTTCCAACCATATCTATCTCATGAGATATAAAATCTTTACCCAATGCATTGGAGGGAGATATAGGTCCCACCCATCTCATAATGATACCATTCTTATGTGTGCCACAAAATCAAAAATCATACATCATTGCATAACCCAGGTAATAAAAATGGGAATCTTAAACATCATGTCATCATAACATAATCCATATAAGATAAAAGGACATAATAAAAATAATTCCATCATAACATAATCAAATCAATGAAAATATAGGGATATAAACATAACCCTTTATTATCTTAGATGGAAAATAATTTTGATAAAACACTTGAACTCCATTCTTGAGGAAAATATCCTTTCTACTTCAAAAACACTTTTTCTTTCTTAACATGTCATACAATTCTAAACTAAAAGAAGTTGATTAAAAATAAACTTGAAAAATTGTAAAGGAATCTTCTTGGAAATAATGTTTTAAAAATCCATTCATGCCGTATAAGTTAAAAAAACATTCTTCTCGTACTTTTTCCGGAAAAGTCAAAAAAGTACCTCGTAACGTAAACAAAAGAAAGATTCCTTACATACCATGTAGTAAAAGTCAAAAATGGGTAAAAATGACTTTAAACATACATGAAAACACTTTTATAAAACATGTACATGGATAATAGAAATAACCCTAGTAAATACTTACGAATAAGCAATCTCGGATAAAAATGAGATTTTGCAAAATTATCCCTTACCTTAGGTCTGATTTGCTTCGTAAGTGTTCGAAACTCTTGTATAATGATTTAAATAATGTTATTGACTTATTACAGAATCATACTTATTGTTATGACATCATATATGGTCATATTCTTAGCTTCTTATTAGTAATATTTCATTACTACTTGTTATTCGGGTGTTTATTACTTTTTGTTCTTATGCGTGTTTTGTCGAATAAATTCTTATTATTATCTTTAGGTTATAGATACCTCATTTCCATAATGTTTTTAGTGTACTATATATCATATTTATTCATTCAATTCATTTATATAATCATTATGAAATTAAGATCATGTAGAACGAATCGCATCACATCGTGGAGACGGTATTCCGTACGTACGCACGAGCGATGATATCGTTCCCATGATCGTGGAATTGTATTGGAGTGTATGTATACTATTTCAGAATCAATAACACTTTACAATAATCATATATAGTTATTTATTTGCACCATTATACCCATCAAAGTAATGTGGTGATGGAAAATAGATTACACCACGGCGTGGAGACGGTATTCCGTACGTACGCACGCGTGGTGATTTCGTTTTCCGTAGGATGGATAGATGGTGAAATAGGTTTGTTTCATACTTATAATAACATACCAGTATATGATTTATACTGATGTTATTACTTTATAATTAAACAACTAAAGAATAAGAAGTGGAAGAAGAAATAAAGTTGAAAGAATCGGTAACGGACATTACCTCTTCTTTGAAGCGCCTCTTTGAGACCTCCTCTTAGGGCACTAAAATTGGTCTTTGAAGAAGACCAGGACCTCTAGGATGTTTCTAGGGAAGTGGATAATAGAATTTGGCATGGTTTGGCCGAGATTTAAGGCTCAAAGTGGTGTGAGGAAGAGAGGGAGGAGGTGCCCTTTTATAAGGGAGGAGAGGGGAACCTTTGGAAAAACTAAAAATATTATTTTATTATAAAGTCATATTCAGTTTTTAATAGCTCCAAATTGATTTATTTCGAAGCTAAGGTGGGGATGGGTCGAAATCCTCTCATCCAATAGAATTTAGACAAGTTTAGGTTTCTATTTTAACCTTATCATTTAGATTTAACTTTAAGTTAAATAATTTTACTTTTACCGTGTCTTCTTGTTTTCTTACACTATAAGGTTAATAAACTTACTATAACAATACAAACGAACCCCAAGTTGTTTATTATTAGTATATATAACCTTATCTAAGTCATTTGGACGAACCTTATATTTTTAGGAATAAAATAACAATTAATAATATAATATTTTTTTTAAAAACTATTTTATGTCAATTTTGACACTATTTGGTAATTGATTTTTGTGAAAATCCTAACAGAATGATTAGTTCGAAAAAAGTTAACTAAATAAATAATAACATGTCATATTAACATATAAAATTATTGTAATTCATAAAAAGTCTCAAATTACATTTATTTTGGTATTTATAACATCAATTATGTCAATATTTCATTAAATAGATAATTACTGCATCATCATTATGTCATAAATAAATTAAATTATTTAATGTCTAAAAATTACAAATAAAATATCATTATCTAGGAAATCTTTTTATATTTCTAATGAATATTTATAGTCAAATTTATCTTATGTATAACCCTATATTAAAAATTATTCAGTTATTAAACTTTGATTTTAACTATTTTAACCCTTCTTTAAATAAATTAATATTAAATGTCCTAATCTAATCCAAGTGGGCCTAAATGGTCATATTTTAGTCCTAAGGTTGTTTTTGGTTGAATTACACTTATCCAATAGAATTAGGACATGTGTTAGGGTAATAATAATATCATTTTTACCTTTAATTACCCTATTTACTTTTAACCGTGGTAAAAAAATGTAAAAAGTTATTATTCACCAAAAATTATTTTCATCTCATTGAACCACATTTTACTTACTGACATCAACCGTGTCTCTCGGATTTTTGAGTTTCTATTCACAAAAGTGGTAAAATTAAGTTTTATGTAAATTTGCAAATTCTCCTAGGAGGTGGGTAAAAGACGGTCAAAAGTTCAATAAAATTTTTATATATCTAAAATTATTATAAAATGACTCCAATGAATTACATTGAACTTATATAGGTATTATGTATCAATTTTTAACTAAAATAAATTTAAATAAAATAAATAATTATTCAAATAAAAAGATAGTTTTTAAAATAGTAACCCAGTGTTTTCACTATTCATCAAAAATTGAAAGTTTTCAGAAAAATACCAAAATTTCACCCTAGGATAATTTCGATATTCTGAATCCAAAAATGAAGTCCATTTTCAAAAATAAAATTTATAAAATTTCAAAAAGTGGGTATTACTATTCATAACGGCTAGTTTTAATAATATTTTAATAGCATATCGTTGTTTAGCGAAACTCGGTATTGTGTACAACATACGCTATCGTGGAAGGTCGCGCTTGCGTGTAATGCAAGACAAGTTAGGGATGCGTGTTGTGCAAGCTCCTTTTGGTGTAGCGTACAACACAAGACATTAATGAAATTAAAAAGAATATTTTTCGTAAAATATTGGGGTGTTACAGGAAAACACTATATTGTTTGTTTTTGACACTTTAAATAACCAAACCCATATTCTCAAGGCAATAAATTCCAATAATAAGATTATTCTTCAAGAATCAAGTTCTTGTACTAAACCCACTAAGGGGACATGTGTATCCATTGATGAAGGGACTATATTTGCATCACTAGATAACCACCCACCTTAAGATAAAACACCATGGTTCAATTGATTTAAATTATTCTAATAATTTATATAATAAAATCAATATAAGTTTTTGTTAACACTTTAAACAACCAAACCTATTTCATTATAAAATCTAATCACATAAATTCATGCATATTTCATGTGAGTCTTACATGAAAAATTTGGTTCTTGTACATGGTCCGCTTTCAAATAGGACAATATCCAAAATACATAAATAACATCTCTGATAAACACATCATATTCAATAAATATCTCATCCATAACAACACACAATAAAAACAAAAATCCTATTCCCCTGGTAACTAATAATTCCCACAATAAATGTGTTCACGACTCACTAGTATGAGGCCTATCATAAGATCATACACATTCATAGAACGCATGTCTATCATCTCCTCAAATCATAAAACAAAATAAACTCTGATACCAATTTTTAAAGATCCAACCCTAGTTCAGTTATCAGTGTCGGTGTTGAGACCACCATAAGACCTCATGTGCATCTCCCCAAACACTAGAGGCCATCTACTTGAAGAAAGGGACTAATTAATATAATGGGGAGAATATGTACTTGAATTAGAGTAATACCATAGTGGAAATAACCAAAACATCCACATCATAAACATCATAGTATGCATAATAAATAAACACAATATTATTGAAAAAAAATTGTGTGGAAGAATACAATCATACATACACTAATCACACATTGAACTGATCCCAAATAAAAAAATGCAAAAAATAAAATAAAATTAATGAATATAGTCCCTACTTCCATCCCTACTTTTCACACTCCCTATCTCTAATACCCATTAAGATGCACCAGCCGAATCTACTACACATCCTATTATTTGAATTTAAATTACACATAATATATGCATATGCACCAAGGTTTTGGTGCAAGATGTGATAAATACATCTCAACAGGGTTTCGCCATGTGCCTTTATTATATGAAATCACATGGGTGTATGCACATGGAATAAAATAAACATGTCACACATGAAACTTGGATGTCGTGTACTTACCAATACACCATGAATCCTTGAACATCAAGTCACCATGTGTTAATCAAGATACCACAACACCTAATAATACTTGATTCAGTGCCATGATGGAATCCACATCATCATCTCATCATCTTGTTCCACCATACCAATGCCCAACATGTACTCAAAGACTCAGGGTATGAATTTTATAAACCTTGACCTAATACCCATAGACACTAGGAATAGTCATACATCTATATCCCAACCCAATACCCCATCACTTGAGTCATGGTCTATCAGTGGAATCACACTTCATCCCCCAACCCTACCCCTAGGGTTTTCCTTAATCCAATCCTACTCGTGAAATAGTCCAATTCATGCACACCAACCCAAGCCATTCATGGATAGGTAATCGACCAAATATTTTAAAAAAGATGAAAAATCATCACACCATCCCATCCCTACATATTTTAGGGAGGTCACATCACATCGAACCATCCCCATAGGCTCTAGGGAAGTCCAAGCACATCGACCCATTCCCATATACTTTGGAGTTGTTACAAGAACACCGAACCATACTCAAAGACTATAGATAGGTCCATCAAGCAAGATGAACCATCCTCACAGACTCTAGGGAGGTCTATCAAGCACATAAAAACACACATTCCCCTCAACCCATCATATAATTCTTTGGATAATCCCATAGTGTTGGTCTCTTGAGAGCTAGCCCCTATCCAAACACATCTCAACCTTCCCATAAGAGTGTTATCTGGGATCTATAGACCCAATAGGATCTCTGTTGAACGATACCATCTCCCACACATTATAACATCCTCAATTTTTAAATTAGATTAAAATCCCACTTTTCCTAATAAATTACAATTATTTTTCTATGAAAATTTAAATTTTCAATACATGTGTTTATTATAGATTTAAGAAAGGATAAAAGTCATGTTTAACACTTTTATAATATTCTATGGAATATTTATAGAGTTAGGCACTGAGTTATCATGGTATTTCAAGGTCAGTAGAGCCTCGACATTTTTAGAATAAAAATATTAAATATAAATTATTCTTATGTGTGAGTTTTTTAAAAAAGAAATATCTTCCAGAAGGTGTCTCCTATGAGAAATATGATACCACCATTAGGTTTGGGATGAGGGGTTCACAACAGACTTGATATAAAATTTGTGCATGTTTGGCCTTTAGTCAAATCACATGCGAGGATAATTTATTTAATATTTTTCCAAAAATAATGGAATATCTCCCAAAATGTGTTTCCAATAAAAAATCCAAAACCATAGTTAGGTTTGGAATACGAGTTTTACCTTAGGTGTGACATAAGTTTTGTGCACATTGGGTGTTTGGTAACATCACACATAAGGGTAATAATAATTGGTATATAAATATTATATTTATAAGCTATAAATTTATTATTATTATTATTATTATTATTATGATTTGTGTTGAAGAAAAAAATAAAACTATACATTTTCAATTTATAATTGTGTTATTGGTCGGGTAAATATTTTTAGTGGAGGTCGATGTAATTAATGTGATATTATTAATTATTCCAATTAAATGAAAATGTGTGGTTAATATTAATTTATTAACTATTTAATGGTAGTTATTTTTAAAATGTTAATGGTGACATTAATTTGATATATTTAATAATAAAAAAATATTATTGTTGTTGTTATTAATATTATTATGTGGAAAAAATAATATTGGTGTATATATATATAATTTGTATATATGGGTTAATATATATATAAATATATCCATGTGAAAACACACACACACACACATATATATGTGTGTGGGTATATGTATTTTTATATAAAAGGTATATATATTTAGATATATGGATGTCCTTTTTTTATATTTATTCAATGGATAATTAAATGTGACTAAGTGAGAAAATTTGAAAAATGTTTATATGGTGGGATGATGGGCACAATGAATGTTTTAAGGTGGTAATAGAAATAAAAGGTTTAATAAAAGAAATAGTAAAATAATAATAAAAATAACAACAAATAAAATTAAATAATTTTTTTATGTAAGGCACTGAGGGGGGGTGAACAACCTATAAGATATTAGAACCCCATTTCTTACACCCACATATATCCCTCTATACCCCTCCTCTATTTCTTTTTATTTTATTTTCATTATTTATTCCAAACTTCTATATTAAATATCTTTTCTGATATTGATCATATTGACGCTTTGTTAGCGTCGTTGGATCCTTCATGATAAGAATAATTCTAAACATATTTTTATACAAAATAAATGAGGTTTCAGTGGTGTAGTTAAACTCAGACATCAACCCTCACCGTCAGTCATCGTTGCACCTAAGTTAGGAATTACTTGACATTATCACATGATTTATATAGGTTATTGGCATGATTTTTGGTGTGAATGTGTAACCAAGTGTGAAAACTATGGGTAGTAACTCCATGAAATTAGTGCGTGATTTATATAATTTATTTCCATTATTATTGTCCTGCGTGTGTAGCTCAGTCTGAAATCTATGTGTAAGAATTCCATAACATTAGAAAATCATTTATATAGGTTATTGGCATGAGTTGTTCATGTGTAGCCTAGTGTAAAACCTATGTGTATGAATCCCTTGATTTTTAAAGAATATTTTATTGTGGTTAAATGGAATTATTGTTTGGCGTGCATGCATAGACCATGAGACCGATGTTTGATTCTTGATCATAAGAGGTATGTGTGTGTGTATCCTTTAATTCATGGTTGTGTTGTTAGAATATGGATTATGATAACTATGTTTATAGTACTACTTGACTTGATGTAATATTGATATGTCATTTTCACTATATGTATTGTATATGATTTATTCTTGTCCATTGTAGTTGAGCATGTAGGTTTGGCCTATTAGTCTTTATGTGAGATATGGCACATGTTTGGTTGACACAGACGACATGTGAGACATTGAACATGCGTGGGACTATCCTATGAGTAGAATATGCCATAAATTTAGTCACCATATACATTTGGTCTATTCCTGTCACTGGGATGTGTTGCATACTTTTGGTCTATCCTAAAAGAGGGATGTGTTTGACATTGGTCAACATGTGGGATTTGATGCATGCTTTTGGACTATCCATTGAGGGGGGATATGATTGAAATTGGTTGGTATGTAATTGGGATATCCTAGCTGGCGAGAATGTGTTGTACATGATTTTGGGATATTCCATAGAGGGAATGTGTCAGTTTGGTTATCGAAGTTTATCCTATATTGTGTTAAAGCAGGAATGTTTCTCCCAGCATGGCGTCAACGTAGATAGAGTCAGTCCCCAAGGACCTGACATGTGTTTGGTACTTATGTGATATATTGTTGTTATATAGCCCGAATGGCCCGAAGGCCTTCTTTTTATTTTATTATAGATAATCCCCCTTTTTAAGGGTTGAAGGGGAACCCGTACATGACCCGTAGGCCCAAGGTACAAGGCCCGACATGACCCGTAATACATGACCCGAAGGCCCAAAGGCATACCATGCCCAATACATGACCCGTAGGCCCAGCCCACTAGAACTGCCCCTCCCCAGCTTCTGCATCATTGATTGCCTTTAGCTCCCCACCTGCATTGCTGATCGGCTAGCATTGCCCCGTACAAAACTGCACGGTGCCTGGTCCCGATGGCGGTTGTCATACCCTCTCATTTTTCCAATCCGGTTAGCTCTGCTTCTGGTGACTGCTACTGGTGCTCTGATCCTCATCTGGGGCCTGCTTTGTGTGAACTGGGATATTTCATGGTCTTCAATGGCCCGAAGGCCCTGTGGCCCGAAGGCCTTTTGATGGCCCGGAGACCCGTAGGCCCAAACTGGTGGCCCGAAAACCCAAATCAGGTGAATAGTCCGGCTGCTGCAATACCAAACAGTGTCTGCTACAGTGTCTGCTACAGTACTGCTGCAGTAACCCGTAAATTCACCTCCGCCTGGTTTTGAACCTGGGTCTCTTGGATGCCAAGCAGGAGCCCTTACCACTCGGGTACGGGCTCGTTGGCTATATTGTTGTTATATATGAAACTTGTTTATGTTCAGGGAATAAACATTTATATTTTATGAACTGATGTTAAGGGCTATTGTTGGTGTCCTACTGAGTCATGTACTCATACCTTACTTAGGAATTTCAGTGCACTTTTAGACTTCTGAAAAGAGACATAGAAAAGGGAAAAGGACTTATGGTGGATGGTTGTGTAGGTGAATTTGGAGGATGCGGTTGTTGCAGGATAGTGTTCGGGTGAGACTTCTACTCCTGACTTTATTTAATAGCTTTACCTATACCTAGGATCCTTGTTTTGTTTTGGTTATTATATCATTTATGTCATCTTTAGTTTTTTTACATGTAATCTAATTATTTATTTTAATTATACATTGATGTTATTATTTATTGGTCCCATGAAATGATTATGAGGATATAGTCTCCTCATGGTTCTACTCGAGACCCTCGCTACTAGTTGTCACCCTTTGGTGTATGTGGAGTCCCACCTAAGGTCATGTGGAATTCGAGAGCAGGCCTGGTGGTTTAGGTTGGGATGTTACAAAATGGTATCATAGCATCATGATTCACTTGTTATTTTTTTACATTTATTTAGGGTAGTATAGATTGGAGTTTGGATGGTTGGGACTTGGGCAGGGGAACTATGTCAGTGTTTGATCAGTACTGAATATTGGACCACCAAGTTTCTATAAAATCGGAAAATTATGTTTTACTATTACCATTGATTAAATTCACCTTCGGTGATTCAAATGATGTTGATATGTGATTTATGGGTTTTGGTGTGTGTTCATGAATCATGGTAGACGCCTAGGTTCACATGTCATATATGCCAGTTTCTTTCCTTAAATAGATCCCTAAAAATTAAATGCCTTTTGAAATTATGATATGTGCCTTGGTTCATTATTTCTATCATTATTTTATTTGATAATGTTGTATTCTATGATTGAGTGTTTATATGTGGTTATGACTAACGTGCAGATGTTGGTAATATGGACTTAATCCTTGAATATGTGGTAAGTAATTTGTGTGTTCCTTTCAATGATCTAGAATGGAATTAGAATGTTTTGATTGCAGATAAATATGATGGAATTGAAAATGTTATAATTAAAAATTTCTTTATAAAAAAATTTCAACAAGTGAACTCTTATGGGGGGCGGTGGTTCCATGATCATAAGTGCTTCTTAAGGATTAGAATAATTATAGCAGGGATAATAATAAAATCCTCAATTTTTAAATGATATTAAAAAACCCATTTTTTTTAATAAATTACAAGTATTTTGGTGTGAAAATTTATTTTTTCAGTAATTAAGTTTATTATGGATTTATGAAAGGATAAAAGACATGTTTAACACTTGAATATTTTATGAAATATTTTTGGAGTTAGGAACTGAGTTAGCATGGGATTTTTAGGTCTATAGAGAAAAAATGTTGTTAGAATAAAAATAAAAATAATATATTATTAACGCACATGTGTTTTTTTACAAAAAATGAATTATCTTCCAAACAGTGTCTCATATGAGAAATACGAGACCACCGTGAGGTCCAGGATGAATGGTTTACATTAGAAGAGACATAAAATTTATGCACGTCAGGCGTTTAGTCAAATCACATGTGTGGATAATTTATTAATATATTTTAAAAAATAATAGACTATCTCCCAAATGGTGATTACATTTGAAAATATGGGATGACTGTTAGGTTTGGAATATAGGTTTTACCCTAGTAATGATGTATGTTTTGTACGCATTAGGTGTTTGGTATCATCACATGCAAGATTAATAATAATTGGTATATAAATATTATATTTGGCAGTTATAAATAATAATAATAATAATATATTTATTATTATTATTATTATTTTTGTCGAATACAAAAATTAAACTATACATGTGCAATTAATAATTGTGTTATCTGTTGAGTAAATATTTTTAGTGGCAATTAATTAATGTTGTATTGATTATTAGACCAATTAAATGAAAATATTCGGTTAATATTAATTTATTAACTATTTAATGGTTGTTGTTTTAAAAATGTTAATGGTGAAATTAATGTGAAATTTTTATTATTTTTTATTATTTTAATAAAATTATATTGGTGTATATATATAATGTGTATATATGGGTTTATATATATATATATGAATATGAATATATATATATAGGTATATATATATATATATATTTATATAAAAGGTACATATATTTAGATATATTGATGAACTTTTTTTATATATTTATTCAACGGATGGTCAAATATGATTAAATAAGAAAATTTGAAAAATGAGTATATGGTGGGATGATGGACGAAACACGTTTTAAGGTGGGAAGGTAAGAGGTGTAATAAAACAAATAATGAATTAATAATAAAAATAATAATAAATGAAATTAAATATAAATTTTTATATATAAATCATTAAAGTGAGGTGGGAGTTTGGTGCGCAACCGAAAGAATATTGGAACCCCATTTCTCACACCCACCTATATCCCTCTCACCCCTCTCCTTTATTTGGGATAATCTATTTTTTTTTTGTATTTTCAAATAACACTTTTAAAGACTAAGTGTGAACCCTAACAACTTCACTCAATAAAAACAATTAAAAGGAAAAACAATTAAAAGGAAACACATCTTAGAAAAAGACTACCAGAAACACCCCTCCCCAACGATTCTGTCATTATGTCAAGCCTTCACCATCACATGACCGCTCGACTAGTTGTCATGTGCAAGGTTGCACGGGCCTGGTACTGATTGAAAAAGCGACACCCTCTCATTCTTCCAAATCTGGATGACCAAGCTATGGTGAATGTTTCTTGCTCTAGAACCTCATCTGAAGCATATCCTTGTATCTTGTCTAGGAGCTTTCACATACCAAAATCACAAAATCATCAAAGACCAATCATGCTGATGCAAACCATGAAGAGTCGTGCATAGGCAAGCTTTAAATTCAAAATTCAAAATTAGGACGGCTATTTTCATCCTCGAGCCACACATCAACCTCATCAAAACCTTCAAGACATTGAAGAACATCACTAGGATCTAATAGAGACGGAGCAACCACAAGAGGCCAACAGTTGCTCGCCCTCACATCTCAAAGCACCATAAAGACCACCACTCAAATCCTCCTCGGAAAGAGTGGCGAAATTCTGAAGCTCTCGACGGAGCTCCCAAAAATTCAAAATACAAATTACAAATCACAAGGAGGACACAACATGTCATGGCTTCTAGAACACCCTACCACTCACATAAGCACATCCCAAAACCTCTTTGAAAACCATCTCACCCAACTGACCTAGAAAGAAGCAATAGACCTAGAAGCCATAGCAACATAAGAGTGGAAATGACCTCCACAACGAGCCATGATGAATCCAGTACCATCAACCCCAATGAAAAAAACATCATGAAACCAGCCCTTCAAACGGTAAGTAAAACACCTGCGATCAGCATTGAAGCTTGAAATGCAGACCTCAAATCCACCAACATAAAATCCAGGATCCAGCCACAACTTCATTCGAGAAACATTATCCAAAATCACACCAAAAACAGCCGTTGCTAGTGAGAAAATGGAACCATAGCAGGGAGCAAAGACAAACAAACCTCCAACCCGGCAGGCACGAACACACATAAGTCTGTCTCAGCAGGAACAAGATGCAAGCAAAAGCCTTCAAAATTCCACGAATACTCCCATTCCAGCAGCAACCACGACCAAAAATGCAGATAAAAATGAGATCCAATTCCAACAAAGGCACATCTTCATGAATCATGACCTCCAGCAGGTTTAGAAACGAAAAAAACCTGGAAAGACGACACCCCCATCTCCATGCGAGCTCGAATCTTCTCAGAACTGCCCTTCAGCAACTCTTTGGAATCACCGACCTAAGATTGAGAAAGCTCGATTGGATAAATATATTCATCAAGAGGCAAGACCAAAGGCGCCCTCATCTTTGCGAAATGAACCACCGTTGACCATCGGAGATGAGTCGTTCCGCCAAGACCGCCATCGATGAGACCCCATCCAGATCTCCAGAGATCCCCCGCCACTAGACCCGTGACTTCGATGTCCGGGAGCCGCCGTCGCACCGAGATCCGAATCCACAGGGCCGCCAAGGATGGATGAAACCCTAGGAGAGCTAGGGAGCTCTCATCTAAAGCCGAGATCCCCCCGAAAGATCTATGAACACCTCTCTCCTTTATTTATTTTTATTTTATTTTCATTATTTATTGAAAAATTCTATCTTTGATATCTTCTATGATATTGATCAAATTGATGCGCTTCCAGTGTCATTGGGTTCATCTGAAAAAGAATAATTTTTAACATATTTTTTTTAAAAAAGCAATGAGGTTTCTATGGTGAAACATTCATCGTTAAATTCTTTTTATAGGTTATTGGCTTGATTTTTGGAGTTCATGTGTAACCTAGTGTAAAACCTATGTATAGGCATTCCTTAACATTAGTACATGCTCTATATAGGTTATTTCTACGACTATTGGCACGTGTGTAGCCTAAAATAAAAGATATGAGTTGGAATTCCTTGACATTAGTGCATGATTTATATAGGTTATTGGAATGAGTTGTTTGTGTGTAGCCCATTATAAAAACTATGTATAGTAAGAACTTTATTTTTAAATCGTATTATATTATGGGTGATTAGAATTACTATTTCGCGTGCGTACGTAGATCGTGTGACCGATTTTTGATTTTTGATCACATGAGGTGTGTGTATAGACTTTGATCTTTTATTTTTTTGTTTGCATATAGTTTATGATGAATGTGTTTATGGTACTTCTTGACTTGATGTGATATTGATTTTTTTTTGCACTATATGGATTGTATATGTTGTTTTCTTGTGTATTGTAGTTGAGCATGTAGATTTGGCCTATTGGTCGCCATGTGAGATATGACACATGTTTAGTTGACATGGATGATATATGAGACATGGAACATGCATGAGACTATACTTAGAGTGGAATATGATAGACATTTAGTCAACATGTACATTCAGTCTATTCCAATCGGTGGGATGTGTCACATACTTTTGGGATATCCTCCAAGAGGGATGTGTTTGACATTGGTCATCATGTGGGATTTGATGCATGCTTCTAGATTATCCATCAAGGGGAGATACACTTGACATTATTCAGTATGTATATGGGAAATCCCAACTGAATGAAATTTGTCAGACATACTTTTAGGGTATTTCATAGAGGGGATGATTCCGGATGGTTACCGAAGTTCATCCGAAATTGTTTTGAAGCAGGTATATTTTCCTGGTGTGGTGTTGAAAGATGTAGATTTGGTCCCTGAGGACCCAACATGTATTTATTAGTTTTTTATATATTTTTTATATATGTACCTTTTTTATGTTCATGAAATACACTTGTATATTTTATGAACTCATGTTGAGGGCTGTTGGTGGTTTCCAACCGAGTCATGTACTCACACCCTAGTCAGGCATTTTGGCGGGCTTGTAAAATTTATGACCAGAGACCCAATTAAGGGAAAAGGATCTGTGGTGTATGGTTGAGTAGGTGGATATGGAGGATTCGGTCATTATTGGAAAGCATTTGGGAGGGATTTCTACTGGTTCCTTTATTTACTAGCTTTACCTGTACCTGAGATACTTGTTTTGTTTCAGTTATTATATCATGAATTTCATCTACAATTTTTTTTCATGTACTCTAATTATTTATTTTATTTATACATTAATGTTATTATTTATCAGTCCCATGAAATGGTACGAAGGGTGTAGTCTCGCCATGGTTCCACTTGATACCTTCACTGCTATTCAGTAGCCTTTGGCATATGGGGAGGTGCACCTGTGGTCACGTGTAATTCTGGATCGGACCCAGTGGTGCGGTTGGGATGTTACACACATCACCAAACAATGTCATTACTTCTTGAAGGCTATTGTAACATATAACTCAAGGTTCAGTTCAACCTCATAAAGGAATCTCATCAATACTAGTCCAGCTACCATAGGACCATCCCAATCCATTCTACTCCAATCCCCCTTGGGAACATCGGTGCCATGGTTTGAACAATTCCAACCACCCACAACTGGGTCCCCTTTCACAACTTATTAGGGAGATCTATCAACCCCAAAAATAGATGAAACCCATCTCCATCACACCTCATCAAGCTCCAGAGGACTCTTCTAGCTCATAACACTATTCAAGTCTTAGACAACCCTCTAGAGGGTGTCACTCCTCATGGTTGAGAAGTATGACCATACAACTTGTTATCACTAAGACTAATACTCTAGCATATAATATATTTAATTTTGGAAAACTTTTCCTAGGTTACCCATGTATCATATGAAATTTTGGGACCACCTTAGTTATCATTTCAGGCCAAAAATCACTCTCACTAGGGAGATTTAGTGGTTGTGTGATTATAACCAAGTCACTAAAGAGAACATAACCTAAACATAAGATACCCAACATCTTCCAATCTCTTTCTCCCTGTCACCCCCAGTCCCTATCCACTCTACCCGAACCCATGAAATAAGAATGCAAAAATAAACTCATATATAAACATGTATATAATCTTGTATTAAAGGGATCACCTACCTCTGTTAAGGATTTATCACCCAGTCCAAGCTCTACATCAACTCCTCCAAGTCCATAAATGCCTCATCCAAGCTTGTACCGCTACCTGAGCTCATTCTTCAAATCATGCATCATAAATAATTAATTACAAACAATTAAAATTAAATATAAAATTTAAAAAAGTGAGGAATAATTGATTGAATACTCATAGGGAAATGTCTTCACACTAAAACCTTAACAACCATACATAGAAGGCTCCTGGCATACCTTTGAGACCATCCTGGGTAAAAGACCTATCATATGACACCTAAACAACCATAAATTTCACCCTATTTTTCCAAAAAACTCTAATAAAAATTGAGAAGCAGTTTACCTACACCAAAATGACAATGGAAAGTTTAAAAAAAATCACCTTCAGTTATTCTATTTACTCCACACATGAAATTCCATTTTATTTCATCTGATTCCAAAATTCTACAATTGAGTCCATGCCAAACCCTATCCCAAATTGAGTGAAAATCAGGGATATGAATGAGAAACAAAAATAAATAAAATAAGAAGAATGAGACTTAATAAAAATCGCCATAACATGACACCAAAAACACCCCAATAAAAAGGAGAGGAAGATAGGGGATTTCTGGGAAAATTAGGCTTTTCATGTGTGTTTTGTTGGCTAAAAGGAAGGGGGACCCATTTTTTTATTAAAAAAAACTATTGACTCCCAATTCATAGTGTGAACCCATTGTTCACCCATGAACCGGTTATGGTAGAGGGGTAGTCCCTTGGTCTCAAAGTTTCACTATGTGAACCAGGAGATCACAACATGAATAGGCTACTGCAGTAGTAATTCTATAGTAGCCCAACCACCCAACCATTCTCCTCCATTCTTCCAAATGATTATGCTTAAAAAAAATTAAACCCCATCCAAAACACTGTTTTAGGAAGTTTAAACTCTCAGAACCTCATTATAAGTCTTGTTTCTCAAAAGTAACTATCCACCAATCAAAAATTTAAACTTCCTTTAATTCATAATGACTTGAAAATCCATGGGGCGTTACATTATGGGTCTAGTTTTTGTTCCAATTGTTAAGACTGTATGTGTTTGAGAGTCCATATAGTAAATAATGGGTTAAATAGGATATGATATGATTTATAATAACACATTTTTTTTATTTTTTATTAATTTTAAAATAAATAAATAAAATAAATAAAACAAATAAAATAAATAAAAAAATAAAAAAAATAAATAAATTAATGGGGTGTTTGGTTTGATTAAAGTTGTTTCTTAATTTATGAATTAAGATCAATGCATTAGTTATATATATATATATGTGTGTGTGTGTATGTGTGGGCATGTGTGTGTGTGAATTTGTTATTTTTTATATAATTATAATTAAAAAACCTCTATGTAAGGCAAGTTATACAACCCCCATTTTGGATTTCTAGTCAAATCTTTCCCAATGGGGGTTGAAATTATTTAAATAAAAAAATAATTTTAAAAATGATTTTATTAAAAAAATAATTTCCTGGGCATGGATTAAGGTAGGAACCACCGCCTTATTTTAATATATACATAATATATATATATATATATATATATTATAATAAAATCAAAAAATATTCCTAGAATTGAGAAATAAATTTTTGGAGTTATTTAAGATGACTTGAGGATCATAAGTGGATCTAGAAAGAAATTAAAATTGAAATATTAATTAAAAATATCTAATGAATATTAATATATATTTTAAGGTTTTAATCATTTAAATATTTATTACATTGTGAGTGACCATGTGCTGGACCGACTTTTGTATGTTTGGATTAATTTAATTTAATTTAATTTAATTATTCCATTTTGTTAATTTTTAATAATAATTATTAAATTAGTATTATTGATTTACACATCATCTCTCCAACTTAAATGGTATAAGGGAATGAGTTTCCATATTTAATTATTAAATATAATTTCTTTTAACTAAATTCCCCTCACTTGTGTGTGAGTATATAGTTTTAAATATGAAGATTACCTGATGAGGTGGTTCAGGCGACAAATGAAATATTAATCTAAACAAATGAGATGCATAGGAAAATATGAGATACTAAAAATCAAGTGGATCCATATATAAGAAGTTACTACCACTAAGGTCTAGGTTGGTTTGTTATCGCTCGATTAACCAACTAATGGAATAAATATCACGATCAGTGATGTTTATTTTTCTTTTAATGGTCAATTATTTTATGATATTATGATCACATACATAGTTAGGATAATTAATAATAATAATTATATAATATAGAAAATATATGGAATGAATTATTTTATGTGTGTGGTTAAATTTTTATGAAAGGCGATGACATAGAATAATTAATAAGAATACTAGATAAAACTGGATTTCATTCATGAATATAATAAAATTCAAGTGATTTATTTTATCAGTAATTGTTGTTAATTATGCAAGTTATTGTATAAGATAATTAAAAATTATAAAAAGATAAAATTAAATATCTTATAAAAGTATATTATAAAATAGCCCCTCAAATAAAATATTAATTAATCACCCATATTTCATTACTTGAGTTAGAATAAAACCATTAGTCAAAGTACTTGTTTGGATCTCAACATGTGGATTTAATTTATCAAGGAGTTATTATATGGGTTTTGGGTCTACTTAACCACCTTACATCAAGGGTTTTTGTCTTAGAATGATTGGTGTAATTTGGAGGTTTGTGTTGAAAAATACAAGAATATTTTTTTGGATTAAGAGTATGTTAGAATAAAAAATAATTCATTCCATACAATTTATCATATAATTCATAATGTGATCCTCACTCTGACAATGCAAGTTGAGTTTGAGTAGAAAATTATGTCCATGCTATAAGGAGTAGAAAATGGGATTTCCAGGTTACACAAGACTATTCACACACCAGGGGAAGAATATTGGCTATAAAAATTTCTAAGATTAGTGACTTTTTTGTGAGAACCTTCCTCTAAGAGTAGGCCACACATTTTACTAAATGCTAGAAAAAGGGTTTCTATGCCTTAAAACATAGTTTTAGGGTCTTACAAGAATTTTTTACCCTAAAAAAACATCTTTCTAGGGTGTTTAAAAGATATACATGGGTTAATTTCACTTTTCAAGATTCAATTTGACTATTATCTGAGCCCAAATAGACTTATAGATTAAAATTTACATACATTTGAAGTCAAATGAAATTTAAGTCCCCTTCACCCAGGTCCATTCTACCAAGTCTCCTCTGGTTACTCAGCCTATATCTCCCAACTCTCTTCTTTCCATGTAGTCTACTTTTCCTAGGTCACTCGTGTGCTCCTCCTCTCCAGCAAAGCTCTTACTTTCCTAGGTCCCCACTATAACCTATAAATAGACCCCCTCACCTATGATTTTATGAAGAGAGACACCTATGCAGGCAGAATTATGAGAGAGGAGAGTACTTCCTTTTCCCTAACTTTTATGAATTCTCCACTATGGTAGACTACTATTAAAGAGACCCTTAACCTACGAGACTATCCTTTGAGGGCCCTTCACTTGGGTGACCATCCACCTAGGACCCTTTATCTTGGTGACCATTTTCACATGGGCCTTCACCTAGGTGACCATCCACTAAGGGCCCTTTACTGAGGTGACAATCCACTAGGGGCCCTTCACCTGGGTGAAAAGTTTACTTGGGAACATCATATGGGTGATCATCCACTCAGAAACCTTTACCTGGACATCTATATTCTCTAGTCCCTTTACATGGATGACCATCCACCTAAGACCCTTCACTTGGGTGACTATCAGCCAAGGGCCATTCATTTGAATGACCATCCAACTAGGGATCTTCACTTGGGTGATCATCTACCCATGGTCCTTCACTTAGGTGACCATGCACCTAGGTATATTCACCCAGATGACCATGCACCCAAGGACCTTCACCAGGGTGACCTTTCACTAAGGTACCTTCACCAGGGCAACCACCTACCCAGATCCCTTCACCTGAGAAACCATCCACCTAGGTACCTTCACCTGGGTGACCATCCACCCAAGGCCCTTCACCTAGATTACCATCCACCCAAGGCCCTTCAACTAGGTGACTATCCACCTGAGTCCCCCCACTAGGGTGATACTTTACCCAAACCTCTACTAGGGTGAAACATTAGTTCACATAGGTTCCATACAATTCAATCCTTCACCCATCCCTTTAATATGGAAAACCATGGAAAAGAATCACTATCTCACCCATTACCATACTTGGGTGAAGAAATCCCATTCACCCATCCATAAACTAATGATAATTGGGGTAAAAATAGCTTATCTAAGCCCTAAACAGGGTAGAACAAATTCCCTATCCATCACTAGGTATAAGCTCTAATTTACCTATGTCCCACACCTGGTAACCAATTCATCCAAGTCTCATACATGGGAACATTTTCATGCCATATATAGTTATATTTGAGATAATACTCTAGGTTTGGGCCTACTAATATATGTAATACCCAACCTATTATATACATAGTATTATCATAAGTTTAATACCCAATTATACCTTTAAATACCTTAAGTCAGTATGCCTCATTTCAGTTTTATCATTTACCCCAAGTCGAGGTTCATTCTTATGGATTTATTATCACATTGCCACATGTTAATATATCTCTATATATATTACCTTATATTAATTTATTTTAGATTCTTATTCTTTGATTCATCATGCTCCTTGAGTCTAAAATTATATGCTCCTCTTGGATTAATCCTAAACGGGCCTCATACTAGGTGTAAGACTCAATCCTTCTTTCCCACAACTGAGTGTCTTATCAGGTTAGGTACTTCCAGGTGGAACCTATTCATAATCCCCAAAAATTTATCTTAAGTTGATATTATCCTTTTGGATTTTATAATTATCCTCAATATCATATATTCCTCATTGTTTATTTATTTACCTTGAGTTGATATATTTCTCTTGGTTATCATGTATGGGAATCCCCTATGTTTAAGCCTCAATCATTCCTTAATATATCTCAAGTATTTATATATATCTTGTTTATAATTTATGGGACTCCTCATAGGTTTAATACTTGATACATATCTTCACATTACCCACATAATACATCAGGCATCCCAGGATATCTCATGTGTAATCCCCACTTTATCTCCTATCATCTCACCTTTTACGACACATGAATCCCCTCAAAGAAACATCAGTGCATATTCAAACTTTTAAAAATAATTGTATATTTCCATTTAATGTGAGTGATATTATTCCATATCTTGTTTATCACACTGATCATGACTCACATGTGCTTAGATATCCGCAACGATCAACCCAAAAACATGATGAAAGTGCCTCTATTTTGGGATTCCTCTTTTGGTACAAGCTGTGAACATATAATCTAACTACACATCCTTTGATTCATATTCTTAGAAATATAATTTTTATTCCAATTTTATGTATGAACCCAATATCATTTACCACTTATTCATTCAACCAAACTTTTTGGGTTTTTATTCCTTTTCTCACATGATAAATAAGACGCCTTTATGAAGTTCAATCCCAACTCCAAAACACTAACCACCACCCTAGATGGAAATAAAATCTAGTGTTTCCAATTGTAATCACTAATTAAAAATGTGGAATTTATTTTAAAACATAAAAAACACCAAAGTGGTGGAATTTAATTTAAAATTAACCTTACAAAATGCAATGAGAAATAGTTTTCTTGAAAAATGCATTTGTAAGCCCAAAAATGTACTTATACCAAAATAAAGAATAAATATGATTAGAAAGTAATTAATTATATTATATATAACTAAATATTACTTAATTTATTTTTATATCAAATTAAAATGATAAAGGTATTTATTTAATTTAAAGAAAATGATAGATATATAACTAATGAATATATGAAAATATTTTATATAAAAATTACATGGGTTGATACATCATTCCCACTTTTGGGAATTTCATCCTCACAATTTTATTAACTTATTAAAAAAGTGGGAATACCTTTCTCTCATAGCATTTTCAGACTCCCATGTTGCTTCTTCAACCGAATGGGTTTTAAAAAAAAACCTTAACTTAGAGAATTGCCTTGTTTTTTAATAATTTCTACTGTTGTTCCTTGTAAGAAAGGTCCTATTACAACTGAACAACCTTAAGGATCAAAACATGAGATGAATCTGGAACATACTTTTCTAGCATGTAAACATGAAAAACATTGTGTATCTGGGATAAATTTAAAATAAATGACGCTCAGTAAGAAACTGATCCAAATTTATCTAGGATTTCATTTAGTCTAATGAACCATGGACTTATCTTATCCTTTTCACCAAAACACATAACATTTTTTCATGGAGATACTTTATGAAAAACATGATCACCTTCCTCAAAAGAGAGATCCTTCCTCGGATTATCTGCATAAAGTTTTTGCTTACTATGTGATTTCCTCATAGGTTGCTAAATTAATTTCACCTTATCAATCATTTAATCTACCAATTATGGTCCAAAAAACTTCTTTTTTCCCACTTCATTCCAAAATTCTAGAGTTTGAAACCTGTTTCCATATAATTCCTCAAATATGACATCTGTATATTGGAATGAAAACTGTTATTATAAGAAAACTATACTAAATTAAGATGCTGATCCCAAATTTCCTTGTAATCCATTAAAAAAACAAAAATAATGTCTTATGGAGTCTGAATTGTTTTCTCGATCTATTTTTCATACTGAGGATGAAATGTTGTAATAAATTTTAATTCAGTAACCAATGAATTTTGAATACCTTTACAAAAATTATATGTGAACCTGAGATCATGGTCAAATAAAATGGAGAGAGAAAATCAATTTAGCCTAACTATATCCTCGAGATACATTCAATAAAGATGATCTAAGTCACTATATCTTGAATGGGAAGGAAATTCCTAGATTTATTTATTTAGTTAACAATAAAAAATTGCATCATTACCATGATAAGTTCTTGGAAATCCCTCTATGAAATCCATTGATATATTTTCCCATTTCTACTATGGCCCTGTAAAATATTAAATCATCCCCTTTGGAAAATTTCATTCTACTTTAGCCTATTGAAAAGTAAAAAATTTCTTAGTAAATTCAGAAATATCACTTTTCAATCTATCCCACCTGTAATACTCCCGAAGGTCTCTGTACATCTCAGTGCTTCCATGATGAATGGAAAAAATGGAACAATAAGCTTCACTTAACAACTATCTCTATAGCTGGGAATCACAAAGAACATATAATCTCTTTCAAAATATCAAAAAACATTTTTTTACATTAAATTATGGAAACTTATACTTCTTAACCAATTATAAAATTTCCTATAACTCATGTTCTTCCTTCCTAGCTTGCTTAATTTTGGTCTAATAGAGAAGATCACACTCACACCTAAAAAAATGGAAGTTGCTCTATCCAAAAATTATAGGAAAAAATTCCTCAAATCATTAACCAAAGGGTCATTTTCCAAACGTAACTTGGTTAATGTAGAATTATTTTTTAACTCAAGGCATGAACAACTTTGTTTTCCATTCCCAGGTGGTAATAGATCATGAAATAATAATCATTAATCAATTCCAACCATATTATATGCCTCATGTTCAACTGTTTATGAGTGAATATATACTTCAAACTTTTATGATCAGTATATATTTCAAAATTTTCTCCATATAAATGATGCCTCTAAATTTTCAAATAAAAAACCACAATAGTTATTTCCAAATATTGTATAGAAAAATTGTTCTTATGATGTTTTAGTTATCATGAAGAATAAGAAATTACCTAATAATTATTTATTAGGACACAACTAATTCCCTTCAAAGAAGCATCACTATAGATGAAAAAATCTCCATTTTTAGAGGCAAGGGAAAAAACTAAAACATTATCCAATTTTTTAAGTTCCTAAAAAATATCATTACACACATATATCAAGATTAATTTGACTGTTTTTGAGTTAAATTAGTTAATGGTCTCGAAAACCAAGAAAAGGTTTCAAAAATCCTTCGGTAAAAAACTATTAAACAAAGAATAATATGAATCCCTATTACATTTTTAGTTCTTTAACATTATTTTGAATCTTTAGTTTTAGTAGGGTCAACTGTAATTCCATGACCCATAACAAAGGTAATTGTGCTGCGACTCTCCAAGCCAGCCTCCAATAGGCCATGAGTTGGTGACTAGTGCTGAGTAGGAATAAACTAACATGGGAGGCCTTAACCAAATTACCTATACAAATGCACACATATCCAAGCCTATACAATGATGAAATGTAAAAACAACTAAACAATCATGCATTCATACATCTAATTCCTACAAATATAGTAGAATTGGAAGTAAAAGAAAGTAAATAAGAAAAAATAAAATCCCAAAAAAATAGTATGAAAACAAGGCCAACTTAAAAGTAATACTGGGGACTGCTGTTAAAAAGCCACAGGAACACACCTCAGTCTATATAGTCTTTCTAAGCATCAGCTGGTCATGGTCTGTCTAGGACTCTATCAAAAGTTCAATCATCTTCATAAGACACGTCACATGTGGGAAAAGCCTGTGTAGTGATTAGTATAAAAATACACAACAAGACACCCTAAAATGAAAAAGCATACAAAAAAATAACTACAATCCACTCTATATAGGTATATATCTACATCACATATAATAAGAATATCCAGATATACTCAACAAAGAATCATAGTCTAAAGGTAAGTCACAACCGTAATACCGTCCTAAGATGCTATCTCAAAGGTTCCACAAATCACTTGTCCTAGAGAACACACTCTTGAGTCTTATAAAATTGATGATGTCCATTTGAGTGGTAGTAATCATTATATCTTTCCATTATAATTATACCCTAGAATTATGAATAGATATGATACACAGATTAGGATCACACCCAAGTCCATGGGGTATACCAACAAATCAATCAGAATTAACCTACTATGTAGAGGATCAACACCTATGCAGTGTTGGTCACGAAGATACCAAGAAATATACCTAGGGCACAAATATGAATATAAGATCTATCTTTGGGTATCATAAAAGAATTCCAAAAACTCTATCTAAGAAGTCATGTTTAAGGTATCATTTTACTATGTATAGGAGGTGATTCCATACTAACCCTTATGGAAATGATATGGGCAACAAACCCTAACGAAAATTTTGAAAGTTTCATTGGAAAAGGGATCCAATCCATGTTTTAAAGAGTACACAACATGTAGTAGGGGTTTATCAATGTCCCTTAGACGCCGTGTCCTGCCCTTGTAAATGGAATGTGTCCTGTATCTGTGTCACAGTACATGACATTTTTGCTACCCATGTACTCTTCTCGTGTACCGTTATATACGTATTACCATGTAAACTAAGCCATTCCATGGATATGTGGGAGTACACAACATTTCAAATGCCCATTTACTCAAGAAAATGTCTGTATACCCTATGAGGTACACACTGATCCACTAGGGAGAGGTCACATGCCATGTGACCGAGTCACGTGTCGTGTGATCAAGTCACATGCTGTGAGATTCTTAACTTTCTCCCAAAACCCTACCCACTGTTAAGAAGGTCTCACATAGCTTGTGGCTCCTAGGGACATGATGTGTAGTGCAGAAATTTCTAGAATCCCATATCTAGAATCTGAGTTCATTCCTGCACCTTGATCCTTTTATCCAACAACCTTCATGCTAGGAAAATCAATGAAACACCTAGTAAAAGCCTCATTGTTGATGAAAAATAGGTTACAGTTATAAAATATATTTATAAATCACAATTCAATACAGTTCTTTATTATGAGATTAAAAACATGAAATTGGGTATCAAAGACCATCAGATCCATCACCTCTTCCACTGTCGCACCACTGTTATGTCATGTAGATCCCATATATACAATATCATATCATTATGCCAAGAAACGAGTGAAAAATGATCGATTCATCAGGATATGTCAAACCATGATCCAAATGAAGAATTCCCATTATGAATAAGGAATCAAGGGAGAAAATAACAAGAACAACCAAGAGGAACAAACCTTGGTCGATGTTCATGTAGACCTCAACTCGTTTCCATTAGAATGACATATTAATAGATAATAATTAAATCATGAAGAGATTCTCCCAAATCTCCAATAATCTAACCCATCCTACAATACTCACGATATGAAGACCAATCTATTGGTTGATTGATCTATGTTCATCATAAAAACAAAAACTGGGAAAGTAAACCAAAGTAAACAATTTCCTACCTTGATTATGATCAATCACTAATAAAGAACGGAGCTCCTCTATAATCATTGGAAATATCCTTCGATTCTGTCCCACACTAGTCATTGATCTTTGATTCGGGCATTATCCACCAACGAGATCTCTTCCAAAGGATCTAATGGATATATTAAATTCACTGAGTTATATGGATAACCCTAAAAATTCTCTATAAGAATTTATTTAAGGAATAAAATTAGGTCGTTGCATCAAAAAACAAATAAAATAATTTATTTAATTATTTTATTCATTTTAAGCTTGTGATGAATATTCCAAAAACACCCTACACCGACCAAGTTTATATCATGACTAGGGTAAAACCTACATTCTAAACTCAATAGTTCCCTCATATTTCTAATATGGGACCCTGTTTAGAAGTTATCCCACTTTTTTAGTAAAACTACACGTGTTTCCTATTTAATATATTTCAATCATTTATTTCAGGAACACCGAGACTCAGAATTACATGCCATTTGAGAAACTGGTCTCGAAAATAATCTATATAGTATCAAAAAATAATACATGGAAAATATAATTCATTAAATTCTCCCCACCCTAGGGATTTATATCCCTAAAAAGCTAAAAAAAGTGGCCATACAAAGAGATGTGGGTACTGAGCATGTATCTGAGCCTCCCGCTCCCAATTTCTCTCCTAGAGATTCTTGTGCTTCCACCAAACACACACTAAATGAATTGATCATCCAAAAAGGATCCTCCCCTATTGATCCTTGATCTCTACTAGGTACTTAGCAAAGGTATTTCCAAACTCGATGTCCAGCTCACCCCCGTTGATAACATGCGATGGTTCACAAACGTATCTCCTTAGCTGCAATATGTGGAAGACATCATGTACCTATTATAACTAAAAAGGTTGAGCTAAGTGGTACACCACATCTCCTACTCTACATGGTATCCAGAAAGGAACAATGAATCTCGGAGATAGATTACCACCCAACCAAATCTCCATAGTCCACATCGAGGTGAAACCCATAAGAACACATGGTCTCCCTCATAGAACTCCAAATGACTACTTCATCTTTACACATAATACCTATGATGACTCTATGAAGTCTTCATCTATTTCTGGATGATCTGTACCTTCTCGGTAGTTTCTCATACCAACTCTAGCCTTAGAGCGACGACCCTCCTAGGCCAGTCTAGAAAAGTGGTGACCTGTTGGGTCTTTTATACAACCTTGAATGCTGCTATACTAATGGTGGAATGGTATCTGTTTTTGTATCAAAATTCCACTAGTGGTATGTAATCCTCCCAAATACTTCCAAAGTCCGAAATGAAAGCTCAAAACATTTCCTCAAGAACCTAAATGGTCCATTTAGTCTAGCCTCCAGTTTGGAGATGGAACACTGTGTTCAAGAGTAACTGAGTCCCAAATGCCTCTTGCAACCCATTTCACAACCGGGATGTCAAGAGATAATCATAATCAAATATGATAATCGATGTAACTCCATGGAGTTGGACTATCTCCTAAACAAAGAGGCATCCCAAACTCTCTACTGAACTCTACTCCCAAATAGATAGGGAGGGGTCCAACTTGGTTTGTCGGTCTATGATCACCTAGATGACATTGTGTTCCACATAACAACATGGTAAGAACCTCATGAATTCCATAGATATCCCATAATTCTTCTACTATAGAACCTCAAGGGGTTGAGCTAAACCTAATGGAACATGATGCTCATCCTTCACTTTCTAACAAATAAGGCATCAAGAGACAAAAATTACAACTCCTTTCTTCATATCTGACCACCAAAATTGATGTCAAAGGTCATAGAACATATTTTACACAACTGAATGTACTAACAAAGGAGATTTAAGAAATTATCTTAGAACCAACTTCTGCAGCGTCACCAGTACCATCATGTATCCTCTGAAAAGAAGGGCATGCTCCCTAAATTCATAAAATCCATCAGGATCATGTCCAATGGATATCTGAGTACATATAGTCTCACAGTCAATATCCCTAAGTTATGCCTCCCTAACTTGCTGTAATAGGGAAGGGGTTCCAACCATCGAATAGAGGTAAGCTACTCCATCTCCATCCACAAATGAATACTGCAATGAGACCAACTGCTTCAATGCCTCATTCATAAACTATGAACAAGATCTCCCACTGATAGTATCTACTACCATGTTCCCTTTCCCATGAGTATAGAAAATATTGAAGTCCTAATCTTGGTAGAACTTTAGTCATTGCCTTTGTCTCAAGTTAATATCCTTATGAGATAAAATATACTTGAGACTCTTGTGATCAGAATAGAGGATTGATAGCTGGCCCATCAAGTTGTGTTTCAACATATTTAGTGTGAATACTACCTCTGATAACTCAAGATCATGGGTCATGTAGTTCTGCTCATGTGGTCTCAACTGATATGAACCACAAGCAATCACAACCTACCTCTGCATGAGAACACAACCAAGTCTTGTTCCCGATGCATCGAATAACACTATGTACTTGAAACCCTCCGCCGAAAATATCATGATAAGAGTGCTCTCCAAAATCTACCTAAACTACTAAAAATCATTATAGAACCTTTATATCTATTCCAAAGGCTTCCACATTTAGGTAAAAGTTTTCATGGGTGATGATATCTTAGAGAAATCAAGTATGAATCTTTGGTAATAGCCTGCCAACCCAAGAAATATCCATGCCTCTGTCATGCTCTTGGGTGGCTCCCAAGCTAACAATACCTCAACCTTGGATAGGTCCACTACCAATCCATATAATGAGATAATGTTTCCCAAAAAATGGACCACCTATATCTAGAATTGACACTTTAAGAGATTTCTATAAAGTTCATGATCTCAGAATACATCCAGAACCATCCTCAAGTGTATTGTGTGCTCCTCCTCAGACGATGGGTACACAAGGATATTATCAATGAAGACTACCATGAACTGGTTTAATAAAGGCTAAAAGATTTAGTTCATGAGTCCCATGAAAATTTATCACGTGTTTATCACGATAAAGGGCATCACAAAGTACTCATAGTGACCCTAGTGACATCTGAATGACATATTCAATATATCCTCATCCTTTACTCATAGCTGGTGATATCCCGACCTGAGTTCAACCTTTGAGAACCATCATTACCCTATCAAATGATAAAAGAGGTCATTGATCCTCAATAGTTTATACATTTTTTTCACAGTCACTTGGTTAAAGCACATGTAGTCAACACATAATCTCAAGATACCATCTTCCTTCTTAGAGAACAACATTGGGGATGCCCAGGGTGAAACAATGGGTCTAATAAAGCCATTCCTCTGAAAGTCCTCCAAATGAACCCTCAGCTTGAGAAGCTTTGTGAGATCCATCTGATATGCTGGAGTAGATATCAGTGCCTCCCTAGGGTATAAATCAATACAGAAGTCTATCTCATGATTAGGAGTCAAACTCGGAACATCCTAAGGGATTAAATCCTCATACTTTTCCACCACTACTTGAAACTGGGTACTCATAAACTCTACTGAAACAAGGGTTAGACTAGAAAACTGATGAGTAATTGAATACGCCCTCATATGCATGAGTCCAACCCACACTTCTTGAGTTTACTTTTCATTTGAAAAGGATAACCTGGTTATGTCATTGAGGACACTCTACACCCTACTTCTAAAAGAATCAATATGGGAAAGAACTATAGATAACTAGTCCATACCTAAGATTATGTAGTAAGAAATCATTTACACAAGAAGATATAAACATAAACTTCCACCTCCAAGATTTAGATCATACTATCAGCATAAGTTTGTGGATACTGAGTCATCTCCAGTATGAGTATCCAAGCGTAAGGGTCAAGCTAAGGGCTCAAACGAGATCTCTATGTCTCAAACAAGATATGGTAAAAGAAAGTAATGACTACCACATGTGTCTATCAGTACACTAACTAAGGTATAGAAGACATGGATCATGCCTTGAATCATTCCCAGAGTCTCTAGGTCATAATCTTTGACCACCTATAGCTATCCCCGCCCTTTTCCTCTAACTCCCTGAGCTTGGCATGGACCACCTGGGGGTGGTGGTGGTAACAAGTCAAAGCTCTTACCACCTTCTATTTCTATCCCAGATCCTCTTACACATCCACTACCCTTAAAACCCGTCCATTTATGTTGCTAAATATACCTCTATGGACCATCTATGGTCTCCCTATCATCCATATGGTGGGTTGGAAAATCACATGTAAGATGTCCTCTGCCGTCACATGAGTAGAACCACATCTTTCTAGGATAACTAGATCCACCTTGTGAGACTTAAATTGCAGATCCTCTATCACGACATCTCCTCCTAAAGCATATTAAATGCCTAGGTACTTGATACTAACATCACCTCTCTACTACTAAGGTATATTCTCTTTATTTTCTACTACTAATTACCACCGACTATATCTACACATCCAAGAACCTCTCAAGAACCAAATATCACTATAGAACCCCGGTATAGGTTGGAATGAATATAGGGATAAAATTATCTTAGATGTATCTAAACATCCCTCGCTCAAAGGTTCGGTCCCTAAATAATTTTTCATGAACCATATCCATCAAGTATCTGGAGAGGTTGTTAAACCTTGATAAATACCCATATACTATCACACTACCTTGATGGAGCTATAGAAGATCCTAGATATGTAAAAACCATGAGCATAGATGAAGAGAACTCATCTCTGAAAGGGAACCCAAACTCTGGTCATGCTAGATCTGCCTCATCGTAAGACTGGGTCATTAACCCACATCATCATCCTGTTGAGCCATGGAGAAGGCTCACTATTGGGACCACCATCTGATCTATTGCTATCCTGAACAAATAGAAAAATCAGTTTACCACCTCAAGCTAGTACTTAGCCACATGTGGGTCAGGATCGCCTCAAAACCTGAGGGGGATCTGTTGATGAAACTCATGAAGTAGGTTCAGCCTACACACCTCATCTTTTGGTATTGCGGGTACCACGTGCTTCTCTACAGGTGGTTGTATAGCTAGTGCACCACTTGGAGGTTACATCTCTAGAACTGGGCCCTGTATCAATACCTCATCACTAAGAGGATCATCCTCATGATCCTGATGATGAATCCTAACTAACATACATTATAAAGGAATCCTTAATGTAAACAAGATGTACCAGTCAAAGAGTATATCTAGAGATCTGTCCCAAGAAGGACATGGAAACCACAACCCATTACTATATGATACATGTACCATTTTTTCCCATTGAAACCAAAAATTCTCATGTAATGAGTCAAGAATCAAGCGATCAGAGTCCTAGTTTATGGATATGTTGGCCACCACCCATCCCAAAGGGGCCTATGTTGCAACTCCCCTTGACCACCTCCAATAGGCTAGGGGCTGGTGACTTGCACCAAGTAGGCATATCAGTAACATGGGAGGACTTTTCCTAAGTACCTATACACACATACACACCTCCAATACTATAAAATGATTAAATGTAAAAATAACTAAACAAACATGGATGCATACATATAAATCCCACAACCAGAGTATAAAAGGAAGTAAAGGAAATTAAACAGTGCTAAATAAAATCCTACCACAAAGAGTTTGGAAACAAGACTAACCTGAAAGTAATATTGGGGGATACTGTAAAAAATCCACTGGAACACACCTCAGTATGTCTGGTCTCATGAAGCACCATCTAATCCTAGTCCATATAGGACTCCTTCTAAAGTTTGATTGTCTGCACAATACATGACATATGTGGGAAAATCTTGTGTTGGAGTGAGTATAACAATACCCAGTAGGGCACCCTAAAACTAAAAAGCATACAACAAAATAAGTACAATCATATTTACATAGGTATATGTCTAAAACACATAAAACAAGAATATCTAGATATACTCAACAACGAAAAACAATCTAAAATTAATTCAAAACCATAATTCTAGCCTAGGATTCTATCTCGAAGGTTCCATAAAGCACTTATACGGGAGAACGCACTCTAGAGTCAGATAACACTAATGATGTCCGTATGAGAGGTAGTGCTCGTCAGGTCTATCCATTAGGTGTATACACTGGAATTTAGAAGAGATATGATACACATATGAGGATCACACCCAAGGCCATGGGGTATACCAACAACTCAATCTGGATGAACCTTCTATGTATAGGATCAGTACCAACATAGTGTTGGTCACACCAATACCAAAAATCCATCAAGGGAACTAAGATGAGTAAATGATCTCACTTCAAGCCTCATATATGGATTCCAACAACTCTACCCAAGAATTCATGATGAAGGGATAACTTTTCAATGTTTAGGAGGTGATTCGATACTAACCCCCAAGGAACGGATATAGGGAACCCACCCTAAAAATACTTGTCCAAGATACAAAGGTCAAGGGATCCAAGACATGTATTAATGAGTAAAAGACATGTATTATGGGTACACACTATGTCCCTTTGACCCCAGGTCCTTCCAGTGTAAAAAACTATGTCTTGTGTCCATGAACTTGAAATAGTATATGGAGTGTTGGATGCTCATGTAATCTTATCATGTACTAGTACATGAGTATTTCCTTGTAAAAAAAACAACCTGTGTCCATGTGGGTTTACATGGTATGTCAGCTACCCATGTTCTCCAACCCATTTCCGTATACCCTTTGAGATACACACCAAACCACCAGGGAGAGATCACATGCCGTGTGACTAGGTTACACACCATGTGATACTTAACATTCTTACAAAACCCTATCCACCAATGAGAAGGTCCCACATGGTGTGTGGCTCCAAGTTACATTATGTGTAGTGAAGAAATTTCAATAATCTGAGATATGGAATCCATGTTTATTCCCACACCTTTGACCTTAGATCTATGGACCATCATGGTGAGAAAATAAAGGAACCGCCTCCTATGATCCTCTTCATTGATGAACAACTGGTTCATCTCATAAAATATATTCATAAATACCTATTGAATGCTGTTATTTGTTATGCATCGAAGAACATGAAATTGAGTATCAAAGAATTTCCAATCCATCACAGCTTTCACTTTCTCACCACCATCACCTCATTACCATTCCATATCTACAATATTGAATCGTTGTGCAAAGAAACAGTTTCACAACAATCAATTCATCAGGATTTTTTGAACCACGAGCCAAATGAAGAATGCCTATGATGAACAAAGAATTATGGGAGAAAAGAACAAGAACAACCAAGGGGAACACACCACATTTTATGTTTTTTCTACCTCAATTTTTTTATGTTAGAATGAAAAATGAAGAGATAAAAATTAAATCATGAATAAATTCTTCCAAATATCAATTAATCTATCCAACCCACAATACGCATGATCTGAATATTAATCTATTGGTTGATTGATCTATGTTAATCATAGAAACCAAAGTGGGGATATAAAACCAAATCAAACAATGTTCAAACTCAATTTGGATTGATCATTGAAGAATAATTGAGCCATGTCATGATCATTGGAGAGATCCCATGATTCTACCCCACACCAGTCATCGATCTTTGATTCGGTCATCGTCTTCCAACGGGATGTCCTCAAATGGATCCAATGGATGACATCAATTTGCAGGGTTATGCAGCTTACCCTACAAATTTTCCACAAGGGAATATTTAAATAAGGAAATGAGGTCACTATTTCAACAAAAAAATAAAATAATTTATTTAATTATTTTAATCATTTTATGACTGTGATGAATTTTCCACAAAAACCCTACGCCGACCAAATTTATATCGCACCTAGGGTAAACCTTGTATTTTTAACTCAATGATGCCCTCATATTTTTTATCCAAGACCCATGATTAGAAGTTATTCCACTTTATCAAGAAAATCATGTGCGCATGCTATTTAATATATTTAATATATTTCAAACATTTATTCAAGGAACACTTGGATTGAAATTGCACATCATATTTGTTCCTGGTCTTGAAAATAATCCATACAATATCCAAAAATAATAAATTAAAAATCTGAGTCATTACATGTTATTCCATATTTAGGTAAAATATGCCCAAGGGAATAAATTTATTACAACCAAAATTCATACCAACTATATTTTACATATAATTTATTTTTATTTTAAGGTTTAAAAAAAATCGTTAGTTGTCTTTAATGATCCTCATGAATTTTAGAATAAACCAATATATCATCAAAAAATAAAATCAAAAACTTATCTAAATATTCACGAAATACCTTATTTATAAGATCAATAAATATATTTTGTGCATTAGAAACCAAAAGGGAATAATGGCAAACTCACATTGCATATATCTAGTCCAAAACATAGTTCTTGGAATATATTCCTCCTTTACCTTTAACTGATGACACCCCAAACTAAGATCAATATTTAAAAAAATACTATGTTCTATAGAGATGATCAAACAAATCAATGATATGATTAATATGATAATTGTTATTAATAGTGATATTATTCAATTCTCTATAATCAATGAAAATCATCACGAATCCATTTTTTATTTTATTAAAAAAATAGGGGAATCGAATGTTGATGGACTTAGATGAATGAAAACTTATCTAGAAATTATTATAAGCTATTTTTTAATTCCACAAGTTCTTCTTGATCCATTAAATAAGGGGGTTTAGAAATAGTCTTAGCATCTAGTACTGAGTAAAAAATAAAATAAACCTCTTGATTAGGAATAACACCGGATAAATCCTCTAGAAAATAATCCAAATATTTATTCACAATTGGGACATCATTAACATAAATAGTTTCTTTTTTTTTTTCAAAAACATGTGCTAATTAACATTCACTACGATTTCTAATGAATTTATCTGCTTCTTGGCAGGTTATTAAATGTATGAAATCATTTAACAATACTTTATTGGCTCTAAAATCTATTTTAGCATGATAAAATGATATCCAATCCATACTAAAAATAATAATATGGGTAGTTCAACAATATTTATAAGAAATACCATTTTATAAATAATAATAGGAAAATTCATACATATCTTGGTTTCTTTAATATTTTCACCTAGATTTTTTACCAAAAGTTATTTCATACTTTTATGGGGTGATATTACCAATTTACTTGAAAATTTATCAGAAATGAAAGTATGTGAAGATATAGAGTCAAAAAGTGTATTGATATAATTCTAATAAACTAGTAATATACCTTTCACTAATGTATTTTACATCCAAACATCAATTTTAGTAGTAGAAAAATATTTTTATGCACTTTTTACTTTTGATCCTGATGATTTATAGCCCGAGTTTCTAAATTTGGGAACTCGTTATCATATTGTCTCAACTCATTGCAATTAAAAAAATTAAACTTTTGGATTTTTATTATTTCTCTGATCATTTTCCTTATAGTCATGTTTCATGTTCCAAAACTTTCCACATTGGAATCATATCCAGGTTTTCATAATACATTCCCCGTGATTATTTTTACAACATTTATCACAATATGGTAACTTTATTTTCCTACATCCATAATTATTTGATGAATGATTTCCCTTTCCTTTCCATATAGAAATTTTATTTTTCTTGTTATCATAGAATAATTGATCATAAAAAACTTTATTTATACCTTCTCATCACATTGAAACAGTTTCTCATTACTTTTAAACTCATAGGAAGTGAATTCCCTCTGATATTTTGGCTTCAATCATGAGTAAAAATGATTAATTTTAGTATCATGTTCCCAAATAAAATTTGGTAGGTACCTTTCCAAATAGGTGAAGTTTTCTTCATATGGAGCCACTGAATTGTCCTCCTTCTATCTAAATTCTAAGAAATTATTTTCCATCCTATGTTAAACAACCTTCAGAAAAATTTTCTCAATGAAAATATTCTTAAATTCATACCATTCCAAGCTATAAATCTATTAAATTTATTTAGTATTCTTAACTAATTCCCAACATTGATCATATTCACACTCAAAATAGTAAATATAAATACACAAATTTTTATTTTCCTAAAAACTCATTACATCAAAAATCTTCTCTAAATATTTAATAAATCATTTAGATATCACATGACCAGAATATCCATTGAATGCTAGAAGATGTTGTCACATAAAATGATCTATTATCATCATGTTTCTCAGTTGTAGATATGAAAAATTTCTTTCATAGATACCAACACCATTTATATCTTATTTCAATATATCCATTACAGTAACAAAATTATCTTTTCTAACTCTAATAATTTTGTGCTACTGATTTGGAAGGATATCATCCTCACAGTGCTTTCCTACTTCATCTTCCATATTCCACCTATGGAAAACCGTTTTGAACAAAAATAGTTTAGTTGAATTAGTATAGTTTTCTTCAAATTCTATACCATTTAAACATAACCATATAATGAAATCATTTAACGATATTTTATTAACAATATTCTAACCTATAAATTTATCTAAACTTTGATCTAATATCAAATATAAGGACACGACCTTAAACATTAGATATTCTAGTGACATTAAAATAGAATTCACTTTATTAAATTTCCAATGATATTTCAGAATTGTAGTTTTATAGAGTTAGGTAATAACTATTATAGAAAAAATCCACACACACACACAGACATATATATATATATTAATAAAAAGTGGACACTTCTTATCAGTATCCATTTTTCCTATAATATAAATATTTTTAAAATGAAACATGTTTCTTTTTCATGTCAAATTTTTATGACTTTCAAATTGAATTCATCATTTCATTTTCCCATCCTTAATCCCTATTAAAAACATTTTAAAATGTGGGATTAACACAAAAAATATTAGTAAGGGACATAAAAAGGAAAAAAGAAACTGGTATTACCTAAATATTAATAAAAATTTACCTTTTTCAAAATAAAGTTTAGAATAAAAATATACATTTTATTAACTAATAAATAACCTTATCTACCCAAATATTTTCATTTAAACATTTTATTATAAATATTAAAGTAAAAATAAAACTCATTTTGGTATCTTTGAAATCATGAAAAACTTATAATAACTTTTTTTCACAAAGTTATACTTTTCACCCTAAAAAAGTAGCATATAATTTACTATAAATATAAGATAATTATCTTACCTTAGTAAATCATAAGATTCCCATAAAACCCATAAAATAATAAATAAAAGATTTAGGTTACTTGGGAAATCATTTCTATATCACTTTTAAAATCACTCTTATAAATGGAATAACCATATGATGGAATTCCATATACAATGCATTGGAGGCTATAACATAACCAACCATCCTAGGTTTATCAAGAAACAAGAAATAATTGGTTAATAATGTAACTAATTTTCCTTGGTTTATAATAGTACCACCCGACATCATAGTAATTCTCAATAACCATAACATAGTCATAAAACATAAATGCTTAAATTATAAAAGCATTCCTTAAGGAAAAAAATTTATTTAAAAAGAAAAATACACCCATAAAATGGAAACCATTATCTTTGAAAATAAAATTGTAAACTTGTAAAGTAATCTACAGATAAAATATTAGTCATAAAGGTCAAAAAATAAAATTATGCCGTATAAGTTAAAAAATATATTCCTTCTATACCTTTGTTTGAAAATTCAATGAGTACATCATTTAGAAAATAAAAATAATAATCCCTTCAATTTTTTTAAAAATTAAAAAATGGGTAAAAATAAATTTAAACAATGATATAATAAAAATAAAAACCTTTTAAAAATAATTTTTATAAAATATGGATATGTAATAAAAAATGAGTTTTAAAGGAAACCTTTAAAGATGATTTTTAAAAGAACGTCCCTTACCTCGAGTTTGACATGTCATGTATGTTATTTTTCTTCCTGAATATTAAAATTAAGTTAATTTTATACCTTTTAATAACCTTTTTAATTTTTATTATACATTTTATATCACTTATTACCATGTTATTTACAATTACTTAATCCATTAAATTCATGTAAGACATTTTCATGATATTTGGTACATAAGTCCAAAATGACTTTGGTTAGTAGACTATGGTCAAAGGGGTTATTAATACACTATCTATATAATAATAATCATGAAATAATTATCATTTTTATAAATCAATTATAATTTTAAAACCAATCATGATATAAGGTTATGCAATATGAACTATGTTACAATCATGTAGATGGTAGGTCGTATGTACACATGAGTAAAGTTTCCATTTTTTAATGATAAATATGGAAAGAAGGTAAGGATTATTTTACTTTGAAATAATGTTGATAATATCATAAATACCACACATATACTTTAAATATACTTATATATATATATATATATCATCCATATGATGTGGTGATTGAAAAATAAATCTCATTACTTTGTGGAGGCAGTAGTCTACACATTCACACGAACGATGCTATAATTTTTCAGTGCATTGAAAGTTAATAAAGTAAACTATATATTTTAAATTAATAATCATAAATATTTCACGAATATCATATATAAACATTAATTTCATCATTATAATCCATTAATGACAAATGGTAATGGAAAACAAATTACATCAGTTCGTGAGGTGGTAGTCCATCGTACACTCGAATGACGATTTTGTTTCCCATTTGATGGAACTAGAGATGGATATAGGTTGTGATTTTAAGATAAGAACACCTTAGTATATTTAATATAATGGTGGTATTGTACAATCATATTTATAGAAGATTTTAAAGAGGTGGAAGAAGAAATAAAACTAAAATATGTAGTGGAAAAGTATACCCCTTCTTTTGAAAACATACTTTCCATAGCATATTAAGACCAATAATATTAGTATTATTAAAAACCTAAGTCTTATAGAATTATGGTAGATATTTTATTAAGGTATTTTGGTAGGTATTGGATAAAATAAAAGGGGTTTTAAGTGTGAAGGATTTAGAAGTATAGGTTCTTTATTATAAGAGAGGGGAGGGGGAACTCTTTGAATTTCTCAAAATATTAAATTAATATAAATTAATATTCAATTAAAAATGGATCAAAACTCATTTATTTAGAATATAAGATAAGTATGTGTTTATATTTTATCATACAATATTTTTTATAAAAGTTAATGTCACATTTTTACCCTTATCATTTGGTTTTAACCCCCTGTTGACCCTTTTTAAACTTACCATTACAATAAGTATTTTTACATTTTGAGAGTCAATATAGTTAGTTTAAGTGGATAAATTTCCAATTAATGGAACATGTTTGATTTTATAAGACATATAATAATCAATTGTAATAATGTTAGATTTTTTAAATTTTATATATTTTAATAAAATATTATTTATTTTAAAATATAATTAATGTCATTTTTTAGAATTATTCATTACCTTGACTTTAATAATATAAAAATAAGTCATAGAATTCAAATAAATTATTTTAATTCATCCCTAACATGTAAAATTAATTTAAAAACTTAATTTATTACATTAATTATCTCAAATTATATCACTTTCAATATTTCAATATTATTTATTTAATTTTTCCATTAAATGAATGATCACTGCATTAGCATTGTGTATTCATTTAAGGTAATTATTTATTCAGTAAAAATTAAAAATAAACTGGCTTGATGATGATAAATATTTTATATTTTAAAATACTATATATTTTTTAAAACATCCTCTAGACAAACACATATTAAAAAAAATTATTTATTAAAAACAAGAGTGTGACATGTTTGACTTTTCTTGAAATAAAATGTTGTAAAGGTCAAAATATCACCCAAATAGTAAAATTTCATATAAATGAATGTTGGAATAATGTGGATAAAATTTACTCATCCAATAAAATTAAGTCAAGTTTTAGGTTCATTTTATAATCCTTATCATTTTATTTTTAACTTTAATTACCCAATTTACCCTTTACAGTGGTAGCCAAAATCACTAAAGTTACTATTCATATTAACAAAAAATAAAAGTGACCTATATAATAAATTTGGACCCAATTATTCCAAATATATAATCCATTCTTAAAAATTCAAAGTACATATTTTTTAGAATTTAATTTAAAATTAATACTGAAAAACGCAATGAAAAACAGTTTTCATGAAAAATGTGTTTTTAAACCCAAAAATGTACTTATACCAAGATATGCTATAAAGATGAATAAAATATAATTAATTAAATTATATTTAAATAAATATTAATTAATTTAATTTTATATTGTATTAAAATCATAAAGGTAAGTTTTAATATAAATAAAATGATAGTTATAAAAAATCTTTATATTTTACTATTTATAGAAAAATTAATCTTTTTAGAAAATTTTCAAAAATTATTCTTAAGAAAATTTTGACATGATGAATTAAAAAATGAATTTAAAATTTTCAAGTTAAAATTATATAATTTTAGAATCATTATTTTATATCAAAACAACATTAAAATCCAATTTGGTTAAAAATAATGTTTTTTCCTTCTCATCAAAAAATTGTCTAATATTTTTGTAATAAATATAAATCTATTAAATATAATGTTGAATATATGAATATGTTTTATATAAAAATTACCTAGGATATTACATCTATTTACTTATCCTTGTGAACCCTCGACCAGTAGATCTTACAAACCTCTATCCTCTTTAACCATTAAAGCCCTCGATAACAGAAGATCAAATAGAACAATTAAAAATTTAGACGTGTTTAAGGATTTTACAATAATACTCAGAATAGATTCCTTAAGAAAAATACTCTATAAAAGATTAAAATGATTGGATCTCAAACTAAAAAGATGTTACTAAAAATTTAAAGAAAATTTAGATCACTAGAGTTGTAAAAATCTCCATAATCCTTGTATACAACTTCTATTTATATGAAAAATCCCAATGGTTATATTTGGTATATCTCAAAGTTTGATTCCATGGAATTGTGTGAAATATTTATTATATTTTAAGTCTCATTACGTTGTCTCTATCTGATAGTTACTTTAATGAAAAACCATTACAATTCTTTTTGATTCCATCCTATAGAACCAAAAGTATTTTCTCATTGGAATATATGAAGTTCTTCCACATGGTGGGTTTTATAAAGGTTTATTTAGAAGGAATGTATACCATTTTCTGAAAAGTATAACCAATATACTATTTAGAACTTCATCCAATGGTAATTTTTTATACTTCATCTGCTAAACTTTATAATTCTCTATTCAGTGACCTTTTCTTTCCATCCTTTTAATGTAAAAAGTATATATATACCCATTAATTAAGTTACATCCATTATAAAATAATTATCTCTATCCATTAATATTGTTTATATTTCTTAAAAATACATTCTTTAAGAAACTTGGTAAGTAAAAAATTTAGAAACATAAAAAAATAAGGCAGTGGTTTGTGATTTTTAAAAACAAGGTTAGAAAGTGTTGAAATAAAACATTCGACTAAAAATTTACCATATTTGAAAATAATGAAAAAACTTATTAAATAAAAAACCAAAGTTAAAAAATTTATCTAATGTTACTCAACCTAAATTTATAACATCATAAAAATTTAACTGTTAACCTTTTTTCTAGGAAGTTTAAACTTTTCTCTCATTTTCTTCCTTTTCCCCTTTTTTCCTTTAACACATTTTTTAAGAAAGTTCAATTTCACTCAATATTTAGATGTTTCTTCCCAACCTTTTCTCCATTTCTACAAATTTTTTGATACTTTCTCCCCCTCTGTTATTTTCTAAAAAATTTTAAGAGGTAGAATGTGTTACCTTAAATTTTAAGGAAAAATTATAGAAATCAATTTATATGTAAAAAATTATTCATCCTAAGATATTTAAAACACCCATTAGAAAATATAAGTAAGTAAATCCATCTAAGAAATATAAATATAAAAAGTTTTTGAGTTTGTTTTACTATAAAATAATTTAAGTGTTCAGAAAAAAATAATTATTTCTTCGAACACTTTTTGATGATATATTTAATATTTTTGAAATCTTCTTGATTATTCTCTAACTTTACATCAATTGACTTCATCCTTTCTACCTCTTCTTATAAAACTTAAACTTCTAGATTAAATTATTATCATTTTCCAAATTAGAAACTATTTTCTTCAACTTTTCAACTTCTTCATCCAACACTTATCTCTTATTTCCTTGGTTGGATATTTCATTATCTTGTTTCATTATAATTGATTTGAGATTATCAAATGATCTTGAAATCTCAAAATCTTTTGAAATGATACATCTCACAAACATATAAATAGATTTTTTATCATTATTTATCCCATCAATTTGTTAATAAAAAAACTTTACATATAATTCTATGTGTTTGATACACTTGGTAACATATATAAACTATTTTGAATCTAATTTTGATTTAACTTTGATATCCCTTAATTATTTTTTATTCCAATTAAAAATCTCTATAATCTATTTTAAGGAACTTTAATTTTATAACAAATCAATATTTCCAAGAATGTACTTGAACATGCATGTATGTTCAAAAAAATTTATGTATACCTTCAAGATCATTTATAACATAATTGATGTAATTCATTTTCATCTTCATTCACTTGATACTCGTTCTTGGGGAAGAAATAGTGGAATCAGAAGAAAAATATGAAAGTGATGGAGCTTCTAGTATATAAGGTCCATATTATTATTTCAATACAATAGATTGATATTGTTAAATCTCTATAAAATTAGCTTCTTTATCAAATTCATCTTTTCCCAATGCCTTTGTTTGATATTGTAGATATTCCTCCTCATAGGATTATTCATTTTTCAAACCACAGATATCATTATATTTTTAATACTGATATAATAAGGAAGTAAAGGTTTTATAAGACATATCTTAATATATAGATTTTTCTTTAACTATTTATAAATATCATCTTTTTTCTTGGTTAAAAATTCAATGATTTTTCAATAACCTTTTCAACTTGAATTTGAGAATCTACAGTCTACATTTTTTTTAATAACTTTTTTATCTTTTTACTTTATAATGAACAAGAATTGAATTAATATTTTAGCTAATTGTTCTTCTATTTGAAAAAAATGAGTTTATTCTAGTTGAACAGCATAAAATGGGGGAACATATAAAGGAACTTGTTTTGTAAAAAATTTAACTCCTGATTGATTTTTATTCATTCCTTTTAAGAAATCCCTTATAATATTTTAATTTAATTCCTTTTCTTCTTATCTCTTCATATTTTCTACTTGGAGTTTCTTATATGGTTTATACTTTAAAGAAAAAAAATCTAATTTATCAAATATGAAATATTTAATATCATCAATCTTCTCAATTTTTTTATGAAAAGAAGAAAATAACTTGTTAGGTATTTTTTTAAATATTTATTCACATGCGTGGAGATACTTAACCTAATTTTATCTTCTCAAATTCTTTTTTCTAAGGTTTTTCAGCTTCAACAACATATGAAACTTTATCCATTTTGTCAAAAAATTTCTTCAAATAAGGAACACATACTACCTTTATATTATTTATTTTGTATTCTCTAATATACTATATATTTTCTCTTACTATATTAGCTTAATTATTTATCTTTTTATCTTCCATTAAGTTTACCAAAAAATTGTTAATGAAATTTAGGTATAGTAGGATCTTTAACTTTAACAATCCAACTTTCACTACTTCTATGAAAGTAATCATAAACCTTAAAATGTTTAATTTTGTCATGTTTCATAATAAATAACAAACATAAATGTCCAAAACATTAATATTTTCCCAATAACAATATATTTTTATAATAAAATTCTTAATATATAAAGCTATAATACTTGATTCTAGGGATTAATGATAAAATTTCCTCAATTTTTAAAAAATAAATAGACAAGGAGGTTTTATCTTGGTACTTATCAAAACATCCATGTCTCTCATATAGTTTATGAGTTACTTGACTATATTCACATTCTAGGGTAATTTTGACAATATTAGCTAAATTTTTAATACTTAGTTTGTATGAATTTACAAAAAATTTAAAATTATATTTTTAAACCTTCAACTTACCTAAAATTTAAAGATTCATAAAATTATCTAACTATCATAGGATATATAAAATAAAATTCATCATCAAAAACTATAAGAGATTCCCAACCATGAAATATGATTAATGAATTTATCAATTAATTTTATTTATCAAACCATATTATTTCATTTAGACTCTACTTGATAGACACTTAGCCTATGAAATCACTGGATGAATCCATTATTTTGATTGGATTAATATTTGAGAAATGAAAGAACCAAAACCTAATAGTCAGAGGAAAAACTAAACATCAAGATTTCTCTACTAAAATAAGAAAGTAGTGAATAATGGGGTGACCCAATTCTCTGTTATATATAATCCAAAGAGAAATGAATTAGATTTATCAAAATAAAATGACATATATTCAAAAACATTTAAATATTAAAAGCTAATAATATTTCTAGAAAGTTGAAAAAATATTTTAAACTCTGGAGGTTTTGATTTTTTGATTTCATTTTTATCATAAAATCATTTCTTCCAATGAAACATTGAATATTTGTAAATAAAATTTTGAAACAAATATTTTAAAAAAATATACAGAAAATATATTAAACTATATTACAATATATATTTAAATTTACAACAAAATATTTAGAATTTACCTCCATATAAAATTTTATAAACTTTATTATGAAATTTTATCTGGTAACATGAACTTCATGGGTTTATATAAAAAAATAAAAAAAGGAAAGAGTCTTTCCATTTAAAATTCATATGGATCTCAATCAAAAAACACACAAGATGTTTCTAAAATACTTTTTCAAGATTTTTTTTAATAAAAATATATCTTGAAATTTTTAATAAAAATTGTGTTTGGAAATTTTAAATAAAAATTTAACCAATAAATTGTTTTAGGAAAAAATTTAAGAATTTTTTGAAAGAATTTTCAAAACATAGAAAAATATTCTCCCACATTTATAAAGAGGTTTTACCAGAAGGATAGGTAAACAATAACTAGATAATTGATCATTTTATATTCACCATTCCAATATTATTTTTAATATATTAAAATATATTGTAATTGAGGGGATTTGTAAAAATATCAACAAGTTTTTCTTGCATTCTGATGAATTGTAAAATGATATATGTATTTTTGTGTATGATTAGAAAGGAAATAGAGTCTAATATATATGTTATTAGATAATGAGTTATGTGATCTATTTTTAATTAAATATATAGTACTTGTGTTATAAAAAAAATATGAGTTTTATTAGAAATCACGTCAAAGTTAGCGAGTGTGTGTTTCATACAAAATTCCCGAGCACATCAACTTCTAGCTGCAATATATTAATCTTGAGTAGTTGAAAGTGATATTGTACATTTTTTCTTACATGATAAAGACACTAAATTTTCTCCTATGAAATGAATTCTTCTAGATGTACTTTTTATATCCATTTTACATCCACAAAATGTAGTATCTAAAAAACTTTTTAATTCAAAATCATTTCTAGAAGAATAAAATAGTCCAAGATTCATAGATTCATTATGGTAATTAAATATTATTTTTAAAACATTTAGATGAGACTTACTTGAATTAGTTTAAAATTTCACACAAAATAAGATAGAAAACATTAAATTTGGTCAACTAGTTGTATGGTATAATAATATACCATTTATTACTCAAAAAAATATTTTGATCAAATGGTTTCATAGATGCATAAAGATATATAGTTTTTGTGGGTTCAATAGGATTAGTAATACTTTTATTATTATTTTATCCAAAATTTTTAGATAGATATTTTATACACTTTTTTGAGGTATAAAAGTTCCTTCTGGTTTTTGAAAGGTTTTAAAACCAAATAGAAAACTTATTTCACCCATCATGATTATTTAAAACTCAGATTTCATAAGATCCACAATGGAATATAAAATTTATTTTTGAGTTGATCTAAATATTATTTCATCAACATAAATTTGAACAATGATAGTTTCTTTAAAAACATTTTTAATAAAAATATTTTGATCATAAACTCCATTATTTAAATCTATATAATTCCTTAGTAAGACTAAAATATTTATCAGGATTTTTTGTTTTCAAAACTGGGTGGCTATTATACACAAAATTCCTCTTATATATTTCTATTTAAAAATAAAACTTCACATCCATTGGATAAAATTTAAAATTTAAGAAGTATACATAGTATAATAGAATATAAATAAATTCATGTTTATCCACTGGAGAAAATGTTTCTTTGTATTCTATTCCTTCTTTTTGATTATAAAACTTTACAAAAATTCTTGCCTTATTTTTAACAAATATTCCATTTTTATCATGTTTTTTTATTAAATATCCATTTTAATCTAATTATAGGAGAATATTTATGACGTTCAACAAAAATCCAAACTTAATTCCTTTAAAATTTTTGACTTCATCCTATATTGAATTTATCCAATCATCTTATCTTTAAGATTCATCAGGAGTCTTAGGTTCAAATTGTGATAAAAATTGACGATGTTTACATTTATTCCTTAAGGAACTTCTAGTTTTGACTAGTTGATCTACATCAACATTGATACTATCATTTGGATGACTCCATAAGGTCATTTGATTCCTTATATTTGTAAAGTGTTTTTCTTCAGAAATTGGTTGAATTTTTCCTCAAGGAAAAAAATTCAAAAATATTTCTTCGATTGTTCTCTAATGTGAAATTTTTTAATAAATGCATTGATTTTTTTTTCAAAATATTATCTGGATTTTTGGTTTTGAGTTTTTAAAAAAATTAACCAGTTTAATAAAATTTCACATGTATTGTTTCCATAATAGTAAAATTATAAGCCTTTCTAGTTGGAGAATATCCAATTAAAACTCCTTCATCAATTTTTGAAACAAATATATATAAATTAACTTTAGTATTCAAGATGAATAATTTACATCCAGAAACTCTGAAGGAAGAAAGTATTGGCCTTCTTCCTATCCAAAACTCATAAGGTGTTTTATTAAGAAAAGGTCTATGTAAAACTCTATAGTATAACTTGCAGTAATAACAACTTCAGTACAAAAAATGATTAAAAAATGAGTATTTACTCAACATGGTTCCATTAGTTTACTAAATAACTCTATTTATTCATTCAACTACCCCATTATTTTGTGGTTTTCTAGGAGATGATAAGTTATATATAATACCTTTTTTACTTCAAAAAGTGTAATTATAATAATTTACAAATTATTCACCATTATCACTATGAATAGTTATCAAAGTTATAATTTTATCACTTTTAACATGGGATTCAAAAATTTTAATACAAAAAAGGATCCTGACATTTTTTCTAGAAAATAGGCCCACATATATCTTGTGTAGTAATTAAATAAGAAATATATATAATATTTTCCACTAATACTTCTAGTTTTTTGGACCAGATAAATCAATGTGAACTGAATATAAGTCATAAAAATATGAAAAATTCATGAATATATTTAAAGAACGACTTATATTTCTTTCAAAATTTACAAGGACCATAAACATTAGGAGAATTAAACCTTATATCCAGTAAATCTATAAATAGTTATTTATTAAAAATTTTGGCTAAAGTTCTTACATTATAGTGTCCTAACCATCTATTCCATTAGAAAGATTTATTTTCCATTATACTAATGCTAGGTAGATCTTGGATTCTATGAACTTATAAGTTTAAAGTCAATACATTATCTTGCCTATCGATTGAAAAAATAAATTTACCTTCTGAACTCTAAATATTATATTTATTATTCCTAAAGTTAATATGTTACCCTTTATCAAGTAATTTAATTATTATTTTGAGGTTATTCTTAATTAATAAAACAACTAAATCACTAGATATTAAATATTTTTCAAGAAGAACATAATCACTCATGTTATATATTTCTCCTTGAGAGTTACCACTAAAAGAGTCTTTAGAACCTTTAATATTGATAATTTTTTTAAATAATTTATTTTTTCTAATCCTATGTCTATAAAATACACTATTTGTATGCTATATGTTTTTGTTTTTGGTACTTTTTAAATTTTTATGAAATAAAAAAGTTAAGCTTTTGGTGCCAAAACATTCTTGGTTAAAGATGTATTAGAAATTTAAAATTTAGGAATCCATATATATCTAACTTTTTTATGTTTTTTAACTTATAATTATTTATAAATATAATATTTGTGAAAAAAATATTGAACTTTATTTAAAGAAAACTTGTTCTTACGGTGTAAGCCTCTTAGAATTTGTAAAAAATGATTCAATTCTAGGAACAAAGTAATTATTTAGAAATTATGGTATTGATGTGTTAAATATAATCCTAGAATTAAATATTATAGGTTTCCTATGTCTATATATGTTACCAAAATTTTCTTTCCCAAAGATAAAATGTGACAGTAAATTTTTTAGACTAAAAATTTCATTATTTTGTTTTACAACCAAATTATTATTTTTATTAGTTGAAGAAGAATTATATTTTTTATCTAACTCTTTAGTAATATCTATAATTTCTATGTAATTTTTTAAATTTATTGAATTTTATTTTTCAATTACTACCATAGGAAATTCATATTTTTTGGAATATTTATTATTAGTTTTCATAATAAAGTATCATATCTTGATACCTCTTAAAAACTTGGTAAAATATCCACATAATAAAATGAAATATATTTTTATTATTAATAATAAGTAGAATATTTGTCATTTGAATATAGATTATTTTCATTATTCTTTTTGATCTTCACTACAATTCTCAAAATTATTTCTAGAAGAACTATCTTATCAACTTATACTACAAGTGTTAGAAAATTTCATACTTTTCATTCCATTGTTCTTTTATAAATTTCTTGAATTTTTATCTCTCTTATTATTTTTATTCTATCTAGGAAAATATGGTCGAATATGACCAATTTCTTACATTCATAGACAATCATATTTAAAGTGTCTTTCTTATCACTTCTATCTTTTGAATTTCTCTTGTACATGTAACAAAAATCATTTTTCCAACTATCCTATTCATCATTTTAGTACTATTTTCAAGTTCATTCTCACTCTATTTAGATGAAATACTACCAGTCTTAAATATTTATTTCTTCTTCATTGAATATGTATACACTTCATCATATTATATATATTTTATAATTACTATAGAAGTAGAAGAAAAAATAATCCAATTTTCTTATTCTCTTTTTCATCATTTATTCTTAATTTTCCATCATACTACATGAGATTTCTAATTAGATCATCATAATTCATGATAGTTTAAATAATATCATCTAGACTCAACTTTTTAAGATTAATTATATCATCAATATCTTTTATCTTTGATTTTCATTCATTTTAAATATTGTAAATAATATTTTCAAACAAAATTTAATCATTCAAGACTTTATCTCTAAGAGATTTAAGATTATTAACCATGATCATAAATCTTTGATGCATTTTGAATAATTATTCTCTTGGTAAAAAATAAGAATATCTATAATCTACTATAATCACATCTCTTCTAGTTTCAACAACTTTGGTAGCAACAAAGTGTTTTTATACAAGTTTCTTTTATAAGTTGTTGGTTATTTTCTAAGATTAAATAAGACTATAAATATTTCCCATAATTGAGAAAGATGGAGTATTTTTTACTTGATAGTTATGTTGATATTATAACTTTTCTTATTTTGTAAAATAAGTCACTTATTTAATAGGAATTTGATATCTTCTAGTTAACATAACAAAATTATCAACTACAGTGTTGATAATTTTTTTTATATGATATCTCCCATATTCATAATCAGCACCATCAAATATTTGTGGTCTATTTGAATTTATATTTTCTAATGTCTCAACAAAAAATCCGCCATTATAAAAAGAAGTATACTCTTTTCTAAAAAAATATTAGTGTAATATTTTATAACATGTAAAAACCTTCTTTGATTTCAAATGTAGGATCAATAGATAATGCGTTTTTCTCTAAGATTGGGGGGGGGGGTGGTGGGTGAATTGTAGTTTATGACATAAACCATACAATTTTCCATAACCTCTTTAAGAAAGTATTTTAGATGAATTTTCGTCTAGAAATTTATAATTAGACTAAGAAATTTTTTATAAAAAACGATAGAAAACATTGTTAAAACATATTCTCAAGGGAAAAAGAAACTTTTTTAAAAAAGTATAACAAAACTTAATAACTGTCTTAAGAAAAATTATATAAATTTATAAAATAAATATGTAAACTTTTACTTTTAGTGTAAAGGAATTTCATAAAATTTTTATAAGGTGTTTAAATTATTCACCTTACTATGAAGGTCTTTCTTCCCTAACCAAGGAATCCCATGATAGAAAGATTAAAACAAGTTTTTTCCCTAGCCTTTTAAACCCTCAATTAGTAGATCAGTCAAACCTCTATTTGTATTAACCATGAATTCCCTTGATCACACTAGATCATACATATTAATTACAAACACAAAAGTTCTTAAGTAATTTACATTAATCCTCACAATGGATGCCTTAAGAAAAAGACTATAAAATATTATAATGATGAACTCTAAAAGTAACAAGGTTTTACTAAAACATTAAAGAAACTTTAGATCATCATATTTATAAAAATGTTCCTCCTCCCCATATACAACTTCTGTTTATATGAAAACTCATAATTTTTATCATCCACACATCTCAGAGGTGGATTCAATAAAATAAAATAAAATCTATCTTATATTGAAATATATAGTATATCATATCTGTATGATATTAATTTTGATAAAGTACCATTATAATTCATATTTATTCTATCCAATATAATATAATGTCTTTATCTATCAGAATATATGGTGTTCTTCAATCCATTATATTTTATAAAAGTTCTTTTTGAAATCATTTCTACCTCTATCTGATAAAGACTATCTGGTATACTATATAGATCTTCTTCCAATGGGAAATTGTTATAATTTGTTTGATGAAATTTATAGACCTATATATGGTGAACTTTGTGTCATTCCATTTAATGTAAAAAGTACATTTCCATCAATTAAGGAAGTTCCATTTGTTTTCCTCTATTTGTAAAACTTTAAGAAAGTTTCGTCTTCTTGGAAATGATATTCTCATTTCATTAAGAATTTTTAGATATCCTATAAAAAAATTATTTAAGAAACTTGGGAAGTAAATATTTTTTAAATATAAAAGTATAATGAAATGTTTTTTTTATTTTCAAAATCAAGGTTGGAAATTTTTGAAAGAAAAATTTTGAATTAATAATGTTGATAATCATGTCATTGATTGGAGTGAAACCAAGATGAGAATTTTCAATTTTTTTTGACAAGAAAGGAAATTATTCCCTTAATTGAATTAGACTGAGAAAATGAATGGCCATACTTAGTGGTTTTATATATGATGTGTTTAACTACATAAATTAGTGAAATGTTATGTACTTATCAGATAAATGAATGACTTATAATGTATTCATCGGCTTGGACACTATTTTTCATAGAATCAAGAAATATTGGGAAGCCAACACTATATTGACATGTAACATGTCTAGTGATCTCTTAACGTGATGAACATAGGGATTATATAAAATATATATAATTTATATGATACAACTTTTGGTGGACAAGTTCATATAGTGATAAGTGTTTGTTTGATAGAGATCACACAAGACCCCTTATTAGCTTAAGTTGAACTGATGCTTTTATAAAGGATAATCTTTGATTAAAACAATGAAATTAGGATTTTATAGTGGTTATCAATGATTCAAATACCCACAGGGTCACACAGTTATACCCTTGGATGAGGAAAAAGTTTTGGACATAGTGGTTGTTTAAAATGAAGAGAGTTTGATAAAAATGAATCCAAAAGTGTTCGAATGGATTCAAAAAGAGTTGTGATGTTTTATATAAGGTAATTATGGGATTTTAGTGCTAGTGGGAGTTTTTTGGATGTATACTAAATAAAAAAGATTCATGCACACATGAATTTGATGCATGGTATATATATATATATGATATGATATGATATTGTATATATAGTGTACATTTAATACATGAATATGACGTATGCATTATTCATGCATGAAATTCACGAATATAATATATGTATTATTCATCTCTCTCTATAATTTTTTTTTCATTTTAACACTTGACATTTATTCAGAAATAAATTCATTAGATGAAACATAAAATAGGTTATGAATTTATATGATGAATGCATACTATTTATTTTTATGTTGTAACACATGAATAAACGAGGTAGTAATTAACTAGCATCCTTGATTTCCAATATAAAGCACTAACATATGTTGGTTGTAATTCATATAATACCTTTGAATCATCTTATAAACATCTATTCTCTTCAAATAACTATTTAACTCATCCTAAAAAGGTGTTATCACCCCTTCATTTTCTTGTGTATTCTAATGATACAATCATAGATCCATTGGCCACTATAATTTCATGGAGGTAGGGTTCTTCTATTCACTAATCCTATTGATCTTACTCAAGCACTGTTTTATAAAGAGAAGAAAAATGGGCCCTATAGTTTTCAAATACATGGTTCACTATTTTTTATTATTTCATTCATCGATTCTTGAAGATAGAACTTTTTATGATTTTGGGTTGTCTTTCTCTATATATGCTCACTTCATGATCATAAGAAACCCATTAAGTGATTTTTTGTGGTTTTTGAAGAAGAAATTATCAATGAGATAACATTACAACTTTTACAACAATAATAATAAAAAGAAGATATAATGGATCTTGATAATGAAATGGTAGCTGAGAGAGAGACCCATTATCATAAGGAAGAGAAAAATAATGATTACAAGGAAATATAATACACCGAATCCTTGATGGGAGACTCTTACCTAGATATCACACCAGTGATTATCTTGACTCCAACATTATAACTAAAACCACTACCTGGTATAATTAGTATTCACTTTTAGAGGATTAGGGTATGATTCCAATAATTATAAACTCTAAAATAATACAAGAACAAGAATAAAACATGTTGATGGTTTTGAATAAGAGAAAAATATTGATATCCTGGGGTGTGGATAACATAAAAGGAATCAGATCCACGATTTTCATGCATAAAATGAAACTTGAAGGAGTGATGTTGAGCCTCTATTCTTAATGAAGGCTTACTCCAACAATGAAAAAATTGTTAAAAAAGTGCCCCTAAAGCATCTTGATGCTGACATCATATTTTATTTTTCTGATAGCTAATGGGTGAGCCAACTTCATATAGTTATAGAAAAGGAGGTTTGATAGTGGTAAATAAAAATGAGGATAAACTGATATGAATCTGAACATTCATGGTAAGAAAATTTTGTATAGACTACATAAATTTAAACACGTCCACCTAGAAATATCACTTTACATTTCCATTCATGGACCAAATATTGGAAAGAGTAGCCAAGCATGAGTTTTATTATTTTTTGGATGACTATTCAAGTTAATGAAATACCATTTGATCCTATATATAAGTCTAAGACCACATTCACATGTCTAAATAGAAATTTTTCCTATCAAAGGGTGTCTTTTAGAAATTTTAATACTCTAATAACTTTAAAATGATGTATGGAACATATATTATATTACATGGAATAACAATTTCTTGATATTTTCATAGATGATTTTTTAGTTTATGGAAAATCATTTGAATTTTTTTATAACTTGAATCTCGTACTAAAGCAATGTGAAGAAAAGTTACCAGTTCTCAAATAGGAAAAATAACATTTTATGGTATAAGTATACATCATTATTGAGTACAAAATTTCAATGAATGGTGTAAAAGTTTATCTAATAAAAATAAAGATAATTAAAGAATTTTTGGAACCCACCGTTGTAAAATAAATAAAGAGTGTCCTTGTCTAATCCAGATTTTATCATCTATTAGTAAAATATTTATCCAATATGGATCGATCGGTGACACACCTATATATGGGAATGTACCATTTGAGTTTAATTAAGATTTATGAGAAGATTTTAACCTCATGAAACAAAATATGGTGACAAACCCAATAGTCATATCACCTGATTAAGAAAGATAATTCAAGGTGATATGTGATGTGATTTAATTTTCCATTAGATCATTTTATGTATAAAGAAATGTTCATACATTCAATCATATTTACTATGTCATACTTACTCTCAAAGGTAATCAAAAAAATTACACGGTTACAGAAAAGGATATTATTGCAGTGGTGTTTAAATTTGATAAATTCAGGACATACCTCATTCTCTCAAAAATCATTGTATATATTGAACACACATACCTAAAATATATCTCTACTAAAAAAATGCTCCAAGATAAGATTGATACAATTGATCCTACTACATTAGAAATTCGATATCATAACTGAAGATATAATGGGATTAGAAAATGTTATCACTAACCATATTTCAAGACTTTAGTTGCTTAATATTGAATAACTCCATTACTTGGAAATTATAAATGACTTCTCTAATGAAACTATTTTATATTTGGATTTACCAGATCATCCTTGGTCTTTCAATATCTCTAATTAACTTACCATTGAAACAATTTAACCTTACTTCTCTTAAAAATAAATAAAAAAGTTCATAGTCAATACATCCTACTATTATTGATATGAACCATTACATTTCAATCAATGTGGTGATATAATTATATGATTATGTATACCAGAAGATGAAATGAACAATGTGTTGTAATTTTTCAAACATAACAAAATGGATTACATCGCATTCCTGATCATATTATTTCCATGATACCCCAAATATGATTATTTTTCTCTATACACTATCATGATGTGAGATACTTTATTCAAAGATATAACAATTTTCAAAGAGTAGGCTTGATTAGAGGATGGAATGAAATGACCCAAAAACCCATACTTGAGGTTGGAGTATTTGAGGTTTTTGGAATTGAATTTTTGGGCCCAATATTAAGATATTTTGGAAATACATAAATTTTGGAATGTGTTAACTATGTATCAAAATGGGTGGAGGATTAAGCTATGATAATCAATATATCCAAAGTAGTAATTAATATTTTGAATAAAAAATTATTTTATTGATTTTTAATTCCCTAGTTGCTCATAAATTATCATGATACACATTTCAATAACTACTTAATGAAGTATATTATCAATAAGTACGAGTACACTAAAAAACCATCACCCCTTATCACATTCAAAATTGCAGGAAAGTGAAGTTCTAAAATAGGGAAATTAAGAAGATTCTAAAAAAATGATCAATGGATGTTTAAAATGTAGGAGTGAGAATCTTGGAGATGAACTATGAGAATAACATAAAAATTTCAAAACACCCATTGGTACAATCCATTTCGGATTGTTTTTGGTAAACCTTTCCACTTACCACTGGAATTTAAACATCAATCATTTTGAGCTATCAATAAAATCAACATGGGAGAAAAGAATGTGCGAGAGATATGTATATTGAAATTAAATGGGATTTAAGATTTGATAAGATATTCCTATGAAAAATTAATGATATATAAAGATAAAAAAATAAATTTAATGATTAACATATTGCTTGAAAGACATTAAAACATAGATAAAAGGTAAAATTGTTTAAATAAAATTTGAAATTATTTATAAGAAAATTGAATTCTTGATGGTCTGGACCAATTGAAGTGATCAAATTCTTACTTTAAAGAGTTGTGGATATCCAAAGTAGAATTGAATGAACATTTAAAGTCAATGGAAAAGGAATAAATTATACATGGAACCTTTCCAAGAGGGATGAATCCTCTCTATGAAATTCACTTAAGACCCTAAAAATATATGTTTAACTATAGACATTAAATGAATCACTGAATGGGAGAAAACTTAAGTCTATAACATTAGGTCAGGTTAGTTTCTTAGGAAATAGGACTTAAAAAAGGAGGACCCACAAATGGTCATTAACCAAGGAGAATAAAATATCTATAAAAAACAATTCATGATGTGAATTTTATATTCATGTCATGAATATTTATTGAGTTTTTAATTTTCAAAAAAATATATTTCATGTCGTGAATTAAAAATTCACTTTTTTAAGGAAATAATTCCTTGAAAATCCATGATTTAAAATCTTTTCATGGTGTTAATGTATATTCCCCAACCATTTACCACCTTTTATATCTGTATATACTCTTACCTTCCATACCTATTTTCATTTTTATGATCCATCTTGTCCTATAGTTTAGGTTCCTCCTCCTTCCCTTATTTCTCTCCATGGCACGAACTAAAAATAATGTTGAGTGACTATCTCCCAAATTCTTGTTCAATCATTTTTCCAATCATAAAGAACCATTAACTTCAAAAATATAGTATTGAAGACCCTCTCTCCCCTTGACAAACCTTCATACAACCCTTCTTCCACTACCATGACCTACCATTCACCACACCCCTATATGGATAATGTTATGACTGTACCTATTCATCCCATTATCTAGTTTTATAACACATAACATCATCTCTTACTTGTATGCCTATAGGAAAAACCTATGTGGTTTAAGAAAACAATTGATATAGTGGAGCTGTAAATGATTCATGTTGTAGAAGAATTCATGAAGGCCCTAACCAAGAAGAATATGTAAATCATCATTGAGGTATAATAGGATAACTTTTGATATATTTTCCTAGATCTCATCACAAAATTCAAGATGGATGTCATCCATTTCTCATTCAAATTTAATGTACAAGAGTGGGAGCTCCTCTAAATGATTTTGGTGTTGGACTTGGAATTTAATCATCAAATTTCATCACCTCAACAACTTATTCTACCTTGATTCTAGACCCTAATAAGGGTGAAACACCAAATAAAGAGGCCAAAATTTCCCATGACAAGGCCAAATTTCATGATCCTAATAAGGTTAAGAGCAAACAACTGAGTAGTGAAACTTTTATGATTTACCATCACACCCTTTCCCATGACTAGTTGGCATAAGGCAGTTCCTATGGGGTTGTCAATAATTTGAAGTTTCTACTTCTTAAGAAAAACATAGGAACCCCTATAGTTAATATGGACAACCAACTTGTACTCTTCTATGAGGGTCATGTTTATAATATTCATGACACACTCATGGGTGTTAGTTTCATAATGCTTTTAGTGAAGTACCATGGGGGTTTGAGTCTTCTCATCCCCTATCTTTCTTGGGTCCAATGAAATTCAATCGATTTGATCCTAAATAATAAGATGATATTCCTTTAAAATATTGGAAAGTAGTATGAGTGGGACATATTTTATGTAGAATACTCATATGAGGATGTAATGCTAGATTCCATTCTACCCCAAGCGGTCCCCCCAACTTCCTACAGGAATGCAGTTTCCCCCACTTCCCAATCAAAAACACTTTATTATACCCCCATGGAGTGTCTACTTTACTATGATATATATATATATATATATATATATATATATCATTTTTTAGAGAAAAAACACATCGTCTTCCAGTTCTTGGAAATCCATTTTATAGATCCTCCAGACCCTCCATTCACCTCATCACCTATTATTCAAACACCACCTCCCACCAGTTCTTCTCCCCACACTCATCCCATTACTGAAAATACATATTTCAGTTAATGCCTATTAATTCCACCCTCTATCCATCCTACCACCCTTTTCAGCTTCCTCCTAAGATCACTAACCCGGATACCCTATGGAATTTCCTCTCAATGCAAGATATTTAGGGAAAGGGGCCCATCATCGAGACTCCATTGGAGGTTCCTTTCATTAATTTGAATACCTGAAATTAGACACCATTTTAGATATATTATTATTCTCCACATCCTTTTTATCCTTCTATGAAGTTTCATGCATATTCCTCATAGTTGGATACCACCTTGGAAGCCGATCCTCTATCCCCAATCACTATTACTATCATCGATACAATAGGGAGGTTGCATTATCCTAGCCTTCATGAGGATACCAACCCAAATTACCTTAGATATGGTGCTCTATTTAATTAGTTTTCCCTATTTTGTACACCCCTAATTAGTTTAATTTCTTTATGTCATTTTTTTTGTATCTCTTTTTTCAGACCCTTTTATAAACACTCTAATTTCACATAAAAAGGATAATAAAAATTTGTATACTTTTTTCATGGATTTATTTTTACATGTTATCCGTTAAATGCAGTTGCCTCTAATTAATCAATCCATTGAATCTTTACATATGGATAATTTCCCTTTGAAATTCCAATAAGTCCTCCCTCATGAATCTTTTCACAAATTATTCTATAGGAAATGATTTATAGATTTGGTCACATGCTACTATTTCCCCAGTTGTATGTTCCTAGGGAACCTGATGACTAACCACAAAACCCTCCAAATAATTATCTAGATTTGGAGGATAACAACTCTAGATTCGTGAAGTGGTCATGCTCTTCTAAGAAGATGAACCTCAATGAGTGAACATAGTCCATCCATCTCACTGAAGACATTAAAATTCATGCTTGATGGGAGATAACCCATCATTAAATTTTTCACGTGTTTTTGGTATTTAATGTTTTCCTCTTCCTATTTTAGTTATGCTATCATTTTATAACATCCACCTAAAACTTTAAAATATTCTTAATAGAATAAAATAATGTTGTTACATTTCATCATTCACCTATTTTTACCGATGTTATTTATTACATTTATATATTTGATCTCACCCTTGTGAAAGTATAGGTATTTTTTATTTGTTTCTCTCAAGTACCCAACATAAAATTCCTTAAGTTGATAATTTTTTTGAATCCAAATTTATGATATTGTTCATTTATTGACTTATTACTTGGTATAAATTCCTTGAGTTATGTTCTTTTTTTATTAATTCTATTCCCAAGATGATTTTAGAACTACTATTTACCATTTTTTTCTATGTATATTTTTTGAGTGATACTTGGTTCATGTAAAACTACTAGAACACGCATTGATATCTTGTCAAAGCTATGAACAAACAAATTTACTTTTAAAATTAATAATTTCTTTTTTTGATAAGACCTTTTATCCTAAGATCCCATTTTAAATTAGTCATATTTATCCCATAGAAGACATAGATAAACTTGTTAGGGAAGATCCATATTAGAAGCCTCTTTTATCCTTTCTTACCAAAAATCATTGTGGTTTTCATGATATTCAACTGAATAAGTGTGTACGTGTGGGTATTTATGGTGAAAATCTATTGTTATTTCTAGAGAGGATAATGAAGGGTGATTGCATGGGATTGGGGGGGGGGGGTAAGGATCATGATTTCATTCATTTTATTTAATTTTTTATCCCTATTGATATTGTTTTCAAATTTAAAACGTTTCTACACACACACACATGTATATATATATATATATATTTAAAACACACAATAAGAGAGGGTTTTCATTCATTTTGATTACATAGTCCATTATCCTTTTAGTTGAGCTTGGGAGTGGGAAGACATTACTTTGTAGAGGAGTTTTTCATTGAAGTTATCTTTTGAGTATCGTGAATTATATTTTATATCTTATCCTTCTATTTTTTCCTTATATGTTTTTAAACATCAAATAATACCTATCCTCGACCTTATAGTAATTTAATCCTTGATGGTAATCCCTCATGTTTAATTGTGATATTTATCTTTATAGTGTGGAGAAAGTATATCTTATTCAAGATTATGGTTATGAGTATGTATTCAAGGTAAAAAATTAGTATTTATTTTATTTTTTCCTTGATTGAGGTGGGAAAATTCATAGTGAGGTAATTAACAACATGTGAATAGTCACCTAAGGGGTAGTTTGGAAATAATAATAAAATAAATGATGGAATCGAATGAAAAACTTTACAATGAGGTGTGCCTAGATTTATTTGAAATAATAGAAATTTAAGAACAAAAATTTTAAACTAATACTTGGTTTTATTTTCATTATTGTTAATGATTACTTCTTGTTAAAAAAATTTATCCGCTGAGTTCTTTTTTGATATGTTTTTTACTTGAGGATATGAAATTGGTCTTGTGTTGGGGATTTGATTTGTTTTATTTTATATACATTTTGGGTCTAATTTATTAAGTTTCTTATATGCTTTATATTGTGATTCCTTGAATTTTTCTTGAGTTTTGAAAATAATTGGAAATTGAAGAGTTTGGAGAAAATGAATCTAAAATATGGAATTACAAATGATTTATGTTGTGAATAATTAGTTCATGAAGTGAAATTTTAGATTCATAACTGAGGAATTAATGATAGGGTCCCATTACATGATATAAACCTCATTCAATATGAGAATCTTAAAAATCATGATAACCCATGATGGGAATAAAATTCCCCATATGAATTTTTTGACCTCTATTCACCATTAAACCATCATTAAAGCATCCAAGGATTTCACATCTGAAGTAAAAACCATAAAACAACCAATACCTAAGCTATGAATACTTTAATTTTCTTTTCATGATGTGAATTATCAGTTCACTATGAAATATTTCATAGAATCCACCCAACATAAAGATCTCATTCTAACTCATGATGTAAATTACTATCCACATCCTGAATCATTTTTTCCTATTTATATTTAAGAGCCTCAAACCTTTTGGAATAGATTTTTATTTTATTTTTATTTCATATTTTTCTCTATTTTATTGGTATTATTTTGAAGTTTAAATCCTTTACCCATTCCATTGTGCTCTTGAACAAGTTTGTTTTCAATTCAAATTGCAGTTGCATTGTGATTTATCTCTTTTCATGTAATTCATTTTGATTTTAATTATTTTACATTGAATATTATTATTTTCATTATCTCTAATCCTGATTTACTTCTGTCACAAATGAAAAATTCTATTTTCATAGTGCATGGCTAATCCACTTAGTGTTATGAATCAAGAATAGGGGGGAATAAATAAAATGAATTATTAATCAAAACTTGGGTAACCTAATTGGTATGGAATTAGATAAAACAATCAATATTATCTCATCATTTTAAATGAACCTGATGTATGGAATTATAGAGGATTTGATATACTCTTACTGGAATTAATTGAGTTATGACATATGAAATCAATTCATTTTTTTCTAATAGTTGTGATTAATTCAAATAGATTAATAACTACCTATAGAACAAATATTAGATGTTAGTTTAAGTATAATTAATTTATTTGACCAAAAAAATTGTCAAATTTTGAACAAATTTGATATAATAAATCTTGTTTTTTAGTTTATCCTTTTGAAAATTTCTATATATATATGACTCTATATTTTTCCTCAGAGTCAGTGCTATGTTCAGGTGTCTTAGGACCCCAAAATTAATATATTAAAATATTAATATATATTAAAGAACATATATGAATCCTTTTTTTGGGAATAAATGGTTTTAACTTTGTTTAGGACCTTAAATGGGAAATCCAGGACTTTAGTTGTTTTTATAATGTGGGGTTTACCCTATGCATGACATAAATTTTGTTGGCATTGGGTTTTCGATGTAGAGAAATCATTGGTGGTACATTAAGTAAAACCAATAATTTATTTTAATTACTTTATTTAATAACATAAATCCCAAATCTCTCTAAAATTATGTTGTTATAGAAAATACCCAAGTTTATCCATGTAACCTTGATTTATTAGAGAGTAGGACAACATTGGCGTTGGCAGATCGAGAATAAGGATCGATGGTGAATGATCAAGGAAAAGTGTGACATGGAAGATGAATATAGTGGGATCATCATATTTATCACCAATGAACATGTTACTCACCAATGATTGATCCAATATTAAGGTATGGAATGTTATTTTATGGATTTTCACCCTTTAATTTATTCATTATGAATAGATTAATTTTTTTTGATGATTTCTATTCTTCGTAGGAGCCTAGATATTTATTTTATTAATTGCACCCCTAATTTCACCATGGATTCCAAATTATGAATTTTTTGTACAGGATCAAAATAACCAATTATGTATTTAACTTCATTATTGTGCTTCCCCTGCCATTATTTCCATTCTTCATTTTTCCCATGGGGTCATTGATTCAATATTACCAGAAAAAATTTGAGTACGATCTAACCCTTGGATTCGTGGATGATGAGTGAAGTAGTTGATGATCAAAATTTTGAGATTTTATCATGATGTGATCTAGGGTTTATGTGTTAGAGACATATATCAGGGGCTGAACTATGGGTTTTCATCCTTGGGTGATGTAACACAATGGTACAACGTGATGTGCATGATCTGTATGCTGCTCGGGTGGCTTGAATCTAGCCATCAATGATAGACTAGGTATGGTCAAATATAGATATGAGTTCCTCAACATTATTTGTGGTGGATATAGTGATGAAGAAAGTTCAATAAATACACATAAAGATTGATTTACTTTCTATATAAGCTTTACATACATGATGTGTAGTCCAGGAAGACACATCATGCAGTTCCTTAATAGCGATGACTAGGGTCTCAGGAAGAGTGAAATATCACATGATGTGTGGTACTGCCACATGATGTGTGATCTCACGTGAGTGTCTTGGTATGTACCCTGTAATTACATGGGCATGGGAATGGTTAGGTATATAGTAGGACCAGGTACACGGGCTTGAACAGTTACTAAAGAATGACATGGTATACATGCACAACCACAATACACAGGCACATGCTGGAGTACATGGGAATGAACTTGGAGGAAACATACATATCTTGGGATATGATGACACTTTGTGTGCTCTATGTACACACCATGTATATCCACATGGACAACTAATATGTGTACAGGTGAGGAAACTTTCACAACCTGTCCCCTAGGGCCCATGCTGTGACTACCCCAAGCCCGCCTTCCATAGGCCAGGGGCTAGTGACTAGCACCGAAAAGGAATATCCTAAAAAGGGAATACTTTTTCCTTTAAACCTGTAAAAATTCACAAATCTCAAATTGTGGAAAGTAAATACAAAGTAAACCACAACTATGACTGAAACAACTACTGAAAGTATGGTACAAACATAAAAGTAAAAGATGCTAGAATACAAGCCCCAAACCACAAAGGAAAGTACAACTACCAAGGTATGTTTGCTCAAAACCCTACCTGAAGGGTAGGTGGAGGGTATCTATCTATAGCTATTGAAGGACGTACCGTCTATCCCATCTCAATAGGCACCACCTAGTCCCAGACCACCCAGGTCTCCATCGAAGCGTCAATCACCTGCACAAGACATGACACATGGGGGAAAATCCTGTTCAAGGGTGAGTAACAAAATACTCAATAGGGAACCCAAACCATAAATGAAAGACCACAAATAAATATCACACATTAAGGCTACAAGTAAAGACATATCACACTAGGTATATCTCAAAGATAGGAAGTATAATTTTTAGTCATAAATATGAACATTTGTACTGCTGAGGGATTCATAATCTAGGTCCGCTCATCACCTGGGATAGTGGAATCACTGAGACCTTCTCATCTTTAGGGACAATTGGATCACTTAGACCCGCTCATCTTTGGGCCGGTTGGATCACTAACACCCACTCATCTCTTGGTTAGTTGGATCACTAAGACCCACTTGTCTCTAGGCCAGATGTACCACTAAGACCCACTCCTCTCTTGGCCAGATGGATCACTTAGACTTGCTCGTCTCTAGGACAACTGGATCAATTAGACCCGCCCATATCTAGGCTAACTGGATCACTAGTAGCTGCTTGTCTCTAGGACAGATGGATTACTAAGACCCACTCGTCTCTGGGCCAGTGGGATCACTATGACCCTCCCTTCTCTTGTCCAACTAGATCACTAAGACCTGCTTGTCATATCCTTCGCGTCACAACTAGCTATAGGATTTATGCTCGTAGAACACTTGATTATGGGATAATCTACTCCTCAATCCATCAGAAACATATCAAATGCCACATAATCTAACTTAGAGTATGCCCAAAGGACCGTCTCATTGCATGGGTCCCAACATTGTAGATGACATGTCAATTGGATGGCCAGTCTAAAAGATATTAGCATTTTAGTAAATAAGGGATGGTTGTGTTTTGGCCCGGTCTGACCAGGTCGGACCAACCCAACATGGTTGGACCGATCCGAACAACCCATCCCTAGGGTCCCACATGACCTGACTTGGTTCGGCCGACCCAACCTAGTGGGGTCTGCGCCAGCCTGGTCCGGCCTGGCCACTAGGATAAGACCATTAGGCCTTTCTAGACCCAAACTAGTTCGTTCATGGGTCCAACTTTCCTGGTTTCCCAGCGACCCAGTTCCATCCAGCCCAGGCCGTAACTAACGGGCCAGTTATTTCCCAGCTCGGGATTCCTGGTGGCATGGTTTGTCCTGTTGGCCAAGCTCGCATCAGCGGGCCTACTATTATCCAGCCCAGGCCACCTCACGTCTTGGCTTGGGCCACCGGCCTGACCCGTTTGGCGGACCGGTTCTCCCCCTACCCAGACACCCTTTGGGCATCCAGTTCATACCACAGGCGGCCGACAAAGGCCGACTGCCCCTTTTCCATGCACATTCCCCCAGGGACTGCGTGCCAACCGCTAGACACGACCCTCCGATGTGGGCTGCTCCTCCAACGCGGTGCCCTAGCAGCACGACCAACTGCACCGGTCCGTTCATGTAGAAATGTTTCCCCCACATGGCTCGTAGCTATGCTATGGGTCCAGCTCATTGACTCGGTCCACGGACCACGTAGCGCCTCCGATGTGGCTGGGTAGCCGCATCCGCCTATCGCCAGCCACTGACCTATGTGCTGCCAGCTCCTATCGCTGCCGTGACCTCCTACCACCATCATAGCCTCACACCGTGACCTCTTGCCATTACCATGGCCCTTCTTCTTGGAATATCCTCGGCCGAAGCACCGCCTCCATTACATCATGAAGAATGGGAAGGACTAAAGGAGAGAGGAGGGGAAAGTGTCTCACACAAAACACCCAAATAACAATCCAAGTATTTGTTCATGTTGGACTAGATGTATTATTGTTAGTAGGATCACAAAGAATTAAGAAATAAGGTGGAATAATCACAGAAAAATATATCCCCTTTTTATCGCACAACATTAACCACCCCGAATGAATGATTAATATGTAGGTTAACTTTTTTGTGAGTTAACCCACCTTTGTATTTTAAAAGAAAGAATGGGGGAAAGAAAAAATTCACTTAAAATAAAACCCCCTACCTGGGATAATATTGTTGGTCAAGGAAGAATGGAATCACATACCTCCATTCTTTGTTCTTGATCTACATACCACCGTCACAATAAATTATTCAAAAGGTGGAAGAAGGTGCATTCTTCGTTCATCATTTCCACCCACCAAAGCCTCAGAGCAATTCCTAGATTGGTTAAATAATCCCAAATTGCTTTTTAGGCTATTAATTGACAAATGTGAATTAGTGTTTTTGTTATACTGCATTGCAACATTGTTATGCTGACTCATTACTAAGGTTAATTAATGAGATTCATCTTCACCTCATCACTGAACTGTATCACTAACGTGCCACTAATCAACGATGAATAAAACAATTAAAATAACTTTTTAAATTATTTTATGTTTCTTTCAAAAATTATGAAAATTAACTTTCACCCTCGACCCACATTGGTCGAGGTTAAGATCTACCTAAGGGAAACACGCCCTCACGAGCTCAACATTACTCTCAGATTTCCAATCTGAGTAACTGTTTGGGAGTTATAAGAATTTGAAAAATAAAATAATTGTTACTTAATTATTTTATTTATGGAAAAAAACTACTTTCCACTGTTGGCCCATACTGGCCAATGTTACACCGTTTCTAGGAAAATCCTTATACTCTGATTGTAACAGTGCCCTCGTATTTTTGATCCAAGAACCAGTTTAAAGGTTTGAAAATACCACTCGCACATTTATTTAATGAACCTTAAAAATAGTTCAAAAATATGTTTTGACCACTCTGGGCCTCATAATTACATGCCATCTCAGAAGCTGGTATCGAAATAATCCCATTTAATTTTAAAAAAAATTCAAGGAATTATAGGGTATTACATTACTCCCCCTTTAGAGATTTACGTCCTTGTAAGAAAGAATAGGGGCTAATCAAATAAATGGGGGTACTGAGCATGAATCTGATCCTCCCTCTCCCACATGCTCTCTTGGAGATTCTCATGCTTCCAATGAACACACACCATAGGTATCAACCATCCACGAAGGATCCTCTCCTATCGATCCTCTATCTCCACCAAGTACTCCATGAATGTAGCCTTGTTGTCAATCTACAGCTCACTGGGGTTGATGACGTGAGAAAGGTCATCCACATATCCCCTCATCTTGGATATTTGGAAGACATCATGAACCCTCTATAACTGCGGTGGTAGATCCAATCGGTATGCCACCTCTCCCACTCTTTGCAGTATCAGGAAAGGTCTGATGAACCTTGAAGATAAATTGATTCCTTGCCCAAATATATATATCTCTCGTCAAGGAGAGACTCATAAAAATACATGGTCAGCCTCCTCGAACTCCAAGGGTCTCTGTAGCCTATCGGCATAGGACTTTTGTTAGCTCTGTGCAATATTTATATGCTCTCGGATGACCTACACCTTCTCAGTGGTAGCCTGTTCAATCACTAGACCCATTAGTGCTGATTCCCCTAGGTCTGTCTAGCATATTAGTGACCTACATGGTTGTCCGTACAGTGCCTCGAATGGTGCCATACCGATGGTGGAGTGGTAGTTGTTATTGTACACAAACTCAACTAGTGGTAGGTTGTCCACCTAACTATGAACAAAATCAATAATTCAAACATGAAGAATGTCCTCCAAGGTCTATATGGTCCGCTCCGTTTGATGATACATCTGTGGGTGAAAGGTTGTGCTCAAACGGAGCTAAGTCTCAAATGCCTCATGTAATCCCTTCCAAAACTGGGATATAAAGCATGCATCATGATCCAAGAATATTTTAGATGAGAATCTATGGATTCAAACTATCCTTTTCATGTAAAGGAATCCAAATCTCTCTACTAATCCCTATTATAAAATGGGTAGGACGTTGGCTGACTTGGTGAGTCAGTCTACGATCAACCAGATGGTATCGTCCCCCCTGGATGTATGTGGTAAGCCCATCATGAATTCCATCAATATACCATCCCACTTCCACTCCGGTACCTCAAGAGGTTGTGTCAAACCTACTAGAACCTGGGGCTCAGCCTTCACTTACTAACAAGTGAGGCTTCTCCAGACAAACTCCGCTACCAACTTCTTCATTCCTGACCACCAGTACCGACATCAGAGGTCCTTGTATATCTTCTCCACACTTGGATGTACCGCCAAATGGGATGTATGGAACTCCCTAAACACCTCCTCCTACAACGCCACTGGTACTACGGTGCATCCTCTAAAAAGGATGGCATGCTCCCTACCTATTGAAAATCAATCAGGAGCTTGTCCCGAGGACATATAGGAACGTGTAGTATTGTAGTTGGAATCTCCGAGTTGTACCTCACTGACTCGCTGTAATAGTGGAGGGGAAAATACCATCGACTGATGATAAGATACCTCATCTCTATTCACAAAGGATTTCTGAAGTGAGGACAACTACTCTGAGGCCTCATTCAGTAGCTATGAACTCGATATTCTATTGAGATAATCTACCACGATGTCCCCCTTCATAGGATTATAGACTATCTCAAAGTCATAGTCCTATAGGAACTCTAGCCAACATCGCTATCTAAAATTAATATCCTTCTGAGAAAAGATATATTTGAGACTCTTGTTGCCAGAGTATATGATGAATCGTTCGATCATAAGGTAGTGTCACCACATCTTGTGTGCGAAGACTGCCACTTCTAACTCAATTTCATGAGTCACATAGTTCTTCTCGTGAAGTATCAATTGTCGTGAGACATAAGTAATCAAAAATTTCCTCTACATCAAGACATAACCAAGACTGGTTCCTAATGCGTCACAGAACACCACATAGTTGGTTTCCTCCTCTGGAAACCTCAAGATGGGATCACTAGTCAAGCTATGCCTCAACTGTTGAAAGATCTACTGGAATATTTCTATCCACACGAAGGGTTTTCCCTTCCTCATCAGTACCGTTATGGGTGATTCCACCCTGGAAAAGTTGGGTACAAACTACCGATAGTACCCAGCCAACCCAAGTAAACTCCGCACCTTGGTAACTCTATTGGGTGGATCCCAAGAAAGCACCACCTCGATCTTCACTAGATCCACCAAAACTCTAGAATCTGAGATGTCATGTACCAGGAAGTGTAACTTTTGTATCTAGAACTCACACTTAAAGAGATTACTATAAATCTGGTGTCTCGAAGTGTGTTAAGAACCATCCTCAGGTGTATCGCGTGCTCCTCCTTTGATGCTGAATACACTAAGATTTCATCAATGAAGACCACTACAACTGGTTATTTAGGCATGCCAAATGGCATCACTAAGTACTCTTAGTTTCTATAGAGACATCTGAAATCCATCTTCGAGATGTACTCATGTCGCACTTGAATCCGGTGAAATCCTGATCTGAGGTCTATCTTTGAGAACCATCTTGATCCCTTCAGATGATTGAAGAGATCATCAATCCTCGGTAGATGATACTTGTTCTTCATGGTCACATGGTTCAGGCTCCGAAAGTCTGTGCATATACTCAAGCTTCCATCTGCCTTCTGGGTGAACAACACTGGGGCTGCCCATGATGAAACACTGGGCCTTACGAACCCCTTCCTCTGCAAGTTCTCCAACTATACCCTCAGCTCCCAGAGCTCTGCAGGAGTCATCTGATATGAATGTGTAGATATCGATTCCATCCCGATGTACAGATCAATGCATAATTCTACCTCTCTACAAGAGGTAGTGCTAGAACATCTTCTATAAAGACATCCTTGTAATCGTCCACCAATGCAGGAAATTATGGACTCATCTCATCAACTACACCGAAGGTCATGCTAGCCAACTGATGAGTGATTAGTTACACCCTCTTATGTGTGAGTCCATCCGGCACTACTCCATTTCAATTTTTTTTGACAAAAGAAAACATGTTCCCATATATACAGATACACCACACTATGTGCCTAAAATAGTCAATCTGAGCATGAACTATTGATAACCATTCCATACCCAAGATGAAATCGTAAGGCCTCGACACAGCTACTAGGTTATCCCAGCTAAATATCTCACCTCTAAGAGTAAGATTAGACTACTGGTACCCACGTGCGATCATCGAATCCCCTCCTGTATGAGTCTCTAATCCTAAGGATCAATCCAATGGCTAGATCGGAATCTCCAAGCTTTGAACAAGGTCCGTGGAAAGGAAGGATTGACTAGAACCCATGTCTATAAGATCAAGAACTAAGGTGGAGAGGAAATGGATCATACCTCTAATCATCTCTGGAGCATCATGGTTGTAGGACTCCATTGGATAAAGCTAACCATGCCCTAGTCCACCGGATCTCAGAGCCCATGGTGGACCATCTGGGGTGGTGGTGGTAGCACCTCAAACCTCTATCCACCTCCTTCTACTCTACCCACTCCCCTTCCATGTCTGCCGCCCTATGTAAAACCTCGCTTGAACCTCTTCTAATGCCTCAGTGGACCTTTGAACATCCACTGCTTGTTTGTATGGTAGGTCGGGCAGTCACGACCCATGTGTCCCTGCCTGCCACATGAGTAGCATTCCCTGTTTCTCTACTGACTCCCACTACCCTGGTGGTCTCGTACCACTGAACCTAAATCTTGGGGTCATCCTCAGAATGGTATGGCCCGATTGGACCTCTTCGTCATCTGTTGGCTACTTTCCATAGATGACTCAGCAACCCATCGCCCGGTGGTGGATCCCACCATCAGTTCCAACTCTACGAGGAAGATCTCCACTAGTAGAGCTCTCTCTAGCACTCCAGCCTACGTAGGGATTCTAATAAAAATAATCGATTCCCTGATCTCCCATCGGAGTACCCACTCAAAGGTTCAATCCCTGAATAAAGGGTCCGACACCATATCCATAGAGTAATGGGAGAGGTCTGTAAACCTCACAGAGTAGTCAGCCACTGTCAGGCTACCTTTCTATAATTAAAGTAGCTCATGTATGCGCACTGAGCATAAATTTGCTGGGAAGAACTTCTCCCTGAAAAGTCACTCAATGTCAGACCAGGTGAGGGTCACCTCCTTGTGAGTCTGGATGGTCAAACTCCACCATCTCCCCACTGAGACCTACAAAAGCCTCAATTTTAGAACTGCCATCTAGCCAAGTGGAATCCTCACTAAGTGAAAGACCCATGTCACTACCTCCAACCAATCCTTAGAAACATGAGGATCTGTATCTCCCCTAAACCTATGAGGTATCCATCACTAGAACTCATGTAAGGCATTGAGCCTACATGAATCCTCTACCGGTAGTGCTAGTAGTAACTGCTGACCAATATGCGGTGGTATCACTGGGACATAACCTGAAAGTGATATCTCAGGAAACAGTCCCTATACCAAATCCTTATCACTCTCTAGGCCATCCTTTTGGTTACACACTGGAATCATGGATGGATGTCTGTATGGAGGTATCCTGAAAGATATCAATATGGACCACAAAAAAGAGATTATACCTGGTGAGCTAAGTCTAACTCAAAAATATAATGATAAAACACTCAAAATTAATGCAACTAGTGTTTCCATGTACCAGGTCAAAAAATATAATTCAGGGTCCTGGTGTATGGATATGTCGACCATGGTACCAACAATGGATTCCCTATCCTGAAATCCAAACTCAAAACACTTAACATTGTTGCCACATAAGAATTTACAGACTTTTAGTTTTTCTCATAGAACTGACCTACTCTGATACCACTTTGTCATGACCCATACCCTAGGGCCCATGCCATGACTACCCTAATCCTACCTTCCATAAGCCAGGGGATGGAGACTAGAATCAAAAAGGCATATCCCAAAAGGTAATGCATTTTATTTTAAAGATGTACACATGCATAAAGCTCAAAATGCAGAAATTAAACACAATATAAACCACAACTGTGAATGAGACAACTACTAAAAGTATTGTACAATCTGAAATGTAAAAAGGGGCCAAAATACAAGCCCAAAAACAAAAAGGAAAGTATAGATTCCAAGGTATGTCTGATCAAACCCTACCTGAATGGTAGGTGGAGGGTATTTGTCTATAGCCATAGAAGTATGTATCGTCCGTCCTGTATCACTGGGCCCCACCTGGTCCCAGACTACCAAGGTCTCTATCAAAGGGTCGATCACCTACAAGAGATACAACACATGTGGGATAAGCCTGTGTAGGGGTGAATAACACAATACTCAGTAGGGACCCCAAACCCCAAAGGAAAGACCACAAAGCAAGATCACACAACAAGACCACAAGAAAAGACAGCTCAAACCAGGTATAACTCAAAGTATAGGAAGTAGAATCATCAATCATAAATATGAAAATTTGTGCTATTGAGGGATTCATCATCTAGGCCCATTCATCACCTGGTCTAGAAGAATCACTGATACCCACTCATCTCTGGGGCCATATGGATCACTTAAACCCGCTCGTCTCTAAGACAGGTGGATCACATAGACCCTCTCATCTCTTGGACAGCTGGATCACTAAGACCCGATCATCTCTAGGCCAGCTGGATAACTAAGACCTGATCCTCTTTGGGTTAAATGGATCACTTAGACCCACTCATATTTGGGTCAGCTGGATCACTTAGACCCTCTCGTCTCTATGTCAACTAGATCACCAAGACCTGCTCGTCTCTAGGCTAGCTGGGTCACTAAGACTTGCTCATCTCTGAGCCAGATGTATCACTAAGACTTGCTAATATCTTGGAAATATGGATCACTAAGACCTACTAATCATATCCTTCGCGTCACAGCCAACCATAGGATTACTACTCATAGCTCACTTGATTCTGGGATAATCTACTCCTCAAGCCATAATTCGCATCTAAACTGCTATGAAATATCACTTAGAGTATGCCTAAAGGATATTTTCATCACAAGGGTCCTAACGCCGCTGATGGCGTGTCAATTAGATTCCTAGTCTGAAAGATATTGGTGTTTTAGTAAACAGAGGCCGGTTGTGTTTGGGCCTGGTCTGACCTAGTCGGACCGACCTGACAAACCCGACCTAGGGGTCCCGCATGACCCAACCTAGTTTGACCAAACAGACCCAACCTGTTGGGGTATGGGCCGCCCCGGTCTGGCCTAGCTGCTAGGCCAGGCCCATTGGGCCTTCTGAGACCCGTCTTGGTTTGGTTGTGTGTCCAGTCCGCTGGGTTTCCTAGCAACCCAGTTTCATCCAGCCCGGACCACAATGGGCGAGCGGGTTCTTTCCCAGCCCGGGCTGCCTAGTGGCCCGATTTTTCCCATCGGCCCAATCCGCATCGGTGGGCTGGATCTTCTCTTGCCCAGGCCGCCCAGCCGCCCGATTCGCGCAACCAGCCCGACCCGCATGGCGATCCGGTTCTCCCCCTACCCAAACGCCCACTGGGTGTTCGGTTTGTGCTGTGCATGGAAGTCTGAGGCCGGCTAACCCTTCTCCACATGAGGTCTCATGGGGACTGTATGCTTGCCACCAACCGTGGCCTGCTGACATGGGCTGCTCCTCCAATGCGGTGCCTTGGCGGTGCCGTCCTTTTGCACTGCTCTGCTCACATGGACCTGTTTCCCCCACGTGGTCCATAGCTTTTCCATGGGTCCAGCTCATCGTCGTGGTCTGCGGACTGTGTGGTACCTCTGACGTATCCAGGTGTCCATTTAATCCTACCTCCAGCCACCTTCCTCCATGCTGACGACCCCTGTTTCCACCGCAACGCGTTGCCAATGCGCCGCTTCCCGCTGCGGCCTCTCACCGTTGTCACGGCCCTTCCGCCTGGCGTCTCCTCGGCTGATGCGCCACCACCATTGCATCATGAAGAATGGGAAGGATTAAAGGAGAGATGAGGGGAAAGGTTCGTATACAGAGAAACCTAAAGAACAATCCATATTTTTGTTCGTGTTGACCCAGATGCGTTCTTGTTAGTAGGATCATGAAGAACCAAGAAATAAGGCGGAATAGTCATAGAAAAATATATCCCCTTTTTATTCTGCAACATTAACCATACAAAACGAATGATTGATCCATGGGTTAACCTGTTTATGAGAGAACCTGAATTCTCTATTTAAAATAAAGAACAGGGAAAATAAAAAATTCACTTAAAATAAAACCCCCTACCCGGGATAGGATTGTTGGTCGAGGAAGAACAGAATCACGTGCCTTAGTTCTTCATTCTTGATCTCCAGCCCACCATCTCTAGTGATTATTAGAAGGGTGGAAGAAGGTGCATTCATTTTTATCACCCACCAAAGCCTCAGAGCAATTACAATATTGTTACAACAATCTTTCATTTCTCATTAAGATATTAATTGATGAACATGAATCAACATTTCTATTACACTGCGTTGCAGTGTTATTATGCTGACTCATTAATGAGGTTCATTAATGAGATTCATCGTCACCTCGTCACTACACTGAAGTGCTGACGTTCCACTGATCAATGAAGAAGAAAACAATTAAAGAAACTTTTTAAGTTATTTTATTTTATTTCAAAAAGTCCAAAAATTAACTTTTACCCTCAACCCACGCCGGTTGAGGCTAAGATCTACCTAATGGAAACACTCCCTCATGAGCTCAACAGTACTCTCAGATTTCCAATCCGAGTTACCATTTGAGAGTTTTAAGGATTTTTAAAATAAAATAATTATTACTTACTTATTTTATTTATGGAAAAAAACTACTTTCCACTATTTCCCCACATTGGCCATGGTTATGCCCTTTATAGGAGAATAATAATGCTTTGAGTTCAATGTTTCCCTCAGATGTTTGATCTAGGCATCAGTTTAAAAGTTAGAAAAACCCATTCACACGTTTTTTTAATAAACCTTAAAAATAGTTCAAAAATATGTTCTGGCCACTCCAGGCCTTGAAATTACATGCGGTCTTAGAGCTTGGTCTCAAAATAATGCCATTTAATTTTCAAAACAAATAATCATAAAATTATAGGGTATTACAGAAACACCCATGTGTCAAGGTGAGGTCAAAACTATGTGACCCTATGTACACACCATGTACTTTTTATTGATACTTCCACCTCATGTATCACTTTATTAGGTACTTAGATTTGGAATCATGAGTGCATATCATGAGAAGTTTTACATATAGGAAATAATGGTGGAATTATTTTTGGAATCATATATAGAACATTAGGTGTTATGAGTGGTGAAACTTCCTTCAATGAAACTTGACCAATGAAAGTGATCAGGTTTGATCACCAAAGATATGCCAGGGTCAGCAATCCCTTATCGCACCAAGGAATGGGTCCCCTATACTCTTTAAATAGGTAGAGTTAGTAATCTACCATACTAAAAAGGGAGAGGGTACTCTATCTAAAAAGTGTAATCCTTTATTAATGAGCTCTATAAGGGTGCAGGTCCTTTATAGTGTTTTGTTCTCCCTCAGCTGTGGAGCACACCATCAAGGAGCATGACCCTCCACCCAAATTATTATGAGATTTTGCGTGGTATTGGGCATCAGAGAAATAAATTTGGGATATATAAGCTAACATGTCATTATTATCTAGATACAGAGATAGATATCCCCTTTCTATTTCTCTTGGGTTTCTTTTGAGCATATCTGATGTTGGGTTTTATGTACTCTCTTCTTATGGGTTGAGATGGTTGTTGTTATTTCTATTAATGCCTTTTTGGTTTTTGAGGTTCCCTATTGGACATGTATATAATAAACAATCTATGGGATTTTCTCACACTTTTTTTCTTATCCAGATGATGGGAAGATGAGATGTGATTTTAGAGGAGAATAATATTTCTTGGTGGTGCTGACTATTTTCGATGGTCATCCTCAGAGATTGTGAGTCGACATCACTTTAGTATTCCCCTTTTCTAGTTTCTGTTGTCATTTTGTGACCTTATTTCTAGATGGTTGTCTATTTTCTGTCATATCATTTGTATTACACTATTTTACTTTGATTTTTTCTTAGAGGTTTTTACATGCATGGTTTATACTCTAGATTTTTTAGTTTATTCCTATATATTTTTCACTAATTCATGGAGATTTCTGTGTGAATAAGTACATGTAATTTATAATAAGGAATAATATTTAAGTTATATTACCACTCATCACTTTTTACAAGTCATTTGCCTATTATCTGTGGGTTTGGGGTGTTGTACTCAACTTACTGTCGTCCCAAACGAGGTCCAGGCGACCAAGGTTGGGACATAGTGGCATCAAATGTGGTCTTTCCCCCATTCAGTTTTTGGATTTGGAGAAATTCATGTCTTGGTTTAGGAAACTTAAGGAAACTATGTAAGAGTGTATCAGGCTTGGTTATCAGGCCATAGAACACAAATTTGTTGAAACAACAAAAATATCCCTACATTGATAATCTGACTACTTACTTGCCAACTTGGCATACTAATAGGTCGAATGATGAGAACCAATGGTTCATACGTCATATGATATTGGGTATTTTGAATTTCATATCATTGAGTCATTTCCCCATATATTCTCATCTAATCGGGTTATGCCTTGTAACTTTCAGGATGCCTATACAATGATATCCAGCTAGGATACCGATATAGGAACATGATGAAGATCAGTTGAGAGATGAGACCTCAGTTTAGGGACCCACTCATGAGGTGTTTCCTCTAGGAATGAATAGATAAGTTTTACTACCTATTGAGTAGCCTATAGTTATAGTATATTATGATGATGATGCATGAAATATTAATATGTTATGTGAGTTTTAGTGATGGAGGATACTGCATTTTTGTGACAAGATAGATCCCCATGAAGTAAAGGATCTTACTGAGGTGGTGGTCTGAATCTTCAGGCTTGTTTGGTCCCCAAATGATGAAATAGTTGTACTTGAGACCTATCTTATTCATGAAGAAATAGGGAACCATTGGATTTTAATTACTTAGACTCATGATGAGGAAAAAATATCATGGTTAGACTTCCAAAAACTATTCCATGATGATTATTACCCTTAAATCTTTTACTCTATAAAAATGAAAGAGTTTCTTGGGATGCAATAGGGTGATATGTCAGTTTTTGAGTAAACCAAGATGTTTACCAACCTTATGCATCATTATATTGATATGGTGAGAGATGGATACTTTTGGTCACAAAAGTTTGAGGAGGGACTTTGCATATAAATCCATGCTAGTGTGGTATCCCTATGTATTCACACTTATGATGGAGTTATGGAGTGAGATTTAGTTACAAAGAGATTTCTAGAAGAGGGGTTATAGGTGGAAGGAGGCAATAGTGGACATCATGGGGATGATTCATTTGTATTAACTAATAGGCTTTAGTCCTTAGGGTCCTGGAATAAGAGACACACATATTCCTAGAATCATAAACGTGGTTCTACAACACAAGGTTCACATAGAGGATCCAGTCATCTAGGAGAGGTTCAATGTTATTAATATGATGAGAAAGGTTACAAAGATTGTGATTTACCAAATCGATGTGATAATGATGGTATATAGGTAGTGGATGGAATGAAATTAAAAAGGAAACACCAAGATCAGGGATCTACCATGCATGGTCAGGGTATCCCCTAGGTAGGAAGTGTTGATAAAGGACCATGTGGGTCCCTAGAGGGAGGAGATATAGATAGAGGACAATGCTAATATATTCTTCCACCACCACCACTTGGTGGCCGACACCTGGATCAGAGGGATTGAACTTAAGGGAATAACTAGTTGCAGGTTATATAGGTATCACTAGGATTTCCATGATATGATTTGAGTTATGATTTATTTCTTTTTGTATTCTTTTTCCAGTACTTGTAGACACTATAATGATTATTTTGAGTATCTCCATATCTCTTCTACAGGATCATGAGATTTCATTTGAGTATTTTTTCCAACAGTTATGGTTTGAGGTTATTACATGGATAAATTATTCTATATGTAACATCTTCTAGTAGTTTAAGTTTCCTTTTAGTGGAAATATTTTCTCATGGTATATCTTGGTCATCATGATGGAACTTTATGATGTTAGCACGGGCATAGATAGGTTGTTCATGGTGTGTGACCAGATTGACTGTAATCACACGAGAGTTAGATGGCTCCATAAATATGGGATGATATTCTCCTTTATGTGAAAGATAGATATTATGGATGAGTGAGTTGGGATAATGATTAGAAAGATGCAACCTATCACATATGAGTTAGAGTGTTTATCCCTTGGTGTAGTGGGATCTTCAATCGTCTAGCTTCCAATGATAGTGTAGGATTTTATGGATGTATTACCCAAATATGTTTTGTGATTACCTAAATATAAGAAGATTGTATTTTGTATCAACTTCCTCCCTTGTAATGAACTAATATCTTATATGTCATATTTAATGGCCTTTACTAATCTCTATGATCCAAGGGTGCAGTCAGAGAACTTTCAAGAGAAATTTTGTTTCATACCGAGTGTGTCCCCCTTGGTGGCTCATGTTTTATTCACAAGAAATGTGGATGAGTGTTTGAGAATTTTTGTTGACTATCATTTCTTAAATTAGGTTAAAAACAAGAAAAATTATCCTTTTAAAAGTATTTATGACCACTTCAACCAGTTGAATGGTGAAATTTTATTTTCAAAGACCAATATCTGGTTAGACTACCATCAGTTGAGGGTTTATGATGATGATATTATAAATATGGAATTCCAAAGTCTCTAAGAATACTTTATGTTCCTGATGATTCATTTTTTGTGTGAATAATACTACCAATGTGTTCATGGATCTTATGAACCATATATTCCATCTATAATTGAATTGATTCATCATTTTCTTCATCAATGAAATTACCATGTACTGTACATTAAAAGAGAATAATGTAGTGAATTTTAGGATATTCCTAGACTTACTTTGGGAGAACTAGATATATTGTAAGCTCTCATAGTTATAGTTTTAGATCTAGGAGGTTTAATTTTACAAGAATTTAATCTCTTATCATGGTTTAGCTATGAATCTAGAAAAGATTATTGTAGTTCATGCTCATGAACCACCCAATAGCATGTTAGAGGTGCATAGTTTTCTTGGTTTTTTAGGGTACTATAGGAGGATGGTGAAATAATTTTTTAGGATTATATCCCCTTTGAATTACTTGAAACATAAAGGGAAACTCTTTTCTTATACTGAGAAGTGTCAGAATTCCTTCATGGGGTTGAAGCTGAGGTTGACCAGTGCTACTGTATTGAGACTACAAGAGGAGGGAGTTGAGTACATAGTGTTTTGCGTTGCCTCTGAAGCTAGGATTGGGTGTTTGTTTTTTCATAGGTATTAAATGATCAATTATGGGTATAGGTAGTTGTGAAAACATGATTATAACTACAAAACTCATGACTTATAGTTTAAAATGGTAGTCTTTTGGCTGAATATGTGGAGGCACTATTTTCAGGCTGAGAGTTTCATTTTTTACATAGACCATCAGAGTCACATGTACATATTCACTTAGAGAGATCTTAACTTGAGATAGAGGCATTAGTTAGTGTTATTATAGGACTATGACATTGAGATATTTCATACTCTCAGAAAGGGAAATGTGGTGGAATATTTCCTTATGAGGAAATCTCATTATCACTTAGTGGATGAGGTGTATGAGTAGTTGGTGTCATTCCAGCTAACCCAGGTGAATGGGAGAGGTGAAATATATATTTAGTTTATGGTGGTGAATCCACCACTTATTTATAACTTGAGATAGTCCCAGTTTAGATACATACACTGTGAGGTTATATATGATCAAACATTCAATAAAGATGTGATAAATAGAATTTATTAAGGAGGAGAGAATGCCATTATTTTCTAGGGATAGATGGAAGTTATGGTCACATTTAATGAGTAAGTGTTGAGTTAGTTTAATAACTCTCCCTTTAACATATATATGGGTGTGGAAAATATGAAAAATTACCTTAAATAATAGTTTTTTTGGGTTGTAATGTGGTGGATAATTCTTGAGTTTGTCTCTAGGTATCTCACATTTCTACAGGTAACGGTTGAACATTAGGTTCTAGTAGGTTTGAATCAACCTCTTGATATCCAGGAATAAAAGTGGGATGAAATATCAATGGATTTTCTAATGGGGATTCCATGGACTGTGAGGTTTCATGATGTTATCTAGGTGATTTTTGAATGACTCACCATGTCAGAACACTTCACTTCCATCAGGGAACAGAGTTTAGTAAAGAGTTTTAGGAAGTTGTATGTACAATAGTTTGTCTTTATTCATTGGGTACCCATGATTTTCATCTTTGATCATGATTCTATATTCACATCACAATTTTGGAGGGGTTTATAGATTTAGTTCAAGATCCAGTTATATATGGAAACAACATTTCACCTCCAAAAAATTGATAGACTGAGTTCACTATCTAGATGTTGGAGGATATACTGATAGCCAACATATAATTATTCATACAAGGTTGGGAGGTTCATTTTACATTATAGGATTTTTCCTATAACAATAGGTATCAATCCACTAACATCATGGAACCTTTAGAGGCACTATATGGTAGACTCTGAAGGTCACACTTATGCAAGACTAATATTGTAGAGTCATCACTTTTTGGGCTATAGATGGTGAATGAAATGTTAGAGAAGGTTTATGTGGTATATTATCATTTGGGGATAGGCAAGAGATAGGGGAAATATGAAACAGATTAATGTCATAGGAATTTTGATTTTAATCAGGGAGACCATGTTTTCTTGAGAGTATCCTCATGATGAGGATTGTAGAGGTTTTGTTAATGAATCAAGCTATACCTAAGGTTCATTGGTCATTTCAAGATCCTATAGAGGGTTGGATAAGATTCTTTCTGCATGGACTTACCCCATAGATGGACCAAATGCATGGAATCTTCCATGTTTTATAGTTGAAGAGATACATGTGTGATCTAATGCACATTAATAACTGGGGTGAGATGGACATTAATTATGGATCTAACTTCATGGAGTATATAGTGGAAATCAATGATTTATAGGAGAGGATCCTACAAGGATAGACCATCCCTTTGGTTTTAGTTATTTGGTGGCATGAGATCCTAGAGAAGAGAACTTGGGAGTATGAGTTCTAGGTGTCGGCTCTGCACCCTCACCTTTTTTGGTAGCTTTCCTTTTTTAGAGTGAAAATACATGAATGAGGGGAGAATTTAATGATCATGGTTTTTTTTGGTTTTTTCCTTTTAATAATTATAATATATATATATATATGTATGTATTTATGTATTTTTCCTTAGAGTATCCATTGTGTTTAGGTGTCATAAGGCCCTAGAATTAATATATTAAAATTATTAATATATATTAAATCACATGCAAACAGACATTTGGAATAAATGTTTTCCTAATTAATCAAGAATGTATATAAGAAATACGAGACAATGGTTGTTTCTAAAAAATGAGGTTTACCCTTGGCGCAACATAAAGTTAGTCAGCATCAGGTTTCTGGTGGAGGGAAACCATTTACGGTGTGTTAAGTAAAATAAATAATTTATTTTATTTAATAACCTAAATCCTAACCCTCTCTATAAATATTTCATTATAAAAAATCCATAGGGTTAGCTTCATAACCCTAGAAGATCGGAGAGTAGGATATCATTGAAAATGGTAGATGGGGAACAAAGATCGATGATGAATAATTGGGGAAAAGAATGAGACATATAATGAAAAAAGTGGGATCATTATCTTTATCTCTCACCGAAAAATTCTTCACCAAATATAGATCCAATATTAAGGTAGGTAATTATATTTCATGGATTTATTCCCATTTATTTATTCATCAATAATTCATTTAAATATATTTTTCTATCATTTTTCATTCTTCACATGAGCCAAGATATTTATTTTATTCCTTGCACCCTAGATTTCACCCTGGTATCTAAATTACGAAATAACTAGATGGAATCACATTGAAAAAGGATGTTACTCAATTTTATCTTGTTCCGTTCTCCCACCATTCTTTAGGTTCTTCCTCATTGGGACATGGGGTCTACGATTCTACTTTTCCAATCTATATTTAAGTGTGACCGAACCACCAGATTCATGGAAGATGCATGAACGTGTTAGAGATTAGTATTTTGTTATTCGATTATGATGCAATGATGGATTCAGATGTAGGGGACATACATTAGAGGCCAAAATGTAGGTTTTATCATTTGGTTGAGGCGATACGGTATGATAGAAATGATCCCCATGCATCTCAGGTGGACAAAATCCATCCATTGATGATGGATTAGGTGTGGTCAACCCAATATTATAGTTCCTTAAGGGGATTTTAAGTGGATATCAGGGTAGAGGAGGTAGGGGAAAGACACATGAAATGTTTTTTAGTTTTTGAAAAATTCTAACATATAATGAATGTTGTCTTGGAACACACACACACACAAACTATATAGTCCCCTAGATATGAAATTTAGGGTTTGAGGTGGATTTAAATATCACACATCATGTAGGGATACCACAAGTCATGTGAACCGATTCTAGTGGATCAGTGTGTACCATCAAGTCTCATAGGAAGCGACATGACTACGTACATGGGCACCACTAGGTGTGTGGGCATGTCCATGTACTCAAGCATGACAAGATGCACATGCATGCATGGAGTACATGGTTATGATCTATATTACATAGGTACATACCAAGAGGACACATTCATACCTAGAGTCACCAAGACAAAATTTTTATTCAATTTAAACACCATGTACATAGAAATAGATAGCCAAGCCATGTACAGAAGAGGAAACACCGGGGTACCAAGGTGAGGTCACACATTGTCTGACCCTATGTACATGCCAAGCACTTTTTACATAGACATGAACCTTATGTATCTTCTTCTTTAGGACTCACATTTAGGCTAGTGATGTTACAATCTTAAGAATTTTTCCACTTAGGATGTAATGATGGACTTCATTTTGGAATCAGTGATTTGACATAATGGGTTATGAGTGTGGTGCCTCCTCCATCAATGCTTAAATAATGGTAGTGATTGAGTTTATCCATTAGGGAGATGTTGGGTTTAGTGATACCTTATCACACTAGGGTAGGGGTCCCCCATATTCCTTATATAGTTAGATTTGGTACTCCTCATACTACAGAGGGAGAAGTTCTTGTTTCTATAGAGTGGTACTCCCCCATTTTCAAGCTTTGATAAGGAGCAGGTCTTCCACGAGAGTTGGTGGTCCCTAGAATATAGAGCGTAGTATCAAGGAGAATTCCCCTCCACTTAGATTATTTTGAGATTATGTGTGGTAATCGATGTTGGAGATAGAACTTCAAGATCTGAATACCGACTCATCATTCCTAGTTATATGAGAAGATAGATTTCCTCTTTCTCTCTAACTTGGTTTTCTTTTGAGAATATCTGATATTGGGTTTTCTATACCCTATTACTTATTGGTTAAATCAAAATTTTCTATTTCTATCACTTACTTTTTGATTTTTGGGGTAACCTATTAGGTATGTATATACTCACCCATTCGTGGGCTTTAACCGAATGCATTGCATCTTATGTAGACGATAAGAATATCAGTGGTGATTTTGGAGGATGATAGTAGTACTTAGAGTGTATGACTGTGTTTGGTGGTTGACCATAGAGATAGAGATCCGGTCTCTATCTAGTCTTCCTTTTTTCAAATTTTTTTGTCACGTTGGGACCTTATTTATTGTTGGTAATGTTTTTTTTCCTTGAATCATTTTTATTATGTTAATGTATTTTGATGTATTTTATAGATGTTTTGGAAGGAATGGTTTGTACTCTAGATGTTTCCGTTAATTCCTATATCTCTGAACTATGACATGGAGCTTGTTGTGTGCATGCATATATGTACTTTAGGCTAGGGTATGACATTTTATTTATATGCCTACTTCATTATTTTCTCCATCCCCTGGCCTATTAGAGGTAATCTTGGGGTACCACACTCAACTTACTTCTAGGCCAAGTGGGGTCCTAGTGGGTCGAGTTGTGACATTTGTGGCTAATTACATTAGAATTACCAATTTTTTGATTAATGATTGACCTTGAATAAATTACCTAAAATTGATTATAAACCTCTACTTAATAAATTTTAGTATAATTTAAATATTGTTTTTAATTCAATTCATTTACCCTAATTTGTTTGAAGATTCGAACCTAGGTACCCATACCAAGGTATCTCAAATAACTTTCACCTCCTTATGGATTTGAACCCATATTTTTACAAGATTTCAAACCTTAATAGTAGTGTTAATAAAGCTTAATTTAAATTTTTAATCTCAATCTCTCCCATAGGGAAGTAGAGAATCCCTACAGGCATGTCACTTAGGAAACATTTTAGCAAAAATAGAAATATATAAAACTAATAGAGACCACAATTTAGCCTTATAAAAAATAAATATATGCTCTCTAAGTCCATCAATAATGAAAAATTTGATCACATATTTTCTCTTCATGACCAATATGAGGGTACTATTCCTCATCACATGAATTTAAACTGCATGGCACATAGTCCATCCTATAAGACATTAAACTACTTAGAGTGTCTTATCCTATATTTCCTAACCTCATGTCATGTGAATCAGACCCATTCAAATCCCACACTAGCACATTGATCCCTATCCATGGTTTAATAATGAATTGATGTTATCCCTTCTCCCTTATATGTTCTAGATCTATGTTGGACATTTAATTATAGAGTTCTTCATCAATGAACCTATGTTGAAAATTATATACCTCTATGAATAAGATTGATCTATGTAGGAGTCCCTTTAAAAGAACTACATGTGGATTGAATCTTATTCTCAAGGGATATGTAGTAACATTCAGATCTCTTATCTTGGATCCAGTTGAAAATTTTCTTTCATTCAACTCCAATTTCCATCCAAAAATTTGAACCTTTTATAATTTTGGATATCCATTCCTTGAGTCAAGATTACATATTTTGGAAACAAAAATTCCTTGAGTAGATTATTTCTCTTGGTAACCCAAACATCTTGACCTAATATTCTCCTATTGGTGACATTAAATTTTTTTGAGTTGATATAGTCCCTCTTTGTGATATTCAAAAGCCTTTATTTTTTATCCACCATTTGGAAAGAATCCTCTCACTAGTGTGACAACTCCATAACCCACTAGTTGATTTAGGATTTCATTAAAGTTCCCTATATTTATCATATATTCATTTTATTTTTCATTCCAAATGAATCCAATTCTATGGGGAATATTTTCTATCATCAAAAAAATTCATTTAATGCACTTTTCCATAGAATTAAAGATGTGATACTCCCTTGGAAAATAAATGTTGAGTTTGAGTAGAAAAGTATATCCATTCATGAAGGAGAATAAAAGGATTTTTTAATGTGTTGAAAGGACAGTCACACACTAGAAGATGGAAATTCCTCATAAACCCTTCCTGATCTCTTGGTGGTGAGAACCTCCCTCTTGTAGTAGGTTGTGAATTTCACCAAATGTTATCAAAATCATGTCAATTCCTTAAAACCCAATTTTTATGGTTATTAGAGAAATTTTTATAATGGTAAAACTTATTTATATTGTTTATACATCATATATAGGGGAATAGTACACTTAATAGGCTTTGATTTCACTACTTGAAGTGTCTAAAATGACTTATAGATCAAAAGTTATGGACATTTGAAGTTGGGGAGAAATTTATGTCCCCTTTTCCTAGGTCTATTCACCCAGGTCCCTCTAGTCACTCAACCTACTTTTCCAAAATCTCTTTTGGTCACCTAGGTTTCCTCACCCGAGTCACTTGTGCACACTGTATCTCTCTCGAAGCTCCTACTTACACAGGCCTCTGATAAGGCCTATATGCACTACTAAAAAATGAAAAATATATAGCATTGGACTTTATCTATGAATTATTTATATCACTGATAAAGTGTAACCCTTATTAGCGCAATTTCTACACTACTACAAAATAGGCCTTTAATAGTGCTAGAATTGGCCTTTATCAATGCTAAAAAGGTGCTAACAATATGAGCACGGTTAAAAGACTGAAACTTTTATTAGTGCTTAAAAAGCACTGTTAAAGGCCCCTTTAATAGTGCTAAAAAAGAATGGTTAAAAGGGACCTTTAACAGTGATTTTTTAGAAATGTTAAAGGGAAATTTTAACAATGGTTTTTTAGCACTCTTAAAGGGGGCCTTTAACAATGCCTTTTTAGGACTGATAAAGGCATCACTGTTAAAGGGGTAAAATTATATTTTTTTCGAACACTTATGAGCTCGAAACCCTTTATCAGTGTTTCCATGACCCCTTTAACAGCGTTCAAATCCCCCTTTATCAGTGATTTTCACCCCACCACCTTTTATCGGTGATTTTCAAATTTTTATCCTTATGTACGCCCACCTGGATTGGAACCCTCCACCTCTCCTTCAAATATGGAACACCTTTACTACTACACAATGTTGTTTTTATATTTGTTTAATGTTATTTCTATTTATTATATATATATATATATATTTACATATATTTATATAATTATTTTAAAATACATTTAAACAATATGTGTGTGTGTGATATATATACTTATATTTAATTAAATATATTGCATATTTTATTCATTTATATATACTAGAATATAATATAAATATACATCTCTTTATTAATACACACATATGTATATGTATATATAATGTAAAAAATGATTAGATATTTTTTTAAATACATTTTTAGAATATATATATTTAAATACATTAGAATACACAATTTTACATAAATACGTTGATATATGTATTTATATGAGTGATTTATTATAAGTAAATATAAGAAAACATGCATATATTTAATTATAAAAAAAATTACATTGTAAAAAATGATAAAATTTAAAAACCATAATATAAATATGAATGTAATACCTTGGAATAAACTCAATCACCACCAGAAAAGGAAATAAGACCACATTAAATGAGTTTGAAAATCCATCAAATGTTAAAAAACCGGGATACCCCAACTAAAAACTCAAATTGGGATGACTTAAGCACCTTTTTTGGCCTTGAAAAATGTGATAGAGGTTTACTTGTGTCACCAATGATATAAAGTTCATCACATTCTTTGATTTGATATGTGGTAGAGCTCAAAAAAATACCTTGATCAAAACTTATGACCGTTTGAAGTTTGAGTTACATTTTCAACTTATTTTAGATCTTTTATCAATCTTTTGATTTTTTTTATCTTCAAATTGATAGTAAATGACTATTACTCAGTAATAATAATAAAACTATTAATTAAATATATTATTTCAATTATTTTATAAGCCATGTTCATAAAATATCTTATATATTAAGTGCAAATGCCTATTTTCCTTTTCTAAAACATATTTTAAAAATATATATATTATATTTATATCAATATAAATATATTTATATATTAATATATTATTCTTAATAATATTTCTTTTTGAAGTATACCTTTAACAACACGTTTTTATAAGCTCTGTTAAAAGACCCCATTTATCAGCGCTTGTAAAAAGCACTAATAAATGGGGTCTTTTACAAAATTTTTAGCTAGCGCTGTTAAATACCCAAAATTAGATAAACCCAGTTGTGTAGTAGTTCTAGCACTGATAAAGGTCCCAATCACGTCTGTAAATCCCATATTGAAATAGCGGATGTTCAACCGCTTCTTTATATACGATTCTGTCACAACCGAAGCTCAGAAGCCCACTACGAGGATGGGCTCCCGCATACACTCTCTACATAAACCCATATAGGCCCATAGGCCATCGCAAGCCTTGGAAAACTCCATACTTCCCCCCAGGATTTATCCCACCCTCTTACATGTGGCTGGGTCCTACATCACCCGACCCACCTGCCCCACCATCCAGGCCTATATGTAGCCCGAACCATCGTGCTAGAAATTTATTTTTAGATATGCCATTAAAAAATAAAAAAATACAAGTATTAAAAATATATAAAAAATTGAAATAGGTAAATAAATAAAAATTGAAAATGAATGAATTAAAAGAATATTAAAAATGTTATTGATTAAATAATTATTATTAACTTATTATTTATATATATATGATTGTAAATATTATTAAATATTATATATTAAATATATATATAAAATGAATAAATTGAATTAAGTAAAAAAATTAAAATTAAAAATGAGTAAATTTAAAAATATATAATAAAATTTTTATTAAATTTATAATTATTAAAAAAATTAAAAAAATTAATATACATATATATAAATTATAAATATTAATAAATAGTATATATTAAATATTGATATATAAAATAAATAAATTTAAATAATTAAAAAAAATAAGAATGAACAAATTAAAAATTTATTAAAAAATTTATTAATGAAACAATTATTAAAAAATGAATAAATTTAATAGATACATTAATTATAAATAGTAACAAACAATAAATATTAAATATAAATATATAAAATCAAAAAATGTAATAATTTAAAAAATATTAATGTCATTCATTTTTAAAGGGGTTTATACATAATTAATAATTAATATATTTAATATTTCTAATAGATAAATATAATCATAAATTTATCTATATATATATATATATGTCAATATATAGAATATTTCCTAAAATATTAATTGTATAATACAAAATATTTATGCTTACATTAAATAATTCATATATTTAGTGAAAAATGGGTTACAATCGAAAAATAATATTAATTAAAAATATTGAAGAATCATAATAAGTAATAGAAATTTAGTTGAATGCTGATTGATTTTTCAATTTAACATACATCGAATGTGTGTTACATTGATTTCACATATACATATATATAATTAATACATTTTTATGTACAACAGACATGAACAAAATATTTCTGTAATGTATTCAATTTTTAATATTCATTTAAGAATTACATTTATTAGCATAATATATTTAATGTATATTATTTTTTTAATTGGTAAATTTTACCATTTTATACATTTTTATTCAATATATACTATTTGTCACTTTTTAACATTTTTTTATTGAATTTATTTATTTTAAATATTATTTATTATTTAATAAACTTACTTTTTTATTAATATTTTTTTAATTTATTCATTTATTCAGTTTTTATTTTTTAATACGTTTGTAATTTTATCCATTTTCAATATTTATTTATATATGTTTATTCATTAACATTTAATGTTTTTAATATGGTTGTAATTTATAAAATGAATATGTATCCATTTCCATTTTAACATATATAAATATTAATTTTTATTTTTTTTTAAATTATCTATATAGTTAATAACCGTTATTCATTTTTTTTATAATTATTCATTCTTATCATTAATTATTTAATTAATAGTTGCTACATATTATATAAATTCATTGTTCAGTTTAACACATATCAAACTTATATATATATATATATATATAGATACATAAAGAGACACATTGATTTCATGCACACAAATATTTACATAATTGATGAAATCTTATATAGAAACACAAACACCTAATATTTATGCAATTTATTTTTATTTTAATATTCAGTTTAGAATTTCAATTAGGAACATAATATATTTAATATATTATGTTGTTAATTGGTAAATTTTAATTATTTATTTTTAACATTTTATAGTTAGTATTATTTATTCATTTTTATAATTTTTTACTTTTTATTTTTTTGTAATTAAATCATATTCTAATATTTATTTATACATATTTATTTACTATGTTTTAATATATAGAATATGTATTCATCTTCTTTTAAATATATATCCATATTTTTTTAATAATTTGTATAATTAATAAAACTTATCCATTTTTTCAATATTTTTAAAGTCTATTCATTTTTAATTATTCAATTTCACTTATTTTTAACATTCATCCATTTAAGATTACATATTCATTAATAATATTAAAAATATATTTGTAAATAAATATTTATAAATAAATTTATTTGAAAATGTTTATTTACAATATTAATAAAATTATATCTTTATAATTATTAGTAAATAAATATAAAATTTTAAAGTATTTATAGAATTATAAATAAATAATTATATATTTAAATAATAATAATGTTTCAATAAATATATTTAAATAAGGAATATATTTATTATATATATACATAATTATGAGAGATATATATATAATTATATAAATATATTTAATGATATAAGTATATTTATAATAATAAAATTATAATAAAAATATTTACATAATGAATATATTTACTATATTTATATTTATATTTTTATATATTATATATATATATATATATAATTATATATATATATATAATGATATAAATATATTTATAATTTTAAATAAATAATTATAAATATAATTATAAATATATATTTACTATACTTATAAAATTATATATCTATAATTATAAATAAATAAATAAATATTTTTTAAAAAATATTTATAAAATTATAAATATATAATTATATATATAAATATTTATAAAATTATAATAAATATATATTGAAATAATAAATGTATTTAATATATTTATATTTATATTTATATATATTTATTATATATATATATATATAATTATATAAATATATATAATGATATAAATATATTTACAAATATATTTATTTATAAATATAATTAGAAATCTTTATCAGTGCTAAACAGGCGGTGATAAAATCAATCTTTATCATCTCGTATTATTTTAGCGCTGATAAAACCCCTCTTTTTCAGTGTTTTTTTGAAAGCGCATATAAAACCCTACCCAATAATTTAAAAATAACCCTAAACGAACAAATTTTCATCACACCGTTCAAGCTCTCATGGAATTCTAGTGCATCCGTCACCCTCCCTCGACCTTGTCTTGGAAGAATCAAGACTCACATCTAAAGTATATTATTCTTTTCTCCTCCTCTCTCATTGCTTGCCTATTCTGGTTCAATGATGTGCGATAGTGTAGTGTTATCTTGGATATGTGGTCTTTTGGTTCCACGTTTAGGAACTCAATAGTTGAAGTCTCTAATATTGTTCATCCTTCTCTGAAGGTTCCTTATTTGTGGGTCTATACGTTCCTAATTTTACTATACTACAAATCGTATAGGTCTGGCTCGGTTCACGGTGTTGTGCTTTTATTTTTGTGTTTCCAACCCACTTGTCACGCCCGGACTTCATTGAGGTACAACTTTAATTTTTAAATTTTTATTTCGTGAATTAATTGCCTGTTTATTTAAATTTCTTGGTTATAGCACGGGATGAACCCGATGCGGGTTGCCCGTTGTGGTAACGATGTGTGCACGTGAGCCTTACGCCGCTTGGCGCATGGGCAGGGCACGGGCGAAGCCATGCAGCTTTGCCATTTTAACGTGCGGTGCCCATTGCGCGGACGTTTCAAATACCGGATGATTAACTTCAGTTTTCTTCTTATTCTTCTTCTTCTTATTATTATATTATCATTTTTATTAATTTTATTATTATTAAAGCCTTTTATTTTTATTTTATTCTATTTTATTTTATTTTATTATCTTTCTATTTTTATTCAACTTTCCCATTTTTGATTTATTTATTTATTTGAACCACTTGAATTCTTTTTTTTAATCTTTTTTTTATTCCCTCCCCATGCAAACCCTAGCCGCCACCCATTTTTTTCTTTCTCTTTCTTTTTTTCCTCCTCTTTCTTCCTCCCCACGCATCTCCTCTCTCCCGATTTTTTCTTCTTCCCTCCCTTCCCCCTTTCTCCTCTCTCCCACTGCCTCTCTTCTCCCCTCCTCTCCCCTTTTCTTCTCCTTCTCCCTTTCTCCTCCTTTCTCCCCCATGCACCACCCCTTCTCCTCCTCTCCTTCTTCTTCTACTCCTTCTTTCCTTCCCTCCCTCCCTTCTCTTCTCTTCCGCCATTCCCCACCCTTTCCTCCTCCCCTCACCCGCCACGCTCCCCCATTTTCCCTCCAGCGCCATGTCCAGCAGGCCCCACCTCTGATCGACGACCAACCTTCCCCCAACTCTCTTCCTCCGCTCCTCCTCCCTGCCCAAACCAACCAGCCGACGCCCTGTTCCGGATAGTAGCTCCGTAGGCCGGTACCCCTCTTTCCTCCTGCCGGACCGCCTCCCGCACACCGCTCGCACTTGCCAGACAACCGTCGTGCCGCACCTCGCTTTGCCAACATTCCGCAATAAGGGTTTTTTTTATTTTTATTTAATTGTTTTAATTGGTTTAATTGATATTAGGGTTATTTAATTATTAATTCAATTGTTTAAGTGTTAATTAATTAATTTATTGTTATTAAATTTGGTAATTATTTTATTTGTTTGAATTAGTTAAATTGATAATTAATTTATTTAATTTGGCAAATTGTTAATTAATTTAATTGATTATTATTAAATTTGTTAATCATCTTATTTAATTGAAATTGTTAAATTGTTAATTAATTTATTTAGTTAGTTTTGGAGTTTTATAATTATTAATCAACTTATTTAATTGTTTTGGTTTAATTGTTAATTAATTAATTTAATTATTATTGAACCTGTTTAACAGTTAACTGAATTATTTAATTGCTGATGTTTATTTTTTTATGGACCGCTGATGTATCACTAGGTTGGCATTGAGGTTATTTGGTCCACTGTTTTAGGACCTTTTTGACGGCTTCATACGGTTCGACCATTTCACAACGGGAGTTTTGGGCCGTGTCTCTTCTCGTACCTATTTGAGGTAGGTGGTTTTGCATGCTTAAGGCATTTGATCATTTAGTCTGCTGGTTTGATTAATTTAATATGTCTTTTATTTAAATGTTGATGTGAGTTGTCGGTTGACTGGTAGAGCATGGTGTTTTACCTTTATTAGTGGCTTATTTATATTGCTGGGTTTATAACGTGTTGCGCCTCGGTTTTTGAACAAATGCAGCAGATGAAATTTGATCCTTGCTACAATTTTAGTGTGCGTCTGCGTGGGTTTTGTATTATTGATTGTGTTGTTTTATTTTCATAAAACTTATAAACCAATTTTCCAAATGTTTGATAAACTTTAGTTTGGTTCTCAAAATTTCGTAGTTCTTGCATGTTGTGAGGTTCTATGTTGTGTGTTTTGCCTTGACCTTGATGAGTAGGGTGAAATTTGAATATTGAGCACAAAAGGGGAAGCCTGGGTACTAGGTGGGTGGACTAGACTAGCCTGCTAGTGATACGGGAGTGGCCTCGGCCCAGTTTCACTTAGCGGGATTGACTCTTACAACACTAACTAAACATTTGATGATGACAGAGACTACTACGGTAGGAGGTGTTTCCCTGCCGGTGGCTCGTGCACGGGAAATGTATGATATGGTTCACCGAGATGTGAGGTTCTAGGGTCCCACACGACTTTAGTACTTTAGGGCCTCTCCCACTTTTTGTTGCTCCTGTGCGATTATATACTCATCACTGGTTGGTTTTGGTGACTTCTGTGGTTTCAAAAGGTAAGAATGTACTTTCAGTACCAAAAACCCCTTTTCCTATTTTAAAATTGTCTTCCTATCTTTAAAACTGTCTCCATCAAAATATTATTGCATTTATTTATTTTCTCTAAAATTTGAACCTGTAAACTACTTTGGTCATCTAACCCTTTTTATGCAGAATCTTTTTCCTGGTGCCAACCTATTAAGCAATTTCTCACACCCTACTTACACCCTTGGGTGTAAGTAGATCTGATTATGCGTGATGCAGGGAAATGCCAAGGTTTTGAGCATGGTGGTCCGAGTTGTTAGTTGACTCATCTAGTTTGGCGCTGGTGGAAGAGGCCTGACAGTGACATTCTTCCATCAGGTGACAGTTGCTGTTTTGGTTTTTGGTCACCCTCTTTTGGGAGTTAGTCATGATTAAGTTGTAGTTTCTCTTTTGTTGAGACTCATTTATGCTATTTTTAAAACTTGTGGTTGTAATGTTGATTTCCGAATTCAGTTTACTTATGGTTTGTTTCTGGTTGTTGTATGGGTAAATCGTTCCCAAGAATTCTTAATTTATACCCAGGCACTTGTGCCAGCCCGTGGGGATCGGGAACACCCTTCGGGCCTTGCCACGGGCCGGGTCGGGCGCCGAGTTGATGGCGACCCGATTCGGTTCGTGAAAAAATGGTATCAGAGGCCGGTTTTAGATCTTGGTTTATGTTATTTGGGATGAGTTTGGTTATACAGAAGTTGGGACTTTCAGGGCTCAGAATTCATGTTGCAAGTAGGGTGCCTGGCCAGCATGCCTCGTGATAGATACTAAGTCACCATGGGGTGTCAGGATGCTTGTTTGACTTCTTTCCTAGGTGGGACGTATAGGCTGCAAACTGTACGTGGACACCAGACAAGAAAGTAGAGTTTTGACATGAAGTAATTTTTGCATGTTTGGTTTACTGATGATTATTTATCTTGCTGAAAAATTTGGTTCCTCTTGAGATATGTGATATTGATGGTACTCCTTTATGACTGTTGCCCTTTGCAGCAAGATGGCTCCCCGGAGAGCTCCCATGCACCCACGGGAGGAAGCCGAAGAGATTTCTCCCGTGCCGCTTGATCAGAGATTGGTAGAGGCTATGGTCTGAGCCATTCAGGCTTTGGGACAAGGGCCGACTCCTGCCCCCGCCCCTTTTCCAGCTAGTGGGGAAGAATCTGGCTCCAAAAAGGATAGAGCTCAGGAGTTTCTGAAGAACAAACCTCCTTATTTCTGAGGCATTTTAGAACCTTAGGAGGTAGAGGAATGACTTGAAAAGATAGAATGCATGTTCGATTTCCTTGACACGCCCGAGGAGGTCAGGGTGAAGTGTGACTCGTTCCAGCTAGAGGGTTCCTGTCACAAATAGTGGGAATCAGTGGTCCAGGCTGGGAAACATGAGCACATGAGTTGGAAAGATTTCAAGGTTATCTTCAACGAGCAGTATTGTCCAGAGTTCCTAGCCTACACTAGATCTCAGGAGTTCATGGATATTTCTCAAGGGAATCAGACAGTGATGGAATATACAAACTACTTTTCTGAGCTGGTGCGGTATGCACCTGATATAGTTTCGAGCGAATTCTTGAAATCTCGGAAGTTTGAGAAGGGCCTTCGACCAGAAATCCACTCTTAGGTTTTCTTATTCAAGCTGAAGACTTATGTCGAGGTGGTCGATCGCGCTTGCATGGCCGAGATTGACCAGAGAAAAAATTCGGGGTTTTTTGGATTAGTGTTAGGCTTTGGAAACTACAGTTCCTCAGAAAAGAAGAGGAAGCATGTTGAGAAGTGGAAGAAGAGTGGTGGTGGCTCAGGCCATCCTTCCAGGCAGACATCATCTGAGGCTTATGATGCGAGGCCCATTGTGTGCCATCAGTGCGGAAAGGCAGGGCACATCCGACCTATGTGTCCACATACTCCCAGACCTTGCTATGGGTGTGGAGTCATGGGGACCCTATAGCATTTCTGCGGGACTGTACGCCCTTACCAGAGTAGGACTGGATCTGTAGCTTCCAGGGGTGTATCAGTGCAGTCAGAGCCGACCAGGACGCCAGGATCTCGGTTCAATGGTCATGGTGGCAGGACTAGATCATCTTTTGGGCAGTTCCAGATTAGGGCGGAGCCGCAGGTGAGCGTTCGTTCTCAATAAGGGACCAGACAACTGTATGCTATGGATCATGCACCACCGGGATCTGATGCAAGGACTTTGACTGTTCGAGGTACCATTCTGGTTGCATCTTCTATAGCTGCAGTTTTATTTGATACTAGTGCTTCAGTTTCTTTCATATTTTCTCACCTTGTGAATCTGCTGAATCTACCAGCCGAGCTGTTATTGTTTGCTATGGAGTTGGCAACACCGTTGGGGAAAAAGAGGGAGCAAGGCCTTAGGTTCCCATCGTGCGCACTCTCTGTGTAGGGAGTTGAGATGGAATGGTATTTCTTGGTCCTTGACATGGACCTATTTGATGTGATCCTCAGTATAGACTGGCTGGTGCGCTTTCATGCGCACATTGATTGCTATCGGCACCAAGTCAGTTTTACGGCACCAGATGGGACTCCCCAGTTATTTCACGGAGAATGGGATCCTCGGTCGGGATGTGTGGGACCTACACTCCATGAGTTGGGAAATCTTGCTTATCAGTTATCGTCGCTTTCACTGGAGGACAATGGTGGTGTTCCTCAGGGTGGGTTACCTCGTGTAGTGGATGAGTTCCCAGAGGTCATCCCAGATGATTTTTCTGGCTTACCCCCAGAGTGGGACGTGGAGTTCTCGATTGAGTTGGCGCTGGGAACACAGCCTATATCCCTTCCATCATATCGCATGGCCCCCACCGAATTGAGGGAATTAAAGATACAGCTGGACGATTTGGAATCCAAAGGATTCATTCGCCCGGGCGTCTCTCCTTGGGCCACCTTAGTTCTTTTCGTGAAGAAGGCCTATGGAACCCTCCAGTTGTGCATTGATTACCGGAAATTGAATAAGGTGACCATCAAAAATAAATATCCTTTGCCTCAGATTGACGATTTGTTTGACCAACTGAAGGTGGAAAAGTGGTTCTCCAAGATCGATTTGCGTTCGGGATACCACCGGCTCAGGGTGAGAGAAGCAGATATCCCGAAGACGTCTTTCCGAAGCAGGTACGGTCACTTCGAGTACTTGGTCATGACTTTCGTATTGATGAATTCCCCTGAAGTTTTCATGGCACTCATCAATAGGGTGTTCCACCAATATCTCGACTCATTTGTCATGATATTCGTGGATGACATTCTGGTTTAGTCTGGATCTGAGGAGGAGCATGAGCATCACCTACGCGTTGTTTTGGGAACTTTGCGAGGCCATTGCCTGTATTCCAAACTCTAGAAATGCTCATTCTGGATCAGGGAAGTGAAGTTTTTGGGGCATGTCATCTCGGAACAAGGGGTTTCAGTGGATCCTGAGAAGATCTAGGCAGTTATGTCATGGGAGCAGCCGAGAAATGTGTTTGAGATCAGGAGTTTTCTGGGCTTGGCTGGTTATTACAGGCTCTTTGTCTGAGACTTCTCGCGGCTTGACTCCCCCATGACGGCACTCACCCGGAAAGGGGTGAAGTTTGAGTGGAGCCCTCAGTGCCAGGAATCCTTCGAGGAGTTGAAGCGGCGGTTGACCACCGCACCTGTGCTGACCTTACCAGAGTCAGAAAAGGGCTATGTGGTTTACTGTGATACTTCAGGTACGAGCCTTGGATGTGTGCTCATGCAGGATGACCATGTTGTGGCTTATGGTTCTCGCCAGCTCCGGCCGCATGAGAAGGATTATCCGACTCATGACTTAGAGTTGGAAGTGGTGATGCATGCTTTGAAGACGTGGCGTCACTATCTATTTTGGGGAGAAGTTTGTGGTCTATTCTAACCATAAGATCCTGGCCTACATTTTCTCTCAGAAGGATCTCAATTTGAGGCAGTGCCGCTGGGTCGAGTTCCTGAAGGGTTTTGATTTTGATATTGTCTATACCCCTGGCAAGGGTAATGTGGTAGTCGACGCTTTGAGCAAAAAAGTACCAGTGTAGGCATTGTGGAAGTCTAGTGATGAGTGGACTTTGATGGGGTTCTTCGCCCAGATGCACTTGGAGAGCAGGGAGCACAACATAGGTACTTTCTTGGCTATAATTTAGTTGACTCCTGCTCTTCTGGAGTTGATTTAGCAGGAGCAGCCTGGTGATGAGCTGTGTCAGCGATCTATGCGGTTTCTTCATGGTAGGGAGACTCCTTCAGATTGGTCTTTGTCTTCCTAGAGGGTCTTCTGCTTCAAGGGTCATGCTGTGGTGCCGTTGTCTCTGCGGAAGGTGGTGATGCAGGATAGCCATCAGTCTCATTGGTCCATCCATCCTGGAACCACCAAGATGTATTACGATGTTCGCCGTCAGTTCTGGTGGCCAGGTATGAGACGGGACATAGCCGACTTTGTATCGAGATGCTACACTTTCCAGCAAGTGAAAGCAGAGCATCAGAGACCATTTGGCCTACTCCAGCCATTACCCACTCCTACCTGGAAGTGAGACGAGGTCGCCATGGACTTAATTATTGGATTGCCTCATACACCTTGGGGGAGGAATTCTATCTGGGTAGTGATTGACCGCTTGAACAAGTCAGCTCACTTTTTCCTGATCAGAGATAAAACAAAGGTAGATGAGATGAGCCGCTTGTATGTTCAGGAGGTGGTCAGACTTCATGGTGTGCCGTCGACAATTGTTTCTGATAGGGACCCCCGCTTTACATCTCGGTTTTGGGGAGACATCCAAAAGGCTTTGGGGTCACATATTAAGATGAGCACGACATACCATCCTTAGACCGATGGCCAAACGGAGCGAGCAGATCAGATTCTGGAAGACATGCTCCGCGCCTATGTGTTAGATTTTGGAGGTTCATGGGATAGCCATTTGGGATTGGTTGAGTTTGCCTATAATAACAGTTACCAATCTTCCATCAGAATGACACCTTTATAGGTGCTCTATGGCCGGCCTTGTCAGTCTCCTTTGTGTTGGGATGAGGTAGGCGAGACCTCAATCTTGGGACCGAGCCTTGTTCAGGAGACATCTGAGAAGGTTAAGCTGATTAGGCAGCGGTTGTTGATAGATCAGATTTTTCACAAGTCTTATGCAGATCAGAGGCAGTGGGATATTGAGTTTTCAGTGGGGGACAGAGTGTTCCTGAAAGTGGCCCCTCGCTTGGGTCACCGTCGTTTGGGGAAGTAGGGGAAGCTGACACCGAGGTATGTCAGACCTTTTGAGATTCTTGAGCGGATTGGCAAGGTGGCATACAGGATAGCTTTTCCTTCCCAGTTGATGTCGATTCATGACGTATTTCATGTCTCCCAACTAAAGAAGTACAACCCCGATCCATCGCATGTGCTGAATTGGGAGGAGCTGGAGATTGAGCCAGACTTATCTGTGTTTGAGCGACTAGTGCGGATAGTAGATTCTTAAGAGAAGGTGCTGCGTGGAAAGTCCATTCCTCTGGTCCGTATTCTCTGGCAGCACGGGAATGATGAGCATGAGACTTGGGAGCGGAAGTCGTGGGTTGAGTAGGAGTACCCATTTCTATTATCTGATCAGGCATCGAGCTGACTTTCTGAGGGAGGAAAGTTTTAATGGTGGGGAGAATTGTCACGCCCGAACATCGTTGAGGTACAACTTTAATTTTTAAATTTTTATTTCGTGAATTAATTGCCTTTTTATTTAAATTTCTTGGTTGTAGCATGGGCTGAACCCGATGCAGGTTGACTGTTATGGCAACGATGTGTGCGCGCGAGCCTTACGCAGCTCGACGCACGGGCAGGGCATGGGTGAAGCCATGCGGCTTTTCCATTTTAACGTGCGGTGCCCGTTGCGTGGACGTTTCAAATACCAGATAATTAACTTCAATTTTATTCTTATTATTATTATTATTATTATATTATCATTTTTATTAATTTTATTATTATTAAATCCTTTTATTTTTATTTTTATTCTATTTTATTTTATTTTATTATCTTTCTATTTTTATTCAACTTTCCCATTTTTGATTTATTTATTTATTTGCACCACTTGAATTCTTCTTTTTTTATCTTCTTTTTTTTATTCCCTCCCCATGAAAACCCTAGCCGCCACCCATTTTTTTCTTTTTCTTTCTTTTTTTTCCTCCTCTTTCTTCCTCCCCACGCATCCCCTCTCTCCCGATTTTTTCTTCTTTCCTCCCTTCCCCCTTTCTCCTCTCTCCCTCTACCTCCCTTCTCCCCTTCTCTCCCCTTTTATTCTCCTTCTCCCTTTCTCCTCCTCTCTCCCCTACATGCCACCCCTTCTCCTCCTCTCCTTCTTCTTATCCTCCTTCTTTCCTTCCCTCCCTCCCTTCTCTTCTTTTCTGCCGCGCCCCACCCTTTCCTCCTCCCCTCACCCTCCGCGCTCACCCGCCGTGCTCACCCACCGTGCTCACCGGCCGTGCTCACCCGCCGCGCTCCCCCATTTTCCCTCCAGCGTCGCGCCCAGCAGGCCCCACCTCTGCTCCACAGCCAGCCTTCCCCCAACTCCCTTCCTCCGCTCCTCCTCCCTGCCCAGACCGACCAGTCGACGCCCTATTCCGGATAACAGCTCCGTAGGCCGGCGCCCCTCTTTCCTCCTGCCGAACCACCTCCCTCACACCGCTCGCGCTCGCCGGACAACCACCGTGCCACCCCTCGCTTTGCCAATGTTCCGCAATAAGGGTTTTTTTATTTTTAATTAATTGTTTTAATTGGTTTAATTTATATTTGGGTTATTTAATTATTAATGCAATTATTTAAGTGTTAATTAATTAATTTATTGTTATAAAATTTGTTAATTATTTTATTTGTTTTAATTGGTTAAATTGATAATTAATTTATTTAATTTGGTAAATTGTTAATTAATTTAATTGATTATTATTAATTTTTTTAAGCATCTTATTTAATTGAAATTGTTAAATTGTTAATTAATTTATTTAGTTATTTTTGGAGTTATATACTTATTAATCAACTTATTTAATTTTTTTGGTTTAATTGTTAATTAATTAATTTAATTATTATTGAACATGTTTAACGATTAACTGAATTATTTAATTGCTGATGTTTATTTTTTTATGGACCGCTGATGTTTCACTGGGTTGGCATTGAGGTTATTTGGTCCACTGTTTTAGGACATTTTTGATGGCTTCATACGGTGCCACCATTGCACAATGGGAGTTTTTCACCGTGTCGCTTCCCGTACCTATTTGAGGTAGGTGGTTTCACATGCTTAGGGAATTTGATCATTTAGTCTGCTAGTTTGATTAATTTAATATGTCTTTTATTTAACTGCTGCTGTGAGTTGTCGGTTGACTGGTAGAGCATGGTGTTTTACCTTTATTAGTGGCTTATTTAGATTGTCGGGTTTATACCGTGTTGCACCTCGGTTTTTGAACAAATGCATCAGATGAAATTTGATCCTTTCTACAATTTTAGTGTGCGTCCGATTGGGTTTTGCATTTTTGATTGTGCTGTTTTATTTTCTTAAAACTTATAAACCAATTTTCCAAATGTTTGATAAAGTTTAGTTTGGTTCTCAAAATTTCGTAGTTCTTGCATGTTGTGAGGTTCTATGTTGCGTGTTTTGCCTTGAGCTTGATGAGTAGGGTGAACTTTGAATATTGAGCACAAAAGGGGAAGCCTGGGTACTAGGTGGGCAGACTAGACTAGCGTGCTAGTGATACGGGAGTGGCCTCGGCCCAGTTTCACTTAGTGGGATTGACGCTTACAACATTAACTAAACATTTGATGATGACTGGAGACCACTACGATAGGAGGTGTTTCCCTACCGGTGGCTCGTGAACGGGAAATATATGATATGGTTCACCGAGACGTGAGGTTCTAGGGTCGCACACGACTTTAGTACTTTAGGGCCTCTCCCACTTTTTGTTGCTCCTATGCCATTATATACTCATCACTGGTTGGTTTTGGTGACTTCTGTGGTTTCAAAAGGTAAGAATGTACTTTTTCTTTCAGTACCAAAAACCACTTTTTCCTATTTTAAAACTATCTTCCTGTCTTTAAAACTGTTTCCATCAAAATATTATTGCATTTATTTATTTTCTCTAAAATTTGAACCTGAAAACTGCTTTGGTCATATAACCCTTTTTATGCGGAATCTTTTTCCTGGTGCCAACCTATTGAGCAATTGCTCACACCCTACTTACACCATTGGGTGTAAGTAGATCTGATTATGTCTGATGCAGGGAAATGCCAAGGTTTTGAGCACGGTGGTCCGAGTTGTTAGTTGACTCATCTGGTTTGGCGCTGTTGGCAGAGACCTGACAGTGACATTCTTCCATCAGGTGACAGTTGTTGTTTTGGTTTTTGGTCACCCTATTTTGGGAGTTAGTCATGGTTGAGTTGTAGTTGCTCTTTTGTTGAGACTCATTTATGCTGTTTTTAAAACTTGTGGTTGTAATTTTGATTTCAGAATTCAGTTTACTTATGGTTTGTTTCTGGTTGTTGTACGGGTAAATCGTTCCCAAAAATTCTAAATTTATACCCGGGCACTTGTGCCAGCCCGTGGGGATCGGGAACGCCCTTCAGGCCTTGCCGCGGGCCGGGTTGGGCGCCGAGTTGATGGCGACCCGATTCAGTTCGTGACACCACTCCATGACCATTGGTTTACTCCCGGTCTTAGTGTCACCCCATTCCAAGATCTCACTATCACTACCCCATAATGGTACTTTTCCACTTCTCCTCTGCCCAGGCTTGCTATGGTAGACCATAGTCGCTGCCTCATGGTAGAAGAGCATATATTTTATGGATTTCTTATGGTTGGAATATATATTAATAAATATTTCATATATTATATCTTAGACTACATTTCTCTAAAGTTTTTATTATTATATACTAACACTAAAAGAGTAAAATATATATTTTATGCTTTAAAAATTTATTTTATTTTCTTTTCACCAAATATCATCTCAAACATAGAATGTGTTAAACACAATTGAAGGCATCATCAATCAAGTTATGTCTTTATTAGTTATATTCATACGTATATAAAATATCTCATATGGTATCCAACATAGTGTGGGGAGGATTTCCTTCACCAATCTACACAAAAACATATATCTTATTCAAGTCTCTAAAATAACCTTAATGTCTATTTTCAATAAATAGAATGAAAAATATCTATTGTTTTCAATAACCATTTAAAATTAATTTTTTAGATATTTAAAGAAATATTTGTAAGAGGACATTATATAGAAGAAATTATATTTTATGAAATAATATTTATTGATTAAATACATTAAATAAATTGAAAAAATATTAAGGGTCATATAGTAAACTTCTAATGAATTATCCTTTCTATAAGATATAGATTCATGGATAGTAAAATTTCATAGGTATATTCAAATGAAAATAGATACGGTTAAACCTTGAAAGGAATTATATCACTTTAATGGAATGTATAATAATACTTTTATTTACCATATGATGTTTAGAAAGTCATCTACAAAAATAAACAACAAGAAAATCATAGGTACGTATAGAGAAATACAACTACTGAGGAGATGCGATTTTTTTAATATTTATATGTTTCGTCTAAAAATTACAAAAAAATTTAAAGTAGAGTTTTTGATTTTTTAAGATATATATTTATCCACCCCAGTTATAACATAGTAATATAATAGTTTTAGAATGGTATGGAAAATCTAGGCATTGAAAAAGATATATAAATATGGTGGAGTATATATAAGGAATAATTTTTAAAAAAAATAAGATAATTGAAAAGCTGTAGAAAATTAACTAGGATATGTTGATCATGGTTCATAAAAAATGACCAATTTAGTTATGACTGTAAATATATATATGAAAATATCAACATTATAAATTTATAAAATATTTGACCAATGTGTTAATAGATTGATTTTTTTTCTTCCTAGAAATTTTATGGTTAATGAAAAAGAAAATATTGCTATTTTTACTTCATGAATAATTAATATGATATTTATTAGTGATGCCAATGGATATGAATAAAAATTAAAACAATGTGTTCAATTATTATACGAATTTATAGACTATGGTAATGAACTGGAATTTACAACAAATATGAGTATATTTTTAGAACTTATATATCTAGTATAAATAAACATTATGCCTCTAATACAATTTCCATAGTGAATAATGGTAAGATACAATGATCATTAAATTTTTTTATTTTATAAAACATCGACAAAATTAAAAATTAGAATTCATTTCATTAATTATTGGACTCTTATTTCAATACTAATTTTTTATATAATATTTTTATTTGAAAATATTTATTTTATATAATAGAAAAATGTTTTCAAAATACTCATTCTAAAGTTCCAAAACCACTTATAGGGGGATCTAGTTTTATAGATATCCTAATTTCTAATTTGGTTTTGAGAAGTTTAAATCATATAATTTTATTTGTAAAGGGGAAAGATATATCTTGTTATTATTTCATGTGATTTTTTAAAATAATATATTGAAAGTATATCTAAATTTTAGTGGATTTTGTTTTTCTAATATTTTAAGTTCAAAGGGATTCAAGAATATTCAATAAATTCTCATGTTTTATTCTTTTAAATGTTTTAAGTGTTTTATTAATTTATATTTATTATTTTCATTTATATATTTAAATTTTATGATTTCCATGTATAGTGATTTAAAAAACACTTAAATTTTAATATAATGTATAATTAATTTGTTTATTAAATGTTTCTTATTATGAATTGAAATGTTTTAAAGATGGATATTAAGTAGGTTGTTTCTTGAGTTAAATTATAAATTGAATTTTAAAAATGGGAGAAAATAATTATTATTAAGTAAAGTCTCATTTATGTATATTAAACTAATTTTTATTTTCATATATATGTAAATTTTTATCTAATAGGATATTTTAATGAGTTGTGAGGTGTTCATAAATTAAATTTATTGCTGAATTTTTTTTTTGGATGTTATATTTGGAATAAAAAGTTTTGAAGGATTTTGAGACTTAAAATTTCTTTGTTTATTTGGTTTCAAAGGTTTTCTTCAAAATAAATTATTTTACTTATATTTATCTTAGTTTAAATTTTATCTATTTTTTTCATGTTGAAATTATAATGATATATTGAAATCAAGTTATGTGATCACTTGTGATATGTTTCTCCCCTTGAATATCTTTTTTTGTTTTCAATTTTTCTAAATGGTTTTAACAACGGATATGAAAGAGACGTTATTTGTTCTCAATCTACCTCATTAATTCTCTACCCAATATCTATTGCCTTGAACCATTTTCGGTTCACCATCTCCCTCATATTCATGTTAATTTTAACTAATTAATCATTAATTCACACTTTGATTTCATAGATCTATAACATATGCACTGAAAAACACTTCCCACTTATCATATAAGGTTGTGACTACAAATAATAAGTAGGAAATTTTTTTGGGGGCACAGATGGTAATCAGCTCCATGTTTCATGTATCCCTCCTACTCTCATGCATTGAAATCAAACAATTCTGACCATTTTATTCTATGTATTCCTCTAACTCCCATGGATTAAAAACACAATTTCTTTTTAAAACATGTAATTACCTTGTGTATTTTGTTAGAGATCATTAGAGTATCTTATTTTAATAATTTTTTCTATTTAGGAAACCAAAATATAAGTAAATATGGTTTCATTACAGCCTCACTTTCCTTTTGATATTGGATGGAAGGTTATTTCAAGATTCAATATTAATGGGACTCTTCTTATATATTTTTTTATAGATATTGTTATTATTTTTAAAAATAATTATCAATATTCTATAAATTAATTTTATATTAATATGTTATGCATTATTATATATCATGGAATTATATATTTTGAATTTACATTCCTTTAATTTTAACTGAAACAGAATATGCATGTTTTTTATATAAAATATAATTATTTTTTACAAAGAATCCATGTATAAAATATTGTTATTATTTTCATCTATTGTGTATCATTATAAATGGTTTGAGTATCACCCATAAAAAGTTCTTATTTGAAACACATTTATCTCGAACACTTACAAGATTAGAAGATAGTGAAAGAATTTTATAAATTTTATTATAATGTCCCATTACCATACACATGGCATAAATTTTATTAAGAATCATTATAATTTATTATATATACATGTGAAGGTTGAGTACTATATTTGAGATCTAGCTTATAGTGATATGTTTTATTTTTAGTGGTGGAATCCAAATTTTTTGGATCACAATGATGTGAAATCCATGATAACTAAATTATTTGGAATTTTTATTAATAAAAAGTACTTGTGGTGTTTTTAATGAAATTGGAAATAGTTTTTGAATATTATAGGATATGTGAAATATGCCTAAGTTTGATAACTGTATAATTTTTGAAATAAGGTTTCATCAATGGATTGTAGTATAAATATAATTATTGGTATTCTTATAATACACAGTCTAGAATAATCTATATAAAATGATATTATCATGGAATCCAAATTCATTTCCATCATAAATATCAATTTAATCCATTCGTTTCATGAAATTAAATGTTCCTTGACCCTGTGTAAAAATCTAGTGATTACATGACCTTGTACATTCCAAGGAAATATATTTTTACCCAAATTTAGAATTACAAGTCACAATTAAATTATAACAAAGAATATGAATTTCCAATGTAAGTCTTACATCCAATAATAAAGAAATTTTGTTTACCATCATATTTGTTACCACCTTTTTTTCCAACACAACATCAAATCGGGAACCTAGACCAATAACCACATGTTTATCCCATGTCATTTCTTTTTATGTAACCCTTTTGTAGAATGATAAATTATCATAAATCATAACTGAAAACATTAAAATGTTGGTCTCCCCTTATTAGAATTGTCTATAAATTTCTCCATTGATTATGAATATCTTATGTTTATTTATTTATTTTTGTATAAGATGAATATTTTATGAACCTAATTGGATAAAGATGAATCGAAAGTGGATTCACGTTAATCATAAGGAAAAAGAGTATAAATATGGAGTTAAAGAGTTCATCAATTTTACAACAGAGCATGTATATGAAACTTCTCAAATCCTTTTTCCATGTTTACATTGTTTTTATTCAGGAAACAATAGTTTGGAATACTTGGAAGAACATTTGATTTTTCATAGAATTTATCAAAGCAAAAAATATTGGACTAAACACAGGGAAAAACTAAACGTGCACACCAATTAGGATGACACATTGGTTTATAGATCATGTGATATGAATACTAGTTTAAATGATGATGGAGATCATATGGAAGAAATGAAAATTTCAATTGATGATGACCTTAATGAATCTAAATAGTTGTTTGGGGAATTAAATAACTATACTAAGAGACGATTTTATACTGGTGGAAATAAATACACAACATTTTCAGTAGTATTGAAGTAATTTAATTTGTAAGTTGGCCGTGGATAGAGCGACATAAACTTTATAGAACTACTTGTTCTCCTGAATGATATCGTACTAGAAGGAAATAAACATCTTTTTGAATATATGATTGTAAATTAATGCTATATTTATTGGGAATGATCACTAAGAAAACATATGTCTCTCCAAATGATTTCATATTTTATCGAAAGGACCATGAATCACTCATAAAATGACCTAAGTGTGGTGTGAATCAATACAAGAAAAATGAATCAAGTCCTTTGAAAGTTGTATGGTACTTTCCTATCATTACATGGTTTAGAATATTAAATATATAATAGGAAACCATGATACAATTAACATGGAACAAAAATAAAATAATTAAATATAGGAAACTACATCTTCTAGAAAACACTCCTCAGTGGAATAAAATTGATTATGAGTACCCATAATTTGGAAATGATCCAAGAAAATTCAATCTAAAATTATCTATAGTTGGAATAAATCCTTTTGGTGTACATAGTACTCACATTACATGGCCATCTATTTTTGTAAATTATAATTTCCCACCATGGTAATGCATAAAGAGAAAATAAATTATGTTGTCTCTACATATATCTAGACCAAAAAAACCCAATAATGATATTGATGTCTATTTGGAACCATTGATCAACGTTTTTAAATTGATGTGGGATACATGTGTCAAAATATTTGATGCTCATAGATGTAAATAATTCAAATTAAGGGCTATGTTATAGGGGATAATAAATGACTTTTCTGCTTATGGAATTTTTTCTAGATATAGCATTAAAGGAATGTTGGGGTATACCATTTTTAAAGAATTTACACACTGAGTTTGGTTGGAACATTACTTGAAAACTTTTATTTTAGGACATCATAAATTTTAACCTTGATGAAACAAATACAAATACTAGATGATAGTATTCAATGGGAATACCAAAAAAGGTATAACACTATCCCCAAAAATGGGGGATCAATTTCTCGATAAAGTAAATGATATTTACAATTTGTTTAATAAATAATTTTCAAAAAAACATAAAAAACCTGTCTGAAAAAAGGCATCAATTTTCTTTTGAATTATCGCATTGGAACTATTTGTACATTATACATTTTTTTAATGTCATGCATGTTTATAGTGTTATTATAACATTACTAAATGTTCTTGAAGAATAAATATGGAATCAAGGATTGGTTTTACATGATTGATATGGGGACAAGGGATGATTTTGAACTGGTGAATAGTTAAAGTTATACTTTTATTTCTCCAAAATCTTACACTCTATCCAGATAAGACAAATTGTAATTTTTTATTTTCTTTAATGGTATAAAATTTCTAGAGGGGTATTTAAAAATTATCAATAATGCTTTTTCAAAGACTAATTTGAAGTTACATGGACTAAAATCATGCGAATACCATGTTTTGATGCATTATTTTCTACCCGTCACTTTGAATTTCATTGTGCTTAAAAATTTATTACGTATATTAACTAGAATCTACTTATTTTTTAAATCCATGTGCAGTGAAGATATAGACCCAGTGAAGTTTCTAATCATAAATAACGAGGTTGTAGTCATATTATGTGAATTATTGATGTTATTCCCACCATAATTATTTTATATAATGGTCCACTTGATGGTTCACTTGGTTATAGAGGTTCAACTATGTGGTCATTCCCATTATAGATGGATGTACCCCATTTAATGGTATATGAAGATATTTAAAGGGTATTAAATGAATATAAGTCATCTAGATGGTTTTGTTTCATAATGATATATTTTTATAGAAGCTGTTAAATTCTGAACTGATTACATATCAGATGTTGATAACACCAATCTCCCAATGTCTCTTCATATCATACCCCTTATGGGAAAAGTGATTTATAGAAGATATTTTGTTATAATTACCATTATATATAGAAATAGTAAGATCAAATATTCGTTTTATATATTAGTGAAGCTGTTTATCTATATGTTTAATCCCACAAAGAAATTATTAGACATTTTAATCCATCAAGGGCTAAATGATGAATATCAAATACACATCATCATCAGTTTATAGTATGGATCAAATATCATATTTATAATTTGTTAACTGAAAATTAGAATTAAATTTCCAAACGACTTTGATGGGTAGCCATAAGATCAAATGAAAATTTAATATCTTACATTGGTTTTTTAATTAATGGTTATACATTATATACAAAAGAATATGAATCACACACTGTGATGCAAAATAGTGGATTTGCGCTTGTTGAGAAAGTGATTCACACATCTAATTCCAATATTAGAAATTAAATTTATGAAAATATGTCATATTTTTGGAATCATCGAATAGATATACAATTTAAATTATAGAAAATTTCATGTGTCTATTTTCCATTACAAATGGGTTGATAAGAGTTGTGTAGTTAAAGTTGATGAAATGGTCTTCGTAAAGGTGAATTTTAGTGTGGAAGGGTAAATGGATGATCCATTCATAAAAAAATCACAATAAGTGTTGGTATTTTATGTCTCTTATCCAATTAACCATAATTAGTCAATTTCCCTACTAGTGACTAAAACAAATGTAGGTTTAGATGGAAATTCAATCAAGGATAACCCTTTTACTGGGAGATCACAATAATTTCATAGTGGCCCCATTTTAGATAATTTCTTGTATGTTATAGGGGACTACAAGGAGGGGATTCGGATTCTCGACAGAGGATCCAAATCCTATTGACCATTAAAGAAATGATATAGAGTCAATGAGTAAGTTGAAATAATTTTTAATGTACAATGATTTTCCTCATAATATTATGAGTTCTCTATAATATTTATGTCATCTATATTAAATTTTTCACTAATTGTACAAACAATAAATTATACACAAGATGTTACCATTATCAAATAAGAACAGGTGGTTGATGCTAAAACAACAAAATTATTTAGGGATCAACACTATGTTGATGAAAAAAACAAGAACAATTCAACATCAGAGTGTTTATTAAAATCATCAAGGTAATAAGTAAGTATAGCGACCCCCACTTTTCCTACATTAACATTACATTAATTTTGTTGAATAATTAATACATTACATAGAAAAATAGGAAAAGACAGTATTAGTCTAGTTCTTTTGGAAACATAGAAACATAAACACTGATACAAAAGTGATATACATTATATTCTACTAGGTTCTTCTATAATAACACCCTCCTCCGACACATCAAACATAATACATATCTTCATAACTTGGGGAAAAGGAAACATAAAAAGGAGTGAGCTCAGATGCTCAGTAAGGGTAAAAAAGGGAGATACGTAAACACAATCCTGAGAATAAGGGTATGAGAACAGAATCATTAAAATAGAAGATCGTACCCTTCATATCAAAGTTCATAATCAAGAATCAAGACATAAAGGTTAGAAGTTCATAAGACATGAATCATAAGTAAATAGAAAAAATAATCCATGAAATCATTACATAGGAATAAGACATTTAATTTTGGCATACACATAAGAATATAAAATTATTTCCATATTAGTCAAGGAATCACCGCCTAGGCCATTGTGGTTGTATGGGTTCACTTCTCATACCATCTTAGCAGTCAACGTTCACTCCCATGACCATATTAGTAGTATGAGTTCACTCCCCATACCGTCTTGGTATTCATAGTTCACTACCATGTCCATATTAGTAGTCAATGTTCACTCCCAATACAATCATAGTCTATCTTATGAGATATAAATATTTACCCAATGCATTGGAGGGAGATATAGGGTCCACCCATGTCATAATAAAATCATACATACATATTTTTAAAGATCATAAAAAATAATACCATAAACCATGAAATGAAATGTGTATCATAAATATGTAATTATATAATAACATGTGGAAAAAGATACATGGTTTTTAATCATTTCATCAAAATCATAAACCTTGAAAATAATCGGGTTTCAAAAGTATATAACCCGTGAAATACAAACAGTTTTCATAAAAAACCTACCATAAAAAGATAAAGCATTAATTGAAATAATATAAATGAAAAAATTGAATCATTTACATATAAAGGAATGAGTAACACCAATGGATGTTATATTCTATGGGAAATAATTTTGAAATAACTTTTAAAAACCTTACTTAAGGGAAATATCCTTTCTACATTAAAAAATGATTTTTAAAACAAAAAACGTTTTTGAAAAAAATTTCTTTGAAAATAGATTTGGAAACTTATAAAGGAATATTTTAAAACCATAGAACGTATTTAAAATCCTTTTTACAAGAAAATTATATTCATAGATCATTTTAAAACATTTTTGAAAACATTTTTGAAAACATTGTTTTTGAAATTAAAGAGATTTCTGACCGAAGAGTGAAATACTATTAAATTATTCATATTTTTTTATCAATTATATTAAGTACCAAAGAGTGAAAAAATGGTAATATTACTTGGAGATATCTTGAAAAAATATATGAGAATAAAACCCATGAGTGTTCTTCAGATATGGATCATAAGATTTCATCAATGGGAGCATAATCACAAATAATCCTGATAAACGATGAGATTGTTTCTATAAACTCTTAGCACATGGTAACTTGGGATCATACTCTCCATGTGAAAAAATGAAATGAAATTAATCTTAAAATATAATGAAAATAATCTGATTTATGATATAACATGTCAAATGGAATTATATAAACCTTGAAAAATAATGTTGGTGCATACCAAAACATGTGTCCCAAAGGCGGAAAATTGAGATAAAATGGTCTTACCAATTTGGTTATTTTTGAAACAAAAACTACATGAAATAATGACAATAGAATGGATATTTAAATACCCATTACATTAATAATATTAATCATAGAATAAATTCATGGTAATTATATAGACCACATAAAATAAAAGAGTGGTGAATAAGGCATGTTTCTCACAGAAATAAAAAGTGAGATGAAATTCCCTTACCTTGTGTCATGACTTTTTTTTGTAATCATATAAGCCTCCTGTATAATAAGTATAATTTTATTATAAATATATCAAATAACCATATTCATATATATAATACTATATATATTATTTTCTTATGACCTTCTATTACCCGTTTATGTTAATGTAACGTTTCGACAATAACCGCTTTGTTTATCATACGTGTTTTGTTTTTTCATTCTTGATCCTATTACTTAAATCATGGTTTTATTATTTCAAATTTTTAAAAAATAATTATATATAATTTATATTCAGTATAAAAACATTTATAATAATATATAAAATATAGATATATAAAGTGAAATACACTGTTCAAGGATACAGTAGGCTGTACGTACACATGAACGTTGTTTCCATTTTCATGGAGTATTGAAAGAAAGAAAGTAAATTACATACATACATATATATATGTATATAACATAATTAAAATACCATTATTATTTTATATATATCATATATTTTTACAAAACCCACCCTTCAAATATTCTATGTAAAGTGTGAGCAAATCACATCACTTTGAGTAGAAGATAGTCCACACTTCAACAAACAAAGTTATCATATTTAAAAATAATAAAATGAATTAAGGTATATAATAAATGAAAAAATATAAATAGATCATAAATTTAATATATATAATATGAAAAAAGAGTTTCCATAACAATTACCAACCATAATAGGCAGTAAAGGTAAAACTAACAATATCGTTTCGTGAGGCGATAGTTCACCGTACACAAGAATGGTAAGTTTGTTACCCATTTGATGGAAGTGTGTATAAGTGCAGGTTAAAACCTTAACATAAAAACATATCAATATATTGAGGATATTGAGGCTATTATTTGTGCATTTAATAATATTAATTGAGGTAGTGGAGAAATAGAATAGCAGAAAGGAGCTTGAGGAAGTATGTTACCTCTTCTTTGGGTAACTCCTTATAGTTTGCACCAAAGGGATTCCTTGGATGGATTTATACCCGAAGGGAGGATTGAAGGATTAATGGAGGTATATTTTTAATTTTATTTTGTAGATATTTTCCAAGCCTATATTTTTTTAGAGTTGTGAAGAAGGGGAGATTTGGTGGCCTTTTATGGGGGAGGGAAATGAAACACTTGGCATTTTGGAAAAAAGGTTAGGTGTACCCACATTTTTACCTAAAAAGAGTTATAAAAAACAAAAAAAACTAAATAATTTAAGGTTTATGGATGAAATATGGATATTAAATAGGTCTTTAAAAGTTTTCTAGGTCATTTTGGTACTTAAGTTTAAGGTTTAGTCCCTTGTTAAGCTTAATTTTATCTTAATCACTACAATTAATTTAAATAACTTTGACTAATATTTTTAGTAAAAAATTAAGTTGATATTATTAGACTATCAATATTATACTTATTACAACCATGTATGTCCATTTTTAAAAATTCAATTCACAGAAGCATCAAAATTAAGTTTAATGCTAATCTCGCAGACATAGTGAGAACGCGGGTTTTTAATGTTAGAACGTTCAAAAGTTTATTAATATTCTGTATCTAAATTGAATATAAAGATTAAAATTACCCAAATTGGATAATTTAAGTATAATTGATATAATTTGACCTTAAAAAAACATAATATATAATTTAATAATATAAATAAATTAGGTGAAAGAGTAGTTTTGACTTAAAATTTTGTATTTTTCATTATTCATCCAAAAATTAAGTTTCTTAGAAAAATACCAAAAAATCATCCTATGAAAATTTAGACATTATAAATTTAAAAAATAATTTTATTTTATCAGATTCAATTTCTAAAAGTGTCTAAAATTGATTTTATTGTTTTTCACATAAGGACATGAAAATCAATTCACTTGAAAAATTAGTATTTATAAACATATAAATACTTCACCAAAAATTATATTTTTAATTGTAGATATGTTTAATTTATATAAAAAAATTATACAAAATATTTGAAACATTTTTATTACTATTAAAATTACTGGTTTTAATGGCTAGGGTATAACTATATAATTAAATTTTTTATAATAATAAAATGATGTTTTTTATAAACTCAGTGTTGCATTTAACCTATGATAAGTCAATGTTGCATGTTGCACAAGACAAGTCAGTATTGTATGTAGCACTATCCATGTTGGTTTTTTTGTAGATAAAGACATGTTGGTGCCATGTGAAAGTAATTTTTGACTTATTTCAATGAAAGAAATAAATGAAAATTAATCTACTTGAAAACAAGTTCATAAAAACTCAGGGTGTTACATTATACCCCCCTTAAAATTAATTTCACCCTCAAGATTTATCATTTTGGTATAAAAAAATGAGGATAATTATGCTTCACAATATCCCTAAGTTCCCATGTAGCTTCCTATAACTGGTGATATCTCCATAAAACTTTGACCAGGTGAGTGGTCATGTTTTGTAGAACTTTCTCTGTATGATCCATAATTCCAATTGGTTGTACCTCATAAGAATTATCCTGCTCTATTGGTATGACCTGTGAGTTCAGTACATGTGAAGGGTCAGTTATGTACATCTTTAGGATAGATATATGGAACAAATCATATACTTGAGATAGATTTGGAGGAAGTTCCAAGTGATATGATACTATCCCTATACGATCAATAATTACAAAGGGATCAATATACATAGGTCTTAGTTTCCATTTCTTTTCAAATATCATAACCCTCTTCCTGGGAGAGATTCATAGAAACACCTCCTCACCAACCTCAAATTTTAGATCATGTCATCAATTATCAACATAACTTTTCTACTGAATTTGAGCTGCCTTGATATGATGCTTAATGGTTCAAACCTTCTCGACCATTTCTTAAATTATCTTAGGTCCTAATAAATTTATTTATCCAACTTCATCCTGGAACGTTGGAGCTATAAATTTCTTCCCATATATGGATTTATAAGGTTCCATATAAACATTTGAGTGAAATATATTATTTTAAGAAAAATCAACTAGTGGAAGGTGTTGATACCAACCACCTTTGAAATCTGGTGAACAACATATCAACATATCCTCTAGGGTCTAGTTTTTTCTCTCAGACTAACCATATTTTTTAGGATGATAAGTAGTGGTAAAAATCAATTATATACCAAGTTATTTCTAAATACTTTTCCAAAAATTTAAGGTAAACCTCAGATCTCGATATGATACAATAGAATGTGGTACTCCATTCAATCTTACCATTTTATTAAAGTATATCATGGAAAGCTGATCCAGAGAGAAGTGTTCTTTGTTAACGATTAAGTGTGTTGACTTAGTAAGGTGATCAACTACCACCCATATATAATTAAAAACTTCAGAGGTTTTGGGGAGTCCAATGAAAAAAATCCATAGTGATGTTCTCCCATTTCTATTCAGGTATGAGTAATGGATGCAATATTCCTTTAGAATTTTTTATTTTAGACTTAACTTACTGGAATACAAAAAACCGAGATACAAACTCTGGGATATCTCTTTTCATTCCATCCCACCAGACATATTATTTCAATATCTTTACATCTCTATACTTCTAGGATGAATAAAGAATGAATAACTATGAGCTTCCTCAAAATTATCCTTCTTAAAATTCGATATGGATAGAACACATAGACAATTCATAATCTTATCATTCTATCTTGATCAAGGCTAAACTCATTAAACATTTATAACATTATTTTAAAGCTCTAAATTTTCCTTCTGTGCCCTTAATATTCACTTGGATAGAGGGTTGAACATTCATTTGAGAAATATTAGATTTTTTCTCCTTCATTTAGGATTTCTAGATCCATAATTTAAAAATCCATAAATATTGGATCTTTTTTTATCCTCATTATGGATAAGATAGAATGATATTTTTGACTTAAAGTATCAACCACCTTGTTCACTATCACATTGTGGTAATGTATTGAGTAGTCATAATCCTTTATCAACTATAACCATATTCTATGTATCATGTTAAAATCCTTTTGTGTGAACATATATTTCACACTTTTATGATTGGTATATATATTACACTTTTCTCCATAAAGATATTTCCTCAATATCTTTAATGAAAAAATTACCACAACTAAATAGAAATCATTAGTTGGGTAATTTTTATCATGAATCTTCAACTACGATGAGGAATAAGAGATAACCATTTTATTTTTCATAATAACATATCCAAATCCCTTCTTGGATGTATCACTATATATTAAAAACCATTCACCACTGCATGGTAATCTAAGAACATGTGCGCTAACTAAAATTCTTTTCAGTTCCGTGAAATTTTCCTCGCATTTATTTGTGCATAGAATCTTGGAACCATTTCATGTTAAATTGGTTAGAGGAGTAGATATTCATTATAAATTTTCCACAAAACATTGATAATATCTTGCTAAAACAAGAATGATATGGATCTCAATCACTGTAGTTGGTATATACCAACATTCAATAGCATACATCTTTGATAGATCCACTCCTATACCATAAATTGATATTATGTGACCCAAAAATGAAAAATTTTGCACCAAAATTCTCAATTTTTAAATTTTTTATATACTCAATAATTCCTTAAGGTATTTAGTAGAATTATCAAGTGGTATTCATGATATTCCTTTCACTTTAAATAGATAATAATATCATTTATAATGACTACCACAAACTGGTCAAGGTGATCTCTAAAGACTCTATTCATCAAATCCATGAAGATAGAAGGATAATTAGTAAGAAAAAAAGGAATAAATATATATTCATAGTGTCCACACCTTGTACATAATGCCTCCTTTTCTTTATCAACTTTATTTACCATAAATTGATGATATCTAGAATAAAGGTTAATATTGGAAAAATATTTATCTCTTCATAGTTGATGAAACAAGTAATCAATACAGGGAAGAGGATATTTGTTCTTGATTTTGATCCTATTAAAATATTGATAATAAATGCATAGTTTCGTTGATCCATAATTATTTTTCACAAAAAGAAGAGGTTCACCCAAAGGTGACACACTTGGCTGAATGAATCCCCTATCAAGGTTTTCATGGAGTTAGTTCTTCAATTACCACAACTCAATCAAGTCAATTCTACTGCGAGTCTTTGAAATTGGTGTGGTACCAGGTGTTATTTCTATTGTGAACTAAAATTCATGTTTTGGTGGAATGATAAGAAACTCTTCTAGACAGATGTCCAAAAATTGATGAAGAATAGGCATATCATCGATGTTGATTTTATCCCCAACCATTTGAGATAAATATATATTCTGAATGTAAATTAAGACCCATACACTGTATGTACTCTCCCTAGGAAGTTTATACTTATCATCACATTGATAGAAAACCATGGGTTGATTTGAAATATCAAATGTAACTTAAATTATTTGATAATTAACTTGGGATTTATGTAGAGAAATCCAATCCTTTCCATAGATGACATCAAATTCAACCAAAGAAAGAATGAAAGGATTTGAAGGAAGCACATTCCCAAAAACATCAATCGAAGAGGAATCATAGACTTGGGCTGCAATTATTGTACCATTTGGTGTTTTCACTTATAATTTCACACCTAATCGTTTTGGTGGAATATTAATACCCTTAGAAAATTCTTTAGATATTAAAGAGTGGGTAGATCCAGAAACAAATAAGACTTTAACAGTTATAGAGTAGATGGTATGTGTACATTTAACCACATTGTTATCTCACCCCTCATAAAGAATAACAATTGCATGATATTTCATCTTGTCACTTAGATTAATAGCTTGTTGACATCAATCATCATCACCAACCCTTGGGTTTGGGAACTAGTTAGTATAATTCCCAATACCCTTATACTTATAGCATTGCACCATTAGAGGCACATTCTATGTAGATTTTTCTCTATTTACACCATTAGGTAACTTATTCCCATCACTTCAGAAATCAAATGCCTGATTCTCATCCCTTCCATTTTTCAAACATTTATTAGACCCATTAAGGAAATTTCCTCCATGCTTCTTCCCACACTTAGAGAATAAAGGAAATATCATCTTCTTCTACTAATGATTTTTAGATTTGTCATTAAAATACATATTCCTTTTATTTTAAAAACCATGAGATTGATACGTGAATCCAATCTCCATTTCAACCTTGATTTCACAACACACAATCTCTTTGTAGCTACTAAAGTATATTATAGACAACACCCACCCAAGAATTGGCTGTAATCCACTAAATAAACTATAAACTTCACTTTTAGGTTTCATGATAAATCCTAATGTGTACCTCAAAATCCTTATAAAATTATCATCATAGGTACCAAAAGATTCATCATTACCTTGATCCAATTCAAGGTGATCATTATCCATCTTTGTATGAAGAATAAAAGGAAATTAATTATTAAAAAAAGTTCTTGAACTCATCCCAATCATTGGATTCAATTTAATTTTTCTTCCTTGTTGTCTTTATTATAGTCTACCATTGGTTTCATTCACCTTCTAAATGATAAAAAACCAGAATAAATTTCTCATTTTACAAACATTAAATGATAGAAAATATGTTTTCAAGGGTACCAATCCATTGTTTAGCAACGAGTGGACTAGAAGAACCATTAAAATAAGGTGGATGTTTCCTCATTAAGGAATCAAAAAAATGTTGTTTACTCATTTTATCATTTGTAACTCTAGCATGATTCATAGCTTGAGAAATCTATGTGAGTATAGAAATGAGGTTTTTCATTATAGATCCCATAGAATTCAGTTTCTCAGGAGGACAATCATTTCATTTTCCATCAAAATAACCATTAATGAGGATTATTTGGGTTCTATCCATTGACTAAAACAAAAGATACTATAGTAAGGAATAGTTATCATAGTGGGGTACAACATAATCAGAAAAAATCACTTATAGGATGTCTAAATTATTACACCCCATTTAATATATGAAACATATGTTTATCCTAGGATATTCATAGCCAACATATACTTAAATCCTTCATAATGGTTCATGAAGAGTGTGTGAATTCCCAACGCATATCCCCTGGGAGTGTCAACCTAGGTTTGAAACAAGGTCCGTTTTAAAGTACATGGTTACAATGAGTGAGACCCAATACACCTTGTAATAGTTGTTATCCCTAGGTATATCTGTTCTAGAGTCACATCCACTTGTATTATCGAGGCATGTATGTATTTATAGGAAACAAATCACTCTATCCTTTACCAAAATTCCATTAAATTTTCTTATACTTTTCTTTATCCTTAGACTCATCCTTAGAAATTTCCTTAGGGTTCTCACTAAGGTTATCTCTTACTAGTTTCTAAGGGATAACTAAACCTTTTGTATAATACCAACTCTGGAGACCCTCACTTTTAATATAATTACATTAAATTACTTTTCTGGAATATTTAATACATTTCACAATAAAATTCACAAAGATAATATTAGTATAGTGCCATGGAAACATGGAAACATAAACACTAATATATAAGTGAGATACATCATCTCCCATTACATTATTCTTGACTAGCATGCTTCTTAGACACAAAAAACATAATACATATATTCATAACCTTAGGGAAAGGAAACATAAAAAGGGGTGATATAAGATTCTCATTAAGGGTAAGCAAGGGAGATAAGTAAACAAAATCATGAGAATAAGGGTATGAGAATAGGATCATGAAAATAGAAGATCATACCCTTTAAATCAAAGATCATAAATAGGAATCATGACATCAAGATTGGAACTTCATACGACATGTATAATAATGAAATAAAGAACATAAGCCATGAAATAATAACATAGAAATAATAAATGGAATAGTGGAATACACATAATCATATAAATTTATTTCTATATTAGTCAAGTAATCCTTACCAAGGCCATATTAATAGTATGGGTTTACTTCCCATACCATCTTGCTAGTCATGGTTCACTCCCATGGACATCTAAGTAGTATGAATTCACTCCCCATACCATATTAGAAGTCATGGTTCACTCCCATAACCATATCAATAGTCAAGGTTCACTCTCAAGACTATCTTAGTATATCTCACAAGATATAAATCTTTACCCAATGCATTGAAGGAAGATATAGGCCACACCCATCTCATAATGAAATCATACATGCATTTCCATCAGATCATAAACAATCATATCATAACCTATGGAATGAAATGGGTTTCAAAAGAATGTAATCATATCATAAACTATGGAAAAAATATAGATTTCATAATAATTTCATCAAATACATAACCTGTGAAAGAAGGAGGGTTCAAAATCATATAACCCGTGAAATAGAAACATATTTCATAAACATCATTTCATCAAAACATAAACCATTCCGAAAAATAATTTGAATGGACACATTGAATAATTTACCCATAAAGTCATGATTATCACCAACAGATGTCATATTAGATGGGAAATAAAATTTAAAGATGTTTTGAAAACATTTCTTTAAGAAAATATCCTTTTTGTATTGAAAAATGCTTTTCAAAACATAAAACATTTTTGAAAAACCATTTTATTTGAAAATATCTTTGAAAAAAAATAAAGGAAGCTTTGAAAACCATTAAAAAATTTTAAAATTTTTTTTCAAGGAAAATTATCTTCAAAGTTCATTATAATTTTTTTTTGATTTTTTTGAAAATATGGTTTTTAGAATAAAATAGATTTCTGATTGAAGAGAGAAATACAATCATATTTTTCCTAAATTTTTTTTCTTAATTATATTATGCACAAATAAGTGAAAAAATTATACTATTACATGGAAATATATTGAATAAACATATGATAAGAAAAATCATTAGTGTTCTTGAGATATGAATTATAATATTTCATTAATGGGAGTATAATCATAAATTATCCCGATAAACAATGAGATTTTTCAATAAACACTTACCAAATGGTAACTTGGGATCATAATATCTATGTAAGAAAATGAAATTAAATGAAACTTAAAATATCTTGAAAATAAGGAGATTCATGATATAAAATTTAAAATGGAATTATATACACCTCAAAAAAGAATGTAGGTTCCTAATAAAACATGTGTCTCAAAGAAGGAAAATTGAGACAAAATTATGTTACCAACTTGGTAATTTTTGAAATATAAACCCCATGAAATAAATATCACATAATGGATATTTAAATAATAATAAATTTAAAAATAATAATCACAGAATAAATTCATGGGTAGTATATACACCAAACAAATGAAAAGAGTGATTAATAAGGTATGTTTCTCATAGAAATAAAAAGTGAGATGAAATTACTTTACCATGTGTCTTGAATTTCGTCGTACTCATAAAATAATAATATATAATAAGTATAATTTTATTATATATATATATATATAAAAGAACCATATTCATATATATAATACTATATATATTATTTTCTTATTACCTTATATTTCCCATTTATGTTAAAGTCACATTTCAGGTAATAACCACTTTATTTATCGTACATGTTTTTACTTGTCATTATTGATCATATTGCTTAAATTATGATTTAATTATTAAAATAACAAAAAAATTATTTATTTATCATATATATTTAGTATATAAAAATTTATAATAATATATTAAAGATATATATATGAAATGGAATACATCTTTCATGGAGACGGTAGGCTGTACGTACACATGAACACTGTTTCCATTTTCATGGATTATTGAAAGAAAGAAAGTAAATGAAATATATGTATACATGTATATAATATAATTATATTAGTATTATTATTTCATATATATCTTATAAGTTTTCTAAATCCATCCTTAATACATTCTATGTAAATTGTGAACGAATCATATCGCTTTGAGGAGGCGGTAGTCCATACTTCCACAAAAAAAGTTATTATATTTACGAATAATGGAAAGAATGAATGTGGGATTTAAATAATAAATATATAAGTATAAATACATCATAAATATCATATATATAATATAAAAATGGATTTTACATCATAATTTCCTTCCATAAGAGGTGGTAATGGTAAAACGAACAACATTATTTCGTGAGGCGGGTTTTCGCCATACACAAGAATGATAAGTTAATTACCCATTAGATAGAAGTGTGTGTAAGTGAAGGTTTAGATAATGATATAAAAAATATAATTATATTTAGGATAATTATTCTATTATGTGTTCATGTAATAATATTAACTAATGTGGTGGAGAAAGAAAATAATTTAAAGGAGCTTGAGGAAGGATGATACCTCTTCTTTGGGTAACTTATTTTGGTTTTCATAAAAAGGATTCCATGGATGGATTTATTATAAAAGGGAGGATTGAAGGAGAAATTTAGGGATGTTGTGAAGTGTATTGAGTTTATCTTGGTTTGAGAGTTGTGAATAAGGGGACCAGGTGGTGGCCTTTTATAGGGGAGGGAGAGGACATACTTGGAATTTTTTAAAACAAGTTAGGTATACCCATGTTTTTACCTAAAATAGGTTATAAAAAACCAAAAAAAATAAATAATTGAAGGTTTTTGGACAAAATAGAACTATAAAATTGGTGTTGTACATGTTTCTAGGTAATTTGGGTACTTAAATTTAAGGTTTAGTCTACTGTTAAGCTTAATTTTACCTTAATCGTAGTAATTAATTTTAATCATTTTCACTAATATTTTTTGTCAAAAATTATATTTATATTTTTAGACTATAAATATTATACTGATTAAAACTGTGTATATCCATTTTTCAAAATCCAATTCATAGAAGCGGAAAAATTATGTTTAATGCTAATCTTATAGACATGATAAGAAAACAGGTTTTTAAAGTGAGGATGTTCAAAAGTTCATTAAGATTTTATATATAAATTAAATATAAAAATATTGAAATGAATAAAATTAGATTTATAGATGTATAATTTATATAATTTTATGTTAAAACAAACTTAAAATTATATTTTTGAATTAAAATTAAGTATTTTTCATTAATCATCAAAAAATAAAGTTTCTTAAAAAAATCCCAAAAATTCATCATAAGATAATTTCAAAATTATAAATTTAAAAATTAAGTTCATTTTATAAAATTAAATTTATAAAAGTGTCTAAAATTAATTATATTTTTTTTCAAATAAGGACATGAAAATGAGTTCACTTTAGAAAATAGTTTTTTAGACATATACAGACTTTTCCAAAAATTATATTTTTCATTATCAATATAATTTATTTATATAAAACCATTATGAACAATATTTTAAAAGTATTTATTTCTATTAATATTACTAATTTTAATGGCTAGGTTATAAATTCCTCATTTAAATAATTATAACAATTAAATGATGTTTCGTAGAAACTCGGTGTTGCATGTAATGTATGCCAAGTCAGTGTTGCGTGTAGAGAAAACAAAGTTGATGTTTTGTGTATAATAATCCAAGTCAATGTTTTATGTAGTGGAATCTAAGTTATTTCCATGTGAAATGAATTTTTGACTTAGTTCAATGCAATATATCAATGAAAATTAATTTATTCATAAAAAAAGTTCATAAAAACTTGGGGTGTTACAGTAAGGGTATAAAATCTTTGGTTAGATGGAATCAACACAACCAACCTGTTGACCCCAATAAGTTAATTTTTATTAGTCATGTTGGGGTCACAATGAGTTTTATTTTTTCTATAAATATATATTTTTTGCACCATTTCTAACCTATAATGAAGAAAAACTATTGCAAATATATAAATGTAATTCTCTGATATACTTTCTCTATTTTATAGAACAAAATTTATAATGAAAAATTGATTTAATTTTCATTTTTCCTAATAGATTTCATTTATTTTAGATGATTCCATAAAAAATATATCTTAATGGATACTGGAAAATCCCACAGAGGCTTCATGACTCTTCTTACCAAGTTTCATCTTAGGGATGCATAGGGAAAAGTAAAGCTCCATCCACCAGTTACTAATTCACATATTATAAATCAGGAAACATTGAATGCTTTCATCAATCATCATGATGAAAAATCATTTCATATGAATTATAGTTCATAATGTATTATTTTAAATTATTTATTCTATCCAATTTGATTCAAAATTTTTAATTTATGAAATGTCAAAGGAGTATTGAAAATAAACAACGTGCATCATAACCATTGTACCCCTATCACAAAGAAAGGATGGAGTACACTTCACTAGAGAAGAAAATGGTATGTAATTTAAATAATAAATAAAGGTTTTATATTATATGAAGCAACATATGTTCATTTTTTATATTCATATTGATGAATCAAAATCTAAAGCCACTTCCATCCCATGTCATGTGCTACGGAAGGAGGCCCACTTAAATAAGGAGGGTAAAATAGTTGATGAAAGAAAAAATTTTATATGGGAAATATGTGTACGTATGAAATAATAGTAACTCATTATGATTTATAATATTATTGAATAAAAATAACTATTTATGTTTATATTTTTTATATGGTTTAGAAATAAGAATTGGTAAGGACCACACCATATGAAAAACTATATTAAGTAGATTTGAAGTGGTCAGAATAATATGGTTGTGTTAGAGGTGTAGGTTTTGGAGTGTCTCCTCAAAAATATTTCATCAAAAAATTGAAAGAATAAAAATACCATATCATGAAAATATTTTTGGTAAAAATAGATTCTTTTCAAGATATAATTTTTTGGTCATATTTGGAAAACCAATATACATGAAAGGATCAAAGTGAACCCATAGTGGAACAAATATCATCATATGAAAAACCAAATAAACTTACTATATTTGAGACTATTCATCCCCTCAAACACATACCTTGCCTGATGTAATAAATTTTTTCATTACTCTTTATCCTAAATGTGAATCAAACAACTTATAATAGCTTTATATTATAAATATTTTGAAGGATAAAGTTGTATGTGATTTATATCTATCAACACCCACACACTTCCTTATTGTGAGAGATACAATGTATAATACCCCGAGATACATGATACATAACAATTAATTCCTAAAATATAACATGAGAGCAGGGATAAAAGTATCTCAAGATCCAAGCACTGAGTTACATGTTCCACATGATGATTTAGATATTACAATAGTAAATAATGCTATTGTAAATTTTTTAGCATGGCTATATAATCTTATAAAGATACAGGAGGTATGTTATTAATACTTTTTTTTCAAATTAAAAACTATAAAATTTGACTAAAAAAAGGTCTTAAGTGAGTTATGTTATTACAGAAGGATAATAAAATTGAGAAATGGAAGGTCTGAACAAGACAATCTAGTGAATTGACCAAGAAAATAAAAAGACCTTCCAAGAGTACCTTCTCCTTTCTAGTTCCCCTAAAACATGTAATATCATTATAACTTTATTTAGAGACCAAATTTAAAGATAGATATGTTTCTTACATTTCATATGAAGAATAAATATATTGAACATTGATTATAGACGTAGTTGGTCTCAAGAGTATAAATGAGATTCTCAAGTTTGAATGAATGGGAGTGTCAACTGTGAATACATATATAATGTACATTTCCAAAATATGTCTATCCAAAAAATGATCTAATTTGTTCATTAAATTTAATAACTATTCATATTTTATAAAGGAATTTATATTACTACTATATCAAGGGAAACCCCACAAAGCATCATTTGGATCCATTAATCCTTGAATCATTTCTATGGAAACAAATTCATTAGAATTGAAAAAAATTGATAAGAAAAAAGATAAGCTAAATGAAGATATTGAGAGGAAAATAAAATATGAAAAACACTTTTTGATGCTTATAATATCTGGGTAAAACTCTAAAATCTAAAGATATAAAATATTTTTTCTATTTATTCATTACTTATTTTTTTAATAAGTATAAGATGTAGATCAAAATCACTTTGGGTACCATAAATATTTATTTTTTTGGATCCAATACATGGATATCCATCAAACCAAACAAACATGATGTGTATTTTGAACTTGTAATGCACTAAAATTTATATTTTATAGATAAACACTGAATTATATATTTCAATATATATTTTAACAAGGATTTTTTATGATAGAGTGATTACTATATAAAGGCTAAATCATGGTATGAGGTCAGTGGATGAAAATAAAAATCCTACATATTACTTCAAATTGAAAAAGATTATGGTATATATTGAAATATTTTACTATCAAAACAAATTTCAAAACAATTTAGTTATTTTGGTCAATATTTCTATAGTTTATGAAGAAAAATAACAAAGATTTTGGATATTATTTTTGAAAATTTATGAAGGATGTCATATTCCATGAAAGGAATAGCATCCATGAACAGGTAATTTCTAAAGGTAATTACAATTTCATTTAAAATATTTTTTAATCATTTTTTAATGTTTTTACAGTACTACAATAATTTCTGAAAATATAAATACTTAAAAGAATAAGTATTTTTTAGAGATGGGTGGGCGGCATACATGGTGTCAATTTTTTTTTGATATAAAATTTATGTGATTACCTACTATGTTTGTAGTCTAGTATAATCTATGGACTTAGATATACACTTGGGATGTGAATAATTAGTATCATAATTCTTATATATTATTTTTCATCTGTTTCTCAAGGAGACATATAATAGAGGAAATTGATTTTTTTATAAATGAATGAGCAGAATACATGGCGTCAAAATATATATAGACATCAAGAATATGTGAATTCCCACTACTTATTTAATTAATTTTCTCATCGTTTTATCTACTTTTAAAGTTAATTTACATATAATTTTTATATGCTAATTATTTTGTTAAATTTACACATTAGAACAAAACACATGTCACTTGATCAAAATTAAGAAACAAAATTCAGATTATTTTGATACTTTAGGTCTATAGTCCATATTTCATATTTGAAATGTAGGAATTGAATTCACATTAATATGATACCCAATGTGATTTTTATGATTTAAAGTGTGTGTTTTAAATAAAAAAAATGTCATTTTAGTTTAAAACATGCATAACATTTCCAAAACTAAGAAAAAGAGCACAAATTATTTTCAAACTTTAAGAAAGTGATATATAAATAATTTTTGATGTGTAAGAATAGAACTCACATAAATCCGACACCTAATGTAGTTGGTATAATGAAAAGTGTGTGATTTCATTAGAAGAGTGTCATTTTAGGTTAAAATGTGTCTCACATAGACAAAACTAAGAAAAAAATCTTATTTTATTTTCAAACTTTAGGAAAACAATATGTAATTCATTTTTGGCATGTAGGATGACATTGGTACTAATACATCAGATTGAGCTATGTTTAGTGTATCATATTGAAAATCAATAGTGATTTCTATCATACTATTCAGATTTTATAATTGGAATGATTAAAATTAAATCTATCATATAGAATTAAAAATAACATTATAATGGTGGAATATAATATGATGTTGGAAAAATTAAGTAAAACTCATTCTTAGATGTCAAGTTCAATATCTAGATTATTATGAGTTGTCATAGTGAAATGTGTCTGAGGTTGTTGCAACCAACTCATAAATATGACCATTGGAGAATTTCCTATAAATTAGTGGTCATTTAAAGATATGGGAGCTGATTCATTTGTAAAACAAGTTATCTAATGATCACTTTACTAGAAAATATCATTCCTATTATTTGTAATATTTTAGATATTTGATGTTCTAAGGAATCCTTATGATGATTGGAAATTACATAGAACTATATTATTTTGATTTTTTTTGTGTCCGATCATGGTAGAGATTGAAGTATTATGAGGATAAGAAGATGGTGAATCTAATCCATTGGATCAAGGGCTTGTGGGGATAGGAAAAAATATCAAATTTCGATCATTGTATCACAATATTTCTTATTCAAGAAAGAAAAAGATGATATTGTTCCACCAGTTTGAGGTCTTCTAGGGGATTAGAAGATAGAGTGATACCATTATTCGTATCGAGGGATTTACTGGTAAGTATAAACATACATTTTACTATTGGTATTAGAATTGTGGATATATTTATTCTCAATTTCTAACTACCTTATCTATTAAGGTTAAAGATAAAATTATTTTATTAAGTTTATAAGTCATTCTTACTATCATAAGATTTTTTATTTCTTATTGATATAAGATTTATTTTCTCCACTATGAATGTGTATTATATGGTTAGTTTTATACTTATATTTATAAAAAACTATTTTATAATTGTGTCTTTAACACTGATAAACTACTCTGATATAATCAAACAATATATGGTTCTAATTTTAATAATATAATCATTAGAAAAAAATATGATATGATCATATTTCCTTAAGAGTATTTTTGTTTTATTTTTGTTTAATTTTTAAACTACAATTCACCACCATCTTATAGCCATTATAAACTCTTATGATCCAATAATTTGTTTTAATCTGGTTTCACTACTTTACTTTCTATGTTTTTACTATCAAATATAATTTTATTATGTATTTATATACAAATTTTTATATTTTTTTATAGTAACATGTTTTTTGAAATAAATTTTATTATAATTAAAATGGAAGGTCTAAATGGTGATACTTTAGAAAATATGAATCCTAGTTAACCACCTATATTTGATGGGAATGATTATGAGTTCTAGAGAGAAAAAATAAAAAATGTTATTATCAACATTGGTGTTAATAACTTTGTGATGATGACTGGATATTATAAGATACCTATGAAGGAAGTCACTACTTTTTATCATCAAGAAAATCTATAAAATCAATTGAATTATAGAATAAGTAATACTCTACTTTGTTCCACAAAAAGAAATATTTATCGTCAAATTTCTTCATGTGAAGAGGCCAATTGTATTTGGATAAAGTTATAAGTTAATCACTTTGGAACTTCTAAAGTTGTTGAGACCAGAAGAGCTATGATGAGAGTTGAATATCAAGATTTTTATTTCTTACCTAGAGAATCTGTATAAAAAATGCATCAAAGATTTATGAATAATGTTAATAGTTTACAATCACTTGGAGTGAAAGATCTAACATATGTAATCTTGGTTGAAAATATCAAAGAGATAATGCCTAATGAATGGGAATCCAAATGGTTAGTCATGGAGGATAGAATAAATATTAATAATCTTACTTTAGATGATCTTATTGGTACTCTCATTAAATAAAAAAGTATATTGAAAAGATATGTTGAAAATATAAAATAGAATAATCGATGAATTTAATTTTCAACAATATCTACTGTTCCTACTAAAGATCTTTCCACTTAAAAAGTTATGAAATATTCTAGGAAGAAGAAGGTTTTTGTGGAATCAGATTCTAGTTCTTTAAAAATAATTGGGAGAGTTAAAAAATATTTCTTGAAAGATGAATATTATTGTGGGAATGAAATATTTTAGGTATAGATACAAGAAAATTCACAAGGAAAATAATGACAAGATATAATTTTTGAAGATATATGTTATAAATGAAAAAGGTAGGAAATATCATACTGGATTCTCCTATTCTCAAAAAATGGATAAGAAAGAGAGTAATATAGATAGAAATTCTAATAAGTATTATAATCATAGAAAAAATAACAGTTTTAAAGATTATAACACTTGGAGTGAAAGTGGTGGAGATAGTTCATATCATAACTCTTTAAACAATAAAAGTTATAGATAAAGGAATATTTTTTTTGAAACACCAAAGGTGATTAAATGTATTATTTTTATGGTAAAAAATTATGAATCCCTTAAAAAAATTACTTTAAATCCTGATTGATCAACTGTAATGATGAGAATAATTTTACATATTTAAGTGAAGAATCTTCCTCAACTGAAGAGGATAATACCTTACCTAGTTTTGAGGAAGAATATAAATTTTCAAAAATTCTTGAGAATGAAAAATCTAAATTTTTTTAAAAAAAAACCTTATTATGCCAAAGAAAAACTTGTTAAGGCAGATTCAAGAATTATCACTTTAACTAGGGAAATATCATATCTTTTTAAATATATTAATTAGTTTAATTTTGATAAATATATCCTTAAAATGATCTTGTGAAAAATATTTCTGAGAAAATTATTTCTGAGAAAAATAGTTTACAAACTAATTTTATAAATCTTAGTTTGAATACTAATACTACTGAGGATAATAATTTATTTTTTGAACTAAAGATTTAAAATTATAGTTTAAATAAATTTTTTTCTATGTTTACCACTCATAAGGAAAACCTTGATAAAATTTATAATAAAATTAGACCTCATAGTTAAAATTATGGAATGGGTTTTACTAATAAAAAACCTATTCATAATAATAATTAATTTGTTCCAAAGTGTGATACATTTTTCAAAAAATGTCAATGTGGTGGTAATTGGAAAGAAAAATGTTCTCAAAATAATGTTTAGTATTTAGGTTTTCAGAAATCATAATTTTCAAAAGAAAGTAAATTTTATAAAAATAATAATATTGGAAAAATATGGTTACCAAAAATATTATTTTCTGATAATACCAGGCCCAATAATGTTTGGGTTCTGAAACACTAATATTATTTTTAATAAAAATAAATCAAGTAATAATAAATATATTTGGTATATGGATAGTGTTTTTTCCATACATATTATTGGGAACAAATATTTTTTTGAAAGATTATAATGATAAAAGGTGGAAAAGTAAATTTCTGAGATAATGATCAAGGAGAGATCATTGATGTAGGTAACATTATTATTCTTGGAAAAGCTTTAATTTAAAATGTTTCATTTGTTTTAGGACTTAAACACAACCTTATAATAAGAATCCAATTATGTGATGAGGGTTATCCTGTAAACTTTAGGAATGATAAATGTACCATTCATTGTTCAAAATATGATTTTATCCTTTCTGAAAATCGACATGAGAATATTTACACATTAAACTTAGAAGACCTTAGAAGACAATACATAACTTGTATTAGTGTAATGTAAGATCATTATTCGTTATGATATAGAATATTATGATACTAAAATCTTATTTATTTTGATAAGTTGTCAAATAAAGGACCTGATAAAGATTCACCAATACTTATGGTTGATACTTCAAAAGTCTACGACCCTTATCAATTTGGTAAGTAACATAAGTCAAGTTTTAAATCTATTAGTGAATTATCAACTTCTGAAACATTACATTTAGTGCACATGGACTTATTTGGTCATACACAAACTGGATATATTGGGGGAAAATATGATGTATATGTTTATTTGATGATTAACCTAGATATACTTGTGGTCTATTTTTTAGGAAGAAAATACGAAGACTTTGGTTGTTATAAAAATTTTATAACCAGAGTTAAAAATTAGAAAAACCTCTCATGGATATAAATTCATAGTGATCATGGTTAATAATTTTTAAATTATGATTTTGAAACATTTTACAATAATAATGGTATTATACATAATATTTTGGCCCTGAAAACTCCTTAGCATAATGGTGTGGTTGAAAGAAGAAATAAAGTTCTTCAATAAATCACTATAACCATATTGAGTGAATAATTATTTGATATTTTTTTTGGGATGATGAAGTTAGTACTACCTATTATAATATAAATCACATTTTAATTTGACCTTTTATTAATAAAAATTATTATTAGTTTTGGAGAGGAAGAAAACCAAAACTTTGAATATTTAATGTTTTTGGATGAAAAGTATTCATTGAAAATACTAAAGATAAATTACATAATTTTGCTCCAAAATCTGATGAAGGAATATTTTTAGGTTATTCTATAACTAGTAAGGATTATATAGTTTTTAATAAAAATACATTTACTTTTTAGGAAATAGTACATGTTAATTTTGATGAAAATGATCTTTTTTTTAAAACTACCCCAGCCTATATATTCAAATGTTGTTTTAAAAAATAATCTTCAACCTATGTTAGAAATTTATTATCATGAGAGAATAACTAAAGAATATTTTTATAAATTTATACATAACTATTATTTTTAACCTATTTTTAAAATAAAAAGTTTAAAAATACAAGAAATGAATTGTTTATTTTAAGAATCATCCTAGTGATTATATCATTGGTGACATAGATCAACTAGTTAGAACTAGACGTTCTTGGATAAATAAAATTGAACATTTATCATTGTTATCACAATTGAAACCTAAAAATCCTGATGAGTTTTAGGTGATGTGGATTGGATAAAATATATAAAATATAAGATCAAAGAGTTTGAAAGGAACATAGTTTAGAATTTGGTTGAATGACCAAAAGATACTTCAATAATTGGAGTAAAATGGGTCTTTTAGAACAAATATGATGAAATTAGAATAATAGTTTGAAATAAATCTATACATTTCCCTAAGGGTTATAAACAAAAAGAGAGAATAAATTATGAAGAAATATATTCTATGTTTTCAAGACTTTAATCTATTAATATACTTCTCTCTTGTGCAAGATTCTGATATTTCAAACTACCACAAATGGTTGTGAAGTGTTCTTTCTCAATGTATATTTTCATGAGGAAGTTTATGTAAAAAAACCGTGAGTTTTGAACATAAAAACATCAAAAATATGTTAATAAACATACCAAATAACTTTACAGACTCAAAAAAGCTCATAAATTTTAGTATTATAGGTGAACTTGAATTTTTTACAAAAAAATTTATTAATGGAGTTGCAGATCCAAATCTTTTTAAAAAATAAGCTAATAAAAATACTATAATTTTACAAATATATGTTTATGTAATTATTTTTTTTTCAACTGAAATATATTTAACAGATTCTTCTTTGGATCTTAGGAAGTATTATTTTGAAATGAGTATGATGGGTGAGTTAACATATTTTTTAGTTTTTCAAATTTCACAAAAAACCATAAGGAAACTATATATATAAATATAATTATATAAAATATCTACTTAGGAAATTTTGGTAAGACATCATTAAAAGTATTATTACGCCTATTGGAACCTAAAATAATTTAGATATTAATAATTCTGAGAACCTCATAGATCAAAATATCATTATAGGAATGATTGGAAGTTTACTTTAATAAACAACTATTTGTCCGGATTCGATGCTTTTAGTATGATTATGTGTTAGATATCAAGCAAATCCAAAAGTGTCCTATTTTAAAGTTGTTAAATGAATGGTTCACTAAATTAAGGGAAATATGGATTTTGTTTTGTTTTACTCTTTTGGAAATGATATTGAGTTGAAAATGTTTCCATATACTAACTTTGGTTGATTTAGAATGTATAGAAAAAGTACTTCTAGAAAATTTTATTTCTTAAGAGAGTATTTGATTTCATGGTCTTATAAGAAACAAAACTAAGTTGAACATTCCACTACTAAAACCAAACATGTGGAAACTTGTTTTTGTTGTACCCAATTTCAATGGATTCAACAGACACTCACTAAATATGGTATGAGTTTTACTAAAAATATAATTTTGTGTGATAACACAAGTTCCATTACCTTAAGTAAACTCCTAGTACAACTTTAACATGATAATAAAATTGACATTAGACACCATTTTTTTGTAATCACATACAAAAAATGATATATAATTTTATAATTCATGAGAATGCAAGAACAACATGCAGATATTTTTACAAAATCGCTTAGTTCCGATTGATTTGAATATATTAAATAGAAGTTAGGAATGATCAATGTTATGTGATTATTCATATCTACTTATTGTTTAAAAATATCATTACATTAGTTAAATCCATTTTAAAGTGGTAGTATATATGTTATGTTCTTCAAAAAATTTATGTTTTCTAAAATCTATTAGTTTTCTATTTTTTTTTATTTTTATAACAAGGTTTGTTTTTTGAAATTTTTTATAAAATGTTTCAAAGTAAGTTTTTTTATGAAATTTTTTGAAGTAAAAGTTTTTATAAATCATTTTATTGAAAATTATTTCTAGACTCAAAATTTTTTATAAAATTTTACGAGATAATAATTTTGTCATAAAATTTATCTTAATCAGTTTCTATTATAAAAACCAAGAAGAACAAGTTACTCATACTAATGAAACATTTCTAGTCCAAAAGGTATTCTTATTTTAATTTTTTCACGTATTAATTACTCTATTTTATTAATGTTATTTATTAATTATTATTTTAGTTTTAAAAACTTATCTTTTGTTAGAAACATAATAGTTTTTATAATCAGATTGTTTCTCACTCTGATGAAATCTTTTATTAAAAAATATTTAAAAGTTCATATTTATATTTAAAAAATTATTCTATTAAATCCTGATCATTGAATAAAAAAGGGATATTCAATCTCAATCATTGAGTTTTTTGTAATTAATACCATCTTCTTAAATGATTATATAAGGGTGGGTCACCCATTGTCCCACATCGGTTTTTTTACCCCAACTCTCACCACCCCTTTTAGCTCTCAGTTTAAAGTTTTTTCCAATCATCCAATTGATAGTACAAGTCTCAGTATGATCTCCACTATTAAAGACTATCCAAAAATGGAATTTTTTTAGAGAAAGTCTCATTGATAAAAAAATTTATGATAAATATGATCCTATTTTGAAAAGAGTTATCAAGTTTCAATGTTAGGAATTTTTTTTATTCAAAAAGAGGATTTTGAATTATATTACCCTGAGATAGAGAGTTTTATGATTCAATTCAGTTTCTTTCTAAAGAAGATAAGGAAGAAGTAACCTTTAATTTATTTGGTGAGAAATATATAATTTACTATGAAAAAGTGATAAAGCTGATGGAATTACCATTTTAGGGTGAAACATATCTCCCTTCTCATAAATTTTCTGAAAGACTTGGATATTTTGTGATGTTTAATATGAGGCCTATTTATTTTCTTTTTTTGAAAAATTATTGAAAGTTTCACACCACACACCAGATGCAAGGGTCATCAATTTTTTGGATACAGGGTTATCTATTCTCAAGAAAGGGTGAAAAGAATAATCTCAATGTATTAGACATATTTGATTTAGATTATCTGATTAATATGATGTAGATCAACCTTATGAATTTTTTTTATCAGAGTAGAATTAATTAAGAATGATTTAATGAAATTAAAGTTTCTTTGTTTTCCTGTTTTATAAATAATTTTTTATTAAATTTAATGGATGTTTTATAGAGTAATAATTATAATTGTCCTATGATGTAAAATATTTCCTTGATCAGTTAAGAAAAAATTTGGAGGATGAAGTTAGTTTTTGATTCAAAGTAAAAAAAATTTGTGTATAGATTGGATAAAACCACGTCCGATGTAGAACTACCAAAAGAGAAATAAAATTAAAAAGAAGATAGAAAGTATGAATTATCTCCTCTAAAAAATAAAGTGAAATTTAATACTATATCAGATTATGAGTTCAAGAAACTATTGGATAATAAGGCTCAAAATAAATATGGTCATCCTGATTTGGTCCTTGATAAGGTTAAGGCCAAATCATTGAAGATTAGAACTATAGTAGAAATAAAGGAAAGAAGATAAAATAAATAAACAAAATACAAGGCTTTTGGAGGCTAAAATAGAAGAAATTTTAATGAAAGATGTTGATAAAGATTTGAAGAACCCTGTTCTATCAGTTTCAACTTTTTCAATAGTGAATACAACTCAACTATCTGGAACAATACCTCATATCGATAAGACAATTATTGATGATAGTGTGGAGTTTATAGAAACATAATTTGTTCATTCAATATTTCTAGTAGTTGGATACAAAGGAAAAAAATAGATAATATAATAAGCCGTTGTCCACTCTCAGGTTGAGAAAACAATATAGGAATCAGTTCCACAATCTGGTAAAAAGGATATTGATAAAGAAAAACCAAAATCTATTAATAAATATAGAAAATGTGTTTTAAAATATATGAGGATGTTAGAATAAGATCTTGAATAATAAGAGGAAGAGTTTAAAGAATAATAAGAAACTTAAACACTGGAATAAAGAAAATGGAAAAGTACATCAAAGTCATCCTCATAAACAACTTCTAAAGAGGAAGATAAATTGTCTTAAAAAAGAGTGGAAGAAGATAAAAATTCCATTAGAAAAGTATCATACAAAAATAAAATGGATAAATAGGTAGATATTATAAAAGTTTCAATTAGAGAATAAAAATTTGAAAGGAAAGTAAATAAATAGAATAGCCTATCTAGAGAACATGATTTAGAGGTACTATCAAAATCATCTAATTAAGAGGATACGAAATCCCAAAATAATATTAATTATATGTGCCAAGATATAAAACAATTAATTTATTCAATTATATTCCTACCAAAAATTGAATATAGATCTAAACTAATTCAAAATTCTCTGAATGAAAAATTAGATTCACTGAAGGTTTTAACAAAATTAGTATTCGGCATTGAAGATAACTTAAAATAATTCAAATAAAAGTCAAAGGATCAAAATATAATCTTCAATCAAATAGAAAAATGTTTATGACAAGTTGATAATTATCTAATGTGACATAATGGCCAAATTGTGGAATTCATGAACATTTCTTTTGATATTTTTGATTCTTTTGATAATATTTCAACAGATGTATTAAAAAATGGTATTTTTGTTGAAGAATTTAAATACATGAGCAAAAAACATTATTAGGAAGTCAAAATTCATAAATAAAAGGTTTAAAAGTTGGAACTAGAAATATTAGGCTCCATTCACGTGAATTAGATTTATTTATTGTAAAATAACAAATTAAGAAAGTTATTGAGAAGGTTTAGAAATTATAGATAGAGAATAAGATACTTTCAATCATGGTTAATTGGATAGTGAAGCCTGAGATCATTATTTTATAATTTGAGAAAGTTCATGAAGATATCCATAAGTTTATGGTGGTTTTGAAAAAAAATTTATAATAAAAAATGATTTATTTTTCACTAAAATGTTGATGTAACTCTTGAATCATTTTGAATGGATGTTAAATGAGATTTACTTTTTATTAAAAAACTTTATGTATGAATTTATTCTAATTTATTTTGGATATGTGTTCTGTTTTTATTTCTTGTATGAATTGTTAATTCACATACAATTGTTTCGTATATTATTACTTTTATAACTTCTTATAAAATTATACTTCATTCCCTATCATTTTTAAAAATTTCAAAGCTGGATAAGTTTATAAGTCTAAAGGGGGATTTTTAAGTTGATAATGTTTTTTATGAAGTTTTTGGAAGAATTTATTTATGGAGGAGACTTTATACTAACAAATAATTTTTATTAATGGGTAGACTCCAAAGAATAAATAGTTTCCATCATATCAACTATAATGAAGATAAATAAGGTATTAACTCAAGGGGAGTTTAAATATGATAAATGAAGAAATTACATATGAAGTATATCATTGAATATTTTAAAATTAACAAGGTTTATAAGTATTTAAAAGTTATTATTTTTCATTTCACGTGTTGTATTTTTTTCTTCCCAAAAAGGGGGAGAATGTTGAGTCAAGTGTATTGCTTTTTTACTTTTCATTTCCTTAGTTTTAGAAATATAAAAGACTTTCTTAAAAATATTTTCACCAAATTTATATTTCCCAAGTGTTTTATTATGTTTTTGTAGAAAAAATTATTTTATACCAAACATTTAAATAGATCTAATTTAAAATGAACATAAACATTTATTATTAAATATTATCCATCATAATGAAGGTGAGTGCGATTACTCAAACCAACTTTAGTTTAGACCAATGGATATACTTATGTATTTTCTATTATAATGATAAAAGTCATGATCATCATATTAAAATTGGTACTGATACATCATATTAAACTTCGTTTGGTTTATTGGATTAAAAATCAATATTGATGTTCATCAGACTATTCAAAGTTTATAATTTTAATGATTAGAATTATATCTATCAGAAGAAATAAAAAAAAATATCAATGTAATGGAGTTAAAAAACACAATGTCAGACAAGTGAAGTAAAACTCACTCTTCGCTATCAAGTTAATGATCCAAATTATTATGAGCTGTCAATGTGAATATTGTCCAAGGCCATTGCAACCAACTTAAAAATATGACCATTAGAAAATCACCTATAGAAAGGACATTATGTGAAAATATGGGAGCTGATGCATTCAAAAAAAATTCATATAAATATTTCTCTACATAAAAATCTCATTATTAAGATTTTGAATATTTTAGAGAGTTTAAGTAAAAAGGATTCCTTATGAGGATTGTAAGTCCATTATAACTATTTGATTTTGTATTTATAGTGTCCAATCATGGTACTAATCGAGGGATTTTGGGGATATAGAGTTAGTGAATTAGATCCATCAGATAGAGGTATTCTAAGTCTAAGAAGACAAAGTTGATGCTGATCATCATATCAAGGGATTTCTTGTTCAATAAATACATATTTGATTCCAATCTATTAGATCAAGGACTTCTAGGGGATCAGATGACAGATCCATACCAATATTTGTATCAAGTGATTTATGAGTACAAAAAGATAGACCTTTTATAGTAGGTATTAAAACTATGGATATCTTTAGTTATGATTTTTACTACCTTAACTCTTAAGGTTAAAAATTAAATTCTTTTATTAGGCTTGTATATTATTCTTACTATTATAAGATTTTGTATTTCTTATTATACAAGATTTAATTTTCAATTATGCATGTGTGTTAGAAAGTTATTTTTATTCATATATTTATAAGAAACTATTTTATCAATGGGTCTACGATACCTATAAACAACTAAGATATAATCAAAAAATATCTAGTATCGATTTTAATACTCTAATCATCAGAAAAAGTCCGAGTTTGATCATTTTTTACTTAAGAGGTTTTGTGTTTTATTGTAGTTTAATTTTTACACTACAATTCAACCCACCTCTTGTATCAATTGTAAAATCTTATGATACAACATAGTAATCAAACACATGTCAATCCAAATCCCGATGTGGTCAGTGTGACTCGAAGTGTGTTTTTATGTTTAAAATTACATTTTAGTAAAAAAAGTGACAAACTCAGAATAGAGAAAAAAAATTCATATTGTTTTGATACTTTATGAAAATGATTCAAAAGTCATTTAGAGAATTAGGGATCAACCTCACTTCAATAAAATTAATAATGTGACTAATATAAATCAAATTATGTGGATTGAGTTTAAAATCAAATTTTTAGTAAAAAAATAAAGTGACATACTCAAAACTAAGTAAACAAATTCAGATTGTTATTATATTTTAGGAAAATGACCCCTCTTTCATTTTTGATGTGTAGGGATCATCCATACCTCAATCCAATACATGGTTTTATTGGTATGAATCTGAGTATTCGTTATTAATTTAAAATTGATAACTTAGTTCAAAACTTGTTTCACAACCTGAAAACTGGAAACAATCACTCATATTTTCTTGATAATTTAATACAATGATTCATAAGTTATGTTTGATGTGTAAGAATCAGGTTCACATGATGTAAAAAAATGATGTGACTGGTATGAATCCATGTGTATGTTTTCATTTTAACATGATATTTTAGTAAAAAAACAAGTGTCCTACTAAAAACTAAGAAAAAATATTCAGATTGTTTTGATACTTTCGGAAAACAATACATAAATCATTTGTGAAGTGTAAGAATTATCTATACCTCAATATGATGTACAATGTGACCAATATTACTCAAACTCTATGGTTTTAGTTTAAATTTGAAATTTTAGTTGAAAATGGGTATCACATACTCAAAACTGAGAAAAAACATAATGAATGTTTTGATACTTTAGGAAAATGATACATAAGTCATTTATGACATGTAGGAATCATCTTCATATCAATCTGATACATGATGTGACCGGTATCACTCTAAGTGTGTCTTTTTCATTTAAGGTGGACATTTTTTTTATAAAAATGAAAAGTTGCATACTCAAAACCAAGAAAACACATTCATATTATTTTGATGGGATAATGATCCATCAGTCCTTTTTGATGTTTAGGAATTTATCTACTCCTAAATATGAAAGATGGTGTACTCTATATGACTCAATGTTTTAATTAATAGTTTAAAATTGATATTTTATTTTAAAACATGTATCACTCAATAAAAACTATAAAAAATACTCAAATTTTATTGATAATTAATTATAATTTTTAATAATTCATTTGTGATGTGTAAGAGTCAGTCTCACATAAAATCGTTATATGATATTTCTGGTATGACTCAAAGTGAGTGTTTTCAGTTTAAGATGATTTTTTTGTAAAACATTTTACAAACTCAAAAATAAGAAAATACATTCATTTTATTTTGATACTTAAGGAAAATGATCCATAAGTCATTTTTGAAAAATAGGAATCAACCACACCTTATTCTAACACACAGTGTGACTAATGTCACTCAAATTGTGTGGTCTTAGTTTAAAATTGAAATTTAAGTAGAAAACACATCTAACATACTCAAAACTAATAAAACACATTATGATTGTTTTGATAATTTTGTAATGTTATCCATAAGTCATTTGTGACATGTTGGAATTATCTGCAACTCAATCTCATACATGGTGTACCCGATATTAGTTAAAGTGTATGTTATCAGTTTAAAATTGAAAATTTAATTAAAAACATGTGTCTCTCACTAAAAACAAAGAAACAAACACATATTATCTTTATAGTTTAGGAAAAGTATTCATAATTAATTTGTGATTTTTAGGATTTAGTCACATGTTAAAGTGACAAATTTTGTGACCTGTATGACTCAAAATGCATGATTTAGTTTAAAAAGGAATTTCTATAAAAAATAAAGTGATAACTCAAAACCAAGAAAACACATTAATATTGTTTTATAATTTAGTACAATGATACATTATGCATTTGTGACATATAGAAATCAACTGCATATTAATCGGATGCACAATGTGACTTATATGACTCAAAGTGCGTGTTTTCAATATAAAATGAAAATTATAGTAAAAAACACAAGTGACATACATAGAACTAATAAAACACATTCATATTATTTTGATACTTTATAAAAATGACCCTTAAGTATTTTTTGATGTGTAGGAATCAAAAACACATCAATCTGATGCATGGTGTGACATTTACGACTCAAAGTCTATCTTTTTTATTTAAAATTGACATTTTAGTAAAATAGAGCAGTTAAATACTCAAAACCAATAAAAAATATTCAAGTTATTTTGATAATTTAGGAAAATTATCCATAAATCATTTTTGACATGTAGGAATTAACATCACCTCAATCTGATACACAATGTTCCCAGTATGACTCCAAGTGTCTGTTATTGGTTTAAAATTGAAATTTTGGTTTAAAAAACGTGTCACTCATTAAAAAAAACACTTGGATAGTCTTGATAATTTAGTAAAAAAAAATTCATAAGTCATTTTTACATTTAATAATTATTCTCACATCATACCGCCACACGTTGTGACCAGTATGACTCACAGTGAATTTTTTTAGTTTAAAATGAAATTTTAGTAAAAAACCAAGTTATATACTCCAAACTAACAAAAAATGTTCATATTTTTATAATACTTTAGGAAAATTATCGATAATCCATTTGTGAAATTTACAAATTAGTTGCACCTCAATCTGATGCATGATACACTCAGTTTTGGGTATGTGGTGTGCGTTTTCAACTAAAATGTCAATTTTAAACTAAAATCACACAATTTTAGTAATAACGGTCACACCATGAATCAAATTGAGGTGCCATTGATTCCTACACTTGGTTTTGGGTATGTGGTGTGTGTTTTCAACTAAAATGTCAATTTTATGAAAAAGTCATTTTAAACTGAAAACATGCACTTCAAGTCATACTGACCACATTAGGTGTTATATTAATGTGTGGTTGATTATTATTGGTCACAATTGAGTTATAGATCTTTTTCCAAAATATTGAAAATAATATGATCTCAATAAACTTTTAAACTAAAATGAAACTTTTTTATTGAAATCATGCACTTCATGTCATACTGACCACATCAGGTGTGATATTGGCACGAAGTTTATTACTACCCATCAAAAATGAATTATGGATCATTTTACAAATGTTTGAAAATGATACAAGGTAATGTTATTGGTTTTTGACATGTGATAATATTTTTAATCTAAAATGACACTTTTTTTTGGATAACATGCACTTTGAGTGAACTAACCACCTCAAGTGTCTTTGTAATGACCTGCTTATTCTCATTGGCGTAAGAATACAATGAATCATTACTAGGCCTTAGGTGACATTCACAAGATGCCAAAAGTTGGAAATAAATTTTGATGGGTTTAAAATACAAGTGGGGGATGATTTACCCTTTATGAAATAAACCACTAACCAAACAAACCATGACCAAATAACTTACTGTATAATGCATAAACATTGAAAGAAAATTCAACCACTCTATTCATAACAACAAAACTTCAAAGTGTGAAATATTGGAAAACAAAGTAACCATCAAAGTGAATTGTGGAAGGATGATTAAGGACCCCAATAAGACCACAAGAGTCTATTATCTACTAGCTTCATGCTCTAAGATCACCAAACATCCCAAGTATCATGAAGTGTTGCTAAAAACGTGTGATACATTACCTTTTCCCTTATCCCAAAACATAGAATATGAAAAAGCACCAATGCTCCAAAGTATGGATGAGTATAAGAATTAGTAGGATTTCCCTAATGAATTCCCTACTCATGGAACTGGGATAGAGGAGTAAACAACATTTATATAAAACAATTTATATAAAACAATTTCCCAAAATAGTTTATAACTAAATATAAACAAGTTCCAAAACCGTTTGCAGTCAAAAGTATACAAGTTCTATTAAAACCAATTTATTTCAGAAAGCTTACATTTCATAAAAATACTAACAAATCTTTAAAACCATTTCACAATATACTTTTTTGGCATACCTAAACCATTCCACACATTTATTCTATCACACACGCATGATTCGTTATGAAAGTTCTATACTCATGAGTGGTTTCTCGTCAATCTACCAAGTCATCACAAGGTAATTATTTCCCATGTTCCATTGTCCCCTTCACATTGAGAACAAGGCCATATTTCAACCAAGAACCATATATGAAATATGAACTAACACACCAATATTCCTAAGTATCACGCACAAATACCTTTTCAATAAAACCACATATTTATTGAAAACCATTTTCCCATCAAAACAATTTATAAGACAAAACATTTTAATAAAGTGAAATTTTTATTAAAAAAACCATTCTTAACAAAACATTTAGTTATTCCATCAAATACACAATTTAAAATTACCATTTTAAATTCATGAAACTAAAATAATTTTCACAAAAATTCACTGAGATTACATAATTTCAAAAAAATAATAAATCCTCACTAAAGAAGATTTGTTCCATGAATTGAACCAAGATTTCATAATCAATTTAATTTAATTTAATAAATTTGAAATAATACAATTATGTCTAGAAATAGGAGATGATAGTGATGCCACCTACCTTTAAGGTTTTGACAAAACTAGACAATGGGTGAATAACACAGAAGAAGCCGAGTTGATTCTCCACAAAAACGGTCTTAGATCTCTTCTCCTATCAACAAAAAATCCAAAAATCATCTTATTTGGAATTTATAAACCTAGATCTATCCATAATGGGTGTAGATTTGAGAACCCAATAGGAGAGAAGAAGTAGATCTAAGTAGATATAAGAATACATGAGAATAACGATGAACCACAATGAAGAACTGGAAAGAACACTTACCCAGAGAGATGCATTGCAGACACGATGAATATATAAAGCCAATCAGATCGATCCGAAAGATGGGAACCTCTAAAAATATTCTAGGGGTAGCCTAGGGTCATGAGAAATGAATATATTAGGGAAAGGACAAACAAAAACAACCTAACGTGTGACTTTATCCTAGGCACGGGTCGAGTCACAATGTGTACCCCTTGATCACGTCGTGTAGGCTAAACAGGATAAGTTACGCAGAAAAACCCATCGCCTTGGGTTAAAAAACTTCTATTTAACCCTAATACAATGTGTACCTACAACACATAGAATGTATCTACACAATGTGTACCTATAGTACACAGAGTGTACCTCTATTACACATCGTGTACCTTCAATACATAGTGTTTACCTTTAGTACACAACGTGTACCTACTCTGCACCCTCGAGAAAATCCATAAAACCACTCCTATGGAATTGGAACCAAAATGGAACATAGAAATATGGAAAACTTACCCAATTAGGGTAACATGATGTTACAAAATCTCCACTATAAAGACTTTCCATCCCCAAGAAGTTATATAGAAGATGTAATCCCAGAAACTGGGGGTACTACAGTCTTGATGTGTGGTTAATTATTACATGTCAAAAATTAATTGTGGACCATTTCCCTAAAGCATCAAAACAATGTGAATTTTTTTACTTGGTTTTGATCATGTTATGTTTATTTTTAACTAAGGTGTAAATTTAATAAAATAATTAGTAGCAAAATATGGAAAGTAAATTAGATAAAAAGTAGATAAAATGATGAGAAATGTAAAAAAATAAGTAGTGTGAAGTCACTTGTTCATGAAGTGTTTATAAATTATAACCCCATGTATTCTTCTCATTCATTTTTAAGAAAATAGATTTCCCCCATTATACTTCTCCTTGAGAAATAGATCAAAAATAATATATAAGGATTCCAATACTAATGATTCAAATACTAAGCATATATTTATGATCATAGAAAATACTGGATAACATATATAATAGGTAATCATTTAAATTCGATTTCAGGAAACATTTCAGCACCATGTATACCACCCAATCATCTCTAAATAAATTTACTTCTCCTTTTGTGTATGCAGACTTTCAAAAATCTTCATAGTAATGACAAAATATAGAAAAATTATTAATAAATATTTTTAATGAAATTGTAATTACCTTTGAAAATTACATATTTTGGGATGCTAGACTTTTTATGGTATATGATATCTTTCAAAAAATTTCAAAAATTATATCCATAATCATTGTTGCTATTTTTCTTCAAAAAATGTAGAAACATTGACTAAAATAATTAAATTATTTTGAAATATGTTTTGATAGTTAAATATTTATATATATACGTTAATATGTTTCAATTTTAAGTAATCTGTAAGATTATACTTTTTAGTCTATGACCTCATACAATTATTTATCATATATTTAGTGATTTCCCTTTCATAAAAAAATTCTTATTAAAGAAAAAACAAAAACATATGGTTTGAATTTTATCTATAAAATGTTGATTACTGTGCAATAAAAATTCACAATACACATCATGTGTGGTCAGTTTGATGGAAATACATGCATTGGATAAAAAAAAAATATATCTGGTGTATTAAGAGTGATTGAGATCAGCATACAATGCTTACTAAAAGAACGAATATATAATGAAGAAATATATTTTATATGATTAGATTGAATAGTTTTACCCATAAATTGTAGGAATCAAAATGAGTTCATAATTTTTTATTTTCTTCTAATATTCCTCATTGAGCTTCTTTTTTTGATCAATTTCTATCAACTGCAATGAAAAGTTTTCCATAGAAATGATATAGGGATTAATGAATTGAAACCGTTCTTCATAGGGTTTTCCATTTATATAGTAGTAATATAAATGCCTATAGAAAATATGAAAATTTATTAACTTCAATGTAAATATTATACTATTTTTTGTAAAGACATATTATGAAAATGTACGTTATGTATGTTTTCCAAACTAACAATCCCAACCATTCAAACTTAAGAATATCATTTATAATATTGAGACCAACCATGTCTGTAATGATAGTTCCAAATATTTATTCTCATTATGGAATTTAGGACACATTTCCATATTTGAATGTGGTGTCTAAATGAATTTTTAATGATAATATTTGTTGTTGTGGAACTTCCAAGTTAAAGGTACTTTTGGATGGTATTTTTGTTTTGTTGGTCAATTCACTAGATTATCTTGATCCAATCATCCATTTCTGATTTCTTTTTTCCATATGTCATACCATGCCTTACTTCTATCATTTTTTAATCAACTATTACAAGGTTTTCATTTTATTTTTTTTAATAACATACTACATATATATTTATAAGATTAGATGACCTTGTTATAAAAGTTCCAATAGTGTCATTGGCAATTGTAATATCCAGATCGTCAAGTGGAATGGGAAACTCATCACTTGGATCTTAAGCTTTTTCAATCCCCAATATCATGTGATATTTAGGGAGTTCTTGATTGTGTATCATGTATCCTGAGATATTATACATCGTACCCCTTACAGAAGGTAGTACATGGGAATTTATATATAGAATTCACATACAAATTTAGCATGTAGAATTTTAGTAATATAATTTTATTAGAATCTATTTTATTCACATTTAGGAGAAATAGTAATGAAAAAATTGATTACCTCAGATAAAGTATTTGGTTGGGAGGAATGAAGTGCTTCAAATCTAGTAGGGTCATTTGGTTGTTAACGTGATGATATTTTTTTCACTATCAGTTCACTTTGATCATTTTACATATATTGGGCTGCCAAACCAGACTGAACAATAATATCTTAAAAAGAATGTATTTACACCTATAATACTTTCATCATCTCATATGTATCTCCCTATAGTTTTTTATTCATGAAATATGTTTGGGGAGACACTCCGAAACCTACATCTCAAACATGACCATATTGTTCTAGCAACATCAAAGCTATTGAAATTAGTTTTTCATCATGTATGGTTTCTACTGATTATTGTGTCTAAACCATATAAAAAATATATGAACATAAGTAGATATTTTTATGACATACTGTTATAAATAATAAAAAATTACTATTATTTCATATTTACACAAGTTTCCCATATTTATTTTATGGTTTCATAAACTTGTTTACCCTCATTATTTACATAGGAATCCTTTCATATCACTTGAAATGGGATGGAAGTGGCTTCAGATTTTTATTCATCAATCTGCATTTAAACAAAGGATTTTTTTTCATGTCACGCAAATATTTTATTGGTTATTTAAAATATATACCATTTTATTCTCTATTAAAGTTAGCGAATCCCTGTTTTGTGATAGGAGTACATTGGATTTGATGTAAATTGTTTATTTTCATTACTCCTTTTTTGTTTCATAAATTATCAATTTTTAATAAAGTTGGAAAAAATAAAAAAATTTAAATAATTTATTATCTACTAAAATGAAGATGAAATGATTTCTCATCCTAACGAATGATGAAAGAATTCCATGTTTCCTTCTTTATAATGCGTGCATAAGTAATTGGTGGGTGGGGATTTAATTTCCCCTCAACATCCCTAAGATTAACTTTTTTTAAAAAGATTATGAAAGCCTCTCTGGGATTTTCCAGTTTCCATTAAGACATATTTATTGCAAAATATATTCAAATAAATAAAATCAACAAGGAATAATTAAAACTAAATAAAATTTTTAAATATATAAATTTTTACTAAATTAGAGAAAGTATATCATAAAATTACAATTATATGTTTTAAAAGGTGTTCCTTCATTATAAGTTGATCATGGATCCAAAAATCTATATCAATTGATACATTCATCCTTATTATGACCCCAATATAACTAATGAATATTGAATTTTTTGGGGTCAATAAGTTAGCTAAATTAATTCCATCCAACCTCAAATTTTATACCCTCACTTCTTTCCTTGATAAATTTAGTCAACAATATGATGTTGCATCATTATTGTTTTTCTTCATCAACATAGTGTTGATCCCCTAATAATTATGGAGATTCATCATGAACCACCTATTCATTCCCAAGATTAGTAACATTATCCTATTAAGAATCCATTTTCTACATCAGTAGAAATTTTTTTAATTTATATTACATAAATATAGTATATAAAACATAATATTACGATGAAAACTGTAGTTTATTAAAAAATAGTTTAACATTATCATTGAACTCTCTTTTATTTAAATGTTTAAGAGATTTGGATCCTCTATCAAGAATACAAATCCCCTATTTGTGGCCCACAATAATTTATAATACATTGTATATACTGGGACCAATACAAAATTATTATGATATTATAATGAAAGGGTCATCCTCAATTTAATTATCATTTGAACCAATAGTTTTTTTAGTCACCAGTAAAAAAATTGAGGAATTATTATTTGCTAGATCGAAGACTTAAAATACCTACTCTTCTTGTAATTATATTATGAAAAACTCATCCTTTTCCCCTTAAACAATGAAATTCACCTTCACAAATCCCATTTTATTAACTTTAACTACACTCCTATTGTCACCCCATTTACAACTAAAAATAATCTCTTGAAATGTTGTATAATACAACTCACATATCTATTCGATGATACTAAAATATGAAATATTTACATAAATTGGATTTCTATCTTTTGAAATAGATATGTTCATAAATCTATGTACAAGAATAACTCCATTTATATGAATTGTACTATGGTCATCGTGTTCTTTTATATAGAACATATAAACATTAATTAAAAAAATAGTGTAAGATATAACATTTTCATTTGGTCTCATGGTTAGCCACTAAAGTTTTTCAATAATTGAATTCAGATATTCAGATAGTACCTTATAAATTTGATATTAGAACCATCTTATAAACTATTGATTTTTTGTATTTTATATCCATTCTTAATCCACTGATGAATTAAAATGTCTAAGATATGCTTTGTGGGATTCAATGTTTGGATCAACTTCTCCACTATTATATAAAATGTAAAGGTGATCCTGCTCCTGCTCCAAGATTTTAATTGTAACAACATCTCTTCTAGAAATCCCTTTTCCCATAAGGTGTTTGATTTGAAGAGATTTTGGGAGACTGATGCTATAAACATTTGATAGGTAATCAGTACAAAATTCAATAGATTATTTAATAATATATCATCCTATAATTCAAAATTTTGGATGATTTTGATTCATGATTTACCCTTTAAAAATATTCATATGTTGTTCAATGGGGAAAATCTATCTATAATGGATATGGCCACATAGTTTAATCCCTATAACCAAGTGAACCATCAAGTGGACCATAATATCCAAGAATGGTAGTGGGAATAAAATATACAGTTCACATAATATGAAAACAACTTCTATATTCATGATTGGAAACTTATATAGGTATTTAACATCACATAAAATATATTTGAAAAAGAAGTTGCGTTTGTTTAATGAATGTCATAATTTTTTAGGTAGAATGAAATATAAAGAAATGGGTATAAAATCTTGCATAAAAACATGGTGGTTATATTATTTTAGTAAATGTAACATCAAATTAGTCATGGGAATGAAATTATTGATATTTTATGAATAACCCTCTGGATATTTTACACCATTAAGAAAAATTAAAAATTGAAACATTTATTGTATGGATAGAGTGAAAGATATTAGAAGAATTTTTTAATTTTACCATTTATAAGTGCCAAATCTCCCCTTATCACCTTGTCAATGATGTCCAACCTAACCTTGATTACATCTTTTTTTTATATGAAAATTTATTAACATGACAATAAAACTATGATATACATATATTCTATATGCATGAAATGAAGAAAATATAAGATGTAAAGAAAATTCCAGTATGTTTATTCAAAGAAAATTTATCACTTTTTATAACCTGAATTCATAAGGTTTTTAGAAAATCAATTACTAAAAACAGTTTCAATATCTTTTAAAATATGGAAATTTGATTACCCATTAGTGGGGATGGTGTATTAACTTTTTCAGTATTCCCATGAGATGATGTCATCCATGATTAGTATTTATATCACCAAGGTAAAAATTTATGCTGTCCTAAAAATACAGTCTTCAAGGAATGTTTTAACGTAGTTGAGTTTATGTATTCTTCACAAATGGGACACCCCATTATTATTTTAGTTCTATATCATGCCAAATTTTCATAAGACAAAACATAATTTATCATCCCATATGATGTGGACCTTAATATGAATTATTCACTTCTATGAGCATCATACATTATGACACTTGTATCCCATATCAATTTCAGTTCTTTGATCAATGGATCTAAATAAACATCAATATCATTTCTTGGTTGTTTTGGTATAGATATAAGGTGAGAAAACATAATGTATTTTCACTTCATTAATAACCATGGAAGCAAGTTATAATTTACTGATATAACTGGACTTGTACTATGAGTATTACTATATACACCATAAGTATTTAATCTTTCTATAGATAATTACATATGGAGGTTTCTCATCTCATTTCTAAATTCAGGATACTCATAACAATTTTCTTCCACTAAGGAGAGTATACTAGATTATGTAGTTTCCCATATTTAATTTTTTATATATTCATTCCATGACAATTTTCTCATTATTTATTAACATACTTGTATTTTTATAAACTTTGGAATGATAGGAGAGTACCATACATATTTCAAATTACTTGATTCATCTTTCTTGTATCGATTCATTCCACAGTTATAGAATTTTATGAGTTATTTAGGTCCTTGTGAAATAATATGTGATCATTTTGAAAAGAATGTATTTTTTAGAGATCATGTACATTGAAAGTACAATTCATTTGGCATCATATATTCGACAAGGTATTTTATTTTCATCTGGTGGTATATCATTCAGGAGACCAAGTAGTTTTATAAAGATAATGTCACTCCATCCATTTCCATATTTCAAATTATATAACATCAATACAAATGAAAATGTTGTGTATTTAGTACAACGAGTATACAATTATCTCTTAGAAAGAATATTTAACTTTTCAAACAACTTTGAACAATGAAAAAGGTCATCTTCAATTTCCATTATCATTTCTTCTCCATAACCTATATCATCATTCACAATGGTATTCATATCGAATGACCCATAAACCACACTGTCTTCCTAATAGATGTGTACATTCAATTTTTCCTTAGGTTTAGTCCATCATTTATTGATCTTATCAATTCCATAACAAATAAAATGTTCTTCAAATTCTTTCAGACTAATTTTTCTTGAATATCAACAACGTAAGCATGTGAAAAGGATTTGAGAAGCATCGTATGCATTATCTATTGTAAACTTTATGAACAATTTATCTCCATATTCCTACTCTTTTGTTATACAATTGTCCTATATCCATTATTGATTCATATTCATCCTATCAGGTTAATAAAATATTACTTTTATAGGTAAAATAAATAAATACACATAATATATTCCTAAACAAAGGATAAATTTATAGAAAATTCTATTAAAGGGAACCTAACACTTGAATGTTATCAGTTAATATTCATAGAAACATACCAGTTATGATTACTAAAAAGTTATAATTTTACCCAAGGGTGACATGAGTAGATAAAACCAAGGGAAAACATGTGGCTATTGGTCTAGGTTTTTAATTTTTTTATGTGGGACAAAAAGGTGATACAAAATATGCTGGTAAAAAAAATTTATTTGTTATTGTATGGAATACTTCCCTTTGACATTTTTATTCCTTAATTTAATTTAATTATGACATGGATTTATAAAAATATATTTCCTCAAAACATATAAGGATATGTAATCATCATATTTTGACACAGGTTCTAAGAGTTTGTAATTTCATGAAATGAATGGATGGAACTATTATTGATGACATAAGGGATGTTGGATTCTAGGTTACTCTATTTTTTGGTAGATTATTTTAGACCATGTATTATAGGAATACCAATAATATATTTGTACTATAACCCACTGACAAAACCCTATTTCAAAAATTGTATAGTTATAAATCTTAGGTATATTTCACATATCCAAAAATATCCAAAACATTTATTCAATTTATTTAAAAACACCAAAAATAATTTCCACTAATAAGCATTCTAAAAAATTTAGTTATCATGGATTTCACATCATTTAGATCGAATAAATTCAGATTCCACCTCTAATAATGACACAAATAAACATAAGATTTCTCCCACATCTATTAGTCAAAACATTCATAGGTATATCTAAAAGATTATACTGATTATTTACCAAATCCATACCGCATGTATTGTTAGGGGAGATTATAATAAATATTATAAAATTCTTCCACAATATTTTAATATTGTTTCTACCTCAGATGAATGTGTTCTAAATTATAACTTTTTATCAGTGACTCTCAAACCATTCCTAGTGATACACAATAGAACAAAATAATAATAACATTATATACTTGGAATCTATGTTAAAACGACTTTTTTTATATAAAAAACATTCATATTCTATTTCAGTTAAAATTAAAGGAACTTAAATTAAAAATAAATAATTCCATGAAACATAATAATAAATAACATATTAATATAAAATTTATTCACAAAATATTGATAATGGTATTAAAATAATAATAAAATCACTGAAAAAGAAATAATAAGACCCCCTTTATTAATTAATATTGAAATAAAAATTATACCAATATAAAAAAGAAATTGATTATATAATGAAACCATATTTCATTATATTTTTGTTTCTAGAAGAAAAAAATATCAGAATATGATACTCTAATGGTCACAAAAAAAATTCACAAGGTAATAAAATGTTTTAAAAATACATTGTGGTTTTTATCCAAGGGATTAAGAGGGATACATGGAAGAAAATGGGTAGAATTGTTTGATTTTAATCCATGGGAGTAGGTGGGATACTTGAAACTTGGGTTCTATTACCATCTGTGCACCACAAAAATAGATCCTACTTAGCATTTTTTGTCACCACCTTACACGATTAGTGGCTAGTGTTTCTGTGGTGTAGAGATAGGAACTCCAAGCAATTAGAGTGAGAAATAATGATGAATGATTGAGAATTAACATAAAGTATAGGGATAGGGTGAAATAGAAATGGTTCTAGGCAAGGGATATTGGATAGAGAATCATCATAATAAATTGAGGAAAAATAAGATCACTTTTTCACATGATGTTCAATCCATTTGTGAAAATAAAAAACCAATGAAAATGTTCGAGGGGGAACAATAAATCACAATTGAACAAATTCCTTGATTTTAATATATCATTACGATTTCAAGACCAAAAAATTAGATAAAAATTAAACTAATACAAATATAAGGAAACTAATTTATTTCCAAGAAAACCATTGAAACTAAAGAAACAAAGATATTTTTAGCTTTAAAAGCCATAAAACATTTTTTATTCCAAATAAATCTTCTAAAATAATACTTTTGTCCATAAATATAATTTATAAACACCTCATAACTCATTAAAATGTCCCATTAGATAAAAATTTATGTATATATGAAAATAATAATTAGATTAATATATATATAAATGAGACATTATTCAATAATAATTACTTTTTCACACTTTAAAAATCCAATTTATAATTTAACTGAAACAACAACCAAATTCATCTATTTATTCAAAAAACTGAATTTTATAATAAGACTCATTTGATAAATAATTTAAGTATCCTCTATATTGAAAAGCAATAGTTTTTAAAATCAGTATACATGAAAATCATAAAAATTAGATATATACATGAGAACTATAAATGTAAATTAATCAAACACTTACAAATATTTAAAAGGAAAAAACATGAGAATCAATTAATGTTTCTTGAATCCATTTCAACATGTAATGTTCTAAAAACAAAATCCACTAAAAGGGAGTTATATTTTAAATAAATAAATTAAAATAATTTACATGAAATGATAACATGACATATTTTCTCCTGTACACATAAAATGATATGATTTAAACTTCTCAAACTCCATTCGAAAATAAAAATATCCTTAAAACTAGACCCCCTTACAAGAGGGTTTTGTAAATTTAGAATGATAATTTTGAACACATTTTCCCATACATAAAATAGATATTTTAAAATAAAAAAATTATATAAATAAAATATTAGTTTTTAAATGAGACTCCAATAAATCCTAAGTGAAATTAATATTAAATTTTAATTTTTTTGATGTTTTATAAAACAACCAAATGTAATTATCATTACATCTTACCATCATTCACTATGGAAATTGATTTAAAGGCCTAATGTTTATCTATACTAGCTATATAATTTATGACAATATACTCATATTTTTGGTAACTTCTAGTTCTTTATCCCAATCTTTAAATTTATATAATGATTGAATACATTGTTTTTGTTTCTATTCTTATCTTCTGTAATCGTTAAAACATATCATATTAATTATTCATGTAGTAATATCAATGATATTTCATTTCTTTATTAAAAATAATATTTCTATGGATATAAAATTTTCCATTGCATATATACATTATGCAAAAAAATTATAAATTGACAACGTTAATATTTTCCAAAATATTTTTACAATCATAAATAAATTGGTCATTTTTATGAATAATGATCTACATATCCTAATTAATTGTTTGTAGCTTTTCAATTATCTTATTCATATTTTTTTATTTTATTCCTTATATATATTCCACCATATTTATACAAATTTTTCTATGAACATATGTTCTATACCATCCTAAAAATATTTTATTACTCTGTTAGATTCAAGGTATATATATATCTTAAAACCCCATGAAGTATACTTTAGATATATTTTTAATTTTTTGACCTAACCTATAAATATTAAAAAATTTACATCTCCTCATTTTTTGTATTTTTCTATACACACCTAAAATTTTATTATTGTTTATATTTGGAGATGAATTTATAAGAATAATATAGTAAATAACACTATTTTTATACATCCCATTAAAGGGATTTAATTTCTTTTTAAGGTTCACCAATATCTATTTTCATTTTAATCAACCTATAAAATTTTACTATCCATGAATTTGTATCTTATTGAAAGGATATTTCAATAGTAGCTGATTATATAGACCTTAATATTGTTTCTAATTAGTTAATAGATTTAATTAATGAATATTATTTCAATCACTATCATTTTTCTATATAATTTACTCTTAAAATTTTTTCTTTAATTTTTTTTTAATTTTAACACATTGTTGAAAATAAGAGAGTTTTTCATTTGATTTGTTAATAATAGACATTGAGGTTATTTTAGATTCTTAAAGAAGTTATATTTTTTTGGGTAGATTGGTGAAGTGAACCCTCCCCACACTATAATATCCACTACTTATCATACATATATATTATATATCTTTAGATGATTATTCATTAAATTACATAAAAAATCCATGATAGAACCATATAGGTGTAGATTATTTGGAAATATAAAAACACAAACAAATGGTTTATAAAATATCTATATCATATCCCACTTATTTTTTAATAACTATAATCCTTTTTACATATCATACTTAATACATTTCTTTATATTCTGGGTAAAATAATCATAAGAAAGGGTGAGATCAGATGATCATTGAGGGTAAAAATGGGGATAAAAATGATTTAATAAGAATAATATGAGTACAAGGATATAAGAACATGAGCACAACATTAGGAAATGATACCATACATATAAAAAATCATAATATTGAATGATGGAATAAATCTTGGTAGTTCATAATATATGAATCATAAGGAAATCAAAGAACATGATCCATGAAAACATAAAATTGGAATAAAAAAAAGAATTTGTGGATTGTACATAATAATAGAAAATAATTTCATTATTATTCAAGTATCACATCTAGAACCATAATAGTTTAAAAATTTGAATACTAAACTAAGTTGACTCCCCATTCCAACCCTATCTTGTTAAACTGGGTTCCCTCCCTATTCCATCTTTGTCTTACAAAACCAGATTCATTCCTTGTTCCAGTCCTATCTATCTCATGTGATATAAATCTTTATCCAATGATTTGAAGGAAGATATCAGTCCCACCATTCACATAATGAAAACCATACATATATGTTCCATAATAGCATAAATTATTCATTATATCAGAACCCATGAAAAGAAATGTGTTCAATAAACATTTCATTATTGCATAACCCATGGAATTGTAACAATATTCAAAAAAAATCATGCTATCATAAACATAATACATATAGAGAATGAGTAAGGGTGTTATCCATGTATCATATTACTAGTAAAACATAAGTAACATCAAATAATTATAACTTATATGTAAATTATTTTGAAGGATCACTTGAAATAATTATTGAGGAAAATATTTACTCTCTTTTAAAAACATTTTTTTATTTAATGCATAGTTATAAAAGAAAAAATTTTCTTTGAAAATAACCTTGTAGGATTATAAAAGAAGCTTCAATATTCCAATGTGTCATGAAAATGGGAAAATCATCTCTTGATGTTTAAGTTAAAAAAAATTACTTCCATGATTTTGTTAGAAAATTCACAAAGTAACTTATTTGGAAAATGATGAAAAAATTAATTTAAATCCATTTCTTAAAAATATAATAAATTGTTAAATTGGATTTTAAAAAATATTAAAAATATTTTTAGAAAACATGGACTTGGAAGAAAAATGTTCCCTACAGGATATAACCTCAAAGATTGTGAAATAAACACTTACCTAAACTCTTTCAATTATTTGTTCACATTTAGAAATCTTTAATAATAAATTAGGATTTATTATAAATTTATTTGATAACAGTAATTCTATCATACCATTTATTAGTCACTTATAAAATCTTTTCACTTATTTATTAATATTTGTTTTATTAAAATCACTATTCTGGGTGATATCTACTTGGTTTTCCTAGATTGTTTCGATTTGATACTCTTGGTCCTTATAACTTTATAATTTTATCTTTATTTATAGGTTTTTAATCATGGTAAAAAAATAATATATAATAATTACATACATATTTATAATCATTCAAAGAAATTATAAATAAAAAAATGAATTACTCTGTTCATGGAGACGGTAGGCTGTACATACGCATGAATGATGTATTCATTTTTTGATTTATGAAATGAATGAATGGTAAATATTAATCAATATTTAAATAATAATTATTATATATTATATATAATATATATCCATTAAACCCATCATAATACCCAACCATAAAAAACAATGAAGAAAAAATGAACTGTATCGCCACGTGGGGATAATAAGCCATACATACGCATGGGCGATACTTTCACTTCCTTTTAATGTGAAAGAGGGTGTATAATGGTGTTTTAATAGTAATAATAAATTATAATAATATTTAGGATACTAAATTTATTATTTTATGATAAACATAATATATTTATAGTTGGTAAGAAAAAGTATAAAAAGAAATTGATTGGTTAGAGCGATTATGTCTTCTTCAAAACATCCCCTTTGGATCTCCTCTAAAGGGCTCTAGGGATGGTATTTTGATAAGATATGTACATATATATTGTTTATAGGGAATTTTATAAGTGAAATTTTTATATTATGATGGAGATAGATAGCTCAAGATGGTGTAAATAAGAGATGTAAGAGGTAACCTTTTATAATTGAGTTGAGGGGTACTTTCTGAATTTCCCAAAAGATTAAATTATAATAAATTAATTTTCTATAAAAATACCACCAAATAGATATGTATTATAAGATAATATAAGATAATATTTTAATCCTATAAACAAATATATTTTAGAAATGTTTTGGTATTATTTTAAACCTTATCATTTTGATTTACCCTTAGTTAACCTATTTTTATTTTAACTACGACAAAAACTTTGTTAATATTAAAAGGTTTTTATTATTACTTAAATTGTGTAAATTCGACTATGAATAGTCAATTTATGAAATTTCAGGCCATATAATCATTACTTTGTATATTTTATATATTTTTTATATTTTTAAATAATTTAATGACATATTAATCCTATTAAATATCATTATTGTCAATTTTTACACTATCAACTATTTTGAATTTTAAAAATATATAAAAAACATGTAAAATTTGAAAAAAATAATTTATTACATCCCTAACATGTTATGATAATCTATATAATTCATGGAATGCCTTAAATATATTAAATTATATCACTTTTAATATTTTTAATATCATTTATTTTATTTTTCTGTTACTTGAACAATTATTGAATTAGTGTCATGTAGACATTTAGGACAATTATTTAATTCTTTAATTTTTTTAAAAAATTACCATGATGAAGATGAACCTTTTATATTTAAAAATAATATTAATTGTAAAATATATCCTCTGGATAACCCTATATTAAAAATATTATACTTATTAAAGACAAGATAGTGACATGTTTGACTTTTAATTAAATAGAATAATATAAAGGTCATAATCTTATCTAAGTGGTAAAATGTCTTAAATAAACACATATATTTAAAATAAGTTTATTAAGTTTAAAATGGAAACTTATATTCATTCATAACCTATTTTTTTCCCATGTGGATACCAAAGAGATATTTAAGATTAAGAAAATGAAATTTTGTGAATTTATTTGATTTAAATAACATATAAGTCATTTTCATGGACACATGTCCATTGAAAAACTCAATATACATCCTTAAGCGTTAAGGGTAGAATTAAATTCACCCAATAAGAAATATGATGAAAAATTATGGCCTTATCATTTATTTTTGATCTATATTAACCTGTTTTACCATTTATTAAGGTAATAAATTTTACCACAATTTCTATTCATATTGGATAAAAATAAATTGGTATTAATTACAAAAATTTAATATCCTGATTCTAAATATTTAATTAATTTTATCTAATTCAATACTTATATATAGAATAAAATTATTTTAATGTAAGTGCACAAAATGTGACAAAAATACTTTTTAGGAAAAATAAAATTTTAACCATAAAATTGGATTTATTCTTATCCTAAGCATAGGAAAATATTTTATGAATGTTTAAAATTTTTTAGAAATTAAATAATATATAAATTTCATTAAAATAATTCACCAATATTAATTTAATATATTGATATAAAATTCACAGTATGTATATTTTGTTTTCAGAAAACATCACTTTTATTTGAAAATTATATTTGTTTTAAATTATTATAATTTGATAACTAATGATTGTATTTTATAATGTATATTCTATAATTTTTTTATAATTTATTGATGAATATTCATACCCACCAAGCTAATTTCTAGATGAAAATGGGCACATAATAATGTAACACGTTTCACTTAAAATCATTGTTGCATGCAACACAATCTATTAAAGAAGTAAAATTATTTAAAAAGAAAAACTTCATAACAATATCAGGGTGTTAAATTATACCCATTTTAAAATTAGTTTATCCCTTGAAATTCATCACTAAAATACAAAAATATAAGGGTACTTCAACCTTATCTCATCCTCAGGTTCCCACATAGCTTCCTCAAATTGGCGGTTTCTCCATAACACTTTAATCAGATGAGTGGTCATGTTTCATGTAACTTTTACTCTATGATATAGAATTTCTATTAATTGTTCTTCATATGAAATGTATTTCTCCAATGATATTATGTATGCATTTAGTACATGTGAAGGATCATATATATACTTTCTCAGGAGAGATACATGGAACACATTTTGAAATTCAAATAGATTTAGTGGAAGCTCCATTCGATAAATGACCATACCAACATGATGAAGAATTTAAAAAGGACCAATATACCTTGTACTTAACTTTCCATTATTTCCAAATCTCATTAATCTCTTTGAAGGTGATATTTTTAGAAATACCTTGTTAACCACTTCAAACTCTAGATCATTTCATCGGTTGTTATCATAACTTTTTTTATCAACTTTGAGTTCCTATTATGTGTTGTTGAATTGATCTAACATTTTATTCCATTTCTTCAACTATATTAGGTCCCAATAACTTTATTTCCCCAAATTAATTCCATCATGTTGGCGTTATTCACTTCTTACTATAGTGGGCTTCATAAGGATCCATCTGAATGATGTAGTGAAAACTATTATTGTAAGAAAATTCTACCAAATATATGTGTTGATCCAAACCACCTTTGAAATCCATAAATAAAGATATAAACATGTATTATTAAGTTTTAATTGTCCTATTATACTAACCATCTATATGAGGATGATAAGTAGTGGTAAAACCTAACTCTATATCCAAATCCTGCTGAATTATTCACCTGAACATTGAGGTAAACCTTGGATCATGATTAGATACCATGGAAAGTGGTACTACATAAAATCTTACCACATCATTAATATATATTATTTCAAGTTGATCAATATATAAATATTCTATGATAGAAATTAAGTGTTCCTAATTTTTAATTCGATCAACTATAACCCATATAAAATTATAAACTTTATATGTTTTAGGGAGTCTATCAAAAAATCCATGGTGATGTTTTCCAATTTTCATTATGGAATGGGTAATGGTTGTAACATCCCCTTTGACTTTCGTATCTTAGAATTAACTTTCAGAAATATCAATTACTAAAAAACATACTCTACAATATATCTTTTCATTCCATCTCACTATAAATACTCTTTCATGTCTCTATACATCTTTTTTACTTCCAAGATGAATAGAGAATAAGTATGAGCCTTATCCAATTGATCATTCTTTAAATAAGGTATGTTAGGGACACATACACACTTACTGAACATAAATATTCCATCACAATAAATGTTGAACTCAAAAACATTTCTAACCTTAATTTTCTACTCTACATATTCCTTTTACGCCTCCTTAATCTTCACGTGTATAAATGGTTGAAAATTCATTATAGAAAGATAATATTTATCCCATTACTTTAAGATTTATAGATCTATCCTTTTAAAATATAGATACATTGAGTATTTTTTAATCCTCTTCATAGATATGATATCATAGTACTTTCTACGTAAAGCATCTACCACTTTGTTCCCTTTCCCAGGGCAGTAATGTATTGAGCAGTCATAATCATTATTCAAATCCAAACATATTCTTTTCCACATATTCAACTCTTTATCTTTGAATATATATTTTATGATTTTGTGATCAGTGTATATATCATAATTTTCTCTGTAAAGACAATTCATCCATATATTTATTTTAAAGAATACCATAGGTAACTCCAAATCATGAGTTGGGTAATTTTCCTTACAAACCTTCAGTTTCCATGAGGAATTATCTATAACCATGTACTTTTTCATGACAACACATCCCAATAACTTCTTATATGAATAAATATAGATTAAATAAACTTCTCCACTATAGGGTAATGTAGTAATAGGGGTTATGAATAAAATTCTATTTAGTTCATTAAATTTTTCTTCACATTAATTCATTCAAAATAACTTGGCACCCATCCAAGTTGACTTGGTGATTGGATTGGAAAGTTTATAGAAATTATCCAATAAGAAACAATAATATCCAATCAAACCAAGAGAACATTGGATCTCAGTCATTTTTTTGGTCTAGGAAAATTTTTACTAACTTATGTCTTTGATGGATCTATAGATATACCCTCTCTTGAGATTATGTGAACCAAAAATGAAACTTTTTGAAGCCAAAATTCAAAATGGGTAATTTTTTCATAAAGATTATCCTTTATAAAGGTCTTTAGTACAATTATCAAGTGATATTAAAGTTCCTCCTTTCTCTTTAAATATAAAAAAATATCATATATAAATACTACCATAGACTGATCAAGATAGTATCTAAATACTCATTCATTAAATCCATGAATATAGTGGGATCATTTCTAATACCAAAAGGAATCAAAATAAATTTGTAGTGTACATACCTTGTATGGAATGTTGTCTAAGGTATGTCTTCGTTATGGTACCTTAATTAATGACATATAGAATAAAGATCAATCTTGAGAAAGTATTGAGATCCTCAGAGTTGATCAAATAAGTTATAAATACATAGAAGATGATACTTTTTCTTGATAGTAATCTTGTTAAGTTATCAATAATAAATTAAAAGTCTCATTAATCCATATTTATTCTTAATAAACAGTAAATTTTCACCCCATTGTGACTCTCTAGGGCGTACGAATCCCTTATCATGATTCTCTTTGAGTTTCTTCTTCAATTACAACATTTCAATTGGGGCTATTCTATGAGGAGTATTTTAAATCAGTATAGCACCAAGTATGAGTTTTATTGAAAAATAAACATAAAAATTTAGTTTATGAACAAAAAATTATTATAGAAAGAAATAAAAAAACTCCTATACAATAGTTGTATAATTATTTTTGAGTTTCTACCCAAACAAATTAGATATATAACATTAATTTATAGGAATTAAGACCCATAAGATGGTGGTAATTTCATTGGAAGTCCATATTCATCCTTGCATCAATAGATGGTCATAGGTTCATTCAAAATATAAAATATTACTTCCCTTCCTTAGTAATTAATATGAGATCTATATAGAGAAGGCCAATCCATGCCAAGAATCACATCAAATTCAACTAAAGTTTGAATTAAAAGATTTACCAGAATATCATTCCCACAAACTTTAACCTAAGAGGAATTATAAACATGATATGTGACCATTTTTACATTATAAATTTTAATAGTTAACTCAACATCTAATTGATGAGGTGATATGGTGATACCCTTAGCAAATTTTTTTCAAATAAAAGATTGTATGGGTATAGAATCAAATAATACATTATCCATTTTAGAGTGAATGGTAAGTATACCTTTCACCACTTCATTATCGTAATCCAAATCACCGATAATGATCAAATGGTATTTCCCTTTGACTCCATGATTAAGAGTTTTTTGATGCTGATCATAATCATTAACCCATATATTTGGGAATTGGATAGCATAATGCATATTTTCCTTAAAATTAAATCACTAAAGTGTGTGTGTGTGTGGGGGGTGCATTCTGTGTAGTATTCTATCTATTCACATCATTAGATAACTTTTTCCCATAATTTATATAGTTAATTTCTTTATAAACTTCCTTGACACACTTGAAAAATTTACATGTCCTAGTTCACGCCCAAATTTACCCAAGAGAAGAAGGGTAGAACGGTCCTTGTAGTGCAGCTTGGGTTGTCGATTCCACAGAGACCTAAGAAGATACCTAAGATACACAACCTAAGGGATGGATTTTTGGCTATTAAGTGGCCAAATTTGGGTTGATTTTATATGGGTTTAAGTGAACTCTAAGATACTTAAGTGAATTCAAATTAAAAGAATGAGTTGATCCTAGGTTATCACTCTGGGTGGATTGGACGTATTTTCTTTTTAATGATTTCAAATTCTTCAATTTGAGATGGGTTCATTTAAGGATATAAAACAACATCATCACTTACTGGTTTAATGCCTACACCCTTTAATACTAATCACCTATACACTTGAAGGTTCAATGTTTCAAGCACTTCAAGGTAAAGGATCGTATTAGTACTTGAAGTGTGTGGCCTTAAATTCAACAAGGACGATGGAGTTTAAAAATCATCAAATAAAAATCCCAATTAAAGAAGTGATTATACATTAATTAGGTGATAAATAACATCCAATCCAGACCCTTGATACTCCCTTGGATCAACCCATAAGTGGGTTAGCCCTCCATTGATCCCATGGTTTCAATGGAAGCGGAAAGTAGACTCATGAGGGAGGAAATGGAGAAGTAAAGAAAACAACAAAAATAAAATGATCACTCCACTGTTGTGTGAATAATTTCACAGGGGTTAGTGTGAATATATTCACAACTTGATCCAAAGGTATAAAAGTGATATTAAGAACAATAGAATAAGAGTAGAAGAAGAACTTTTATTAAGAAACTAAAGTGAATTGAACAACTTACATGTGAAAGACAAAATTGAGGCAACAAAAATGCAGCATAACATTACAATTGAACAAAGCATCCAAGATCTAAAATCCTTCACCAACACTGCCTTAAATAGTCATTTTGGGAGCCTTGGGTCGAGCCAACAACAGTACAAAGCATATTAATTAATTTTGGTAGGCTATAGGTGGTGGAAATCTTGTGGAATTTGGACTTTTCCACGTTTGACCCGAGGTGGCAGCCAGTTTTCATCCACCGAACAGATGCGTCTGTAAGACCTTCTAGAAGGCCGAATCAGAGTGGTCCATAGAAGAAGAAAATAGAGCTCCGGATTTCTTCTAACCTCCTGTAAAATATGGGCCCATTTGGAGTTGTTTATTCCGAGATATGATCAAATTAGTGGGATGTTTTTCCGGGCCGCAGAATCTGGCATAGAATTGTATCTCTAACTTGGACCGCCTAAATGACCACCATGGAGGCCGAATCAGCATTAACTCCTGAAGAGTGATTTGTTTCTATACATGTCTTATAGCATCCCACGAAATTTGGGATTAATTGGGCCTGTATGTTGGGACCCACAGTCTTATCGGTGGGCTGATGTCCAATCTTCCTTCTCCAGAATTGCTTCCTTTCATTGCCAAATATCTCCATCATCCTCCATGAATTCTCCATTGATCCCTGAATGAAACATGTTCATATTGGAGTGTAGATAAATTATCAAATTAAAATATGTATAATCAGATGAATCATTTGGTACTTAAATGATGTTAAAAAATGTACCACATAATAGTGCATTTTAAGAAGGTATTACAATCATAATGTTAAATGATGTTCAAAGTGTAAAATGCACTAAAATGGTGTTTATGAATAATAAAGAACATGAATATTATATATATTACCAATGAATATTAGCCTCATTTAGTGGTTAATCACACCCCCCAACTTGAGTTTTGCTAGTCCCGAGCAAAATATATCTCATCAAAAATGAAATTCGAATTCCCTTTTCCAAAAACATTTTAATACACAATGATCACCAAAAAACCTTATACCAAAAAATCATGAAACCCATCAAAATATTTTAATATGAGATAATTTCATAAGAAGATCCCAATACCAAGCCCATTCCTTTGATCAAATCCATCATCATTCTTCATCCAATTCAATTAGGTTTAATGATGTGTTGTGAATCACAATAGATATGGGGGTTCATTTTCATTCAAGGGGAAAATCATGGAAGCGCTAGGTGGAATCACATTTAATCCTAATATGAGTATTCTTCATCCCTCTTTTTTTTGATTTTTTTTGCAATATTGCTATAGTAATTGAGATTGCAATTAATCAAATTAACCCATGTAGCAAGACTTTGCTGATGACTCCCAGACTCAAAGGCCTTAGGGCACCAAGTGAAACCCACATACTCGGGCATCGTCTCGAGTTAACTTAATCAAAAACAAAGTCATATTACCATAAATAGAGATAGATTGAAAAACTCAGGGCTAGACAACTCTGGAGTCACGATCCCCAAGTGCCGAAAGCCTCGCATTTTATCAATCCATTGCTCTACACGCAAATTTTTATTTTTATTTTTTATTTTTAATTTTTAATTTTTTTTGAATACTCATATTATTCATGAAAATAAAACCATCCTATGCTATTTATTATGGGACCCCAAAAATTCAAATTAGTACCCCACAGTCTAGAGGACGTGCATTGTGGCATTTTTTTTATTTGGATGAAAATATAAACGATGAAATATCACATTGGACAACCACACTTTCCAAAATCTATGGTCATGAAATTATACAAGGATTAAAATCAGAATCAGGGCATTCTAAATTATTTGCTATTCAGTTTCAAAGTGTGAAATGTGTATTACCATGTTCAAAGTCAAAGGAATTTTTCCTTCCATTTACTTTTTTTTTCAAATCATTCAATTTTTGTTTTTGACACAAAAGCATTTTTTTATTTTATCTCCCCCCCAAATTAAAACAACACTGTCCCCAGTGTTTGAAGAAATGAAAAACTAGGAGTAGAGGCAGGGAATAAAAATTTAAAAAGGAAATTGAAAATGAGGATTATGGAATGAAGTCACATGGTGGTTGAAGTTTTAATTTCTTGCCGCTCGAATTTATTCCTTTGATATCCATGTCGCTTGCAAAGTTCCCTAGTGGAAAAAGGAAAAAACAAAACAAACAAAACAAAAAAAACAAACAAAAACAAACAATATATATATATTTATATAATAAAGGAAGTAAAATATAAGAATATATATAAAAATTATAGAATAAGGTAGCACAAGAAGCTGCAGGTTAGTGGTAAGCGCGCGCCCCTGTCTCCCTTCGGTCCCGGGTTCGAGTCCCCGCGGCTTCGCCGGTTGTGACGGGGTTTTCCCCACGGCCTATGGCGTGGAATTTTTTTTTGTATTATTATATTTTTATTTTTTTTCTTAACCTATTGAATAATAAAAACAAAATAAACGGATGATACATTGTCTTCTTTTTTAAATTTCTGGGTAAGGTATTACTCAAGGATCACACCACGTGACACAGATGAATATGGTGCTCCTCTTTCGTACCCATCCATACTCATAATAGAAGAACAGGTCAAAAGTCTATTTTGTTATTTTTAAATATAAAAATGATTAAGTAATCTTATTTGAAAAATAAAGATGATTCAGAAAGATTAGAAAAATAAAAACCACGGGTTGCCTCCCGTGCAGCGCTTTGTTTAACGTCGTTACCCGATATAGATCCCAAATTTATCAATTTTTTCCTGGTTCATAGATTGGATCAATTAACTCAACATCTATTTCCTGTTTATTGAATGATTCAACGAATGTTTTTAACCTTTGACCATTGACCTTGAAAATGTGACCACTTGTGGGATCTTGAATCTCTACTGCCCCATGGGGGAATACATGATGCACTATGAAAGGTCCTGACCATCTAGACCTTAACTTTCCCGGATGTAAATGAAGTTTTGAACTATACAAGAGCACAAGTTTTCCCGGTTCAAAATGTTTGACCTTGATATTCCTAGATTGGTAGGCTTGAACTCTATCTTTATTGATCCTTGAATTTTCATAAGCCTCCATCCTTAGTTCCTCCAGTTCATTGAGATCTAATTTCCTTTTTGTTCCGGCCAATGAGAGATCATAATCCATTTTCTTAATTGCCCAAAAGGCCTTATGTTCAATCTCCACTGGCAAATGGCATGATTTACCATAAACCAACCTATATTGGGACATTCCTAAAATGGTTTTATATGAGGTTCTATAGGACCAAAGAGAATATAAGAGTTTCTCAGACCAATCTTTCCTAGAGGGGTTGACAGTTTTTTCAAGAATTTGCTTAATTTCACGATTGGATAACTCAGGTTGACCATTGGTCTGTGGGTGGTAAGCAGTGGACACTTTGTGAGAAATTCCATATTTTTCCATGAGTGATGAGAATGGACGATTGCAAAAATGAGTTCCACGATCACTTATGATAGCCCTAGGAATTCCAAATCTAGAGAATATGTTTTCTTTTAGGAATCTAATCATAGTTTGATGATCATTGGATTTTGTGGGAATGGCCTCAACCCATTTTGAGACATAATCAACAGCTAAGAGTATGTAGAGGTATCCCCGAGAGTTTGGGAAGGGACCCATGAAATCAATTCCCCAACAGTCAAAGATTTCAACCACTAAGATGGGAGTGAGTGGCATTTGATTCCTTTTTGTGATGGAACCTACTTGTTGACACCTAGGACAGCTTTAACGAAATGTGTAGGAGTCCCTTGAGAGGGTGGGCCAGAAAAGACCACATTGAAGAATCTTAGCAGATGTTTTCTTAGAGGAAAAGTGACCTCCACATGCCTCACTATGATAGAATTTAAGGATGGACTCTTGTTCAGATTCTGGAACACACCTCCTAATGACTTGGTCAGGTCAGAACTTATAAAGGTATGGATCATCAAACACATAGTGTCTAACATCAGAAAGGAATTTCCTTCGAGCTTGAGTCCCTAAGAATTTTGGAATGACTCTTGTCACTAAGAAATTTTCTATGTCAGCATACCAAGGGCAGTCACTCACAGAGTATAAGTGTTCATCAGGAAACGAATCAGACACAGAAAGGTGATTTGAGTTGTCTTTGAATTATATGCTACAGAGGTGATCAGCTACAACATTTTCAACTCCCTTTTTATCCTTGATTGTGAGGTCAAATTCTTGTAAGAGAAGGACCCACCTAATCAGTCTAGCCTTAGCATCTTGTTTTTGGAAGAGGTATTTTAGTGCAGAATGGTCAGTGAACACAGTGATGGGTGATCCTAAGAGGTAGGACCTAAACTTCTCTAAGGAAAACACAATAGCAAGTAACTCCTTTTCAGTGGTGGTGTAGTTGATTTGGGAATCATTTAAGGATTTTATTGCATAAGCAATGACATAAGGAGTTTTATCACAACGTTGTCCTAACACAGCTCCAACAACAAAGTCACTGGCATCACACATAAGTTCAAAAGGAAGGTTCCAATTTAGAGATTTCATAATGGGAGGAGAGGTGAGAGAGGATTTGAGGGTTGAGAATGAACCCTCACAGCTTTCTGTCCAAACAAATGGAGCATCCTTTACTAAGAGATCACAAAGGGGACGGGATATTGAACTAAAGTCCTTGATGAATCTTCTATAGAAACCAGCATGTCCTAAGAAAGACCTCACTTCCTTGACAGTTTTGGGTGATGGAAGGTGACGAATGATGTCAACCTTTGCTTTATCAACTTCAATCCCCCTACTCGAGACCAGATGGCCTAGAACAAGTCCCTATTTAACCATGAAATGGCATTTTTCCCAGTTTAGGACCAGATTTTTTTCTTCACATCTTGACAAGACTCTCTCCACATTCTGCAGACATCCCTCAAAAGTATCCCCAAACACAGAGAAGTCATCCATGAAGACCTCAATAAAATCCCCTACCATGTCTGAGAAGATTCCCATCATGCACCGCTGGAAGGTTCCAGGGGCATTGCATAACCCGAAGGGCATGCGTTTGAAGGCAAAGGTACCGAAAGGACATGTGAATGTAGTCTTCCCTTGATCCTCTAAGGAGACCTCAATTTGATTGTACCCTGAGTACCCATCTAAGAAACAGTAGAAGGCATGACCTGCCACTCTCTCAAGGACTTGGTCAATGAATGGTAAGGGGAAATGGTCCTTCTTGGTGAATGAGTTTAGTTTCCTATAGTCAATGCAGACCCTCCATCCACTACTCACCCTTGTTGGAAGAATCTCTCCATCCTCATTGGTTATCACTGTGATTCTAGCCTTTTTTGGAACCACTTGGATTGGGCTCACCCATTCACTCTCAGCTATGGGATATATGATACCAGCTTTCAACAATTTCAGAAGTTCTTTCCTTAGTACCTCCATGAGATTAGGATTGAGTCGCCATTGAGGTTGACGACATGGATTTGAATCAGATTCGAGAACAATCCTATGAGTCCCGATAAGTGGGCTAATCCCAGGAATATCAGAAAGGGTCCAACCAATGGCTTTCTTATGCTTCCTAAGGACATCTAGAAGCATCCTCTCATGATTGGCTTCAAGAGAAGAAGAAATGACAATAGGATGTGTTTGATTTTCCCCTAGGAAGTCATACTTTAGTGCAACAGGAAGTTCCTTCAATTCAAGATCAGGTTGGTTCAGAATTTCAGCATAAGTTTGGGACATTGGATCAAGATCAATTTCTTTTTTTAGAGGTTCAGATAGGATTGATTCCTCACATGTAGAAGTTTCAGCTACTAGATTGGATTGATCAGATTTAGGGAAGGAATTTAGAGGGGTCTCTATGAAATTGGTTTCTAGAAAGGTTTCACTGATTGTTGGACCTAAGACTTCATCATAAGAGCAATTTGAAAATGATTCAAGCCAAGGAGATAAACGTCCTTCATATGAACAAAGGAAATCAATCTCATTCTGACTTAAACATTCATCAAATATTCCTTGATGTTCCATGGATTCATTATCAATGCTTCCTATCATGTTTACTTCATGAATGTCATCGTCATCCCCTATTTGTGAGCTTGCATTATAGATGTTCAAGTCTAGACTCATGTTCCCAAAGGTGATGGTCATGTTCCCATTTTGGACTCGGATAACAGATTTGATTGTTGCAAGGAAAGGACGACCAAGGATGATTGGGGTTTGTTCCTTATTTCCTAAATTTGGATGGTTGTCAAGGATAATGAAATCAGCAGGGTAGATGAAGTTTTCAACCTTTACCAGAATGTCCTTTAAAATCCCCTTTGGAACCCTAATGCTACGATCAGCAAGATGAAGTGTGACAGATGTGGGTTGGAGTTCTTCTAGGCCTAACTGGCAGTACACAGCATATGGGATGATATTGACACTAGCACCTAGGTCACACAAGGCCTTGACAACTTTGCTTTCTCCTAGTTCAACATTGATGTAAGGGCAACCTGGGTCTTTCAACTTAGGATGAATGGTCCCTTGAATGGTGGTACTCACATTAGCAGCCAAAAGGACTTGGTTTTTATGTGAAAATTTTCTTTTAAAAGTGCACAAGTCCTTAAGGTACTTTGAGTAGGCAGGTATAGTTTGGATGGCATCGAGAAGGGGTATGTTCAACTTGACTTGTGAAAATATTTCCCTCAACGTTTCACTCAGTTCAGGCTTGGATTTCCCCCTCATGCGTTGGGTAAATGGTGCAGGTTGTGGGGTTGTTTGTTGAAGAGTTGTTTCTTTGACAATGTTATCAGTTTCCTCAGTTTGATCTTGTGGTTCATTTAAATTTTCATCCAAGTTTGAATCTTTAGGTGGGTTCTGAATTAGTTGTTCAGGTTTCTCAATTGATTTCCCACTTCTTAAAACAGTCACATCCTTTAGTTGTTCATGAGTTGTTTGAGCACAACTTGAATCTCCCCTTGAAGTTGAGGATGGAACCTCCTGAGTAGGCATGGGTGGCTTTCCAGTTTTGATGGTTTGAAGTTCTTGTTTTAGGGAAGATACTTCTGAGTTCATCCTCTCCATTTGTTTGCACAGTTGTTCTAGTAGGCTTTGTGGAACAATTTGGGTTGGTGCTTGAGTAGATTGGTTTATCCCAGGGGGATATTTTGGAGGTGGTATGGTTTGTTGAAAATGGACCGGTGGCTGTTGGTATTGGATAGGTTGGGTTTGGAACTGGTTATGGGTTTGGTAGTTCTGATGGGGGTAAGGATTTTGTCCTTGTGGTTGGCTATGTTGTTGGTTATCCTTCCATCGGAAGCCTGGGTGGTCATTTTACCTTGGATTGAAGGTGTTTTGGTATTGGGGATTTTGAAAGTTTAGGGCATTGACTTCCGCTGGGGGTCCTCCTAGAAGAACATCCTTGATGGATGGAATGGTTGGGCAGTTGTCTGTTTTATGGTCATGTTTGTCACAAATTGTGCAAACAAGGTCTACATTTTGGATTTCATGGACTTTCCTAAGGTCTATCTCTTCAACCTTCCTAGAGAGTGCTGCGAGTTTAGCCCTAAGGATTTCCTCTTCTCTAAGTGTATGAATTCCAGTGGTTCTTTGTGGCTTTTCAGAATAAGGTGAAGTTCCCCAAGTTTGGTTTTGTTCAGCCAGGCTTTCCAGATACTCGTAAGCATCATTTGGGGCCTTGTTTTTAAAAGTTCCATTACACATCATGTCAATGAATTGTTTATTACCCGGACCCAACCCTTCATAGAAAATTCTCACTTGTTCAGGTATGGAAAACCCATGGTGTGGAACCATGTTTAGGGTGTCTTTGAACCTCTCCCATGTTTCATAAAATGACTCTCCCTCTTTTTCAAAAAAATTTTGGATGCTCTTTTTAAGTGCAATTGTTTTGTGATGAGGGAAGTATTTTTTGTAGAATTATCTTTGCAGTTTTTCCTAAGAGTGGATTGATGCAGGTATCAAGTTGTTTAGCCAATTTTTAGCTATATCCTTTAATGAAAAGGGAAAGAGCCTCATCTTAGAGGATTCTAGTTGATGTGGGGGACACATGGTTTCAACAATGTCGTTGAACTCTTTGACATGAAGGTATGGCATTTCTGACTCCATCCCATGAAAGGTTGGAAGGTGGTTTAGGACATGGGGTTTGAATATGTAGTTGGTGTCTCCTATAGAATTGTGTCTAATGCATGAGGGGGCATTGGTCAAAGCTGGAGTGAGGTAGTCGTTCATGGTTTGATCAACTATATTCCCTAAGTTTGGAGCTTCTTGGTTTTGGTTTCCCATTTGATTCCCCCCAGGGTTTACAATTTGATTTTGTGGATGACCCTCCATTGGACTTGTTTCAAGTTCTGACTTTGGGGTTTCAAGTATATTTGAATATGATTTAAACAATCCCCTATCTGCACTTGACTCCCCTATCCTAGGACTTTCCACCCTAACTAGTCTGTTCGAGAAATCGCGGGTGTAGGCGGACATGAGCCTAAAAAAAACGAGAAAGGGACAAGATAAGAGATCTTGGGTGAGAGTAGAAGAATGGAGGTGAGGAAAGAAGTTTTTTTTTGATCTAAGGTACTTACTTGGTCCCCGGCAACGGCGCCAAAATTTGGTTCACACCCAAATTTACCCAAGAGAAGAAGGGTAGAATGGTCCTTGTAGTGTAGCTTGGGTTGTCGATTCCACAGAGACCTAAGAAGATACCTAAGATACACAACCTAAGGGATGGATTTTTTGGCTATGAAGTGGCCATCTTTGGGTTGATTTTATATGGGTTTAAGTGAACTCTAAGATACTTAAGTGAATTCAAATTAAAAGAATGAGTTGATCCTAGGTTATCACTCGGGGTGGATTGGACGTATTTTCTTTTTAATGATTTCAAATTCTTCAATTTGAGATGAGTTCATTTAAGGAGATAAAACAACATCATCACTTACTGGTTTAATGCCTACACCCTTTAATACTAATCACCTATACACTTGAAGGTTCAATGTTTCAAGCACTTCAAGGTAAAGGATCATATTAGTACTTGAAGTGTGTGGCCTTAAATTCAACAAGGACGATGGAGTTTAAAAATCATCAAATAAAAATCCCAATTAAAGAAGTGATTATACATTAATTAGGTGATAAATAACATCTAATCCAGACCCTTTCTACTCACTTGGATCAACCCATAAGTGGGTTAGCCCTCCATTGATCCCATGGTTTCAATGGAAGCGGAAAGTAGACTCATGAGGGAGGAAATGGAGAAGTAAAGAAAACAACAAAAATAAAATGATCACTCCACCGTTGTGTGAATAATTTCACAAGGGTTGGTGTGAATAAATTCACACCTTGATCCAAAGGTATCAAATTGATATTAAGAACAACATAATAAGAGTAGAAGAAGAACTTTTATTAAGAAACTAAATTGAATTGAACAACTTACATGTGAAAGACAAAATTGAGGCAACAAAAATGTAGCATAACATTACAATTGAACAAAGCATCCAAGATCTAAAATCCTTCACCACCAATGCCTTAAATAGGCATTTTGGGAGCCTTGGGTCGAGCCACCAACATTACAAAGCATCTTAATTAATTTTGGTAGGCTATAGGTGGTGGAAATCTTGTGGAATTTGGACTTTTCCACGTTTGAACCGAGGTGGCAGCCAGTTTTCATCCACCGAACAGACGCATCTGGAAGACCTTCTAGAATGCCGAATCAGAGTGGGACATAGAAGAATAAAATGGATATCCGGATGTCTTCTAATCTCTTGTAAAATATGGGCCCATTTGGAGTTGTGTATTCTGAGATATGATCAAATTAGTGGGATGTTTTTCTGGGCCGCAGAATCTGGCCCAGAATTGTATCTCTAATTCGGTCCGCCTAAATGAACACCATGGAGGCCGAATCAGCATTAACTTCTGAAGAGTGATTTGTTCCTATACATGTCTTCTAGCATACCACGAAATTTGGGATTAATTGGGCCTGTATGTTGGGCCCCACAGTCTCATCAGTGGGCTGATGTCCAATATACCTTCTCCAGAATTGCTTCCTTTCATTGCCAAATATCTCCATCATCCTCCATGAATTCTCCATTGATCCATGAATGAAACATGTTCATATTGGCATGTAGATCAATTATCAAATTAAAATATGTATAATCAGATGAATCATTTGGTACTTTAAATGATGTTCAAAAATGTACCACATAATAGTGCATTTTAAGAAGGTATTACAATCACAATGTTAAATGATGTTCAAAGTGTAAAATGAACTAAAATGATGTTTATGAATAATAAAAAACATGAATATTATATATATTACCAATTAATATTAGCCTCATTTAGTGGCTAATCATGTCCCCTTATAATAATTTCCCCTATGCTTCTTTCCACACTTTTAGCATAAAGGAAATCACATCTTATTTTCTCCTTGGGTTTTAGATATTCCCTTAAATTATATCTTTATATTATTATCGAACCCATGATATAAATGCATAAATTAAACATTAAATTAAAACTTGAGGGAACATCAAATGATTTATTTATAGCTACTGAAGTACCTTATAAATAACACCATTCAGAGATTTGGTTTTAAGATAATGAAAAATAGATCAACCTAAATTTTAGGTTGGATGATAATTCTGAATGATACCTAAAAAGTATTATAAAAGTTTCATTATAGGTTACAATAGGTTCATAACCCTTTATACTTAACTCATAGAATTACTTTTCCATTTTCATTTGATTAATACAAATAAAGTACTTATTAAAAAATAATTTTTTATCTCATCCCATTAAATTGTGTCAATTTCATCCCATTGACTTATAATCTTGATAAGATTCCATCATTGATCTGCTTCACCTTCAAAATAATAGAAAACCAAAATTGATTTCCCATGTTTTGAACATTATAGAACAGAAAATATCTTTTTGGTGGTACTAATCCATTGCTCATCCATTATTGGATCAGAAGACCTATTAAAAGAAGATGTAAACTACCGCATGAAGGACTCAATAAAATGTTTTTCAATTTTATCTCATTTGGAAGTACAACATGATTAATATATTGAGAAATTTATATCAGTATAAATATAATATTAGTTATTCATGCTCCAATAACATTCAGTTTATCAAAAAGAAAATCATTGTATTTCCCATCACATTCAGCATTAACACAACTCCTTTGGGTTCCATAAATTGACTAAAAACACAAATCATAGTGTGAGAAACACTTATCATAATGGGAATACCACATAATAAATGGTAATTACTTATAAATTTTCAATCTATGAAATATTAGGTTTAATAAAAGGTAATTTATTATCATTAACAAAATTCTAGGATTGGAACCCATACTTAGACTTATCATTTGGATTTATACAAAGGTTTTCTCATCCTAATTCCCAATGGTTAATTAAACTATGCTATGATACCAACTATAATGACCCATAATTTTCATAAATAGATATTAAAAATTATTAGAATAATACTCATTATATAAAATAACATATCCACAACTGAACCATATACGTATAATATATTTGGAAACTTGGAAGCATGAACAACTAGTTCAAAAAACATCTACATCATATCTCGCTTATTCCTTCATAACTATAATCCTTTTTTACATATCCTACTCAATTATTTTCTTCATATCCTAGGTAAAATAAACATAATAAAGGGTGATTTCAGATTCCCATTAAGGGTAAACAAATAGATAATGATGATTTTATAAGCTTAATACGAGCATAAGGGTATAATAACATGAAAAAAACATTTTTAATTTATACCCTATATATCAAGAAAATATCTAATAATGGAATAAATCATGGTAGTTCATATAATATTGGAATAAATCATGAATTTTTTATCTTGAAAATAATAATATAAAATAATTTCATATATTATTAAGGTTTCAATTTGGGGACCATCACAGATAAAAAGTTCTTATAGTAAACCAGGTTCACTTCCCATTACAGCCCTATCTTACTAAAACAGGTTCACTCCCCATTCTATCCCTATCTTACTGAACCATGTTCGTTACCCGTTCAATATTATCTATCTCATAAGATATGAATACTTAAAAAATTCATTTGGGGGACATATAGGTCCCACACATCACATAATATATTCCACATAAATGTGTTCCACAAGAATATAAATCATTCATCATATTATAACCCTTGAAAAGAAATGGGTTTCATAAATAGTTTATCATTTCATGACCCATGAAATAATAATGGGATTCATAAACAATATGATATCATAAACATAACCCATATAGAGAGTGAGTAATAATGTTATCATTGGATAATATACCCATTAAAACATAAGCAATTTAAAATAATGTTACCTTAGATGGAAAATTATTTTGAAAGATCACTTGAAATAATTATTGAAGAAAATATCATTTCTCTTTTGATACTTTTAATGCCATGAAATTATAAAAGAAAATAATTTTTTGAAAAGAATATTTTAATAATATAAATTAAAATTCAATACATTAAGGCATAATGATAGTAAGAAATTCCAATAATTCTGTATAATTTAAAACACACTCCTTCAATATTTTTGTCGGAAAGTTCACAAAGTACCCTCTATGGTAAATGATACAAATATTCATTTCAAAATATTTCATAAAAATATAAAACATTAGTAATTATAATTTTTAAAAATATTTAAAAACTTTTTTTTTGAAAATATGGACTTGGAAGAAAAATATTCCCCACTAGATTCAATCTTGAATAGTAATGAGATTGTGAAATAATCCATTACAGAAAGTCTTGTATTTATTTGATCATGTTCAAAACTCATGTATAATAATTATGGATTTATTATAAATTTATTACATAAAATTAATTATATCATACCATTTATTTTTTATTCATAACATCTTATCACCCATTTATTAATAATTTGTTATTAAAAGCACTATTCTAGGTGAGAATTGGTTCATTTTCCAAGCATGTCTCGATTCGACAATCTTGGTCCTTATAAATTTATCTTGGTATTATAATTTTAATATTTTTTATCATGGAATAAATATAATTTATAATAATTAAATAAATATCTATAATTATTCACATAAATTAGAAACAAAAAAATGAATTACTCCATTCATTGAGATGGTAGGTCGTACGAATGCATGAACAATGTTTTCATTTTTGGATTTCTAGAATCAAAGAAAGGTAAATAATAATTCATATTTCAAGAATCATTATTGTATAATATATATCATATATATTAATTAAAACCATTATAATATTGATCCATAAAATATGGTGATTAAAAAAATGAATTGTTTCGCTAGGTGGAGACGGTAAGCCGTATATATGCATGAGTGATACATTCACTTCTTGTTTGATGGGAAAGATGGTGTATAATGGTTTTTTCATACTAATAATAAAATTTAATAATATTTATGTACTTGATTTATTATTTTATGATAAACATAATATATTTAGTTAAGGTAAGGAGGAGTAGAAAAATAATGTGATCGGTTAGAGTGATTACCTCTTCTTCAAAACATCTCCTTTGGATCCCCTCTAAAGGGCTCTAGAGTTGGTATTTTGAGAAGAATAGAACCTCAAGAATGTGTCTAGGTAAGTAGAGAATATAAATTGTTAGAGGATGTTATAGATAGATGTATCCAAGTGGTGTAATGAATTGATAATGGAAGTACCCTTTTATAATTGAGGTGCGGGGTACTTTTCAAATTTCCCAAAAGATTAAATTATAATAAATAAAATTTCTATAAAAATAATACCACACTTCCAATGATTTTAATATAACATAAGATAAGGTTGTAATTATTTACAACATTATATTTTTGTTATGTTTTGGTATTATTTTAAACTTTATCATTTTTATTATCTCTTAGTTAACCTATTTTAGTTTTAACAACAATAATAATGTTTTTAATATTAAAAAGTTGTAATTATTACTTATATGGTATCAACATGACCATAGATGTTCAGTTTATTAAATTTAGACCATATAATATTAAATTTTTATTTTTAAATATTTTCATAATTTTTAAATAATTTAATCTAATATCAATCCCACAAAATAACATTATTGTAAATTTTGATACTATTCAATATTTTGAATTTTACAAATATCATGAAAACATGTAAAATTTGAACCAAATATTTTATTATATCCAAAAAATGTTAATTGAATATGGAGAATTCATGAACCACCTTAAATATCTTAAATTATATTAATTTTGATATTTTTAATGTCATTTATTTTATTTTTTAATTGAACAATTACTGCATCAGCGTTGTGTAGGCATTTAGGGTAATTATTGAATTCTTAAAAATTATAAATAAATTACCATGATGAAGATAAATCTTTTATATTTAAAGATGCTATTTATAGTCAAATATATGTTATAGATAACCATATATTTAAAATTTTATACTTATTAAAAATAGGAGTGTGGCATGTTTGACTATTTATTAAATAAAATACTATAAATATCCTAATCTCACCCAAGTGGACCAAAAAGTAATAAATATATTTATATCATGATTTTTTTTATTAAGTTTAAAGTTGACACTTATATTTGTTCATAACCTATTTTTTCTGATATGTACACATAAGAGATATTTAAGACAAAGAAAATGTTATTTTGGGACTTTTGTTGATTTAAATAATATATAAGCCATGTTCATGGAAATATGTGCATTAAAAACTCAATTTGGAACATTATGTGTTTAGGGTGGAATTAACTATATTCAATAATGAATAGGATGAAAAATTATGGCCTTATCACTTAGTTTTAATCCATATTAACCAGCTTTACCCTTTATTGAGGTAATAAATTTTACCATATTTACTATTCACATCGACTAAAAATAAAAGGGTATTAATTAAAAAATTTCAACATATTTATTATAAATATTTAATTAATTTTATCTAATTCAGTACCTAAAATAGAATATATTAATTTTAATGTAAGTGAACAAAATGTGGCAAACACTGAGTTTTAGGGAAAATACATTTTTAGGTATAAAACATTATATATTCTTATCATTAGCCTAGGAAAATATTTTTAAATGTTTTAAAATTTTTACCAAGTAAATAATATATAAATTTAATTAAAATAATTTACCAATATTAATTTAATATATTGATTTAAAATTCACTGTACACATAATACAATTTTTCAGAAGACATCACTTTTATTTTAAAATAATTATTGTTTTGAATTATAATCATTTATTACAAATGGATTTATTTTTTAATTTGTAGTCTATATTTTTTTTATAATTTCGATATTAATATTAATACCATCTAAGATAATGTCTATATAGGCACATAATAACGTTACATGTTTCATTTAAACTCGCTGTTGAATGAAATGCAAGTTATTGAAGAAATAAAATTATTTAAAGATAAATATTTAATAAAAATATTGGGGTATTACAAGCACTATGTTGGATACTGTACGAGATATTTGATATGTTTATGAACACAACTAAGAAGTAATTGACTTGATTGATGATGACTTCAATTATATCGAATATATTATACGTTTGAGTTGATATTTTCTAAAAAAGAAAACAACAATAAATGTTCAAAGCATAAAAAATATATGTTTTTTCATTGAGTGTAAAATTATAATAATAAACACATTAGGAAATGTAGTATAAGATATAATATATAAAATATTTTTTAAAATATATTCAAACCTTAAGAAATCCTTAGAAGATATGCTCTTCCACTGTGAGGCAATGACCACATTATACCAAAGGAAGCTTAGGCAGTGGAGAAGTGGATGAGAACTAGTACGGGGTAGTGAAAGAGAGCCCCTAGAATGGGGTGACACTAAGATTAGGAGGAAAACAATGGCGTGTGAGTGGGTTGGAAACACAAAAACCAAAACACAACACTATGAATCGAGTAAGACCTATACAAGTCATAGTAGGGTAAAATCAGGAATACAAATACCCATAAACAAGGACCCGTCAGAGGAGGATGAACAATGCTGGAGACTTAATTGATAGGGCTCCTAAATGAGGAACCACAAGACCACCAAGCCAAGATAAAACCTTATTATCACACACCGCTAAACCTAAATAAGAAATCAATGAGATAGAAGGATAAAAAAATTATATACCTTAGATTTGAGGATTGATTCATTCGAGAGAAGGTAACGGGGGAGCATTGACAACACTGGACTTCTGCAAGAGCCTGAACGACATGATGAAAATCAGTATAGTTAGGCTTCCTTTTTAAAATATCAGGAAGGGTTTTATTAATGCTTCCAAAAAATCATTGAGAGAGATTTATAATAATAATTATAAATAAATATATTTTTTAAAAATATTTATAAATATTTCTATATAATTTTAAATATAATTATATAATTATATATATATATTTAAAAAATAAATATAATTATAAAAATAAATACATTAAATATATTCATTATTTAGATATATTTATTATAATTTTATAATTATTTAAATATACAATTATTTATTTATAATTATATAAGTACTTTTTAAAAATTATATTTATTTATTTTTAATTATAAATATATAATTTTATAAATATAGTAAATATAAATTTAAAAATATATTCATAAATAAATATATTTTTTAATATATTTATAATTAATTATTTATAGTTATAAATTTATTTATATCATTATAAATATTAATATAATTAGATATATATATATATATTTAAGATGTATATAAATGTATATAAAAATATAAATATATTGAATATATTCACTATTTAAATGTATTTATTATAATTTTGTAATTATTTAACTATTTAATGAATTATTTATAATAATAAAAACAACTTTTTAAAAATTATATTTAATTATTTATAATTATAAATATATAGTTTTATAAATATAGTAAATATAAATTTATAAATATATTTTTTTAAAAATATATTTTTAACATTATTAGTCGATATATAATCCTAAATGAATGAATGCTAAAAATGAGTGAAATTGAATAACTAAAAATGATTAGACTTAAAAAATATTGAAAAAATGGATAAGTTTTATAAATTATTAAAATTATTTAAAAAATAAAATATTGATATATATTGAAATGAAGATGAATACATATTGAAAATATTAAAACATAGTAATTAAATATTTATAAATAAATATTAGATAATTACTAAATTCAAAAAAAAATTAAACAAATAAAAAATTAATAAAAAATTCTAACTTTAATAACATTAAAAATAAATAAATAAAATTTACTGGTTAAAAACATAATATATGAAATATATTTTGTTACTAAATGAAATTCTAAAATAAATATTGAAATTTGAATAAATTACATAAATATTAGGTGTATGTGTTTCTATATAAGATTTAATTAATTATGTAAATATTTTTCTATATGAACTTAATTTATATATTTATATACAAGTTTAATATATGTTAAATTGAAAAATGAAATTATATAATATGTTGCATCTATTAATGAAATAAATAACAATAAGAATGAATAAGTTTAAAAAATGAATAACAATTGTTAATTATATAAGTAATTTCAAAATATTAAAAATGAATATTAATATATGTTTAAATTAAAATGATTACATATTAATTATATATATTATAGCCATATTAAAAAACTTAAATGTTAATGAATAAAAATGTATAAATAAATATTTTTATTATAAAATTGCAAACATATTGAAAAATGAAAAATTGAAAATGAATAAATTAAAAAATATTAAAAAACAATTAATATTATTAATATCAAAATAATATTGAAAATTAATAAATTTGAAAAAAATATTAAAGATTAATAAAAATTATTTATTCAATAAAAATATAAAAAATGATAAAATTTACTAATCAGAAACATAATATCTATTTAATATATTACGTTAATAAATATAATTCTAAAATGAATAATAAAAATTGAATAAATTAAAGAAATATTATGTGTGTGTGTTATATATAAAAATTACTTAATTATGAATATTTATGTTTGAAATAAATTCAACACATGTTTGATGTAAGTTAAATTGAAAAACCAAATGACAATCAATTAAATCTCGATTACTTGATACAATTAGTGAATATTTTTAATTAATCTTATCTTTTAATTATAAACCACCTTTCACTAGATATATGACTTATTTAATGTAAGCATAAATATTTTTTATTGCATAAATAATATTTTGGGTAATAATATATATATTGAAATATATATAGATAAATATATATGAATGTATATAAATATTAAAAATGTAAAATGTATTAATGAACAATTATAAAGAAAAACCATTATAAATGAATAATAAATTAATATATTTTAAATTATTACATTTTATTCATTTTCTATATTTATTCCCCACACACTTATCTCAAGTCAAGAGTCTCCTTTTCAATTTCATAATTTACCTTGAATTGATATACTGCTCATGGTTTTATTATTTACCTTGAGCCAACATACTTCTATTGATTTCTCTATTTACTTCAAGTTGATATATTCTTCTGAGTTATCTAGTATGGTCATCCCCATGGGTGTAAGCCCCAACTATCCCCTTAGATACATCGATTTGACATATTCCTCTTGGTTATCATATATGATCATATTCTGAGGTGTATTCCCCAAAATATATCTTCACATAACCCACTTAATATACTAATCATCTAAGGGAATCTGATATATAATCCCCTCTTTATCTCATATTTAATCCCCTTTATAGTACAAGAATATTCTCAAGAAAACCTAAGTGCGTAATGCCCCTTTCAATTATAATGGTACGTTTTCATAAAATGTCACTAATATTTTTCTATCTCTTATTTTTCACACCGAGATTGAATAACATGGTATAAGAGATCTATGATAATAATACAATTGGGATGATGGAAGTGCCTCCATTACATTAATCCTCTTTTGGTGTAATTACAAACCATATAATTGAACTACATGGGAACTCATTCCTATTCTTAGCATCATGTGTGGGACACCTATTTGAGGTCTAAACCCAATCTCATTTTCTCCCTTATGAATTCAACCGAAATACATTGGTTTTGATTCTGTTTTTCACAAGATACATAGGATTCCACCATTAGGTTCAATCTAAACTACAAAACACCAACACAAATCTGGAATGTAGATATATTTCCGAGTTGCTAATTGAAGCTATAAACCAAGGCATCATGAGTTAATATGAGAAATACAGAAAACCAAAAATACACAATGGTGTTCACATATCCACTTGTCTTAAATTATATCATTGGCACATGGGTAACTAGTATTGCATAATAATTTGGGTAGGATTCACAAATACATCTTAAATATAAAAAAGATTCCTAAGGTATGAAATAATCCCCCTCAAAATGGTGCAGTGAGACAAAAATCCCACCATATCAACTAATGTGTTTTCTATAATGTCCCTAGTAATATCCTAGTGACCTTTTTCCCTTGGATAACAAGTCCTCAATGACTCAAAATGAGTACGGGTGTAAAATCCATAAAAAAATATTCAACACAACAAATCACAAAACCACAATTTAATTCAGTTGTTAAGAGTAATGCATACCTAAATACATTTAAGTAATTTAATAGACCCTTTTTAGGAATATGAGAATGGAAATATGGATCCTTTCTACTAAAATTTCAAAGTGACTGGATATTAAAATTTCAATTACATGGGTATTTTGGATTTTATAAAATAGCGCGTGACATAAATGATTTATTATTCAATAATGTCATAATTTGTAATCAAGATAAAGTAATAATCTGGTATGTTTATTTTTAATAGAATATGAAAATAAATACCATGAATTTAATATCACTATGATTAATTTTAGACAATGATAATTCCATTATTTGTATAAATTTTTAGAAGTGTTACATGTGTTTTTACATTATAATAAAATAGGATAGGAAATAAAATTTATTAGAATCTGTAGGAGTTGGTTCCCAAGAACTAATATATTTGAACTTTGTATTTTTGATGTATTAATAGATTTGGTTATTAATAAAATAATTATCACATATTGATGGTTATTCTGCATAAATTTAGTGTGTTAATGTTCTAGAATATATATTACAATGAAAATATCATAGTAATTCCCCACTATGATGAGAACCATGATATGAAATGATGATATTATTAAACTATATGTCTTATAGTCATGTGACATCAGTTGATGGGACACAAATAGTGAATAATATCTGGTGTTTGATACTTGTAAGATGAAGAGACTTTATCTCATGTTTTTTTTCATTTAGTAATATCTGAGATGGAAGATTATGAGGAAATACCCATGTCAAGACTTGACCCATCTGAGCCTACCTGGCCAGCGATTAGCTGAGTGAGACACCCCAAGATTTCTTCCAATAGGCTAGGGATTAGAAGAAAGCACTGAGTAGTAATGATACTAAAATTGGAGGCCATATACTAAAATAACTGTACACAGACACAAAACCAACTCCATGAAATTGTGAAGAGGTATAATAAAATAAATGAACATAGAGAGTGAACAAAATGAATGAAATAACCAGTAGAAAATACATATTAGACTACAACAGTATAATAAAAGTTATATAAAGGGGAAAAATATACACCCTAACATAAATATGATGGGGGGGGGAATCCAAACTGACAATGAACTGAAAGAGTATAGTGGGGGAGAACCCGACTCCAGATCCTTGAGTCTATCCACCAAACATAATCAGTGCCACCACATATTTCTAATCTTCATTGAACCAGGACCACCATAAACAACTCTGATTTTTTTTATTTACTGCATAAGACACAACACTTTTAGGAAAAACCCATGGAAGGGAGAGTATATCCATACCTAGTAGAACACCATTAAAGTAATAAATAAATAAATAAATAGATAGTAGTCATTTCATCACACCAAAGTCATGTCTATTAGAATATGAGACAATAAGCATAATAAGAACAACCCAAATATTATCAACAAGAAGCACAGGAAAAGATAGAAAGGGGATCTCTCTCTCCACAACCAGCTAAGAATGATGAGTCATCCTATATCTCCAAAGGACCATCACCGATGCCCATAATCCTAAGTAACCTTTCCAGATCTATGTATAGGGGCCCACGCCACTCCACTAAGCTCCACAGTCATGGGATCCACAACTCTAATAGAGTATGCACTATTCTCTAGAGATCGATTACGAGGGAGTATCACTACATAGATGGAGGAATTTCACCCTACTCTAATATGGGGAGTACTAACTCTACCCATGTAAACAACATGGGGGACCCACAACCTGGTGTGACTTGGGTGTACTAACCCTAAAATCTTTCTGATTAGACATGATCACTTATATTGGTCAAGTTTCTTTGAAAGATAAATCATGCTCATAACACCTCAGGTAGCACCACTGATGCCAATAAAAATTCGACCATCATGTTCTATGTAAAAAACTACCCAGGATAGGCTAATCACGAACCCAAATCCAATCCTCGTTAAATATTGATGAATGCACAAGGATCACCATTTTTTCAATGGGATAAAACTTCAATCCACTAATATGTCATCGAAAATGGACCTTAATGAACAAATAGATCATGATGTTTCGATCCTCCTGAAAAACAATCAAGATAGTTTATTTACTAGCCCAAAAATATACACTTTGTGAAAAATAAACATTTAATCATATTATATATGAAGGGATATTTGTGGTATTGAGAAAAAATCTGAATAAAAACCCCAAAATTGGTCTTGAATCAGCCATCTCAGAATCAGAGCCATGATGATGTAGATGGTTTTTCAATTAGACATCACATGCATGATTTACATTGAAAACACGGTTTAAAAACAACCACAAGAACAAAAAAATGAAAAATAATAATAATATAATAATACATAATAAAAAAGGGGTGAGGAATTCCCCCATTCACCTACATAGGAGTTCCCCATGGCACCCAAACTCCACCTCTTCATTAATAATAATATTTTAATTATTATTATTATAAAATATATAATTTAAAAAATGGGTGAGTAATTTCCCTTGATTCCCATGGTTCCCTGTGCATACAGGGGTCCCAAACCATCATCCCATTCACTATGGAATTCCACTCCCTCTATATTACAAATATTACTATTATAAAAAATAAAATTTATTTAATCATTGTCCAACTCACCTCTTCTCTGAAATGTAACTCCTTTCATACAACCTTCCAAAAAACCATGCCCACCATGTTGACCACATCCATAAACCTCATCTGAGATCTCAGTCCAGCTATCACCTATAGAATAAAATAATCCCTTCACAATCCCATTATCACACACCTATGAGCTTTAGAAGTCATGAGAAAAATTCAATCCAGCTCGCAAATACACCATTATCTGATCCATCATTAGGATCTTGTTGTCATCACCACACCTCTATCACATCTCCAAAACCCAAACCGAACTCTTGAACACAATCCGTTGGGAAAAATAATTAACACACAATGATAAATCCTCCTAGGTATTTTTGAATAACCTTACAACTAATTACCAATGATGAACTCCATGGAAGGAGGGAGAAAGGCACATAACACAACGTGATCCTCAATCAACAACTATCTTTATTTGGATATCAATGGTGTAATTTTAAGAACAAGGGTTATGAAATCAACAATAATCAATGAGGATAAATTATTCCAAAATTCCAAGATATAGGAATATAAAATAAATCATTTACAAACCAAAAAATAGATATCCATGAATTTATTCAGGAGGAATTAATTTTCATTGTCTCAAATTATAAATGGGAACTAAACTCAAAAAATTAAACATCCTACCTAGATTGTGGATCTATAGTTGGTGACTAATGTATTAATTAGTGGGGAATAATAATATCACAATCTATTTTTCTTCTACCTAATGATCCCCAATCATTCATTGTCAATCCAAGATTTTGATTTCCAATGAATATCCCCTAATCTCCCTCCCTAATATCTCATGATTTTTTGGATAAGTATAATTATTTTCCATGAAATGGTATTTATAGATAAGTTTTTTATTATGTAATTTAAAATAATATAAAAAAATTATTTATTTATTTTTCTAAATTCACCTCCAACGATGGCCTTCCATGAAACTTCAGACATCAAAAATATTTTTTTCACACCTAGGGTATACCCCAAATTTCAGAATCAACTATGGTCTCATATTTCCCATCCGAGGAACTTTTTAATGGAAAAACCATTTATTCCAAAAGGATTCATTCATATAATTTCATATTTTAAATATTTTAAATTTATCAATACTGAGATTCTATGAGCCTCACAATCTCATTCCTAATCAACACATTGCTCTGAAAATATTCCTCAAAATATTTCATTGTTTCCCAAAGAAAAATCAGAGTCATTACACTCTCCCCACCTTCAAGTATTTTCTTATTGTAAAGGGAAAACCTAATCAATTATTATATAGATACTTTATCAAGGTATCCCACTCCCATGATCTCATTTTGGGTTTCCCATGATACCAAAAATCATGCTCTAAAGGAAACAATTGTTCATGATGGGTCTCCTCTCACCAATTCTAAAATACCACTAGGTTCTCTGAAAAGTTAATTACTCCCTCAATCTCCATATAACCCTAGTATACACTGTTTATTTAGTCATGGACATATCTCCTTATATGTGACATGAGGAATACATCATGCTCTTGATCTAATTGTGATGATAGGTTCATTTGGTATGACACCTCACTAACACAAAAAAGTATATAAAAAAGGGCATATGAACCTTATATATATCCTACCACATTATCCAAATATGTAAACTCCTCAAAGAGGAGAAATATAAAAAAACATGATGTCCTCTTAAAACTAAAAAGGATTTATTGGTGGATCTATAATGGATTTCAAATGACTATGGGAAGTCCCCACATGCCCCTGGATGAATTGCACTAACACAACTATCACTAGCACAGACTCTAGCCCCTCAAGATCCATCTCTCATTGGTTCTGAATAATATATAAGTGACATATAGGGTCTCCAGTAAATGTACTGAAATGGTGATACACTAATTGTGGAGTAGTGAACATTATGATAAAAAAAATAGATCGATGGTAGATGATCCTCCTATATATGGCCTAAAACTAACATGAAAACCCAAATAATGTTCTTGATAACCTAAACAGTCCACTTTACCAGGCCATCAGTATGGTAAAGAAACACTGATCTCAATTGAGACCGAGTTCTAAAGGCCTTGTACATCATCTTCAATGTCATTATGGGAAGTGAGCATCATGGTCCGAAATGATATTTGAGATAATTCCCTAAAGCTAGACTACCTCCTACATGCATAAGTGTCCCAAAATCTCCACTAATATTTTATAATATTCACATAGTGATAGGTGAGAAAATAAGAGACAAACTCAAAAACAGACAACAAAATCGTTTCCCTCCAGACTTGATTTAAAATAAATTTGGTACATCCTTTTCTCTTCTATATGTAAGGATTGGATATAATGAAACATCATTATCACATCCTCTCATAGCATGAATAGTTTTATCATCCATCCTTGAGAAAGGATGGAGTGATCACTAAATTTATAATATCCATAAATAAATTATCCATTAGATATATAGTAATGCAATAATTCACATTTGATATCCCAAATTTGTGCCTCCCCAACTTGCTGAAGAAGTAAAGGTGTGACACCCTGAAATTTTGAGAATTATTATTTTTAGAATTAATTTAACTTTTTAGTATTTTTAATTTCACATGAAACTAGAAATAGTTATATATATATATTAAAAATTTAATTCAAACATTCATTTCACACTCAATACAAACTTGTCTTGTTCTATATGCATTACCAACTTGGTTTGCTCTACAAGCAACACCAACCAGGCATACGACGCACGCAACACCGAGTTTCTACGAATCATATCTTTTTTTTTATTTTAGTTATTTAAATAAGATAATTATAACCTATACATTAAACTTAGTAATAAATAATTTTCAAATATTCTTTTGTTTATAAAAATAAAACATATTGATAATGAAAGATAATATTTTTGGTAAAGTCATTTTTTCTTAAAATTTTTGTTTTCTTGAATGAATCGCTTTTAATAATAAAAGTAATTTTAGAAAAATTTAGAAATTAAATTGGATAAAATAAAATTAATTTTCGAATTCATAATGTAAAAATTAAACTATGGTTAATTTTTTGGATTTTTTCTGAGAATCTTTATTTTTTGATGAATAATGAATAATACTATTTTTGAGTTAAAAACTGCCCTTTTGTCTAATAAATTATTAATGAAAAATAGTATTATAAATATGGTATAAGGACACATTATATTTATATTAAATATATTAATAAAATTTATTTCATTATAATAAATTTCACTTTGAAAATGAATATAAAATCTTAACAAACTTTTCAACTTTTTCCTACTTTAAAACCTCGTTATTTCGTCCTGTATATGAGATTAACATTAATCATAATTTTGCTGATTCTTTGATTGGAATTTCACAAATCCTAAATGAACCATTTTATTAATTATAATTTTTATAGTATAATAATACCATGTTAATTTTTGGACCAAAATTAGTAGTAAAAGTGATTAAAATTAATCACAACATTTAAGGCCGAATTAAGCTTAATTAGGGACTAAACCTTACAATTAAGGTCCCGAATGACCTATCCACTTGACAAAAAACCATTTTATGTCCATATTTCGGAAATAAACCTTCCATTTTTGATTTTTATTGTTTTATTAAGGATTTTTTATCTAATAACATGTGCACACCTAATTTTTTTCTAAAAATTCCATGTGAGTCCTTTTCCTTCCCTATAAAAGGCCACAATCTTTACCCATTACTAACACATATAAAGCCTATTAATATTGGACAATAACTACCAAAATTTCTTCCCAACAATAATACATTCAACTTTGAAGCCTCATTTTGGGAATATACCCTCTCAAGGAAACATTTTGGCACAAACCAAAAGGAGTTACCCGATTTAGAGGTAACATCTTCTTTAAATCTCATTTCATTTATTTTATTTCAATAACTCCTAAACTATCTTTATTACATTATTGTTTGAAAATAACATTATCCTCAATATAATAGGATGTTTTTATGAAAATTTTATTACCTAAATTTACACACTTCTCCATCTAATGGATGTTTAACATACTGTTTCTGTGTACGACAAACTACTACATCACAAAACGATGATTGTTCATTTATACTTTACCACAAATCATGTTGGCCATTATGATAGAAAATATATTTATATATGTAATATATTATATTTATTATGTATTTAAGATTATTTATTCCTTTTATAACACACATATTTTTACCTTCCATTTTCTTTAAATACAATAATTTTGTTTGAGGAAGTGTGGTCTACCGCCCCTCAAAGTGATGTGATTCATTCACACACCACATCGAATGTATTAATGATGGGTTTAATGAAATTATATAATATATATGATATATTAATTATACTTTAATAATTATATATATATATACACTTACATATATATACATATGTCATTTACATAATTTCTTTCAATACGACAATAATAACAGAAACAATGTTCATGCGTACGTACAACTTACCATCTTCATGAACATTTCATTCCATTTCATAATACCATATTATATAGATTATTATAAAAAAAATATATTGTATATAACTGAAATTTATATTATTTTTTGCATTATTTAATCATAATATAATTATAAAGACCAAATATGTAACAAATTAAGACACATGCGAAGAACAAAGTGAATATTACCCGAAGTGAAACCATAACATAAGATCGTTAAGAAGCAGGTAATATAAGGTTATAATAAAAAACTATATTGTAATAGATATAAGAACATGATTCTTTAATAGATTTATAATAAAATTATATTTATTATACATGAAACTTGTACAAGTACAAAGATAGTCAAGACATAAGGTTAAGGGATTTCATCTCACTATTAATTTTCATGAGATACATGTTATATTCACCATTTTTTTCTTTTGTGTGGTTTATGTATTGATAATGAATTTATTATATGTATCCTATAATTATATTTATGTTTATTAACATATCCATTTTATTATCCTCCTTTCAGGGGGTTTAAGTTCCAAATGTTACGAAATTGATAAAACAATTTTGTCTGAATTTTTCCTCTTTGAGACTCATGTTTTTTATGCACCTAAACTCTTTTTTAGAGGTATATATACATCCATTTTAAATTTTTTAACCTGAATATAATTATTTACCTGAAATTTTAAGCTTTATTTAATTTAAATTTCTTACATGGAGAGTAAGGCCCCAAGTCACCCAGTTATAAGATTTTATTGAGACACTCTAATCGCTTTTCAAGATTGTTTATGTTTATGCTTACATTGATGAAATATTATGATAAATCTATAAAGAAAATTAATTAGTTTCCTTATTATATATTATTTCATGATATAATAATTTATTTTTACCATTTTCTACTCTTTGGTACATATTATAGTTAATAAAGTATTTTTAAGAAAGCCCAACTTTACCCTCTATTCAGTCGAAAATCTATGTTTTCTAAAAAGGGTTTCCAAGAATATTATACCATTATATGAAAAGATATAAAATAATTTTTTAACATTTTTTTCATTTTATTAATCTCTTCAATGGAATCTTCTTTTCATTTTCTAAACAAAGAAATTTTCTACATTTTTTACCGCGAAAAAGGAATGTTCTTTTGATCTCGTAAGACATGTACAAATTTACCCACCGTTCTTTCTTTGAAGATCCCTTTTTCAATATTAAAAAGGTTAATATTTTAGAAGACTTTTTTTAAAGTAATTTTCAAGTATTTTTTTTAAATGGTTTTAAAATTATTTTATATGTTTTCATAGAAAACCATTTTCAAAATGTTTTTCAAGTCTTAATTACTAGTTTTCAAAGTGCTTTCAAAGAAATGGTTTAAATTTTTTTAAAGATTCTTTTATAAGTTTACAAGAAAAATAAAATTTAAAAAGTTTTCAATAGTCATTATAGGTTTTCAAAGTATTTTCAAAGAAATAGGTTTCAAAACATTTTCAATATTTATTTAAAAATTTTCAAGTGTTTTCAATGAAAAAGGTTTTTAAAATTTTTTGAAGCTTATTTTAAAAGATTCCACGAAAAAAGGTTTTCAAAATGATTTCATGTCTCCTTTATAAATTTTCAAGGTATTTTATAAGAAAATTATTTTCAAATGGTTTTATTTATTAAAAATCCCTTTTTCAAATATAAAATTATATTTTACTCATGAAATGTTTTTAGAGGATATTTCAAAATTATTTTCCATATAAGATGAAATCTATTGATATTACTCATAACTTCTAGGAAATGATCTAACAGTTAAATTCATATCCTTTATATGAATGAGTTATTATTAATGTCATGGTCTTTATAAAACTCATTTCTTCTTCATGGCTAATATGTTTATGAAACCTATTTCTCTTTCATGAGTTATATTCTTTTGAAACCTGTTTCTTTTTGCGGGTTATGTTTATGATGAAATGATTACGAAAACTATATATTTCCATAGGTTATGATATGTTTACATGTTTATGTTACCCATTTCATTTCTTGGGTTAAGATATGTGATATGTTTATTATGATATTTCAACACATGTATGTATGATTTCATTTTATGAGAGGTGGACCTATATCTCTATCCAATGAATTGTGTAAAGATTTATATCTCATGAGATAATGATATGAATCAAGTTGATGGGATTGATCCATTACTAGAAGATGTGGAAACCCGATCCCTTACAAAGAAAGGACTTATACTAGGGATGATGGGTTTTCCCGCCCAGTAGGTGTTGTCACCATGATGATGGAATATGGGGAAAACCAATCTATTATGGGAAGATGGGGAAACCTGATCCCTTATAAAGAAAAGACTTCCATTGAGGATAGAGGTTTTTCCCACCCAGTAGGTGTTGTCACCATGATGATGGAAGATGGGGAAACCTGATCCATTACGAGAAGATGGGGAAACCTGATCCCTCACAAGGAAAGAACTGCGACTAGGGATGGTTGTGTGTCCCGCCCAATGGGTGCAGTTCTCATGAAGTTACCTAATAAGTTATAGCATGGGTCTTGACTTATAGGAAATGATATCACATGTTTATATAATCCATAATTCCATGTCTTCTTCCTATGGTATACTTTCATGTAATATTCTCTTTAGTTCATTATGATCCATGTCTTATTTCTATGCTATGAATTCATGGATTATGATCTTTATTTCATTATGATTCATGTCTCATGAGATACCAATATTTATGCCATGATCTTTTATATGTATGGTATGATATTATATTTTCATGATCAAATTCTCATACCCTTATTTTCATGTTTATTCTTACATGTCTCCCTTGTTTACCCTTACTGAGCATCTGATCTCACCCCTTAATTATGTTTTTCCTTTCTCCAGATTATGAAGAATGGTTTTAGGTAGAAGTACTAAAGTTTGATATCTTTATGGGTGATTATGAAGATATTTCACCAGTATAGATGATTTATTTTCCATGTTTCCAAAGACACTAGAATATTACGGTCCTCTAGCATGTATTTTTGTAATGTAACAAATATTCATCTAAAAATATGGAATATACTTGTATGTTAGAACAGAGTCACTATAGTTGGTATCAGAGGAAAGTTTAGTCAACCTTTGGAAAATATGATGAGAAAAATTTATTTAGATCCCTAGATATATTTCTAAGGATATATCTAGGGATGTCTCTAAGGATAAGTATAAGAATGTGTTAACATTTAGGAAAATGTACTTGAGTTTTTTTAAAGGATAGAGTAAGTGGGTTTTCAGAGATACATCCATTTATGGATACTACAAGTGGATGTGACTCTAGAATATATTTAATTAGGGGTAACAAATCTGACAAGATATTTCGGGATTGACTTTGGGTAATCTGGTACACAACAATGAGCCTCGCTGCACATCTATTTCGACACTCCTATGAGATATGCTTTGGGAATTCACAAACTCTTCACAAACCATCATGAACTATTTAGATATAAGTTATCTATTAATGACCTAGGATAAACACAAGGTGTCATAAATTATGGAAGGTGTTATTATTTAGACATCCTATAAGTAATTATTTTCATGATTTTGTGCTTTTCTACTATAAAAAGTAATGATCACACTATGATTCTGGTTTTAGTCAATGGAGGGAACTAAAAGTTACATGATTAATGTTGAATGTGATGTAAGATTTTATAATGATAAGTCAAGTGGGATGATCACTGGGGTAAAAGATTTCATGATCATGCCTAATCAATTTTCACGGAAGTTGATTAACAATGTTTACCTTAACCAACTCTCAAACTCACCAAGGAAGAGCAATAAGGAGTTACCTGAGAGTTCAGGTAATGGAGACCATGGATGAAAGAATATTTGGTTTCATTTGTGTCAAGAATTTAGAAATAATCACCTAAGTGAATTCCTTTAAGTAACAATAAGATGTTTTGACTGCAGAAAAGAAGTACACAAAGCAAGTGACTTTAAGGGAAAAATGAATATTTTAGTAAATTAAATAGATGGGAATGTTGGCCTCCATATGGTATTATCAATTTATTATTTCATTAAATATATAAATTATGGGAATTATAAAAATCAATGTATTATATAGAAGGCTCGTGAAGATATTCAACAATGTGGTGCATGTAATGGTTTTTCTATGGATGATGAAGAAACCATGAATGCCATAAGAAATGTATGTGCTATTTTAGATAAGAATGATTAAACTCAGTTTGATAACTATTAAGACTTGATTCTTATTTAATATTTTTGGAAATAAGTAATAAGAAATAATCTAATGAATACTAAGTAATGGTTTAAGAATAATGTTGGACTAATGAAGTATTTATGTTTTTGAATTTAGAGACAATGTTATATGAATCATGAAATATATAATTATTTTTAGTATACGTTTTCATTAAAGATTGGAAATGACATGTTTAATGGTGATGAAGAAATGGAAAAGTGATTTCATGGAAAGGAGATATTATGATTAAGGAAAGGTAATCCATAATTAATGCTTGATTCTAAGATAATGATGTTTTGATAAAGATATACTAAATGTGAATAAGTAAATTGGATGGTATAGATTGTCCTAGAACTGATTGTTGACAATGTGATCTAGGTCATTATGGATGAAATTTACAACTACTTGGATTTAAGGGATGTATCCAGTAATCATTGGAATAAGGAATAATTCATGTTTTATAAAAGGATTTATGGTAATTCAGGTTATTACCATGTCTCAAGAGAATATATGATGAGTTTATTCACATGATTGGAATCTGAAAACCAAGAGCTAATTTAGGATATAAAAGGGAATCGATGTTAAGCTGTTTTCATGAACTTCTTTCTAAATACTTGAATTTACATCTTCTGGAGGGGTTATGAGGTTAACCATTTATGGAAATTTTAGTTTAAACTCCATAATAAGTTAGTAATATTAAAATTCTATCATCTATATAAATATTTATTCATATTAGGTAGCCTGTTTAAAGTACCTTGTGTGGATGGTGACTAATTAAAAATGGGATGGAATATCATGGAACTCATGATCTGTTATTACTTAAATAATGGAAAAGTAACCTTTTTTATATAAGGAGGTGAAGTGGGTCAATAAACAATAAAGTGTGACGTTGTCTAGAAACCATGGAAGTATATATTTTAATGAAAACTCTTGAAATTTTCTTGAAACCAAATATATTGTTCTATACATACATTTTTGATGAATCATAAAGTCCCTTAGGCCATTAATAATTTATGGCTTTCTGGTTTTTAACTTTATCTTAACCTTGTTCTCTATCACTATCCATAAGAACTTGATGGTTATATTTTTCTTTCATATCCTTGTTTTCACTTGTCACCTATGATTACCCATGTGGAAACATATTTATATGTTACTTTGGGTAACCGTTATGGTTCCAAATTTCCCTTCTTAAGAAAAGTTTTAGCATTCATTTTTACGATGTGGGTTTCTATGAATGAAACTTTCAAGTATTAAATCTTTTATAACCCAAACAAATTTCATGGGTGAAATTAATTTTAATGGGGGTAGAATGTAACCCCCCTGATATTTTGAGAATTATTTTTTCAAATTAATTTAACTTTTTAGTATTTTTGATTTCACATGAAACTGTAAATAGTTCCATATATATATATATATATATATTAAAACAATAAGTCAAAAATTATTTTCACATGCAATACCAACTTTTCTTGTGCTACACACAGTACCAACTTGGCTTGTGCTACAAGCCACAACGACCTGGCATACAACACATGCAACAATGAGATTATATGAAACATCTATTTTAATTATTTTAATTATTTAATTCAGATAATTATAACATATCTGTTAAACTTGGTAATAAATATTTTTTAAATACTGTTTTTTATATAAATAAAACATATTTATAATGAAAGATAATATTTTTGGTAAAGTCCTTTTATAATAAAAATTTTGTTTTCCAAATTGAATCGATTTTAATAATAAAAGAAATATCAGAAACATTTATAAATTGAATTGGATAAAATAAAATTTATTTTTGAATTCAAAACATTGAAATTATCATAGGGTTAATTTTCTAGATTTTTCTGAGAAACTTCATTTTTTGATGAATAGTGAAAAATACATCTTTTTAGTTAAAAACTACCTTTTTGTCTAAATAATTATTAATGATAAATGATATTAAAAATATGTTTTAAGGTCACATTATATTAATATTACATATATTAACACAATGTAATTAATTATAAAAGTTTTCACTTTGAAACTAAATATAAAATCTTAACAAAATTTTGAACTTTTTCCTAATTTAAAACCCCATTATTTCGTCCCATTTGCGAGATTATCACTAATCATAATTTTTCAGATTTTGTGATTGGAATTTAAAAAATCTTACATAAACCATTGTATTCATTCTAGTTTTTAGATTCTAATAAGACTATGTTAATTTTTGACCAAAATGATTAGTAAAAGTGATCAAAATTAATCACAACTGTTAAGGCCAAATTAAGCTTAATTAGGGAATAGACCTTAAAATGAAGGGCCCAAATGACCTATAAACTTTACCAAAACCTAGTTTATGTCCATATTCAGTCCATAAACCTAAAATTATTGAGTTTTTTTGGTTTTTTAATAATTGTTTTAGGTAATAACATGCACACGCCTAATTTGTTTCTAAAAATTCTATGTGATTCCTTTTACTTCCCTATAAAAGGCCACCACCTATACCCATTCATAAAACCTATCAAGAATCTTATGTTATGAAAATACATGAAAAAAATTTCCTCCCAAAAATACTAAATTTGACATTAAATCCTATTTTTGGGAATAAACCCTCTGAAGGATACCTTTTGGCACAAACTAAAAGAAGTTACCCAATTTAGAGGGAACGTCTTCTTTCAAGCTCCTTTACTTTATTTTATTTCTATACCAAATAATCTATATTTATTGAATTATTGTGTGAAAATAAAAGTATCCTACATATACTTGGATGTTTTTATAAAATTATTTTGACCTACACTTATACACACCTCTTTCTAATGGATGTTGAACATACTGTTTCTGTGTACGATGAACTACTGCCTCATGAAATAATAATTATTCATTTATCCTCTACCACCAATCATGGTTGAAATTATGATGGATAATATATTTATATATGTAATATATTATATTAATAATTTATTTATTCTTATGTATTATGTTTACAACACACATATTTTTACCTTCCTTTTGGTGTTAATACGATAATCTTGTTTGAGGATTTGTGGACTACCGCCCCTCAAAGCGATGTGATTCGTTCACACACCACATAGAATGTATTAAGGATGGGTTTAATGAAATTATATGATATATATTATATATTAATTCTACTTTAATAATGATATATTATATACATACATATTTATATATATTCCATTTACATACTTTCTTTCAATACAATAATAAAAACATAAACAACTTTCATGCGTACGCACAACTTACTGTCTCCATAAATGGTGTATTCCATTTCATACTACTATATTATATAGATTATTATAAAAAACATATAATTTATATACCTAATTTTATATCATGGTTTACATTCTGGAATCATGATATATGTATAAGGACCAAAGATGTAAAAAATTAAGACATATGCGAAGAACAAAGTGAATATTACCCAAAGTGAAACCTTAACATATAATAATTAAGAATAGGGTAATAAAATGTTATAATAAAACCATATATAGTAATAGATAAAATAATATTCTTCTGTAACATATGTATAATAAACTTATATTTATTATACTAGAATCTTGTACGAGTATGGAGAGATTCATGACACAGGGTAAGGGGATTTTATCTCACTATTAATTTCCATGAGATACATGTTATGTTCACAATTATTTTTGTGTGTGCTATATGTACTACCCATTATTATATTATATTCATCCTATAATTCAATTTATATGTACATATCCACTTTATGATCCTTATTTCTTGGGTTTTAATTTCCAAATGTTACAAAATCTATAAAATAGTTTTTCTCAATTTTCCTTCTTTGAGACTCATGTTTTTTATGCACCTAAAATATTTTTTAAAGGTGTATAACATCCATTTTACATTTTTATACATGAATCTATTATTTTCATTATATCTTAAGCTTAATGTAATTTATATTTCTTACATGAAGAGTAAGATCCAAAGTCACCAATTTATAAGAGTTTATTGAGACACTCTAATCATTTTTGGATATTGTTTATGTTTATGCCTACTTTGACAAAATATTATGATCCATATCTCAAGAAAATTAATTATTTTACTTATAATCTATTATTTCATTATATTATCATTTATTTTTACAATTTTCTACTCTTTGGTACATAAGATAGGTAAGAAAGTGTTTTTAGAAAATCCCGACTTTACCCTCTCTTCAGTTGGAAATATATGTTTTATAAAAAGGTTTTACAAGAATATTATAACATTCTCCTATAATATCTAAAAGTTATTTTTTCCCATTTCTTATTTTAATAATCTCTTCATTGTAATCTTATTGTTGTTTTCCAAACAAGGCAGTTTTCTACCCTTTCCACCGTGAGAAAGGAATGTTATTTTGACCTCGTATGACATGCATAGATTTACCCACCGTCATTTCTTAGAAGCTCCCATTTGAATTATTGAAAAGGCTAATATTTAAGAAAATGTTTTTTTAAAGTAATTTTCAAGGAAAATTTGTTTTTAAAAATAGTTTCAAAATTCTTTTATATTTTTTCATGGAAAACTATTTTCAATTTTTTTCAAGTATTAATTATTAGTTTTTAAAGTTATTTAAAAGAAACGATTTTCAAAACGTTTTCAATATTATTTTCTGAGTTTTCAAGAAAAATGACTTATAAAACGTTTTCGAGCTTCTTGATAAGTTTTCAATGTATTTTCAAAGAATCTGTTTTGAAAAAACAATTCATGCTTTTTTAAAAAGTATTCAAGTGTTTTCAAAGAAAAAGTTTTTTAAAATGTTATGACGCTTATTTTAAAAGTTTTCATGGAAAAATTCTTTCAAAATTATTTCATGTATCCTTTATAGGTTTTCAAGGTATTTTCTAAGAAAATGATTTTCAAATGGTTTTTTTATTAAAAAACTATTTTCAAACAAGAAAATATATTTTCCTCAAGAAACGTTTTAGAGGATATTTCAAAATTATTTTCCATCTAAGATGAAATCTATTAATGTTACTCATAAATTATAGGAAATGATCTAAAGGTTCCATTTATATCCTTTCTATGAATGAGTTATGATTAATGTCATGGTATTTATGAAACCCATTTCTTATTAATGGATAATATGTTTATGAAATCTATTTCTCTTTCACAAGTTATATTCTGTTGAAACACAATTCTTTTCACAAGTTAGTTTTATGATGAAATGATTATGAAACCTATCTCTTTCCACAGGTTATAATATGTTTACATGATTATGCTACCCATTTCATTCCATGGGTTATGATATGTGATATGTTTATTTATGATATTGTGAAACATGTATATATGATTTCATTATGTGATGGGTGGGACCTATATCTCCCTCCAATGCATTGGGTAAAGATTTATACCTTTTGAGATAATGATGGGAATCATGTCAACAAGCTTGATCCATTATAGGAATATGGGGAAACTCGATCCCTTATAAACAAAGAAATTCCACTGGGGATGGTGGTTTGTCTCACCCTGTAGGTGTAGTCACCATGATGATGGAAGATGGGAAAATCCAATCCATTATGGGAAGATGGGGAAACAAAATCCATTACAAAGAAAGGAATTCTTCTGGGGATGGTGGCTTGTCCCTACCAGTAGGTTTAGTCACCATGATGTTGGAAGATGGGGAAACCAGATCCATTACGGGAAGATGGGGAAACCCAATCCCTTACAAGGAAAGAACTGTGACTGGGGATGGTGGTGTATCCCTCCTAGTTGGTGAAGTTCCCATGAAGTGACCTAATAAGTTCTAGAAATTCATATTGACTTACAGGGAATGCTATCACATGTTTATGTATTCCGCAATTCCTTGTATTATTCCTATGTTATGCTTTCATGGCCTATTCTCCTTATTTCATTATGATCCATGTCTTATTTCTTTGCTATGATTTCATGGACTATGATCATTATTTAATTATGGTTCTTGTCTCATGATCTTCCAATATCTATTCCATGATCGTTTATTTTTAAGGTTTGATCTCCGATTTTGATGATCACATTCTCATACCCTTATGCTCATTTTTATGCTTACCTATCTCCCTTATTTACCCTTACTGAGCATTTGAGCTCACCCCATTTTTATGTTTTTATTTCTCCAGGTTATAAAGAATGGATTTAGGTAGAAGTACTAAAGGTGTAGATCTTTATGAGAGATGATTAAGATATTTCACCAGGATAGAATATTTTGTTTCAATGTTTCCAAAGACACTAAACTATTATGGTACTATGGATTGTATTTTTGTAATGTACTAAATATTCATCTAAAAATATGTAATATTCATGTATGTTAAGCCTGGGTCACTATAAAAGGGGTAACGAACAGAAGCTAGAGGTACAATACCCCATCCTAACACTTATGGTTCAAATTCAAATATTTAAAGAGCAGTATCACTTTGTTGAAAAAATGCAGAATGAAAACATCACTATGAGAATGGGATGATATGGACACACCCATGGGTGGAACTCAATATAGAACTAACTCAACCTTTATAGGGTCCACTATCACTCCCATGTATGAGAATAAATATCCCAATAAGTGGACCTCATGAATCCAAAACTTACTCTAAAAGAGATCCCTATAATTCTAGCACTCTTAGAGATTGTTCCAAGCCATCATCAATTATATCTCATGCTCCACCACTGATGCTGAGTACACAAGGATTTCACCAAATAAGACTACCTAGAACTGATCCAAGAAGAGTTATGGATATACTTTATAAGTAAAAAAAAACAATAATAAGGTGTTCAACATTTCAAAGGGTATCACCAAGAACTCAAATAAACCATAGTATCTTTAGAACGAATCCCTCAGTATATTCGACTCTCGAACCTGGAGTTCTTGATGACCTATCTTGAGGTAAAACTCCAAGAACAACTTCTCCCCAAACCACTAGTAAAATAATTCATTGATTCACATGGATGTATACTCCACCAAAAATTCACTTACTTCATGTTCCTTCAATCCACACATAGCCTTAAGCTATAATATTCCACCTAGGTTAAAAATAGTAGGTTTCTTAGGAAAACACATTGGGTTTTATGAAGTATACATTTTCAGATCCTCAAACTGCACCTTTATACCTCATAGAACTTTGGAGTCATCTGATATACACAAAAAAATAATATTCCATATTAAGGTAAAGTTTTATATAAGAAACAAACCTCTATTGGGGTAGTAAGCATGAAATATCCCTAGAGGAGGAATACAATTAATCCTACAACACTATAGGGAACTAAAATGTCATTGAATATATTGCTCTAGAGGTCATACTAGTCAACTAAGATAGTAGCTGTATCCTCTGGCACATGAACTACTCCTGCTCTACATAAGACTCCTTAGCAAAGAAGGAAAAATCCTACCCACTAACTAAGGAACACCAAAACTACCTATTAATATCCATTTGGGAATCAATAGTAGGAAACTGGTCCATAATGAGGAAAAAAACATATGGCCTCATCACTGATACCAAAATATTCCATGTGAGGCTCTCTCATCCTAGAGCCAGGTCACATAGATGGTAAAAGTGTTCGATCACCGATACATTATGTATGATACTATGAAAAAAGGGGCAAGATAAAAGGACCCACTAGTATCAATAGGCCTCGAATAGGGGATACATCCATGGAAAAGTGGTTTGCAGTGATTTACCAAAACTAAAACTACAATAAAGAAGACACAGGTCATACCCCATACACACCTGGAGTCTCAGGGTTATAAGAATATTTTTCTTAAAGACATATTTACCTTTATCATCTATTCACCACAACTAGGCCTCACTATGACACCTTCACATCAAAATTTACATAAACACTGTAGTCAAAGGAACTTTTCCGCCACACCTTAACACTATCCAATTTGGGAAGCGCTGACTCCTCACACGATTTTAAATTACATCACAAGAATGTGTCTTGGTGGGGATAATTTCCCTCATCCTTATGTGACTTAATCCATACCCAAAATCACCAACACAAGGCTCTACCATCATCTTTTTACTATAGATAAGTATCACCACTAGAAAAACCATTCATATGTGTCCTAATCGAGTAGGACACTCAAACTATAGACTCAAGCCAATCCTCTTCCAATTGAGAAGGGTGTATAGCCCACTATAAAGCCTAAAAAATATATATGTCTATAACTTGTTAATCACACTTAGTATATGTGATTCACCCACTTATACCACTAAAGTAAACTATTAAACCACAAATAAAACTGGTCATATGCGCTACTATCTGATCAACCAGAATCTGAACATTGGGATAACCAGAATCAATACCTTGATTTAATCCACTAATTCATAGGCATCTAAATCATTGTGAATCCTCATAGGTCCTTATGATTAGAAGTCAATTAGCATAATAATCTTGTGTGTATTGTTTCCCCAACATATTGGATATATTGACTAATTGTAATGTCATTGATCAACCATCTGCCCCACTAGTGGTTGATCTACGTGCTACTGAATAAGTGGTATCATTTCTCTATGCCCTTATGGAGGAAACACCCCATTAACAGGTCCCTAAATAGAGGCCTTATAACTAAACTGGTCATCATCACATCATTTATAATTATAAATGGATATCTTTATAGAGGTATCTTGGGAATAATCAAGACCTAACATGGTCAAAGAGAATATATGGGGATATTTGCAAGAAGGACATTGATTTTGAAATACCTATTATTATATGATGTATGTAACATTTTTTCCATTGCAAATGATTCCTTGACATACTGATTCAACAAATAGGTAGTTATATTCTTGGTGAATGGAAATGTTAGTCTCCACACTAACACTAGGTTCCCTAGTCTGAGATCCAAACTTGGGAAACTCTGACACTATTTCCCTATGTCCCCAAACCAATCCTTACAAAAAGATCAAAACCCTAAATATATACTAGGGTAAAGACCAGTTTTGAAACCACTATATCACAACCTTACCCATTGGGTCCCACATGGCTGGTGATTAGTTGAGTGAGACACCATAATCCTACCTCTAATAGGCTAGGGGATGGCAAAAAGCACTAAGTAGGTATAATTCTAAAATGGGAGGTCTTAGCCTAAAGTACCTTTACACACACACATGACTCCATGAAATAGTTCATAGGTATAATAAAATAAATGAACATATTTTGTGAATATAATGCCTAAAATAACCACTAGGAAATACATATCATAGTAAAAAAATCGTAATATAAATTATATATTGGGGAAATATATTCACCCAATAAGAAATACAGGGGGACCCAAACTGTGACGTCCTGGACCCGAATACTACTCAGAGGTTCCCCGAGCCTGGTGGGCCACATTGTCTCATGCACATCTCCCCAAATGATAGAGCTACTGACTAGTAGTGGGGGCCTAGGGTGTGTCCACAGGGAGACTATTCCCTCAGTACCAGAGTATAACACAATAGATAAATATAATAACTGGTAAATAGAGAAATCATTATAAACAGATGAAAAAAAATAACCAATAGAACAACTGATAAAAATATACAAAAGTTGGGGATGATACATGTCATGCCACTATAAAACTGGAAAACATAGATAAAAATAAGAATACAATATATGATATAAAAATTAGTAAAAATGAATCCAAAAACTATCTAATAATCCCAAGATCCATCTCATTCATCTACTACCAACTCCATCATAAATCAGTCAAGAAATCATGTGTATGAAGTAGTACGCTTCCCTTTGTTAACACCCACATACATTAAATCTACCTAAGTACCAACAGTGGCCCAAATAGTGTGTGATATAATTCTCATTTGTCCACAACCAATGGTGTTTATAACATCATGTTCACATAATATAAACAAAAATACTTTGAAAGAATTCATATATAAAAGTAAATTAATACAATAACATAAATACCCAATTAATTGATTCATCCCTTAGTTTGTGTTAGAATATGTAACCAATTGATTAATTAGTTTATTCCAGTTTATATAAACAATTAACATGAGGTATTACCAGCACTAACATCCTAACATGATAATGATAGTGATGGATCCAAGACATATAAAGGAATCCTAAAGAGTTATTAACAATAAAGTGTTTTCAAGGTTGTAACCAAGGAAAGCATGATCACAGGGGTCAATCGAAATCAAGCTATAACTGTATCCTAGATATAGGGTTAAGAGTGTAATCCAAGGAGCGTCATCCAAGGAATTCCACAATAATGAATGAAACCGTGTCCAATGAAACAATCCAAGGTAAAATGGGATAAGTAATGGCCAAACCCAAGGATGTATCCCATGCATCTCATGTCTTTAGAATCCATTTTGGATAAAGGAGTATATCCAAGGAATACTATAATGAATAAGAATGGATCCTATGGTGTGATACTAGGCATCCAATGATAGAAAAGGATCGGGTTCTGAGGCAGGTCTTAACCAAGGAAACTGAAATCCTTGAATTAGAATGGAATCCATGAGTGCTCAAGGAATTCCATATGGAATCCAAAATCTAACTTGAGTATTTCCACTACTATAATGATGTAAATGTCCATATACAGTTAGGAACCTTTCAATTGTTTCACTTAGTTAATTAATCCATGCAATGGTCCTACCAGTTAATAAAATGAAGGTTAAATCCATTGCCTTTCATTTGTGTGACATTTATAAAGGGTCAGAAACCATTTAAGTGATTTCATATTTTATTACACGGTAATATCCTTTACATTTAATAACATGATAGGGTAGGGATAAGAATGATCAACCACATGAAATTCATTCAATATAAACTAGAACAAGTGATATCAATTCTATACATTATAATTTCCTTTTAAACACTGATTTATCAAGTTAAAGAACTTACCTCAGGCGGGTAAATTGATTAACATGCATGGTACTTTCCATTAATCGATTCAACAATTTAATTAAAAACTTACCTTTAACAAGGTCAAGTCACAGCTCACCCAAACGTTGGCACTAATAAGATCAAAAAGCTTCTAAAATAATAACCATGGAAACAACCTACTTAGGGTGGTCACCATTATAAACAAAACCACTAATGATGAGTAACATATATTCCATGGGTCTTGGAAAAAAGTTCTAACAACTACATGAAAGGTATATAAATTAAACATATGATGCCTGATGAAATTAACACATCGACATGAAAATTTATAAAACAAAAAATCTTGAGGGATGAGTTATAGACCACCTACCTCATAGTCATATGAATCTCTTAATCTGATATCAACCTATACTTTGTCTCGAATTGGAAGAGATTTGAAGAATAGATCAACACCCTGAAAATAGGGCATATGCGCCTACATCTAAATAGAATCTTCGAGATGAAGAATAACTAAGAATGGATAAAAATGAATCAAGTACTTACCAATGCAGATCCTATGAGTTGAACGACGATCAAATTGAACTCCAGATGGATTCTCGAGATCAACACCTATTTGAGGCCTTTATAGATCTCAAAATGGATAAAAAATGAGGTTATATCCTCTGAAAAAATGTGAAAGGAGGGTTTATTTAAAACATAAATTAAGGTAAAAATAATAAAATCATGCAAAAATAGGCATCCCATGGTTTGGACGCATGGTTTTCCAAAAAATGAACCAACCATCCATGATCTTCTATAAGGAGGGGGAACCTGTACTGTTAGGCCACATGATTACGGAAACTATGTGCTGACAATGTAAACACCTCTGTAATTTGTCTGTAGTTTTTTTCATGGACATTTGTCCCCTAACACATGATTAGGGAAAACCATGTTACCTACACCAACCCAATTTCCAGCCTTGCATGGTTAAAGCTAACCAAGTCATCTTCCCCGCACAGTTTCTTCCAACCATGAAACATGCCAATTAATCCCAAAAACTGGGTTTTTGTCTCTGAAAAAGCCCCAGACACCCCCTATACCTTTGTGAACTCATTATGAATTCATATTAGGTCCATAAAAGAGAATTTGATCAATATTTAAAGGATATATACATGATTGAAAAATCAGGTTCTTACAGTCTTCCCCTTTTAAAGGAACTCATCCCTAAATTCACTTTCCTAGGGTAGTGAAACATTATCTGAGAAAAACTCTGGCCATTGGGCACATACGTCGACCTCCTTCTCCCAAATATCATTCTGTACATAGCCATGCTTCCATAACACTATTACTAGAGGGGCATACCATTCTTGGATAGCCTTTGTACTCCAGTTAATGATGTGTATAGGATAGTCCTAAAATTAAGCATAAGTATCTATGTAAACTTCATTAGGATCATAAGGATGAAAGGGGCCAACATGATAAAATGATGCTGTAAAACATAGAAGATGTCGTGCATGGAACAATACCTTCGAGGTAATGAAAACAGATAAGATACCACCCTAACTCCATCAAGAATATCAAAAAACCCTATATAATGAGGAGACAACTTCACTTTCCTCCATATCCGCCTATACTCTATCCTGGGTGATACCCATAGAAAACATGATCCCCAAACTCTAACTCTTGAGATCATTTTCAGCAATCAACATACCATTCATTTCTAAACTATGAAGTATTCATATGATTTTAGATCATCTGAACTTGATTTGAAGTCTCTTTAAAGAGATTATGACATAATAGGGATGACTTTCCTACCTCTAGCCAGTATATGGGTGTATAGAAAAACCAACCATACACGACCTCAAAAGGATCCAGCTGAATCGTTTCCTGAAATCTATAATTATAGTATAAATCAATGAGAGGGATATTTTTCTACCAAGAACCACTAAATTCAAGGATGCATTCTTGGAGCATGTTCTCTAGAACCTTTATCATACTTTCCATCTTCCCATTAGTCTGAGGGTGGAAGGCCGTGTTTAGAAGCACATGTGTACCCGTATCCTTCTACAACCCCTTTTAGAATCATGATGTGAAATGAGAATCCCAATATAAAATGATAGTAATAGGTACCCCATGTAGTCATATTATCTCAAGAAAATATAGTCTTTCAATATCACCAAATGATAAAGCTTACTAGATAGGAAGAAAGTGGGTTACTTTCGCCTGTCTGTCAATGAAAACCAATACAACTTCTCTACCTCTAGGTGGCCTCGGTAAACCGTCTACAAAGTAAATGAAAACATATTCTCATTTCTATTTTAGGAATTGAAGTGGCTGTAACATTCTTGAAGGTCTGTGGTGTTCCACCTTTTCCTATTGATAGGTGGAACACCTAATGATTAATATTTCTATCTGACATTTCATCCCAGGCCACCAATACTGGTGTCACATATGTCAATACATCTTGAAGATTCCTGGATGAAATGCCAACTAAGAAGTCTGGGACCCTCGAATAAATTTTTCTCTCATATCTATTGGAACCCAGGAATTCCCATGAATATGCAGAACATCATCTCTATCCACAGACCAATATAGAGGTGGTTCATCTTCTAAAATACTCTCATAGAGAACCAAGACTTTAGGATCTAAAAATTTCCCACTCTTCACAAATAAAAGGAGGGAATAAGTAACGGTCAAGGATGATAAATAGAAATCCTGGTGACTATAATGAAATTCTAGATTCATCTTAGAGAATAGGTCCATCAATTTTCATTCATCACTGGATTCTTGTTCGACTGGTGCTTACGTTTTCTGACTCAGCACATAAGATATCTGCATTTCCTTTTACAGGCATATAAGCAATCTCAAAATCAAAGGAATAAATATATTTGACCCATATCAACTATCTGAGGTTTAATCCACACTGTGTAATGATATATTTGAGGCTCTTGTGGTCCATGTACACTACAAATCTATCACACAACCAATTATGTCTCTAGAAACGCAAGTCATGGAAAATAGTTGTTAGCTCAAGGTCACACATTAGGAAATTTTGCTCAGGAGTCATAAACTACTAAGATCCATCCATAATGACTCTTTCATACTACATCATCACTACCCCTAGTCCTATTCTTGATGCATCACAGAACATGGTATAGCCTCTTCTAGGATCATGCTAAATCAGAATAGGTGCCGAGACAAGACTCCCTTTAGGCTTTTTAAAAGATTTCTCAATTTCTTCTAACCAAAAAAACTAAAAACATGCCCTTTTATGATGATTAAGTGATGTATAAATTCATGATAAGTTCTTTATGAAAGAATTGTAATATCCATCCATACTTAAGAAACTACGTATATCAAACACATTCTTAGGTTGCTCCTATGAAACCACAACTCTCACCTTCTTTAGGTCAACATATACTTCTGATTCTAAAATAATATGACCCAACAAGTGAAATTTTTTGATCCATAAGTGGCAATTATAAATCTTGGAAAAAATCTAAATCTCTCTCAGTGTACTAATAATTGTCTCAAGGTTCTTAGAATGGTCACTACGAGTGTGAGAATACACTAAGATGTATTTCACAAATACAATTAAAAAAGAATCTAGACAGGGGTGGAAAAAATGATTCATCAGAGCCATGAAAATGGTGGGATAGTTCATAAGACTGAACGGAATAATGAGATACTCATATAGACCATACCTGCTCTGGAAAGTTGTTTGAGGTATGTATGATGGCCTGAATCGCACCTAATGATAGCCCGATCCTAGGTCGATCATAGAAAACACCCTAGATCCTAGGTTCTAGTCAGGTAGATCATATATTTTAGCTAGTATATACTAGTTCCTAATCATAATATGGTTCAACCATCTATAATCAACTCATAGATAAAGTTTCACATCTGCCTTCTTGGAGAAAATCAAGGGCGAACCCAAAGAGGAAGTATAGGGCCATATAAAACCATTATCCTCTAAATAATCTAACTAATGATTGTGCACATAGATATTAGTAAGTTTCATACTTTAGAAAGAAATTTACCCCAATGTTTCCCCTAGAATGAGTTCAATTGTAGAATCTACATCTCTCTCAGGAGGTAATCCAGAAATATCATTGGGAAAGATGTCCCTAAAAATATCTACTATAGGAGAAAATTCAAGATGTTGTAAACCCCGATCCTCCATGAAGAGATTGGAAATATAGGAAATCACTCCACCTATCCCATTATTCTGTGGTTCAGATCTACTGGGATAGACATCCCACTCAACATTTTGTAGATAACTACTTCCTAGTGGTGATGTAAATGACACCCTAAAGTGATATTAATCTAAAAAGGAAGATATAGAACCAACCATTCCATCTTGATAATGACAATGAATCCTGTCATCTTGTGAACAAATAGGTACCACAAGAAAGGGTAACTACCTACCTCAAGGGAATGATCCCTTCATTAGTGTATTACATTTGACCATACACCCAATGATGTATCCATGGTTATTACACCAGAGAAATACTATATTTACAACCCTAGATATTCCATGATAGATAAGGAGATGAAAGAGTGTGAATAAACTATAAAAAATAAAGCAGATACTATAGTGGATGCTACTAGAATAGTGCCTCATAGTGTAGATTGTCCTGTATCATGATCCTCAGGTATCAGTTGTAGTGCATGTAACTGACCTGATCTACAACCCTATGTAACAACTGTACTTCCACAATCATAACCGCTCTTCTAGCATTATTGGTGATCAGGATTTTGACTACCTTGACCATGACCTCCTCATCGGTTAGTTTGGCTGGCGATACTCCAACTCCCTGCCTGACATGACATAAAAGAACATTCTCCTAAAGGTGTACCTAGTGAAAAACCTCTTCCACTAAAACTGATGTAATGGTTTGACATAATATCTGAAGATTCCTCATATGGTCAAAAGACTGACACTCCCAAGGGTCTCCATCACACTGAGTCTTATTCTTCCCTTATCATCCACACTAATGAAACACCATAGAGATACTAGTATGGGTACTCTGACTACCACTACCTTGATGATAAACCTTGATAGAATGCTTCCTGCCTCTAGAAGAACTATTGGTCTTCCACAACACTGACCCTCTCTACTTGATAATTTCAGTATTGCTTGGGTTTTTTATAGTGTTAAGATCTTGAGTTACTATTTTAGGAAAATTAGGTAGGTTAAAAACATTCACCCGAGTTTGTATGGAATACTAAATCCCATCCTTGAAGAAACTTGAACACGAAAGATCTTCAATGACTAGAAGCTATGAAAATCACTACAACTCAGTGAAACAAGAAGAATATTCCATGACTGGAAAAGAACTCTGCACAAGATTCATGAACTCTCTAAATTGATCATCTCTTAGTGTTGAAGGGAAAAATGTATTCATAGAAAGTAGTATGGAAGTCATCCCACACCGTGCCTTATTATCGACCATCCTAGGAAATATCATCCCGCTAGTGTTTGGATGAATCTATTAATATGTAAGTAGAAATATCGAACCTCTTCTCTAGAGGAATCTTCAGCTGATCAAAGATTGGTAGGATGGTATATATCCCAGATTCAGTGGCCTATGGACCTCCATCCCCTGAAAAGGTAGGAGTATGCTGAAGCTAGAACTCATGATTCAGATTATCAATCATATGTGAAGGTCATAGAGAACCTTGTATAGAATGAACCATACATTGTAAAATATCACGAAGCTATGAGTTAGTTCCCATATTATTTATAACAGGTCGTACCTCAAGTGGAATTCATGGTGGTAAGACTTGCGGCTCAGGGTCCACCATGTCTGGAGCATGGTCGATGCCACCCTCCTGGTGTGCATCATGAGGACGTCCTATTGGCATTGGTCTACAAATGACAAGAACACACCTCAGAAAAAGGTTTAATAATGTAGATAAAAATAGTAATAGAAGATAAATAAGGTAAAAGTCTCACTACCCATGTTATACTATGAAAACTACCCGCTTAGAATTCCATGTATCGGTAAGTGCTCAATTTTAAATTATGGGGGTTCCGGTAGATGAAGGTTCAATAATACCTTGCCCCATAATTTACTGAAAACCATTTCAATTTATAAGTCAATTTTGACTTTTAAAGGTTTGTTTTTCCCATTTTCATATATCAAGGTTCCTTTATAATGGATAGTAATTTCTTGTGAATCAGGGCCCATACACCTTATCACTAAAATCGAAACCATTTTAAATTTTTAATCTAATGGCTCGACTTGGAAAATTATCCATTCCAACCCATGGGGTCCCATAACACCTCATGAATTGAAACTAGAAATCACTCAATCACAGCCAGGGTACATTGAAAGAATATATAAAAACAAGGCTCATTCAATAATCATAGGAAAATTAAGCAATGAAAGTAGTGAAATACACCTATATGGCATGTCAATATGCATGGAATGTGAATTATAGGGTCCTAAGAAGATGCGTGAAATAATTATAATTTCCATCCTAGTAGTGAGGGATTAGGGTGTGCTTATGGGGAGATTATTACCTCATTAACAGATTGTAGCACAATGGATAAATAAAAAAATATGTAAATAGTGGAATCAGTACAAATAGATGGTGCAATAGAAGTGGACATGAATGATATCCAACTGAAAAAATACTAAAAATATCCAAAATATTATGATGATACATTCCATGTCACCATAAAACTAGAAAACATGGATATAAGGAAATAGAAAATACATTCTATTAAAAATTAGAAAAAAGGAATCCAAAAACTATCCCAGCATCCCAAGCTCTTGCTCGGTCATCTTTTACTAGCTCCATCCTAAAGTAGTCAAGAAATCAAGTGTCTGAAGTGGAATTTTTTTTTTCAACACATGAATATATGTAATATTTCTGGGTACCAATTACGACCTGAATATTGTGTGAGATAAATCTCAGTAGGCCCCTAACAATGGTGCCTATACCATCATGTGCGTGTAATATAAACTAAAATAGAGCAAAATCATGAATATATAAAAGTAAACCAGAACTCTAACATAAATACCCAAGTACCTGTTTCTTCCCTCAAATGGGGTCTGAGCATGATACTTGTTAATTAATTGATTAATTCTATTTTATATAAATAAGTCATGTGAGGTATTAATAGCACTGAAATCCTAACATAATAATGATAGTGAGGGATCCAATACATAGCAAGGCATCCAGATGTGTCATTAATAATAAAGTGGTTCCAAGGTAATAACCAAGGAATCCATGAAATTAAAGGTCGATCCAACTCAAGTGATAACTGTATCCTAGCTTTAGGGTTAAGAGTGTAATCTAAAGAGTGTCATCTAAGGCATTCCACACTATTGAATCTGTCTGAGTCTAAGGAAAATATCCAAGGTAAAATGGGATATGAAATGGAAAGAACAAAGGATGTAACCAAGGTCTCTCATGTCTATAGAATCAGTATTGGATCCAAGGAGTGTATCCAAGGAATCCTATAATGAATAATAATGGATCCTATAGTGCCATACTAAACACCCACGGATAGATGAGGATCAGGTTCCAAGGTTGGTCTCAACCAAGGCAGCCACCATCCTTGAATTAGAATGGAGTTCACAAGTTCTCAATGCATTAACTTGGGAATTAATAAGATAACCTAAGTATAGACACTCCTATAATGATTTCAAGGTCCACATAGAATTATCCACCTTAAAATTGTTTCATTTAATTAATTAATACATGTAATGGCCATACCATTTAATAAAATGAAGGCTCAAGCCATTTACTTTTATTAGTGTGGAGAAACTAAAGGGCATGAAACCATTTAAGTCATTGCATATTTAATTACTTGTTTCTATCCATTACCTTTTATAATAAGAAATGTATAGGATAAGGATGATAAAACACATGTAATTCATTGAATATAAACAAGGCCAAGTGATATTAATACTATACTTTCTGATTTCCTTTTAAACATTGATTCATCAAGTTGAAGCACTTACCTAAGGAAGTTCGAGTGATTAGAATACATGGTAGTTTTCATTTATAGATTCAATTATTTAATTAAACACTTAACTTTAATAATGTCAAGTCACATCTCACCCGAATTGGGGCTGTAATAGGCTCAAAAAGCTACTAAAATCATAACAATGAAAACACCCTTCTTGGGGTGGGAGACATTATGGGTGTAACCACCAATGATGAATAACATATATGGAAATGTCTTTATAATATGGTTATAATGACTACAAATAAGGAATATAAATTAAACATACAACACTCGATGGAATTAGTGTTCCCACATGACAATTTATAAATCAATGAATCTTGAGGGATGAGTTATCAACCACATACCTCATAGCCGTACAGATCTCCTCATCCAATATCAGCCTCTAGTATGTCCCAGATCAGAAGAGATATGAAGAACATATCAAATACCTAAAAATAGGGCATATGATTCTTCATATAAATTGCATCATTGAGAGTAATAAAAATAATGAATGGATAAATAGGAATCGATTACTTACTGGTGTAGATCTAATGAGACGAACAACGATCAAATTGGACTCTGTACGGACATTCGATATCAAATCCTAGTTTATGCCTTCAAAGAGATCAAAAGGTTGAAAAAATGGGATCACATGGTTTGGCCGTACGATTTTCCAATCCATGCACCAACCATGAATGAGTTGTTGTAGGAACGGGAACCTGCACAATAATAATGCATGGTTAGGGAAACCATTAAAAAACCATGAAAAACACCTCTAAATTTTTTTGGACATTTTTTGCATAGGCATACAGACCTTAGTGCATAGTTAGGGAAAACCATGTGCACTACTCCAGTAATCTATATAGCCTTTTTCAATTAAAACTAATTGTGTATTCTATCCCACAAAGTTTCTTCTAACCATAATACATGTCAATTCCTCCCAAATATCATGTTCTAGGCTCTAAAAATTCCTTATACATCCCCAAGACCTTCTTAAATTCATTAATAATTCATATTAGGTCTATAAAAGAGAATTTGACCAAAATTTAAAGGATTCATACCTGAGTGAAAAATAAGGTTCTTACAAAAAAAAACAAAAAATGAAAAGAGTGGAGAAGGAGAGATCTCGTCTTTAGATTCTAAAGTCCAAAAAATTAACATGATTAGGGCCACCATGTACTTATATGCTCCACTAGACTAATTCCACCATATAAAATGAAAATAATTTTGTCAATTGCATAAGACAAAACACATGTGGGAAAATCCCTTGTAGGGGTGGGTATAAACATACCCAATAGGACACCCTGAGATCAGAAAACATAAATAATATAGGGATAATAGTTAGCTCATTACAATGAAGTCATTCCAATCAAAATATTATACAATGACCATAATAATAAAAACATAGATATGCTAAAAAATAATCCCACTCAAATAGAGAAAGGGGATCTCCATCTCCATAACTAGCTAATAATAATGAGTCTTTATGTATCTCCAAAATTCCATAGTTGATTCCCAACATCATAAGATACCTCACCAAAATCGATGTGGAGGGGAATGTACCTCACCACTATGCTTTATAGTGGAGGGAGACATAACTCTAGTGGAATATCTTATCCTCTTTGAAGCTCAAAGATGGGGGATTACCAATCCACATATATAATACCTTCACACTTCTTTAGTATAGGGGTGTACCAACTCTACCTATTTAAATAGAATAGGGGAACCTCACCTAGAGCGAAAAGGGAGTACCAACCCTAACATCTCTATGATCACACCCGATCACCACCATCATTCAAGCATTATTTATTAAAGTGTCATGATCATACCACCTTACATCATACATTTGATTCACAAAGTAAGGCTTCCATTACAATCAATGTGGAAAAAATATTAGGATAGGCTACTCACGGGATTAAATCTGAGTTTGGAAAAAAATCCTAATGAACTCACAAGAATCATCTTTGGCTCAATGTGCTAAAAATTAAATCCACTGTTATGATGCCAGAAATGGGCATAAATGGGTAAAAAAATTATTCCATTATGATACTTGTGAAAAAACACTTAGGATATGATTTTTTCTTTAAAAAAATGGACACTTGGTGAAAAAATACATTTCATTGTATCACACACAAAGAGATATTCATGATCCCTAGACACAAATTCGAATTAAAATGCAACATTGGTCTTGAACAATCCGTATCAAAGTTAGGGTTATAATTCCACATAAGGCTCATCAATTTGATGTCATATAAATCACTTACATAGAAAAAAGGTTTAATAATAATAATAATGAAAATAATAATAATAATAATAATATTATTATTATTATTTTAATACATAATAATAAAATGGGAAAGGAATTCCCCAATTCCTACACACAGGATGTCCCCATGGGGAACCAAATCCACCTCTCTACATTAATAATAAAATTTTATATATTATTATTATAAAATATATATAAGTGAAAAACGGGTGGGGAACTCCCACAACTTCTCATGCTTCCTTGAACATACATGGGTCTTGCACAATTATCCCATACAAGTTGGAATTCCACTACCTCCATATTCCAAATTTTACTATCATAAAAAATAGTATTTATTTAATTGTTATCCAAATATCCTCTTCCCTAAAACATAACTCCCCTCATGCGGTTCTGAGAGAAACACTTCCACCACATTAACCATGTGTGGAAACATTTACCAAGATCTAAGTTTGGCCACTACTTGTGGAATCAAAGAACCCTACCACAATCCAATAGTTATGTGACAAAGAGCCCGAGTAGTCACTAGATCCTATCAGTATAGTTCATAGTTCCACTGTTACCTGATCTAACATCATGATCCCATTAAGATATCCATGCCTCTATTATGTCTATAAAACCCAAAAAAAACTCATGAATGTGATCTATTGTTCAAAATAATTAATTCACAATGATCAGTCCTTCATTGTATCATAAAATCACTGGCCAACCAATTATGGATGACGAATGCCAATAATGGAGGGAGAAAGGAAAATAACAAAAAGTGAGCCTCAATCAATGTCCATATAAATTTTTCCATCTTGTATGGAATCTAATGAATGTGGGTTATCAAATAAAAAATAATCAAATAGGATAAATAAATCTCAACATTCTAGTTATAGGAAGAGAAAATCAATCATTGTCAGACCAACTACGAGCAATTCACAAATTGATTTATGTGGAATTAATTCACATTCATCTCAAATTAAAAATTTGGATAACTAAAATAAAACATCATACCTTGATTATGGATTTATCATTAGTGAATAATTCATTTACTATAAAATTAGAATAAGATCTTGTTGCGTATGCCTTCTGCCTCATGATCCCTGATCGTTCATCATCGATCCAAGCCTCTGATTTCAAACTGTTCTCTACTAATATCTCTCTCTAATATCTCAGGGTTATATGGATAACATTATGTTTTTTTGATGAAAATGTATTTATAGAGATAGGGGTAGGTTTTTTACATTTAAAATAAATAAATAAATAAAAAATTTATTTTAATAAACAAACCACCAAAGACAGCCTTCAATGAAACGTCCAATACCGATGAACTTTATGTCATACCTGGGGTAAAACTCATGTTTCAGAATCAACTATGGTCTCAAATTTAAAATACGAGTCACTATTAAAAAGGAAAACCATTTATTCCAAAAATATACATGCACATGATTTAATATATTTATTATTTTAAATATAACAATATCAAGACTATCCAGGTCCCAGAATATCATATTAATTCAATGCCTGGATCCAAAAATATTCCCCAAAATTTTCAGAATTTTTATAGGGAAAAATTAGACTTATTTTAACCCTCATGTAGTAATTTCAAATGTTCTATTTTTCATTGGATATTTCTATCAGTGAGTGTGTGTAATGATCCTTATAATTTAATTCAATTATTAATGCATACCATGAGTTGCATTGTTAGAGGTTTTACTATAATCCTTGTTGACATATGTTCACTATGAGTTTGGATACATTCAATGTGTCATGAGTGATATGTTATTAATAAATAAGTCATGGAAATATTTTTTTCATTACATAATTATGAAAGTGCATATCTCGACCACTTGATTAGAATGAAATCAGAAAAAAAACTGCTATAACCACTTTGTATTGATGGATGTATCTAAAATAGCCAAAGAAATACATATTAAGCATATAGGTTAATGATGAAAGTATGAAACTTACTTGATGAGATATTGAGGAAAATAGATTATATTATCTAGTGACCATTCATAAGTTGTTGTAATCCTTGTAATATTAACCTCTTCTTCTTGGTCACCTTTAAGTAATTCTAGACATTGATATTGTTCTTTAAGAGAATCTGCCTAATTCCACTAAGGAAGAAGCCTAGAGTGTCACATATTTAGCATTTTTATTGATATTTTCTAAATTATATCTGACTTTTATTATTGGAATGAGTATTATTCTTCAATCCATAGAATAATATTTATTAGGAATTTACTGATCGTAAATATCCAGTAAATATATTTACATGTGAGTTAAAATACATATTTATTTAAAATATAATGAATATTATAAAAATTTATTTATTTATTGAATGAATAATATTTATTATTCCAGGTTTGGAAAATATATAGTAGGAAATGCAGACTGGGTTATTAGGTTTGGAAGGAATGATATATTAAATATCATCTAAAAAAATAATTATTTATTTATTTCATGATATGGTATTTATTTCATCCATGAGTTCAGTATATGTCATGAAAATAGTAATAATAATATTTTTTTTAGAAATGGGTTCTCCAAGGATTATTAGAATAATTAAGGGCCTATATGAGATTATTTATTCTCTAACCTAGCTTTATAAATTCTAGATTATATCATTCAATAAAGATTGACATAAATGTACACTATTCACCCTCAATAGATTCTCTCTATCCTAGTGAGAAAAATATCTAGAAGGATTTCAAGAACGGAGAGTAATCTGCACCCTCCTCATTCTCATAGGATCGAGAGATCAATAATCAATCCTTATATATTCAAAGTATTGTGTTCCAATCAAAGGAATAAATGAATGGAAATCAGTACCACTACACTAGAACCAAAAATACCATCAGTGTCACTTTGAGATAATAGGAGAACATATGGATAACCACTAGAGGGATTATATCCTGGGATCCTCATAGTGCAATGACTGTGCAATCAAAATATGATCAGATTATTAAGCACTTATATAAATAAATAATTACTATGATCAAGGTAATTATTAATTTAAATTAATTATAAATTTAACATGAAAATATCCTTTAATCTCTATTTAGAGATCCTTTATCAATTTTCATTGGATTTAATTTTTTGGTCACGATGTTTATTATCATGTACATTGTATATTTTTCATTGAAATTAATAAAATCCCAGTTATCTATAGGCTCAATAAGAGATTATACTATGTATAAAACCATCAATTGGTATCAATGTCACCATTTTAAAAATTTTAAATTATTTATTAACTCTGATAATTATACAAATTTATTTCTATTTTTTCATTTTGAGAAAATCATTATTTAAATCTAAACTTCAAGATCTCTTCTTATTATTCTTTTTATTTTTCTTCTTATTCTATCTCATATAACCAAAAAATATTAAATTAATAAGAAGAACATATAGAGAACACATATGACAGTGTTGAGGATTCTGACCGGATATCATAGAATTACACGGCATATAGCCTAATTGTACACATTGTGTGCCCATGTTCAATGTAATAGGGAGAACCTAAAATTTAATTTCTATAATCAGGAATTGAATCATATGTGGTGTCATTATTACACTACATGTTGACTTGGATATGGATGCACATGTGATTTTGTACTAATATTCATGTAACTCGATTATACATAATGTATTCTATGAATTTTCATGGTGGGAAAAAAAGAGTCAAAGTATCATCATGTATTAATACATGATTCATGTGATTGAAAGCCATGAAAATTAGAGTATACATGGTATGTAACTGGCGGTACTTGTTGTGTACCTAAAAAATTTCCATGTATGACATATACACCCAATCCCTTGGTATTTATCATGGATAGATAGTGAAACAACATACCTAATGTGTAACTTCCTTGTAAACATTGTGTATCATACATGTTTACATGAAAAAAAATTAAAATTAATTAATTACTCCATTAAATCTAATCAACACACGTGTATGTGTCATTTATTAATAGTGCACATAGTGTGAAATGTTATATATATATATATATATATATTACATTCTTAATTAATTTGTAAATAATTTTATAACTACATTTCATGTATGGTCATTACATGCAATGTATTTCATGTACATTAATAGTGTTACATGTCACATTATTTACATTTGTTAGTGCTGAATTTATTGATAGAAAAGGATATGCAATTATGTGACATGTTATTTATGAAAAATTATGTGTGATTACATATAAAAAAATGATAATCATACTGGGTAGTTTATATAGGCATGTAATGTGTTTCTTCCATGTACACACCATATGAACAATTTATTTTAAATAAAATAAAATAATTTAATTTTTATAAAATTATAGTGTATAGGGAGTAAAGAAAATTTTACATGGATACTAAGATAAATTAATTTGTTAACTAATAAAGAAAATTAATTAATTAGAGAACATTTTATCTTAATAAAAAATGATTTAAATGAATAATATCTTATTTATTAAATTCATATTCATTTCATGCATAGAATATCATGATCTTGGTAAATAATATATAGATTGAATTTCATTTCATTTATTTATTACAGGTTTTTTTTGAAATTATTATAATTAAATTAAAATGATATCTTCCATTTCTTCCACTTATCTTATTATGTAAGGACCTCTATGTTTTCAGTTTCTTTCATGTAAACCACCTACGTGTGAGAAAATCATATGAATGGATGGAGCACCTAGGTGATTAGAGGTAATATAAGATAGGGCTAAGGTGAAATCATCCCAAGTGATACACAAGACATAAGTGGAATGTTGTAACTCATTCTAAGATGAATTTATGAAGTTTGTACCCTTTGGTTAATGGTTTTTTTATTATCACATCAATAAAAAAACTGGTTGATAAAGATTAAGATCAATCCACATATTCATTATGCATTATGCATGATTATTTATTTTTTTATTATTTTATGGATAAATTTTCTTGATCACATAAATAAATAAATTAAATAAAAAACATGCTCATATGGAATAAATAATAAAAGGATTGTGGATAAATATTTTATCAACAAATAGTTAATTACTTAACTAAAATCCAATTAAAATTAACAATAAATTCAGAAGGATAAAATAAAAAAAATACACATAATAAAAAAATTCATCAAACAAATATTTTGTCTAAATGAGGTTTCTATTACTTGATTAAGAATGAAACTATAGAAATAAGTGTTTGTATCACCAAATTATGGAAACTTACATTTATTGGGGAGTTGTTATTATGGTTTTGGGTTGACTAAACCAAAATGGTATTGGTTGTAATATCCAATGTTTGGACAATAAATTATGGAGACATGTTTTGAGGAATTTTAATTTATGATTTTGGATTGAGGAGTCCACTCAATGAATTATAAAATTATAAGACCACTATTGGAAAGACCTCTTATCTAAATTCAATTGAATAAATTTACAATCCAGTTTTTAGGTTATGTGAAGGAAAATATGGATAATTTCTTCTTGAATGTCCATATGGAAAGATATTTAGAGTCTAATGGAAAGGGACTTAGAAATTGATAAAATAATGGGATACTAAAAATAATATAATGGAATTATTTCAACTCATATAATTTTGGTAATATTTTAAAGTACTAATTTTCTACTTTTATATTGTTATATAAAAATTTCAAGTTGATGAACCACATTAATAGTAATATCATTCCTTGAGTTAAGGAATTTTATTTATGGGAAAAAACTTTCCAAAGTATGTGAGTGACGATGAGATCCTTGTATATGAGAAACCCTGGTCGACTCACTATATGTCTAAAGTTTGATGTTATAGTCCATGTTTAGTTAACATCAAAATTCATATGAGGCTATGTTCCTATACACTATACTCATTTATCTTTATTATCTTTATCAAGAGCGGGTAAGAGAAGAGTTGTATGATAATTACAAGTGAATATTTTGGAGAAAACTTATAAAAAGTGTGCATGATGGTACTAAAATTGTTAAAATTATTGGATACAATTAACCAATTGAGATTTTTTGGCTAAATATACCTGAATAATTCTATAAAGATATCATAATTTCATAACACCCTTAGAGATTCTTTAGTTTTGTTTTCAATTTTAATGAGAAAAACATTGAGATGTATCTCCCATATAACATCACTTTGATTATCCAAGTTGATAAGGACATGAAGTTTGTATTTCCTTTCATTATTATATGGAATAATAGGATGGTAAAAGAAAAAGACCCAATATTAACACTAAGTTTAAGGATTCTTCAAAATATTTTTTGAGAGTATTAACATCAAGGGAAAGAAAAGGAACATGATAAAATTTTCTTTTCATTTGTTAATAGATGTCATTTAAATATAAAATGCAATAAAATAAAGTAAAATATTATACTTAAAAATATATTAATCATTGCAATTATTGTGTCTTATTTCTTGGGTATTAAAATACATTTTGTTTGACATATGTGTATTAAAACATAGTAATAATGTAAGTATAGAATTATCACTAGAATAAACATGATTCTCTAAAAGGATATATAAGGGTGATACATAGATTAGTATGGACAAATACAAGAATTCATGATTTCCTAAGGGATTCAAGTTGAATTATTTTTTGTATTATTACCAAAACATTTATATCAGTGACCATTTGGAAAAAATGAGACATTATTTAATTATGTAATATATTTTGTTATGGTATTTCCATACTCAATTAATATTTTCACAATTCATGAATAATAGATATTTTTAATTGATAGTAAATAATGAATATAAATACATGACCTTGAATACCTCATTTGTTCTAAACAAATCTTTGTAATTTAAATTTGATAGTAATTAAAATGTTTATATCCAAAATGGTATTCTACTCACTTTTTATCTAAGAAACTAGGTATATTGATGAATTCATTATCAATTTTCAAAAAAATTAAGCTTTATAAATAAAGTTTTTTTACAAATATTATATAACCAGTTCAGAAAAAATATATGAACTATTATAAAGGTGTAACTAAGAGGTAATTTAATTCACGATATTCCATTAAGATATTTTAGAAATTCTTAGTGAATAAAAGAATTCCCTTGGTAACTAATATAGGATATTGTAGGATATATTATCGTAGTTTATAACCAAGTATACATCGATCATTAATATGTATCGTAAACTTAATCCCAAACTCACACTACCTTATATATCATTTTTATCATAATTAAAGGGGATCAATGAAACATCTTATATGTGTTGAAAATATTCCAAAATTTCATTAAAAAAATATTCAAAATGAGAAACACGATCACTAATCATGTTCGAAAAACATTGACCAATGTGTATCATATTAAACTCAATATTACCATTCATTAAAATCAGACTCTAGCTACACATGAACATCAAAGATAAGTAAGTTAATATATTTTAATTATATTTTATCCAAAAAGGTTATTTATTTATTAGTAAAAACTGACTATCTTTATACAATAGAGAATCACATGTCTTTTGATATAGTTGGGGTAGGCTAGATTTTAATAAAGTTTATTCTCCAGCTCCACAATAGTTTTCATAGGAAAATAGTCTCCACTAATTTTAGTGGGGTAATGGGTTCCGAATACAAATACTGTATGGGGAGATAAAAACCAATAAGTGATTTATATATTCACCATGGTGGGTGAAATATACATACATTATTCTTAAGAGTAATGAGTATGGAAAAAATATTAAAAAAAACCTTTCTAAAATTGACAAGTATTTATGAATTCAGTAATATATTCCATGTACCATAATTCTTGGGCTCTATATTTTAGATGGTTTCATACTTGATACTGCTGGTGAGTATTCAAGAGAAGCTATATACAGATGATACAAGTATGTACCAATAAATCATTATATATTGTTAAAAATATGTCTAAGACATATTCTATGAAAAATCCTTTACTTCAATCATCATGTTAAAATCAAATTGAATTATAATTATCATAACAACATTATTTGATCTTTTTATCTGGTAGTTAGATGTCAAGGACAATTTTTATAATGGAAAACCTATGTAAGATGTTTATATTTCATAAAAAAAGGGTTAGTGACACTAATAAAAGACGCTAAGATATACAAATTGTACATATACATTTATGGGTAGAAATTATCATAGTTTCATATAACATTTATTTGGAATGAAATATTTTCATGTGTCTATGAATCGTTCGTGGGATCTCTATATTTTTCTAGGAAATGTTTTTTAATAATATATTGAAACATGTATGATATCTTTTCATTTCACTATGGTTAAAATTTCATCTTCAAGTAGGAAATAAAATAGAAACCCTGTTTTTGGGAATTATTTCCATATATATGGATATTTGTGGTTTCTTAAGATAGTAATAGTATATATGTTGACTATATATTTAAAATATAAGATGGAAAAATTTGAAAAAGATTTATTTCCTAGGCCATGTGGTATAAGAATCTCTCTCAGGTAACATTCATGGGTATATGAATAGATTATAAATAGAAATTGTTAGTCTTAAATGCAAGGAATCTATATATAATACTATAAGATGTACTAATGCTCGATATTAATTATAGATGTTTCATGGAGTGAAAATATCAAACAAAAACTAGTGGAACTAAATAGACTTGTAGTTAGAACTATCTGAGAGTAATTAAAAAAGTAGAAATGAATGAGTTCTTAGTAGAAAGAAAAAATATGAATAATAGTGATTAAGGGGATATAATGATAGTTTTCCTTCAAAAAACATTGATCATATATTGTGGTAAATATTAGGTAATATACCAAACAATATTATTACAACATATAGTTTCCATATCTACAATAAAAAAATATTTTGTGTCTTGTGTTTTGGATTATGAAGTGGTTTAGGAATCATTTATTCAATTTTAGTTTATAGCATAATAATAAGAGTGTTATCATTATTATGATGATATATTCTTATGGTAATATATAAGATGTTAATTTTATGATAGGGTAATAAGATGGATACGCAAGGATATTTCTACGTTAGGTATTTTCTTAAGGGAGTGATGTAACATTAAGAAGATCACTACATAGAAGTATGGCTACACCAACCCTATACAAAAAACAAGATAATCCTAGTGGCTATAGCTATACTCATTAGAATGATGTTTAATATATGAGAACTGACCGGTCAATTATCTATTTTCTATAGAGAAAGTGGGAGTATGTTGATGTTTTTCACTATAACCAAATAATTTATAATTTATATTTATTTCATATTCATTGATATGGATATTAATAAATTACTTATCATATATTTATTATTATTCTATGTATGTTTAATGTGATAATGTCCTAGAATATCTGTTGCAATGAAAATATCATAGTAATTTCCTACTATGATGTGGACTATGATATTCTATGAAAATATTATTACATTGTATGTCCTATGATAGTATGACATCATTTTATGGGAAACAAATGATGAAAAATATCATGTGATCGATACTCATTTGAATATGAGACTATGACTCAATAATTTTTTTCACTTTTTCAAAATCAAAGATGGAAGATTATGAGTACAAAACTTCATGTAGTAATTACACATATTCTACATGTAATTAGTTATTTCTATCCACAAGCATGTGTAATCATCCTTTTAATTTTAGATTATTATTAATTTATATCATGAGTCACATACATAGATATATTTCCATAAACCTTGAGAACATATATTCAAGGTGAAATTGGATACATTGGGTGTGTCATGAGTGATATGTTATCAATGAATTATCTTAGGAAAGATTTTCCCTTCATCATTATAAAATTTGATATCTCATACTTTTGATTGGAATAAAATAGTCTAAATAAATTCCATGTCCATGGTGTATTTATGGGTACATTTTAGATAGTCAAATAAATACATACTGAGAATATAGGTTGATGACACAAGTATGGAACCTTCTTGATGAGATATTGAGACAAAGGGATTATATTTCATAATGAACATTCATATGTGGTTTCCATAATTGTGATATTAATTTATTCATCTTGGTTAACTTTATGCATTTCTAGACACTAATATTGGAAATTAGGTGAACCCAACTAATTTCACTAAGGAAGAAGACCATAGGTTTACAAACTTAGTGTTTCTATTGACATAGATTAGATTATATCTATGTCTAATCATTTGAAAATAAATTATTCTTCAGTCCATGGAATAATATTTATTTGGGATTTTCTGATCAAAAATACCTTGTCAAAAAATTTACCTGTGAGTTGAATATTAAAATAAATATTTATCCAGAATACTATGAATATTATTTAAATTTATTTATTTATCGAATGAATAATATTTATTATTCACAGGTTGGTATATAATAATGAAGAAATGCTAACACAGTTATTAGGTTTGGCTGGATTGATATATTAAAAATCAAATAAATAAATAAATAAATATTTATTTATTTAAAGAAAAAATATTTATTTTATCTGTAAGTTCAAAACATGTCAAGAAAATAGTAATATTAACATCATTATTTAGACAAGGGGGTTTTCTAGATATTATAAGAATAATTAATGGAAGATGTGTGATTATTTATTTTCAGACCAAAATCTATAAATAATTGGTTATACCACTTACCAGGATAGAAATTTTAGCACACAACACAAATTTCATTGATTCTATTAGTCCTTATAGTACCCTATGATTTTAGTTTATACAATATGAGTTTATAAATAGGGATAACCTTGTCCCGAAAAAAAATTAAAATAAAAACAACAGGTGAATTTATATGGGGGGATGGGGATTACATATATGGGTATGTGTATGACCTATTATATTAGATTCCACCAAGGGAAAGAAGAAATATGGAAAATAAAATGACTATATTGAGTTAGCTTCCAAGATTTATTTATTTTATAATGAATCATCCACTTTATTGGACTCCTTATCGGCATTAATTACCTTTATATATATATATATATATATATTCCCTAAGTAGACTCTAAACATCCAATATAGGAAGGGATAATTGAACAAGAAATAATACTATATATATTCCTTAGGGTATCCATAGAAAGGGGTGAATTTGATTCAATCTAGACCTCATTCCATCAATAATAGAATATGTTTTTATTCACCTAGATCATCGGCTTAAGTTACACTTAAAAGGATAATCCATTCCCAATGCAGTGTTTGAAACAACACTTGATGAATCCAAAATGTGTGAAGAAGACACCCACACACCCCGAAGGGCCTCGACCACCTAAAGATGTACTATCTATATTTACTCTAACGTACCATGAAATTAGTGGTATATAACACATAAAAATCATTACCATCAGTTTTTTTGGAAATTCTAGGAACATTGAGCACATGTTGAATGTTTAAATTAGAAATATAATTATTCATTAGACCACTTTGGATGTGTGAAGCCACTTCGTTGTCTATATAAATTGAGATGTCACCATCATTGGTGGAGGAGGTCCTACTTTCCAAGGACATACTATTGATGAATTTCCAAGTGAATTCCACCATAGAGGCCACTGTATCTAATATCAAGTTTCACACCTACTTTTTACATGTTTCCTAAGTGATATATCTCACAAGGTCAAATAAATTTCAACCAAAAACTAAGTCTACACTGAGTTCCTACTAGATATTGTTCTATAGTGCTATAATAAAGTCACAACCCACAAAATAGTGATGAAGACTCTGTGACTTTAAAGAATAGGTGGAAAACTGAGGCTAGATGTATTCAATCCCTCTATAGTTTCCTATTTAGTGGAATTATCACTTTATAGATCATCCATAATATCTATGTTATCATATGAACAATGAAGTCTCTTTTTAAATTAGATATGTAGGAGGCAATATTAAAATTATTCTCATACGTGTAACTATAATAATCTCTAGTGTTAAACTATCCATTTCATTCTAGGGTAAAAATGAGGATGTACCTATCCACATAGGTATATCTTTATATCTCCATGATTATATTGGGGGAGAGAATCTCAGAGAAGTCATGGATATCTCATTCCAATTCTGCAATTGACAATAGATTCTTATTATGTGTCATAATAGTGCACTCCCTTATAGTCTTGTCTGGTAATAGGGTGTCCCAATAATCCATGATGTGTTTCTTAGAAACCATCCATTTTAAAGAGTCCATAATATTATTATAAGTATTCTTGAGTATATACTACACATTTGGCAAAAAATAAAAATAATAAACATTTTATAGCTTCAAGGTGAGACTTTGTAACACCCCAAGCGTCCACAGTAAGTTTTCCTTTGAATAATGCAATAGCTTGCGTTGTACGCAACTTGGAGTTTTAACACACCACGGCCAATCAAACTAACCATTATGAATAGTAATACCAACTTTTTGAAACTTTATAAATTTTATCTTTCAAAATGGACTTCATTTTTGGATTCATAATATCGAATTTAGATTAGGGTTATTTTTTTGGCATTTTTATAAAAACTTTCAATTTTTGATGAATATTGAAAAAACACTACTTTATTGGTTTAAACTGACTTTTTATTTAAATAATTTGTTATTTTATTGTAATTTATTTTAGGTCAAAATAGATACATAATACCTATATATGTTCAACATAATTCATTAGAGTCATTTTATAATAAGTTTAGATATATTAAAGTTTATCGAACTTTTTACCGTCTTTTACCCACCTCCAAGGAGCATTTGTAAATTTGTATAAAACTTAATTTTACTCCTTCTGTGAGTTTAATTTCAAAAATCTGAGAGAAAAAATTAATATCAGTAAGGAAAAAGTGGTTCAATAAGACGGAAATAATTTTTTTGGTAAATAGTGACTTTTGACTTTTATTTACCACAGTTAAAAGTAAATAGAGTAATTATTGGTAAACATGATATCATAATTAACCTAAAACATGTCCTAATTATATTTGATAAGTATAATTTGACAAAAAACAAAATTAGGAATAAAATATGATCCTTAGGTCCACTTTTATTAGATTAGGACATTTATTATTATTTTATTTAAAGAAGAGTTAAAAGAGTTAAAATTATATTTTTATAACTAAACCATTTTTAATATAGGATAATACATAAGATAAATTCAACTATAAGTATTCATTAGAAAGTTAAAAATATTTCTTATGTAATGGTATTTTATTTATAATTTTTAGTCATTAAATAATTAAATTTATTTATGACACAATGATGATATAGTAATTACCTTATTAATGAAAGATTAAAATAATTGATATTATAAATATTTAAATAAATTTAATTTGATAATTTTAATTAATTAAACTAATTTTCTAGGTTAATATGTAATGCTAGGGTTGATTAAATGATTTTTTTTCCGAATTAATAATGCTGTTATAAATTTAACAAAATCAAAATACCAAATAGTGTCAAAATTGACATAAAAGAGTATTTAAAAAAATATTATATTATTAATTGATATTATATTCCTAAAAATATAAGGTTCGGCCAAAGGGATTAAATAATATTCTATATTTCATTAATGAACCACTTGAGGTTCTCTTGGAAGTTTATTGTAAGATTATTAACCATATAATATAAAAATACAAGGAGACATGGTAAATGTCAAACTATTTAACTAAGAGTTAAATTTAAACGATAAGGTTAATATAGTGAAAAAAACCTGTATAAAACCTATTGGTTGAGTGGTTTTAGACCCATACCCACCTCAACCGAGAAATAAATAATTTTGGAGCCATTAGAAACCGAAAATGATTTTATTATAAAATAATAATTCAAGATTTTCCTAAAGTGACCCTCACCCCTCTTATAAAAGGGCACTTCCCCTTCTCTCAAATTCACACCTTCAAAGCCATTTGGCTCTACCAAACCCTAACCAAATATCCTCTCAACTATCCTCCCTTAATCCTATATTCCTTCCTTTAGTCAGAAATCCAACCTAAGGATCCCTTTTGATCAAATCAAAAAGAAGAACCCGAAGAAGAGGTAACTATTTCATCACCTCTTTCAAGTTCTTTTCTTCTTCCACTTCCTCTTTATTTGTTGTTTCCATTATTAAATAATACCTCCAGTACCTTCTATATACTATGATGTTATTATAAAAATGGTACAACCATATTCATTATTCTATCCATCCTATAAATGACAAAGTCACCATACGTGCGTATGTATGGATTACCGTCTCCACGCCGTGGTGTAGTTTGTTATTCAAACACTTCATCATTTGGATGGGAATAATAATGAGTATAAATGATGTAAATAATAAATATAACATTATAATTATTCTTTATATATGATATACCATCCAATTATATATGATTTTAATATCAAAATAATGATATTGTCGCTTGTGCGTACATACAGATTACTGTCTCCACGAACGCGATTAGATTCATTCCCCATCGTATCCATTCAAGAATAATTTTCATTAGATGATTAAAAAATAATGTTTAATGACTTAATATAATTATGAATATGAATAAGATACATCCTATCTATAAAAACATTACTCACGTGAAAAATCATATAAAGGAAAACGAATCAGTTAACACCCGAAATGATGATACTACTGAAATATCATTAACAAAGAAATATTAAAAGATCATATATGATATCATATTAATGTATATGATTATTGTAAAATTTAATAACAATGACTTAACCATTACACAGGAGGTTAACCTACCCTCTAACAAGGAAAAGTACAAGGTAAGGTTTAATTTCACAATCTCTTTATTATCCGAGGTTATTTTATGTGTGAGTATCTACTAGGACCTGTTTATTATCCTCATCCATGTTTCTTTAAAATGTATTTCAAAAAAATTTTAATATTCAATAGACAATGGTTTAAATTAATTTATTCTCTTATTTTACCTTATATGTTTTTGAAAGGAATCTTTCCGTCATTTTCCAAACAAGGTACTTTATGACCTTTTTGACAAAATTAAGGTAAGAATGTTTTTTTAACTTATACGGCGGGTGCCGCTATTTTCCGCCATTATAATATCTTCAAAGATTCCCTTACATTCCCATAAAAATATTTTAAAAATAAATGTTTTCTTTTATAATTATATGACCGTTAAATGATTTCAAAATAGAAAGATATATTTCTCCAAAAAAAGTTTTTATTTCATCAATATCAAAATCCTTTGATGGATTTTAAGATTATTTGAAGTTGATTTATTATGATAGAAAACTTCCATATTGTATTGAAGGTTTTGTGATATGTTTCTCTATGGATGTGTTATTTGTACACCATTCATGGTTTATGGATAAATTATTGACATTTCGTATGCTAGTTTTAATACGAATGTTTATGTTATGTTTAAACCTTTTCATATGAGGAATGCATTGGACTTAGTAAGTGATGGGTGGATCCCACTATATACCCTTGATGCATTGGTAGGTCTCATGAAACAAACTAGTGTCTAGGCATAAGGCCTTGACAAAATCTTATTTGTAGTCTTGGAACAAGGCCTTGACTATGTGGTTATGAAGTCTGGCATTATGCATTACATCATTATGAAAGTGGATATTGATATTGCATGTGATTATTCAACTAGTAGAATATCCATGTGAATAAGTAAATGAAATTATTTGATTTTATATTTTCCATATTATGCTGAAGTTTAAGTTTAAAAGGCTTTTGATTTTGTCTTATACATTTCATTAAATGTTTATGCTTATTTATGAAAATTTCTGCTATATTGTTATCCTTACTGAGCATCTGATCTCACCCCTTTCTATGTTTTATTTTTCCCAGGTTGCAAAAAAGTATATTATGACTGACCCGCAAGTATATTCTAAGGGATATGAGTGTGGCCTATGGAGACTATGTTGTTCTAGTTTATCATTTTATAATGTAATGTAAAACTTATGAATGTATCTAGTATTTACATGGATACTAAACTAATCCGTCTTTTGAGACTTGATCTTTTGTGATCATGCCAAAGTTATGTAATAATGAAATGACTCTATGTAACTAGGGTCAGGGTGTTACAATTGGTATCAGTGGATGTTTAGTACAAACCTTGGAAGCTAGATTTAGAAAAACTCTGATTAGAGAACATTAACCTAAGATAGACTTTCAGGATTAGTATAGAAGAACTTTCTAGAATTTTGGTACTGTAGATATTTTGTGAGTTTTCTATGAAATACATCCCTGTATGGATACGACCAGGTAGAGGTAGCTCTAGAATAGATGTACCTAGGGGTAAAACTTGAAAACACCGCTTTGATCTAGACTCGAACGAGAACTGGGGCACGAGAACGGGCCTTGCTCCACTCTTGGTTATGACACTCATGGGGGACATGCTTAGGATAATTCTCATTTTCATTAAAACCATTATGAAGGGTTTATGAGTATATTCTTCCTCAAAGAAAACATTTTTATGAATATGGATTATATCCATAAACTGTTCAATTTATGTTAACTGTTTTATAAGTTTGTAATTATGTATTGAGATTCATAAACTAATCTAGTGTATGCCATTGTTTATAAATGACACATAGCAGAAGGAATGTAAACTGTATCAATGCACGTAATCCATGTAGATATTTCCCTCCTACTCAAGATAATTATAGTGGAGCTGGTGAAGCAACTGGTTCTGATCAGCTTATCACCATACTGTGAAAACTCACTCAGGTTATGAATAATAACCTTACCCGTATGGAGCACCCTGATCCACAATGAGGAGGATCAATGTTAGACCACTGCATGAGGAAACAACCACCAACATTCAAAGGGAATACAAATCCATTTGTAGCTGAGCAATGGATAAGTTCATTAGAGAAAATATTTCATGCTTTAGGAAGTAGTGAAAGGGAAAATGTTGTCGTGGTAGTTTATTGCCTCACTGGAGATGCTGATCAATGGGGGTTATTGATTCAAAACACAAAAGAGGATGATAAAGTATCAAATATGGAATGGAGGGAGTTTAAAGATATTTTCTTAGAAAAATACTTTCCTCATGACCATCAAGTGGATATGGAAAGAAAATTTCTGAGTCTGAGGCAAAAAGAGGATACAAATGTCGTAAAGTATGGGGATAAATTTACAAGGTTAGCAAGGCATGCTGCAGATTATATACAAAACCCAAGAAGTAATATTGATAGTTTCTTTGATGGGTTAAAACCATTTCTCCATTGAGAATTACTCTCACAATCCTTATCATTGTACGAAGATATTGTCTCATGTGCTATCAAGACAGAAAAGGAATTCTCTAAGTCTTACGACCTTAAAGAAAAGAAAGAGAAAAAGAGATCTATTAAACACTCTAGAAATGGAAATAAGGGGAAGAAGGGAAAATTTGAATATCCATCCTACAATAAATGTGGGAAGAAACACCCCGGTACTTCCTTGAAGGGAATGGGAGTCTGTTACAAGTGTGTTGAAAAAGGCCACCAAGATCATGATTGCAAGGGGAAGAAAGAGGCTGTCAATGTTTAATACTACAATTGTATAGAAAGGGGGCATTATGAAAATTAGTTTCCTAAGCACCAAGGAAAATTACCTCAGAAAAGGCCAAGGGATCAAATCCAAACATATGCTATCACTACTGCTGAGGTTGAAGCTCTGAAAGACATGGTGGAAGGTAATTTAATGGTTTACTCAAGTTTAGAAAATGATTTATTTTCTTCTGGATCATTGCATTGTTTCATATCCTCCCAGTTTTATAGGAAAATTAGATATTTCTAATTTGATTTAAAAATGGAGTTACCAGTTAAAACACCTAAGGGAAGTATCATTGCAACAAAGTTTTGTGAATCAATTCCCATTAATGTATATAAACTTTATTTATCTAATAATCTCATCATCATAACCATGATTGAATTTGATACAATCCTCGTTATGGATTGGATTTCAGACCATGATGCAGAAATTTATTGTAAGAAGAAGGAGGTTACAGTTATCGATGATGATAAGGAGTACCTTATCTTTACAGCAGAAACATCACCACCTGATTTTTATCTAGATCCACCCCCAGTAGCTCTGCTAAATTCAATTATTGGGTAATAAGAGAATGAAATAAATATGGGTGAGGAAAATAATGTTCGAATAGATGATGTACCTATTGTGAAAGAATATGTTGATGTGTTTCCCGAGGATTTACCTGGACATCCTATAGAATGAGAAATTGAGTTTTTCATTGATTTAATTCCTAGTTCAAGGCTAGTATCGGAGACCCTTTAGAGAATGGACACTATGGAATTAGTGGAACTAAAGAAACAATTAGTGGAATTGAGTAACAAGGGATTTATTCAACCTAGTGTTTCTCCACGGGGAGCCCCTATCCTTTTTGTTAAAAGGAAAGTGGATCTTTGAGGTTGTGCATTGACTATAGGGAGATCAATGCTATAACAATAAAGAACAAGTATCCCCTACCTCACATTGATGATTTATTCGACCAACTTCATGGAGCTCAATATTTTTCAAATATTGACCTTTGATCTGGATATCATCAGTTTTTTGTGAAGAAGGAAGACATTCCGAAAATAGCATTTCGAACCAGGTACGTGCATTACGAGTTTAAAACAACGCCTTTTGGGCTGACTAATGCACCCTCTACTTTCATGGATCTAATGAATAGATTTTTCAAGGAATATCTTGATGACTTTGTAGTGGTATTTATTTATGATATCCTATTATAGTCCAAAATCTATGAAGATCAGGAAAATCACTTGCGCACCATTCTGAAAAACCTCATAAGAAATGAATTTTATGGGAAGTTTAGCAAGTGTGAATTCTGGCTTTAGGAGACTTCTTTTCTTGGAAATATTATCTCTAAGGATGGAATCTCCGTTGATCCTTCTAAGACAAGAGAAATCCAAGAATGGCCAGCATTGATGAGTATAACTGAGGTATCCGGTTTTATTGGTTTACCAGTTTTATCGGTGTTTCGTCCAGAATTTTTCCAAATTGGATAACCCATTAACCAAGCTCACAGGTAAATGGGTTAAATTTGTTTGGAAAAAAGAGTGTGAATAAAGTTTTGAATAGTTGAAGAGAATATTAGTCAATGATACTATCTTGACTCGGCCATCATGGAATGATGGGTTTGTTATTTATAGTGATGTATCAAATAAAGTATTTGGTTGTTTCCTTTTGAAAAATGATATGGTTATTTTCTATGTATCATGAAATCTAAAAATTCATTAGAAAAACTATTCTACTCATGATCTTGAGTTATCAGCCATAATATTTTCTTTGAAGATTTGGATACATTATATCTATGGTGAAAAATGTGAGATATATATCGATGAAAAGAGCTTGAAGTATATTTTATCACAAAAATAACTCAACATGAGGAAAAGGAGATGGCTTGAACTACTCAAGGATTATGATTGCACAATACACTACCACCCGGGGAAGGAAAATAAGGTGACATATGCTTTGAGCAGAAAGGATCATGGATTTTTGAACAAGATGAGAGTTGAAAGGGATCCTATTTTCATGGATCTAGTGAAAATGGATATGGGAATAAACATGGAAGGTGAAACAACAATACTTTTTCTAATGGTTGCCAAACCATCTTTACTAGAAAGGATAAAAAGTTCTCAGACTGATGATGAGGATTTTCAAAAAAATATTAAAGCTGTGAACGATGGGATATTTATCGACTTCATATATGAAGATAGAATTTTGAAATTTGGGAAGAGACTTTGTGTTCCCGATATACCTCATCTAAAAAGGGAATTGTTAGATGATGCTCATAGCTCCAATTTCTCTATACACCTATGTAGAACTAATATGTATAGAGATTTGAAGGAACATTTTTGGTGGGACAAAATGAAGAGGGAGATTTCTGATTTTGTTTCATGATGTATGGTTTGTCAACAAGTGAAAGCAGAAAGGCAACAACATGGAGGAGTCATGAAACCTATTCCCATACCTGAGTGAAAATGGGATAATATTATGATGGACTTTGTCATGGGAATACCAAATACTCCTAGATGGAATGATGCAATATGGGTAATTGTTGATCGTCTTACCAAGTAAGCAAATTTTCTTTCTATAAGAGAAGCTTTACCACTTTAACGACTATAAAGACTATATATTAATGTAGTTGTAAGACTTAATGGAGTACCCTTATCGATTGTTTCTGACCATGATCCCCATTTTACATCAAGATTTTGGAAAAGTCTTTTGAAAGCCCTGGATACTGAACTTTGTTTGAGCACTGCCTTCCACCCTCAAACTGAGGGAAAATCAAAACAAACTATTCAAACCTTAGAATACATGTTGAGATCTTGATCACTTGACTTTCAAGGTATGTGGGATCAATATTTACCTCTGGTATAATTTTCTTATAATAATATATTGCATTCAAGTATTCAGATGGACCCATATGAAGCGTTATATGAAATAGATGTCACACACTAACCTGTTGGGATGATGTTGGTGAAAGAAAACTCGTAGGCCCAGAACTTGTTGAGGAAATAGTGGAAAAGGTGAAGGTAATCCAAACCCACACCAAAGAATCTCAAAGTAGGCAGAAGAGATATGCCAATAACTAAAAGAAGGATTTATAATTTTTGGTAGGAGATCATGTTTTCTTGAAGGTATCTTTATGGAAGGGAATTATACGATTCAGTAAGAAGGGTAAATTGAGTCCCAAGTACATCAGACCTTTCGAAATTCTGGAACGAATTAAGGCTGTAGCTTACCGTTTGGCAATGCAGCCAAGTCTCTCCAAAGTTCATGATGTGTTCCACGTATCACTATTGAGAAAATACATGCCAGCCCCAACGCATGTACTCACCTATGAGGAATTATAACTGAAACCCTATCTATCTTATTGAGAAGAGCCTGTCAAGATTCTTGATACAAGATAACAAGTGTTGAAAAACCGGACGACTCATCTGGTAAAAGTTCTATGGAGAAACAATAAAATGGAAGAGGCAACATGGGAACCCGAGGAACTTATGATGAAGAACCACCCGAATCTTGTTATGCAGTAATATTCTAGAAATTTTGAGGACGAAATTATTCGAAGGAGGGAGAATGTAACACCCCAAGCTTCCACAGTATGTTTCCCTTTGAATAATGCAATATATTGCATTGTACGTAACTTGGAGTTTTAACACACCATGACCAATCAAACTAGCTGTTATGAATATTAGTAAACACTTTTTGAATTTTTATAAATTTTATCTTTCAAAATGAGCTTCATTTTTGGATTCAGCACATCAAATTTAGCTTATGGTGAATTTTTGGTATTTTTCTGAAAACTTTCAATTCTTGATGAATAGTGAAAAATAGTGCATTATTGGTTAAAACCGAATTTTTATTTAAATAATTAGTTATTTTATTTTAATTTATTTTAGGTAAATATATATATATAATACATATATATTTTCAACGTAATTAATTAGAGTAATTTTATAATAAGTTTAGATATATAAAAATTTATCAAACTTTTTACCGTCTTTTACCCACCTACTAGGAGCATTTGTAAATTTGTATAAAATTTAATTTTACTGATTCTGTGAGTTGAATTTAAAAAATTAAAGAAACATGGTTAATATCAGTAAGTAAAATGTGGTTTAATAAGATGAAAATAGTTTTTTGGTGAATAATAACTTTTGACTTTTATTTTCCACGGTTAAAAGTAAATAGGGTAATTAAGGGTAAAAATTATATCATAATTACCCTAAAACATGTCTTAAATTTATTTGATAAGTATAATTTGACCAAAAACAACATTAGGAATAAAATATGATCCTTTATGTCCACTTGGATTAGATTAGGACATTTATTATTATTTTATTTAAAGAAGAGTTAAAAGAGTTAAAATCAAAGTTTAATAACTAAAACATTTTTAATATAGGGTTATACAAATAATAAATTCAATTATAAATATTAATTAGAAAGATAAATATATTTCCTACATAATTGTATTTTATTTATAATTTTTAGACATTAATTAATGAAATTTATTTATGACACAATGATGATACATTAATTACATTATTAATGAATGATTAAAATAATTGATATTATAAATATCAAAATAAATCTAATTTGAGATATTTAATGAATTAAAATAATTTTCTTGGTTAATATGACATTTTAGGGTTGATTAAATGATTTTTTTTCTAAGTAATAATGCTTTTATGAATTAAAAAAAAATACCAAATAGTGTCAAAATTGACATAAGATAGTTTTTAAAACAAATATTATGTTATTAATTGATATTCTATTCATAAAAATATAAGGTTCTGAAAAAGGTCTTAAATAATATTATATATGTAATTAATGAACCACTTTAGGTTCTCTTGGAAGTTTATAGTAAGTTTATTATCTATATAATATAAAAATACAAAGAGACATGGTAAATGTCAAACTATTTAACAAAGAGTTAAATCTAAAAGATATGGTTAATATAGTGACCCAAACCCGTCTAAAACCTATTGGTTGAGTTTTTTTAGCCCCATAACCACCTTATCCTTGAAATAAATCATTTTGGAGCCATTATAAACAGAAAATTATTTTATTATAAAATAATATTTTAAGGTTTTCCTAAAGTGACCTTCACCCCTCTTATAAAAGGGAACTTCCCCTTCTATCAAATTCACACCTTAAAAGCCATTATCTCAGCTAAAACATGCCCAAATATCCTCTCAACTGTCCTCCATTAATCCTATAGGCCTTACTTTATTCAGAAATCCAACCTAAGGATCCCTTTTGATCAAATCAAAAGGAAGAACCCGAAAAAGAGGTAAATATTTCATCACCTCTTTCAAGTTCTTTTCTTCTTCCACTTCCTCTTTATTTTTTGTTTCCATTATAAATTAATAACTCCAGTATCTTCTATATAATATTATGTTATTATAAAAATGTTACAACCATATACATTATTCTATCCATCCTATAAATGGCAAAGTCACCATACATGCGTATGTACGGATTACCGTCTCCACGTCATGGTGTAGTTTGTTATTCAAACACTTCATCATTTGGATGGGTATAATAATGAGTATAAATGATTTAAATAATAAATATAACATTATAACTATTATTTATATATTATATACCATCCAATTATATACGATTTTAATATCAAAAGAATGATATTGTCGCTCGTGCGTATTTACGGATTACCGTCTCCACGAACGCGATGAGATTCATTCCCCATTGTATCCATTGAAGACTAATTTTCATTTGATGATTAATACATAATTTTTAAAGACTTAATATAATTCTGAATATGAATAAGATACATCCTGTCCATAACAAACACTACTTATGTAACAAAGCATATAAAGGAAAACGAATTAGTTAACACCCGAAACGATGATACTACTGAAATATCATTAACAAAGAAATATTAGAAGATAATATATGATATAATATTAATGTATATGGTTATTTTACAATTTAATAACAATGATTTCACCATTATAAAGGAGGATAACCTACCCTCCACCAAGGAAAAGTTCAAGGTAAGGGTTAATTTCACAATCTCTTTATTATCCGAGGTTGTTTTATACATGAGTATCTACTAGGACATCTTTATCATCCACATACATGTTTATTTAAAATGTATTTCAAAACATTTTTACTATTTAATAGGAAATGGGTTAAATTTATTTATACCCTTATTTGAACTTATATGTTTTTGAAAGGAATATTTCTGTCATTTTCCAAACAAGGTACTTTAGGACCTTTTCGACAAAATTAAGGTAAGAATGTTTTTTTAACTTATACGGTGGGTGCGGATATTTTCTGCTGTTATAACATCGTAGAAGCTTACCTTACAATCCTGTAAGAATATTTTAAAAATAAATGTTTTGTTTTATAATTATATGATTTTTAAATAATTTCAAAATAGAAAAAGATATTTCTCTAAAAAAAGTTTTGATTTCATTTATGTCAACATCATTTGATGGATTTTAAGCTTATTTGAAGTTGACTTATTATGATACAAAACTTCCATATTGTATTGAAGGTTTTGTGTTATTTTTGACTATGGATGTGTAATTTCTACACCATTCATGGTTTATGGATATAGTATTTACATTTTGTATCCTAGTTTTAATACGAATTTTTATGTTATGTTTAAACCTTTTCATATGAGGAATGCATTGGACTTAGTAAGTGACAGGTGGAGCCCTCTATAGATCCTCGATACATCAGTAGGTCTCAGGATACAAACTAGTGTCTTGGCACATGGCCTTGAAAAAAATTTATTTGTAGTCTTGGCACAAGGACTAGACTATGTGGTTATGAAGTCTGGCATTATGCATTCCATCATTAAAAAAGTGGCTATTGATATTTCATGTGATTATTCAACTTGTATAATATCCATGTGAATAAGTAAATGGAATTATTTGATTTTATATTTTCCATATTATGCTGAAGTTCATCTTTAAAAGGATTTTGTTTTAGTCTTATACACTGCCTTAAATGTTTAATCTTATTTATGAAAGTTTCCAATATATTGTTATCCTTACTGAGCATCTGAGGTCACCCCTTTATATGTTTTATTTTTCCCAGGATGAGAAGAAGTATATCATGACTGACCTGAAGTGATAGTCTAAGGGATATGATTGTGGCCTATGGAGACTATGTTGTTGAAGTTTTTCATTTTATAATGTAATGTAAAACTTATGAATGTATCTAGTATTTCCAAGGCTACTAAATTAATCTGTCTTTTGAGACTTGATCTTTTGTGATCATGCCAATGTTATGTAATAATGCACTGACTCTGGGTAACTAGGGTTGGGGAATTACAGACTTACCTTGGGAAAATTCGGATAATTCTACTAATATGTTAAGAGATTCCATGTGAATATTTTTATAAGCGAGTCATTGAATTATTTTAGGCCTTTGAGTCCAAGTCCACCCTTTTGAATTGGATTTTTTAATTATTTTAAATATAATGAGGGTAGTTTCTTATCATGAACACATACCATCCATAAAAGGTTCATGATCCGGTTTATAGGTCATTTATTGATGGAAAATGCATAAACAAACATCGATCTAATCATCGAGTTGACTAAACAGATTATCCCTTCTTATGACATGCACTTCACCTTCCTACTATCCATCTATGATAAAATCCTTAATGTCATACATTCTAGTTTTTGACTCTTTAATTTCCCAAAAAATAGGTGAAACCAAGGTATTTGAAGGCTAAAGTATCATTCTTAACACAAATATTTCTTGCAACACTATTCTACTTACCGTTAGATATTCCATTACCAAAGACAATGAAAGAATTTTTTCAGCTCATGATCTTCCCAACCACTTCCTCATAGTGGTAAAAAATAATCCTAATAGAATTTATTATGATGATATATTATTTTAAAAATTGTTTGTGGTCATCAACATTAAAAATATGTGAGGGAGAATTCAAGATTATTTCATGCTTCATTATCTTATAGTGTTTAATTAGTGTCGTGAAAAAAATACATCTTCTTAAATAATCCTAAAAAATGGAAGAAAGAAGAAATGAAAGTGGGTCTCTTTTCCTAACACATATGGAGCATTTAATTAATCCTCTAAGGGACCCATTGATAAGTAATAAGAGCCTAAAACTTTTAAATATAACAGTAAAATGTTTTTTAATGGTATTATAGAATATATGTTTGATGACCCATGTTATCACAGGTTGTGAAAATAATGGGAAATTTGAATTTTTTTCCCAAGAGTATTTTAGTGAAAAAGGTAATTTTACCTATTACATGATATCATATTTTTTTTGAGAACTCCTTTGGTCCAAGAATTTGGTGTCAACCCTAGGGAAAGAGTTTAGTGAAAATATGTGTTGTTTAAATTTTGGGTGAATAAATTAACATTAAATCAATTAAATATTAATGTATTAACATGTTTTTGTTTAGATGTAACCTTTAAAGAGAGTTTCTTTAATCTAATACTTTGAGTATAGAATGGTATGTTTGACCAAGTCAAGGCATAACCTTGGATTAGGTGATAGGCCCGAGCCCCATTTTCTTTTTCTTTTTGTTTCTTTTTCTTTTTTTAATTATTCTTTATTTTCCATTGGATTTCAATATATGAGAATAAGGCTTCCAACTTTAGTTAATTATGTTCAGGTATGTATAGGGAGAGAATAGAGGGAGAGGGAAATAGGAGGTTCCACAATGGAGCTCGGGTCGGGACATATCATCATGCGACAACTGTGGATCGGTGCGAAGCATCAACAGGTTCCACCCAGAGGTATGGACATTTTATTTTTTTATATTTTAAATCTATATAGAATTGTTTTTATCATTTATAATTACTTTTATGGGTTTCTTATGTCCCCTTGTGGTTTAATTCAAGATATTTAGGGAGAAATTTTGTGTTTCGGGCCATTTTGGGGGTTTCCCATTTGAGAAAACTAGTTTACATGATGTGTGGTTTTATGAACACACACCATGTGTTCTTCCTATTTTTGGATGATTATTTTTTAAGACTACACTCCATGTAATAAAGGTATATTCCATGTATGGGGATTGGGTGTGTGGCTGAGTACTCGACCAAACTACCTGGGGGGGTACTTGGATGTTTAAGGTACACAACTAGACCCTATGTGGAGTGCACACCACGTTGGAGTACACGAACCAACATGGTACATGGATAGGTTTATGATAGGGTGCCCATGTGGGGGTACATAATATGTACTAGAAGTAAACATTTTGTACTCAGGTGTTTTACATGCTGATTTGGGATGGGTACATGGTCTTATACCCATGTAGGGGTACACGCCATGTTACTGGAGGCACACACCTTGTAATTTTGAGAAATACATACCGATTGGATTGAGGCACATGACTAGGGGACCTCTATGGGTATACGCCATGTACCCAAAGTGTACTATATGTACTTTCACAACCTTGGGATATTTTTTCTGTTTTCACTATGTTTTCTTAATTTGTCTTATGAGTTTCCCATTCATGGAATTTTTTGACTTAGATTGTAATGGTGGTATCCTTTAAATGTTTATAGGATATTTTGATGGTGTTTTGGAATATGAGAGTTCAATAGAATTATTTATTATGGTGGTTCTGGTTTCCTCCTGGGTAATGGGTTATGAGCTATGAAGCCCATGTGAGGGTGTGATCTTATTTTTTGTCCATGGCCTATTAATTCCACCCAGTGTTGTTTAAGGATATTTCAATAATATTTCAAAGGTGGGATTGAGTAGTATCTCTGTGGAGATATTGTTCTATCCCTATGTGTCCAGAATGGTTGATCAAGGCTAAATAGTTGAATTTTAGCTTCTATATTTGGAGACCAGATATGTTGAAGACATTGGTTTGTTTTGACACCTTTGTATAGGGGTTATGATTGGGTACTATTGCGATGCTGATGCAATTCGAAGGGACTCTTGTGAATTTTCTTTTTGGCGGGCTTATGATTTTGGATATCATTGGGCATATTATGAATCCATGATTAGTTTGAGGCTACTGAGGGCTGTTTGGGATGTTTTATAACTAGGCATGTCCCATGCTTTTATAAATGCTAGAGAAAGCCATACAGGATGTTCTTCACTTTCTATGGCCTTTGGGACATTTTTGGTTATTTCTGTGGGTGTGGACTGAGATCCTGGGTGTAGTAGGGGAGTACTATGTTGGAAGTCACTTTATACTACTGCCTTGGTGATGGTGTGAGTCTCATGTATGATTTGACCTTAATACAGGTCATGAAGAGTCTTTGGTGGATGTTTTTTTGGAAACTGAGATATAGGGTGATGAAATATGCCCCATGATTGTTGGTTAAGAGTTGGTCGATGATTCTAGTTCATCTTTTTGGAAGGTGAGTTCAAGTATGGATCATCACATGTTTTAGTTAGCTATTGTTTGTGATGTTTGAGGTAGTTTCTATTCTGGACTCTAGTTTGAGGAGGAAACCCTTAGAATATATGGGATCATGCATTATTTCTGAGTTTTGATATGGTTCTATCATCTTATTTCCAGCTACGGTTAGATGGGTCTAGGGAGATGATGGATGATATGGATGAGTGAAACCCTCTAGTTTAGTATTCACCCTGGCTTGAAGTTATATTCCATTGATTATATTCACACTACTAGTTGCTAGAGTGGGACCCCTAGGATAGGGTATCTGTCGGGCTTGTGGGTAAATGGTGTCCCTTGGCATACTAAATCTATCAGAACAATATTCAAAGGTGTCCACTAGGATAGTTGGTACCATAAATCCCCTATTTTGAGATCTATTAGTTCTTAAGGACTTTTAGGACATGAAAATTTCTTAGGTGTGTGGAGTAAGATCTTTCAAAATTTTGATCATTACATCAGAGTCTTAGTTCCTAGTAGATTGTATTTGTTCATGGAAACACCTATGATTATAGCATGGGGTATTTAATTCATTAATGTTTCATTTAGATATCTTGGAACAACTATTTATATTTGGAGAATGTGTTGGTTGTCATGTAACTAAGTGAGCCTCATGCTGAAAATCCCCTGGAAGGGTCCAGAGTGGGTGTATTTGTACCATTGGTATTAGGCTAGAACACACTGGTTGGATTCTTTCTTATGTTTTCCCCCATTTTTGTAGTAGTTTATTTTAGGCGAGCTAATGTCAGTTTTCTACTAGGCTGGTAATATCATATGTTTATGGACCTGTTATGACTATAGAATTATAGGTTCACCATTTGGGGTGCCCTAATGAGATTTATCTCTCATCCCCTATATGTACAAATCAATGTTCATGTATACCTAATGTATTATTTTAGGTTGGAGCATAGATTTCACAATGGACTAGGTTGAGGCCTAGTGTTTCTTGATCATGTAGAGCTACTGATGTAGAGTATCAATATTGGGTTGGTACTTTTTAAAATGTCATGTCACAAAATGTTAAAGTAGTTGGATCAACTGTTATTAGTAAAGAAGAGATGAAATAAAAAAATACTTTTTATATTGATGGATTGACACCCAATGTATTGGGTGTCTCAAAAATTTGTGACTAATTAAATAAAGGGTTTTTAGGAAGTATGGGTTCTTAGTTAAGAATATAGAGGATAAAATAATTATGGCAAGATGATAGCTAACCAAACAAAATTTCTTCCAAGTACATTATGCTGAAAATTTATGCTGTATAAGAATGGAAGAAGAAAATAAATCATAATATCAAAGGATTTTCTAACTTGGGAAAAAGTAGTTAAAAATTATTTCTTGAGAAATGAATTTTCTCGATATTATTTTTATGGAAAGTGAAAGTAACAAGTTGTTCTAAATTTGAAAAAGCTGAATATTGTCAACTCTTATCATAAGAAGGTGAAGACTCAATCTACTCAATAATTAGAGATCATTCATTATGATGTATATTGTCCCATGAGGAAGAAATAAACTAATAAATATATGTATATTTTTAACATTATTGAAAAATCTACTCCTATTACTTGTGTTATTTTTATGAAACACATGTCCAAGGAATAAAAAATATTTAAAAGTTTTTGAAGAGGTGCTGAAAAAGAAGTGAGATTTTTCTATTATGAAGATCTAGACAGACAATAGAACTGAGTTTCCGAATAGGAAATTTGAAGTTTATTTTGAGAAGAATGGAATCTATCATGAACTTAGATCACCATAAACACCAAAAAATAATGGTGTGGCCGAATGAAATAACATGTGTTTGGTGGAAATTACATGGACAACATTGACTAAGAATAATACTTCTTGATATTTTTGGAGGTAAGTTGTTTGTGTAATGATTCACATTAGAAATCATTGTCTATATAGTCTGAATACAGATGTGTCTCCTTATGAGATGTATTATAAAATATCTCTAGTTTTGAATTATCTTCTTGTTTTTGGAATCATATATTAATCAATGTAAAATGTGAAAATTCAGGTATGTTTGTCTTAAGAGGAGTTGTTGGAATTTTCTTGGATTACCCTCCAAATGGATGGGAATATCATTATTGTAAAAATTATATAGTAAGAATAGTTGAGAAAACTAATTTGATGATTATGGAACATTTAAGGAAGTAATTAAAACATGATGAAGTCATATATATAATGTTGAAGAAGCATTAAAGTTTCAAGATTTGGTTGATGTTATGCATGAATAATTAGACAAAAATTTAAATGAATGATACTTGGGAGTTAGTTTGAAAATATGAAAATAAAAATATGATAGGAACTTAGTGTGAGTACAGAAAACATTTGAGTTAAAAGAGATATATAGTGAGGAATAGAGTATAGATGGTGTACAATGTCTGTTCACATATTAAAGGAGTGGAATTTGAGGAAAACTTTATACTAGTTGAAAGTCTTGAAACTATTATAATATTTATTTCTATTACTATAAAAAGGAAATATATTATTTTTCAAAGGATTCCAAGTTTACCTTCCTCAATGTTGAGTTAGAATATGAGTTTTACATTTAGTAACTATGCAAATTCTCGCTTGGAGAAAACAAGAGATACATTTCTAGGCTAAATAATGTCTTGTATGGGATGAATAAAAATCTAATAAAATTGTATTAAAATTTGGATTCTTTATTTAAGAGGTTAAATTTTATAAAGGTAATAGTGGACTACAATATCTACATTAATGATGAAAAATATTCATCTCTTCTTGTTGTTATTTATTTATATGGAATCATATTTACTAGAAATGATGAAGAAATGTGTGATAGGATTTATAAGTATATTAAAACATTATTTTAACATTCAATGATGGGATAAATGAGGTAATTTATTATATTACGAATCTATCAAAAGAAAGGTAACATTTTTATTTCTTAAGGGAAGTATGGTATGGAAATTTTGAAAATATTTCGAATGGAATACTCAAAGACTATTTTCATAGAATTTACAATGGAAAAAAGTTTTAAAAAGATGGAATAGGTTTTGATTTGATCCCAATGTGTTTAGAAAATTTATTTTAAGATTATTATATCTCAAACCATCATGGAAAGATTAATTATATTCTTTTCACTTTGTGATAGGTATGAAAGTACACCAAATATGTCCCATTTTACATATGAAAAAATTATTATCAGATATATTAAGGCCACAATAGATCCATATTTGGAATAAGACAAAAACAAAAAGTTTGATGTTTTGGTTTTACTAATACATATCAGGATAGATGTTTTGATGAATGAATATCCACATAATGTGTATTTTTATTTATGGTTAAAAGGTGTTCATTTTGGAACACCAAGAATTAGAGTTATGAGAATTTAGGAACCACTGAGGGAGAATATATGGCCTTAACTCTTATGGTAAATCAATTAATTTGGATGATGAAACTGTTGGAATATTTGATGTTTGAGGTGAATCTGCCACTTCTTTTTGATTATCAATATTTCAAAGTGTCTAGTTCAATATTCAAGAAGTAAGAACATTGATATTAAATATCCCTTTATAAAGGATCATGTGGATAGAAATTAATTGAAGTTTGTGTATATTTCTATAAAGAAGTATATAGGTAATGTGTTCAAGAAGACACTATCTATGGATTATTATCAAAATTTGAGGTTGATGTTTGGTGTTAAACCTCCTCTATATCAAGTATAGGGTATGGTTTTCAAGTACCCTCTCCCATCTTGTCTGTTGATATTTTTTACATTGGGGGAGAGAAACATCAAATTGAATATATTAATATATATTCCTTAAAAATTAAATCGAGAAACAAGGTATTTTTAGAGTATCCATTGATATATTATTTACCAATTTAGGGGACACATATATTTAGGGGTAGTTTTTTTAAAAAGTGGTAATATATGAATTTAGTAACGTGAATGTTTTTAAACTATTCTAAAAGTTTTTTTGAAGTTCATTTATGGATTTAAGGAAAATATTTTATGTGATGGGGATGGTGAGTATGAAGAATTTATTATGATATCTTTGATTTATTTTCCAATGGTATTAAATCATCAAGAAGGGGCGAGTTGTTCAAGCTTAAAGAAATATTAAATATAGATCAATGTTATCTTTTTGAAAATATGGTACTACTTATTTAATGTTATTATTTTCTACATTTAGTTCACTAATGTAGGATTATAATTATTGGATGATGACCTATTTCTAATAAATTAGAGTTTTGTAGGGATTTATCTTCCCTGGATTAAAAAACCAAAGGGGGTTCTGTTGAGACCAAGAGGTGTTGAAATGATTTTGTGAGGCATTTTTTGAAGAATATGTTTGAGAGGATGTGATTAACTATGTAAGATGTTTTAATCAATTCATAAATAATATTCAAACTCACATTTCTTTTGAGATAAATGTGTTTTTACTTTTAATTTATAATATTATTAAGCCAGTTTTCAGGATTATATATCATGAAATGATTTAATGATGAAAGCTATTGAAGGATGGATTCTCATGCCTTCACCGTGATATTTGATTGAAGTAGAAGTCTTAAAACATGAAATATATTCCACACCACGATGAAGAATTAGTGAATTTTTATGGCCCTATTTTTTTAAAGAACTCAATTCCATGTATAATTGGTTATACCGCAAAGTAGTCTAAGCATATTTTACACGTAACCAATATACAATGGATCACCACACTATGAATGAGTAATCATGTCATAATGGTTGTTGAGAAGTGAACCTCATGAAATGGAAGTATAAAATTTATAAAAAGGAGATAAAAATGTTTATTTTAGTGTTATTAGTATTTTTAAGGATCCTTTGTTCTGATTACTATACCACGTCACAAGCAGTTGAGATCAAGGTGGTTCATGTAATTAGGGAGTCTTCTACATCGATATGCTTAGTTGATTAGAATTTGGTGGGTGTGGGTAATTCATGACCCCCACACCATAATGATTTTATTACTATGAAAAGGATTATGAGAATATTTGCATACCATTGGCCTTTAAATGACCTCTATACTGTAGTGGTGATATCACGTTGTAATGTGTTTGAGTAGTTAAAAAATAATTCTACAAAATAAGATGCTATTCCACGGAGGGTATAAATATGGGATGTTCGATTAGCATTCATGACTTTGATTCATATGAGAGGATTGGTGGTTATTTTAACATGTTATTTATACCAATTATAAATTTATGGTGTAAATTACATGGAATATGACCAAAGTTTTTTGTTTGAAGAACATTATTTGAATTTTAATTTTAAATTTAAATATATATCATTAGAAAAATGTGAATACTATTAAAATTTAAATGTATGTATATTTTAAAATTGAGGGTGCAGTTGAAGTGGAATTGTATTTATATAATAAAAGAAGTTATATCTATGTAAAAAAATAGATAATATTATGTAATTATACTAATTAAAAGAAAATAATAAGGAGAAGAACATAAAAGTGTTTGTATTCATGTGCTATAATGAAAAAATAAATAACAAACTTATTCCTATGAAAAATTGCAGGATATGTTCTAAGTGATTTATGCTGTGAAAGTGGATAAAAATTTTAAGTGCTCGTCATAATCAATGATTTAGAGGAAATATATTTGGTTGATTACTCTTAAGTTGTTATCAACATTTAAATTTATAAAATAAGGGGACCAATTGTGTATTAGATATAAAAAAACATAGTCTTATGACATGTAAGAATGAGTTTCAAGGTTATTCCATTTTCATTTATACTCTCAAGATAATTCTAGTGGATAATGTGATCCTAAATAAATCCATATATCACAATGGAATTTCCTTATCACATTGAGATGTGAAACTTTTAAATATACCATGTTCCCTTGTATTGGTGTGCATGTGGTTTGGATGGTAGATTATTTCACTAAAATTTATCTTGTTTTGAATTTTTTTTGAACAATCATAAAACATATTTTGTATAACTATTGGACCCCCCTATCAGTGATCTCTTATAGATTGTGTAGGATGATTCTCAACAGTAGCATAAAACGTCTGGATATATTTTTTTATTAAAATTAATGATATAATTTATAATATTTTTTCTAGATGTTTATAAGGTATAAAAACAATTATTATTATTATTGGGTTAATATGGTATTTTTAGGAAAGAGAAAAGAACCAAGGAAGAATTTTTTAGAGAAAGTGATGAATGATTTTCAGAAGAAACTATTTTTGACTAAAACATTATAAAATATATCCTATATAAATATATTTGAATGTTTGGAAGAGTTGTGTGGAAAGTGCAGAAAATTTGGTAAAAAATATTAGGGTTTATGACTATACTCTCTGAATATGTTATTTATGAATTTAAATTTAATAAAATCAAACATACAACAAAAGATAATTCATGCAATGTAAGGGATTATATATAATCATGTTTGAAGCTCAAATAAAATCAGAAACCAAAGATAGAGAACTTGAAAATTTTCAATGATCAACTGTCTAATGCTAAAAAATATAAAAGTCACAAGTGAGTGCTAAGGATAAAGGAAAAAAAGTGGTTTTAGAGAATGAGACAAAATATAATCAGTATCTTTCCAAAAATTTATATTTTAAAATCCATGAAAAACTATTTAAAAGGTGAGGATAGTCTAGGTAAAAAAATGATTTTATGAAAATTATAAAAACCTTAGAAGAGATCATGAAATGGATGTTTCATAAAAAAGGTAATGAAGTTTCCTTAAAATCAGAGGCTGAGAAAGATATTACACACAAATTAGTAGTCAAATATATGAAATGGGAAATAAATATATTAATGTTGTTGATAAGATAATTAGTTCCATGTTTAGAAGAAAAGGGAAGTCTAGGTGGAGAGAAATATTCCAGCCTTAGTGTTACATTTAAGAAACAAAAAGGTCCCCCACTATTCCCTTGAACTATTATTTACTTGTACTAACATGTAGGGAAATAAAGGATCAGATATAGTGTTATCATGGGGTGGAAACAAAGAATTTTTATTCATGGTGCATCTTAACCACCATAAAGAAATAGAAATATTTGAATCCCTTTAGGGGGGATAAAAAATGAGATTGATCTGTCAAAACATCACAAACTATGTGATTATATAAATCTATAATTTATAGATATTCCCATTAAATATAGATAAATATTTACTCAATCAAACTTACAGACCCTATTTTTCTCTATGTAAAATATATTTACAAAGTGGGATGTTAGTTGATGAAAAGTTAAGAAAAAATGGGAGTTTTATGAAAGTCACTTAAACTGTTTTGATGGGTTTGTTGAGATATGTACATGTGAGATATTTTTGAAGATAAAATTGTTGTTTTAAATCCCTTAGAATGAGTTATAATAATATATCACATGATTGGTTGTTTTTGGAAGACATTGAAAACATTTTTTAATAAATAAATTTTATATCGGACTTCCCTCAAGTGGAACAAGCTGTAATTTATATTTGGAAAGAGGAGACGTTGTTTATATTTTTTGAAAGAAAGGAGATGATGTGATAAGGAAACACAATATATTTATTTTTATTTATTATTAATAAGGGTATTAAAAATAAGTAAACATATTGGAAAGATATATACATGTAGGTATTAACAACAAATAGAAGTTGGGATATTGAAGCACCCAAGTGTTTATTTGTATTTGTTTTCAATATATAAACATATTTTTGGTTATAAAAGTTTGGATTTTAATATAATTGTTATACATTCATCATAAAGGTTCTATTAGGGATGTTTTTTGTGATGGTATTCAATTAAACTAATGGAAATTTTAGATATATGTATAGACAATATAAAAAAAATTCAAGTGGATTTGTGTTGAGTTATAGGACCTACACATGGTTTTAGGATGTCATAATTTGAAGGGAATCATGTTTGGAATTTCAAAACCAGGATAAGAAATTTGGGAAATGTTTATGAGTATAAGTTTCAATTTTACTAAATTTAAATTCCATTATACTAAGAACATGTGTGGTTTTGACTAAGAGTAAATCTCATCTGTCTACATATATGTGATAAAGACCAAATTATGTGTGAAAACGTGAAAATACTACATATCCATTTTAGATTACTTGTGAATTAATATATCATATGTGTCATGTGATAATAATAGGAATCATTAGTTACCAATTTATGATTCATCTATCTAATCATATAATGGTTATTAGTGAGTGTAAGTTTCATGTGAAATGAATCCAATTCCGAGTAAATTAAAGATTGAAAAAAGTTTTGGTTTTTCTGAGAATATTTGAGAAAAGTTATGAATATTCTAAAATTTCCTTAGTTATTCTCACATAAATCCAAGATACCTTCTATTTACAATTTACTTAGATTTTATCTAAGTGTAACATAACACCTATAATCATTGATCTCACAAATATTCTCAACTCAATGACACCAACCTAGGTTAAAAATGACACCTATGTTTAGCACTTGACACATATACTGGCTTAGTCTACACATACAAAAAAATTTATTTTATTTATTTTCATTATTTCATTCATATGATATCTCTTATTAAACATACATATATATATGAAACCCATGATTATACCAAATAACACATGAACTTAGCAGAACAACACTTAGATTTAGCAGTAATGACACTTACATTCATTACACTTTTCCAAATTTCTAATCTCATTTCGGAAATTCCAGTTTAACTTTACGTAGAATCAAAACCACCTCAAACCATCTATAACCATTATCAATCAACTCAAATACACTTCCAAAAGTAGATAAATAATTTCTCTATAACTAACAACACTTCCATTTAGTTTCCATGAAAATCAACACAACTATCATTACTAATAACATAGTAAGGATTTATTACTAAAAATCAACCAAGAATATTAATTCCATAAACAAACATATATTGACATATTGAAAATAAATAAATTAAAAAATTTGGGAACATTAATTCTATAATAATAAAATTTCATACACATTTGTTCACTTTTAACAAAGTTCATCTGACATAATTTTCCAAAATCAATTAAAAAATGTTACATTATGTTTAGGAATTCACAAAGAGTCCAACATAACTTTTGTGAAAAACTTTATACCCTCCAAATTACCCCACCCCCTATAATGATTCATCCATTCATTCGTACAAACTACCTGCATGAAAAAAACCTCTTCTAAAAACTAAATATATAACCATTAGATTGGATGAACATAGTTATTCCATGTCACCCTCTAATATGTGGTTGTCCGACATAAAGATAAAAATGCAATCAACTTATAAGATGGATAATAATAAAACGACCCATAGCCATGTCGTCTCTTATTGGCTATGTGGGATTCTGTTCAATCACACTAATTGAATGACCCATGGTGGACTGGGTACAACCGCATCACCTGTGGGGTATGGATGTTATGGCATAAGAAAAACTATTTTTTCCTTTAGATCAAATGGATAATCACTACGTGGTGTGTTATTACACCTTCCCTTATGTAGGGTTATATGACTTTTAACTGATTGATAAATTAGAGATGGGACGGCTCATACCACCCCTCTATTTCCTCATTGATATTTTTATTAGTGGATGTTTAAAATTTTTATTTATTTGTGTTTAGTATTTAGAATGGAAAATAAATTTCATACCCCAATAAAAATAAAAAAGTTATTCTAGATACAAAATCATTTTTCATGATTTGGTCAATAACTATTTCAAAATTAAGAGAGTAGGTGAGAAGGTTATAAAATTCTCTATAAGATTTTTTACAAACCAAAAATACAATTAGTGTTATTCAAAAGTTTTTAAATTCTTACTTTTATAATTTTCCAATTATGTATAATAGATTCCATGGATTATCCATGTGTTGATATTATCCAAAAATTTCTAAAATTTTCACTAAAACTATTATAAAAAATAACATGATATCCACAATTTATATTTCAATGGATTAAAGGGTTTTAGAAAAGAATAATTATGAGTAAAAACATAATTAAATTTCATATTGATAATAAATCATTATGAAAATTAAGTTTTATAGAGATGTTAAGGCTCAAAAATGGATTTCAGATCAAAGAACCATACCTTTTTTTGATCATCCAATGATCCTATGGTAACAAAAATCCACCGATCTCTAGTTTAATCCATCCATGACAGAATCATATTCCATAAACTATTATTCTCCCTAAAATTTTTTCATCCCATTGAGAATATAAAATAATGAATTATGTTATGGTGTTATTCACATAAATGTATCAAATATTTTTACTCTATATAAATGAATCATCACCACTGTACAACAACCTAACATTTCTTCAAAATTATGAAAAGTACTACTATAGGTAAAACAAGACATTCTAGGACTAATAAAATTTTTCATCTGTTAATATTACATTCTATTAAGGTGGGATTTACCATTTTTTTATTTTTAATAAAAAATTGTGAATTATTCATAGTAACTACCCATGGAGATCGATCAAATCAAAAAAAAGAACATCATTTGATTCCAATTAGTGATAGTCAATATGATTACACTAAGATGAGGATATAATTATAAATATAAGAAAAGGAATACTCTAGTGGAAATATATAATGTTACTTCCTCCCCACCTTAAATATTTTTATCCTAAAAAAATTATATCTTGAAGAATAGATTCTTTAGCCTTTTATTATTGAAGAATGAAATTTAAAAGATAATTTATAATAAAAAATTGAAAATACCGAGTATAAATGTAGTTAACAAGAACTATAAAAAATTAACAAAATTCATAATATACTTAGTGAACACACATGTCTTTACACTGGGTTAACGAACCCAATTATTCCCTCCCTAATGAATTCAGTTACCCTATTGATCCAGAGAATCACAATTTTAAAATCCATTCCCACTAATGGAAATCTCCATCAAATGCCTCAATAGTCTATATACCCTAAATAATAGACTGAATGAACCCATTAACACAAAAAATTATGCATCATCTATTAATATATTCATATCATCATCACTCAAAAGTGTGAGTCTTTATCAAAAAATTCATACACACTATTTTATAATTTATTATCCATCCCTAGAATGAGTGTTAAGCTCCTCTTTTGTAAATGATCAAGGTATCTGCAAAAATTTATCTGATATTTACCAATATCCCTATTAACCACTATCATTGATATAATCAATAGAACTCAAGGATCATCCATACTCAAATAAGAGTAGATCATTATAGACACATAATTTTTACAACACAAGGGATCAAATAACAATTGACAATCCCATCCAACAATCCTTACTTTTATAGCCAGGAAGACCACTAATTTATTTTATATAAGATCTCAATAATAGGTTTTTACTATCATGGTTTACCTTTAAAGTATTTATTTAAAACTTCTTCACCATTTAAACCACTATCCAATAGAATCCAAGGGTTCCTCCCATGGTTGACCCAGAATGGAACAATGATATAACACACATTTGTAGTAGAACCAATTATTTAATGTAAACCAAGACTATATAATTATTTAATATCAAATGGATATTATGAAAAACATAATACAAAATAACCCCTTTTTATTTTTTTGAAAACCAATTTACTTCAAGTAAATATATCCTCATTGAAAATATCTTTTCTCTAGTCAGAAACAACTTTAGACCAATGTATACTCATATCCTTGGGATATCACCCATACATATTGAAGAATCACATCACACCTGAATTCTCATGTCCTTTGAAACCACTTCCAACTAATGATAATCCTTAAAATGTTATAATATGAGTACAACACTTAGTTTTGGTATATATTTATAAAAAAACTCATAAACCTATGACTAATGGGCATGATGATCAGACACACCTCATAATTTCCATCAAGGATAAAATAATAACCACCCTTTCTCTTAACCATCATCACACTTACACTTGATGACTCAAATCATTATAAAACATCATATATTAAGGATATATATAATTTAATTCCACAAATAACCCAATTAGTAATGATTTCCTTTATACCAAGAGAAATTTTCTGGTCCAACATCTTTCATGACACTTAACTAGAGAAGAGTGAATGTGTGAATGTAATTGAAAGACTCGACATCGATCTTTTTACTATTATTACCTGAATCTACATTGTGAGAATCCATGAATCCAAAATATCCCAATATTGTATATAGTATTATCCTAAATATGAGGGATCATAGTAAATTCTTGTGTAGATTCCACTCATCTAGAAACCAATAATAGTACACTATTCACTTACCTTTTAGAAAATTCACATGTTTGTTAACTATGAGAAATCCTTTTATAGGAATAACAATTCAGAGGAATATGCATAACGATATAAATATTTAAACTCCCACCATTATTTTTCTATATCAATATGAAAAAAAATTCCATATTCCAAAAAAACCCACTGGTGCCACTCAAAATAGGCACACACTCCGTGGTATATCTCTTGACTTTTCCTAGAAATACATGGTGTCACAAAAAACAATGAAATAATTAGCTCATCATTTAAATAAATTCATAACACAACGAGATAAATTTAGTATAAACAAATGAATTTATATCTTATCCTCATAATATATATATACCACTTCAGGACAAGACTTTTGATTGAGCCTACTCAAGTAATCCAAAACTCATTATCCGAAGCGATGACATAGTTTTTCATATATGATATCTACCTTTTCTTATTATTATAACCCCTAAATTACAATGAAATATACTAATATCAAATATGTATTTTAAATTTGACCCATAAAATATATTGACCTCAAAATTATAGAAAAATAGGATTATATCAATAGATGTACCACCTTCCTAGCCCATGCAGATTATTCATTGATTCTGATCAGATAAGTCATGAAATCCAAAAATAATGACTTGAATATATATGATGTATCATATAACCTTAAAAAATATATTTTACATAAAATTTATTAGTTATCAATAAAAAATTAGAGTCATTTTTTGGAATATTATAGACATAATAACATTTTTGAAGTCCTCTATTTGGCTATGTATACTAGAGATCCTAGTAAGACTAAATCTAAACTATCCAAACCAAACAACACATGTACCTAGATCCAAAAAATTATTATATTTATTTGATACTAATCTATAAAATCCTATATTACTAATAGATAAAATATCCAATCCCACCTCAGTTAGGCCAAGGGCTAGCGACCGATGCTGATGTATCCACACGATCATGGGAGGTATTACCTATAAACAACTTCTCACCTACAAACATAAATAACCATAAAACATAATATGCATGAAATATAAATAGAATAATATACCATTTAATTTATAAAACGTTTATAAATAATAACAACTCCATATATAATGTAGAAAAATATACATATAAATCAATAGGTACAATTATTCAATTTTGAAATATTACATCCCAAATAACAATGACATGATGGTGGATATAATAATGAAATATTCACTAGACTAGGTATCAATATACACTATCCATATATTATATACATGATATTCTATCTTACAAATGTTTTGATTATCATGGAATAAGGTGAACAATACACTAGTTCAGATGTCAGGGTTAACATAAAAATACATAGTATGGTCATCCTATGTAGTGAGTCAACCCCATTAACATCTAATTTCTATGTGAAACATCAATAATTATAGAAAATATGATGTTACCTAAATTCAAAATAAAATATAATAGTAACCAAGACCAATATTGATTAACTACCCATGTATTACTTTCATGACACTCCCCAAATAATAATTATTCATTAGGAATGAAAAAAATATGATTTTTCAACACTTAAATGATTTATAATATGATAATTCATCCTCTATGTAAAAATCATGAAATAATGAGGGAAATATATGTCACCACCTACATATAAAGTATTAAATTATGTAACCATATCCAAAGCTATAATAGTAATAAATGTCTAGATGCTAGAGGAAATACACATCTCCAAAGCTAATTCTATATATCAATGTACTAGATGAAATACCACTATTTTGGAATATAATTGTATATATAATATTTGTAAATCCCAGTGATGTGCATAAGATTAGATATGGTATCTGGTGCATCATCATTCACTTTTATCTTAGTTTGGGGAAGAGGCGGAGTTCTGTCACTTGGGTGAATTACCATCCATCATATTCTTATATCAAGGATACTAGAAGAGTTACACTTCTATACCTATCCTATCCTAGATATACTTGAGGAATGACCTATCTAAACATGTATCCAATAAAATAGATAATCCATGTCAACCTAGATCAGTGGGTTAGAAGGTGTCACACCAGACCCGATATTTCTTAATTATTTTTTATTTCAATTTTTTATTTTGTTTTATATACTTCCAAGGTGTTTTTTAGAAAGAAAATCTAGTTTTTAGGAAAACATGATGAGGTACGTGGTCAATTCACGGTTAGGAGAAATCATGTGATAGCCTAGTGAAAATAAAACATCTTAGGCAGTGGCTCTATCTAGCCAGTCCAACTTAGTTCTTGGGTGTGTTCCCCCTCCAGGTAAATCATGCGGTCCCTCCGTCTTAGGAACGGGGCAACCACACTGTTGGTTTATGGTCTGGGAGAATGTGTAGAGAAACTACATGGTCTTACCAGGTTTAAAATAAATATACAAATAAATAAATAGAAATAAAATCAAAACAAATTAAAATGAAATTATTATTATTAATAATAATAAAATAAATTCTTTATAATAATAATAATAATTATTAATAATTATTGTTATTATGAAGTCTCTTATTATAAAAACATATACCCTTAATGGGTTCCTCCCCACTTACCCTCATGATCCCACCCCTCTCCTATCACAGTCTCATGAAACATCCACACCTAGGGGGCTCCCTTGCTCACCCAACATCCTCCTTACCGCTCCCTATGACTATCTTTTCTTCTGTTGATTTATGGTACAATATCTTCTAGTAAGTATCTTGACCCCTCATCCTCATTGTTTCTTTGTTTTCCTTCTCCCTCGAGTGATGCACATTACCTATCCAAAACATAATATAATTTTTTCTTTATTTTCGTTGGTTCTTAGTTCATATGGATCATGGGGTTTGATTAAAGAAAGTTCTAGACACATATGTCATGGACAATGGGTTCTCCATGAGACATGGCTATATTTTGTTCCGTTTTTATTATTTTCATTAATTTTAATTTAGGGGTTTTGGGGTTTTGTGTTTTGTGTTTTTAGAGTATTTTGGACCTCATTGTGGTGGTTTCAAGGTTCTATTTTCAAATATATACATGTATATGTATAAGTATGAATATATATATATAATTATCCCCTTTATATATATTCAACCATGGTAGGATGAATATATATAATAGGGGTATGCATTATTATATGTGTATATGAAAATGCAGACATGTGTAATGTAAAGGGGTATATAGATGTGTCAAAATATATGTAAGTATCCCCTTTTACATATTCATCGATGTGAATATGTACATAGGGGTGAGGTTTCCTTATACATATGTGAACATGCATACATGTGTAAGTGTAAAAAAGAATATTTAAGTGGACATAATAAAAAAGTAGCATGTTTGAGGTAGGATACCTTTCCATTTTACCTTTAAATTTAATAATACATTTAATGATTTACCTTTTCACCTTTATTTAATTCTAGTTATTGATGTATGGTTTTTATAATAAATTTTTTATGTGAAGTGTGGTGATTTCCACTTGGTATTAATTTTTTGAAATGTCTGTATAGGGTTTTCCAAACTAAGTGCTTGATGAAATTCCCCTTTGACATTTATACACATGTATTAGATTTAAAATGGAAATTTGGGTTTATTAAATGGGTTTTAAAGAATAATTTTGGTTTTGAAAGTTGCATGTTTTGGTCCTTTTTTGAAATGGATTGACATTCAAAGGTTATGTGAGGCCTGTTTGGAAATTTTGAATGGTGTCATTAGAAAAACCTCCATGAAATGAGTACATCACCATATATTCTAATAAAGAGGTGGAAGAATCCTCCATTTGGGACTTCCCTCATTTTTTATAGTTTGAATGAAAGGAACTATTTCTTGGGGTGGCCTGGGGAGGTTCCGGTTTGTGTGACTCATGTGGTGGCTCTTTCTTGTATGTATGGTTGATGGATTAGCTTTGTTGGGCACACCCCCTTTTGAACATAACATGGGAACATGTCATATCTAGAGGATTTTCCAAGAACATTTTTGTAACTAGTTTAGATTATGAACTAGCTAGTAGATCTTGGTATAGACCTTGCTATTCTTTTATATTGTGCCCCTTAGTTAGGGAAATTAGGGTAAGATCGAGTTTTTGGGAGGATTTATGGTATAATGTTAGGAATTACTATAGGATGAATTAATTTTTAGTATTTTCTAGATTATACACTAAGCTCAAAGGTTCTGCCATTTTTTGGCACTTAGTTTTCTATAGTGCATGATTGAGGTGTTTTATTTGGTTAGTTACTTTTTTGTGATATTTTCCATTACCCTTATTATGCGATTATTGTTCCTTCTTCCTCGTGTGGTGTACCTCTTTGAAAAAAGTGGATGTTTGGTTTTTAAATGGTTATTGATAGTTTTTTTAAAATGTTATAAACTTTCATGTTTCCCTTTTTAATTAAAAACATCATTTTTTCTACTATACCTCTTCTTACTTTAAATGGCCAGGCATACTTCTTGGAAAAGAAATCGATATTAAAAAAATTAGTTGACAACGATTTTATTTAAAGAGTGAATTTGTGAAAAACTTATGTTTTTATATTGTTTTTAAAACTTGAAATTTATGTACATTTTATCTAAATTAAATTGAGATGGGAACAAATTTTTTGGGCAATCCTTATGAGTTTTAATACTCATGACTATAGATTTATCATTGTTTTTAGCTTCCAGTGTTGCTTCCTACTCAAATTTAGTCACTACGGTGCAACATTGGTTTTGAGGTTTTGGTGACCCAAGAGGTTACGCGGAAGTATGTGAGGATTTATTTTATTTATACTCATAGTGTTTAATTTTTTTACATTTATCTTGGTTTTATATGATGATTTTTGGGAGAAATCATTCCCAATGATTTATCATGATTCCTAACACTGATTTCCAAATTCGGAGGACTGAGAATACCTCTCGGGACTTATAGGGGGCCAACTTGGGTGACCAGTTCTAGGTTGACTTGGGTTGGTTCATGACAAAATTGTATATGTAACACCCAAGAGGTTATACATTATTATTTTTCAAATTAATTTAATATTTTTCATATTTAGAATATCATGGAACACTGAATATAGTTCTTTTAAAAATTAATGAACTATGTTTAGATTAAGTTATATGAAAAAACAAGTTAGTGATGAACTACATGAAACATAATTTTTAGATTTCTTTACATGAAACACCAAGGTTATCTTACTTTATAAGCAATAATGACTTTCCTTGATGGATTGTGTAATATGAAAAACATTGTTTTACCAAACAAAAACATATTATTAAAAATATTATTATTTAATATAAAAAGATATAACATATCCATTAATTTAGTGGTTATGAATAACTTAAATTAACTTATGAGAATGAATGTTTGAATTGATTGGTTACAAATTAATTATAAATTAATATAAGAATAAATTTAATATGAAGAGAATGTTTTTATAAAAACTACATTTATGATCACAAAATATTTTTTTTATGAATAAAATAAAGTAATTACTATTGGTGAAGGATATTAATGAAATATATATTTTATATATTAAATAACCATTTTTATATTCATCAAATATATTTGATAGGAAAAATATAGGAATAAACCCAATATTACACATAAAAACCTATATTTTTTTATAATAGTGATATTACCACATATTAATGGTAAAAATATTGTCAATCTAAATTTTTAAACATTTAAAAATATTATATGTTAAAATAATATTATTTTTGAAAGATAAATATAAATATTAGGTTATGGTTATGTTTTGGTTTTTTTGGTAATGTTTTATTTTTTGATGAATAATGAAAAATACTAAATTTAAATTCAAAGCTGTTTTTTTGTATAATTTATTTATAAGGTTAAATTATATTTATAATTGGTTTTAAAGTCTAATTATATCAATTATACATAAATTTATCTAATTTAGGTCATTGGGATCATGTTTAAATTTAAATTAGATATAAAAACTAAGAAATCTTTTGAACATTTTTACTTTAAAAACTGACATTATCATCCCACCTATGGGATGAATTATAAATTAATTTATATGACTTATATGATTGGAATTTGAAAATATTGATTCTTTATTTATAATTAGAATAAATTATATTTTATAATAAGGTAAAATTAGTTTTTTACAAAAATATTAGTGAATGTAATTAAAATAAATTATAATGATTAAGCAGAAAATGAGCTTAACAAGGGTCTAAACCTTAAACTTATGAGACAAAATGACCTATAAACTTGTCCAAAATACATTTATGGATATATTTAAACCCTATAATCCATTTAGTAAAATCTTTAACATTATTGGATCCAAATTTTATAGTAAAAACATGGGTGGAATTCCCTTTTCAAAATTTACAAGAATGCCACACCTCCTCCACTATAAAAAAGAACACATACCTACCAATTATTAAAACCTATAAATACATTTTTATTCCCCAAAATATGTTCAAATAAGCTCAAAAAATCCCTAAATTACTCCTTGAATCCTCACTTTGGCTATAAATCCAACTAATGAATCCCTTTTCGGCAAAGAAAAAGGTGTTACCCAAAGAAGAGGTAACACCTTTCCTTAAGATCCTTCCTTTTATCTTCTTTATCCACCACCTAAATTAATATTATTAAATAAATAAATAATAAAACATTATACTAAATATACATAAATTTTTTTATTCCCAGGTTATGACCTTTACTTATACACATATCTATCTGATGGGTAACAAACTTACCATTATTATGTAAGGAGAAGTACAACCTTACAAAATGATGATGATCGTTTTTCCTTTACCACATTTAATGGTTGGTAATTATGATTTAAAATATATTTTTATATTATATATATGACTTATTTATAATTTTATAATTATTTTATGACACAAACCCTGAAGATTTCCATTTTTTGTAAATATGATAATTTAATTTTGGGAAGTGTGAACTACCGCCTCCTCAAAGCGATGTGATTCATTCAAAATATACATGGAATGTATTAGGGATGGGTTTAGTAAAATTATATGATAAATATTAAATTATTATTCATCTAAAATTATTACATATATATTAAATATACTTTATTTATTTCAATACGACAATTAAATGGAAACAACGTTTATGCGTATGTATGACCTACTCTCTCCATGACTGATATATTCCATTTCATATTTAAAATTTTCATTGATTATTATAAATACATATATAATTAATGGAAATTATATTTATATATTGTTTTACATTCTAAAAATCATGATATAACTATGGGGACAAAAATATAACAAATTAAGACACGTGCAAAAAAAAAAAAACAGATATTACCCAAAATGTAACCTTAACATAAAAGTGTTAATAATAGGGTATTATAATGCCATATATGGTATTATATATTATAATATGGTTATTTGGTATATTTATAATAAAATTATATTTATTATAATGTAATTTTCAATGATTACGATGAGAGTAAAGACATATGGTAAGGGGATGTCTAGACTCAGTTTTATTTCTTTGAGATTTATGCCATATTGGCCAATCCTTTTTGTGTGTGGTGTATATAATTACGATAAGATTTTATAATATTATAATCTTTAAATATATGTGTATTTACATATCTATATTATCTCTATATAATCATGTTTATGTTCCAAAAGTTAAGAAATTAGTAAAGTAGTTTTGTCTCATCTTTCTCTCTTCGAGACACATTCTATGAATTTCAAAAACCATGTTCTAAAAAATATTTTCCAATTATTTAAAGGAAATAATTTAAGAAAATTTTAAATGAAAAATTATTTTAAAAAATGTTTTATGGTTTTAAAAATCTCTTTATAAGTTTTCAAATTGTTTTCAAATAAATGGTTTTCAAAACTTTTTAATGATTTCTTTATAATTTTTAAATGTTTTTTTAAAGCAATGGTTTTCAATTTTTTTAATGATTTAATTATAATTTTTCAAAGTGTTTGAAATAAATTGGTTTTCCAATTGTTTTCAATATTTATTTATAAGTTTTCATTTTTATTTTCATAAAAATGGTTTTCAAAAGGATTTATATTTTTTAAAATCATTTTTCAATGAAGAAAGAATAATTTATTTATGAATTTTTTTAAAAGATATTTTAAAATTATTTCACACATAAATGAAATCTATTGGTATTAATAATGCCTTTATTTGTAAATTATCCAAAGGTTCCATTCATATTATTTTACTGAATGATTTATGTATTGATGGAATGATGTTTATGAAACCTGTTTCTCTTTCAAAAGTTATTTTTTATGAAACCTATTTCCATTTCATGGGTTATATGATTATTAAACCTGATTCTTTTAATGGGTTATGATTAGATGAAATTATTATGAAACCTATCTATTTTCCACATGATATTATATGATTACATGTATATTATACCAATTTCATTTCATGGGTTATGATATGATTGTTTATGATCTTATGTTACACATATCTACGATTTCTTTTTTAGATGTGTGGGACCTATATCTCCCTCAAATGCATTGGGTAAAGATTTTTATCTCATGAGTTGTTTATGGGAATCAAGTCAATGGTCTTGATCCACTTTGGGAATATGAGGAAACTCGATCCCTTACAAGGAAAGTACTACGACTGGGGATGGTGGTGTGTCCCACACAGTAGGTGTAGTCCCCATGAATATGGGAATATGGGAAAACATAATCCACTATTGGAAGATGAGGAAAGATAATACCTTATAAAAAAAGGACTGTGACTGGTGATGGTGTTGTTTCCCACCTAGTAGGTGTAGTCCCCATGAATATGGAAATATGGGGAATCCCAATCTAATATGGGAAGATGAGAAAACTCAATCACTTTTAAGGAAATAAATGATTATAGGGATGATTATGTGTCCTTACCAGTAGGTGTAGTCACTATGATGTACCCTAATAAGTTCTATCAGTGTGTTTTGATTTATAGGGAATGATATTACATGTTTATGTGTATCATGAAATTCTATGTCTTAGTCCTATGTTATGATTTCATGTCTTATTATCTGTATTACTTAATGATTAATTCATTATGAAATGCTAAAATTTATGCCATGATTCATGTTTATGATCTTTTATATTCCTGGTATGATATTTTAATTCCATGATCACATTCTTATACCCTTATTATCATGTAAAAGCTTACATATCCCCCTTGTTTACCCTTAATGAGCATATGATCTCACGCCTTTTTCATATTTCCTTCCCCAGGTTATACTAATATATTTTATGTATTATATGTATAAGAGGGGTTCTATACATGGATATCTTAGTGGGAGATAATTTATCTCACTCATGTACAAATGTTTACATTTTTATGATTCCAATGGAAATAAAATAATACAGTATTTGGGAATCTTTTTTTGTAATGTTTTAACTATTCTGCAAAAAATATATATTTTCTATGTACATTAAGATTGAGTTGATATAGTTGGTATCAGAGTGAAGGTTTAGTCATCCTTTGGAAACTAGGATGATAAACATTTATGATAACTCTTGGGACATATCTAAGGATAAGTATAAGGATAAGTAAAATCATAGTAAAAGTTATTGGAATTTTTGGTAAAGGAAAGAGTGAGTGGTTTTCTAGTAATACATACCTTTCTAGATACAACAAGTGGAAATGGTTCTAGAATAAATATACCTAAGAGTAACCACTCAAATAAGGTGAATCCAACCTTACTTGAGCGTAACTTGGTACACAACAATGAGCATTACTATGCACCTGGTTTGACACTCCAAGTTGATTTGATTTGGGAATTAATAAACACTTTACAAACCATCATAAAGGATTTAAGTCGAATATTAATATGAATAAACTTGGACAAGCCTTAGGTTTCATAGATTATAGAAGTAGTATACTTTATTTATACATCCTATAAGTTTTTTTTTATTATTATGTGGGTTTCCATTATGATAATTTTTTCTCAAACTGTGCTTTCTGGTTTTAGTCAATGGTGGGAACTAGAAGTAAATTGGTTAACATTGAATGTTTCAAATTTGGAAATTATGGAAATTATGAAAATAAATTTCTTAATTGTAATTATCATGAATATAATCAGTAAGGTAGTATGAATATTGGTTATAGTGCTGAAGATAAAGAGATTACAAATGACATATGAAAGGTATGGTATGTTATTCTAGTATGTTTTACATTAAACATAAGAATAAAGATTAAATTTATGTTAAGTAACCTTAATACATGAATAATATTTCTTATTATAGGAAATGGGCATTAAAGAATAAGTTGATGAAGCTCGAGTAGTACTTTAATAATAAAGTTGTGTGAATGAAGTATTTATGTTTTATAATACAATGATTATCTTATATGAATAATAAAATATATAAGTATATTTAGTATCAATTTTCATTAAGGATTGAAAAGGATATTTTTAATAGTTATGAAGACATAGTAAAGTGATTCAATGGAAATTTGATATTTTTATTAATGAAAGTAACCCTTAATTTTTTCAAGATATAGAGAAAATTATGTTTAGATTGGATAAAGAGATGATTGATTCAAATAAAGTAAATTTGATAATATCAATGACCTTAGTAATATTTATGTATTTGCTGACAATGTAGTGTATTATATCTTGGATGAAGATTAAATATATTTATATTTATTGAATTTATTTAGTAATATTTGGAATAAGTAATAATGCATGTGTTCAAAAAGGATTTATGGTAATTTAGGTTACTTCTATGTTTTAAGATATTTTATGACGAGTGTATTCACATTTTTGGAATGTGAAAACCAAGAGATATTTTTTGATATATGGGAGATCAATGTTAAGATGATTTTGTGAATTTCTTTCTAATGTTTTGGGTTTTCATATTTCGGTAGGGTTATTACATTAACCATTTATGTAATTTTTATGTTAAAAATTTGTTGAATTTTGTGATATTAAAGTATTATCTCACAACATAAGGATATATTCATATTGAATAACCTATTATAACAACATTGTGTTGATGATAAATGAGGATAGTTGGGATGGAATATACTAGATCCGATGATCTGGTAGTGCTTAAGGAATGAAAAATTCACCATCCCTTTTTGAGAAAGAGGTGAAGTGGATCATGGAACAAAAAATGGTGATGTTTTCCTAAAATCATGTAATTTTATCTCTTCATGAAATTTATTATTCTTTTGGAAAACGATCTAGAATTAAAATGTTTTCCTAATACCTTGATTTTTTTTGAAATGATGGCCTTTTAAATAATCACATATTTATGAATTTGAGTCCCTCAACATTCTATTGATCATTCAATTGTTTTTTATTTATGATATAAATCACTCCCAATAAATAATTTCGATTTTATTAAAGTCTATATTTTTAGTTTACACCTATGTTATCCTATTTGGAAACCAAGTTATGTGTTAATTTAGGTAACAATTATGTTTCCATTATTCCCCTTTTAAAGTAAGTTTTACTATTCATTGTTACGATGTTAGTTCCTATGAACATAAATTTTAATTATTAAACCATTGATAAACTAGATGATTTTTTCGGGAGAAATAAATTTTAAGGGGAGTACAATGTAACACCCAGAGATTTTGGGAATTAATGTTTTCCAAATTAATTTAATCTTTTTAATATTTTTCATTTCATATAACACTGAATATTGATTTTTAATTTATTAAAGAGCTATGTTTGGATTCCATTATATGAAATACCTAGTCAATAATGCACTAAAAGAATAATGTTTATCTTTCTCTACATAGAACACTGAGGTTAGCTTATGTTACAGGCAAGACCAACTTTCCTTTATGGCTTGCATAACATGGAAGACCGAGTTTTACCGAACAATAGTATATTATTAAAAATATTATTATTTAATATAATAAGATATAACCTAGATATTAAGTTTGATGTTATGAATAATATTTAATAACTTATGAGAATGAATGTTTGAATTCATTGGTTACAAATTAATTATAAGTGAATATAAGTATCAAATTTATTTAGAAATAATCTTTATATAAATCTAATTTAATGATCATAAAAGAATTTTATCTAAATAAATTAAATTAATTACAATTGGTGAATGATTTAATGAAATTTATATTTTATATATTCAATGAAATATTTATTATATTCATAGAATATATTTTATAGGCATAATATAGGAACAAACACAATTTCACACATAAAAACCTATATTTTTATAAAAGCGGTATTACCATATTTTAATGGAGAACCTATATTAATTATAAATTTTTTTAATTTAAAAAATTTAATATTTAAAAAGAAAATTAATTTTTTTAATAAAAATATAATAATTAGGTTATGGTGAATTTTAAGTATTTTTCTGTGAAGTTTTGTTTTTTGATGAATAATATAAAATACTAAATTTAAATTCAAAACTCCATTTTTATTTAATTTATTTATAAGGTTAAATTGTATTTATGATTTTATTTGAAGTATAATTATGTCAATTATAAATAAATTAATCCAATTTAGGTAATTGGGATCAATTTCACTTCGTAATTATTTATAAAAACTTAGCAAACTTTTGGAAATTTTTACTTTTGAAACCCTCATTGTCACCCCATCCGTGAGATTAATATTAAATTTATTTATACTAATTATATGATAGTAACCTGAAAAATTGGATTCCATATTTGGAATTATAATAATTTATAATTTATAATAACGTCAATTCTTTTTGAAAAAATATTAGTGAATGTAATTAAAATTTATTATAAAGATTAAAAAGGCATTTAGTTTAACAATGGACTAAACCTAAAACATAAGGGCCAAAATGACCTTAAAAATTGTCAAAAATACGTTTTATAGACATATTTAGACCCTATAATTCCTTGTATATAATTTTTACCATTATTTTACCCACTTTTCATAGGAAAAACATTGGTGGAATTCCCTTTTTAAAAATTTACATTAATGCCACTCCTTATTCACTATTAAAAGGCACTCACCACTACCACTTATTCACGCCTCTCAAGTCCTTTATATCACACAAAATATGATTAAATAATCTCCAAAAATCCCTATATTACACCATTAAGACTCACTTTGGGAAGAAATCCAACCAAGGAATCCCTTTTGTGAAAGCAAAAGGAGTTACCCAAAGAAGAGGTAAGATCCTTCCTCAAGATCCAATCTATTATTTTCATTATCCACCAACTCAGTTCATCTTATTTAATAAATGTATAATAAAAAAATTATATTCAATATAATGAGTTTTTTATTCTATGGTTTGAAACTTCACTTACACACACTTCCATCGAATGGGTAATGAACTTACCATTCTTGTCTACGACAAACTGTCGCCTCACAAAATGATGTTCACCATTTTTATTTTGAACCCTTTAATAGTTGGTAATTATGATAGGAAATATATTTTTATATGATATATATGATATATTTTATTTATTTATTCTTCTGTAATTATTATATTACACATACCTTTATGCTTTCCATATTTTATAGATATGATAATTTCGTTTGGGGAGGTGTGGACTACTGCTCCCTCAAAGTGATGTGATTCATTCACACTCTAAATGGAATTTATTGAAGATATTTTTAATAAAAGTATATGATATATATAAAATATTATAACTACTCTAATTAGTATATATATATATAGTTCATCTACTTTCTTTCTTTCTATATGATAATTAAATAGAAACAACATTAATGCGTACATACAACCTACCGTCTCCAAGAATTATGTATTCAATTTAATATTTATATCTTTTATAGTTTATTATAAATACATATATAATGAATATAAATGATATTTATATCATTTTTTACATTATTTATATCATGATATAAGTATGAGGAAAAAAATAAAAAAATTAAGACGTGTGAAAAGCAAAGCGGATATTACCCGAAATGTAACCTCAACATGGAAGTGTTAATAATAGGGTCATATAATTACATATATGATACTATATATAAGAATATTTTTAATTTTATATTTATAACAGACTTATATTTATTATACATGAGGTTTTAACAAGTATTAAAAGAGTCAGGATATAAGGTAAGGGTATTTCGAGTCTCACTTTTATTTCGGTGAGATTTATGCCTTATTCACCGCTTGTTTATTTTTTTAGAGTATATACTACCAAAATATATGTTCTATTATTATAATAATTACATCTATGGGTATTTACATGTCTAGTTTATTAGCTCTATTTTATTTGGGTTATATTTCAAAAGCTACCAAATCGGTAAAGTAGTTTTGTCTCAACTTGCCTTATTTGAGACACATGACCTGAATTTCAAAAACCTTATTTAAAATAATTTTTTGAAAAAAAAATTAAAGGATTTTTTTTAGATAATTTTCAAGAGAAAATAATTTTAATTTTTTAAATGGTTTTGAAAGAATCTTATATATTTTTTGAAAATTATTTTCAAAGAAATTATTTTGAAAATGTTTTCAATATTTCTTTTTATGTTTTCAATGTGTTTTTATAGAAATAGGAATCAAAACTTTTTCAATAATTTATTATAATATTTCAAATTGTTTTCAAAGAAATTATTTTTAAAATGTTTTTAGTATTTATTTATAAAATTTAAAATGGTTTCTTTATAAAATGTATTTTAAAAAGTTTTATGTTTTTAAATTTTTTTTATAGAATAATGGATTGTTTAATCATGAAATGTTTTTAAAATATATTTTCAAATTATTTTTCATCTAATATTACATTAATTGGTGTTACTAATTAATTTCTTGGGAAATTATATAAAGGTTCCATTATATCAATTCTATGGATGGTTTATGTATTGATGACATGATTCTTATGAAACTTGTTTCTTTTTTATGGGTTATTTTTTTATTGAACTAATTTACCTTTCATGGGTAATATTCTTATGAAACCCAATTATTTCACAGGTTATGATTTGATTAATTTATTAATAAACCTGTATCTTTTCAACATGTTATAATATGATTACATGTTTATGATACCCATTTCGTTTCATAGGTTATGATATTATTTTTCATGATATTGTGACACACATATGTATGATTTAATTATGAGATCGGTGGGACTAATATATCACTCTAATTCATTGGGTATCGATTTACGTATCATGATATAATGATGGGAATCAAGTGGATGGGCTTAATACCATATATGAAGATGGGGAAATCCATTCCCTTAAAAGGATAGGTCTATGACTAGTGATAGTGGTGTGCCCCACTGGGTAGGTGTAGTCCTCATGAAGATGGGAAGATGGGGAATCTTGATTCTCTATGGGAAGATGGGTAATCCTGATCCATTACATAGAAATTACTAAGACTAGGGATGGTGGTGTCTCCCACCCATTAGGTGTAGTCCCCATGAAAATGGGAAGATGGGGAAACCATATCCATGGTTATAAAATGGGGAAACCAGACCCCTTATAAGGAAAGAAATATGATTGGGGATGGTGGGGTGTCCTAACCAGTAAGTGAATTCCCCATGAATTTCCCTGATATGTTCTAGAAATACTTCTTGAATTATAAAGAATGATAATACATGTCTATGTGTATTCCACAATTCCATGTCTTACTCCAATGTTATGACTTCCTAGATTATGCTCTTGATTTCCTTATGATTCATGATTTTTGAACTACTATACATTATGATATGATTCATTTTTATTATCTTTTATATTAATGGTATGATATTATAATGTTTTGATCATGTTATCATACACTTATTCTCATGTTTATGTTTACATATATCCCTTGTTTACCCTTACTAAGAATCCGAGCTCATCCCTTTTTATGTTTTGTTCCCCAAGATATGGAGGTATATTTTATGTGTGATATGTCTAGTATGGGTGATAGTATTGGATAATATAGTGGGAGATAATGTGGCTCATTCATATACTAGCATTTAAATTTCCATGTTTCCAAAGGCACTAAATTAATACGGACATTGGGAGTTTTTTTATGTAATGTTTTAAGTATTTTGAAAATATGATTTATTTTCTATATATGATAATACTAGGTTATTATAGTATAATAAGAAGACATTTTTTATTTTTGGTATTAGGTATAGTAGATATAGGACTATCATTACTAGTGTAGTATGTATGGGAGGAGAGTCATGAAATCCTGCTCGTTTTGATCCTTGAGTTTCCAAGGGTAGTCTAGGATTTGAGTTATTCGATTTATTTTGTGTGGATGAGGGATGTAAAAGGGAGTTATTCTATGTTTCATGGTGTGATTACATGAATTAGTAACCCATGTGGAGTTTAAGTGTATGGTTCGAGACACTCCTTGTGGTTGGTGCTTGCATGGGGAATGGTCCGCTAAACAATGTAGTCAGGTTATGCATAGACACTAGTTCCCCATATAGGTTATTTAGTGTGAGTAGGGTTTTTGGTTTGGTCGTGGTAGGGCTGAGTGGGTTATCAAAGGAAAATGGTCTTTGGGGTGGTAAAATGGTTTCCCAAATGAAAACAAATTCTGGAAATGGTTTCCTTTTAACAGAATTTGTGGTTTCAAAAGGGAATGTGGAAGGTGTGTTTTGGTTTTAAAGAGGATGAACTGGAGTGGATATGGACCAAGGGGATATTAAATGGTAAAAATGGAATTGGAATATGGAATTTGATATTCAAATTGTATTTTAAAGGGTTTTGGGAATTTTTGAAAAGCTACCTTGGCTAAAATGGTTTTGAATTTGAAAAGAAAATGGTGGTTTTTGTAAAAGGATTTCAGTTTTTGTGATGTTTTTCTTGTGATCTTGGTATTTTGGATTAATATTTGGTGTTTGACATTTTTTGTTATTTTAATTTAGTTTTTGGTGTAAATTGATTCATTTTTTATATTTTCATTATTCATGATATGCCTCCCAAAAAGACCCAAAAGGTTTCTAAGGAGCACCTTTTAATTGCCGACCCCACCTAGGCTCTTGCTAGAGTAGTTGTCCAAAATATCTTCAATATTCCTATCTTCCATAGTTATCAAGGTTTTTAGAGGATATGTAGTGTCTTTTGGAGTTGAGATCATCTTTCGGTTTTGGGAACCCCAGATTTTATGGAAGTGCGAGTTGTCTTGTGTATGTTTGAATGTCTGGGATTGGATCGGTGTAAGGTTATCATTTAATTATAGTTATGAGTTGGGATGTATTGGGTGATATCCAAGACCAATTTCTTCCAGTTGATTATTTTGTTGGATGTGATGGAGAAGATACTTCCAAATCTCATGGATGTTTGGAACGGTCAACTGATGGTGAAGGGGAAGGTTAACAATTTTTTAACTAGTTTTCTTTATTCTTTTGACAGTTTTGAGTGATAGGTTGGAAGTTAATCATTTTATATAGGGTTTATATATAGGGTTCAAGGATCAAGTTCATTCATCTAGGAATTTCTTAGAAGGAATCTTGTTACAGTTGATGGATCAGTTTATTTTGGTGTTGGTGGAGGTTCTTCGTCCGTTGAGGTGTGTGGACCAGAGGAACCAGTTCCAGAAAAGTATCCATGTTAGTTCAGGTCATTCATTTAGTAGATCACTCACTAGTTTTCTCCAAATATAGTCGTTTTGGGAACTATAAGAATTATTTTCATCATCATCTGAACTCTTACCGTTGGTGTGGCCATTTGGTTCACATGGGCATGTTATGAAGTTTGTGTCATCAAAAGAGGAAGTATTCTCTTGAGGATATCATCTCTTGGATGAAAGGTAGTGGATTATTCAAGACATCATGGCTCCAGTCATAAAAACTTGAGTGAAGATTTCATGTAGTTAGTAATCATAGGGGTGAGGAGAACTTTGGCCAAGCTTTTGTCTCCAAGGTTGGAGTGGGGATAGTTTATGTTTCACACATGTAGTTATCCAAGTTTTTTTAAGTTTATTTCTATTGTATAAGTCTTGGTATCCCCATTATCTTGTAATTCCAATTGTTGTGCCTTTTCATATGTGAATCTCTGACCCATTTCCCTCTATGAATGGTTTTCCTTTTTTAGATTGGTTGTCATTATAATTTGTGCTAAATTAGGATATTCTTACATCTTATAGAAATGATGAATTATTATCTAGTTCTCCACTAGGTTTGGAATTTATTTTTTTGGGGTCCCCCTTGTAGTGGGGGTTAGATGGTTTAGGGAGTTTTTTGGGTTGTTCCTTATTGGGTTTCCCATTTCGGTCCATGTTGGGTGGTCTATGTTGGTTAATTATTAAATGGGGGGATCCTCCATGGATCTTGTTGTAGTTTCTTCTAGAGTTTCACAATTATTTCTGGTTTCTTAAATGACAGGGAGACTCACCAGGGTTCAATTTTTTTGTATTCTATAGAGTTGCTCAGGTGTGGCTTGTGGAGTTTAATGGAAACACCAGGGTTATAGTTTTTATTCAGTTGATGGTTTATTTTGGGTTTTTTCTTTGATTTTGGTTTTAAGGTAGTGTTATAATTCTGGAGGTTCCTTTCTTAGTTTGAATTTGGTCCTGTTTCTTATTTAGATTGGGTGAATTTATGGAGGCCTAAAGTGTTAATGGTGTGGATAATTGTCAAAAAACGACCCATTATATATTTATTATTATTTTATTTATTGTACTGATTTTGTCTTATATATTTCAAAGGCGTTTTAAGAAAAAAAAATCATTTTGGGAGAATAGGAGGAGGTGCATGATCAGTATATAGATGAGAGAAACCATGAGCCAACCTAGTGAAAACAATGTGGTCTAGAGATTGGTTCTTTTTAGGGATCATGATCTAGTGCATGAGCATGTTCCCCCTCTAAGTAAACAGTATGGTCCATCCCTCTTAGGATAGAGACAACTATATGGTTGGCACACGGTCTGGAAGACTGTGAGGTCAAACAATGCAGTCTACTGAGGTTTAAAAAAATATAAATAAAAAATTGGAAATAAAATAAAAAAATTAAAATTAAATTAATAATAATAATAAATTAAATGTTATATTATTATTATTATTAATATTTATATTATTAAATATCTAAACCCTTAGGGGGTTTCTCCTCCTATACCCATGAGAGCCCACCCACCTACCCTCTCTCTATCTCATACAACACCCCCGTCCAGGGTGCTCCCTCACGCAGCCAACCTCTTCCCTACTACTTCTTCCAATCACCATTTCTTCCATTGATTTACGACGTGATCTCTTCTGATTACTTTATTCTCCCATACTACTCTTTTCTTTGGTTTCTTTCTCCCCCGGGAGGTTCTATGGCCTAGCCAGAACCTAATCTAATTTTTTTATTTCTTTTTTTTGGTTCATGGTTCCTAGGGATCGTGGGGATCAATTATGGATGGTTATAGCAACTTATTTCAAAGTAAGTTGGTTTACCATGGGTTTCATGTATTTTTTGTTCCATTTTAATCCTTTTTCTCATTTTAAATTTTGGGGTTTTGGTGGTTTGAGATTTTGGTGTTTTTATAGTGTATTTTGGAGCTCAGAGTGGTTGTTTCAGGTTTCAATTGTCAAATAATTACATGTGTATTCATAGGTATTCATATAAATATAAAAGTTACACCTTTATATATATTCACCCATGGATGTATGAATATATATAATGGGGATACGTGTGCTTATATGTTTATATGAAAATGAATATGTGTATAAGGTAAAAGGGTATATTCATGTGTATGAACATATATAGGTATCCCATTGTACATATTTTTCCTTGAAAATATGTACATAGGGGATAGGGGTCCTTATATATATATGTACATGAATAAGCATGTAAGTGGAAAAAGGAATATTCGAGTGGCCACCATAAAAAAAGTTTCATGTTTGAGGCAGGATCCCTTTGTATTTTTCCTTTAAATTTAATAATACATTGATTTAATACATTTATAAACTTTTTTTAATTCAACTTAATGTTTTTTTGGTTTTTGGAATAAATGTTTGAGTCAAAATGCAGTGATTTCCTCTTGCCTTTACTTGTTTGAAATGGTTGTATTGGGTTTTGTAAACTAAGTGGTTGATGCAATTCCCCGTCAGACTTTGTACATGTGTATCAGATTTAAAATGGAGATTTAGGTTTCCTAAATGGATTTCAAAGTGTAAATATAGTTTTAAAAGTTGAATGTATTGGTTATTTTTGAAATGGTTTGACATTCAATGGTTATGTGAGGCCCAATTAGAACTTTTGAATAGTTTCTTTAGAAAAACCTCTATTGAATGAGTCAATATACATATATGTTGATGAAGGGGTAGGAACTCCCTCAATTTTAGGACTTCCCTTATGTTTTTATGGTTTGAGGGAAGGGGAATATTTCTTGGGGTGGCTAGGGGCGGTGTCAGTTTCTGTGACTCATGTGATGGATTGTGCTTGTGTGTATGGTTGGTGGCATGGTTTTGTGGGGAACAACCATTTTTGAACATAATATGGGAACCCTTCATAACTACAATATTTTACAATAATGTTTGAATCTCTTTTTAAATTGCACAATGTCTAGTGGACCTTACTATGGACCTTGATCTACTTTGGGAATGTTCCCCTCGGTTAGGTTAGGTAGGGTAAGACCAAGCATTTGGGAGGATTGATTAAATCGATTTAGGAGCACTAATGAGACAAATCAGGTTTTAGTAGGTTATACATTGTCCACAAGGATCCTAGGTTCTCTAATATTCTTTGACACTTATTTTTCTATGATAGATGATTGAGGTTACTTTGTTATTTCTTTAATCTTGTGTTCTATTTTCTATTTCCCCAATTGTGTGATCGTTGTTCTTTATTCCTTGTGTAGTCTCCCTCCTTGAAAAAAGTAGTTTTTTGGTATTTAAATGTTTATGGAAAATGTTTTGAAAATGATTTAAACTGTATTTTTCATTATTTAAATAAAAAATACGTCTATTACACTCTCCCTATTTTTTTATTAAATGATAAGTCCATATTCTTAGAAAATAAACCAGTTTTAATTAAATAGGGAAATAGATCATGATTTTCTTGAAATAGAAAATGTGTGGAGAACCTATGTTTAAATATTTTATATCAGATTTTAAATTTATGAAAATTTTATTTAAAGGAAATGGAAATGGGAATATATTTTTTGGGAATTCATACTATGTTTTCCCACTCACTCCTATATGATTTATCTTTGCTTTTAGCTTATATGGATGATACCTACTCAGATATGGTCATTGTGTTGTGACATTGGTTTTGTGGTTAGTGGTGACATGTGGGGTCATAAGAAGGTATGTGTAGCTTTATTTTCCTTCCATAAATAGTGTTTATTTTTTATTCCCATCTTTATTTGGTTTTTGTTTATTGTTTTTTGGGCTAAATCATCACCAATGGTATATCTTGATTTCTGACACTAGTTTCTAGCCTAGGATGATATGGAATGCCTCTCTGATCTTGTTTCAAGATGACTTGAGTGACTCATTTAGGGTTGACCCAGGTTGGATTGTGACAAAAGTTATATATACATATATATGTATATGCCATCATAAATATTTACCAAGGTCAACATGTGATAAATATAAGTTAACTATCCCCCAATCTATATATAGTTGGTGGGTGAGTATAAAGAATATCAACCATAGTATCTGATCACCATTGATATACATCCATAATATACTACACCATAATTAAGAGTAGACGAGTACACAAAAAATAAACTCACACACAATCAAGTACGCTCCCACAAGGATATAATGAAAATTCAATAATAGATATATATTAGTTATTGAATTATTCAGTTATCTATATCATAAATTGATCAACATCATTTTCCATATTGTAAGTTATGTTCACATTGTTGAAAGTAACTCAATGTACTTCCACAAGGTTTTTTAGTCCAATTAAATCCATCTAAATCTTCCTAAAAACATTCCACCATTTCACAATTAAATACCACACAACAATTCCTTGTTATCTTCCCATAAATCATATCATTCGTCAAGGAATACCATTCCATTACATGAGGGCCACTCATAATCAGTGAAACAGTTTTCATCAGTGACATTTCATCAATTCATCTATCTTAATGAATTACTATATTATTAATCATGTCAAACCTTTACCATTAAAATAATTTATCCACATATATTATTATAAAAATAATAATTCTATATTTGGATATAAATGATTATATTTATATCATTTAGTTATCTATGTTGAGTTTATTCATGACATCACTCCTTATGTATTAATCAATTCATTGAAGAATTACTTTTTTTAGTTAATATGTAATCTTAAAACATTATACACACATTATTTATCATACAATTAATCCATTTTAACCATAAAGTGATACTCAATTCATCATTTATTTCAAAATAATAATTTATTAATTTTATAAAATTTATTATTTCATATTGAATTCAATATTTAATTCAATGTTTCAAATATATCATTGATCTAATTCATTAACAAATGTTAAGTGAATCATTTATTTTACTATACTTATGGTCCCACATCTCACCAACATTCATGAGCTAATAATGATGGATTATTTTAATAAATATTTGGATATGAATGTAATCCAATTTATTAATCAAATCTACCACTTTAAGTTTAAAAAGTCACATAATATATCAATATTAGTGTAATATCCCGTGTTTTGAATTGGATAATGTTTCTATGGAATTTGAAAATTTCCCTTGGTGGTTATTTTTTTTTGTAATATAGGAATTTGATTGAGAATTTGGGAGTTTTAACCCACATCAGTGATGTTTTCAGAGGTGGTTTTTTATTCAGTGGATGCCTAGGGGTTTGGGAAAACACCGAAGGGAGGACATATTTCTTAGGCTATTAAAACTACTACAACTATCCATTCATGACGTGAATTACTTTCATTATGTGAATTAATTTAATGGGGTGAGTCCAAGGAGTATTTAGGATGTGAAATCCTATGGTATTACCTTGAGGAAATCAAAATGTGAATTCAGTTCACATCCTGAATAGTTCAAGGAGATTTTTTAAAAGATAACTGGGGCTCAACCCCTTCTTTTTTATTTGGGTGATGGGAGGGAACTCAAGAATTCTTGGTTGTGGTTCCTCTTTCTATCCTATGGATACATTTATATCCTCTCTCCAAAATATGATAAAAGATTATTTTATCATATTGTATAGCCCTTAGAAATCTATTGATTCCTCTTTCTTCCTACCTTTGTTTATATTCCCACATGGAACACTAAATCTAAGTGGATTTTCCCCCCTATTTTTAGGGAATTCGTCAATGCTTATGTTTTTTATAATTTTATTTCAAGTTGAGGGTCTATAATGGATGCCTTTAAATCCCCTAGTATAAGTTATATTGTCTATATATTTTACCTTAAATTCATTTTTGTTTAAAAATTATTCCATTTTACTACATTCCTGTATTTCCATCTGATGCCTCTAAAATGTAAAATTTATTATATATAACCAAATGATTAAATTTAATAGTCCTTGTGTATTATATTGAATTATTGGAGGTTTTCACCTCATCCCGAACCACCCTTCTTCTATATGATGATTTAATGAATGTGACATATTCTATGTCTTGGAGTTTTAAAAACCTTTTTGGGTGATGATTTAAATGATTAAAATTATAATTCTTTGAACTTATGTTCACCATATTAGGTTTGATGATTTATCCCTCAAGTACGACATGATTAAATTCAATTTTGAAATTTTTTAAGGATGTAAAACATGAACCATTTTATAATAAAATAGATTATGAGGTGTGATATCTTCTTAGATAAAATGGTCATTTAAATGAAATATTTGAATGATAAATCACATGGACCTTCCCATGTCCTTTTTATTTTTTTTATAAATGAAATATATTGAATAATATGATTAAATTGAATTATGGAATGCATATGGACATGCCCAGTTTGATTTTAATGAAATAAAGTGAAGTATTTTGTGTTTGATCACATGACCCTCTTAGTTATTAGTAAATTGAATTGACTAAACAGAAAAATCATGGAGAATCGAGTCAACATGGATAATTTCATGAAAAATTATATAAATTTGTATTTAAGGTGCAAAATTATTGAATAGTTTACATGGACATTATTATATGAATTTATGAAACTCGAGAAAGGTGTCCCTAATATATTCTTATACATGGATATGGTGTCCCTTGGGCATAACATCCATTATTAGTGTGATACTTGGGTGTGGAGTTACTTGTACTTGGAGTCCCTTATACCTATGATACCTAGACATGGAATACCTTATAATTGTGATAATTGGGAATTGAGTCCCTTGGGCATGGAATCCATTATTCATGTCATACTTTTGAATGGTGCCCCTCAGGCATGGCATCCCTTATACTTGTGATACTTGGGAATGGTGTCCCTTATACTTGTTATACTTGGGCATGGAGTCCCTTATGCATTTTGATACTCAAGAATAACATCCATTATGCATTGTGATACTCAGTAATGTAATGAATTTTGATATATGGGAAAGGAATCACTAATTATTTTAAGAGACATTATTGATTAATCTTAGACTATTGAGTTACTCCTTGGGTCATGGATTTCAATACATATCTAAAAATATGGATATATATGTTACTATATTTATAGTGAAAAAATACTAATACATAATTATATAATTATACACCCACACACACACACACACACACACACATATATATATATATAGTTACACCTCATCAGTAACATTATAGATTTGGATGAAGCAGGAATGGTCATCCTGGTGTCCTTAGGGAACATGTTCTAGACTTGTTTGCATTTATTTATTTGTTTAAAAAATTATTGATAAAACTGTTCATTTTTTATTCTATATTCATGGACTATATGTTTTAGACACCATTGGTGGTGGCCTACTAATTATATCTCACACCCTGTTCGGGATTCCCTTACCCTGGGGGTACCTGAACAGACCACATGAATGTATGATCAGGTTATGGATTCTACTTTCTTACTATTATTCTCAGAAATTGGTGTTAGGGAAAAGGATTGATCCAAATATCAAGATTCTCATGGATTTATCCATTTTGGATTTTGTTCACTTTGATAATACCTATACTATACAAGATTTTATCACCTATTGTATGTTCACTATTTTAGATTACATAGCCTTATATGGACACACATTCTTGGTTGTATATTTGTTTTTGTCCATTTTATCATTTTATTATTATTCTTAATCAACCTTTTATTTATAATTCATCCAATTATGATTCATTTAATATAATTTTTTTGTTCTCCTCAAATCACGAGGGTACAATTTCTCCACCTTACCATCATTTGACCCCAACTATGGGTTGATAGCCTTTGGAGTATGGGGAGGTGTGCTCGAGGCCATGTCACCAATTATATTGAGGCACCGCTTTAGTGGCTCTAAGGTTGGGATATTGCAAAGTGGCATTAGAATCTATTTTTCCTTCATCTTACTATTTTGGACTAGTAGTTAGGAGACTAGGAATGTGTTGGTGATTGTTAAATAACCTTTCCTGGGAGTGATCAAACCATACATGGGGAAAAGACCATGTGGATAGGGATGGGATTATGTTCATGATGTTAATTTTTATAGATTTTTATTATTTTACCATGATTTATTGGTGTACTTTTGTTTCTTTTTAATTTATGAGATTATGTTATTTTTTCCATGGATAAGTATGGTAGTGAAGTAATGTTACCTGCATCAATTTAGATATATAGAGATTCACATTCCATGAACATTCCATTCTATGTAGGTATTATGTATTATCACGACCTGTCTCTCAGGGCTCGTGTCCTGACTACCCCAAGCCCTCCTTCCATAGGCCAGGGGCTGACAACTAGCACCAAAGGCGTAATTCCATAAAAATGGGAAGGTATTTTTTTATAACCTGTAAATACACACAAAAGAGCACACAGCTGGATAAAAAACACTAGGTAAACTATATAACAAAAGTGCTGAAAACTAAAAGGGGTCGGAAATACAAGCCCAACTGTAAAGTATAAGGAACTGGAAGTACAAGTACAACTGAAGAGAGGAGAAACAGCTGCTAGTCATCCTCTGGGATTCCTACCTGAAGGGTAGGTATAGATAGCCTCCTTAGCACTCCATGTCCGTCAGTATTCTCCGTGTACCAACTCGTCATAAGGTCAACCTTCAGGTACCGTCCAGTCCTGGTACTCTCATCCTCAATCAGCATTGTCCGTTGTTTGTATCCAAAACAACAAGTTACGGGCATAGCCTGTGTTGGGGTGAGTATAACGATACTCAGTAGGGACCCCAAGACCCTCAAGGTCTCACAAATCTACCAAGGATAAACCACAAAGTAAGGAATCAACAGATAACCCTACTTAGGTATATGCCCTACATATACCTAAGTTATTAAGCAATCTGTCTCAATTTTGAGGAAAACACAAAATTACTGACTCATCTCAACCAAGATTTTATTCTAGGGGTTGTATCAAGTAACATCCCCAACACATTATCGAATCCTCAACTGCTGGAGAACTCCTCCTCTATCGAGTACAGTGGGCATACCGTGACACCAAGCAAGCTTCCCACTAACCTTTGACTTCTAAGGTATTCCTCCTGTCGAGTACCGTGAGTCAGCTACATCACACAGAGGCCCTCCCCACCGTGGGTCTACCGCCACACCCAGGTGCCCCCCCTCATAGCCTGAAGAGGTACTCCTCATGTCAAGTACCGTGGGTCTTCTGCGTCACCAAGAGCGCTCCTCCACCATGGGTCTGCCGCCACAACCAGGTGCTCCCCACTGGTCTAGTATAGCCACTCTGAGTCAAAAAGTCAACAATTGTCAGGTCTTAGCCAGCTACTAGGTCTCTACACTCTACTCGCTCTACATTGGAAGGATCTTAACCATTAGCTACTGGACGATACTCCAACTGCCACGAAGTCCCATGAAGAAGTATCTCAATGGTTTGCCACATCATAAGGGTCTCAAATCAATAGACGATGCGTCAATCGAATGCCTGGTCTATGAGTTATTAGTATTTTAGTCACGGGGTCCGGTTGTATTAATGCACAATCCAACCTGACCATATCTTAACTATAACCCAAACTCCAGTGGGGTATTATAAAAGGGACCATCATGATTCAATATTTCCAGCGCCACTAACGGTTCGTCAAACGGACGTCCAATTCCAAAGTTATGGCCAAAGGAAGTAAAATAGGTTTTAGTGGACCCAGGTTCGGTCCGACGTGGTTGAACTGACCCGGCATGGGCTGACTCGGTTCGGGTCGACCCGGCCTGACCCATTGGGTGGGACGTCCCATTGGGTTCGGCCCGGACCACTTGGCCCAACCCAGTAGGACGCGAGGGTGGTTCGGTCGAGAGGGCACCGTGAGGGTGGCTCGACCTAGAGGGCGCCGTGGGGGCGGCTCGGCCCGGAGGGCTCCATTGGGCCGGTGCGACTGGGACGGCTCAGAGGGCCACGGAGAGGCCGGTTCAGCTGGGGCGCATCAAGGGGCCGTCAAGCAGTGCAAACTGGCGGGGTGCGTGGGGCATGCAGACGGTGGAGCCACGGGGTGCGCGGGGCGTACAGATGGAGGAGCTGCCGGGTGCACGGGGCACGTGGATAGCGGAGCCGCGGGGTGCGCGGGTGACTCGGCCGGGGGCTGCCGTGAGGGAACGAGTAGCTCAACCGAGGCTGCTGCGAGGGAGTGGCGGGGCCGCGTGGCAGCGGTTCCATGAAGCGATGTCGTGCGCCGTTGCCGTTGTCGCAGACGGTGGTGGTGTCGGCCTCCGATCTTGTGCTCCTCCACATTGGCTTTCGTCCTTCTCCACCGTGAAGAACATCAAAGGAGATCGATGGAGGGGTCATGCCATGTTAGTTTGGCCTGCACCCTCCGCCTTCAGAGTGGTAGCAAGCATGTCAACTTTAATCATGAACCAAGAACAAGGATAATAATTGAAAATATTGAAGAATTCGATAATAACCCCTACCTTGTTTGTTGTTCATCGACGGAGTCGCAGGGAAGAGGACGAAGTTGTCGTCGTTCGTCGTGTCTGCCACACACCTCCAATCCTGAGCTCAGGCATCGGTTCGTTGATGAAGATGAGGAGGGAAGGTCGGTCGTCAAAGATGTCCCACTTCGGTTTCCTCCACAAGGTGCTTCTGAGGAAGAAGTCGAAGAAGCTCCTCGCCGGAAATCTTCGTGGAGAAAGTTCTTCGTTCTTCGCTGGAGAAACTTTCTCCTAAGAGCTCCTCCTCTCCCCAAATTCCACCCAAGTGAATTCATAGAAAAAATAATAGATTGAAATATCTATCAATTCATTGGATTAATATTCAAAAAGTTTAAATTAATTAATTTATGTGTTGGCTTAATTAATTAATGGGGATGATTTGGTATAAAAAAATGCTTGTGCATTGGAAAGATTAATTGTAGAGGAGGTCAAGAGACTCTCTCTCATTAATGAGGATATTTTAGAGTTTCTCTTAATTAAATGGAGGGTTTAGTCCCAGGTGGTCCCTACCACCATAACCTCTCATGGGAGGTTAGTTTAGGGTGGACCCCACCACCATAACCTCCCATGGGTGGTTAAGGTCGGGTGGTCCCCACACTTCAACTCCCACATGGGTGTTTACAACAAAATAAAATAAAATATGAGCTTATTTTATTTTATTATTTCCATGTAAAACCCAAAAACTAACTTCCAACCTCAACCAACTGCCATCGAGGTGAAAGTCTTCTTAAGTGAATATCGGTGCTGCGAGTTCAACGGTGTCCTTAGATTTTAATTCCGAGAACCGGTTCAAAAGTTATAAAAACCCACTCGAACTTTCACTAAACACACTTGAAAAAAACTTCAGAAATTCAATCCAAGAACACCGGGCCTCAGAATCACACGCCATCAATTTTTGCGGACTCATAAAATTCCCATATATTAAAAAATATTACATGGACATTCCGGGTCTTTAAATTCTCCCTACCTTAGGGATCTACGTCCCCATAATCCCTAAATCAAACTAAGGGAACAAGTGGGGGGTACTGAGCATGCATCTGAGCCTCCCGCTCCCATGTGCTCTCCTGGAGGTTCCCGTGCTGCCAGTGAATGTGCACCAGAGGTATCGACCATCCATGAAATAACCACTCCGGTCGATCCTCGATCTCTAATGGAACCTCTGTAAAAGTTTCCCCATCGTCGAAATCTAGCTCACCATGGTTGATGATGTGAGAAGGGTCATGCACATATCTCCTCAACTAGGATACGTAGAAGACGTCGTGTACCTGGTGCGACTGAGGTGGAAGAGATAATCGGTATGACACATCACCAACTCTATTGAGGACCTAAAAAGGTCTGATGAACCTCGGAGATAACATGCCACCTCGGCCAAATCTCTGCAAACCTCCTCGAGGTGAGACCCATAGAAATACGTGGTTGCCATCCTCGAACTACAGAGGTATTTGTATTCTGTCAGCATATGACTTATGCCTGCTATGTGTAGTCTTCATCTTCTCCTGGATGATCTGCATCTTCTCTGTGGTAGCCCATACCATCTTTGGTCCCACTAGTGCTAACTCCCCTGGGTCAGTCCAGCACAAAGGTGATCTGCAAGGTCACCCGTACAATACCTCGAAAGGTTCCATCCTAATGGTGGAGTGATAGCTGTTGTTGTACGGAAATTCCACCAAAGGAAAGTGATCCTACTAGCTACGATAGAAGTCTAGGACACAATCATGTAACATGTCCTCGAGGGTCTCAATGGTCCGCTTAGTCTGACCATCCGTCTGAGGATGGAAGGCGGTGCTCAAACAAAGCTGCATCCCGGAAGCCTCCTGTAACCCCTTCCATAGTCGGGAAGTAAAACGTGTATCACGATCAGAGATAATCGTCATGTGTACTCCATGTAGCCGCACAATCTCGCACATATAAAGGCGTCCCAAGCTCTCTACTGAACCCTGCTCTCTGATCGGTAGGAAGTAAGTCAACTTGGTGAGTCGATCAACAATCACCAAGATAGAGTCATGACCCTTGGATGAACATGGAAGTCCTATCACAAAGTCCATGGATATCACATCCCACTTCCACTCTGGGACCTCTAAAGGCTGAACCAAGACTGCTGGTACCTGATGCTCAACCTTCACTTGCTGACAATTGAGGCATCGAGAGACAAAATCTGCTAATGCCTTCTTCATTCCCAGCCACCGGTGCTATCGTCGAAGGTCCTGTTACATCTTCTTCACTTTTGGATGTACCGCTAGAGGGGATGCATGTAACTCCATCAACACTTCCCCCTGAAGTGACACTGGTACCATAGTACATTTTTTTAAGAGGATGACATGCTCCCCACCTTCAGAAAATCTATCAGGTGCCTGTGCTGTGGATATCTGAGCACGTCATGTCTCACAATCAGTGTCCCCATGTTGCGCCTCCTTGAATCACTGAAGAAGTGGGGGAGTGACTGTAAGAGATTGAAGAAAAGTTACTCCATCTCTATCCACAAAGGATATATGCAAAGTGGCTAGATACTCCGTCGCTTCTCCTAGAATCTGTATACCAGATTTCCTATTGAGTGCATCTGCAATAATATTCCCCTTCCCAGGAGTATAGACTATCTGGAAGTCATAGTCCTATAGGAACTCAAGCCAACGTCACTGCCTTAGGTTCAGGTTCCTCTGAGAGAAGATATACCTGAGACTCTTGTGATCAGAGTACATGGTAAACCGCTCGCCCATCAGATATTGTCGCCACATCTTCAAGGTGAAGACCACTACTTCTAACTCTAGTTCAGGGGCTGCATAGTTCTGCTCATGCTGTCTTAGATATCGTGAACCTTATGCGATCACTTCTCGCTACTACATTAGGACACATCTGAGTCCGGTCCCTGATGCGTCACAGTAGACTACATACCCTACGCCTTCCTCTGGAAGCCTTCAGATGGGGGCACTAGTCAACATCATCCTCAGCTCTTGGAAGCTCTGATGGCATCTATCTAACCACACGAAGGGTTTCCCCTTCGTCATCAAGGCTAACAGTGGTGCTACAATTCTAGAGAAGTCTGGCACAAACCTCCAGTGATAACCAGCCAAACCCAGGAAACTCCGTACCCCCATCACACTTCTGGGTGGCTCCTAAGAAAGTACCTCCTCAATCTTTTCTAGATCCACTGAAAATCCAGCCTCTAAGATGATATGTCCTAGAAAGTGAACCTCTCGGATCCAGAACTAGAACTTAGAGAAGTTACCATAAAGCTGGTGCTCTTGGAGTGTGTCTCGTACTACCTACAAATGATAGGCATGATCCTCCTCAGTAGTCAAGTAGACCAGAATGTCGTTGATGAAGACTACGACAAAGCGATCAAGGTATGGCTGAAATATCCTGTTCATGAGTCCCACGAACACTATTGGATCGTTGGTTATGCTGAATGGAATAACCAAGAAATTGTAGTGTCTGTACTGACATCTGAAGGCCGTCTACTGCACATCTTTGTCTCGAACTCTGAGCTGGTGATAGCCTGATCTAAGGTCTATCATCGAGAACCATCGTGCTCCGTTCAATTAATCAAAGAGGTCGTCAATCCTCGAGATTGGGTACTTGTTGTTCACGATCACCTGGTTCAGGCACCGATAGTCAAAAAAAAGCCTCAATCTCCCACCCACCTTCTTGGAAAATAGAATTGGGGATGCCTAGGGAGAAACACTGGGCCAGATGAATCCCTTCCCCTGTAAGTACTCTAACTGTACCCGCAGCTCACGAAGCTCCGCAGGAGCCATCTGATATGCTGGTGTAGATATCGGTGTTGTCCCAGGGTACAAGTAAATGTAAAAGTCTACCTCTCGGTAAGGGGGTAGACTTAAAACATCACCAGGGAAGACATCCGTGTACTGTTCCACCACTACAAGATAGCTCAGACTCCCCACATAAACTCTTATGAGGGTAAGGCTAGTGAACTGATGAGTGATAGGCTACATTATCCTCCGAGTAAGTCCATAATACACTGCAAAGGCTCTCTTCTCACTGGTGAAGGTAATCCAGGTCCCATCTATGTAGAAAAACCACACTTTATGACTAATACAGTCAATCTGAGCATGGAGTATAGATAAACAGTCCATACCCAAGATGACGTCGTAAGGCCTCGACACCACTACTAGAAGATCCTATCCAAATCTCTCTCCTCCTAGAGTAAGATCACACTACCAGAACCCGTGCGTAATCTTAGAATCCACTCCCATATGAGTCTCTACCCGTAAAGATCGATCCAACGACTCTGTCAGAATCTGCGAGCTCCGAACGAGGGCAGTGGCAATGAAAGAGTGATTGGAACCTGTGTCTATAAGTACTGCAACTATGGTGGAGTAGACACAGATCATACCACGAATCATCTTCGGAGTGCCATGATTGTATGCATCAGCTACTTGGAGCTGAGCTATCCCTTGTCCACCTGCTCCTTGCGGTCAGCGTGGGTAGTGGTGGTGGTAACACCTCGAATTGTCGTACACCACCAGCTGCACAACCAGCTCCTCTACCACGCCTGCCTGCTCCCTGCGGAACACCTCGATCAAATATCTGTCTCTTCCTGTGAGGTCCTTTGACCATCTTCTGATCATCTGAACGGCGGGTCAGGAAGTCATGAGCCATGTGACCCTGCCCACCGCATGTGTAACACTGCCCACTCCTGAAATGTGTGTCTCCACTTCGGGTGCCCCGCACAACCGATCCTGAGTCATACGATCATCCACCTGTAGGTTTGGTCCTCTTGGACCTCTACGAAATCTGTCTACTTCCATCTACAAAAGACTCTGCTACGTGTCGACTGGTGGTGGATCTCACTACTAGAGACTACTCAGTAAGAAAACTCTCCACCAAGAGGGATCTCTCTAACACCCCCGCCTACGACGGGATGCTAAGTGAGATCACCGAAGCCCGGATCTCCTGCCTGAGTCCCTGCTCGAAAGTATGGGCCCTAAATAATGGGCCCCACACCATATCGGTGGAGTATCTTGAGAGGTCTATGAACCTCACTGAGTACTAAGCCATAGTCATGCTGCCCTGCTATAGATGAAGTAGCTCATTTATGCGCACTGTGTGAAGAGTCGCTGGAACAAACTCTGCATGAAAAAGGTTGTCGAAGTCTGCCCAGAGAAGCATCACCTCATCATGAACCTGGAGAATCGAGCTCCACCATCTTCCTACTGCTTCCTGTAGAAGGATGGAAGCAAGAATCACTATGAGGTCTGCTAGTGTCCCTAAGAGTAGAAAGACTCTCACCACATCCTCCATACAATCCTCAGCTGCTTGTGGGTCCATCTATCCCCTGAACCTGGGTGTCCTCTGGCGCTTGAACTCGTGAAACAGGCTCAATTGGTGTGCACTATCTGCTACTGGGACTGGTGTAATTGGTGGCCCAACGGGGAGTGGTACCACTGGTGCCTCCACTAGAAAAGTCCCCTACACTGAGGCCTCGTCGCTCGATAGGGTATCTGAGCGTACAACTCTCAGAACTCTAACCGGTTGTCTGTGGGGTGGCATCCTGAAAGAAACAGATGCGACACGGTCAAAAGAATATACCTAGTGAGCTGACCCGGTTGAGCTGACTTAAATAAAACTTTTGAAGATACACATGTAATCAGTGTTTTTGTGCAATGAGTCGGAAATCAGAAGTCAGGGTCCTAGTGTATGGATACGTCGGCAGCCATACCAACACTGGACTCCCTAAACTGAGAACCAAACTCACTAACCTTAACAAAATTGCTTCATAGAAAAGAAAGATCAGATTCCTAAGTTCTGTGGTTGAACTAACTCCTCTGATACCAATTTGTCACGATTTGTCCCCCAGGGCCCGTACCGTGACTACCCCAAGCTCGCCTTCCATAGTCCAGGGGATGGTGACTAGCACCAAATGCGTAATTCCCTAAAACTGGGAAGACATTGCCTTTCTAATATATAAATGCACACAACAGAGCACAGAGATGGATACAAAACACTAGGTAAACTATATAACAAAAGAGTGCTGAAAAGTAAAAGGGGCTAGAAATACAAGCCCAACTGTAAAGTACAAGGAACTGGAAGTACAAGTACACCTGAAGAGAGGAAAAACAAATGCTGGGTCATCCTACGGGATTCCTACCTGAAGGGTAGGTATAGATAGCCTCCTCATCACTCCACGTCCGTCAGTCTCCTCCATGTACCGACTTGTCGTAAGGTCCACCTCCAGGTACCGTCCAGTCCTGGTACTCTCAGCCTTAATCAACACTGTCCGTCATTTTCATCCAACACAACAAGGTGCAGGCATAACCAGTGAAGGGGTGAGTATAATGATACTTAGTGGGGACCCCGAGACCCTCAAGTTCTCACAAATCCACCAAGGATAAACCAAAAATTATGGAATCAACAGATAACCCTGCTTAAGTATATGCCTATACATATACCTAAGTTATTAAGTAATCCGTCTCAATCACGAGGAAAACACAAAATCACTGACTCAGATCAACCAGGATTTAATTCTAGGTGTAGTATCAAGTAAAATCTCCAACACATTATCGAAACCTCGGCTACTGGAGAACTCCTCATCTATCGAGTACAGTGGGCCTACCGCAACACCAAGCGCACTTCCCACTAACCTTTGATTGCTGAGGTACTCTTCCTATCAAGTACCATGGGTCTGCTGCATCACATAGAGGCACTCCCCACCGCGGTTCTGCCACCACACCCAGGCACTCCCCCTCATAGCCTGTAGAGGTACTCCTCCTGCCGAGTACCTTGGGTCTGCCGCATCACCAAGCACACTCCTCCATTGTGGGTCTGCCGCCACAACTAGGCGCTCCTCACAGGGCTAGTAGAGTCACTCTGAGTCAAACGGTCACCAGTCATTAGGTCTAAACCAGCTACTAGGTCTCCGCACTCTGCTCGCTTGTCACAAGAAGGATCCGCTCCAAGAGCTACTGGTTGATACTCAAACTACCATGAAGTCCCATGAAGAAGTATCTCGAAGGTTTTCCATGTCATATGGGTCTCAACGCAATAGACGACGCGTCAATTGGAAGCCCGGTCTGTGATTTATTAGTCTTTTAGTCCCGCGGTCTGGTTGGATTCGTGCACGATCCAACCTGACCGTATCTCAACTATACCCCAAACTGTAGTGGAGTATTCTCAAATTGACTGTCATGCTTCAAGATTTATAGCACCGCTGATGGTTTGTCAAAAGGATTTCCAATGCCAAAGTTATGGCCAAAGGAAGTAAAATAGGTCGTAGTGGACCCGGTTCTAGTCGGATCCGGCCCGACCCACTAGGCCCGACCTAGCAGACCACGAGGGTAGTTCATCCAAGAGGGCGCCATGAGCGCGGCTCGACCTAGAGGGCGTTGTGGGGGTGGCTCGGCCCGGAGGGTGCCACAGGGCCATGACATCTCAGAGGGCCGTGGTGAGGCCGGTTCGGCCGAGGCACTGCGAGGGGCCGACAAGCGGCGTGAACCGGTGAGTTTCACGGGGCGTGTGGACGATGGATCTACGAGGTGCGCGGGGCACACGGGGTGCTTGTGGCGTGTGAACGGAGGAGCCACGGGGTGCGCGGGTGACGTGGCCTGGGGCTGCCATGGGGGTGTGGGCGGCTCGGCCGGGGCTGCCACGAGGGTATCGCAGGGCCGCGGGGCGGCGGTGCCACGGAGTGGGGCCATGCGCCATTACCTTTGTCGTAGCCGGCGGTGGTGTCGGCCACTCATCCTGTGCTCCTCTAGGTTGGTTTCCGTCCTTCTCCATATTGAAGAACATCAAGGGAGATCGGCAGATGGGTCAGGCCATGTTAGTTTGGCCCGCACCCTCCGTGTTTAGAGTGGTAACAAGCAGATCAACTTTAATCATGAACCAAGAATGAGGATAATAATCGAAAAGATTCAAGAATTCGATAATAACCCCCTTCCTTGTTCGTTGTTTGTCGATGGAGTTTCGGGGAAGATGATGGAGTTGTCGTTGTTCGTCACGTCCGCCACACACCTCCAATCCTGAGCTCATGCATTAGTTCATTGATGATGATGAGTAGGAAAGGTCGGTCGTCGAAGACGTCCCACGTTGGTTGCCTCCGCAAGGTGATTTTGAGGAAAAAGTCGAAGACGCTCCTCGTCGGCGTTCTTCGTGGAGGAAGTTCTTCGTTCTTCATTGGAGAAACTTTCTCCCAAGAGCTCCTCCTCTCCCCAAATTCCACCCAAGTGAATTTGTAGCCAAAATAATAGATTTAAATATCTATTAAGTCTTTGGCATAATATTCAAAAAGGGTAAATTAATTAATTGATGTGTTGGACCAATTAATTAATGGGGAGGATTTGGTATAAAAAAACCGCTTGTGCATTGGCACGATTAATGGTAGAGGAGGTCAAGATGCTCTCTCTCATTAATGAGGGGAGTTGAGAGTTTCTCTCAATTAAATGGGGGGGGGGGGGGGGGGTTAGTCACGGGTGGTCCCCACCACCATAACCTCTCGTGGGAGGTTAGGTTCGAGTGGTCCCCACCACCATAACCTCCCATAGGAGGTTAATTTCGGATTTTACCCACACTTCAACTCCCACATGGGTGGTTACAATGAAATAAAATAAAATATGAGCTTAAACCCAAAAACTAACTTCCACCCTCGACCAACTGCCATCGAGGTGAAAGTCTTATTAAATGAATACCTGCACTGCGAGTTCAACAATGTCCTTGGATTTCAATTCCAAGAACCCGTTGAATATTTATAAAAACCCGAGCGATCTTTCACTGAACGTACCCGAACAAAACTTCATAAATTGATTCCAGGAACACCGGGCCTCGGAATCACGCGCCGTCAATTTTCACAGACTCGTAAAATTCCCATATATTAAAAAAATTACATGGAAATTCCATGTCTTTACATGTATTGATATCCTGATATCATGTTGGAAGTTCCTTGTGTGTTCTAGTAGCATGATAATCTATATACCATATTTAAGTGATAATTTATCTTGATTTTCTTATATTCCAAGATTTTGTGGTTTCCTATTTATTTGAATGTGTTCATTTCATCAATGGGATATCATAGCTTCTTTCAAATTGTGATATAAGATTTTTTCATTGAAGTTTTAGCATCAATTAAAATGGTTTCATCCCTTATAGCTTCATGGTGGCACCTTAACTAACTAATCTTAACATGTTTCAACCATGAACCATTGGTTACATGGGCTGAAACTTTTATAGTTGTGATTTAATGGGGGGAAATAAAAATTTATAATAGGTATGGGGCCTTACAAATTTGGAAAGGTAACTCATATAATAAAACCATTACATAAGAAATTCTTATATTCTGAAATTGAAGGCTCATAACTCTATCAGTTGGTAATAGTGACCTGTATGACTAAATTTTGAATTTCACAACTAGACCCATTTAGGTTAGTTGATGAATTTTTCTTATGAGATAACCCCATTAATGGTTGTTTTGAAACTTTAATATTTAAATTAACTTCTATTGGGTGTATTTTAGTTGGATCTAGGTTAGATATGATGTGACCATCATTGGTTTCCATTATATTGATATAAATTAGTATTTAACACAATGGGGACATGTTAATTCCTTGTATGGATGGTTATTATCATGTCATCATCCACTTATAAAATTTTACATAAAGGTATGGGGTAATATTATATAAATAGTTCCTTAAAACTAACAAAATTTCTTTAATCTATTTTGAGTTTTATTATTATGATTCTTTGGATAATTAAAATGTGAATTTCAACCTAAATAGACTTTTAATCTATAGTTTCAAATTTAATTTTTCTTTAAAAAATTATGAAATTATAATCTTATGAATAAATAAAATTCAAAAAAGAAAATTATAAGATAAATAGCCTATTTGTGATAGGATTTTAGTTAAATAAATATTATTAAAAGGCTGTTTTATATAACTTCCCTATATAGTGTGTGGAGTTAGATGAATAAATTATCAAGCACATTGCCTTATGACTGATATTTGATATTCTTAATGAAAATTATTAAAATGGTTTAAAAATAACGTTAATGTGGTATTCCTAGTCTCAACCCTCATGTAAAGATTAATACAAATCTTTCTTTTGTTACTTTACTTGGATCAAGAACATGAGAACCTCCAATAGACTTATTCTTCTACTGCATGAATCTAAAGGTTGGGCGTATAAGACTAGAGACCTATTAGTCATTACATTTTTATAGGCTCAATACTTCATGAATCAGAAAGGACCAATTGAAGTAAAGTTATATTCCTTAAAACACAAATAATTGTTAAAAGTTGTGATAAGCTTTCAAATGTTAAGTGATGTCTGGGAGTTGTTTGTCTCGAGTATGAATTTTAGTTTCTAAAATGACACATGGGTTGTATGGGTGTTCATATAGAAATTTTTCCCTTGTTATAGTGTATGAGAATCATGTAATTCTTAGTTTAAATGGGTTAGACATTCCTAGGGTAGGATCGACCACTAAGTTGGTCATGTGACCATTATTCTTCTTCTGTATTAGATTATTTTAAAGATTTTCAATCATATTAATAGTCATAAGGAATAATATGACTCTGGGATAAATATTTTTTAAATTCCATCAGATACTAGAATTCATAGGGTTGATAAGAATATGTATAATATCAGGTGATGTTTAATTGTGTTAATAAAAACTCGGGGTAGCACTCATCGATACACATGGTAATAGTAAAAATGTTAAAATAATACACATAACTGTATATGTTCAATGTTAATAGTTTATGACTTGATCTTCTACACTTTTATCACTAGTCATCTATGAGGTATAGTGACGTATGTGTGAAAGGAAATATGACTCTCCCCCAATGCTCGGGATGACGTTCTAATGAGGATCATGTGTCTTGAAATGCCGTTCTTCTTGTTTTGGTTTGCATACTAGGTACTAATGACGTGCATGATCATGTACTATTGTAGAATCACACATATGTTTGAAGTGAAACTATCCTAGTGTTGTTTTAATTGAATTGTTATTCTCTCTTTCAACCTAGCACATGATAAAAGTGTGTTTCCCACATCTATGACCCATGGTTAGTTTTCAATGGAATGTTTTCCATTGTAGGAGTTCTCATTTTTAGTAAAGGATAACTAAGAAACTTTTAAGGTGGGGGTGAATCATGTAGATCAAGGGAAAATATGTTTTTCCATGTATATAGAGAACTTCCATAGAGGCCAATGTGGAAAAGGTTTTCATTGATTCATCTTCCCTTGAGGTTGGTAGTTCGAAATTTATTGGTGCTTGCAAGGAAGCATGGTGATGATATGTTTGGATGTGTATGAAACTGTCAAGAACACTTTTATTCAGGTATAACATCACTAGATATGCTTGACTAATCGCAGGATGCCTTGGGTGGTAAAAGAATAATGTTTAGTCAAGGACGATGCTTCCACAGTTATAACCTTGCTTTTTCTAAATAAGTCAGTTTGAGGTGGTTTAACTATTCTTATTTTTTATTGATGGATATATTTGGTTGTAAAACATACCAAAAACTTAATCATTGATATGATGGGTGTGTATTAGATTTTATTGGTAATATTTCATATGCTCTTAGTGTACTGTTGTCTTGGTGACGATCTGGTCCCCTATCCTGACATCTTCTAGGATACACTAAGAGAGTGAGAGTATTATTACAGGATAAATTAAAATACCTTTTTTGATAAATAAACTCCATGGGAGTTGTGATCTGGAAGTTTTGATATTTTAGGGGCTTAGATTGTTCTAAGTCATACAAAAATTTTTGTGTTGGAAGGACTTGGATGGAATCATGAAAACTAGCCAACTCTTTGACTAGATCACCAGGCGAGATGATGATTCTAGGCCTAGTCAGCGTTTTCATAGGTGGAAGTTTTAGAAATATACTGATGTATCACAAGTAAAACCTATTTATGGACTTCCTTGGATGATCTCCTTAGAATCTAGTTTATGATTCTGAGGTTACATAGACTTTAGGCGATCATGGATGAGATTTTTTTTGGGTGATGATCCAGGTGTTTTGGATAATACATACATCTATGTTCATATTATGGAAAATCAAAATTAGTTAATATTTTAGAAAGATATACCACCAAATTCCAGTTATGGGCATGGTGAATGTGCTCAAATAAATCTTGTTGTACCATCATTTAAAGTCACTAGGATGTAGTTTTTTAATTTCATTTTTCATCTAAGACAATATTTATTGAATGTAGTCGACTAGAGGTGCTTCAAATTGAGGTGGTTCAAATTTAGGTCTCCTTATTGCACGTTTATGGAGAGGGACTGATTCACGGAACATCATTTGGATGGGGTGAGTGCAGTGTAATTCGTGTGAGGATTTTCATTAAAATAGGGGTTAATGAGGGTAAATGAGTCTAATTTTGAATCTACCAATTGATTGAAATGAGAATATTTATAAGTTCATTGTAGGTGAATTCATAAATTAGAAGTTTAGATGGTGGAGGCACCATGGATCAGAGTTGGACATTCAATGGTAGAATATATGGCGGGGAGAACTATAGGCTGGATGATTAAAGATATAGAAACATGATTGTTTCTCAGATTAGATAGGCTTAGGTAAGAACTATATCAATGTTTCTATTTTGGAGCAGGAACATTGGATCGAGATTTAACATATTACATACCATATGTTAAAATTTATTTTTAGAAGAGAATTTAGAGTTTAGAGATGCAACATGTCTATTTACACAAAACTTCATAACCAGAGTAGGTTGTATCTTTTTTTGTTTTTCCCCATGGAATCATGGGTATGAGATGTTCTAAGGTTGGGAGACTGTAAGATCACATGTTTTGAACCAGATGAAGTTTCCTAGGGAATTTGAAATTTTCCTTTTGTGGATGGGTCATTTTGGAATTTGATTTAGGTTATGATGGTTTTAATGTTTGTTAGTGATTTTTATGGACATTTTTTATGATTTCATTTAATCCTGGGGTTCAGGTGAGCACTATATGAAATAAGGACACACTGAACTTTTGAAAATTATTACATTCATCCATTCACATCATGAATTCCATTCATGACATGAATGGGTTTCATAGGGTGAATCTAGGGAGGATTCATGATGTGAATTCCTATTGGATTATCTTGAGGAATTCACTATGTGAATCCTTTTCATTTTGTGAATTGTGAAAGGAAATTTTTTAAATGATAATAAGGGATTTACTCCCTCTTTTTTCTTTAGGTGATGTGAGGGAACCAAGAAGTTATCAACAATATCTCCTAGGCCTCTACTAGGGACCACTGAATATCCTCCCCCTGAGATGTAATTAAAGATCCATTCATCACATTGGATATCCCTTAGTATAATCTCTATTCCACTTTCTTCCTTTATTTATCTTCCTATATAGAGTTCCAAATCCATGTGATCTCGTTTTCCCTTTTTTTAGGGATTTTGTGGATTTGTCTAATTTCTATCATTTTATATCGAGTTAAAGGATGATGATGTATGATTGAAACTCCCTTGAAAGAGGGTGGGTTCTCTATATATTTTCCCTTAAATTCAAGATTGTTTATAAATTTTTCTATTATTATTAGTGTGGGAATTTCCATGTGATGCATCTTAAATATGAAATTTAATAAGTAAAACCTAATGATTAAATTAGATAATACTTATTTATTACATTTAACCATTTTAGGTGTTCACCTCAACCTAAACCACCCCACTTAGGTGAGTTTCCACTATGGTAGTGACATATGATTTTTCTATGAGTTTAAAACACCCTTTTTTTGGTGATGATTTAAATTATTATAATTATAATGTGCTGAAATTATGATCACCATTTTTAGTGTGTTGATTGATCCCTCAAGTAAGGGCTGATTAATTTTAATTAAGTTATTTGGGTATGATAACCAACACTTCAAAATTTATAATAAAACAACCTATGAGGTACATTGTCTTCTTTGAAGAAAGGGGTATTTAAATGGGAATATTTGAATGATGAATGGAATGGAACTTCCCATGGAATTATTGGGTTTCTTATAAATTAAATATCCTAAAAAATATGATTTAATTGATTTATAACATACTTATGGACATGGTCAGTTTTAGTTTAATGAAATAAAGTGTAGAAGTGTTGGTTTTCTCATACGACCCACTTAGTTATTAGTAAATTGAACCAAGTAAAAAAATGATCACGGAGAATCTATTTGACATGGAAAATTTAATGGACAATGATATACATTTTCATGTAAGGTTACAACTAATTATGAACATTTCTCATGGACCAAATTATATGAATATATGATACTCAGGCATGGAGTCCCTCATATATTTTGATATTTGGGTCTGGAATACCTTGGGCATGGAATCCCATATAGTTTTCATATATTGGTGTGGAATCCCTAGGTAATGGAATCCCTTATACCTACGATACATGGGAATGGTATCACTTATACATATGATACTTGGGCATAGTGACCCTCATGCATGGTGTCACTTATACTTTGGATATTTGTACCTAGAATCCCACAGGAATGGAGTCCCTTATACTTGTGATACTCCTGCATCGCGTCTCTTATACATTAGATACATGGGAATGAAATATATTAAGCATTGTGATACTTGGGGATGCCTTCCCTTATAAACTGTGATACATAGGAATGACATCCATCATTATTCTAGGAGTCATTAGTGACTAAGATTGGTCACCAGAGTTACTCCTAGGGTCTAGGATTGCACTAAGTATCTATATATATGTCTATATATGTCAGTACATATATAATGGATATATATACACATACCTACTTTTACACCTACATTTATATATATAAATACTTATATATATATATATATATGGTGACACCTCATCAAAGGCATTCTGACTTTGGATGAAACATGTATGTTCGGCCTGGTGTTCTTGAGGAACCTAAGTCTGACTTATTTACAATTACTTTTTTGTTTACTAATTTATCAATAAACCTGCACATATCTGCATTTTATATTCATTGACTGGATAGCCTTAGACACCATTGGTGGTGGCCTACTGAGTTTATATCACTCCCTGTTTGGACTTCCATTTCACTCAGGTACCCAACCAGACCTCGTGGTTGAAGGACCATTTTACAGATTCATCTTGCTTGCTGTTATTCTTAGATATGGGAGATTGGAGAATTGGACTGAGCTCGATCTTAGGATTCTCTTGGAGTTATCCCATTGGGATTTATGAATTTTATTATTTCTATAATGTACTAGATTGTACCACCAACTATATGTTTTCTATTTTAGATAATGTATCCACATAGAGACATGATTTAATGGATATATACTTGAAATTTTCCATTTTATTAGTTTATTATTCTTCTCCTAAAGCCTTTAAATTATATTTCGTATGTTGATAACTTATTTATTATTAATCTCTTATGCTACTATGATCATGAGGCTATAATATAACCACCATAAAATAATTTTATCTCACTACTCAGTAGCCTATAGCATATATAGAGGCATTCTTCAGTCAATGTGACGCACCAGCTTAGGCCACCATTTTAGTGGATCCTTGTAAGAACTAAGTTTTTGATTTAGGTATAGATCCTTTAAAATTAGGTATAATTATTTATTTTTGACATAATATGGATGAATAATGTGAGTATAAAGGTTTTAGAGGTGTCCAGATCATGTTCGGATCTCAGAACCCCAACCAGTGGAGGAAACAGGCTAGCTGCATAGTTAGTAGAAACCATTTGGGGAACACTGCATAGTTACTTCTAATAGCGAATGACTGGATAATGGGATAGAAGGAGGTGGATTGTTTTCCCCAACAATGCACCGGGATCTTCATGACCATTCTAAAAACTACAGACATGTTTTAAAGGTGATTTTTATGGTTGGTTCATGGTATCCTTAACCGTGCAGCCTAACCACGCGACTGCCCCTCCCTACAGTAGAAGAAGCATTGTTTGTGCATGGTTTCCCTAAACATGTGGCCAAAACACACAGTCTTATTTTGGAGAATTTTATGAAATATCCATTAAAAATATACTACACTTAACCCCTCATACATTTTACTCATTATAGTCGACAACCCCCTCCAATTTCTCTCTTTCAAGATCTCTTCAAGACTAAACTAGAAATTAATCCCAATCGTCCATCCAAAGTTCGATCAAAGAACTGTTTTTCTCATTGGATCCATGAAGATAAGATATTAATTCCATTTTAACCATTATTCTATTTTCTTTCTATCAAGAATACTATTTAGATATAGGCTCATACACCTTATTTCCATGGTTTTGATCAATTTTCCAGATCTCTTCAAATCCAGGACAAACTATAGGCTGATACTAGATGAGGATTGTCTTACGATTATGAGCTAGGCCATCTATAACTCATACCTCATGTTTTTTCGTTTTTAAATTTTCTATGTGTGAATGATAATTTCATCAGGTGTCTCTTTTTTAATTAATGTTTATTTTTTATAGTCACTAAACTATGCTCTAAGACTCTCTTTAAAATTTAATCTATCATTGGAAGTTTTGACTTCAATGAAGACCATCCCATGTAGGGTGGTTTTTATAATTGAATTTTAATGTTTTTTATGACTTTTAAACCATTTTTATGGTTTATGGATTGACCCTACTAATGGTAATCTCATTGAATTAGAAGAATTGTGAATTTTTAAATGGAAAGTACCATGTTTTCTTCACCCTTGACACTTTTAAGGTTAGTGCATCAATTTGATAAATGAATGTTAAATGGAAATGGTAAGTATATTATATATATATATATATGATTTATCCTAATTGAATGTAATTAAATGGATTGGTTGAATGTTTGTATCACCCCTTTCCATGTCAATATTTGGTATCAAAGTGAACATTATTAATTGATAATAACTTAAATAAATTCATAAAGGGTTTCATGCCTAGCTATTATTATCATACTAATGAAAGGAAAGGCTTGAAACAAATGAACTTATTAAATGTCATGATCATGACATGGAATGATTTATTAAATGAATCAATTGTAAGATTATTTTCATAAAGACCTTGACATTTTTATAGGAGTGGTTAGACTTGAGTTAGATTTTCAATTCTTCAGGGAATTCCTTGAGCACTCATATATTCCACTATGAATCAAAGATGTTGGTTTCCAAGGTTGAGACCCATCTTTTAACCTGATATTTTTCTATTAGCGGATTCCCAACATGACACCTTAGGATTCCTACTTAGAATTAAATGATTCCTTAGTTAAACTTCATGGATCAAGAATGGATTTTTTGGAAATGAGGTACCTTGTACCTAGCCACTGCTTTTCCCTTTTTTACCTTGGATGTTTTCCTTGGACTTGGTCAGATTTATTATTGTGAATTTTTTTTGATGATTCTCCCTGGATTACACTCTACCCCTTAGCCAAGCTACAGTTACTACTAAGTTGGAAACCCTTGAGGTCTAGGTTTTCTTGGTTATTACCTTGGAACCTCTTCATTATTATTATCGCAAGGATTCATTATTATATCTTATATCCCTCATTATAATATCATGTTTGGATTTCTATGATGGTATTACATCACTTGACCTAATTATATAAACTGGAACTTAATTAATTAATGAACTTGTTATATGTTCAGACACTAGGCAATGGCTTAACAAGGTACTTGGGTATTTAAATTATTGCATTACTTTTATATATGCATGCCTGCATACTATTTCAGTTTAGATTACACAAAATGGATGTTATAGACAATATTGGTTGTGACCTAATGAGATTTATCTCACACCCTATTCGAGAACCATTGGTGCCTGAGAAAACTACATGTATACATGTGTTGATAAAGGGAAGCATTCCACTTCAGAAACTTGATTTCTTACTTGCATATGATGGATCTAGTAGCAGATGACCAAGCTGGAGATCGGGATGATGAGGATAGTTTTTGGATTGCTTTTCCATAATTTTGTATAGCTTGTATTTTCTTCTTCTTTGTATCCATGTTTTCCAGATTTATAGATACATGGAATATCATCATCATCTTTTTTATATTCATATCAATTTCAAATATTGTTTATTAATTCACTATACTATCATTATGCAACCAGTTTATATTACTTACTCTTTTTTCCTATGTTTATTATTGATATATTATACTACACCTTGTTAAAGAGGGAATAATAGACCCACTGACCAACCTTAGTCCCTCACTTTTAGTTGGAAGTCTCTAGAATATAGGGAGATGCACTGGGGGCCTTGTGGCTAACCATGTTCAGGGAACCTTCAATGGAATCTAGGTCTAGGATGTCACAAAGTGGTATTAGATGTATTCCATTATTACTTTACTATTTAGAGACAATATTCAAGTGATTAGGAATGCCTTGTGCATAGTTATAAACCGTTCTTGGTCATTGATAACCCATGATCAGGGTAAAAACCAACTTCCCTAAATTATAATTGTTGTTAATTATTGAAATTTATAGTTGATATTATTTCACCATTTGGTGACACACATGATGTGATGTGGTGATTATTATTGTTTTGATTGAGAGACTTATTCATCCTTATTCTGATCATATTAGTGAATAGATCATTGTTACATTCATTATAATAGGCACCAAGAAATAACATTCCATTCATATTGGCACACAATATAGGTTAATTTCTTTACATCCTTTTTTTGATATTCCAATGATTTTTGAGTGAGTCTTGATTTATTTATACATACCTATGCTACTATTTAGCTACAATCAAGTGATTTCCTATTTCAATTCATGAGGTGTATGTGACCTTGTGGGTTATAATGACTCAATCCATTAATTTTAATTTAATTGGGTTGTTGATTTTAGTTATAAGGAGTATGGTCCCTAATCCACCAGGATATAAAAATCATTTTAAATGAACATTGATATATGGAACTAAGAAAATGAATGTTGTAAAGTGAAATTTGACTTATGAAATGAAATGGTTTCCAGAACATGAATAGGAAAGGTATAATTCAACCATAATCAATTAGAACATTTGAAATTTATACTTAATAAATTACCAATACATGGCCTTCTAATTGGGCAGTTGGGGGTAGTATAGCATGAGTAGTGATCCATTTTTTATGTTCAGTATCTATTAGTGTCTCTATCAGTATGATTCTATGCTTGTTATGAGGAGGTTACTTGGAATTTGTAGACCAATGATGCCACATCATCCGCTTGTATTGTGCCAGGAGGGTGGTGATGACCATGCTCTAGACTTTCTGGGCCCGGAGCTTCCAGTTATACCTTATGGTGTGAAACTTGAGGAAGCACCTATCTTATCGGATCTAGGAACTGAGGTTTAGATTAGTGTTAGTTTACTACGTCTGAAGAATCCCATACAAGGTTTTCCAAGACATAGACCTACTATGGTTAATCTGACCAGTGAGTTTCAGCCGTAGTATCCTCCCAGCTTCTTTGGGGATGATAGTCCATAGGCAGCTGAGTCTTGTCTAGAGTCCACCATGTCTATATTTGAGCATTTGGAGATGCCTCCAGAGTGGAGGGTTAAAATTTTTAGGGACCTAATGAATGATTCATCCAAAATCTTGTGGTATGTAGTTACCTATACAGGCTTCCATCAAATCATGGTATGGTATTATTTCTATACTACCTTATATGGTCAGTTCTTTCCTCAAACACTAAGAGCTGACCAATATAGAGAGTTCATGAATTTTAAGTAGGGTTATTTTTTAGTTATATAATATTCAATGTGTTTCACTGAGTTATAGTTCTTTGGACCAATTCTAGATGGTGATGAGCTTTTGCGTGCCAGACACTTCGATTATGGGATTTAGCATGCCATTTATTACTTTGGTGAATGTATTTTCCTACCTAACATTATTGAGATAGTCAATAAGGCTATTATCATTGAGAGAAACCCATGGGATGGTAATAGTACTGGTTATAGAGGATCAGTGTGAAGGAGAACCATTAGTTCATTAGGTAGAAGGAAACATTCTATTGAGGTTTTTCATCAGGGCAGTGGTTTCCAGAGTACTCATATTTGTAGCTCTATGGTGTGTCATTGGTGTGGATGATAGAGGAATATGAAGCCTCAGTGTTTTTGAGACTCTTTGGAGAGTTGGGATTTCAGTCCTATAGGGAATAATCAAATATTCCACTGGACATTCCCATTAGATTATAGTAGAAGAGGTTCCATACCAGATGCACCTTTAGAAGTGGGTTCTCTTATGCCGCATCAGGTGGGGAGTTGGATTAAAACTAGCAAGAATAGATGAGGAGGAGGTTGTGGCCATGTTATTGAGATTTCTAATCACCAGCTGTGACAACAAAGAAATTTTGATCATGGTAGTCTAGTTGATACATAGGGTTGTAGATCCGGTCAGTTTCATGAACTATATCTAAAACCTAAGGATGAGGCTACTTGACCATCTACAGTGTGAGGTATTATTCTAGTGTCATACACTATAATATCTGCTTTATTTGATAAATGTGATTCACACCCCATCATCTTTTTATCTATCATGGAATGTATCGAGATGAAAATACAATATTATTATGGGGTAATGACCTTGGTTACACCATTGACAATATGGTCAGAGAGAATATGTAATTATAAGGATAGTCTGCTTATGGTAGACAATTACCCTTTCTAGTGGGACCACTTTATTCTTGAGATGCCATGCTTCAATATCATTCACGATATGGATTTCTTGGTTCCGTATCACACCTTTACAGGCTTCTATCACCATAGGGTGTCATTTACCTCACAAGAGGGAATCAATTATCTTCAAAAGGGAGAGTGGAATTCCTATTATATCAGAGATGGACCAGTGTATCATTGGCTTGGTGGAGTGACTGCCCAAATTGGAATTTTTTTCATAGAGGACGACAATTTGTATCAGGATAAATTCCCTCTAGTAGTAGATCATTCTAGGGATGTCTTTCGAAATAATTTATCAGGCTTACCTCCTGAGAGATAGGTAGAGATTACGATTGATATTTTTAAATGAGTAGTATAATTTTACATTCCTCCATATAGGGGAACCTTATAAACTATAAGATATCAAGTGGTAATTAGAGGATTTATAAGATGAAGGTATTATACGTTCAAATAATTCCTCTTGGGTTTTCTCATACTTTTATCAAATATGATGGACGAAACCCTATGCCTAAGAATTGATTATAGATGGTTGAACCAACTTATGGTCATGAATTGGTATCCAATGCCTCCGATATATGATCTATTTGTGAAACTGTAAGGTTATATAGTGTTCTTTAATATAGGCCTGAGATTGAGCTATCATCATGTGTGTATCAGTCCATGAGACACACACCTTACAAATTTCCGTAGTAGGTATGGTCTGTATGAGTATCTTGTTATGTCATTAGATCTCATGAACACAACCACTCTTTTTATGGATTTTATGAATAGTTTCTTACACCCCTATCTAGATTCTTTTTTTCATAGTATTTATGGACAACATCTTTGTGTGTTATCACACTTTTAGAGACCATGCTAAGCATGTTGATATCATTTTGAGTACACTGAGATAGAATCAGTCAATGAAAATATTTATAAGTTCCACTTATGGATTGAAAAAGTTCACTTATTGGGTTATATTATCTAGGAATCAAGAGTATATATTGACTTTTATAAGAGGAGTTCTATGGTTTTCTGGGAGAATCCCAACAACATGATTGATATATGGAGTTTATTGGGGATGGATTGATACTATAGAAGTTTCATATAATAATTATAATGCCTCTCTACACATCTTACTAGTCTTTAAAATAATGGTGTTAAGTTATTATAATAAGAAGAGTGCTAGAAATCCATTTTGGAACTGAAAGGGAGGCTTATCTCAACATCTAATCAAATTATGTCAGATCTTGGTAGAGGGTATATAGTGTTCAATGATGCATCATACATCGAATTTGGAGTATCTATGATATATGAAGAAATAGTTATTGTTTATGGATCTCTATAGTTGATGTCTCATGAGAGAAATTATTTGATGCATGACCCAAATCTAGTAGTAGTTGTCCACTCCTTATGTTGTTGAAGAAAATATCTAATGGGTGATCACTTTGTGGTGTATACATACAATGAGAGCCTCAAGTATTTCTTTACACAGTTTGATTTTAATCTCATACAATAAATGTGGGTTGGATATCTTCAGTCCTTTGATTTAGAGATTTCCTATACCCATGGAAAAGGAATTGCAATAGTGGATGCGCTATGTTAGAAAACTCCATCACAATAAATATGGGAATCCAATGATGAATGAAAATTAATGGCCCTATTTTCTAAGATTCATCTAGAGTATCATGATTGTCATGAAAATTCTTACACATCTCCCTTGATAGTTAACTATTCTCTTCTTGAGAAGATGATGAGTAGGAAATTTTCAGATTTTGAAGGATTGGTTCTCTATGAGAGTATTTATGTAAATGACCTACCTCTGAATAGTTCAGTTAATGGGGTTGATATTCTATCTATTCATGGTCACATCTAGGTTCTTATATAAATTAGAGAGGAAATTATTCAAGGACCCCATTCTTCATTGTTGGAAGTTCATATAGGAATCTCCAAAATGTATTGAGATATGTGATGCTAGTATTGGTGGACTGGGATGAAACATCAGATAACTGAATTTATCACTAGGTGTTCCAATTATCACCTAGTGAAGGAATATCACTAGATACCTACGGGTTTGTTATATCCTCTTCAAGTCTAGAAATGGAAATGGGAGGATGTTACCATGATATTCATACTCGGTTTTCCTAGGTCACTTATAGGTAGAGACACTGTATGGGTTTTCATTTATAGACTGGATAACATATCCCACTTTCTTCCTATCTAGGATAATTTATTAGTTTGTTATCCCAGGAGATTTTATGTTTGTGAGATCATAAGAATATATGGGTTATTTTTTACTATCGTTTTAGATTGGGACTCTCATTTCACATCATGGTTAGGGAAGGGGTTATAGAAAGATATGGGTGCTTCTGAGCACAACCTTTCACCCTTAGTATTAAACCCAGTTGGAACGGACCATACATGTTCTAGAGGATATGATATGAGAATTTTTCCTTGATTTATGTGGTTATTAGGAGAATAATATCCCTATATTCGAGTTTTCCTTTAACAATATCTTTTTGGAGATGATTCAAATGGATACTTTTGATGCTCTATATGATAGGTTGTTCCATTCACCCCTGTGCCAGCTATAGGTAGGTGAGGTAGCACAACTAGGTCCTCGTTTCATGTAGGATACTTTATAGAAATTTCAGTTGACTAGAAAGAATATTTCTACTTCTCATTATAGATATAAATCTTATGCCGATCGTCATCGATGAACTCTAGAGTTTAAGGCCAGGGATCATGTTTTCGTATAAGTTTCACCCAGGCTAGGAAATATATGGATATAGAGTCAATTGAAGTTTTCAACACACAATGTAAGGATATTTGAGATTCTTTATAGAGTCTAGATGATTGCCAATCAGTTGTTACTACCTTAACGGTACCATTCCATGCACGATGTCTTCCACATTTCATAGCTTTGCCATTATCATGCCGACCTATCTCACACTTTTGGACCCAAGGAACTAGAGTTATGTAACAGCCCGAGATTTTATGAAAAATATTCATTTTAATTTTATTAATGTCTTGTGTTGTACGCTACACCAAAAGGAGCTTTCACAACACGCATCCTTGACTTGCCTTGCATTACACGCAATCGCGACCTTCCTCGATAGCGTGTGTAGTACGCAATAACGAGTTTCATTAAACAACAATATGCTATTAAAATATTATTAAATCTAGCCGTTATGAATAGTAATAAACACTTTTTGAAATTTTTTATATTTTATTTTTCAAAATGGAATTAATTTCTGGATTCGTAATATCGAAATTAGCTTAGGGTGAAATTTTGGTACTTTTCGGATAACTTTCATATTATGATGAATAGTGAAAATTACTAGATTATAATTAAAAACAACTTTTTTAATCGAAATAATTAATAGTGATAAATCATTAAATTGAGTGGTTTTAAATTATATTTAGAATATATTTTTACAATTTAATACGATGTTGGTCATTGGATGTAATTTCACATTTAAACCAGACATAATCAAGTGTCAATCTTTTGGTAGATATTGTTTCTTAAAAACACGCTATTTGTTTTAACAGCGGGATTTAATTATAAAATTAATTAATGCAAATTCTATGTTATGAATTTGGTAAAATAGACTTCATTTTTGAATTTGGAATATGAAATATAGCTTAGGATGAAATTTTGGCATTGTTCTAAAAAACATCAATTTTTGATGAATAGTGAAACTACTAAGTGGTAGTTAAAAAAATTAATTTCTTCATAAATCTTAATTTTACCGCTTCTGTGAAAGGAATTTCAAAAATCCGAGAGACACGGTTGATGTCAGTAAGTAAAATGTGGTTCAATGAGATGAAAATAATTTTTGGTGAATAGTAACTTTTTACTTTTATTTACCACGGTTAAAAGTAAATAGGGTAATTAAGGGTAAAAATGATATTATTATTACCCTAACACATGTCCTAATTCTATTGGACAAGTGTAATTCGACCAAAAACAAGCTTAGGAATAAAATATGACCATTTAGGCCCACTTGGATTAGATTAGGACATTTATTATTATTTAATTTAAAGAAGAGTTAAAAGAGTTAAAATCAAAGTTTATTTACTAAAACATTTTTAATATAGGGTTGTACATAAGATAAATTCGATTGTAAATATTCATTAGAAAGCTAAAAATATTTCCTACATGATGGTATTTTATTTGTAATTTTTAGACATCAAATAATTTAATTTATTTATGACACAAAGATGGTGCAGTAATTATCTTATTAATGAAATATTGACATAATTGATATTATAAATACCAAAATAAATGTAATTTTAGACTTTTTATGAATTCCACTAATTTTATAGGTTACTATGATATATTAGTGTTGATTTAATCAAGTTGGTTCGAACATATAATTCTGTTATGAATTTCACAAAAATCATATATCAAATAGTGTCAAAATTGACACAAAATAGTTTTTAAATAAAATATTATATTATTAATTGTTATTTTATTCCTAAAAATCTAAGGTTCGGCCAAATGACTTAGATAAGGATATATGTATTAATAATGAACAATTTGGGGTTCGTTTGGCATGTTATAGTAAGTGTATTAACCATATAGTGAAAGAAAACAAAAAGACACGGTAAAAGTTAAATTATTTAACTTAGAGTTAAATCTAATTGATAAGGTTAAAATAATACCCTAAACTTGTCTAAATCTTATTGGTTGATAGGATTTCGACCCATCCCCACTTTATCTTCTAAATAAGACCCTTTGGAACCATTATAAACCGATTTTGACATTAATATAAAATAATATTTTGAGGTATTCCTAAGGTGCCCCTCTCCTCCCTTATAAAAGGACACCTCCTCCCCCTCCTCCTCACACCAATATGAGCACTCAAGATCGGCCAACCCCTACCTAAATCCCTTATACACTTCCCTAGAATAATCCTAGAGGTCCTGGTCTTCTTCAAAGACCAATCTTAGTTCCCTAAGTGAAGGATTCAAAGAGGCGTTTCAAAGAAGAGGTAATATCCATTACCGATCTTTTCAATTTCTTTCTTCTTCAACTTCTTCTTCTTTAGTTGTTTCATGATAAAGTAATAACATCAGTATTACTTAAATACTGATATGTTATTATAAATATGAAACAACTCTAATTAACCTTCTATCCATCCTACGGAAAAAGGAAATCACCGCGCGTGCGTACGTACGGAATACCGTCTCCACGCCGTGGTGTAATCTATTTTCTTCCACCACATTAATTGGATGGGTGTAATGGTTTAATGAGTAACTATATATGATTATTATAAAGTGATATTGATACTGAAATAGTATACAAACACTTCAACACAATTCCACGACCATGGGAACGATATCATCGCTCATGCGTACGTACGGACTACCGTCTCCACGACGCGATGAGATTCATTCTCCATGTTAACCATTTAAGAATGATTATAAAGTATATATAATATGTACTAATGAAATATATGACATAATAATGATACTGGATTTATTTATATATTTATATTTATGTCATGTACTTAATTCCATTCAATTCAATAAGGAAACGAAAACAACGTTCATGCGTACGTACGGACTACCGTCTCCATGAACGGTGTATTTCTTTCCATTTAATGATTTATTATATATATGTATATCCTGAATATATATATATATAAATAATGTTTTATGTTCTAGAATTAAGTAATCATGATCTAAGTAATCATATGAATAATTACAAGTCAAAACACGGATGACAAATGAAACAATTTTACCCAAAACGCTCTTTAACATAGAATTTACAAAAGAACGGGTAATATAAAGTCATAAGTTAACCATATATGATATCATAACAATGAATATGATTCTGTAATAAGTAAATGACATTATTTAAATCATTATACAGGAGGTTCGGACACTTACGAAGCAAATCGGACCTAAGGTAAGGGAAATATCACAATCTCATTTTTATCTGAGATTGTTTATTCGTAAGTATTTACTGGGGTGTATTTTATCATTCACATCCATGTTTCATCAATATGTAATATTATTTCCATCCACCTACAATTTTTTAAATCCATTTTTACCCTTCGGTGAGTTTTTAGTAATATGTATGAAAGGAATCTTTTGTCGTACGAGGTACTTTTTGACTTTTCCGACAAAAGTACGAAGAATGTTTTTTTAACTTATACGGCATGAATGGATTTTTAAAACATTATTTCCAAGAAGCTTCCTTTACAAGTTTTCAAGTTTATTTTTAATCAAATTCTTTTATTTTAAAGTTGTATGACATGTTATGAAAGGAAAAATGTTTTTGAAGTAGAAAGGATATTTTCCTCAAGAATGGAGTTCAAGTATTTTATCAAAATTATTTTCCATCTAAGATAATAAAAGGGTTCTGTTTTTATCCCTATTATTAAATTGGTTTGATTATGTTGTGATGGAAATATTTTTATGAATTCCTTTATCTTATATGATTTGTTTTATGATGTCATGATGTTTCAAGAATCCCATTTTTGTTACATGTGTTATGCGATGATGTATGATTTATGATTATGTGGCACACATAAGAAAGGATTCATTATAAGATGGGTGGGACCTATATCTCCCTCCAATGCATTGGGTAAAGATTTTATATCTCATGAGATAGACATGGCTGGAATGGTAGGTTATACCGGTTCAGTGAAACAGGACAGAAACGAGGGTTACTCGATTCAGAAAGGGACTTTGTCCACTATGATAGTCTTGGCAATGAGTCTTGACTAACAAGATATGATTATCTATGATTATGTGTGAATGCCACAAAGTTTCATGTTTTAAGTTATGATTATTGTGATTACATTTCACTGCCATGATTTATCCCATGTTATGAAATTATGATCTCTTTTTCATGTTAAGATTTCCAAAAGTTATGTGCTTGTGTATACGATGTGATTGATATTTCTTTTGTTTACCCTTACTGAGCATTTGAGCTCACCCTTTTATGTTTTCTTTTCCCCAGGATATAAAGAAAGGTTTTAGGTAAAAAAAGGGAAGATCTTTATGGGAGATATTGAAGATCTTTCACCACGATTAGAAGATTATGTTCCGAGTTTCCAAATACACTAAACTATTACGATCCTTGTGTTTGTGTTTTGTTATGTACCAAGTATTCCGCAAAAGTAATGTAATTTCCATGTACGTCAAGCTTCGGGTCTCTACAGTTGGTATCAGAGGAAAGGTTTAGTCAACCTTTGGAAACTAGGATGCGAAAACGTTAGTGAGATCCCTAGAGATATTTCTACGGTATGTCTAGGGATGTCCCTAAGGTTAAGTATACGTATAGGTTATAGTACTAGAACTACGCTAACAATCACATAATTAAACCTAAGATGTTAGATATTGAAGGTACTCCCCCTTTATTATGTTGTTTTCCCTAGCATGATTTTTTCCTCTCACACTATTCATTTTGGGTTTTAGAAAATGGCTGGAAACAAGATGATTCACGATAATAGAGGATATGATGGACAATGGAATGATATTCTTCATGATCAACCAAATGAAATGGGATTTGGAAGTCCAAAGATCATTATTATGCCGAATCAGCAATCTCATAATATGATCAATAAAGTAAAATTTGGTAAGTTTCCTGACTCGGCTAATAAGATAAAGATGGAGTTTCATGATGATCATAGAGGAAAGAAAGTTCAATTTCCCCTATGTAAATCATGTGGGAAGAGGCATCAAGGAGAATGTTTCAAAGGAACTGGAAGATGCTTTGGGTGTGGAAAAGAAGGACACAAAGCAAGTAAATGCAAAGGAAAAGGTTCAGTTAACAACATGGATGAGGATAATGGTATTGCTACGACATCAACAATGGTTAAATGTTTTAAATGTGGAATGTGTGGGAATTATGCAAACCAATGCCCTAATGGAAAGTATCATGAAGATAATCAGTATGGTCGTATGGGAAGTATTTATGTGGATGATGATGAAGAGACTACAAATGATATGTGAGATGAAAGAATTGTTGAAGCTCGGTCAATGGTTTAAGAATGTAGTGGAATGATGACATGTTTATCATGTGTAATGTTGTATAAGTAATCTCATGGTACTATGGAATAAAGAGACATCTAAGGATTATTACACTGTTGTCCTTCCTTGAGTTTTGAAAGTGTATTATTAATGGTACAAGTATCCATGAAAGGTTATTTAGATATTTTTGGAATGTAGATGATATGTGCATAATGAAGGGATAAGAGAAAATGAAATGTTTGACAGTATTCATGAGCTCATGATTGATATAAGGACTAAGTGATATCATGGTTTGAGTATATAGAATTTTGAGGATTTTAGTATGTGAAAAGTGTTAACTTTTAACTGCATTCAAGTTTTCACTATGGTTCAATGGGTATTCAAGAGAATACATTATTAAGGCCTTTGAATATTTGGAATGTGACCAACAAAACATATCTTATGATATATGGGGATCGACGATGGTGTTAAATCTCTGGTAATCATTTTCACTATGTTATGAGAGTGGACTGCAGTATTATGGATAAGCCTAAATATTGGAATGGACATAAGTTAGTATTGTTTAAGGATATAAGTTTTTTTTTAGAAAAAAGACATCCTGCAGGACGGGCGACAGCCCATCGCGTCGGACAAGGCTGTGGGAATCGAACCCACAACCGAAGTGCGACTGGCCTTTATCGCCTACCACTGACCTATAGGAAGTCCCTGTTTAGTAGAAACTAGTTTTATTATATTAAGAAGTATGATATATGATGTATAAGTCCATTTTAGGAACCATATATGATTAATCTCACTATAGACCAACTTATGTATATAATTTTTGCTAACCTTTTGTTTGAGACAGATGGAATGACCCGTCATTCTATCACATGATCTACTAACACTTCACGAATAACAAATTCAACTTCATTTATTTAAGAGATGAAGTGGAAATTGTTCAAGGCACGAACAATAGTGCGATTGTACCAAAATAAAGTAAGTATTTATTCTAATTCAAATTTTCAACTTTAGGGAAATGATCTTGAAAACCAAAAATGTTGTCCTAGTGCCCTTATATCCGATGAATCAGATGGTACCCTAGATCATCACAAATTTATGGCTTTGTGATTTCTAGCTTTTCCATAGCCATGTTCTCTACCACTCTCCATCAGAACATGATGGTTAGATTTTTCTTCCATATCTATATTTTCACCTATGTGGAAACACAGTGATTAGTTTATTTGGGTAACCGTTACGTTTCATACTTTTGTTCTTAAATATTGGTTTTGATATTCCTTTTTTACGGTGTGGGTTTCTATTAAATAAACTTTAGAATAGTAAACCATTTATAACCCCGATGAATTTCGAGGGCAAAATTCATTTTAAGGGGGGTAGAATGTAACAGCCCGAGATTTTATGAAAAATATTCTTTTTAATTTTATTAATGTCTTGTGTTGTACGCTACACCAAAAGGATCTTGCACAACACGCATCCTTGACTTGCCTTGCATTACACGCAATCGCGACCTTCCTCGATAGCGTGTGTAGTACGCAATAACGAGTTTCATTAAACAACAATATGCTATTAAAATATTATTAAATCTAGCCGTTATGAATAGTAATAACCACTTTTTGAAATTTTTTATATTTTATTTTTCAAAATGGAATTAATTTCTGGATTCGTAATATCGAAATTACCTTAGGGTGAAATTTTGGTACCTTTCAGATAACTTTCATATTCTGATGAATAGTGAAAATTATTAGATTATAATTAAAAACAACTTTTTTAATCGAAATAATTAATAGTGATAAATAATTAAATTGAGTGGTTTTAAATTATATTTAGAATATATTTTTACAATTTAATACGATGTTGGTCATTGGATGTAATTTCACATTTAAACCAGACATAATCAAGTGTCAATCTTTTGGTAGATATTGTTTCTTAAAAACACGCTATTTGTTTTAACAGCAGGATTTAATTATAAAATTAATTAATGCAACTTCTATGTTATGAATTTGGTAAAATAGACTTCATTTTTGAATTCGGAATATGAAATATAGCTTAGGATGAAATTTTGGCATTGTTCTGAAAAACATCAATTTTTGATGAATAGTGAAACTACTAAGTGGTAGTTAAAAAAATTAATTTCTTCATAAATCTTAATTTTACCGCTTCTGTGAAAGGAATTTTAAAAAACCGAGAGACACGGTTGATGTCAGTAAGTAAAATGTGGTTCAATGAGATGAAAATAATTTTTGGTGAATAGTAACTTTTTACTTTTATTTACCACGGTTAAAAGTAAATAGGGTAATTAAGGGTAAAAATGAAATTATTATTACCCTAAAACATGTCCTAATTCTATTGGACAAGTGTAATTCGACCAAAAACAAGCTTAGGAATAAAATATGACCATTTAGGCCCACTTGGATTAGATTAGGACATTTATTATTATTTAATTCAAAGAAGAGTTAAAAGAGTTAAAATCAAAGTTTATTTACTAAAACATTTTTAATATAGGGTTGTACATAAGATAAATTCAATTCTAAATATTCATTAGAAATCTAAAAAGATTTCCTACATGATGGTATTTTATTTGTAATTTTTAGACATCAAATAATTTAATTTATTTATGACACAAAGATGGTGCAGTAATTATCTTATTAATGAAATATTGACATAATTGATATTATAAATACCAAAATAAATGTAATTTGAGACTTTTTATGAATTCCACTAATTTTATAGGTTACTATGATATATTAGTGTTGATTTAATAAACTTGGTTCGAACATATAATTCTGTTATGACTTTCACAAAAATCATATATCAAATAGTGTCAAAATTGACACAAAATAGTTTTTAAATCAAATATTATATTATTAATTGTTATTTTATTCCTAAAAATCTAAGGTTCGGACAAATGACTTAGATAAGGATATATGTATTAATAATGAACAATTTGGGGTTCGTTTGGCATGTTATAGTAAGTGTATTAACCATATAGTGAAAGAAAACAAAAAGACACGGTAAAAGTTAAATTATTTAACTTAGAGTTAAATCTAATTGATAAGGTTAACATAATACCCTAAACTTGTCTAAATATTATTGGTTGATAGGATTTAGACCCATCCCCACTTTAGCTTCTAAATAAGACCCTTTGGAACCATTATAAACCGATTTTGACATTAATATAAAATAATATTTTGAGGTATTCCTAAGGTGCCCCTCTCCTCCCTTATAAAAGGACACCTCCTCCCCCTCCTCCTCACACCAATATGAGCACTCAAGCTCGGCCAAAACCTGCCAAAATACCTTCTCCACTTCCCTAGAATAATCCTAGAGGTCCTGGTCTTCTTCAAAGACCAATATTAGTTCCCTAAGTGAAGGATTCAAAGAGGCGTTTCAAAGAAGAGGTAATATCCATTACCGATCTTTTCAATTTCTTTCTTCTTCAAATTCTTCTTCTTTAGTTGTTTCATGATAAAGTAATAACATCAGTATTACTTACACACTGATATGTTATTATAAATATGAAACAACTCAAATTAACCTTCTATCCATCCTACGGAAAAAGGAAATCACCGCGCGTGCGTACGTACGGAATACCGTCTCCACGCCGTGGTGTAATCTTTTTTCTGCCACCACATTAATTGGATGGGTATAATGGTTTAATGAGTAACTATATATGATTATTATAAAGTGATATTGATACTGAAATAGTATACAAACACTTCAACACAATTCCACGACCATGGGAACGATATCATCGCTCATGCGTACGTACGGACTACCGTCTCCACGACGCGATGAGATTCATTCTCCATGTTAACCATTTAAGAATGATTATAAAGTATATATAATATGTACTAATGAAATATATGACATAATAATGATACTGGATTTATTTATATATTTATATGTATGTCATGTACTTAATTCCATTCAATTCAATAAGGAAACGAAAACAGCGTTCATGCGTACGTACGGACTACCGTCTCCATGAACGGTGTATTTCTTTCCATTTAATTATTTATTATATATATGTATATCCTGAATATATATATATATAAATCATGTTTTATGTTCTGGAATTAAGTAATCATGATCTAAGTAATCATATGAATAATTACAAGTCAAAACACGGATGACAAATGAAACAATTTTACCCAAAACGCTCTTTAACATAGAATTTACAAAAGAACGGGTAATATAAAGTCATAAGTTAACCATATATGATATCATAACAATGAATATGATTCTGTAATAAGTAAATGAAATTATTTAAATCATTATACAGGAGGTTTGGACACTTACGAAGCAAATCGGACCTAAGGTAAGGGAAATATCACAATCTCATTTTTATCTGAGATTGTTTATTCGTAAGTATTTACTGGGGTGTATTTTATCATTCACATCCATGTTTCATCAATATTTAATATTATTTACATCCACCTATAATTTTTTAAATCCATTTTTACCCTTCGGTGAGTTTTTAGTAATATGTATGAAAGGAATCTTTTGTCGTACGAGGTACTTTTTGACTTTTCCGAAAAAAGTACGAAGAATGTTTTTTTAACTTATACGGCATGAATGGATTTTTAAAACATTATTTCCAAGAAGCTTCCTTTACAAGTTTTCAAGTTTATTTTTAATCAACTTCTTTTATTTTAAAGTTGTATGACATGTTATGAAAGGAAAAATGTTTTTGAAGTAGAAAGGATATTTTCATCAAGAATGGAGTTCAAGTATTTTATCAAAATTATTTTCCATCAAGATAATAAAAGGGTTCTGTTTTTATCCCTATTATTAAATTGGTTTGATTATGTTGTGATGGAAATATTTTTATCAATTCCTTTATCTTATATGATTTGTTTTATGATGTCATGATGTTTCAAGAATCCCATTTTTGTTACATGTGTTATGCGATGATGTATGATTTATGATTATGTGGCACACATAAGAAAGGATTCATTATAAGATTGGTGGGACCTATATCTCCCTCCAATGCATTGGGTAAAGATTTTATATCTCATGAGATAGACATGGTTGGAATGGTAGGTTATACCGGTTCAGTGAAACAGGACTGAAACGAGGGTTACTCGATTCAGAAAGGGACTTTGTCCACTAAGATAGTCTTGGCAATGAGTCTTGACTAACAAGAAATGATTCTCTATGATTATGTGTGAATGCCACAAAGTTTCATGTTTTATGTTATGATTATTGTGATTACATTTCACTGCCATGATTTATCCCATGTTATGAAATTATGATCTCTTTTGCATGTTAAGATTTCCAAAAGTTATGTGCTTGTGTATACGATGTGATTGATATTTCTTTTGTTTACCCTTACTGAGCATTTGAGCTCACCCTTTTATGTTTTCTTTTCCCCAGGATATAAAGAAAGGTTTTAGGTAAAAAAAAGGGAAGATCTTTATGGGAGATATTGAAGATCTTTCACCATGATTAGAAGATTATGTTCCGAGTTTCCAAAGACACTAAACTATTACGATCCTTGTGTGTGTGTTTTGTTATGTACCAAGTATTCCGCAAAAGTAATGTAATTTCCATGTAAGTCAAGCTTCGGGTCTCTACAAGTTAGATGCAGATGCTTCATTGAAGGAGTATCCTATATGAATCATCAACTAGAGTGTGAAGGCTTTATGTGTCCAGTCTTTCCCTCACATACAATTTTTATAGAAGGACTACTATGTACAAGAAGAGACTTGGGAGTAGAAGGATGACGTACAAGCCCAGTGTCTAGAGTTGTTCTGAGGTATTGTTTCACCAGCCTTGTAAGGTGAACTCAAGGATGATTTCCTTAAGGGATGTAGAATTTAAGAACTTATTTTTTGAGTTAGTTATGGATCCTTTCAATTTTATACTAATTATTTATTATGGACTGAATAAGTATTTTTAATGAGGTCCTAAAGGTGTTGGGGGGTGTTCATGGCTTCTTCAGAGCTCATAACCCTTAACGGTGGAGAAAATAGGCTAGAAACATGGATAGTATAAAATATACAAGACAAGGTACAAGATTACTTCTAACCACATGGTACTGGATAGTTCTCCGAAATAGGGAACACAGTTTTTCATAATTGTACGCCGGGGGCAACAATGCTGTGATAAAAAATACATACATACTGTAGAGGTGATTCACATGGATGGAAAATGGTTTCACTAACCATCCAGCCTAACCATGTGGGTGCTCCCTACCTATAGTATAAGAGTCATATTTGGTGCACAGTTTCCCTAAATATGTGACCTAACCGTGCATGTATTGTTTTTTTTGTGATTTTATGAACAAACCCTTAATAATATATTGAACGCAACCCTCCCACCATGATACCTTTTCAAGGATAATCTAGTAATTAATCCCAAGAATGCATCTAGAGTCTGATCGAAGCATCTTTGATCTCGTCGGATCTGTACCGGTAATATATCATTTACTATTTAACCGTTCTTCAGTCATTTTTTTATTGATAATGCTATTTATATACCGGATCATATGACCAGTTTTCAGGGCATTGATCCATTCTTTAGATATCATACAATCCATGCCAAACAAGAGTCTCATACTATATGTGGGTAGTCATAAGAGTATGAGGTAGGTAGTCTATAACTCTTCCCTTAAATTTGCATCATTTTATAATTTTTTGTGTGTTTACACTGATTTCATCACATGTCACCTATCTAATTAATGTGTATTGATTAAATTCCTTAGAATTGTGATCTAAGAATATATTTAAATATGTTACCTACTATTGGAGGTTGTGACCTCAACTAAGACCATCCCATGTATGGTGATTTGCATATTTGGGATTTAATGGTTTGTTATGACTTTTGCTCCACCGTTCGGGTGTGTAGCTTCACCCTACTAATGGTAATCCCATTGAATTAGATTAATTGTGAATTGTTAAATGAATAGTTCCATGTTATCTTCCCACTTGATACTTATATGTTATGTCACTCAATTTTTTTAAATCAATGTTAAATGGAAATAATAATTATATTATATATATATGACTTGGCCTAATTAAACGTAATTGAATGGACTGGTTCCACATATGTGGCACCCCTTTCCAAGTTAATGGAAGGTAGAAAAGTGAACCTTATTAATTTATTATAAATTAAATGGATTCATAAAGGGTTTAATGCCTAGATACCCTTGTCATACTAATGAAATGAAAGTCTTGAACATAATGAACTTGTTAAATTACATGACACTCACATGGATTAATTTATTAAATGAATCAATTGTATTGTTCTTTGCATTCATAACTTGAAATTTTTATAAGAGTAGTTAGAATAGAGTTAGATTTTATATTCCTGATATAATTCCTTGAGAATTCATGGATTCCATTCTGATTTATAAATTCAATTACAATTGGTGATACCCACCTTAGAACCCAGTCTTTTTCATTCAGCAAATTCCTGATATGTCACCTCAATATCCCTTATTACTATTACAATATTCATTAGATACACACCTTTGATATAACATGGCTTCTACAGACATGAGGTTCCTTAGGTATATCCTTGGACCTATGAATTTCTTATCCCATTTTACCTCATATTTTTTCCTTGGGATTGGTTGTGGAATTCTTTGAATTATTCCCCTTGTATTACACTCTTACACCATAGCCAGGCTGTAGTTACATCTGATTTGGAGACCGTTGAGGTCTAGGATTACTTATTTATTAACTTAGAACCTATTATTTATTACTATCATTAGGTTTACTTGTTATATGTTTGATATCTCATTATATTATCATGTCAGGACGTCATTGCTGGTATTACCTCATGTGACCTAATTATATAAACTCTAACTTAATTAATTAATTAACTGGTTATATGTTCAAACACATACTGAGGGTTGAAGAAGGTACATGGGTATTTACATTACTGTACTAACATACTTTTATATATGTATGATTTCACACTATTTTAGTTTATATTACATAGAATAGATGTTATAAGTTCCATTGGTGGTAACCTAGTGAGATTTATATCACACCCTATCTCGACTTCACTGGTACCCAAGAAGACTACATGTATGCATGTTTTAACAAAGGGAAGCAAACCACTTCTTATGTAATGCTCCGACCCCAGTTACCCAGAGTCAGTGCATTATTACTTAACATTGACATAATCACAAAAGATCAAGTCTCAAAAGACCGATTAGTTTAATAGCCTTGGAAGTACTAGATACATTCATAAGGTTTACATTACATCATAAAGTGAAAAAGTACAACAACATAGTCCCCATAGTCCACACTCATATCCCCTTAGAATATCTCTGCAGGTCAGTCATAAATTACTTCTTCACATCCTCGGAAAAATAAAACATTGAAAGGGGAGAGCTCAGATGCTCAATAAGGATAACAATATAGAGCGAACTTTCATAAATAATCATAAACATTTAAGGTAATGTATAACTAAAAAAAATCCTTTTAAACTTGAACTTCAGCATAATATGGTAAAGATAAAATCAAAATAACTCCATTTACTTATTCACATGGATATTCTACTAGTCGAATAATCACATGTAATATCAATAACCACTTTCATAATGATGGAATGCATAATACCAAACTATCATAACCACATAGTCAAGGCCTTGTGCCAAGACTACAAATAAGATCTTGTCAAGGCCTTGTTCCAAGACACTAGTTTGTATGATGAGACCAAGCGATGCATTGAAGAGCTATAACAGGCTCCACCCGTCACATACTAAGTCTAATGCATTCCTCATATGAACAGGTTTAAACATAACATAAACATTCCTATTAAAAATAGCATATGAAATGTCAATACTTTATCCACAAACCATGAATGGTATAAAAATAACACATACACAATCAAACATATCACAAAACCTTCAATACAATATGGAAGTTTTGTATCATAATAAATCAACTTCAAATAAGCTTAAAATCCATCAAAGGATGTTGACATAGATGAAATCAAAACTATTTGAGAGAAATATATCTTTTTTTGAAATCATTTAAAAGTCACATAATTATAAAATAAAAAATTTACTTTGAAAATATTCTTATATTATTGTAAGGGAAGCTTTGACAATTTTATAATGGAGGAAAATAGCCGCACCCGCCGTATAAGTTAAAAAAACATTCTTACATTAATTTTGTCGAAAAGGTTAAAAGTACCTTGCTTGGAAAACGACAGAAAGATTCATTTCAAACCATTTTATAAAAATTCAAACAAGGGTATAAATGAATTTAAACCATAGTATAGTAAATAGTAAATTTTTTTTGGAATACATTTTTAAGAAACATGGATGTGGATGATAAAGAGGTCCCAGTAGATAATTATGTATAAACAACCTCGGATAATGAAGAGATTGTGAAATTAACCCTTAACTTGTACTTTTCCTTGGTCGAGGGTAGGTTAAAATCTTTTATAATATCGAAATAATTGTTATTAAATTATACAAGAATCATATAAATTAATATGATATCATATATGATCTTTTAACACTGCTTTATTAATAATATCTTAGTATTATCGTTGTTTCAGGTGTTAAGGGATTCGTTTTCCTTTATATTATTTGTTATGTGAGTCATATTTGTTATGGATGGGATGTATATTACTCATATCCAGAATTATATCAAGTCTTTAAACATTTTTTTAATCATCAAATGAAAATTAGTCTTAAGTGGATACGATGAGGAATGAACCTCATCGCGTTCGTGGAGACGGTAATCCGTATGTACGCACGAGCGAAAATATCATTCTTTTGTAATTAAAATAATACATAATTGGATGGTATATCATATATACAGAATCATTATCATGTTATATTTATTATTTACATCAATTACACATCATTATTATACCCATCCAAATAATAATGTATTAAATAACAATTACACCATGACGTGGAGACGGTAAGCCTTACGTATGCACGTATGGTGACATGTCATTCAAAGGATGGATAGAATAATGAATCTGGTTGTACCATATTAATAATAATATCATTATATATAGAATATACTGGAGTTATTATTTTAGAATGGAAACAATAAAGAGAAAGGAAGTGGAAGAATAAAGGAACTTGAAAGAGGTGGTGAGATATTTACCTCTTCTTCGGTTTATTCCTTTTGATTTGATCAAAAGGGATCCTTTGGTTATCTTTATTACTAAATTAATTCCTCTATGATGATGGGAGGAAAGTTTAAAGTGTATTTGGGCAGAGGTTGGCCGAGACAAATGGCTTTGAAGGTGCGAATTAGATAGAAGGGGGAGTGCCCTTTTATAAGAGGGGTGAGGGGCACCTTATGAAAAGCTAGAAATATTATTTTATAATTAAATAATTTTCGGTTTATAATGGCTCAAAAATGGATTATGTAAAGTATAAGGTGGGTATGGGTATAAAACCACTCAAACAATAGGTTTTAGATAGGCCTGGGTCACTATATTAACTTTATATTTTAGATTTAACCCTTAGTTAAATAGTTTGACATTTACCGTGTCTCTTTGTATTTTTATATTATACGGTTAATAAACTTACTATATACTTTCAAGATAACCCCAAGTGGTTCATTAATAATAAACCTATCATTATATAAGTCCTTTTGCAAAACCTTATATTTTTAGAAATATTATATCAATTAATAATATAATATTTGTTTTAAAAACTCCTTTATGTCAATTTTGACACTATTTAATAAATGAGTTTTTTAAAGTTCTAAAAACTTTATTAATTCAAAATAAATTAATTTTATCAATCTTAACATGTCATATTAACCTATAAAATTAGTGTATGTCATTAAAACATTCATATTATATTTATTTTAACATTTATAATACCATTTATTTGATTCCTTCATTAATTAGGAAAATACTACATCATCACTGTGTCATAAATAAATTTAATTATTAAATTTCTAAAAATTATCAATAAAATACGATTATGTAGGAATTTTTTTTTATATTTCTAATGAATATTTATGGTTGAATAGATAAAATGTATAACCCTGTGTAAAAATTGTTTTACTAAAAGATACATGCTTATGTCATTTTTGTATTTACTTTAACTTAATTAATATAAAGTGTCATTATCACTTAAAAGTGGCTTCATGGGGTCCCAAAATAGACCCAAATATTCCCATGGTCGGACATGTATCATAAATTAGGGTTATAACACATGTTAGGGTAATTTAATGTTATTATAATATTATTTGTTTACCCTTATTTACTACATTTACCCTTTAACCATGGTAAATAAAATATTTACCGAAGTAATTATTCAAAATGTCAAAAAATAAAAGTTAACTATTTAAAAAATTTAGACCTCCTGATTCCAAATATATAATCCATTTTTCTAAATTCAAAACACAGAAGTGGAAGAAATTAATTTAAAATTGATTCCCGTTGTCAAAATAAAAAGTGTGTTTTTATGAAATAATAACTATCAAAATATTGACACTTGTTTATGTCAAATTTAAATGTGAAATTACTTATAATGACCTAAATTGTATTAAATGATAAAAATATAATCTAATTATACTTCCAAAACATTCAAATTCACAATTTATCACTATTAATTATTTCTATTAAAAAAGTTTTTTTTAATTAAAATTTAGTAATTTTCACTACTCATCAAAATATGAAAGTTATCAGAAAAGTACTAAAAATTTACCCTAAGCTAATTTCGATATTCTGAATCCAAAAATGAATTTCATTTTGAAATTTAAAATTCATAAAATTTCAAAAATTGTGTATTAAAATTCATAATGACGAGTTTGAGTAGTTGTGGTGTGTTAGAACTTGGAGTTGCATACAACACATGCTATTGTATTATTCAAAGAGAAGCGTACTGTGGAAGCTTAGGGTGTTACATTATACCCTTCTTCAAATAATTTTGTCCTCCAAATTTCTTCAATATTATTGCATAAAAATACATGGGTGGTTCTTCATCATAAGTTCATCGGGTTCCCACATTGCCTCTTCCATATTATGGTTTCTACATATAACTTTTACCAGACGAGTCGTCCTGTTTCTCAATACTTGTTCTCTCGTTTCTAGAATCCTGACGGGCTCTTGGAAATAAAACAGATCGGGTTCTAGTTCTAATTCCTCATAGGTGAGTACATGCGTTGGGCCAGGCATGTATTTTCTCAACAGTGATATATGGAACACATCGTGAACTTTGGAAAGATTAGGCGGCATTTCCAAATGGTAAACTACAACCCCAATTCGTTCTAGAATTTAAAAAGGTCCAATGTACCTGGGACTCAATTTTCCCTTCTTACCAAAATGTATAACACCCTTCCATGGAGATACCTTCAAGAAAACATGATCCCCTACCTGAAATTCCAAATCCTTCCTTCGGTTATCGACATATCTCTTCTACCTACTTTGAGCTTCTTTGATGTGGGTTTGTATTACCTTAACCTTTTCTATTGTTTCCTCCACAAGTTCTTGGGGCTATGAGTTTTCTGTCACCAACATCATCCCAATAGGTTGGTGTGCGACATCCCTTTCCATATAACACTTCATATGGTGACATCTGAACACTTGAATAGAAGCTATTGTTATAGGATAATTCTAATTGAGGTAAATATTGATCCCATATACCCTGAAAGTCAAGTGAGAAAGATCTCAACATGTCTTCTAAGGTTTGAATAGTCCATTCTGATTGTCCATCAGTTTGGGGGTGGTAGGCAGTGCTTAAATGAAGTTCAGTATCGAGGGATTTCTGAATACTTTTCCAGAATCTTGATGTAAAATGAGGATCATGATCAGAAACAATCGATAGTGGTACTCCATGAAGTCTTACAAATTCATTAATATATAGTCTTACTAATCGTTCAAGTGGTAAATCTTCTCTTATAGCAAGAAAATGTACTGACTTGGTAAGACGATCAACAATGACCCATATTACATCGTTCCTTCTAGGTGTCTTTGGTAGTCCCATGACAAAGTCCATCATAATATTATCCCATTTCCACTTAGGTATGAGAAGAGGTTGCAGGACTCCTCTAGGCTATTGCCTTCAAGCTTTCACTTGTTGACAAACCATACATCTTGACACAAAATCAGAAATCTCCCTCTTCATGTTGTCCCAACAAAAATATTACTTCAAATATCTATACATCTTAGTGATACCAGTGTGTATAGATAAATTGGAACTATGAGCATCATCCAACAATTCCATCTTTAGATCAGGTATTTCGGGAACACAAAGTCTCTTCCCAAATTTCAAAATTCCATCTTCATACACAAAGTCACTCAATCTCCCATCATTCACAGATTTAATCTTCTTTTTAAACTTTTCATCATCGGTCTGAGAACTCTTTATCCTTTCTAGTAAAGATGGTTTGGAAACCATTTGAAAAAGTATTGATGTTTCACCTTCCATGGTGATTCCCATATCCATCTTTACTAGATCCATGAAAATAGGATCCCTTTCAACTCTCATATTATTCAAAACTCCATGATCTTTTCTACTCAAAGAATCTTCCACCTTATTTTCCTTCCCCGAGTGGTAGTTTATTGTTCATTCATAATCCTTGAGTATTTCAAGCCATATCTTTTGCCTCATGTTGTGTTCTTTCTGTGAGAAAATATATTTCAAAATCTTATGATCAGTATATATCTCACATTTTTCAACATAGAGATAGTGTCTCCAAATATTCAAAGAAAATATTACAGTTGCTAACTCAAGATCATGAGTAGGATAGTTTTTCTCATGAATTTTTAGCTGTCGTGATGCATAGGCAATAACTCTATCATTCTATATAAGGACACAACCAAGTCTCTTCTTTGAAGCATCACTATAAATAACAAACCCATCATTCCCCGATGGTAGAGTCAAGATAGGATCATTGACTAATATTATCTTCAATTATTCAGAACATTCTTTACAATATTTTTTCCAAACAAATTTCACCCCTTTACGTGTGATCTTGGTTAATGGGTTATCCAAATGGGAAAAATTCTGGATGAAACGTCAATAATAACCTGCTGAACCAATAAATCTGCATACCTCAATTGTACTCGTCGATGCTGGCCATTCTTGGATTGCCTTGGTCATAGAAAGATCAATAAAGATTCCATCCTTATAGACAATGTGGCCAAAAAAAGAAATCTCCTGAAGCCAGAATTCACACTTTCTAAACTTCCCATATAATTCATGTCTTCTAAGAGTCTTAAGGATAATGTGCAAGTAATTTTCATGATCTTTGTAGCTTTTGGAGTATACCAAGATATCATCAATAAATACCACTATAATATCATCTATATATTCCTTGAAATCTCTATTAATTATATCCATGAATACATAGGGTTCATTAATCAATCCAAAAGGCATTACTGTAAACTCGTAATGCCCGTACCTGGTTCGAAATGCTATCTTCAGAATGTCTTCCTTCTTCACACACAACTGATGGTATCCAGATCAAAGTTCAATCTTTGAAAAGTATTGAGATCCATGCAGTTGGTCAAATAAATCATCAATGCGAGGTAGGGGATACTTGTTCTTTATTGTTATAGCATTGATATCCCTGTAGTCGATACATAACCTCATAGATCCATCTTTCTTTATTAACAAAAAGGACAGGGGCTCCCCATAGAGAAACACTAGGGTGAATAAATCCTTTATTACTCAATTCCTCTAGTTTTTTCTTTAGTTCCCCTAATTCCACAGTTTCTATTATATAAGGGGTCTTCGATATGGGCCTTGATCCAGGAATTAAATCAATGGAAAACTCAATTTCTCGTTCTTAAGGATGTCCAAGTAAATCTTCTGGAAACACATCAACATATTATTTCACAATAGGTACATCCTCTATTTGAACATTCCTTTCCTCAGCCACAATTATTTCATTCTATTCCTCCCCAATAATTGAATTTAGTTGAGCTACTGGGGGTGGATCTAGATAAGAATTAGGTGGTGACGAGTTTTCTCTAAGGATAAGGTGTTCTTTATCATCATCATCAAAAATTGTAAACTCCTTCTTCTTACAATAAATCTTCACATCGTGGTCCAAAATCCAATCCATACCAAGGATTATATCAAATTAAATCATTGGTATGACGATGAGATCAGCAGATAAGAACATTTATATGCTCTAATGGGGACTGATTCACAAAACTTTCTTGCAATGATACTTTCCTTAGGAGTTTTAACTAACAACTCCCTTGTTAAATAAAATTGGAAATATCTAATTTTATTAGAAAATTGGGAAGATATGAAACAATGTGATGATCCAGAATAAAATAAAGCATTGGATAAACTTGAGGAAACTATTAAATTACATGCCACCCTGTCTTTTAGAGCTTCAACCTCAGAAGTAGTGATAACATAAGCTTGGCCTTGATCCCTTGTCCTTTTCCGAGGTAAGTTACCCTAACACTTAGGACATTAATTTTCATAATGTCCCATCTCCCTATAATTATAGAATTGAACATAGATAGCTTCTTTCTTCCCCTTTCAATCACGAGTTTTGTGGAATTTTTCAACACACTTATAACAGACTCTCATTCCCTTCAAGCAAGTACCAGAGTGTTTCTTCCCACATTTACCGCAGGATGGATATTCAACTTTTCCCTTCTTCCCCTTATTTCCTTTTCCAGAGTGATCAACAAATCTCTTCTTCTCTTTCTTTTCTTTAAAGTCGTAAGACTTAGAGAATTATTTTTCTATCTTGATAGCACATGAGACAATATCTTCGTATGATGGGAAGGATTGTGAGACTAATTCTCGATGGAGAAATGGTTTTAACCCATCAAAGAAACGATCAATATTACTTCTTGGGTTATGTATATAATATGCAGTATGACTTGATAACCTTGTAAAGTTATCCTTATACTTTGCAATAATCTCATTCTCCTTTTTCCTTAGACTCAGAAATTTTCTTTCTATATCTTCTCGATGGTCACGAGGAAATTATTTTTCTAAGAAAATATATTTAAACTACCTCCATTCCATATTTGATACTTCATCATCTTCCTTTGTGTTTTGAATCAATGACCACCATTGATCAGCATCTCTAGTGAGGCGGTAAACTGCCATGAAAACCTTTTCCCTTTCACTACTCCACAAGGCGTGAAATATTTTCTCTAAATAACTTATCCTTTTCTCATCTACCAATGTATTTTCAATCCCATTGAATATTGGTGGTTATTTCCTCATGAAGTGATCTAACATTGATCCTCCACACTGCGGATCTGAGTGCTCCATACGGGTAAGGTTATTGTTCATAACCTGAGTGAGTTGTCCCAGTATGGTGATTAACTGATTAGAACCAGTTTCATCACCAGATACACTATAATTATCTTGAGTAGGAGGGAAATACCTACATAGAGTGCATTCATTAATAATGTTTCCATTCCTTCCACTAGGCACCATTTCTAAACAATGGCATACACTATATTAGTTTATGAATCACAATACATAATTCTAAACTTGTAAAACACTTAATATAAATTGAACAGTTTATGGATATAATCCATAATCATAAAAATGTTTTCTTTGAGGAAGTATATACTCATAAAACCTTCATAATGGTTTTTAATTAAAATGAGAATTATCCTAAGCATGTCCCCCGGGAGTGTCGTAACCAAGAGTGCATCAAGGCCCGTTATTGTGCACCAGTTCTCATTCGAGTATATCTCAAAGCGGTGTTTTCAGGTTTCACCCCTAGGTACATCTGTTCTAGAGCTGCCTCTATATGCTCGTATCCAAACAAGGATGTATTTCTCAGAAAACTCACAAAATCTCTACAATACCAAAATTCTAGAAAGTTCTTCTATACTAATCCTCAAAGTCCATCTTAGGTCTATGTGCTCTAATCAAAGTTTATCTAAATCTAGCTTCCTAGGTTTGTACTAAACTTACTATGATACCAACTTTAACTCCCTAACCCTATATTCCAAGAGTCAGTACGTTATTACATAACATTGGAATGATCACAAAATATCATGTCTCGAAAGACCGATTAGTTTAGTAGCCTTGGAAGTACAAGATACATTAATAAGGTTTACATTTCATCATAAAGTGAAAAACTACAACAACATAGTCCCCATAATCCATACTCATATCCCCTCAGACTATCTTTGTAGGTCAGTCATTAAATACTTCTTCACATCCTGGAAAAAAATAAAACATAGAAGGGGGTGAGCTCAGATGCTCAGTAAGGATAACAATATAGCAGAAAATTTCATAAATAAGCACAAACATTTAAGGCAATGTATAACTAAAACAAAATCCATTTAAAAATTAACTTCAGCATAATATGGAAAATATAAAATCAAAATAATACCATTTACTTATTCACATGGATATTCTACTAGTCGAATAATCACATGCAATATCAATAACCACTTTCATAATGATGAAATGCATAATTCCAGAATATCATAACCACATAGTCAAGGCCTTGTTCCAAGGCTACAAATAAGATCTTGTCAAGGCCTTGTTCCAAGACACTAGTTTGTCTCATGAGACCTACCGATGCATCGACGAGCTATAGCGGGCTCCACCCCTCACTTACTAAGTCCAATGCATTCCTCATATAAACAAGTTTAAACATAACATAAACATTCGTATTAAAAACTAGCATACGAAATGTCAATAGTTTATTCATAAAACACGAATGGTATAAAAATAACACATCCATAGTCAGACATATCACAAAACCTTAAATACAATAAGGAAGTTTTGTATCATAATAAATCAACTTCAAATAAGCTTAAAATCCATCAAAGGATGTTGACATAGATGAAATCAAAACTATTTGAGAGAAATATCTCTTTTTTTGAAATCATTTAAAAGTCACATAATTATAAAATAAAACATTTAATTTGAAAATATTCTTATAATCTTGTAAGGTAAGCTTCAACTATTTTATAATGGCGGAAAATATCCACACCCACCGTATAAGTTAAAAAAACATTCTTACCTTAATTTTGTCGAAAAGGTTAAAAGTACATTGCTTGGAAAACGACGAAAAGATTCGTTTCAAACCATTTTATAAAAAGTAAAACAAGGGTATAAATGAATTTAACCCATAGTCTAGTAAATAGTAAAAATGTTTTGGAATACATTTTTAAGAAACATGGATGTGGATGATTAAGAGGTCCCAGTAGATAATTACGTATAAACAACCTCGGATAATGAAGAGATTATGAAATTAACCCTTACATTGTACATTTATTTGGTATAGGGTAGGTTAACCTCATGTATATTAGTGAAATAATTTTTATTAACTTATAAAAGAATCATATACATTAACATGATATCATATATGATCTTTTAAAATTGCTTTGTTAATAATATCTTAGTATTATAGTTGTTTCAGGTGTTAAGGGATTCATTTTCCTTTATATTATTTGTTATGTGCGTCATATTTTTTATGGATGGGATGTATATTATTCATATCCAAAATTATATCAAGTATTTAAACATTATTTTTATTAATCTAATGAAAATTAGTCTTAAATGGATACAATGGGGAATGAATCTCATCACGTTCATGGAGACGGTAATCCGTACGTACGCACGAGCGACAATATCATTATTTTGTTATTAAAATAATATATTATTGGATGTTATATCATATATAAAGAATAATTATCATGTTATATTTATTATTTAAATCAATTACACATCATTATTATACCCATCCAAATAATAATGCATTGAATAACAATTACACCACGACGTGGAGATGGTAAGTCGTACGTTTGTACATATGGTGAAATGTCATTCAAAGGATGGATAGAATATTGAATTTGGATGTACCATATTTATAATATCATCACAGTATATATAAGATACTAGAGTTAATAATTTATAATGGAAACAATAAAGATAAAAGAAGTGGAAGAAGAAAGGAACTCGAAAGAGGTCGTGAGATATTTACCACTTGTTCGGGTTCTTCCTTTTGATTTGATCAAAATGGATCTTTAGGTTGGCTTTATGAATTAATTAAGGCCTATATGATGGAGGGAGGAAATTTCAAAGGGTATTTGGGCAGAGTTTGGCCAATCCAAATGGCTTTGAAGGTGTGAATTTGAGAGAAGGGTGAGTGCCCTTTTATAAGATGGGTGAGGGGCACCTTAAGAAAAGCTAGAAATATTATTTTATAATAAAATCATTTTCGGTTTCTAATAGCTCAAAAATAAAATATGTAAAGTTTAAGGTGGTCATGTGTCAAAAAATAATCAACCAATAGGTTTTAGACAGGTTTGGGGCACTATATTAACTTTATATTATAGATTTAACTCTTAGTTAAATAGTTGGACATTTACCATGTCTCTTTGTATTTTTATATTATATGGTTAATAAAATTACTATATACTTCAAAGAGAACCCTAAATGGTTAATTAATGATACAAATATCATTATATAATTCCTTTGGTTGAACCTTATATTTTTAGAAATATTATATCAATTAATAATATAATATGTTTTTTAAAAACTCCTTTATGTCAATTTTGACACTATTTAATAATTGATTTTTGTTAAAGTCATAAAAAATTTATTAATTATAAATAAATTCATTTAATCAATATTAACATTTCATATTAAGCTATAAAATTAGTGTATGTCATAAAAACCTTCAAATTATATATATTTTAACATTTATAATACCATTTATTTGATTCTTTCATTAATAAGGAAAATACTACATCATCATTGTGTCATAGATAAATTTAATTATTAAATGTATAAAAATTATAAATAAAATACCATTATGTAGGAAATAGTTTTATCTTTATAATTAATATTTATGGTCTAAGAGATAACATGTATAACCTTATGTAAAAATAGTTTTACTAAAAGATATATGCTTATGTCATTTTTGTATTTACATTAACTTAATTAATATAAAGTGTCATTATCACTTAAAAATGGCTCCATGGGGTCCCAAAATCAACCCAAAGATTCCCATGGTCGGAAATGTATCATAAAATAGGGTTAGGACATGTGTTAGGGTAATTTAATATTATTATAATATTATTTCTTTACTCTTATTTACCGGATTTACCCTTTAACCATGGTAAATAAAATATTTACCGAAGTAATTATTCAAAATTTATAAAAATAAAAGCTACCTATTTACACAATTTGTAACTCCTGATTAATAATATGGAATCCATTTTTATAAATTCAAAGCACAGAAGTGGCAGAAATTAATTTAAAATTAATTCCCGTTGTCAAAACAAAAAGCATGTTTTTATGAAATAATAACAATCAAAAGATTGACACTTGTTTATGTCAAATTTAAATGTGAAATTACTTATAATTACCTAAATTGTATTAAATGATAACAATATAATATAATTATACTTAAAAACCATTAAAATGCATAATTTATCACTACTTATTATTTCGATTAAAAAAGTTGTTTTTAATTAAAATTTGGTAATTTTCACTATTCATAAAAATATGAAAGTTATCAGAAAAGTACCAAAAATTCACCATAAGATAATTTCGATATTATGAATCCAAAAATTAAGTCCATTTTGAAATATAAAATTCATAAAATTTCAAAAATTGGGTATTACAATTCATAACAACTAGTTTGAGTGGTTGTGGTGTGTTAGAACTCGAAGTTGCGTACAACACAGGCTATTGTATTATTCAAAGAGAAGCATACTGTGGAATATTGGGGTGTTACATCTAACACTTGATTGATTTATTTCTTAGGATGGAGCTAGTATGAGATTACCAAGCTGGAACATGTGATACTGGGGATAGTATTTGAATTCGTTTTTTGCTACTTTTTTATAGAATGTATTGTGTACTGCTTTGTATATATGTTTTCCATAATTATAGATACATGGGATATCATCATAAACTTCTTTATATTTATATCAAATGAACCTTCTGTTTATTAATTCAGTCTTCTTATACTGTGCAACCTTTTTTATTGCTTCTGCTATTTAACTATGTTTCTTATTGATCTACTGTGTTACACTTTGAAAATGAGGGTATAGTCTCTCCAAAAACACACCAAAGGAACTCACTACTAGAAATCATCTGGTGTATGGGTAGAATATCTTGAGGAGATATGGATAACCAGGATCAAGGCACCTTTTATGGAATTTTGGTCTAGGACATCATAATCATAGGTTTTAACTAATGATAATATATATCAAATTATTAACTTTATATTTTGAAACCTCATATTCAGAATTGAAAATTAATTAATCCCATTATCCCAATAATATTATTCCTGAAAATTAGTGGTAATATTAAAGTTAATAAGGTATTGAAACTAATTTAAAATATTATTAATTTTTCATAAATATTTTTCATACTCATTTGTTTAACTTTAACTGAATTTATAAACACAAATTCACCAAAGTGACTAAAAGACGGATCCATTGGGTACAAAATGTCAAAAGGAGTCAAAAATAAATTTCATAGATTAATTTAGTACTTATGTATTCCCCCACATATCCTACAAGGACTAAACCTATAATATAGTGACACGTTCCTCCACCACAGAGCCCCATATGCCTGCCATCCTCCCTAAACATCTTCTTTAATGCTGACCATTTTTTCATTATATCACATGTACCAGGTTTCATTGCATTACCCCTCCTAGGTTATTCCCCATATTGAAGATATACATCTGATAATATGATCATAAATCCTAGAAGGAGGTATCTCATGGCCCTATCAACTCTCCCACATAACCAATTTACCCACACATGTTGTCATTCGATCTCACTGATCAAACAACCCATAGTGGATTGGGTGTAACCTTGTTTCCCAAGGGATAATGATGAAATGGAACACACAACACCATTCGATAATTATATAAAATTTATTCTTTTCTTTATAACATTTCACCGCAACCACCATTCCATTAGATTATATGGCAACCATTTTTCCCCTTGATCATAGATTGAATGACCCATGCTGACACACTATCATGTAGTCAGTATTCGCATCTATGAATATACTCCACTAATTCTTAAAACCATTGAATTTATTTAATGAACAATAAATTTAATACTCTAATAAAAATAAACTCATGATTCTAGATCTAGACACCATGTTAAATGATTTAGAAACTTAGTGTCTCAAAATTAAGATACTAGGGGGGATGTGTAAAAACATCTCTATAATATTTCTCATAAACCACAATGGTGATTAGAGTGATTCAAAAGGTATTATATTCAACCCATAGATAATTTTACAAAGACCTATAATATAGTTAATGAATCATTTATAAGAGAAATGTTTTCAAAAATTTATTAAATCAAAAATAGAAATTCTATCTAAAATAACTCCATATATACACTTTTTATTTTCATGAATCTAAGGGAGTTTATTTCTCTAATCACACAGAACAAAATAAATGAATTTTATAGGTACATTAAACCATTAAGTAAAATAAATTTTAGTGGAAAACTATGTTTAAAAAATAGGTGTTTGATAAATGAAAAATATAATCTCCTGATAATCCAATGATCCTCTAATATTTAATGGCATTATTCCATGGAAGATTACTTCTCAATGGACCCTAACCTCCCTCTCATTTCTCTCTAAAATTAGTATATAAATAGGTATATTAATTCAAGTTTCCATAAAAATAAAAGTAATAAATATTTTTTTCATCTAAAAATGAACCTCCACCACTACACACCAAATTTACATCATAAAAAAACCATTCAAATACTACCCTAGGGTAAACACTCCATTATAATCTCAATGGCACAAACTATTTATCAGCCCATCATCCTGATAAGTATAAATTTACTACTAGTCCCATTTTTAATCAAAAATTAATATTTCTATATAGACCACCTATGGAGACTGGTCAAGGCCATTAAATAACATAATTCTATTCCAACTTGTGTTAATCAATCCAACGAAATTGAGACACAGAACATATTATTGAAACAATAATGGTATCATTGTATTAAAACCTATACAATTATATCTTAAATATTAACAACATTAAGATTATGAATAAAAAAATTAATGTAATAGTAACATAATTTTTAAAAATCAAATAATTTTGTTCCAATATTGTGTTCAAATTTCTTTAGATAATGTACCTTTAACCCTTTCCCCACCATAGTTCAACTAAAGTAAATCCCAAAATTCTGCACCAACATTTTTTAATTATCCAAATATTTCCAAACCAAATAATCACTTTAATGGATTTAACAAATGTAATTTTATACAGAATAATGTTATATTAAACCTAAATCTATGATATGTATCAAGGAATCAATAATGACACACGAAACACAATTTTTTTCTATGAGGTGGTTGTTGAGATTTAATGTTAATGTTAAATATTAGACTCACCAAACTATCATAAGTGTAATACATAAACCAGTATCATAATCCATGTAAGTCATTAACGGTAAAATTTCTAAAAACATACAATTTAAACATTTAAGTCCTAGATGTATTAAATCATTCCACACTGTAATCTAATAATTCAGGTAATTTTTTTTGTTAAAGGATGAAGTTATATATTAACATCATTTCCTGGATTTTTTTTCTTGGAGTAATCCTAAATATTATGAAAGTTATTTTATTCATATACATATAGGGAGGTGGATTATAAAGAATAATAAAAATTTAATATATTAAATAATTGGTATATAATGTTTTGAGAGGCTTGAAACCATTGGTAAACAATCCCAAACACACATTAACAAAATTAAAATAGAAATATGGATTTAATAAATAAATCATATTCTATTGTTTGAACATTTTTGACATCTCATGAAGTCGTCATTATTACTTTACAGAACATGCCACTTGATTCACAGTTTTATATGAAATGAATAATATATGTACACATGGTTTTAATCTAAATTACCATAACACCTTCATAAAAATTTTCATTTTATTTTTATTTAATTCATTTCCACATTCATTATTTCTTGTTAATTTCTATTTACTTGTATTAAATATTTTCTTTTTTTCTCAATTTATATATTACCCCTAATAAATCATAAAATAATTTAGACATAAATGTATCTTGGTATAATAAAAAAATTTCTATTAATGGGTTTTTTCAAAGAATATAATGATTCAAGAAACCCTGTATTTGAAAATTTTGTTTATGTCCCTTTCCAATGCAACACCACTTGAATACATAGAACAATTTTGATCTATGTTTATTGTTCCCACTTTCCAAAGGTGGGTGAATTTTCACTACAAGGATTATGGTTATGACACCTTTGATCATAAGGGTAGGATTTTAGTTTTCCCCATCTCACAAATGATATTTTCTATTCTGGTTATCCTTTACAAATTTATGAAATTCTATATAATCTCTTTCGGATAACTTTCAAATAGACATCATATAATTACATCACTTTTTACATTATCAGGGAAAAGAAACTATGATTGGGGTGGATGATAATGTAGAGAATTATGTACTATATCAACCATAGATTTTATTATTTATTTCCTCTTAAAGAAATATTATTTTAATATCTTCTTTCACTTGTAACAACGAACCAAAATAAACTATGATACAATTATTAAATATTAAATTATAACTAGTTAATATAATATTTATAATGTATCCATTGAATTGGAAGTTTTAAGTTGAGGTAATTGAATTTTTAAAAATATATTGAAATAAATTGATCATTTTTAATACTAATTAATTGATAAAATTCAATTAGTGCAGCTAAATAATAAATAAAACAATTTTATTCACAAAAATATATTTTACTTAATCATTTTTTTGTGTACTAATGAATTTTTTATATTATGGTTAAGAAATAATTTAAATGAAATGAAATGATAATATATACAATAAAATAAATTAAAATCCATCCAATAGTTATTACTACGCATGAAATAAATTCATTTCATGCTGAGAAGATATATTATTCCTAATTATTCTATGTGTTATGTGCACTTATATTGTAATTAATTGTTATCATTTTTAGGAAATTAATTATATAAAATGATCATAATAATTATAATCATCATGTTCAAATTATTTAATAAGGTAAATTTAATTTTTTGGCCTAAAATAATTACTACGATTTAAGTTAATTACTAGGATAATGGTAAATGGTCTATTTTAAAAGATTTATTTTCACAAAAGTTTGGAAATTTTTATCTAAATAAATTTAAATTATATCATTTAAATAACGACCCTATTGTGATTTTTAGACATATAAAAAATATATATTAATACTCATTTAATTATTAATTGATAGGAAATAAATACAAGAAAAGTGAATATTCGTAAAAAATATTAGTTACCACATCAAAAGTCCAAATGGTAAAAGGGTTAAATCTAAAGGGTAAACAGACTAAAATATGTTAAAAAAGTCTATAAATAAGTGTTTTATGCCTTTATATACTTTAAATTATCATGCTCTACATTATTTTCAACTTTTGATCCGCTTCCCATGTTAGAAATTATATTATTGTTTATTTAAATTATATACATAAAAATTCCATTACATTAAATTATAAAAGGACCCTCACATTCCCCATTAAAATATACAAAAAAATATTATTATTCCATTTAATGAACCTAATTTCCATATAAAAAATATCATGTTCCACATTCTAGATCCTCTGGTCCTTATATATTTCCCATATCCCTTCAAAACCTTGAATGCTGCCAATAAGAAATCAAATTCTCCTACAAAATTAATTTCTTCTATGTAATCCTTCTTATGTTTATTCATCCTCTAAATATACTAAAAAAATTATACAAATTAAAATATAATTATATTATTATTATTAATTTATTTAATTTTTTTTATATTGATAGAAAAAAATATCTTTACTTCCCTTTTCAATAAAAAAAATTAATTGTCATTCTTGTTACATGCAGAATACCGCCACCATGGACGTTGTATTTTATTTTCATCAATACCTTACATGGATGGTTAAAATTTGGTATTTAGTGAATAAATATTATATTTATAACATTATTAATATTATAAAAATATAAATAAATTTATACCTTCTTTCAATTATATGAAAACTATAAACGCCGCCCACATTTCAGAATAGAATACCATCTCCATGGGAAGAAATATTTAATTTTTCTGACCACCCTACTTGGATGATTATAATAATTTATAAAATCAATTTAAATTATTTTTATGAAATTATTAATGGTCTATATATTTTATATTAATATTTAAACTTATTTTAATCTACCTTCATTTTGTCTCTCAAAAATGGTAGAAACTAATTCATCACCAATTAAAATTTGAAGAATGATGTCTAAAAATAAAATTGAATCAAATTATAAATTTATAAATAGTAGTAAAATATATATTAAACTACATTTGATAATATATTATGTTTTAAATTCATATCAAATTATTGGAATCTATGTCAACGTTTTGAATTATGTGGAAGATAATCAAAATCGTTAACATCTGTTGATGAAAGTAAAGTATAAATATCTAATAAATGTATAATATGTGATTATAATTGAATAATAATGTAAAAATAAACATTAAAAAGTTTCTTAAATATTTTTTTAATATATTTATATTTTTTATACATGGGTTTAAATATCTTATTTGTAATTCAGGATTAAAAGGTAAGGATTTTTGTTAACTCAACCTCTTTTCTTGAGTCATAATTAATCCACTATGGTTGTGGTTTTAAGATATTGTCTTCTTATATGAAATTTTGACATTATATTTCATTTACTAATCAATTATGTGGAATTAAATTTTTACATAAAATATATTTTCTATGATGAATTTCCTTCTTCATGAAAATTAATGATGTTTAAAAGAATTAACATCATCGTTAAATGAGCTCTTTTTCTTCCATGTAGATACCCAATCATCTTGAAAATGATCCCTTTTTTTTAAAAAATATTTTTTATCTCGAGTGGTCTTATAATTTATATATGCCTATTTTAAAATTGAATATTTATCACTCTTTTTATGATGTGGTTTCATTTTTTTATATTGAAAAGTTTTTCTCCCATTTCATGATTATATATATTATCTTCTACTCTAAATTTTTTATGGAAAATAATTATGAAATTTTCAATGATTATTTATTGATATTTATTAATAAATAATGTTTTATAAATTATTCACGAATGATTATAAAAAATTATTATTTCAATAGTAAATCATAACTTCTCCCCTTTATAACAATGTTAATAAATATTTTCTTAAGAGTCTTTTGAATTTTAATTACATTTTCCTATTTAAATCCAAAATAACTAACTCATATGGAGAAATTATTTATAAATCACTATATAAATTATTTAATTAAATACTTATTTTGTGTGATTAAATTTTTTATATCAACTGATCTACTTTTTAAATCATTTTACTTAATAACTATTAGAAGTGATATGAAACCCATTTTGTATCCATGTCGTTTCTTGATTTGATAAAGGATTGATATATTATGGAACACATACATGTGAATGTTTATGGGTGGGTTCTAATATCACCCTATGATATATTTGTTAAGGTTACATATCTTATGAGATAAAAATAGGCTATGAGTTATGATACTCAACTCACTAATGGTCCATATATCCTTTTTTCATAATATTTTTAAATAAAATGACACTTTTTATGACATATTCCTAGGATTATGCTCAAGGGACCTTATTTATTTCCTCAAACTCATATGTCATGATATTTTCTTATTTATTTAAGATTAAAAGTATTTATATTTTTATTTTTGGAGAAATATTATTTTTTCATGTTAATATTTTTTATCAAATATTTCTATCATGTTCATGTTTTATCATATGCTTATTATATAATCATTAATGACATGTTGATGTGTTATCCCTTATTGAGAGTTTTATCTCAACCAATTATTATGTTTTCCATTCTATAGGTTATAATTATGAGTATAAAAAAGAATATATCTAGAAGGGGAACTACTATGGTGTAATTTTGGATAAATGTTTATAATATGGTTTTTACGTAGCTAGTATCTAAAGAAACTAAACTGTATAGATCTTGGATTGTGCATTCATTTTTGAGATTTAATATTTATATTCTCAAAATATTTGAATGTTTTTCTTGATTCATCTCACTTGTTATTAAAGATAGGGATTAATGTATTTTATTAACACCATATCTAGGAGTGCATGAGTTATGTTCCTCAGTGGGTATTATAGGAGAGTTTAGTTATGTATGATGAATAATACTATACAATATTAAGAAAACCCTAGATGTGGTTATAAGTACTAACAACAATCATAATATTTTGGTATAGTATATATTGTGTGGTTTCCTAGTAATGTAATTTTTAACTCGATATAAAGTGGATGCAGGAACTGCTATAGAATCACCTGGGGGTAATAACCCTAAATAGGTTGGTTGGGTATTAACATTATCTTCACCTCATGAAAGACAAAGAGTATTAAATATATACATGGGATGACACTCCTGAGGGATATTCTTTAGTGATTCACCTTCTCTTTATAGACCATTAAGAAGTATTTTAATGGAATTTTTAGATGTAATAAATAAATATTTAGGTTATAGAACATAATAGAAATATAACCATGGATAATTTAGGTTAAACTGAAGGAGTTATAGGATGATCCAATTATAACATAGTTCAAATAAAATAAATATAGGTTTAAATTAATTTTATATCAAATTAGAAGTATTAGAATTTTTTTAGTAACATAATAATTTAAAATAATTTTATTTTATATAATTATAAACATTTTGGTTTTAGTATTTTATTATAATCAGGATCATGAAAATATAATTGTGAAACATATGTCCCTAGATACTCGTAATACATATATTCATATAAGGAGGAATATTTGGAAAAAATGGTTTAAAATATCAATATATTCCTATTGTAAAGGAAAATATTATATTTATAGTCTTACCCATGATAGGTAGTTATAAATAATATATTTAGTCATACCCTTAAATATTTTCAATAGTAGGTAGTAATTAAAATTGTTAGGATTCTATTTATTTAAGGTAGTTAGAATATAAAAAACTAATATTTGAGTATCAATTTAACATTAAATAAATAATATTTTTCAATATATTACTTAACATGAAACAAAAGAAGAAATTAATCCATGAAACATTTTGTTCAAGATAAATTTTTATTAGTAAATATAATTATTACAACATTTACATTGAATTGGCGGGTATAAATAGAGGTAACCAAGTTATGAAATATATGAAGAAAGAAAAAGGGAATTTTAGAATAATGAAATTAAAAAATTAAATTAGTGGAGATAAATAATTAATTAATATGGGAGGCCATTTGATTTGAATGGTATTTATCTTACTAGGTGTTATTCAGGGGTTCCACCCTAACAATAGATGAATCTCCACCGATTAAATTGGGTGAAATGGGAATTTATTCACCAGTAAATGCATAGATGGATGGTGTTATCCATAATGATATTTAGATCATGGAGGAAGGTGTATTTGGTGGTGGTGGGGGAATATTAATAGAAAACATATTCAAGTTAAAATGAGGACCAACATATGATGGTGAGACAACATTGGACGACAGACATCCATAAGAAGTCTCCAGGTGGACCGATGCGGCTACCTTATTGCTACCGGAGATGATGAGGCTATTGCTGGGAAGTAGAATTAAGATGGATGGGTGAACATGGGATATGATATTTAGGTTGTCTATGTGGGAATGAACCATTGGGTCCAAATTCCCTAGGCCTTTGGGCCGATAGGTGAGCCTACAGGACATGGGGTTCTTTGGACCATGAATGGGACTTCCTGGTCGGTTTATCATTGTCCTTAGATCATCTAGGCCTATAATCCATGTAATTGGTTATCTATAAAGACACTTAGAAAGGGTATTTATTTTGTTAATACAGATGGGACAGAGTCCAAACTATTAAAATAGTGTGCCTATATAATTAAAAAAAATCATTTTTGGTAAACCAAATTCTCCAACATAAGTATTTTCTCTTCTATAGTATTTCTTCCATTTATTATTCTTAATCCAATTATTAAATATATTTTACCCAATTTAATTTAGTGAAAAATTACTATTCATATATTTAAATGTTTATATATATATGGAATAACCACTATCCACCCCCCCTTTCTGTAGAAAAATTAAAATATTGTTAGTGTTACATGTGAACTACAACCTCCATGAACAACGTATTTTATTTTTCATCACCATGTTACATGGATAGCTAAAATAGACAATCTTATTAATAAATATGATATCTATAACTTTTCTATTATTCTAAAAATTGAAATAAATTTTTTCATTCTCTTCATTATATGGAAAATAAAAACTTCACCTCTCTGTCCGTGCGAGCTACCACCTCCATTGAATGGAATATTTTATTTTTCATCACCAACCTGCATGGATGATTAAAAAAACATATAAAATGAAATAAAATTATTTTTTACTAAATTATTATGGTTTTTAAATTTTTAATATTTTATTTAACTCATTATTAATATACTATCTTTTTTCGTAAAAAATACCAAAACAAGCTTGTCATCAATTTCATCTTCATTAATCATGAGTAAAAGTCTCATTAAATGAACCTATAAATTTATAAATCACTATAAATTTTATATTATAGTACCTTGGATTATCTAATAATAATGAAGTAGGTATCCAAGAATGGTAATAAACATCAAAATTTTAAAGAAGGTGCAAAATAATTAAAATCACTATCTCCAGATGATGAAAATAAACAATAACTAACTAATAAAAGTATAATTGAAGAATATATGGGGTGATAAATATGAATAAAGTTGTTAAATATGTTATTAATATTTTTATGTTTTCTAATATGTGTTTAAATAGTTTTCATGGAGTTCAAGAGTAAAATTAAAGATGTTTTCTCGACTAAAATTCTTTTCTTAAGTCACAATTATACCATAATGACTATGGTTTTAAACGATTTTTTCTCATTTAATATTATAATTTTATATCTCCCTCAACATTTATTTATTTTTTATTAATAATTCACATAAAATAATGTTTCATTTATGGATTTCATTCTTTATAAAATTTGATGATTTTAAGAATAATTTTCCTCATCTTTAAATGAGATATTTTTCTCACATGTCCATATTTACTCTTCTTTTCAATTTTATACTTTACAATTTCAAAATACATATATATTTTTATAATTATCTTTAAATTTATTCTTACCACATTTCAAATTTAATATTCATCACTCTTTTTATGATGTAGGTTTCAATAAATATATTTTATTACATAAAAGACTTTGTCTTTTTCCTATTCATATATTTTATCACTCACCAAATATTTTATTTTTAAAACCCTTATATATTATTAAATCATGATTGATTCATATTTCTTACTAAATAATTTTTTAAAAATTATTCATGAAAAAATACCAAAAAAAATCTTCTTGATTATATTCATAAATCCTCCCTATTTCAATATTGCTAATTTTTATTTTCTAAGGAATATTTTACATTTCATATAACTTTTACTCTTTAATTATAAAAGATATAAATCTTATTGAGTATTAATTTATTAATCACTTTATATATTAATTTATGTAATAATACTTTTGGTTGACTTAATTTTTGTTATCAACTAAACTAGTTTGGATATCATTCTATATGTGAGCATTTGAAAATTTTATTTGAATGGGTTTCATAATATGATGATTTATTTATATGTTATGGAACACATATGTTTCTTTATTGATGGTTGGTATCCTATACCACCCTATAATTCATTGGTTATGGTTCTATATCTCATGAGATAGTAGTCGTCCATAAGTTTTGATAATCATGTTTGTAATGGGCCCTGAGTTATGATGCTTGAGTTAATAATGGGTTTAAAAAGCAAATCCTATTGCACTATATAGTGGGTCAAAAAGTTTTTAATCCTCAACCACTATGTAATGTTTTCCTATGATTATATTTTTCCCATAGATCATTATTATTCTATGTTCCCATGACATGTCACATTTTCATGTTGTATGCCTATGATTGTTCTCTATGGATGATGATCATTATCTCACAGTATTTTACTATGGTATAATTTGGTTCATATTAGAGTACATGTCATTCTATTTTAAATTTTGGAGAAGTTTTATTGTTCTGTGTTTCCATTTTTATCATATATTTATCTCAGGTTTTTGTTTTATCATATGATCATTATCTAACAAATAATGACCTATTGCTGAGTTTTACCTTACTAAGCATATGAGATCACCTCTTTATTATGTTTTAAATTCCCTAGGTTATAGATATGAGTAAACCTATAAGATGTATAGAATGAGATATAGTATGGTGAAATTATGTAAAAATAATCACAATATGTTTTTATTTAGTTAATCACTGTATACAATAATCATTTAGGTTTTGGGATTGTGAAATAATATGTAAGATGTAATTTCTATATTTATAATGAGTATAGGTATTTTTAATTCACCCCACATGCCACCTCCTATATGCCCCCTTGACTATTTCAATTTTATCCCATTATCAAGGTATCTAGACCATCCCTTCCCACATCAATGGTGGTGGATCCCCCTAAACCTAACAAGTTGATAGGGATCCCCAGCTCATCATCTGACATTGAATCATTGTCCTATCTCCCTTATTCTTTGAGGATAGAGATGAACCACACTTAGGACTAAAGGCATACAAAGTCTTCCTCGGTGACTTACCCCCTCTCCCTTATAAGGATTCCATTTCCCCCTCTAGTTATTCTTTCCTCAATTTCCATCCCTCATATCCCCTAGATACAGTTGGATTCTTATTATTTATAGTGATTTGATCGGTTCCGGACTATCCAATTGGAGGTGTCTGATTAGGAATTAACCTAGTAATATATAAAATAATATATTTTTTCAATGTTTGGAAAAAATCAGACACCTATAGAAAATATTAAATTAATTTATATACTCATGGGACAAAGACACGCTGATGGAGATTTATATATTGAGATAACACAATTTCTATATTCATCTATTTTCAAGTGATTATTTTTTAGTAGCCTGGTTTATAGAGTCTTGGAACCATGGAAGGTGGAGATTAATCATGATCCATAGGTCCATGGATTTTCATGAAGGAATAGACTCATTGACACCCATTTTTTGGATTTTAATCCTTCATATACTTTATCGTTTCCACAATTCCATGATTTTTCATTGATTTTGGAATTCCCTAGGTTATTTCCTATGTGTGGATGATGGGTATATGTAGATTAAAAACACTATGGTCGCTCACATGTACATTGATACAGACTTATGTATACCCTTCCAAGACCACGTTTTGTTAAAGTATTTCTCCTTTATCTTGGTCTGATAATAATTATTTTGTAGATAAAGGTTTTAATTTTACGGGGGTTGTCTCATACAAGGTCAATTAAAATGTTATTTTAATTGAATGGATGTAGACACGTGGGTGGTTTTGGTTTATATAGCTCCTTATAGATCATAACATCCATTTTTATATCCCCTCCCCACATCCCCCATAATTTCCTACTCCAAGACTCCTCCCAAATCACCTCCTCAATTTCATCCCCTTATCTTTATTATCCAAAATATAAGTTAGATGATTAATTTCCCCAATTAGGCTACCAAATGGTATATTTTTTGTCCTTTTTTTGTGCTATAAGTTAGATCCCATGGCCCCAATAGAGGGTTTGAAAGGTGTGTTGGTCATAGATCATCCATGTTTCCCAGAAGGTTACAAATCTATTATCCTCCCCTAATTTAGTTATTTTTCTAGTGCTTCATCTATTTATACTTCATCTGGTGGGGTTATATGTCATACTCATGCTCCTTTCCCCATGGTACCTATACCTCCTCCTTAGGGTTTAGTTCTCCCCTCCGTTGAGCTTATTCCATCCATCAAGATTGCCCCTACCTACCCTTAAACAAATTTAATCATTTATCAATTCAACTATAGTTCCTCTAAATTAATATCCCCCCATAAATACAATAATAACTAGTCACAAAACCTCTCTTGTATCTGAGCATCATTTAAATAAACCCCCTTCTTATGAATAATCCATCAAATCTTGAAAGGGTTCTCCCTCTCCTTCTCTATGAATTAATTCATTATCTAGAATTCTAGAGGATTTGGTTACCTGAACTTACATGATTTAATAAGTAACGAGATCATTAAATATTCTTCATGGATATCATTGAACCCATGACCAAAGTGGATTTTATCACACATTTTTCAAAAAAGGTATGTATGAACAACAACATGCATGAAAATCCAGAGAACAGTCACATAAATATTTTATGGAATAAAAGTCTATTGGTAAAAATTATATATTCTTCTCCTCATTTGATTATCATGGAAATATATCTTCTTTCATACTAATTTTATCTGACCATCGTCTATTCAAAGTGAGACATCTCAGAGAGTGAAAATTTATGGATAGAATTATCTTCCATTGAACCAAGCTAAAAAAGCTGGTTCATGAGTAGTGATTTTAAATCTATATATAATTTATCCATTTGATAAAAAGTGGTATAAAATTATAAGGAAAGGGTATGATGGACTTCGAGTCCTGTATTTTGAATTTTAATCACATTAATAAGGAGTTTTCAGGATGCTAGTACACCTTGTGTAACAAAAACAAAGTTGGAGAAGGATGTGGTGTATGATTTTACAAGAACCCAGTTTTTCAATTAGTTATGAATCCTTTAAGTTTCGTTCTAAAAATTTACTTTAGACATAATATGGATGACTATTGTGTTAGAAAAGGTCTCAGGGGTGTCTGGGGTAGGTTCGGTGCCAAGAACCCATGTTTTTTTGGAAACTAAGCATGCCGCATGATTAGAACATGGTTGGCACACAGTTTTCCAAACCGTGCAGATTAAAATTTTCAATCAGAACCATATTTCATAGTCTGAACATGGATTTTTAGCCTAACCATTCATGTTCCCCTTCTTCCTAGTTTAGTATGCACGGTTTGCACATGGTTTTATCAAACCATGAAGACAAACTATGCACAAGCTAGTTTTCTGGGTAAAAGGTACAACTTTCCATTATTGATCTAATTATCCCCCTCATTTTCCCTAATCTTATTTTATCCAAGATTTACCCCCATGGTTATCCTTTTGGATATTTTTGAATAAATAAGGTAGAAATCAAGATATATCCTTCACCAAGGATCGGGTTGAGATTTCTTTTTTCGCATTGGGTGCACAACGGTAAGTACTCGAGTTCATTTAAGCCTTTCCTCTTATATTTTTCTTTCGAACTAGTTATCAGAGTATAAGAATTTTTATCCTTCTCATAGAACTACTGTGATCCGATCCAAATCAATGGAGAATATCTTAGGAGGATATTATTATAAGCCTAAGGTGGTTGGTCTATAACTCATCCCTCAAGTTCGTTGATTTTGGAATTGTCGTGTGGGGACAACTGATTTCATCAGGCACCATTTATAGAATTTATGTTCCATGCTTATAATCATTTGAATAGTATTGTTATTTACTTTCCAAATATTTTATTATATGTTAGTGGTTATTCCCACAAATCCATTCATCCCATGTTGTATGTTAGGCCATAATTGTTTTTTTATTGTTTTGAAATGTTTTAGACGCAATTTGGGTGTGCCTTGGATTGACCTTATTAAGGGTAATCATTTATATATTAAATGTCATGTTTATAATGAGAATTTCATAATGGAAAGTACCATGTATGCTCACTACTAGACCCACCTAAGGTAAGTGTTTCAATTTGACAATAAAATTTGTAAAGTGAATTGGAAAGTATAATTAGTATATGACTTGGACTTAAATATAAATGAATTATAGGTTGAATATCTGTATCACCCCTTACCACATTAATTGAAGGTAGTGGAATTAACCTTGAATATTTAATATGATTTAAATGGATTAAATGAATGGTTTCATGGTACTTGGTCTTCTCACACTAATGAAAAGAAAGGCTTGAAACAAATGGATTTATTAAAAGGTTACATTCTACATGAACTTGTCACACTAATTAAAGGCATGGCTTGAACCTAAGGAAATATTACATGAATTCACAATCAATTAGGAATGACCTGACTCAACCTCTCATTGGATTCTGATCAGATAATTTCATGAGAACTTGATAACCCCATTCCGATTCAAGGATAAGAGTTTCTTAGGTTGAGACCCACTTAAATCCTGATCCTTGTATATTCTTTGAATGTCTGGTATAACACTGTAATATACCTTACATATTATCATAAGATACATGAAATACCCTCCTGTGACACAACATTGACAAGTATGCTCCATGTTTAAATCCCATCAGTCCTAGATATTGTGTTGCCCCATTTTAACTTGGATGAACTCCTTGGACTCGGTAGGTGTCTCATTTTGGAATGCCTCAGACTATGCTCCTTGGATTGCAATCTTACCCGAAGATAGAATACATTTATTATTGAGTTTGTGACCATTGATGTCTAGATAGCCTTGATTATTACCTTGGAACTTCACTATTAAATATCATTCCAGGTTTCCTTGTTACAACATGGAACCTATGTAATTGATAACATGTGGCTTATTTATAAAATGTTAATAATCAAATATCAAATTTTTTAAATGTCCAAACACCAGCCGAGGGATGAAGATGGTACTTGGGTATTTAGTTAAATTATACTGCTTTGATTTATATATTCATTCTTACACATTGATACATTTCTATTACACATGCCATATGTTATAGAAACCTATGGTGGTGGCCCAATGAGATTTACCTATGTTTACTTTCATCCACTGCAATCCACTTTGGAAATGAGGGTACATTCTCCCCACAGACACACCCTAGGCCATCGCTGGTAGTCAGAAACCTCTAGCGTTCGGGAATATGTGCTTGAGTCCATGTGGCCTACTAGGCTCGGGGAACCTATTATGTTGAATTTGGGGCTAGGATGTCACAAAGTGGTATCAAAGGAGTTTACTTTCTTGATTTACTATTTGGAGACAATAGATTGAAGATTAGGAATTTCTATGACTTGGTCATAAGTCATACTTGGGTGTCACAAAACCATGTTTGGGGTAAAAGAAAATTTATAAAAATAATAATTAGTGTTCTACTTTTTCCTATTACAGTTGATATTATTTCACCATTGGGTGACACACATGTTGCGTGGTGTTGTTGATTAGTACTCTGTTTAAGGATTTTCTTTCATCCTTATCCCGTTGATATAAGAGAGAAGAGAATTGTTACATGCATCATTATAGGAACCTAGAATTTTCACGTCATTCATATTTCTATGCCATATAGGGGAATTTAACTATTTTTCATTTCTTGATATTCCTATGATTATTGAGTGATGCTATGATAGTTATCTTATGCTTGTATTACTATTGGTTGTGATTGAGTGATTTCCTTTCACAATTCATGAGGTGTATGGGACCTCATGGGTTGGGATGAGTAATTTACTAAGTCGAACCATTATGCTATAAATAAATGGGTGTCATTACTAGTGATAGGTGTATGGGAACTGATTCACCAGAATTGGATATTGATTATAAAGTGAATCAAGAAATATAAAATGAATTGTTTTCACATCCTTATCCCACCTTGTTATGTTTATGAAAGGTAATGGAGTGAATCTTGAAATAAAATGTAAAATGAAATGAATCTTGTACTTGTGCACTTATGGATATTGGGCTATCTAAGCAGGTAGTTGGGGTAGTATTCCTTGTGTAGTGGGTTTTATTACATTTAAATTCCATTTGTGATGTTTTCTTTCATCTTAATCTTGTTATGGAGTGTGTAATTGGCATTTCTAGACCAATACTGCCACGAAATCCTCGTATCATACTCCATGAGGGTGGTGAAGACCATGCACTAGACAAGGTGGGCCTTGATCCACCAGTCTTACCTCTAGGAGTCCCACTCATGGAACCTCCTGCTACACCTGATTTGGTCACTAATACACAAGTTCATGCTAGTTTCCTACATCTGATGCAATCAATTAATGTTTCTCCATGACTTTCACCCATGATGGCTGATCTGACTCGTGAGTTCCAGTAGTAGCATAATTCTACTTTCTTAGGGGATGAATGTTCACGGGCTACTAATTCAATTATAGAGACAATCCTATCAATCTTTGAGAATCTCAAAATTCCTCTACAGTAGAGAGTTAATCTTACAACATACATGCTTCAGGATTTGGCCATGCATTGGTGGGATGTGATTACACAGACTGGTTGTTATCAGGGCATGTTATGGGTTTATTTCCAAACTACCATCTATGATCAGTTATTTCTTCAAACCCTGAGAGATAAAATAGAAATTGAGTTCATGCATATTGAGTAGGGTTATATGCCAGTTATGTAATATTATGTGCATTTCTCATAGTTTCAATGATTTACACTACTTCTAGCCTGTGTTGAGATTTCACGTGCTTGCCACTTTGAGGATGGGATCTAGTATGCCATATATACGCAAGTGAATTTTTTTCACCATATAATGTTTTTGAGATATTCAATCATGCTCTTATCATTAAGCGTAACCTGAGGGACAAAAATAGTACCGTGTATATAAGAGAAATGATGCGGCTGGCCAACAGTTCTTTCGGTGGTAGGAAACATCCCCTCAAGGTTTCTCGTTAGGGTAGTGATAACCAGAGTTCCAATTTTAATAGCTCTAAAGTGTTTCATCAGTGTGAATGATGAGGTAATTTTATCTCTCAGTGTGAAAGAGACCCACTAGAGTGCTGGGCTTGTGGCCATATGGGGAATCTTCAACATTTCTGTAGTATCTTCGAACCAGCATTGAGTGGAAAAGGATATGCACCAAGTCCACCATTAGGAGTAAATTATTTTATACTACATCAGTCGAGGATTTGGAATAAAACTAGTAGTTTAGGATGAGGATGAGGTCATGGCCATGGTAGCCAGACCCCTGACCACTAAAAATTCCTATAGAGTAGTTATGATCATGGTAGTCCATCTATTGAACATGGTTGTGGATCAGGGAAATTGAATGAACTACAACTGAAACCTAAGGATCAGGTTGTGGGACCATCAATAGTATGAGGTACTATTCATATGGAATCAACTAGAGTATATTATTTATTTGAAATAGGTGTTTCTAAATCTTTTATCTCTATAACTATCATGGAAAGTCTCATACTAGAGATACATTATCACTATGGTGTAATGACCTATGATACGCCATTATGGGTATGAACAGGGGGCATACGTCAGTGTAGGTACTTACCCTTTAGGTTAAAGGTTACCCTTTATTATGGAACCACTTCATTATTTTGATGAAAATATTCAATTTCATTTTTGGGATGGAATGGTTGGTTCACTATCATGATTTTTTAGACTGCTATCACCGTCGGGTATCATTTATGCCACCAGAGGGAAGTAGTTATCAAAATAAGGGTGAGTGGGATGTTTAGGATGGTAGAGCTGGATAAGAGCATCATGGGATAGGTGGAGTTACTAACATGATTTCAAATATATTCATGGAGAATCAAGGTTTACATGAGGCTAATTTCCCTCCAGTAGTGGATCATTTTAGGGATGTCTTTCCTGATGATTTCTCTGGCCTACTTCCTAAGATAGAGGTAGTGTTTACAATCAATCTTGTTCAAGGAGTAGCTCTAGTGTCCATTCCTACGTATAGGATGGAAAAAATAGATCTTCAAGAGATCAAGAGAAAGTTAGAGTATTTTGAGGCCAAAGGTTTTATATGGATCGATATTTCCTCTTGGGGTTCTCCTATGCTTATTTCCAAGAAGGTGGATGAAATATTACGTTTATGTGTGGCTTACATATGGTTGAACTAGCTTATGGTTAAGAACTAGTACCCTCATCCTTGAATAGATGATCTCTTTCACTAGCTCCAAGGATAAAATATACTCTCTAATATCAACATGAGATCAGGTTATCATCTGGTATGAGTCAGACCATCAGAAATACCTTGTACAAATTTCTATAGCATGTATGACCTATATGATTACCTTGTTATGTCGTTTTATCTTATGAATGTGCCCAAAATTTTCATGGCTCTAATGAACGAGGTTTTCCAACCCTATTTGGACCCCTTTTTCATGGTCTTGGTGGATGTTATCTTGTTGAATTATCACACTCATAGAGACCATGCCAAAAATCTTGAGATCATTTTTAGTACACTAACAGAGAATTAGATTTATTCCATGATTTCTGAGTTCCACATCTGGATCGACAAAATCCACTACTTGGGTCATATAATATCGGAGTCTGGAGTATCTATTATCCCAAAAAGGTTAGTGCTATAGTTTTCTAAGAGCATCCCAAGAACATGTTTGAAATACAGAGTTTCTTGGGGATGGATGGATATTATAGGCATTTAATAAAATACTTGTAATGTATTGATTGACCTTTTAATGGTCTTATAAAGAAGGGTTTCATGTTCACATGTTTAGAATCATGCGAGAAATCCTTTCATGAACTGAAATGGAGTCTTGTATGAAAAACTATTATGATTCTTCCTAAGACAGGCATAGGTTATACTATCTTCTATGATGAATTAAGAATCATACTAGGATCAGTGATGACATAAGAAGAAAATGTCATTGCATATGAATCTCTATATTTTAGGGATCATGAGATAAATTATCCAACACATGACCTTGAGCTAGCAGCAATTGTCCATGCCTTATGTTTCTGAGGAAAATATCTTTTGGGTGATCGCTTTGTGGTGTAAATGGACTAAAAAAGCCTCAAATATATCTTTTCACAATGTGAAATAAACCTCATATAGAGAATATGGGTCGAATATCTACAATCCTTTGATTTTGATCTTGCCTATACACCTGGGAAGGGAAATGTGGTTCCATTTACACTGAGTCGAAAAACTCAAGCATAAGTAGTACGGGAAGCCAGTGGTGAATGAAAGTTAATATTCCTCTTTTATGATCCAAATATTGAGTTTCATGATAGTCACAAGTAGTATTAACTCTCATCCTTGAAAGTTACCTCTTCCATCATTGAGAAAAAAAGAGTAGTCAATTTTCAAATCCTGAGGGCTTAGTTCTCCATGAGAGTATATCAAGAGACAAACCACATCTAGATTGGTCTGTAGACAGAGATGACATCTTGAATATATGTGGATGTATCTGGGTTCCTAAAAATATGAGAGGGGAGTTAATGAAAGGGTCCTACACCTCTTAGTGGGAAGTTCATCTAGGCATCTCAAAGATTTATCGAGATATGTGATGCCAGTATTAATTTACTAGGATGAAATGTCAGATAGAACGCTTTATCATTAGGTGTTCCACCTGCCAGCAGGAGAAGGTAGAGCACTATAGAACTATGGGATTTCTATAGCCACTTCTAGTCCCAAAATGTGATTGGGAATATTTTTGCATGTATTTCATTGTCATATTACCTAGTCCGTTGAGGGGTAGTGATTATATATGGGTATTCATTGACCGAATAATGAAATTATCCCACTTTATTATAATTTGAGAAACTTTTTCAGTGGATGAGATGAGATGACTGTATGTCCATGAGAGCATACGACTACACGAGGATCCTTGTACTATCGTTTCAGATTGGGATTCTCATTTCACATCACGGTTCTGGTAGGTATTGAAGAAGGCTATGGAAACACAGGTGATTCTAAGCACATATTTTCACCCTCAAACTGATGGAAATTCAGAACGAAAAATATAGGTTCTAGAGGATATGATCCAAAAATGTGTCTGTGATTTTTGTGGTCCTTGGGAGAACTATATACCTCTCATGGATTTCTCATATAATAATATTTTCTAGGTGATGATTCAGATGGATCATTTTTAGGCCTTATACATATGGTGATTTTGTTCATCCCTATGATGGCTTGAGGTAGGTGAGGTAGCCCTACCAGGTCATTGTCTCATTCAGGATACTTCATAGCAAGTTCATATGATCAAAAAGTGTATTAGTACTACCTAGTCCATATTGAAAACTTATTCCAATCTCCATAGATGACCTCTTGAGTTTGAGGTTTGGGATTGTGTTTTTCTTTAGGTATCACCCAGGCTAGGGAATAGACAACTATGAAAGACGGGAAAGATGTCGCCTTGTTATGTATGAACTTTTATAATTCTATAGAGAGTTAGGCCGGTAGCCTATCAATTGATTTTACCTCAGAGGCACCATACCATGGATGATGTTTTCCATATCTAATAGCTTCTTTAGTATCATGATGATCTGTATCTTAATTTTGATCGCAAGGAAGTTGAATTATATTTTGATGCTACCTTTGAGGAATATCATGTACACATCATTGATCGGAGCATGAAGGCTCTTCGATGCTGTTCAGTCCTTCTAGTTCTGGTTCTCTGGTAGCATGGAAACGTTTGGGATGAGACTTGGGATAGGGAAGCTGATGTACATGCCCAATTGCTAGAGATGTTCTCAGATAGCATTTCTCTTCCATTGGAAGGTGAACTCGGGGATGAGTTCTTTTAAGGGGGAAGACTGTAAGAACCTAGTTTTCACTCAGGTATGGATCCATTAAATTTTGATATAAATCTTTACTTTGGACCAAATTTATATGCATAAAGAGTTATAAAAGGTATAAGGGGTTTCTAGGGAATGTTCAGAACCTGGATCCCATATTTTTGAAAAAATTGTTCATGTTGCATGGTTAGCTCATGGTTGGCGCACAATTTTCCAAACTATGTAGATTGAAATTTTAGTATAGAACTATATTTCATAGTTTGAACATGGCCATGTAGCCTAACCATGCAATTTCCCCTTTTTCCTAGGTAACCATGTGGACAAACCGTGAACATGATTTTTTTCAGGGTAAAATGTCCAATTTTAACTTAATGATCTAATTATCCCCCTCCTTCTTCCCTAATCCATGCTTATGCAGGATTTAACTCCATGTATCTCATTTTGGAGCTTTTTGAAGACTTGTTGTAGGAATTAAGAGATCACTTTCATCCAAGATCTATTTGAGATTTCGTTCGTCACGTTGGATATATAATGGTAAGTACTCAAGTCCCTTTAAAACTTTACTCTTCTCTTTTGATCTCGACCTAGTTATCATGGTATAATATTTTTTCTCATTTTCTTAGATCTATTCAGATCCAAGCCAACTCAAGGTTCAATACCAGAGGAGGAGAGTCGTACCAGCCTAAAGTGGGTGGTCTATAACTCATCCCCCCAGTTCGCTAATTTTTGAATTATCATGTCGGGCCCACTAATTTCATCAGGTTCTATTTGTAGAATTGAAATTATATGATTATAATCATTTGAACCATATGTTTATTATATTTCCAAATATGTGATTTTTTGTTAGTGGTTATACCCAAAACTCCATTAATCTGATGTACGATGTTATGCCATAATTTTAATTTTGATGTTTTGACACATTTGAGCCACCATTCGAGTGTGCCTTGGCTTGACCTTCCTAAGGGTAAGAATTTATATATTAAATGGATTTTTTATTATGATAATTTCATAATGGAAATTACCATGTATTCTCAACACTTGACCCACCTAAGATAAGTGCTTCAAATTGACAAAAATGTGAAAAGTGAATTGGAAAGTATAAAAGGTATATGACATGGCTATAAATGTAAATGAATAGTAGGTTTCATATCTGTAGAACTCCTTAGAACATTAATGGAAGGTAACAAAATGAACCTTAAATATGAAATATTCTTTTGTTAGATTAAATTAATGGTTTCATGCTACTTGACCTTGTCACACTAATAAAAGGAAAATCTTGAACCAAATGACTTGATTAAAAGGTTGAATGATTATTGACCTTATCACACTAATGAAAGGCCATGATTTAACCTAATGAAATATTACATGAATTCACAATCAATAAGGTATGGGCTATCTTGATTACTCTTTGGATTCTGATCGGAGAATTCCACGAGCACTCATGAAACCCATTCTGATTCAAGGATATATCTTTCTTAGGTTGACACCCACCCAGATCCCGATTCTTGTCTATTCTTTGGATGTCTGATATGACACCATAGGATCTATTAAATATTATTATAGTATGAATTGGGATACACTCCTTGTATCCAGCATTGACAAGTATGTTCCATGGTTAAATCCCATCAAGCCCAGTCATTACTTAGCACCGTTTTACCTTGGATAAACTCCTTGGACTCAGTAGGCTTCTCATTGTTGAATGCCTTGGACTATTCTCATTGGACAACACCTTACCCCATGTCAGGATATAGTAATCACTAAGTAATAAACCCTTGATGTCTATGTATCCTTGGTTATTACATTGAGACTTCACTATTAAATATCATTATATGATTCCTTGTTACAACTTGGAACCATTTCAATTTTTAACATGTGACTTATTTATAAACTGTTAATAATAAAATAATGAAATTTTTAAATGTTTAGAAACTAGATGAGGGATGAATAGGTACTTGGATATTTAGTTACACTGTACTACTTTACTTTATATATGTGTGCTTTCACACTGATACATTTTCATTACAGAGGATGGATGTTGTAGACACCATTTTTGGTGGCCTACTAAGATTAATCTCACACCCTCTCTAGGCTTCGTTTGGTACACGGAGTAGATTACATGGTATAAGGTCCTGAAAAAGCGAAGAATATGACTTCAAATAGTTGATTTATTAATGTTTAGGATGGAGCTTGATGGCAGATGACTGATCCAGAGCTTGGGATGATTGGTATAGTATTTTCTTGACTTTATACTAATGTGGAACATGTTATTCCTACAGTCTTGTATCCATGTTTTTTAGGTTTCTAGTGAAATGAAAAATCATTATTTTTTTAATTATATTCTAGTTGTTTTAGTTATTGTTTCTGTTGACTCTATTTTTCTATTGTTCCTTCTATTTACTTATATTGATTTCACTATTTACCTCTTTTTACTTTCATCCACTATGCTAAACTTTGGTAATGAGGGCATAGTTTCCCCATGGAAAACCCCTATTCCCTTGATAATAGTTAGAATCCTCTGGCCTTTTAGGGAGATGCACTTGAGGCCATGTGGCCCACCATGCTCGGGGCACCTATTAAGTGGAATCAAGGTTTGGGATGTCAAGGTATTATGGAAATCCCAAATTAAAGGAGGAGGATCATGAAGCATCCCATTATAAGGAGGTGTGGATACATATCCTATAATTAGGCCTTTTCCTAGGGGATGCCTCAGGTCAAGATCCTAGGGAAATAATAACCATGTGGGCTAGGCCCAAAGTGGACAATATCATGATTGTGGGCTAGACTGGGTTGTTATAAATGGTATCAGAGCTAGTGTCGACTTGATGTTCCAGCAGGGAGGCTAGGTCCTTCTGGAATGGGGGGATTATGGGAACCCCACATCGAAGGAGGAGGATCATGAAGCACCCCTTTATAGGGTTGTGTAGCTAAATCTCCCATCTTGAGGAATTTTACTTGGGGATACCAGAGGGAAGAGCCCAGAGGAAGAAAAACAATGCAGGCTAGGCACAAAGGGGAAAATATCATGATCGTGGGATAGACTAGGCCGTTACAGATTGATAGATGTATATCCAACCCCCAAGGTATCTTCTCCTCCCTTTCAATTCTGTCTCCGACTTGAATTTCACCCTTTTAGACCACCCCCTTATTAGTCAAACTTGATATTTATTCTTCATATTCTAAAGGATTATTTTTCTCTAAACATTAGTTTTAGTAAATATTCTTCCTTCACCTCTTGTGAACCTATTTGGAAAGATACATGAATGGGAATTCAATTGAGGAACTATAAAACAAACTCCAATGGTTGAAGTATAAAATCCTAGTATGGTTGGACCATAAAACTAACAATTTTGATTACTAGGATGGACATTAAAAGGATAATGATTTGATGGATTTCATATTGCAAGAACAAAGAGATGATTAAAGGTTAACATACATGATCTTTATACACAAATAAATGGAATGTATAATGGAATAGAATGAACACTAGTCTAGGGATAAATCAAGTTCCCATTTTTCATATAGAAGGAGATAGGAACATGAAATATTTCTAGGCATGAATCAATGAACTAAAATTTTTATGGATTATTAACTTGAACATAGATAATGGTCCTATCATAATTGATATAGTGTTTATAGGTCCCTTATAAGTCTCTAATTTTTAGCTTTTTTTTATTTGTCTTAGGTTGGAAAATGAGGAAGTGTGGAAAGGGATGTTCCCCTTCATATCCTTCAAAAATTTCATTCTTTATTAGAGAGAACTAGAATATTAACATTGAATCTACCCCTTTAGAGGATGAATCTAGGAGATGTATCCAATAATTTTTCTTGAGTAGTGCACCAAACTAGATTTTTTAATAACATATTTTTATGTAGTTTCTTGGGATGTCCTTAAATGTGAGTTTATGTATGTTTTTTAGGATTATTTTATATTTTCTTATCTTCTAAGAGTCACCAGTTCCACCACTCTAGTCCTAATTCTGAATATCTCTCTTCCCAACACCTTAAAATAATATCATCATATTTTCATGTTCATATTATTTTATAAAATCCTATCCAAAAGTATCAATGAGAAAATATACTAGTATATCTCAGTTATGATATCTGAAGAGAAACATATTTTTATCAAGGGAAGAAGTATCGTTTGGTATATAGGCTTAAGAAAATATATTTTGGAGGAACTTGATCTAAAAATTTCTAGAAATAATATTATAGTGAAAATAGACCTGGAAAAATATTTTGAAAGGATATAATATAGCTTGATCTTGTTGAATCTAATGAAATAAGTCTTTTGGATTTGGGAAAGTGACAAGATATTTAAGAGCTTCTCATCATATTGGTTGCTTATCTCCCTCATAGAAAAGTAGTCTGTATTCATTAAATCATTTCATGGGATCCAGTATGGGGATCCCTATTTCCCAATTCTCTTCATCTATGAACAATACCACCATTGTATAATGTTGATATATGTGGTCTACAAAGGTTATGTATAACCTTTAATGTATAGAATTTTCCTATAAGGTATTTATTATGTCATCTTTTCCAATGACATGTTATTATTTCTTAATGGATGGACTGAATTAATAAATAATTTTCTTCTTATCCATGATTCTTATGAGAGGTAGAGTGGGTCGGTGATCGGTAGTTCTAAAATCCATTTCTATATTTTCAGTAGATTCTATTCCTAGTGTAGACATATCATTGATATAAGTATGCGCCTTTCTAAATAAACCATCCTAATGAAATACCTTGGGGAATACTTTTCAATATGGGGAGTGATAATTTCTAACATTAGTGGTCTCATTAAGAGTATTTTAGGGTATATCACCAACTAAGAGAGAAATATCATATCCTTGAGAGGTATCCCTTCCCTCACCAATAATGAAATCAACATTATTACAATTCATGTGTTGTCTATTTTACCTATTCACAAATATATTATCAAAATGATTTAAATCTATCTTAATGGGTTCCTTTGGGACTCTTGATAAGATGGATTATACCACTAGGCATGTTGGTATCATTTGGAAAAGATTTATGATGAAGGGGGCATCAACGTTAGTGGATTGGGTGAATTTATGATCCACCTATTGAATAAAATAGAATGATAATAACATGCATGTAATTTTTTAGGCTTAATTTATTAATGGAAAACAAGGTTAGGTGTAAGGGACAACCTGGGATTAGAGATTTAGATTTTCAAATTTTTCATATGAACTTTAAGAGAGTTACCCAACCAACAATAAAAACTCTAGATTGATAATTGGAAGTATCAACATATCCTTTTGGTCTAATAACAAGTATGGGTTTTTAGTCTTCTTTCCTGGTAACCTTTCTCCTGGAATGTGTTTTCAAAAGGTTTTCGATAACACATTTTATCTCTATACCAATTTGGATGAACATTTGTAATCCTTATATTCCAGTATCAATATATGTTGAGAAATAGAGAATTTCCACCATTAATTACACCAACTCAGACCTTTATTCCAATGTTTTCTATCATAAACTAACTCATGTGGCCCAAATCTCAGACGTATTTATAAATTCTTGTAGAACTATTATATCCCTACTAATATCAGTTTTATTATATGGAGGATATAACATGGGGATATCCGATAATGATTAGAATATTTAGTGAAAAGGTGTGAACTTATTGTTTATATTCTCATGTTTCATTTACACTAAAATATAAATAATGGATAATCTACTTATTCATAGTGAATGATCTTACTTTATGTGAGAATTATTGGGAACATGTATGAGTATCCATATTTCTCCCAATTACTTTGATAAGATTATTTCAATTTTTTTGGTGATGTGAAGTACCTATATCTAGCTGTGAACTCTCATAGCCTAGCCTTATTCATGGGCTACTAGGGCACATGAGATCCACACAATGAAACTCGACCATAAAATATCAAAAAATTATCTTACGAGGTTTATGATTCTCTACCTAATTAGGGACATTTCTAATCAAAATATTGGATTATTTTTTTCAAATTATTTTTAGGAATGTGAAAAAATTATAGAGAAAGAAATATGATAATTTTGACATGATTTCATGGGAACTAGTTGGAAAAGATGAATCTAAGTGAAGGATAAAAAACAAACATGAACATGGAATGTTTGAATGATAATATGCATGATAGTGAGGTCACTCCATATAGTCATGGATATTCCATTCTATATTTTAGTTGCTTTTATGGAAATGGTAAATCATATATCATAGAATCTAATGAAATTATTAGTTTCCTTCCTTTAAGTAGGTTGTACAATATGACCCCATGGAAGTGGAAATAGACTTATCCTTACTTACAAACTCTTTGAAAGTTTCCTCCCATAATAACTGGTTTACCACTTACTACATCAGGAATTATAGGATTCTTATTAACCAAGGTGTAAAGATAACTCCTACTTGGTGTAAGGGAAATGATGGCATGATACATTTTACTTCTAAATATAGAATAGACAGACCTCCCCAAAAAATATTTACCTTATTCTCTCTCCCCTTTATAAATTGCATTTTGGTGTCCTGGGAGGTGCTTTAGGTATACACCATTTAAGACCCTCTAGATCCCACTTCTGGCCACTTTAGGAATATTTACTGTTTAGTAAAACTTATATTTTATAAATATATATTATACTAGTTTGTTTCTTCTCACATGGTTCCAATGTTAACGATTAATGTATATATTTTCAACATTGGATCATTGGAAGCGGATTAGGGAACCATGGTTAGTATCAGAGATGGGTTTATTTTTGGGAATTATTTTAGTTATTTTTCTAGATTAGGAGTAGAGAAAAATAGTTAGAACTATATGGATAATAATAATATAATTTTTTTTAAAAAATATCCTCTTTATTAATAATTGGAAATCATTTTATTGTGGAATGTAATTTTCAATAAAAATTCCTTAATGATTGTTTTAAAGGCATTGTGTAAGGGTAAATGACAAATTACCATCTTGGAATTTTCTATGCAATATTTTTAGAGTAAATCACCAAGTTATGATAATATTTTTAGGCCTGTAGTGTTTCAGTTTAGATGGAATAAAAATATTAATTATATTATAATACACATGTGGTATTTATTTAAAATAATTTAATGTATCCCAAATAATGAATCATATGAGAATTCTAAGACCACAGTTAGGTCCAGGATACTGAGTATACACAGGGAGGGGAATAACATTTGTTCACATTTGGAACTTGTTAAGATCACATGTGAAGATAAATTATTCAATATTTTTATTATCTTTTTCATAAAATAATCTCATATCTCCCAAACAACATGTCATATGATAAATTTGTGGCCAATTTTAGGTCCGAGATGTAGTGTTCTGACTAGGTGGGACAAATTTTTTTTACCATTAGAAATTTGGACACATTTCACATGAGGATAAGTAATTTAATATTTTAATTATATTATTTCTTTAAAAATAATTTAATTTCTCCAAAATAGTTCATTTTATGATAAACTTGAGACCACTGTTAGGTCTGGGATGTTGGGTTTACATTAGGAGGGAAAAAGCTTTATCATGCGTGGGGAATTTAGTCACATGAGAGGTGATAATAACCTTTTAATATTTATTTATATATTTAATTAATTTATGAAATTAAATTCTTTTTCAATTAATTTTACATCTTCCTCAGTGCTACAAATGCCATTTCCTCACCCAAGTTCACCCAAAAATCAAGGATTTCAACCCGTTTTGATGGTTTCGAGTTGGAACACCTAAATGTGATTATAATAATGAATCCTCCATTAAATTACGATGAAGAAAAATATTAAATTGGGTGTTATGATTTTGGCCTAAGGAATACAACATTTATGGTTCTAGATATCCAAACCAATCCGTGTTCTATGTTTGTCGATTTTCATTGAGTTACAGGGATCTCAAAACACCTTGCACACATTTGATAAAGTATTCGTCAATCGGTTTGCCTCCCTCACATGTGACCCATTCTTCACTATAGGGTTCTTCATTCCCTACTAGAGCTTCTCAATTTTGAAGAGAGGTAATTTTTATTTTTTTATTCTTTTAATTATTATTTACATTTTCTCCCAAAATTCTAGAAAATGAATATTTTTAATAAAGAAATATATAGATAAAACAAAAATTATCAAGGGAGAATTCTAATAATTATCTAGGATAAATCACCTAATTTTTTTGAAAAGGTAAAAATGATAAATTACCCAAAGATAATTAGAAAAAAATTACCATGGGATAATCAATAAAAAAACTATAAAATGATAATTAAAACAAAATTATAAAAAATATATGAATTATAGAATGATAATTTTAATGAATTATCTAAAGATAATTAGAAAATTAAAGTGACATTGAATGTTCAATGATAATTTAGGAGAAATTATCAAAATATAATTATAATAGATAATTTATAAGAAATTATCAAAATATATTTATAATTTATAACTTAGAATAGATTAATAGAGAAAATTATAAAATTATATTTTATTAATAGTTATCAAAAGATAATTATAAAAGAAAGATTTAGTATATATTATCAAAAGATAATTTTAAAGGATAATTTATAATAAATTATAAAAAGATTATAATAAATTATAATCTAGGATAAGTTATTAGAGATAATTATAAAATTATAATTTAGAATAAATTCTCAAGAGATAATTATAATAGGATAATTTCTGAGAAATTACAAAAAATATAATTATTCACATGTAGAATATTGAGAGGGAATGCACTGGCTTAGAATAATAATTCAAAAATCATACATGAGAGATAAAGTATCATTGTAAGTGATATTTAATCTGTTTTGGAATAATAATAACTAGTTTTGGTTCTAGGAACCCTTGATGAACCTCAAACGTTTACGTGTTGATGTTTACGATAATAAGTCCAAGAAGATGTATTCTTAACTATTGAGGTTTCCACTATAGTTATTGAATTTCATAGGGTTATTTATCCATGACTTTGACATTTAATAAATTTGATGTGAGAAGTCCCTTACCATCATAACATCTCATTAGACACATAATTCTAGGTAATGATTTATGTGTGGGTTGATTGATATTTACGGTTGAATTATGATTGTATGTGTGTGTTTGTGGTCCATTATATTTTATGGATTGATTCCATTATATTGATGTGATAACTATATTACATTATGAGGTTTGATTAACATGTAGAAAAATATCGTGATGTTATATTTTTCATGATGTTTGTTTTGATTTTTATTATTGTATGACCTATCATGTTTTCCTCTGGAGGATTGGTATGTGTATACATGACATGTGGACACCATGGAATGATTAATCTTTATGCTGTGTGCTCATTTTGTATGATGATGATGACGATGAAACATGATAACCTTGTAACCAGGCATCTACTTTATGCATTTTGTATTTTGAGTAGATGATTGACACTTGATTCCTTATGGATTTTGAGTGTTATTCGATGCCTTGTGGTTTCTGAGTAGCTTTCAATTACTCAATGGCTTGTGGATTACAAGTAATACCTGATGAACTTTGGATTTTAGATCAGATTTTTTCTCTCTTAATTCCCTGTGTATTGTAAGTTACTCACCAACAACCTTGTTGTTGGTATGGATACTTATCGTCATATAGTGCATTTTTGACATGGAGTCGAAGTAGGTGCAGACGTGGGTTTATAGATACATGGTAAGCATATGACTAAAAATTTGGGATTGTTCATTACTATAATTTTTACACAATATTATTATTATGGAATACAATCATATAATTGATAACATAAGTTTGAGTATACATCGGTGGTGTGCTACTAAGTCTTGTACTCACACCTTCTTGGGAAATTTGATGTTCTTGAAGATTTCATGACAGACTCGACAAAGTGAAAGGGATTTTTCAGGGATGGATGAGTAGAAGAGTGTGGAGATAATAGAAGAATTGTGTTGAATTCAATGGACCCATAATTTATCCCTTTATTTATCTACTGTTTATTATATTTGTTATGATCTCCACATTGGGAGCTTCTTTATTTGTATGAAATGTATGAAATGTTTAGAATTACTTATGTTTTCTATTATTATTAATTATGTTTTTTATTGTTGATTATTGATCCTATGGATTGATACTGAGGGTATAGTCTCCCCAATGATGTACTAAGACTCTAACTTCTAATCATCACCCCCTTGCGTATGGGAGTCATGCTTGAAGTTTGGTCACATTCAAACTCAGATCCTGTGGTTTAGGTTGGGATGATACAAAATGATATTAGTGGATCATGATAAATAGCTTCTTCTTTACTTGGTTTTGGTTAGGATAGGTAAAAATTTATATATTATGGTTGGTACTTGGCATGGGAAATATTACAGTGCCTATCCAACAATGTATAATGGACCTCTGAGTTTCAATAAATTAGGAAATTTATGATTTATCATTACTATTAATTAAACTCAACCTTAGTGATTTACATGACAATGATACATGATTTATGATATTTTGGGGGGTGTTCATGCGTCATGACTAGGAACAAAGGTTCACATGAATACATATACTTATTGTTGTGTTGTATAGTAAATCATTAATTAAATGCATTGTTTTTGTGCTATCTGTTTGGGACAATTTATCTTATGCGATATATCTTTATTGGAATAAATTAATCGAAATGGGAACGATTTTGTGTTATTTTATATATTATGATTATGACTAATTCACATGGATGTAAATAAGGGTTGGTTATAGGTGGGGTATAAATTGGGTTATGGTTATACTTCTATGAGAAACTTGTTTAATCCCATAAGCTTCTTCAGGGAAACCTTGTATGATCCCATCGACTGATCAGGGTTTTTTTAATGATTTTGTTTATTTTCTCAAGTGTTTCCTTTTTGTTAGAAAATATTTTTAATTGGTTTAGTTTATGAAACTATAAAGAATTTGGTCAAAATACATATGAAAGGGAGGATCTTTCAACATTACCACTGGACATGTAGGAGAATAAAATGGTGATTTATTGAACACCTTCTATGTGTTATAGGTAGTAGGTCCACTTCAACCATAAGTATTTCACTTATTCCCTGTCATAGGAATAATATTTCTTATCTATGGTTGAATATGGAATGATTTTCAAATACACCAGTATTTATCATTTTAAATAACCGAAGTCCCTCAAGATGATGACGAATGGATTGAAATACTTTTGGTAATCTTTTAACTAGTTGTGACTTTGAAGGATTGAAACATTAAGATAAGATTCAGATCATGACTATGCATATCCCATTTTGATATCCATGAATTGTATAGGTCCAACCAAGTTGAAGAAGCTCAATGTTCTTCTTGATGAGTTGGAAGGGATTCATAAGGATATGTACTTAACCATGGGGTTCACCTGTATTATTCTCCAAGAAGGAGGATCGCAGTCTTCAGCTATGCATTGATTACCATAAGTTGAACAAAGTGATGGTGAAGAAATGATATTCATTTCCCAAGATCAATGATTTTTTAGATGATCCATTGGTATCCTCATGGTTCTCCAAGATTTATATTTGATCGGGATATCACCAGTTTCGAGTTAGGGAGGCGGACATTCCAAATACATCATATCAGAGTAGGTATGAACTGTATGAGTACTTGGGGATGATGTTTGGGATGATGAATCCCCCAAAAATATTCATGTCCATTTTGAAAAATATATTCTATCCATATATGGATGCATTCATCATATTATTCATTGATGATATCCTTATCTACTCCAAAAACTAGGGAAACATGTTATGAACCTAGATATAGTCATATGTAAACATTGATAAAAAGGGTTTATGCCAGTCTATAGAATTGTGAATTATATGTTTGAGAGGTGAAATTCCTAGCACATTCGGTGTCTGAGGCTGGTATATCTATAGACCCAGAGAAAGTTGAGGTATTCATGTTCTAGTAATGTCCTCATAATGTTTTTGAGATTAGAAACTTCTTTAGGTTTAGGAGGATACTATTGATGGGTTATCAAGGACATATCACAACTATCACCACACATGAAAACACTGAAAATTAAGTGAGTGAAGTTACATTGGTAGGTTCAATGAATAGGATTTCCATGAGCTAAAGATAAGTTTGATGACATCTCCAATACTAACACTCCCTAAACCTAATATTTGTTATGCAGTGTACTCTAATACATCTTTTATTGGTCTGGGAGTGTTGATGATGTAAAGAGAGTAGTTAATATCATATTGGTATCTCTATCTATGAATCAATGAGAAAAACTTCTTTATAAAATACATAAAAGTAACATCCATGGACCATGCTCTAAAATATTGGAGATACTATCTATTCTATGATAGATTTATTATTCACATAGACCATAAGGACCTTTGTTATATTCTCACAAAAGGGGACCTGAACATGAGACAGAGGATCTAATTTGAGCATCTAAAGACCTCTAAATTTGAGATATAATATGAAGCTATGAAGGGTATTTTTATTATGGATTCTATTAGCTATAAGAAACATGTGGAGTAGGAGCTTGGTGAGAGGGACTTAGAGGAGAAGTTGTACTTGATGAGATTATTGGATGATTGGAGGATGAATAACTTAGAGGACTAGGGTTCTATGACTTGTTATAACTATGTAGTAACATATTAACTTATTGAATATGAAATGGTAGAAGAGAAGTCATAATTAGAGTGTCTTGTAATGATAGAACAACTATACGGTGATAAATCAATGTTTGGATAGTTGATGGATGATGATGATACTATCTTAATACATGGAAGAGTAGTAGTCCCTAATTCCATCATATATTTGATAATTATAGAATATCATACCTATAGTTTGGAAGTACATCTGGGTGTGACCAAGATTCATCATGACTTCATACAGTATCTCTGGTGTCTAGGGATGAAGATATTCATTACTTGTTTCGTATCCTAATGATTTACCTATTAGAGCGTGATGGATGAAAACCAAAATCATAATGGGTTGTTATAACCACTATATATACCTATGTGGAAGTGGGAGGACATTACGATAGATTTTTTGAATAGTTTACCCAAGAACCCAAGGAATAATGATGTATCCTTGATGATTTTTGATAGATAAACAATGTCTACTCACTTCTTATCATTCAGAGAGACTCACTCAGTGGAGGATCTAGAAAATATCTTTGTCTGAGATATCATATTACAGTGTGGAAAACCCTTAAGCATTATTTCAGATAGAGATGCACTTTTTACATTACTCTTTTATCAAGGCTTATAGAAATATTTATTGAATTATCTGAGATTGAGTTCAATGTACCATCCTCATATCGACAAAGAGTTCAACCAGACTATAAAAATATTGGAGGATATGATTTCTGATTGTGTGATAGAATTCATTGGAGTGTGGAATGATCATCTAGTCTGTATTTACTTCCCATTCAATAAAATTTACCATGATTGGATTCAGATGGAACCTTAGAAGGCTCATTATAAGATACAATGTCGATTAGCACTTTTGGGTATGAGGTAGGTGAGTGAGTGGTTGTGGGACTAGTTTGGTTTAGGAGGCCTCAAAGAGAGTGTATCTTATTGAGAAGAGTTTGATAAACAATTAGAGTTGAAAAAGATTATATGATGTCCATTGGAGGATATCATTTGAATTTTTTATGGGAGATCAGTTTTTCATGAGAGTGACACCTTAGTTAAGGTAAAATCATATGGGGTTATAGAGAAATCTACAATCTCATTTTGTGTGACCCACTTGAGATCATGGAATGAGTGAGTATAATGGTGTACTATTTGGAACTTCCTCTATACTATTGAGGAATGCATTATGTGTTCCACATTTCTCATATTTGGAGGTACATGCCTGATCATGTACGTGTTTTAGATTTTGAGGATATTGAGTTGGACCCTGATGATATTATGGGGATCGTCTAGTGTTGATTACATACTAGAGTGAGATAGTCCTACGAGGGGAAATGATACATCTATTTTGGACTCAGCGGCAACATAAAAAAATAAAATAGGAAACATTGTAATGCAAGTATGAGATTCGTGATCAATGGACTGAGTTGTTCCAGAAAGACTGCTAGAGATACATCTTGGGGAGGAGAAGTCGATAGTTAGGGAGAATAGTAATATCCTGAATTTTTAAAACCCTATATGTTAATATTTCATAAGTATTTTTATGTGAAAATTTAATTTTAAATGAAATCAAATAATACAATTTTTAAAGGCTTTGCGTAAGGGTAAAATCCCTATTAGCATCATGGAATATTCTAAAGAATATTTTTAGAGTTTTGTTCTAGGTTAGTGTGAGATTCAAATTCCTAGAGAGCGTTGATGCATATGGAATAAAAATGTTAAATATATTATATTACTCATGCATGGTTTATCCAAAATAATTTAACATCTCCAAAACTGTGCATCATATAATAAATTTAAGACCACCATTATATCCAGGATGAAGGGTTTACCTTTTCTAGGGCATAACATTTGGGCGCATCAGGCATTTGGTAAGATTGTATGAGAGGATATAATTTTAACATTTATTTATATTTTTATTTCAAATTTATGTAATTAAATTAATTTATAATTAATTAGTCAACTTCATCAACACAAAAAATTCCATTTCCTCACATTGGTTCACCCAAAAATCATGGATTTTAACTTGTTTTGATGGATTAGAGTTCGAAAAACTGAAATGTTCTGAAAAAATGAATATGACATCAAATTTTGATGAAAAATAAGATTAAAATGGTTGTTATGATTTTTAAAAAAGAAATATGTGGTTAAGGGTTCTAAATAGTTGAAAGAATTGGTGTTCCTTGTCTATCAATTTTCATTGAGTCTTTGGGATCCTGAAACTCCTTGCACATGATTGATAAAGGCACTATCGATTGGTTTTCCTCCCATTGCATGAACCATTATACATTGCATGTGGTTTCATTACCTCTAGGAACTTCTCAATGTTGAAGAAAGGTAATTTATATTTATTTAGTTTCTTTTAACTATTTCATCCTCTTTCATTTCTTAAATTTTGGAAAATATCTATTTAAAATATATATTTATATGTAAGACCAAAATTATCAAGGGATAATTCCATTAATTATAAAAGATAAATTACATTAATTTTTTTGAAATATTAAAATGTGGAATTATCTGCAGATAATTTGACCAAATTATGAAGGGTTAATCTATAAAAAAAATTCTAAAATGATATTTCATACTAAATTATTTGAAATATAATTATAATAATTATATAATGATAATTTCATATAATTATCTAGAGATAGTTATAAAATTATAATCACATTGAATATTCATTGAAAATTTAAGATAAACTATAAAAGGATAATAATAATGGATAATTTATAATAAATTATGTAAATATAACTATAAAGAATAATTTTGAATTTATTATCAGGGATACTTTTAATAGGATAATTTATGAAAAATTGTTAAAATATAATTATAAAATGGTAATTTATAAAAAATTATCAAAGAATATTTATAAAGTATAATATATAATAAATTATAAAAATATAATTATATTGGATAATTTAGGATAGATTATTAGAGGTAATTATAAAAGGATAATTTAGGAGAAATTATCCATAGATAATTGTTAAAGGAGTAATTATGATAAATTATCAAAAGATTATTATTATTATGGAGAATATTACGAGTGCATGCTCTGACCTAGAACGATAATTTGAAAATTATTCAGGAGTGAGAAAGTATAATCACATGAAATATTGTATTTCTTTTTGAAATCAAACAACTATTTTTGGTTCTAGGAACCCTTGATGAACTTCAAACATTTACTTTTCAACATTTATGATTATAAGGCCATGAAGTGGTGTTCTTGACTATGGAGGTTTCCACTCTAGCTATCATACCACATAGGGTGGTTTAACTTTGACTTTGATGTCGATGACTGTTGAGGTAGGAAGTTACATACCTTCTAGGGTTCTAATTACACACATATTTGCATGTTTTGATTTAATAGTGGCTTGATTGATATTCATTATTGAATTGTGATCACATGTGGGTGTGTTTCTGACCCATGATATGGTATGACTTGATTGCATTATATTTATATGATAACTTGATTCCATGATGATTTCTAATTCACATGTTGATGTATATGATAATTCTATATTTTTCATGATGTGTGCTATATTTTTTATCATGATATGACATTTCATGTATTCATTTGGAGTATTGGTATGTATATACTTGACAGGTGACTATCATGTGTGATTATTCCTTACCGGGTGCACACATGGTGTACGGTGATGATGATGGAACAACATGATAACATTTTAACATGGAATATACATTATGACTTTGGGATTCTAAGTCGATGGTTGAAACTTGATGCATTATGGATTATAATTTTTACCCGATGACTTATGGATTTTGGGTAGGTTATAGATACAAGATGCCTTGTAGATTTTTTTTATTACCCAATGAGTTGTGGATTCTAGTTAGATTGATTTCACTCGATGCCTTATAGATTCTGAGTGACTGATAAAACACTATTTTTTGAATATTTTATTGATAATAAATGATATAATTTCCTCACATTGTGTTTAATATGTTTATTTATAAAATATTTGGGATTTGATCATTCATTTAAAAATTTGGAGGAAATTCCAGTTTTACCCTTTATAGTGCACTGTAGTATTTCGAAACTAAATATTTTTATATTTATTATTTGAATTTTAAATTTTGTAACAGTGTTCCTAACTCAATTTTATACAACTTTCATTCAGGACACTAGAGCTAAAAAGTGCATTTGGATGGAGTAAATGGGCCATTAATCCAATGGTGGGCTGGACTCGGCAGAATGGATATGGGTTCTGTATTTAGGCCATATCTTCTTCATCAGGCCTTGGATTGAGCCCAAATTTTGAGGAAAGCTCGGGGACATGATTTTTCACAAATCATCCTTCTTGAAGGGTGGTCAAGTCACGCGTTTTGAGTCCAACTAGGCAGTGAAACTTGGAATAAAATATTTGGCCGAGTTTTTCATTTCACACTTAAAAAGTTATGTATCCCTATCCCTCACAAACTCTATTTAAAGGGGGTTTTAACTCTTTGAGAGGGATGGTAGAGGCTTTGGGAAGGTGTGGCAGAAAGGGTGTCTCTTGGGAGCCCATAACAACTCTTGGAAGAAGTAATCCCTTGTGCAAACCTCTCTTCCAAAAAGGCTCTCCTCTCCCACCTCCTCTTTGTATTTATTTTCTTTCATGTTTGTTTCTTGAATTTTTATTCAAATAATATTCTGTGTTCTTCCATATTCTTATTCTATTAATCCTCTTAATTGGGTTTGAATAAAGAGTGGAGATAAGATTGGTTTCTACCCTTTCAATCCTTTGCTTATGCAAAACGTCTCCACGATGACTACACCGTCCATGGAAGAGTAGTTCTTTTTAGTAATCAATCGACCTGTATCCTTCTTAATTTAATTATTTTGAATCATTGAGATACTTTAATTCACTTAATATGATCCATGGATTGTGTTTTTAAATTGTAAGAAACTAAGTAATCAATTGAACAATTAACACAAAAACACGCGAGGTCAGGATTTTGTGTAAATTGTGAGAGTGCGATCTTAATCGGTAATACAAGACCATATGGGATAAATTTGTAGAGTTAAAATATGATCCCTAAACACAATTCATCCTCATTTCCAGAATGAATATGTGCCTTAATTTACCACTGTCCATAAGTTAATCTTATAAAATCAATCAAAGTAGGGTGCTGCGATTGCGTGTTCCGAAGTTAGCCTAGGGTTAAATTCACATCATCTTCGTGGTGAAGTTAATTCTCGTAGGGTTCGGGATTTAACAAATTAAGGGATCATAATTAAGTGAATGTTAATTTAAATGATAATGATTAATAATAAAGTGAATAGGTAGAGTTAGATCGATTACTCATTTTAAAATAGATTTCTAAAAAAACATCTTCTTGTTGTGTCATTTTAATCGAAATTCATTTCAAAACTAAAAACAAAAATAAATTATACAATCTTCTTCCAGAAAACTTCTTCTAGATTCATAAACTATAACAAAACCCAATCCTTTAATGTAGTTTTTTTATTCTATTCTATTTCATTTTTTTATAATACCTTTAATAAGTTGTTAAATTCACTTCCTCCTTTGAGAGATGACCTTGGCCAGCCACTCTGCTGCACCTAAGTACCCCAAAATCACACTAATCATTTGAGGGAACCCAAGACTGTGCTCTTTCAAATTGGTGCCATTGCCGGGGAGGCACGTAATTATTTCAAACAATTAGAGGTATTTATTTTATTTTACATTTTATTCTCTTCCTATCTTCTTTCTTCCTTCCTTACCCAATCTGATTTTTCTTCTTCTTCTTTTATTTTCTTCTACTTATTTTTGGACCATCAACTCAAACTTCTCATTTTTATTTTACTATAGTCCATTTTCTTTCTTTTCATTTTTATTTGATTTATGACACGAACTAATCCCAAAGATCTTATAGATCTTGACCCTGAGATTGAACGCAGCCTTAGGGCATGAATCAGGAATTCTCAATCTACGAGAAGTTTCAATATTCAAAAAGTTGGTGAATTCCTCTCTTCTGGAAACATTGAAATTGGAAGCAATTCAAATTCAAACATAAAAGAGGAACCAATGGCTGGAAATAATGGAAATGAATTTAATAGAACCATTTGAGAATTGGCTGCACCAGATATTAACTATCAACCAAATTGTATTACATACCCAAATCTCGAATCAGACTTTGAATTGAAATCTGGATTAATTCACCTTCTTCCAAAGTTTCATGTCTTATCTGGTGAGGATCCCAACAAACACCTTAAGGAATTTAATGTGGTTTTCTCAACTTTAAAACCAAGAAATGTTTCTGAAGATCAAATTAAAATAAGAGCATTCCCATTCTCGCTTGATGGAGTTACAAAAGATTGGGTGTATTATTTGCAACCTGAAGATGTAACATGTTGGAATGATTTGAAACGTCCTTTCTTTCAAAGATTTTTTCCAGCATCAAGGACAACATCCATTTGAAAAGAGATATCGTGGATCAAGCAAGCCCAATGGGAGTCAATGTATGAGTACTGGGAGAGATTCAAGAAGTTGTGTGCAAGCTGCCCACATCACCAAATCAGTGAGAAATTACTCATCCAGTACTTCTATGAAGGACTCACACCTTTGGAGAGAAGCATGGTAGATGCTGCGGCTGGAGGAGCATTGGTGGACAAGACACCAGTAGCTTCACGTGCGTTGATCGACAAGATGGCCCAAAACTCCCAACAATTTGGTGATAGAGGTACACCACATGTCAGAGGAGTACATCAGGTAAGTCCTTCTTCTATTGAGAGTCATTTGATTGATACCAAGTTAGAAGAATTGACAACTATGGTGAGGAAAATTTCTTTGGAACAAAAGACATCTCTACCCCCTCCTTTAAGGCCTTGTGGAATTTTCACTGAGACAAGCCACCCAACTGACTGTTACCCACAACTACAAGAGACAAAGGATTGCGCAACAATGTTCCCTGGGAGACCATTTCAGCAACAACAACAACAACCATATCCCCAAAAGAAGTTTGATCCAACATACAACCAAGGGTGGAAATATCAGTCGAACATGAGGTATGGCTTTAGACAACAACAAAGGCCCCCTTTTCAACCAAACATCCAGCAGCCTCCACCTTACCAACAGGGTTTCCAATAACCCCAAAGGAGATTCGAAGCTCAAACATCAACGAGTCAACAACAAGGGAATCTCCAACACAAGGTAGACACTAACACTGATGATATTTTAAAGAAAATTGTTCTTAATCAATAGAATGAGATAAAGAGTCAAGGTTCGGAGCTGAGGGAGTTAAAGACTCAAATGAGCCAGATTGCCACCGCCCTCCATGAACTTTTAAGTAAGAATTCTGGAAATCTACCTTCCCAACCCACTCCAAATACAAAGGGGAATGTTAGTGCCATCACATTGAGATGTGGGAAGAAAATGAATGATATATCTGTACCTACCATTCCACCGAGATTCACCTCAACTCCAGAGAAGCCACATTCCATACCAACTGATGAGAAATCCAAGGAGAAAGATAAAGGTAAGAAAAAGATTGATGATGTTCCTCCTAAACCCATTCCTTTTCCAAACATGGTTGTTCAAACCAAGAATATGGCTGAAGAAGCAATGAAAAAGGAGGTTTTGGACACATTCAAGCGTGTGGAGATCAACATTCCTCTACTTGAAGACATTAAGAAAATCCCAAGGTATGCCAAATTCTTAAAAGAACTCTGCACCAATCGAAGAGGGCTCAAGGGAAATGAGAGGATCAACCTTGGAAGGAATGTCTTGGCACTCATTACACCAACTCTAGCAATGCCAACAAAGTGCAAGTATCCCAGGACATTCACCATCCCATGTACCATAGGGGAGTTGCACTTCTTTGATGCTCTTTCTGATTTAGGAGCTTCAATAAATGTGATACCTCACTCTGTATTCTCTTCCTTGCAGGTTGGTGAGTTGAAGCCAACAAGAGTAGTGGTGCAATTGGCGAATAGAGCTACGGTATATCCAGCGGGAGTCCTTGAGGATGTACTTGTCCGGGTAAGAGACATGATCTTTCCAGCAGACTTCTATGTGCTTATCATGGAGGATGATCAAGTAAGTTCTCATGCCCCCATTATCTTAGGTAGGCCCTTCCTAAAAATTGAAAAAACTATCATAAATGTCAATGAGGGTACACTTTCCATGGAATTTGGAGATGAAGTTGTGATATTTAATGTTATGGATTCCATGAAGTACCCCTCAGAGGACCATTCTGCTTTTGTTATCTCCCATTTTGAACCACCAAGTAAAAACATCATGGAATTGGATTTTCCTATGCTTAGGGAGATTATGAGTATTGGTTCTAGTTTGATGTCTAAGAGTACTTCTACACCCGTTTTTAAGGAACAAGACTCTCTAATATTTTAATTTGAAATGGAATCATATTATGATTTTGATCATGTTCACTCTGATTATGACATGGATGTTGAGTATGCTGATGGATTTGATGCTTTATTCTCTAATTTTTATGATGTCTATTCTGATACTAATGCTCTTTGTGCACATATTTCAGTTACTTCAATGTCTCCATCCATACTACACCCTCCTTCATTAGAACTCAATCCATTTCCACCAAATCTGAAATACTCATACTTATTGAGTGGTGAGAGATTACCTATTATCATTGCTAACAATCTCCCTTTTGAACATGAAGAAAAGCTTTTGAATATTTTGAGGGAGAACATCAGGGTGATTGGGTGGACCTTGGATGACATATCAGGTACTAGCCCCTCTATTTTCATGCATAGGATTATCTTGGAGGATGGGGCTAAACCGGTGAGGAAACCACAAAGGAGACTCAATCCAACCCTTCCGAAGGTTGTTAAAAAAGAGGATGAAAAATTGCTCGAGGCAGGTATAATCTATCCCATTTCATATTCTCAGTGGGTAAGTCCTATTCAGGTTGTGCCTAAGAAGAGTGGTGTTACTGTTGTTAAAAATGAGAAAGATGAGTTAGTTCCAACGAGGGTGCAAAATAGTTGGCGTGCGTGTATTGATTATAGGAAACCAAATCATTCCACTCGCAAAGACCATTTCCCCCTCCTATTTATTGATCATATGCTTGAGAGACTAGTTGGGAAGACACACTATTGTATCTTGGATGGATTTTCCGGATATTTTCAGGTTCCTATAGCTCCAGAGGATCAGGAGAAGACTACATTCACCTGTCCCTTTGGCACATTTTCCTACCAGAGGATGCCATTTGGACTTTGCAACGCCCCAGGTACCTTCCAGAGATGCATGGTGAGTATTTTTTCTTATTTTATTGATACCTGCATGGAGGTATTTATGGATGATTTTACAATTTATGGGTCTTCATTTGATGAATGTCTAATTAGTTTGGGAAAGGTGTTGAATTGTTGTATTGAGAAGAATCTGGTCCTGAACTTTGAAAAGTGTCATTTCATGGTAGAGCATGGAATTGTCTTAGGGCATGTAGTCTCACAACATGGCATTGAAGTTGATAAATCTAAGGTAGAAATTATTTCATCCCTCTCATATCCTACATGTGTGCGTGATGTTTGATCATTCCTTGGACATGCTGGATTTTATCGAAGATTCATCCAAGATTTTATTAAGATTGCTCTACCCTTATCTCGATTGCTTCAAAAATATATTTACTTCAATTTTGATGATTCATGCAGGGTATCATTTGATGAGTTGAAGAAGTGTCTGACCACTCCACCAATCATATAGCCCCCACGGTGGGACCTTCCTTTTGAGCTCATGTGTGACACCTCCAACTTCGTGGTTGGAGCTGTCTTATCTCAGAGGGAGGAAGTACATTCACATGTGATTTCCTATGAATCAAGGACATTGGATTCAGCCCAATCAAACTACACTACCCCAAAAAAGGAGTTTATTGCTATCATATTTGCTTTAGATAAATTCCGTTCATATTTATTGGGCTCTAAAGTAGTTGTTTTTTCTGACTATGCAGCTTTGAGGTACCTCTTAAAGAAGCCAGATGCAAATCCCAGACTGATTCGATGGATGATCCTTCTTCATGAATTTTATATTGAGATAAAGGACAAGAAGGGTTAAGAGAATTTGGTGGCAGACCACTTGAGTAGGCTTACTCACACACTAGAGGATGACACCTTGGACCAGGTACCACTTCGGGACACTTTCCCTGATGATCATATTTATTCCATATCAGGTACGCATCCTTGGTATGCTGATTAAGTGAACTACCTTATTGCCTCTGAAATCCCTACAAATTTAAAGAAACATCAAGTCCAAAAATTAAAAAGTGATTCTAGGTTTTATGTGTGGGATGATCCTTACCTCTGGCGCATGTGTAGTGACCAAGTCATTAGGAGGTGTGTTCCAGATCATGAGTTTGAGTCTGTTTTTCATTTCTGTCATACACTTGCTTGTGGTGGATACTTTGGACCCCAACGGATATCTAGGAAGGTTTTGGACTCTAGATTATATTGGCCTAGCTTGTTCCATGATGCCCATGTGATTTGTAAGTCATGCTCTCATTGCCAACACACTGGGAATATTTTTAGGAGACATGAGATGCCCCAACAACCCATACTATTCTGTGAGATTTTTTATGTATGGGGCATTGATTTTATGGGTCCTTTTCCTAGTTCATTTTGATTTTTGTACATTTTGGTTGCTGTTGATTATGTGAGTAAATGGGTGGAGGCTAAGGCCACTAGGGCTGATGATTCTCATGTTGTTGTGGACTTTGTCAAAGCACAGTTTTTTTGCAGGTTTGGAGTACCAAAGGCCATCATCAGTGACCAAGGGACACACTTTTTCAATAGGAATTTTTCTTCCCTCCTTCGAAAGTATTGGGTGACACACAAAACATCAACACCATACCACCCCCAAACAAATGGCCAGGCTGAGGTTTCAAATCGTGAGTTGAAACAAATATTGAAGAAAACCGTGCAGCCAAATAGGAAGGATTGGAGCAAGCGCTTGGATGATGCATTGTGAGATTATAGGACATCATACAAGACACCCATTGGTATGTCCCCATTTCGGATTGTTTTTGGGAAAGCATGTCATCTCCCAGTGGAATTCGAGAATCAGACATATTGGGATATAAAGAAATGCAACATGGATTTGGCCCAAGCTGGAATTCAAAGGAAGTTGCAAATTCAAGAGCTTGAGGAGATTCGACTATCATCATATGAGAACTCAAGGCTCTACAAGGAATGATCAAAAGCAGTTCATGATAAAATGATCCAGAAAAGGGAGTTTCATGTTGGATAGAAAGTCCTACTCTACAGTTCACGACTGAAGTTGATGCCTGGTAAGTTGTGTTCCAGATGGTTAGGTCCATATATTTTATCTAATTTTTTTCCTTATGGTGCAGTGGAGATCACACAAGAGGACACTGGAAGGAGCTTTACAGTCAATGGGCAACGTTTGAAGAGATACATTGAGGGACATACTATTGATGCAATGGATTTTATCACACTGCATGACCCCATCATCACTTGAGCACATCAGGCTATTCCTAACCCTTTCACTTTTATATTATTTGTCCTATTTAAAAATTCTGCATTTAACGTGCATATATCATCTCAAGGGTTCACATTGAGGACAATGCAATATTTTAAGTGTGGGGGAGGGAACCTTTTAGTTTAGTAATTTCAATTGTTTTCTTGTTTAAAAAATTGTGTGTTTTTCAAATTTTGTGTGTTTATTTTTCAATTTTCTTTGTGTTTTTGAAAATTTTGAGCTAAAATGATTCTCATCACCATTTTGAAATGCATATCAATGAGTGAAACGATTTATCCCTTGAAACCAAGCTTAAATGAATGCTGAAATGACTTTGTTTCAAGTTCAAATATTTAGTAATTTCATGAAAAGTACACTAAATTTTGAATCCCATGCCACATGTCACTATCTTTATATTTTAAATCACTTTCCTATGAGTCTTCTGAACCATTATTTTCATATTCTTTACATTCACCTCACTTATTGAGAGAACCAAACCATGCTTGATTTAACCATAATTTGATCTATTCCTATCAAAACTTGATGGTTTGATGTATATATGTTTAAATGATTGAGGCATTTGTTTGGTATTAAAGCCCCTATTTCAAAGAATACTTTTTTATAATGGCCTACCTTGAATATTTAATCCTTGTAGCTCTTAGAAGCCATGCACATCCTGTTAGGTTAGCCACCTTACAAGCCAATTTTCCCTATCCAACCAACTCTTGAAGTGAAATTGCATAATCTAGTTGAGCTTAAGTGTGGGGGAAGCTATCTTGTGTTGTGCTACTACATTTTGTGATACTTTGGGTGGAAAATTAAATTCTGAAGTGATGTGTTTACTTATGAAGAAAGTAATTATATTGAAATCTATTCCTTTTCTGGAGCTTTCATGACAAGTGAAACTGTGCCTTTTCTGGAGCTTCTAATTGAGGTGGAAAGCTGTGCCTATCTGGAGCTTTCAAGAAAATCATGTTTGAGAAGATTGACAATTTTTTATGCTGAAATGAAGAATGGTGTAAAATTTTCATGACTTTTCATGATGATGGAGTTGAATTGATACTATGGGGATTAATGAGGAGACCATATTTAAGTTAAAATTAGATTAATGCAATTTTTCTTAAAAAAGAGTCAAGCCCTCCTTATTCAGCCTCAGAATTTTTCACATCTAAATCCTACCAACCGAAAGCCACAGAACAACCCTGAAAAGTCCTCATGATAAACATATGTCCTTGACTCACATCGTGTAGCGATGTAGGAATCTATCAAGCCTATGGTGACCCTTGTATGAGTTTGGATGAGAAAGACATTGCAAAAAAATTGATATTTGAGTGATGAGAGAAAATTCAAGCGAGGTAAGTGTTTTGTGCATGGGAGGATAAATGAAGTGGAAATATATTGAATTATATAAATGGAGAACTTGAAATAAGGTTTTTTATGAGGCATGATATCTTTTTATTCTTGGTGTGAAATTGATTGATCTCAAGGTTATGTGTTTTAAAATTGGTTTTGATTTGATATTGATGTTTAATTGATATGAGGTTTTTCTCAGGAGTGCAAAAGGGTAAGTGTGGGGGAGTTGATAAAACACTATTTTGTTGAATATTTTATTGATAATAAATGATATAATTTTCTCACATTGTGTTTAATATGTTTATTTATAAAATATTTGGGATTTGATCATTCATTTGAAAATTTGGAGGAAATTCCAGTTTTACCCTTTATAGTGCACTGTAGTATTTCGAAGATAAATATTTTTATATTTATTATTTGAATTTGAAATTTTGTAACAGTGTTCTTAACTTACTTTTTTACAACTTTCATTCAGGACACTAGAGCTAACAAGTGAATTTGGACGGAGTAAATGGGCCATTAATCCAATGGTGGGCTGGACTCGGCAGAATGGACATGGGTTCTGTATTTGGGCCATATCCTATTAATCCGGACTTTTATTGAGCCCCAATTTTGAGTAAAGCTCGGGCACATGATTTGTCACAAATCATCCTTCTGGAAGGCCAGTCAATTCACGCGTTTTGGAGGTCAACTAGGCGGTGCAACTTGGAATAAAATATTTGGCCGAGTTTTTCATTTCACACTTAAAAAGTTATGTATCCCTAGCCCTGAAAAACACTATTTAAAGGGGATTTTAACTATTTGAGAGGGATGGTAGAGGCTTTGGGAAGGTGTGTCAAAAATGGTGTCTCTTGGGAGACCCTCACAACTCTTGGAAGAAGTAATCCCTTGTGAAATCATCTCTTCCAAAAAGGCTCTCCTCTCCCACCTCCTCTTTGTATTTATTTTCATTCATGTTTGTTTCTTGAATTTTTCTTCAAATAATATTCTGTGTTCTTCCCTATTCTTATTATATTAATATTCTTAATTGGGTTGGAATCAAGAGTGGATACAAGATTGGGTTCTACCCTTTCAATCCTTTGCTTATGCAAAACGTCTCCACGATGACTACACCGCCCATGGAAGAGTAGTTCTTTTTAGTAATCGATCGACCTCTATCCTTCTTGATTTAATTATTTTGAATCATTTAGATACTGTAATTTACTTAATATTATCCATGGATTGTGTTTTTAAATTGTAATAAACTAAGTAATAAATTGAACAATTAACACAAAAACACGCGAGGTCGGGATTTTGTGTAAATTGTGAGAGTGCGATCTTAATCGGTAATACAATACCATATGGAATAAATTTGTAGAGTTCAAATATGATCCCTAAACACAATTCATACTCCTTTCCAGAATAAATATGTGCCTTAATTTACCACTGACCATAAGCTAATCTTAGAACATCAATCAAAGTAAGGTGTTGTGATTGCGTGTTCCGAAGTTAGCCTAGGGTTAAATTCAAATCATCTTCATGTTAAAGTTAATTATCATAGGGTTCGGGATTTAAAAAATTAAGGGATCATAATTAAGTGAATGTTAATTTAAATGATAATGATTAATAATAAAGTGAATAGGTAGAGTTAGATCGATTACGCCTTTTAAAATAGATTTCTAAAAAAACATCTTCTTGTTGTGTCATTTTAATCGAAATTCATTTCAAAACTAAAAACAAAAAAAAATTATACAGTCTTATTCCAGCAAACTTCTTCTAGATTCATAAACTATAACAAACCCCAATCCTTTAAAGTAATGTTTTTATTCTATTCTATTTCATTTTTTTATAATACCTCTAATAAGTTGTTAAATTCACTTCCTCCTTTGAGAGACGACCTTGGTCAGCCAATCTGCTGCACCTAAGTACCCCAAAATCACACTAATCAGTGAATCACTAAGATACTTATGGATAGTATAGATAATTATTGACATATAGTACATTTCTGATAGGTACAATAATGGGTTTGTAGCTTTGTTAGTGAATGGCAGGTTGGTTTTGTATAGTGTGTTACTATACATTTTAAAAATTATTATTATTATGTAACAAACTAATATAATCGAGCACAAAAAGTTAAGGATGAATTGGTGGTGTCGTACTGACTCTTGTGCTCACACCCAAATTGATAATTTTGATGTGGTTGTAGATTTCATGAGGGATCCGACAAATGGAGAGGGCCATGTGATTGACAACTGAGATGTGAATCATATAGATGGTATAGGATCAATACAAACTACATATGACCCATTTTTTATCCATTTATTTATCAACTACTTATTACCCTGGTTATGCTTGCCACTTTGCAAGTTTCTTTATTCGAATGACATGTATGCCACCTTTATATTTCTATATATTTACTCTGAATAATTATTATATTGTTTATTCTTGATTGTTAATCCTTTGAAATGATACTGGGGGTATAGTATCCCCACTAATGGACTCATGACCTCATTGTTAGTCGACAATCTCTTCCATACGGTGATCCACACTTGAGGTTTTTTGGCCTTCTAGACCGGAGCTAATGGTTTTGGTTGGGACGTTACATGATAAATATAAGTATAGAATAACAATATAAAATTATAGTGAAGTATAGATATTATGATTTCCTAGATATTTCAAATCTATCTGGATAAAAATTAGTGGATGTAAGATCTAGAACATATGTATATAAGGGTAATAACCTTGAAAATGATTGTTAGTTGTTTACACAATCTTCAACTGAAACACAATAAAGTGACCCAGATGAAAACCTAGTTTGAAACTCTTGAGGGTATATTATTTGGTGGTTCACATGATCTTTACTAATAATTATGAATGATTTGAACTGAATTTGAGGGTTTAATATATAACTAGTTAGTGTAGAGAACCTAATAAGAATATGACCGTGGAAAACCAAGGTTAAACTGAAGGAGTTATAAGTTGATCTAATTATATCATAATTTAATTAAAAATATCAAATGTTGAAATGAAGGCGTAATTATAGGATATATCTTAGGATTTAAAATTCATATTCAAATGGTTATTTAATTTGATTTGACTAGATATCATCATAACCATTTTGGTTTTAGTGGATAGTTGGAATTAAGATAAAAAAATATAGATGTGGAAGGTATGTCTCTATAAACTTCTTAGATATATATTAATATAAGGTGGAATATTAGGGAAAAATATATATTAATATAAATATATTCTTATTATATTCTAAAATTTGAGTTTGGTAGTCTTACCCATGATAGAGAGTGACATTACTGGAAAATGGGGATATCCCCATTCCTCTATACCAATGGTTTACTGTTGATATAATGTTTCTAAATCCATTCTATACAACTATTTATTCCAACCGTTGGTATATATAATTCTATAAAAATGGATTTTAAAAACCATTGGTATATGTTGGGCTATACCAACAGTTTTTAAAAAACTTTTGGTATAGATTTTTAACAAATCCATTGGGCTCTCATCCTCCCCCATTCACCCAGGATCCCAACCATAATTTCCCTCACCTGAGAAAGTAACGAGATCCCTTCTCGTATGACATTTTTCCAGTTATTCGTGATTTTTTTCAGATCTTCTTCAAAATTTGTTTTTTTCTTCTTAATACTTCTTATCTTCTACTAAGTATTGTTTTTTATCTATGTAATAATGTTATCAATCTTAGATATTCATGTTCTTGTACTGGTTATGTATAGATTTAGTGATTTTGGGTACATGTTTTTAAATTTTAAACTTTATGAGTTTTCATTAATTCCATGAAGTAAATATATGCATCATAAAGTCTGGATGGCCATGCATAGGTCATTTCATGGTTTATGTTCATGTCATAAAGATCCAGTCAACATGAAAATAAAAACACAATCTCTTTGAATTTATTGATGGAATTTCATATCTATTTACCATGATATACATCCTAAAATTTGAGAGTTATTTTTGGTAGGTGAAGTTGATACCAAGAAGAAATTTTTCCTTAAAATAATCGGTTTTGGTTGGTTATGAATGGAGTGAATGGATAGAATATGTTGGGAGTGGGGTTGTATCCATTGATAGGCTCAGAAAGGTATTCTATCATAGAGTATATATGTTTTATTTTTTTCATCACCCCATCATATATATCACGATTGGGAGATCGTTATTTTTTACTAAGATGTAATCAATGGGGGATTTTATTAATATTTCTATGGATTTTTATATAATTCATATTAGTTTTCACATTCAATTATATTTTCTGCCTATATAACTTATTTTTTATTACATGACCAATTTTTTTATCAAGTGACTATTCTACAATTTAGTCACTAGAATAATACGTTCAATATAACCATTTCATATGATAGGATCTACATTTAAAAAGTGGGTTTTCATTATCATTAATAATAACTAAATTATGTTTTGAACATTAAAAAGTGAAATTTATGTGTGTGAGAGTAATCACTTAGATGAGGGGGTGTGACTTAGACATAATTCCAATAGAAATAAGAAAAATTCAATATTTTTTTACAATCACTAGAAAATAAACTTTGGAATTATATGTGTTATACCTTTTTGACTTTTGTTATATCATTCTCTTAAATCATCATCAATATTTATTCCTTTAATATTTAAGTAGTGGTTCTTTTAAATAATTTTTTTTGTGTTTTAATTAATGAATTTTATATTATATATCATTTTCTTTATGGGATTATCCTTATACATTCATGATCCTAAACTACTTAATTGGATATTTATTGAAATGGTTTTTATGTTTTTAACTTCTAAAATGATTGATCCCATGTATAATTAATGAATCTCTATGGTTTGGTCATAACCCATGAAGGGAGTTAGATCTATCTCCTTCAAAGCTAGTAAAGGTTCTCTATTTAGTGAAGGTCATAAGCTGGTGGAATATAAATCATTGAAGAAAACAACTTCAATTTTAAATCTTAATGAATTTATGGAATCATTAATGTGTATCTAATGTGTATTGTTTTGGAATTATAATCCATATTTCTTAAAAATTCCAAAGAACAGTCTTTGTTTTGGTTTTTTGGGATATCAACAAAAATAAATTATAGATTAAATTATCCAACAAATAAAATGTCCCTGACATATTATAGATCTTAATGTTGAGTTAGTAGATATTCTAAAGAATCTATTCTACTCCCATATTCTCTATATCGATAATTTTTATCCTCTAATTATAGTTTTGATCTTTGGAATGTATTTTGGGATGTTCAAAATATTTTTATCAATTGGAAAGTAAGAATTTGTTTTCCTGAAATTATTGTTTTGAATTTGATTAGATGTATTTAATTGATTATTCATAATTAAAACAATGTTTAAAACATTGGTGAATCTAAATTATATTTAGTTTATCCACTATGATAGTGGAGTCTTACATGTCAGGGATACCCACCTTGGTTCTTTATTTGTATTCATCTCTTATATCATATTTTATTTCTCTTATTATTATTTTTTTCTAGAAAATCGTATGCTTTGATTAATTTCATATTAAAATTGGTCGTATGTAATTTTTTAATTATTTTATGCTTTCTTGATTTGTATATAACTTTTTACCCTATAATAGAATGGATAGAAACTGGATGTATCATACTGATCTGATTTCAACCGAGTTTCAAAATAATTTGGATATTTTTTTTAAAAAATTTTCATTTAACAATGCTTCAAATAGAGGTCATATAAAGTGTCTATGTTTTAATTTTGTTGGAAGATCATGTTTATATTGGGAAGAAGTTATCTACCACATTATAAAAGTTATATTTTAATGAAATCATTACGATTGGTTTCAAAGTGCAGAGATGAAAAAATATTCTACAATTCATGAATGAATTAAAAGAAGAGGTATGATAAATTTGATTTTTGATTAGTTTCCATTTGAGGACCATCATGAGAGACATAGTATCCAATTAAATATGTCAATTATATCAATAAAGATAAGGAAAATATAAATATGATGATGTTGAGAGAGTGAAAAAATAAATTTTTAATGCTAGAACTCATGTATATCAGGAATGTACAAAAATGAGAATTTTGGAATTTTTATTGTGTTTATATTAAGGAAAAACCTTGTATGGAATTTCAAATACCACCATTTTCAACATTATTACATTTTTGAAGTGATTTCTTCTTAATGGTGTAGATATTCCCAAAAAACATTATAAGGCGTGGAATTTAATTAAGAATATTTAATTTTCATCTAATAAAATTCATATTTTTTCTGAAATATTATAGTTTATTTTTGGAGGAAATGAAAGTATTTAATGAATATAAAAAATATGGTACATCTCTATGGAAGGAAAATGAATATAGAACACCATATCATGTTCCATAGAAAGTCATGTGTAACATTCCATTGATTCATAGGATTCAAAATATATTCATGTATGCAGAAGTTTCAACCAATATGAGATGGTATGATGCTGGGATAATTAAAGATAACAATGAGTTGGTTCATCATATAAATGGATTATCATGGTGGAAATTTGATGCACCATTTCCTGATTTTTCAGTTGAGGTGCTCAATGTTAGGTTTGTTGAATTCTGTGATGTTTTTAATCTATTTGGTCACATGATTAATTATCGCATTATGTGGATAGTTTTTATTCATGTTTATAATATTACATCATGGATTTGTATGAAAAAACCTTTCAATTTATTGACCATACAAATAACTGCGCCTTCTGATCCAAGAAAGGATATGGATGTCTACTTTAAACCTTCAATAAGATAGTTGAAGAAGATTTTATTAATGGGAGTTCACACATTATACACTTCTTCAAATAATATATTTCATATGTGTGCTACCCTTCTATATACTAAAAATAATTTTCCTACATATAAAATGATGTATTTCCATACATTGAATGGAAATATATCATTTCCTTTTTTTATTTCGAATACATAATCAAAAATATTTAAATACAATTATAGTTTCTATTTCATGGGGAATTGATGATTCTTGCCAATGAATAATCAATACATGAAGAATTACTATATGTTTGATAATACAGTTGACATTGAACAACCAAATCATCTTACGTATGGAATTAATATTATTAATTAATTGAAAGATTTAAATTTTTTATTAGTTAAAGGTCAGTTGAAATATTAAAAGAGGAAGAATATTGAAATTGAGGCCACTTATAATTGGAAAAAGAAAATAATTTTTTTTTAGTTTCCATATTAGTCAACCAATTTGTAAATTAATTTTTTAGATATAATACACATTGATAGAAATATATGTCAAATATTTCTTTCACTTATTTTAAATGTCAACGGTAAGACCAAAGATGACTTACAATCTCGATGGAACTTGTTGGATTGGGGTATTCCACCAAAACTGCATCCTGTATGTATTGGTCAAAACAAATTGAATGTTCCTTGTTCTTCTTATGTGATGACACCATTAAGAAAAAATAACTTTCTATATGTATTGGAGAATATCAAGGTTCATGATGGATATTCTAGCAACATATCTAAATGTGTCAATAGAGGGGAGTAAAAACTGATATCCCTAAAAATCATAATGATTAAATCATTTTTCATGAATTGATTCCAATAGAAATTTTGTGTTTACTATCCAATATTTTAAGGGTGATAGTGTTTTTATTTTTCCATTTTTATTTAGAAATTTGATCTAAAATGTTATAAATGCATTCCCTAATAAAAAAACAGCAAGCGACACCATTAATTTTGTGTGATTTGGATATTTTTTTCCCTCTATCATTTTCATTTGAATACTGCATTTAACAATTCTTATTTAAAATGGAACACATATTGGGGGACCCATTTATTTTAGATGGATATATCCTACTGAAATAAATATGTTCACAATGAGATATTATGTCCGAAAATAGAATAATTTAGAAGGTTCCATTATGATAGGTTAACTGGATCAACAATGTATGGATTTATGTTCAATGTATTTTTAAAATGTGGGAACATGAAATAACTATCCATTGACAAATTAAGAAAATAATTATTTTTAAATTGATTAATCATTTTCATCTCTTAACCAAATATATGGAATTCTTGTGTCATATACGTTGTCAACATTGATTCTTGAAGAGAAGGATATGGCACATCACATAGTCTTGCTTAACTGTGGTTTTTTGTTGAAAATATCAAGTAATATGAATATTTATATGTCATGTCATACTATTTAATTTCCTATATACCTTAAACATTTATTATTTTTCTATATAGGGAAGACAAACAAATTATAAGTAGAGTTGATTAATATTTTCCTTTGATAAAGAGATAGGTTTACATAGAAAATAGTTCCCTTCTTGGTTGAAATCAAAGGTATGACCATTATTTTAATTAACATAAAAATATACATATTAATTCAAGTGTATTATTCATATATATTTCATGTATTAGGTTACTTATTTACTACGTCTCTCAATAAATAAGATAATTTGATACTAGTCCCAATTCCTTTGGTTGTGAATGAAAATCTATAATAATCAATGTGTATAAATTTTTTACAACAAATTGAGTGTTGAATATTAGAACACATCATGACGTGGTTATGTTAAATACACCAATAGACTATTATAAAAATGCATCAGATAGTAGGCCTCAATAAGAAAATGTGTCTAATTATGTACTCATTGAGAAAATATTGTTATTAAATTACTACTATCATGGTTGTGTCACTATGATGAAATGTAAATGGTTTGATTCAATGATGCGAAGTGGTACATTTATCAATGATTCTGGATTCAAACCTATTGAAATAAATAACTCTCTATCTACTAATGGACCATATATTTTTAAATTAATGGTAAAAAATTCTTTTTTGTGAATGATCATTATAGACCTAATTATGGTGTAATTATTGAATCAATCCCAAGAAGTATTTTTCATGATGGTAGGGATGAAATTGACACCATTGATAAACCCAACGGTAATGACCAAAATATTTTATTTGATGAATCAAATTGTCTCACTATGAGAATTTATGATAAAATTGAAGTATTGTTGGGTAATATATAGAAGAAACCATATATCTTCACAGTTAATTCAGTTTACCTTGATGTGAGTTTCATATGTTGGTACAACTATAATTACTTCAATTTAGTTTCAATTTCGAATTATATGTTTGTTTTTATATTGTTTCTATTTGTTTACTTTAATGAGATATATTTCACTTCAAAAAATCACATTTAAAATGGCTTTTTCAAAAAAAAATGTTTAACTTGGTTTTAAATTATAGTTGGTAAAACATGTTATGATATTGTTTATGACTTCGTTAACTTCAATGTTGTATGAATAATGTTTAAAAAATATTTATAAAAAATGTACATTTCATTATTATGAATATTATAAATTATATAAAAGAAATTTAAATATATTTTTTGATAATGATTGAAGAATATGTGCGCTAGGGTTGCCTCCTCTGGTTCCCTTAGTGATTATAATAGTTGTAATTTTTTTATGTGCATTGCATTTACTATCATTTTCTCATTCTTAAAAAAAATTGGGGGGCATTCATCTAAACTAGATTTGACTTCTCCTCATACAACTAGTATGGGTCTAAGTGAGGGTTATCCTAGAGATACATAGAGCACCCATTATACCCATACACACCTTGGACCACCAGAAGACATCCCATCTACCACACCACTTCATCCTCCACATGTTATTACTAGGATGTTCCCAACCACGCATCCATCATCATCTTATTCAGGCTCTTCTTATCATAACATGTTTGTTCCACCTTGATTCATGTTCGCAGTTATAACATATCCATATCCTCTGATTCATCTCTAGCCCTTCTATCCTTATCCTACCATGTTTACGCCACCTCTATTTCCTACTATCCATCCAAGATCTGATGATTCTCCTCCTCCATCTTCCACTCTACTACATGTAGATGACCTAATTCATACATTGGAATTGGGAAATCCTTCAGATACTACCAATCTAGGATATACAACAGATCCATTAGATCATAATGACGAGCCTACATCAAGTTTCATTATAAGTGTGTAAAATTGTGTCACATAATTCTTTCCTATTTAACTATAAATTAATTATTTTTTATCTTATATTATTCTATGGGATATTCAAGTAGGATATATCAGCACACCAATATCCATGATGCATGGAATACTCAAACATAAATAATTATAGATTATAATTAAGACAATCAAATGACAGTTAATCTTTTTGATAGTATAGAAGTTTTATGGACTCTTTAGAAAATAAAAATGATATCATTCTAGTGAAACCAGTCTCATGGATGCATATCAATTATTAAGTCATGAAAAAATCATGGGAAGAGATATGGGTAAGAAAATTTGTTAAATTGATTTCTATATTATTATTTTATTTATATAAATAATTTTTTTATTGTACCATCATTTTAACTTTACTGATGGTGAAGATTCTAAGGTCACAAGGTTTATGGATTTTGGGGATTTTTCATGATCATATAATCATGTGTTATATATTGGTTAGAAGAGTAGATTCAGTTCTGATTTATAGGGTGTACCAATATTCACTGAAAATTCAAAAAAAAATACCAACAAAAGAGTGAATATTATAAGAGTAATGAATTTAAGATATTATTAATCTTTAATGGTTTGTATTGAAATTTTAATTTTTATTAATTGTATTGAATTTTTTTTGTAGGATGCATCAGTAAAAATAAAAAGAAGAAGGATCTATGATGTACTTTCACACTTTGGGGAAAAAATACAATGCCCAAGCATGGGAGACCCCATTTAATTTAAGGTGAATAGAAATAATATCTATATTTATATTGTTACTCAAGTATAATGGATTTATTTGATAATGTGAAAATTTCGGAGGATATATCTATTATATCAGATTCATTATTTTTCATGTTGATAGTGCATTGAAATTGAATATTCTAAATTTTATAAACTATAGAATTATAATCCCAAAAGTTTATTTCTTTATTATAAAACTTATAATAGTTTGACGAATGACATATACATATTTTTTTTTGTTATTTGGAATTATTATTTTTTAGATATTTCAAAACTAGATTCCTATTGTTTTGAGATGTTCTAAATAACAAGTTAGGAATAATTTCCGGATCCAACACTTTTATAAATTATTTTATCCACCAATGATATTATTGGACCAACCATATGTGTTCTCTTTTCAATCATCTCAGCTCAACTTGAGTCTTTCATCTTCATTATATTCAAATTGCTTTATTTTAGTTTCATTTGTTAAACTAAAAATTGATTTTAATAAATAGTTTTCATGTGGACTATAAAATCTTATGACATGAAATTTCTTGTATTACATTCAAATAATCCTAATCTAAATTAAATAGAATAAAACCAAACTAAAGTGGTTATTTAATTTTATTTGGATTTTTCAAGAAGTATAAACACATAAATTGTCATAAAAGGGATTTAAAATTAAATAAAACTTTCTTAAAATATTTATAATGAAAACTCAAATAGTCATAAGAATGAAGGATGTGAATTACACATTAATCTAGATTTAAAGAAATTTTCTATTTAGTTATATTTTCATGATGAAATGTATGTTTTATTCTCTTGAATACCTTTAATATAAGGCCATAAATTCACATATAATCTAGAATTTAATGCTTGAATGAAATCATTCTTATCCCACCAGGTTATGCCAACATTAATTATTCAAACATGCTTAAAGTTATATTGAAATCCATAAATACCAATTTTTGTGATATGAATTTAACTCTTGAATGACATGTAAATATAATCCTTATAGCATTGAAAACATGCTTCGGTGAATGTATCATTCATCAAGGGGTACATTTTAGAATTTATTAGTTAGAAAAAATATTGTAATCAAAATAAATTATCCCAAAATTAACTAATTAAAATTATATAAGATGAATAAAATAAACTAAAAAAATGAACTAAATAACCTAACCAAAAGAAAAATAAATAACCTAACCAGAAAATACTAATTAACCTAAAAAAAATAAACAATTTATCAAATTACCTAATCCAAAACAAACTAATGATCAAATGAAAAAATGAACCAAATGAAATAACCCCAGAAAGACATAACCCAAAAAATAAACAAAATAACCTAACCCAAAATAAACTAAATAACCAAACATAAAAAATGATAACACAAAAAATGAAAAAAATAACCTAACCTAAAAATACATAATAGAAAAATGAAACAAATTACATAACCCAAAATAAATAAAATAACCCAAACCCAAGTAAACCGATTTTTTGACCTAAAAATAATGAAATGACCAAATTTACTGAACAAAAATTCACATAACCCTAAAATGAACCAAATTACTTAATCAAAACAAAACCAAATTACCTAACTCAAATACGACATAATGAAAAGATGAACCAAAAGACCGAACCTAGAATAATCTATACCAAAGCGATAAAAATTAAATTTCCTAGAATTATCCAAATTATATAACTGAAAAATGAATTAACCATAAGATAATTAAAATGGCCTAACCTAAATCAAGAAAAAATTCCAAACATAAAATGAACCAAATGACCCATCCAAATGAACCAATGAGCAAATATGTAAATATATCAAACCAAAAAATGAACCAAATTACATAATTCATTAAAGAAAGAAACACCCTCACTAGAAATGAATCGAATGAATAAAACAAAAAATATGAAAAATAATCTAATCGATTGACCAAATGACTAAATGAATAAATTTACAAATAACTTAACTATACAATGAAGAACATGACCAAATGACCAAAATAACCATGTGTCCAAATAACCAAATAACGTAACATTAATATAATTGGAACGAAATTAACAGACAAGAGGAATCCATATCATAATCATGATTATCATTCTAATTAGTATATATTTATTATGTTACACCAGTACTATTGATTTTATAATTAAATGTATATTTATATTCTTATTTATTTTATGTATTTCTTCAATAGATTTTTTAAATTCATTCTTGGTCATGTTGAACGCCTTTGTAGATTAAATTGGTTACTTAAAAAATAATTTACTCACTATATTATTAATCTAACAGATCTTACCATTTGATCTTGACATTAAATTAATCAAATTTAGATTAATTTCTATACATCATAATCAAATTCAATAATGGAAGTTAGTATTACATAACGACTCACCTTTATAATTTAATCTAATGTGGGAATGTTTTAACATGATGTGAGTAGATGGTTAATATCAAATATCTTAAATTTTTTTTTATTTTTTTATATTTTTCATATTGTTATATAATGTACTATTATGGAAATAAATTTCATTTTCATAAATAAACATTGGACATTTAAAGCTGTGTGACTCAATAAAAATTATTTTTCTCTACCAGGAGAAAAAATGATAGAATTGCTATAAATGAAAATAAAAAATAAAAAATTTTATGTAATTTCATTAATATTTCAATGTTTTTATATGTAATTAATAATAAAATATATTTTTTTATGTTTTCACTATTGTGGCCAGAGTCCCTCAATGATAAAAAAGTTGAATGCATTGGCCTAAATAACCATTTGAGATAATTATTATGAATGAATCACTAGGGGAAAGTCCGATGTTGACCTAGGGAAAACATTATCCGCACTTTACATTGGCACTTATCAAGAACCTACAAAATTTCTCACATCAATGAGCTTCATATTGATCATTTAAAAGAATCTAAATCCAAAGAAAATCTCTAAAGGATTATGAAAGAGTTAAAATGGTCACCACAGAGTTCCTGAATGTTGTGTCAGTTATATGTCCATCCCTTCCATCAGAGGATGATTATGTATTTCATTCATGTATGTGATTAATGATATATATATATATATATATATATATATATATATATATATATATATATATAATGCACCAATTTATATTAATGGGGGTCCCAGTAGAGGTTGAGTTAATGATACTGGTGTTGGTGGTAGTGGTGGTGGTGATGATGATGATGATGCTGGTGCTCCAGGAAATGATGCTAGTGATGATTATGATGGAAATGGTGGTGAAGAGAGAGATATTGATCTCATCTATTTTTGAGTTTATAGTAAAGAGACACATGTGGATGATGTTTAATAAAAAAACTGACTGATGTTTTTAATTTTATATTTTTGTTATAGTATTGTGAATTTTTTGAAAAATATTGATAAACTAATGGTTAAATGTTAAACATATAATAAATTTACTACAGTTAATGTGTACCATGGTTTGTAATTTATTTTCTGGATTTCATGAGAGATCATAGTAACTGAGGCTAATATGAATTGGGCATATAAATATGTACTGACATTTCATTGAACCGTGGGTATACATCAATTTTTTACATTCCTTTATACTAAAGGTTTCAGGAACCATTGGTATAGATATATTCCCACACTTTAAAATAAACTATGGGTATTCCAATATGGCAGTGAGATATTCCAACAGTTTCAAAGAAAATCGTTGGTATAACACTATACTAATTTCTATAATTCCCATGATTCATAGAACCACTGTTATATGATAAACTAATGGGTTTGGGGCAAATATTAATGGTTTCAAACTATTGGTATATGTTATTTTTCTGGCAGTGTTTGAAATTATATCATGAGACACACCCTTAACTATTTTTCATTAGTGAGTAGAAATTAAAATTATGAGGATGTAATTTATTTTATATGGGGGTTGGGAGAATATAACAAATTAAGATTCTATTATTAATTTTCCTTTAAATTAATATTATATTTAATATCTTGTTTTATATGTAACACCGTACCAAAATAAAATAAAAAGATTTTTTAGATAAAATTATAGGTATTAAATATAAATGTTATAATTTAGTCATTGAATTGTAGAGTATAAATATAGGTGAACACATTATTAAAAATACATGGATAGAAAATTTTTCATTTTTAATACCAATTGATTGAAAAAATTCAATTATCATTGCTAAAAATTAATAAAACCATTTCACGCACACACAAAAATATTTTACATTAAATTACGTTTTTATGTGCTCAATAATCATAGAATGTTATAGAAAAATAATGAGTTTAATGAAATTTATTGGTAATATATATAATTAAATAATTTAATATCTATCTAAATGTTATTAGTAGTCAAGTTATAAATTCTTTTTTTGCTCAAAAGAAACATTTTTCAAGCAAGTATTCTTATTCCTTATGTGCACTTCCAAAAAAATTAAGATTTATACATTTAATAAAATGAATTGGATAAAATTATATTCATATTTTAAATAATATCTTTCATATTAATTAAAAAGTGAAATTAATTTTTTAAAATAAAAATACAGTACTGAGATTAAAGTTAATTTCCATGACAACAGAAAAATATTTATTTTAAAAGATTTATTTTTCAAAAACATTGTGTATTTTTTATCAAAATAAAATAAATTTATATCTTTTAAAGTAATAAAATAATTTTATGTTTAATAAAACAAAAATATATATTGAAAATCATTTAATTATTAATAAATATGAAATAAGAACAAGAAATGTTAATATTTTTAAAACTTGTTTTCTTATAATTTTTTTTCATTATATTTTTTATTTTTATTTAAAAATTTTTATTCATAAATTTTAGAAGAATAATTTTAAAAAATAAACTTTATTTTTGGATTTAGAATTAAAATCATATCTTCGGGTTTATTTATTGTATATTACTAAAAAGTTTGATTTATAATTGAATAGTGAAAATTCGCATTTTTTATAATCTCCATGACTTTTATAAAATCAATAGGGTATAATAATAATAAAAATATATGAACCATTTTTTTTGAAAAAAGATATATTTTATAAATAAAATAATCCAATTAAAAATTTTATGTTATGTTTAAAAACCTGTATTTAAAATTTTAAAACTAAAGGTATATCTTTCTCTAAAAATATTTTTAATGCGTTATATATTTATTATTTTTGAATAATTATTTCTCATTTTTATATATTGTATCTAATAAAATGTGTTCCCAAATTTTAATTAAGAGTTAAAAATTATTAAATAATTCATGTTATATTTTTACTTATATAAATAAATTATTTATGTAAAAATTAATTACCACGGTTTAAGTAAAAATTGAAAAAGGGTTAAATATAGTGGGTGAGAGGACTAAAAAATGTTAAAAAGATGTATCTAAATGATTGATTGAGGAATTTATCAAATTTAATTTAACATTACCTATATTATTAACAACATTATATCCAATGTAATTATTGAAAATAATTTTTTTATATTAAGAAAATATATTTACAAAAAATCCACCTTGTTCACATATAAAATGAATCTCCCACCACCCATTCAAAGAGGCACTAAAAATTATAATTCTACCTGAGTATATTCCACATTTATTTACTAAATATGGCTATATAATTTTATTGTTATTTGTTTTCATTATAAATTATCCAAATCCATTCTAAATCAAAAAGGTTTTCAATATGAAATCAAATTGTTTTATGAATGTATTTTCTTCGCTAATGTAATTCTTCCATTTATTTTTGTTATGTAACATCATAAATCTATTTTATCCATTATAATATAATTAAAAAAATATTTTAAATATAATTGAATGTTTTTATGTTTATGTAATAACCATTATTTACCCTTCCAAATTCCTTATAAAAACGAAAACATATTTCGTGTTACCTACAAACTACCTCCTCTGTGGGGGAAATGTTTTATTTTCTATCACATCCCTACATGGATAGTAAAAAAGGGTTATTAAATGAGAAAATATGATATTTAAAACATGAACATGACTCTGAAAATTGAAATCAATATATACTCTCTTTTCATTCTTTGGAAAATAAAAATGTCACCCATATGTACATATAGACTAAACCTCCATGGAACGACATATTTCATTTTTCATTACCACCCTACATGAAGGATTATATATATTTTTATAATGAATTAATATGATTTTATGGTTCTTTAATTTTTATATTAATATTAAACTATTTATTATTATATAAAATATTTGTCATAAAAACGTACTGAAACAAACTTGTCACCAATTCCATGTCCAAGATGATGAAAAAACCATCTTGGAATGAAATTATAACATCATAAATAATTATCAATAATATATTATAGTACCTTATATAATGTAAAATCAATAAAATGGTATCATATAATGGGGATCATTGTCAACATTATAAAACATGTATAAAGCAATCAAAATCGCTAACTTCCAATAATGATAAAATATTTAAATAAATAATTAATATATAAATAATGAGAATAAATGAATATTATATAAGTAAGTAGATATTAATAATGTTATTAAATATCTTATAAAAATAGTTGATTTTTTTATATAGGAGGTTAATGAGATTTCATTTAATTCTAGAGTAAAAGGTAAGGGGGTTTCCTGACTCAACTTAATTTCTTGAATCATAATTTTTATAATTTGACTATAGTTTTAAAATATTATTGTTTTATATTATAAAATAAAATTATATTTCATTTTCCTTAACATTATAGGTAATTACATTTTCATAAAAAATAATTATTCTTTTATATATTTCATTCTTCGTAAAATAGGATAATGTTAAGAATAATCCCCATCCTCTCAAAATGAGGTCCCTTTATTCCATGTCCATATTCACTCTTCCAACCAATGTTATCATTTACTATTATGAAATAAAATTATTTTTTAATTTCTGATATATTCATATTTATCTTTACCTATTTTCAAATGTATGATTTATCACTACTTTTATTATATGGGTTACAATAAATTTATTTTAAATATTAAAATTGTTTTTTTTCTATCATAATGGTATATTTTATCTTCCACTATACATTTACTTTAAAAATATATTATTCAATTTTCAAGGATGATTTATTTATATTTATTAATCAATAATTTCTTAAAAATTCTTAATGAATGATTCTTCAACGTGAACTTTAAAAAAAACTCATATTTTCCCCCTTTTTAACAATATCATGATGTTTTTTTTAAATGATGCTTTAAATTTCTCATACATTTTCCTATTTCACTCCAAAATATATAAATTATATCGAGTTATTTTTAATGAATCTCTTTATGGAAACCTTTATGAAATACTTCTTTTTGGTGATGTAATTTTTTGTATCAACTGATCTACTTTTGATATCACATTTTGGATACCATTTTTAAATGGTTTGAAACACAATTAATTTCTATGTATTTTTAGGATATGGTGAATGATTGATATCTTATAAAACACTTATGTATGGGTGTTTTTGTTTGGGGTCCTATATGATCATACAAATTCCTTGGTTAAGGATCAATATATCATTTGATAAAAATGGGATGTGAGTAATGATACTAGAGTTGATAATGGGTCATAAGTTATGATTCTTGAGTCACTAATGGATCACATAAAGTAATTAATAAGACACCATTTAACAGATAATATGATTTTTACTCTTGAACCACTACATAATGTCTTCATATGAAAATATTTTCTTCCATTATTCCTTGTTATTATATGTTTCCATAACATGAAATATTTTCATATTATATTCTTGTGAATATACTTTACGCATTAGGATTATTATATCACATTATTGTTATATGGTATATGTTTATTCATTTGAGATTACTTGTCATTGTATATTGACTTGTTGAGAACTCTTATTCATCCATTTTCCCCCTTTTATCACATATTTCTCATAGGTTCATTTTTTCTCATATTTTTATGATTCAACACTTGATGACATGTTGACGAGTTTTTCCCTTAACATGTTTTTGAACTCATTCATTCATATGTTTTATATTCCTTAGTGTATGAGGATTATTATAATATATGATATATTTAGTATATGATCTAAAATGATGTGACTACACATAAATTTTAAATGTAATAATTTTTGTTTCAACTCACCAAAGTCACTAAAATTTTGGTTTCTAGGTTTGTGGAATTATTTAGGTTATGTAATGGTTATTATTTGGTAATATATATAAGTTATTATTTAGTATTTTCACTTGTTTTATATGATATAGATTAATTTATTAGTTTTAAGAACCATATATGGGAGTGATATCCTAGTACACATTATTGATGCTCCTTTTATCATCCTCGTGTAAGGATGTGGGGGAATTGTATGCTGAAAAATAAGGGATGATTTTATCTAATTTGTTTCTTATACTAGGGTATAAGGTTATATTATTCTCATATTATAAGGAGGTGATTCATATTATACTAATTTTTAAGGGATCATAGGTTATCTTTTGTTATTAAAATAAATTAGGGGGTTCTAATACTAGTCTGATAGGGAGTGGTCTCTTTACATTAGTTGTAACAGATCTATTAATATAACCACATAAGGAAATTTAGTTCTTACTTAGGCTATGTCATGAGTTGATATTATTCTCATCACATAATATACGGAATGTATCTCATTCATGTCAAATAATTATTAGTTTTAAATCTCATTCTTATCATATAAGGAAATGGTATTGTTATGATTGTCACTTAACTAATTGCAGGTGTTCTGGTTTAAAGGACTTACAAAAATGTTCTCATGGTTTAGGGCCAAATGGGGACACTTATGGTTTAGATTCTAGTGGGGATACACTTTGGAATAGATCCTAATAATCAGTCATTTTAGGAGGGTTGTTTCTCTATATGAATGTGATTGAGTTATGGGGTAATACACCGCTAAATAGAGAGATGTGGGGTATAAATATTGGTATATTAGTATTCAATATCAAATAGTAATCTTATGTATCTTTCTAGGATAATAATAAAAACCCTCATAGTTCATGTTTCATATTTGATAGTTATTTAAAGGTCCATTTCAGGAAGTTTAACATCATTATGTATATACACTTTTGTGGGGGAAGGCAGGAAAATGATAGAATGGGGAATAAGAATCGGTTCACCTGTATCTTTCTTGGATGGAGGAATGATAAGTGTGGGTGTTATATATAATCTTCCCAACCATTTAATGGATGAAAAATAATATTCAAAGGAATTATATAAATATAGTCAGACTCTTTTATTCTATAGAGGGATTATAGATGACTGTCTGAAATTATATTTTTGCATATATAGTTTTCAGGAATAAATTTGGATATGGTGGATTTGAGTCTCATGTGACATAGATTATAGTAGAAGTTTCACCATGAATGTGGCATCAAATGAGATACTGTAATACCAGTTCACACATAATTGGGTTGTACAAGACTATTACATTCCCAATCCATTATACACTTTATAGAGAGTTGTTTTTCATATATTGGGAGTTTTTTGAAATAGTTTTGTACATTGGCCAATTCAACATAGGTCTTTCATGAGGTAATTATCATAAAATTATCATCTTTAAGAGTATATAATTTTTTTATATTGTGTGAGGAATATAAGTTTTGGTAGAAAGAGTTAAGATGCCTTTTTTTTATAAAAAAAATAAAAAATACCACAATGTGGTGAGATGAGGGGGATTTATTTCCCACCTATCTCATGGAAGTGGGTGAAAGTGAAAGAGTTGTGCATAGAAACACAACATCAATTTACATGGTGAATCAAATTAAATACCCTCTCATGGTAGAGTTTTAATAGACTATTTATAAATTCTCCAATTTTCTCTATTTATAAATCCTTCCTCCTTGATCTCTCTTGGATTTATTTTTGAGTGTCAAAAACGCACCCCCCTTAAAATTGGGTTCAAATTAAGAAGAGGATAATCAAATTACAATGAATATTATCATTCTTTCACAACATGGGCATACAAAGGGTCACCCCGTATTTTAGAAATATGCATGGGGACCTCATAGGGGACTAAAAATAATTCAAATAAGTTGAGATAATCTTGTTTTTATGGAACTTATCTATTATATTAGAGTCTTATGAAAAAATCCCTTGAAATTCCTGCAGCATCACTTATATGAATGAAAATTTCATGAATAAGTACCTGATAACTTATATGAAATGATCTTTGTGTGACAAAATTACTTTCATGATTCAAACACACATGAACTAGACTTAAAAGAATTTTAGATTCTTCAATATAAATTTGACATGGCTACTCAAATTACCCAAAAATCTTCTTCATGGAAGGAAGTTATGGTAGAAAACTAGATATTAGATTAACTACACAAGTTCAACCACTCCACTAGAATCTAGAAAATGTATATATGTTAGAATATAGAGAGTAAATATTTTTTTAAAGGATACTACTGTATTGTTTTAGCTTAATAGATGATTCCATGATCCTATAACCTAACATCAATGTTCCATGATCCCAGTTACAAAGCTCCTCAGATAGTGTGGTACATACATATCTTCCACTGGCCACATTATGAAGGAAAAAAGCTTAGAGTGGGGCTACAAATTATGTAATACCACTCGTATAGTCAATGAAAAATAAACTACTACTAAGGAATTGCATCAGCAGTATTCCAACATCTACAAAGAATTTATAACAGATAAACAAAATGTATAGAAAAAGGAATAATAAATGTTCCTAATAGAGAACATTATAGATGAGTGGGATGAGATTACAAGGTCTGGAAACATTAGTGGATTTTATATAGATAATACATTTTATCAACTTATATGAGGTGATATGGATATCACAATTCCATACCTACCACTATTCAATACTTCTCCCATAAATGTTGAGTGGATGGTAAGTAGAAAAAAATATCATCCAATTGGATCACAATAAAGTAAGTATCTACTTATGGGTTATACATAATATTATATGGATCCCCATATTTTGAAAATTGTATGATGTATTTATGCAGGCGGTGAATTATTGGGGTGGGGGGTGGTGGGGGGGGGGGGGGTGGGGGTGGGGGTATATAGAATTGACCCCACCACTATAAAATTTTATACTTTAGGAATTCATGGTCACAAAGAAGGAACATTTTTGATTTTAACTAGAATCCCCTTTTTTAATGTGGTTAAAAATATTCATAAACATTTTAAGGGGAGAATGGTTGGGTGGTTGAAGAAGTGAACAAGTATTCAAAAATTAGGAAATCATGGTTGATACAATTTTCTCTGAGAGAAGGGTCTATATTAATATTTTGGATTCAGTGTGAACCAGTGAGTGACCCCAGAGTTGAGATTTGTGGGATTCTTTATAGTATTTTTAGTATATCACTGAAGTCAGTTAGGGCATGCCCTGAACCTGATCACAAAGTCTATGCTATTGTGAAACATAACCTCATATGTAACTCCCCATATAAAAGTATCTAATCACTTGAATTGGGGGCCTATGTCCCAAAATAAAGAGACTATGACCTAAATATCAAATAAATATCAATCATGAACATAAAATAATAAATATTAATAAATGAGTAACTAGAAGTTGGAATAATGGAATCTGAAGATAAAAAAATCCCATGAAATATAAAAATGTGATATAAGAGATTATATCTAAGTATGAAGGATCCCCACAAGTGGTGGATTAATAATATAAAAGTAACTAAATAAAAAAGTATATCCAAGGTACACTATAATGGGATCCAGGAATATTAATAAGAATCACCTCAAATCACTGACCACTCCATATGATCTGTAGCTCGACACAGGGCCCTTTCCATTCTATGGATCTATCACAATAAAATTTTCATGTAGATAATAAATACAATATATTATGTGATTAATAGATTCTATAATACACCATGAACACATACTTAGTTTATTTTTAGTAGATATATGATGGTGTATTCTCTATCAATAATTCACATATAATAATCATACAACACTATTAGGGAATAATGTATTAATGAGGACACTATGAACCCTATCCATAACTAATTTATCTCCTTGTTAAGGGAAGAGTCTCCTCATACCATGAACCTCTCATAGTAATGATATAGATATATAAGGAGGGAATCTCTCCACCCAACCTATCATGTAAGCTAGACCATTCCCTTAAGGAAAATTCCCATGGTTGAGTGTAGTATCCCATAATCATCACTGAAGAGTTTTGGGGAGGGAATATGAAAAAACAAAGTCAAATAAATTATGATATATTTCCTTAGAAAAAGGTCTCATGATTACATAATAAGAAGTGGTCTGAGGAAGGTGTATCAGAAGCCAACATCCCAGATAAGAAAAAAATCCCCTCAAGGAAAGGTCCCGTGTATATACCCCACATATCGAATATCAAAGAAGCGATTTGAGGAAGGTATCACCATAGTCAAACTACCACACAAGATGAATCATCCCCTTTGGGTAAGCTACCATGGAAACAATATTTATAAACCATTTCACAAAACTAATAGAAAAAATAGCAAGAAGTATAACATTTAACACCCTCAAAAACCCAATCCAACATAATAATTATAATAATAAACCTATAAAATATCCCTAAAAACCCATTTAGGGTTTCTCACATTAACCATACCCATATACCCTAACACTACCCCACTAATTAAAAAAACAGTCAAATGATCCTAGATAGATCGCTCTAGGCATAATTCCCCATGGCACAAAAACCTAAATCTAACCATGAAAGGAATATAGTTTTACCTTTTACTAAGACATTAATCCCATACCCCTCCTCTAATATGTAAAATATATCATTATAGATTCACCCAATCACATTGATATGATAATTATAACCTCATACAGAGAACTTATGCACCCATATGAATGTTAAAGGATAAGAATTCATATGAAATAGTTAACTTGCTAATGACTTACTAAATATTGTTTAATAGAGTAAAATTTCCAAGTCAAGCTCTTATATCATTGTCTAATGCATAAGAAACCAAAATATAATCCCTATGAATCCATAATTTAGGATTTTATATCGAAGCTAAATAAATCATGATTTAATAGGACATTTATGGAATAAAAAATATTCGACATACCAAGGGAGGACCTCAATAATGAACCACATTTTAAATATACATAGGGAGAGTGTGGTGGAGATTATAAATCCATATACTAGATATAATTTTATCCAAGATCAAGTGAATGTTTAAGGAGAATTATTGGTGGGGTTAAAGGTGTCTAATGGGAATTTCCAAAATTTCCATTAAAAAACTAGCCTAATGATATCTTTAAGGAGTGACCATATTGGTAACACTATGATGATTCCCTACAAGAGATTAATAATCCCATAGAACCTATGGGTCATGAAATGGTGACCCTTTATAAAGGATCTAACACCCAAGAAAAAACTCATCACAATATGTCCATGATTGTTACATTATGAAAACTGTTTAATAGAGGCCTCATGGAATAAAAATTCCTAGTTCAATATCATTTCACTATATAACCCTACATTACATCATGACCTCTAACCTTACTCTTAAATTATTTAATGTGTTCCCATATATATGGGTAATTTTTTTGTACTAATAATTTTTTGTTTAACAATTTCCAGGCATCATGACATGATTCTCTCTTCCAAACTGTGATCTCTATTATTTTCCCTTCATTCACACTGTGATTCCCATTAGAACATGATGCGATCAAGGATAAACATAACATAATGTAATGAATCCATTTATCATGTCATTATGACATTTATCATATCAAATTATAGATTCAAAACACACATGATTTCCCTAAATCATGAACCCAGGCCACCACTAATACCCAAAAAAACATGAAATAATAAAGATAAGAACAATTCAATATAAATTTAAACAAAAAACACCATTAAATTTTAGGGTAATTAAAAAATCCCCTTTAATGGATTCTCATCACAAAGAATCACCTCTAAGGATGCTTGCTAATAAAATTCAGCCACTATACTCACATATCTTACTCCAGTTCCTAGGTATCCTCCTATATTTTTCCATGTTTCTATAATAATTAGACAAGATGAACTATCTCCCCACACATCACCTTCTATCTTAAGTCCACAATATACACCCATAATCCCTATAATAACACTTTCTCATATCACTAAATATAATCACTATCAATCAAATGCACCGGTCCAAACTCATAATTTTGAATATGAAACATGTGAGACACATCATTCATATCTCAATTTCATTGAGGAAGTTCCAACTAGTAATCCATCACTCCAATAAACACTAAAATATTGAACAGTTCAATTAATCATTTCATGAGCTTTCACTACTTCATCAAATTCCATTTACCCAACCGAGGTGGCACCCAAAATAATAGTTGTTCACCCATAGTTAATTCTCGGGGGTTAATTCATTTTATCGAGATACGATCATTGACTTATTTAAGATATAAAAAATAAATTTTGGATCAAATATACTAACTTGATGGTATTCTATACCAAGATCCGTCCAATCATTACAGAATCACCCACTTATAACTGGTACAATAATGATCAGAATTAACTTCTATAAGGATACAAAAATGGGTTGTTTAGATTAAATAATGGAATATATTTTTATATGTAAACTCATACTAGACCTAATGGGAATCCAATGATCCAAAAAAATCAAGCATGCTTCCCCATATCATATTCTCAAATATCTAGATCATTCTATCTATTTACCTTCCATATTTGGGTAATATGTTGTACTCAGGGTCAATTTGGTCCCCATGGAATTCTACAGGGCCTCTTAGAATCTAGATTCTATGTGAGAGTCCTAACATAATACTATTCTCATAGTAACCATGTGCATATATATTATCCTTTACATATATAAATTTCCCAACTCATCAACTATATGAGTCCTTGAAATAGGTAATAATCACGAATCCTTCATTAATTGGTCAACCACCACTCATACTACATCACAATCACCTTAGGGTCTGAGGTATTCCTATGCTAAAGTCCATTTTCACCTCATCACACTTCCATACCATCATTATAAGGGGATGATGTAACCTAACCAGTATCTATTGCTTCTCTATTATCTTTAATTGGGTTAGCTAGTGGGTGAAAAATCCCATGATATCCATCCTCATAATGGTCTATCAGAAGTATCACTTAATATCATCATACATTTTGGTCATCCATGGGTGAACATCCAATTATGAAGCATGGGATTCCCTCATCATTTCCCCTCTCATGGAATCAAGTAATACCAACCTTCCATGGATGTAGAGAACTTGATCCTCAACCTGAGACCAACCTAATAGGATATCAAATCTCACGATCCATTCTAGATTCATAAAATATTATGAATTAGGATCCATGTTATCTTTTATGAGTTTCACTAATGAAAAATAAATGACTAAGGGATCATAGGTCACAACCTATCATCCTCAAAACTAATCCATCTACTATTAGATGAGAAATATTTATAGCTTCCACACCTCAATATACTTATGAAAATATTTCTCCTGATTCTTCTTGCTAATAGAATGTATGATGACATTATTTTCTCTGAGGCATATTCTATCTCAATTTGAAAGGTCTAGAGGTACTCAGTCCAACATATCTATTATAGTTTTGGTTATCCTTAAAGAATATATATTACAAGATAATATGGTATGTGAAGATGAAAAATCTTTCATCAAAGAGATAATGGTGACAATAATTAAAGGAGTGAACCATAATAGGTAGTTCCAAATAATTGGTAGGCTAGTTCGATTTATGGGGTCATAGATTAAAATACCCATAAGAAATATCCAATTTCCTCTACATCCAAATAAATACTATAAAAACCCTTGAACTAAAAAAATAATTTGTATAACCTATCCCAAGATCAATAAAAATTATAATGATAGTATAAGTCAACCAAATCTTTAACTCATGGAAGGATTCTTTATATCGACTAGTTCATTCAAATAGTACTCCCTTATTGTTCAACCCTATAATCATAATTTTCCATGTGACTTAATTATTAGATTAATTTATAACATCACATTTACAATATGATAAAATTATTGGTCTATAACACATATCTGGATAATAATAAAGACGTCACTATCACCTCCTTTTCTAGATCAAATGAGATTCGTGCTTCTGAAACCACATTCCCGAGGAAGAAAACATGCCAATTGATACAAAAGTGAAGCATCATGTAAATTAAATAAAGTTGATTTTCATGATGATTACTTAATAAAATCTATAGTTTCGTGGAATAAATATCAAATTTTTGAATGTATAAATTTTTTAAATGCATACCAAAATGAAGAAGTATAGGTAGTGATAAATGTTTTAGTTCATGAGGTAATAAACATCGCTAACAAATTCATCAAATTGAATGGAATAATGTGGTAGTCTTATAATTCATACCTACTTTGATACTCAATTTTCATTAAATCCTCTTCCATTACCTACAATATTATGGTATCTTGATAATAGTTTGATCATGGATAACCATTAGGCTCTTCTCAATTAATTAATCAAGTCATTTATCATTAGAAAGAGACTCATACTCTTCAATGTGACATAATTAAATATTTAATAAACCATACATTATCTGATGATTCTATCCACCTTCTTGGTGAATAAAACTAGTTCACCACAAGGAGAGGTACTCTGGTGAATAAATACCCTTACCATAAGGTCCCCAAGTCCAAACTTAATATATCTTAACTTGTCCAATTACATATGGTAAGAAGGAATAAATATGGGATCCACACATAGAATGAGATTAATAATGAACTCAATATCCCTCTTAAGAGTTAGTATTGATAAATAATCTATAAATAATACCTTTAAATAGTCCAATAGTAGAGGAAAAGTAATTAGAACCATTACCCGATCCACTACAAGAATAGTACCCACCACCAATAATCTAATGGCTCAAAACTAATTGTATCCAGGTAATAATTTTCCTACCTTTATATCCCACTACCCGACAAGTTAATACTCTTATATTTTAATGGAGATAAAAGGACCCCACCTCTAGTACTGAATGATGTAATCTTGGATTCATGTCAGCCAATCCAACATGATGATGCCGTTCAAATTAATTATATCTTGAACTTGGAAATACCATACCAATAAATCTCATATTAGATACCTATGAATAATCTCAACACTCTTCTTGAGATTTGTATCAAGATAAAAAATTATAGGGGAAAAATTAATTGATAATCCTAACCCAAGAACAACATAAGATGAAATTAAGGAACTATATTCCCCAGTATCAAATAGTGAAACTGAAAGAATAAAAGAAACCAAAACTATACATATGATGATAGAAGGACCCTAGTATTTATCTAAAAAAACGTGAGATAATTTATACATCATACCAATATTGGACCGATGTCCTTTTCCCCATAATCCATAGCACATATGAGGAACTGACCTCGGAGTCACCTACAACTACTACAGGCTTTGAGACCATTGGTCAAACCAATGATAGAACTCGCATACAAGGCCCTACTATATGTTTGAGGTCCCATTACCGATATCAAAAAGCCTAAAACTTCCATAAACCCAAACTAGGATGATAAATACATGTGAAAATAAATTGGAGATATCACAACCTCCAACATTTATTGAACTCCCTTAGCTGGTTGGTTTATGAATAAAATTAAAGAATAACCTCCCATACTAGAAACACATGGACGATATTTTACTAAGGATGAGATGGATGAACCCATTCCCTTCCAAAAATACCTATCAAATCTATAGTAAATCTCTTCATACCTTCTCTTACTACCACTATAAGAGAATATGATAGTTATATCAGAGAGACCCCCACATAATCCACTAATATTGGGAAAATTCACCCCTCCCATATCCCCAAAAAAGTTATTATCAATAGTAAAAACCTTGAGAACTTCATCTATGAAAGAAATCATGCTAAATAGTCTTATTTGGTGCCTATCATCTTGTTAAAAAACAATATAAAATATAAGGATCCACCGAAAAACACTAGGAATAACTACCAACTATACACCCAAGGACCAAGTCTGTATCACTCATACCTACATTTTAGCCACAGTTAAATAAAATATAATTTTAAACATTCTTAGGTTAAATTAATTAAGGACTTGTTTGGTATGATTGAAATGTTATTTATTGAAATAAAAATACAAATGGAATGGGAAATAAAATTTAAAAGTCATGATTGGTATGCAATGAATTTTTTTACTGGAATAGAAATTGAAAAATTCAAAAGACCAAAGTAGCCTTATATTATTCTAGGAAATAAACTCTTTACATCCCAATATAATCCTCCATAATCACTACCACATATCATAACTACAACCCCATGATCTACCATAGTTTAATATCTACTCTTAGGTGATATAGTTAGTGTGGAGAAGGGAATGAGTGTTAAAGTTTTACAATGGAAAGGAAGAAGAGAACTGAAATCACAGAGTTACAATGAAGAGCAAACCAAGTGTTGAGGTGCAGTAATGTAACTGAGGGAAGGGGGCTGATATAAGGGGAAAGAGAGAAATGAAGTAATGGTATTAGGAGTGGTATAATATTAATATAGTTTTGGTATTGAAATAATGGGGAAGACAGTTGTTGTGTTAGCTTTGAATAAGGGGAGGTCTTGTAAATGATAGTAGGAGTGGGGGAGACAGAGTATGATGTTGTAAAGAGTGATAGAAAATATAAAATAGAAGATGAGGTTGGAAAAAAAGTTGGAGAAGGGTAAAAAATATCTATGAATGATGTAAAGAATGGTTCTTCTTGTTTGGAGAGGAACCTATATTCCTTTTTTAATGGAACAATCGGTTTAATTTTCAATGTACCAAACTTCAATTTTTTTTTCTATTATCACTACCATTTCCCAGTATCATGTTTCCATGTACCATAAAAGAAATAATTTTCATAAAAAATGTATTTGAAAAAATAATAAATATATTAGTCTTATTATTTAATTTATTTAAACCTATAATAACCATAATTAAATAGGTGAATATCATCTGAACCTATGTTTATATCCATGATTCCTAAACTCAAACCACTCCCACCGTTCGATGAAAATAAAAAATAAATCCTAACCATGGAAATATAGTTGAGAAAAACATGAATCAATAAAAAAACCAAGAAAAAATCCCATTACACCAGAAACACAAACTTTAACTATGCAATTACTGGCTAGACATATGAAAAGTGTACTATTTGAGTTTCAAATATCTAAGAAAAAGTTGGTGAAAGACATAATAATTTTTTTACATTAATATACATAGGATGAAACCAACTAGTGATGAGGGCCTAAGTAATTAAATGGGAGACCATTACTTTGATAGTATATAACCGTTAATGTAACGACCCGAAATTTTGAATAAATATTGTTTCCTAATTTTGTGTGTTATTTTATTTTTATACTCAACAAAACTGTTTCATTTGATAGCATGAGTATAATTAAAATGTGACTATTGGGTTTTGACTGTTATATGACCATTGGTCAATATGACTGTTAGAAACTAAATGTTGCGATTATTTTATCTAAATACAAGTGGTATTGGTTAATTAATATAGAAAGAAGATTCGATTGCCTCATCCAGTAGTCTCGGGCCAATCGAAACCCATCTAATAGAACTTGGGAAGGAGGTAGCACCAATGCGCTTTGTTCTGGACCAAACCCAATCCAAACTTCATCGTGTGAAGCTAGAACAGAATCACCTTCGTAAGAAGTTCAAACAGATAGAAATTACTACTCGTGCAATGTTGACCGAGCCGCCCTCAGATTGTCTCACCTTAGCACACCTTACACTTAGGTCCTATGCTGGGGTTATAAGGGGCTATGTAAGGAGACCGTAACTGGTTTTTGTAATCCTTTGAGATAAATAAAATTGTTATTTCTTCTTATGGTGAAGATTTTGAATTTTCAAATGTCCAGATAATTTTAGGATGTATACTATTGATGAATTTTGGAAAAAGGATATTTTAAAATATTTATATAAACCTTAAATAATTAATGATGTGTAAAGATTTTTAAAAAATGGTCTTCTACAAATGTGTTCAGTATAAAATTTAGAGTCTAATAAGATCAACTTAATTTTTGGTGAATAGTAATTTATGAATAGTGACATTACGCTTAGGATTAGTAATGTGACCAAATGGATTAGTAATCTCACTTAAAGAAAGTATTAAAATAATATAGGCACTATGATTAAGTAATGTGACTCAATAAAATAGGTAAGTAAATGTTTCAGAAATTATTATTCAAGTATTAGTTTTTTCGGGTGAATAATGTTTTTTAATTAAAAATTAAATTAAAAATATTTAGAATTTTTTTTATAAAATGAACTTTATTTTTGAATTCAGATCATCGATATTATGTAAAGGTAATTTTTGGGGATTTTTCTGAAAAAAATGAATTTTCAGTGAATAGTGTTTTTATATAAAAATTAAATTAAAAATATCTAGAAAATTATTTTCCTAAAATAGAGTTCATTTTTGAAATCATAGCATCGATATTTGGTTAAGATGAAATTTTTGGATTTTTCTGAAAGAGTTGAATTTTCGGCGAATAATGAATTTTCAGTTTAGAGTTTCGGGTGTTTAATGACATCATTAAGGATGTAATAATTATGTAATAATTCTGGTAAACTTATGAATAGTAAGATAAGGTTTGAGGTGTCCCAAGTGGCCAATACCATGGTAAAATACCACGGGCAAGCCCATGGTTTTGCCAATACCACCAATGAGGTGTCCCTTGGCCATTAATGCCTTGTCCCCTCACTTCCCATATAAATACCATACCATTCTCTCATCCTTTCCATTCCAAAATCCTCCTCAACGAAGTTATGGTCTCCTTACCTCCCAAGTAGTCCTCCCAAGGTGCCCTCAAGCCTCCCAAGGTCCCAAACATCAATATTTCGAAGTTACTCTTCAAGGTAAGGGATCCTACCTCTCTCTTTCTTTCTATGTACTCTCTTTTATGTCATTTCTTTTATGCTCCATGTTCTTATGTTGGGGAGGTTCTTTTATATTAATCCTACTGTCCTTTTCATGTTAATCTGATAAGATATCCCCTCTTTCTCCAATCAATTCATTTTAATAATGTTTAAGTGGCGTTGTTAGGCTGCTGAATTTTTAAGGGATTCTTTCACCCTTCTCATTTTCAAGATCTATTTTCATGTCAAGTCTTTTATGTTCCTTTTTATTATGTTGGGGTATGATCTATATATCTATCATACTGATATTTTATGTTCATATTATGATATACCCTAATTTATATCTTCAATCCATTTTTGGAAGTTTTAAGTGACGCCGTTATGATGCCGAATTTTTAAGGGATTCTTTCACCCTTCTCGTTTTCATGATCTATTTTCATGTCAAGTATTTCATGTTCCTTTTTATTATGTTGGGGTATGATCTCTATATCTATCATACTGATATTTTATGTTAATATTATTATATACCCTATTTGATCTCGTCAATTCATTTTTTTATGTTTTAAGTGACGCTGTTAGGCTGCCGAATTTTCATAAGAGAAATATTATTTTTTGTCTTCCTTCAATGTTTTTCATTTCATATGGAATGTCTTTCAAATTTCATTACCATGTTATTATATCATTTATATTCTGTCCCTCTACTGTTTTATGGATCATTTATGAGTGGGTGACCCATTCCCCCTTTCTTTTCAATATATTCTAAAACCCTATAACATAGTCGTTATGCTGCAGAATTTTTATCTCAAAATGTCTCTCTCTTTTTCTCAAATTCTTTTATTTTATTAAGTGAATACTCAATGATATTTCTTATATATGTGTATTGACATATATATCAAAATGTTCTACTTTAATTCTGAGATTTACATACATGAAACCTGTTTTCCTTTTTCCGTGGGTTTAAAGTGACATAAAGATCATGCCTTTAAAGCAGTTTTTAAAACGTTATGATTATAAAATGAAAACCATTTCTTTTATACTATATGGGTTATTTATGAAATGTTTGATGATGATATATGTGGCTCACATGATAATGAAGGAAAATTTAATGGTGTTCTCTGATAGCGCTCCAATGCATTAGGTAAAGACTTAATCTCTAGAGATGACCATTTTTAACGATACCTTGGTGAATAGCCTTGGTAATTTTTAATGACACCTTGGTGAAATGAAAATGATTGTCTATGTTAAATGTTGTAGCCACATATTCAAGTTATGAAAAAATTTATTTTTATTATGATATTCCTTATGATATCTTTCTCATTCCTCAAATTTATTTTTCATGACGTTTTGATGTATCTCAAGTTCACATGTAAATTTTTTCCCTTGTTTCCCTTACTAGGCCTTCTTCTCACCCTTTCCTTTTATGTATGCTCCCAGGTTATGAGATTCTATAATGAACTTATGATGAACAATGTAGAAGCCTTTCAAGTGTTTAAGAATAATGTTTTATGCTGTCATGTATTAAGTTCCTGGTTTCCAAGATACTAAACCTTAAAGATCCTCAGTTTTGTATAATGTAATGAAAGCTAATGTGATAAAAAGGTAGGATTATATAGTTGGCATCAAAGGATAGTTTAGTTATTTTTTGAAATTAGGATATGAAAACTTTAAGAAGAATCCTATAGAATATTTTAAATATAGGAAATCTTCCTGGTATTTTTGTGAGCATTCAGTAAGTGGTTTATCAAGCAAATACATTGCTGTCTGGATATGAGCAGGTAGAGGTGGCTCTGGCACAGATGTACATAGGGGTAAAGCCCGAAAACACCTCTTTAAGCTAGACTCGAACGAGAACTGGTACACGACAACGGTCCTTGCTGCACTCTTCGCTACGACACTCCCATGGGATATGCTTTGGTAAATTCATAATCTTAGTATGAACCATTATTAAAGGAACAAAGATAAAATAAAATAAAGATTCACATAAGAATATATGATCATGGATAACCTAGATTAGAACCTAGGGGATCACAAGTTAGGATATACTTTTATTCTACAAGTTTATCCTTATATGCTTAAAGTTTCCTTTTCATGATTATTGGCTAAGTATTTAAGCCCCCTAATTATACTTTCTTTTCTTAGTTAATGGAGGAAAATGGAAGAACATGTCCCAAAAACCAATGTGATAGGAAATGTGATGATTTCCCTATTAATATGACAGATATGATGAGAGATCAAGTTGAAAATATTGTGATTATGCCACACCATCTATCAAAAATCACAATTAATAATTGGTACCTAGTTGAATGCCCAAATTCATCAAGGAAGAAGAAGACGAAGTCTCAAGGATGTTTATCTGAAAAAGTTGATAAGGTAAAGAAGACCCACTTTCCTTTGTGCCAAAAGTGTGGAAAGGGGAACCAAGGAGAATGTCCCAAAGTAACTGTGAGATGTTTTAAGTGTGGGGTGATAGGGCATAAAGTATCCAATTGCTTTAAAAAAATGGATAATGTGATGAATAGAGATAAGGTTCGATCTAATGTACCTTATACTTTTCAATGTAATAAATATGGAGAAGTTGGAAATTATCCAAGGCAATGAACTCTTGGAAGGGATGAGAAGAATGATGAGAATCCACAATCTTCAAGGACAAGGGAATAATGCAAGTCTTTTGCTGAGATGGATCATGATGACTAAAGTACATGTAACTTCTTCGCAATAATTGTCTATGTCATGATGTATTTTAGTTCATTCCCTATGAACATATCTTTAATGTTTTCTAAGAACATCGAGTCACTATCTAATATGGTTTTATACCAAGAAGGAAAACATCTATTGTTATGTACCACATGTTGATGTTCTGAAGCTTCTCTTCTTGAAAAAAAAGATGATTAGGGGATTAAAAGATGATTATTATTTTGGAATACTTTCACTATTTTGGGAACCCTATATGATCGAGGTAAATAGATAACTACGGTATTTTCTTTGAGGAGTAAGGGTTGACTTATATTTTGTAGAACCGATGAATTTAAGGTGAACTTATAGTAATTTTGGTTACTTGTGGAAATGATTAACCTATCTTGGGGAAAATATGTTTAGGTTAGTTACTTTTGTTATAAGATGTTAGGAGTGGTGGATGTTGTTTGTAGATGAATGATAAAGTTTATCTTGGAAGACTATGTTATCAATCCTTATTATGTTGAGGTTTCGATCTTAGTTTGGTTTATTTTGAGGAATTTTAAGGACAGTTATTTATGGGATGGTCTATGATGAACTTTGGGTAGTACTGTGGAACTTTTAATATTTAAAGTAGTTTCCCTTCCTATAGGGTTCTTTCTTTTTGAAGAGTTATTTTATCTTACCCTTTCTGTTTTTGGGATAAATGTTTAAAGATAGATAATTATTATTTTGTGGATTACGTGATTCTCTAGAAGATGATTCTTTTGCTTTGATGAGACCAAGTATTTTTGAATGCTCAGCATTCGGAGAAAAGATTAGTCTTGGTAGAAACTTATTAAAGGATGAAACTCTACTTGAAGGTAAGTATATTTCCTTGTGTTCTTATTCCATGTAGTAAATGAATTCCTCAAAATTATTAAAAGGAACATAAAACAAAAACATTTTTGGTTTAAGTTTCCTACTGGGTAATCAAAGACCATTTAACCCATCACAAGTTTGTGATTTTCTGGTGGTTAACTTTCTCTTAGACATGTTTTCTTTCACTCTCCATCAGAACTTGACCATTTATTTTCTCCTTCATATCTATGTTTTCCTACATGAAATCCTAGTATGGGTTAACTCAGGTGACCTTTGTACTTCCCTTTCTTTCTTTTAAAGTAATAATGTTACTGACTCTTTTTCTGATGTGGGACTTTCAATGAAATTTCCAAGCCCAATTTTAAAAATTGCGAGGATGCAATTTTTTAAGGTGGGAAGATTGTAACGACCCAAAATTTTGAATAAATATTGTTTCCTAATTTTGGGTGTTATTTTATTTTTATACTCAACAAAACTGTTTCATTTGATAACATGAGTATAATTAAAATGAGACCGTTGGGTTTCCACTGTTATATGACCATTGGTCAATATGACTGTTGGAAACTAAATGTTGCGATTATTGTCTCTAAATACAAGTGATCTTGGTTAATTAATATAGAAAGAAGATTCCATAGCCTCATCCAGTAGTCTTGGGCCAATCGAAGCCCATCTAACAGAACTTGGGAAGGAGGTAGCACCACTGGGCTTTGCTCTGGACCAAAACCAAGCCGAACTTCATCATGTGAAGCTATAATGGAATCACCTTCGTGAGAAGTTCAAACTGATAGAAATTACTACTCGTGAAATGTTGGCTGATCCGCCCTTAGATTCTCTCACCTTAGCACACCTTACACTTAGGTCCTATGCTGGGGTTATAAGGGCCAATGTAAAGAGACTATAACTACTTTGTGCAATCCTTTGAGATAAATAAAATTATGATTTCTTATTATGGTGAAGATTGTGAATTTTCAAATGTCCGGATAATTTTAAGATGTATACTATTGATGAATTTTGGAAAAAGGATATTTTAAAATATTTATGTAAACCTTAAATAATTAATGATGTGTAAAGATTTTCAAAAAATGGTCTTCTACAAATGTGTTCAGTAAGAAATTTAGAGTCTAATAAGATCAACTTAATTTTTGGTGAATAGTAATTTATGAATAGTGATTTTACGCTTAGGATTAGTAATGCGACCAAATGGATTAGTAATCTCACTTAAAGAACGTATTAATATAATATAGGCACCTTGATTAAGTAATGTGATTCAATAAAACAGGTAAATAACTGTTTCAGAAATTATTAGCCAAGTGTTAGTTTTTTCAGGTGAATAGTGTTTTTAATTAAAAATTAAATTAAAAATATTTAGAAAATTATTTTTATAAAATGGACTTTATTTTTGAATTCAGAACATCGATATTATCTTAAGGTAATTTTTTGGGGGGTTTTTCTGGAAAAAAATGAATTTTCAGTGAATAGTGTTTTTATATAAAAATTAAATTAAAAATATCTAGAAAATTATTTTCATAAAATTAAGTTCATTTTTAAAATCATAGAATCGATATTTGGTTAAGATGAAATTTTGGGATTTTTCTGAAAAAGTTGAATTTTCGGTGAATAGTGAATTTTCAATTCAGAGTTTCGGGTGTTTAATGACATCATTAATGATGTTATAATTATGTAATAATTAAGTAATAATTATAGTCAACTTATGAATAGTAAGATAAGGTATGAGGTGTCCTAAGTGGCCAATACCATGGGCAAATACCATGGGAAATCCCTTGGTTTTGCCAATACCACAAATGAGGTGTCCCTTGGCCATTAATGCGTTGTCCCTCACTTCCCCTATAAATAACAAGCCATTCTATCATCCTTTCCATTCCAAAATCCTCCTCAACGAATTTCTAGTCTCCTTACCTCCAAATGAGTCCTCCCAAGGTTCCCTCAAGCCTCCCAAGGTCCCAAAATTCAAGATTTCGAAATTACTCTCCAAGGTAAGGGATCCTACCTCTCTCTTTCTTTCCAAGTAATCTCTTTTATGTCGTTTATTTTATGCTCCATGTTCTTATGTTGGGGATGTTCTTTTATATTCATCCTACTTCCATTTTCATGTTCATATTATGAGATACCCCCTCTTGCTCTCGTCAATTAATTTTAAGAATGTTTAAGTGTCGCCGTTAGGCTGCCAGATTTTTAAGGGATTCTTTCACCCTTCTCGTTTTCAAGATCTTTTTTCATGTTAAGTATTTCATGTTCCTTGTTATTATGTTAGGGTATGATCTATATATCTATCATACTTATCTTTTATTTTCATATGATTAGAGACCCTAATTGATATCTTAAATCCATTTTTGGAAGTTTTAAGTGATGTCGTTAGGCTGCTGAATTTTTAATGGATTCTTTCACCCTTCTCATTTATAAGATATATTTTCATGTAAAGTCTTTCATGATCCATATTATTATGTTGGGGTATTATCCCTATATCTATCATACTGATCTTTTATGTTAATATTATTATATACCCTAGTTGATCTCGTCAATTCATTTTTTTATATTTTAAGTGATGCTGTTAGGATGCCAAATTTTCATAAGAGAAATCTTATTTTTTGTCTTCCTTCCATGTTTTTCATTTCATATGGTATGTATTTCAAATTTCATTACTATGTTCTTATATCCTTTATATTCTATCCCTCTACTGTTTTATGGATCATTTATGAGTGGGTGACCCATGTCCCATTTCTTTTCAATATTTTCTAAAACCCTATAACATAGCCGTTATGCTGCAAAATTTTCGTCTCAAAATGTCTCTCTATTTTTCTCAAATTCGTTTATTTTATTAAGTGAATACTCAAATATATTTATTCTATATGGGTATTCACATATATATCAAAATGTTATACTTTAATTCTGGGACTTACATACATGAAACCCGCTTTCCTTTTTCCATGGGTTTAAAGTGACATAAAGATCATATCTTTAAAGAAGTTTTTAAAACGTTATGATTATGAAATGAAACCCATTTCTTTTATGATATATTGGTTATTTATGAAATATTTGATGTCTCCCCCTATTTTGATGATCACAATCACAAAATAGAAAGCTTTTTTAAAAAGGATATGCCAAGTAAAAAAAAAACTTGGACATGGAAAAATTTTAGTGATCATTTTAATACAAGAATTTCATAGATGTATCATGTATTGAAAATGATATTAATCTTGTAAGGATTGAAATAAAAAGAATGGTTTATTTTGAAATTGTAATCATAGGTCATTTAAAAGAAACAACTGAAATCAATAACTTAACCATTTAAAAACAGATTTTGATGAACGTAATAACTTAAAATTGAACTTTTAAAAAGAGCACTTAATTAAATGAAATAAGTAACTATGCAATAGAGAGTTTTTCTCCCCCTTTGGGATTATCAAAATAGGAGGAAAAGAATGAAAGAAAATTAGAAAAACAATAATAAGGAAGTGAGCAATGACAAAAAAATATTGATAGATAAGACAACTTGAATTTCATAAAAGATGAAACGTTACATAGAAAGTTCAAAATACAAATACAAAGATAAGCGAAAAAACAGGAACGGCTCTATTCACTCCTAGCGGGCCGAGAGTGACGACGACGCCTGAAGGTCGGAGGAGCCGGAGGATCCTGGACCGCCTCAAAGCGACGATCTAGAGAATCAATCCGAGAGTGGAGCTGATCAAACTGAGAGCTGAAGTAAGAAAACTGTAAGTCGAGATGGGTCTCAATCTGATCCTGGAAGTGAAGGAACTGATCAGCCGTCACCGACAAGCTACCAGTATCAGCGGGAGGGGGAACAGCCTCAGCAGGCTCCGGTGCATCATCACCCGCTCCATCTCCCTCATCATCAGCAGCAGCAGCCTCACCTTCGTTGTCACCACTTCCTTCCTCTTCATCATCACCACTGTCCTCACTATCTGAAAGAGGATAGGCAGCGGTAATGGCAGGAGGCATGGCATGGGTAGGAGGGTGTGAATGTGTCTGAGGGGAGTAAGCCTTGAGAAGGCCCTCCTTGTCAGTAATCCACTCCTGACGCCAAGGATGCCAACAAATGTTCATCTGTTGCACCATCATAAAATTGATGATGCTATCCTTCTTTGGCTACTCTAAAGAGGTAGCACGGAGAGGGATATGAAGAAAGGTAAAGATTTTGGTCAACAAGCGCCCGTGAGGTAGAGTTTTGGACCGGCGCGGGTGCTCAGCCACATAAGACATGGCCCGGAACAGGAACCGGACCAAATTGAAATGAACGCCTCTGGTGATATAAGAAAGAAGATAGATATCAATAAATTTCACCGTATCGTGATCACCGATACGGGGTGCAAGGGTGGTCTGAATGAGGCGCTCAATGATGCGATGGTTAGGGGAGAGCTGGGAGAGCTTGACAATGGGATCGGTGGGCTGCCCGGTGAGATGCTCAAGAGCGACAGCAAGATCAAATTCAGGGTCCCGAGGAAACTCCCCCTGAGCAAATGCATGAGGTCCAACATGAGGAACCCCTAGCATCCTGGCAATCTCCAACGAAGTGATAGTGATGGGTTGCCCAAGAGCGGTGGTAGAGATGGTATCGACGTCGTCAGAAACCGACCACGTCAGGTGAGCATAAAATTCTTTGACAAGAAGGGGATAAATAACATCCTTCTCAGGAGGTTCAAAAAAAGAATGCCAGTGTTGATATTCAATGATGGAGAAAAGCTCGAGACGAGCAGAAGAAATCCAAGAATAATCAATTACCCTACCCGGCAGAATGACTTTGTCATGCCAAATGTCCGGAAGTTGAGGGATTGAAGGAGGATGAGGTGCCTCTTGAGCGATGCCCTTTCCCTTGCGTGAAGAGCGAGGACCCATGATGGAAAAAGGAAGAAAATTGAGAGAGAATGAGAGAAGAAGGAGTTTGAGAGAGCAAGGAGGAAGAAGAGAGACTAGGGCAAGAGGGAGGTGCTGGTTTAGAGGTGCCGCACGAGAGGGAGAGAAAGAAATGGGACGGGAAGGGTTTAATTTAATTTTTAACCCTTTCCCCGGCCGGCCCAAAAAAGGAAAACCCGACACCACCAGTTAACCGGTGATGTACCACCGGTTGACCGGTGGTATGAAAATTCATAAAAAAAATAAAAATAAAATAAAAATAAAAAGTAGTTTAAATAACTTAAAAAGAAATATAAGCAAGCCAAAAAGAGTCAAATATTTAAGAGTGCTCATTGACGAATCATTCCTAACTCCCCCTTAATAAAATCAAAACGTTCAACCGGGAGCGGTTTGGTAAAAATATCAGCTAATTGGAAATCAGTAGAAATGAAGTCCAAAGTGATATCCCCTTTTTGAAAATGGTCACGAAGGAAATGATGCCTTAGGTCTATATGCTTTGTCCTAGAATGTTGTATTGGATTCTTAGAAATACTAATGGCACTAGTGTTGTCACACCGTATAGGGACATGATCGTAGGAAAGGCCATAATCCAAGAGAGTGTGTTGCATCCAAATGATTTGGGCACAACAATTACCAGCTGCTACGTACTCGGCCTCGGCAGTAGAAAGAGAAACACAGTTTTGCTTTTTGCTACTCCATGAAACAAGGGACTTGCCTAACAGATGACAGGTTCCACTAGTACTCTTACGATCTAATTGACATCCGCCAAAATCAGCATCCGAGTATGAAGAAAGTTCGAAAGAAGTATTAGAGGGATAAAACAAACCAATGTTTTTGGATCCTTTTAAATACATAAAAATCCTTTTGACCGATTTAAAATGAGATTCTTTCGGATTGGCTTGAAAACGAGCACAAAGACAAACACTGAACATGATGTCAGGATGGGTCACAGTTAGGTAAAGTAGACTCCCGATCATACTCCTATAAAGCTTTTTATCAACCGGTTTCCCGGCTTCATCTAACATAAGTTTACAAGAAGTACTCATGGGGGTACTAATTTCCTTTACTTGATCCATACCAAAACGACTTAGAAGTTCGTTTGTGTATTTGCCTTGGCTTAGAAAAATGCCATTTGAATTTTGAAGGATTTGAAAACCAAGAAATTTTTTTAATTCCCCCATAAAGCTCATTTCAAATTCTTTTCTCATTAAATCTGAAAAATCAGTACAAAGCGATTCTTTGGTTGAACCAAATATAACGTCATCAACGTAAATTTGGACAATTAAAAGATCTTTGGAAGTGTTTTTTAAAAATAGGGTACAATCAGCTTGACCCATTTTAAAATCATTTTCCAAAAGAAAATTTTTTAACCGCTCATACCAAGCCCGAGGGGCTTGTTTTAAGCCATATAAAGCCTTGGTTAACTTAAAAACATGATTTGGAAATTTTGGATCTTCAAAACCGGGGGGTTGTTCAACAAAGATTTTTTCTGAAATAAAACCTTTTAAAAAAGCACTTTTAACATCCATTTGAAAAAGTTTGAAATTTAAGTGGGCGGCGAATGCCAACAAGATCCTAATGGATTCCAATCTAGCAACGGGCGCAAAGGTTTCACCATAATCAATTCCTTCTTCTTGATTATAGCCCTTAGCTACTAGGCGAGCCTTGTTCCGGGTTATATTTCCTTGATCATCAAGTTTGTTCCTAAAAACCCATTTAGTGCCAATAATTGGATGATCATTGGGTCTTTCAACAAGAGTCCAAACATTATTTCTAGAGAATTGATTTAGTTCCTCTTGCATTGCAAGAACCCAATTCTCATCATTAATGGCATCATTAATGGTTTGAGGCTCTAGTTGAGAAAGAAAGGCTTGATGTTCAACCTCGTTGAGGATTGATCTTCTAGTTCGAGTACCAGCTTGAAGATCACCTATAACATTTTCTAAAGGATGGTCTCTACAAGGTTTCCAAACCATAGGCAAGGTGGAAGGCGAAGAAGGTGAAGAGGGTTCTTGATGGTCATCCTCCTTGGGAGGAGAAGAGGAATCATTCAAATGAAGCTTATCAAGCTTATCTTCAACATCTTCAATGACCGGGTGAGGTTTAGGAAGAGTTTCATCAAATTTGACATGAGATGATTCTTCGATGGTTTTTGAACGTTTATTGAAGACATGATAGGCTTTGCTTGAGTTGGAGTACCCAAGAAAAATACCTTCATCGGATTTGGCATCAAATTTCCCTAGGTTATCTTTTGTGTTAAGGATAAAGCATTTACAACCAAACACTTTAAAATAACCAACTTTGGGCAATTTGCCTTTCCAAAGTTCATAGGTGGTTTTCTTAAGAAGGGGTCTTACAAGGACTCTATTGATAGTATAACAAGCAGTGTTTACCGCCTCGACCCAGAAATATTGAGGGAGGTTGAATTCACTAAGGAGGGTTCAAGCAATTTCTTGGAGAGTTCGGTTTCTCCTTTCAACCACTCCATTTTGTTGTGGAGTCCTAGGGGCAGAGAAGGTGTGATTGTATCCTTGAGAGGAACACAATTCATAGAATTCTTTGTTCTCGAATTCACCTCCATGGTCACTACGGGGCGATATAATTTTATATCCTTTTTCGTTTTCTACTTTCCTAGAGAATTTCAAAAAGGTTCTACAAGCATCATTTTTATGAGCTAAAAAGAAAACCCTAGTGAAACGAGAAAAGTCATCTACTAGGACAAAGGTATAGGATTTTCCACCTAGACTTGCTACAGGGGTAGGACCAAAAATATCAAGATGATGGAGCTCAAGAGATTTTGAAGTGGACACTTCCTTCTTAGATTTGAAAGAAGATTTGTGTTGCTTGCCAAGTTGGCATGGCTCACAAATCAAATCTTTCTTAAACTTAAGTTTAGGAAGGTCACGGATGAGCTTGTTCTTATTAAGCTTTAGAAGTGAATGAGAGCTACAATGCCCCAACCTTCTATGCCAAAGCCAAGACTCATTGTCAAGAGCACTTAAACATTTAACATTTTGGCTAGCTAAAGACTTTAAATCAATAATGTAAACATTTTGAAAACGGGAAGCAGAAAATATCAATTTGTTTTGAAAATCAAACACATTGCATAAATCATTTTGAAAATTCACCGAAAAACCACTATCACAAAGCTGACTAATGCTAATTAAATTATGTTTTAAACCTTTAACAAATAAAACATCTTTAATAAAGGAGGATCTACCAAAACCAATGGTACCTATTCTGACGATCTTGCTTTTTGAATTGTCACCGAAGGTGACGTATCCTCCATCGAATTCTTCAAGGGAGTTGAACTCAGAGGGATCGCCACACATGTGCCTCGAGCATCCGCTGTCGAGATACCACGAGCCTTTCGAAGGCTTACTTCTTTGGTGTTTATCCTACAAAATCAAGAGAGAATAGATTTTGGTACCCATATAAGTTTGGGTCCTGAAAGATTAGCTAAAAGGGACTTTTGAACCCATACTTGTCTAGAGGGATACATCCTAAGATATTCATCCGAGTAGGTAATGATTTTGGGGCGGCCATATCTAGCATTTTTACAATCGCATTCATAAATCATATGTCCGTTTTTTCTACAATAATTACAAAATTTATTTTGAGAGATCCCCCTTACAAAAGTAGTGGGTGCTCTAGAAGAGGTGTCTTGCTTGTTAAAGCCAAGTCCATGTGTGGTTCTAGCCGAACGTTGAGAACCTAGCAATTTGGTCAAGTTTTGTTCACCTTGGGTGAAATTGGCAAGAGATTCCCTTAAATCTTTAATAGTTGAATTCAAAGATTCAACAATTGGAATATCTTGGACCTTAAGGGCAAGTTCCTCATTCTTTTTGAGAAGTTGATCTTTTTCAGAAATTAGAATTTTGTGTTTCTTTTCTAAGGCCAAAAATTTAGAGGTAAGTTCGTGAAAACCTTCCTCTAATTGATCTCTCGCATTTTGGAGATCTTCATAAGACATGTCATTATTAAAATAAGAAGATGAGGAAGAGGAGTCGGAAGAAGATACCTCATCAAATGCCATTAGGCATTTTCCACCTTCATCGCTTGAGTCGCTTGAAGACATGGAGTCATCGCTTGCACTCCATGTTGACGCTTTGAAATCCTTCTTGTTTTTCTTTTCCTTTAACCTTTTATTGAAAAGAGAGCACTCCGGTTTGATGTGGCCTTTCTTTCCACATTCAAAGCATGTAACTTATTTTTCTTCTTTTGGCTCTTCCTTTCGTGCCCTTTGGAAATTCTTCTTTTTCTTCATGAACTTGCTCATTTTTCTTGCAAGTTGAGCAATCTCGGATACGCTATCATCGGAGGAGCTTTCTTGATTTGCTTTGAATGCTATGTTCGTTTTCTCCTTGAAGATGTTACCTTCTTTATCGGCTTGCCTCTTCATGGTAATCTCCTAGGTCATAAGTGATCCAATGAGTTCTTCAACCGGCATTTTCTTGACATCTTTCGCTTCTTGGATTGCCGTCACCTTTGGAGCCCATGAGCTTGGTAGAACCCAAAAAATCTTCTTGACCATCATCTCTGTAGAAACATCATCTCCAAGAGACTTTCTCCCATTACACACATCAGTGAAGCGAGTAAACATTTCCGTAATATATTCGTGTGGGTGCATGGTGAAACTTTCAAAGTCTTGACGATACATATCTAATCTAGTGTCTTTGACTTTGTTAGTGTCCTCATGGGTCACTTCCAAAAGATTCCAAATTTCATTAGAAGTGGTGCAAGTAGAAATACGATTAAATTCATTACGGTCTAACCCACAATGAAGAGCATTCATGGCTTTTCCATCTAGCTCAAAATTAGCAATGTCTTCAGGGGTCCATTTAGACTCATCTTTGCTAGAGAGAGTATAGCCTTGCAAAACAATTCTATATATAGGATAGCCATTACTTCTAAGAAATGTAATCATGCGAGTTTTCCAATAATTATAGTTGGTTCCATCAAAGAATGGAGCCCGAGTCATGGAATACCCTTCGGGTGCTTGTGAGGAAGAAGCCATCACTATGGATTTTGAGTTTGTAACCGGTTAAGGTATTACACAAACGTCCCTCTGATACCAATTGTTGGTCGGAGAGTGATGGAAAGAGGGGGGGTGAATTGTCTTTTAAAAATTAATTAACAATTTAAAAACAATTTATAAATGCAGCGGAAATAAAAAGAGGCAAGACATAATTTGATAACGGAGTTTGGCTTAAACCAAAGCCTACGTCTCCGCTCCCAACTCAACCGTTGAGAGATTTACTTCAGCTTTCTTTTTAATGGTTGTAGCAAGAAACCCACTAGCCGTTTTAAGGTAGGCTAGATCACCTTCGTACAACTTGCTTTTTTATGATGGTTGTAGCAAGAAACCCAAAATGAAGGTGAGGAAGAAAAGGATGGTTTGTTTTAATACAAACCCAATGAAGAACTAAACAATTGAAATAAATAAATTACAACAAACTTGAGGAAACCTTGAGCGCCAAGAGTGTGGGAGTAGTTGATGTAGAGGCAGCCCAAGCTTCAAGGATGGAGGTGGATCACAAGTAGCCTTTGAGATTTGTCGTTAGAGCTTCAAGGGATCAAAATATCATTCCAATGTTTCGGTGATGTTACCAGCATCCATCCTCGTCTATTTATAGGAGAAATATCCCCAAATACTTCAATATGGCCGTTGGAGGGCTTTCGGAGCCGTTGGGGGTCAAGTGGACAAGTCTGGTCAAGGCCCATCGGCTAGTTTGACTTTGCTTACCGGCTGACCGGTGCTTGGCCACCGGCTGGCCGGTGCTCCAGACAGAAGGCAGAGCTTTTTGTCTGGGGCTCCACCGGTCGGCCGGTGGTCGAGACAGAGAGCAAGCTCTCTGTCTGGTTCCACCGGCTGGCCGGTGGTCCAGACACCGGTTGGCCGGTGGCACCTGGCAGTGGGCAAAGCCTACTGTCTGGTTCCACCGGCTGGCCGGTGGTCAGGCACCGGCTGACCGGTGGAACCTGGCAGAGAGCATTGCTCCTGCCAGAGACCACCGGCTGGCCGGTGGTAACCCACCGGTTGGCCGGTGGACTCAGAGAGTCCTTTTTCCAGTCTTCTTGGGCCAACTCTTTGGCAACCTTTTTCCTATCATCAAACAAACTTGAAAACAAGTTAGAACATGATGAGAGTGATTGTGATCATTAAAATCCAAGAGAGAGGGGTACAACATGATGATGATATATGTGGATCACATGATAATAAATGAAAATTTAAGGGTGCGCCCTGATAGCGCTCCAATGCATTGGGTAAAGACTTAATCTCTTGAGATGACCCTTTTTTAACGATTCCTTGGTTAATAACCATGGTAATTTTTAATGACACCTTGGGGATGTACCTTGGTGAAACGGAAATGGTTGTCTATGTTAAATGTTGTATCCACATCTTCAAGTTATGAAACATGTTATTTTTATTATGATATGCCTCATGATCTCTTTCTCATGCCTTTAATTTATTTTTCATGACTTTTTGATGTATCTTAAGTTCACATGTAAAATGTTTCCATTATTTCCCTTACTGGGCCTTCTGCTCACCCTTTCCTTTTATGTATGCTCCCAGGTTATGAGATGCTGTAATGAACTTAGGATGAACAATGAATAAGCCTTTAAAGTGTTTAAGAATAATTTCTTATGTTGTCATGTATTAAGTTCATGGTTTCAAAGACACTAAACCTTAAAGATCCTCAGTTTTGTATAATGTAATGAAAGTCAATGTGATAAAAAGGCGGGATTCTATAGTCAGTCACCAATATAGTCAAATAAATAATAAAAAATAAATAACTATAATTAATAAAAATAAAGGAAAAAGATAGAAGTAAACTAAGAAATATCAAAATGGCATACAACAGATCTTATTTGGGTAAATATATCCTCACATATGGTTTATCAATATAATTCCATGAACCAAACAACAAAATAATAATAGAAGCATAAAAAAAGAACCTATTGTATGTCATGGAATCATCCAAAGTCCCTAACCACTTCAATTTCTCAACTACCTGATATAGGCCCCTTTCCCTTGGTTCCATCCCTAAAAATAATTTCCACATGGACACCAGTGTTATCTTATAGGGTGTGAGTAATAAACTTAGAAGAACACCACCAACATGTTCTTATAATAAGTGAAACAAATATTTTAAGGGGTATTCACTGAAAACAATAAATATATATTGAGCATATAACCCTTTATGGAAATCATGAACTAACCATGGTACCATAAACACCAACTATTCCTTCTAAACCTCCACATTCATAGGAAGGGCCAACTTGTATGAAGAACCCATCACTACTACAAAAATGGAGATAAGAGGGAGGAAAAACTATAGAGAACCTATCACTTAAGATCAACCATCCACTTAAGGAAATGTCCCATGGCTACAAAATAAGAATTGATATGTGGAATGTGTCTCAATATCTATCCTTGTACATAATCCAAAACACCCCCTAAGGAAAATTTCCCAAGGGTACACCTCAAATATCCAATTTCAGTGAATTGGTTCAAGGAAGGAATAACCATATCCAAGCAAATAAAAAATATAAGCCATACCTTTGGGATGATGTCCCATAGAAATATCAAAAACAAACCATCTCACATAACAGGTAGTATAAAACATTGATAGGAATTATAACTACTAACACTATCCCTAAAACCCATTCCATCATAGGTTAAAAAAGTAAAATCCTATATATTCTCTTTTACCCACCCTGAAGGGATTCTCATATGAAACACACACACATATTAGAACACCAACCAACTAGGACACCAAAGCCTGAAATGATCTCACAGTACTCACTCAATGTTTAATTTATTCTTGGAGATATCCCTATAAAAAACCATGTAAAAGTATAGTTTTCCCTATTTCCAATCTAGTTTACCCATAATCACCCTCTATTGGGTCAAACAGATCATTATGAATTCACCAGTCTATAATTTTAGCAGATATATAACCACATAGGGCCAACTCAGACACCCTCCTATAAGTCAATTCTTATAAATTCATATGAAATCCATAAAAAAGTCAATAATTCCTACATCAAGATTAGTAGAGAAATATTTACAAGACACCATCCAAAATACATGTCCATTATACTAAAACTCTAAATTTTTTCTCAAACATCCATATCTAGTTTTTTGAAATGGAACCTAAACAAGTATGTAATGAAGTCGACATCTATTGAAGAAATAATGATCGACTTTTGAATAGAGAAACTCCATAATGAATGGTAGTTATAAGATTAAATGTGATATATTTTAAGAGTTTTAGAAACATAAATAATATCTAATGTTTTCCATGGTTGAGTGTAAGAAGAGGGATAATGGGAGGGGGGTTAAATAGGTCTATGTAGTGGGTCCTAATACCCCTTTTAATAAGATAAATCCCACTGACCCATTCATTACATGACCATGTTTTTCACACTATGTTTCCCCTATGCATTGGATATATCACAAAGTGGCCCTTATAGGTTATTGAATTACCCTCCTCAATAGATGGACTATAACCCTAGAAAATAAACATAATGGTATGACCATAATGGTCACATCATGAAGAACCTTTTACAAAATCCACACAATTTGACTCCCAAGTTCTAAGACATGATCCATCCAATTTCGACCCCATCACACCACATAAACCTCTTCTATATCATGACCTATCACCTTCTAGGTTCTTATATATGGGATCCTCATATGTGTTGGTAACCCTTACGAACAAGGAAATTACCATTTCTATATTTGTAGGCTTCATGTTACGAGTTTCACTAATATTATGTGATTTCATATCTTCACCCCTATTTTATTCCTCAATTACCTATGGTCCACGATGTGATCAAGGATTATTTTTTGATCTTACCATGGATATCTACACTATGGTGTGATAACCTACTTTCTTTATTGTTCAATCTCTAAGATACACCCTGATTTCCCCAAATCCCAATTCGATGCAACCCCTAAAACCCCAAAGAACCTAAAATCATCAGGATGTATATAATTCAATAACAATTTGAATAAAAAACCACTAAAATTTTAGGGGTATTATAGGGATTCCCAAATGGGGGTGAGATTGTGTTCCTTTATCTTTGAGGCATGGATGGAGAGTGGAAATCAGATCATCCTTGATGTCCCAGTTTGGATATAGTTTCATGAAATATTAAGGAACATTAGTCAAAGATACATGGAAATGTTTCCCTATGACCTATGACATTTCAACAATGGATTATTCCTTTAACTATTTTAGGGGGGTAAAAAATATTGAACTTCATTATCCCCTTGAACATAGACTTATAGACAAAATTACCAAATATCATATGGGTAAATCCTCTGTGTAGGACCTGAGAACACACTGAGAGGGGATGAGTGAATTAAGGTGTAAAATGTTTCTTATAAAGTGATAATTGTTGTTCCCCTAATTGTAGGAACATTTTAAACCTATCTAATGGAATCATACAGTAAATAAATATTCACATACATAGAGAAAATATATCAATTTTACTTGGTTCACAACTATGGGATTGTATGAGGATAATTTTCCGACAGTGTTTCAGTCTTACCTTAATCCACTAATAATCACATGTTATAGTGGAATAATGAAGTTTAAACATAGTCACTCAGTTCTAGGAACACTGCCATCACAATATTTTAGTTATTTCACACATCCTCCCTTAGAATTCTTCAATATAATCCCCCTATCCCACAACATTAGGTGAAGTCTTAATCCATGTTCCTACTTTAAGATCACTTTAGTAGACTGGAATTTAATTATTTTTAATTGAATTGCATGAGACTCTTCTTTCATCGTATTATTGAGTTGATTCACTTGAATGTACTGTTCATAGGAACCAGATGTTCAATACTATTATTTCAGAAGTTCCCCACCTTCATGAAACTCACTTTATGTTTCAAAGAAATTTTAACCTTCGTAAAACCACACTCTTTCACGAATATCCCAACTATTGAAAATACCAAAAAATTCAAGGAACAAACAAATTTCATGAAGCTCACTACCTTCACAGAAGAAACTACCTTTGTCAAGATCACAACATTCATGGAACACAAAGTCTTTAGGAAAATAACTATCTTCATAAAACTCCAATAACAAAAAATCAGTGGAATCAGTTATGACATAACCGGTCATTTTGTGATATTGAAGCTCGCATAGAATTATAGATTCATGAAACTCCAATCCTTCTTAAAATCAGAGAAATATTAAATTTTCTCTAATTCTATCTGTGTCAAATGAAGTGGGTGTGGCTGCTAATTTATAGGATCATACCTTCAGAAATAACCCACACTCCAGTCAACCTTTTCATGAACCTATTCAGTAATTATCATGAAGATCCTCTATTCACAAAGCTAAAATAAAATTTTACCCATTTATGAAGCTTCACATAGTGGAAAAAATTATCAATCATTCCATTACATGTTCATGATGCTTGTTCATGATTCTTCAGATCTTTGCAAAGATAAAACTTCAGGAAACCCAGTCTTAATGAAACACATGCCTTTACCATGTCTATGAATAGTAAATCCTATAAATCCACCTTTAATGAAGCTAGATCCATCCTTCTAATTCTGAGCTTGAAAATTTGAAAAACAATGGGAAATGGTTCCACCTTTAAAACTGAATAAATCTTGTAATGTACGATAGATTCCATGAAAAATCCCAGATAAAAACCTAGTTTGGATTGGAAAAAAATAAAACATAAACTTTATTTATAGAAATGTAAATCCTTGGTTCGCATAGTATCCTCTTTTGGGTTTTTTTCTAAATATACATATAAATTAAATAAAGAACCTCCCTCGATCAAAAAATGATAGACCTGAATTAAATCATCCATCACTATAAGACTATGTGAGAAAATATTGGTGCCTAAAACAAGAGTGGGAAAAAAGAATTTCAATAAACCATAGACTACTGACAAATTATTTAATCCAAACTTTCAAACCATTAATCATTGATTTTAACTTATCTACCCATTTGGAAATAAATCCAAATAACCTATAGTGGAATTTATAAAGCTAAAAAAAATCCCCTAGATCATATTTACCCAATAATCTAATGTTACTTCCACAAAATGATTAAAACAATTAACAAAAATTGGGAGATGGGATTAATCATAACCTCCTCATTCAATGGGAGGTTTCTAAACACATAGATTCAACTGATGTTTCATGAACATCGATGTTTCCAAGGGATTTTTAAGGATTTAATCCACTTTTATTCTTGTTTTGAGAGAGGTTAATAGAGTTGATGATTTTATTGCTTCTCTGGATACTTAAGATGTTAGTTTTACTTTATTCTCAAGTCTTTAGTCCTTTCTTATTGAGGTTGTGAATGTTGTTAGAGGGGATTCCCTTGACCTAAAATATTTTCACCCCTCTTAGTTCTATGTGTTTAATCTTTAATTTTTCTTATAATTGTTTTCCCTTTTACTCTGTAATAAAATATTTAATTTTGTGTTGGAAAGATGTTAAACACTTGGTCATCTGTTCCAACATACTCCATTTTAATCACACCTTGTTCAATTTTTCATTGATGAAGTGATATATGATCTCAATATGTTTGGTATGAGAGTGTTGAATCATATTTTTCATAAGATAGATCATTCTATTATTGTAAAATTAGATCACCATTGGCTGTTTCACCTCTTCACTAATATCATCCAGTTGTATATTCATCCATAATAGATTTCTACATGCCTTTGTAGTAAAGAAATAAATTTCTTAAACTGTGATTAGAGAAGTGTATTCTTATTTACTTCTGAACCGAACAACACATTTATTACCAATAAATAATTCCTAATAACTTATGGACTTTTTATCTACTTCATTCTAGTCCAATTAGAATCATAAAATGCTAATAATTCATTATCTTTTCCTACTATAAAATGTTATAAAAAATTGGGAGTACCTAGAAATACCCCATGATGGTTTTAATTACTACCCAATGATTTTACTTCTGATTAATTTAAATTTAGCCCACTAAGAATGTTTAAAATACTATATATATTCATGTTTCACTCAAGTACAATAAGATTCCAAAGATTCTCTTGTATTGAGTGGGATCCAAATATATCCCAATTGTGCTTTCGATTTTTTTCCCAATCATAATGAAAGTTGAAATCAATTTGGAGTCATGAATGTTGAATTTCTTCAGAATCTATCCTTCATATTTTCCCTTAGATATAATTTTATAATCCATATTTTGAATCACCTAGAGCCCCATGAATTTTGTGAGTTTAATAGTCATAGATATTTCAAATTATGATTTCTTGTGATTAGAAATCTCTTCCACTAATACATGCCTTCTCATACAAAAATAATATCATCCATATATAAAAGAACAATAAATTTTTCTTTCTTGTAAATATTGAAAAATAGGTTATGATTGGAACATAATATTTTAAAATCTAGCTTATTTGTACAAGCATCCAGTTGAGAATGTCATGCTCATGGTGGTTCTTCAAACCATAGATATCATTATTTAATCTAAAAACCTTACTATCATCATTTCTAATAAAAATACCAGTTGTTGTTCAACGTAGACTTATTATTTTACCAACGAACTTAAGAATGTTGTTTTGACATCCATATGATAAAATTTGTACTCCCTTTGGATTTCTATGGAAAGGAAAGGCATGATCGACACTAGTTTAGCTATAGGTGAAAACTATTCTTCAATATGAATTCCATTAATATATGCATATACTTTACAAACAAATCATGCCTTGTTTCTGATCACATTTCCATTCTCATCATTTAAAAAATTATTATTTTGTTCCAACTTCATTGTAATTTTAGGGTCTTTTGATAACATCCCATGTCTAGTTCTTGTCAATATTTTTAGTTCTTCATTCATGACCCAAACTAATGATCCAACCTGAACTGACTCTTAAAATAAGGTTAGTTCCAAAATTAATAGTAAGGAATAATATGCTTCATTATTCATTCTCCATGTTGATATGGGTGTTGTCCAATCAATAATGATGTTTTATTGATAAAATTATTCTATTCTAGTTTTCCTGTAAGGTTTTGATGAAGTTTCTTCAGAAATGATTTCCTATTCGGATTATTCATATGAATCATCATCTTTTTGTGATCCCTGTATATTTTTTATGCATTACCTAATTTCATCATTTGAATCTATCGCATGTACACTTTATTATTCATCTTCAATCAAATAAACATATAATATCATCACGATATTTATGGTTTTATCCTCAATGATATTGAAATTAGTGCTTTCATAATCTTTCTAAGATGATAATTGTAACAATTGTAGAGGGTACTATTCATTTAATATCAAAGCAATATTACCTCTTCTGCAACGTCACCATACTTTCCTAAATTTCCTTCTTTGTTTTGGATGAAATATTTACTTTCAAAAAATGAAAGTAATTTTAAGAAGTAATCTTTCCAAACCATATCTCATATGGTTCCTCGGTTTGTCCAATAAGAATCCATGTAAGATTGGGAGTGTACACGGTTACTTTAAATTCCTATCTTTAGTAATGCTGATAAACACGACTCTCAATCAACATAGTTCTAGTCATATTGTTCACAAGTCCATTTATGCATTTAAAAACCCCATTTTTAGGGGTTCTCATGGTAGAAACGTCATGCTTTATCTGATGTTTTCAAGGTAATTACCAAATTAAATGGATGTGTATTTTCCTCCATTTTCTAATTGTAGAATCATGATTGTGTGGAAAATTTTATTGTAAAGTCTTTGACAATAAATCTTCATGAAATTAATCCTTATATGTATCCTTTGCATAGTAATTACCCAAGTAATTATACTATAATAATAATTAAAAAGAATAAATTACCTCTCTATATTTATTCCTGGAAAATTCATTGGACATCATTTTTATTTGTGGATAAGATCAAAAAATTTTGATTCACTTTTTTGGTCGATATGAACTCACAATCATTATTCCATGAATGCATTCATCATATGTATTTTCTCAATAACACATTATATTATAAATGTAAACAACTATATTATGTTTAGATATTTATTCCATACTTTGTTGATTAATACGACCCATCTTCTGGTAAAAAAAGTTATTTTATTCTTCAACTACTTAATAAAAAGTATTCTCTTTACTATCAAACTTGTATAAATTGTCATATGTTCTACACCCTTTTAGGAAATAAATTTCTTCCTTTCCATTTATAGTTCAAATATATTGATTAAATGTCACTATTATTCATAAAGTATAGTGTTTACTAATACTCATGATATTGTGACACAAACCATCAAAAAAGAGAACTTTATTTCTCCTTATCTCATCATTTTATAGTTCTGTATTTCCACTAACTATGATTTTTTAATGCACATTCATTCCATAATATCACTGTTCCATAAACCATTTTTTAGCATTATTCAATAATTATGCACTTTTTTTATTTAGGATGAGTATCCACTACCAAGAATCTAGGTTCTCATATTTTTAATAGCTTTAAGAGCTATTTCTGAAAGGTTAATTTTCTTGATTTTCTTCTTTTACCTCCATGAGATACTTGATTGGGTACATGGAAAAGTTTTCCTTTCCAATATATTTTAAGTTAGTAGGGGTTCATCATTCTTATATTCTTATTTCATAAGATAATTTCTATTTTAAAGAGTAACTTTATTTGGTTAGTGGGTATTGACTTTTCTGTGAGATCTTTTGGTATTGTTCCCACCTTTCTTATGCTTGCAATGAATAGATTTATGGACAATGAAAGAATAGTGAACAGAAATATCCATATAAAATATTTTTTTTGATGAAGGATATGGTCTCATTCTACTTTGATGAATCCTAGGTGCTTCCCCATTTAGATATATCCTTACCTATTCACAGTAAGGCATGATATGGAACAGAAATCTATAGAACTGACATTTCATTTGGGGAAATGTCTTATAAATTTAATTACTCCTAATGTACCCTTGTTTTTTAAATTAATTTTACTGTATAATACTTATGGAAACATGGGGATTATATTTAACACTCTTTTCTATTTTATTTTAATATTTACTTATTAGTACTTCAGGGAACTTTTTGATATGTCCAGTTATCTGATTCCCTTTATTTTGGATCATTCTAGTTTGATCCATTGACGGTTCATTATCCTAAAAAATTCCAAATTTTCCCATATTAATGACCACTTATTATTCATGGCCTTCTCTCCTCATTCAGAACAATTTTGTAACTCTTTCTAGTATCTTTCAATCTGATAATTTTCCAAATTTTAATATCTTACTGGTTTCCCGGTATTTTGATTCAGTTTCTAGATTAATACTTAGAGTAACAACTTATTCTTAATGTCCCTCAATTATCTTAGTATTTTCTTCCAATGTCAATGTAATTTTACTGATGATTTTTTACTGATCTTAATTCTTGGGATTAAATTCCATAGAATATTCCCATATTTCAAGAGTTATTTAATTATCTTCTTTAACTCCTTCCAATTGATAATGTTCTTCTTCATGATAACCAACATACTCTGATGACTTTTACAACATAGCTCTCGTCTTTCTATTTCTCTTTATTTGGATATCAAGCTCATCAAGTGCACCTTGAATCACAAAAATGAGATTAAAAAAACTGATTATATACATCTTTTGTAGGTTCTATATTTTTAACTATAGACATCATGGATGTTTTGGGTCGAGATATAAACTCTAATTCTACATCCTCCAAAAATTCAAGAACATCTTGTTAATCTATACAGAAGATGTTATTTCACTAAAATTTCTTTCCGGATTTGATGTATCCTTTATTAGGTGATATCTTCTAATACTTCTACAAGATTTTTTCTTCTCTTTCTATATCATCAAATTTCCTTGGTCATCAAGAGGCAATATGACATACTTTAGCATAATGAAAAAATGTTAATGAAATATTGTGATCAAATTTACCTTTTCCTATTTTGAATATATTGGAAAAAGGAGAAAAAGTTTCATCATCATCCTCATAAATTACCCTATAAAACACAAGTTTTACCATGGATTTTAATTCAATTTCCTTGCTTACATGAGTGGAAGCATCTTATATATTGAATCTCAACTAATAATCCACCATACAACTTAGCATATCATCAAGGGGAATCTTAGACACATATATTTCTTAAAGATCCAATTTTTTTGATTATATAGATATGGGAGCCTTCTAAGTATTGTTTTGTGAAATTTTGATATCCTTAATTTTTTCCTCAAGTCCTTGAACAACTATAATAACTTCAGTTACATGATTAAACAAGATATCTATATTTTCATTTGGTTGCATTTTCAGATCATCAATATCATTGTTTAAGACTTGATGTTTGGAATCCTTTAATTTTTTTTATCAACTTCATATATATTTTATAGTTTCTCCCATATGAACTTGGTTTTAGTGAAACCAATCACCTTAAAATAGAAGTGATCTGAAAGTGCTGTAGTAAGTGAATTTTGAGCATCGGAATTTGAATCAATCATTTTATTGTCGTTTTTAGTCTTAAACAGTACCATCATATTAGTGAATTGAATACTATTATTAGTTGAAAAAATAACTTCCATCATAAGATATCTTATATGAGATCTCATCATTTTCTTCCAAATTTGGATGTTTCTTCCATTAATGAGGGGGACTCCCCTAAAAATCACCAAATTATCCAAGAAAATAGTATAGGAAAGATTTAACTCAAAAAACTTGTATTCTATGATAATACTTATAGGACCCTAGAACACAATGACATGGGAGGGTTGAATCTAGGGTGTAAACATTATCTTTTAATGAGATTGATATTTTTATCATTTTGGTAGGAACTTGTTAAACATATATGATGGAACAATGCAGTAATTAAACATTCACATTTAGAGAGATACCAATTTTTTTTAATTGGTTCATAACTAAGGGATAGTCCAAGGATAATATGTTGAAAGTGTGTCAGTTGAAACAAAATCCACTACTCTTAACCATGTGTAGTGTAACAAAGAATTTCAGACATAGTCACTTGGTACAAGGCACACCGAATTTACAATATTTTAGGGACAACACACTTCCTCCGTCAAAAGACATCCATAAACACCCCTAGCTCACTTATTTGGGGTGAGGTCTTACTCAATTTAATGACTTGAAGGTAAATTTAATAGATTGACATTTAAGTCATTGTCCCTGAGTAGCATGACAGTCTTCTTTCACTGTAGTCCTCTGTTTATGCACATGAAATAATTGTTCACTAGGACTATATGTTCAACAATAAAGTTCATGAACCTTCTAGAATTTAAAAAACTCACTCTAGGTTTCAAATAAATATCAACCTTCATGATCCCACACACATTTTCAATGATATTAACCTTCATGAAGCTCACAAAGTTTATAGATTATACCACCTGCTTGAAGCTCACTACCTTTTCGGGACAAACAGCCTTCATCAAGATCACTGCCTTCATGGAACACTATGTATTTATAGAAATTCTAGTATTCAAGAGACCCCCATTATAGAAAATCATTGGAATCAGTTAACACTTAACCATAATTTTTGCGATTCTCAACATCTCATAGAATTAATGATTCTTGAATCTCCCAGCCTTCATAAAATATGAGCTGTTTTGGATTTTACCCTCTTCCTGAAGATGAAGTAGGTGTGGACACCTATTTATATGATCAACCCTTCATCAAGATCCCACACTCCTAGAAGTTTTTTTATGAACCTATTATGTCATGATCTAAAAGTTACTCTATTCGTGAAGCTCTAGTGGAATTTAACACATTTTCAAAGATTCTCATAGTCATAAAGATTTATAGTCTTTACATCATGCATTGGGGATGATTGTTCATCATGCTACACATCTTCAAAAATACATTCCTTCATGAAAACCAATCTTGATGAAACATATTCTTTTATCATATTTGAGAAGAGTAAATCCTATAGAATAAACTTTTTCAAGGCAATCTATTTCCACCTTATTTTGAGCCCAATTATTTTTAAAACATTGGAAAATGATGCAACCATCAACACTATAGCCATATTTTAATGTAGTATCAAATTACATGTAAACTCCCTGATCAACCCTCTTGTGTATTGATGAAAACAAATACACTCCATTTATAGTAATGAAAATACTTAGTTCAAACAATTTGGTGGCTGATATAGGTATTTACTCTATCATTGGATCACATGAGCAATTTAACTTCATCCCTTTTATCACTATAGTTGGGGTAATCATGGATGAATATTACAACAGTGTTAAGGAGAGGTAATATTTAACATCATTTAAAAGTGGGGTGGGGTTTTCACACATTGATAAAAAAATCTTCTATCAACCATTCACCCCATTCGGGTTCATAGGATAATCATATTACCTTTAGTGTCTCATTCCATGGGAAAACACCAGGTTGCACTATTACCATCAACCATTGATTATCTGATAGTTATGGTTAATGTTTTTTGATTAATGAAATCAGTGCTATAATCCTTTTACTAAACGTAGGTGAACTAACTGGGATGCTCTAGGACTATGCCTTGATTTGGTCAGTGTCATATGTTGTAGTGATTTTGAGGTAACTGGTGATGGTGATGGATTAACCAGTGTAACCATATTGAGGAAAGGTATAGGATTGTCTACATATGTGGGATCTCACAAGATAAGAAAGAGGGATTATACTAAGTAAGTGTTAGTTAAAGAACATCCATATATTCCCACATAACATCATAGAAATTTATTGTATGTAGGAACTACTGGTGATGAAGGGATCCCCATGAGTCTTATTCAATAACTATGTGAATCTTCTTGTATTACTAAGCATTCTCTCGGAATGTCTCTAAAGAAGTGAAACTATTCAATCACAGAGATGTCATTAGTTGTAAAAAATTTTGAAGCCTAGAAAAACATGGTACTAAGTGTCATTATACTTAAAATAGAGGCACCTATAGGGTTATATTCTGAAAAATAGCATATTTTTTATTGATATTGTACTTTGAAAGGATGTATCAATAGTCCCCTTGTTAGAAATCATGAGGTAAATCTATAATCCAGAGAATCTCATATTCTACTTTAGCTGAGAGAGAATATTCACTAATTTAGTGATGGAAATACTCAAGGGGTAGTGTGATTATGACTTAAAAGATTTTGGGCTACTCATAGTTGTTGATAAAAGATAGTGTAATAATGTGGAGTCCCATGGAAGTTACATGGACTAGGTGAAGACTCATTTGGAAGGTAATGAGACACCACCTATCGAGGAATCGAGAGAGTTATCACTAGACTAGGTGACTCCCAAATACAATAATGTGATGACCTAAACTTATATACATGAAAATCAATTTTAAACGAATAAATTACTTATTGAGTAATATAGTCATAGAATATACATGCACTAATTATTTTATTTTGGTCCATGTTTTTAGAGACCTTGTTTTTTTCCTTTTAAGACATTGAAATATGTCAAGGAATATTTTTGGAGCCAGGAATTGAGATGGTGCATGATTCCAAGGTCCGATGTTACCAGAATTAATTTTATAACAATATTAAATATATGTTATATATTTCCCAAATAGATTTCAAAAAATAATACAATATATCCTCAATGGAGTCTCAAATTAAAAATTCGAGAACATGGTTGAATTTGGAATGTGTGTTTTACCATAATCGTGACTAAAAGTAGGTCGGCGTGGGGATTTTGGATAAGGTGGATGCTGGTGGGCACGTTCAATGGATTAATTAATTAATTAAATTAATTAAATCATTAAACTAATTTAGAAATATTCCTTCTATAAATGTATCATTATTGAGAATTTCTAGGGCCATCCACATAACCCTAGGTACATTGAGAGGAGGAATCCACTCTTCTTCATTAGAAGATTGAGATCGGAAGATGGAGCGATTCTGGATCTTAGAAAACCGAGGAAAAACAAAAATAAAAAAATCTTATTCTGAATTTGGAATTAGTGTTCTTCACCAATGAAAAATCCAATCCCATGGTACGACTCAAAGTTTTGATATTATTCCCTTAAGATTAAATTATTGAGAATGATCATACTTTCATTCTTTGATCTATATTCAAATTCATACATTGCATGAGATCACATATCAGATTATACTATTTATTTAATTATCTATACTCATTATTCCATTTTTATCAGCCCATCTATCCTCAATATAATTCTTTTTCTAGGAATTCTTGGACAATAATTTTTACCCTTTTTTTCATTCCCCTAATCGTTATTATCATTGTTCGTTGTTGTCCAATGAGGCTACGGTTAGAAATTTTTGGATGGATTTGAGCAAGATCGCACCCCCGATTCACAAAGAATTCATGTATAAGGAAAATATTAATAAATTATTGGTGGATTCAGAGATATTAAGGGATGTGAGCGATTCTACCATGTATTGTGAATCTAATGAAACAATAGAAGATTTCCAGAGATGCGATGGCGTGATTGGATATATAAAAATGAATCATAATTCTATTTTATAGCAAATAGATGACCAACAAAAATGACCGCAGATGATTACTACTAGTTTTAGGTGGACTTAAAGAATAATTAGAGCTGGTGAATGAGGATATAGATAATCACACATAAGATCTGAATTTTTGAGAAAATCATGACTAAAAACCCTGTAGTTCAGAAGACCACAAGACATATTCTTTGGAAATTAATGATTAAATGGTTTTTGTGTGATCATAAGTATTCCAGGCTCTATGGGACCCCCACACACCATGTGACTCTGTGTTGGTGACCTAGAGTGTGATCTGAGAGTATATGAACATGGGAATGACCAAGAACATGACCAATGTACATGGAAACAGCCTGATGGAATTGGGAACAAACAAGAAAAAATGGATTGACCTTAGGTGGATGAGAAAAACAATGTAGTATCTCTATACACCATGTGAGAATACATGTTTAGTGATTCAGGTGATGGAATGGAAATTCTATGCTGTAGTATGGGTCCACATGTAGTGTGGGTGTCCTACATGTTGTGTAACTTATTTTGAGGAAACACCTACCTCTCACATATCGTTCTTTTAGACTTGGATTTTGTCCCATGAGTAGCCTATACTGAGTGTTATTTAACATCGAACATGATTGTAGACTTGTAGTGTATTTTTAGATATGTTTAAATATGTTATGCGTGTGTTGATTCATTAAGAGATGCTCGAGGATGGTAGTGATCAATACAGGATTATCAAAGAGATATGATTGGAACCCTCCTACTAGGACATGGAATGAGTACTTTATCTACCATTAGCATGTCACCCTACTACTCTGACAGAGAATGGTTCCTCTATTAACCATTAGAGTGGAACCCTCACACATAGTTAGGTAATGGTTCCTTTACCATTATAGTGGCACACTCTTGCTTGGAAAGGGTGTGAGTATTATATCAATAATTTGAGTCGCACCCTCCCACGGAGTCAGGTCATGGTTACTCTACCATCATAGTGGAAATTTCCTACCAAGATAGGTAATTAGACCTCTATCGACCATAATATTGGAAAACTTTTATGGATTTTGGGAATGTGTCATCTATCAACCATCAGAGTGGCACCCTACTGTGGAGTGAGGGAATGTTTCCTCTACCATCAGAGTGGAACCCTCCTACGGAGTATATGCATGGGTCTTCTATCTATTGAGTGGAACCATCATGTTGTACCAGGGCATGGGTCCTCTACATAGTTATTATATACCCTAAAATGTTCATCAAAGTGGTGAAATGTGACTTTATATAGATTCATCTTCTACATACACACGATATTATGGGTATCATAAATGGAACTTTTGGAATTTATGGAAGAATATTTTCCTAGGATAGACATTGAGATGAATATCACATTTTATCTCCCATATGGGGTTTTTATGAGAATATATCAATGTTGACTGGTTTCTTCTTTCTTATTATGGGTTGAGCTATCAATTTCTATCAGGCATCCTATTGTTTCCCCTTCATATTTCGGTGCGTCCTAATTGGTATTTATTAAATCACTCCTACATGGGATTTACCCACACATGGATTGTCTTATGAAGATGATTGAAATTTTGTCAGTGATTATAGAGGATCATCAGGATAACATGGTGAATTTGACTGTGTATAGTGGTTAGGGCATGGAGATATGGAGTTAGGCTCTCTTAGCATTCAATTTAATAGTTTGTTTTAGTTTGATACACATTTCTGGTTGGGTGTGTATTTTTTTCCTTTTTTTTCATATTATATTATTTTACTCTTGTATTCCCTATAGGTTTTTACAAGAATGGTTGTTACTCTGAACATTACTATATTTTATTATGTTCCTCTCAAATTCAACATGGATATGGTTGTGTGTGTGCATATTGGTACATAAGAAAAGTCCTCCCATATCAGTTATTCCTTTAGAAGCCTATATCCATCCCTTGGCTTATGGAGGAGGGCTTGGGGTAGTTGCGTCTCAAGCCTCATTGGGCAAGGTCATGATATAATGGTATCATAGGTGGGGTTTTCATGATATAGTGTTTGGATTTGTCCCCTTCTGAGGATTTGGTTTGGAATTGGGGAAATAGTGTCAAATTTTCTCGAGTTTGGAATTCAGGATAGGGAGCCTAGTGTTGGTGTGGAGGGTGACATATCTAAACCCCAAGACCCTGACCACCTTATTATCGACTCAAAATACATAGAAATTGGTTATAGAGAATATTGGTACATGAGTGATATATGATTGAGACATTGAATTTCCTTATTGATTCAACTTCCCATATATATATTCTCATCTGAAAAAATATGTATTGATTAACTTTTATAGATATATCCATGAAGAAAACAAGAAATATTACTAATTAAAGATCATGATGATGATACAATGAGTGATGAGGCCTCAGTTCATGGTAAATCTCATCAGATCCTTCCTTTAGGAAGACAGTGATAATACCCCCACTTATCAAGCATCATATAGTACCATCCAAGTAGGATGTAGATGTACACAAGATTACAGTTCAACATCGTTTCTAGCACCAAAGGCCACTGAGGTTATTCGGGGAGCCCAATACCTAGGAGGGGGATTGAAAAGAGTTGGTGATATGATTTTCTAGGCTTAGCTAGACACCAATTGATTTGGTGGTTTCATTGGTAGAAAGTATTTTCATATAGCAATTGGGAATTAGTGGTGAAAAAATATATTGATTCATGAGGAATAAAAAATCTATGCGTCCGACTTCATGTAGTTGTTTCATGAGGTGTACCACCATCATGCTTACACTCTGTTAATATTTAGGAGAATTGAGAGCTATAATATAGAGGGATGATAGACAATGAGTATTATTCAAGGTTCACATACCTCATGTGGTACTCCATCAACATCATTCAAGATAGAAACATATGAGTCAAAAAGTTTGATAAGGGTCTCTACAGAGCTTTCTGTTAGAGGGATTCTAGGTAGCTAGTGATGGTATTGGTAGTTAATGGGATGAGTCATGTAAAATACCCAGCAGTTGGTAGTCAGTAGGATCTTAGTGCGTGATATATTTTGAGGAAAATAATTTAGCATGTGTTCAAGTGGAACATGGACTCTATAGGTGATTAGGGAATCTGAGAGAGAGGTATTAATAAACAAGTGACATGCGAGGTCATATGGAATGTGATTTACCAACCCAACATACAGAGAAGCGATGAAAGATATCATATCTAACTCTACAATAGAGGCAGTTCAATAATCATTCATCTGTTATGTGAGGGAAGGTAAAACCCTAGGGAAGAAAAGCTTACAAAGAAGTAGGTGGGGATCTTGGAGGAGGAGATGTAGTTGGTTGATGACATTATGTGGTACTCCCTATCCCACCAACAGGAATTCCAAGTCTATCTCAGGGAGCCGACAGTTGAGGTCACTTCCATCTGCAGACTATAAAGGAATACGACCTATTAGATCATGAGAAGATTCAAGGTATGATCTATGGTTATTCTTATCATTCTTTATTACTAGTACCCATATATGCGATTCATTTATTTATCACTTTACTCCTAGTTTTATAGATGGACCTCTATATTGAGACTTTTTAGGTCCAAAAGGGGCCTAGATTCCCTGGGGGGGGGTGAATCAGGGCATGCATTTTGTTTTGAAATTCATGATTCCCCACATGATCTTGACCGCATTATTATAAGGGTAAATTTTTTATTTTTAGTGTTTATATTACTCTTATAATTTTCAGCTTTATCAAATGATGATGCATAGAAAGTAACATTGGAATAGAAGCACAAGGATACACAAGTTTTTAATTGGTTTACCCACAACGTGCTATGTCTATGGACCATAATATGAAAATGGACTGATTTACAAAATTTATTGTGTCTCTTTACCAATTTTGGGTGTGGGATATATCGCTTATATTCCTAGGCTTAGTACCTTTTCAAGGTTTATGGTCAGATAAATTCCTTACAAATGGTCACTCGCTAACTATATTTCAAGGGATCACTTTTGGTGGAAAGGTTCATATTCTTCCTCTTCAATTGATCACTTCTCTAGAAAGAATACACACATAGTTTATGGACATGTAGGTCCCTTTATTATCAATAATGTATGCATCCTCAAAGGTGGACCGATTATCTATTGAAGTTATTTCTAGGAAACTCCTTTAATTATATGAAAACTCATACATACAACAATTCCACTTTCTAAACAACTGGAATAGAATTCTCATTACTATAGAAACAACAGTTTCCTCTTCTTTTGAAATATCTTCAAGATATTGCATATATTCCTTCCACTACCTTTTATTTAGAGTTGAATAATCACCTTATTCAGGTATTGATGAATGGTGTAGATCATTTTTATTCATATTCTAATTTATAATTATGATATTAAAATTATAATAATCATTGAAAAATGTATGCACGTATCTCCTTGTACAAGATTTTAGAGTGATACCCCTGCGTGAGACCCTTCTGCATAACCCATTCACCAAGATCCTGAAATATACCATTGTGTGAGATCCTAGTGTGGAACCAATTGTGAAAGATCATGGTGTGTAACCTTCTATGAGATCCTTATCTGCAACCCCTTGAATAAGATCCTAGAATGGAACCCTTTTGTAGTTTTCGTGAGAACCTTTCATTCTTTGCGTGAGATCTGGGCTCGAGACCCTCTCACATTTTGTTCGAGATCATTGTGCGAGACTGTTTTTTCACATTGAATGAGATTATGGTGTGAGTATGAAGTGATGATTTATGCGAGATCTCGGTACGATACACTTTCACACTTTTCATGAAATCTTATTGTGTGTCCTCTTTCCCTCATCTCATGAGACTTTTTTCTAATCATGTGCAGATGTTATGAAATGTAAATCGTGTATATTCATTCATGAGATCCCTCTGAGTACCTCAATGAGATATTTCCAAGAACATCCTTCATGGACATTTCATTAGATAAAAAATGAGGAAAAACATTTTTAGTGTTTATGGATGGGTTATGGTGTCTTTATAGGCCTAACTCACCACATTAACATCACAAATTACATATAAGCATCCATTCCACCATCACTAAAATCATCATGACATGCTCCGCAAACCTCCTATCATGAGATAAATTTTAGTATTAGATGATCAATAATGTTTTCTGCCAGTGCTTTATGTGACCCATTATGAGTTCAAAAATCTACCATGAGTGCTATATGAGATCTCATTGTGTTAAAATAAGACAATCATCTTCTTTGTGAGATCCCATCATGAGATCCTTTGAAAATAACAGATTCCCATCAGTTACTTTGCAAGATCTAGAATGACCATGAGATACCTCTTTCATTTCCATATTTTTATTTATCTTATTTGACTTTAGTGAGATCAATAATTTTTTCCTATGTGAGATTAGGCATTGATGCTTCACAAGATTAGTTCATCATTCACTCTCCATGAGATCAATTCAGAATTTTCAATCTACAAGATTAGTTGAGCATTCCCACTCAGTTAGATCAATTCCTCATTCACACTCCACAATACCAATTCATCATTTACACCCCACATGATCAGACATTAATGATAACTCTTCATGCATTCTTGGAAAAATAGCCATCGTCAACAACCTCAAACCTTATCAAAAAACAAAATCATCCCAAAAGTATAATCATGCGGTATTTTTTCCTAACAACCTCTCCATTTGAGTTTTTTGAAAACTCTTCACATTTTGATACCATGTTAATTCTTCTTACATATTATACCAAAAAATACCTTCTTGAAATTCTAATAGAGATTATAGATTTACTCAACACACACTATAATACCACATGATCAATGATTGGAATGAGAAACAAGATTAACATGAAAAGTTCATCAATGAATCACTTCATTCTAGAAACACTCAACTACTTTCATCACAAACCCCATTTAACGTGATATATAACCTTTGATCGATCATATTTAAAATAATTAGATTTTAAACTTCATCTAATTCACTATTCACCCTATTAGCTTCAACCCCTATCTTGATTAAAATATTTTCTCCCCTTTTATTACAATAATTTCCCCCAATTTCTCAATGAACCCAAAGGTAAATTCATTGTGGTCTGAAATATGGTAAAGAAAAAAAATAATCATATCAGGGAGAATACATCATAAATCAAGTAGAGGGCATCACAGATTAATACTCTTTCAAGATTTATGATTATATTAAACACTAAGAGCCAATCGATTTCCATCAAATGCTTCTTTAGGTAAGGCCTTTGTCAGAATTTCTGAAACCTATAGTTATGTAGGCTCATACACCAACTTTATAAGACTTTCTCCACCATATAAATGATAAAATTATACTTGATTTGAATGTGCTTTGTACTTGAGTGATTTTATGGATTTTCTATGAGATTTATTTCACTTTAATTATCTCAATAGATCCCGATCAGAGACTTCACTTCAACTCCTATAACATCAAGCTACTACTTAATCCACAATAACTACATATAATCTTGAGTTTCCACAATATATTATGCTTATTTGGTGCTTAATGAAATGCAATATTTTTTCTTTATTTACCATAAAATAAAAAACTCACAATGATAGAATTAACCACTTGACATTGATTTTCTATCATCTTATGATCCTTTGCAATCTTCATCTGTTTATCTCAATAACTCTCACTGAGAATTTTTATTGAAAAGTAAACCAAAATACACCATCCCCTTCATATACCTAAGAATTATTTTCACTAAAATTTAGCTTATTTATTTGGTATTTCAGTGATATGGTGCTATTTTCTAGGTGGAAAAATTAATATGAGTTTTTTTCACTATAATGTACAGTAGTCTGTGAATGCTTTTTCTATATTATGTGAAATTAATTACATTTCCTTTATCATACCTTTATTTAATAATCCAATTATCCACTAGAGTCATAATCTCCTTGTAATTATCCAAAAATAGTGTTCTTTAATAACTCATTGGCATATTTACACTGAGAAATGAATATTCCATTCTTTCCTTGTGTTACCCAAAAGCCAGGACAAATCATCAGTTCACTGATCATTGATATTTTAAATTCAATTTTAAGGAATTATGTGAAATGTTTCCACAATGTTTCATGTAATCCACCAAATATTATGTCATCAACATACAACAAAACAATCATCCTTTGATTAATTTCCTCTTTGGCATATATATTGTAATCAGCTCCACCATGCTAAAAACTGTGCTTCTTTAAAAAATTGAACTACTATTGAATACCATGATCTTGGTACTTTCCTAAACCAATATAGAACCTTATTAAGATGGAAAAATATACTCTTATCTTCATTAATGAGAAAACCATATAGATTATCAACATCAAATTATTCTTCTAGAACCCCATTAAAAATTCCAAAATAGCGTCCATTAGGAAAACATTAAACCTTCCTTGCACTACTATGGATAATAATAATCTAATTTTTTTATATCCTTGAAATAGGTGAAAATGTTTTATCAACACCAATACCCTCGATATGGGATTACCCATTTTAAACATGTTGTGATTTGTTTCAAATAATTATTTCATCTTAATCCATCTCTCTTGAAAATACCCATTTAGCCTTGATAAAATTGTTATATGTTTGTATTGAAACAATCTCCTAGGAAACCTCCAGCATTGGATGGATATAAAAAAATAGTACCAATTTTTTAGCTAATTTAAGATGTTAAATTAGTCTTTGGATAAGGGAGACAACTTGTCAAAAACACTGTGAATATTCTATTGTATCTTCTTGGTATCCAAAAAAATAGTCTGTTGATACAATATTGTTAGAAAAAATAGATATTCATAAAAACAAGAATGATACTTCTTCTACTCCAATCATCATTATTGATGTTAGACACTATAAACCATTATACTTTTTATACCATTGAGACCAATCATTCAATTTGGACAGATAGTTATCCACCTAGGAAATGAAACTCTTACTATTGTTTGGACCTCTTTTTAGACCCAAAAACGTTCTCCTTTTCCTTATTATTTCTTCACATGGGATAATAGGTTTGAGAAACTTCTCCTACTCAAAAACATTTCCTAGTTGTAGTTTCCTTTAATAATATTTTTTAGTGGGTAAACTTACCACTTAAAAATGATCCATCAACAATAGTGCTAATCCTATTGAGTCCTAACTCAACATAGGAAAGAAGAGATAAAGTTAAAAACATCATGAATATCAATTTCACTCAATTAATTCCATACATATCAGAAATCCATAGACCATTAACTCTATTCATGTAATTTTTTCTATATTTATACTTTAGATGTGGTGACTGATTTGAATTAATTGACACACTAGAGCACATAATATCACAACATTGAATATTTTGATGCAAATTCCCTTGGGATTTTATCTCTCATAAAACCTAAAACTCATGAATATCAGTTAATAGAATTTAAAATCATTGATATACAGATAAATTAAGTATCCTTAAGAAGAGGATTTTGGTTGATCCTAATGGATAAACACTTTGATATTTTCTTACAAATCATTGTACAATTTTTGTGAATGTTCTATCTTCCTAGATAGGTTAGACTATTCTATCCATATGACTAGACCTTATTTTCACACATGTTTAGTCTTCTTCTAATATATAGGTTCTTTAGACATGCATATTTTTACAATGTGGGGTTTAAACCCACTGTTCAATTTTTTTTTCTTTGATGCTTCTCCAAAATTTAATTTTTTAATTTTCTCTCTTTGAGCTGGAATATCTCCCCTAATAGTGGGCTCTAGATTCTTCCTATATTGTAGGGATATTTATCATTCCTTCACTTTTCTCCTTATGTCCTGACATGTGAATTTTTCAAGAAATTTTTATTCATTTTCCTTTTATTTGTTATCTGAGTCACATCACCGTTTCTTATTGGGGTTCAGTATTACACATAATTTTCAATACTCTAAACCATAAATATAGAATCCCCTCCATTTATCTTCTACATTTCTTCACATTATTTCCAAGATATCTTAGTGAGTGTAATATATGAGGTTATTGATACACCATTCATTGAGATCCCAATACTTCTCCTAAGGCTTCAAACCTATTTTTCAACTTATCATGTTTTCTTTTAGTATTCGCTAGTTTTTTATACAATGCTAGAGTTTGAGATCTATTTATCCTTTTCAATCCCTTATTTCTTTCTATTTTAATTTCTTTCAAAATTATCATAATTAACACATGTAAAACATCTTCTATTACAGACATACCTAGTTTCATTTTTATAAGATGAGATGTTGATGAAGTTAGAGTAATTATTCTAAAATTAAGACCTCAGGCTTCTGGACACATATTCATGATGTGTCCATGCCTTCGAAAATAATAACATTTGATGTCTAATTTATTTTTATAGACTTTCTTTCAAAATTTTAAAGATGTTTCTTCATATTATCAAATTTGGAAATATTTTTTTCTTCATAATATAAAATATATTCCAATGCTTAAGAAATATAAAATATAATGAAAAATACCATATAAATAGAACATATTTTCATTAATTTATGTAAAATTATTTTTTGTTTCATTTTCAATATATATAGGACTTTTCGTATTTGTGGAACTATTCATGGATATATTCCTATCATGAATAAGAGAGGGCTCATCAGACCCAATATTAGATTTTACAAAACCGAATGGCCTTTAATATGAGATAATTTTTTTATGTTTTCTCTATAAATTAGAATATTTTCATTGCATTTCATTATCACCTACCAAAGTATAATCATATAGTAAGTGAAAATAATCCTTCAATTTGGTGTTGACTTTGGAAATAGATTTTTCCACTTCTTTCTTTCTTGATTCTATCCCTTCTACCAATTTGTGAATCTTATTAATCCTTGATTCAAGTTAAGAAATAATTTATATCTTGATATTCATCCCTCTAGTCATATCATCTACCAATTCCTTGGAGTGATTATATATCATGTTATATTTCTCTTTCATTTTAGAATCCATTTGAGAAACAAAATATTTACAACATGAAAAATATTATTGAAACCTTTTATTCTCTTGAACTATTCCAGATAGGTGTGTAGAAAGATTAAAATTTTTGGATTTCAAATTATCAATTTTATTTAAGTCCATATTCTTTCCCATTTCCTCATCTTTTAGTTTTTGCAGTTCTTTAGAATGGGAACTATTATTCTCTCTTAGATCTATGGCCATATCAACAAACCTTTTATTAAATCATTTTAGCCTGTTTTATTTAATTTCTTGAACCTTTATCTAGATATATATAAATTTAATTTCATAATCCAATTTCAGGAATATTTATTTGTTACATAGAAAACATCCAAAAAAATTATTCTTGGAGTTTCATCATCCTCAATAGTTTCAACACCACTTGGAATATCAGGTTCTTAAGTCATTCCTATAGCATCATTGATTGAGTATATATTTTAGTTGTATGATTCATCCAATCCATTCTTCAGTACATTTTTTGGTTTCCTTAAACTAAATTATACACTTTCTTTAGACACTCTGACATTGATAAATAACACCATAATTCTACTCATTCATTGTAGTTATTACCTTTACCATGGCACACAGAGATAAGAGAAAACTGAAACATCAAATCCAATAGTATAAAAAATATTTTTCGGCTAGAAAAATATAAAAAAGCAACCCAAGAGCTGATACTAATTATTTTTTCCGAAAGGTGCCTAGATAACGTAATAGGAGGGGGGGGGGTGGGAGGTGGATCAGTGTATAGATATTATTTTATAACTATTTCTTCCCACTTGATCTTGACCTCTTTATTATAAGGGTCACTTTTTTTGTATATAGTGTTTATATTTCTATTATACTTTTAAAATTTATCTAATGAAGATGCATATAAAGTAAATTAGTAAAGAAATTACAAGAACACATAGATTTTTTACTTAGTTAATCCCCACTGTTCTTTGTCCAAGGAACATACAACAATTATGTACTGATGTACTAAATTTAATATGGCTCACTACCAATTCAAGGTTGGGGATCAATCACTTCTATGCCAAGCCTCACTTCTTTTAGAAGGTTTAGGGTCAGCTCACTACTTTCCCAAGGTTCAATCCCTTACTCTATTTTGATGGCTCACTTTCGGTAGAAAGGATAACCATATTCCTCTTCCCTTTATAACTATTATGGAAATGATACAAACATTATTTATTTATACATATATCCCTTAATTATCAGTTATCATCAAGAAAAGATTCCTTTTGTTTTATTTGGTACGTTATTAAATGATTTCTAGTGATAATCCTTCTTTAACGAACATACAAATATACAGTCTTGATTTTATTCACTCAGATCAATTGAGAAGGGGTAATTGGGTTCGCTGGATTCTTCCAAGGATGGGTTTTAAACTTAATTTTGATGGCTCATGTGTTGGAGGAATTATCTAAGGTTGAGGTGCTGTGCGGGATAAGTATTAGAGTTTTCTTCTTGCATTTATTAACTTTTATGTGGGGGGAAGTTCCATCCAAGATAAAGACGAGGTGATCTGTATGGGTTTAACATTATTTTATCAAAGAAACTTATGTCTACATCAGATTGAAACCTATTCAAAGATCATCCATGACTCGATCAGTGGTAAGATTTCTCCTCCTTGGTCAATTGCCTATATTATCAAAAAATTTAGAGGCAGCCTTAGCATCAACAAAACACAGTTCTCCCATACATGGCGAGAAGGTAATAAAGTAGCGAACTACATAGCTTCTTTGACGGTGGCAGATCAAGGTACCAATATTCTTTGTTTGTCTAGTTCTCTTGAAATGGAACCAGAAGGGGTGGACATAATTATAGGAGACCATCTTGGCCTCCACTATTTTAGACTGACTTAAATTGTTTGTGTTTTTCCCATGGCTTGTTTTTTATGGGTTTTATCCCTCTTAAAAAAATTCAATGTTGAATGAATCAATAAATAATACATCCACAATTGTAGATTGATTCTGTATTGATGTTATTTCTTGGATTATCCTTCACTTATATGAGAACACATATATGAAACATTTCTACTTCACAGAAAACTGGAAATAAATTCATATTACTATTGAAAAAGCATTTAAATGTTATTTGGAAATAACTTCAAGTGATGCCAAGCCTTATTGTCACTACCAAGAATTTAATGGTGAATAAGATCCTGCTACAAGTATTTTCAAAAGGTGCGGATCTTCTATATTATTCTTCTCCTTCATAATTATTATATGGTCGTGATACAGCTCACGTGGAAATATAGGCACATATATCTTCATGCAATTTTCTAGTGTGATTCCCCTATGTAATACCCTACGATATAAACCCTTTCAAGAGGTATCGACATGTACCCTTGAATGAGATCATGGCATGTAACCCCTTGCGTGAGATCTTAGCGTGTACCCCTACACGAGATCCTAGTGGGTAACCCCTTGTGCAAGGTCCCAGTGAGATACCATTTCACTCTTTTCATGAGATCCTAACACGAGACACTTTCACAATTTTCATGAGATTTAGGTGCGAGATCTAGGTGTGATACCCTTTCATGGTTTGTGCAAGATCTGGGTGTGAGAGGAATTTCGTTCATTACGCAAGATCCTATTGTGATTCCAATTTCTTGATTTCTGTGAGATCCTAGTATAAGACCTATTTAACACTATGAGTGAGATCCTGATGTGGGTGCACTATTTCACTTTTTATGAGACATTTTAAGATCATGTGAAATGCTTTCTCAATGTAAATCACATTTATTCCTTCACGAGATCACACTGTGAACCTCCTTTACAATATCTATACATAAACCTCCTTCTTGGATGTTTCATCAGATATAACAATTAAGGAAAACTTTATCAGTGTTTTAGGATGGGTTAAGGGGTATTTATAAGCCTAAATACACCACCTTAACTCCACAAATCATGGACAACCATCGATTCTACCACCACCAAAACTGGAATCATTAACTCCATTAAGCCCCTATCATGAGATCAAAGTTATTCTTGCAAAGGCCAATGATTTGTTTTTTCAATTATTTGCTTGAACCATCATGAGTTCCAAAGACAACCATGGGTGATGTAGAATATCTCATTGTGATTATCAAAAACAATCATCAACTTCTTGAGATCTCATTATTAGATCCATTAACAATCATACTTTATCATCATTCACTTTGTTAGATATCAAAATACCGTGTGATCTCTCTATTATTTACATATTTTTCTTTGTTTTCATGCATTTTAGAGAGATCTTGTAATTTCAATTGTGTTAGATCAGTCATCAATACCTTTTCATGATCAGATCAGCATTCAAACTATGTGAGATGAGTTTAGCATTTATACTCCACAAGATCAGTTGAGTATTTTCACTCCATGAGATCAGTTCACCATTCATGCTCTACATGATCAGTTTAGCATTCACACTCCGCAAGATCATTAATTCATGATAACTCTTGATGCCTTATTTGAAAAATATCCTTCTTCAACAACATAAAAAATTGTAACTAAACAAAATCAACCCAAAAGAACCATCATGAGGGATTTTTTCATAACAAGAATTTTTCCCAACAACTTTTCCTCATTGTTCCTATGGGGAATTATTCTTCAATATCTTTTATATACTAGGAATGAGATCTATATATTGGGGGAGAGTGTTTCTCATGGGACCTTTTTTACATTCACGACGAGTCCTTATGAATTTATCTTGGGTAATAAATGGTTTTCTAGAGTTTGATCCCAAATTAACTATCACCGTAGATGAGTCATATGTCTTTGAATTGTTGGGAAAAGATTTTTCTTTTTGTATGAGAGAGATATCCTGGAAAGATGAGGGGGTTTAGTGAGTAGTAGGATGAAAACCATCACCCATAAGTTGAGAATTTTATCCCTTGGTGTGATGTCCCGACCCGGGAGTAACTTAATAGTGCCCTGAGCCAGTTGGCCCCATGCCCTCAAGCGCGCCTCCCCGTATGTCAGAGGACGTCGACTAGTAGCGAGGGTCATGTAATCAGTCTTCATGAGACTATAACATCTTTTATCATAATAAAACACCAACGGAAGCAAACAACAATAACCAAGTACGGAAGCATATAAATAACAAGAACAAATCCATATCATATGATAATAAAATCATGAATATACAATACACAACTGAATGGTAAATCATGATATGAAAATGAAAATGTCAACTGTCCACAATGAAACTGAAAGTAAAGAAACGAATCCCAAAAGGGTCTCAAACCACGTCTGGTTCCCTCTCCCTTACTCCAATAAAAAACTATAACCTATCCCATGTATTTGACATTACCCTGTCATGAAACAAAAAATTTAACTCAGGTACCAATCAGGAGGCCCAAATAGTGTGCGAGTACAACTTAGTAGTACACCACCAACAGTGTCTAAAATGAGTCCAGTCAAAAGATACTGCATATAATTTTATGAAGTAATAAATACAAAAAATAACTTAAATAGTAATCACATTGTAATTTAATCTTTAATCATCACATTGGTCCCAGTTTCAACTCATGTTTCCCATTTGAATCATCATTCAATATCATTAATCATTTGGTGTAGGTTGTCTTTCCTAAAACCCCAAATATTAGTTGAATCATAATTCATTATTATCATTAATTTGGTGTAGGGTGTTATGCCTAGCACCATAATCTTGTTGAGTGTAGGTCATCAAGCATAGAACTCCTTTTTCTCATTCAGAGTATGTCATTATGCCTAGCACCCCATAATATCAAGATTGGATAACTATTGGGGAGGAACGCAATGTCCAAGTACCAACATCTAATCGGTCTGGAATTCCATGTCTAGAACCACAAAAATATCATCCATTTAACTATTCATTAATTATCAAGAATTTTTCACATCATTCCATTACAAATAAAATGATTAGTTAATAATTTTAAAGGCTATTAGTTAAATCAACAATTAACTAAGCACATAACCCATTAATTAATTAATTAATTAATTAATCAATCAACACAATTCTCATTCTGTAATTAATTTTTCACAATTAATTATCCATATAAAATCTTAGCTTGTCATAATTAATTCTCACAGTTAATTATATTTGATCATCATCATGGAAATAATTAATTCTCATAATTAATTATCTTTGGTCAACATCATGGCACATAATTAATCCTCACAATTAATTTTCTTATGTAGCCAAACATCATTTGATAATTTATTCATCCTAATTAATTATCTTAATACAATCAATTAGATATATAAATTTAAATATCTCAACCCATAAAAAATATCTAAAATATCTATTTGGGAAACCCCCTTCCTTTTTTCTGTGATTCAATTATTAATTAACCACCGAGGAAATCTTGATTCAATTCCACTTTCCTAATTACTCAAATATAGGAAATAATTTATCACAAGAATCTAGAAATCACAAAATCACAATCAAATATCGTAAATCATAATTATAGGAGTTAAATTTAGACCACCTACATCATTTTTTGATGGAAGTTATCCCAACGGAAATCCCTAAAATCCGAGAGGCATAAAATCGTCGATAAAGATCCAGATCTAAATTCCCAAACCGGAATTAAGATCAAAGGCATCAAGATGATGAATATATAGATCTAGATCCAAAATCATAGATCTAGATTTCAACTAATAGGTTTAGATATATGAAAACTGTGGAGATATCCCAGGAAAATATATAAAAAAGATAAGAGAATGAACATGAGAAGAATCAGGATGAAATCCACTTTCCAAGAGGAGATTAGATCTTCAATCTAGATTTCGATCACGAAGAAAATTTTTTGTATCTCCTTTAAATACTTGTAAAAGGATTTGGGAACACCTATAAAGTGTCAATCCCCAGCCAAGGTCAAATTAGAGAGGTTTCGGGTGGGGGGGGGTCAGGTGGTTTTAAAACCAATTTTTTTAATAAAATAATCCGCGCATACAGTTTCACCTTGGAGTGCGCATAGTTAGGCCTAAAAGTGCACAAACCATGTGGTCTTACACGACCCACATGACTTAATGGAGCATAGTTAGGAAAAATGTGTGCCAACTATGTTGACTTCCACTGTCTTCACGGTTAGCATACACACCATTTTTCCAAACCATGAACAAACCGTGCACAACCCATGTCTTCCCTAGTTTCTTAAAAACCTCAACCAAATACACTCCAGGTCATAACCCAACCCAAAGGAACTTAATAACAACAAAAAAGTACCTGAAAACACTCCTGAGACTACTCAAGAAAAGGATGGGATCTTACAATCTCCCCACCTTATAACAGCTCGTCCTCAAGCAACACTGCCTAAATACTCTAAGATTCCAGACCAAAAATATTGGTCCATTGAGCCCTAATTTCTATTTCTCATTACCAAGTTTCCTCTTTAACACTTCCATGTTTCCATAACACATGAACTAACAACATGGTATTTCCCCATAATACTTTCTCACTACAACCCAACACACGTAACAAATGCTCCTCAAAGGATGCATCTATCTAGAGATCACCCTCTTCCATATAAATCACATAAGAAGGGTCAGGGTGATACTTTCATAGTTGTAACACATTTAAAACATCATCAATAGTTCTTAATTTCTATTGAAGTGATAATAGGTACACCACCAGCCCGATTCGCTACAACACCTCAAACAATCCTACAAACCAGGGCACCAACTTTCCTTACCTCCATATCCTTTGGTGACCAAATCTAGGAAAAACCAAAAGGAATAAAAGATCACCCTATCTAAACTCTAGGGGTAGTCTTCATCTATCAACACAAAACTTAAACCTACTGTGAGCTGTAGTGATACGTTTCTGAATAAAATGCACCTCCATCGATGTCTCTTGAATGAGACTCGGTCCCAACCGCTTTGACTCACCTACCTCTAACCAACATAGCGGTGATCTACAAGGTCTACCATAAATTTCCTCATATGGTCCCATCTATATTGTTTTATGATAACTGTTATTATAGGAAAAATCTACTAAATCCATGTAATTCTCCCAAGAACCACAAAAGTCAAGCACACATGCTTGCAACATTTCCTCTAACACCTCTATGGTACGATGAGACTACACATCTGTCTGTGGGTGGAAGGTCGTAATTAATAGAACCTGTGTACCAAGCACCTTCTATAGTCCTTTCCAAAAGCATGAAGTAAAGCATGAATCATGACCTAAAAATATAGTCAGAAGAACCCCATACCAAATAACTATCTCTCTCACATACAGTCCTCCCAACTGCTCTACTATAATGGTTTCCTTGATAAGAAAAAAGTTTGCTACCTTTGTTAGTTGATAAAAAATTACACAAGTAGCATCATTCTTCCTAAGAGTCTTTGAAAGTTCTAACAAAAACTCCATAGTCATGTCATCCCACATGAATTCCAGAATAGATAACAACTTGAGTGGGCATCCAGGTCATTGATGCTTTGCCTTCACCTGGTGATAGGTGAAATATCTAGTTATGAATTCTGCTATCTCATTTTTCATGCCTAGAAACCAAAAATGTCATCGTAGGTCATAGTAAATTTTTATCACCCCAGGATGTACTTCCCACCTTGAACTATGGAATTTTCACATGAGTTCCTCTCACATTCTCATAGGCACAACATCCTGATTTTTTCTAATTGATGATCTCAACCTCATCTATTATCCTGATTGAAGGTGTATCCCCAACTTCAAGGATTTTAATTAAGTATAAACACTTTGGATCCTAATATTTCTATCCCTAATCCATCTCAAGAGTGTAGAATCCACTGCCATAGAAACCAAATTCATCCTCTCCTGTCTCTCCTGAACTGCCATATTCATTTCCGCCTTCAATGTCATTATTTTCCAGTCTCCTCTCGACTCATGTTCCAACTGAGTCTGAGTTTTCCTGCTTAAGGAATCAGACAATATATTCCCCTTTCCAAGTGTATATTCTAGTTCAAAATAAAAGGACTGCATATACTATACCAATATTATCTTCTGAAGATTCAAGTCACACTGTGAAAAAAAAATACTTCAAACTATTGTGATCTGTAAAAACTGTAAACTTTTCACTCAAAATATAGTATCACCCACACATAAGATTAGAAACCAGTGCTACCAACTTGAGATCATGTATAGGGTAATTATGTTCATGGGGCCTCAACTATAAAGACCCATTAGCAATGAATCGATCCCATTGCATCAACACAGCTCTGAGTCTAATCCTAGAATTGTCACAGTACATTGTGTACTCCTCACCCAACTCAGGTAAGATCAAAATTGGTGTTAATGTCAAGCACTTATTAAACTCCAGGAATGCATTCTCTCATACTTCTGTCCAATAAAACATCACCCCATTCTTTTTCAAACCTGTAAGTGGTGCTAACAAATGGGAAAATTCTTTGATGAACCTCCCGTAATAACCCGCTAAACCTAAAAATATTCGAATATAACAAAAATTCTTGGGCTACTCCGAAAAAATCACTACATATAACTTATTTGGGTCCACTGCAACAACTTATTCCGAGATTATATGCCCCAAAATGTGTACCATGTCAATCCAAAACTAACATTTGGATAGCTGGTCATATATATGATGCTTTCTTAGTGTACCCAGGATGATGTCAAGATGTTGGGAATGGTCTTCATGAGTCTTAGAGTACACCAATATGTCGTCCACAAACACCACCACAAACTGATCTAAGTACCTATGAATAATCATATTCATCAAGGCCATAAACACTGCATGATAATTTTTCAACCCAAAAAACATTACAAAAAAACTCATAAAGACCATACCTACTCCTAAAAGCAGTTCTCAGTAGGTCAGAAGTCCGAACTCTCACATGATGATACACTGATCTCAGATCGATCTTTGAGAACACAGAATCCCCTTTCACCTTGTCATACTAATCATAAATACGACCAAGAGGATATCCTTTCTTTAAAATCATTTTATTCAACTTCAGGTAATTAACACACAATCATAAACTCCAATTAGCCTTCTTTTCAAAAAAAACAGGTGATCCCTAAGGAGACGTACTTGGACAGATAGTCCCTTTATCCTCCAACTCTTCCAATTTAATTTCGAACTCCTGAATCTCAGTTAGTTCCATTATGTATGGTGGAATAGATACTAGCTCATCCCCCAATATGATCTCAACAGTGAATTCCACATCTCTCTCAAGTGGAAACCCAGAAAAGTATTCAAAAAAACATCCTGAAATAGTTCTACTACTAGTGGAAGGACCTCTTTCTTCACAGTCCCATAATCCAACAAAAGACTAGAAACATGGGCAATAAGATCTCATAGTGGCTGAGTAATTTTCCCAGATTGACCTGCATGAATATCTCATTCTCCATGATGAACTTACTGGTCACCCTTAGGAGATACAAAGGTCACTCTCCTGCAGTAACAATCTATGTGGGCTCGGTATTTCACTAGCTAGTCAATACCCATAATTAAGTTGACGCGTATTATATCAAAGACATATATATCACAAAGAAAACAATACTCTCCGATCTCTATTGAACATACAATACATAAACAAATATCCCTAGACCATATTCCTAATGGTGTATCGATATTCATCGCCCCGCTTATAGACTCCACCTCCAGGATCAAACCATTAAAAAGATTTATAGATATAAATGATGAGAGTTACCAGTATCAGACAAGGTAGTAGATAAAGTAGAAGCAACTAGAATAATACCTCTCACTATCGATGGACCAAACTTGCACTCCAAAAGTGTAGGATACATTTCATGTAACTGTCCTCCCCCTATTCTTTGTGGTGTCATCAGACTTCCTTGAGTAGAACCACTCTGCTGATACGAGAACTCATACCCTGAAGCACCACGTCCACTACCTATAATACCTATTCCATTAGAAATCCTTCTTCAAAACCTATATGGTACAGAAGACCCCCTTACCTCACTCTGACTCTAAGAAGCTACTCCCTCAGCACCATCTTGTCTTTTCTTCCTACAAAAAATCTATAGGTACCCCATATTTCCACAAAATTGGAACTCCACTAGTGGTCGAGGACAACATGGATGATAGTGTCTCTTCCTACCGCACCGGTGGCAAAGAACACACATAAGATTCGTTGCAATGGTTCCTCCAAACTGTCTACCTTGATTCCCACTGTCCTGACTAATGTTTTGGTAACAACACTTCCTACTCTTGAGAGGCACACTCTCTGATCATCCAGTGAAAAATACATGTCTAGTACTAGAAGAGTCCTTCAGGTTCCCCTTTGAAATGAGATACTGAATGATCACATTTGATAATTTCTCCAGCCTAAATATATTATTATGGGACTTAATTTCACACTTAAGTCTATCCTGAAATCATTTTTATGAAGAATCATCATCTGCCACCAAAGATGGATAAAAATGTTTTAAATCCTTGAAAGATTTACCGTATTCAGTTATAGACGTGCTTCCTTGGTTTAGATGCATAAATTCTGAAGCCTTCTCTTATCTCAACATCTCTGGATAGAAGTGTTCCAAGAACATCTCTAGATTTTCCTCCCATAAGATATCATCAGTCTGTCTAGATCGCACCTGAATGTCCCACCAACGCTTCACTATACCCCATAGCATATACGATGCCAACATGATTATAATCTTAGCTAGAGTCTCCAAATGATCAAGTATCGTCTCTATGGATTCAATACAGAATTCATCTCCCTCAGGTCCACCCTCTCCAGTAAAAGTTGGAGGGTTTTATTGATGAAACTCCATTATCAACTCAGATATGCTTTTCTGAACCCACCCTGTGTCTCTCTTCATTAATTGCATGAAACAATAAAAGTTATATCAGAAACCTCCCCCTTCTCCCTCATATTTCACCAATAGTGCCTCAAGCTCCCTATCTGGAAGTTCATTCTGGGCCACAACCCTCGATCTCTCCCTCAAAAATAACCATGGAGGCATATGACTTCAAATCCAAACAAATGTCTCTAGTCTTACAACACAAACTTATAACTTTTACATAAGAGTATAAACTAACACAAAAAGTATCAACATGTCCTTCCCTCATTTTTTCCCGCCACATGGTCAACACTAACACCTTATCACTACCCTTAACCATACTACTATAAGGTCTTGGTTAATAAGAGTACAAACATTCTCATAAATTAATACAACCAATAATTAATCACATTATCTCAAATTAATTAATTAAATGATTAATTATTTTCTCATACTCATTTCATCAATCATGGTTCTTAGTAGACACCCATTTATTCTTATTTTTCTTCATTATTTCAATCTCACAACAAAGATAAAAACTTCATGTTCAAAAACATACCCATAACCTATTTTCCCATGAGTTCCTAGAATGATGCATGTTACAAAAACCTTGAATGCCTAGAATGATGAATGAAGACTTAAAAATCATGCTTCTTTAGGTCAAAAATCAAAATTTAACAATTTTCTGAAAACAAATATCACATCACAACACAAGTGAATAACCCAAGGTGAGATAACATACAACTGTAACAACAAACAACAATCACAACAATCCCACCCTAAGTACTCATATTTTCCCTCGTACATGGGTTTGAAACTCCCATGTCTAAACTCATTACCAATACTCGACTCTTCCTAGTCTCCTGCCTACCTTTCCCAAATAGTAAAACAGAAGAAGAAGAAATAAAATAAAACCCATTTGATACCACATTGTGATGTCCTGTATTGGGAGTCACTTAACAATTCCCCAAGATGGTTGGCCAGATATCCTCAGGTGTGCCTCCCCATATGCCAGAGGGTTCCAAATAGCAGCGAGGGTTTGCTAAGTCAGTCTTGGGGAGACTATTCCCTCTTTTATCAGAATAAAATACCAAATGAAGAAAAAAACAATAACCAAATATAGAAGCGTATAAATGTGCAGAACAAATCCATGTCATATGATAACCAATACATGAATATACAATACAAAACTGAAAGGTAAAACATTCTATGAAAATTCCAATGTCAAGTGTCTATAATGTAACTGAATGTAAAGACACAAAGACTCCCAAATGGGTCCCGAACCACATCATGTTCTATCTCCCCTTCTCTAATAAAAAACATCTACCTATCCTAGGGCCATTCCCTTATCTTGTCGTGCAACAACAAAGTCTACTTGGGGTGTTGATCAGGCATCCCAAATAGGGTGTGAGTACAACTTTGTAGGCCTTGACCAATGATGTCTAAAAAGAGTCCAATCAAAAGATAGTTCAGGTATTTTTATGAAGAAATAAATACAATGCATAATTTAAATATTTATCACATTTTCATTTGATATTTAATAATCACATTAGGCCCAGTTTCAACTCATGTTTAACATTTCAATCATCATTAAATGTCATTAATCATTTGGTGTAGTTGGTCATGCATGGCACCCCAAATCTTAGTTGAATATTCATTCATTATTATCATTCATTTGGTGTAGGACATCATTCCTAGAACCACAATCTCGTTGAGTGTAGGTCATTATTCATAACACTCCTTTTCTCATTTGGTGTAGGCTATCATGCCTAGAAATCCATAATCTCCAGTATGGATAACTATTGGGGAGGAATGTCACATCCATGTCCAAACTTCTAATCGGTCTAGAACACCTTGTCTAGCACCAAAAAAATATCATCCATTTAATCAATCATTAATTCATAGTAACTTTCAACATCATTCCGTTAATAATCCATCGATTAGTTAAACATTAAAAAGGCCATCAGTTAACTCACCATTTAACTAAGGACATGAACTATTAATTAATTCATCAATTAATTAATTAATCAACATAATTCTCACTCCATAATTAATTATTCACAATTAATTATCTATATCAAATCTTAGCTTGTCATAATTAATTCTCACATTTAATTATCTATGATAAAAATCATGGAACATAATTTATTCTCACAATTAATTATCCTTGGTCTACATCATAGAACATAATTAGTCCTCACAATTAATTATCTTACACATCCAACCATTATTTCATAATTAATTCCTCCCAATTAATTATCTTGACACCATAAATTCAATATCCAAATTACAATATCTCAACCCACAATAAATCTCCAAAATATCTATTTGAGAAATCCACTTCCATTGTTCCATGATTCAATTATCAATTAACCACTGAGGAAAACTTGATTAAATTACACTTACTTAATTAGTCTAATTTAAGAAATTATTTATTAAGGTAATCTAGCAATCATAAACTCACATTCACATATCTTAAATCAGGACTATGGGAGTTTTATTTAGACCACCAACTTCATTTTATTGATGAAAGTTATCCCAACGGAAATCCCCAGAATCCAAGCGGCATAATGTCATTGATCAAGCTCCGGATCTAAATCCCTAAACCAAAATTAAGATCAAAGGCATCAAGATCTTCAAAATATAGATCTAGATACACAATCATAGATATATTCCTCAACTTAAAGGTTTAGATCTTTGAAAACAATATAGATATATCTTGAAAATATCTAGAAAATATAAGAGAAAGAATGAGAGAATCATTGAGATAAAATCCACTTATAAGGAGGAGTGTGGATCTTCAATCTGACTTTTGATCTCAAAGAACATTGTTAAAATTGCCTTGGAATTCATCCAAAAAGATTTTGGAACACCTAGAAATTTTAAACCCTGATCCTAGGTCAAATTTGATAGGTTTCAGGGGTTTGGGTTGTTTTAAAACAATTTTTTGGAATTAACTTCTATGTGCCCACGGTTTCACCTGGGAGTCCACATGGTTGGGCCAAACCGTGCGCTAACCATGTGGTCTTCCACTTCCCACATAGCTTGATGGCACACGGTTAGGAAAACTATGCACCAACCATGCCGACCTCTACTCCCACCCCCAAGTTAGATTTTGCATGGTTTTTTATAACCATGCACAAACCGGGAAAAACCCATGTATTTCCTAGTTTCTGAAAAACATCACCCAAACACAACCTAGGTCATACTCCAACCCAAAGGAACTTAATAACAACCAAAAAGTACCTGAAAACACACCCTATATTGCTCCCAAAAAGTCTGGGATATTACACTAGAAAAAAAAAAGAATCTTTAAGAATCTTGATTCCTTTAGTAATGGAGGATTTTATGGACTTATTTCCCAAGGACATTCCCAGATAACCTCTGAGGTATGATATGTATTATTTCATTGAAATACACACAAGTACAACCCTGATATCTTCTATGGTATATTTTATGGTCCACATTAAACTTCAAGAGATACCGTTACAGTTGGAGGAACTTCAAGAGAAGGATTTATCATACCCTTTGTGTCTTCCTGGGAACATCTAGTGTTATTCCATAAAAAGTTAGATGAGAGTTTGTGGCTTTGTGTAGATTATAGTTGCCTCAATCGGGCCATGATACGGAAAAATAACACATTTTTGAGTATTGAAAAACTCTTTTATCAGTTAGGAGGCACGACATGGTTCTTGAAAATTTATCTCAGGTTTTGCTACCACAACTTGAGAGTTTCTGAGAATGATATTTCAAATATATCAATTAAATGTTGCTATAGAAAATTTTAGTACCTAGGGATGGACTTCAGTGTGATGAATTATCCCATTATATTTATTTATTTTATGAACCATATTTCTAGCCATATTTGGATCAATTTATTATTTTATTTATTTACAATATACTAATATACTCTATATCATAGGAGGAGTAATAAGAGTATATAAGGATGGTTCTAGAATATATTACAGACCACCATAATTATGTTAGGCTCTCAATGTTTCAGTTCTAGAAACATGGTGTTCACTTTATAAAGAATGTCATTTCAAAGTATAGATTAGCTGGGGACTCAATGAAGATCAATGCAGTGCTTGATTGGGAGAAAAAGGGTGTGTTGGAGTTTCTATGTTTTCATGGTTTGGTAGGTTACTACGTGAGGTTTGTGGAAGACTCCTCTCGGATTGAATCCCCTTTTACCACCTTGATAAAAAACTTGTATCCCTTTAATGTGGTTGAGTAGTTCTAGAGAGCCTTTAAGAAGTTAAGGATGAGAATGATAAGTGACCATTTTTTGAGACTACTAGAGGAGGGCATGGTGTACGTAGGATATTATGATGACTATAGTGCTAGGTTCAACTACATATTTATGCAGATCCTGGTAGTTATTACACATGGGTTGATGGAGTTGATATCCCATGAGAATAACTATAAATCTCATGAAATAGAGTTGGGAGTGGTAGTCTTAACTCTTAGGATGTGGAGGCACTATCTTCTGGGAGATCACTATATTCTTTACAAAATCTATCAAAGTCTCATGTATTTCCTCAAGTAGAGATACTTATACTTGAGGTAGAGGTGTTTGTTGGATTTCATAGAGGACTATGAAAAAAAGATGTTCTATACTTTTTGGAGTGGAAACATGGTGGAATATTCCAATCATAATGAGTTGTAGACTCATTCGCTGAAGAAGATGTAAGAGTAGTTAGATTTCTTATAGAAAACACTAGATAAAGAGGATGGTGAAAATCTTTGTCAGTTGATGATGTTGACTCCTCTGCTTCTCAACCATGTGAGAGGGTCCCATTTGGTAGACATTTACTATGAGGTTTTACAAGAGGAGATATCCTTAGGAGATTCACCAGAATTATTTTCTAGAGGAGGAAATCATGTAATACTTTTCTATGTATGGATGGTGGTCCTAGTCATAATGTGGGGGGAGGTTATTTGTTCATGTGCATTCATGTATATATATACATATTTGATTACATATTTTCTTTTTTTTTAAATACATAAAACCCTTTTATAATTTTATATAAAAAATATTTTTAAAAACTTTCTGTATTATAATTATAAATTAAGTTATATATATTGGAATTTTACAATTATTGTATAATTTTAAAGATAAAATGTTTATTTAATTTTTTTTAAACTACAACATTTCCTAAATCTTCTTCTACCATGTATTTATTTAAGCGTGGACATGAATCATTTTTTTATATCTCAAGAAATGTTTTTCATATAAAATTATTTATAGTTTCATATTATGATTCTTTAATAACATAATCTATATAGATATACATCATGAGAAAATTATTCCATTAAAAATATACCTCATTTATATTCATTTAAATAGTTTAAATGGAAGGCTAATTCTATTTTTTATGGGGTGCACCATTTATATGAAGATCTTACAACAATTCTAAAAATATTTATTTTCCATGTTAAAAAAGAATTTTTCTTTCATTGATATGTCTTTATTTTATAATTGGAATCATTCACCATCTATTGAGTTAGAAATATAACAATTTTCTTTTTCCTTTTATTCAGGTATATCAGTATCTAAAAATATCATTTACATACCTAATTTTTATTTTCAAAAGTACTAAAATCCATTATGTAATATTTAAAACATGTTCTTACTATATTTTGATCATATAAAATTCAATAATTATATGAATTAAGATATTTTTGACTAGTTTGAAATCTATTGAAATTATAAAAAAATAATTTTTTTAGTCTAAATTCAAATTCATATGTTAAATGACTTAAAAATTCATGGAAATTTACATGTTCTATTTGAACATAAAATAATGAAATACTATTCATCAAATCCTACCTCCAAAAACTTTCTTGTATGGAAGCACCTAATGTTTATTCTTCTTTATGAATGTAAACTTATTTCTTCTCTCAAAAATACAATACCTTCTTTCATGATGTCTATAACCAATGGTGGATGTTTTTATCCTCAAAGAACAGCTCATGAATATTTTATTTCTCTCTACCTGTTGGATCATCCATCTTAATCCAAAAGGCCCCACCCTCTATTCACGTGTCACATCATTTGAAAAATAGATCATCTAAAAACAACTCATTCAATAATATCACATATTCTCAATAATTGTTTTTTTTTCTGTTTCCAATAGCAGGTTCTTTCTATTGCTTCCAATGGTGGGTGTGTTCTTTACTTTTCCATTTTCTTTATTCTATCCTTAACTATAGGTAAACACTATTAATTTTCAATTTTTTGGATAACCTAATAGTTGTTTAATGTTTCCTTTTCCATTTTTCTCAAAATTCCGATGGTGAATCAATTTATCAATGGTGACTCATGTTACGTCCCGGACCCGGGTGCCATGCAACGGGTGCCCCATGCCCAGTTCTCCATGTGACCTCAAGCGAATTTACCCAAATGCCAGAGGCTGCCGACTAGCAGCGAGGGCCCAGGTCTGATAGAGGGGAAACTATGCCCTCATTTGTCAAAGTGTAGCGCAACAGAATACCAAAATAATCTTGCAACAAACAGAAGAAGCAGTAAACATACACAACTGAAATAACTACAGTAGTGGATATAACCAACAATATATAAGTGATGATGCTACATGTTTCAAGTTCTAAGAAAACATCCAGAACATGTTATACATCAATACAATACAGCAGAAAACAGGGTACACCAAAAGAAGCAAACAGCTGGCAGCGGCATCGCGAGCCTAGGCTCGGTCCCATGCCCTCCTACTCCTCAACAACAGTCAAGTACCTGTATAAGGACTCTTTCCCCTATCTACACTTGCAGCAATGTAATCTATTTGGGCTGAAAAGCATGACCCAAACAGGGTGTGAGAAATATATCTCAGTAGGCACCCACCAAAGGCCTGTTCCCAACTGCGTGTAAGCATGCAACAACAGTGTGCAGTAGTAAAATGCAATAAAGTAAGCAGTACTCAAAAGTAACTAATTACCAGTTATATTTCCATTCCATTATCCATTTAATCCATTTAAATATTAGAAACAACCTCAGTTCATTTCTATGTAAACAGTCCACGTCCTCAGACAAACAAAACCTTACCCTCAGGTAAGCAGAATCCAACCCGCATGTATAGCCCTCTGGTGTAACAGAAATTGCCCTCGGGCATAGGAAGTGTTTCCCTCAGGCACAGAAGTCAAGCCATCATGCATGAAAGTTTTCCCTCAGGAAAAAAAACTACATCCCTTGGGCTAAATAGTGTAGTGCCCTCAGGCTAATCACAACAATGCCCTCAGACCAAATACAACAACTCCCTTAGGCTAAAAAGGAAACCGGGCAATTCCCAACAGGTAAAGAAGCAGTAACAAGCAATTCCTCTCAAGGAAATTCTAAAATTACTACTTTGAAGGCATACCCTCTTGTATCCTGGCCAAATGGCTAAACAGTGAAACACACCTCGGGGGTGGTTCCGGATCTAAGCAGCGATTCCAAACAGTATTTTAATATCATAGTTTAATCACCTATGCAATTCTAAGCATTAAATATAGCAACAGCCTCAGGAACACGACACCCCAACATGGGTTCGTGGCACAAAAACACACAAAACACACATCAGTTGGAAAACTATACACAAAGCCACCTACCTTATATGTCAAAGAGCGTTATACCCGAACGCTGATTCCAGAAATGCCCAAGAACGGTGTAAATCTGACAAAAAAACTCATTCAAACGTAAATAACTTACTTTAGGAGAATAATTGGCAAGAATGGTACTAGGAGAGGATAGGGCTTACCCGTGCGGTTCCAACGAAATCATCTGAAGCCGAATCGGATTCCAGATGAACGCCTAGTGGATCTTTAAAGATACAGCCTCCTCCTTTGGCTCCAAAATGGATCAAGTGCCTCCTCTGCTAAATGAGGAGGCTACTGCTTGTTTTAAGCCGAAAAAACAAAGTACACGCCGTGTACTATTGAGTATACGACGTGTACTTCTTTCATTTAACTGTTCATTTGGTGGAACCACCACACTGTTCATCAGTCGACATGAGTACACGACATGTACTCTCGAGTACACGACGTGTACTATCGCCCAGCTGGCAGCGACGCCACCTCCTTATTTCTTAAGCCTGCTGACTGACTACACAACGTGTAAGGCACCACTACACGGAATGTAGTCAGTTTCTACACCCTTCTTCGCCGGCATGGCTACACGCCCCGTGTACTCATCCCAACACGGCCAAAAGTACACGACGTGTGGACAGAGTACACGGCGTGTAGTTCCAAAATTCAGGATTTTTCCCCATTTTCCCTTTTTTCTCAAAAACACTCAAGGAAAAGGAAAAGAAGAAGCCCGTACCTCTAAAATAAGAACCGAGTTCTTACAACTCAAATTATTTTTCAATAGTGACTTATTTTTTTTCTACTGCCAGGTATTTTTGCATCTTCCCATGAAAATTTCTTATTGCCATATTTTTAACATATTTTTATATTTTTATGAATTGCATACATAAATTAATTTTATTAATTATTTTATTAAATTAAAAAATTAATATATATTTTATATGAGCCATGAATTTTTTTTATAATATTTTAATAAAGTTTTAAATTTTTTTAAATTTATTTTTTATTTTTATGTGACTTTTGCACCATGTATTCTAGAAAATGTATTTCATAATTTTGTGAGTTAATTTATTTTAATAAATCTTTACATAATTATTATTTAATGGAAATTAATATATTTTAAAACATCTTATGAAATTTATTCTTGTATAATTTTTTTTAAATTACACACTGCTTTAAATTAAATTTTTTGAATATTTTTTTAAACATTATTACTATTTTTATGCGAATAAATATGACTTATTATTATCATTTATCAGGAAATTAAAATATGTTTTAATCTGTTGTTGGATTCCATTTTAACATTTGTTTTTTTATTTTCCCACACAATAATTCTCTCTCTCTCTCTCTCTTATATAATTCAACCATTTTTGAATTAGAATTACTTTACTCGGAGATTGTTTTGTTTGTTCTATTTTATAAATCATATTTAATGGTTCTAAGAAGTTTTGAGGAATATGATCATCTAACATATTGTTCAATACTCAATTTTTTATCAAGAACAAATTTGTGAACATTTTGACCAACTATACAATTTTGTAAATTCATCCGACACTGTTTTATCACCATGACATTTTATTATGTGCTCTATTACTTATGTATTGACTACTACTTCGTTGACAAGAAGTTTCAATCTAATCCTCAACAATCAGTAACTATTATTTAATTATTTACCATCTCATTAATATGGTTTATTAATTCTGTAACACTATTTTTTATCTCTCACATGCACTCTATATTTTTGCTTATTTTTTTACACATAAAATAACTATTTTTTTATTATCTTCATTAGGACGTGACTATCAAATTATAAAGATAGGATCTAAGGGTTATGAATCCTTATTTCTAATATCAAGACCATTCGAGTTGTGACCCCGATTATCTAATGTCTAGTTATAAGGGTTTTTAATCCCAATATAAAATCCAATGTCATTATTATCCATCCATTAGAAAATGACTCAATAATTGGGTTATGATTCTCCCTTAGAAGTCATATTAGTGCACTCATATTTCTCTTTGAGTATAGTTGTATAAGAGTAGAGTAGGCCGATATTAGACTAAACTACTATAAAAAACATCCTTATGTTATTTACATTCTCTACTGCTAATTAACCATAACAACAAACATTGATAGTTAATATAATTAATTAATTAATTTGATTTAATATTTTAATGTGGTATATTTGACCTACATAGACCATATGAAATTACCCTACTCGACCTAATAATTTATATGAAAGGTAACCTTCTTAATAGTAGTTTATATCATTCATTCTCTTTACCAATACCAATATTTATTTATCAATGTTTTTTCTCTTTGTCATTAATCAATCCTTTTATAGAGTCATATTTTATTTTATTTGTCACAAACCAGATTTGGTTTCCATCAAAACCGACACCCGACATGGTCTGAGACAAGGCCCTGAGGGTTTTTGCCATCCCCATGGGCTGACACAAGTTATCGGGTATCATAAAATAAAAATTGGGAACGATTTACCCGAGTTTATAAACTTAAAACAACAAAAACACAATAAAAAAAATCTGGATTTTTCAAATAAAACCATCCTTTAAAAAATTTAATAACTGAATTAAATGGTTTAGAACAACTATTAAAGACTATAAAAATTGATTAAAACCAAAAATGACTGTCCAAGAACCATCCTTATGGAAAGAGGCACCGCCCTTAAGCCATCTCCCCAAGATAGCACCACGAAGGACCAGCAAGAATCCCGAACCACTAGCACTAAAAAATATACCCAAACCTTCGACAAAAACAACCAAGTGTACATACACCAAATGGTGTTAGTAGGGTGTGTGAAAAATCCCAATAGGATATCACCACTAATAGATACTATATAGTAAAAATTTAGTGAGGAAAATAATGGAAGTTTTCAAAACATGAAATGCTAGCTATGATTTCTAAAAGATGCAACTTTAAATAAAAATAGTTTTCAAGTGGGATAATTTAAAGAATAAAAAATTTAAAATAAATTCCAAAGATACTGAATTTTCAGCCAATCATACCATATGCTGATGGTAAGCACAATGAAGCTAATGAGAACAAGAAATTGGAAGTAACCCCTTGGCACTAGCTCGTTGTGGGTCCCAGGTACCTCGTATCTCGGTGAAAGTAACCCTCACAAATATCCATTCTCATGCATGAGCCACTAGTAGAGAACATACCCATAACCTAGTGGTAACCCATCATCATCATCATCATAATAGTTTAGTTAGTTTTGTAAGCGTCAATCTTGCTATGTAAAACTGAGGCCAAACCCCTCGTGATCACTAGCAAGCCAGTACACGTCCACCCACTTAGATACTCGGGATTCATTATCGTGCTCAAAAAAGTCCAAAAATCCAAAAAATATAATTCGCACATGAAAATACCACTTTCCCATCACACATTCACCAGAAATATCACATGTACATCATACAAGTCACATCATCCCCATTTTTATTCACGTTGATTTTGAAATCAGACTCACACGAAAATAGCCTACAACACTTTTCACATTTCTTTAAAAATTCCAAAAATCCTTTAATTTTTTTTATAAAAACTTTCCATGATAGTGAAAATAACATAAAATCCCACACACATGTCACATAACAGTCCTTTAACAAAAAATTCATTTCTCACATCACAACCTCAAAAAACAGCCCACACCATGTTCACATCTCTTTTACACTATAATAAATCCTTTAAACATTTTTATAAAACATTTCCAAGATATAACATGTCACAAAACATCCCCTTTCACATTTAAAATGGACCATTTCAAAATATACACAAACCAAAAAAGTTTTCTAATATGATTTCACCTCTTACATAAATCATTAAATCATTCAAAAACATTCATAGAACAATTCTAAGGAGTATAACCAAGCTTTTCACCTGAAGCCCATTTCAAAACCCTCTTTCCAAGAAAACATAATACCAATACCAACCCAAAACCAAATTGGAATTCCTAGAGACATTTGTTAAACCACTCACAAGTGTCATAAAATTACCTTGAATAACACCACAAAAGATACACATGAAAACCCACATTTTCATAAAATACTCTCAAGAATAATAACAAGGGTTTACACCTCAAACCCATTCAAAAACCCTCTTTAATAGACCAAATCACACCAAGAACCTACCAAAGAATAATTTTCATCCCAAATTTTTTTTACTAAACCACTTTCATATCATGGAGAATATCCCAAATAATACCACAAAAGTTTCACATGGAAATACACCCAATATAAATCAAAATGAAACTATAGAATTAAGTGCTTAACCAAATCCATCAAAAACAGTTTTCACACCACACATAACATATTAGTAACATTCAAAATCAGTAAAAAAAGCAAAAAAAACACACATCAAGAAATGGTTATTCATGGAATCACTTACCTTTTGAGTTAAAACCCTTGAATCTTGGTGTGAAACCTAAACCGCACAATCTCCGCAACAAAAGGAAGTGAAAACGAACCCTAAACCATAATATTTCACCAACAAAACCCCAAATAAAACTCTAATTATGAACCCTAACTTTTGGACACTCTATAAATTCATGAAACAGGGAGGAAACCCTAAGGATAAGGAAGGAAATGAAGAGAGAAACACTTACCCAAATTAATCTTGAAGAAAATGACCCAAATACACTAGTAAATGATTTTAAAAATACCCATAAATAAAAGTGAGGTTTTAATAAGGATGATTTGGTCATGTAGGAAATAGAATGGGAGGAAAAGAGTAAAAATAGAAGGAGTTATGAAATAATCAATTTACCTCTTCAAATATGGGTGATTTGTGAAATCCAGATAAGTTTTAACAAAATTCGTGATGCAAATGAGCACCAAAGAGGGGGAGGAGAGCTTGGGGGTGTGACTTGGGTACGTGGTCTCGGGCGAGAGGTAGAATCAACAAAAAAATTAAAACTTTAATGATATATTAATCAATTAAAAAATATTTAAAGTAGGAAATTGGATTTTGGGTTGGCCCAACACCTTAAATAAACACAAATCCATCTTTATTATGGATGAATATGGGGTAAAAATTGATATGGTAGTTTTAATATACCAGGGGATTCCAATTGGGAAGTGTATTGAGTGTAAAATGTTGAAAAATGAATGATCTTTAAAAGTAACAAAATTTATTTCTAAATCTGGAAATGGGCTCACAGTTTGGCCCAAATATTGAAAACCCATAATTTCCACCAAAATGAATGGAAAACCCCATAACAAAGAAAGGATGGAAATTAAATGAAAAATTACTTTAAAATAATTCACATAAGTGACATTATTTTTGCTAACCTATTCTCAGAACTCATAGTCTAAGGAAAATATCTTATATGATAGCAGGATTGATCTTGAATGATGCTTGGATTCTGCAGGAGTCACCACACTTAGATATAAATGATTATGGATAATGGAGATCCTAAATGAAGGTATAAAAAAATATTTTAGCATTGAGCACTGAGTTATCATATAAAAATATTTCACTTTACTAAAAGCTTACCCAAACACACTTACAGGAAACGATGCTATTAAATATTTTTTAAATTAATATTTTTTAATATTATATATTGTTATATTAAAAGGTGTATTTTTAGTCATGAATCCATTTGTAATAGAGCTCATTAAATTTGGAATATTCTCCAAGTCACTCACCTTGCCTCTAAAAAATTAATTCGAAACAATCTTAGAATGATTCATGCGGAGTACCGGGGCATCAAGATGGGTGAATATGAAACTGTAAATGAAATGTTCCATATATTCAAAATCACTTTGAATAGAATGAATTCAGTTGGATAAGCATGGGAAAACCTAGTACTAGTTGAATGAGTCCTATGAGAACTACCTAAGAAAAATAAAACAAATTACATTTCCAATTATGAAAGAAATAACACTAAAGTGTACAACCTTGATAAATTGAATGGATCACTACATCAAAATGAACTTAAAATGAAGAACATAGTGGAAGAGAAGACAAAAAAAAAAGAAAAGGTGTAGATTTTAAATATGTGAATATTGTTACTACTGACACTTCTAATTCCGATAAACATGATAATGAAGAAGAATAAATAACACAAATTATGACTGTAGTTTACATAATAATGAACAATAAAGTATCCAAGAACTTATTTAGAATAAACCCTAAAAAAGAAAAACATAAGGAAGATAAGAAAGGTAGTACAAATTATAATTCTTCAGATACAATTTATTATGAGTGATATATTAAAGGACCCATCAATCTTGAATTTCCTAAACTAAATATTAATGAAAAATAAAAAAAATAAGGATAAAAAGTAATTGACCACCAGTTGGAGTTGTAAAAAAGAATATAATTCTAGTTAACCACATAGAAATGAAATAATAGATAACTTATTCTTTATAGAATCCCTAGTTAGGGTTTTCAATTACAGTTTTTATTTTAGAAGTTCTAATTATAACTATTATTCTGAAAACATGAATGTGCCTAAATTAAATAAATAATGTGAAAGATTAAAGAATGATATTTTCAAAGTTGCAAATTTATATAAAAAAATTAAGGAAAATAATGAGAATATTTTTTATGAAAATAAAGACATTTTACAATAAAATGAAAATTTAAGAAACACTGCTTCTGCTTCTCATTTCACAGTTTATGAAAATATGAAATATAATCAAGATTTAAATGAAACATTAAATAATGATGTTCAATGTCTCGAACATATTTAATATTATTTTATTCAAGGTGATGAAAAATATCATAAGATGTTATATTTAAATAAAAAAGATAAAAATAAATATGGTTTTGGGTATTATAGAAAATTACCCCAAATGTTTAAAAGTCATTTTGTTAAAATTAAAATTGGTTTTAATTCTAATTTTACTTATTTTAAATGTGACATGAATGGGAACTATGAAAATTATTATTCTATTAGACTGAAACAATATTTGGGATTTAGAAAAAATAAGATCTCTAAATCCTTAATATCTAGTTTACCATAAAATATATGTTTTACTCTGGAATGGGTACCTAAAAAATGTATTTCTATTACTATTAGTCTCAAAGTAGCGTTGTACCAAATTTTTCAATTAATTAATTTGTTTAGGAAAAATGCCTTTTCTGTATCAATAATGAAAAAGTTTACATGAATAGTGGATGACCTTGGAATATGCTTGGATACCCATAAAATTTTACCTCTTTTAACACATGTGGTGGAGGCACTGTTACTTTTGGATAGAATTATAAATGAAAAGTAAATGTTTTTGGTAAATCTTGTATTTCAAATTCTACCTTTATTTCTAATGTTTTGTATGTTTCAGGTTTAAAAGATAATTTAATTAGTAAATAAAAATTATGAAATCATATAATGTAAGTAAAATTTAAAAATTATATATGTTTATTTTTATAGGATGATTCATTATTATTTCATGCTAATAGAATAGAAAGAATTTATACTATTTATTTTTCTGAACTAACTGCTCAATATGATAGTGTTTGAATGCTATATAGAAAGGCACACTAAGTTGGGATTGATGTTTTGGTCATGTCAATTTCATAATGTTAGATAATCTCTCAAAACATGGTAATGTGTTACATCTTCATTCCTTGAAGAAAGAAAAACTTCAGGTTTTTTTTTCTATTTTCATGAAAGGGATGGAACAAAAAATTTCATTTAGAACTATCAATCAGACAAATACTAATAGACATTTACAGTTAGTACATCTTGATTTATTTGGACTAGGTAAATTCCATAGTTATGGTGGAAATAAATATACTTCAGTTATTATTTATGATAATATAATATTTACATGGGTATATATTCTTTCTCAAAAGAGGATACTTTACCTATATTTATTGTTTTTTGTAATTTAGTTCAAAATGAAGAGGTTTGTATAACTATTTATATTTGAGTGATACATGAGGTGAATATCATAGTTTATTTTTGGAAAACTTTTCTGAGGGGAACTATAATTATAATTTTTTTTCATAGAAACCACAATAAAATGGTGATGTAAAAAAAGAACTCTTATTCAAAGGGCTTGAACTATGTTAAGTGAAATTAATTTCCCTAGATTTGTTTGGGATGAGCCCATTTTTTATTCTTATTATATTTATAATAGAATTCTTATTAGATCATTGTTAAGAAAAAATACTTATGAATTATTCAAAAATAAAAAATTCCAAATGTGGGTCTCTTTAGATTTTTTGCTTGTAATGTTTTTATTTTAAATTCAATGGATAATTTAGGAAAATTTGATGCTGAAAGTGATGATGGTATTTTTTATCCATTATAATAATAATAAATCTCATAGATTTTGTAATAAATTAATTAGGTTTATTGAAGAATCTTTTCATGTCATGTTTGATGAAAATAATTTTAAATTATATTATTATTCTAATATTTTCCATGATGATCTTAGAGATTTTAAATTTTTATAGAAAATGATCATGGTAAGGATAAATCAATTGAGGGGGAGAATACTCCATATAAAATCGATCCAGATCATGGAAGATTCATAAAGATAATATTGTTGAACATATAATTGTAAATGTTTATTTTTGTGTTAAAACTATAAATTCAATTTTAAATTTGTGTATCAATTCTCCCTTATTTATGAATTTTTACTAATAATATTAATTATTCTTTTAATAATTCTAAATGGATTATTGATATACAAGATGTGCCTAATTAATTTGATATAAATAATGTTTGGTTTTTAGTAGAATTATTTGAGGATAAAATGGTAATTGGAACTAAAGGATATTTAGAAACCTACTGGATGAATATGGGAATACATTCAGAAACAAATCCAGACTTGTCGCACAAGGATACTCTCAAGAATAAGGTATAGAATTTTAAGATTCATTTGTAACTATTTATATGTTAAAGTATATTATAATTTTGTTTTATTTTTATGGTTTCAAAGGTTTTAAATAATATAAAATGAATGTAAAAAGTGTTCTCATAAATGGTTATATAACTGAAGAATTTTATGATTCTCAACCCCCCAGTTTTGAAAAAGAGAAATTTCCTAATCAGGTTTTTAAATTCTCTAAAACATTGTATAATCTTAAACATGAACCATGTGATTGTTATGAAAGGATTTATTTGTTTATATTAAATAATGGTTTCAATAAAGGCAATGTTTATCCTAGATTGTATAGTTTTTGGTTTATCTTGTGAAATACATTGTAATGATTTTTCCACTTTGATGTATTCTACGTTTGAAATGAATTTAATGGGAGAATTAATGTTCTTCCATTCACTTAAAATTCCTCAAATTAATGGAGTAATTTTTCTTAATAAATTTATGTATGCTAAATATATGGTTAAAAAATCTGGCCTCCATTCATCTAAATTTATAATAACTTCTATGGGTACTAGTTCTAAATTTTATGTTGATGCATCTGGTAAATATATTGATATTAATTTTTATAATGGCATGATTGGTAGATTGATCTATTTAATAGCATGTATACATGATATCATGTTTAGTGTTTATTTATATGCTATATTTCATGCTGATCCTAAAGAAACTCATATTAAATATGTAAAAAAATAATTGGATATGTTATATGAACTGCTGATTCTAGTTTATTATATCAAAAATATAACTATTTTTATTTAATATCTTATTCTAAATCTGATTTTGAAGGTTGTATAATTGAATGAATAATAACACTAGGTATGTATCATTTTTTGGGAAAAAGTTTAATTTTTAGGTCTTTTAGTAAGGAAATATTTTTTTCTTTATCTACTTTAGAATCTGACTATATCTATGTTTCAAGTAGTTGTGCACATATTTTATGTATTATGTAAACTCTATATGATTTTTTATTTATCTTAATTAATTTTATATTTATTTTAAAAACACATCTACAATTTATACTTCTAAAAATCTCTAACAGCATTCTAGAAAAAGTATTTTTGATCTTTGATTAAATTTTATTAGGGATCATGTGAATAAAGGTGATATTGTTTTAGAATAAATTCCTTCTGATTATGAAATATCCTAAATATTTACTAATAATTTAGATTATTAAAATTTTCAATAAAGTAAAATTGAACTTGGAATGTTGGGAATTTAATTATTTTATCATCTCATTTGTTTATAGGGGGGTTTGGTTTTCCATTTTTTTATGGAGAGAAAATTGGTTTTAAATTTTTAGTTTTGTAATCCAATAAGAAGGGGAGATTTTATATGCATGTGAATGAATATATTTATGTTTTGTTTGATTAATTATTATTTTATTCTTTTAAATACTTCAAACCCAGTTACCAACTATGTAAAAAATGTTTCTATGAACATTCTATAATTTAATTTTAACTTAAGTTTTAGTTATTGGAATTTTACAACAGTTATCTAATTTTAAATATAAAAATTTATATATTTTTTTTAAACTGAAATGTTGTATAAATCTTTATCTAGAATATTACCATTTAATCCCAAACATGAATTTCATTTTTTATCTCAAAAAATGTTTCTAGTATAAAATTATTTTTAGTTCTCATCTATATTTATTTTATATGTTGTGCTAAATAGATCTAATTCTTTTAAAACCTACCCAATTTCATAGATAAATAATTTATATTCATTTAGTTAGTTAAATGGGTGGATAATTTTATTATTTAAGGGGTACACCATTTATCCAAATATCTTACAACAATTCTGAAAATATTTAATTTCCTGATTTCAAAATCATTTTATTTCATTAATATCTCACTCATCTATAGTCATAATCACTCAAATCTTGTTGTAAGATAAATATAAAAAATTTATATTAATTTCATCAAACTATATTGAACTCTAAAAATATAATTTACATACATAAAATTTAATCCAAATTACTATTATCCATTTTATAGTGTTAAAAATATTTTCACAACCCCCTCCCCAAAAAGTGTGCCCCTCCTAGGATAGAAATGTAAAAAAGGATATAATGACCCCCGAGTCCCACCTCCAGTAGGCCCCGAGTTGGTGACTAGCACTGAGGGTATAGTAAACACACAGATGGGAGGCATTAACCTCTAAGAGGACACATATGAAAGATAGATATTAGATAGACACCATATAACTCCATATTAGACAACAATATAACTGAAATCCCAAGTACACATATATAATGACATGCAAAACTACTACAACTGAAAGGGAAAAACTGAAAGTATGCAAAAGAAAGTAAAAATAATAGCAACCACAAAGCCCAAATAGCTCCTGCAACCCCAAGCTTATAGAAACCAGCCTGATCTCCATCCTTCTCCAAGTAAACTGAAAAAAATTTATATATAAACATTGTGAGTTTAATAGTATACTCAGTAGGATCCTCCCTAAAGCCTGTCATTCAACAGTAAATAAAGCATGCTAAAGCACAGTGAACAAAAAGTGAAACTAACTTGTCACCTGAAAAGACATACTATGTTCCCAGCCTCACCATGGTTACTCTCACCAAGTAACGCATACTAGAGTATATAATATAATAAATAATATCAAGGGTACCCCACTAATACTTCCCCACTGGTTTTCCTCTTTTCCCCAACATCACATGTTCTAAGCATCTCTCTCCAAAAAGGCCTGCCCACAGACACCTGGGCGAAGCACCACAACATGCACCTGGTGCAACAAAGCCGCCACGTGCACATAAGAAAAGTAACCAGGTAGTTTCTGGGAGCCACCACATCTCACATAATGTGTATCATACGTCGGGTATTAAATCTCAAGCCACTATAGCCCATACACTGAGTAAGAATCCTCAATTCAATCATAGCCTATACACGATACACCTATAGTATTCTATAGGAAATGATATACAGAATATATGTGTGTGAATAACCACAAGCCATTACATCCCTTTACACACATATATGAGTAAAACTAACCACTGTGCCTACCAGCACAAGTAACCACCAAGAGAAGAGAGCGGGGCCAAATGGGGTAGTAAGCCATCCATCCTCCCTCCATAATGTTGGGGAAAACACCCCCCTAGGGCTCAGAATCCACAGGGTGTCATTTTCCTTAACTGAAGGGGTGGAGTATTGTATAGAAACAAAAAAGTATAGAATATACTATAGATCACAACCACACTATGGGAATAACCTAGCCTTAGATACAACTACAACTAATGTCTCTCGGACTCCCAACTGCCACTTCTAAGACTTGGTATCTTATAAGCACACATCAATTTAAAGAGCATTATTACATTACTTCATTTCATTTTTATTAGTTTAATTTTATGTTAATTAATTCTTTAAACATTAATTAACCATTAACAATTCCACATTAAATTTCATTAGAATCACACCCAAATTCCACTGTCCCTTTAAATTGTAACCTCAACATTCCATCCCAGCAAGCTCCAACCCCTTGAGTTAACATCATTTATTCAATCATTTATAAACAAAATTATTAATTTCTAATATTCCAAAGAATTCTAGAAAAACATTCTATGCTACTAAACACAAGGGGGCTCAACTCGGTGAGTAGAGGAACTACCCGTCAAATATTTTCCACCTATAACAAGAGTATAGGCCCATCATCCCTTGAGAAGATAAACATTGAAATCATGTGGCATACCCCGCATGTCTTCACCCCTTTTTGATGGAGGGTAAGTAAAATAGCTACCTTGAGTAGTGTGGAATGTAAAGAGGATAAAAAACCAACAAGAATCAACAAGCATCCAAACATTCACATCCAACCTGTTTCATCATCCTCAGTGTCCTCCACGACACCCACATGCATAAACAGATGCATCTCTCCACTCTAGGTGTCAACTACTACCACAACCAATAGGCCTCCCTGCCCCCACATATCACAACAGCCTCTAGGCTCACATCACAACACAAGCAGAAGAAAAACAACCATCATATAAATTGGGCTCTTATACCTTAAACAAGCAAGAGGGTAACTCAAAACCCTACAAGGAATTATTGTTTATCAAACAACCTGCTAGTTAATCCATCTTGGATTAATCTATTTATTATTCATAGGTTCCAAATTCGGGAAACCTAAACAGTAATCTATCACAAATAATTAAACATGATTACTGTATCAATTTGATTATCATAAAATTACAACAAGATGAACCAGATTCATTTACATGGCACTTTATCTTTATCCAAACAATTATCCATTAATTATGGCTTTAAATTCTTTATCAATTTCCATTAATAACGAAAAGCTAAAAAAGCAAGAATAGATATCACACTATCTAGAAAAAAAAGAGGCAATATCATGCAATCGATATAAAATTATTTATCTGGTTAAAATATTTATTATATTAATTATATTGTGATCCAATGGGATAAAACATACTAACTATACAATTTCACGTAAAATAAAAGAGAAGAAATGAAGCCCCTACCTCCAACGGTTCATGTTGTTCTTTATATGAGAACGATCCACACAATGGGTTATGATCTCCTCCCCCTGTGACAACTGTATCCACCCGAGGATACAGAGACACCAACACACCGGTCAACACCCAAGAAAATTCCATTTGGAACATGGAGATAACATTCCATAAAATGGAAAGGAGAAACAGAGGGAGATGAACCCAAAAAGAATGACGATAGATCATACATTATATCAAAGATTGAGCGATACCGCTTGGTTGCATCAAAATAGAGGGGAACCAATCCAAGTAAGAAAGTTTGATCACACAACTCTTACGGGAAGGAATGGAAGGTTCGAGCATCTCACAGATGAGAACAAGGAGGAATAACTACAGAGGAAGATATATCATTCCTTTAAAAGATTTAATGGAGCAATGGTTTAAGATACAATGTATTTTCCCTTAAAAATGGATCGCATTAAACCACATGGTTTGATCAAGTAAAAGAATCCAGAGACTTAGGGAAATTACTATAGGAGTTATGGACTTTGAATCGGCCTTAAAGTCCTTAAAACAAGGCTTTAAATGCATTTTACGTCAAAGGAAACATCAAAGGGGTGATACTATTGGAAGATGGAAACACTGTTCATTCACATGAAATTTGGTAAAGGAAATAGAGGTTGAAGTTGGAACCTCACCGTTCTAGAAACACTGTACACCCTACCGTTCTAGAAACACTGTACACTCTACAATTCTGGAAACACTGTACACCCTACCGTTCTTAAAACAATGTACACTCTACCATTATGGAAACACTATACACTCTACCATTTTGAAAACAATATTCATGAACCTCACCATTTTGGAAATACTTTTCATGAACCTCAATGTTGAAACCTCACTGTCGGAACCTCATCGTTCTAGAAACACTGTTCATGAACCTCATCGTTGAAACCTCACCATTGGAACCTCACCCTTCTGGAAACACTGTTCATGAAATAAAAAGTTGGGGAAGGAAAGAGGTACTGTTAGAACCTCACTGTTCTAGAAACACTATTCATGAACTCAAAATTTGGCAAAGGAAAGAGGCTACCATTGGACCTCACCATTCTAGAAACACTGTTCATGAACTAAAAATTTGGCAAAGTAAAGAGGATTCTGTTGGAACCTCACCAATGGAACCTCCTCGTTGCACTATTCACATAAGGTTACCAATGAAACTATTCCCATAAGGTTACCATTGTACTGTTCACCTAAAGTTACCGATGACACTGTTCACATAAGGTTACCATTTCACTGTTCACCTAAGGTTACCGATGACACAGTTTACATAAGGTCACCATTGCAATGTTCACCTAAGGTTATCGATGACACTGTTCACATAAGGTTACCATTGCACTGTTCACCTAAGGTTACCAATGACACTGTTCACATAAGGTAACCATTGCACTGTTTACCTCAGGGTACCAATGACACTGTTCACATAAGGTTACCATTGCACTGTTCACCTAAGGCTACCAATGCCACTATACACATAAGGTCACCATTTCACTGTTCACATAAGGTTACCGATGACACTGTTTACATAAGGTTCCTGATGACACTGTTCACATAAGGTCACCATTGCACTGTTCACATAAGGTTACCTTTGCACAGTTCACCTAATTGGAAATTTTTAAAATTGATGGGGATAAGTCACCTTGACCTCCTGGAACAGCTCAGACATCGGATTTTCACAACAGAATGAACCAGAGAGTTCTGGGCCATTACAATATGGTCCAAATATTGTTTGGTCATACATATTTCAATAATTATAAAAATTAAATGACTATTGATGAGTTGAAAATATATTAAAATTATATAAAAATAATTATATGGGACCAACTAAAAATTCTGAAATTTAGATGTTTTAAAAATACATTTAAATATATTTGTTCAGTCATAACATAAATTGATGAAATACTATTCATCATCTCTAGCCTCTAACCACTTTACTCTATAGAATATCTTAAAGGTACTTCTAATTCTTATTGAATATAACCTTATTTATTCTCTCAGGAATACACTCCCTTATTTATTGAATTCTCTAACTAATGGTGGATGTTTTTCTCTTTAAACAGCAGCTTGTGCAAGTTTTATTTCTTCCAACCTATTGCAGCATCCATGTTCATGCAACATGCCACCACTCCATGCATGTAGAACCTCCTTTTTAAATAATATCATCTCTAAACAGGTCATTATACATCATCTCATATTCTAAACGATGGGTCATTTTTCTGTTTCCAATGGTAGTTTATTTCTCTTGCTACTAATGGTGGGTTTTTTCTTCACTTTTATATTTTCTTTATTAAATCTACAATAGTAGGTTAACACTTTTCCTTATCTATTTTTGGATAACCCAAAGGATGGATAATACTTCCTTTTCAATTTTTCTCAAATTTCAAATGGAGAATTAATTTATCAATGGCGACTCAAATAATTTTTCAATGGTGGAATATTTTTTCCACCACAAGGTATATTTTCTTCTACCTGTGACAATTTTTCCTTGCCCTGTTTTTCATATCTTTTAATATTTTGTTGAAAAGAATAATTATATTAAATATTTTAGTATTTTATTAGTTGAAAAAATTAATATATATTATATATGATCCCTACAAAGTATTTATATAAAATTTTAATGAGTTTTAAAATCGTATTATATTTATTTATTTTTGTTATGTGACATTTTCATAATTTATTCTAAAATATTCATGTAATAATTTATTTATTCAATTTATTTGAAGAAATATTTTCTTAATTATTATTTATGGTAATTTAATACATTCAAGCATATCTTATAGAATTTAAATAAATTTAATTATTTTTTAAGTTGCACACAACTTTAAATTAAATTTTTTATAATATTTATTTTAAACAGTTTTAAAATTTCTATGGGATTTAATTTGAATAATTATTTTCATTTATCAGGTAATTAAAAACTATTGGAATTATTCATTGGTTTTAATTAAAACAATTTTTTTGATTATTCTCCCCAATAATTTTCTCCCTCCATCTCATTAATAATTCAAAAACTTTTGAATTAACATTTATTTACCGAGATATTTTTTGTAAGCTCTATTTTATTGATCCTATTTAAAGATAGAAGAAAAATTCAAGAAATATGATCATGTAATCTCTTCTTTGATAATCTGTTTTTCCTTAAGAACAAAGCTATGAAAATTTTAACATGGTGTACAATTTTGTAAAGTCCCATGACACTCAGTTTCAACGCTACGTCAATCTATCAAGTGCTTAAATACTTCTTATTTGATTTATAATACCCTGAAGAGACATTTAAATATAATCCTCAAGAACTAGTACCTATGATTTAATTATTTATCTTCTCATTCCTTAGGTTGTTTGAGATTGTAACACCTTTTCCCATCTCTCCCACACACTCTGTTTTTTGTATATGATTTTACACAAAAGTGTATTATTTCATCTTCCCTTCCTCGGGGTTTGAATCTCATATTCCAAATCCAGGATTCGAGGGTTGTGACTCCCTATATCTAAATTTAGGACTATTTGGGTTATGGATGCCACTATTTAAAGTCATGTTGTAAGGTTCATGACTCCGAATACAAAAACTAGTTCCATTGTTATCCCACCACTAGAAAAGGATTTTATAATTGGGTTATGATACCCCTTAAAATCATATTAATTCCCACATATCTCTCCATGTAGAGAGTTATAAGACTATAATAGGCCCAATTTGGACCGAACAATTATAAAAAATATCATTGCATTAGTTAATTTTCAAGCTGCTAATTAACATTAAAAATTGACTTATATAGTTAATTTAATTAATCAATTACACTGATTAAATTATTTAATCTTGTATATTCGCCCCCTCTATAACATCTTACATTACCCTATCGGACATAACAATGGATATCAAAGTATAACATTATTAATAATAGTTTATCTCTTTCATTGTCTTTACCAATACAAATTTTTTTTTTCAATGGTTGTTCTCTGTGGAATTTATCCAACCCTTTTATAGAGTATAGTTTTATTTTATTTATTCTAACCTATTATAGGACTTCACAGTCTATGAATAAGATCAAATATGATATAATGATTGAATCCTAATGATGCTAGCATTCCTCAAAAGACACCACACCATGATAGTAATAATTATGGATATTTGAGATCCCTAATTGAGCTATACCTGAAACAATTGATCCTTGAGTACTGTTCTATCAAGTTAAAATAATATGGTCCACCAGAAGATGAGTTGGATATACTTATTTGAAACGATGCTAATAGATATGTTTTTAATTAAAAAGATGTTAATATTTTATATTTTCTTATTAATAGAAGTGTTTTTGTTAATGTGTCGACTTGTAATATAGCTCATGAAATTTGGATGATTCTAAAAGCCAATCACCTTGCCTCTAAAAAATTAATTTGTATAATGCTTGGAAAGCCTCATACAGAGTATTGGTACTTTAATATCGGTGAACAAGAAATTTTAAACCAATTGTTTAACTATTTCACAATCATAGTTAATAAAATGAGTTTACTTATAGAATGAATGGAAAACCTGCTACCTATTAAACAAGTACTACAGGCATTACCAAAAAAATTTCATGCAAAGAAGGATGAAATTTTCGAATGAAATAACTTAAAATAGTAAAACATGGATGAATTGATTGGATAACAACTTTAGTAAGAACTGGAACTGAAGAACACAACTGATGAGGAGAATATGAAAAGAAAAGTTGTAACTTTAAAATATGTTAACATTATTACTACTGAATTGTCTAATTCAGAAACATAGGATAACGAAAAAGATTACATGTCTTATATTTTTATTGGAGATTAAAAAAAACAAACAAGAAAGGATTTATGAACCAGTTTAGAATAAACCCTAAAAAATTATAACACAATGTAGATAACAAAGGTAGTACCAATTACAATGCCTCAGATGTGACTTGTTATGTGCACAGGAAGAAAGTACATATCATGTATATCTATCATAAACTAAATAATGTAGAAAAATGAAAAAATAATGATAAAAATTCATTGACCACCCGTAGGAGTTAAAAAAAGAATACAATTAATGTGAACCATCTGGAAATGAAAAAGAAACTCCTAACTTGTGCTTCATGGAATCAATAGTTAAGGATAATAAATATGTTTTTTATTATATATGTTCATATTCTAGTAATTAGTTTAAAACCCCAAATATGTCTGAATTAAATAAAGAATTAGAATGATTGAGGAATAAATTTTTTAAAGATGATAATTTATATAATAATTTTAAGGAAAAAAATGATAAACTTGTTTATGAAAATCATGTAAATTTATAAGAAAATAAATATTTAAGAAATACTACTTCTACTTCTCATTGAAATGTTTATGAGAATCTGTAATATGCATAAAATATAAATGAAAAATTTAAAAATAAATTTGAAAGTCTCAAAAAAAGTTTTATTTTCTTTTATTCAAGGTAATGAAAAATATAATAAGGTGATATGTTTAAATAAATTTAGTAAAAATAAATATGGTTATGGTAATGATATAATATTACCTCAAATGTTTAAAACCAATTTTGTTAAAACTAATAAGATTTTTACTTATACTATAGCATATTTTTAATGTTTTATGAAAGGTCACTATGAAAATTATTGTTATTTTAGATTAAACATATACTTTTTGTTTTAGAAAACAAATATTTATAATTTATTTTTATTTAGATTACCATAAAATACATGTTTAAAATCTTTATGGGTTCCTAAAAAAATTATTAGTAATCTTATTGGACCCAAAGTAACTTGGGTACAGTGATTGTTAATTAATTTATTTCTATAGGAAATATTTCTTGGATGCCTCAAGAACAAAATATGGTACATGGAAAGTGGATGACTTAAGAAAATGACCAGAGACCCATCCTTGTTTTTAGATTATAACACATGTGATGGAGGCACTGTTACTTTTGGATACACTTCCAAAGAAAAAGTAAAAGGTTTTGGTAAAGTTTTTATTTCAAATTATAACTTTAGTTCTAAATTTATATATATTGTAGGTTTAAAACATATTTTAATTAGTAGATCATACATATGTTATGATGGAATGTAAGTTATTTCAGAATGATAAGTGTTTATTTTTTAACAATTATTCTTCATTATTTTATGCTAATAGAAAATATAATATTTATACTATTGATTTTTCTGAACTAACTAATTAACATGTTATGTGTTTGAATTATTTATAGAATCCATACATCCTTTGGCAATGATTTTTAGGTCATGTTAATTTTACAATGCTACATAATATATAAAAACATGAGAACGTGTTACAGGTTCTATCCTAGAAGAAAGAACATCTTCATGTTTGTGATGCTTTCATTAAAGGGAAGAAACATAAAATTTCATTTAGACCTATCAATATTATATATACTAATAGAACTTTATAGTTAATACATATTGATTTATTTGGAATTAGTAAAATATATAGTCTTGGTGGAAATAAATATACTTTAGTTATTGTTGGTTTCTAAAGTAGATTTATATGGGGAACCTTTTTTTCTCATAAAAATGATACTTTATCAACATTTATTTCCTTTTGTAATTTAGTTCAAAAGGAAAAGGTTTTATGATTATTTCAACTCTTAGTGATAAAATTTCAGAATTTCATAATTTATTTTTTGAATGTTTTTATGAAAATAATTATTATTTTCATAAGTTTTATACTATTAGAACACCACAATAAAATGGGTTTTTAGAATGGAAGTTATAACTCTTATTTAAGTGTCCTGAACTATGTAATGTGAATAAGATTTTCCTTGATATTTTTGGGATCATGCAATTTTTTTTCTTGTCATATTTCTAATAGAATTTTTAATATAACTTTTTAAAATAAACCCCATTATGAATTAGTCAAAAATAAAAATACCAATGTTTATTAATTTAGAATTTTTGGTTGTAATGTTTTTTTATTTCAAATTCAAAGGATAATTTAGATAAAATTGATACTAAAAGGGATGATGGTATTTTTATTGGATATTATAATAATAATAAAGATTATTTTTATTCTAGTAAAATAACTATGGTTATTGAAGAATATTTTAAGGTTATATTTGATGAAAATAATGTTAAATTAAATTTTTATTCTAATGTTTTTGATGATGAGTTTAGATATTTTATTTTTAGTGACGAAAAACCTCAAGATAAAGATGAATCAATTGAAGGGGAGAATTATCCATCTCAACCTAATATAAAATCATGGAAGATTAATAATAATCATCCTATTGAAAATTTAATTGGAAATATTTATTCTGGTGTTAAATCTAGAAATTCTATTTTAAATTTTTATGCCAATTCTGATTTTATTTAAGATATTATTTCTAATAATATTAATGATTATTTAATTTATTATAAATGTATTTTTTCTCTATATGATGATATTTATAAATTTGATAGAAATAATGATTGGTATTGAGTAGAATTTATTTATTATACTTAGTTAATTGGAACTAAATGGATATTTAGAAACAATATGGGTGAATCTGGACAGATTTTCAAAAACAAATCCAAATTTTTTTCACAAGGATACCCTCAAGTAGGAGGTATAGACTTTGATTATTCATTTTAACCTATTTATAGGTTTGGGTCTATTAGAATTTTATTTTATTTTGTTATTATTTTTTTGGTTTTAAATTATACCAAATGGTTGTAAACTGTTTTTTCTTAAATAGATTTATAGCTGAAGATGTTTATGTCTCTCAACCTATGGTTTTGAAAATGAAAAATTTTCTATTCATGTTTTTAAATTATCTAAATCTTAATATACTTTTAATTAAGAACCTCATGCTTGGTATAAATATATTTCATTTTTTTATTAAATAATGGGTTTAATAATTCAAATTTTGTCCATAAATGTTTTGTTAAAATAACTTTTGATGATATTTTAATTGTAAAAATATATGTTGATGATATAGTTTTGGTTCATCTAGTGAAATAATTTGTAATTATTCTTCTAATTTAATCTCTTCTGAGTTTGACATGATTTTAATTTTATAATTAATGTTATTACTTCTACTTCATATTTCTAAAAGGATAGATGGATTTTTTTCTTAATCAATCTATGTATGCTAAAGAGAAGTTTACTCGATTTGGTCTTGATTCATCTAAATTTAATAAAACTATAATGGGTACTTTTTCAAAATTAGATGTTGATGAATCTATTAAATCTAATGATATTAAATTTTATAGAGGCATGAAATGTATATTTATATATTTGACAACTTCTAAAACCAAAATCAAGTTTAGTGTTTATTTATTTTATGGATTTGAAGATGGTCCTAAAGAAATTTATTTTGAAGCTGTAGAAAAAATAATTATATACATTAAAGGAACTATTAATTTTGGTTTATTTTATTCAAAATATAAATTTATTTTATTTAATATCTTATTCTTATTCTAATTTTGGAGATTTTATAATTGAATAAAATAGTATATTAGTTATATTTCATTTTCTATGATTTGTTTTCTTGGTCTTCAAAGAGGAAACTATAATTTGTTCTATCTTCTACAAAACTGAGTATATCATTGCGGCTTGGAGTTGTTCTCAATGTTTATGGATTAAGCATACTCTATGTGAATTTGGTTTTTTATCATGAAAATTTCCTATTTATTATTATAATACAACTGCCATTTCCATTCCAAAAAATCTATTACAAAATTCTATAAAAAATAATTTTTATCTTAAATTTAATTTTATTGGAGGTCATGTGAATAAAGATGATATTGGTTTAGAATTTATCCCTACTGAAAATCAATATGAATACAAATTTACTAAGACTCTATATTTTTCATGTATTGAAATAATTAAATTTTAACATGGAATTTTGGAAATTTATTTATTTTATTATTTCATTTGTTTTGTTGGGAGTTTCTTTTTGATCAATTTTTTATTAACAAAATGGTTGAGAAAAAAGGTTTTAAATTTTTGTGTTTTGTAAAAAAAGGTATATATTTTTTGTGCATGCACATGAATATATTCTTTTTTTGTTTTATAACATATTATTTTATGTTTTTAAATAATCTAAACACTTTTATCATTTTATTAAAAAAATGTGTTTTAAACCTTTCTATATTTTAATCATAACATAAGTTTCAATGATTGGTATTTTAAAATTATTGTTTCAATTTTGAGATAAAAATTTTAAATAATTTTTTTAAACTAAAATGTTTTCAAAATATTTTTCTAGCATGATCTCATTTAAGGTAGAACATGAATCGTGTTTTTTTCTCTAAAGGCATATTTTTTATGAACTTCTTTATAGTTTAGCTATTTATTTCTTTTATAACTATTTATATACTGACATATATCATATGTAAATTGTCCCATTTGAAATGAAATTCATTTATATTAATTTAATTAGTAAAAATTTAAAGCCAACTATATTGTTTAAAGGGACATCCGTTTATCCAAAGATATTACAAAAATTTCAAAAATATTAATTTTCAATATTTCAAAATAATTTTTGTCTCATTGATATATTTTTAATTTCTAATTATAAGAACATATTAATTTTTTTATAAATATAAAATTATCTTCCTCATTTTATTACACCACATAAAACTATAAAAATATCACTTACATACCTAAAATTTATTCTGAACTACTATAATATATTCTACAGTGGTTAGAAACAATTATTACATTATTTTGACCATATCTCATTAAATTCTTATCATAATTAAGATATTAATTAGTATTTTAAAATTGAATTAAATTATATACAAATACGTTTTTGGAACAACTTGAAATTCAGCCTAAAATATGGATGAAAAATTATTCTAATATTATTTGTTCAGTTTGAAATAAATTTATGAAAAAAATTCTTTATCTCTTATATCCATCCAAATTCCTCCATATAAGCTCTTAAATATTCTTACTATTCACTAATGGGACCCTATTTATTATCTCAAACTTTCAATCCCTTATTTATTGAAGTATCTAACCAATGGTGGTTGTTTTCCTCCTCAAACATCAACTGGTGCACATTTTATTTCTTCCAAGCTATTGCAACAACCATCGTCATGATGCACTCCACCTACTCATTGAATGTGAATCCTTATTTGGAAAATAGATCATATCCATATATCTAATTCTAAATCATATCATTTTCTCAATATTGGGTTGTTTCTCAGTTTCAAATGGTAGGTTCTTTCTCTTACTTCCAATGATGGGTGTTTTCTTTACTTTTCCATTTTATTTATTCAATATCCAATTGTAGGTTAACACTTTTACCTTTACATTTTTTGTATAACCCAATGGTGGGTTAATATTGACATTTCCATTTTTCTCAAAATTCCAATGGAGAATCAATTTATCAATTTAGACTCAATTTTTTTTTCAAAAGGTGACTTATTTGTTAACACTGTTAGGTATTTTTTCTTATACTAGTGAAAATTTATCCTTTCTCCATTTTTAATTTTTTTTATATTTTGATGAACTTTATACTTATATTAATTTTTTTAGTATCTTATTGATTTAAAAAATTAATTTATATTATATATGATTCATGAATTTTTTTTAAAATATTTTAATGTGTTGTATAATGTTGTTAAATTTAGTTATTATTATCATGTGACTTTTGTAGTATAAATTATGGGATATATGTATTAATTAGTTGATTTAATTTGTTTGACTAACTATTTTATTAATTATTATTTAATGGAATTGAATATATTCAAACACATTTTATGGAATTTAAAGAAGTTTATATATTTTTAAATTTCACATCGCTTTAAACTAATTTGTTTCTAATATATTTTTCAAAAAATATTCTGATTTTTATGTGACTACATTTGATTTATTATTATCATTTATCTGGTAATTAATTTTTTTGAATAAGTATTTGGTTTTAATTCAAAAATTTATTTGTTGTGATTATTCTTCACAATAATTCTCACAATTGTGAATAATTTAACCATTTTTGAATTATCATTTCTTTACTCGGGGTTTGTTTTGTAATTTCTAATTGACATATATTATTTAAAGGCAACAAGACACTTCTATGAATATTATCAGCTATCATTATCTTCAATACTATGTTTTTCCTCGAAAACAAATATGTGAACATTTCAATATGATGTACAATTTTTTAATGTTCTGCAACACTATGTTTTATCACCTAGAGATTCTATCAAGTGTCAGATTACTTGTAATTCAAATTCTACTACTATAAAGAAATTTTCAAATCTAATCCTCTATAAAAAGTACCCGTGCTTTAATTATTTATCTTCTCATTCATCTGGTTTCTTATGTCTGTGACACTATTTCCCATCTCTCACATGCACTCTATTTTTCTGTTTATTATTTTACACACAAAATCATTTCTTCTTCTTCTCTTCCTCAGGTTGTAACCCTCAGATTCTAATTTCTGGATATGTGGGTTGTGACTCCATGTATCTAATTTCACAATTATTGGGGTTATGAATCCGATTATCTAATGTTAGGATATAGGGGTTGTGACTTCGCATAAAAAAGTGAGTGTCATTTTATCCATCCACTAGAAAAGGATTTTGTAATTTAGATTTTGATTACCCCTTAAAATTCATATTAGTTTACATGTATCTCTCACTTATTAGAGAGGTATAAGTGTAGAGGAGTCCCAGTTTGGACCAAACTACTATAAAAAAATCATCATGTTATTTAATTTTTCCTCTACTAATTAAACTTAATAATTTACGTTGATAATTAATTAAATTAATAAATTTATTTGATTAATTTTCTAATCTATTCTATTCAGCCCTATAGACCATATTCCATTACCCTATCCATACTAATAGAGGTTATGACAGAGTTTCACATTTCTCCTTTGACTGTACATCTGGGTCTAGGAAAAATGTATAGAGACCTTCATCGATAGTTTTGGTTGTTTGATATGAGGTAGAGCATGGATGAGTTCTTCTCATGGTGCCTCATGTGTTAGTAGGTAAAGGATAATTACCAGGTCCTGTAAGTTTTGTTAGAACCTATTGTGTTACAAGAGTGGAAATTGGAAGGAAAATCCGTGGAATTTTTTATAGGGATTCCATGAACAATGAGAGTACATGATTTCATTTGGGTGATAAGAGACCAAATTCTGAAGTGAACACAATTATTTTCTATGAGAGAGTAGAGTTTAGTGGAGAGTTCAGGGTAGTTGTATATATGGGAGGTCATCTACCTTCGTGGGTTGTGCTCGATGATATTCTCGAAACATAATGTTTGTTTCATGTAACCATTGTGGGGAGGCCTGTAAGAGGAATTTAGGACCATTATGAGGATGCGTACAACCTTTAACCTCTACACAGTTGGCTAGTTTGAGTAGACTATCCATGTGATGGAGGATATTCTATGGGCTTTCATGTTGGACTTTGGATAGAGTTTGGAAGATTGTTTTCCCTTGGTGGAGTTTTATTATAATAATATCTACAACTCTACTATTATAATGACACATTTTAAGTACCTAAATGGGAGACCCTATATGCCACCCTTGTACTGAATTAAGATCAGTGAGGAATATCTTATTGGGATAGGGATGGTGTAGGTGATGATGGAAAAGGTCTATTTGATCTAGGTGTGGATGTGGAAAGATCAGAGGATACAAAAATCTTATGTACACCGAAATCATAGGCGCTCAGTGTTCGAGAAGGTAGACCATGTTTTCCTGAGATTCTCCCCACGATATAGATTTCTAAGATTCCACTGGGAGAGAAATATATCCTTGAGGTTAACAGGGTTATTTGAGTTCTTATTCAAGGTTATCAAGGTTGCTTACAAACTCTCCTTACCTCCATAGTTGAAGTAGGTTCATGATGTATTCCATGTGTCATTGCTAAGGAGAAAATTATTGATTGGGTGAGACAAACATTGAGGGTGGAGAAACCTTCATAGAGAACCCAATGGAGATCTATGATCATCATGTCAGGATCCTATGTGGAATGAAAATTCCCTTGGTTAGTGTGTTATGGACGCGTGAAATAATGCATGATAGTTCATATGAGTGGGAGAGCCAGATGAAAGCTCAATATACCACCCTTTTTTCTTAGTTTTTTCCTTTTTAAGATGAAATGTTTGAAGAAGGGAATAATGTAGAGACCCATTTTTTTCCATGCAAGACATTGAAATATGTCATAGAATATTTTTGGATCAAGGAACTGAGATTATGCATAATTCCAAAACCCAATGTTCCCTAAATTAATATTATAAAAACATTATATATATTTTATACCACAAATGCATGGTTTTCAGTAATAATATAATATATCCAAAATTGAGTGTTTAATCCAAAACCTAAGACCATAGTTGAATCCCAAATGCGATGATTCCCCTAGGCACGGCTTAAAATTGGGAAACATGAGGCATTCAGATAAAGAAGATATTGGCGGGTATGATCAGTTGATTGACTAATAAGTTTGTTTAATTAATTAATTAAATGAAATAAACTAAATTAATTCTATAAATAAATAATTATTAAGAATCTCTATTTTGAGTTTCATAACCCTAGGACCGTTGAGAGGATGAATCCACTATTCTTCATTAGAGGATTGAGATTATATGACGACGAGATTACAAATTCATGTGAATATAGGTGCAACCAATGCAATGAATGCTATTCTTAATTAGATGAAATTGCACTCACAAATTCCTAGTCCAATATAGATGCAGGACTCATCATATAGGGATGAAACACTTATTATTAAATTATTGATCCTGATCGTACTATTATTCCTTGATATGTGTTAAAATTTATCATTTTCATGAGGCCAATCATTAGATTAAGTTCTTTATTCAATTGTTTTCTATCATTGTGCTATATTTTCACACACCTTTTATCCTCAATATAATTGATTTCCCATGATTCATTATCTAATAATTGATTCACCTTTTTCATTTTTCCTTTCCCCCAACTATTGTTTTTTATTCTTCTTTGGTAGGTGGGGCAATGGTTTAATGTTGTCAGGTGGTTTTGAGCATGATCAAACACCCGGATTCATGGAATATTCACATACAATGAATGTATTCATGAGCCAGTGATGGTTTCCAATAGATTTTTGGATTCAAGATATTTCACCATGGATTAGTAATCCAATGAGGAATTGGGAGACAACCAGATATATGATAGAGCATGAAAATATTGAACTTAGAATCTAAACTTCATTTTCATGCCATTGGATAGATAGAAGTGATGATTGGAGGTGATTAATACTAATTTTTGGTATCCTATAGTCATGTTTGTGGTGGATAAGTTAAATGTGGAATAAGATGCGATTGAAATGAGTTGCTATAGAAATCTCAATTACATGCACTATAGTTCAAAAAATGGCATATTATTCAAAAAATCAAAAGCACTATTGTTTATGGGGATCAGAAATGTAATACACCATGTGGGAAGCCCACACGCTATGTGACTCAATACTAGAAACCCAACATGTACTATTGGTGTAAATAGACACAAGCCTAAATTGAAACACAAACAGTATACATAAACATGGCCTGAAGGACAGAGGCATATCCAGGAGAATACAGCCTGACCCCGATTGGCTGAGACACACTATGTAATATCCATAAATTCCATGTGATACTACATAGATAGTTACCAATGTGATATAATGGATATAGAAAGGTAGTATAATGGACCACATTCTTTTTGGGTCCTCTACACATTGTGTATCTTCTTTTTATGAAAATTGAACCTCTCTTATCTCCTTCTTTTGGAATCAAATTTTGGACAAAAAACTGATTATCCTATGTTTTTTTCCTAGTTGAATGTGATTGTGTCCTTTATAGTGGATTTTGATATATTATGCAATATTTTACAGGAATAATTCTTCTTTAGGATATAATTGAAAATGAAAATGCTCAGATATGATTATCAAAGATATTAGAGTTTTCCCTCTTACTAAGACATGGTATGGGTTCTCTATCTACAATCATAGTGGAACCCTCCTAATATGAAAGGGAATGGGTCCCATATCAACCATCAGTCTGGCACCCTACTATGGATTCAGAGAATGATTCCTCTACTATCAATGTGGAACCCTCTTGTTTGGACATTACATGGATCCTTTATCAACCATCAGAGTGGAACCCTCCTACGGAGTCTGGGTATGGGTCCTTGACCATCAAAGTGGGACCCTTCTTGTGGGACACATAATGGGTCCTCTATCAAACATCATAGGGGCACCCTCCTGTGGAGTAAGGTATTGGGACCTATATTGACCATTAGAGTGTGACCATCCTATGGAGTCAGGTCATGTTTCCTCAACAACTAGAGTGACACCCTCTTATGGATTTCGGGGCATGGGTCTTCTAACTATTGAGTGTCACCCTCTTTTTTTATCATAGAATTAGTTCTCTACTAAGAAATTTAATTAGCTTATCTTTGAGACATTGTAGAGATGTGTTAGATGACATGGATTCTTTTTTGGGAGAATTGTAATGATGCTAGGAATAATTGATAGACTTCTTGGAACAGATGTAGGACACTTTTCTAGGGTTGGGTTATGATATGGAGATCCACTTTCCTCTATTTTCTAGTTTTCTTTTATGATCTTATATCCCTTTTGATTGGTTATCATTTCTCTATTGTTATGGGTTGAGCTATCTAGTTCTATTATGTATCATATTGTTTCCCCTTTAGATTTCATAGAATCCTATTGGGGTTGTGTATACTCACCCATGATTGGGTTTTCCCCATGCATGTCATGTCCTATACATATGATGGACAAGTCAATGAAAGTTGCATTAGAGCATATGGATACCTCAGTGAATTTGAAAGTGTATAGTGTTCAAGGATTATAAATCTGGATTTGGGCTCTCTCTGGATTTACTTTTACAATTTTTTATTGGGTTGGAAATCTTTCTAGTTGGGCATGTATTTTTACCCTTTTTTCATATTATGTATTCATAGTCTTGTAATCCCTAGAGGATGTTACATGAATGATTGGTACTCTAGATGTTACTATATTTTTTATTCCTCTTCACTTCTACATGGATATGGTTTTGTGTGTGTACAAGTACTATAGTGACACATGCTTAAAATTCATGGATATTACATCCTTGTAGATGAATATTCAATTCATTAAAAAAATACATGTCTGAGGACTATCATAGTTTAGTGTATTCAGAAACATGTAAAGAAAATATTCTATCCTGGTGGAAGATCTTTAGCATATCCCATAAATATCTCTACCTTTAGTGCTTATATATAAAACATTTCTTCATAACCTTGGGAAATAGAATATAAGAAATGGGTGATCTCATATACACAATAATGGTAAATAAAATAAATACATTAACATAACATGAAAAAATGGGAACGGAACCTGAGAATAACATTTAATGATCATACCCTACATATAAATGATTATATTAATGAATCATGTTATAAATCATGACTGTTCATAAGACATGAATCATAAGGAAATAAAGATCATATTCAATGAAATAATAGCTAAGGGATAAGACATAAGATTTGTGGAATACATATAGGAATAATAAATTTTATGTCAAGGCTACCACCAAGACCATTAAAACATGTTAGTATTTGGTACGACTAGTGTACCTACTACGAGATTGGGCTAAAATCCAGTGTTCCCTCTTACTTTTAATCTTGGGCTATATCCCATTAACCTTCTAGTTTTCAGGCTTGGGCCATAACCCATGTACCCTATTTCTTTTATGCCTAGGCTACAACCCATGTACCTTCTTGTTTTTCATATTAGTCTACAACCCTTGTACCATATTTATTTTAGGCTAGGGCTACCACCCATGTACCTTCTTGTTTATATTATTGGGCTACAACACATGTACCCTATTTTTTTTGGCATGGACTACAACCCATATAACATCTTATTTTTAGGATTGGGCTACAACCCATGTACCCTATTTCTTTTAGTCCTAGGATAAATTCCATGTAACTTATTTTTTTCAGGTTTTGTCTACAACCCATTTACCCTTTTATCTCATATAAAATTTTTCATTACCCAATTCATTTGAGGTAGATATAGGTACCACCCTTATCATAGCTAAATCGTACACACATGTTATAAAAAAAGATAAAAATCATATATTAACCCATGAAATTAAATGGGTATCATAATCATTTAAATATATCATAACCAGAGGAAAATATATAGGTTTCATAATCATATCATCAAAAACATAACTTGTGAAAGAGAAATCGATTTCATGGACATATAACCCATGAAAGTGAAATAGATTACATAAACATAATACCCATGAAAGGGAAACATGTTTCATAAATACCATGACATTAAGTATTACCCATTTATAGAAAGGATATGAGTATAACATTTAGATCATTTCCTATAAGGGTATGAGTAACATCAATGGATAAAACTGTACATGTCGTTTGAGGTAAAAATAATATTCCTTTTGCGTGGTAAAAATGATAGAAAATATCCTCATTATGAAAGTGGAAATATTTTTTCTTTGAAAACATTAGTCAAAAAAATATGGTAAATTTTTATTTTAATGATCATAGGATACCAGTACAAAATTCTAGTAAACCCTTTTTTATAAAACATGGCATTGATGGAACATAGATTTTTGACCGAAGAGATGGTAATGTCAGGATTCCTTAAAAACAGTTTCTTAACTATGATATGTACCAAATTGTAGAAAATGGTACCACTACATGAATATAGAATTAATATCCAGAGGATAAGAAAATTCATGAATGTATTGATATATGACCCATATGAATTTATCAAAGGAAGAATAAACGTAAACAATCTCAAAAAGTGATGAGATTGTCTCAATAAACACTTATTACTTGGTAACTTTGGATCATACATTACATTTACGTAAAATATATTAAATAAAATATAAAATATCATGAAAAGAAGGATATTCTTGATATAACATGTAAAATTAATGTATATACAGCTCGAAAAATAGTTTAGGTGCAAAACAAAACATGAGTCTCAATGAACACAAATTGAGACAAAACATTTTTACCAATTTGGTGTCTATTGAAATTTAATCACATGAATGAAATTAAAAAAATGATATGCTAATACCTATAAATTTATAAGTAAGATACATAAAATATTATCATGGGTAGTATATACACCACCCAAAAAGAAAGAGTGCCGAACATAGCGTGTATCTCACGGGAATAATAAGTGAGATAAAATCCCCTTACCTTATGTCTTAACTCTCATTGTACTCATTCAAAATGCTTATATAATAAATATAAATCTATTATTAATAATATAAAGAACCATATTATTATATGAAATATAATATATGGTTTTATTATGACCTTGTATTCCCTTTTTTTTAACCATTATATGTTAAGGGTTCACTTTGGGTAATATTCACTTTGTTTTTTATATGTGTATTACTTTGTTATATTGTTGGTCCTTATACTTGTATCATGATTCTATAATTTAAAAAATAACATAAATATAATTTATATATATTATATTTTTATTATAGTAATCTATATAATATATATGTATGAAATTGAATACACCATTGATGGATACGTTAGGCCGTACGCACATATGAATGATATTTCTATTTAATTATTATGTTGAGAGAAATAAATTAAAAGAAATATATGTATGTATATATATAATTATTATAGTAGACTTATGATATAATATATATCATATATATTGAATAAAACCATCCTTAATATAATCCATGTAGTGTATGAACGAATCATATCGCTTTGATGCGCCGTTAGTCCACACTTCCTCAAACGAAATTATCATATTTTCATAAGATGGAAAGCATAAAGGTATGGTCCAATAAAAAATAAAGTATAATAAATACATTATATATATATATATATTACATTATAATGTCTACCATAATAGGTGGTAATGGAAAAATTAACAATAATCATTTCGTGAGGTATTAGTTCACCGCGTAAAGGCTACTCAAACACCATGAAGACTATAGTTACTAGATCCTAAGGGAAGTCGAGGGAAAATGGTATTGTGAAAGGATTGGGTGACCCAATATCTATTGAAAAGTGTCAACAGCTGTCTAAAGAGTTAGGTAAGCCAATCCCATGCAAGGAAGTCAAGACCTCCGATGGATGGACCATGGTTCCATACGTGGAGCCAACACCAGATGGTACCGAAAGAAAATTAGAACATGAGGTGGAAGCAGGGAATGGGGGAAGTCTAGAGGTAGTCATACATTCTGAGGGGGAAAATCTTGAAGAACCTCTCAAGATCAATTCCTCACCGGAGGTTGTCTGCAAAATGTATGAGCAGATGTTGAGTGTTGAGACTAATGAAGAACAAGGTGAGTGGATCACCAAACAGGACCTCATCCTGGCGTGAGGCTTCAACGATAGGAAGATCAACGTGGGAGAATTTATCCAAACCTAGGAGAAGATGGAAGATTATTTAGAATATCTTCTCAGGAATGATCCAAATACTCAGGTAACATCTCTTAATTGGAAGCTTTATTGGGTGGTAGACTCAAACATACTTAGTCTTGTTTTGGATAACTTTGTGGGTTCATTTTGCAGATATCCCCTTGGATGTGGACTTTGTGCGGGTTTCTCACTTTTTCCTTAAAATGTTTTTGAAATAAAAATTTAATTTTTAGGTTAGGTATTAGTTCACCGTACATAGAAAAATAATGTTTGTTACCCATTAGGTGGAGTTGTGTGTAAGTGTAAGTTGACCATTTAAATAAAAAATCATGGTATATTTATGATAATTATTTTTTATATAATCATAGAATAACTATTATTGTAGGGGGTGGATAAAGAAAATAAAAAAAGGACATTGGACAAGATTTCCCCACTTAATTGTGTATCTCCTTTTGGTTTATGCCAAAAGGCTTCCTTGTATTGACGTCTAACCAACAGTTGGATTATATGAGGAAGGTAATATTTATATAAATTGTATTTGGATCATATTGGATGAAATTAATAGGTTTTAAAGGTGTGAGGATGTGGGAGAGGTGGTGTCTTTTTATAGGAAAGGAAAATGACTCACATGAAATTTTTAGAAAAAATCTAGGTGTACACATGTTCTTTCCAAAAATAAGACATAAAAAACCAAAACACTCATAAATGTATGGTTTATATCCGAAATATGGACATACAATTTGTGTTTCAGATGTGGATAGGCCATTTGGACCCTCAATTTTAAGGTTTATTCCATAATTAAACTTAATTTGGCCATAATTGATGTGATTGATTTTAATCGCATTTACTAATCAATTTGGTCAAAAATAAAATAGGTCTTATAAAAAAATAAATATTATACAGAATAAAATGGTTTATATAGATTATTTTATATTCAAAACATATAAGTAGAAAAATTAAGATTAATTCTAATCCCATAGATGGGATGAAATAAATTGTTTTTAAAGTGGTAAATGTTCAGAATATTGTTATGATTTTGTATTCAACCTCAAAGTGAAATTAATTATAATGAATTAAATTTTATTAATATATGTAATAATTATCTAAATTTTTCTTAAAAAAATTTATAATATAAGTTAAATTTAATAATTAATTAAAAAAAATGAAATTTTTAACTAAAAAGCAATTTTTCACTATTCATCAAAAAAATGAACTTTCTCAGAAAAATTCCAAAAATTAACCTTAGAATAATTTTGACTCTATGAATTTGGAAATGAAAATTATTTTATCAAATTAAATGTATAAATATCTATAGAATTAATTTTATTATTAAAATAAGTTCACTTAGAAAAACTGTATTTTTAACATAAAATGACATTACCAAAAATCGTATCTTCCATTATCAATATATTTTATTTGTATAAAAATATTATAATAAATATTTCAAAAGTAGTTATTACTATCACTCTAACTATTTTTAATAGTTAGGTTATAATTATCTCATTAATATAATTGTATGTAAAAAGAATATGTTTCATAGAAACTTTATGTTGCATGCATCGTATGCTAAGTCGGAGTTTTTTTGTGACATACTCCTTGTCATACCCTAAGTCAGTGTTGTGTGTAATGTATTCCAAGTTGGTGTTGTTGGTGGTCCAAGACAAGTGGGTATTTCATGTAGAGCAAGCCAAGTTATTCTCGAATGTAGTGCAAGCAAGGTCAATATTGTGGGTAAAACGAATGTTTAACTTAGTGTTTAAACACACACACAAACACACAAACACACACACACAAATATAAATAAATAACTATTTACAGTGTCATGTGAAATTAAAAATATCATAAAGATATATTAATTAAAATAATAATAATTCACAAAATCTCAGGGTGTTAGATTCTACCCCCTTTAAATGAATTTCTCCCTCAAAATTCATCTCAGTTATCAAAGGTTTAAAACTCGAAAGATTCATTCATAGAAACAAATATAGAAAAAATTAATACTAAAAACATCCCTTAAAAGGTAAATTTGGGACCATAAAATTTACCCAAAGAAACATATAAATTGGTTTCCAAAAATGATAACATTGGTTAAAAGTGAGAACATGGACATCAAAGAAAAATTAAACTATCATGTTCAGAGGGAGAGTGATAGAGAACAAGGTCTGGAGAAAGTAAAAAATCAGAAATCCATAAATATTAAATTTCCTAAGGGAACTTATGATTCATTGGAAATGAATGAAGTCATAATTTTTTATTGGTTTCAAGATCCTTTTTCTTAAATTTGAAGAATTTTCATGAAAAGAAATACTTTCATGATTTCAGGAAAACCTCATCCTTTATAGTTCCTTTATCTTCTTCACCTCTTTCACTAAAAAGGAATGTGACATTTTCATTCCTGAAGTACTAAAATATCATAAGACCCATGATATTCCATCCCATTTGTCATTTGTTACCATCAAAACAGTTTAGTTTGAACATTCTATTCAATATGCACAAATCCTTATATGGAAATATAACACATTAATCCTACTAACTTTATTTTAAGTTTAACTTAATATTTCCACAAATTGTTATACTTATACACCTTCCAAAATATAATTCACTATTTATTAAATAAATATGCTTTTATCTTAAAACACAATTTTATTAGAAACTTGGGTCCTTCCTTGTACTAATTGAATATAAAATGTGATTTTATTACTCCATCATCTATTTAGGGAAAGCTAATAACTTGAAATATGACAAAAGTATGAAAAATTATAATTTCATAGGGATTATTCCAACAAAATCAAACTTAAAATTACACAATAATGAGATAAGGATAGGTAAATATTATTTATCTTGGTTCACTTCATTGATTGTTATCACATATGATTTCCATTTTTTCCATTGTCTTTAGTGGTTGTTGGAACTGGTCACCATTATTAACCCTTGGATTTGGTCACTTTTTGGAGAAATTCCCAAACACCTAGTAATTGAAACACTGAAGTATGGAAGGTGAATCCAAAGGATTTTTCTCATTATTAGTATCATTATATAACATCTTCCAATAATATAGGCAATCAACCACTCTATTGCTTTCATTTTCATACTTAAAACATTTAATAGTCTCATTAGGATACTTTCCACTATGATTCTTTCCACACTTAGAGAACACCGGAAGGCTCATGTTCTTATCTCTATGGTTTGTCAATTTTCCTTTGAACTCTATAATCCTCTTCTTGTTAAAACAATGAGATTTATATGTAACGCCAACCTAAATTTTAACTTTGACTAAAAAAACACAATCCCTTCATAGATACAAAAGTATCTTAGGGCCAACATTATTATGATACTTGGATTTAATCCATTGAATAGACTATCAACCTTACATTCTGGTTGGATGAAAATTATAGAAATATAACTTGTAATTATTGTGAAATTAGTCTTGTAGGAACCAACAGATTCATCATCCTATTGCTTCAACTCAAGGAACTCCATTTCCATTATTGTATGAAGAAAACATGGAAAGTACTTATTGAAGAATAAGTTCATGAACTCATTCCAATCCATGGATTTAATTTCATCTTGATTCCTCGTATTATTGATTAGTGTCCACCACTGGTCTAACTCACCTTCTCCCCAATAAATAGTTAGAATAACATTCTCATGATCCAAATATTAGAGAACATAGAATATCTTTTCAGTGGTACTAATCAAGAGTTCAGAAAAAAGGGGATCAGAAGACCAGATGAAATAAGTTGGACATTGCCTAATGAAAGAATCAACATAATGGTGTTCCATCCTTTGATCATTTAGAATTTTGACATGATTCATAGCTTGAGAAAGATTTGTGAGCATATGGATGGGGGTTTTCATTCCATATCCCAAATAATATGTATCATTAGGAGGGAAATCATTGTATTGACCCTCAAAATCACCATTAACGTGGTTCCTTTAGGTTAAAACCATTTACTAACACCCAATAACATAGATTAAGAAACAACTATTATAGAGAGGGACCACATAATCCTAAAAACTCACTTATAAGATGTCCCAGGTATAAAACCTTACTTAATATATGACACATTAGGTTTGTCCTAGGTTATTCATATCCAACATATATTTAAATCTCTCATTATATTTCCTGATGATTTGGTGAATTCCCAAAGTATATCAACTAGGAGTGTCAATCTAGGTGTGTAGTAAGGCATGCTTTTGTGTACCAGATTTCCCTGAGTTAGGCTTGGAACATCATGTCAGAGTTTTTACCCCTAGGTAAATTTGTGACTGACCCAAATCAACTTTAGTATCCATTCATGGATTTATTTCTAGGAAATCACTTAATCTATCCTTTACCAAAAATCCAGTACATTTTTCTAAACTTTAACTCATCCTTATACTTATCCTTAGAGACATCTCTAAACATATCGATAGAAATAAAAATAAGTATCTCACTTAATTTTCTCATCCTAGTTTCCAAATATTGACTAAAACATTGCATTTATTCTAGATATATAGACCTAGGCTTAACATACATTGATATTAAATCATTTTAGATGAATATTCAGTACATTAAAAAAATACATACCTGAGGATCGTAATAGTTTAGCACTTGTCGAAAATTTGAAACAAAATCTTCTAAACTAGTAGAATATCTTAAACATATCCCATAAATATCTCCAACTTTAGTACTTCTACATAAAAAATTCTTCATAAACTAGGGAATGAGAACATAACAAAGGGGTGAGATCAGATTCTCAACAAGGGTAAATAAAGGAAATGTATAAGTATAAAATGAACTAAAGGGTATGGAACTTGAGCATAACATTTGAAGATCATCCAATAAATATAAAAGATAATATAAATGAATCATGGAATAATGTATGGTAGTTTATAATACATGAATCATAAGGAAAAAAGATCATAAACCATGAAATCATAATGAAGGGATAAATCATATGATTTGTGGAATACATAAGAAAACAGGAACTTTTATGTCAAGGCTACATAATAAGATATTTATAACATGTTAGTATTGGGGTAGGACCCATGTACCAGTTGCGGGGTTCGGTAAACAAAACATCCCCAAATTACTTTTAGGCTTGGGATACAACACATGAACCTTTTTTTTAGGCTTGGGATACAACATTTGTACCATCTTCCTTTTAGGCCTGTTCTCCAACCCATGTACCCTCTTGTTTTTGAGCTTTGGCTTTATCCAGTGTACCCTATTTATTTTAGTCTTGGGATACAAACCATATACATTCTTGTTTATAGGCTTGGGCTACAACCCATGTACCCTATTTCTTTTAGTATTGGGATATATCCCATGTGACTTCATGTTTCCATCTTGGGATACAACCCATGTACCCTATTTCTTTTAGGCCTAGGCTACAACCCATGTACCTTTTGTTTTCAGGATTTGTCTATAACCTATGTAACCTTTGAAATCATATACATCTTTTAATTACCCAATGCATTTGAGGGGGATATAGGTTCCACCCTTATTATAGTGAAATCATACATACTGGTGCAACAAAATCATAAACAATAATATCTTAACCCATGAAATTTAATGGGGATCATAAACATGTAAATATATCATAATAAGTAGAAAAGATATAGGTTTCGTAATCATATCACCAAAAGCATAACTCAAAAAATAGAAATTGATATCTTAATTACATAACCAATGAAATATAAATAGATTTTATAGACATAAAACCCATGAAAGGGAAATTAGTTTCCTAAATACCATGACATTAAGCATAACCCATTTTTAAGAAGGATATGAATGGAACCATTAGATCAATTATTAGAAGGTAATGAGTAACATCAATGGATGTCATCTTATATATAAAATTATTTTGAAATATATTTCAAAAAAAAATTCTTAAGGAAAAGATCATTTCTTCGTTGAAATAGTTTTTTTAATACATAAAACCATTCGATAATAATTTTCATATAAAATAACATTAAAAATTTTAAATAATACCTGCCATTATTTGAAAACCATTTTCCTTGAAATCTTATAAAAAAATTCAAAGAATTTTAAAAACATTATTCTTTGAAGACAATTTGAAAACATATAAAGAAAGATTTAAAACGTTTTGAAAACAAATTTTTTTAAAATAATTTGAAAACTTATAAATATTTTGTGAAATGTTTTTGAAAACTATTTTCATTTAAAATACTTTGAAAACTTATAAATAAATCTCGAAAACTTTTTTAAATCTATTTTCCTTGAAAACTTATAAAAGTAGATTGAATAACATTTGAAAAAAAATTTCATTGAAAATATATTTTAAAAAAAATTCTTATAAAAATAAAATTTAAACATGAAATTAAATCATCAATGGATTGAAAGTGAAAAAATAAGTACATGTTGTATGAGGTTGAAAGAACATTTCTTTTAAACGGTAAAATGGATAGAAAATTACAACGATTAGAAAGAAGAAATAAGATTCCTTTAAAAAAATTGGTAAAATAAAAAATGGGATAATTGTGTTTAAATTATCATAAGAGATTAGTATAATATTTTTGGAGACCCTTTTTAGAAAACAAGGTTTTATAGAAGCATAGATTGCCGACCGAAGAGTGGGTAAATCTAAGATTTCATAAAAACAATTTCTTAACTATCTTATATACCAAAGAGTAGAAAATAGTACCACTACATGGATATTTAATGAATAACCAGAGTATAATAGAAGTCTATAATTTATTGAGATATGTAATGTAAAAAATTTTCAAATGAAACATAAATGTAAACAATCTCAAAAATCGATGAGATTGTCTCAATAAACTATTATAACTTGGTAACTTTGGATTATACTTGACATGTCATAAAATTAAATTATATTAATAATAAAATATCATAAAAATAAGTAGATTAATGATATAACTTGTAAAATGGATGTATATACACCCCAAAAAAGAGTTTTGAGGTATAAAAAACATGAGTCTTAAAGAAGTCAAATTGAGAGAAAACTTTTTTACCGATTTGGTAACTTTTGAAACTAAAACCTCATGAATTAAAATTCGTAAAAACGATATGTTAATAGCCATAAATTTATGTATATTATATATATATAAAACGATCATGTTCAGTACATACACAACACAAAAGGAAAGGGTGGTGAACATAACATGTATCTCAATGGAATAAAAAGTGAGATGGAATCCCCTTACCTTGTGTTTGGACTCTCGTCATAGTCACTGAAACCACATGGATAATAAATTTAAATTTTTTATAAATATTTTTAATAAAGATTTTATTATATCAAATACCATATACAGTTTAATTACGATGTTATAATAACACATTGACAACTATCCTATGTTAAGGTTTCACTTCAGGTAATATTCACTTTGTTTTTCGTATGTTTATTAATTTGTTATATTGTTGATCTTTATACTTATATAATGATTCTATAATGTAAGAAATTATGTAAATATCATGTATATATATATTATATGTGTATCATAATATTATATGGAACATATAATTTTGAAATGTAATACACCGTTCATGAAGACGGTAGGCCGTACGTACGTATGAACACTAATTATATTTAATTGTCCAGTTGAGAGAAAGTATGTAAATGAAATATATGTATGTATATAATTTTTAAATTATTTTTAAGATATCATATATATCATATAAAATGACTAAAACCATCCTTAACACAATCCATGTAGTGTATGAACGAATCATATCCCCTCGAGGGAGCTGTAGTCCACACTTCCTAAAATGAAATTATCATATTTACCAAAGATGGAAAGTAGAAAGGTATATTACAAATAAATATTATATTAGAATAAATTATATATATATATATATATATATAATAATAAAAGTTTCCATCATAATGGACACCATGATTTTTGGTAATGAAAAAATGATCAATCATCATTTCGTGTGGAAATAGTTCACCGTACACAGAAACAATCTGTTTGTTACCGATTAGATGGAGGCGTGTGTATGTGTAGATAAAAATATTTAAATAATATAAACCTATTATATTTAGGATAATTTTTTTTTCATATAATAATAGAATAAATATAGTTATAAGGGGATGTAGAAGTAAAATAAAAGAAAGGACTTGAGAGAAGATGTTATCTCTTAAACGAGTAACTCCTTTTGGTTTGTGCCAAAAGGATTCCTTCGATTACCTTCTTCCAAAGGGAAGGATTATAATAGGAAGGGATGATTACTAGTATGAATAATAGTCTGGTATTGTCCTAACATAATAGGTTTGAGAGGTGTGAGGAAGTGGGAGAGTTGGTGGCATTTTATTGGGAAGGAAAAGGACTCACTTGGAATTTTTAGAAAAAAGTTAGGTGTACACATGTTCTTAACTAAAAAAAGCAATAACAAACAAAAATAATAATAATTTAAAGTTAATTTCCGAAATATGGACATAAAATTGGTTTTTTATAGGTGGATAGATCATTTGGGCCCTTAATATTACAATTTAGTCCCTAATTACAGTTAATTCGGCCTTAATCACTTTGATTATTTTTAATCACTTTTACTAATCATTTTGGTAAAAATTCAATTTTCTGTTTTAGAATAAAAATATTAAAATAAATTAAAATGGGTATTTTAGTTTTTATAAATTCAAATAACATTAGTAGTAAAATTATGATTAATTCTAACCCCATTGATGAGACAAAATAACAAGATTTTAATATTGAAAATGATCAAAAGTGTGTTATGGTTTTGTATTCAATTTCAAAGTGAAATATATTATAACTAATTTAATTGTATTAATAGATGTAATATTCATATAATATGACCTTCAAACAATATTTTAATATCATTTAACATTAATAATTAATTAAATTAAAAGGAATTATTTTACTAAAAAGTAGTATTTTTCACTATTCGTCAAAAAATAAAGTTTCTCAGAAAAATCACAAAATTTGACCGTATGACAATTTAAAAATTATGAATTCAAAAATGAAATTTATTTTATCAAATTAAATTTCTAAATTTATCTAAAATTAATTTTATTATTAAAGGAGGTTCATTAAAGAAAACAATTTCTTTAACATAAAAGGACATTACCAAAAATCATATTATTCATTATGAATATGTGTTATTTATGTAAAAAAAATATAAAAAAATTTAATAAGTATTTATTAATATCCCTATAACTATTTTAAATTTATAGGTTATAATTATCTCGTTTAAATAATTATATATATATATATATAAAATTATTATTCATAGAAACTCAGTGTTGCGTGCATCGTGCGCCGAGTCGGTGTTGCATGTGACATACGCCAAGTTGTACGCCATGCCAGTGTTTCATGTTTAATATTCCAAGTTATTGTTGTGGGTGGCACAAGCCATGTGGGTATTTCATGTGTCGATAGCCAAGTCAGTATTGCATGTAGTGAAATCCAAGTCGATATTTGAGGTGAAAGCATTTTTTGACTTAGTGTTTTAATATATATATATATATAAAGAACTATTTCTAGTTTCATGTGAAATGAATAATATATAAAAGAAAATTAATTTGAAAAAAAATATTCAAAAAATTATTGGGTGTTATAAGTATTTAGTAAAAGTCATCCCATATTAGTAATTCCTTTCAGTGGTTGTCTCTAGTACCTGGACTTTGGAGGCGGTATCAGGGTTGTTATGGCCTGAGCCCTATTTGGTTGGGTTGTGAAAGTTATAAATTATAAAATTTAGTATTTAAAATACCATCAAGAATCATAACTATTGATAATATATATTTTATAATGATAGTTAATACTATTATATGTTAAGGGTTTTGATAATGTCTAGTTAACATAGAGAGAAGAAGTGATGGACTTGAACAATAGGATCATACCCTATGATGCCTATTAATCAGAACATTTAAGGGAGATGACATCACATAGCTTTTCCATTTACTAAGCCAAAGATTAAATTTAATAGTTGAATTAATAATGAAACCATTAAAAGGATAAGTTCATTCTTATAAATATCACACCCTAAGCCATGTGTAGCAAACCACCACAAGAAAGAACCATCATCATCGATCTTATTCTTAGTGTGTACAATGGTGTAATAACAGGTAATGTACATAAACCCCATTATAATCATTTTTTATATTTTTATTTTTAATAAAAAAATTATTACATTTATAATTTTTCAATATTATATAATATTTACAATTATAAATGAGTTGATGAAAATAAAATTTTTATATGAAGAAACCAAAATTGTATCTTTGAAAAATATATGGTTTTATTTAAAACAATAATTATATATATTCAAGAAATGTTAAATTAATATAATTTCAAATAGTATTCTTTTTAAATAATATTTATATACAAATTAACACATAATTTAATGATGTCTAATGAAATATTTATAAGGGTAAGAAATATTCCGTTGTTGTAAAAACTAGTATTCTTCATTAAATGATGATTTTTATTTACATGTTTAAATTATAATATATTGGGAATATTTTTTTAAAAAATTATATTTGAAGTCATCAGGATGAAATTACCCAATGCTGAATTTCACATAATTTTCTGAGATAATCGAATTTTTGGGAAAATATTAAATATTGAATAAATTTATATCATGCATTTAGGAATCATAATAGTATACATGTGATTCAATGAAAAATATAAAGGTAATAAATAACCCAAAATATATTTTACACGGAAACTAAAATATTTTTTATCTAATATGATTAATTTTATAAACCATTAACGATTCCTTAAAAATTTATATTATATTTTATGGTTTTAAAGTCAATTTTTTATGGCCATGACTTTCTTCCAAATAAAACATTCTATTATTTTAAGGATTTATGTTCCTATACTAATAAAATATTAAAAAACAACTATTTTATAAAAACCATGTGAAATTATTTTTGATTATTTTATTATATAGGGTCGAAAACCTATGTTTAGAAATTATTTAGGAATTCAACTCTCTTTTTTTTAAATACCCAAACAACCTCCTAATATTTTTTTTCTCAAGGAAATTTTATCATAAATTTACTCTTCTTATACCTCTATTAATTCCTCCCAAGGTGCTTACAAGCTCTTAAGAATATCATCTCATGCTTTTATAAGTTCCCTGTCAAGGAAAGGAATTGGTATCTATTATTTTATATTAAAACACCTTATTTTTATTTAGAATTTTTAATCTCAGTTGATTATGTTGAAATGAACTTCTAAATATCCATTTACTATCCAATTTATCTTCTAATAATTATATATAATTTTTCCCATCTTGTCATAACCGTGATCTAATTCATCACTAGGTCGATGTTAGGGAATTATCTCCTTTCTTTTTTCCATTTTTTCAATTACATTGTTAGAACTAATCTATTTTATAATAAATATTTAATATCATAATGGTTTTTTACATATAAATATTAGTTATTTTATTATTCTCACATAATTAGATAAAAATTTTCACTCTGCCATGAACCTTTATGTACACATGTTGTGTTGCAAAAATTGTCTCATAATTTTCCATGCAAAAATTTTGTATTATTAATACCCATCCCCAATTTCACTTAAGGGTAATCACCAAGATAGACCAAGATTTCATCATTCGGGAACTTCCATATATTTAACCCACACTCAATAATCATGGGAATAAAATTAATGAAATACATTCTTATGTTTTATGATCTATATGACACACAAATGAATGTAAATGATATGAATATTATAGTCAGTCTCTTAATTATACTGTCCTCAAATACATTTGGTAATGCTTTTATCTCACAATAGTACATGTATTTTTTAAGGGAGGTTACCACAATCACACTATGCTATGATGTCTTAGTGGTTATCCTTGAATTATTGTTATGATGTCATGTTTATATTGTTTCCACACTTCTATATTATCTTGATGTTAACAACTTATATCTTGATTTGATGTTTAATTTTATTATTATTAGCCCTTTTATGCCACCTTGATGTTTTTATTGACTCAAATGTATTATTTTCATATTGTTTTTATTAAATTATTCCCTTAATGGTATTTTTATCTCATATGATTCTTATGTACATCTCCAGGTTGTCCCGTGTCGTATTAGAATTTTGATAGAATATAAGGGAATGTTTTGGAGTTTTTAAATAATTTTTTATACACATGTTTCAAGTTATTGTGCTATGTATTTATTTACCAAAAGGCAATATACCTAACAATCTATTGGTAATGTATTAAGTGTTTATTTATGTAAAAAATCATGAAATATGTTGTATTAGGGTTATGGGATGTCATAGTTGTTATTAGATAAATGGTTTAGAAATTTTTTGGGATTATGATTAGAGAACCTTAGAAAAAGACTAAGGGAAAATATTAAATGTTGGAAAAAAAACATTTATTTTTTTGAAAGTATAGAGTTAGTGTTTTCTAAGGGAAAAAATTCCTATATAGATACTACAAGTGGATGTGGATCTAGAATAACTACACTGATGGTTGGTATCCTTGAAAATGACAAATACAATATTAACTAAATCATTACCTAGTTTACAATAGAACACACATGCTGTAAAAAAGGTTTAACACTCCCGAGTGATGTGATCTTCTAAATTCAGAAGCTCCTTTGTGAACCATCATGAGGGGAATTATAATTCCCAAAAAAATTTATATCAGGAAATGAACCATGAAAAACATAGTTGAAACATATAAATTAATATGTTAATGAATGTTTATCATTTATGTGTTATACCTTCAATTTTTATATTTTCTCTTTATATGTTCAAAAGTTTGAGAATTATCATCTCTAATATTATTTTGGATAAATTAAATTATTATACCCAAAATAAAATAGTGATAGGGATTCATTTTATCCATTAATGAACTATAAATATCTTATATGAAAATGGCTCCACACAATCTCACATATAATGAAATTTTAGTTGAACTATTCAAACAACACATGAAAACATGGATGTAGAGCAATATGTGAAAATAGAAATTGGGACATTATTGCATCATATTTTTATAAATCCTACTTTATCCACATTTGAAGGAAGAGCTTCCCAAAAAACCTTATGAAACACTATTTAATGTAATTAATTACTATTTTAGATGTGAAATATCTTTCCTTTTATAGGGTTAGCATAAAGTTTTAAGAGAAGTGAATCCCCCCTATATCACAAATCGCCATTTGATTTGTGAAATGTTTTAGGAGGGGGATTAATCTCCTTTGGAATCATCATATCAGGCATGGATATTATTTCCTTATTTTCAGGAATAACTTTAAAAAATTATTGGGACTAAGAAAAGATCATCCTTTATGTCATAAACATTGTGGGGGAATATGTTGATGTGTTTCTTAATGAAATTATTGGACTTATTTCATGGGGTAAGGATGATTTTTCAGTCAAATATTATACTCAAATATTTTCAAATATTCAATAATCTATATAGAAAGGGAAATAATGAACTTTAAGAGATGAATAAGTAACTATAGGAGAATCTGGATAAAGGGATTATACACCAAAGTGCTTCACAATGGGGTGAACAGGTCCTTTTCATAATGAATAAGGATGGGTCAATGAACCTTTGTATTGATTATCATGATGTCAAAAAGATCACAATAAATAAAATCTATCCTATTTGATTCATCAAGGATTTGTTTGATCAGATTTGTGGATCCCAATACATCTCTATAATAAATCTTTAGTCATTTTATTATCAAGAAAATGTAAAGAAGGAGAATACCCCCAAGGATAATTTTTTTAAAGTTATAGGTACTATGTGTTATCAGGGATTCCATTTGAAAAAACTATTTCACCAAATATCTTTATGGAACTATTGAATAGAGTATTTAGGGTTTACCTAGATAAATTATCAATTGTATTTATATAGGATATTCTTATTTACTTGAGAAGAATATAGGAGTACAAATAGAATTTGAATTCTATTATCAAGACTATGCGAAAGGAAAGTTATATGTGAAGTATTGTAAATGTGAATTTTAGATGGATAATGTAACATCTATAAGGCATGTTTTCACCAACAAAGGGATATCTATAAATCATTTGAAATAAAATCAATGGAAGGATGGACTAGAACTACATTTATGATAAATATTTATAGTTTACATTGATTATCAGATTACTTTAATTAATTTGAGATAAATTTCCCATGGTTGTCGATTCTAATAAACAAACTAACTCTGAAAGAAGTGAAGTTTTATTGAATTGAAATATATTATGCGGGCCTTAAATATTTAAACAAGAGGATAATCAATGCACCCATGACTATATTACCCACTAGTGGGGAATTATTTTTAATCAAAAACGATGAATCCATAAAAGGATTGGGATGTGTACTCATGGATGATAAAAAATTTATATAATATGCCTCCATATAATTAAATATCCATGATTTATACTACCTAACACATGATCTAAAATTAGATGTAGTGATCATCTCATTTAATATTAGGAGGAATAATATCTACAGAGAGAAGTGTAACATATGTATAGATCATAAAATCTTCAAGTATATATTAACACAAAATGAACTCATTATTTTCTAATGAAGGTGGTTATAAATGATCATGGATTATAATTGTTTGATTAATTTACATCCTAGAAATCCTAAAAAAGTTTTAGATGATCTGACTAGAAAGGATCACATAACCTTATCTTTGATGAGGATTGAAATGGATCCAATCTTCTTTAAAGTGAAAACGATTCACATGGGAATCATAAAAGCCAATTCATGATACCTTTATCAAATAATTGATCAACCATAAATTATAATGAGGGTAAAGGAGGCCCAAATAAATGATTTGGAGATAAAGAGAAGGGTAGAAAATATTTTGGAGTTCAAATTATCTAAAGATGGATTCATTTGGTTTGAAACCTGGGTATGTGTACAATAGAAACCAAATTTGAAGAGGAAACATTCAGATAATACAATTAACTCATCCTTATCAATTCATCCAAGAATAAATAATATGTATAAAGATGCGAAGAAAAATTCTGGTCAGATGACATGAATATGGAGGTGGTAAAAATTGTATCCCAATGATTGTAATGCTTACAAGTCAAGGTTGAATGATATAAAACCTAGGGTATGTTGTAATAATTTCTCATACCAGCATGAAATTATAAAAATATAACCTTGAATTTCGTTGTTGGACTCCCCATGACATCTAAAAAAAATAACACCATATTTGTGGTACTCAATCATCTTACAATGTTAGAACATTTCATTTCTATAAAATAAGATTTATATTTGCACCATGTTTCCATGATACACATAAGGTAAATGGTAAGACTCTATGGAGTTCCACTCTCAACTATATCCAATCAAGATCCAAGGTTTTCCTGATGGTTCTAGACAATCCTTAGAAAATCCACTACATGAAGAATGGTCATTTGTGACAGGTCCCATCACAAATGAACTGTTTTAGAAAATAGTGTTGCAAATAGTTTTTTTCGTGATGATCTGTCTCAAAAAATCTATTTATGACATAATATCTAACCGTCGCAAATACTATAGTTGAGTTGAAAACACCTTTTTGCGATGGGCCCCTTGAAGAAATAAAAAAAATGTAAAAAAATAATTTGAAAAAAATAAATATTATAATAATAATAGGAATTAAATAATAAAATAATAAAATTTAAAAAAAATAAAAAATATAATTAAAATAATAAAATAATAATAATAATAAAATAATCAAAATCACAATATTTACAATAATATTAAAAAATAATAACAAAAATAAAGTAATAAAATAATGAAATAATAAATAAATAATAAAAAAATAAAATAGTAAAAAACACAAAATCCAAAATAATATAAAAAATATATATAGAAATGTAAATCTAAGAATTAATAAAAAAACTACAAAAAAAATTTACATTAAAATGTCTATTAGAAAAAATATATTTAAATCACTAAGGGGAGGGTTATCTGGTGGAGCTAGTGGAGTTGGTGGTGTGAACTCTATCCCTAAATTACGAGTCAACCATCGCATGTACTTCATTATCTTCTCGTGATGTTGTGTTTACCATCAATGAGAATCTGATTCCATATAACCCATCCTCCGAAAAAAAATTCACAATATAACACTTCACTGTCCAACTGCTATTTGCAAAAAGCTGTAAAAAAAAGAGAACAAAATGTAAAACAAATATTATATAAATAAATTAATGAAAATTATTAAATACTAACTAAAATGCCAAAACTAAACATACCTCCTCATGTTTGGATCTACGTTAAGATGTGGTAGTCTCTTGGGGATTGGGTCAAGAATCATCAATCTCGCAAGACCACGACCCCTCCTAGTTTTTTCTGAACCGCCATCATGCTCACCAATAGGTTGATCAGCCTTCTTGAACTCATGAAACAAATCAGATTGCATCTGAAACATGAAATGAATGTTGTTATAAAATAATTGAAAAAAACTATTATATATAGATATATATTATATATGATTATAACCAACATTTAACAGTGTCAATATTTATCTCTTCCTCCTCTTCCTACTACTATTTTCATCAATGTTTCAAATTCAGCCTACCCCAATTCTTGCGACCAAATAAAAAATTTGGACATGGATGAAAAAAACTGGTTATTTTTTATCACCATAATACTGGAAATTCAATGATTTACTAAAAAATTTAAATCGTAGTATTTACAATATTCTAACGATGAAACCAATTTATGCTAATTATGTCATTTCATCGACATATCTCGTTATCCCACTACTACTTCCATCAATGCATCACATCATAACTGTCCTGGTTCTGGTGACCTAATGACTGATTTAGAGATGATTGGTGTAAATTAGTCATTACTAATTTGTATCAACCATGTATATACACATTTTTTGTTGGAATAATTTCATCATTACTAATATGTGTCAACCATGTATGTACAAATTTTTTATTGATCATGGGGTGATAATTATTACTAATTATTACTATCAAATTATAATTTAAATTAATTTCCACTAATTAATATTAATTGTTAATAATTATTAATAATAACCACAATTTATTCCTAATTATTACTATATAAACTATTTATTACTACTTGATACTATTTATTACTAATTTATATTAATTAATTGTAATTACCATTAATTATTATAATTTATTACTATTTATTACAAATTATTAGTAATTAATATTAAAAATTACTAAATATTACTAATATATGAAAATTAATACAGATTTATATGAATTAATACTAATTAAAACTAATTAATACTGATTAATACAAATAACATGTAATTGATTTTAATTAATGATAATTGAACCAAATTATTACAATGAAATACAACTTACTTTTAAATAAATACATTAAATCTTAATGAAACAACATATTTTTACAAATAAATATTGAAAAAATGATCCAATTATAATTCAATTTAATTACAACTAGTTAATAATAATAATTAATAGTATAAGTTAAAATGAATTCAATAAAAAATAAAAAATGATGCATTTCCTAAAAATTATTGCGCTGTAAAATTTGAATGTTTGAAAAAAATGAAGAGGGTAATATGAGAGCATAGAAGAAGAGAGGGCTTGAGAGAATTTTGAAATGAGAAAAAATTAGAACGGGTATATATAGGTTAGATTATTTGTGATGAGGGTATTTGTGATGGGACCCATCACAAATAGTTAAACATTTATTAATTGAGGCGACAATAAAAAATATTAATCACAATAGGTCCTTTCATAAATTGTAACACCCCGAGATTTTATGAGATATATTATTTTTAATTTCTTTGATGTCTTCTATTATACACTAAACCAAGATTAGCTTGTACTATATGCAACACCGTATTAGCTTGCAGTGTATAAGGCCCCAGCCTTAAACCTTACATAATCTTGAGTTATTACAAGATTACACATTGTGGATCTTTTCAGGTTTAGAGTTTTAGAGAATTAGAACATGAAACTTGCATTACATTCCACATTTAAACAAAGTGGTTACATAAAAGGCAGTATTCATTCTTCCCATCAATGGAAACATATTTAAAATAAAACATGGATTCTTTCTTGACACATCCTTGACACTATCATCACATCATGTACCTTTCCCTTGACCTGTGAAAAACATTTCAAAAACTTGGGATGAGCATAAAAAGCTCAGTAAGGGTTATAAAAATATGGAAAGGAAACATGAGTTCATATATACATAATAATGAAATCATACTTTACCCATAAAACATAGGCACTTTAACATACCTCATCAAATCCTGAATAAATCATAGAAATCATAAGACATAAAAGGTAACTTGAGGCATTCATATCATTCTTATGTAGGGAGTAACCCTCTTGGTTACATTTGGAATACTCACCATAGTATATTCCCTAAATCTCTTCAGAGAAACCTTAACGTTTCACTCCTTTTCGTTACCCAATGCATTGGAGAGCTATATCGGGCTCACCTGCCCTTAGTTTATCATGGAACCACCTGTCTTCATAATAATGCCCAAGAACCTCAACATAATCGTATCACATGAAACATGCATAAAGGAAACATAAACTTTCCACCTTTCAATCACAAGATATCAATAAAACACATTGATATAAAAACATTATGAAAACCATTTTCAATACCAAAATAAAAGAAAAGTAAAACATGGTATTTATTTTTCTTTTAAAAAGAAGGTATGACTTGTAGAGGAAGCCGAAACTCAAATAATGGTCACGACGGCGGAGAAGTCGTTGTCGCTGCATACGTATGACAAAAACATTCCCTTTTTTCGTTTAGTAAATGCTTCGTATAAAAAAGATTCTCTTTTTAATAAAAGTAAAAGTCAAAGGGGTTTATACACTGTGTAAAATAAGGTTGTGTATAAAACAAAATATGCCTCAATGAATGGAGATTGAGACGAAGTCCCATACAAAGACGGTATCCTTGGATTAAAGATAAATCAGTTACATAACTATGTGTGACAAACGAATACATAAAATATAAGTGGGTATTAAGTGTAAAAAAATCATAGGACATTAACACATAATCATAGAACGACATATTCAAGGTGTACAAGTTTATCCCAAGTAATCGAAATTGGGTTAAGAAGTTCCCTTGCAAAAATTAGACAGCCTAACGGCGTCACTTCAAAATTCAGAAAAAGAGTTGATGAGAGATAAAAAGGGGATATCATCACTTGGAAAAAAAATTTACATCAATAAGGATTTATAAGAACATATCCCAAAATAATATTATGTGAATTAAAAGACATAACAAAATAAGTCTTTTAAAAAGAGGAGGGTGAAAGGTTCCCTTACCGACATGGGTATCTTTCGAAACATACGCCCCGTGAAAGAAGGACAATACAAAATTTATGTAAATACTCATACATGAAAGAATATTACACAATGAGTAAAATAATGGTCAGTACATACACCAATCAAAGGAAATTGTGGCAAATGTAGCATAAATCTCACGAGAATAAAAGTGAGATGAAAAATTCCTTACGAAAACTCGGCAGCCTAACGGCGCCACTTAAAACTTCCAAAAATGGATTGATGAGATCAAATAGGGTATCTCATCACATTACAATAAAATTTACAGAAAGAGGAATATAAAAGAACATCCCCCATCATAACAAAGAGGAGCTTAAAAGAAGTGACATAAAGGAGAGTACTTAAAGAGAAAGAGAGAGGTTAGATCTCTTACAAAAATTCGGCAGCCTAACAGCGCCACTCAAAACTTCCAAAATGGATTGATGAGAGAGAATAGGGTCTCTCATCATATGAACATAAAAATTACAGTAAGAGTAATATAAAATAACATCCCAATAATGAGAAAGATGTGCTTAGAAGGAATGACATAAAAGAGTGTACTTAAAAAGAAGGAGAGGAGTAGGATCCCTTACCTCAAGTCCAACTTGTCTTGTTCGTTTCTTTATATTCCTGAATAATAAACTTTGGTCAATTAATAATTGCCTAAGTACCTCCTTTATAGTTTATTATTCAGTTCATATCACATATTATAATGTTATAATAATTGTTTAATAATTTTAGTTCACATCAGACGTTTTTGCCGATGTTTGGTACATGAGTCAAAAATGAACTTGTTTGAAAAAAGATTGCCCATGTAGTTATAAGTAAATAATTTCCAGAATATTATTAATGATTAAAATATCATATATATCCAATAAATATCAATTTAATACTATTCAATATCATTTGGAGATAAAAAACGAAAATCACCGTTCATGGAGACGGTAGGCCGTACGTACGCAAGAACGCTACTTTCATTTTTTGTCATATTAATGGAATTAAAACAAATTGAGAGATATATATATATATGCTATAATTACAGAATGATATCCATAATTTAGATGTAATATATTACATATTTATCCATTATATATATGTACTTATAATATTACATAACATTTTGAGATATGAAATGAAATGTACCGTTCATGGAGACGGTAAGTCGTACGTACGCATGAACGCTACTTCCATTTCTATTTCATATTTAATGGAATTAAAACATAATGATACATAATAGTATTTTAATTCCAGTATGGTATCATATATAATATCATTAAATATATCCTTTATACGTACCATATATGGTATTAACGAATCAAATCACTTTGAGGGGGCGGTAGTCCACACTTCCTTAAATGAAGATATCACGTTTACCCATAATGGAAACCATAAAGGTATCCCATAAATGAAAAATACAGAAGCTTAAGTAAAACATAAACATATTAGATATCATATATAAATATATTTTCATCTTAATGGCCACCTTTTAAGGTGTTAGAAGAATGTTGAACAATCATCGTTTCGGGAGGCAGAAATTCGCCATCCACGGAAACAGTATGTTCTTTAACCATTAGATGTAGGTGTGTGTAAGTGTAGCTCGAATAATTCTTATAACAACATCCTAGTATATTTAATATACTGGATTTGTTACAAAATAAATGAATAAAAAGAGTTTAGGGGGTTGGAGAAGCAAAATAAAACAAAAGGACACAAGTGAAGACATTACCTTAAAATTGGGTAACTCCCTTTGGTTTGAGCTCAAAGGATTCCTTGGGAAGACTTCTGCCCAAAGTGAGGCTTCAAGGAGTAATAGAGGGAAGTTTAGATACAAAATGGTTAGGGGTTTTCCGAGCCAAAGGCTTTGGGAGTGTGGGTAAGGAGGTAGAGGTGGGGGCCTTTTATAAGAGGAGAGGAGGGGCACTCTTGTAATGTTACAAAATGTTACTTTATTTTCAAAAGGGTTTCAGATTTTAAAGGTCCCACATTGATGTATTTCGAGTATAAGGTGATAAGAGTTCGAAATCCACTCATACAATATGTTTTTGACATGTGTATGTCTTAGATATTACATTATCTTTCCATTTTATTTAAATCGTTAAATAATGAGGTCATCATTGCATCATCATGATGTCATAAATAATTTAATTTATTTAATATCTAAAAATTATAAAAAAACTACTATGATGTATGAAATCTTTTTATATTTCCAATGACTATTTATAGTAAAAAATATGACTTGTATAACCCCATGTAAAAATTGTTTTAGTAAAACATCTCATGTTTGTGTCATTTTTTACTTTAACATTAAATAAAAAGATATTTATGTCATTTTCCAACCAAAGTGGCTCCATGGGGTCCCCAAGTTGATCCATGGATTTTCTTGGTCGTTCATGACACATCCAAGGAGGTTAGGACATGTTTCTAGGTCATTTCATTTTATTAAAACATTATTCTTACCATAAACTATACTAATTACCTCTAATCGTGATTAAAAACTTAATAAGTTACTATTCACCAAAAAATTATTTTTATCCCATTGAACCACATTTTACTTATTAATGACAACCATTTATGTTGGATTTTTTAAATTCAAAACACAAAGATGGCAAAATTTCATTTAAACGGAAAAATCAGTTTTTATAAGTACCACTTAGTGGTTTCACTATTCATCAAAAATTGATGTTTTTCAGAAAAATCTCAAAAATTTACCCTAATATATATTTGATATTTCGAATTCAAAAATGAAGTATATTTTAAAAAATTCAAAACATATAAGTCACATTAAATAATTTAATAATTAATTCCCGCTATCAGAGAAAATAGCGTGTTTTTATGAAATAGTAAGTATCAAAAGATTGACACTAGTTTATGTCTGATTTCAAAGTGAAATTAATTCCAACGACCACTATTGGATTTAATGGTAAAAATATATTCTAATTTCACTTTAAAACCAATTCAATAGGTAATCTAATAATATAAATAAATTAGATTAAAAAGAGGTTTTGAATTAAAATACAACATTTTACACTATTCATTAAAAAATGAACTTTATCGGAAAGATACCAAAAATTTACACAAAGTAAATTTTGATGTCCCAATTCTTAAGAAGAGTTATATTTGGTCCAATAGAATTTATAAGAGTGAACAAAACTATATTTAATGGCGGTTCGCCATCAAAAGGTGATAAGTGAACCTTTAGTGAAAACTAGGGCATATACGCCTAAAATTCAATTCTTTCCATATTTTAAGCCTTTATCTTTTATTGGATAAATGTAAAAACATTTAAAAACATATATAATCATATTTTAGTTATTTCTCTCCATTCCTGCCAATACAACGGCTACATGTTAACTACCATTTAAAATAATATTATTTTATTATTAGAGTGCAACGTAAGATTCCCAAGAAACTCGTTGTTGCGTGTTGGGTACGCCATCGAGCATAGCGTCCCCTTTAAAGTCATATTAATATTTTATTCACAAATATGGATAAATATGAAAATTTCATATTCTTTATTTACCTGGGGTGTTACACAGTATACACAACACTATTCTTGGCTCGTGTTACACACAATTTCAAGTTCATTTTGTGGAAATTATTCTATGTGACATTATGTATAGATTTTGTTTAATGTATAAATGAAATAAGTTTTGATTATGTTATACGCAACACCAAGAAGAGCTTTAACTACACACAACCTTGACTTGGCTTTCATTATACACAATCAAGACCTTCCTCGATAGCGTGTGTAGTACGAAATACTGAGTTTCACTAAATGAGATATTATTATAATATTATTATGAACTAGCTGTTATGAATAGTAATACCCACTTTTTGAAATTTTATAAATTTTATCTTTCAAAATGGAATTCATTTTCGGATTTGGAATATTGAAATTATCATAGGGTGAATTTTTGGTATTTTTCTGAAAACTTTCAATTTTTGATGAATAGTGAAAACAATGAGTTACTATTTAAAAACCGACTTTTTATTTAAATAATTTTATATTTTATTAAAATTTATTTTAGGTCAAAAAAGAATACATAATATATATATATATATATGTTCAATGTAATTCATTGGAGTCAGTTTATAACAATTTTAGAGATATAAAAATTATATTGAAATTTTTACCGTCTTTTACCTACCTCCTAGGAGCATTTGCAATTGTACATAAAACTTAATTTTACCGCTTCTGTGAGTTGAATTTCTAAAATCTGAGAAACATGGTTAATATCAAAGAGTAAAATGTGGTTCAATAAGATAAAAATATTTTTTGTTGAATAGTAACTTTTTACTTTTATTTACCACGGTTAAAAGTAAATAGGGTAATTAAGGGTAAAAAAGATATTATTATTACCCTAACACATGTTCTAATTCTATTGGATAAGTGTAATTCGACCAAAAATAACCTTATAAATAAAATATGACCCTTTAAGTCCACTTGGATTAGATTAGGACATATATTATCATTTTATTTAAAGAAGAGTTTAAAGAGTTAAAATCAATGTTTAATAACTAAAACATTTTTAATATAGGGTTATAAAAAAGATAAACTAGAATATAAATATTCATTATAAATATAGAAATATTTCATAAATAATGGTATTTTATTTATAATTTTTAGGCATTAAATAATTTAATTTTATTATGACACAATGATGATGCAATAATTACCTTATTAATGAAATATTAACATTATTTTTGTTATAAATACCCAAATAAATGTAATTTGAGAATTTTAAAAAATTAAACTAATTTTTTAGGTTAATATGACATGTTAGTATTGATTCAATTAAATTTTTTCTAACTAATCACGTTGTTATAATTTTCAAAAAAAATCAATTACCAAATAGTGTCAAAATTGACATAAAATAGTTTTTTAAAAACAATATTATATTATTAATTGTTATTATATTTATAAAATTATAAGGTTCGGAAAAATGACTTAGATAAGGTTATATATATTAATAATTAACCACTTGGGGTTCATTTGTCTTGTTATAGTATGTTTATTAACCATATAGACACGGTAAAAGTTAAATTATTTAACTTAGAGTTAAATTATTTAACTTAGAGTTAAATCTAAATGATAAGGTTAAATTAGTAACCTAAACTTGTCTAAAACCTATTGGTTGAGAATATTTCGACCCATCCCCACTTTATATTCTAAATAATTTACATTGGAGCCATTATAAACTGAATATGACTTTATTATAAAATAATATTTTATGTTTTTCCTAAAGTGCCCCTCTTCTACCTTATAAAAGGGCACCTCCTCCCTCTTCTCTTTACACAATTTTGAGCCTTCAAGCTCGGACAACCCCTGCCCATTTCCCTTATCAACTTTCCTATAAACATTATAGAGGGTCTGGTCTCCTCAAAATACCAACTCTAGTGCCTTAAGAGGAATCTTAAAAGGGGTGCGTCGAAGAAGAGGTAATTTCTTCTACCGATTCTTTCAAGTTTCTTTCTTCTTCAACTTCTTATTCTTTTTTTGTTTCACCATAAATTAATAACATTAGTATTACTCACATACTGATATTTCATTATAAATATTAAACAACCCTATTTCACCTTCTATCCATCCTACGAAAAATGAAATCACGGCGCAAGCGTACGTACGGAATACCAACTCCGCGCCATGGTGTAATATGTTTTTACACCACCACCTTACATGGATGGGTATAATGGTGTAAAGAATAACTATATATAGTTATTATAACATAATACTGATTCTGTGATATTATATCATTCACACCAATTCAATTCAATAATTATGGGAACGATATCATCGCTCGTGCATACGTACGGATTACCGTCTCCCCGACGCGATGAGATTCATTCTCCATGTTAACCACTCAAGAATGATTATAAAGTATATATAATGAATTATAATTAAATATATGACATAATTAAGCTACTGTATTTATGTATATATATATATGTCATCTACTTACTTCCATTCAAGTCAATAAGGAAAGGAAAACAACGTTCATGCATACGTACGACTTACCATCTCCATGAACGGTGTATTTAATTTCATTTATCTATATTATATATATATATAATGAATATATATGATATATAAATCATGATTCACATTCTGGAAGTAATTAAATCATGATATAAGTAATAATAATATCAAGAACAACAAGTCCAAACACGTACGATAAATAAAAAGATTTTACCCAAAACGCTGCTTTAACATGGAATTTACAAAAGAACGGGTAATATAAAGTCATAAGTGAACCATATATGATATCATAACAATGAATATGATTTTATAATAAGTCAATGACATTATTTAAATCATTATACATGAGTTTCGGATACACATGAAGCATATCAGACCTAAGGTAAGGGATAATTATTCTAATCGCGTTCTTATCCGAGATTGTTTATTCGCAAGTATTTACTGTGGTTATTGTTATCATCCATGTCCATGATTTCTAAAAGTGTTTTCATGTATGTTTAAATTCAATTTTACCCATTTTTTACTTTTACGACATGTTAGGGATGGAATCATTTCTTTGTTTACCATACGAGGAACTTTTTGACTTTTCCGGCCAAAGTACGAGGAGAATGTTTTTTTAACTTATATGGTATGAAAGGATTTTTACGGTTTTATAACGACTTATTTTCATGAAGATTACTCCATATGATTTCATGACTATTTTCAAAAAAATACTTTTCTTTTAAAATTTCATTGCATTCTGTGAAATGAAAATGATTTTGAAGAAGAAAGGATATTTTCCTCAAGAATTCATTTCAAGTGTTTTATCAAAACCATTTTCCATCTAAGATGACATTATTTCATATGTTTATGTTTCAAGTATAATGTCTCCAAGACTTACATGGTTTCACTTTTCTTATGATGAAATGACATCCAATTGTTTTATATGTATTATGTTATGATGGGATGATATTTATGAAACCCATTTTATTCTTTGGGTTATGATGAATGATTTATGTTTATGTTGTGGCACACGTAAGAATTATTTAATTATGAGATGGGTGGGACCTATATCTAACTCCAATGAATTTGGTAAAAATTTATATCTAATGAGATAGACATGGCTGGAATGGTAAGTTAATCTAGTTCAGTGATACGAGACTGGAACGAGGAGTGAACTCAATTCAGAAAGGGACTTTATCCACTAAGATGATCTTGGCAGCAATGCCTTGGCTACTATGGAAATCATATCATGTGATTATTGGTTTTGCACAATTAAATGTTTTTTTCCCATGCTATTTTATTATTATTGATGATCCATTATGATATATGCCTTACATACTGCCATGTTTTATGTCATTTCTCAAGATTTTGATGTTTAAATATTATGTTCATGTTTTGAAGTTAAAATGTATATGGTGTGTTCTATTTTCTCCATGCTTACCCTTACTGAAAATTTGAGCTCACCCTTTATATGTTTTCTTTTCCCCAGGATATAAAGAAATGTTTTAGGTAAGAAAAAAAGCAGATCTTTATGGGAGATGTTGAAGATCTTTCCCCAAGATTAGAAGATTATATTCTGAGTTTCCAAAGACACTAAACTATTACGGTCCTTTGGTGTCTGTTTTTTTATGTATTAGATATTCCGCAAAATTAATTTAATGTCTATATACGTCAAGCTTTGGGTCTCTACATAAATACTATCCTTCCAACACATTATTTTTTACGGTCCTTCACAATGATTAATTTTTCCAAAGGGATATGTTGCAAATAGGTCACCAATTATTAATTGAGGTAATAGTAAAAGATTGTGTGTGATAGGTGTCTTGTTGCAAGTAAAATCATGGTGAAAAATTATTTTTGAAATCCTATCACAAATATTATCTAGAATACATATTATTTTCAATGGGGATCCTCCACCATCGAAAATAATAGAAACCCATCAAGAGTATTTGCGAGGGGGGGTTTAATCCTCAACGCAAATACTCTTCTAAGCTAACGCATGCATGGAATTCTGAAGGTATTTTTAAAATACAATTTTTTGGACTATTTATGATGGGTCAAAATTCCCATAGAAAATAGTCTCATTTTACAGACTATTTATAATGGGCCCTAGGCCTGTTGCAATTACCTAATCACAATAAGTGATTTCTTTGTAGTGATAATTGAATAAAGAGTTCAGTTTCAATAATATTTATCAACCTTATAGGGATGGTTAGTCTAAGATAAGAGTTTTTACTATAGATGATATACTAATATCATTTTCAGTGGATTTACAAGGATGTTGGGACCAACAACTTCTCTTAGTGGAGTTCTCATATAGAAAAAGTCTCCATTCTTGCATTCAATTGGACCTTATGAAGCTCTGTATGTGAAGTGGTGTTGGACTCAGATGTGTTGCTATGAAGTTGGAGAGGGGGATTCTATGGGACATGATATAATCTAAGAAATTATATAGAATGTTTTAACGATTCAATTTTATAATAAATCGACACAAATTTGATAGAAAATCTATTCACAAAACCATAAAAACACTTGTAGTTTATCATTAGTGATATGGTCTTCCTTAATATATCACCATGGAAGAATTTCATGCGGTTTGGGAAGAAGAGAATGCATATTACTAGGTATACCGTCCACTTTTGGATTTTTGATCATACCAGATTAGTGGACTGCTGACTAGCACTCACACCCAACCTATCTGAAGTACATGGTGTGTTCTATTATCCCTCTTGAAGAAGTACATACTAGAACCATAACATGTGCTAAATATAGAGGTGGTACCATTAGAGAATGATATTTTATATGAAAACAAACCGATGGAGATCTTAAATCATAGAGATAAAGTTCTATAAAACAGTATAACTCACCTGTTCGAAGTGTGGTAGAGGAATTCTAAGTTTGACGAAACAACATGGGAATTATAAGAGGTGATGAAATAAAAGTACACTACTTTTTTTTCAGTATGAAATAAAATATAGAGGGTGAAATTTCCAGAGGGGGAAGAATGAATCAACCCAAAATTTTATAAATCCAATTCCCATTAAAATAAATAAATACTTAATTAAGTAATGTAGTGATATAAAACACATGCACTACTCTAGTAATTTTAGAAAATTATAAAATTTTCAATATAAAATTTAAAATACCATTCAGAATCATACCCATTGGTAATATAAATTTCATACATTGACAATTTTTTTTTATAATATATAGAGGGTAAATATAAAGTCAAACTATCATAGGTGGTAGAAGTAATGACCTTGACCAGTAGGATCATAACCTATGATGAACCTTTATCATAACCAATGAGGGATATTGAATCTCTAGAATTTTCCCCTGACTAAGCCTAATGATAAATTCATAAACAGAATCATGAATTAAATCATTTAGTGGAGACATTCAAGATTATCGAGATGATGACCCAAACCATGTTGTCTAATCCTCCACAAGAAATCAACTCCATCACACACCTTACCCTTAGGGAATACAACATTTTAATAAGGGGATATGTATATTGATCATAATAGTATGAATATTTATATTTTCCCTTTTAGTTAATTAATTAGTATATCAATTCCTTTTCATTATTACTTTAGAGGTAAAATTATATATGAGTCGATGAAAATTAGATTTTGAAATGAAGAAACCAAAATTAAATTTTTATAAAATATATAGTTTTTATTAAAAAACATTTAATAATTTTTGAAATAAAATCAATTTTCATATAATATTTATATAAATAGTATTAATATAACATTTACAACATATTTTAATGATATCCAATAAAATCTTTATACGGGTTAAAAACTTGCTATTGTCATCAAAACTAGTATTTTTCAATAAATGTGGATTTTAATTTAAAAGTTTAAACTCTAATATTTATAGAATAATTTTGATAAATAGATATTATTTCTGAAATTAGTATATCAAAATTATACAATGGTTAATTTTTCATAATTTTCTAAGAGAGTCATTTTTTTGGGTAAAACATAGATATAGTATAAATAAACAGTATGTATTCTGAGAAAATAGTAGAGAAAGAGTTATATAATACACAATATAATGGTAATTCATGACCCAAAATATGACAATTTAAAATAATGGGAATTTTATGTTATCTGATTAATTTTATAAACATTTAATGAATCATCCAAAAATAATATTTTATTTTATGGTATTAAAATCAACTATTCATGAATGAGACATACTTCCACAACACCAAAAGTATTATTTTTTGGATTTTGTTTTATGGAAAAATAAAATACTGAAACCTAATCCTCTTTGGATGAAACTGTGGGAAAATACTATGTGAGGGATTCTAATTTTTATTATTTTATCATATAGAGTCCAAAACCTAACATTAGATATTAGTAATGAATTCCCATATATTTTTCTATAAATACCCACCCAAACTCTCAATAAAATTAAAGTAATACCATTTTAGCATGAATTTACTTTTAATATCCCTCTCCAAGTCACTCACAAGGTGTTCCTAGGATCTTAAGATTCCCCTCTTATGATTTAAAATCACCCTCTCAAAGTATGGGATTCATCTCTCTCCACTTCCATTCATGTACCTCCTTCATGTTTAGAATTTTGAATCTCAATTGATTACATTTTCACGAATTTATAAACACCCATTTGACATAAAATTAATTTTATAATAATTAGATATCATTTATACCCTCTCATTATAGCCTTGAGGTAAGTTGTTACTATGATGAAGTAAAGTAATTCTCTCATATTCTATTCCTTTACTTCAAGTAATGTATTTATAATAATCTCTATTTATTTTTAATTTTACATTTCTTAATTTGTTTTTACACATATATTTTACTATTATTTTGATTCCCATGTTATGATAGATCACTGTTTTCACTCATCAAACTCTTACATGAATCTTTACGCACACCCATATACTACTGAAATTATCCCATGATTTTTCATGCAAAACATTGGTATTGTGAATACCAATTCCCATTTCCATTGAAGAATATTCACCTATATGTACCTATACATTATTTATTGGGAGATTTCAAGTATAAAACACATGCATCAAAATCATAGGATTAAATGTGATGAAAGATGTCCTTATATTATATGATCTAGGTGGCACACATATGTATGTACAAGATATGAATTATATGGGTGGGCCCTGAATTATATCACATAAATGAATTAGGGAATGTTTTTATTTTTTAATATATCATTTACGGTGTATGTTAGGTTATCATAAGAACAATATGTATACCTTTATTATCATGATTTTGTAAATTATGCATATAATTTCATGTTTTTTTGAGCATTCCCATTTTTTTGTTATGTTAACAGCTTATATCCGGCATTGATGTTATTTTTTAGGATTCTCACCCGTTTTAAGTCACCTTGATATGACTCTTGAAACAAATGTATTACTTTCATAATGTTATGATTTTATTATTACATTTCTATTCTTTTTATCTCAACCCTTTCATATATATATTTCTGTAGGTATTATCTTCTAGTATTAGAAGATCGATGAAATATAAGGTCAAGTTTTTTACTATTTAAATAATGGTATTATACGCATGTTTCAAGGAATTATTCTATGTATATAATTACCCAAAGACACCAAGCCTCATGAAATTTTGGGAATTTATTTAGTTATTCTATATATAGTAAATAATGAATTAAGGTGTATTAAAGATATGGATTTTCGTATATAACCTCTATGGATGAACTTTTAAACTCTTATAAATAATTAATATTTTTTATAACTTTTTTAAGAATCACCAAGTGAGTATACTCTATAAAATACCAGAAACCTTGAAAAATATATTTGAAATGATATGATTTCGAGTAATCAGGATGTGTGAGTAGTGTCACTTGACTCCCTAACCTTTTTAGTGGTTTAGGGTATTCTACTTCCCATTGATTAGGGGGTATTTTTATACATAGAAGACATATAATACTTGATGATAATTATTATTTATTTACTACAAGACCTATCAGGTAAACTGAAAATGTCTTATCTCTGCTATTTTTTTTTCATGGAATGATATAATAACTTAATTTATTTTTATTGTAAAGGTACCACTCCAAAATTAAGGGATTTAGACGATGGAAAATGGTTTTCCCATGGATGCTGAGGTGTCCCCGATAGTGCCTTCTGGCTCTAATTCCCCAGTCCTCAATCTATTAGTGGGTACAGTGGCAAAGCTCAATCAATTATGTGAGGAACGTTTATATCAATAATGAGAAGAATATGATATCAAAATATATTTCTCAATAGAAAATTAATCACTATATGACTCTTTCTTTTTTTAGTAATAACATATGTTGGAATAATTTCATAATTCTTATATAAGTGTTATACCCCATTAAGAATTAGGATTATAGTGTTCCAATGTTCTAGAATTAGTTAATCACTAATATACCAGGTGTTGAGGTAGAGTAGTAACCCGAATCACCAACTGCTCATAATGGTGGAATTTCTAGTGAGTTTGTGATAGATAATGATCCTAAGGGATTGATCACTCTAGTTCATCCTATAGTGATCTTGAAGGATAAATTTACACCTATGGTGGTGGAACCAAATGATTTTAGTCCCCCATATAAATTGGATTCCATTTAGATTGGGTCAGTAGGTATGCTTACATCTACACTTATTGATAAGATTCTCAAGTAGGATCCTGCTATAAATGAAGAAACTAATTTGGAATATAAAATGATTGAGGATAACTGAGTGATCTAGTGAAGGGTGTAGAATAAATTTTGAGGCCATATAACCAACATAATACTGTGCTTTATGGGAAACCAGAGGGGAACACTTCTTTGATGGATGGAGAACCTTGGGGTTTGGGGGGTAGACTACTACAACCTCCTAGACATGTCCAGTGAGTTTCTCATCGAGTAGGATTGAACGCAGGTAGAGAAGTTTGACTCTTCTTGGGTCATATTTTTTACCCTTTCCATGGATCCTCTATAGGTGATTTGGTAGGATATTTATTAATATGAAGTGGAGGATGATTAGTTATAGGTCCTTGATTGGGTGAAGATGATGTAGCTAACCACTCAAAGGCTCAATTAGCAGGGGTTTAAGTTAATATATCTCATGTGATATATAAATTTAGGGAATGTAGGGATTATTATTGTGGGATATAAAAATATATGGACAAGGATTTCCTATAGATCAAGACAAAAATAGAGAAGTTGACTAGGCTATATTAGTCTATTGAATCCTTCTGATTGAGGTTATCCAATCTTGGCCATGTGATGGATTAGGGACTTCGATAATCAATTTTTAAATGAAGGAGGAATCCCAAATTATAAATTACCCTCATTATTATTTTCTATGTAATAAAATTATGAATTTTATAATATTAAAGTTTTTTATTTCACTACACCTCAATCATGTTAAAAAAATAATCTCCTAAAATATATAGGAATACATGAGTCATTCTTAGTGTGAGAAATAATATATATTATAATTTTATTCAGTTTAAAAAATAGTTCATGATATTGGTGGATGGGTCAGGTTCATAATATCACATTTATTTACTATACGGGAACCCATAGAGATTAAGAAACCGGGATGATAAAAATTCAAAAAGACAAGTTCAATATAATAATATACACCCATGCATGGGTTTTCCGCAGAAAGATTTTTATAATTAAACTTATACAGTGGGATGTGGAAAAAATGTAAATTTTTATCCAAATAATTTGAATCAAAAGTTTAATGGAAATATATGATGCGGATGACCAATGGGAACCAATCAAATAGATGGGTTCCATTAACATACTATTTATAATTATGGAAAACAAGTTGAGGATGACCATCAAACATCTTTATGAAATACGAGATCTATCACATTGTCAAAAAATTTGTTAAGATTTATACATGTGACTTGGAAGGGATCATACTCAGGAACTATTACAACATCATAAATCAAGTAGAGTTAATTTAGAAAGAAAACATTTCAAGGTTATTTAAATTACTTTAAAAAATAGTGTTTATAGAAAAATAGAAATACTCATGTGGAAATTAAATACTATGGGGACACACCATTTTTCATTAGTAATATATATAGTGTATACTTATATAGGTGGATGGAATATTGGATGATGTTATTTTTGGTTTTATGTAAATGACATATTCATTAGATACATAAGAACAAAGTTCAATCATTCTCTAAAAATTTTACTAATTCGATCTCGAAGTTCATACAGTTTATAGTCATATAGTTAGACCACATTTTGTTGGAGTTTAAGGTTTCAAAATATTTAGTGATTGGTTCATAAGATTATTTTCATATAATTTTGACCAATGGGAGTGGAGAGTTATGTTTATACAACATGAACCCTATCCTAGATGAAAGTCAACATATCAGTGTAAGGTAGGCTAAGGTAACCCAATAGAGGACAAATTAAACACAAGATGATATGTAGGGTGACAAAAGACTGGCTCATGGTCTTAGGAGTTTTGATCTATATTTCACTACATTTCTTTTTTACAACAATAGTCCACGCACATTTAGTTATTATATCTGAGGCATCTGTGAATTTTTTTCTCATATATAAGAATAGGAGAAAGTTGGTTTGGGTGATCGATTTAATGATGGGATACTTGAAAATGTTGTGAAGGGGTAAAAGTCTCATCACCATGGAAGAACCATAAAAATGTTTTATATACATATGAATCGGGTGTATGAGATAGTTTAAGGGGAGAATCATCCAAAACATGGAAAGAATGGGGTATTGACATAATTCCAAGTAGACCAGATGAAAGGATATAATGAGACTAAGACATGTGTCCATGCTTGAGATAATGCATCTTAGCATCTTTATATATCATAATAAATAGAAATAAAGTCACATGTAGTTTATGGAAAGGTGGTTGTGTGGTAAGTTCCATATATGGAAAAAGTGGTGTTCCCATAGGTGTGGTGTCCTATGTAGTAATATTGTTTAAATTTTACTCAAAATTAATAAATAATTATAGTTTAATATAATTTAGAGAGGGACAATGTATTGAAATTTTTAAATTTAAGTGATAGAGTTATTTCCATGTAGTTTAACGTCATGATGTGAGGATGTTTAGCCATAAAATTTAACCTCTATTTTTAGGATGTGTGCCATGAGTTTTTTTCATATATCTTATAGGATGTGTTACCCTATACATATAATTATTTTACATTTCAATAATTCTTAAAAAAATAATTTAAAACCTTAACACCCATGTGAGTCATTATTAGTTAAAAAAATAGGTAATATAAGATCATTCACATTTTAGGAGAGTGCATAATGGATAACAAAGAGTTAGGGTTGGAATATTACATCGACCAATGAAAGTGATCTGATGAAGTGGGAGAAACTATTTGGGTGTTATTATATAGGATTTATTCACCCTACCAATTTTCTTATGTGCACTGGGGAAACCCAAAGGTTATTAAAACTCTACTTGAACAAATGGGTGTAGATAAATTGTAAATTATGGTTCTCAGAGGTTAAATTTAATGAAGTGAAAGGTAGATTATGAATTCAGACATGGAAACAATCAGAAAGGTGTCTTCCATTACCATACCCTAATAGATGTGGGGAAAAAAGTTAAGGATGTCTTGTAGGAATATATTCAAAATCAGGTTGCATCACATTATTACTAATTTTGTTTCCTCCTGGGCAAGTTCTATGGATGGGATACGGGTTGAGAATATGGTATTATTCCATCAATGTAAATAAGAAATAATTATTTTTAAAATAAAATACTGATAGGAATTTTAAATTCATTGGGAACCAATCATGTTTACAGTAGAGGGAAATAAGATGGTCAATAAGTTTTTATGAACTCTTAGAATACAACATATTTCACTAAGAATATTGATGTGTTGTACCATGAGAGGCATGATAATAAGGATTCAGTATGCTTTGAGGTGTCTGGTTTGATCCCTTACAGAGATCTATTACATTTTTAAGATCATGTTACATGGACCTTGGGTGTTGGAATTTATTTTCATAAAACATGGAACTTATGGGTGTTAAAGTTTTAGTTCATATATCATAGATCGATGGGTCTTGGAGCACAAGGATATAAGACTTAGACCAATCGGTGTTGGAGTATAATGTCATATATCTTGAATTAATGGTTTATGAAGCTTAATTATGTAAATCATAAAACATAAGGGTGGAATATTTATATTTTGAGTTTATGGAACTTGTTCCAAAGGTGGGGGTGGGGCAGTTTATAATGTAATAAGGGAATAATAAAATCGATTTGAATTAAGAATAATAATATAATAAATATGATATTGGAGATGAATGAACATAGTTTTTGTTCAAGATTTTTAGACCATGATTTTTAGTTTATGGTTATAGAACTCAGACCATTTATTTAGAGAATAACATCAACTCAGTGTCTAATGGAAAAAGGTAACTCGATGGAGGGAACAAAGATAAAGGAAAGAAGGGGAAAAATAAATTTGTGGATGGGAGTAGGATAAGGAATCCTAGTATGACTATATATCCTATGATATAGAAACAAATCCACATTCCATTATTAAGGGTGGTGAAATTGGTAATGGACACAAAGAATTGGGGTCCTCTCAGGTGAGGACTCTAAATTCTATATTTTATGTGTCATAAAGAAAGAAATTTACTATACAGTTTAAGGTATTATTTTAAGGACTAAGTTGAGTGAATTATAACATTATATGTTAAGAATAAATTTTGAATAATTTAAAATCATGTTGTGAGGTTGTAACTATATGAAATTTTGTGTTATAAAGCTAAGAAAAGATGGGGCCAATGTGGCCTATGTGTGGAACTTCATAAAATATATTTATTTTGTGGGAGGAATGATGCGATCCCTATCCATGATTACCTATAGATATAAAAAATTAGATAATAACATGGGTAAAATGTTGGGTATTTCCCACATGCATTCTATATTCCATTGTTTTCTTCATGGTATCATTAACATTCTAAATTCTAGCACCAAATCACCCTTTATGGACGACTGTAGGATTTTTTTTTTAAATTCTTAATCCATTTGATTTTGATAGACATAGATAATTTGAGGTTCCTATATATATTCTTCATTAAGTGATTCTACCTCATCTAGTCAGAATTATGATTTGTTATACACTATAAATAGGTTATAGATAAATATCTATAGAGATAAAGATATAATTTAATTGGATTCACTTATACTACTTCATAAAAAACAAAGTTAGGGGTTTCAAAAGTATAAGTGTGATTCATGGTTTGATAAAATCACCATGAATTAGAAATATTGTTAAAATAGTTTTTCTTTTAATAGTAATCCATCTAATTGAAAATATTATAAAAGTTTTTATTAAATTATTTGATATATCCATTCACTAATTCATGATATTGAGAAGTGTTTTTGGATTAGATATGGTAATTGGAATACACCATATTCTTCTTAAAGGATAAAAAATGGTACTAATTCCTATGATAATGGTGTGAGGGATCTGAAATTGATTGATAACTAGTGACTTTAAAAAATAAAACATATACATATTCTTTACCTTCTTTATAGTGATAATTTTAGTGTATTAGTAAAATAAATCGATGGTAGTTAGAATGGACATGAAAAATAACAGTATCACTGACGAGTAGGGGGACATGGAGTCAATTATCTATAAAGAAACACTCTAAGAGTGCTTTGATTTATGGACTATATTCAAAGGATAATTCCTAAATTTGGAGTGTTCTTGGAACACTTGACTCATCATGGTGGATTTATCACAGTCATAAATCATGATGGGATAAAAATAGACTAACCTATAGGTCGTATGGGTATGATCAAATCCTTTTTTTTATATCTAAATTCACAAAAATGAAACTCTTATAGTACCCAAGGAATTTCCTTTTCCTAGATAAAATGAAGAAAGATTCCCTTCATGATATACATATAGGGGAATTTCTCTGAACCTAATGTTTGGAAAGGATGGAAATAATTTCTTGCTTATAGGTCCATTCATTCTCAACATAGATTAATGGTATCATTCCATCTTGAAGGTACCCAGTCAAGGGAAAATACAATAAGATACTTCTGTTACCGGGTTAGTTTAGGGCCCTTACTAAGAAGATCTAATATTGAGATGGTTTACCTACTTTTATTCCCCATAAATTATGGTGAGAGGGAACCCTATTTGATTTGATATATTTATAACCATTTATGTACCACCCTAGTATTAGATAATATATTTCCCTTAAAATAATTTTATTTCTTTGATAGCTTTCTTTACGTGGAACACCCATTTTAAATAGATCATGACATACTATAAATATATTATTATTTAATACAAAAATTATCTCCTTGGAATTGGTTTTGAGGGTATGAATATAATTAAATAAATTATGAAAAAACTAGTTTTTACATAGGTTTAAAACATATTCATTATTTTTAATTTGTTAGAAATTAAAATAAAATCATTTGAAGGTAAAAGCAATATTTTTCTAAAAAAATGTATTTATATGAACAATGTATTTTAATCATAATAAATTTAATAAATATCTATTAAGACATTATTTTTGTTAAATATTTATATAATATATTAAATTAAAATTTTTTACATTATCCAATAGTTTTTACATCGAATGGAGTGAATGAAAACTTAGTTTTATTCTTTAAAACACATTTTTCTGAAAAATGTTTTTATTGTGTTTACACACTTATTTCAGTATAAATTTATTCTACTTATGAAAATTTAATGATGTAAAATAAATTCCATATTTATAATCATTATAATTAATATTATTTAATTAGGTTAACTTAATTTTGGATCATTTTGAATTGTAACTCAAGTAAAAATTCATTACAATGGTAAACATTAAAGGGGTTTAATGAGGGGTTTAATTAAAGAGATCATGGTTAGATTTTTTTAATTATATTATATTTTCATATTTAGACCCTATATCAAATACTATTAGAATATGAGTCTTCTTGGACCCATTTTGATTTATTAAGACATTAATATATTTTAATATTTTGAAAAATTCAATGTGTGTCCAAATGCCCACTTATCAAAGGACACAACCTCCCCGCTATTTTGAAAAATTCAATTTAATGTCTTAACGCCAGTTACCCAGAGTCAGTGCATTATTACATAACATTGGCATGATACAAGGAAATCATGTCCCGAATAACCGATTAGTTTAGTAGCCTTGGAAACACTAGATACATTAATAAGTCTTACATTACATGATAAAATGGAAAACTACAACAACATAGTCTCTATAGTTCAGACTCATATCCCCTCAGACTATCCCTATAGTTTAGTCATAAAATACTTCTTCACATCATGAGAAAAATAAAACCTATAAAGAGGTGAGCTCAGATGCTCAGTAAGGATAACAATATAGCGGAAAATTTCATAAATAAACATAAAAATTTAAGGAAATGTATAACTAAAACAAAATCCTTTTAAACTTGAACTTTAGCATAATATGTAAAAGATAAAATGAAATAATTCCATTTACTTATTCACTTGGATATTCTACTGGTAGAATATTCACATGCAATATCAATAACCAATTTCATAATGATGGAATGCATAATGGCAGACTATCATAACCACATAGTCAAGGCCTTATGCCAAGGCTACAAATAATATTTTGTCAAGGCCTTGTGCCAAGACACTAGTTTGTCTCATGAGACCTACTGATGCATCGAGGAGCTATAGCTGGCTCCACCCATCACTTACTAATTCCAATTCATTCCTCGTATGAAAGAGTTTAAACATAACATAAACATTCATATTAAAACTAGCATAAAAAATGTCCATACATTACCCATAAACCATGAATGGTATAAAAATAACACATCCACAGTCAAACATATCACAAAACCTTCAATATAATACGAAAGAGTAGTATCATAACAAATCAACTTCAAACAAGTTTAAAATCCATTAAAGGATTTTGACGTAGATGAAAATGATTTGTAAAAATATTTGAGAGAAATATCACATTTTTATTAAAACATTTAAAAGTCACAAAATTTAGAAAGGAAGATATTTAAATACATTTTTGAATCAAATTTTTCCATGCCAATTTGAAACTTTTGAAAGTAATTAACATTTTAAAACATTCATGTACATTTAAATAAATCCTTAAAACCATTTTGGAAACATGGACATTAATGAGAATGGTTTCGAAGAATAAATCTTTAAAACATTTAAATTGAGGTTTTAGTAAAAAGTACCTTAAAACAATCCCTTTGAAAAATATTTTATTAAACATGGACATGGATAATAAATATGTCCCATTATATACTTACGTAAAAACAACCTCGGATAATCAATAGATTGTGAAATTAACCCTTACCAATTTTGTAACTTACGAAACATACACCATATGAAAGAAGTATCATACAATGAATATGTAAATACACATAAATTAAATTGTATTACACAAATAATACAATTATGGGAAGTAAATACACCACACAAAAGGTAATAGTGGCAATATGGCATGAATATCATGGGAATAAGGAGTGAGATGAAAACACCTTACCTTGCACTTTCCTTTAGTCGAGGGTACGTTTAACCTCTTGTATGAAGATCGTAGAATGTTATTAAAGTATAACAGAACCATATTAGTATTTTTGATATCATACATGATTCATTAATGACTTTAGAATTCCCATTTAATAATAATTTCCATGTTAAATTAACATTTTAGGTAATAATCGCTTTCTTTATCATACGTGTTTTAACTTGTTACTCTTGATTGTATCACTTAGAAAAAGATTTAAATACCTCCATAATATAAAACATGAATTATATATCATATATTTTTAGAATATAAATATGTATAATAGACATATATATGAAATGAAAAACACAGTTTATGGAGATGGTAGTTCATACGTACGCATAAACGCTGTTTCTGTTTTCTTATCGTATTGAACGAAACTAAGTGAATAAGATATTTGTAAGTAAATATATATATATATATAAAAATATGTATATCTCTAGTAGCATTATTATTTCATATATTACATACTTATTAGTAATATATATTTTTATAATCGTCGATGAAAGGTGATCGTGGAAATGAATCTAATCACGTCGTGGATATAGTAATCCATACGTACGCACGAGTAACAATATAATTTCCTTAAAGGAGTGGAATTGGATGGAATATTAATTTTACAGAGACATTATAATGTTATTTTCATTATTTATATACATATTACTCATCATTATATCCATCCAAATAACATAGTGTTGAATAAGAAATTACACCACTGCGTGGAGATAGTAAGCCGTACATATGCACACACGGTGACATTTCCATTCATATGATGGGTAGAATAATGAATATAGTTGTACCATATTTGTAATAAAATCAAATTATATAGAAGATACTTGAGTTATTATTTTATAATGGAAACAAAAAAAGAAAGAGTAAGTGGAAGAATAAGAGAACTTGAAAGAGGGTGGTGAAAACATTACCTCTTCTTCAAGTTCTTCCTTTTGATTGGATCAAAAGGGCTTTTTAAGTTGTCTTTATGATCAAAATAAGGCCTCTAGGTTGAAGTGAGGGAAGATAAGATGATATGTGGGCAGGGTTTTGCTGAGACAAAAAAGGCTCTGAAGTTGTAAAATTGAGAGAATGGGGAGTTCCCTTTTATAAGAGGGGTGAGGGGCACCTTAGGAAAAGCTAGAAATATTATTTTATAATAAATTCATATTTGGTTTCTAAGGGCTCAAAAGTGACTTATTTCATGTATAAGATGGGGATGGGTCGAAAAACACCCAACCAATAGGTTTTAGACAGGTTTGTGTAACTATATTAACCTTACCTTTTAGTTTTAACTCTTAGTTAATTAGTTTCACATTTACAATGTCTCTTTGTATTTTTATATTATATGGTTAATAAAATTTCTATAAACATCCAAGATAACCCCAGGTGGTTAATTAATTATAAAACTATCATTATATAAGTCTCTTGGTGAACCTTATATTTTTAGGAATTGAATATCAATTAATAATATAATATTTGTTTTAAAAACTCTTTTATGACAATATTTGACACTATTTAATAATTGATTTTTGTTAAAGTCTTAACAACCATATTAATTCAAACCAAATTAATTTAAGAAACCCTAACATTTCATATTAACCAATAAAATTCTTTTATGTCATCAAAACATTCAAAGTATATTTATTTTAACATTTATAATACCAATTATTTGATTCTTTAATTAATAAGGAAAATAATGCATCGTTATTGTGTCATAAATAAATTTAATTATTCAATGTCTAAAAATTATAAATAAAATACCATTATGTAGGAAATAGTTTTATATTTCTAATTAATATTTATAGTAAAAAATATAACATATATAACCCAATTTAAAAATAGTTTTTCTAAAAGATATATGATTATGTCATTTTTGTATTTACTTTAACTTGATTAATATGAAGTGTCATTATCATTTACAAGTGGCTCTATGGTGTCCCAAAATCAACCAAAAGATGACCATAGAAAAACTTTATCAAAAAATAGGGCTAGAACACATTTTAGGATAATTTAATATTATTATAATATTATTTTGTTACACTTATTTACCAGATTTACCCTTTAACCATGGTAAATAAAATATTTGCCGAAGTAATTATTCAAAATGTCTAACAATAAAAGTTACCTATTTAAACAATTTGGACCTCCTGATTCTAAATATGGAATCCATTTTTCTAAATTCAAAACACAGAATTGGCAGAAATTAATTTATAATTAATTCCCGTTGTCAAAACAAAAAGCGTGTTTTTAAGAAATAATAACTATCAAATGATTGGCACTTGATTATGTCCAGTTTAAATGAGAAATTATGTACACTGAGAAAAATAATATTAAATAGAAAAAATATAATCTATTTATACTTTAAAATCACTCAAATTCACAATTTATCTCTATTAATTATTTCGATTAAAAAAGTTGTTTTTAATTAAAATTTCGTAATTTTCACTATTCATCAAAATATGAAAGTTATCAGAAAAACATCAAAAATTAAACGAAACTAAATTTTTATGTCCTGATTCTAATGAAGAAGTTTATTTTGGGAAATATAATATATAAAAGTTTCAAAGATTGAATTTAATAAGGGTTCACCATTACAAGGCGGTAAACGTGCATTTTTGAAAAATACTTCTTTTATCTGAAAAAATGAATTTGGTCTTACATTATTTCTAAGTAACTCATAATTTGGATTCTAAAATTATAAGGATTATATAAAGTTCAAAATTCAGTTAACACTTTTAATAACCTCTTTTGAATGACTAGTTTGGTAAGTCATGATTCCCTTGAACTCGATGTTGCGTGTAGTGAAAGTTATTGAATTAAATTGAAGAAATAACGTACTTTGAAATCTTGGGGTGTTACATTATTCCCTCCTTCAGTAAATTGTGTCCCCGAAATTTGAAATTGTTCTTCTAAAATAAAATTTTGAAAATTAAAAATACCTTTGGGAAAAACCACATCAGAAATTAGGTTAATAAAATTTAGTCTTAATAAGAGGAAAAGGAAAATGGAAGGGTCACCACCAAATTATGATCTCGATTAGGAGAACAATGGTGGAAATTAGAGGCATATAATTGGAGAAAAACATAAATATCTATAGGTAGTGATTGAGGCCATCAATCAAAAACAAGTGTAAAATTGAGGGCCTTAAATTCATCAATCTATGATGATTTAAAATACCATCGGTTCAACAAAACATAAGGTATTAGGATAACACATTTTTGGTTTTAAGATCCCTTCACTAAAGTTTAAGAATTAATTTCTTCATAGAATAAGAGAAGAGGAAAAATATATACCTGAAAAGTAGAGTTCCATCCTTTAACTAATTTCTACCACAAACTCATCTTTCACTCTAAAAGATAATAGAACTTAAAAAAAATATTTTATTTATCCTATTCGTATATGGTTCTAAAAAAAAGAATTTATAATTCATCTACCAGACCTTTTTAAAAAAACTACATTATTCAATCCAGGACATCACGTGGGATAGTGGTAGGTGATACCCCCTTGTCACCGTTCGGTTGCGGGTTCAAGTCTCGTGGACTTGCCAGACGCAACGGGTTGTCACCCGTGTAACACCCCAAGCTTCCATGGTACGCTTCTCTTTGAATAATACATTAGCGTGTGTTGTACTCAACTTCGAGATTCTAACACGCCACAACCAATCAAAGTAGCCGTTATGAATAGAAATACCCAATTTTTGAAATTTTATACATTTTATATTTCAAAATGGACTTCATTTTTGGATTCGGAATATCAAAATTATCCTAGGATGAAATTTTGGTACTTTTTGGATAACTTTTATATTTTGATGAATAGTGAAAATTAGTAAATTTTTATTAAAAACAAATTTTTTAATAGAAATAATTAATAGTGATAAATTATGAATGTTGAGCCCTCTGGAAGATTGTTGATTTCATGTCTATGTTTGATGTTTTAATAATCACAAATCATCACATACCATTAATGCTTAATCTGGTTTGTTTTCTCATAAACTTAATTACAATCTGTAAATGAATCTGTTATCATGTTTTTGTCTATGCTTATTGACTTACAAAGTATGTTGGAAGTCTTCTGGATTCGACAGACATCAGACTCACCGATACATCAGACTCACCGATCCATCAGACTCACCGATCCATCAGACTCACTGATCCATCAGACTCACCGATCCATGAGACGCACCGATCCATCAGACGCACCGATCCATCAGACTCACCGATCCATCAGACTCACCGATGCATCAGACGCACCGATCCATCAGACGCACCGATCCATCAGACGCACCAATCCATCAGTCACCGATCCAATGACACACCGATGCAAATGAATCACCGATGCAAATGAGTCACCGATCAGATGACAGACCGATGCTGATCAAAATGACTCACTGATCAGATGACAGACCGATGCTGATCTATCTGAGTCACCGATCATTACTCTAATGCTGATGACCTACCGATCACTTGAAAAGTCATAAACAACTGTTTGAATTTCTTTATCTTTATCTTTATTTAATCTAACCAACGGTCATATTAGGTATATTTTAATGCTCTGTTAGATTATTAATAAAGGTTGTCGGATGTCAGGAAACCGTACCTCGTACCTGCGGAAAGGAAACCTCTTCTGTCCTACGGAGCACGTGACATAAATACAAGAAGACTCTGCTGAAGAGATGTGCGAGAAAACACACACAGAGACAAGGAATACATACGACATACTCAAGAAGAGCTCTGTGCATACAAGAAGAACCAAGCAAGACAGAATCACACATACAATCAAGCCTACTCAAGAAGAGTTCTGTGCATACAAAAGAATATCGAAGAGCTTCATCGACTACATCTCACTGCCTGTGAACCTGAAGCATACGACACTCTTCTTCTCAAAAAAAATCGAGAAGAGGACTCAGAATCACTTCTGATCAATTCCAAAACGAGTCCAGTGCTACACTGAAATCACTAGAGCCATTTCTAAACTCTACATATCTGCTCTGTGATTTATTTATTCTACATTTTGAGCAGTGTGTGTTATCTGCTGTATTAAACACACACACTGACTCCTGTACTTTCACTGGAGGATCTGTAAATCCTCAGCAAACCTTTTACACTTCATTTCCCACTGTGGATAGTGGTAGAGGTCTTGTGACCTGGACAGCTGGCTGCTGTTGTTTGTTTTCCCACGTAGAACTGTGGTAGAGGTCTTGTGACCTGGACAGTGTGTTCACTGTTGTTAACCCTGATCCAGGGTGTGGATCATTTTTATATAAACTGTTGAGAGGACTAAGTCTCGGCTTGAGACTGAACCTCTTGGTTAATTCTCTGTGTTTGTAGCTACATACTTTATCCATACTATACATATTTATTTCATATTCCGCTGCTATTACTTTGAAATATAATTTATCTTCAAAGCTACTTTGATAATTAAATTCGCAAGTGTTTATATTTATTATAAATCAGTAAGTTAGTTTCAAAAGTTAATTTAATCATAAGATTAAGTTAACTGAGAACTAATCAATCTTTGAGAAACTAATTGAACCTTTATAATCTATATAAATTCACTACAGTTTAATTTGTTTTTGAAATTGGGGGATTTTAATAGAAATTGTTTTTAACAGAAATTTTAAATTGGAACTCAATTCACCCCCCCTCTTGAGTGTCCACTCCGACCAACACTTGGTATCAAAGGTTTGAAAATACTTTCTAAAAGTACTCTGCTTTTGAACTGTGATTTTAGTTGTATTTTAAAGGTCTTAAAATTTCTGTTATATCTAAATTTTTATCTCTTTAAAATTTTCTCATCATGGACAATAGACTTGAGGGTGCTGCTACTAACCGGCCACCTTTCTTCAATGGAACCAATTATGCTCAGTGGAAACTGAAAATGAAAATTCATCTAGAAAGCATAGGTTTTGATATTTGGACTGCTATTGAATCAGAATACAAAATTCCCACTACTGCTAGATCTAATTGGGATGAACCTACAAAGACTGCTTACAATAACAATTGTAAAGCTATGAATGTTCTGTACTGTGCTCTAGGAGATGAAGAATTTAATAGAATTTCTGTATGTAAAACTGCATATGAAATTTGGGATACCTTAGCTGTTTCTCATGAAGGAACAACTAATGTTAAGGAGATGAGATTGAATACCTATACTATTAAGTATGATAATTTTAAGATGAAGCCTGATGAACCCATTTCTGATATGTATCTCAGGTTCAATGAAATTGTCAACACAATGACTTCTCTGGGAAAGGATGTTCCAGCAAAGGAGCAAATCATGAGAATTTTGAGATGTCTACCTGAAAGATGGAGAGGAACCTCTGTCTCCATTAGAGAATCCTGTGACATTGGAACACTACCTGTCAAGGAATTAATTGGCAAGCTGATGATGTATGAAGAAGAGCTTAAAGTGAACAAAGAGGAAGAAAATGAACCTGCAAGAAAGTCTGTCACTTTCAAATCCTCAACTTCAAAGAATAAGGACAAAGAAAAGCTTCAAGCTGTAGTTGAAAGTTCAAGCAGTGAGGAAAGTGAGAATGATCCTGAAAGTGATGCTGAGATGGCTCAAATAGCCAGGAGATTCAAAAAATTTTATAGGAAAAATAAATTCTTTAGGAAACCAAATTACAAGGGAAAGTATGACCAACAAGGAAAATAGAAAAAGGATTGGAAGAAGAATGACAAATCAGATGATGTTGTCTGTTATGAATGCAAAATAAAAGGGCACATAAAAACAGACTGTCCAAAGCTGAAGTATAAAAAGAAATATGAATATAAGGACAATAAGTTTATGAAAGCCATGAAGGCTACTTGGAGTGCTTCAGAAGATAGCACAAGTGAAGCTGAATCTTCAGACTCTGAAAAGAATCGGGCCAACATGTGTTTCATGACAAACACTTCTGAGGTAACATCAGAGACTCCTGTTTTTAATTCATACTATTCTGGAGAAGATTCTGACTCAGAAAACATGTCAAAATCTTAATTGTTTGAATACTCTGACATGTTAGAAGAAACTTGTAATGAGCTTAAGGATAAATATAAAGGTTTAAAGAAACAGTATGCTTTAAGTGTTAAGCATAAATCTGATCTGGATATAGAAGTAGAAAAGAATGCTCAGTTGCTTAAAGAAAATACTGAACTAAAATTGTCTAATGAACAACTCAGAAAAGACTTAGAGAAGTTCACAAATGGAAAGAATAATCTAACACAGATTCTAGGAAAGCAAGTTGCACCTAAATATACTACTGGTATAGGATACCAACCTGGACAAAGGAAAGTTTCCAAAACTAGATTCATTCCTAAATCTGGACAGAAGATAGTTAATTCTGGAACTTCATATGCCTCAACTAGTTATATTCATAGTTATGGATCTAATAAGGTTTCTCTTTCAAAGAATGATAATTCTACAAATTATATGAGACCCATTAGACAAATATGGGTACCTAAAGTGCTATTGGCTAACCTGTCTGGACCCAAGAAGATCTGGGTACCATCATCATCTCCCATATAAATCTGTTTTGTAGGAGACCTGCTTGAAGAGCTGTCACAAGAAGATATGGTACTTAGACAGTGGATGTTCAAGACATATGTCAGGAGACTTTTCATGTTTCAAGAGCTTAGTAAAAGTTGATGGAGGCTTTGTCACTTTTGGTGATAATTCAAAAGGAAAAATCATCATCTTAGGCCAGATTGGTAACACTGATTCAATCTTGGTTTCTGAAGTTTTATTTGTCGATGGACTTAAATATAACCTATTAAGCATTTCTCAGTTGTGTGATGATGGTTTTTATGTGAAATTTAAAAATGATTCTTGCAGTGTTTTTAACTCTAAAAATGTTTTAGTATTTTCTGCTTTAAGAAATGAAAATGTTTATGCTGTTGATTTAGATTCCTTAGCTAAGCATAATATTCCTTGCTTAAATGCTTTTCATAAAGAGTCTTGGCTTTGGAACAGAAGATTAGGACACTGCAATGTACACTCACTTAGAAAACTTTCTTGGAAGAACTTAGTTAGAGACTTACCCAAACTTGAATTTCTAGCAGACAAAGTTTGCAATCCCTGTCAAAAAGGAAAGCAACATAAAGTTTCTTTTAAATCAAAGAAAGAAGTCTCAACTTCTCAACCACTTGAGTTGGTTCACATGGATTTGTTTGGACCATCAAGAGTTTCTAGTCTAAATGGGAAGCACTATGTCTATGTTCTAGTAGATGATTTTTCTAGATATACTTGGGTATATTTTCTAGCTCACAAAAGTGAAGCTTTTTCTTACTTTGTTAAATACTCCAAGTCTGTAGAAAACCTTAGTGGACTTAAGATTAAAACCTTGAGGAGTGATCATGGTTGTGAGTTTGAAAATCAAGATTTTGAATCTTACTGCTCACTCAATGGATATTCTCATAACTTTTCTGCCCCTAGGACACCCCAACAGAATGGTGTAGTAGAAAGAAGAAACAGAACCCTGCAAGAAATTGCTAGAACCATGCTCAATGAATATGAACTGCCTATTTATTTTTGGGCTGAAGCTGTAAATACAGCTTGTTATGTCATTAATAGAGTCTTAATTAGACCTGTTCTTAAGAGGACCCCTTATGAGTTGTGGAACCATAGGAAGCCTAAGGTTAACTACTTCAATGTTTTTGGCTGCAAAGTCTTCATTCTAAATACTAGAGACAATCTTGACAAATTTGAATCTAAGAGTGATGAAGGAATTTTCCTAGGTTATTCTATCTCTAGTAAAGCCTATAGAGTTTTCAATAAAAGAACCAAATGCATGAAAGAATCTGTTCACATCAAATTTGACGAAACTGATACACATGAACCTAAAATCTCTCTTGAAGATGATCTCTCTGGTTTGAATCTCAATGATAAATACAATGGACCTATAGTTAAAACATCCAGCTCTAGAAATTCTCCAGAACCTGCTTCTGTTGAACCTCAATCTGTAGATGAATCTGAAATTTCTAGCCCTATATTTTCAAGACCATCTAGGACTCTAAAGAATCATCCTTTAGATGCTGTTGTAGGAAATCTAGATAGAGGAACACAGACTAGAGCTTCTCTAAGAAATCAGGTTGAACATCAAGCTTTTCTTTCACAGTCAGAACCTAAAAATATCAATGATGCTATCAATGATGAGTTTTGGGTAATGGCTATGCAGGAAGAATTAAATCAGTTTGAAAGAAACAAAGTCTGGGAATTAGTTGACAGACCTAAGGACACCTTAACAATAGGCACAAAATGGGTTTTTAGAAATAAAGTAGATGAATCAGGAAATATAGTTAGAAACAAATCTAGACTAGTTGCACAAGGATATATTCAAGAAGAAGGTATAGACTATGAGGAGACTTTTGCACCTGTAGCTAGACTAGAAGCCATTAGGATCTTACTTGCATATGCTGCACATCTGGATTTCAAGTTATATCAAATGGATGTCAAAAGTGCTTTTCTAAATGGTTTTATAATTGAAGATGTTTTTGTAGAACAACCACCTGGATTTACTAACCCCCATTTTCCAAATCAAGTTTTTAAACTTTCTAAAGCTTTGTATGGTTTGAAACAAGCTCCAAGAGCTTGGTATGATAGACTTAGCAATTTCCTTATTTCAAATGGTTTTACTAAAGGGATTGCTGATCCAACTCTTTTCATTAAAAAAATTTCTAAAGATGTTTTAGTTGTACAAATATATGTTGATGATATTATTTTTGGATCTTCTAAACACTCTTTATGTACTGATTTTTCAAAAAGTATGAAAAATGAATTTGAAATGAGCTTAATGGGAGAGCTTAAGTACTTTCTTGGATTTCAAGTATTTCAAAATGAAAATGGTATTATTTTGAATCAAAGTAAATATACAAAGGATCTTTTAAAACGTTTTGGTCTGGATAGTATCAAGGGAAGTGAAACTCCTATGAGTACTACCTGTAAATTGGATGCAGATGAAACTGGGAAACCAGTTGATCAAACCAATTACAGAGGTATGATTGGTAGTTTACTTTATCCTACTGCTAGTCGACCTGATATTATGTTTAGTGTGTGTATGTGTTCTAGATTTCAAGCTAATCCAAAAGAATCTCATTTGCTTGCTGTTAAAAGAATTTTTAAATATCTCAAACACACGGTTAACTTAGGTTTGTTTTACCCAAAAGGACAATCCTTTGACTTAATGAGTTATTAAGATGCTGACTTTTCTGGTTGTAAGTTAGACAGAAAAAGCACATCAGGAACATGTCATTTTCTTGGAAAATCCTTAGTTTCTTGGTGTAGTAAGAAACAGAACTCAGTAGCATTGTCTACTGCCGAAGCAGAATACATAGTTGCTGGTAGTTGCTGTGCACAAATTTTTTGGATAAAACACACTTTATTGGATTATGGATTTGATATTAAACATGTTTCAATTAACTGTGACAATACTAGTGCAATAAATATATCTAAAAACCCTGTGTCTCACTCTATAAATAAGCACATTGATGTCAGACATCACTTTCTAAGAGATCATTATCAGAAAGGTGATATTTCTCTAGAATTTGTTAGTTCTGAAAATCAATTAGCTGATATCTTCACAAAGCCCTTATGCTCTGAAAGAATGAAATTTATTAAACAAGAATTGTGTATGATTGATCTGTGAAACTGATCCGTGAAACTGATCTGTGAAACTGATCCGTGAAACTGATCCGTGAAACTGATCTGTGAAACTGATCTGTGAAACTGATCTGTGAAACTGATATGTGAAACTGATCTGTGAAACTGATCTGTGAATCTGATCCGTGAAACTGATCTCTGAAACTGATCCATGAAACTGATCCGTGAAACTGATCTGTGAAACTGATCTGTGAAACCGATCTGTGAAACCGATCTGTGAAACCGATCTGTGGAACCGATCTGTCACACTGTTCTGTCAAACCGATCTATTTTCAATTACTTTTTATTAATTAGTAAATTACTTTTTATGGAAACCCTAAATGATAAAATAAATGATACGCGGCTATTTATCTTCCCTAAACCTTTTGACCTTTCATTTCCCGCCGAACCTCTCAACATCTCTTCCCCTCCACTTCAAACCTTCGAACTCCTGCCTTCTCAAAATCCTCGAATGGCTAAGCAAAAGAGACCGAGAAAAGGACCGGATAGCCCTGTACCTTCAAAGCGTGCTCGAGGCGAGTCGAGTAGTACCTCTCAACTATCAGTAAATCCGAACCTGGAAACTCGGATTGTTGCTGTAGAAAAAGAAGTAAACTCTGCCTGGCTTTTGTCAAGTAAGTCACTATTGCTGCAAGTTCTTGAATCGAAAAGATGGATAGACTGGTTTTCTGACAACACTCGAATATACTACCCGAAGCTGGTACATGAGTTCTATATGAATCTGGAAATCACTTTAGATGGTGTGGAGGCTGCCCGGATGTCGTCTGTGGTAAAAGGAAAGAAAATATCCTTCTCATCTAAGCAGTGGGCTGAGTGCCTGAACGTACCTCATGAAGGTCGGTATGAGGATTATGCTGGGAATATTCCTCCGACATCTGATTACTTTTCTTATGAGCTAGATCTGGAGCTTCTGACAGGAAACCGAGAGTCACGAAGAATCACAGCTTCAGAATTAGATGGTGAGTGCAGACTTCTTTTCAAGTTTATTCAGCACCAACTTTTCCCTAGGAGAGGAGATTTTGCTGCTGTAAAATACCAGGATGTTTTCCTGTTGTTTCTTCTGAAAACACATGAGAAAATAAATTTGTGTAGATATGTGATGGTACACATAGCTGGAATGATAAAACCATCCAAGAAAGCCACTGCCTTGTTTTATTCAAAGATGATATCTACCATGCTCAAGAATCTAGATTGTCTTGATGAAGATGATGAAGTTAATGAAACAGACCATACCTTCTGTCTTAACAAAGAGATCTGCAAGAGGATGAAAATAAATTGGAATCCATGGAAGAAGTGCTGGGTTGCAGATGAAGATAAATTGTATGAATCCTACAATCCCATAGATCATGGCAAGAGGCCAAAGGATTTGAGAGATCCTGGATTAAAACCAGATGAGGAACCAGTTTATTCTGATGATGATGAGCAAGAAGAAGCTGCTACTGAAGAAGGAAGTGTGTCTTCTCCTGATGATAGGAGTGACCCTGACACTGCTAGTGCCAAGAAAAGAATAGAATTTGGACCTGCTAGTCCACCCTTAACCCTACCAGAGTCAGAACCTATTCTTGGTGATGAAGAAGATTCTGACACTGAAGAATATCACAGTGAAGCTTCTGAGAAGAGTGATGATGGACATGCTGATGAAGCTGAGGCTGTTGCTGATCATGAAAACAGACCAGTGGATGGTCTTTCTGAAGATCAAATAGAATCACCTCAGTCAGTACAAGAAATCCATATTAGTGGAAAGGATGACTCACCAAAAATCAGTGGAACAGAAAGCTATGAAAAACCAAAATACACTTTGTGTGCTGCTGTTTGGGATGACTACCCTGGTTATGATGTGTTGGGCTTAGAATATTCTGAAGACGAAGAAGAAATGCCAGAATCTGCTGCCGCTGTGAAGAGGAACCTCCCACGAGAAGCAAGGTCTGTTCCTACTGTTGATCCTACCAATAATAAATTCCCTGGTTCTGGAATCAGTCAAGCTGATCTTGATAAGTTTAAGTTTGAATTGCTAACTGCTGTGAGAACCATAGTTAGAGAAGAAGTTTCTAATGCTCTTACTCAAGTGTCTCTACAAGTTTCTGAAAATTCTTTGGAATCCTTCTCACAGAGAGTATCTAATGCTGTGTAGCCAGACCTAGCCAATACTGGTGAACTTATTGGCAGGCAAATAGCCTTTTTGAATCAGACTATGAAGGATCTTCACACCGGCCTGGTATCTCTATCAAGCGAATTCCGATCAACCATCACTGGTATGATGGAAGTTTTGAGAAATCTGATTGAATATCTCAACAAGTCTGACCTGAGGAAGTTGAAAGCTGAACTAACTCACATAGTCGGCCAAGCCAGTACAGGCAATGTAACCAAGATCACTACCCGTGAGATAGAAGCTCTAAAAGAAGTTGTGCGTGAAGAGTTAGCTGCTGTAAGAAAAATTCTTGATTTAGAATCTTTGAGGAAGATGAAAGAGCTCTGTGATAATAGTCATAAGATGGCCTTGGTATATTCAGCAGATGCTAAGAAAGCCCTGCAAGAGATCAAAGAAAAAGTTGATACTTACTTTTCCACGATTTATACAAAACATGAGATGACTGCAAGCTTCAAAGTGTTAGAAGAGAATCTGAAATTACCTCCTGTCACTCAGGCCTTCAAAACTCAAGTTCACCAATTGCAAGATTTTGTCCCTTCCTTAGCACAGTTCATGGAGAATAAAGATGATTTTGAAAAAGCTATGAAGTATGGAGCAGAAGTCATTCAGGACTTCATTCATCTGTTGAAGCCTTATTTGGATGCACCGGCCACTGCAATTGTACTTCCTACTTCTGAACCTCTCAGTAATTCTAATATAGCTCCAAATCAGCTATCTGTTGCTCAAGCTCTCTCTCAATTAAGACCAGTTCCTTAGCAAGCTCCTCAATCAGCTCCTGTTTCTCAACAACAACCCTCTGTGGTACCTGCTCCTACACCTGCCCGAGTTGTCCTACCACCACTTCAGATTCGCCAAGACCAGCATGTCTCCAAGCCTTCAAACTTACCCACTATTGATCCCAAAGACAAAGTCAAAGCCCCTTTGTATCCCACCAAATAGTTGTGTATTGTTTTTGATGGGGTGAACAATGTGCTACTTGTAATAATCTGTACTTTATCAATTTTTTTGTTCTCTCTACTCTCTGCTGACTGCTTTTACTTTCACTTTCTCTTATCTGTTTTCCCTCCTTTTTTATTATCCCAAAGGGGGAGAAAGATCTGATATATATAATGGGAGAACGATATATATGAGAGATGTGAATATCTCAGAGGGAGATCCATATCTCAGGGGGAGCAATCTGAATATTATATATATGGGAATGTTAACCTAAGAAGGAGATTTATATCTCTTTACTCTTATTCTCATTATGATTTTATGTTTTTATTATTGATTGATTTATATATATATATATATATAAATATTTGTGATTATCAAAAAGGAGGAGATTGTTGAGCCATCTGGAAGATTGTTGATTTCATGTCTATGTTTGATGTTTTAATAATCACAAATCATCACATACCATTAATGATTAATCTGGTTTTTTTCTCATAAACTTAATTACAATCTGTAAATGAATCTGTTATCATGTTTTTGTCTATGCTTATTGACTTACAAAGTATGTTGGAAGTCTTCTGGATTCAACAGACATCAGACTCACCGATACATCAGACTCACCGATCCATCAGACTCACCGATCCATCAGACTCACCGATCCATTAGACTCACCGATCCATCAGACTCACCGATCCATCAGACGCACCGATCCATCAGACGCACCGATCCATCAGACTCACCGATCCATCAGACTCACCGATCCATCAGACGCACCGATCCATCAGACGCACCGATCCATCAGACGCACCGATCCATCAGTCACCGATCCAATGACACACCGATGCAAATGACTCACCGATGCAAATGATTCACCGATCAGATGACAGACCGATGATGATCAAAATGACTCACTGATCAGATGACAGACCGATGCTGATCTATCTGAGTCACCGATCATTACTCTAATGCTGATGACCTACAGATCACTTGAACAGTCATAAACAACTGTTTGAAATTCTTTATCTTTATCTTTATTTAATCTAACCAATGGTCATATTAGGTATATTTTAATGCTCTGTCAGATTATTAATAAAGGTTGTCGGATGTCAGGAAACCGTACCTCGTACCTGCGAAAAGGAAACCTCTTCCGTCCTACGGAGCACGTGACATAAATACAAGAAGACTCTGCTGAAGAGATGTGCGAGACAACACACACAGAGACAAGGAATACATACGACATACTCAAGAAGAGCTCTGTGCATTCAAGAAGAACCAAGCAAGACAGAATCACACATACAATCAAGCCTACTCAAGAAGAGTTCTGTGCATACAAAAGAATATCGAAGAGCTTCATCGACTACATCTCACTGCCTGTGAACCTGAAGCATACGACACTCTACTTCTCAAACAAAATCGAGAAGAGGACTCAGAATCACTTCTGATCAATTCCAAAACGAGTCCAGTGCTACACTGAAATCACTAGAGCCATTTCTAAACTCTACATCTCTGCTCTGTGATTTATTTATTCTACATTTTGAGCAGTGTGTGTTATCTGCTGTATTAAACACACACACTGACTCCTGTACTTTCACTGAAGGATCTGTAAATCCTCAGCAAACCTTTTACACTTCATTTCCCACTGTGGATAGTGGTAGAGGTCTTGTGACCTGGACAACTGGCTGCTGTTGTTTGTTTTCCCACGTAGAACTGTGGTAGAGGTCTTGTGACCTGGACAGTGTGTTCACTGTTGTTAACCCCGATCCAGGGTGTGGATCATTTTTATATAAACTGTTGAGAGGACTAAGTCTCGGCTTGAGACTAAACCTCTTGGTTAATTCTCTGTGTTTGTAGCTACATACTTTATCCATACTATACATATTTATTTCATATTCCACTGCTATTACTTTGAAATATAATTTATCTTCAAAGCTACTTTGATAATTAAATTCGCAAGTGTTTATATTTATTATAAATCAGTAAGTTAGTTTCAAAAGTTAATTTAATCATAATATTAAGTTAACTGAGAACTAATCAATCTTTTAGAAACTAATTGAACCTTTATAATCTATATAAATTCACTACAGTTTAATTTGTTTTTGAAATTGGGGGATTTTAATAGAAATTGTTTTTAACAGAAATTTTAAATTGGAACTCAATTCACCCCCCTCTTGAGTGTCCACTCCGACCAACAATGAATTTGAGTGGTTTTAAAGTATATTTAGAATATATTTTTACCATTTAATACAATTTTGGTCATTGGAAATAATTTCACAATTAAACCGGACATAAGCAAGTGTCAATCTTTTGATAGTTATTATATCTTAAAACACGCTTTTTTATTTTGACAGCGGGAATTAATTTTAAATTAATTTCTGCCACTTCTGTGTTTTTAATTTGTAAAAATGGATTCTATATTTGGAATCAGGATTTAAAAATTGTGTAAATAGGTAACTTTTATTTTTAGACATTTTGAATAATTACTTCAGTAAATATTTTATTTACCATGGTTAAAGGGTAAGTCTGGTAAATAAGGGTAAACAAAATAATATTATAATAATAATAAATTACCATAAAATGTGTCCTAAACTTATTGGCTGATACATGTCCGACCATGAGCATCTTTTGGTCGATTTTGGGACCCCATGGATCCACTTGTAGGTGATAGGGACACTTTATATTAATTAAGTTAAAATAAATACAAAAATGACATAAGCTTATATCTTTTAGAAAAATAATTTTTACATAGGGTTATATATTTTATATTTTTGATTATAAATATTCATTAAAAATATAAAAATATTTCCTACATAATGGTATTTTATTTATAATTTTTAGACATTGAAAAAGTAAAAATATATATGACACAATAATGATGCAGTATTTTCTTTATTAATGAAAGAATCAAATAATTGATATTAAAAATGTTAAAATAAATATAATTTGAATGTTTTGATGACATAAACGAATTTTATAGGTTTATATGACATGTTATTATTTCTTAAATGAATTTGGTTCGAACTAATAAATGTGTTAAGACTTTAACAAAAATCAATTATTGAGTAGTGTCAAAATTGACATAAATGAGTTTTTGAAATAAATATTATATTATTAATTTATATTCTATTCCTAAAAATCTAAGGTTCGGCCAAAGGACTTATATCATTATTGGTTTATCATTTATGGACCACTTGGGGGTCTCTTGTATGTATATAGTAAGTTTATTAACTATATATTAAAAAAATACAATGTTACATGGTAAGTGTTAAACTAATTAACCAAGAGTTAAAACTAAAAGATAAGGTTAATATAATGACCCAAACCTGTCTAAAATCTATTTTTTGAAAGTATTTAGACCCATAACCACATTATACTTTTAATAATCTACTTTTTATCTATTAGAAACCTAATATGATTTTATTATAAAATAATACTTTAAGTTTTTCCTAAAGAGCCCCTCACCCCTCTTATAAAAGGGCACTCCCCCTTCTCATTAATTCACACCTTCAAAGCCATTTGGATCGTCCAAAACCTACCCAAATATCCTCCCAACTTCCCTAAATTCATTATAGAGGCTTTAGTTTGATCAGAAATCCAACCTAAGGATCCCTTTTGATCAAATCAAAAGGAAGAACCCGAAGAAGAGGTAACGTCTTCACCACCTTCTTTAAAGTTCCTTTCTTCTTCAACTTCTTCTTTCCTTGTTATTTACAATATAAAATAATAACTCCAGTACCTTATATATACTGTGATGTTATTATAATTATGGAATAAACAAATTCATTATTCTATCCATCCCTTGAATGAGATATCACCATACATGCGTACGTACGACCTACCGTCTCCACGTTGTGGTGTAATTGTTATTCAATATACTATTATTTAGATGGGTATAATAATGATGTATAATTCATGTAAAAAATAAATATAACATGATAATGATTCTGTCTCTATGATATACCATCCAATTATATATTATTTTAATATCAAAAGAATGATATTGTCTCTCGTGCGTACGTACGGACTACCATCTCCACGAACGTGATGAGATTCATTCCCCATCATATCCATTTGAGTATAATTCTCATTTAATGATTAAAAATAATGTTTAAGGACTTTATATAATTCTGGATATGAATAAGATATAACCTATCCATAACAAACATGGCTTATGTAACAAAACAGTCAAAGGAAAAGGAAGCCATTAACACCCAAAACGACCATAATACTAAGATGTTATAAACAAATCAATGTTAAAAGATCATATATGATATCATATTAATGTTTATGATTATTGTATAATTTAATAACAATTATTTCACCATTATACAGGAGGTTAACCTACCATCAACCAAGGAAAAGGACAAGGTAAGGGTTTATTTCAAAATCTCTTTATTATTAGAGGTTGTTTATACGTAATTATCTACTAGGAAGCCTTTATCATCCACATCCATGTTTCTTATAAATGTTTTTAAAAACATTATTTCTATTTTACAGAATACGGGTTAAATTCATTTATACCCTTGTTTTAATTTTTATAAGAAGTTTATAAAGGAATCTTTCCCTCGTTTTCCAAACAAGGTCCTTTTTAACCTTTTCGACAAAATTGAGGTAAGAATGTCTTTTTTTAACTTATATGGTGGGTGCGGCTATTTTCCACCATTATAACATCGTCGAAGCTTCCCTTAAAATCTTATAAAAATATTTTTAAAATAAATATTTTCTTTATGTGACTCTTAAATGATTTCAAAATATAAAGAGATATATATCTAAAAAAAGGTTTTGATTTCATCTATGTCAACATCCTTTGATGGATTTTATGTTTATTTGAAGTTGATTTATTATGATACAAAACTTCCATATTGTATTAAAGTTTTTGTGATATGTTTGACTGTGGATGGGCTATTTTTATACCATTCATTACTTATGGTTAAAGTATTGACATTTCGTATACTAGTATTAATAGGAATGTTTATGATATATTTAAAACTTTTCATATGAGGAATTTATTGTACTTAGTAAGTGACGGGTGGAGACCGCTATAGCTCCTCGATGCATCGGTAGGTCTCATGAGACAACTAGATGTGTAATTGGCTGAGGCCCTTTCCCAATTTTATTTATGGTTTCGGCTGAGGTCTTAATCATTTTAGACGTCTTGGCCAAGGCCTTGACAAAATGTTTCAAAATGTCCGACATTATACATTCCCTCATTATGGAAATAATATTGATGGTTCATGTAGTCATTAGACTAGTAGAATACCCATGATTATGTTTTATTATGACATTATTTACTCATCTCATATTTTTCCATAAAATTATTCATGTACATTATTGGTAAGGGAATGTGGTTTCAATTATTTACCGTGCTGAATATTTATGTCATTTTCCGTTGTATTACTTACCCTTAATAATCATTTGAGCTCACCCCTTTCAATGTTTTATTTTTTTCCCAGGATATGAAGAAGTTAGTTATGAGTGACCTGCAGGAATAATCTAGGAGGATTGGATTCTTCTAATGAAATATATTTTTTTGTATTTCTCTTCAAGATATAAATTTGAACATATGTATGAATCTTGTTTCCAATAATACTAAACTGATCGGTCTTTCAAGACATGATCTCATTGTGATAATGACAATGTTATGTAATAATTCACCGACTCTGGGTAACTAGGGTCGGGGCGATACAGTTGGTATCAGAGGAAGTTTAGTACAACCCTTGGAAACTAGATTTAGATAAACTCGGATTAGAGAACATAGACCTAAGATAGACTTTGAGGATTAGTATAGAAGAACTTCCTAGAATTTTGGTATTGTAGAGATTTTGTGAGTTTTCCGAGCAATAAATCCTTGTCCGGATACAAGTAGATAGTGGCAGCTCTGGAACAGATGTACCTAGGGGTAAAACCCAAAAACACCACTTTGAGCTAGACTCGAACGGGAACTGGTGCACGACAACGGGCCTTGCTGCACTCTTGGTTATGACACTCCTGAGAAATATTCTTAGGATAATTCTCATTTTCTTTAAAAACCATTATGAAGGTTTATGAGTATATACATCCTCAAATAAAACTTTTTTATGATTATGGATTATATCCATAAACTGTTGAATTTATGTTAAGTGTTTTAGAAGTTTAGAATTATATATTTCAATTCATAAAATAATCTAGTTTATGAAATTGTTTAGAAATGGATCCTAGTGGAATGAATGGAAACCGTATCAATGCACGAAATCCATGTAGGGATTTCCCTACTACTCAAGATAATTATAGTGGAGCTAGTGATGCAACTGGTGCTGAACAACTAATCACCATACTGTGAAAACTCACTCAGGTTATGAATAATAACCTTACCCGTATGGAGCACCCTGATCTGTAGCATAGAGGGTCAATGTTAGATCACTTCATGAGGAAACAACCACAAACATTCAATGGGAGTACAAATCCCATAGTAGCTAAGCAATGTATAAATTCCTTAGAGAAAATATTCCATGCCTTGGGGAGTAGTGAAAGGGAAAAAGTTGTAATGGCAGTTTATCGCCTCACTGGAGATGCTGATCAATGATGGTCATTGATACAAAACAGGAAGGAAGATGATGAAGTATAAGATATGGAATGGAGGGAGTTCAAAGAGATGTTCTTAGAAAAAAACTTTTCTCAAGACCATCGAGTAGATATGGAAAGGCAATTTCTGAGTCTGAGGCAGAAGGAGGATGAGGATGTCGCAAAGTATGAGGCTAACTTTAAAAGGTTAGCGAGGCATGCTACTAATTATATAAGTAACCCAAGGAGTAATATTGATCATTTCTTTGATGGGTTAAAATCATTTATCCGTCGAGCATTAGTCTCACAAACCTTCTCATTCTACGAAGATATTATCTCGTGTGCTATCAAGACAGAAAAGGAATTCTCTAAGTCTTATGACTTTAAATCAAAGCAAGAGAAAAAGAGATATACTGAACACTCTGGGAAAGGAAATAAGAAAACAGGGAAGAAGGGTAGAATTGAATTTCCACCCTGTGATAATTGTGGAGGGAAGCACCCTTGTGCCTGTCTAAAAGAAAAAGAGTATGCTAAAAATGTGGACAAAAAGGCCATCTAGCTGGTGATTGTAAAGGAACGAAAGATTCTACCGATGTTCAATGATACAATTGTAGGGAGATGGGATATTATGAAAATTAATGTCCTAAGCGTCAGGGAAACTTACCTCAGAAAAGGCCAAGGGATCAAGGCCAAGTTTATGCAATCACTACTGTTGAGGTTAAAGCCCCGAAAGACGTGGTGGCAGGTAATTTAATGGTTTCCTCAAGTTTAGAAAATGGATTATTTGATTATGGATCATCGCATTATTTCATATCTTCCCAGTTTTCTAAGAAAATTAGATATTTTCAATTTGATTTAACAAGGGAGTTTTCAGTTAAAACTCATAAAGGAAGTATCATTGCATCAAAGTTTTGTGAATCAGTCCCCATTAGAGCACTTAAATGTTCATTATCCACTGATCTCATTGTCATACCTATGATTGAATTTGATATAATCATCGGTATGGATTGGATTTCAGACCATGATGTGAAGATTTATTGTAATAATAAAGAGGTTACGATTCTTGATGATGATGATAAGGAACACCTTATCTTTAGAGCAGAATCGTCGCCACCTAATTCTTATTTTGATCCACCCCCAGTAGCTCAACTAAATTCAATTATTAGGGAGGAAGAGAATGAAATGACTGAGGGAGAGGAAAGAAATGTTAAAATAGAGGATGTACCTATTATGAAAGAATATGTAGATGTGTTTCCGGAAGATTTACCTGGACATCCTCCAAAACGAGAAGTTGAGTTTTCCAATGATTTAATTCCTGGTTCAAGGCCCATATCAGAAACCCCTTATAAAATGGACATTGTGAAATTAGTTGAACTAAAGAAACAACTGGAGGAATTGAGTAATAAGGGATTTATTCCCCCTAGTGTTTCTCCATGGGGAGCCTATGTCCTTTTTGTTAAGAAGAAAGATGGATCTATGAGGTTGTGCATTGAATATAGAGAGATCAATGCTATAACAATAAATAACAAGTATCACCTACCTTGCATTGATGATTTATTTGACCAACTGCATGGAGCTCAATACTTTTCAAAGATTGACCTTCAATCTAGATATCATTAGTTGTGTGTGAAGAAGGAAGACATTTCGAAGACAGCATTTCGAACCAGGTACGGTCATTAGGAGTTTACAGTAATTCCTTTTGGGATGACTAATGAACCCTCTGTATTCATGGATCTAATGAACATAGTTTTCAAGGAATATCTTGATGACTTTTTAGTGGTATTTATTGATGATATCTTGGTATACTCCAAAATCTAAAAAGATCATGGAAATAACTTGCGCATTATATTGAAGACTCTGAGAAGGCATGAATTATATGGGAAGTTTAGCAAGTGTGAATTCTGGCTTCAAGAGATTTCTTTTCTTGGACATATTGTCTCTAAGGATGGAATATATGTTGATCCTTCTAAGACCAAGGCAATCCAAGAATGGATAACACCAATGAGTACCACCAAGGTACACAGTTTTATTGGTCTAGTAGGTTATTATCGACGTTTCATCCAGAAACATTCCCGGTTGGCTACCCCATTAACAAGGCTCACACATAAAGGGGTTAAATTTGTCTGGACAAAAGAGTGTGAAGAATGTTTTGAAGAACTGAAGAGAATATTAGTCAATGCTCCTCTATTGACTCTACCATTGGGGAATGATGAGTTCATTATTTATAGTGATGCATCAAAGAAAGGTCTTGGTTGTTTCCTTATGCTGAATGATAGAGTTATTGCATATGCATCACGACAACTGAAAATTCATGAGTAAAACTATCCTACTCATGATCTTTAGTTAGCTGCTGTAATATTGACTTTGAGGATTTGGAGACACTATCTGTATGGTGAAAAATGTGAGATTTATACTGATCACAAGAGTTTGAAATATATTTTCTCACATAAAAAGCTCAACATGAGTAAAATTTGCTGGCTTGAACTACTCAAGGATTATGATTGCATGATACACTACCACTCGGGGAAGGAAAATAAGGTGGAAGATGCTTTGAGTAGAAAAGATCATGGAATTTCGAACAAGATGAGAGTAGAAAAGGATCCTATATACATGGATCTAGTAAAGATGGATATGAGAATCACCATAGAAGGTGAAACATAAATACTTTTTCAAATGGTTTCCAAACCATCTTTACTAGAAAGAATAAAGAGTTCTCAGACCGGGGATGAAGATTTTCAAAAGAAGATTAAAGCTGTGAATGATGGGAGATTGAATGAATTTGTATATGAAGATGGAATTTTGAAGTTTGGGAAGAGACTTTGTGTTCCCAATATACCTGATCTAAAAAGGGAATTGTTGGATGATTCTCATAGTTCCAATTTTTCTATACACCCTGTGAGCACCAAAATGTATAGAGATTTAAAGGAACATTTTTGGTGGGACAACATGAAGAGGGAGATTGCTGATTTTGTGTCAAGATGTATGGTTTGTCAACAAGTGAAAGCTGGAAGGCAATAGCCTAGAAAAGTCATGCAACCTCTTCCCATACCTGAGTGGAAATGGGATAATATTATGATGGACTTCGTCATGGGGCTACCAAAGACTCCTACAAGGAACGATGAAATATGGGTTATTTTTTATCGTCTTACCAAGTCAGCACATTTTCTTGCTATAAGAGAAGATCTACCACTTGAACATCTAGCAAGACTATATATTAATGAGGTTTTGAGACTTTATGGAGTTCCCCTATCGATTGTCTCGGATCGTGATCCCCATTTTACATCAAGATTCTAGAAAAGTCTTCAGAAGGCCTTGGATACTGAACTTCATTTGAGCACTGCTTACTAACCTCAAATAGATGGACAATTAGAACAAACTATTCAAACCTTAGAAGACATGTTGAGATCGTGCTCACTTGACTTTCAGGGTATGTGGGATCAATATTTACCTTTGATAGATTTTTCCTATAATAATAGCTTTCATTCAAATATTCAGATGGCACCATATGAAGCGTTGTATGGAAAGAGATGTCGCACACCAACCTGTTGGGATGATGTTGGTGAAAGAATAATTGTTGGTCCAGATCTAGTGGAGGAAACTATGGAAAATGTAAAGGTATTCCAAAACCACATCAAAGCATCTCAAAGTAGGTAGAAGAGCTATACCGATAATCGAAGGAAGGATTTGGAATTTCATGTAGGAGATCATGTTTTCTTGAAGGTATCTCCATAGAAGGGAGTTATATGTTTCGGTAAGAAAGGTAAATTGAGTCCCAGGTACGTCAGACCATTCGAAATTCTAGAACGAATTGGGGTTGTAGCTTACTGATTGGAAATGCCGCCAAGTCTCTCCAAAATACACGATGTGTTCCACGTATCACTGTTGAGAAAATACATGCCTGACCCAACCCATGTACTCACCTATGATGAATTAGAACTGGAACCTGATATATCTTATTGTGAAGATCCCGTTAGGATTCTTGATATGAGAGAACAAGTGCTGAGAAACCGGATGACTCATCTGGTAAAAGTTTTATGGAGAAACCACAAGATGGAAGAGGCAACGTGGGAACCCGAGGAACTTATGATGAAGAACCACCCGAGTCTTTTTACGTAGTAATATTATCAAAATTTCAAGGACAAAATTATTTGAATGAGGGGAGAATGTAACACCACAAGCCTCCACGTTATGCTTCTCTTTAAATAATACAATAGCGTGTGTTGTACGCAACTTCGAGATTCTAACACGCCGCGACCAATCAAAGTAGCAGTTATGAATAGTAATACCGACCTTTTGAAATTTTATACATTTTATCTTTCAAAATGAACTTTTTTATTTTTGATTCAGAATATCGAAATTATCCTAGGATGAAATTTTGGTACTTTTCGGATAACTTTTATATTTTGATGAATAGTGAAAATTACTAAATTTTTATTAAAAACAACTTTATTAATCAAAATAATTAATAGTGATAAATTATGCATTTGAGTGGTTTTAAAGTAGATTTAGAATATATTTTTACCATTTAATACAATTTGTGTCATTGGACATAATTTCACAATTAAACCGGACATAAACAAATGTCAATTTTTTGATAGTTATTATATCTTAAAAACACGTTTTTTGTTTTGACAGCGGGAATTAATTTTAAATTAATTTCTGCCACTTCTGTGTTTTGAATTTAGAAAAATAGATTCCATATTTGGAATCAGGATGTCCAAATTGTGTAAATAGGTAACTTTCATTTTTAGACATTTTGTATAATTACTTTAGTAAATATTTTATTAACCATGGTTAAAGGGTAAATCCCGTAAATAAGTGTAAACAAAATAATTTTATAATAATAATAAATTGCCTTAAAATGTGTCCTAACCTTATTGGTGGATACATTTCCGACTATGGGAATCTTTGGGTTGATTTTGGGACCCCATGGAGCCACTTGTAGGTGATAGGGACACTTTATATTAATTAAGTTAAAATAAATACAAAAATGACATAAGCTTATATCTTTTAGAAAACCACTTTTTACATAGGCTTATATATGTTATATTTTCAATTATAAATATTCATTAGAAATATTAAATAATTTTATACATAATTATATTTTATTTATAATTTTTAGACATTGAAAAAGTAAAAATATATATGACACCATAATGATGTATTATTTTCCTTATTAATGAAAGAATAAAATAATTGATATTATAAATGTTAAAATAAATATAATTTGTAATTTTTGATGACATAAATGAATTTTATAAGTTAATATGACATGTTAGGATTTCTTAAATGAATTTTGTTTGAATTGATAAAGTTGTTAAGACTTTAACAAAAATCAATTATAGAGTAGTGTCAAAATTGACATAAACGAGTTTTTAAAAAAAATATTATATTATTAATTTATATTATATTTATAAAAATATAAGGTTAGGCCAAAGGACTTATATAATTATTTCTGTATCATTAATGGACCACTTGGGGTTCTCTTGGATGTATATAGTATGTTTATTAACTATATATTATATAAAATACAATGTGACATGGTAAGTGTTAAACTAATTAACCAAGAGTTAAAACTAAAAGATAAGGTTAATATAATGACCCAAACCTATCTAAAATCTATTGGTTGAAAGTATTTAGACCCCTCCCCACCTTATAATTTTAATAATCCAATTTGGATCCATTATAAACCTAATATGATTTTATTATAAAATAATACTTTAAGTTTTTCCTAAAGATCCCCTCACCCCTCTTATAAAAGGGTACTCCCCCTTCTCATTAATTCACACCTTCAAAGCCATTTGTCTTAGCCAAAACCTTCCCAAATATCCTCCCAACTTCCCTCACTTAATCTTAAAGGCCTTAGATTGATCAGAAATCCAACCTAAGGGGCCCTTTTGATCAAATCAAAATGAAGAACCCGAAGAAGAGGTAACATCTTCACCACCCTCTTTAATGTTCCTTTCTTCTTCAACTTCTTCTTTCCTTGTTATTTCTATTCTAAAATAAAAACTACAGTACCTTACATATACTGTGATGTTATTATAATTATGGAAAAAACAAATTCATTATTCTATCCATCCCTTGAATGACATATCACCATACGTGCGTACATACGACCTACCGTCTGCACGTTGTGGTGTAATTGTTATTCAATATACTATTATTTAGATGGATATAATAATGATTTATAATTCATTTAAATAATAAATATAACATGATAATGATTTTTTCTATATGATATACCATCCAATTATATATTATTTTAATATCAAAAGAATGATATTGTCGCTCATGCGTACGTACGGACTACCATCTCTACGAACGCGATGAGATTCATTTCCAATCATATCCATTTGAGTCTAATTCTCATTTAATGATTAAAAATAATTTTTAAGGACTTTATATAATTTTGGATATTAATAAGATACAAACTATCCATAAAAAACATGGCTTACGTAACAAAATAGACAAAGGAAAACGAATCCATTAACACCCGAAACGACAATAATACTAAGATGTTATTAACAAATCAATGTTAAAAGATCATATATGATATCATATTAATGTATATGATTCTTTTATAATTTAGTAAAAATTATTTCACCATTATACAAGAGGTTAACCTACCATCAACCAAGGAAAAGTACAAGGTAAGGGTTTATTTCACAATTCCTTCATTATCCGATGTTGTTTATACATAATTATCTACTGGGACCTCTTTATCATCCACATCCATGTTTCTTGAAAATGCATTTCAAAACATTCTTACTATTTTACATAATATGGGTTAAAGTCATTTATACTCTTGTTTGAGTTTTTATAGGAATTTTATAAAGGAATCATTCTGTCGTTTTCCAAACAAGGTCCTTTTTAACCTTATCGACAAAATTAAGGTAAGAATGTGTTTTTTTAACTTATACGCTGGGTGTGGCTATTTTCCACTATTATAACATCGTTGAAGATTCCCTTAAAATCTTATAAAAATATTTTCAAAATAAATATTTTCTTTATGTGACTCTTAAATTATTTTAAAATATAAAGAGATATGTCTCTAAAAAAAGGTTTTGATTTCATCTATATCAACATCTTTTGATGGATTTTAAGTTTTTTTGAAGTTGATTTATTTTGATAAAAAACTTCCATATTGTATTGATTTTTTTTTGATATTTTGATTGTGGATGTGCTATTTTTATACCTTTCATTTATTATGGTTAATGTATTGACATTTCGAATGCTAGTTTTAATACGAATGTTTATGATATGTTTAATCCTTTTCATATGAGGAATGTACTGGACTTAATAAGTGATGGGTGGAGCCCGCTATAGCTTTTCGATGCATCGGTAGGTATCATGAGACAACTAGATGTGGAATTGTCTGAGGCCCTTTCCCAAATTGATTTATGGTTTTGGCCGAGGCCTTGACAAAATGTTTCAGAATGTCCGGCATTATACATTCCCTCATTATGGAAATAATATTGATGGTTCATGTGGTCATTAGACAAGTAGAATACCCATGATTATGTTTTATTATGGCATTATTTACTATCTCATATTTTTTCCATAGAAGTATTCATGTACATTATTGGTAAGGGCATGTGGTTTCAATTATTTACCATGCTTAATATTTATGTCATTTTCCACTGTATTACTTACCATTACTGAGCATTTGAGCTCACCCCTTTAAATGTTTTATTTTTTTCACAGGATATGAAGAAGTTAGTTATGAGTGACCTGCAGGCATAATCTAGGAGGCTTGGATTCCTCTAATGAAATATATTTTTTTGTATTTCTCTTCATGCTGTAAAGTTGAACATATGTATGAATCTTGTTTCCAATAATACTAAACTAATCGGTCTTTCGAGACACGATCTCCTTGTTATCATGCCAATGTTATGTAATAATCCACCGACTCTGGGTAACTAGGGTCGGGGCGTTACAGCCCGACCTCCGGGTTGTCCTTTTTATGGCAATCCAAAAATAATCTCAAACTAGACTTATCCAAAATACGTCTATCCAAACTCATAGTACAAAATTTATAAGGAAGTTAAACACAATGAGGAACCTTTTTCCATGTAATAACATGTGAACACGTTCATCATGTATTATTTTAAAACATGGTAACATCTTGAATTACCATAAAACCTTATTGATTATACTCATGCTCCCTTATTCCTTATCGAATATTGGATATACTCAATCTATCCAAAAAATGTTGAACACTCCAACAATTATGGAATATACAAATCATTAATTAGTTTCAAGGAAGTCAAGAATATCCAATATAATTTATCCAAATCAACCATCTCTTATTCCAAAATCACTACCTCATTATCAGGACCATATTGAGGATTACCTTTCCTTCAACCATATATTTTCCAAAAATCATAGTTTACTATTAAGACACTTTTCTTAAAACCATATAATCTCAAATCCTTAATAAAATAGTACTGCAGTACAATCCTTATTTATCTCCATAATTCATGTAACCAGTATACTGTTGATACAACAGTCAAATGAAACAATTCTATAATAACAACATAAGAACACTAGTCATTCCTCTTCATCTGAGGTAGTATCATAACTTGATTATTATCCAATAACATCATTTGCGGTTTACTCTTATGAATGGGACATTGATTTGTGTAGTGTCTCAATGCCTTACAAATGAATCATTTTACATTTGAAAACTTTTTCATACCCTTTCAATCACGTACTTGGTGTCCTTTTTCTCCACACTTATAAAAAACTCCCATTCCCTTCAAGAATTTACCAAGGTGATTAATTCTACATTTATCACATATTGGAAAATCCTTCTTTTTTCCTCTTCCCTTTATCCATCTTTCTTTCTTATATCCTTATATTCTCTTGCTACCCTTAAAATCCATAAGACTTAGATAATTATTTACTTATCTTATTAACACATGATATTATTTTCTTCATATGTTTAGAATACATGGTATACTATTTCACTTCTAAATATTGGATTAATAATATGAAAGTTATGATCCTTCTTACTCTTTGGATCATACGTTTTTCTAAAGTTCACATTCCTTCTACTGGGCGCCATTTCTATACAATGACATACACTAGGTCAGTTTACAAATTGTAATGGATAATTCTAAACTTGTAAAATACCTAACATAAATTGAGCAGTTTATGGATATAATCCATAAAAATATTTTCTTTGAAGAGATATATACTCGTAAATCCTTCATAAGGATCTGTAAAGAAAATGAGAATTATCCAAAGTATATCCTCTGGGAGTGTCGTAACAAAGAGTGCAGCAAGGCCCATTGTCATACACCAATTCCCATTCGAGTCTAGCTCAAAGCGGTGTTTTTGGGTTTTACCCCTAGGTAAATCTATTCCAGAGCCGCCTCTACCTGCTCATATCCTGAAAGGGATGTTTTTCTTGGAAAAATCAAAAAATCTCTACATTACCAAAATTATAGGAAGTTCTTCTATACTAATCCTCAAAGTTTATATTAGGTTAATGCGCTCTAATCGCAGTTTATCTAAATCTAGATTCTATGTTTTGTACTAAACTTCCTCTGATACCAACTTTAATGCCCCAACCCCAGTTACCCAGAGTTGGTGCATTATTAAATAACATTGGCATGATACAAGGAAATATTTTCTCGAAAGACCTATCAGTTTAGTAGCCCTGGAAACACTAGATACATTCATAAGTCTTACATTACATGATAAAATGTAAAACTAAAACAACATAGTCTCCATATTCCACACTCATATCCCCTCAGACTATCCCTGTAGGTCAGTTATAAAATACTTCTTCACATCCTGGAAAAAATAAAACATAGAAAGGGGTGAGCTCAGATGCTCAGTAAGAATAAAAATATTGCGGAAACATTCATAAATGAACATAAACATTTAAGTCAATGTATAAATAATTCAAAATCCTTTTAAACTTGAACTTTATCATAATATGGGAAAGATAAAATGAAATAATTCCATTTAATTAATCACATGGATATTCTACTAGTCGAATGATCACATGCAATAATAATAACCAATTTCATAATGATGGAATGTATAATTCCAGACTATCATAACCACATAGTCAAGGCCTTATGCCAAGACTACAAATAATATTTTGTCAAGGCCTTGTTCCAAGACACTAGTTTGTCTCACGAGACCTACCAATGCATCGAGGAGCTATAGAGGGCTCCACCCATCACTTACTAAGTCCAATTAATTCCTTATATGAAAAGGTATAAACATAACATAAACATTCGTATTAAAGTTGGCATATGAAATGTCCATACTTTACCCATAAACAATGAATGGTATAAAAATAACACATCCATATTCAAAGATATCACAAAACCATAAATACAATTTGGAAGATTTGTATCATAATAATTAAACTTCAAACAAGTTTAAAATCCATTAAAGGATTTTGACATAGATGAAAATGATTTGTAAAAATCTTTGGGAGAAATATCCCCTTTTCATGGAAAAATTTAAAATTCACACAATTTAAAAAGGAAGGCATTTAAATAAATTTTAAATAAATGTTTCCCATTCCACTTTGAAACTTTTGAAAGTAATTAACATTTTAAAACAGTCGTGTCCATTTAAATAAATCCTTAAAACCATTTTGAAAACATCGACATTAATGAGAATGGTTTAAAAGAATAAATCTTAAAAACATTTAAAATGATGTTTTAGTAAAAAGTAACATAAAATAATCCCTTTCAAAACTATTTTATGAAACATGGACATGGATAATAAATATATCCTAGTAGATACTTACATAAAAACAACCTTGTATAATCAAGAGATTGTGAAATTAACCCTTACCAATTCGGTAACTTACGAAACATACACCATATGAATGAAGTATCATACAATAAATATGTAAATACACATAATTTAAAGTGTATTACACAAAGAATACAATTATGGGTAGTACATACACCACACAAAATGTAATAGTGTCAATATGGCATAAATCTCACGGGAATAAGGAGTGAGATGAAAATCCCTTACCTTGCACTTTCCTTTAATCGAGGGTACCTTTAAACTCCTGTATGAAGATAATAATATGTTATTAAGGTATACCAGAACCATATTAGTATTTATTATATCATACATGATTCATTACTGACTTTATAATACTTATTTAATAATAATTTCCATTTTAAATTAACATTTCGGGTAATAATCGCTTTCTTTATCGTACGTGTTTTAACTTGTTACTCTTGATTGTATCACTTAGAGAAAGATTTAAATACTTCCAGAATATAAAACATGAATTATATATCATATATTTTTAGAATATAAATATGTACAATAGACATATATATGAAATGAAAAACACCGTTTATGGAGACGGTAGTCCGTACGCATGCATAAATGCTGTTTCCATTTTCATATCATATTAAACGGTACTAAGTGAATAAGATATATGTAAGTAAATATATATATATATATCTAAAGTATCATTATTATTTCATATATTACATACATATTAGTAATATATATGTTTACAATCGTCAATGAATGGTGATCTTTGAAATGAATCTCATTGCGTCGTGGAGACAGTAATCCGTTCGTACGCACGAGCAACAATATCCTTTCCTTAAAGAAGTGGAATTGGATGGTATATTAATTTTAAAGAGACATTATCATTTTATTTTAATTATTTATATACAAATTACTCATCATTATATCCATCCAAATAAAATAGTGTTGAATAACAAATTACACCACGGCGTGGAGACGGTAAGACGTACGTACGCACGCAAGGTGACATTATCATTCATAATATGGGTTGAATAATGAATATAGTGGTGAAATATTTATAATAACATCATAGTATATAGGATATAATAGATTTATTATTTTATAATGGAAGTAAAAAAGAAAGAGTAAGTGGAAGAATAAGGGAACTTGAAAGAGGGTGGTGAAATCATTACCTCTTCTCCAAGTTCTTCCATTTGATTTGATAAAAAGGGATCCTTAGGTTGGATTTTTGATCAAACTTAGGAATTTAGGTTGAATTGAGGGAATATGAGATGATATTTGGGTAGGGTTTGGCCGAGAAAAAAGGCTTTGAAGGTGTGAAATTGAGAGAAGGTGGAGTTCCCTTTTATAAGATGGGTGAGGGGTACCTAAGGAAAAGCTAGAAATATTATTTTATAATAAATTCATATTTGGTTTCTAATGGATTTTAAGTGACTTATTTTGAGGATAAGGTGGGGATGTGTCGAAAACCACCCAACCAATAGGTTTTAGATAGGTTTGGGTTACTATATTATCCTTATCTTTTAGTTTTAACTCTTAGTTATTTAGTTTTAGATTTACCATGTCTTTTTGTATTGTTATATTATATGGTTAATAAAATTAATATAAACTTCAAAGAATACCACATGTGGTTCATTAATGATAAAAATATCATTATATAAGTCTCTTGGAAAAACCTTAGATTTTTATGAATTTAATATAAATTAATAATATAATATTTTTTTAAAAACTCTTTTATGTCAATTTTGACACTATTTAATAATTGATTTTTTTAAAGTCTTAAAAACTCTATTAATTCTAACCAAATTAATTTAAGAAACCCTAACATGTCATATTAACCAATAAAATTCTTTTATGTCATCAAAACTTTCAAAGTATATTTATTTTAACATTTATAATACCAATTATTTGATTCTTTCATTAATAATGAAAATAATGCATCATTACTGTGTCATAAATAAATTTAATTATTAAATTTATAAAAATTATAAATAAAATACCATTATGTAGGAAATATTTTTATCCATTTAATAAATATTTATTGTTTAAAATATAACATATATAACCGTATGTAAAAATAGTTTTCCTAAAAGATATATGCTCATGTCATTTTTGTAGTCACTTTAACATAATTAATAGAAAGTGTCATTATCACTTACAAGTGGCTCCATGGGGTCCCCAAATAAACCCAAATATGGCCATGGTCAGACATGTATCATCCAATAGGGTTAGTACACGTTTTAGGATAATTTAATATTATTAAAAAATTATTTTTTACCCTTATTTACCGGATTTACCCTTTAACCATGGTATATAAAATATTTACCGAAGTAATTATTCAAAATGTCTAAAAATAAAAGTTACTTATTTACACAATTTGGACCTCCTAATTCTAAATATGAATCCATTTTTCTAAATTCAAAACACAGAAATGGCAGAAATTAATTTAAAATTAATTTCTGTTGTCAAAACAAAAAGCGTGTTTTTAAGAAATAATAACTATAAAAAAATTAGCACTTTCTTATGTCCAGTTTAAATGTTAAATAATGTCCAATGACCAATATTGGATTAAATGGTAAAAATATAATATAATTATACTTTAAGATCACTCAAATTAATAATTTATCTCAATTAATTATTTCGATTAAAAAAGTTGTTTTTAATTAAAATTTATTAATTTTCACTATTCATCAAAATATGGAAAAACATCAAAAATTTATCAAAACTAAATTTTTATGTCATGATTCTAAATAATAAGTTTATTTTGTCAAATTTAACATATAAAAGTTTCAAATATTGAATTTAAGAAGGGTTCAACATTAAAAGGCAGTAAAAGTGCATTTTTGAAAAATACTTATTTTATCTGAAAAAATAAATTAGTTCTTACATTCTGTATAAGAAACTCATAATTTAGATTATAAAATTATAAGGATTATATAAAGTTCAAAATTCAGTTAACACTATTCATTACCGCTTTTGAACGACTAGTTTGGTAAGTCGTGATGTGCTTGAACTTGATGTTGCGTGTTATGCAAGTTATTGAATTACTTTGAAGAAATAACGTACTTTGAAATATTGGGGTGTTAAATTCTTCCCTCATTTAGTAAATTGTGTCCTCACGATTTGAAATTGTTATTCTAAAATAAAAGGTTGAAAATAGAAAATACCTTTGGGAAAAACCACATCAAAAATTAGGTTAATAAAATTTAGTCTTAATAAGAAGAAAAAGAAAAATAAAAGGGTCACCACCAAATGATGATATCGATTATGAGAACATTAGTGTAAATTATAGACATATAATTGGAGGAAAAATGTAAATATTTATAGGTAGTGATTGAGGTCATCAATCACAAACAAGTGTAAAATTGAGGGCCTTAAATTAATCAATTTATGATGATTTAAAATACCATCGGTTCAACAAAACATAAGGTATTAGGATAACACATTTTTGGTTTTAAGATCCCTTCACTAAAGTTTAATAATTAATATCTTCATAGAATAATAGAAGAAGAAAAATATATACTTGACAAGTAGAGTTCCATCCTTTAACTAATTTCCACCACAATCTCATCTTTCACTCTTAAAGATAATAGAACTTAAAAAATATATTCTATTTATACTATTTGTATAGGTTTCCAAAAAAAATGAATTTATAATTCATCAACTAGACCTTTTTAAAAAAACTACATTATTCAATCCAGGACATCACTTGGGCCAGTGGTAGGTGATACTCCTTTGTCGTCCTTCGGTTGCGGGTTCAAGTATCGTGGCCTTGCCGGATGTGACGGGTTGTCGCCCAACCTCTGGGTTGTCCTTTTTATGGCAATCCAAAAATAATCTCAAACTAGACTTATCGAAAATAATTATGTCCAAAATAAGAGTCCAAAATTTATAAGGAAGTTAAACGCAATGAGGATCCTTTTTTCCATGTAATAACATGTGAACATCTTCATCATGTATTATTTTAAAACATAGTATCATCATGAATTACCATAAAACCTTATTGATTATATTAATGCTCCCTTATTTCTTATAGAATACTGGATATACTCCTTCTATCCAAAAAATGTTGTAAACTCCAACAATGATGGAATATACAAATCATTAATATGTTTCAAGGAAGTCAAGAATATCCAATATAATTTATCCAAATCAACAATCTCTTATTCCAAAATCACTACCTTACTATCATGACCATATTAAGGATTACCTTTCCTTCAACCATGTATTATCCAAAAATCATAGCTTACTATTAAGTCTCTTTTCTTAAAACTATATAATCTCAAATCCTAAATAAAATAGTACTGTAGTACAATCCTTATTTATCTCCATAATTCATGTAACCTGTATACTATTGATACAACAGTCAAATGAAATAATTCTATAATAACAACATAAGAAAACTAGTCATTCCTCTTCATCTGAGGTAGTATCATAACTTTATTATTATCCAATAACATCATTTGCGGTATACTCTTATGAATGGGACATTGATTCGTGTAGTGTCTCAACGCCTTGTAGACGAATCATTTTACATTTGAAAACTTTTTCTTACCCTTGAAGTCACGTACTTGGTGTACTTTTTCTCCACACTTATAAAAAACTCCCATTCCCTTCAAGATTTTTCCAAGGTGATTCATTCCACATTTATCACATATTGAAAAATCCTTCTTTTCCCTCTTCTCTTTATCCATCTTTCTCTCTTCTATCCTTTTATTCTCTTTCTTCACTTGAAAGCTATAGGACTCAGATAATTCTTTACTTATCTTATTAACACATGATATTATTTATTTACATGTTTAGAATAAATGGTAGACTATTTACCTTCTAAATGTTGGCTTAATACTATGAAAGATATGATTCTTATTACTCTTTGGATCATACGTTTTTCTTGAGTTCACATTCCTTCTACTGGGTGCCATTTCTATACAATGGAATACACTAGTTTCATTTATAAATTGAAATGAATAATTCCAAACTTGTAAAATAACTAACATAAATTGAATAGTTTATGGATATAATCCATAAAAATATTTTATTTGAGAAGATATATACTCGTAAATCATTCATAAGGATTTGTAAATAAAATGATAATTATCCAAAGAATATCCCCTGGGAGTGTCGTAACCAAGAGTGCAGCAAGGCCCGTTGTCGTGCACCAGTTCCCGTTTAAGTCTAGCTCAAAGCGGTGTTTCCGGGTTTTACCCCTAGGTACATCTGTGCCAGAGCCACCTCTACCTGCTTGTATCTAGACAAGGATGTATTACTCGGAGAACTCAAAAAATCTATACATTACCAAAATTCTAGGAAGTTCTTCTATACTAATACTCAAAGTCTATCTTAGGGTAATGTGCTCTAATCAGAGTTTATCTAAATCTAGCTTCCAAGGTTTGTACTAAACTTCCTCTAATACCAACTGTAATGCCCCGACCCCAGTTATCCAAAGTCGGTGCATTATTACATAACATTGGCAAGATACAAAGAAATCATGTCCCGAAATACCTATCAGTTTAGTAGCCTTGGAAACACTAGATAAATTCACAAGTCTTACATTACATGATAAAATGTAAAACTACAACAACATAGTCTCTATAATCCACACTCATATCCCCTCAGACTATCCCTATAGGTCAGTCATAAAATACTTCTTCACATCCTAGGAAAAATAAAACATAGAAAGGGGTGAGCTCAGATGCTCAGTAAGGATAACAATATAGAGGAAACTTTTATAAATAAACCTAAAAATTTAAAGAAATGTATAACTAAAACAAAAGCCTTTTAAACTTTAACTTTAACATAATATGGAAAAGATAAAATGAAATAATTCAATTTTCTTAATCACATGTATATTTTACTAGTCGAATAATCACATGCAATATCAATAACCAATTTCATAATGATGGAATGCATAATGCAAGACTATCATAACCACATAGTGAAAGCCTTGTGCCAAGACTACAAATAATATTTTTTCAAGGCCTTGTTCCAAGACACTAGTTTGTCTCATGATACCTACCGATGCATCGAGAAGCTATAGCGGGCTCCACCCTTCACTTACTAAGTCTAATGCATTCTTCATATGAAACGGTTTAAACATAACATAAAAATTCGTATTAAAAATGGCATATGAAATGTCCATACTTTACCCATAAACCATGAATGGTATAAAAATAACACATCCAAAGTCAAACATATCACAAAACCTTCAATATAATACAGAATATTTGTATAATAATAAATCAACTTCAGACAAGTTTAAAATCCATTAAAGGATTTTGACATAGATGAAAATGATTTGTAAAAATCCTTGAGAAAAATATCCATTTTTCATGAAAAAATTTAAAAGTCACATAATTTAAAATGGAAGAAATTTAAATACATTTTTTAATCAAAGTTTCCCATGACACTTTGAAACCTTTGAATGCAATTAAAATTTTAAAACATTCATGTCCATTTAAATAAAATCTTTAAACCATTTTGAAAACACTGACATTAATGAGAATGATTTAGAAGAATAAATCTTAAAAACATTTAAAATGATGTCTTAGTAAAAATTAACTTTAAATAATCCCATTGAAAACTATTTTATGAAACATGGACATGGATAATAAATATGTCCCGATAGATACTTACGTAAAAACAACCTTGTACAATCAAGAGATTGTGAAATTAACCCTTACCAATTTTGTAACTTACGAAACATACACCCTATGAAAGAAGTATCATACAATGAATATATAAATACACATAATTTAAAGTTTATTACACAAAGAATAAAATTATGGGTAGTACATACACCACACAAAAGGTAATAGTGGCAATATGGCATGAATCTCACAGGAAGAAAGAGTGTGATGAAAACACCTTACATTTCACTTTCCTTTAGTCGAGGGTACGTTTAACCTCCTAAATGAAGATTTTAATATGTTATTAAAGTATACCAGAACTATATTAGTATTTCTGATATCATACATGACTCATTATTGACTTTATAATACCCATTTAATAATAATTTCCATGTTAAATTATCATTTTGGGTAATAATCGCTTTCTTTATCGTACGTGTTTTAACTTGTTACTCTTGATTGAATCACTTAGAAAAAGATTTAAATACTTCCAAAATATAAAACATGAATTATATATCATATATTTTTAGAATATAAATATGTATAATAGACATATATATGAAATGAAAAACACCGTTTATTGAGACGGTAGTCCGTACACACACCTAAACGTTGTTTTCGTTTTCATATCGTATTGAACGGAAATAAGTGAATAAGATATATGCAAGTACATATATATATATAAATATATATATCCCTAGTAGAATTATTATGTCATATATTACATAATTATTAGTAATATATATTTTTATAATCGTCGATGAATGGTGATCATGGAAATGAATCTCATCGCGTCGTGGAGACGGTAATCCGTACGTACGCACGACCGACAATATCATTTCCTTAAAGGAGTGGAATTGGATGGAATATCAATTTTACAGAGACATTAGAAGGTTATTTTCATTATTTATATACATATTACTCATCATTATATCCATCAAAATAACATAGTGTTGAATAACAAATTACACCACATCGTGGAGACGGTAAGCCGTACGTACGCACACATGGTGACATTATCATTCATAAGATGGGTAGAATAATTAATATAGTTGTGCCATATTTATAATAACATCACAGTATATAGAAGATACTGGAGTTAATATTTTATAATGGAAAAAACAAAGAAAGAGTAATTGGAAGAAATAGAGAACTTGAAAGAGGGTGGTGAAATCATTACCTCTTCTTCAAGTTCTTCCATTTGATTTGATCAAAAGGGCTCCATAAGATGACTTTATGATCAAACTGAGGCCTCTAGGTTGAAGTTAATGAATTTGAGAGGATATTTGGGCGGGGTTTGGCCTAGAAAAAAAGGCTTTTAAGGTGTGAAATTGAGAGAAGGTGGAGTGCCCTTTTATAAGAGGGGTGAGGGGAACCTTAAGAAAAACTAGAAATATTATTTTATAATAAATTCATATTCAGTTTATAATGGCTCCAAAGTGACTTATTTCTAGGATAAGGTGGGGATAGGTCCAAAACCACCCAACCAATAGGTTTTAGACTGGTTTGGGTCACTATATTAACCATATCTTATAGTTTTAACTCTTAGTTAATTGGTTTCACATTTACCATATCTCTTTGTATTTTTATATTATATGGTTAATAAACTTACTATAAAATTCCAAGATAACCCCAAGTGGTACATTAATGATACACCTATAATTATATATGTCTCTTGTCTGAACCTTAGATTTTCAAGAATGGAATATCAATTAATAATATAATATTTTTTTTAAAATCTCTTTTATGTCAATTTTGACACTATTTAATAATTTATTTTTGTTAAAGTCGTAACAACTTTATTAATTAGAAAAAAATTAATTTAAAAAACCCTAACATGTCATATTAACCAATAAAATTCTTGGATGTCATCAAAAATTTCAAAGTATATTTATTTTAACATTTATAATACCGATTATTCGATTCTTTCATTAATTTGGAAAATACTTCATCATTATTGTGTCATAAATAAATTAAATTATTCAATGTATAAAAATTATAAATAAAATATCATTATGTAGGAAATATTTTTATATTTTTAATTAATATTTATAGTTTAAAATATAACTTATATATCCCTATGTAAAAATAGTTTTTCTAAAAGATATATGCTTATGTGATTTTTGTATTTACTTTAACTTAATTTATATACAGTGTCATTATCACTTACAAGTGGCTCCATGGGGTCCCAAAATCGACACAAAGATGCCCATGGTCGGAAATGTATCAACCAATAGGGTTATGAAATGTTTTAGGGTAATTTAATATTGTTATAATATTATTTTTTTACCCTTATTTACCGAATTTACCCTTTAACCATGGTAAATAAAATATTTACCGAAGTAATTATTCAAAATGTCTAAAAACATTAGTTACCTCTTTAAAAAATTTGGACCTCATGATTGTAAATATGGAATCCATTTTTCTAAATTCAAAACAAATAAGTGGCAGAAATTAATTTAAAACTAATCCCCATTGTCAAAACAAAAATTGTGGTTTTAAGAAATAATAACTATCAAAAGTTTTGTACTTGCTTCTGTCCAGTTTCAATGTGAAATTATGTCCAATGAACAATATTGAATTAAATTGTAAAAATATAATCTAATTATACTTTAAAATCACTCAAATTCATAATTTATCACTATTAATTATTTCTATTAAAAAATTGTTATTGATTAAAATTTAGTAATTTTCACTATTCATCAAAATATGAAAGTTATCAGAAAAACATAAAAAATTCATCAAAACTAAATTTTTATGTCCTGATTCTAAAGAAAAATTTTATTTTGTCAAATTGATTATATAAAAGTTTCAAATATTTAATTTAAGAAGGGTTTTCCATTTAAAGGCGGTTAAAGTGCATTTTGAAAATACTTCTTTTATCTGAAAAAAATGAATTAGTTCTTACATTATGTATAAGAAACTAATAATATGGATTCTAAAATTATAAGGATTATATAAAGTTAAAAATTCAATTGACACTATTCATAATTGCTTTTGAATGACTAGTTTGGTAAGTCGTGATGCGCTTGAACTCGGTGTAGAGTATAGTGCAAGTTATTGAATTACTTTGAAGAAATAACGTACTATGAAATCATGGGGTGTTACATTCAAGATCCTTTAATATCATCCATGAAGTAAAAAAACAATTTCTTCAAAATCACCCAAATGTTTTAGATTTCTTGTATTGATCAAAACACTATCCTAATATGGATTTACGTATAAACCAAAAGAGATTGTACGAAGAAGAGGTATATATTATGATAAATATTTTTCATATTTATTCTCATAATTCTTATAAATATGTTTATTACATGAAAAAAATATAAATGTATCATAAAAATATATATGTTATTATTATTATGGTAAAATAATTTCAATAATAGTTTTATAAAATGGAAAATGATGTTAGTGCATGTGTGTACGTGTGGACTACCTCCACCAATTTGAAATATGATTCAATTTTATTCACTATATTTCCTATATCTTATTATGATAAATTTAATATTTATATATAATATTTATGAAAAATTTAGGCTTCTATAATTATAATATCAAATCTATCTTTTTAACAACCCATCTTTTGAAAAATAATAATGTTTCTTGTGCGTATATGTTGACTACCACCCCCATGAAGCTATACGATTTGTTTCACATTTATTAATTAAATGGATTGTAATAAGTAAAAATATAATAAAAAAATATGAATTATAAGATATTATAATTAATCTATAATTTTTAATTTTAACTAACATTTATTTTTTTCATCCATCAAAAAGTGGAAACATCACTACTGCATATGTACAAACTGCCATCTCCATAAAGTGATGTAATTAGTTTTTCATCATTTATTTATGTGAATGGTTATAAAAGTTAATATAATGAATAAATATTTTAATTATTTAATTATTAATATTCTATATATGTTGAATCTATTTCCATTCTTCACGTACCCTAGCCAGTAAAAAAAAATTCATGGAAAACATGCTAGTCTTTACCTGAATGTCTATTTTACAGAATGATTATTAATAAAAGGATAGATAGAATGTATAAAAGAATTTTGAATAGTATGTTATATATGAATATGGTTTTTTAATATATTTATAATAAATATATATTTATTATATATATTTTATGAACATGCATGAAGTAAGATAAAACTTTAGGTTAGGGATTTATGTTACAATCTCATATCATTACAGGATTGTCTATGATAAATTTATGTTGTGGGAAATTATATGTCTTTTATCATTTAAATAAAACCTATTTTATTATACTATAGTAATATATATGGGTTTTAAGTGATCCTTTCATTCTAATCTCTTTGGTACAGAAAATGATTAAGAAAATAGTTTTAAGAAAAGTTAACTTTATTTCCCCTTCGATGGGAATATTGATCTTCAATGTGTATATTTTCATTAAAACGTTTTAAATAATGTTTTTAATATTATAAAATTAATTATTAAAGTAATTTTATGAATATTTTACATTCTATATATTTTTTTTAAAAATTAACATCTTATTTTTTATAATAATATACATTTTCCAAATGTGTGAGAAACATATTTGTTTAAATAATATGACCCAAAAATAATTTCCTACCTCCATGACTACTATTTTATTCAAATATTACCTTAAAATTTTATTTGCTTATTTTAAAATAATTGAATTGATTTTTAATATGTGATTTCAAATCAGAAATCATATTTTACATAAGAAATGTTCTTATGATATTTTAAATAAATTATCTTCTATTAAAAAATCCCATGATGTTAGTATTTTCTTTCTGGGGTATGATTCAAAGATAAAATCCTTATTCTTATTAAGATGGTTTTTGATTATGCAGATGAAATATTTATGATAACCATTTTCTTTTCATAATGATATGATATGATGAATTTATAAATATTTTCTTGACCTTATGGCGTAGAAATTAATTTTTTTTTGATTATGTTATGAGTGGGACTATTGTAACTCTTCATTTAATTATGAAATTGGATAATGATATCTCATGAGATAATTGTGATAATCATGGAAATTATTTCAAATACCAATGTTCATAATTTTATGCATGATTATGATTGATTATATCCATTCTCACAATATTATGCATGGACATGACTATGAATGGAAATTTTCATATTTTTTGAGTGATTAAGATCAATTATATATTTTCATACAAGATTATTAATAAAGATGACTGTGTAAATCTATGTTCACAGGATTTTGATATACCATACATTTTTTTGTAACATGCCTATGTTATCATGCTAGAATGATGATTATATCCTCAAAACCCTAATTAATCATACTTTTAGTTATGATTTTATTTTTGAGATTATGAATTATATTTTCTATGTGTGAATCTTTTAAATTGAGAAGATACACTTAATTTTGTTACCATACCATTATGATTATCTTATTGTCTCTTATGATTGATTTCTCCCATGTTTACCCCTATATAATATATGAGATCACCCTTTCTTTTATTTAGATTCCATAGGTTTGGTTGAAGTTTCTATATATTATATGTCTACAAGGGTACACATTGGAAGATATTTGTGAGTGACATTGAAGATAGCTTTAGAAATATTTTGATTATGGATCTAGTGTCAAAATAAACTAAACCAGTAAGACCCTCTAGAATATATATTTTTATTTTATATTTAATATTCATATGGAAATATGTAATATTTATATATTTTATTCTTGGGTTTCTTTACTCGAAATTAGTGGATTGTTTAGTTATTTTTTAGATATTAGGATTAGACAGTAATTGTGAGAACTTTAAGATAATATAATGTATTGGAGGATATCCTATGTTACATTAAAGAAAATATCATGGATTTCCTTGCTAATACATTCTTTTAGGGATAATTCTAGGTGTACTAATATATATAACAAATGAACATATATGTAACAACTATGAAAAGAGAGGATTGGGTATTAAATCAATTTTCACTGGCATACAATTAGTGAACCTAGGACTACAAACTCTGATACAAATCTTAGAGATATGATTTAGGTAATTTTCATTATTTTTAGGAACCATTATGATGATTGAATAGATATAAACTATGAAATTTATTTTTAATCAATATTTATATTAGAGGAACATAATGTGTCATGGTTCGAAAGAAGGTTTCATAATTTTGGAAATCATAAGAATGATTTCCAAAATCATGTGATTTTCTACTATGATTATTTATCTTTTGTAAAAAAAATTTAAATTTTGGTTTTAGTCATTAGATGGAACTAAAAGGAATCATGTGAGCAAAAAATGTGATGACTAATGAAATAATAATATTACCTGGAAACTAAATGAAATGGGAGATGGAATGTGAAACCATTTAATTATACCTAACCATCTACCTCAATATATTATTAATAACGTAAACATTTGTGAGTATTGTAATTCACCTAATAAGAAAAATTGGAGTTTCATAAAGACCATAATGAAATAAATATTGTACTTCTTACATGTCAAACATGTGGGAAAAAATACACAATAAAATGTCTCAATGAATCAAGAATAAGTCTTATATGTGAAAAATAAGGGCATAAATCAACTAATTAATGATGAAAATAGAAATATTCAACATATATAAAATAATTTCCTCTTAGAGAACAACTTATATTTCAATGTCTTATGTGTGGAGAACTTGGGAACTATCAAAATCGATATCCTAATCCAAGGAGTATCTTCAATACATAGGAAGGGAATATGATATGTTAATTGCTGAAGTTGAACTTGATTGATTAGGAAACTATATTCTACACTCCCAATATGTGGATTTCATGTTGAATTTTTGTAAGAATATTCTTTATGAAAATATATTTTTACATCATTTAGGTAATTTTATGTGATTTTGAGAATTGATTATTTCTATATATATATCCCATATATATTTATAGAATAATGAAATCATATATAAAATATAAATGAATCTATGATCATATATTATTGTGTGGATGAATATGAACCTCTAATGAAAATTAATTCTATTGAATAGGTTTTACTACCTATTCATGAGGGACATTTATCCAAATCATTGGGGAGAAACTCAATATAGATTTTATGCCAATTATTTGATCTTATATAGTAGTATTTTCTAAAAATATTCATAGTCTTCAACCGAAGCATGATGTTTAGTTTTCAATATATTTAAAAATGGAATTACACATATTTCAAAGACTTTATATATTATGGACCTGATTGAGTAGAATTAATTGAAGAAACAAATCATGGAGAATTTTGATAAAGGTTTATGCACCTTAGTGCATCACTATGTTGTGTACCAACTATTTTATTTAGAATAAATGTTGGTCAATGTGTATTTGAAATTATAATAAAAAATATAACATGATATATATCAGGAATATATATCCTTTATCTATATAAATTAATTGATTTATCAACTTTTTGTATGTCCATAAAATTTAACTATTGACCTAAATTGTTGATGTAATCAATTTATGGATAAGAAGAAGGATATATATGAAGATAACCTTATGTATGGGGTATGATCATTATATATTTATATTAATTCAATTTATACTTAAATTTTTTACCTATATCATCAAATATATAATGAATAGAGACTTTAGAGATTACCTTGATTTGTTTTTTCGAGTGTTAATGGATGATATTGTTATATTTTCAAAAATCAAGGAAGAAAATGAGTATAATTTTAATATTGGGGTTATGAACCTAAAGAGGTGGAAGTTGTATAAAAAACATAACATGTGTTAAATTTTGGCAACATAAGGTTTCATTATTGGGTTATATGATCTTAGGTGAGGTTATATTGGTGGACCCTTCAAAGATAGATATTACTGAAAAATAACCTAGAACAATCACGATGACTAAGATACATAGTATTAATTTATTGGATAGATATTATCAACACTTTATGAAGAATTTATCATTTCCACATAATACAATATCCTTTTTGACATGAATGGAATCCAATTTTATAAGGATAAATGTAGGTGAGGAACATTTCAAGGAGCTGAAAAGAAGCTTCGTTAGTTTACTTGTGATCAAAATACCCTATAGTAGAGAAAGTTATGTGATCTAAAGTGATATATTAAATAATAAAATTTGAAAAATCATTATAAGTAATGATATTTTGATATTTTATGCCTCATATCAATTGAAATTAATGAACAAAACTAACCACCTCATGATTTGGAGAAAAAAATGGTAGTTTTTTTCATTAAAAATAAAGAGGTATAATATTTATGGTGAAATATGTGATATATATATATACCATAAAATATTTAATTATATATTCAAACAGAAATATTGAATATTTTCCAAAGGATATGGTTCAAATTGATTAATGATTATGACTACTCAAAAAACTACCACATTATGAAGATGAATTGGGTAGTTGATGCTTTGGTTAGGTCGTACCATTCTACTTTTTCCATGATGTGGATTCGAAGAGATCCATTATTTATGGATTTTAAAAAGGTGGAACTTTAAATAATGAGGATATGGGATATACCATATCTTTATCAGATGAATGTTCAATGAAACAACCACGTCAAGATTAATGTGGTGTAGAAGGAGGTTGTGGAACTGTAGAAGAAGATGTGAAATGTTCTTGAGTTCAACCAAGATTGTAACAGAATGATAATGTTTATAAACCATGTATGTGTTCTATTAGTACTAGAATTGAAGAAGGTTCTATTTGATAAATCTCATAGTTCATCCTGATAATATCAGATGTATAAAGTTTTGAAAGTGTACTTCAAGTGGTGTAAAATAAAAAGGGTTATTTTAGAGTATGTATCTTTATTCATATCATTTTATTAAGTTAAGGATAAGATAAATAAGTATAATGGGATGTTACAACCATTATCTACACTAAAATAAAAATTATAGAACATTTCCATGAATTTATCATTAAACTCTCCAAAACATTTAAAGGGAACAATAATATTTGATTTTTAGTTGATCACCATACAAAGCCAGAATAAATCATTATGATATGAGATAATTTCACTCTTGATAATATTGTAAATATATAATGTTAATGAAGTTGTAAAATTTCATGGTGGATGACATTCAATCTTATCTGATCATGATATATGTTTTACCCTGATGTTCTGGATATGTCTTTAGCTTCCATAGAATATAACATTAAAATTTATCACTATATTTTATGACCAGAAAAATGGGTAGTCTAAGAGGACCATTAAAACCTTACAAGATATATTGAGATCCAATTATACATATTAAAAATATATTAGGGATTAATAATTTCTTTTTGTGTAATTTTATTACAACAATAGTTTTCATTCGAGCATTCAGATTACTACTTCTAAAGCCCTCTATGAAAGGAAGTGAAAAATTCCATGTGTTAGGTTGAAGTTGGAGAATGAATGACATTGCGACCAGAGTTAGATGATATAATGGAAGTGAAGTTTAGATCCATAAAATAAAATATTCAGGTGGTTCTGTGTGTATGTATATTTGTTGAAAACCATTAGTGAGATATAGAGTTTATTGTCTGTGAAATCTATTGATATGGATATCTCCTTAGATGAATGTTATGATATTAAGAATGGGGGAAATGTAGATCTATAGATATATATTTCATTTGAATATATTCATTATATTGGCATAGTTTTTTTACCGCATGACCCTTTTACCAAATATATCTCATGTCAACCATATGTTCTATGTATCTCTCTTATGGAAGTACATACTTAATAATTAAAATGTAATAATCTCAGGGGTCATACCACTAGAGAAAAATATATCTTATCATGAAAAAATGGTGGATATTTTTTATTAAAGATATAAAGTGTTTCTGAGTAATACAACTCATGTGTTCAGTTTTATTTGGTGAAGCAATATATTTATGTAATACATGTGGGAACCTGCAGAAGTGATGAAGAAGAAGTATCCTTAGTTTTTTATATAAGAGTGATATAATTTAATGTAAAAAAATATTATAATGTGGTAGAATGTAAGAAACCAAGATTTTATGATATATTTTTCTTTAACTAAATTTGATTTACTAGATATTTTTCTTTACAAGAACCACCATGTTTAAACAAACCATGATATACTATTTAAATACTATTATTTAATGTGAAAATTATCACATAGAAATTGAATTTTTGGGTATGAATATGATTAAAAAAATTATGAAATATTAATTTTTCATAGGAATAAATTTAATTCATTTATTTTAAGTCATTTAGAAATTAAAATTAAATTATTTATAGGTAGAAGATGTGTTTTTCAAAGAAAAAAACTTTCATGTGAACATATTGTGTTTTTATCATAATAAATTATAAAAGTATCTATAAAATAATGATTTAAATTAATTGTTTTGATAATATATTCAACCAAATACATGAAAATTTAACAAATAGTTTTTATATATAAAGGAATAAATGTAAACATGGTTTTATGCATACAGAATCATTTTTCTAAAAAAAATTCATTGCGTTTTCACACTTAATATAAATTTTATTATCTAAAAATTATGGGAATTGAATTTTGAAAAATTTATTACATATTTAGAATAAAAATAAATAATAACATTTAATAAGTCCAAATTATTTTTTTCCATTATGAATAGTAATCAAGGTAAAAAAATCATCAATACGATAAAGGTTAAAAGAGGTCAATGATGGGTTAAACTAAAAAGACATGGGTTACAATAACATAAAAACTTGTATAAATTCTACCATATGGCCATTTTTAGACCTCATATCATATTATAATAAATTATGATTCACTATGGATTCATATGGCCTGATTTAGACATTAATATATTTTAATCTATTGAAAATAATAATAATGTGTCACCCCCTCACATATAAAATGACACCACCTCTATTACCTTCTCCAAACATCAAGGGACTATTATCTCACCTAATACATACCTAAATTATTTATGAACACCCTTACCAATATATTAGTTAACATGGATTGATCATAATACCATCCAATTCTAGATTTAGGTATTATTCTACAGTGGTTGTTCGAAGAAGATTTATATGTTTAGACCAATCATTTTCATGTTTTATAATTATTATATTACCGCTAAATCTTCTGTATCCACAATATCATGATGAATCTATTATAATCAAAATACATATAAATTATAATGATTATGTGAGATTAAAACACTGATATTTTGTAATTATTATCAAATAAATTTAATCATTTTAATATTTTTGGCTTTATCTAACATTGTGTTTAGAATTCGTTACAGACAACAAAGATTTTTTCTTATATTACAAAAAATTTTGAGTTATAACCAAACAAAAAATACTTTTAAAATATTATTATTTAATATGATAGTTACTACCTAGTCATTAGAATGGATATCATGAATTGGATGCACTAAATTATAATTTTATTATTGAAAAACACACACACAGATATATATATATATATATAATTAATTCTTCATTGAAAAATTAATTATAAATTAAAATTAAAATAACTCGAATATAAAGGAAATATTTTTATAAAATCAATTTTAAGTGAACATATGTGTTTTAGCTCAACAAATTTAAAAAATAACTTTTGGTGAATTATTATTATGAAATGTATGGATTATATATTCCATATTATCATTAAAATTTATCTTATGTATAAAATAGATAATAAATATGACAAAATCCAATTTATTCTTAAAAACATTATTTTTATAAAATGATGTTTTTATCCTTTGGTCAAATTATTTTAAAAATTATTTTTTCCTATTTTAAAAATTTATTTGAAAAAAGAAACATAATTTTTTAAAAATAAATGTCAAAATTATCTTAGGGTGATTTTTTGGGAATTTTCTGAAATGAAAATTTTTAGGATGAAAAGTTGAAAATACTGCTTTATCTTAATAATTTTCATTTCAATTAAATTATTTAGAAAGATAAAAATTATTTTAATATGGTTTTTTTGTAAAATTAGTAAAATTATATATCTATTAACATAATTTTTTCTATTGGAATCAATACCATATTGAATTTTTAGATTTAAACTTTATTTACTTTTCAAACTTTTATCATTGAAGACCCGCTTTCTCGTTGCATCTATGAGTTTTATTTAAATTTTGTTCTGCCACTTCTGTGAGACTAATTTGAAAAAATGGATTTCATATTTAAGATTATAATAAAATATATTATATAAAATGTTAATATTAATTTTCTAGGATAATTAATATTAAAAAAAATAATAAACATGATTTTCCACAATTAATGTAAAAATGGGCTTAGTAGTGGTAAAACTAACAAGATAAGTATTAAAAATTATGCAAAACATTTCCAAAATGATTTTTTTGGAAATATTTACACATTATATATTATATTATATATAATTTACCTTATCTTTCCTTTTATCATGTAAAATATTTTGGTATAAAATTTTATTTTCAAAATTTAAAATTGTGCCACTAACCTTAGTTATAAAAGGCCATACTCATTCATTCAATTCACATGTACAAAAACTATTGGTTCAAACAATACCTACCAAATTAAATTATTTAAATCGATTATATCATCATTTAAAATTTATTTTGGTTATAAATCCATCCTAAGAGGACTTTTGGCGCAAAAGAAAAGAAGTTTCCTAAAAAAGAGGTAACATCTCTAACCAAACGGTTTACTTTATTTCTTCACCCGCCACATTAAATTATTATTAAATCATGATGATATAATAAAATTAGTATATTAAATATAATTAATTTTTACTATGTTAAATAAGTAACCTAAATCCTTCTCTTATTCCATAAAATGGGTCTAAAATCATCATTTATGGGAAATGCAGAATACCACGTTACGAACCGATGTCATTTGTTTTTTGGTTACCACCTCTAAAAAATAGATATAAAGATGGATTAAATGTTTAAATAATAAATTTATGATATTATTATACTTATGTAATTATTATATCACATGTACCTTCTTACTTTCTATTCAGTGGGAATACGACAACATCGCTCGTGTGTACGATGAACTATGACCTCCTGAAGCGATGTGATTCATTAACGATTTACATGTAAGGTCATAATTTTTTTAATGTACATATATGAAATATATAAAATAAAAATAATTCTATAAATTTAATATAATATTTACCTTAATTTCTTTAAATCAATAATGAAAATGGAAATAATGTTCATGTGTACGTACGACCTACTTTCTCCCCGAATGATATTTTTTTCTATATTAAAATTTAATGGACTACTATAAATAAATATATAATTAATATATAATATATTTATATCGTGTTTAACATTATGAAGATAATATATTAATTGGATAAGTAATAGTTCCCAAAAAATCTTAAACATTCATGAAAAATAAAGTACTTATTTCCCCCGAAGGTGACTTTAACATGAAATTTTTAATAAACATGTAATAAAAGTTCATAAGTAAATATTATATTTTACGATACATATAATTATGGTTTTTAATATAAGTAAAATAATGTTATATTTATTATATAGGATTATTTAACGTTTATGTAGTAAGTTTAGGCCCAAGTTAAGGGATTTTTGGCTCACTTTTTACTTAAGTGAGACACATTCCATTTTCACCACATATTTATTTTATTTGGTTTATATAATTACCATGAATTTAGTTTAGGAAAATTATCATTACAATTATGATGATTTATATACCCACTTTCTTATCTATATTTAATGTAGTTTTGGTTCAAAAGTTACCAAAGTAGTAAGATATTTTTATCTCAATTTTCTTTCTTTGGGATATAAGTTATGTTATACACCTATATTATTCTCGGAGGTGAATATACTGAGAATTTAAAATTTTAAAACATTAATATCCTTTCTTTAAGGATATTAAATGATTAATTTTGTGTTATTCTTTAATGTGAACTATGATCAAAACGTCACAAAAATGTTAATATTTTGAGGTTACAATATCATTATTTATCGAAATTGTTTATGTTCATGATTCTAATGATGAAATATTATGATCCATATCCTAGGACATATATGATATTTTTCTCCTATGGTTATATCATGAGAATACATGTTTTCCTATCATTTTACTATTTTATATACTGATGAGTTTAAGAGATTGTTTTTCAGAAAATTCAATTTTATATCTCTCTTAGATTGAAAATTATTTATATTATATTTTAATGTTTTGAAAAAAATGTAACATTATCCAAAGGACTTATTAATAAAAATTTTACCCACATTTTAATTTTCATTTTTTAAAATTATTATTCATTTTGATTTAAAAAATAGTACCCTTTTTTCTTTTACAAAAGATGTAAATAGAATCTTTATTTTAACATGTATGACATGATCAAAATTTCCTATAATCTTTACCACTCAATGTTTTAAAGATTCCTTTATGATTTTTAATTTTATTTTCAATGACAAATATTTATAAAATATTTTAGGAATTTTTCTTTATATTCAGAATGGAATGAATATTTTACTCAATTTTTTAATGATTTTGAATGATTCGTTTATATGTTTCCATGGTTACTTTCAAGTAAAATGACTTGGAATTTTTTTTATGTTTTAAAAATTGTTTTTTTTCAGTGTTAAAAGGATGTTTTCCTCAAGAAATGTTTCAAGTGATATTTCCATGTGATTTTCCATATATGATGAAATCCTTTGGTGTTACATATTCTTGGTTGAGGATAATATTTAACAATACCATAATAATTATTTCCATGGATGGTAAACTCTTATATTGATGAATGTTTTATGAAACCCATTTATTTTTGGAAAATTTATGAGGATTTTATATAAAACCTATTTGATTTTTATGGATTATGATGTGATGATTTGATGAATATTTTATGATATTTTGGAAAAAAAAGTTGGGTATTTTTTATGAGATGAGTGGGACCTATATCACCCTCCAATGCATTAGGTAAATATGAGTAAATATAGAGTAAATATGATATGTGTGAACCTGATTACATTTAAAAATGTAATGGGTGAACCTGATGGAATGTTCAAAAAATTATGTGTTAAGATGATTACATGTTCAGAATTCTATACATGGACCTATCTTTCAAGTCCATAAGGTTATGCATGAACCTAATTAAAAATTCATAACATTGTTCATGTACCTATATTAAATGTTTTTATGTTTATGTATGGAAATTTTCCAATGTTAATAAGTTTATGTGAGGGCCTGATTTCATATCCTTAACTTAATTAGTGAACTCTTTTCCAACTACACATGTACCTAATTTTATAAGATTATGTGTATGTCACAAATTCATGTCTTATTCCAAAAAATGTGCTCTCATTGTTTATATTCTTTGGTTTCATTATGATTCATGTCACATGAAATACCGGGATTTATTTTATGGATCATGTTTATGATCAATGATATAGAGGGTATGGGTTTGATTTTCATTGTTATATTTTCATTCCCTTATAAAAATTATATATTGATATATTATTGGTTTAACCATACTGAACATCTGATATCACCCTTTGTTATATTTCTTTTCCCATTTTATGATGAAAGTTAATATCTATGATATATCTAATAAGTTTTTTTGTAATGAATAACATAGTGGGAGATGATGTATCAAACTTATGGGATAGTTTTTTAGGTCTCCACATTTCTAAAGGAACTATACATTTACAATTCTTATGCATCTCTTATTGTAAAGTAGTTCATATTAACATAAAAATATGTAATATCTTCAGATGATAAATTTGGGTCCCTATAGATGGTGGTAGAGGAAAAGATTATTTATCCATTGGAAAATTTCATGAGTCAACTTTTGTGATATCCCAAGGTATATTTATAAGTATGCGTTTAGGGATATGAATAAAGATAGATCTATGGATAGGTTAAAGTATCAGTACATGCCGCAAAATTCTAGTGATGGATGGAGTGAGTGGTTAGTAATAAATTACATCCCATTATGGATACAATAAGTGGATTTGGAATAAAAATAGAGGTACTTAGTGGTAATAACTCTGAAAAGGGTGAATTAAACTGGACTCGATTGTCACATGATGCATGGAAATAGTCCTTATTGTACACTGTGTTTGACTCGCCATGGGGGATATGTTGTGAAAATTTAGAAACACTTTATGAACTATCATAAAGAGTTTTAATAATTACAATTAATAAACATGGTTAAGCCTAAGGATTCATAGATTGAAATGAAAGTGTAATTATTTAGACATCCAATAAATTAATTTTCATGATTATGTGGTTTTATACCAAGATTTGTGTTTCCCACAAAAAAATTTAGTTCTAATAATTCTATATAACCAAAAGTAACCATGTTAATGTTTAATGAAATAGGTAGTGAAATGATTTTACTCCTAAGAAACCTAATGTTTTGGTAGATGGAATCTTAAAACATATTTCTATTCTCACAAAAATTTCTCCGCATATGAATCATGCTGAAATTAAAAATGAGCAATGGAGGGAAAACATCATATTGAGTCCTCAATGTGGTAATGTCCACCCTCTTTTAGTGTTTCCACAAATCGATTAGTCTCTAGGAAATTTATTGGCACCACTATAATGGTATTTTTCATTTTAGAGTGTTTATAGAATGAAAAATTCATTTTGGTTGTTTATAATTTATAGGCGAAGAAGATCAATGGTGGAACCTTATTAAGAATACGAGTCAAGAAGAGGTAATTGAATCCATGGAATGATATTTGTTTTAGAGGATATTTTCCATAAGTAAACCCCTTGTATTTATGAATAAGGTTAAATAAGGATGCTCTCGATCACAAAAAGATGGACAATGAATATATTGGTATTTATGAAGCTAATTTTAAAAGAATTTCATGGGAGGCTTCTGGTTTAATTATCAATACAGAAATAAAAACTGATTATCTCTTTAGTGGATTAAGAAAAATTTATTGAAATGTGTTGTATATAAGAGAATTTATTATCTATGAAAAAATTATTCAATGTAATCTAATGGTTGAATTGAAATTGGAGATTATAACAATTCCCACTATTTTAATAATAAAAGGATGATCGAGTATAATGAGAACTCAAATAAATTACATGGTGGAATCAAATTTCAATGACATAAATTCTAGAAATGTTGTAATAAGCACTCATGTGAATTTCTAAAAGGAATAAGACGTTTTATAAGTTTGGGAAGCCTATACGTAGAGTAAAATAATTTAGAAGTGATGTAAAGTGGCCAATCAATGAAATAAATGAGGAGAGAGATTAATATAATGCACCACCACACTCTAGTGTTTCAAACAAAAAGAGTTTGTAAATTATATGAATCAATTAACCAATAAGAGGGAAAATATGGATGTTAAGGAAATATAAAATCTCAATAAAAAAGACAAAATAAAATATTATAAAATCACAATGGATGAAGAGAATCATAAAAATTAAGGTAAACTGATCCTCCCATCTATATATGGGAAATTCATGTTTGATTTTGTATGAATGAGTCCTATGAATTTTTTTTATTTATCCTTTAGTGAAATTTTCTTTGATTATCCCCCTCTACATGTATTATAGAATAAAAAAATCACATATTATGTTATATCGATACAATTATAAACCGACGAATCCAATCAAAATGTTTTTTATAATGTAAGATATTTTATAATGAAAAAAGGATGAATTATCTTTTGTAAGTGTATATGACTCCATGAAATATAATCTTTAGAGTCATAGATATCATCATGAGTTAATGAGTTTAATTTTAACAATAAGTTAAAATCCATTGAGACATATTTTTTGGTTTTATGTTATCGTGTTTTATAATGATTAAGAAAATTTTAACATACATTTAGGGAAATAAATCCATTTGGTTTTTATATGTTTTAGAGAGAAATTTATTTTAGGAGGAATTCCATTTCACTTTGTGGACATATGATTAATGGTATTGGTAACCTTTAGGGTTTATCTTATATTTTATGTTGAGGTAATGATGTATTGTATTTGATCACCTTATAAAGTCAGAAACCTTCATTATTATTAGAGAATATTTATCTTTGGATCATCTTTCTAGAATATACATTAAGAAAATGGTATGGATTCATGGAGTAGGAAATTTAATTATATCTATTCATGATACGAGGTTTACATTAATGTTCTGACAATGAATTCAATAGGCTCTGGATACTGAGCTATGTCTTAGCACCACATATCATCCTTAGATAGATGATAAGTTAGAGTGAATAATTAAAACCATAGAGGATATGATTAGACATTATTTGTATTTCTTAGCTGTTTTGGATCAAAACTTTCATATAGTTGAGTTTTCTTACAACAATATCTTTCACTTGATGATTCATATGGAAAATTTTGAAAACATTAATAGAATGAAATTTAGAACTCAAATGTATTGGAAATATGTTTTGATAAGCAAGATATTGGGACCAATTCTAGATGATTAAATGTAAAATAATGTTATATCTGTTCAACATCATGTAAGTGTAGAAAAAATTTGAAAAAAATCCCCTGGCTGATAATCGTCAATGAGATTATGAATTTTATGTTGGTGAGAAGTTGTTTCTAAATATTTATCCATGGAATAAATATGGGAAATATAATACCTAGGTATATCAGTCCTTTTGAAATTCTAGATCATATTAGGATGGTATTCTAATGGTCATAACATACACTTAACCTCTCCAAATTCCATAATTTGATCCATGTATCTCCCCTGAGGATGTACATACCTGATCCATAACACGTATTAAAATAAGAGGTCATTTCACTAGAGCATGAAATTTCTTAGAGGAACAACCAGAGGAGATTCTGGATCAGAGATAGTTCTATGAAATAAGACCACTCTCATGGTCATTTTTTTGTGATAAACCCACTAACTTGAGAACATTATATTGAAACCTAAGGATGTAATAATGTATAATGTTCCACAATAGTTGGTACCAGTGTGATGAATTTTGAGCTAGAAATTCATTTTAGCGATAGTAAAATGAAATATCCAAATATTTTTTTGAAATATATATTTTTAAAATAAAATTAATATTTTCAATATTTTTCATAATGCTAAACACTAATTATACATTTCGATATGTGCAACAATGATTTTATTATGCAATACAAGTAACACCATGTTTTAAAAGAGGTAACATACTGTTAAAATATTATTATTTAATATGATAGTTATATCCTAGAAATTTTAATGGAAGGTATGGATTAAATTAAATAAATTAGGAAAATATATGGTTTACACATGCATATATAATTAATTCTTTGGTGACCAATTAATTTAAAATGAAAATAATAACCATTAAAAAAAGGAAAGATTTTTAAAAAAAAACTATTTTTAAGCACAAAGATGAATTTTAACTCAATAAATTAAACCAATAAATCTTGGTGAATTATTTTAGTGTCATTTATATATTATATATTGAATAAAAATTTAACATTAATATTATGATCTTTATAGAAAATAGATAAAAATAAAGCCAATTTTACTCTTAAAATAGTATATTTATATACAAATATATCCAATTTTATCCACATATTTTAAAATTAATAATTGAATTTTTTTTTGAAAAAATAATCTTCATTATAAAAATCAACATATTAAATTTATCTTAGGGTGATTTCTTGGGAATTTTCGGTAAGACAAAGTTCTCGATGAATAAAGAAAAATATTGTTTTTTTAAGAATTGTCATTTCCATTTTAGAATTTTAAAACATAAACAAAATTAAGGTGATTTTAAAAGTATTATGAATTAAATTATATATCTATTAATCAAATTTTGGCCATTTTAATGAATTCCATATTGAATATTTATATTTATAGTTTCTCAACTTATGAAACTTTTCTCTTTGAAAACCCGCTTTCTCATCACATCCATTAGTTTAGTTTAAATTAAAATCCTCCCATTATATGAGTTCAATTTGAAAAATGGACTCCACATTTTTAATAATAAAAATTTATAATATATAATAAGTTAAACTATGTTTTCATCATAATTAATAGTAAAAATTGTTAAAATTGTTTACTGTGGTTAAAGTAAAAATGGGTTTACCGTGGGGTGAAACAAAAAATTATAATGGTCGAAAAGGACCAAAAACTTATAAAAAACCAATTTATGGAAATATTTCATCCTTATATCATATTGGTTATAAAATGGACCATTTTGGAGCTATTTTTTATGTTGAAAATTTGGGTACACCATTATCTTATAAAAAATTACAAATGTACCACTCACCATACGTATAAAAGGCCACTACCTCTCCTATCCTCTCATCTTCAAACTTAAAAAAAAATTCATCCAATACCAACCCAAATTGCATATTTAATTCCATTTTCACATATTTGAATCATTATTTTGGTTATAAATACAACTTTCAAATAATTTTGGTGGAAACCAAATGAAATTGTACAAAGAATAGGTAACATCCCCAATAGAGAGTGTTATATTATTTATTCCTCCACATACTTAAACTATTATTATAATATGATGATATAATTACTTAAAATATTATATATAATGAGATAATTAATTTAATTAACCAAATGTGTATCATATTCCATCAAATTCGATACAAAATCATCATTCATGTGTATGGAGGACTACCACCCCACGAACATGATGTCAATAATTTTTCCATTAGCACATCTCACAGATAGATATAATGATCTATTAAATATTTATATATTATATTTATGATATTATAATATTTATGATATTATAATATTATATATAACCTATTACCTTTCATTTAGTGTAAATACTATAACGTTGCTTTTTTGTACAACAGACTACCACCCTGCGAAGGGATGTGATTCACTCACATATTACATGGAAGGTAATAATGATGAGTTTAATGAAAATATGTGACATATATAACATAAAAAGTATTCAATAATGGCAATATATCATTTATGTTTCTTTAATTAAATCAACTGATAATATGTTTACAACGTTCATGTGCACATATGACCCATCGTCTCCATGAATGATGTATTTCATTTTCTACATATAAAATTTTTAGACTACTCTGAATACATATAAAATAAATATATATAATATTTATATCATGTTAAAATTTTTTGTGATTATGCAACCATGATCAATGTAATAGAATAATAAAAAGTATCAAATCAAAACTTACAGGAGTAACAGAAATGTTATTTCCCGAAACATTACTTTATCCTGGAATTTTGAATAAACATGTAATACACTGTCATAAATAAATAATATATGGTATTATTTATATGATTATATTTTTAAATATATTTATAATAAAATTATATTTATTATATATCAGGTTTTAAAGTGTATTAAGGAAGCCAAGTATTAATGAAAGGGATTCGCATATCACTTTTTACTTTTGTGAGACACATGCCACATTCACCACCTATTTATTTTATATGGTGTATTTAATGAACAAGAATGTATTTTTTGATGACTCTCATAATAATTATACATATTTAAATAATGATTTTAGGATAACACTTTCATTAGGTTTATAGTTAAAATTTTACCAAATGGGTAAGATATTTTTGACTCAACTTCCAACATTGGGAAAAAAGTAATGTTTTAAACCCATATTCCTCAATGAGGTTCATATAATGCCCCTCTAAAAGTTTACACCACTAATATAATAATTATAATGTTATTAAAATTTCCATTTTATTTTACTATTTAATGTGTCCAATGATTCAAATACAACTAAGTGGAAAATGATTCATGTTATAATCACAATGTTTATCAGAATTGTGTTTCTGCTTCTGAAGATGATTAGTATATAATGAAACTCATGATATTTATTCTCCCTAGTTTTTTAATGATAATAGATGTTTTCCCATAATTTTATGTCTTTATTTAATCAAGAGATCAAAATAATTTTTTAAGAGTATATGATTCTATTTATCTCATTGAGAGACAATGATTTCTCTTATATATCCATGATTCATGAATTTTTTTTTAATTTTTTTAATTATCAAAATGATTTAATTAATAAATTTTAACCCATTTTCAATTTTATGAAAAATATTTTTAAATAAATCTTCATGTCATTTATAAAAAGGCCCATTTAAATTTTACTAATAATATTAGAGGAATATTCATTTTAATTTGTACGACATGAACATAATTTCCCACGTTTTTGAGAAATCAGTGTTTTAATGATTCATTAAAAAGTTTCCATGTTTATTATCAAATAAAAGTACTTCCAAAAATAATTTTTGATACTTTATAGATTATCAAAATTGATGGGATATTTTCCTTATGAAAATATTTAAATAAGTTTTGAAGACTTTTTATAAGTTTCCAAGGTTGTTATAAAGGAAAAGAATTTTAAAGATATTATATGTTTTAATAATTTTTTTTTCTGAAATTTGGAAGAATTATTTTAATTGAAAAAATATTCCATGTGATATTTCAAAGTCTTTTTACATTAAATATGACATAATTTGGTGTTAATTATGTTTAACGAGTGTTGGAATCCACATGTTTTAATAATGTTTTAATGATCACAAATCATGTTAACCATGTTTACTCTATCTCAAATCATGTTGAGATGGTTGTTTTCTCTATGATTTAATGTTTATAACTCATGGAATAAAAATTCACAAGATTGTAATTCAGAATCTTATAAATCATGCTTTAATATTGTAAACTATATTTGATATTATTCTATAATGTTTTATTATATTAGTGCTTATGTCTAATTCATTCTGTGAATATTATTTCCTAAGACAATTTTATATGATATTTTTCTAAGTTTGAGAAACTATATGTCTTTCACTGGTTCTGGATTTTGGAAAAGTCCCATACACCATAACCCAAACACTGTAACCCATACACTACGACTCAAATATCATAACTAGTTTTAGATTTCATAGAGTCTGTGACACTGATTCCTTACTACCATCACCAAGACACTATTCAATGTTTTAACGAAGGACTATAAAAAGTTGCATGAGACACTGTGATCCTAACACTGCATTTATGTTACTGGTTCCTGATCTCAATGCAATTGTGGAACCATGACTATCTCACCATTCAATAGAAAAAGAGAAGACACCATTTCCCAGTGAAACCATTTCCAAGTGATACCATTTCATGACAAACCATGACACGGTACTTTAATCTGCTTTGTTATTTACAATTTAATTTCTAATAGTAATATTTGAGTCATTTAATGTCACTGATATAATTGATGTTTCTTTTTAGACATGTCACCTGACAGTATGAGGTATGGGGTGTATAAATCATGCTTCATATCGTCTCCAACACATGCAACCCAAAATGAAAATAAAAGCATGGAACTGGAGCAAGTAGTAGAAAAAACAAGATGTAAATGCATGAAAAAATATACAAATGAAGAACACACAAATCAATCTCGACCCAAAGAACAATTGAACTATTGTTGATCAGAGCCAAAAACATCTTCACAGTACAAACTCAAAGAAGAACACGAGCTAAATAGTTTTCTTCATTGAGCTAGAAACCAGAGCCCCAGACTCAGTATACTCTTTTTTTCACAAGAGGACTTGATATGTGCATCCACTTCATCCCACAAGTCCAGAGATGCATAAAATAATAGTCAGAGCACTTATAATCATTTACCATCAACTTTTATCTATTGTGTAATGTTTTTACCTTTCGAATAATGTGTGTGTATATGTGTTAAAACACACACTATCTCCTATACTAAACTAAATGATACATGATATCCTTCCCCACATATCTTCTTGCATCTGTTTACTCCCACATATATGTTTGGAATAGATCCTTGTGTGACCTGGAAGCTAATACCCACAATGAACAGTGGAAGAGGTCATGTGACTTGGAAAGTCCCGAACACTATTGTTTACCCCGATCCAGGGTGTGCATTATGTTTATTAATACAAAATGCATAGTTGAAGGTGATCACTAAGTGGAGTAGATTAGGTCTTGTCTTGAGAATTAACCACTAGTTTTATCTACTTGTCTTTTAATTTGGGTTTTCTCTAATTTTATTTATATTTCAGAAAACTAGATTTTTATTTCATAGATAGTCATAGATAGAAGTTATAAATATTTTCCCCTATTATAGTAGCTTCAAAATTTGTATCAATAACTCATATTGATATTACTGAGAATTAATCAATATTATAAGAAGTTATTTGAATAGTCGAACTATTATAACTGTATTACCTTTTTTAACTGGAATGTATTCATTTTTATTGGGGAATATTTTTTAGTTAACTATTTAAATTTTTTTATAGATACTCCATTCACTCCCCTCTTGAGTAATCTACTCAAAAAAATATTTGGTATTAAAGGAATTTATTATTGTTAAGGCTCTATTGTCAAATCTTTACAACTATGATTTTAGATGTACTTTAAAGATCTATAAATTTCTATTATTTATAATTTTATAGCTCTTTAAAAGTATTTATTTATTATGGATAATGGACTAGAAGGTTATTCAACAAACAGAACTCCATATTTTAATGGAAAATATTATTCCCAATGGAGAATTAAAATTAAAATAAATTTAGAGAGTGTGGGATTAGAAATTTGGTCTTTAATTGTAGATGAGTATACGATTCCTACTACTGCTAGAAATACTTGGGACGACCCAACTAAGAATTATTATAACAATAATTGAAAATCCATGAGTGACTTAGACTTCTCTTGAGGACATGATGAATTTAAAAGAATTTCTGTATGTAAAACATCCCATGAAATTTTGGATACTTTTTCTGTTTTACATGAAGGAACTTCTAGTGATAAGGAAATGAGACTTAACAAATATACTATTAAATATGATAATTTTAAGATGATGACCAATGAGAAACTTTATGACATGTGTTTCAGGTTCAATGAAATATTAAACACTATGATCTCTCTAGGAAGAGAGGTTACAACCAAAGAATAGATTATGAGGATTCTCAGATTCTTACCTGATAGAAGGAGAGGAACTTCTATCTCTATTAGAGAGTTATGCAAAATAACCTTGTTACCTGTCAAAGAAATCAATGGGAAACTAATGATGTATGAATGAGAGCTAAAAGTCAACAAAGAAAATGATGATGAACCCAAAATAAAATATGTGGTATTCAAGACCACTACCTTTAAACACAAAGAAAAGAAGAAACTATAAGACTTTGTGGTAAGTTCCAACAGTGAGAAATCATCACCCAACAATGATGAGGAGATGGCTCAATTATCTAGAATATTTAAGAAATTTTACAAAAGGAATTTTTTTTCATAAATCCCAACTTTAAAGAAAGATATGAGAAAAAGGGAACGATTAGAAAAGAAATGAAAATTCTAATGAGATAATATGTTATGCATGTAAGTGAAAGGGACATGTAAAGGATATCTGTCCCAAGATCAAGTATAAAAATAAATATTAAGACAAAGATAGATTGTATAAAAAGGAAATTAGAGAGACTTGGAGTTCTTTTGAGGGCAGTTCAAGTGACTTATAGACTTCACATGATGAACAAGATAACAAATTCAATATGTGTTTCATGAAAGACACATCTAAGGTAATCCTAGAATCAACTATAGAAAATTCCTATTATTTTAGATATGAAAGTGATTCTTAAAATATTTATAAAGAATAAATTATTAAGTATTAAAATATGATTTAAGAGATATGTAATGAACTGAAAGATAAATACCTGTCTTTAAAGAAATAGTCTGCTCTTACCTCAACTGTTAAGTCTGAACATGTTGTTTAAAGAGAGAAAAATGTTTAGATACTCAATGAAAAAAATGAATTAAATCGATCTAATGAGAAATTGAAAAAGGTCCTTTAAAGACATACTAATGGTAAATATATATTGTTAAAAATTATAGGTAATCAAATTGTCCTTAAATACACTACTGTTATTGGATATCAACCTGGTAAAAGAAATTTTGGAAAAAACATTTTTGATTCTAAATCTAAAACATACAGTATTATTCCTAGATCAAGAAAAAATTATTCTAGTTCAAACTATGATACATCCTTTACTGTTTATAGTTTTTCTAGACCAAATAATATTTATTTATCAAATACTTTACATAATTCTTATAGGAAACGATGAGGCAGACGTGGGTTCTTAAAAAAGTAGTTACTAATATTACTGGTACCAAACAACTATGGATACCAAATACTGTTTTTATTTGACTATTTTGTAGGAAAATAGTTCTAAGATCTCTTGTGAATGTTTTTGGTACTTGGACAGTGGGTGTTCATGAAAAATGATAGGATACTATTCATGTTTCAATATCCTAATAAATATTGATGGTGGGCATGTAACTTTTGTCGACAAGGCTAAAGGAAAAATTATTGGCCTATGCCAAATCGGTAAATATAACTCATTATTAATTTCTAAATTAATTTTTGTTGATTAAATGAAATATAATCTTCCTAGTATTTCACGACTATGTAATGATGGATTTCATATTTAATTTTAAAATGATTATTGCAATGTTTTTAATTCTAAAAATGAATTAGTACTGTCTACATTTGGAAATGGAAATGTATACTATATTAGTTTATATTATTTAGTTTCCTAAAATGATTCATATTTAATTGTATTTCACAAAGAGTCTTTGATTTGGCATAGAAGAATTGGAAACTTCAATATTAACTCCCTTAGAGATCTAATTAGAAAAATTCTAGTCAAAGATCTACCCAAACTATATTTTGAAAATGATAATGTGTGTCATCCTTTTAAAAAGGGTAAACAACACAAAATTTCCTTCAAACCAAAGAAAAAAGGTTCAACTTCTCAACCTCTCTAGATGGTTTACATGGATTTGTTTGGAATATATAGGGTTTCTAGTTTAAATGGGAAACACTATGTTTATGTTTTTGTAGATTAGTTTTATAGGTATACTTGGACCTTTTTCTTGGCTCCCAAAAGTGAAGCCTGGTCTCATTTCACAAAGTATGCTAAAACTGTAGATAATCTTAGTGGACTTAGAATTAAATCTCTAACAAGTGACCATGGTCATGAGTTTGAAAATAGAGATTTTGAATCCTTTTTCTCACAAATGGCTATAGTCTTAATTTCTGTGCCCCAAGAACACCTCAACAAAATGGAGTTTTAGAAAGAATAAATTGGACTTTACACGAAATTACTATAATCCTAATTAGTTAATATGACTTACCTATTTATTTTTTGGATGAATCTATAAATACGACATGGAATATTTTTAATAGAGTGTTGATTTGAACAATTCTTAAATAAACTCTTTATGAGTTGTGGAACAATAGAGAACCCATTGTTAACTACTTCAAAGTCATTGGTTACAAAGTCTATATCCTAAATACTAAGGACTATCTTGAAAAATTTTCATCCAAGAGTGATGAAGGAATATTCCCTGGATATTAAATCCCTAGTAAAGCCTAGAGTGTTTTCAACAAAATAACTAAATGTGTGGAGGAATCTGTCCATGTCATGTTTGATGAGATAGATCCACATGAGCCTAAGACCTCTCTAGATAATCTATAAGATGATATGTAAAATATAGAAATTAATTCTAAATCCTCTACCCATCATGTAACGGAATCTGTAAAAACTTCTAGTTCTATAAATTCTCTAGATTCAAGAAATAATGAGCTAGAACCAAGTGATAAAACTGAAATAACTATCCCTACCTTTCCTAGATAGACTAGAACCCTTAAGATCCATCCATTAGATTTTTTTTTGGATATTTATACATAGGAACACAAACTAGATCTTCTCTTAGAACTCAAGTTGAACATCAAGATTTACTGTCACAACTTGAACCTAAAAACATCAATAATGCTATTAATGATGAATTTTGGGGATGGCTATGACAAAAAAACATAATTAGTTTTAAAGGTACAAAGCTTGGAAACTTGCTGATAGAACCAAAGAAACTTTTACTATAGGCACAAAGTTGGTGTTTAGAAATAATGTAGATGAAGCTGGTAACATAGTTAGAAACAAAGCTAGATTGGTTGTAAAAGGCTCTAATCAAGAAGCAGGAATTGAATATGAGGAGACCTTTGCACTAGTAGCTATACATGAATCCATTAAAATATTACTTGAATATGAAACACATATGAATTTCAAACTATTTCAAATAGATTTCAAGATTTAATTCCTACATAGGTATATAGCTGACGATGTTTTTGTTTAAAAACCACTAGTTTCAAAAATCCTTACTTTTAAAATCATGTTTTTAAGTTATCAAATGATTTTTAAGGTTTAAAACAAGATCCAAGATATTGGTTTATATATTAAGTACTTTAATTATTTCCAATGGTTTTAAAAAATGTATAGTTGATGCTACTATTATTATAAAACTAATTTCCAGTGATGTTTTAGTTGTTAAAATTTATGAAGATTATATTATTTTTGGATATTCCAAATCTTCTTAATGTATTGATTTTTCTAAAATGATGAAAAATGAATTTGAAATGTGTTAATGGGTGAAATAAAATTATTTATTGGATTTAAAATATTTAATAGTATTGATTGTATTATATTGACTCAAAGAAAATATACTAATGATCTTATAAAACGTTTTGTCTTGGACAAAATTAAAAGTAGCGATACTCCAATGAGTACTACTTATAAGTTGGATCTTGATGAAAATGGAAAATCTGTTGATCAAACCACTTGTAGAGGAATGATTGGAAGGATACTCTACATAACTTATAGACGACCTAATATTTTGGTGGTTGTAAGTAAGATAGAAAAACGACCTCTAGAACATGTCATATTTTAGGAAAGTCTCTAGTGTCATGGTGTAGTAAGGAACAAAACTCAGTTGCATTATTTACTATCGAAGGTGAATAGATATCTTCTGGTGGTTGTTGTGAATTTTTTTTGGATGAAACACACATTAATAGAATATGGATATAAATTAAAACATATAACAATAAATTATGACAATACAAGTTATATTTACATTTCAACGAATCTTGTTTCTCATTCTAGGACAAAGCATATTAATGTAAGGAATCACTTTTTTATAGATCATTATCAAAAAGGTGATATCACTTTAGAATTCAGTTGAATTGAACATCAACTTGCTGATATATTCACTAAACCATTAAATTATGAAAGGATAAATTACCTAATACATGAATTAGTAATAATAAATCTTATGTAAAAAGTTTACGGTCTCGAAGTTACTATCTCACACTTTCTATTTCACAATTTATAGTTTCATGATTCACGGTTTCACAAGATACTGTTTTGAAGTTATTGTCTCATGTTTATGGACTCACAATTATTGTGTCTTGGTTACTATTTTACACTTACTATCTCAATGATATAGTTGTACTATTTGGAGTCACACAGTATGGATGACACTATGACAAACTGTTCCGGTATCACCGAAAAGTCTCAATTTTATTTTTTTCTTTAATTTTATTTCATGTATCCTTGTGTTGATTGTTTTTTTATTTTTATGCCATATTTTTTAATTTTAGACGCTTAAAATCCCTAAATGATAAAAACCCAATATCTTTTGATGTTTTCTTCACCCAGACTCTCTTCTCTCGAAACCAAAACCCCTCACTTTCAAACTATTAGTCATCTTTCATCCTTTCATCTCTCTCGAACCCACAATAAAGGCACAGAATGAATCTCTTGTCTTTATCAACTTTTGAGAAGAATAGATCTCAGAAGAAAGTGAAAAGGGAACAAAAATTAATGCCCAAGGAACTGTGGAATATGAATCTTTTTGAGATAATAGTAGTACCAGAAAAAGAAGTCTACCCAAAGTGGTTTCTGACAAGTAAGTCACTAGATCTGAATGTACTGGAAGAGTAGGGATGGATGAACTGGTTTACAAAAGAGAAAAGTCTGATTTATCCAAAACTCATTTCTCAGTTTTATCATTATGTCTTGTTTTCATTCAATATTGAAGATAGATTTGTTGTGAGAATATGGATTAATTGTCAAAGGTGTAATTTTTCCTCGAGGTTATGGGATGGCTTCCTAAGGATGCCTCATGAAAGAATATTTGAGTATTACCAGAGCGGTCCTCCTCTTCATAGTGATGTTTTTATTTTAGAAGAGACCCTTGGATGTTTGACTATAAATAAGAAGAAAAAAAGGGAAATTGCTGCTGAGTCAGATGGTGATATGGGGTTGATATTAAATTTTATCCATACTATTATTAGTCCAATAAAAGAAGATTTTTATACTCTTAAGTATCAAGATGTATTCTTGATACATCTTATGAAAAATGGGAACAATATTTATCTCTGTAAGTATATTATACTTCACATGTGTGAATTGATCATGAAAAATTCTAAGTATACCTCCTTGTTCAATTCAAGATTAATCTCTGCAATGTTGTCTACTAAATGAGTAGTTGGCCCGAATGAAGAAGTTATTTAAGGTTACGAGTTCTGCATCTCAAAGGATACAATCAGAAGGATAGAGATAATCTAGAATCCTTGAAAAAAGTCATGGGTGGAGGGAAATGAAAGTTTGTATGAAAATTTTATTCCAGTTTATAATCCTTCACGATATAAGAACATATCTGATCCTATTTTGGAATCAATTGATGTTGTCAATTTTTCAAATGAATGTAGGAGATGAAGTTGTTGCACCTTTGGAAGGAACTATCATGGACAAAGAAGACAATGTTCTACCTATTCTATAAAATGTAGTTGAAAAGGATGTACTTGTTACTAAAATAAGTATAGATTCAATGGAAGAACCTTCTTTTAGAATTGAATATGCTACCAGCATAAAAGAAAAATTTATTCCTAAGGAGAATTTAGAAGAAGAATATTCTATTAAGGAAGAAGCTACTATTGTGGAATAATTAAAATAGAAATATGATCCTAAAATTATCATATCTGCTAAGGAAATAATGGAATAGTCCTTTCATATTTCTAGAAAGGGAATGGGTGAGCCTATTGGAGTTGAAAATAATGAAATAGTTCAAGGAACTGATTCTCTTAGTACCATAAGAGACGTACCTGTTGAGGGGGAGAAACACCCCAGTCAAGAAAGTGTCGAAGTTCCAAATGTGGTGGATCAATACAATATTGATACCTGGTATATGTTTCCTAGCTACTTTGACGTGGACAATACCCATAAGGCCTTGGTTAAAGTCATAGATAATTCCACTATGTTTTAATTAAAAATAGTTTTTTCTCTAGAAGTAATATCTGTTAAGGATCCTGAATTTGTCTCAGCCCCTATTTCTGAACCTACACAAGAACCTTTTTCTTAAATGAGTCGTAGTGATTTGAAAATTTTTGGAGATACATTGTTAACTGGATTTGAAATGATCACAATCTCACAACCTGCACCTGTGAGATATCTCGTTGAATGAGATTATGCCTTTCTATTAGATGAAATCAAATGGAAAATTCAACAAAAATGATTCAAGAAATAAAAGAAGTTAGAATTGAGAAAAAACAGTTGAGTGATGAAATGAAGTCTCTCAGATCTATGTTTGAAGATATGAAGAAAGTGTTGTAAACTAGACACGTTCATACTTCTCATCCTGTTGAGGATGCTTGTGATCAGATTCCACAAGAAGTTTTATATCTGATTCAACAATATTTTAATTCAATATATGAAAAAGTGGTTGAGAGAAACATCAAGATAGTAAATGAAATGCGTGATATTGTCGTTGGCCTTAACAAGCCAACTGATGAGTATAATAGATGTTTATAGAAAGTTGTAAATCTTCTTATGTATCTCTATTCAACCATTATAGATTCAAATTCTTCTAGGAAATCATATCAACCTATAGACAGTGATCTGATCATAACTGTTGTTAAGAAGAAAATTAGTCAGTTCTAAGTGGATTTGAAAAAGAAATATTATCTATTGTTGTCGAGAACAGCGACTGAGTAGTTGACTAAGTGAGGATTCAATCAAATATTTCCAATGCTTCTCATGAAGAAATTACTATGAAAGTAGATTTCTACATTAGTAGGATTTACTCTAAGCATGATCTGACAAATCATTTCCAGTATCTTATAGTGAATTTGAAAATTCCTTTCATCATTTAGGCCTTCAAGACTCGAGCCAAAAATATAGAATATTTCACTCCTTGGTTGGACAAGTTTATGGAGGAAAAACATGATTTCGAGAAGGAAATTTAGTATGGTGGTGAGATCATTACTCATTTCAGTCAATTTTTGAAGCCTTATCTTCTTGTGAAAAGAATTTCCATTTTGGCTCCGACAAATCCACCTTTGAGGCATGGTTCAACTCATTCCTCACCCACTAATTTATCTTCTGTCTACTTGTTTGTATCTCACGCTCTGAATCATATCAGAACTATTATACTTGACCAATCCATACATCGGCCTTCAACCAAACCCACTCTGGCACATTTTTTTAAGGAGTACCTATTCCTTCTCTCACAATTTACTCAATCCCTTCTCCATCCTCTACTACTAGTCATGTGGATCCTTCTGATGCCTTTTCCAAGGAAAAAGAGAATATTGATGACCCTAAAATAAAGTGAAGGATGTATTTTTTATAGAGATGTCTTGTATTTTTGCCTCCTGATGGTAATGACCTCTATATATCTATCTACTACAATGTGAACTATTGTTGTTTTGTCTTTTATTTACCTTCATTCAATGTTTATTTTCTTCTTCTTATATTATTTTTGATAATCCCAAAAGGGGGATAATAAATAATAAGAACAAAAATTTAAATTTCTTTTTTTTGTGGTAATAAAAAAGGGGGAGATGATTTGACTCCTCATGTTTTAATCATGTTTTAAGGATCAAAAATCTTGTAATCCTTGTTTACTCTATCTCAAATCATGTCGAGATGGTTGGTTTCCCTATGATTTAATGTCTACACCTCATGGTATAAACTGTCAAAAGATCCTAATTCAGAATCTTATAAATAATTTCTGAATATTTTAAACTAAATTTTTCTTGTTCTATAATAATTTATTATAATAATTTTTAATTCTAATTCATTTTGGGAATATTATTTCCTAAGACAATTTTATAGATATTTGGATAATTTTGGGTAACCATAAGTCTGACACTAGTTCTGGATTTTGGAAAAGTCTCAGACACCATAACCCAAACATTGTAATCTAGACAGCGTGACTTAGACATCGTAACCAGTTTTAGATTTCATAGAGTTTGTGACACTGGTTCCTTACTATGATTAACAAGACATTTTTCAATGTTTTGGAAAAGGACTTGATACCATTAATTGAGACACTGTGATCTTGACACCGCATCTGTGCTATTAGTTCCTGATCTCAATGCAGCTTTGGCACCGTGACTATCTCACCGTTCAAAGGAAAAGGAGAATACACCGTTTCCCAGTGACACCATTTCCAAGTGATTCCTTTTCAATACAAACTGTGACACTGCTATTTAATCTTCTTTGTCGTTTCCAATTTAATTTTTTACCGTCATATTTGAGTCATTTAATAGAACTTATATAATTGATGTTTATTTATAGACATGTCACCTGAGAGAATAAGGTACAAGTTTTAGAAATAATTCTTCCTGTAGGATCAAACACATTAACCCCAAAATAAAAAGAAAAGCGTGGAACTAGAGCAAGTAGTGGAAAAATGAGAAGTGAATGCATGAAACAATATTCAACTGAAGAACAACAGATTCACTCTCGATCCTAAGAACAACTGAACCACTGAAGATCAGATCCAAAAACATCTTCGCAGTACCAACTCAAAGGACAAAATGAGATACATAATTTACTTCATCGAACTGGAAACCAGAGCACTAGACACACGATACTATGTTTTTCACAGGTGGACTTGATATGTGTATCGACTTCATACCACCAATCCAAAGTAGTATAGAATAACACTCAGAATACTTCTAATCCATTATCACCATCTTTTCTCTGTTGTTTAATATTTTTATATTTCCATTAGTGTTTGTATCTTTGTCAAAACACACACCATCTCTTGTATTAAACTGAATGATACAAGATATCTTTCCCATCATATCTTATTTCATATGATTACTCACAAAGATAAGTATGGAAGAGCTCCTTTTGTGACCTGGAAGCTTATACCCATGAAGAACAATGGAAGAGGTCATGTGACATGGAAAAACCTGTGTACTTTTGTTTACCCCAATCTAGGGTGTGGATAAATTTTATTAATATAAACTTCTTGGAGGCAGGTGATCACCAAGTGGAGTGTATTATGTCTCAGATGGAGACTGAACCACCTTTTTTATCCACTGTCTTTTAATTTGGAGTTTATCTACATTACTTTTTATTTTTAGAAAACTATATTTTACTTTGATAGTTAGTATTTGATAGAAGTTATAATTGTTTTCCCTATTATAGAAGATTCAAAGGTTGTATCAATAACTCATATTGATATTATTGATAATTAATCAATATTTTGAGAAGTTATGTCATGACCCGTCCTCGGGGCCCGTGCCGTGACTACCCCAAGCCTACCTTCCATAGGCCAGGAGATGGTGACTAGCATCAAAGGTGTAAATCCCTATATTGGGAAGGCATTGCCTTTATAAAAGTAAACAAACACAACAGAGTACGCAAATGAAGTAAGCACTAAGCAAAAATGTATACAAAAGTAAGTGCTGAAAAGAAAGGGGATGGGAATACAAGCCCAACAGTAAGTACAATACAATTGAAAAGCTAGTACAACTATAGTAAAGTAACACAGAAACTACCGAGTCATCCTATGGGAATCCCACCCGAAGGGTGGGTACAGATGGTATCCTCAGCACCTTAGGTCCGTCCATCTGCTCAGTGTACGTCTCATCAAGTGGTCCACCTCCGGGTATTGTCCAACACTGCAAGTATCTACCTCAATCAGTGTTGTCCATCGTCTGCATGCAACATGACGTAGTGCGGGCATAGCCCGTGCAGGGGTGAGTATAATGATACTCAGTAGGGACCCCGGGACCTGCAAGGGCTCACAATATCCATTAAGAATAAACAAGAAGAAAGATAAAATCACGATGTATCAACCAACTCTACTTAGGTATATGCCCATACATATACCTAAGTTATCAATCACAGTTTGGCTCCAACTCTCTCGAGCCCAAGCACAACCTAGTCCACGTAAAAAAATAAGTCAATCACATCGATGATAATGATTTAAAGTAAAGACTCAGCTCACACAGGTATATATCTTTTGTATAGCGATAGAGATGATCATATGTAGTCATTGATTCATCTAAGCTGTCGGACCCACGTAGGATACTAGACAAGCTAACCTATCAGACCCACATAGGATATTAGACTAGATACTCTCTCAAACCCACTCAGGATACTAGTACAGAAGTTAAACTATCGGAGCCACTAAGGATGAAAGTACAATAGTCATCGCTGTCGAACCCACTGAGGATTCCAGAACAGTTTTCATCGTCGTCGAACCCACGAAGGATTCCAGTACAGTTGTCATCATCGTCGAACCCACGGAGGATTCTAGTACAGTAGACGTTGAAGTCACAACTAGCTCTAGGGTTCCTGCACACAGCACGTTCGATTCTGGGAGGGTCCGCTCCTCGAGCCAAGGGATCAATACATCAACTACCACGAAGTCTCAAGTTGATGTATTCCAAAGGTCCACCATGTCATAGTGGGCTAATCAAAAGAAAATGTTTCCAAGATACTATGTACAAGATGACCAAGCCTTTTACCAAAAAGTACATGGCGTGTTGGCACTAGTGCAGAAAACGTTTTTTACGTCACCATTTTTTACGTCGGTTATATATAACTGATGTAAAAATGCGGCGAGTAGATTTTTAATGTCGGTTATTTTAATAACCGACGTTAAAAACCGCGCCTGTTTAGTTTTTACATCAGTTATCTTATAGCCGACGTAAAAAACCAATGCGCGTGGGGTTTTTTACGTCGGTTATTTGGAAACCGACGTAAGAAACCCAATATCTATGCGTTTTTTACGTCAGTTATCAAATAACCGACGTAAAAAACCAAAGCGTGGAGTTTTTTATGTCGGTTATTTTATAACCGACATAAAAAAGGAGATGTCTACGGGGTTTTTACATCGGTTATAAAATTACCGACGTAAAAAACCCCCCCGTGCTTTGGTTTTTTACGTCGGTTATTTGATAACCGACATAAAAACGCGTAGATATCGGGTTTTTTTACGTCGGTTTCCAAATAACCGACGTAAAAAACCCCCCGCGCATTGGTTTTTTACGTCGGTTATCTTATAACCGACGTAAAAAACGAGATATCTACGCGTTTGTTACGTCAGTTATAAAATAACCGACGTAAAAAACCAAAGCGCGGGCGCTTTTTTACGTCGGTTTTAAAATAACCGACGTTATAAATTTAAAAAATAGTTTATAATGTAGGTTATATAATAACCGACATTATAAAACTTTTAAATAAATTAAAGCCCCATGGACTGTCATTTACGATTTTTCGATTGACAGTCCGCCAGCTCGTCTCTCTCGCGCGGTAAACCCTAATCGGCTCGTCGATCGACCTGCATTAAACTCATTTTGGCATCATTGTTTATCTTCTTCACTCCTCTCAGATCTATCATCTCAACTCGCAACATTCAAGTAAGCCTTCCACGAATTTATTTCATTCATTTTTTTTCACGGATATTCTATAATTATGTTTTTCGATTTTTGTACATTTAATGTAAACAAGATGTAGTGGTTTCCCAGTATGCACCTCATTACTATTTTGATAAGATGGTGATGAGATAATATTAGATACATATGATTCATTGATGGAAGTGATACAATTTCACATGGTGTAGGATGATTTATGGGCGGGGTGAGACCATGACATTAGCATTGGGGTGTGAGAGGAAAACTAATGGAGAAGTGGTATCCGAGAACCTTAATTTTAATATACATATATATATATATAATTTTTTATACGAAAAGGTTTATTTATATGAATTATTTTGTGAGTGATCCATAGTGAGTATATGAAGCTATTTTTCCTTGTTTAGGTGATGATTTAGATTCCTTTTTTCATAGAGCTTTAGTGTGCTTCCTCAACATTTTCATGAGATGTTTTAGGGAGGATCTTACTATGTATACATGTTATGCCCACCATACATAAATATAAACAGTTTTTTTTTGTTTTTAAAAGAAATTTGTAGTTTTTTATAGATGTTAGTAGCCTAGAAGTGTTGTGGAGTAGCGCATTGGGGTGTGAGAGGAAAACTAGTGGAGAAGTAGTATCCGAGAACCTTAATTTTAATATATATATATATATGTATATAATTTTTTATACAAAAATGTTTATTTATATGAATTATTTTGTGAGTGATCCATAGTGAGTATATGAAACTATTTTTCCTTGTTTTGGTGATGATTTAGATTCCTTTTTTCATAGGGATTTAGTGTGCTTCCTCAACATTTTCATGAGATGTTTTGGGGAGGATCTTACTATGTATATATGTTATGCCCACCATACATAAATATAAACAATTTTTTTGGGTTTTAAAAGAAATTTTTAGTTTTTTATAGATGTTAGTAGCATGGAAGTGTTGTGGAGTAGATTTCATGAGTATATAGAGTTTATTGTTTCTTCCTAGTTTTACTTTTAGTACTAATAATCTTCTTTTTGGTTTATGTACAACAATACATGTATGAATTCATGCATAATTATCTAAATTTATTCATTTCAAACTGAGGAGGGTTACTTTTGGTGGGAGAAGATCCTAAATGATATGGTATGAATTCATTCTATCATAACCATAAATAAAATATAGTTGTATTTTATTTATCATATACATCAACTTATACTCTTCTTTTTCATCAGAAACCCTTTGAGAATAAAAAACCAAACTAAGGGCTTTGGTATCCACATTTCCTTTTGTTATAGAATATGGGACATCAAAATCAAATGATTGAACATATTCCTCCCAAAATCACTTCCATTGATTTTTATAGTGTGAAAATATTTACCAAATGGATTTAGGGTCTACAGAAACCATTAATAACATGTTAAATAGGTAGTTTATCTAATATATTAAAACATCAAAACCGCAATCAATATTAAACTATGTTGGCGTCATGGTTTTCTTTGATTCAATGAAATTTAAAACTGTTATATATAAATATATTTTGTTTTAAAAATAATATTCAAGCATATTTTATTAAATACCTATAGATTTGTTTTATATTTTAAATTGTTTTACAATCAAATTATGATTTTTTCATATACACATATATTTGTCTTATCTTAAATATATATATTTTTTGTTGATATTTGTTATAGGTAATAATGAGTCAAAGTTGGATTATGGAACATCGAATGAGAAATGAATTTGAGGAAGGTGTTGATGCCTTTTTGGAATTTACAAAACGAAATGTTCCAAGTAGTGACATTTTTTTCTGTCCATGCCTGAAATGTTTGAATATGAAGAAGTTGAAAAGTAGAGAGATAAAAGATCATCTTATTTTTCATGGTTTTAATCCGAGTTACAACCCTTGGATTTCGCATGGTGAAATTGGACGGAATGTCACTGATGATGATGATTTGCAAGATGGTAACTCCGATGGAATTGAAGAAATGATTAGCAGAACAAATTGAGATAGAACCGACAGTTGCACGTCTATATGGTGATGCTGAAAAACCATTATATCCTGGTTGTACATATTTTACAGTTTTTTTAGTGGTGTTAAGATTGATTAACCTGAAGGCAAAGCATGGATGTAGTGACATAAGTTTTACAGAGCTGCTACAATTGATGAAATCCATTATTCTAAAAGATAACGATCTTCCAGATTCACATTACAAAGCCAAAAAAATATTATGCCTGATGGGATTGGGATACAATAAAATACATGTCTTTCCGAATGACTACATTATATATAGGATGTAATATGAATTTCTGTTAGAGTGTCCTAAATGTGGGACATCACGGTATAAGGTGAAAGAAAAATCACAGGCTGATGTAGAGATTACAAATCTCCCTTCAAAGGTATTTTGGTATCTTCCTATAATTAATCATTTCAAACATTTATTTGCTAATTCACATGATGCAAAAAGGTTAAGATGGCATGCTGAAGAGCGGGTATGTGATGGAAAAATACGTCATCCAGCTGATTGTCCACAATGGAAGAAAATTGATGCGCAGTATTCTACATTTGGAAATGAAATTAGAAATATCAGACTAGGGTTGTGCACAGATGGAATGAATCCATACCGAACACTAAGTAGCACACATAGTTCATGGCATGTTTTATTGGTAATTTACAAACTCTCTCCTGAAGTTTGTATGAAGCGCAAATATGTCATGTTGAGTACAATGATCTCTGGTCCAAAGAAACCCGGTAATGATATTGATGTTTACTTGTCACCATTGATTGATGATTTGAAACTGTTATGGGCTGATTGATTAGGGTGTATGATTCTTATAAAATGGAATATTTTCAACTGCATGCAGTGCTTCTGTTCACTATAAATGAATTCCCAGCATATGGAAATTTGTCTGGATACAGTGTTAAAGGTCATAAAACATGTCCAATTTGCGAACAACAGACATCATATTGTCAATTGCATCATGGGAGGAAAACAGTGTACATGGGTCATCGAAAGTTTTTTCCTATGGAACACCTTTATAGAAGACTAAAAAAGGCATTCAATGGCTCACAAGAATTTGATACTTCTCCAAAACCTTTATCCCCTGATCTGTATTTTGAGAGGGTGAAAAACCTTGACGTGACATTGGGAAAGACACAGAAATCTGGTAATGATAGACATATTTGGAAGAAAAGGTCAATTTTTTTTGAGCTACCATATTGGAGGTATCATGAAGTTAAACATAATATTGATGTCATGCACGTGGATAAGAATATCTGTGATTATTTGATTGGAACATTGTAAGATATTAAAGGAAAGACTAAAGATGGGTTGAATGCAAGATTAGACTTACTATCAATGGAAATACGTTTGGAGTTAGCTCCCACTCCTAAAGGAAGATGAACATTTCTTCCCCCGGCTTGTCATACATTATCGAAGAGGGAGAAAATTAGCTTCTGTCAGTGTCTTCATGATACCAAAGTGCCTCAAGGTTATTCTTCTAATGTAAAATTTTTTGTCTCATTGAAGGACTTGAAGTTGATAGGTATGAAATCACATGATTGTCATGTCATGATGCAACAAATTCTACCAGTTTCATTTCGTGGAATATTGCCCATTCGTGTCATAAAGACTATAACGAAGTTGTGTTATTTTTTCAATTCAATTTGTAACATGGTGATTGATGTGAATGATTTGAACATTTTGGAAAAGGATGCAATTTTTATACTTTGTCAATTGGAAATGTATTTTCCTCCAACTTTTTTTGATATAATGGTGCATTTAATGATTCATCTGGTTCGAGAAATAAAGCTTTGTGGACCTGTATATCTTCGTTGGATGTATCCTTTTGAAAGGTATATGAAAATATTAAAGGGGTATGTTAAAAATCTATATCGACCTGAAGCCTCCATTATTGAAAAGTATATTTCTGAGGAGGTAGCAGAGTTTTGTATGAGCTACTTGGCTGCGGCGCAACACATAGGTTTACCTCCATCTCTCCATGAATGAGTTAATAATGAGGGAAAGGGGATTCGCGGCTTGAAAGTCAAATCATTGTCAGGTGAACAGATGAAGAAGTTAGAATCATACATCTTGAATAACATAGCTGATGCTCAACCGTATATCACATTGCATATTAATGAGTTGAAACAATGTCATCCAAAGAAGAAAGAAATGTGGATTTTGAATGAGCACAACAAAACTTTTTTGTCATGGATTAAAAAGACTTTTCTTGGAAGATCAGATGTATCAGGGACATTAAAATGGATAGTGGGTGGTCCATGTTTAAATGTGATAACATGGTCTGGTTATGACATTAATGGTTATACATTTCATACAAAAGCTCAGGACAATAGAAGTGCAGTTCAGAATAGTAGTGTATTGGTGTTTGCAGAAGCGATGCATTTTTCGAGTGCTAAGGGAAAAAACCCAATTTCTACATCAAGTGAATATTATGGAGTGATTGAAGACATATGGGAGGTTGATTACTTTAAAATTAAAGTTCCCATTTTTAACTGTAAATGGTTTAACGGTAACAACAGTGTCAGACACGATGAATTTGGAATGGCACTTGTTAATCTGAATAGATTGGAAGACACAACTGATTCTTTTATAATGGAAACACATGCAAAATAAATTTTCTATGTAGTAGATCAATTACATATGAAGTGGGCTGTTGTTTTACAAGGGAAAAAATAATATATTGGTGAGGATGAACTTGATGAATATGCTAATTTATGTGAGATCCCAACTTCCATGGAAATATTAACAGAACATAATGATGATCATGTTGAAGACATAGTTTGTGCCATAAGGAACGATCACGAAGAATGAATTTGGGAAAACAATCCATTTGTACATTCCTAAAATTATAGGTAACATATGTTTATTTCTTGTTTACATTTATTTTTTCCATAAATGTTAGATATTGTATGTTTTTTATTTATTAAAACATGTTTTAAAATAAAATAAGTATATATTTTTGTTTGTTTTAAGTTTGTTTAGTTTACTTTATCATGTTTATAACCATTACATGAATTTTAAAATTCTTATTTTTGTTCACTGACAATTACTTTACCATGTATACAATGTTTACCAAGTTTACCATTTTTACCATCTTGACCATCTTGACCATATTTGCTATCTTTACCATTGTTTAACATGCTTACCATATTACCAATGTTTACTATTATGTAACTTAGTACACTTTTCTATTTTTTTATTACAGTAGTATTAAAATATTCGAATTTGTATATTTGTGAACTGACGTTTGTTTTTTTGATTTGAAGGATAATGACAGATCATTCAGATGATCAACCACATGATTCTGGAGAGGAGAATATTTCTGGTCATACCTATGGGGATGAACATTCACATGCTCCTATTACAACAAAGAGTTCAAAGGTTGGTAAACGTGGGTGCACACATTTACCAAAATTATCATTTGCCCGTATGCAGGATCAGAGGATAGTCATTGAGTTTGATGATGATGATATTCCTAGAGGTCCGAATGCCAAAAATTTTAAGAGTTTTGTTGCAACTCAGGCTAAGACCAAAGTAAGCATTCTGTATGATGATTGGAGAGGTGTGGATAAAGCGATTATCTCTCAGTTGTGGGAGACGATTTTGGTAAGATCTTTTTTTATTGTCTGACCATTATTTTAATGTTTCTAGTATATATAATATGTTTAACCTCTTCTTTATCAGATGACATTTGATATTCCTGACATTGGAGGAGTCAGGATGAAATGCTTATCGTTGGCTGCCAAGAGATGGAGGGATTTCAAATCAACCCTCTCATCTGATTTCATTTATGGTCATAGGAGTCATGAAAATCCATGTCGTATATATCCTTTTATAGATGAAGACACATGGAGACAATTTTTTGAAAGTAGAAAAAAAGAGTCATTTCTGGTAAGGGAAATGTAAAATTTTATAAACTTTCTTATATAAAGGATTTTATTAATGTTTTGTTAATGATTTCTTATTCTTAAATTACAGCAAACAAGGAAAGCTCATCAGGAGATCCAATCTAAAAATTTATACCCTCATAGTTTATCTCGGGGAGGGTATGCATTATTGGAAGAACAAATGATGGAGGAAAAATTTCAACAACTAAGAGCTGAGTCTTCAAGCTCTGGAGAGGTGGCCCCTCCATCCCCTCCATCTAGACATGAAAAATGGAAGAGAGCTCGGAAGGGAAAAAAAGGGCAATATCTTTCGGAAGAATCGAGAATCGTAGCTGAGAGGATTGTAAGATATATATTTAATTTATTTAAGTTAACTTTTTTCTTCATATAAGGTTCAATAATTACAGAAATGTTCAATTAATTAATACAGGATTCTCTTGAGGAGCAGAGTTCAGAGGGGACATTTATAGCTACTGGGAGGGAAGATATTTTATTCGTAGCATTGGGAAGGCCCGAACATCCTGGTCGTGTAAGAGGATATCCGGCAGGTGTATCGGCAAGAAAAGTGTTTCCACGTTCTTCAAATTCGAACATTGAGGGGGTTTATAAAAAAATAGAATCCTTGGAGGCTGAAGTTCAAAATATTAATGCAACGATGGAGAAAAAGATTAGAGAGTCGGTGCAGTCTATGTTTCCAGAAATGCAAAGACAATTTCAGACTGCAGCTCCCACTCCATCACCTCCCCCTGCAGACCCCATTATTTATCCTCCACCTCTTCCAGTAGCTCCCACTCCCCCACCTCAGCCTGAGGACCCCATTTTTTATCCTACGCCTCTGCCACAGCTTCCTATATATTGCGAGTTGTATGTTGATGATTCTCAACATCATATAGTATCATACGGGTTGGTATATTGTATAGGAGATACAGTTCATCATCAACAATTAGAGGTAGAGAATCAGAGGGTCACTGTACAGGATATTATAGATAGATCAGCTAGGGTACCAACACCTACAGATGAGGTGGCGACAGTTGGATAGAGTATCGGCCATTTTTTAGTTTGGCCATCCAGACTTCTTCGACTCATTACCATAGAGGTTTGAATGTTATATCTTTTATTTTATTATTTTATTAAAGTTGTTTTATCATTTGAAAACTACTATATTTTTCAATTTTTTTTCACATGAATACTTCAAAGGTAAAGAAATATTGTATAGACAACAACAAAGACAACATGCTATGAAATCAGATACAAATTCCAGTGGTCTTGACAGATTGTCAAGATATTCACATTTGTTGTAGGGTTTTTATGAGTTTCCAATGGAATCTCATGTTTGTGGACGTGAAATAAGTGTGGGGATTACAAAAACTGATATCATGGAGCTTGTTACTGGAGATAAGTTGGGCATCAACGTGGTGCAAATTTTTTCCATGTAACTCTTAACACCTTTTCCATGCGTTATATTTATTAAAAATGTATACTTATTTATGTTTTGTATTAGGTATCTTTATAAAATTTGTGAGAGGAATGAGCTGATAGAAGTATATGGATTCATGGACCCGCAATTGATTTCCCCTGAAGCATGTGCATTGAATGAGGAACAAAGAATGGTTTATATTGATGAAAGATTTGAAAAGAATATAATCACACAATGTTGGATGATGCCTTTTTTGTGAGAGGTCTGAAACACATTTCTCTCAAAGAGTTAATTATCTTTTAACATAAAAAACCACTAACATTAAATTTCCTTTTATCAGTGATCATTGGATGTTAGGGATTTTTTGCCCAAGAGAGAAAGCTATTTATTGGATATGCTCTGTTCATGGTGATGTGCGGGAAAGTTTTAAGAATATATTGGAAAACTAAGTTTCAATTTCTCAATAGTTTTATATATTATAATGAATTTTAAATTTACCCCATTCGTATTATTTTCTAACAGTGCATGGGTCTACTTTCGAAAAAACAAAAAGAAAAGAAATGCAAAGATCAAATATGTAAATGCGAAGGTAAATTTCCATTTATAATTTGTACTTTTTGATTTATTACATAAAAATAATATATTTAATTTACACTCATTCAAACAGAATTTTCATTAACAACAAGGCGTCATCGAATGCGGATATTATATGTTAAGATTTATGTATGAAATAACAACAACTGGGACAGTTGTGAATTTTGACCTGGTACGATTTCCTCTTAAACATTGCCATAATATTTCAGTTTGATTTATTCATTATACACGTTAAATGTCTTCTTTTTCATTTGTATCTTTTTGATGACCCTCAACCCTATACTGCTGAAGACATCAAACACGTACAAGTGGAGTGGTGAAATTATTTTACAGGATTGATTGAATTTTAGTTGTTTGTAATGTAAAATGTAATTTTGAATATTGTCGTTTTAATTGTGTATTTGGTAGTTTTTTAGGTTGGATTTAGTTTTTTTAAGTTGATAGTGTAAGTTTTGAATGATATATAAGTGAATGTTTAATTTTGCTCTACTTCTTGTTTTGGCCTACTTTTGATGGTTTTTCTGGTATGGATTTGGGTCTATGGGGGAGGGGTTCCAAGGGTGTGGGGGTGTGTCCAGTGGGGTTGGGGGGTGTCCAGCGGTCTGGGAGGGCTGTCCGGTGGGGTGGGGGGACAGTCCTGAGGGGTGGCAGGGATGTCCAGGGGTGTGGGAAGGCGGTCCAGGGGTGTGGGAGTGTTGTCCAGGGGTGGGGGGGGGGGTTGTCCAGGGGTGCTTGGGGCTGTCCAGGGGTGTGGTGGGGGCTGTCAAGTGGGGTGAGGGGGTGAGGGGGTGCTGTTCAGGTGAGTGGGGGGTTGTCGAGGGGTGTTTGGGGGTGTCCGGGGGTCGGGGGGCAGTCCAAGAGTGTGGTGGGGGCTCCAATGGGGTGGGGAGGGTTGTCCAAGGGGTATACATGAGGGTGGGAGCTCCAATGGGGTGGGGGGGGGGGGGGGGGCTATCCATTGGGTATACATGAGGGTGAGGGCTCCAACGGGGTGGGGGAGGGCTGTCCATGGGGTATAAATGAGGGTGGGGGCTGTCTAGGGGGTAAGTTTTATATGTTATCTATGTACATGCTTAATTTTGATGTACTTCTATTTTTGTGGTATGATTTCTTGATTTGTTTTCTGGTTGATTCTGGTGGAGAGAAGATGACTGCATTCTGTTTAAAAAAAAATTGGGTTTATCACGTCGGTTATTTAATAACCGACGTCATAAAATGCCTGGAAAATAGTTTATCACGTCCGTTATTTAATAATCGACATGATAAAAGGCCTGGAGAATGGTTTATCACGTCGGTTATTTAATAACCGACGTGATAAAAGGCCTGAAGAATGGTTTATCACGTCGGTTATTTAATAACCGACATGATAAAAGGCCTAGACAATGGTTTATCACGTCGGTTATTGAATAACCGACGCGATAAAAGGCCTGGACAATGGTTTATCACGTCGGTTATTGAATAACCGACGTGATAAACCACCTCTCGCCGGTTTATCATGGCGGTTATATAATAACCGACATGATAAACCCCCCTCCCTCAGTTTTTCACATCGGTTTTATAAGAACTGACGTGATAAACCACGCTCACCCCAGTTTATCACGTCGGTTCTTATAGAACCGACCTGATAAACCCCCCTCGCCCCTGTTTATCATGTTGATTTTTTAAGAACCGATGTGATAAACCATTTTCCAGTCCTTTTATCACATCTGTTGTTAAATAACCGACATCATAAACCCTTCCCATTTTCTTTATCACATCGGTTCTAAAATAACCGATGTGATAAACATCGCGATTTTATGTTTTTGACGTCAGTTTTTAAATAACCGACATCAAAAACCTTATTTATAACATCGCACGTATTAACGTCGGCTAGAAACTGACGTAAAAAATGAAAAATAACCGACGTAAAAAACGTTTTCTGCACTAGTGTGGTATACGGTACACGCCATGTAGTTAGACCTCGTGTACTGCCCATGTGCAATGGCCCATGTTGAAGGGATGGTCGTGTAGAAAAGTAAGTACACGGTGTGTGGTATGGTTATAGGCCATGTCCAAACATTTGGGGTCGGCTCCATGTACGCTGGCCATGTGCCTGTACACGACCTCAACCCATGTTCGCCAACCCATGTAATTGGTTCACGGGTAGCCTGTACCACTGGCCATGTCTGGCCCTATGGTAGAGTACATGCTCGTGTACTCCACACCGTGTCGTGTGTCCTTGGGATACATGCCGTGTCTTGCAAAGCTGTTTCTGCCATTCTGCATTAAGAGTACACGTCGTGCCTCTTGGCCATGTATTTCTGTCTATGTCCGTGTATTTCCCAAAATACATGTCGAGTCTCGCGTAGTCTCCACCTCCATGCTATGTGGTGAGTACACACCATGTGACAGAGATCAGACGCCGTATGTTATCCATATAACGTCTGAAACCCTATCCATAGAATGCCCACACTACACGGCGTGTTCTCCCGGAGTACATGTCGTGTTGTTAGGAATTTTCTAGAGATGACGCCTCTGGCCAGCACGCCTCCCTTGATGCCCGTTCTTCATTCTGGTGGTTCTTTCATGACGAAACTTCAGAATCTAGGGTGTCCTGATGTCCTGAGGTCTATTCCGGTGTTTTTGGGCTTCTGATCGGCTCCAAAAACACGTTTTGAATTCCCGCTCGAAGAACAGTCGAGGAATGGTCCATCCAGTTCCAGTCCAAACCATCACCTGCTATCGTCGTCACACCTCCTCTAGGTCACCATGATGTTGAATCATCAATTTTGGGTTCGTTGTGTCGCATAATGAACTTGTAATGGTCCGTTGTTTTTCACCCATGAAGAACACGAAGAACCACCAACAGTCACAATAATGGTGGAGGATTCGAACGACGTTAGTTTGGCCCTGTATATCTGAATATAGTTCGGTAGTAGGCAGTTAAAGAGAAAAAAAACAAAAAGGAAAGAAGATTCAACGTTGATCCAATCAAAACACACATCTACCTCGAATTAAGGTTCGTTCGTAGATGGAGTCGCGGAAGATGGAATCGCAGAGAACGGTGTCGTCCCGTCAACGTTGGAGGAAGAGTCGTTGACGTAGGTGTCACTTCTCACGAGTGGTGTCTTCTCCCTTGACGCGGAGGAAGAAGAAGGTAGGAGAGGTCTTGGAGTGTTCTTAGTTGAGAGAGAATGATTTTCTTCATGGAAGAATGAAGCTTCTCTAATTCTCCAAATGTTCCCCACCAAAATATTTTCTAAAAAAACTATTCTAATAGGCTTATCCAATTGTAAAGAAATTCCATGAAAATCAAAATAATTCAAAGGAGAGGTTCTAATTAATTAACTGATCATTAAATTGAAACATGTTGGCAAAATTTATGGGAGAGAGAGAAGGAGGTGAAGAATCACAATTAAGGAGGGGAGTTAAATGGGGGTTTCAAGGGAGTTGAGGGGAGGTGATAAGTTAGGGGCTCATATGGGCCCCACCACCCTTAGTTATATCCTCCCATGTGATGTTTGGTGGGGTGTGGGCCCCACCCCATCTTCCCTTTGGAGGAATTAACTTCCACTTAAAATAAAATTATAACACAACAATTTTATTTAATTCTAAATGAATCCCCAAATTTTTAACTACCACATACGACAAAATGAAACTGTGGTAAAGGTCCCCTTAAGCTAATATCAGCACTGCAAGTTCATCGGTACCCTCAGATTCCAATTCCGAGCACCAGTTCAAAAGATAGAAAAACCCTCACATATGTTTACTGAATGTACCCGAACAAAACATCAAAAATTGATTCCAGGAACACTGGGACTCAGAATAAAGTGCCGTCAGAAACCGCAGACTCGTAAAATTCCAAAGTATTTATGAAAAAAATTTCCTTGAAATTTCTGGCTCTTTACATTACTCCCACCTCTGGGATTTACGTCCCCGTAAAGCTACAACACACACTAGCGAAACAAATAGGGGTACTGAGCTCACATCTGAGCCTCCTGCTCCCAAGTGCTCTCCTGGAGGTTCCCGTACTGCTAGTAAATGTGCACCAGAGGAATCGACCGTCCTTGTAGGACCCTCTCCTTTCAATCCTTGATCTCCACCAGGACCTCCATGAATGTCGCTCCATCATCGATATCCAACTCCCCATGGTTGATGATGTGCGATGGGTCATGCACGTATCTCCTCAACTGAGATACGTGGAAGACGTCATGCACCCGGTGCAACTGAGGTGGAAGGGACAAGCGGTAAGCCACCTCGCCTACTCTGCTGAGGACCTAGAAAGGTCCAATGAATCATGGAGATAACTTTTCTCCCCAGTCAAATCTACGTAGACCTCATCAAGGTGAGACCTCTAGGAAAATGTGGTCACCATCCTCGAACTCCAGTGGTCTCCTTCTCCTATCAGCATAGGACTTATGTCTGCTCTGTGCAGTCTTCATCCGCTCCTGGATGATCTGAACCTTCTCCGTAGTAGCCTAAACCATCTCTGGTCCTACAAGTGCTGACTCCCCAGGGTCAGTCTAGCACAGAGGTGATATGAAAGGTCAGTCGTATAGTGCCACATACGGTTCCATCCCGATGGTGGAGTGGTAGCTGTTGTTGTACGCAAACTCCACCAAGGTTAAATAATCCTCCCAACTACGACCAAAGTTGAGGACACATGTACGGAGCATGTACTCGAGAGTCTGAATGGTCCTCTATGTCTGGTCATCCATCTGAGGATAGAAGGCGGTGCTCAGACATAGCTGCGTCCCAGAAGCCTCCTGTAACCACTTCTATAGTCGGGAAGTGAATCAAGCATCTAGATCAGAAACGATAGATGATGGCACACCATGAAGCTATACGATCTCTTGAACGTAAAGGCATCCCAAGATCTCTACTGAGCCTTGCTCTCTGATTGGTATTAAGTGGTCCGACTTGGTGAGTCGGTCTCTGATCACCCAGATAGAGTCGTGTCCTCTGGATGTACGTGGAAGCCCCATCACGAAATCCATGGATATCCCGTCCCACTTCCAATCTCGGACCTCTAAGGGTTGTACCAAGCCTGCTGGTACCTGGTGCTCCAACTTCACTTGCTGAAAAGTGAGAAATCATGAAACAAACTCTGCTATAGCCTTCTTCATACCCGGCCACCAGTGCTTTCATCTGAGGTCCTGATACATCTTCGCCACTCCTGGATGTACCGCTAGAGGGGAATTTTGGAACTCCCTCATCACCTCTTCCTGTAGTGCGACTTGTACCATGGTACATCCCCTGAAGATGATGACGTGCTCCCATCATTTAGAAAATCCATCAGGCACCTATCCTGTGGATATTTGAGCACGTCGCGTCTCACAGTCAACCTCCCCACGTTGTGCTTCCCTAACTCGCTGAACAAGTGATGGAGTGACTGTGAGAGACTGATGAAAGGATGCTCCATGAATACCCTAAAAGGATATCTACAACGCGGCTAGCTACTCTGTCACCTCTCCTAGCAGCTGAATGCCTGATCTCCGGCTGAGAGCATTAGCTACAACATTACCCTTTCCAGGAGTATAGACTATCTCAAATTCATAGTCCTAGAGGAACTCGAACCAACGTCGCTGTATCAGGTTCATGCCCTTCTGTGAGAAGATGTACATGAGACTCTGGTGGTCAGAGTAGACTGTAAAGAGCTCGCCCATCAGATAGTGCTGCCACATCTTCAAGGATAAGACCACTGCTGCTAACTCCAGGTCATAGGTAGTGTACTTATGCTCTTTATGTCTCAACTTCTGTGAACTATACATGACCACTGCTTTCTCCTGTATCAGGACACACCCAAGTCCGGTCCCTGATGCGTCGCAGTAAACTACGTACCCAATACCCTCCTCCGGTAGCCTCAAGATGGGCACACTGGTCAATCTCTATATCAGCTTCTAAAATCTCTAATGACATCTATCTGACCACACGAAGGGTTTAAATTTCTTCATCAAGGCTGAAAGTGGTGCTACAAATTTGGAGAAGTCTAGAACAAATCTCTAATAGTACCCAACCAGACATAGGAAACTCCGCTCCTCCGTCACAATCCTGGGTGGCTCCCAAGCAAGAACATCCTCGATCTTCACTGGATCCACTGCTACTCCAGCCTTCGAGATGACATTTCCTAATAAATGAACCTCTCGAATCCAGAACTGGAACTTTGAGAGCTTACCATAAAGCCAGTTCTCTCGTAGTGTGTCCAGTACTACCCGCAAGTGGTAGGCATACTCCTCCTCAGTAGTCGAGTAAATCAGTATGTCATTGATGAAGACTATGAAAAAACGATCGAGGTAAGGCTGGAAGATCCTGTTCATGAGACTCATGAACACAGCTGGTGCATTGGTTACGCCAAAGGGCATAACCAAGAACTCTTAGTGGCCATATTGACACCTGAAGGCCGTCTTCTGCACATCCTCGTCTCGAACTCAGAGCTGGTGATAGCCTGACATGAGGTATATATTCAAGAACCATCGTGATCCCTTGAGCTGATCAAAGTGGTCATCAATACTTGAAAGTGGGTACTTGTTCTTCACAGTCACATGATTCAGGCGACGGTAGTCGACACACAGTCGTAAGCTCCCATCCTCCATCTTGGCGAACAAAAACGGAGAAGCCCAGGGTGAAACACTGGGTCGAATAAATCGATTCCCCTGTAAGTCCTCCAGATGTACCCGATGCTCACGAAGCTCGGCGGGAGCCATCTGATATGAGGGAGTATATATCAGTGTTGTCCTGGGGTGCAGTTCAATGTAGAAGTCTACATCTCTATGCGAAGGTAGTCCTAGAACGTCGTCAGGAAAAACGTCAACATATTGATCCACCACAACAAAAAAACTCGGACTCCGTACATCAACTGCTTCGAGGATGAGACTAGCCAACTGATGTGTGATCGGATTCCCTCTCCTCTGCGTAAGTCCATCATGCGCTATAAAGGCCCCCTTCTCGCTGGTGAAGGTGAACCTACTCCCATCCGTGCGGACACACCGAACTTTTCACCTAATTCAGTCGACCTGAACATGGACTGTAGACAACCAGTCCATACCCAAGATGACGTCATAAGGCCTCGATGCCATTAAAAGAATATCCCAGCCGAAGCTATCACCTCCTAGAGTAAGCTCACACTGCCGGAACCAGTGCGTAATCGTCGAGTCTGCTCCAGTAGAAGTCTCTAGCCGTAAGGATCGAGCCAACGACTCCCTTGGAATCTCTGAGATCCGAAAAAGGGATGCAGCAATAAAATAATGACTCGCACCTGTGTCTATAGTTATTGCAGCAAGGGAGGAGTAGACACAGATAGTACCTCGAATCATCTCAGGTGTGCCGTGGTTTTAGGCCTCGGCTGCCTAGAGTTGAGCCAGTCTCTGTCCACCAGCTCCCGGTGGTCGGAGTGGACCTCCTGGTGGTGGTGGTGGTATAGCCTCGAAACATCTCCCACTACCTACTACTTGGCCAGCTCCTCAGCCTCATCCACCTGCTCCCAGCGGACCACCACGGTCAGACCTCTACCTCAACCTGGGAGGTCCCTATACTGTCTGCTGCTCATTCTAATGGAGGGTCGAACTATCCCAAGCCATGTGACCCTGCCCACCACATGCATAGCACTACTTGCTCCTAATATAGCTGGCTCAGTTTCGTGTGCCCCGCACAACCGAACCCATATCCTAAAGTCGCCCACCTGATGGCCTGGTCCACATGGACCTCTATGTCAACTGTCTACTGTCGGCTGAAGAAGACTCCGCTACGTGTCACCCTACGGTGGGTATCACTGTTGGTATTGGCTCAGCAAGAAATCTCTCCACAAGAAGGGATCTCTCCAATACTCTCGCCTGCGTCAGAATACTGAGGGAGATAATCAAAGCCCTGATCTCATGTCTGAGTCCCTGCTCAAAGGTTTGGGCCCCGAAGAAAGGGTCATGTACCATGTCTGTGGAGTATCGTGAGAGGTCAGTGAACCTCACTGAGTACTGAGCTACTGCCATGCTGCACTGCTGCAGATGAAGTAACTCCTGAATCCGCACCACACAAAGGGTGGCTGGAATAAACTTTGAGCGGAAGAGACTCTCGAAGTCTGTCCAAAGTAAAGATGCCTCGTCATGCACCTGGAGCATAAAGCTCCACCATATACCTACTGCTACGTGAAAGATACTCATGTAAAGGATCACCATAAGGTCAACTGGTGTCCCTACCAGTCTAAAAACTCTCCCAATAGCCTCCAGCCAATCCTCAGCTTCCTGTGGGTCCGTCTCTCTGTGAAACATGGGCGGCCTCTATCGCTGGAACTCGTGCAATGCACTCTGGCAGCGTGCAGTCTATGCTGCTGGGGATGGTGGTATCAGTGTCCCAGCGGATAGTGGTACCGCTGGTGCCTCCGCTGTGATGGGGCCCTGCACCGAGGCCTCGTCGCTCAGTGGGATACCATCCCGTACGTAACTCGGAACCCTAGATGACTGACTTCGTGGGGCCATCCTGAAAAGAAATAGGTGTGCCACAGTCAAAAAATATACCTGGTGAGCTGACACAATGTAATCACAAAGAAAACTTTTGAAATACACATAATATCAGTGTTTTCATGCACCGAGTCGGAAATTAGAGGCCAGGGTCCTGGTGTATGGATACGTCGGCCGCCGCACCAACACTTGACTCCCTGGACTGATAACCAAACTCAATACTCTAAACAATATTGCTTCACATGAAAGAATAATTAGATTCTTGTGTTCCACGGTAGAACCGAATCCTCTGATACCAATTTGTCACGACCCATCCTCGGGGCCCGTGCTGTGACTACCCTAAGCCCGCCTTCCATAGGCCAGGGGATGGCGAATAGCACCAAAGGAATAAATCCCTATACTAGGAAGGAATTTCCTTTATAAAAGAAAACAAACACAACAGAGTACGCAACTTAGTAAGCACTAAGTAGAACTGTATACAAAAGTTAGATCTAAAAAGAAAGGGGCTGGAAATATAAGCCCAACAGTAAGTACAATACAACTGAAAAGCTAGTACAACTCGAGTAAAGTAAAACAGCAACCACCAAGTCATCCTCCGGGAATCCCACATGAAGGGTGGATATAGATGGTCTCCTCAGCAACTCGGGTCAGTCCGTCTGCCCCATGTACATCTCGTCAAGTGGTCCACCTCTGGGTACCGTCCAACTCTATAAGTCTCTACCTCGATCAGTGTTGTCCGTCATCCGCATCCAACACAATGTAGTGTGGTCATAGCCCATGCAGGGATGAGTATAATTGTAACGCCCCGACCCCAGCTACCCAGAGTCGGTGCGTTACTTCGTAACATTGGCATGATCACAAAAGATCAAGTCTCGAAAGACCGATTAGTTTAGTAGCCTTGGAAACACTAGATACATTCATAAGTCTTACATTACATCATAAAGTGAAAAACTAATAACAAAGTCTTCATAGTCCACACTCATATCATCTTCTGACTATCCCTGCAGGTCATTCATAAAATACTTCTTCACATCCTGGAAAATATTAAAACATTGAAAGGGGTGAGCTCAGATGCTCAGTAAGGATAACAATATTGCGGAAGCTTTCATAAATAAACATAAAAATTTAAGGCAATGTATAACTAAAACAAAAGCCTTTTAAACTTGAACATCAACATAATATGGAAAAAGTAAAATGAGATAATGCCATTCACTTCTTCACATGGATATTCTACTGGACGAATAATCACATGCAATAACAATAACCACTTTCATAATGATGGAATGCATAATGCCAGACTATTATAACCACGCAGTCAAGGCCTCGTGCCAAGACCACAAATAAGATTTTGTCAAGGCCTCGTGCCAAGACACTGGTTTGTCTCATGAGAGATGCCGATGCATCGAGGAGCTATAGCGGGCTCCACCCGTCACTTATTAAGTCCAATGCATTCCTCATATGAATAGGTTTAAACATATCATAAACCATAACATAATCGTATCACATGAAACATGCATAAATGAAACATAACATTTCCACATTTAAATCAAAAGATTTCAATACAACACATTGATATAAAAAAAATGCTTTCAATACCATTTTCAATACCAAAATAAAATAAAGTTAAAACTTTGGATTTATTTTTCATTAAAAAAAAGTGATGGCTTGTAGAGGAAGCCGAAACTCAAATAATGGTCATGGCGGCGGAGGAGTCGTTGTCGCCGCATATGTAAGGAAAGAAAAACATTACCTTTTTTTCGTTTAGTAAAACGCTTCGTATAAAAAATATTCCTTTTGAATAAACGTAAAAGTCAAAGGGGTTTATACACCGTATAAAAGAAAGTTGTGTATAAAACCAAATATGCCTCAATGAAAGGGGATTGAGAAGAAGTCCATAAAAAGATCATTTTTTAAAAATAAAATAGATATATTATGTGTATTCACTATAGGTACACATAAAGAAAGTAAAAATACAAAATAGGACATAATAATATCATGACATAATTTGAAAGTAGGAGATTAACCCAAAGAATGGAAATTGGGTTAAGAAGTTCCCTTACCTTGCGTCCTGTCCTGACTCGACCGTTCTTTAACCTCCTGAATAATAAACTAGAGTTAATTTATATTTACTTAAGAACCTTTTTCATGTTCATTATTCCTTTTATATCACTTGTTACCATGTTATTAACATTATGTAATTATTTAAGTTAATAACGGTCGTTTTGTCGATCTTTGGTACTTGAGTCAACAATAAACTTCTTATAATTACAAGTTGTTTATGTGGTAGAATATCCATTATCTCCAGAATTATATTCATGATTTAGATTTAATATATATCTTATATATCCAGTATATAAATTCATTTATAATATTACGTAACATTTAGAGGTAAGAAATGAAATGCACCGTTCATGGAGACGGTAAGCCGTACGTACGCATGAATGCTACTTTCATTTCAATTTCATATTTAACGGAACGAAATCATAATGATATAAATGTATAATATAATTACAGCATAATATAGTGTATAATACCATTTACTCCATCCTTTATACATCCCACATATGGCATTAACGATTCAAATCACTTTGAGGGGGCGGTAGTCCGCACTTCCTAAAATGAAATTATCGCGTTTTACCCATAATGGAAATCATAAAGTATGCCATAAATGAGAAATACAGAAGCATAATTAAAACATAAACATATTATATATCATATATAAAAATAGTGACATCTTAATGGCCACCTTTTAAGGTGTTATATGAGTGTTGAACAATCATCGTTTCGTGAGGCAGAAATTCGCCATCCACAGAAACCGTATGTTCTTTAACCATTAGATGTAGGTGTGTGTAAGTGTAGATCTAATCCTTCTTATAACAACATACTAGTATATTTAGGATACTTGTGTTGTTACAAAACAAATGAATAAAAAGAGTTTATGGGGTTGGGGAAGAAAAATAAAACAAAACAACATTAGAGAAGACATTACCTCAAAATCGGGTAACTCTTTTTTATTTGAGCCAAAGGCTTCCTTGGGAAGAGTTCTGCCCAAAGTGAGGCTTCTAGGAGTAATAGGGGGAAGTTGGGAGAGTATTTGGGCAGAGGTTGGCCGAGCCAAATGGCTTGAAAGTGTAAATGAGGTGGTAGAGGTGGGGGCCTTTTATAAGTGGAGAGGAGGGGCACTTTTGGAAAGATTGAAATGTTACATTATTTCAAAATGATTTTCGGATTCTAAAGGTCCCACACTTATATTATTCGAGGATAAGGTGATAAGGTTTCTAAATCTCCTCATCCAATAGGCTTTGGACAAGTGTATGCCTTGGATTTTGCATTATCTTCTCATTTTATTTAAATCGTTAAATAATGAGGTCATCACTGCATCATAATGATGTCATAAATAATTTAATTTATTTAATGTCTAAAAATTATAAAAAAAATACTATGATGTAGGAAATCTTTTTATCTTTCTAATTAATATTTATAGTCAAAATTTGGACTTGTGTATCCCCACTTAAAAACTGTTTTAGTAAAATAACTCATGTTTGTGTCAATTTAATTTTAACATTAAATAAATATATATTAATGTCATTTTCCAACTAAAGTGGCTCCATGGGGTCCCCAAGTTGACCCATGGGTTGTATTGGTCGGCCATGACTCATCCAATAGTATTTGGACAAGTGTCATGCTCATCTCACATTATTAAAACATTATTTGTACCTTAAACTACACTAATTACCTCTAATCGCGATTAAGAACTTAAAAGTTACTATTCACCAAAAAATTATTTTAATCTCATTGAACCACATTTTACTTATTAATGACAACCATGTATGTCGGATTTTTGAAAATCAAATCACAGAAGTGGAAATATTTCATTTAAACGAAAAATCAGTTATTTAACTACCACTTAGTGGTTTCACTATTCATCAAAAATTGAAGTTTTTCAGAACAATGCCAAAATTTCACCTTAAGCTATAATTGATATTCCGAATTCAAAAATGATGTCTATTTTACAAAATTCCAAACATATAAGTTGCATTAATTAATTTTATAATTAATTCCCGCTGTCACAACAAATAGCGTGTTTTTAAGAAACAATTTATATCAAAAGATTGGCAATTGTTTATGTCCAATTTCAATGTTAAATTAATTCTAATGACCACCATTGGATAAAATGGTAAAAATATATTCTAATTATAATTTAAAACCACTAAATAGTATAATTTATCACTATAAATTATTTTGATTAAAAAAGTTGTTTTTAAGTATTTTTCACTATTCATAAAAATAGAAGTTCTCAGAAAAATACCAAAAATTCAACATAGGCTAATTTTGATATTCCGAATCCAAAAATGAAGTCCATTTTAAAATATAAAATTTCTATAATTTTAAAAAGTGGTTATTAATATTCGTAACGACTACTTTGATTAGTCGCGGTGTTTTAGAACTCGATGTTGCGTACAATGCAAGCTATTGCATTATTGAATGAGAAGCGTATCATGGAAGCTCGGGGTGTTACATTCTCCCCTCCTTCAATAAATTGCGTCCTCGCAATTTGAAATTTTTTTCTTTGAAAATAAAAGGTTGAAAAGAGAAAATACCTTTGAGGAAAACCCACATCGGAAATAAGGTTAATAAATATATAACATTAAAAGAAGGCAGGATAAGTACAAAGGTCACCCGATATAGCCCATTCTAGGATTCTATGAAAATATGGATAGGGAAGAAAAACAAACCATCAAGGTCTGATGGAGAGTTATAGAAAACAGGATTAGGAGAATGTTTAACCACAAGAAAATCACAAACTTGTGATTGGTTAAACGGTTATTGAATCCCCAGTTGGAAAAGTTAACCGACAACATTTTTGTTTTAAGTTACCTTTTATAATGTTGAGGAATTTATTTAGGAGATTTACTAAGAACGTAAGGGAATATACATACTCGTTATGTATACTTTCATTCGTTAATATATTTTTACCACAAACCCAACTTTTACTCCAAATGGTAACGGAACTCAAAAATATTCTATTTATACTAATTGTATAAGGTTATAAATGTTAACACATACCATTTAGATTAGTAAAACTATTTTGTAATAACCAGGGACTTCCTGTAGGCTAGTGGTAGGAAATAAAGGCTTGTCGCACTATGGTTGTGGGTTCGATTCCTATAGCTTTGTCCGACGTGACGGGTTATGCCCCACCCTGCAGGTTGTCCTTTTCCTAAAAATATAGTACTATACTATTCTAAAAATAATCTTCATAAATGTTTTAACCTTAAACAATACTATCCAAAGTTCAACTTAATCCATTCCAACCTTTATAGTTATCCAAAATACCTCTGTCCAGACTTTCTCTAAAAGGTCTCTAAATTCCAAAATCAATTGTAACATCAGATTCCCCAAACAAATTAAAGTTTCTCTTTTGTCACATACTAAAAATATGATTACCTTCATCATATTAAAACCTTACTGAAATCAACAAGTACTGCAGTACAATCCTTATATATATATCACATTATTCTAATAACCAGAATATAATCCATGAGTCCAAAAGCACCAATACATTAATTACTCTGCTTCAACTGTAGTAACAACATAAGATTGTCCTTGATCCCTTGGCCTTTTCTGAGGTAAGTTTCCCTGACGCTTAGGACATTCATTTGCATAATGCCCCATTTCTCTACAATTGTAGCATTCAACTTTGATAGCCTCTTTCTTTCCCTTGCAATCACGAGCCTGGTGACCTTTTTCTCCACATTTATAACAAACTCTCATTCCTTTTAGGCAAGTACCAGGGTGATTCTTCCCACAATTATCACATAAGGGAAAATCCTTCTTTCCCTTTTTCCCTTTATCTGTCTCTTGTTCCACCGTTCTCTTCTTCTCTTGCTTTACTTTGTTGTCATAAGACTTAGAGAATTCCTTTTCTGTCTTTATAGCACATGAGACAATATCTTCGTATGTTGAGAAGGTTTGTGATACTAAAGCTCGACGGAGAAATGGTTTCAACCCATCAAAGAAACGATCAGTCTTACTTCTTGGGTTACGTATGTAATCTGCAACATACCTTGCTAACCTTGTAAAGTTATCCTCATACTTTGCGACATTCTCATCCTCCTTCTGCCTCAGACTCAGAAATTGCCTTTCCATATCCGCTCGATGGTCTCGAGGAAAGTATTTTTCTAAGAACATCTCTTTGAACTCCTGTCATTCCATGTTTGTTAATTCATCATCTTCCTTTGTGTTTTGAATTAGTGACCACCATTGATCGACATCTCCAGTGAGGCGGTAAACTTCCATGACAACCTTCTCCCTTTCACTACTCCCCAAGGCATGGAATATTTTCTCTAAGGAATTTATCCATTGCTCAGCTACTATAGGATTTGTACTCCCATTGAAGGTTGGTGGTTTTTGCCTCATGAAATGATCTAGCATTGATCCTCCACGTTGCGGATCAGGGTGCTCCATACGAGTAAGGTTATTATTCATAACCTGAGTGAGTTGTCCCGGTACGGTGAGAAGCTGATCAGGACCAGTTGTATCTCCAGATCCACAATAATTATATTGAGCAGGAGGGAAATCCCTACACGAAGTTCGTGCATTGATACGGTTTCCATTCCTTCCACTAGGCGCCATTTCTAAATAATGGCATAAACTGTATTAGTTTATGAATCAAAATACATAATTCCATACTTGTTAAACACTTTACATAAATTGAACTATTTATGGATATAATCCATAATCATAAAAAGAAATGTTTTCTTTGAGGAAGTATGTACTCATAACCCTTCATAGTGGTTTGTAAATAAAATGAGAATTATCCTAAGCATATCCCCCGGGAGTGTCGTAACCAAGAGTGCAGCAAGGCCCGTTGTCGTGCACCAGTTCCCGTTCGAGTCTAGCTCAAAGCGATGTTTTCGGGTTTTACCCCTAGGTACATCTGTGCCAGAGCCGCCTCTACCTGCTCGTATCCAGACAGGGATGTATTGCTCGGAAAACTCATAACATCTCTACAATACCATAATTCTAGGAAGTTATTCTATACTAATCCTCAAAGTCTATCTTAGGTATACGTGCTCTAATCAGAGTTTATCTAAATCTAGCTTCCAAGGTTAGTACTAAACTGCCTCTGATACCAACTGTAACGCCCTGACCCCAGCTACGCAGAGTCGGTGCGTTACTTCGTAACATTGGCATGATCACAAAAGATCAAGTCTCGAAAGACCGATTAGTTTAGTAGCCTTGGAAACACTAGATACATTCATAAGTCTTACATTACAACATAAAGTGAAAAACTAATAACAAAGTCTTCATAGTCCACACTCATATCATCTTCTAACTATCCCTGCAGGTCATTCATAAAATACTTCTTCACATCCTGGAAAGTATTAAAACATTGAAAGGGGTGAGCTCAGATGCTCAGTAAGGATAACAATATTGCGGAAGCTTTCATAAATAAACATAAAAATTTAAGGCAATGTATAACTAAAACAAAAGCCTTTTAAACTTGAACATCAACATAATATGGAAAAAGTAAAATGAGATAATGCCATTCACTTCTTCACATGGATATTCTACTGGACGAATAATCACATGCAATAACAATAACCACTTTCATAATGATGGAATGCATAATGCCAGACTATCATAACCACGTAGTCAAGGCCTCGTGCCAAGACCACAAATAAGATTTTGTCAAGGCCTCGTGCCAAGACACTGGTTTGTCTCATGAGACCTGCCGATGCATCGAGGAGCTATAGCGGGCTCCACCCGTCACTTATTAAGTCCAATGCATTCCTCATATGAATAGGTTTAAACATATCATAAACCATAACATAATCTTATCACATGAAACATGCATAAATGAAACATAACATTTCCACATTTAAATAAAAAGATTTCAATACAACACATTGATATAAAAAAATGCTTTCAATACCATTTTCAATACCAAAATAAAATAAAGTTAAAACTTTGGATTTATTTTTCATTAAAAAAAAGTGATGGCTTGTAGAGGAAGCCGAAACTCAAATAATGGTCATGGCGGCGAAGAAGTCGTTGTCACCGCATATGTACGGAAAGAAAAACATTCCCTTTTTGTCGTTTAGTAAAACGCTTCGTATAAAAAAGATTCCTTTTGAATAAACGTAAAAGTCAAAGGGGTTTATACACCATATAAAAGAAAGTTGTGTATAAAACCAAATATGCCTCAATGAAAGGGGATTGAGAAGAAGTCCATAAAAAATCATTTTTTAAAAATAAAATAGATATATTATGTGTATTCACTATAGGTACACATAAAGAAAGTAAAAATACAAAATAGGACATAATAATATCATGACATAATTTGAAAGTAGGAGATTAACCCAAAGAATGGAAATTGGGTTAAGAAGTTCCCTTACCTTGCGTCCTGTCCTGACTCGACCGTTCTTTAACCTCTTGAATAATAAACTAGAGTTAATTTATATTTACATAAGAACCTTTTTCATGTTCATTATTCCTTTTATATCACTTTTTACCATGTTATGAACATTATGTAATTATTTAAGTTAATAACGGTCGTTTTGTCGATCCTTGGTACTTAAGTCAACAATAAACTTCTTATAATTACAAGTTGTTTATGTGGTAGAATATCCATTATCTCCAGAATTATATTCATGATTTAGATTTCATATATATCTTATATATCCAGTATATACATTCATTTATAATATTACGTAACATTTAGAGGTAAGAAATGAAATGCACCGTTCATGGAGACGGTAAGCCGTACGTACGCATGAACGCTACTTTCATTTCAATTTCATATATAACGGAACGAAATCATAATGATATAAATGTATAATATAATTCCATCATAATATAGTGTATAATACCATTTACTCCATCCTTTATACATCCCACATATGGCATTAACGATTCAAATCACTTTGAGGGGGCGGTAGTCCGCACTTCCTAAAATGAAATTATCGCGTTTTACCCATAATGGAAATCATAAAGTATGCCATAAATGAGAAATACAGAAGCATAAGTAAAACATAAACATATTATATATCATATATAAAAATAGTGACATCTTAATGGCCACCTTTTAAGGTGTTATATGAGTGTTGAACAATCATCGTTTCGTGAGGCAGAAATTCGCCATCCACAGAAACCGTATGTTCTTTAACCATTAGATGTAGGTGTGTGTAATTGTCGCTCGAATCCTTCTTATAACGACATCCTAGTATATTGAGGATACTGGTGTTGTTACAAAAGAAATGAATAAAAAGAGTTTATGGGGTTGGGGAAGAAAAATAAAACAAAACAACATTAGAGAAGACATTACCTCAAAATCGGGTAACTCTTTTTTATTTGAGCCAAAGGCTTCCTTGGGAAGAGTTCTGCCCAAAGTGAGGCTTCTAGGAGTAAGAGGGGGAAGTTGGGAGAGTATTTGGGCAGAGGTTGGCCGAGCCAAATGGCTTGAAAGTGTAAATGAGGTGGTAGAGGTGGGGGCCTTTTATAAGTGGAGAGGAGGGGCACCTTTGGAAAGATTGAAATGTTACATTATTTCACAATGCTTTTCGGATTCTAAAGGTCCCACACTTATATAATTCGAGGATAAAGTGATAAGGTTTCGAAATCTCCTCATCCAATAGGCTTTGGACAAGTGTAAGCCTTGGATTTTGCATTATCTTCTCATTTTATTTAAATCGTTAAATAATGAGGTCATCGCTGCATCATAATGATGTCATAAATAATTTAATTTATTTAATGTCTAAAAATTATAAAAAAATACAATGATGTATTAAATCTATTTATATTTCTAATGAATATTTATAGTCAAAATTTGGACTTGTGTAACCCCACTTAAAAACTGTTTTAGTAAAATAACTCATGTTTGTGTCAATTTAATTTTAACATTAAATAAATATATATTAATGTCATTTTACAACTAAAGTGGCTCCATGGGGTCCCCAAGTTGACCCATGGGTTGTATTGGTCGGCCATGACTCATCAAATAGGATTAGGACAAGTTTCATGCTCATCTCACATTATTAAAATATTATTTGTACCTTAAACTACACTAATTACCTCTAATCGCGATTAAGAACTTAAAAGTTACTATTCACCAAAAAATTATTTTAATCTCATTGAACCACATTTTACTTGTTAATGACAACCATGTATGTCGGATTTTTGAAAATCAAATCATAGAAGTGGAAATATTTCATTTAAACGAAAAATCAGTTATTTAACTACCACTTAGTGGTTTCACTATTCATCAAAAATTGAAGTTTTTCAGAACAATGCCAAAATTTCACCCTAAGCTATAATTGATATTCCGAATTCAAAAATGATGTCTATTTTAAAATATAAAATTTCTATAATTTTAAAAAGTGGTTATTAATATTCATAACGACTACTTTGATTAGTCGCGGTGTTTTAGAACTCGAAGTTGCGTACAATGCAAGCTATTGCATTATTGAATGAGAAGCGTATCATGGAAGCTCGGGGTGTTACAATAATGATACTCAGTAGGGACCCTGAGACCCGCAAGGTCTCACAATATCCACTAATAATAAACAAGAAGAAAGATACAATCACGAAGTATCAACCAACTCTACTTAGGTATATGCCCATACATATACCTAAGTTATAAATCACAGTTCATCTCCAACTCTCTCGAGCCCAAGCACAATCCAGTCCACAAAGGAAAACAAGTTAATCACATCAATTATAATGATGAAAATTAAAGACTCAGCTCACACAGGTATACATCTTTCGTATAGTGATAGAGATGATCAGATGTAGTCATTGATTCTTCTAACCTGTCCGACCCAAGTAGGATACTAGACTAGCTATGTTGTCGGACCCATGTATGATACTAGACCAGCTACTCTGTTTTACCCACTCTGGATTCTAGTACAGAAGTCAAACTGTCAGACCCACTGAGGATACATGTACAATAGTCATCGCTGTCGAACCCACGGAGGATTCCAGTACATTTTTCATCATCATCGAACCCACGAAGGATTCTAGTATAGTGGTCATCGTCGTCGAACCCATGGAGGATTCTAGTACAGTAGACATCGCAGTCGTAGCCATATCTAGGGTTCCCGCACACAACACACTCGATTCCAGGAGGGTCTGCTCCTCGAGCCAAGGGATCGATACATCAACTATAACGAAGTCTCAAGTTGATGTATTCCGAAGGTCCTCCACATCATATGGGGCTAATACAAACAAAAAGTATCCAAGATACTTTGTACAAGATGACCAAGACTTTTACCACAAAGTACACAACATGTTGGTATTCGGTACACGCCGTGTAGTCTGACCTCGGGTACTGCCCGTGTCCAACGACTTGTGTCGAAGGGCTGGTCGTGTAGAAAAGTAACTACACGGTGTGTGGTATGGTTACACGCCATGTCCAAACATCTGGGGTCGGCTCCATGTACGTTGTCCATGCGCCCGTACACGGCCTCAACCTGTGTTCTCCAACCCGTGTAATTCGTACACGGGTTAGCCCGAACCACCGGCCATGTCTGGCTGTGTAGTAAAGTAAATGCTCGTGTACTCCACACCGTGTCTGTGTATCCTCGGGATATATGCTGAGTCTCGTGATGCTGTTTTTTCCATTCTGAATAGATAGTACACGTCGTGCCTCTTGGCCGTGTATTTCTGTCAGTGTCCTTGTATTTCTCAAAATACACGCCGAGTCTTGTGTAGCCGCCACCACCTTTCTCTATGGAGAGTACACGCCGTGTGACAGAGGTCACACGCCATGTGTTAGCTGTCTGACATCCGAAACACTTTCCGCAGAATGCCCGCACTACACGGCGTGTTCTCCATGAGGACATGTCGTGTAGTCTGGAATTTTCCAGAAATGATGCCTCTGGCTAGTGCGCCTCCCTTGATGCCCGTTCTTCGTTCCGGCGGTTCGTTCATCATGAAACATTAGACTCTAGGTCACCCCGATGTCCCAAAGTCAATTCCAGTGTTTTTGGGCTTCTGATCGGCTCCAAAAACACTTTTTGAAATCCCGCTCGAAGAAAGGTCGAGGAACGGTCCATCCCGTTCCAATCCGAACCGTCGCCCGCTATCATCGTCGCACCTCTGCTAGGTTACTGTGATGTTGAGTATTTAATTTTGGGTTCGTTACGTCACATAAAGAATCTGTAACGATCTATTGTTCGTCACCCATGAAGAACACGAAGAACCACCAACAAGCACAATAATGGAGGAGGATTCGAACCGTGTTAGTTTGGCCCAGTCTCTTTGCATTAGTTCGGTAGCAGGAAGTTAAAGAGAAAAAAACAAGAAGGAACGAAAATTCAACATTGATCCAATAAAATCACACCCCTACCTTGAATTAAGGTTTTTTCATAGACAGAGTCGTGTAAGATGGAGTCACGGAGAACGGTGTCATCCCGTCAACGTTGGAGGAAGAGTCATTGACATAGGTGATGCTTCTCGCGAGCAGTGTCTTCTCCCTTGACGAGGAGGAAGAAGAAGGTAGGAGAAGTCGTGGAGAAATCTTCGCCAAGAGAGGATGATTTTATTTGTGGAAGAATGAAGCTTCTCTAATTCTCCAAAGGTTCCCCACCAAAAAATTTGCTAAAAAAATATTTTAATACATTTCTCCAATTTTAAAGAAATGCCATGAAAATCAAAATAATTCAAAAGAGAGGTTCCAATTCATTAATTTATCATTAAATGAAAACATGTTGAAATTTTTTTTGGGAGAGAGAGAAGGAGGTGAAGAATCACAATTAAGGAGGGGAGTTAAATTGGGGTTTCAAGGGAGTTGAGGGGAGCTGATAAGTTAGGGGCTTCTGTGGGCCCCCACCACCCTTAGTTATATCCTCCCATGGGAAGTTAGGTGGGGTGTGGGCCCAACCCAACTTCCCTTTGGAGTAATTAACTTCCACTTAAAATAAAATTGTAACACAACAATTTTATTTAATTCTAAATGAATCTCCAAATTTTTAACTACCAGATTCGACAAAACCCAACTGTGGTAAAGGTCCCCTTAAGCGAATACCAGTGCTGCGATTTCATCAGTTCCCTCAGATTCCAATTCTGAGCACCGGTTCAAAAGATAGAAAGACATGCACATACATTTACTGAACGTACCAGAACAAAACTTCAGAAATTGATTCAAGGCACACCGGGCCTCTGAATCAAGTTCTGTATGAAAAAACAGACTCGTAAAATTCCAAAGTATTTAAGTAAAAATTTTCCTTGAAGTTTCAGAGTCTTTAAAAGTTATTTGAACAGTCAAACTATTATAACAGTATTGTCTTGATTAACTGGAATGTATTCATTTTTATTGGGGAATCTTTTTATGTGAACTATTTATCCAAAAATTTTATAGATACTCAATTCACCCACCTCTTGAGTAATATACTCCGACCAACAATGAGGATAATATTTAATGATAAAATCCTTATTCATTATTTATATGGTTTTTTATTATGATGATGAAATGTTTTTAAAACCATTTTATTTTTGGTGAATTGGTGAGATTATTATGAAACCTATTTTCATTAACTGGGATATGATATGATGATATGTGGAATGTTATATGATATTGTGGAGAATATATGTATTATTTTCATTAATATATATTGGGACCTATATCTATATTTAATTAATTGGATAAAAATGAATAACTCATGAGTTAAAATAATATACCTGAACCTGATCACATGTTCATAACATTATTCCTGAACTTGATGACATGTTTACCATGTTATACATGAACCAAATTACACATTCACAATGTTATGCATGGACCGTTATATCATGTATATAGCGTTATGAATGAAATTGATTTATTGTTCATATATTTATGCATGGACCTAATTTCATGGAAATAATATTATTTTTGGATATGGTTTCATATCCAGAAGTTTATGTAGCTGCTTGATTTCAGGTCATTAAATTAAAGAGTGATCTTGTTTCTAACTATACATGTTCAAAATGTTAGAAGCATATTTTTATAAAATAAATCTATGTATTATGCTAATATTATTCCCTCATGGTTAATTTTATTTGATTCAATTATACTTAATATATTATCAACATCCTATATTTATTTCATGGCTAATGTTTATGATCTGTGATATGTAAGGTATGGTTTTCAAATGTTATAATTATGTACTCATATCCTTATGACCATGATATGTTGATATGTTCCTAGTTTATCATTATTTAGAATCTTAGATCACCCTTTATTATGTTTCATTCCCCTAGGTTATGATGAATATTTTTATGTATAACATTTATACGAAGGCTTCTAGTTACGAAGAACATAGTGGGAGATGGTGTATCTCAATAATGGAGCAATAGTTTATATGTCCATGTTTCAAAGGAACTTTAAGTTTATTATACTCCAGATTTTGTTTTTTTTAATATTAATATTCATATAAATGGATGTAATATAAATGTATGATAAGTTGGGGTCTCTATAGGGAAACAATTTTCCACCTTATTTTTATAAAATGTTAAATGAATGTATCACCCATGTGTACGTGTGGACTACCACCTCAAAATAGTGATATGTTTCATTTTACATCACCATAATTTATGGTAGATTATTATAATGTATTTAAGGTTTATATATAATATTTATGTAATAATTATGATTTTATTATTATAATATCTTATCTCCCATCTTACCACCCTATCTTTTGTAAAGTGAAAACGGTTCTCATGCGTATCATTAGACTACCACCTCCAAAAAGAGTTGTAATTTTTTTCATTTACAATTTAAATGGATGGTAATAAATATATATTTAATGAATATTTATAATTTTTTTTATAATAATGATTTTTTATGGTAAATTATAAAATACATTATATTTTTTCTATCCATCAAAAAGTTGAAACCCCAATAATTTATATGTACAAACTTTTATATTTGTGAAGTGATGTAATTAATTTTTCATTAACAATTTATTTTATTGGTTATTTAATTTTATATAATGAATTAATGTGATTATTATTTGATAATTAATATTATGGAGATGATTAAACAATGATCATTGTGAAAGTATTGAAACCATTAATCTAAAACATGTGTGGAAAACAAACTAGTTTTCACCTCAAGTCCATTTCAAGGATGAATTATTATTAATAAGGAAACTAGAATTTATAATATAATGTCACATATTATGTTATGTGTTAATATTTTTATTTAATACATTTATAGAAAACATATATTTATTATACAATAGTTTTTAACATGTATGAAGAATGATTAGGCATTAGGCATGAGGTCTGAGATTTATGTTTCAATTTAATTTATTTTCATGAGTGTCTATGCTAAATCTCCATTAGAGAAAAGTGTTTTAAAATTTTATTTTAAACCAAATATATTTTCTTATACTATATTTATTTATATATTATGTTTTCCTTTCAACTACCTCTCTTTGGTACTTAAAATGACCAATAATTGTTTTTAAGAAAAATCAAATTTATTTCCTCTTTGCTGAGAAGTAGTTTTATTCAATGGGAATATTTTATTTAAAAAAATTTATATAATTATTCTACAATTCTCCAATTACTTATTAATAAAAAAATTAACCATATTTTACATTCTATAATTTTTTTAAAAATATTCTTGTTGTATTCTAAGAAGTTGCTTTTTACAATGGTTTGAAGGAAATCTTGTTTTAGTGTATACTGCATGGAAAAACCTTCCAACCATCATGAATGATATTTTTCACTAAAATTTTGTTTAATATTTTATAGTTTTTTCCATTAACATATTTTCCTCAATATTATATAAATTCTTAATTTTTAAATAATTTATTTCTAAATGAAAGTGTATTTTCCTCAAGAAATGTTCAAGTGATCTTTTAATGGAATTTACATCAATAAAAAAATTCATTGATCTTAAATATGCTTCATGGGGGAGATGATACAACCATAGAATCCAAATTTTTGTCAAGATGGTTATTTATAATAATAATTAAATATTTATGAAACTGATTTTATTTTCCACTAGTTAAGCTATGATGAAATAATAACTGTTTTTATAACCTTTTTGTAATATATATGAATTGAATATGATTATGTGATGGATAGGGACATTATATTGCTAAAAGTTATTGGGCAATATGATGTAGATATATTTTGGGAATATTATTTTAAGGGTGAAAATGATTTCTAATTACATTGTTCACATTTTGATTCTTGTGTATGATTGCATCATGTTATGATCACAATATTATGTGTGGACATGATTGTTAGTGGATATGTTCATATTTTGAAGTGTGGGTAAGATCAATTATAGCTAATATCAAAATATAATTGGTAAAAATTATTAGAAATAGACATTTTTACAAGATTATAATTTCATAAACTTATGATGGCACATGTATATGTTATGAATCTTTCGTGTTGATTACTACACTGACATCCTAATTAATCATTATTATCTATATGATTTTATTTCAAATATTTGGATCTAATATTTTTAGGGTAAAAATATTTTATGTTGAGAACATGAACATTATTTTTTTACCATAACCTTATAATCATCATATGATCTATTATGATTGATATCTCCAAAGTTTACTCTTACTGATCATTTAATCTCATCCATTATTATGATTTCCTTCCCCAGATTTGATGGATTGTTCTAAATGTGTTATTTTAAAATAGTTACTAATATAATGGAATCTGGGAAATATTATGAATATATTTTAAAAATTAAGATTCTTATGCATCTTGTGTCTAAAGAAAATAATATTTTATGGTCCTTGAGAATATAAAAGTATAGTTTTTGTTGAATATTAATATAGAATTATGAAATATTTATAAATTTTATTCTTAGGAAAAATTAATGTAAAAACTATTTTGGGATGATAAGGGATAGTATTGGGTTTTTTAGAGCATGTTTCCATTTATTCTAGGATAAAGTTACATGAAACACATTCATTTTAAAGATATGATTTTACATCAACCCCTGGCTTCACTAGAAAAAATGACCAAACTCCTATTTTTTGATAGTGAAATCTGTATTATTTTATTAATGACTAGCATAGAGTCACCCTTCATATACTATTTGGGGAATATGATCTTAATGGATAATCCAAAAACAGTAATGACGTCTTTTTATTCATCCTTATTTTTATTGAAACTCTTTGAGAGGAGGAATATTTATTAAATAATGGACATTAAGGGGGAGATAAGAAAAAATAATGGCTAAATATATTGTGTTTGGATTTGGTAATCCTATTCATAATGGGCTTTGAGAGGAATTATCAAAATGAATTTCCTATTATGGAAATTATTCATTAACAGAGAAAATTTTCTCTCTAGGAAACTCAACTTCTAAGGGAAACTCTTTAGGGGTTGGGCATATAGCAATGAAATTAGTTTGTGATTTTCACTTGACATCCTTATGAGAAATGAGTATGATATTAAATTACTTGAGAATAACTACCCAATGTGCATATGAAATATGTATCATGGTATGATTAAGGATGTACTATGGTGGGTCAATGTGGTAGAATAATTTTACCTCATGATGTTTCAAATAATGGATAAAATTTAGACCTCAAAGGAAAATTCAAGGAAATTATTATCGATAGAATAATACATGACCTAAGTATCGATCATTATTTGGCTAAGGTAGAAAAGGGTGTCATCTTTAACCTCATTATTCTTCTGAGACCAGAGGGAATCATGGGTTGAGTCTAGGTAAATCACATATAGTATCAAAGGGTTCCCCAATTAACGAGTCATCAAAACAGGAGGATATAATAAGTAATTATTGATTCCATCACATGCACTATGTCATTATTTGTCCAAATATTAGTAAATACCTTTAATTGGAAACTTTGAGAAAGAAATAATCATTACTTATATGTTGGATTCAAAGCACCATATGTATTCCAAATTCACCTAAAAACAACATATCTCTCATAAATACCATGTACAATGAATTTCCCTTATTGGATTGATCTTCTCTTGGTTTATTTTTATCTATATATATTATGAAACAATCTTTAAAAACATCTCAGAGGTGACCCAAAGTGCACAATTTAAGGTTTTTATATTTAAATTGTGGGTGTAGTACATGATGATCAAATTTTCAAGATCACTAATACGGTCTAACCATTGGTTCTATTTAACTAAGAAATCATCCACATAACACTACACCACCATTATTAAAATTGGATTCATGATGTGATTCATAGTACACATGTAGGTTTTTATTTCATTATTTAATAAAATGGCCATCACCTGATTATAATATATTCTCTAGGGGTGCTCACAATTTTAGGGCTTCTTCATCCATTTGGATATATTTATTTTTTACCTATATTATATATCCATGAAGAAGATGGCCTAAAATATGATGAATGCATTGATCAATGATTTTTTGACTGGGATTGTGAAGTAAATCTTTTGGATGTGTGATTTGAAATAATGGAGGTGGATACCAAATCTTGTTTTCCTATTCGTCTTCCAAAATGGGATAAGGTTGGAAAATCACTTGGAATACTGGACCTACCTAATGAAGTTATACTTGATCATGTTGTCCACTCCTAGATCAACCATGTAACCATAAGTGGTTAGATTCATTAAGGTTTCTACCTAACTCTATGAAGGAAAACATGAATACTCAGTTGTTTGAAGAATACCTAAGGATCAACCCATGACATATCCTTATAGTTTGCATGAATACAAATTTTTATATTCAAGAATTTGACTTATTACATCTATTTTTTAGGAGGCATGAAAAAATTGATAGATAATGGCCTTAGTTTCTCCCAAGTACTGAGGTTTGCATGTATTAGTGCATCCATAGTTGTAGAAATTCCTTATACAAAGGCATGAGTTGATTTGTCCAACTATTCCTTCATAGAGTTGGAAGGGCTAGAGGAGGAATTTTTCCCCTTTGGAATATGGGTTATCGATCTAGTATCAACTTCTTGTGTGGGGGTAAAAATCTTATGAGAGATATGACCATTAAGTTCCATAGAGACCCGTTTCGAAGATGTCACAGGTCATAATAATTGTAATAATTACATACATTGTCTGTCTAGGATACTAAAAGATCATGACTTGATTTACCAACGATTGGATAGGCCCACTCTAATATATACATTGGAAAGACATTGATTCATTAATACAGAGAAAGCTCATAAAAAATAACTAGGATACAAATCCTCATGATTTTCACACACTTCTCTATTGTATGAGTAGTATGTGATCTAGGATCACTCCTTTATCTATGAAACAATGATTTTATGTGTATGTACTATGGTTTGTCCTTCCATATGGTGTATTGGATACAAAAAATATATCTACAAGTTGTACCAATGATATTATGAGGTTAGTATATAGCCATTGGTGACATGGATGAGCTCAAATCATTATAACTATGGCTTCTACATACGGTTTTTATAATACAATACATTAATGTAAAACTTATCATAAGTTCAATTTATGTAGAATCACCTTCGAGAACCCATACTAAACCATTAATGTAATAAACTAGGAATTGATGATTTAATGAAGGGATGACTGCACACTAGTGGAGAAAACTTATCCCCATTAAAGAATTGAATGTGGTTTCTTTTAATTGAACTGTGAATTTAGTAATAGATACAAAATTAGAAAATTATTTATTTTATTTTACATATCCAATTGGGGTTTTTATCACACATGTTAGAGACTTGAATATTACGGTTACATAGGGATATATTATCCACTATATATCCCAGATGGATGATTATTTATTTTGGGATGATATTGATCTAACAACCATATCCACCAAGAATTGATGCTCATATATTCCATTGAACCTTCATGAGGCATTTAGGGGGTGAATATGGACTTATAAAAAAATTATCATTGTATTTATAGAGAATATGAGGATAGTTTGACAGTAATTATTCATGAATTATTTTTCCTGGTATTACTTCAAAATATTCACCTTAGTTTAAACATTGGTGGGATCTCTAAGGCCTTAATGGTGGCCTCACAAAGAGGATTTGACAGGAAAAGTGTATAGAAGATTTCGAGTGGGGACAAGATGATGGTGAGGTTCTTGAACACACCAAAAATCTATTCAAGCTTCACATTATGATTTATGAATGATTTTTTCCCTGACTGATAGTATATATGGACTAGTTGTATGAGGTTTAGATTTCTTTCTGATACCCAAAAAATTCTATTGGTATTTGGGAGGAAGAAAAATAACCAATTGGCCAAATAGTCTAATGGAACATGGAGCTACAATGTAGGATACTAATATAGTAAAGTTTTCATTCTAGGTTATGAGAAATGATTTTCCACTTTTATGATAGGAATAAAAAAAATTCATGAATGGGGCCTCAGTCTTTATTTGTTCCAAAAGAGCCTCCACCTCTTACTTTTATGTGATGGAAATTGGCTTCAGGAGGATCTAAAATAAATGATTTTTTACTTATCATGAATCAATAATATTTGAAATTTATAAAACATATAGTATTAAACTATTATTCAACATTATATGATTTTTCCAATGCTTGAAAAAGCCTAGAATTTCCCAAATATGTGGGGGTAGAAAATCCATAAGAGTTCATATCAAATTTGGAAATAACCGGGGTTCCTCATTAATTTTGAGCCAGAATTGTGGGTGTTGTAATTCCTATTAATATAAATATTGTGTATTTAATGTTTAATGATAATGTGGTAGAATGATATTAATTATATATTAGAAGTATTCCCATGGGTTTGATTGAAAAATAAGAAACAAAGATTATTCCACTTTTATTAACTATGTACAATTTGTAAAATATATATTGGAAGAAGTGTTTGGAATAATTAAGGGATACCATGTAAAAAAAATTCAAGAGGAGATAGGACATGGAATTGGAATATATGATGATTTTAGTTTACCTTATATTCAAGAGTTTCATAGAAATGTGGAAAACTCTAAGAAAACCAAGGGGCTTACTCAACCACACATGTGGGAGCTTGGATCACCACGTGATAACCAACCTAGAATGGCCATAAAAAGGTGGTATATTAGTATGTGAGATGTATAGTTCTTGTATGGGTTGGAATGATCATGAGAAATAGGTTCATTGAGTTATAGTGGAGTTGCATCATGTGGGGAGAAATGATGATGGAGGATAGGGTTCTTGGAGTAGACTTATATAATCACAACTAGCCATCTTAATGTGTGAGTTATATTATTAAGAAGTGAGATACATAATTAAAATTTGATGTGGGAATCATTAAGAATAAATATATTCACATACTTTTAAAACATAAGAAAATAGCATGAACCATTTGACCGAGCTTATCCATTCCATTTGATTCAATCCAATGATGTATTCTACCAGTTTCCATTTGAGGGTTTGTTGTTTGTAAAAATTTTATTGTAAACTATCCTTATTCATAACTGATTGAGTCCCTAGAAGCACCAGATCTATCCAAACTATCATCCCCAAAAACTATTCTGACTCCAAATGTTGTTCCCTAACTTTAATTTAGTAATATTTAATAATTTTTTAACAAAAATATTTTTTTTGTGATTTTTAATATAAAAGGTTTTGAATTTTAATGTTTTTTTATTTTCATCAAAGGTGAATGGTTGGAACATGGTTAGTAGAAACCATGTAAAACATGAAAGGGTTTCTATAACGTTTGAAGAGCTAGAATATGGATGGAACATAGTCTCCCTAACCATGTGACAAGACCATGTGAAGTGTCCAATAGTTCTAATAGAGTTGAATAGTTTACACATGATTCAAAAATCTTATATAAAAACCTTGAAAAATGTATAAGTGTCCATAAAAATTTAATTCCATTATTTTAAATTTTTGAAGTAAAACACAAAAAGAGATTTAACCCCCTCCCCATTCCCATTTAATGAATTCTAGGTGAGGGAATTTTATGCACACACACCACACCCTTCCCATAACCTCAAAACCTCTCTATCTTTCCCTCGATTCCGGGTGCGATATCCATAGGTTAAGGTTCCTCCTTCTCAACTCTCTTCTTATTCAATTATCTTTGTGTGTTTACTTATATCCCATGTGACACATATTACCCATCTAAATCATAACCCAATTTTTGGAATTCTATATGTTAATTTATGGTTCCTAGAGTTTATGAACCTTGTTAAGTCTAATTCTTTCCATTATCATTAAAGGATGTCAGTTATCAATCTATTTTAGGTAGGTTTTATTCAATTATTCTTATTTCTACCAATTATAATTATTTATTATGTGATTTATAGGTTTATCATTATTGTATAGAGTATTTCAGAACCTGTTTATGAGAGATAACACCACAATTATCAAAGGAAATTAGTTCTCCTTTTATTCAAGGTAGGTTACCGTATGTCTGAACCTCTAAATTGAAAAATATTATTTTGAGATGATTTTATTTGGTTTTTTCATTATATTACGAGGTTAATTTTTTTTATTAAATTCTTGTGATGGATGAAATTGGATTCTTTCATATTCTCTATGTTTTATAAATCTTTGTCCATGGGTTTTCACCAATTATAAATTTTTAAAAAATATCGTTTGGAAGGTTCATTACAATGAGTACTTGGTTCAACATCCAAATTATTTTATTTGTGAAAAAAATATCAATGATTTTTTGTTGTTTTTTCGGTCTTCCAAAAATTCTTATTGGAATTGTTTATTTATAAAGTGAATCATAATAGTGTATACATTCTTCTTAATTTTTAAATATAACATATACACATAAACACACACACACACACACACACATATATATATATATATTATACCCACATTGTACATATTTAAGAAATGTGATTTAAAAATTATATTTGGACAATGGATATATTTATATATATATAGAGTTGAATATTTGTATGTGGTTAAAGGGTGACTTTGGAAATTGAAAGACATTGGTTCAACAATTTTTTTCAAAATTATTATGGTTGGTTTTTAGATAATATGCCCTGGTTGTAACTTTTGGATATTTTTATTAAAAGATGAAAACCTACATGTAAGTCCTTTAGGTTAAGGAGGGTCTTCACCTAGATGGTGTCGTGAGGTGGTATTAGCATGTATGATGTATTTTCAAAATCTAGATGTTGTATTTATTCCTTACTTCCTCACCACAAACATTTTATAATGATCTGGGATCCTAGGAATCATAGTGGGAGATGAGATATGGTGTATGTTTAGTTTTGATTAGAAGGACTAAATTTAAGCAGTCGAGAAATTCCAAAGGTGGTTGGGCCACTAGTGAGGCCAGTTGGGAGAATCCATATTTGTTATAGACTATGGAACAACTATAAAGGAGAACATATAGTTCCTAACTAAGTCCTTATTGGATTTAGTTACTTGATTTATAGGTAAATCACAAGATGAATTTTCTACATGTATCCATCTTTAATCCATCTTACTTCACATTTATAAAATTATTTTCATCGTTATGATATTATAATAAACCTCAATTTCATCTCCTATTTCATATTCATAGAACATTTATCTATTTATTAGTATTTTTATAATATTAATCTCACTATTATACCTTTATATATAAACTCATTCATTAGATTTAATTCCTTCTCATACATGGGGTTTTAGGAAATATGTCATTCATTGGAATGTTTTCTTAAAAATAAAAAGGGAAGTGGTGTTTATGATGTCTTTTATTGCTATTTGTTTTGAAAGGGAAAGGAAAACGTTATTATATATATTTAAACTTATAAATTACAATGAAACATATTTCTTTTTAATGGTAAGGAATATGTCATGGATTCTCTTTTGGAATCCCTATCGAGCATCTTAGTTCTCACTCCCACATTGTCATTTTTTATTTTCAGATTTAGCTTATCTATTCTCGACCATGTGGTGATGAGGTTCTATTAGTGGGATGGTGATTCACATAGTTAAATTGATGTCTCTTTGTAAATTAATTTTATTTTAGTTTATATTATTTCATTTGGTTAGATGTTACCATTAAAGGATTTTATTAGGATCTGTTTTTATTTTTCATAGAATTATTAGAAATTTTATTTTAATGATTTAATCAGGATAATTAGATTTTATTTTGATATCAAATTAGGGAGGTGTAGTGATATTTTTTTGTCTAGGGATAGGAATCATGTTTGAATATTTTCCTTTTAGAAGAGGGAGATTATAATGGTAAAGGAGGTTTTTGGTTCCCTTTACTGTTTAATTATTTTATAGATTGATATAAAGTTATTGTTTTAGTTTTTTTTCAATGGAATGGTTATCAGAATTATGGATGGGTCATTCGCTAATTTTATTTAATTTGAATAGATTTTTTTCTTAGTTAGTAATTATTAGGTGAAATAATCCCTAAGTGCTATTTTCTTATTTCCAAGGATCTTGTTCTAGCAGATTGGTATTGGGAAGGCCCTTCGGGCCTTGTCCCTAGATTGCTCGAGCATTTAATGGAGGGACAACTCAGGATGGTTCATGAAATAATAGAATTTGAGTATCCTATTATTATTTGAGGCATAAGGTAAATTTTAGATAATACATCTAGGACTCTGTAGGTATTTTATTTTGAGATAGATGAGCATAGAGGCTAAAATATTGAAAAAGACAGTTACACAATACTGAAGAAGGGTATTTTATATTTGTCCCAAACTAGAAAATTCATCAACTCATTTGGAACATCGTTCTGTCATATGCATACTTCTTCCAAGAAACCTTTGTTGAAAATCCCATACGAAATATAATTCCATTACCAAAATGTGTGCTTGATAATATAATTCATGTTGGAGAGCCATTCTAGGTAGTTGATCCATTTACCGGTCAGTTTCTATGAGAGTTGGGACTGGTTCACCCTAACCGCACGCACGAGCACCGCTGAATCACACACAAAGAAGATATTATTCCAATGGTTTGGATAAACCCTATAAAACCCTATGATAAACACTATAATTTCAGCTTCTAATTGAGTATCATGTCTACAAGGACCGTAACAACACTCCACCACATCACCCTTGGAATCCCTGAAAATCACTCCGAAACATGAGGGTCCCAAATTTCCCCGGGAGGCCCCATCTATATTAAATTTCAACCATATTGTTAAGGGAGGAGACCATACAACATACATTTTCACTATTGGATTTGGGAAAGACCCTGCAACCTGCAACCGCCTGAAAATCATGAGCTCCCTTACCGAGTTGCTTCCGTGATCACTGATCATGGAGCTGGCGATTTTAATGGTTGTTGCAATGGCTGAAAGAGCCATGGATTCATGAAACTGTGCCTATTGTTTCACAATGTTATTTCCTTCCCTTCAAACTGTGTGAATGACTTCAGGACAGGCAATCCATATATTGACATTGAGTTGTTTGACCTGTTGTATGCCAAACAACGCCTGTAGGAACTCCAGAATTGAACCAGTGTTGGGAGGATGCAACTCAAATGTGATGAGAACATATTTCCATAGGGAGGAAGTAGTAGTGAATGACCAGAATAAAGGGTCAATATACTTTTGATGTTGATGATAGATTAAACACCTTGAGCATAGATATATCCTAGTCCTCTGAACAATATCATCCACTGGAATCATGTTGTGAAAATGTCTCCAAAGCAATGTGAATCTCGATTGAAGTAACCATTTTTTTATTCAGATCACCTATCCACTTTACATCACCCAACACCAAGCTATTTTAGAGTGATTTAGAATACATCACACCGCCTGACGACCCCTCCCATAATTGCCCGTCTTCCTGATTTATGAAATCATAATCATTAATAATTGAGTCAATCTCTTCCGGAAGGTTCTCAAGCTGCTCAATTTGATCCTTGATAGAGATTCTACTGCTAATATGGTGTTCCTCATCATTAATTCGCTCAATAAGAGGGGTTTGAGTCCAATTGGCATTCCATAACTGGAGAAAAGAGTTCATATTAACCACCCAATGTGAGCGCCTCATTATGTTTAGAAAAAAAGAGCGCAATCCATGCCATATAGAGGATTAAAGGTATCCCTGATTCCCTGGAAAAGTCTTGAAATAATCATATTCCTAATAAAATTCAGAGAGGTAGATTTCTTATGAAATAAGTGCTAGATAAAAGAGGCATGCAATACTTGGTGGAAACAGCTATGGTTCTTGATGCCTAGCCCTCCCTGCCTGGTAGGCAAACAACATTTTCTCCACCTTGCTGCGATGAGTTTCATTTCTATCAAATTTCCACTCTAAAAAAATTTCCTCATCATTGTGTTGAGAGTCTTCATGATATACTCTTGCAACATATAAATCATGAAAGGATACACAAGCTATGAAGTAATGACATGTTTGATAAGGCAAACACGACCAACCAATGAAAGAGACTTTCCCTTCCAAGAGGATAGATTTTTCACAACTTTGGCTAGGACTTGTAAAAAGTGTGAATCCCTAGTATTTCCCCAAAATATTAAAAAACCAAGATAAATAAATGGAAGAGATTTCTCATAAAGACTAATAAGCTTGGTTATTTTAGTCTTCCTTGAATCAGGAAACCTTTTTCCAAAGTAAATGAATGACTTGCCCCAATTAATTTCCTGCCCCGAGACACTCTCATATCTCAGTAGAGCCAGTTTGAGATTTTCAATGTTTTTCATATCACCTTGTGTAGAAATCACAATATCATTAGAAAAAAATAAGTGAGAAGGGGCAGGGATACTTCTAGATACTCTGATAGTGGAATGCTTCCCCTTTTTGACCATATCAATGAGTATTCTGCTCAAATAATCCTAAGAAATTTAAAAAATAATGTCAAAGAGGGGTCCCCTACCTTAAACCCCTCGAACAAGTGAAATATCCCTCTGGTTTCCAATTAATTAGGATGGAGATGTGTTCTGACTCCATCTTCTTTACAATCCATTGCACAAACACCGCACTAAAGCCAATTCTATGAAAAACGTGGAAAATGAATCCCCAGTCCATATTATCAAAATCCTTTCTAATATCAAGTTTAAGAGCCATATTTATTCCTCGTGATGATTTCCTGAGAATATCAAAGCATTCAGAAGCATTGAGAAGTAAGTCTTGTATGTTCCCTCCTTTGACAAATCCAAACTGGTTCCATGATATAATTTTCTCACTGACGCAAGAAATCATTTTTGGTATGATCTTTTTAAAGACTTTGTGAATTTTATTCACCAGAGAAATTGACCTAAATTGGCCCATTTCACATGAATTATTCACCTTAGGTATGACGACCATAAACTAAAAAATTAAAAACTGGAGGGAGTCTCCCCCCTGAAAATATGTTTTACAAGCACACACACCTAATTCTGAATAACCTCCCAATAGGATTGAATGAAAAAAATTTGTGATGCCATCAGGTCCAAGAGAGTTATCTTTTTTGAGCCCAAACACTGCTTCCTTGATTTCAAAATACATTGGAATTGAAGTAAAAAATTTATTATCCTCCATAGTAATTAATATAGGGACGATGTTGTCTCTAACTATTTCATTCCATGCTGTCCCATTTAAGTGATTTTTATAGAAACTTACAATATGATTTGAAAGATCATGCTCGCTCTCTAGAATTATATCTCCATCCTTAATCAGAGAAAGGGGTCAATTCTATCTTTTGAACCTTTTCAAGGAATTGAATAACTTTCTATTTCTATCCCCTTCGTTAAGTAACTTAACTCTGAAGATATCCTTTTTTTATGATGTCCCTAATCTTGACCAGATTTTTTAGATTACAAGACAAGTCAACCTCTTGTTGTAAGTCACCTGAAAAATTGGATTTAGGGTTATTTTTCTGTATGTCATGCATATGGAATTCAGGTGTATCAATTTTAGCATCCAACGAGCTAAACTTGACTTTACTCCACTCCCTTAACATAATATTAAGAATTATGAACGTGGAAATTCATGACAACTTACTTCCCTTACCTCTACCAAAATTCCAAATCTCACAAACAATATTTGAGCATTCTGGAAGAGAAATCCGCACACTATTGAATTTGAAAAGAAACGGCAGCCCTATTTCCTTTCCAAGCTGACTTATCATAAGAGGATGATGATCATATTTTAGTTTAGCAAGTCTAACACATGATATTGACTTCCCAGCACCAAGCATATCATGAATCAAAAAATCCCAGTCAATTCTTCTCACCCTCATACCATTTATATGTCTCACGTACCAGGTGAATTTTACAACGATGATGTTAATTTCTACCAGTCCGGTTCCCTCAATGCACTCTCTAACCTCTCTTATAAAGGTGTAATTTGTTAAAAGACCTATTTTCTCATCCACATATAGAATTTCATTAAAATAACCCATGATAATCCAGGAATTTGAAATAGTGCTCTCTAGGTTCTGAATCTTCTCCCATAAAGCCTCCTATCAATGTGGTTATTGTAAGAATATATAATGGAGAAAAAGAGTTGATTTCCACCCTTCTTAAGGATGCAAGTAATAATCTGGTTTTCCTCATCAACAATCCTTGGGGAATCCACCTTATGATGTGTAAGTAACCAAATTATATCAGGAGTTAAAAAAACCCCATTCGTGAACATAATATTGTACCCTCTTCATCTGATCAAATTTACTAGATTTTTAGAGTTCATTTTGGGTTTAGAATCTCCAATTATATTAGGTTTACACCTTCCCTCAAGGAGCCTAAGAGAACCTCAAATGTTATAGTTGGCTATTCCATGACAGTTCCAGAAGAGGAGAGTTATTTTCGACTTTGTTTGGGAGGTCATACCTTCTTATTTCCCAAAATTCATGGCTGATATTCTAGGTGTTTCTTCTTGAATTGAGGTTTCATCCACACCTTTCCCCATGTTCACCATGTCATGACTGGGTTGAGAGTAATCCTCTAGGTTCTACATGTTAGTTTTTTTGGATTCACCAGTTTTAAAATTGTCCATCTGGGCGTGTTCCTGCCCTATCCCCACGTCAATAGAAGAAGAATCAGTAGGCCTCACTGATTGAATCCCACATAACTCCAAAAGAGCCTCCATTTAATAATCAATTAGGTTGATAATAAAGTCCTCAGCTTGAGAATTTTAGACTATATCTGCCACCTCAATAGATAGTTCCAACATCTATTCATTAAAATCCACCAGAGTGCTGTCATTCACAGTACTGACCGATTGGCAAGAAAATCATTATTTGTAGTCTGAATATTATCTTCTTCAAACACGTCTTCCCAAGAAGGTACAATCTCAACCGATTTTCTGTTTTTCCTTGTCAATTCATGATCCTTCCATTTATCTTTGACCTCATTTACCCCTCTCGTAGTTCTTGGTGCTTCCCTCTAGACTGAAGTGGCTGACATTGGATTCACCAATTTCATGACAACACAACATGAGTGGTATTCATGTCAAAACATCTTGCAGTGCTTTCAGAATTTGGACATATTCTCAAATTCTTACTTAATCTCCAATTGGTAATCTTTCACATCCGGAAAAATGTGTTCGGATGGATGCTTCTCCATGTTGATGTCGATTAAAAAATGCACATAGAGACCAAGATCACCATTTAAGGCGCGATGGTTAATTTTCAGAGGATTTATAAGGTTTGACACAAGAATTTAAGATCAGGTATTGACTAGGGTTTCATAACTTCTTCATATGAGGTTCGACCAAGCACATGAAAGCAGAAAAGCTCAATTCGTTGATGCAGATCATCTTGGTCCACCGCCCCAATAATTTAGCCATCCCCAGAACGCATAGTCACATACCCATTCACGGAAGAAGCTGCAACATTTTGTAAAGACCCGGAAATTTCAAGGAAATTTTTTTCTTAATTTTCTTTGGCATTTTACAAGAACGCAATTTCTGACGGCGCCTGATTCTGAGGCCCGGTGTGCCCAGAATCAATTTCCGAAGTTTGGCTCGGGTACGTTCAGTGAACGAACGAGCAGGAATTTCTAACTTTTGAACCGGTGCCCGGAATCAAATTCTGAGGGCACCGATGGAACCGTAGCGCCGGTTTTTGCTTAGGAATGCCTTTCTTGGAGTTGCGTTTGCTTGGGAGCAGTTGTTTAATAAGGTTGTGGTTTAAGTGTAAAGAAAAATAAAATTTGTGTTACAAATTTTATTTATCTTCTTAAGTGGTTATATCCTAAGTGTGGAAGTTTGGGTGGAATCACAAGTTCCTAACTAACCAAGTGAGGATTAAGGTGAGGTGGGGACCACACGAGCCCCAACCCTTCACCTTCCCCTTAACTCTCTTCTACCCCCCTTAAACTCCCTTGCACTTAATGTGCCAAAACCCCTCAAATTCCTAACTCCTTAAACTCCTTATCTCCCTTGAACCCCCCCCCCCCCAATTAAATGTGACTCTTCACTTCCACCTTCATTAATTTTGGAGTCTCTCCACCCATTAATGCGGGATGTAACTTAATGAATTTGAATTATTTTGAATTCATTAAGCTAACACTATAATAAGGTGTGTTGTTTTATTGTTTGGGGTTGGCTAAATCTTTGTGATAGAGTCATGGAAGGATTGAAGAGAATTCCACCCTCGACGAAGAACACGAAGGACATCTCCAAACATGGAACAATGTCTTCTCGACGAAGAATGCCTTTTCAAAAGAAGAACGTGAAGTTTCCAACGTCGATCCCTTCTTGGATGCCTCCTTCCCACTCCTTCCGGAATAAAGAAGGGAGCGCCTTTCACGAAGAACGCCGACGTCGTCAACGGCTTCTCTTTTCCGATGTCGACGAATCACCGCCGCCTTTCCGCGACTTCGTCAACACATAACGAAAAGCGAGGTATGAGTTTGTTGTTGCTTTATTTAATTATTTTCCGTTCTTGGTTCTAGCATGACAAACTTGAGGATGAACGTTTAAGTGTTATTGTCTAACAAGAGGGGGACCGGACCGCACAAACACGGCCGAACCCCCCTCCTTTGTTCTTGAATGTTTCTTGCGGATGAAACGAGATAGTGTGGTGCCGTCGCACCACGCAGGAATCACACGGAAATTATTGCATGGCGCCGTCGCGCCGCGCTGTGGAAAGAATTATCATGAACGCGACGCCGTCGCGCCGCGTCGAAGGAAACCGAAGATGCCGCGGCCGGAGCGGGGCCGCGGCGAAGGGGCGCGGTGCCGTCGCACCGCGCCGGATGATGAAGGTCACGGCCGGTTCCGGGCCGCGGTGGATCGTGATGACCGGCGGCCAGCCGGGCCGCCGGTGCCGGAAGACGGAAGAGGACCGGCCCTTGCCGGTCCTGTTGACAAGAAGCGGGCCGGCCAGGTCGGGGCGGCCGGGTTGGTGGAAACCTGGGGAATTTAATTCCCCCGGGCAGTTATTTGGCCCCCCATTATGAGGGGGGCCGGTTTCACAAAGGGGGGGGGGGGGGGGGCAGGCGGCCCCCTGTTTCCAGCAAGCTCGGCCTTCGGCCAAGCTGGCAGCGCGCCCAGCGCGCTGCCTTGCGCCAAAACGGCGCGTCCGGCCGGTTCGCCGGGCCGGGCCGCGCCGTGCCGCGCCGCGCCGCGCCGGGCCGGGCCGGGCTGTGCCGGGCCGGGCCGGGCTGTGCCGGGCCGGGCCGGGCTGTGCCGGGCCGGGCCGGGCTGTGCCGGGCCGGGTCGACCCCGTCCGGGGCGGGTCGACCCGGTTCGGGCCATCCGGGGGGTCTCGGGCCGGGACGGCCCAGGCCCGAAACCCCAGTTACCGAGCGATTTGGTCAAATGCTCGTATCTTGGGCTACGGGCCCCCAAACGACTCGTCGTCAGCGGCAACGCGATCCTTGGATCGAGACGGCCGTTTCGTTATACTATACTCAAGGTGCACCTTCCTATTCGGGAGACTACGTGGTTAAAACTCCGTAGTTAAGCGTGCTTGGCCTAGAGTAGTGATCAGGATGGGTGACCTCCTGAGAAGTTTCCCAGGGTGGGTGTGAGACGGAAAGACCGATAAATAACAGACCAGGCGTCCGATTGACGCACCGTCTGTTTCGTTGAATTCCTCTAAGTGAGATGGATCTTTCGGCTTACTCCGCTCGAGGTTTGGATGCCGACGGAGTGCGGTCGGGTTGGATCGCAACGAAATCCAACCGGGCCCCTGGAACGGAAAAGCTGATATCGTTCTGACAGAACGCCCGTTTGACAAACCGTCAGCGGAGTTGGTGATCGCGTTGAGAAACGGTCCCTATGAGTTTACCCTATGATAGTTCGGGGTATAGTTGAGATACGGCCGGGTTTGGTTCGCTCACGAAACCAATCGGGCCCCTGGGACGAAAAGGCTAATAACTCACAGACCGGGCGTCTGATTGACGCGCCATCTGTTGCGTTGAGACCCCTATGACGAGGAGGTCCTTTGAGATACTTCTTTGCGGGAATTTGTGATACTTGGAGTATCGACCAGTAGCTCATGGAGCGGACCCTCCCGGAGACGAGCGTGCGGAGTACGGAGACCGTGTAGCCGGCTGAGACCTGACGACTGCTTGACCGACTCGAGTTGGAGTGAGTCGACTAGCCCAGTGGAAGGAGCGCCCGGTATTTGGCGACAGACCCACGGCGGACGGAGCGCCCGGTAGTTGGCTGCAAACCCGCGGTACTCGATAGGATGAGTACCTCTGTAGGCTATTAGTGGGAGCGCCCGGTATTTGGCGACAGACCCTCAGCGGACGGAGCGCCCGGTAGTTGGCCGCAAACCCGCAGTACTCGACAAGAGGAGTACCTCAGCAGTCTTAGGTTAGTGAGCAGTACCTCGGAGTCGTGACAGGACCACTGTACACTCTAGAGACGGAGCTCTTCAGCAGTTACGGTTTCGATAATGAAAATCCTGGTTTGAGCTGAGACTTTTGACCTTGTGTTTACCTCATGATTGAGATGGGTCACTTGCTAACTTAGGTATATGTATGGGCATATACCCGGGTAGTGGTTATCCATTGATGTCACAATCCTTGTGTTTCCTCATGATTGAGATGGGTTACTTGATAAATTAGGTATATGTATGGGCATATATCTAAGTAAAGGTAATATGTTGAGATCTTCTTTGTGGTTATACTTGTTGGTTTAGTGAGACCTTGAGGGTCTAGGGGTCCCTACTGAGTATCGTTATACTCACCCCTGCACGGGCTATGCCCGCACCTCGTTGTGTTGGTTGCAGACGATGGGCAGTGCTGACAGAAGCCGAGTGTTCGAGGACTGGAAAGTACCTGGAGGTGGACTATACGAAGAGATGGTACCCAGAGGAGGACCTCACGACGAGGCGGTACCCAGAGGTGGACGTGACGACGAGGCGGTACCAGGAGGTGGACCACTGGGCGAGACATACTCGGAGCGGACGGTGGGACCTGAGGAGAAGAGGAGCTATCTGTACCCACCCTTCAGGTGGGATTTCCAGTGGACAGCTCGGCGTAGCAGCTTTACTTTTCAGTTGTTGTTTTCCCTTTCGAGTTGTACTTTACAGTTGTAGTTGTACTTTCTTTTGGGTTTGTATTCTAGCCCATTTACTTTTCAGCACTTTCTTTTGTACTTAGTGTTTTACTTCCGCTTGTGCTCTGTGGTTCTTTTTGTTTACATTTATAAAGGCAATGCCTTCCCAGTTATCGGGATTTACGCCTTGGTGCTAGTCGCCACCCCCTGGCCTATGGAAGGCGGGCTTGGGGTAGTCACGGCACGGGCCCCGAGGGCAGGTCGTGACAAATTGGTATCAGAGGAGTTCAGTTCTACCGCAGAACTCAGGACTCTGATCTTTTTCTATGTGAAGCAATAGTGTTAAGGGTACCGAGTGTGGTCTTCAGTTCAGGGAGTCCAGTGTTGGTGCGGCGGCCGACGTATCCGTACACCAGGACCCTGACTACTGATTTCCGACTTTGTACACAAAAACACTGATTGCGTGTGTGTTTCCAAAGTTTTAAAGTCAGCTCAAACCAGGTCAGCTCACCAGGTATAAGACGTTGACCGTGTCGCATCTGTTCAGGATGTCTCCATGCAGACAGTCAGTTGGAGTTCCGAGAGAGTACTCGATGACGGCTCACCGAGCGACGAGGCTCTGGTGCAGGGCCCTTTTTACTATGTTGGCACCCTCGGGTGGTGTACCAGTACATCACCACCTGTTGGGAAGCAGATGCCAACGTCTATACTAGCAAACTGTGCACGCTGGCGGAGCACGTTGCACGAGTTCCAGCAGTAGAGGCCTCAGAAGTTACGAGGCGAGGCAGATTTCCAAACAGCAGAGCAGTGGCTGGAGGCGATTGCTAGAGTTTTCCGCCTAGCTGAGACATCAGTAGAGTGGATGGTGGACTTGGCCACTAGTTTTTTCCAGTGAATGACCATGAGGATGGTCCGCATTGTGATGAGGCTTCGGTACGTGAACCGATGCCTGAGATAGTGCCTTTGGGTAGTGTGTCAGCTATACATCACTACCTGTTGGTCAGCAGTTACAACCGGCGGTACCGGTAGGTGACACATGTAAGTTTACTACCTTACATGTGTTCTAACTTCAGATACCCTCATGTTCCGAGGTGAACCTGACTCATAGGCGGCTTAGGACTGGCTTGAGGAGGTGGCCGAGAATTTTCTCGAACTTTTACAGTTTCGGCGGGACGACGTGTTGATAGCTGAGAATTCATCGAGGCGTACCGAAAATATCGGGTACTCGATGGAAGCGTTTTGATCAGTGCAATAGAGGTCGGACCTCTGAGCATGGTATGTTTAAGGGCTTCCGAGCCAGCACCTTTTCTCTATGCATTTCTACTTAGGCTAGAGTGCTAGAAGGAACCTTTGTGGTTGAGAATTCTTTGCTGATCGAATACAGCAAGAGAATGTTAGAAGTTTGGAAAGCAGGAAACTGACACCAGTCTCGGAGACTTGGGCATGTAAAATGTTTTAAGAAGAGGAAATGTTAAGGACAGATGAATCTGCAGAGCAGCAGACATGGAGGCAGAGCTTGGAGAGCAGCTCGTGGTGGTGTACATTTCAACATGTTACCATCACCCGCCTTTGTAGTCCCCGCTAGACTCAGGGAGTTGGAGAAAAGGGAAAGAGGGTAGCTGCTTGCGGTCATGGAGTGCAACCAAAAAGGGGCTCTAAGGATGATTCGAAGTGCGGAATTTATCTTCTACTAGCTGTCGTAGCCACAGGCATCGAAACGAATCATCCCTTCCTTCCATGAATCTAGTCCCAGACCTAGAGATTCCGGTTAAGCCGTTGACTTGACCCTCACGTCTGGAGATACCTTTGGGAGGAGACTCGATAGTCACACTTACTCTGACGGTGTGATCTGACCCTTGAGGCGAGAGTCTCGGTTAGGACCTCTTGGTGGCAGCGTCGAGGCCTTACGACGTTAGTTTGAGTATGTATTTGGCAATCACTGTTCATACTCAAATTGATGGTATTAGGCAAACGTTGGGATGTGTTTTCCTTGGTCGGCAAAAAGGAAACCCTGGGCAGCACAAGATAAACTCGTGCATGGGAGGGTGTAGCCGATCATTCTTGGGTCGGCCAACCTTACCCTCATGGCAGCAGGAGTTTTGAGTTTCAGTTCTAGCCTAAAAAGGGAGACCTTTAGAGTTCGAGGATGGCGACCACGTTCTTATACAGGTCTCACCTCGACGAGGTTTACGGAGATGTAGCCAAGGCGGCAAGAGATCTCCGAGGTTCAATAGACCTTTCTCGGTCCCCAGTAGGGTAGGCGAGGTGGTTTATCTCTTGACCCATCCACCTCAGTTGCACCAGGTGCACGATGACTTTCACGTAACTCAATTGAGGAGATACACGCTTGATCCTTCACACATCATCGACCTCAGGGAGTTGGACGTCGATGATAGAGCGACATGCACGGAGTTTTTAGTGGGGATCAAGGATAGACAGGAGCAGATCCTACGAGGATGATCGATTCCTTGGGTGCACTTCCTTTGACAGTACGGGAACCTCCAGGTGAGCACATGGGAGCGGAAGGCTCAGATGCGTTCTCTGTACCGCTTTTGTGACCCTAGTTTGTGATGAAGCCTTACGGGGACGTAAAGCCCTGAGGTGGGAGTAATGTAAAGACCCAGAAATTTCAAGGGAATTTTTTTCTTAATTTTCTTTGGCATTTTACAAGAACGTAGTTTCTGACGGCGCCTGATTCCGAGGCCCGGTGTACCCAGAATCAATTTCCGATGTTTGGCTCGGGTACGTTCAGTGAACGAACGAGCAGGAATTTCTAACTTTTGAACCGGTGCCTGGAATCAAATTCCGAGGGCACCGATGGAACCGTAGCGCCGGTTTTTGCTTAGGAATGCTTTTCTTGGAGTTGCGTTTGCCTGGGAGCAGTTGTTTAATAAGGTTGTGGTTTAAGTGTAAAGAAAAATAAAATTTGTGTTACAAATTTTATTTATCTTCTTAAGTGGTTATATCCTAAGTGTGGAAGTTGGGGTGGAATCGCAAGTTCCTAACTAACCAAGTGAGGATTAAGGTGAGGTGGGGCCCACACGAGCCCCAACCCTTCACCTTCCCCTTAACTCTCTTCTACCCCCCTTAAACTCCCTTGCACTTAATGTGCCAAAACCCCTCAAATTCCTAACTCCTTAAACTCCTTAACTCCCTTGAACCCCCCCCCCAATTAAATGTGACTCTTCACTTCCACCTTCATTAAGTTTGGAGTCTCTCCACCCATTAATGAAGGATGTAACTTAATGAATTTAAATTATTTTGAATTCATTAAGCTAACACTATAATAAGGTGTGTTGTTTTATTGTTTGGGGTTGGCTAAATCTTTGTGATAGAGTCATGGAAGGATTGAAGAGAATTCCACCCTCGACGAAGAACACGAAGGACATCTCCAAACATGGAACAACGTCTTCTCGACGAAGAATGCCTTTTCCAAAGAAGAACGTGAAGTTTCCAACGTCGATCCCTTCTTGGATGCCTCCTTCCCACTCCTTCCGGAATAAAGAAGGGAGCGCCTTTCACGAAGAACGCCGACGTCGTCAACGGCTTCTCTTTTCCGATGTCGATGAATCGCCGCCGCCTTTCCGCGACTTCATCAAAACATAACGAAAAGCGAGTTAGGGGTTTGTTGTTGCTTTATTTAATTATTTTCCGTTCTTGGTTCTAGCATGAGAAACTTGAGGATGAACGTTTAAGTGTTATCGTCTAATGAGAGGGGGACCGGACCGCACAAACACGGCCGAACCCCCCTCCTTTGTTCTTGAATGTTTCTTGCGGATGAAACGAGATAGTGTGGTGCCGTCGCACCACGCGGGAATCACACGGAAATTATTGCGTGGCACCGTCGCGCCGCGCCGTGGAAAGAATTATCATGAACGCGACGCCGTCGCGCCGCGTCGAAGGAAACCGAAGACGCCGCGGCCGGAGCGGGGCCGCGGCGAAGGGGCGCGGTGCCGTCGCACCGCGCCGGATGACGAAGGTCGCGGCCGGTTCCGGGCCGCGGCGGATCGTGATGACCGGCGGCCAGCCGGGCCGCCGGTGCCGGAAGACGGAAGAGGACCGGCCCTTGCCGGTCATGTTGACAAGAAGTCGACCGGCCAGGTCGGGGCGGCCGGGTTGGTGGAAACCGGGGGAATTTAATTCCCCCGGGCAGTTATTTGGCCCCCCATTATGAGGGGGGCCGGTTTCACAAAGGGGGGGCAGGCGGCCCCCCGTTTCCAGCAAGCTCGGTTCGCCGGGCCGGGCCGGGCCGGGCTGTGCCGGGCCGGGTCGACCCCGTCCGGGGCGGGTCGACCCGGTTCCGGCCATCCGGGGGGTCTCGGGCCAGGACGGCCCGGGCCCGAAACCCCCGATACCGAGCGGTTTGGTCAAATGCCCGTATCTTGGGCTACGGGCCTCCAAACGAATCGTCGTCAGCGGCAACGCGATCCTTGGATCGAGACGGCCGTTTCGGTATACTATACTCAAGGTGCACCTTCCTTTTCGGGAGCCTACGTGGTTAAAACTCCGTAGTTAAGCGTGCTTGGCCTAGAGTAGTGATCAGGATGGGTGACCTCCTGGGAAGTTTCCCAGGGTGGGTGTGAGACGGAAAGGCCGATAAATAATAGACCAGGCGTCTGATTGACGCACCGTCTGTTTCGTTGAATTCCTCTAAGTGAGATGGATCTTTCGGCTTACTCCGCTCGAGGTTTGGATGCCGACGGAGTGCGGTCGGGTTGGATCGCACCGAAATCCAACCGGGCCCCTGGAACGGAAAAGCTGATATCTTTCTGACAGAACGTCCATTTGACGAACCGTCAGCGGAGTTGGTGATCACGTTGAGAAACGGTCCCTATGAGTTTACCCTATGAGAGTTCGGGGTATAGTTGAGATACGGCCGGGTTTGGTTCGCTCACGAAACCAACCGGGCCCCTGGGACGAAAAGGCTAATAACTCACAGACCGGGCGTCTGATTGACGCGCCATCTGTTGCGTTGAGACCCCTATGACGAGGCGGTCCTTTGAGATACTTCTTTGCGGGACTTTGTGATACTTGGAGTATCGACCAGTAGCTCGTGGAGCGGACCCTCCCGGAGACGAATGTGCGGAGTACGGAGACCGTGTAGCCGGCTGAGACCTGACGACTTCTTGACCGAATCGTCTTGGAGTGAGTCGACTAGCCCAGTGGAAGGAGCGCCCGGTATTTGGCGACAGACCCACGGCGGACGGAGCGCCCGGTAGTTGGCTGCAAACCCGCGGTACTCGACAGGATGAGTACCTCTGTAGGCTATTAGTGGGAGCGCCCGGTATTTGGCGACAGACCCTCAGCGGACGGAGTGCCCGGTAGTTGGCCACAAACCCGCAGTACTCGACAGGAGGAGTACCTCAGCAGTCTTAGGTTAGTGAGAAGTACCTCAGAGTCGTGACAGGACCACTGTACACTCCAGAGACGGAGCTCTTCAGCAGTTACGGTTTCGATAATGAAAATCCTGGTTTGAGCTGAGACTTTTGACCTTGTGTTTACCTCATGATTGAGATGGGTCAATTGCTAACTTAGGTATATGTATGGGCATATACCCGGGTAGTGGTTATCCGTTGATGTCACAATCCTTGTGTTTCCTCATGATTGAGATGGGTTACTTGATAAATTAGGTATATATATGGGCATATATCTAAGTAAAGGTAATCTGTTGAGATCTTCTTTGTGGTTATCCTTGTTGGTTTAGTGAGACCTTGAGGGTCTCGGGGTCCCTACTGAGTATCGTTATACTCACCCCTGCACGGGCTATGCCCGCACCTCGTTGTGTTGGTTGTAGACGACGGGCAGTGCTGACAGAAGCCGAGTGTTCGAGGACTGGACAGTACCTGGAGGTGGACTATACGAAGAGATGGTACCCAGAGGAGGACCTCACGACGAGGCGGTACCCAGAGGTGGACGTGACGACGAGGCGGTACCAGGAGGTGGACCACTGGGCGAGACATACTCGGAGCGGACGGTGGGACCTGAGGAGCAGAGGAGCTATCTGTACCCACCCTTCAGGTGGGATTTCCAGTGGACAGCTCGGCGTAGCAGCTTTACTTTTCAGTTGCTGTTTTCCCTTTCGAGTTGTACTTTACAGTTGTAGTTGTACTTTCTTTTGGGTTTGTATTCTGGCCCATTTACTTTTCAGCACTTTCTTTTGTACTTAGTGTTTTAATTCCGCTTGTGCTCTGTGGTTCTTTTTGTTTACATTTATAAAGGTAATGCCTTCCCAGTTATCGGGATTTACGCCTTGGTGCTAGTCGCCAGCCCCTGGCCTATGGAAGGTGGGCTTGGGGTAGTCACGGCACGGGCCCCGAGGGCGGGTCATGACACATTTGATCCACCCATGAGCACCTCCGTAAAGGAGACAACCCTTCGTAGTTGATTGGAGTAATTACCATCGTTACCATTAACTTGAAATGTGAAATGCCTCTCCCAATATGAGTTGAATGACTCCATTATCACACCAGATCTTTTCAAGATCATGATTCACTATCTTCGATGTTCAATTTTTTTAACTACTCCTGGTTTCCCCATCAGACATGATCTAAGACTCTAGAGGTATGTTCCAGAAAATATTCATGAAATCTTTCTCCTCCTAATCCTCAAGTTACCTGTGATATTTGGCTTCTCAGTGTTTTTGTTGTGAGTTGGTTATTTATTTAGTGTTTTGGGGGTATTATGATTAGGAGTAAATTAATGGTACATGGTAATATTATATGGCCATGTGGATCCTGAGTATATCATTTGTGATTAATCATAGTTCTAGTTGTGTAGTTATCACATGGTCCACCATGACATGCGGCCACTTTTCTGTCCGGCATTAGTCCCATCTTGAAATTATACACTAGAATTGTTTTATTTTGTTTTTTTGTTTTGACTAAGATTTGATATCTTTTTATAGTAACTGTAAATGTTTTAACAATTAATATGATGATTCTAAAATGGTAATGTTTTGGTTTTAATGTTAATAAATTAGCTTTTATAAATTAATAAATAATTAAATTCAGTTTTTTAATTTTTACTGAATGAATTTATAAATAAAGGAATATTTAATTTTAAATTGGTAAATTTTTATTGAAAAAAATAAAGTGGAGTTATTTATGTAATTTTTTAAAGTGTATTTATGAAATAATGTGGGTTTTTTAAAATGTAAAGTATAGTTTAAGAGAAAATGAAATGTTTCAAAAATGGGAAGTGGTTTTCTAAAATATTTTGAAATGATGAAATAGATTTGTAATTTATATGGTTTTAATAAAGTTTTTTTTTCAACTGCTTTCAATTTTTGTATTTTGGACTAGTGTTATGAATTGAAAATTAGAAGGTTCTATGTGATTTAAAATTCCCAATGTGTACATTATAATTTTCAAATGACTTTTGGAATTATTTTATTTGGTTTAAAATATGGGTGTGTAATTATAAAAATGATTTAAAAGGGGAAACATGGGGGTTTTTAGAAAATGTTTTATTTAGTCGGTTGGGTTTCAGGATAATGTACTATGTTATTTTTATTTTAAGCCTCATTTAGGATAAGATAAAATGTTTGTGTGTCTTACATGTGGATTTCCTTATGTTGGTTTGGTTTTCTAGACGTAGCAATTTTGGTTTGGTGACAAATGGAAAATTTTGTATGCTTTTATTATCAATCCTAGCGGGGAGAGATTTTTTTTTGGATCTTTTCCAGTACATATTGGATTTTGGGTGATAGTTTATTGAACTATAGATTTGGGTTTATCTTTTAATTATTTAGGGAAACAATTATTTCCTGGTTGATATGTTGTCCCAGTGGTTGATTGTATGTCCAGGGTTGGACAATATTCTATCCTTTCCATGTGATCTTTTTGTGATGGGTCAGATAGTGGATGTATTTAGTGTGGTCATGGATGATTAGGGTTGGTGATACCCCCCAATATATGTTTTACCCTAGTTGGTTCTTGATTTATTCAGATGGATTCATCAGGGTTTCATTGTTTCTGATATGGATCCTTAAGATACTTCATCTTCCACCACTATTAAAAAGCTAACATCGGTCAATTTTATTTTGGAAAATCTCATTTAGTTAATTGAGTCATTTCATTCTTTTATTCATTGGTTTGTCTCATTTGTTCTTATTTTCGTTTTTGGGTTGTCTCTAGTTTTTGGATATAGGGTCTCATTATGGTTTTTATTGTATTTTGGTAGTGACTTGTAAATCCCCCTTCCATTTTCATGACTATAATGAGCATTTTCCCTCATATTTAGTTACTTTTTTTTTCCATATTGTGATATTGATGTCTCTTGATTCATAGGTAATGTTGTTTTATTGGATATTTTGTGTTTTATTGGAAAGCTAATATGGAGGTATATCACCACTATTGGCCTTATACATCTAATCCTTTGTTCTTTTTTATGTTTCTCCATTTCATAGTTTATAAGTACCATGTGGTTTTTGACCCATTATGTGATTTTTTTAAATAGTCCCCACCCAAAGGTCAAATTTTATTGATGGTATGTTAGCTTCTCTATACTTTTGTTTTATATATTATACATTTCATTATCTTTTTACTAGGGTACTTAGTTTGTGTCTTTTCAAATCATCAGCTCCCCTTCTTTGGAGTACCCTTCATGTTAGATGTCCTTTGTGACTATCTGAATTAATGGAATTAGAAAATTAAGGTGTGAACCATTCCCATATTTTGGATGATATTTCCAATCATTGAAGGAAATTTTTTCATTTCTTCACATTTTTAAACTGTGTTTTTAGTGTGGTATTTACACCTTAATCCTTTTTGAATTAATCATTTAATCCAAAGGATTTATAAGGGTAGAAATAATTATGGTGTGGAGTATTTTCAATAGTATAATTTAATTTATTAAATATTTTTAATGTTTAAAATATAATTATCTTCATTCTTTTTTTTCCAAAATAGGCTAAAATTTTAGAATTTTGGAATTTCATGCATAGGAGCATAGTTTGTTCATGACTAGTGGAAATCATGAACAAACCATGTGAGGGTGCATGTAACTTCTATAGAGCCAGCATATGGATGTTAAAAATATTCCCTAACCATGTTTCCTAATAATGAGGGGTTTTTAGGTGTTTTATTATAGGAATATGTTTGGCACAAGGTTTTGTCAAACCATACAACCAAACCATGGATGGTGTTTAGGGTCCAGAACATTGAAAATTATCCATTTTTGTTAATTAAATAAAAAACACAAAATGGTTACCCCCGATTTAAATTCCCATTCTAGGAATTCCCAAATAAGGTCTCCCCCACACGTTCACCACCCCCTTCCCTTGGTCTCTACATTTCATCGTGTTTTAACTATAATTCCAGGTGTGATATCCTTAGGTTCCATATCCACCTCCTTCATTATCTTATTCTTATATAATAATTGTGATTTTCATTCTCTATCATGTAACTCATGTGAACCATATTAACTATTACCATATTATTCTTATTTTATCTCTTGATTATTGGTACATAGGTTTCATGAGCCCCGTTATGTCTGATTTTTTTCTATAGTCGTTTGAAGGAAGATTGATCTCCACCACCTTTAGAAAGGGTTTATTATGTGGTTATTCTCCATCCTAATTTTAATTAGGTATTTTCCAATGTATGGGGTTATCATTTTATTCTATATAATTTTAGACCCTGTTGATGTGGGATAACACCACTATTATTAAAGGTATCGCTCCATCATTCAATTCATGATCTTTTATCCTCTGTTCGAACCATTGAATTAAAAATGTGATTTATTGATGGATTTTTTCTGTGTTTTTACTATATTATGAGGTAAATAAATAAATGAGAATGTTTTAAATGAGATAACTTTTCACCCTTCATGTTTTCCATGTTTTATTAATCTTCATCCTAGGGTTTTTATCAATGATACATGCTATCAAAATCTATTTTAAATGATTAAGCACACTGAGCTCCATCTTTAGGTTAAAAATTAATTTATTTATTCAAACTAAACATATCATGAATGGTTTAATAGTTTCTCTGATATTCCATAAATTATTAATGGAATGTCTAATATACAAAGAGCATTAAAGTGGTTTCTCAATAATTCTTCATTTTTGAATAGGACTTATGCACATAAACATGTATATATATATATATATATCCTTTTTTTACATATGAACATGGGGAGTGAATATGTACATTTATTAAAGGGATATTTATATATATAGGTGTATATTTGAATAATATTAAATGGTTGACTATAGAAATTAAAAGGTTTTGATTTAAAAATGGGTTTTCAAATGATGAAGGTTGGTTTTCAATTTATAAGGCATGGTAGGTACCTTTGAATGTTTTTTTAAAATGTGTTCACATATTTTGATGTCCAATATTATAGGAACGTTCTTCACATGGATAGAATCAGATTTTGGGATTTTCATGTATAATGGATTTTTGTGATTGAGATTTTTGCTTCATCAGATACATCTTTTTTTTAAATCCGTGGGATCCTAGGCACATTAGTGTGATTCAATAGAAAATTTCAATTTAGTAAAAATAATAAAAACTAGATCCCATGGGAAGGAAAATTTCATGGTGGGATGTTACACTTGTGAGACTAGTTGAGTGTAGCCTCGCTAGTTATAGACTATATATCACATCTATAGGTTAATAGATAGTTTTGAGATGAGTACATGTATGGTATTTTCACATGATGTCTAGGTATATCCAATTATAGACATTTTACCTATATGATTATTTATTATGTGATACTATAAATTTATAAAATTATGTCCACTGTTATTCTTTTACTGTAAAATTTTATTTCCTAACCTATTTCGCATGCATATTTCTTTCCCCTATTTACTATTATTTTTATAATATTATTCTCAATATTATACCTTTCTATTGAAACTATTTATTTATCATTAATATATTATTATAATCTATTTTTTGGAATAATATAAATCTTTTTAAATGGTTCTCAGAAAAAAAATAGAATTGATCGTTCTAAAACTCGAACATTCTAAATCAAAAAATAACAATTGTTTTTAATAAAAATTAAATTAAATATTTAACCGAAACTAACACTCTATTTTTTTAAAAAGGAAAGGAAAAAATTATTATACATATTTATGTTTTCCAAAAATAAATAGTTGGTGTTCTTTGAAATGGTATTTTATAGGGTGTGTTTTCCTTTTTATCATCCCCACTGAGTATCTTGGTGCTCATGCCAGAATTATCATTTTTAGTTTTGGGATTCAAATTATATGTTATGATCTATGTGGTGACGAGGTTCTATTAGTTAAACAATAACTTGCTTATCCACACGGTGGTATTTTTATAGTCTATATTTATTTTAGTTTCTATTAATAAATTTTACCAACTATTCAAACTAATTAATTTTAGTTAAAATTTCTTTTATTTTTCCTAGAATTATTAATAATTTTCTAATTAAATGAATTAGTTTGTCTAATTTGGATTTTATTGATTTCTATAATTATAGGTGTAATGATATTCTAGTGTCAAAGGATATGAATTAGTTTTGAATATTTTAATTAAATGAAAAGGATATATGGGTGGTTATGGAGGTTTTTAGTGATCGTTTCTATTTACCTCTTTTCTAGTTTATTATTAGGATATTTGGTCTCTTTATTTTCATTGACATGGTGATTATATATACAGATGGATCATGTAAAAATTTTATTTATTTTTAAATATTACCTTTGTTTGTTATTATTTTTGGGAATAAATAATTATCATGTGTGTTTACATGATACCTAAGAAATTATACCGACTTTGGGGGATTAAAAACACCCTTAGTTTCCCTACCTAGGTTGGATTGAGTGTTTAACGAAGTGAAATATTTGGCTAGTTTGTGATACTAAATTCAAGGATAATTTTGGAACCATGGTTTGATGAGTATAAATATTTACTAAATATTGAGTTTTATGATCAATAATTTAACATGAGGGAATAAAATCATGGACATTCAATGCATGAGGATAATTTATAAAGGACAGATTAAATCTTCCATGAGTTAGTGTATCAAATATTAATGTCTATTCCTCAAAGATAGATATACAGTGTAAGATAAAATTCTATAAATGGTACATAACATTCATGCATAATATTAAAAAATTTATATTACATTAAAATTAATCTTACATAGATTTTCTACAAAGAATGGAGGGTACAAATCATCTGTGAGTCAATAAAAAAGCTTCTATGGGAAGAAGGCCATCAAATGTGTGCTTAGAAATACATATGAGTGATAGTATTCCTGAATATTAACCATTATTTATCTATATAAAATGAATAGAAGCTTAATAATATTGAGGATAAATGTTATTACTGGATAAAAAAGGGCATGGATGTGTATATAAATTCATACTTTACTGCATGCGAATTATCTAAGGAAGCTTATGTGTCCCTGTCAAAATAGATGAGCATTCTACAATAAAAAACACAATACATGCATCACATGAATTATGTGTGTGAATAAAAAATTATCCATATATAAAACTCCTATATTTAACAAGGAAAATACATTCGTTGCATATGAAATATTGTATGCTCCAACTGTGACTCTTTTCGATGAAGTTGAGTTTGAATAAATAAGTCTGAAATATGAATATGTTTCTGTTACCTATGTAAATAGAATAAAGTTGAATATAATTTTGATTATTACAGGTGATTTATCCCATTAATGAAAATATGATATTCTATTTACTGTATTTCAAGTATGTTGAAAAAGGAAGAAGGGTTTTCTAGATTATCCTTTGCCACAAATGGATGTTCCAAAAGTGAAATAGTTTCATTAATTATTTCATATAATTTAAAAATTATTAGATAACTGAAATTATAATATAAAAAAGGATAATAAGTTAAATATAACTACTTTATGTTCTTATATTGACATATAATTTGAATATACATGGTTTTAATGAGAAGAAGATGATTCCATTAAATATGGATCTCGTAAATAGAAGAGGGATGAACATCCAGAAGGATTTGAATTACCATAAGTCATTGTAATTCAAATCATAAATTTATATGGGTTTTTAAATAAGCTAATGAAGAAGAGAGATAATATAACCCAATCAATGGTGTAGTTAATATATTTATATATATACTGGAAGTTTTTTAAGGTGGTATGTTCTTAATGATATGACAGAAAACTAATGATAATATATATTATAATAATATAATAGTAGATAGACTCAAATTAGGTCATTTATATACATGCTACATGGTCAAATAGTCGAGAAGGGATATGGTGTACTCTGTTTTAGGGGGAAATGAATGAAAGAAGAATAACATAGAAAGTAAGAAGTTCTACTTTAATTCAAGTTCTATAAAGAAAGAGGTGGTAAGAATAAAATTTATTGTAATAATAGGTTTCATAGGAAGAATAAGAATAATAATAATAATTGGGTGGGTTTCCCATGACGATTACTAGTGGAATAATCCCTTGTGTAGTATATTTTATAAAGAGATACAATTTCCTTTAAATTATTAAAAGAGAAAAAAAGAACTGTAAGTAGATTGTGTGCACTTTTATACATACAAGATAAGAAAATGATGAGTTTCTTACATACTTCTATATAAGTTACAATAGAAAAATAATGGGATAATATAATTTCAACATAACAACATTAGAAAAAATGCCTATCTTGTGGTGTAATATCTTGATGTTGAAAATACATGATGCTGTTGAAGACTATTTACAATAGTTGTACAAGGATCCCGTTAGAAGCTTTATGATGTACTGGGATATCACTAGTCTAGGGAATGAAAATTATTTTTACTCCCCCCACTTGGGTGTATGGTACCACCATTTATGTTTAAGATTATTTTCTTACTAACACATTGTAACATGTGTCTCATTATAGTGGACAATGTTCTCAAGGATTATTTCTCAGATACACCAATGAATAAACTTTCTTATGGAAAGGTGAATATTTAAAATAAAAAAATCAATTTTTGTGCATGCTAATAAATATAGTGTGGTGAATACAATGAAAGAATAAATAACTTATCCAATATATAAGTTAATAGAATAAGAATAATAAATTGATATAAATCTACACTGACATTGAATCACCCTTCTTAGTGTTGAGTATATCCCAAGTGGTCCTAAAAATTTATATTAGTGAATGGTTAAACTCTATTGGATTCAATATTTTATGTTGTTAAAATTTTGAAGTTAGAGTCTCTTTCTAATAATAATAATTATGTGATGTTTTGGTGATGTTTCTTTTACTACATATCAAAATTCAATTTCTACCATGGATACTTTGACTAGTAAAAAGTGAGATAAAGGTAAGATGATTAAGAAATATCTCTTTTGGCCAAAAAGACTTCCCAATACATTTCATATTGGAAGTAAGAATTTTTTTAGAAGGATAATAATATGTGGTTTATATTTTCCCTAAATACATGGTAAACCATTTGATCTCAAAAGATAAATACAATCATATGTTATATTAAAATACATAAAAAACAATCCTCAATAATAAGAAACATGAATAACTGGGGATAATAATCTATCTAAAATTTCATAAGAAATATCATTTAGTAGATTAAAGGATATTCTTGATTTAATTCACAAAGAATCTATCTCCTTTGTTTGTGGAATTTTTTTAATAATACAGGAATAGATCACCCATCTTGAAGGTGAAACAAAAAAAAGAAGAATGAATTTAATAAAAAGGTTGTTGAATTCATAAATCTATCCAATCAGGTTGGATACTTTGAGAAAATATATATTTATATTGAAATAATTTCTGTAAAATTTGGAAATAAATTTCTCATTGAATTTTAAGAGTAATATATAGTAAACAATACTGTTTAAGTGAATATCCATTCACATGAATGAAATATAAAAAAAATTAATTTGACGAATGAAAATAAGATATTAAATCCAATAAGAACATAGATCTTGATACTTTTCATTAATAAAATATAATAAGTCATGATGAATAAGTAGGAAAATTGATGATGTATTGTGAATATATGGTTATATTTATTTAATATCATAAGAATTAACTTATTTTTATGGGTGTTAAATTGTAGATTAAAATGGACATTCTTTAAATGATGCATTTTGAGCCATGAAAATTAAAAGAAGAAGGAGTTCAATTCATAGATTTTTTTTGGAGTATTCTAATGTTAAAATACCAATTTAATGTGATACTAAGATCAATACATCATTTACTAATCATTCCCAATAATTTTTTCATCAAGAGGTTTCATCCATAACATTTTGTAATAATTTTAATGAATTTGGTTTCATTGGATATGAAGGTTTGAAATGAATATATATACATGTATGGATAGAGAGAAATTGTGATATTCCCACCCCTACTTCCATGGTGGATAGAATAAGGTGTGTGGAATTAGGTTACCCAGATCAATCTAATAAGGGAATACAATAAGATCATGGTTTCTTTTGTTCTACTTTTACTCTAATAGGTATGAGAAGTGTGCATTGGAATATTGGTAAAATCATATAAATGATAAAGAAAAAATAAATCTTAGTACATGGAAGATTATACTATAGAATATGAAATATAAATAGACAAGTAGTACTCTATTAACATAAAACAAATTTATAGTTATTTATGATTCTCATTATTTTGGGAAAGGAAGTGGTAAAATCGTGTTTTATGCACATCTAATCATGTATTAAATGGAAATAATCAGAGAAAATCATAATCGAAGAAAAATTTATAGCTAAAGAAATAAATATTAAGGGAGATAAAAATGAACATACAATTGAGGAAACTATAAGTAAGGGTCATTTTTCATTCTTGGGTAATAAAACAAAGAAGTTTTAGAGGAGTGATTCATCTAAAAGGAATAATGAGATGAAGGGCACTCAAATGATTCCATCTGAAGACTCCATGTTGGCATCCAATGTACCCAAACACATCTTAGTCATTTGTTTGATAGATTTAGAGAGGGTAATAATTTAGGAATAGTCATGATAAAATGGTTCTACTAAAGGAGAAGATGATGGTTTATATAATGAAATCATTTTTAATGAGAGGCTAATAACATAAGAAAAACTTATGTTAAATATATCACATGTATGTGATTCACTATATTTATAAATATTCCTAGAGATTTGTTTTTCTATAGATTTCAGTAGAATAATAGTTTCTAAAAATGATGAATGTTACCCCATGTGATACATGTTCCATAAAAAATGCTGATAATAGAAAATTCATAAATATTGAAATTTAAGAATTTAAGAGTACCCTAATGCGTGAAAATAAATTTAAATTGATGTTGGAATGCGTAAACACGAGGAATAAAAAAACATGGTTAGGAAAAAATATCATCATTTATATTCAAATTAAGAAGTATGTAAGAGGCATGTTATTCCTTTACCATTTATGTGTTTTATCCATACTAAAAATATAAGGAATTTAAGGTAAAGAATGATCTTCAGGGTTGTATATAAGGAATGAAAACTAGAATACCATTAAAGTTAGAGTAAGAAGATGAAAAAAAACTTATCCCTTAAATGGAATTCTATAGAAAAATATTTTGACTAAATAATCCTTGGTGAAGATGAAGAGTACGATGTGATAACTTTAAAACAAAATGATAGAGTTTTAGAAGTGTCCAATTTTGGGAAAACACAATTATAAGAATTAAATTTTGGAAATTTATCATTATTTAACATATTAAAAATCCTATAAAGAAGTGATCCACTATTATGAAGAACATTTGGAGTGTCACTTGGAGGGGGATATAAAAAAAGATTATTAAAAGAGGCCCTAAAATATTACTTCATTATAGAATGTTCTAATGATAATGTAATTGATATGTTAAGTACTTTTTATCTCTCATATATGGAAAGTGAAATCAAATTTTAATTAATTACCTATGAAAAAAATATATGACAATGTAAATTTATACGTAAATTCTTTTAATCTATTTCATGAAGTGAGTATACAAAATCCAAGTTTTTATTTTCTAAGAAACTTTTAACTCAATTGGTATTTATAATTTTCATTTTTCTGATAATTTTTCTAAATACCTTGAAGTCAAGTTGTTGAGTTTTTATTTCATTTGGGGTCTAGTTACATTAGAAATAGATTGATTTATTTTTTAATTCAATTCCTCTTATTTTATGCACTAAGCATAACTCATGTAGAACTTGAGTGAGATGAATGATTAAAAATTTCTTAATAATGAATTTATATGTTTTTCCTAATTATTTTTTTATTTCTATATGGGTTAAAGAAAGTGAAATGAAAAATTAATAATAGAGGAGGATATTATGAATAAGGAAACACACATTTACATTTCATTTAAATATGGCTTTTGCCCAATAAATACAAAGGGGTATATTTTTATGCCCACTTTGTCTATTCTGTATTTATTATAAATATACACCGAGTGTCATTAATGATTGATGTAAATATAGTGGGGAATAAGATTGGAAATTATATTTATTTCAAATATTTTGATTAAAATTTTACATCCCAATACTATGCCACTTTGATTAATTATAGATAATTTGTTAATGAAATTTGGTAATTAGTGGTTCTAAGATTAGTGGAGTTCTATGAAAACAAATTCTTAAAGAGAGGTTGATATCATTTATATATATGTAAATTTTACTTTAATACATTTTTAAGAGTTTGATAAAAATGTCCATAACCCTAAGAAAACCAAGGGGCCCACTCAACCACGCACATCAAAGCATGGACCACTATATAAGAGCCTACCCAATAGGGCCAACCCAATGTGGTAAGAGGGTATGATGGAGGAAGAGTTAATGTATGGTAAGGGATGAAACAATAAACAAGGTACATAGAAGAGTGGAAGAGTTCCACTATGCGGGGAATCATGGAGGAGGAGGAGAAGTTCCTTTGAGGGGACTAGGATACTTACAACTGGCAATATAATGAAACAATTTATATTATTAATTAGTGTAAGACCAAATAAAACATCGATATGGGTATCACATTTTGGAGAACTATTTATCAAGTCTTAAACACACAATGAAAACATTTCCACTCAAATTATGATAATCTATGTCATTTTATTCAATCTAATGATGTCTCATACCCTTCAAACCGTCCCATGTTTACTAAACATAGAAATTACACCATAACAGATCTGTATTCATCACTAATTGAGTTTCAATCCTCATCAGATCAATCACAACTATCATACATTAATACTCTATTGAGTCTCATTTTGTGGATTTAATAATAAAAAATATTTTTTTGAGTATGTGGATTAACTAAGAAAGGAGACTTCATGAGTAAGAAACTTTGATGAGGGAAGAAAATAAATACACACTTAGTGTATGAGGATATTATGTGAAGAAAACATGGAATACATTGTGAGTTTTTACATAGACCATGCAAGTATCTTCCCTTAAGAAACATCTTCTACACATGAGTAGATTCTGTTAAGGGAATATAAATTCCAATAATACTATAGAATAATGGATCTTTAATAAAAATAAATATGGAATGGACATTTTATAAGGAATAATGGTCATATATATTCCATGAATCCATTGAATGTCTTCTTTGAGAATTAGTCCCTTGACAATGAGTATGAAACGGTATATGAGTGATTGAATTCATAAATATAAACCAAGAATGATCCCTGCAAAATTTAAATAATTATTTGAATAAAGAAGATAAATGTAATTCTTACATGGGAAAGAATTTGGATGCATACATCCTTTCATCCTCATGTTCATTCATGCTAGATGATGATAAGTATGTGCCTAGTAGAAACCATATGAGTGTTCTACCTAAGGAATGTGAAATCCAAGAATCACATACATTCCACAAATTTATTTATGATAATTATCTGAAGGGAATAAATTGACTAATAATTATTATGATTTTATGTGAATCCGTCATTAAATTAAAATAAGATACACTAATTATCATATTTCAATAATGTATAAAAGAGAAGAACAAATTTTTGGATTAACCAAATCCACAAATAGAGGTTCTATGACAGAAGTATTTTCATGAATTAATTTATATATTTACAACCAAATTAATGAAATGATATTATCCGGGAAAGATGACTATACAAATAATTAGAAAAGTTAATACATGTTATTTTAGTTGAGTATAATTATAATAAATTATTTTTTAGTAGAATAAATTGAAGACAAGAATTGTGTGTATATTTGATGAAAGAGGGTCGATGATCCAGGAAGATTTTAGTTACCATAAGACTTGGTAATTTAAATATTGTATTTTTATGGATTTTTAAATACTAGAATGAATAAGGGATAGAGGAGAATAAATATGATCATCCAATTATTTTTATTATATATATATATATATTTCATGTTTTCAAAGATATAATTTTGTTAAATATTATATGAAAAAACCTAAGAGAATATTTGAAAATATCAAAGAATAATAGAGTGAATTAACTACTATTATTCATATACATAATAAAGAGTCAATTAATTTAGAAAGGATATTGTGCGGTCTATATTTAACTAAATGATAAATAAATAAGAAGAATAGAGGAAGAGAATAACATATAGTGAAACTAAAGTCCATCCAACGGCCCGAAGGCCTTCAGATTTTTTATTATAATCAAACCCCCTTTTAAGGGAAGAAGGGGGAGAACCCAAACAGACATCATGGACTTAAAACAAATCACACCTGAAGGTGAAGAGATACAAACCAAACAGACCACACGGAGCACCCCTCCCCATCATAAAATCGTGATAAAGCTCTCCATCATTGCATGGCTGAACGACAAGCAAGTGTCATGTGTCAAATCACAAGCCCGATCCGATGGCTAATGCCATACCATCTCAAAAATCCAAATCCGTAAAGCACTGTAATGATGAATAGCTATCTCTGGAACCTCTCTGAGGCCTGATCCATGTGGTCAAATCTAGGTGCATCTCCATTCCAATAGAATTGAACCACAACAAATCACCAAAAAAATCAACCAAAACATTAAACCATTCAAAACATCGCCAAACCATCACCAAACCATCACCATCATTTTCCGCATCACAGAACCGACGCCAGAAGAACAGCGTAACCCCAAATCAAACTTAGACAAATAAGAACAACCAACCGATCACAAAAATCACAACCATCTGAACCAAATAAAACATCACAAAACCTTCAAACCTGCAAAAACTCTACAAACACTCCGGAGACCATTACCTCCCCCCCCGGGTCACTCAGATCCATCGTTGGCCATCACCGGAGCAAAGCCAAGGTGTCGCCAGGCCGTTCTAGACCGAACCCAAGCCAGATCCACTGCACATCATCTGCACAGACCGAGCCCTACCGAATCAAGATGCACGTAGACATGATAGCGCCAACCCAAACTGAGATGAAGCCGACGTTCTGTGAGACATATCTTCACCGAGACCGAAGATACCGCCAAACCAAGCCAAAACCCCCCCGTGTTGCACCATCACCAAGCCATGTGCCGAGAAGATCTGGAGGAAGCTAGCCAACGAGAAAATCCAAAGGAAGCCGACAAAGCTGTGTCATGCCGAGACGATGTAGAGGAATCCGACTCGAGACGGAATCACGCCGGAGAGGGAAGGGGAAGCGAGGCCGATGGGAAAACCATAGTTTCCGCTGAAGAGATATGTGTAGTGAATTTAGTATAGAGATATAAGAGCCATCCAATAAATAAATGTGAAGAATAATAACATGAAAAATATTATTTGTATTGACAGGATTATAAGAGAAGAAGAGGATGAGTTTCATGTATTCTAGTATGAAAAAAATAATAGAAGTAAAATAGTATAAAAAAACTCTAGAAATATTTTATTCAATAGAAGCCACATTTGTAGGGGGACTCTGTTGATGTTTAAAATGGCTTGAAGAAGTTAAATACTATATGAAAAATACATTATGGGAAAATTATTTATGTACTAGGCTATAAAATGACTAGGATCTCATGATAAATTTCTCTCCATTACCGATTTTAGGGTACCATGATTCAGTTTTAGGGTTAATCTTTGTTTTATCAAATACAATTGGTATCTTCTTATAGTTGCTTATGTGATCAAGGATTGTTCCCATTTGCATAAGGGATTTTCCATTCTTATTGAAATACTAACATTGTAGATCTCATGTACACTTTGTGTGTATTATAAAAAATGAATGAAATATAATATAATTAAAGAATCAAGATCATAACCAGTATATGATATAATGGTACAAAGAGATTAAATTCATCTAAAAAACAACAATAATAATTCAAACCCTATCTCAGTGTTGAGTATATCCGAAGTGATCCTAGCTGTTTCATTTATAGTACTCTAAATATAAATGAAATTATATATAGTATTAAATAAATTGTTATAGTGGATTCTAATTATTTCATACATGAACTATAAAATGGATTAGAGTGGTCTTATTTTGGGTGATAAAAAAATTATATTCAACTAAACTTGATTCCCACTAAAATCCATGAAATTGTCTTCAAAATATGTAGAGGGAATTATGCATGTAATAGTAATTTTAGCACCCACCAACCCCACAATGTTTTGATCTACTATTTTTTAAATCCATTCCTTGAAGATGAATAATTAATGGATTTTGTATCCAAGGAACCTATAACAGAGGAAATAACTTGGGTGGTTCTTTAACTCACCCTATTGTGCATTACTAATTTCTAGAGGAATTAGTATGTTCTTTTTCGTGGAACATATAAACAATCTAGTGACTTACTCTCCCATGAAACATTATATCCTATTCTTGTTGTCTATAAAGGGTCTTTCTGCATATCCATAATGAGATCATTGAGATATGTTCTTAGCCTGATCATGTACATGAAAAGGATTGTACTATAGGGCCACATAATGTATGATTAGTTGAGGGGACATATTTTCCATCATGGAAGATATATCTACCCTTCTATACATTTTTTTGGTGAGTTTAATAGTGGATGAGATATTTTCTTAGTTCATTTAATGGACTCTTCAAGGTGCCAGACCCTCTCAATGAACTCTATGAATCTATAAAGACATATTTGAGAAACCATAATCAAGACTAAATCATAAAAAAATCTACATTTACATCCCTAATATATACTCTTATGGAAGATGAATACAAAGTCAGTATTTCAAAAAAAAAACACTATGAAATGAATTTAATATCTTATTCATATTCATAATGATTTCATTTGTATAGGAATCTAATACTAATCCTATGTAATGTGTAGTAGAACTGGAAGGGAGAATTACCAATGAAGATCCTCCCAATTTGAGGTGCATCCTAGTGCATGATTGATATAATAAATAAATTTATTCCCCTATAATGTCCAAATAATGAAATATATCTTGGCTTATTCCTATTTATTTTTGGTTCGTATGATTGGGATACACCAATTGGTAAATCTCATGAGGTGATACTCAGGGTCATGTAACACCCTGAGTTTTTATAAGCATTTTTCTGTTGAAGAAATTAATTTTATGTTATGTATTTAAAAGAATTATATACTAAGTAAAACTTTCCTTATATGCTGATCCATTATAAACTTATTATACACACAACACTGATTTGACTTGAGTTACACACAATTCTGAGTTTCTACAAAACAAAATTTTATTATTATAATTATTTAAAGAGGAAATTTATTAAAAATCTATATATCATAGTAATATCAATAGAAATAACTAATTTTTAAAAATTATTTATAATGTTTTTAGATAAATAAAACATATTTTTAACAATTCATACATTTTTATTAAAGACTTTATATATTTGAAAATATTTTTTTCTTAGAAGAATTGATTTTTATTTCCTTCTATGATCAATAATAAAAATCATTTTAATACACCTATAAAAATTTAATTTTATAAATAAAATATAATTTTTTAATTCATAATATCAAAATTAGCTTTAGGTTAATTTTATGGGTTTTACTTAAAAACATCATTTATGATTAAATATTGAAAAATAAGAAATTTTTTTTCAAAAATAATTTTTCATATAATTTATTTATAAATTTAAATTATATTTTAATTTGGTTATAAAGTTTCATTATTTTAATTTTACATTAATTAATCCAATTTACATATTTATAAACAATTTCACATTGAAATTATATATCAAGACATCCCAAACTTTTAATCATTTTTAATTAAAAAAACTATTGTCGTGATCCACCTTTGGGATAAAATTCAAATTAATTTCTGAATAATTTATAGTGTTAAATTACCTTATGTCTTGAATCTTATCATACTCATTAAAAACTTCTATATAATAAATATAAGTTTATTGTACATCTTCCATAGAAACTAGTATTCATTATTCACAATTAATTTATTTTTTGTGGTGCATATACATCCAATGAATATATTATATGATTATTATCCTTAAATATATGTGCATATACATATCCAATTTTTTTATCTCTCTTTAACTTGGTTTATATTTCAAAAGTTACCAAATAATTAAAGTATTTTTGTCTCAATTTTCCTTCTTTGAGACGCATGCCATGAATTTTAAAAACCATGTTTTCAAAAAGGTATTTAAAAATTCTTTTAATGATGATATTTTAATTTCATTTTCAAGGAAAAAGTATTTTTGAAATGTTTTATGGTTTTCCTAGAATCATTTATTTTCTTTAAAATTGTTTTCAAATAAATTAGTTTCAAAGTGTTTTCATGATTTCTTTATATTTTTTCAATGTGTTTTACAAGAAATGGTTTTAAACATGTTTTCAAGAATTCATTATAAGTTTTCATAGTGTTTTAAAAGAAATATTTTTCCAAAACAAATTCTTTATATATTCATAAATTTTCATGTTTGTTTTCATATAATAGTATTTTTAATATATTTTTTATAAATAAATCTTCAAAAAGGAAAGGATATATCTCTAAAGGAATTTTTTAATGTTATTTCAAATTTATTTTCCATATAAGATGACATTCATTGTTGTTACTCATCACTTTTTAGTGAAATGATAAATGTTTCCATTTGTATTCATTCTCAAAATAGCTTATGTTTTGAAGGCATGGTGATTATGAAACCCGTTTCTTGTTTATGAGTTACATTTTTATGTAAACCTTTTTTTATTCACAGGTTATATAGCTATTAAACCCGCCTATTTTCATGGATTATTATTTTTATGAAATGGTAATGAAACCTACCAATTTTTCTGACAGTTATGATATGATTAGATGTTTATGATACCCATTTAATTTCATGGGTTATGATATAATTACTCATAAATTTGAGGCACATGTTTGTATGTTTTCATTATGAGATGGGTGAGACAAATATCTCACTCAAATGAATTGGGTAAATATTTATATCTAATGAGTTAATAATGGGATTCATGTTGATGGGATTGATCCACTCTGAGAATATGGGGAAACCCGATCCACTTTGGGATTATTGGGAAACCCAATCTACTATGGGAACATGGGGAAACCCGATCTTTAACAAGAATATGTCAAAAACTGATCCAATATAGGAATATAGAGAAACCCCATCCACTATGAGAATATGGTGAAACACAATCCACTATTGGATGATGGAGAAACTAGGTCTACTATGGGAAGATGGGGAAATATGACACCTTAAAATTAAAGGAATGGGACTGGGGATAGTGGTGTGTCTTTCCCAATAGGTGTAGTCCCCATGATGTTTCATGATAAGTTATATATTTTTTTCTCAACTTATAGGTAATGATATTACATGTTGATGTGTATGACACAATTCCATGTCTTATTCCTATGTTGTGCTTCCATGGATTATTTTATTTAATCTCTTATGATCATCCAATATTTATTTCATGATTTACATTTATGATCATTGATATTCATGGTATGATATTCTAATGTTATGACCACTTTCTCATACCATTATTCTAATTTTTATTCTTACATATCTCCCTTTTTTACCATTATAGAGAATAGGAGCTCTCCCCCTTTTATGATTACCTCCCCATGTTATGAGGATTTCTATTGAGTATGATGTTTCTAAGAAGAGTTCTATTCAGGAATAACCTTATCAGAGATTACTTCTCACTTATATTCCAGTTTTTATGTTTCTAGGATTCCAATGTTAGTAGGAAACTATTTTATTTTAGAATCTGTTTGTGTAACATATTAAGTATTCCACAAAAGTGTTGTAATGTTAATGTATGAAAAGTAATGGTCACTATTGGTCATCTATTCCATTGAATGATATAAATCATAGATTTGTAAATTTTACCATTGGGGATAAATGGTATTCCTATTATAACTATAGATTCTTTAAAATTTTTATTGATACCCACTATATTTACATGGATTTCATTTGATAAATAAGAACATTTCCAACTCATTTTGGAAGGATTCACCATGCATTTTGATTCATACTCGATTGATTAATCATGATGTAGATTGGATGTATTATGGAGGTAGTCAGCCTCATTTATCCACTGAATATGGAACCATATAGATTATCAATCAATGATCAATGATGGAAGAATGTACGAGGGTTATTAATTAATGAAAATCTATGTGAGGTTACAATGTTCTTCTTAAGAATCATTTAGATTAAGATATTATCAAATGTGGAGGTTTACTCAAATCATATGTTATCCCTAAAACTATTATATAATTTTTGAAATATATACATAAAAATATGGTTTCTCAATAACATCATTAACACAATATATATATATCAACAAGTCCCTTTATATTAAAAAGGTTTGAAATGGATCTTCGGTGTTGTATGATAAGTACAATTTTGAGGTCCTGGAATTTCTCTATTAATGGGTGTGACAAATATTGGGTGGTTTATATGTTATTGATGGTATTATGGGGAAATCTTATCCAATCTAAATTTATCACCTTTATATCTCTCTTGATTTATAGGGGAATTACTATGATTAAATTAACTATGGTGGTTGTTCATGGTACATGATCATTGAGATCATTAGAGGAATAATATTTGGGAATATTACATCAACATTAGATTAGAGTGAACCATAAAGTAACATAAATCCCTGATCCACTATCATTCACATGGATATATTTATCCTCAACAATATTAAGTAGTACGTCAATTAATTTGTTTTATACATACCAGATTTATTGACAACATTTACCTATGTATGAATGTTTTTCCACTAAAAGTGATGCAAGGTTGACCTTTTGACACTAATTTTTAATTGATGAATGATGTTTAGATCCTATGGGATACACCATGTAAAACTAAAACCCTTATTTAAAATGTATATCCATTTACTGTATTCCAAAATGAATCTTATTTACTCAGTTATAAATGTTATTTTTTTTAAAGTGGTCTGAGACAACTTTTTTGAAGAACGACCAGGACTTTAGTTGAATGGGATAGGTTGATGTGAGGATCCCCTTCCCTAAAAGGTAATGATGTGACAACTGGGGTCATTCCATAATATCTTCTTATTATATAATTTTTTATTGTTTTTTAAAATTTAATTTTTGATGGTGGGATTAAAATATGGAGGGATTATTCCTTGGCATACTACATGATAGAACCCATTCCCCTTGGTTTCTCCTCCACTTAAATTAGGAGATATTACTCATTCATTGGTGGAATCATATAATATTAGTTATGTGAATGAATGATGAAATTCTATAAATTTTCCTTCTTCCTTTCTCAATTTCTTCCACTACCATGTGGTTTCCTTCTATTCGTAAACAATATTACCTTTTTATAGGGTATTAATTTTATTTTTGTATTTTTAAAATTTAACTAAAATAAAATGGTGATACTATATTAGTAAACATCTATGGGAATGAGGTAGGTGGATTATATTCTATCCCAAATGTTTTTACTACTTTATTGATGTGTGTGTTGTGAATCCATGTTGGAGTTAAGATGAATTCAATCTAAAAATAGAAATTATACAATGTGGACATGCCTCATGAGATTTATCCTCTAAATGGGACTGTAATAACACATTGGAGAGTGTACGGGGACTTTATCAATCAAAATGTTTTTCAATACCTTTGGAAATGACTTGGTAAAATTATATAGGTGAATAAATGGGAACCCCATACTTAAAATGTGACTGTATGCGTGTGATTTAAAATTCATACACCACATGAGATACATTTTTTAGGGAATTAAGTATGGGAAATTAATGGGAAATTTCTATGGATGCATAAAAAATGAGTTATAAACATGGATGAGTGACAAGAGATTCCTTGGATAAACTCCAAGTTTCATATATACGATTATCTTGTAATGATAGATTTTTAAAATTAAATAAATTGAAATTGAGTTACAAAGGAGTTTTCTCATGGGTATTATTTTTCGATAAATATATAGGAAATGAATCGGGAGATCCTAGGTGTGCCCGATGATGAGACCCAATGTATATTGATATTACATAATTTATTAATGAGTTTTCTATATGTGTGGATTATGATAATTGTTTGCAAGGGAATGGGTGATGCACCACACATTTAGTAATAATTTATGATTACATCATTATCTAGGATCATAATTATAATAAATGATAGTGTCTCATAATGACTTGTAATTCCAAGGTTGATACTCCTTGGGATCAATGACTATTCATATTTTCTCCAGAATTCATTAGGGTGATTCCCCCTTTGGGTCAATGATGATTCCCGATTATTAAGAATGCACTGGGTGATCCCCATAGGTTTGAAATTATTTATTGAATACTTGGAAAAAACTAGGTTAACCCACCATAGGTTTGGATTTTATTCTTGATATCATATTATTGATAGTGACATATTAATTAAATTGAAGATGGTATGGTCGATTACATGTGTCACTAGAGAACTTGAGTATCAAAAATGGTTTATTTGTTAATATTATTACCTTTTTTTATTACAAAAGTCAGAATGAATGTTACTTATCATACTAGATATGATTATAGATGTCATTAGTGGTGGCCTACTGAGTTTTACTCACAACCGGTATGGTCAGCCAGATGGTACCTGAATAGACCATAATGGGTTTTGGATAAGTTAAGCTTATGAACCCTATTTTTGGTGAATGTTTTTTAGATGATGGTATGGAGCATGAATGTTTGAAACTCTTCTAATAGTAATTTTTTTTATAATTTCCATCGTTTTTCCCTTGATATATTAATTTTGGATGTATATGATATGTTGTAGATGTTTTAATTACTATAATGTATTGTATAGTCTCAATATGATTTTACACGGGTTTGATTATTTATCAACACTTTCATGGATGTCTGTTTACTACTTTATTTTGATAATATTTGTTATTGCCATTTTTTCATTATTATATACTCTAATATATTAGGATAGTATCCATACCATACCACTTTAAACTTTCACTACTTTTCAACTACCTCTAGCATTTGAGGAGGTGTGCCTAGGGTATAATATTGACGACAAGTTTTGGCACTGATTAGTGATTCAGGGTAGTGGGATGTTATAAAGTGGTATCAAAAATATTTATTTTGTATTTCTATTTGGATATGGTACAAAAGAGTTAGACCATTATTAGGACTTGGTTTGGAGCTCATTCCTTGAAGTATCCAACTAATGTATGAAGAAGGTTAACATTTCTAGGGATGAAATTGATGTTTCTACTATTCAATTTTACTTTTGAATTTTTTCACATTGAGTTATACATGTGATTATCAGGTTATTTATTTGTGATATTTAACATATTTGGTATTATTTGAAGTGGGTGTGTTTTTATGCATCATATCCTACTATATGGATTTACATGTCATTTGTGTTATTTCATGTGATTGTTTATCTATACTATGAAAAGTTCAATTTATTTAATGTCCCATCAACCATTTATATGATGATTTTTTATAAGTTTATTGTTAAATATTTTTTATGATATCCTCTCAATTGTTAAAAGTATTTCATGTGATCAATTTACTTGATTAATACAAGGAATCATCTAAATAAAATTACAATTAAAACATATAATGTGTTTTCCTCTATAACTTGTAATTCATATTTAATTTAATTGAGACTCAGTAGTGAAATGTGATAGTTTAAGTTAGTGGTTAAAACTCTAATATGTGATCATATTTCATATGTATTATATGACATTAGTTTAATAAAATTTTAATTAAAACAAAAATGTATTTTACTCTATCACATAGAATTTACATTTCATTTAGCTGTGACCTATTTATGAAAAATATAGTAAATTGAAAATGATAAAAATTGTGATTTTGAATTATATATATCTATATGATGTTTTCCATATTTCATTATGATTTTTACCCTATGTATGGGTTTTGGGGATAATGGGAGTTCTCAGGGTGTGTTTTTCTTATGATATGAGATGTAATGAATAATGGGTTGTGGGCATTTTATCACATTCCATAATCTATGCTGTTTAGATTTTTAAGCTGATTTTTTTTCTGATGTGGTTCCTAATTGTGTTTGATCTAGTTTTGAAAATGGGTAAACAATGTTTGAGGGATAAATTGGGTTATTAAACCAGTATGATGTGATATGTTTTGGATAGTGGGATGTTATCCTTGTGACATTAATATTGAGTTGTCACATTGAAAATAATGACATGATGTGACTATATATGACCATTGTGTGTTTATTCCTAACCCTATAGTTAGCATATTAGACTATAATTGAGCTTTTTTTTTGTGAGGACCATATGTATAGGGCTTGATCAGGGCAGTGAGATACATTAATTGTTTCTATTTCCCTCTGTTGAGTAGGAAATGATAAGAGGATTACCTAGGAATGGGTAGTCTGATTAAGTGTGGGATACTTGAATTATATGTGTATGGTAACCCCATAGATGTTGTGTTTTACTTTTAGTATCCTTTTTTAGTTGATATGTATATTGATATACTAGTGATACATGCACTGGGACTAGATAGTAGGATGTTTCGGAGCTATTTCTGGAGATATAGATGATTTATGGTGGTTACCCAAGAGATGTGTTCGCCAAGTATTTCAGATGTCTTAAAGATTAGAAATAAGTTGGATTATTTGAATTTATATTAATCAGTAAGAAGTTATAAAATGTTCTTGGGATAGGTGTGTATATTCCTTCTATATTGTGGGTGAAGAAGTCTAGCCTTGATATACTGAGATGTTTCATGATTTTACAGGAATAGATGAGTTGGATGCCTGACCATATTTGTAAGGTGATTCATGATGCACTGATAAAAAATGAATTTATTATGTGAATAAACTGATGGTTTGGAGGTGATTTAGAGAATACCATTGATCGTGTGGTTTTCCATGACTTGAGTAAGATTTCATAGTCTTATTGGATAAAAGGGTGCATCAAGTGGGAATATTTGGACATATTAGTTCATAATAAATGAGTATGGACAACTAGTATTTTAGGTTTGTGATACAAGGATTGATACAACATTACCCAATCTTTTCACTTCTATTAGTAAAACCATGTGAGACTGGGTTATTTTCTTATTGGGTATGCCTGATCAACAACTTGATCTGTTGAGATCCATATAAAATGGTTAAAAGAGGTACTCATTAACGATGTTACATGTGAGTATATTTTTTAAATTACTTGATAGGTGGGGTTGATATACCATAATAATATATTTATGGAGGTAATTAGTTAATTTGAGTTAATGTGGTTCACCCTTGGTGTCATATTATAAGTGTAGAAGATGGGTTTTGAGAAATCCTTGTGGTGTCTAGTTTGAGATGGTCAGGTATATATCACCCTATGTAGCTTCAACATAGCAAATAAAAATGGTTAGTCAATGGTTTTGGTGTTCTTAGTGGGTGTGTGGAATGTTACGAGAGATATTTGTTTGACCTGTTCATGTTATGACCTCTTGAGATGATAGTGTGTTTTAGTGGACTCTGTGAATTATTTTTTTTTCACTAACCTTATAGAGATAGGTAATGGGTTGCTGATGGGATTTGTAAATAATTCAAAATAAAGGGTGGATGCATAGGGGTATGACCAATGTTTGGGATGGGTTTTCTATAATTAATGATAAACAGATGATGGGGTTATGAGGGTTTTTAAGACATTGACATAGTCAACTAATATAAAGTATGCGTGGTGACCTTTTCTCAAAACATAGTTTTAGTGTGACAAATATTGGACCTTGTGGAAAGAAGGAATTGAATGATTCAGTGTGATACATATGATATTAATAGAGTTCCTAAAATATTACTAGTTGGGAGATAAAGTAAATATTGGTTACTAGCGGGTCTAGTAAAGGCCTGTAATACGAAATACATGAGTCCTATGGTGGTGAAAATGGTCTTGAACCTTGAGTTGAAATCCTTCAAATCTAGTGTAAAATAGTTTTATTTTGATATGATTGTAAAGATGTTGTGTTGGGGAACTTTAGTGTTTATATTTCCCTTAGCAATGTAACATCTATTAGTTTTTAAAAGTAAACACTATGTTCGATGCCATATAGGATACACAACTTTTAGCTTAAACGAACAACTAAATATAATCGGCTAATATGATAGTTATCACTTGTACATTTGAATGGTGGGAATGAAAAAGGAATGATTTAATTATATAAATATGGTTTACACATGTTTATATAATAATTATTTGGTTACCAAATAAATTATGAAATTAAATAAAAACCAATAGTATATAAATGATGCATTTGTATGAAAAACTATTTAAATGAGAATAATTTTGAATATAAAATAATCAAATAACTATTGTTGGATTATATTAATGAAATATAAAATAAATTTGATATTTAAAATTCATATTATATGTTTTCAAGACATTATATAAGAAAAAAATCAATTTTATGCATAAAAGATGTATTTTTCCAAAAAAAGGAATTTTTAACAACTTTTGATGGTGAAACCTTTTCAAATATAGTTTTTGTCACTTTTATATATTATATTTTAAAAAGAAACTTTTTATTTCAAATGTGGATATCAAAATTTACTTTGGTTTAATTTTTTTCATTTTTCTGATAAAATTTGAATTTTAATTTATAGTGAGAAATACAACGTTTTAATTCAAAACTTCTTTTTTATTCAAATTTATTTATTTTTCCAGAAGAAATTTTTAATTGGTTTTAAATTATTTTTTGATTATTTCTTTATTATTTAATACAAATTTGGTTATTATAATAAATTTCAAATTGAAGTTTGATATAAAAACATTTCAATCTTTTGAAGGTTTCATTTTAAAAACCCACTTTTTAGATTTTTCTGTGGAATTAATTTTAATTCTAATTTTCACTATTTGTTGAATTTAATTTGGTAAAATAGATTCCATATTCTAAATAATATAGTAAAAATTAGGATTTAAGGTCAATTTAATTTTTATATATAAAAAAACTCCCATGGTAAAAAAATAATTTTCCGTAGTCAAAGTAAAATTTTGACATCGGTTAAAATTAAAAGTCAAAATATTAACATACCTACAAAATATAAAAATTTAAGGGTTTTTAGGAGTGTATCGATACCAAACAACCTATGAAACATTAATTACATGCCAAATTAGTGTAATTTAATGCCACTTCTATATGGTTTTCTCTTAATATGAAATAATCAACAAATTAATCACTTGAACCCACCACTCCTCATGCATAAATAACCACACTCACATCCTCGTTAATGGTATTTCAAGGAGGGGATATTCAAGAGGAAATTTTCTCAAAGTATATCTCTTAATTTCTTTTATTTTTCTAAATTATACTCACCTAATTCATCCATAAAGGAATGAGACCCCTATAATCATGTAAATACTATATTTTTATGTTTATAATTGAATATCTCATATCAATTTAATTTCTCAGCTCTTCTTATACAAAGAAATGAAATTGTTGTCCAAGTTATACAGGTTAATCACCTTAGTGAATAATGTTTTGTTAAATTTTCCTCTACCTAATTCATGGATAGTTTTAACACCATTATTCTGGTCGAATAATGTTTTAATATGTACATTAAAACCTATTTAATATTAAGGAAATATAAAATTTAAATTGCCTTCATTCATTCTAAATTTTGGTTATATGATAACTTTGTATGGGGTCGTGTGGACTACTACCTCCTCAAAATGATGTGTATCATTCACATATCACATAGAAAGTATTAAGGATTGTTTTATTAAAAATATATGATATAAAAGAAATATTAATTCTAATTTAATGAAATTATATATGTATACAATTTTATATACATTTCATTTATTGTTCATTCTTTCAATATGACAGGAAAAATAAAAAAAATAACGTTCATGCGTACGTATGACCAACCGCCTCCATGAATGATTTTTTTAGTTTTTCATAAAATATTATTATAAATAATTATACAATTAATATATAAGATATTTATATCATGTTTTATATTCTAAATATGATGGACTTATTATGACATGGACTATTGACACATACCAAGTTTATTTTTGTCTCAAGAACTGAATATCGACAAAACATCTAATATAAACTTAAATAATTTTTTAATTTTTATAAAATTGTAATAAGCGATATAAAAGGAATAATAAAATTTACAAGGTTCTCAATAAACTATAAATTATCCATAATTTAATTTTCAGCATGAAAAAGAACACCCGTGATGAAACAGACTCTAGGTAAGGGACTTCGTCTCAATATTTTTCATTGAGGAATTTATTAATAATATGAACTTTATCATTTTATATTGTATATATACAGCCACTATGACATTGAATATCCATATTTTATCTATAACAATATTAATTAATGTTTTGGTAAATGTATTTATTCATGGATATTAATATTTAAATGTTCAAAGTGGTATAAGACACCTTTAATGTTTAATGATTTAATTATCAAATGTTTTCGTCATGATATTAATCCACAAATTTATTTATATGGATATTAAGGATTATACACAAACAATTATTTCTATATTTTAATATTTTTCCAAATTAACCTTTTTATATGAATCATTTGACTTTATTTACAAAATGAAAAAGAGAATGTTTTTAAAGTATGCTCTGACAACGACTTCTCCATCGTCATAACCATTATTTGATATTTGGATTCATCTATAATACTTAATGTTTTTTAAAATGAAAAGATATACCTTATTCCCTTTTTGTGATTTTAGGTAATATAAATGGTTTTGAATGAATATTGACTATTTAAATATATTGAAATGATTTTTTATGATTTCAAATGAAATTTTATGAGTGTAATATTGATAATTACAATATTTTTTGTATTATGATTATATAATGGTACTTAGACATTTAATGGTTGGTTATAGTATAAACTAGAAATGGGAGGTTTCATGATAATCTAAGGATGGGTGGTTACTTTATAACCTCCAATGCATTGGTTATGGATATCCGCTGTATGGCTATCCAATTTTTTAGAGTTCTATCTGTGGAAGTCGACCACATGGTTATTCAATTTATGTATGATTATGTCCAAAGTTAAATTTATATTATATATGAGTATTTTATTGGTTTTATGGTAATATTTTTATTAAAGAAATTGTAATCAGTGAGATTATATTTTGTAAAGATTATTTACTACTTCTTAAAGGTGAGTAGTATTACATTCTGATAATGTACTCATGGTTTACATGTTTTTTTAATAATAACAGTTTCCATTATTTGTTTATCCCTTAATAATATTTTTATGCTCATCACATGTTTGGAATTTTTTTTAATATATCTATTGTATAATAGGGTCATCGATGGGATCAAAATAATTTATGATTATTAAACATAAATCAAAACAATTTTTCTTTTCAAAAGTTTTTGTTTTATGAAAAAATGGATAGTGAGTAGAATTGTATACTTTTTAATATTTGAGTTGTTATGTATGAGTTATGGAATAATTATATAAATATATAAACTTAAGAATATCCTCAATGTGAGATAGTGTCAAGTTAATGACTTAACTCAATATTTTGATTTTTTTGGGGTGGGGAATTATAGTTGGTATTATAGGATGGTTTGGACAACTTTTTAGGATAGGGTGATATTTAAGCATATGTTACAAGTTAAATATAAACACAATGGTTAGCATAACAGAAAGAGTCATGGTTATTTTAGATAAATTTAATAGTATTGAGATATCATGAATATGTATATATTAGTGTTTATATTCCATATATGATAGTATGTGATGATTTTAATGATATAACCACAATAAACCTTTTGGTTTTTGTAAATTGATAGATCCAACAAGAACCAATGTTACAATGGACAAGATGGAAAATTTGGTGGTTCTCTGAACAAGAAAATGAACGAAATGTGGGCTACAATGAGAACTAAGTTGGTTATTCTAAACCAACTATTGGGCGTATTGATTAATCACTTGAAGCTGGGTGATTTTTATGACGCATAATATATGAGTGAAACGAATCCCTCTGAAAGCTAAAGTAATAATGATCATAAATGTAAGAATATTAATTAAAATATGTTTCAAGGATAATTAATTAAAATACTCAGAAAATGTTTTGAAGGGATAAGAAGTTGTTATATATGTGGTAGTTAAGGACATAATTAAATTACTGCAAACATAAAAGGAAGTGTTCAGTTGGATCTAGTAAAAGGAAATATGTGCTTTCTGAGTTATCAATTGAGTGTTTTAAATGTAAAGAGTATGGTCATCATGAAAATATATTTCATATAAAAAAGGTTAGGGAATTAGATCATAATGTACATACAAATATATTTGTAGTAATACCTAATTACATTCCAATTGAATATGAGGAAACTTAAAATGACATATAAAATGTATGTATTATTTATTGACTCATGTTTTGAAATCATTTTATCTTAGGACATGATTCATGTTTTTATTTTTTGGAAAGAAGTATTAAAGAAATAATATGTAAATGTTTGGTTATGGGAGAATGAATAATTCTGGTTTGTGAAGAAGTATACATAAAAGGGATTTTAGAGCTATGTTATATCTTTTGATGATGAAATGTTTAAAAGTATTAATGCGATTCTGATGATGCGACTACACTGGAATGTTTTTTCTAGTATGTATATCCCTAATGTTTGTACGTAAAAACATTATTTGATGAAGAATTATATTTTATTTTGCAGAAATATTTATAAAGGAATGAATAACCTTTAGGGTTCATATGATGTTTAATTTTGAGGAAATTATGGGATATTACATTTGGAGATGAAAAATGAAAGGAATAAGATAAACATTGAGATTAAAATAAGCTATTGTTATTTTTAAGGTTTTTTTATCATTTTGAGAATTTTATAATAATTGTATTGTTTTATAAAAATGAAAAACTGTAGTATGAGTGAAAAACTGTTATATCTAGAATGGTCACAGGAATCTAACCCACAACTCAAGGGTAACAAGGGTGCATCCCCTACCATTGGACTATATCAAGTCTTTGGTGAGTATGAATTTTTATTTTTAGTTAAATGAGTTTATGGAATAAGAATATGTTTAGTTTGGGAAATTATGTTTTATCAAAAAGATATTTTGGGAATAAGAAACTCATTTGGTAATTAAGTGATAAATGTTATTTTAGATGTAATTCACTATACTGGGAACCCTATATGACTAAGGAAAATGTAACACTATGGGATTTTATTTTTTGAGTAATGGTTGAATTTTATATTGGAAGAATCTATGTTCCTTTTGAGTACTTATGGATAGTTGAGTTATTTATGGAAATGAATTACCTATATTTGAGAATATCTAATTTTGAAAATTAATTTTTTGGTATGAGACATTAGGAGTGATTTATTTTATTTAGAGATTTATGTCAAAATTTATCATGGAAGACAATGTTATCAAATCATTCTAATTTTTTAGGTTTGAATATTAGTTTATATTATTTTTAGGAGTCTTATAGACAATTATTTATCAAATAGTCTATGTTGAACATCAGTTATTACTTTTTAATTTTTAATATTAAATATATTTTTTCATCATATAGTGGTATATTCGTTTGGGGGAATTATATGATATTATCTTAATTATTTTGATTTAGTTAATGTTTCCTGATAGGATGAATAGATGTTTAATATTTCATCTATTATGTTATTCCCTATAAGTTTACTCTAGGGTTTGAGCTGTGAAAAAAATCATATTGAATACTCATCATTTGGGAAAAAATATGATTTTTTGGTGTAAATGGATTAAAGGATGATACTCTACATGACTTGTATGTATGTTTCCTTTTTCTCTTAGTAAAGCTCGTAAATGAATTCCACAATTTTATTAAAATGATCTCAACACAAAAATGTAATTATGTTTACTTTTCCTAATACAAAGTCAATGACCATTTAACCAATCCAAAATTTATAGCTTTTGGATTCTTAAAATTTTCCAAACAATGTTTTATATTATTCTCTATCAAAACATGATCCTTATTTTTCGCATCCATATCCATTTTTCTTACATGAATCCCTAGTATGTGGTATCTTAGGTGACCTTCATAATTTCCTTTCTTTCTTTTAAAGTGGAAGGTTTGTTAATCCTTTTTTTGATGTGGGCTTACAATAAAGGTATTTTCAAAATTCATACCTTACTTTCTAGTACCAAATTAATATTTCATGGAAGAAATTTGAAGGGCGGGGGTGGTAGAATATAACATACCATGTCTTTAAACAGAATCTCTATTTTCGATAGCATACATGATTCAACACTTTTTTCTTAAATGAACAACCAAATATTATTATTTAACATGATAGTTATCACATTACTATTATAATGTTGGTAATGAAAATGATTAATTTAATCATGAAAATATGGTTTACACATGTTTATATAATGATTATTTACATACCAAATTATTGAGGAAATTTAATAAAACCTAATTTAATATAATAGATGTGTTTTTAGGAAAAACTATATAAATTAAAATAATATTTTATATAAAATAAACAAATAACTATTTTTGGATTTTATTAATGAGATATAAATTAAATATGATATTTAAAATTAATCTCATATGTTTTCTAGACATTATATGAGAAAAAAATCTTTTTTCATAAAAGACGTATTTTACAAAAAATTAATTTTTACCACCTTTTGATGAAGAATCCATTTTAAATGTAGTTGTTTCACTTTTATATGTTCTATTTGAAAAAAATAAAATTATTCATTTGAATAGCCACATAAAAATTTACTTCAGTTTATTTTTTAGTTTTTCTGATAAAATTAGTATTTTAATGAATAATGATAAATACTGTGTTTTAATTCAAAACTACATTTCCATATAATTTATTTCTATATATAGAAGATACTTTTAATTTGTTTAAAATTATATTTATATTATGTTTTTATCATATAATCCAATTTTGGTCCTTAGTATCAATTTCAAATTAAAACAAGAAATAAATGGTGGCTGAGGTGTGGCTCAACCCTAATAAGACTATACAAAATTTATTTTCAATAATAATTCCTAGAATTTAATTACACCGATATATGGTTATCTTTTAATATAAAATAATCAATAAAATAATCACTTGAACCCGCCTCTCCTCAAGTATAAATGACAATCTTCTCCACCCCATTTCGAACCACAATGCCTTTTAGCTCCTAAATTCTCTTCAAAAAAATCTTCTCCTAACTCTCCCCATTTCCAGGTGCTTCTGGTCATACAAAAATACTAATTCCAAGGTCCTCAAGGGTATTTCAATGAGGGGATATTCAAAAGGTCATTTACTCAAAGTATTTCTCTTAATTTAATTTATTTTTCTATGTTCTCCTCACCTTATTCATCCATAAATAAATGATAACTCTATAATCATTTTAATACTGGAGTTTTTTGTTTCTAATGGAATATATCATATCCATTTCATTTCTCACCTCCTCTTATTCAAAGAAACTAAATTGTTTTCCACGTTACACTGGTTAATCGCCTCCATGAATAATGTTTTTTTATTTACCGCCTTCTTGGTTATTCTTAAAACCATTATCCATAAAAATAATATTTTAATACATATATTATAATAGATTTAATATTATTGAAATGTTATATGAACCATAAATTCACACTTTCCTAGTTGTGGTCATATGAAAACTTCGTTTGGGGATGTGTGGACTACCACCTCCTAAAAATGACGTGATTCATTCAAAAAAAACATGGAATGTATTAAGAATTATTTTTGTAAACATATATGAAATAAATGTCCTATGAATGAAATTTTAATGATATTATATATGTATACATATTTACATACATTTTATTTAATGTTCATTCTTCCAATATTATCTGAAAACCAACAAAACTATGTTCATGCGTACATACAACCTACCATCTCTCTGAACGTTGTTCTTAGTTTGTCTAAATAGATTATTATAAGTAATCATATAATAAATATATAGGATATTTATATCATTTTATTATTTTGGGGATGATGAAATTATGACCACATGGACTATTGACATCATACCAATTTTATTTTTGAAAAAATATTCAAATATAAGAAAAAAACATCGGATGTGAACTTAAACAATTGTGTAACAATTTTAAAATGGTGATAAGTGATATAAAAGGACTAATTAACATAAAAAAGGTTATAAATAAATTATAAATTAACAAATGTTTATATTTTGGAAGATTAATAACACATATGATGAATCAAACTCCAAGTAAGGGACTTCATCTCAATCTTTTTTAATTGAGGCATTTCTTGATAATATGCACCTTTATTTTTTTATTAGGTGTATATAAAACCACTATAACATTCCTTATCCATATTATATCGATAATAATTTTAAATAACGTTTTTATAAATGTATTAATTCATGGAGAGTAAGATTTGAATTTTTAATGTTATATTAGACACCTTGAATGTTTAAAGATTTAATTATCAAATTTTTTCTTCACGATATTAATTTACATATTTATTTATATGGGAATAAAAGATTATAAATGTAGTTTTTTTATCTTTTAAAGGTTTTATAAAGTAATTTTTTTATGTGAATCATTTATTCTCTTTACAAAATGATAAATGGAATGTTTTTTAATGTATGCGACAACAAAAACTTCTCCGTCACCAAAACCAGTATTTGATATTTGGATTCCAATATAACAATTAATGTTTTTTTAAAAAGAAATTAACCCCTTATTATTTTTTGGGTATTTTGGTATTGTGAATTGTTTTGAATGTTGAATGATTTTTTAATATCTTGAAATTATTTTTGGTGATTTCAAATGAAATTTTATGAGTGAAATGTGGATAATTTAAATCTTTTATGTGTTATTATTATATAATGGTAATTAGAAATTTGATGGGTAGTTACATGATAAACCAATGATGTGTGGTTACCCAATAAAAAAAATATTGGTGGCTCCATAATAAACTAAAGAAAATTTTTTACATTATAACCTCTTATGAATTTGTTATAGATGTCGGTTGTATGGATATTATATTTTTAAGAGTGATATGTGTGGAAGTTGACCGCGTGGTTATTACATTTAAGTATGATTTTATCTAATGTTTCCTTTATATATTGTATGTAATTTTTATGAGTTTTATGGTATATTTTGATTACTAAAATCGTATGAAATGAGATTATATCCAATAATGAGTTTTTACTACTTCTTAAAGGTGAACAATATTACTTTATAATAAAGTATTCATGGTGTACAAGTTTTTTAAAGACTAACAATTTCCCTTCTTTGTGTATCCTTTATTGAGATTTTTATAGTCATCCCTTATTTTGTAATGTTTTTTAAATGATTTAAAGGATAATAGAGTCAATTATGGGATCAAAGAAAAGTTTTGATGACTAAACAAGAAAAGAACCATGTTTCTTTTTAAATGTTTTTGTTTTATGAAAAAATGTAACACCCCGAGCTTCCACGATACGCTTCTCATTCAATAATGCAATAGCTTGCATTGTACGCAAATTCGAGTTCTAAAACACCGCGTCTAATCAAAGTAGCCATTATGAATAGTAATAACCACTTTTTAAAATTATAGAAATTTTATATTTCAAAATGGACTTCATTTTTGGATTCGGAATATCGAAATTAGCCTATGTTGAATTTTTGGTATTTTTCTGAGAACTTCTAATTTTTATGAATAGTGAAAAATACTTTAAAACAACTTTTTTAATCAAAATAATTTATAGTGATAAATTATAATATTTAGTGGTTTTAAAGTATAATTATAATATATTTTTACCATTTTATCCAATGGTGGTCATTAGAATTAATTTAACATTGAAATTGGACATAAACAATTGCCAATCTTTTGATATAAATTGTTTCTTAAAAACACGCTATTTTTCGTAACAGTGGGAATTAATTATAAAATTAATTAATGCAACTTATATGTTTGTAATTTTTTAAAATATACATCATTTTTGAATTCGGAATATCAATTATAGCTTAGGGTGAAATTTTGGCCTTGTTCTGAAAAACTTCAATTTTTGATGAATAGTGAAACCACTAAGTTGTAGTTAAATAACTGATTTTTCATTTAAATGAAATATTACCACTTCTGTGATTTGATTTTCAAAAATCCGACATACATGGTTGTAATTAAGAAGTAAAATGTGGTTCAATGAGATCAAAATAATTTTTTGGTGAATAGTAACTTTTAAGTTCTTAATCGCGATTAGAGGTAATTAGTGTAGTTTAAGGTACAAATAATGTTTTAATAATATGAGATGAGAATGAAACTTGTCCTACTCCTATTGGATGAGTCATGGCCGACCAAGACAACCCATGGGTCAACTTGGGGACCCCATGGAGCCACTTTAGTTGGAAAATGACATTAATATATATTTATTTAATGTTAAAATTAAATTGACACAAACATGAGTTATTTTACTAAAACAGTTTTTAAGTGGGGTTACACAAGTCCAAATTTTGACTATAAATATTAATTATAAAGATAAAAATATTTCCTACATCATAGTATTTTTTTTATAATTTTTAGACATTAAATAAATTAAATTATTTATGACATCATTATGATGCAGCGATGACCTCATTATTTAACGATTTAACTAAAATGAGAAGATAATGCAAAATACAAGGCTTACACTTGTCCAAAGCCTATTGTATGAGGAGATTTAGAAACCTTATCACCTTAGCCTCGAATTATATAAGTGTGGGACCTTTAGAATTCGAAGAGCATTGTGAAATAGTATAACATTTCAATCTTTCCAAAAGTGCCCCTCCTCTCCACTTATAAAAGGCCCCCACCTCTCCCACCTCATTTACAATTTCAAGCCATTTGGCTCGGCCAAACTCTACCCAAATACTCTCCCAAATTCCCCCTATTACTCCTAGAAGCCTTACTTTGGGCAGAACTCTTCCCAAGGAAGCCTTTGGCTCAAATCAAAAAGAGTTACCCGATTTTGAGGTAATGTCTTCTCTAATGTTGTTTTGTTTTATTTTTCTTCTCCAACCCCCTAAACTCTTTTTATTCATTTATTTTGTAACAAAAACAGTATCCTCAATATACTAGGATGTTGTTATAAGAAGTATTCGAGCTACACTTACACACACCTACATCTAATGGTTAAAGAACATACGGTTTCTGTGGATGGCGAATTTCTGCCTCACGAAACGATGATTGTTCAACACTCATATAACACCTTCAAAGGTGGCCATTAAGATGTCACTATTTTTATATATGATATATAATATGTTTATGTTTTACTTATGCTTCTGTATTTCTCATTTATGGCATAATTTATGATTTCCATTATGGGTAAAACGCGATAATTTTATTTTAGGAAGTGCGGACTACCGCCCCCTCAAAGTGATTTGAATCGTTAATGCCATATGTGGGATGTATAAAGGATGGATTAAATGGTATTATACACTATATTATACTGGAATTATATTATACATTTATATCATTATGATTTAGTTCCATTAAATATGAAATTGAAATGAAAGTAGCATTCATGCGTACGTACGGCTTACCGTCTCCATGAACGGTGCATTTCATTTCTTACATCTAAATGTTACGTAATATTATAAATGAATGTATATACTGGATATATAAGATATATATGAAATCTAAATCATGAATATAATTCTGGATATAATGGATATTCTACCACATGAACAACTTGTAATTAAAAGAAGTTTATTGTTGACTCAAGTTACCAAAGATCGACAAAACGATCGTTATTAACTTGAATAATTACATAATATTAATAACATTGTAATAAGTGATATAAAAAGGATAATGAAATTGAAAATGGTTCTTAATAAGGTATATATTAACTCTAGTTTATTATTCAAGAGGTTAAAGAACGGTTGAGTCAAGTCGGACACAAGGTAAGGGAATTTCATAACCCAACTTCCATTCTTTGGGTTAATCTCCTACATTCAAATTATGTCATGATATTAATATGTCCTATCTTGTATTTTTACATTATTTATGTGTACTTATAGTTAAAACAAATTATAGATGTACTTTATTTAGAAAAAATGATCTTTTTAAGGACTTCGTCTCAATCCCCTTTCATTGAGGCATATTTGGTTTTATACACAACTTTCTTTTATACGGTGTATAAACCCCTCTGACTTTTACGTTTATTCAAAAAGAATCTTTTTATACGAAGCATTTTTCTAAACGACAAAAGGGAATGTTTTTCTTTCCGTACTTATGCGGCGACAACAACTTCTCCGCCGCCGTGACCATTATTTTAGTTTCGGCTTCCTCTACAAGCCATCATTTTTTTAATGAAAAATAAATACAAAGTTTTAACTTTCTTTTATTTTGGTATTGAAAATGGTTTTGAAAGAGTTTTTATTATATCAATGTGTTGTATTGATATCTTGTGATTGAAATGTGGAAATGTTATGTTTCCTTTATGCATGTTTTATGTGATACGATTATGTTATGGTTTATGATATGTTTAAACCTATTCATATGAGGAATGCATTGGACTTAATAAGTGACGGGTGGAGCCCGCTATAGCTCCTCGATGCATCAGTAGGTCTCATGAGACAAACTAGTGTCTTGGCATGAGGCCTTGACAAAATCTTATTTGTGGTCTTGGCACGAGGCCTTGACTACGTGGTTATGATAGTCTGGCATTATGCATTCCATCATTATGAAAGTGGTTATTGATATTGCATGTGATTATTCGACCAGTAGAATTATATGTGAAGAAGTAAATGGAATTATCTCATTTTACTTTTGACATATTATGTTGAAGTTCAAGTTTAAAAGGCTTTTTTTTAGTTATACATTGCCTTAAATGTTAATGTTTATTTATGAAAGATTCCGCTATATTGTTAACCTTAATGAGCATCTGAGCTCACCCCTTTCAATGTTTTAATATTTTTCCAGGATGTGAAGAAGTATTTTATGAATGACCTATAGGGGTAGTCAGAAAGGGATATGATTGTGGACTATGAAGACCATGTTATTGTAGTTTGTTTACTTTTTGATGTAATGAAAGACTTATGAATGTATCTAGTGTTTCCAAGGCTACTAAACTAATCGGTATTTCGAGACTTGATCTTTTGTGATCATGCCAATGTTACGAACTAATGCACCGACTCTGGGTAGCTGGGGTCGGGGCGTTACAAAAAATAGACAGTGAATAGAAGTGTCTACTTTGTAATATTTGTGTTGTTATGTACGAGTTATAGCCTAATCCTATAAATATCTTAACTTGAAAAGATACTAAATGTTAAATAAATTCAATTATTATCTAAACTAAAGATTATATAATTTTTAAGGCTAGGGCCTTATAGACAAGGCTTGAGTTGAAGATATATTGATTTAATATGGGCGGGACTTGATATTTACAGTGTCTGTCTAATGATTTTTTGTGGGCACGAACATGCCTATTTATTGGTAATAAGGAATTACTAAGGGGATCCCACATTGATAAATTGATAATGTTATTATTGATTAAATTGGTTTTTAGTGAATTTTGGAAATAAAATATTGATTAACTCAAGTAGATGTACCTAATGATTGTGTGATGTGTCTTTGGTATACAAGATCGAGTTGGTTACAAAAAATGAATGATTATCCAAATAAGGGTATCTATTATTCTAAAATCTGATGGTTGATATGATTTATTGTTGGAAAACCATAGGATTTGGGATAACATTAAAGTAGCATGATTTGGTGTGAATATTGGGAAGGAGGTAGGTAAAAAGACTGGTCATGTGAGACATTGGTTCGAATAGGAAACATATGGGTGTTAATATTGGGGAAAGGCCATATGTTGTATTTTTATTAGGAAAGTGACCATAGGTTTTGATGAGATGCTCTAACGAGGATTCGATTGGTGATGACCAATGGTTTTAACCGACAAGGTGTGGAGTTGGTGTTCTATTAACTCAAAAATTCAAGTATTAGAGGCTAAGAATGATGGAGTAAGTTAAAACAACAAATACCAAGAAGTATGTTCTAGAGAGGATTTGAATAGTGGAACTAGTGTGGGTATAGTGATAGTATGATCATAACCGGGGTGAGGATTGTATATGGGTTTGTGCTTTGGTATTAGGGATTGTGATAGTTTTAGTATATGGATCAGATCATATAGGACATGCTAAGATCATGAATCTTGAGTTTTAGATATTTATGTTAAACTTCATGGTTTTAGTGCTATAAAACTCTTTTTTGATATAGTAACATTGTTATGAGTGTGATTATTATCATGTAGGAGACTTTAATGATTTCATTTTGAATCTTAAAATCATTGGGAACAACCCATAGAAGTTGTTTACTTAGTTCAGGGGGTGAAACCAAGTTCATTCCCAAATTCATTGGGTGAATCCCAATTTAATTACTCAATCCATGTGGTTAAAACATGTTTCATTACATGATTAAGGGAGTGAAGAAACATTGTATCTTGATTAAGTGGGAGGGGTAAAACCCCATTTCATCGCATGATTTGGTGGGTGAATCATGTAAAGAATCCAAGTGAAGTGTATTAATTAATGATGCAATGCTTAGAAAAAAATAAATTGATGTATTTGTTCATGGGTTTAAGTGGGACACTATGCCTCTATCAGTAAAAAGATATTGATCTTTTGTTGGATACATCCATTTTGATGTGTATTGTTTATATAAGTTGTATGAAAAAAAGAGGCTCCCTGAGATAGGAAAATTCCACTAAAACGTGTGATGTTCCAGGAAGGATGTGTCCAAGTGAGACATGAGAGAAGAAGTTAGGTATTTGGGGTTCGTGGCCAATGATTTATTAAATTGCATATCAAGTATGAAATTATTTAAGGTGGGATGTTTTTAAAACCCCTACACTTCTCTAAGGTACATAATTATTTATGTTTTTACAATACATGTATAATTTATTTAGTTTTGAAGGTTATGGGTGAAATATTGAATCAAGAATTTTTTCTTGATGAACGTGACTGATTATAGTTGAAAAAAATGCAAGAAGGAACCATTCATAATCCAAATGTTTTATTCATTTCGTTAATGGACCATAAAGAGTAGTGGAGACCCCTTCTACAAAAATATATACCCAGACACATCAAGTTAGTCATGGATGTATCTATCATGTTTTTTACTTTATTTTTTCAGTTTTAATTATTTGATGGGGTTTTTTAAAAATGGAAGTCTTAATCATTTAACAATCATTTGATGAATCCCCTCCACCTTGATTTCTCTTCCCCTTAAAAGTCTTACTCATTCTTAAGAGGAATCATGCACAAGGAGTTGTATTTTAATTCTCATGGTGATTATATCAGTCCTCCTACATCATTTCTTGTCTTCTTCCACTATAGTGAATTTTCTTTGTATTTTTAGCTAATATACCCTATTTTTAGGGTACTCATCCAATTTTATGAATTATAAATGTTTTGTTCTTGAATAAATGGATGATAATGAATGATTGTATGCATATGAGTATAAGGTATGTTCTTTATATGATATCTAAGAAGTTTTCTGTACTTATTGATGATTGTATTGTTTAGTTACATTTACATTACTGTGATGTCATATTATAATTATAAATTAAATATTATAGCCCTAATTCATGTAATTTATCCTCTCAATGGGCCACTAGAGTCTTTTTTGATAGGTTAAAGAGATGTCATCCACCCTCATTATGTGCATGACCTTGAGAAATTATTTGGGCAAATTAAAGAGGAAAATAAATGGGTTCCAAAAAATTAAACTTTTATTGAATGAATGTGTTTCGGATTTCAAAAACCTGTTGAGGTATAAAAAATGGAATTTATTTTTGAAAATTAATGTGCAATCCCATAGAATACCTTAGTCATGAAATATGATCACATGATCATGGGTAGGGATTCCTAGTATGTCCACAACTTCCACGTATATAATTGTAGTTTGATTCATGGTGTTTTAAAATTAAATGAACAAAAATTTAATTGGTATTTTTTTACCTTAGAACAAATTTTGGGATAAATAATTGAGAAATTAATGTGGTGACCCAGTGGATGACCAATGATGAGAGCCGATGTATACTGAAATAAATCATTTCATTGATGAGTTTCTTTTATGTATGGATTATGAAAAATTTTCATAGTTCAAAGTGTGAGACCCCATATGTTCATTGGTTATGAATGATTAATTTATGAATTGAAAATTCTGATTGATGTCATGGAACACCATGGGTGAGGATCCTTGGGATTTATTATAATGATATTTTTCATTAGAGTGCCTCAGGTGCTTCCCCTTTTTTATTCAGTGATGCCACATAATTACCTATAATTAATTATTGGATCCTCATTAGTTCTAAAATATAGAATGACTACATAAAATTAATTAGGGTAACCCCCTATGGTTTACATTCATGGTTTCATTATAGGAAAGGGGAAAACACCAAATGGTTGATGCATGTTTGGGAGTCTATAATGGATCATTTAAGTTTATTACCAGGATAATATAAGGTATTGTATAATTATTTTTTTACTAGTTTTGTACATTGTATTTTGGGTTTTAATTTATAATATTTTTTGATGATTTATATCTATTCGAAATGTATTTTATTGTCACAATTGAATACAACATGATTTTGAGTTTTTATGGTCACTTTCCTTAATGTCACATTCCAAATTAATTTGGATTTAATAAATGATATCTATTTTTTCCACTATTTTTTACTATGATATGATGGTATAGTATCCACACTATAAAAATATAGTCCTGTGTTACTAGTCAACATCCTCTAGAATATGGGGAGAAATACTTGAGGTGTATTGGTGACCTCCCGGCTGACCACTAATTATTGGTCGAAAGAATTGGGATGTTACACACCAATATTAAGATATAAAGGTGGTTCAATTTTACAAGTAGATTACTTTGATGTTTTGGTTCATGTTATTTAGGAAGAATATTATAGATGGATAAGTGTGTGATTTTATACAACTAGAAAATTACTATAATATCTCTATTATCTAGGTACTCACATAGGTTCTTATAATTTTCATAATCTTGTTTTGAAGGGAAGTATTGTTCTCTGTTACTCTGGATATCTATATGAGTTCAATAGAAATCCATATGAGCGAGTGACGAGGATATACTCTACCATGTAACTATAAGTGTGATTATTTTTATCAATTATATCCTACCCTATGTGAAGTAATTTCTTTTTGAGTTAACTCATGGTTTATTAGAATATATTTATCGTAAAGGGACCCCAAACAGTCTTCTTAGAGAGAAATATTGGGTGCTCATTCCTGCTCTAGAGGTTTTTCTTCATGTAATAACACTAGATTATAACCTTATGTTTTCTAAACATCCAATATAAAATTAAGTATAAAGGGTATAATATATTTTTTAATTGGTGTAATAGATATTCATTGATAGGAATATATCTAATTATCCAATAATTGGTACTTATAGATGTTCTTCGGGATCATGTGCACCATAACCTCCATAATGAATATCCACAAACTCTATGTGTATTTATATTAGGGTAATTATATTGGGACCACAATCATATACTCTAATTCCCTAGTGGTATAAGATAATAAAATATAAAAGGAAATCTTTTGATGATGTCCGTAGTTAGCCTTTTGACACTGGTTTGTATGTTCCCCAGGCCTATGTTTCTCTACATCATAAGGATCCTTTACACACATGTTGTTGTTGGTGTCATAGGGTGGACTCCATGATGGTTATTAGTTACTTAATCAGGGTGAGGACCTTAAAGACGGTATACTTCATTATCATGGTGAAGCATTTGATGGATGTTTCAGGTGGTATCAATGGTTGATGAGTCATATCATCATAATTATTGGGCGGTTGGGGTATCAGTCCTAGAATGGTGGGATATTTCCCCCTACTCGTGGCAGAAAATATGAAGAGTGTGGTGATATTTATGTTAGTGGGGTAAGATATAGGATACAAAATGACTAAAAGGGAATCTACTAATGTAGGGTTATTAAACTACCCATGTTGTCGGAATCATAGAGGCATAATTGGAGAAACATGAATTGGTGTGATCATAACTTGTTTGGATTTCAGTTAGTTGGTCAAGTGTTGAATATGACATCAATTGGAAAGAGACTTACTTGGATACTCAAAGATGTTATATGAGGTTGAAACACCTTCAATATCCCATAAACCCTAATATAAGTTCTGGTAGCACAAATGAACTCTAGAGACATGTGTTTACATTTCGTATTTTCTCCCATATGATATTTGTTTTAGGGGAAAATTCATGGAACAATGTCCTCATGATCCTAAAAAGGCATATATTAGGTAGGGATGGGAACTTTATACATGTGGGGAAATATAATGGTGTTGGTTACCTTCTATTTTATGACCTTCTATGGGGAAAGGGGGAGTCATTGTCTAGGTTCAACGGGTGAGAAACCATTCTCCACCATGGTTTATGTGTATGGAATCTATACATCTAGGTGTATGATAATATTAAAAGTTTCTTAGATTTCATTATTTTATCCTTATCAGTTGGGAGTGGTAGGGGAACCTATACTGGAGTGTGTAGAGATCAGTATTATATAAGTTGTTGAATCTAATTGTGAATATATGTTTGATGATGGTGGTATAAAAAAGTTACTTTTCAACTCTATTTGTAATGAGAATGGATTCATGTTATGTTCCCCAATATTATTTTTTATGATTTCTTATTGGGAAACCACTCAGGTATGAAGAATGGATATTATGATGGACCATTTTTCCACTTTATAGTGGTTATAATCTTTTCCCCACTAGGGTGACTCTAATAGAAACATCAGTCAGAATGGTATAATGGAAAGTTGTCTCATCACTCAAAAGAGATCATTTCCATGTTTGAGAATCTGTCATATATTTTAGACATGATCATGAATACCTCTATTATTTCATCTTTATAGATATCATTTAAATACATAATTTACAACCATTTTAGAATGAAGACCTTTTAATCATATGGGATGAGTGTTTTTTTCATGTTGGGAGACAATTTTATATTACTCATGTGTGGGAGGAACATATCATAATGCTCATCATATAAGGATGGAATATATCTACTATATTACATATCTGATGGTATAATGGAATCATGTTTTTATCAAACAAGGATATGATAATTTGTATTATTCTTATCGAATAAGGAAGGATAGGTCATCTTATGCTCATCATATAAGAAAAGGGTTTCTTATTCTAACCACATAAGGAAAGAGGGGAGTGCTCTTATTTTCATCACATTTGTTGTGGTGGATCACTTATGGTCGTAATATAAGGATTAGTATATCTTCCATAATCAAGGGTTACAAGGGAATATTATGATTTTAATATAATATAATGTAGGTCTCTCATGATCATTATATAAAAATAGTTAGGTCTTCTTAATCTCATCCCAAATGGAAAGGGTCATCTTCTAATCCTAACATAATTAAACATCTGTCAGTGGGTTTAATGATAAAAATTAAGACACTTATGATCTAGACCTCAGTTAGTCAGTTGGTATTTAGAGTAAAATGGGGACACTCAGTGGAATAAATCATAATAGATAGGGACTATATATGGTTTTGTTCCCTCCATGACCGTGATCTGGTTATGGGGGGAATAATGAATCGTAAGGAAGAGATGAGATGAAGGTAATGTTGTGATGTTTTGATTAAACCTAAAAGTTGAATCCAATGTATCCTACAACTACATGAATAAAGAAAAAATGTTCAAGTTGTATATTTTAATTTCATGTGACAAGACTAGCTCATGTAGTTTGGCATTATGTGGTAAGGACACTTGTTTTGTGAAAGGGGAAACAATAGCAGATAAAATGGGGTATACACATTGGGACACCCATATCATTCTTATATATCGAAATAATATGTGTATGGATTACTCAAATAGACCAAACACTTTATTGGAAGAAACAAGGATCTGTATGGGGAATATGAAAATACTAGAAAGCTCTTGCCTGATGTAGTGTGAAAGGAAATGAATGTCCGCAATTTTGGTTTGTGTATACAATTTCAATTAAGGAATCTTGATCACGTAGATGTGATTACCATATTCCAAACATATCATAGAGTTTCTATTCAAGAATAGTTCATGAAATGGGTTGGTGGAACATTGGTTCACACAATATTGGGGTTTCATGGAACCATAACTGATGTTATCCATTAGGAACATGCTCATGATTTTTTCATAATTGATTAGTATTTTATTCAAATAATCTAAAAAACATCACAGTTCATTAAAGGAGTTGCATTAGGTAATTCATATAACATTACCATCAATAAGATTCCATGGTATTTTTTTTTGGATTTTACAGGTTGTGGATGTTGAGGTTGTGTGAGCTGAGATGATTGAGTATCAAAAAATAAAAAATCCATCAAACTGGAGAGTTTAGGGATAGTTATAGGTCTTATTTATCATAAATGTCAGCACTAATGGGAATTTTTTATCTCACAAAAAACATTAATTTATATAGTATCTATAGTTATTGAATTTTATAATATATAGGGGTGTAATAATCAATCAAAATGTTTCAATTTTTCTTCTTTTTTCCATTCTTATTCCTTGATCCATCTTGGATGTATTTTGAGTGTCAATAAATGAAATTTTAAAAAAAACTATTATTTCATGAACAATAATTTATTTATAATTTCATATAAGACATTTATAAAATAAAATGTGAATATAAAGAGTTGCTTTTAATACTTAGAACATTCTCCAAACAAATAATGATTTTCTATATTAAATAATTAATAAAACTCATTTCTTTTAACACAAATTATTTGAACTATATTAATCAATCTAGGATCAACCATATGTTATATTGATTTTTTAAAATCTTAGTAATTGTGATTTTTAAATATGAATACATCATCTATAATTGTATAAATTTTATTTTTAATACCACATTATTTTAAAAGGAAAGACTATGTTCGATAGTGTACAAGATATGAAACACTGAGCTTAATAAAAAATTGTAATATTATTTGAATGTGACGGTTATAATCTATTTGTTAAATAGGTTGGTATGAATATGAACGACTAATTTATATTATGAATATATAGAACATACTCAATAAAAATGTATAGGAAAATGATGAGGAAATAATAAAATATTTCTTTTAGTAATGACCGTTTATTTTTCAGAAATAAAATATCCATAAAAAATTGGTTTTATTTATTTTTATGAGTAATGTAAAAATTATTTTTGGATATTTAAAAAGATTTATTAGAAAAACATAATTTCACATTTTAAAATAATCATATTAAAATTATTATATGTTTAATTTTTGATTATTTTCTAAAAAAGTTAATTTTTTGGGAGAATAAAAAAATGTTTTTTTATATAAAATACCTTCCCTTTTGTGATATTGTTCAGAGAAAATTATGATATAAAAATTTATTCAACTTATCTATTATATCATGTTTGATATCAACATATAAATATCCCATAAAAAATAATTTATGACATTGAAATTATAATTTATTTAATGATAAATATGAAAATCATTTTGAGTGTTGACGTAGTGGTTGAGAAGCACAAGAAAAGTCAAATTTAATGTCTTATAGATTATAATTGAGTGTTATCACGTATTTTCATAACCATTTTCCTAAATGTCATCTATATGTTATTATTCTGACTGATAACACTTATTTTCAAGTTATATAACAATGATCTTATCTGAATAATTGTGAAATTATTGGTCCTAGCTAGAAAATCCAAAATGGAAAATTAAATAAGTCTTGTTGTCATTGATTTGAAAAATTACACATGATGAATGAATATAGATGACTATATTGAGCCCAATTAATATTTTTTGATGATAATAATTTTTTTATTATTATATATTATATAACTACGTTAAATGATTATATAACACATACATAGTGCTTGTGAAAGTAGAAGAAAAATCAATAAAATGATTTTAAAAACTATAAAAATAAAATTATAAGAACTGGTAAATGACTAAAAAAACATTAATAAATTTTATTTTAAGATTATAAATCAATAATAAAAATATAATGGAGTAATTGATGACATATTTAACAAAATTTTATATTATTATAAGAATTATAATATTTTATTTAATGAAAATTCAAGTATTTCACACTCTTGTATTTAATAATTACAGTATTTTTAATAAGTATTTTATATAGAAGATATGATTTAATATAAAAATTATTTTTAATTATAAAACATTAATCTTAATCATGTTGATTTATGTCTATTTTTTATTTCAAAAATAATTACCTTAAATACTTACACAACTCTGATGTTGTAACTATTAAATTAATGGAAAAATGAATTATATGACAATAAAAATACAAAAATTAATATAATTTGAGATATTTTATATTTTCCATGAATTATATATATTAAATTACCATTATTGGGAAATAAAAAAATAGTTTTTTGTAATTGTATATGTTTTCTTGATGTTTTAAAGTAAATTAAATGAATAGTTTCAAATTTGATAACAATGGTATTTGATTGGGTAATTATATTATTCAATTTTTTGAAAACCATAAAAATATTAAATTATCTCATATAAGATAATATTTGGTAAAAAATATCATCCCATGTAAATTTATTGGCTATTGTTTTTTCATTTTTCTCTAAAATAGTCTTATTATATTTTAATATTTTGGAAAATTCCAAAAGTGACCCTCACATCCCTTATAAAAGGAAATATATTCCTTCATTTCAATAGAAAACCTTGATACTTTTAGCTCGATAGTAATCATCCAAATCTTTAATCATTCCAAAATACCAACCCAAGTACCATTTAGTGGAGATCTAATGGAGTTATTTCAAATATGTGGAAATCACTCTAACTAGTCATTTTCTTTTTCTACCCATATTTTCCTCCCATAATCCATGATTTTTATAATAAAATAATAACTTCAGTATGTCAAATATTCTGAAATTATATTATGGTTATGATAGCACCATTATATACCCTCTTTCCCATAAAAAAGCGAAAGTATCACTCGTGCTTACATATGGATTATCGTCACCATGAAGCGATATAATTTATTTTCGCAACTATATTTGATGGAGTGGTATTATGATGGATATAATGTTTATATATGATATTTATGATATAATTATATTTTTAGAATAATAATATCATGTCTTCATTCTTATCATCTGTTATTTAGCGAAACAATAATGTTGCTCATGCGTACATATAGATTACCATCTCTACGATGAGATGTGATTTTTTTATTTCTATTTACATGGATGATAATAAGGATGGATTTTAGTAATATAAATGATATATATAAAATAATAATTATTCTAAAAAAGTGTATTATTATTTATATTTATTTAATTCCATCAATCTGAAAATGTAAATAACATTCATGCGTACATAAGACATGTCGTCTCCATTAACAATCCAATTCATTATTATAAATATAATTTTTATAAATTATTATAAATATGAATAAATAATATATTTTTTTGTACTGAGATTAACATTCTATAAATGATGTGATCATTATCAATGTATAAGGACTGAGAATTCAAAACGAAAACATATATGAGAAATGATGTAATTACCACCCAAAAGAGTAATTTTAAAAATGAAATGACAAAAATAGGTGATAAAATATTATAAGTAAATAATATATGGCTTCATATATATTATAATTTTTTTAGAATATATTTATAAAAATATATAGTTATTATATTTTATGTTGAAACATGTACTATGGAAATCAAACTTGGGGTATATTTGGATTCTATTCACCTATATTCTTCATTGATGTGTGAATTACTCTCCTTTGACTCATCATATCATGAATTTTTTTATTCTCAGAATATTTAATTTTTTGATAAATTTTATTCTTTATCAGGGCATATGATTCAACTAATTAAGAAATGGTAATAGTTTCTCTTCACATATTTAATATTGTGATGCATATATCATGTTCACCACATATTTTTTGATATGGCACATATACTTCCCATTTAATTTATTATATCATGAAACTATTTCTATTAATAGTATTTAATGTTTATTTAGAAGTTATTTCATTAGTTCATCTTATGATTCAATATAACCACAATCATTAATGGTTTATTTCACAATATCTTCATTATTTGGGATTGTTTCTGTTTATGTACTAACTAGTGAATGATTTCCGTCCATTTAAAATGTTTTTTTCAATTTTTTTTCATTTATATCTAGTTATATTTAATATTAATTCTCTCCCATTTTGGATTTATTACATACTATTTTAAAAGGAATCATTATTTTATTTTCCAAAATACGTACTTTTTTAATTTTCCAAAAAAAATAAAGAATTCATTTTTTTACTTATATGTCATGATATTATTTTCCATCCATCCTAATACATTAATACTTTAAGGATTATTTATATGTTTAAAAAAAAATTTAAATAAAATAATTTTATTTATTAGTGAATAACTTTTATAAAGAAAAGTGATTTTAAAATGGAAAATCAATTTACCATAAGAATTATTCAAAAAGATATTTAAAAAAAATTCCTTTTAATGTGAAGCTATTTTTATGTCACTTATGACTTAATAGGGATATTATCTAAGGATACCATACTTATTGTTTCTCTAGATGGTTTTTTTATGATGTCAGGATTTTTATGAATCCTATTTTTTTTCATGAGTTATGTTATGATGAAATTTTTAAGAAACAAATATTTTTTATTAGATTTGATATTATAAATGACTTATGAAATTATAGAGCACATTTGAATGATTTAAATTATGTAACATGTGGGACCTATATCTCTATCCACTATTATGGTTAATGATTTATATCTTATGAGACAAAAAAGGAGTAGAATTGGGAGTGAACTTACTTCATTATGGGAATATGTCCACAAAAATGGTATTAGGATTGAACCATGACTACTATAACGGTTTGGGGAGTCATATCATTCATCAATGAAGAAAGGACTACCCTTGGTGATAGTGGGGTTTCCTATCCAAGGGGTGTATCCACCCATGTATTTTCTATTCTTATGCTTGTTCCATAATTTAATATTTTATGCTTCTGATATATCATCACAGATCAAGTTATTTACTTCCTTTATGACTCATATCTTATGAACTTCAAAGATTTCATTAATCAATCAAGACTAATATATTTTATTTTAAGAGTTATCATATCATATTATATGGTTATGTTTTCATTCCAATTTTCTCATGTAAATTTTATATGATCATTAACATCTCAATTGTTTACCATTACAGATCATTTGAGATCACCCATCTTATATTTATTTTTACAATAGTTACACAAAAATTTGTTAAATGTATTATTTATTGAAGGATTTAAATTTTGTTATGTTGATGATATGTTGTGAAATAAGATAATATCGGTATAATGGGAGATAATTGTTATCTTTATGGTCTATTTTTTTTATGAATCCAAGTCATTAAGTGTTTCAAAATTCTCTAAAACTATAAAGGTAAATGTTATTATGGTATGAAATTGATAAAAAAAATTCTTTTGTTGTTGCAATTTTTTAATAGAATGAAAATAATTGTGTCACATTTATTCGTATCAAATCCAGAAATGAATAATTTATGCTTTTAGTACCGAATATTGAAGTATTGTTTGAGGCTGTTAAATTTTGTATCAGAGTTGGGATTAGATAACATTGGAGGTTATGATGTTTTAAACAGATGTTATCTTAAGAGTTATAGATACCATCATGGGTATATAATAACCCATTTTTAGAGTCTTGGACATAACTTTTGAGGTTATAAGTTATGATTTTTTAAAGTGGATAATGTTATTTTAGGAGACATTTATTTTTGTGTTAATTATAGTTTAATAAATTTTGGGATGATAAAAGAATGTTATGAGATAACCATTGAGGTTAAATATTTTCTTTAGTTCTGAATATACTCTGGTTATTTTTTGGATGTTGTATTCATTTATAAGAATGTAATAAGAATTATATTTTTAGAAAAGTGGAAAACCCATAGGCTATGTGACAAATCATAATAATTGACAAGTCCATGGGACATAAACTCAATACCGAAGGGTGATAAGGGTGGAACACCTACCACTGGCCTATGTGATGTTGAGTTAGTATGATATTATTTTTATAAATTTTTTTATTTTCAAAAAATAAAATGATTAAGTTAAATATAATATTATGGGAATTTATTTTTGGAATAAAGGTTGAATTATCTTTTAGAAGAATATATGATTTTAGTATGGATTATAGTGACTTAGGGAAATAATTATCATAAATTGGAGATATATGATTAAAGTATATATAGTATTTGTTATGATACATTAAAACTTATTGATATTACTTAGAAAGAAATATAATATTTATCTTGGAATACTATGTGATCAAATACATTAATATTTTTGGTTTCTGTGTTAGCCAGGAATATTTCGAGGTATTTTAGCAATAGTTAATTATCAAATGATCTATGTTGATCTTTGGGTACAGTTGTTTAATTTTAGATATTCATGTATATTGGGATTATTTTACTAACCAATTATGTTATGATTAATTATGAAATATCGGTGGAATAGAGATTTATTCTTGTTTGTATTATGTGATGTATTAATAGTTGATTTTAGTGATTTAGGTATGAAAAATTCATCTTGACTAAGTCATTATTTAGAGGAAAAGATGTGACTTTGGGGGAAATAGACTATAAGATTAAACTCTAATTTTTAGGTACAAATATTTCGTTATGTTTTTACTCTAGATACTAATATGATTCATAAACTATAGAGAAATGATTTTGGAATAAAATTGTTATCTGTTTATATTTCTTATTGAGAAATCAATATCAATTAAACTTATCACATATTCCCGATATTGTGATGGTTCAATTCCTCATGACCATATTCTATATCACTCTATCAGTATATCAACAATATTTTTCTCTCCCATATCTATTTTTTCAATTATAAAAAATGTTATCCTACATTGATACCTATTATTAATTTCCCTATATAAACTTTGTACTTCCATTTCTATCTTTTTAAGTAGATTTTTTATTGAAATTTTTATGATGTGAGATTTAGACAATGGTAGTTTGAATAGTAAAATCCATGACAACTATGATTGAGTATAAATTTTTTAAAGTCGGGAATAATTATGTACCACAATATTTTAAATGGAAAGACTATGTTTTATTTTTTACAAGATACGCAAGATCAAGCTTAATCAAACAACAAAATATTTTTATTTAAATTTTTTCATTATAATATAGTAGTTTAATTGGTGTTTCTAAATATAAATAACTAATTTATGATATATAAAAATCTATTCTACTCAATATAAATTTATTGGATAATAATTATAAGATAATAACTCAATTTTTTAGTAAATTCTTTTTATTCTCCATAAATACAATTTCTTCAAAAATGATTTTTCATTATTTTTATATGAAAATATTATAATTACACTCTATCAGTTTTTTAAAATTTATTCGTGGAATTGAATTGAATTTTTGAAATCATCAAATCAAAATTATTCTTTTTATAAATTTATTTTTGGAATTTTCAAAAAAGATAATTTTTCAGTTAACAGTAAAAAAATACAGTTTTTTAACAAAATATGATATCTTTTGTCATAACCACAATAAGTAATTATGATATAAAATTTCTTAAATATATTTAATGAATAATTTATTATATTATAGTATAAATATAATTCAAAAATAATTAATAACATAAAAATTATAATTTACTTCCTGATAAATATGAAAATCTTTCTCAACGCTCACATAGTTCTTACACATCGCTCAAAAATCCAAATTAAGTGCCTTATAAATATTAATTTATAAGTATAATGTAATTTAATGACCCTTTCATTAAATATTATCTATAAAGGATTATTTATACTATTAATTTCTAATTTACGTGTTATATTTCAAGAATATTATCCAAATGTTTGTGTAATTTTTGAGAAAGGTGAGAAAAGTCAAAATAAAAAAATTAAAAATTTGTCTTAACAAGGATATGAGAAAATAAAAATGATTAATGAATATAAATTATTATTGTGATCCTAATAAATTTTTTAATGGTATATATTTTAAATTTTACATATTAATTAATTACTTTAATTGATTTTGAGGTACTAACGTAATGCTTGTGTAAGTAGAAGAAGAATCAATAAATTGATTTTAAATAACATAAAAATGAAATGTAATGAACGATTAACTGAATATAAAAATATAATAATTTTTAATTTATGAGTAAAAATCAATTATAATATTGAATTGTCTAACTTATGACATTTTGGAGCCGCATGGATATGTTTATGAACATTATAATATTTTATTAAATGAGAAGTCAAATATGTCACACTCTTGTATTTAATTACTAAAATATTATTAATATGTGGTTATACATTGGAAATTATTGATTATATATAATATTTATAAATCTATAATATTTAACTTGATCATGGTAATTTAGTTTTAATATTTAGTGATGAAATAATATCCTTAAATACTCACATAACACTGATGCAGTAATTATTAAATTAATAGAATAATTAAATAATAAATATTAAAAATATTAAAATAAATTTAATTTAAGATATTAAATATGTCCCAAAAATTATAAATATGACAATTACATGTTTATAATACAATAAAATAGTTCATTGGAATTTTACTTTTCATCTTGATGTTTTTAAAGCTAGTATAATGAATCACATCAAAATTGATAATAATGAAATTTTATGGGATTATTATTATAATAAATTATTAAAAAACAATAAAAATGTTAAATAATAACAAAGAGGATAATATATGGTCCATTATATTACCTATGTGTATTTATATTCTATTTAGATACATTTTTTTCTAATGTAGTCATTTTATATTTTAATATTTTGTGAAATTTCAGAAGTCCTTATCACTTAGATTATGAATGGAAATATATTCACTTGTTTCATTAAAAAACATTTATCCTTATAAAAAAACCATACTCTATAAAATTACATTATAAAATTCCCTAACCACATTATGGTGGTGATTTTCTTCCCAAAATACCAACCCTAGAGAACTTTATCAATATAATGTTTATAAATATTATTAATGATATAATTATACTTCTAGAATGATAATATCATTTTTAACTTCTTATCATGTAATATTTTGGTAAATGATAACATTGTCTGTGCATATATATGGGATAGTATCTCCATGATACGATGTGATTCATTTTTCATTTATATTTCACATGTATGGTAATAAGGATGGATTTTATAAATATAAATTATATATATAAAACATGATAATGATTCTAGAAATGTGTATTATTATTTATCTTTATTTCATTCCATTAGTTTAAATGGAAATTGTGTTCATGTACACATATGAATTACCTTCTCCGTGAATTATATAATTCAATTTTCTAGATATTATTTTTATCAATGATTATAAATATGTATATGATGAATATATTTATTTTTATACCATTATTAAAATTCTATAAATTATGGGTTCATGAAAAATATATAAGGACCGAGACATTCGAACCAAAACATAAATGAAAAATGAAACAGTTACAATCTGAAAATAGTGACTTTAACATTTAATTGATAATAAACAGGTGATAAAATATTATTAGTAAATAGTAGAGGTATCATATATACAAGTATGTTTCTTTAATATCTGTAATAAATCTATATTTATCATAGAGGAGGTTCAAACTCATAAAAAGGAAATCGAACATGATATAAGTTACTTTGTATCAATTTTCTTTTGTTGAGGCATATTTTGAGGCTATGCACCTATATTATTTTATGAGGTGTGTATAACACCTCTTTGATATATTAAATAATTAATAAATTTATTATCATTATATGTAATGTTTTGAAAAATATTATTCTTTTATGGGAAATATGATTTAACTGATTATAGAATCATAAGGATTTCATAAATCATTTTTACTTTTGTGAGACATATGTCATATTCATTTCTTATATATATCTTTTTCATAGTGTATTTATTACACATTATTTTTTATATCATGAATTTAATTGTATTCATGAAATATAATTTTTATTTAGAAGTTATTTGTTTCAATGGGATCATGATTCAAAAGAAACCAAAGCGGTAAGGGTTTATTTCCCAATCTATTTATTATATGATATTGTCTATGTTTGAGTGCCAACTGGATAATGTTTCTCTAACATGACCATATTTTCTATTTGTTTAAAAAAAAATATTACTAATATCCAATTATTTTTAAATGTTATTTTATCCCATGTTGTAATTTTTACATACTATTTTAAAAGTAATATTCCCTATCATTTTCCAAACAAGGTACTTTATGACTTTTTCAACAAAAAATCGTATGTAATAATTTTTTAAATTATAATATATGAGATTATTTTTACAAAGACATCACACATTAATGATTTGAATATTCCTTTACATTATTATTTGTTTATTTTGAAATAAATTTATTTCATTTATAATATTACAACATTTTAAAAAAGAATATATTTTAAAATGGAAAAGTTGTTTACCTCAAGAATTATTCCAAGGATTATTACTAATAAATTTTCTATTTAATATAATAATATTTGATGTGAGATATTATTTAAAAGGGATATGACCCCAGTATAGCACCCCTATTCACTCCCTAGATAGTTTATGTTTATGATTGCATGATTTTTATGAATCTCATTTCTTTTCTTATGATTTATGTTAAGATTAAATGTCTATGAAAACTATTTATTTTCGTGGGTGTTGATAAGATTAATTATTTATGATATTTTGGAAAATATTTATAAAATTTAAATTATGTGAATTGAGGGCAAACATACTCCTCCAATACATTAGGTAATAATATTAATATTATGAGAAAAACATAACTGGAACAGGGAGTAAACTTGGTTTAATAAGGGAATTTGTCCCCTATAATTGTCTTGGGAGTGAACCTTCAATACTATAATGGTTTGGAGAGTGAAAAATTACACTCAAAAGAAACGAATGCCACTGGGGATGGTGGTGTGTTCCACCTAAGAGGGGTAGCCGCCCATGGATTTTCTATGCTTATATCTCGACCACAATTTAATATTTAATTCTTAGGTTGTACCATCATGGATTATTCCCATTTACATTCATTATCACCCATATATTATTAACTATAAATATTTTTTTCATCGATCAATATTAATATATCTGATTTTTATGGTAGTTATATAAAATAATAAAATCATGTTCTCATACCATTATTCTCATGACATTCTTATATGATTATTAACATCTCAATTGTTTACCCTTATGAAACATTTGAGCTCACACATCTTATGTTTCATTTTCCCCCAAGTTATGAGAAAATATATTCAATTAATTATTTCTAGAGGGATTCCAAATTAATGAGTTTAATGATCTATTATTAATTAAGAAAGGTTCGGTATAGTTAGAGATAATGTTAATCTGTATAGGCCAGTTGTTTATGAATCCAAGTCATTAAGTGTTTTTATTAATTATCTAAAACCCTAAGCCTAAAATTTCTGATGGTATTAATTTGATCCAATATATTCATTTAATGTTTCGAGATTTGGATGGAATGAAAAAAACATGGGTTATAATTATATCTCTCAATTTTAGAAATGTAATCTATATGTTTTTTTGCACCAACTCTGGAAGTGTGGGTTTAGAGCTATTATGATATTCTCTTATTCAGGGTTACTGTATGGTCCTTTGAAAATATAATTATTTACATATCATTCTATAAAATTAAATTCATTGTAATAAATCCAACATACAGATTAATCATAAAATTATTTCAATATCAGGTTCCAACTATCACTACACCTAGTTTACTGTCATCTAAGTCTATGGTTAAAAAATAATAATTTTATTATTATATCTGGAGACCAATTTTTAATTGAAAAATATAAATAATCTTTGAAAAATTTGGAATACTTGTAATCCCATAAGATTTGTACCTAACAAAGGGTAAATTAGGGAATATTTAATTTGATTTCCCTCAACATTATGTATCACGCAATTATTTGCTGCTAAAGAAATATAATAATAAAATATTATTTATTCAAAAGTAAATATAAGATAATACCAATGAAGAAAGTTATTTTACTTAGTTTACCCTTAATGTGGAATCAATGTATATAGAGAAAGACTATCCCATTATATTATCACTTGAATCAAATTGATGAACACATTGATTACAACATGTTTTTAATAGAGTAATCACCACTCAAGAATCACCTACCACACATACAATTTTATCACTAATAATACAATTAATATCTATAGAAAAAGAAGTAATATTAATATTTAATTTAAAAATAAAAAAATCTACACCATCTAAATTAACCTTTCTCATAATTCTCTTTTATATCATCAAGAAATTCCTTTTTCTTTTATAGATAATTTCCCATGTGTTCCCTGTATTTTTTTCACCACCTTTCTTCACAATATTTTATTATATATTAAATACAATAAATTATTCTTATACATTATTACATGATCATATCATCTTTCTTCCATATAAATTGGAATCCAAATACCCTCTAAATACATCATTTGAATTATCCTTGATTGACACCATGAAGACCCAATATTTTTCATATATTAAAATTAATTAAAACTAAAATTTAATTTTTCTTTAACATAAATCATTAACAAAAATTTATAATTCAACATAATTTTAATATATTTAATTTGTTTAAATAAAAACTATATTGAATATTTTCTATCATTCAAAATAGTAAAATAAAATGAAAAATGATAACTTTTTTAAAAAAAATCATTATTAACATTAATACATTATAAGAATATTGTGTGAAACATAATTTGAAAAATTAAAAAAGGAGTAAACAATTATGTAAAATAAAAGATAATAATAAATTAAAATTTTTATTTATAAAAAATTTATTATAATTTTTGCCCATTATTTTTTTAAAGAATGTTTTAATATGTTTTAATAGAGTTCAATTGGTAGATAATAAATTTGTATAGGATTTAATTAAAATAATTTAATATTAAAGACCAAATATTTTTCAATGATATAATTTTTATAGTGGTTTTAATTATTTAACATAAATTAAATAGACTAATTTTAGAGGATCATTAAAAAACATTTATTGTGAAAACAAATAGATTGAAACTACTTTAATTACAAATTTATTTGAAATCATTTTCTTATAAAAATAATTTTCGTTATATTTTAGGGTTTTAAAATTTATATCCTCAAATTTTTCAATTTAGATTTAAAAAAACAAACTTCATATTAGGATTCAAAATATCAAAAAAAATGTGAATTTTTTAGATTTTTTCTAAAAGGGTATATTTTTAGTGAATATTACATTTTTTAATAGATTATCATACATTTATGAAATAAGTTTTACATAAGATATACCTAAAATAATTTGACACCGATTTTAAAAACAAAAATGTTTTGATAGAGTAAAATAATTTATATAAAAATAAGATGTTTAATTTAGAAACTATTGTTTGAAATTTTTTAACCATAATTATACTAATTTCTAATAAAAAATAATTTTATTCCATTTCCTTAAATTTAGTATTCACAACATTCAATTTAGTTTTGGCAAGGTTTTAATGTCACATAGCTCTATGTTTTTAATTATAAACCAATAAATATCATTATAATCAATATTATTCATAATATTAATCTCCAATCTATTTTTTTGTTTAAAAATATAATTTTATAAAAACTAATATAATAGTTATATTTTAATTATTTTATTATTAATATTTATCTATATTATAAACTAATGAAAAATAAAAAATATTTCATATTTTGAATCAACATGTCAAAATTATGTAGTAATTGAATTTTTATTTTAAGATATATAAATAAGTTACCAAGGTAAAAGTTAGCCTCCACAGTAAAGGCTAAAATAAGGTAAAGGTGTTAAATAAAGGGGTAAAAATATTATATATCATAAAACTTTATCATTAAATGAGTGGATGAGGTTTTTCTTGATCTCCCCTCTACATGTCACTATAATTTATTAAGGTTGAATCTATATTCCATGAATTAAAAATTCCTTTATCTGTTAAGAAATTAATATTTACAAAAATTGAACTCATCTCATTTTTAAATGGACCCATCCACCGACCCTTGAAATCCTAAAATAAAATAAAATTCTTCTCTATTATAATTTATACTTCCTTCCATAATAATCTTCTACCACATTTTTTATCTTTTAGTCCATATATATTTCATATATTCCTTTAAATGAAATATGGTTTCCAAGGGGGTTTACAATTTCTTCATTAAGGGTAAAGAAAATCCGATAAATCATGAATACAAAGTAATGGTTCTTTGTATAAATTTAAATTCATTAATACATGTTTTCTATTATTAACTATTTGTAATTTCATATGGTATCATTAATTTCGTATTATCTTCATGTATAATAAATTTTTTTTATTTCATGATATTTGAATGTTTAGAAACTGAAATCCCTTTTGTGTTCTTTGGATTCATAGAAATACCAAAACAAAAAGGATTTTTGAAACCAATTTTCCATTAATTGTTTAGTTGGGTATTGTATGATTATTAAGGGCTCCCTATAATCCTAAATCAGACCCAGGTGAAAATCTGGGTGGGAGTAAATTTCCCCTTATAGGCGGTGATATGGGTAGGTATTAACATAGGCAGGCAGTGATGTTGGAATGACACAAACAGGAGGTGACATAGTCATGAAAAATGCATACAATAATACATGCATGACACATGCCTAACTATACATGCATTATAATGAGGCCTGATGTTGCACCGGGCCTTCGGGCCAGTTTTTGGGCCTCTGGGACATGTAATGGGATCAATTATCACTGAGCCTTTGGGTTATGTGCAATATAAATAAGGATCTAAGGGTGGGATATCCCAGGGGGGTTATGGAATGCCTTTTTGGTTTGTGTGTATGGTGTGTGTGTTTAATGAAATTTCACCCAGAAGAACCTAAGATATAAATAAAAAAATAAAAAAATAAATATAAATAAATAAATAAATAAATATATAATTTTTTATTCATTCAGTTGTTATTTTTTTATTGGACTCCATTATTATAATTTAGATTAATTAAACCCTATGATAATATTATGTTTATTTCTTCTTTATTTTCTGGTGATTTAAATTTCTTTCAACAAAAATAATTTTCAAAATTTTATTATTTAATAAATTATGATGTCTATAAGGGGTTTTTCATATAATTTTTTATTTAAAATATGGTCTATATTAAAAAACTTATTTCATTTTTATGGTGACCATACATCCCATTGACATATTTTTTTCAAACATTCAATAGAATTTATAGGATTTACAAATCAATCAAATGTTACCAAATCTATAATTGGGGTTTCAACTCAATTCATGTTCATTATTCTATAAAATTTCATCCATGACTATAATCTTATAAGTTTCTTTTATTCATAAACTTCTCTATTATATTTAGTATTGCAATATTTTCTCATAGTTATTTATATAATTACATAAAAATCATCTTCATTGATGGATTTAATTCTCTATAAAAATATGATGTTGTTTAGAATAATTATCTTACCTTCTAAAAAACATTATCTTCTATGTAATTATTTTTTATATTATTTCATTAATGTTATTCTATATAATTCAATGATTATATAAGGTTATTTTATATTATCTTAGACATTTTTAAAAAAAATTAAAATTAATAATTTTAACATTATGCAAATGAGAAGTTTTTTAATTTAATTAGAGATGTGTGATTATAATCTTCTTTTATAAAATTCAGCAAGAATTCATTTTCTCTATTTTAGAAAAATTATTAGTGACGCTTCCTCATCAGTTTTTCATTATTTTCCTAAGAAATTTATATTCCCACTTTTTTCTGAAAATTTTATATTAACAATAACGGTTAATGTTTTAGAAGAATAAATAATGAAATTTCATTCCATTAATGAATATTTTTATATACCAATCCACTTTTATTAACATTCACTTTATCACTTTTCAAGGGGCTCAATGATTATTATTCTGATAAAATTAAGGTTTTCTATTTTATATTATCATTCCTGAAATATTTTTTGACGTGACATATATGTTTGGATTTACAACTATGATTACGAAAGCTTTATGAGAAGTCCATTAAATACATTTACCTATCGATATATAAAGGTTGTACTACTTATTGTGTAATATTCATGATTATTCTCTAAATTCATTTATACTCAATTTGATGATTAAATCTTATGTGTTAGTGGATTTAATATTAATATAATGTCATGTGATGCCTTCGTAAAATGTTATGAAACCCATTTTATTTCAATTGTATTCTCATAATATATCGTGTGATTAATTTATTGATGCACATATATGTATTTTTTCTCATTTTTGTGATTAGAGGGGTCCTATATAACCCTATTATTTAGGATAAAAGAATATATCAAATGAGATAATTATGGTAAATGAGTATTGATTCTTGATACTCTGTGGGGAACATATAGAGATACATAATCCATTATTTTTTGGGAAATAAGTAGTGATCCTTGCTTTACAATGTTATAGGGAACATGTAGTGATTATTGATCCAATATTCTTTTTATGGCCTTAGTATTTAACCTTGATATATTCTATAATTTCCTATTCTTCTTTTTATTCCACACTTCTATATTATTCTACATGACTATTTTATATTCTATGGCTCATTATTATTGTCTTATTATTCACTATTGTGATGAAATGGTATATGTTTGGATATATTTGTGGATATGTGTTATTATATAAATTCTTATTTAAAAATATTATGCTATATATTTTTATTGGGTATTATTTCCTGACGATGTGCTCATGTACAATGATTATTTTCTCATTCCTACATGTTTATATTATAAGAATATTGGATTAATATTGAATATGTTTACCCTTAATGATCATTTGATCCCACACATAATATATTTTAAATACCCTAGTTTATTAATAAGTGTATTATTCATGTTATTTCTATATTGGTATCATTTTTGGAGAATTTTGGGGAATATATTAAAGAATTATTATAAATCAAGGAATATTTGGTTTGACGGGGAAAATATCTTTTTTATTGGAAGGATTTGAGTTTTTTATGTTAGTGATTTTCTATCAGCCAATTAAAATATATTAATAAAATTTATTTAGTGTGTAACTGATTCAATATTTGTTATTGATATTTTAATTATGGGTGGTTTTGAGTAGGTCACTTTTGGTGGAATAAAATCTAGTTTAAATGGTACATTTTAAGCCTTAGGTCCAGGTGTATGAGTTTAAGGAGTGTCATCATCAATTAGAAGAACATAGTTTTAATTATTCATAGAGACCCAAAAATCTTTCTCAGGAAAACAGTAGTATAATATATAAAGATTTTATTGGCATAGTTTACTTTTATAATTTTAAATCTTCATCCATCGAGATCTAATTATATAATAATCAACATGTTCTTAATTTTTCATATCTTTTGATCAATTACTAAAAAACACGACATTATTCAATTTATTTGATATTGGAAAAACCATATATATGAACAATAAATTTTTACCACAAATTAATATACTCACTAAATTTTCCTCATCAGTGTGTTAGTATGTGTGAAATCATTATGTCTACTTAAAGATGATCACCGTAAAAAAATATTATTTATTGTATTCCATTTGTTCCCACTTCATGATATTTTTTTATTTATTTCTTTATAATTACATGTTTTCTGATTTTAATATGATGATAAACTATTTATTTCAATGTTTTATTATTCCACTCTCTGATTCAAAGTTTTTATATTGCAATATGATTATGAAATGGTTTAGTCCATGTATGACTATTTCACTCGAATCACAAATTCCAAAATTTATTTCAATTAAAATATTTTTATGAAGAAATAATGTTGTGACATTATTTTATAAAATTTTTATGTCAATTTTATATTCTATATAGAATAATATTAAAAATACCCAAATGAAAACTCATTGATAATATTCACATGATGTTTTGTGTTTTAGTCAAAATATATCTGTAAATAATAATTTGATTTGAGTTTATGCTTTTTTACCTTTGAGTTCTATAACATTCATAAAATATATCAATTTTACTACATTGATTGGATAAAAAACAACTAAAATTATTAAATTATTACATATTATTACTCTTAAATTAGTTAAAAACATCTATAAAAATATAATTTTTTCAAATAGATCAATTTTTTTCAAACATAATATGAGTCATCAATTAAATATTTTATTAAAAAACAAGATAAACAAGAAAATGATTTTGGATCAACAATATCACCTATGGGTTTGTTTTAAACAATATCCTATCACATTATATAAATGCTCATCTGAAATCAACTCAATATATCCATATAAATAAACATATCAAATGATTCATAATGAAAAATATATAGGAAATATTATGTTTTTAATTCAAAATTATGTTAAATAATCTCAATGTGAGAAAACAGAGCGAACATAAAATTTTAATAAAATATATTAATACATCATCAATAATTTAACAAAGACCATATAGAGTAGTTTTTAAATATTAGGAACATATATATGAAATAAACACCATATTAAGGTTCTAACTTACTACCCCATCACATTGTTGATAAATTTTTGTTGTGGTTTAATATTTTATTATGTTATTGAGGGTATTTAACTATTTCTTACATTGAAGTGTAAAATTGTAAATTTACTTGCATAAACATTAAATTTGAAGCCTTTCATTGGATTTGGGATGTGATTTTTACCCTTGGGTGGTTTTTTGGTAATTTTTTGAGGATGTTTTATTTTATAGTTAATGTCAGGATTTAGTGGAATTGATTAATTTATTTTAGAGATTTATTTTAATGGATTATTTTAATAAAATAATTAATAATAATTATATAATAAATTATATTGTGTAATTGAATTCGGTTATTATAGGAATATATATGGAAGGAAATTTTATTTAGTACATTAAGTAACATGGTAATCAATCCATGATTTAATGTGAAATTTTAAATAGGAATTCCAAATATGGAATTAGTTAATGGTTATGACATTATTTTAAAGAGAAATTTTCTATTATTTTCATGTTAATATATATTCTGTAAATATTTTCTATCTTTTATTTTGTACTTAAAGAGTAATCCTTAGAATCCATATTTCACTAAAAATCATAGATAGTGTTGGAAAAAGAATAGTAATAGAAAAAAAATTAGTGGTTATTGAGGATTTTCCATCATATCTGAATTGAGTTCAGTTGTTAAAAATTAAGATCATTATTAATGAATATTAATTTATCATGATTTTTTTCTGTGATGGGTATATAATTTATGATAATATTAGATAATAATTGTGATTGTAAATTTAAAATATTAATAGGTTGGAATTAGGTTGATTTGGATAATAATTTTTTTTAATAATCATTACAATGAGGATTAATGGATTGAAAAAATAAAAAAATGATAATGAATTATTTGAATTAATGAAAAAATAGATCTTATGAATATGTAATTTTACATGATTAGATTTTTTGTTCATCTTTTGTGAAATTTATTATCATAAAATAATATTATGAAAATATATTTTTTGAAGTGATTTTGTTATTATATTATTATAATGAAATTGATGTTTATAATTATTAATGATTAATAAATGAATAATTATTATGTTTCAATGTTGATAATAAGAATCAATTTTTTTCAAAATGGAAACTTTTAATAATGTAGTGAGAAGTGTTCTACATAAATATTCATCATAAGGACCGTGTAATTCAACAAGTGTATGATGATATATCATTGTTAGGATGTTACAAAAGTTAGAGGTGAGTATAATTGTGACCTCTTGAAACCCACCTTTAAATGGATGTGGGATGGAAAATATCACGAAGGATAAATCATTAGATAAATATAAAAGTCATTACAGTTAATAAATTTAAAATCTATATCATGATGAAAAATATTATTAATTACAATCAATAATACATGGATAATTTATATCAATTCATGTCATGTTATACAAATCCAATCCATTCATCTAAAAAACAGAAGTCTATTATCTACTCTATAACACATAAAATGTATAATGTAATACATCATTACTAAAAAATATAACCCATTTTTATGGCTAAGGCCACTCTACACCAACCCCATATCTATCTAGATGATCTGAAAAAATATATTTATATATATAATAGTTTTAAGCATATGAATATACCCAATATGTTTCTCAATTAAAAAATCATTTAACTATGTGAATGAAGCATATTAATTCTTCTGAGTGTATAATAAATAAATCAGAATAATAAAAAAACCAGTTCATCTAAAAATAAACTACCCCACCACATCCATTCCATATCACATAATCATGTCACTTTCTAAACCACAACACATTCCTCATCACCAATCCCCATTTAACGAAGTCTATACAAATATACACAACTAATCCACATCCAAAAATCAAGAGGTAGTTATCCCACATGGGATTTACTATATTATTATCATAACTATATATCTATAGACACCTTAATAAATATCCTTATCACCAAGAAGTTAACCACCCCCAGAGAACATGGTGAATATTTCCCCACTAATAATTAGTTATTCATCCATATAGAACTCACTAGATATTACTTTATCTACATACATCCATCCATCCATTGGGAACTCTGTAGGTACATCTATTTGTATGCTATGTCCAAGCGTAGGGACTCTCATTAGATTGATGGGTTACCACAATTAGGGTGTCTCCCCATCATAAACAACATTGATTAAGAATATATCCACCCATGGGGACCCTTTATGAATTTTCTTGTGTCCAAGATTTATGATTCTCTCTTCCTCAAAGTACATAAGCACAACTAATCATCCCATACCCACTATAGATAACCATTTCATCTACAACCAAATCAATATCATCCTCTATATAATAATATTAATAATAGTAATAATAGTCATCATCATCATATTCTTATATCTAAAATCAATACTACATAATTGGTATAAATCTTCACATCTATATAAAAAATCATAAATGGATTCAAACCTCCACCATCAAATTATTTTCCCACATGGTTCACCACACATAAAATGTTCATAGAGTATACAATGACACCATATTATTATATGATGATCCCACATACTCCTACCAAAATTCAGATCCTTGGGTGTATAATCACACTATATTAGTAGCATTCATCATATCTTAAACATGAAAATGTTTTATGACCTATTTATTAGACATAAAGCCTCATGATTTCTACAGTCATAGTCTCTTTATTTATAAAATCCTTCAAAATAAAAAACTATTAGATAATATAAGATAGATTCTTGAGTTTATAAAATTTCATGACCACCATCCTGATGTGGTATGAAATTCGTGCAACTCACAACACCACTAGAAATAAATAATCATTTGTGGAAAACTCATATAATGTGGAATATAACCATAAAATCATAACACACCCCCATATTTATTTCTAACCAACCCTTCATGAGGCCCATATATGTATTTATAATGTTTTTTTTTCAAATTTACATGAATTGGAATTTCTTCATACCAAATTAACACCACCATAATTAATTTTAGAAAAACCGCCCTCTAAGATCTTTTCTACTTTTCACTAAAATATCACTATTACATATTGAAAATCCTTAATAAATCTCATAGAGATCTAAATATACCAATCATAATAATTTTTTCATCACTAATTTCATCCTAATTTAATTTGATTGTATTTTTCTATTTATAAATATTTATATAGATATAAACAAAAAAATTATCACCAATTTCAATAATAAATATAATATCAAATATTTCACACATTAATCATAGTCAATAATCAACACTAATTCCACAATTTCATATTCGTATCCATAGGTTTACGTTTTCTACCATTAAAATATTTACATATCTATCAATTTAAATTAGATTATAATAGAATTATATTTTCTTTCCAATTTCACATTCTATTTCATCTTTTTATCAATTCACATAATTAATAAAACTTCAGAAAATTAAAATTCAAATAAAATAAAAATATTTAATATTTATTCAATAATTGTTTTAGTAATTTATCATTTCCGATTATAATTTCGGACATATTCAATATATAAAAATATTATGAATTATCTACCCATCAGTAATTATAAAAATCATTGTAGGTTGACATGGATCATTAAATAAGTTAAAAATGTTGAGTTACCTATAATGATTACACAATGAAAAAAACCATGAATCCTCTTATGATAAACATTGATCATGCATCTAATCTCATTCTATGTTTTTCTATCTATAAATCTATATAAGACATCATCCATCAAAAAAAATTATTGAACTAAAAGAATATTTTTTTTTAATTTTATTGAAAAAATTAATTTCTTCTTAATCCATCCTTTAAATACCCCATTGTTTCAATTCATAACATCTCAAAATATGTTCCATTAAATTTCACATTCAAACATGCAATTAAATTCAATATTTTAATTCACTTACATAACATTTCATCATAAAAATAAAATTATCCTTTAATAATCTATTCCACCACTGTATAAAATATTTCAATTAACTATATTATTTAATTTATAAAAACAATACATAAAAATAGAATTTAAGAAATATATTAATAAATAATTTAAATTCCAAAATCATGTAACATTAATAAAAAAAATTAAAGAACCTTAAAAAAAATTAGAAACTTCCACCCAAGGGTACAAATTATGTCATGGATCCATTGAAACTATCAAAATTCCATTTTGAGTATAATAAAATTACCATGTTGGGCTTCTCGGATAGAAATACAAAAATATAACAAACCCTTAAAATAAAAAATTTTGGATCTCTACTTTACACCCACATTTAAAACATTTTATCCTAGAAATGATTAAAATACTATCATAATAAAGAAAAAAATAACATAAAATTTTTTATTAAGCATTCATCATTATAGAAAAATTCAACATTCTTCATATAAAAACAATTCAAAATAATTGAAGATATTACACAAGAATTTGGGATTTCCCACATAAGTTCATTTTTTTAAAACCACTATGTTTTTAAATAACTTACACTAGTGTAATTAACAACCCATATATAAATTTCCCAATATGATCATGAATTTAAAAAACATTTTTTCATTGTTAGTATCAATGTTGCTCAAATTAATTATTTGCATAGGACCATAATTATACATAAAAATTTGAGACACAATGAAAATTTAATTAATATTTTCCAACCTTAGAGGCTCTACCAAACAATATTCTATATATAAAACCTTTTACAAAACCTCAAAAAGGATAATAAATATAGAAAAAAACATGCTTCCCTATTTAAACCTAAATTACTCATACTGAGGAGGAACTCACAAAAACACTTGATCTCCAGCCGTAAAATTCAATGGCCCCCCTTTGATATTCACAATAGTTTTCTCTACTATGAACATTGGTCATGTGATCTTGAAAAAATGTATATTATCTGTCAAATATTATAACATTTAAAATCCAACAATAGTAGGCACACTAACCAAAATCCAATAAAATGGAGATGAAAATAGCCCACATACAAAGCCTCATATGGCACCATAACTATAGTGGAATGATACCTATTATTATAAGAAAAATACACCACTAATATGTTATCCATAATACAAGCTCTCAATATATCCTCAAAAATTGGAATTGTCTACCTTATGGGACAATTAGTGTATGGGTGTAATAAGGTGATGTGGAATAATTAGGTGCCAAAGGCACACTGTACAACCTTCCACATATATTATTTAAACAAAGAATCATAAATAGATATTATTATTCTCATAACACCATAATTATTCACCACATCCTTCATAGAAGTATTATCTATAATATACATAATGATTCATTCCATAATTTGTAAGTAATGTACTAACCTTATTAAATGATCTAAAAAACAAAATAATGTTAAACCATTTAAATAATGAGTGATAATAATAAAATTATATATATAAATTTTAATCTATATTAAATAAGGAATTAAAAAAGGATATAAAAACTCCATGAAAATTGATGCTTGAGATTCACTTGTTGGAACACAAAACAACTAGAGACAAAATTAGCCCCCACCTTCATACTAAGCTAAAACAAATAGTTATTTTAAGCAAGATACACCTTTCAAACTCCTATATTAACTACTAAATATAAATTATGAAAATCCCATAATACTACATCATATGTACTTTAGAGAAAAAAGAACTTCTAATGGAAAATCCAATTCCTTTCTTGTGTAGTAAAACCATCCCCTATATCTCCATAACCGTACAGTGCATAAAAGGTACACATTAGAATATCCAAGATGAGACTCCCATACATGTAACATGGAGAACATACTACCATCATTTGAAAAATGATATTCTCCATCATCAATTTCCTTATAATAAATCCAAAGAGATTATAATAACTATGTCACTTTTTATTTCTCACTCATTCACTGAGGATTCTCTTACTAATAATTTTTTATTATTTTAAAGAGAGATCCATTTTTTAGGGTTTAGTGGAAACCCTCACAAAATTAACCCATATAAAACCATCATAAAAGAAAAAATAAAATCCCAAAATTTTAAAATATAGTAGCTTTCACCTAACCGGATAAAAAATGATAAAAACTAACCTCCAATTGCCTGAAGGCCTTCATTGTTTATTGAATTTTGATAATCCACCTTTCAAGGGTTGTGGTGGAACCTTTATGAGGCCCATAAAAATAAGTATTACATGATCCACAGGCCTTAGAGGAATTCATTTCCCATAGGCTTGAAACATTACATACAACCCAGACTAACTACTTAGAACTGCTCCTTCACAACATCTTTATTGTGAAATCAGCTCTCCACCTTCGCAAGGTTGTTCGAATAGGCTTTCCCATGCATTAAAAGGCTTTTCCCGATGGAAGGTCTCATACCCTCTCATTCGTGAAATCCGTTTTGTTTCTACTATGGTGAAATCTCTTTGATAATCCTCCTTATAGAGGTTCTTCCTTATTGGTTGTCTGGTTTTCACTTGCACTTAAGGTGGCCAGAAGGCCTTGAGGTGGGATTAATGCATTACTAACTAGAAGGACTGGGTGGCCTGAAGGCCTTAAAGGACTCAGGGACCAAATCGGTGGTCGGAAGGCCCAAACAGCGCCATATTTCTGGCTGCTACAGTGCCAAACACTGCCTAATACAGTTCCCACTATAGTACCTTCTACAGTACCACCCCCGAAAATTATGCCTCCACCTGGATTTGATCCTAGGTCGCCTAGATTCACATAAAGAGTCCTCACCAACCGGGTTGAGGCTCATGTGTAGATAAAAAATAACTGAAGATAATAAGATCTAAGAGATGTCACAAGAAAACATAAATGTTTCACAATAGTCTTCGAGCTAGGGATCAAATTTATATTACCATAATGGGTCTCATATATTATACCAATGAAAAATATGAAATCTAACTTCATTTTCATAGGTGTTGGTATTCACAACCACCTAGTAATCATAAATAGGGAAAAGGTCAGGATCATTATCTTTGAAACTATAATTAAGTTGTGAATAAAAACACTATTCACATGGTTCTTCATTTCCCTAAAGACATTTCTCCTCTAAGATCTTATTACACTCCTCCTTGTTAAGAACAATGGTGGTATGGGCTGCAACACATTCTTCAAGAGAATGCTTTTCAAAATGTTTGTGAGAATACTTAATTTTCGTAGAGAGGTTTAAGGAAAATAAAGGATCCCATGTATCTAGTTGTCCTGGCCCTTTATCATATGTTTGATTTTTTTTTTCAATGTGAGCTTCCACTTACAACACAACCTAATCATAAGGGGTTGGTTGCTACCCCTCTGTAATTACATTCTCTGGAAAATGAAAAATTTTCAAATACCATCACATCCGACCAAACCAATTATAGTATATCATTCCCTTTGAACATACCAAAGTATCTAGTGGCCTTATGTTTTATTAGGTTAAAATATTCCTAATGTGTTATAAATACCTTCCTTTTTTATGATTTGATAATTTCCAAGATCATTAATATCTTTTTTTCTCCTTCCTTGAGACTGTCCTTAAGGACACTTTAGATTGATGAATCTGGTCACCATCAAAAGAATAATGAGAGTATATATATTTGTCACTATAATTGGGTTATCCCTACTTATATGAAACAAACTTCTTCCTCTTCCATGTTGGAGTGACTTTCATCTACCCTTCTTGATCAATGATTCCTTTATAATTTTAATGAAAATTTTTAATTGGTTCAGAATATTTTTAAAGTAAGGGCTTCAACTTATCTAATTGTACCAAAAAAACTTATTATGGATCCTAATATGTATCATCTTGAATTTTTTTCTTATAATCAACACCCATAATTCCTAAAATATTTTACAATATTAAAATTTCTTAATTCATATTATCACCAAAACTAATGTTGGGGGTGCCTTGAGAATGATGAGAGACCGTTATTAAACCCACCACCACTACATATGACTGAGTGACTGCAACTGTCAAACATGGAGTAAGGATTATCTTAGAAATAACTTCCAAATTAGAGATATTATATTTAAAATTATAATCAAATGGAATAGGGGAGATATGAGGGGACTTATGTGATGGATAAATGAAGGGATCTCGCTGACTAGGAAGCAAGTTTTTGGAGATAATATCCAAACCAACATCTACCAAAAATGTTTTAGGCAAGGATGGTTTCTAGGAAAGAGTCCCTCATCCTGATTTACGTTGAGAGAAGTCATCATTCAGATTCCCTAATAAGAATTAGAATGAGCAGTAGTCAATCTAGATTAAAATAACACCACATGGATTCAATGAAATTAAACACTGATTACAAGACCAATAGTGTTGACCAAAAGTTTCGACACATTTACTTCGATATATATTCATAAATAAATGGCAGTGGAAAATAGATATGGACCTATTACCAGAGAAAAAAGGATGACCTACCATGCTTCCAATCATATAGAGTATGGAATGATTATGGATGTGGAGATGCAGTTCTGGGAAGAAACCCCAAATTTCTTTCGTTGGGAGATTCCTCATCAGATGAATTTTGATTCAATGTGTCTAGTACAAGATTACCATTTTTAGGATTATATATGATATAAAAATCATAATATTTGAGAACTTTAAAAAAATATTTTCTTAGATGTCAAAATCCATCTGAGAAGATTTATATCTTAATGTTTTATTACCTATATAAATGATAAATCATTCGATGTGAAAATAATCCATCTAAAGAATATGTACATGTTCTATAACTTTAAGATCCAAATCATCGGTATAAAAATTATTTTCATTATTACACAACCATATAAACCTGTAAGTAATAATTGATCTCTTTTCCTCAAGATACTTTCAAAAAATGAAATGTGTTATGTATCAATATTCCATATACAATATACCTTCATCAATTAATCTAGGATTTAGGATAATTTCTAGAATCTCCATAATTTTTTTAAAAGTATCTTGACACTCCTCCATTATAGAAAAATTATTTCATTTCATGGCCAAGCCTGAGTCATAATATGAGAAAACCTGGGTATAAACTTCATATAATAACATTCTGGGATGAAGTGCCACTATAGATAATAAAACATTATTTGGTATATTCCATGAAAAAACATATTCAATCTTCATTGTTATAATTTCTCATTACGATTCAAAATAAAATGACATAAAATATTCACCTTAAATTAATAAAAATAACACTTAGAAATATTCCCATAGAAGTAATGATCCATGAGCATTTCAAAAAAAATCATGAGATACTCATCATGATCCTCCTTTATTTTGTGGAAACTAAAATATAAGCAATTGATATGACCATAAAATCTCAATGATAAGGTTTAAATACCCTACACATTATCCTTATAAACAAATCTAGTGAATTTTTAAATTCGAAATATAACACAAAAAACAAAATATGGATACATCAATATCAAAAAAGCTACATTAGGGATGAATAAAACATTAAAATTCACCACAAGATATATATGATAATTAATTCATAGAAAAACAAAATACTTTTAACTATCAAGATGAATAATTTATCTTAGTATGATGATATCAATTATTCTCCATCCTTTGATTCATCTACTAGTAATCTATAAGAAATATCATGGTGGAATTTAAAATTCATCATGGACAACAGAAAAGTGACCCATAATAGAAATCCATGAAAAATAAATCCCTCATAAAAAAACTCATCAATTTGAATTCTCAAAACCCAAATATTGATTGGAAATGTTAATAAACTATCATAGAAATCATAGAAGAAAAAATATATTTCGCAATCCTAGAATTAATATCTTTCCACTTAGCTAAACTCATATCCACCATTGGAAAGACATATATAGTATCCCTAAAAATATTTTTAATCTCCTCCACCTCCATAATAGATGTATAATGAATCAATACAACTAAAAATGTTGTAATACAATCTAGATCAATATATCCTTCTACGAGAAAAAAATTATTCCACCAAATAGAACCACCCGATCACTATTAAAACTACCGATAAATAAAATATTTTCAAAATAAATAATAAAATATTGGATAGATTATATCAAATCTTTTCCATTGATATAACAAGATTATGTTACAAGAGAAATGATGTCACCTTAAAACTATATCCCAACCTTACAACTCATTGAACCTCATATGGCCTTCCACTAGAGAATTCAACTCCATCCGTATGTGAAGATTATATAGAAGAAGATCCAACCCATAAACATGGGATGGGGTAATCAAACAAAATCAAGGAAAAAATCAGTCAATTCATAATCATGTTTTTTTGAAAATTATGATCTTACCTCAAACCACTCATGGTACCTAAGATTTAATAAAATCTATAGTATATAGATTTTTTCTTCTATCACTTTATCCTCATCATCCATATTACCTTCCACTACCTCCACCTTTTCTATATCTAAATTTAAAACCTATATTATTTCCTCTTATAATACATTTTTATATAATAGTCCCCAAAAACATTGTTATATCTTATTTTGACCACTCTAAAATGAGAACCACATGAGCTCCATTTCTTACTACACATCATCTTTTTAAACCACATAATAATGTTGGACAACTAAGTTGACTATAAATTGATAAACATAAATAATCCCAATGATATATATTAGGATTATCCCGGAACTCCACGACATCATATTGATGATTATGTTTAGTAAAATTCCTACCATGTAATGTAATATTAGGAAACCCATGGTATATCATTTTATAAACATGACATCGTGTAGGATAATTTTTCATAATGGTTATACATGATATTATAATATAAAATGACAATAAAAAACTAGGACAACAAATTCCACAAAAACAACCATAATTTGTTACAATCATCATATTATGATGATTTGGATGAGTTTAAATGTCCCTTGTAATTTTTAACCATTAAATAAAAAATATAAAATTAATCAGAAGGTATGAAATGTTTTGGAAAAAATTTCATTAAATATTTTAAGCAGTTGTGAAATTCCTATATTCAATGGAGTAACATATTTTATCCTATATATGTAGGTTTATTGTTTATGATAATGGGTTCTATTTGTTTTTGTTAAGTCACTGTGAAACTCCCTAGGAAGTTATATCTAGGTATTACTTATCTCCTATATTTATAAATTGTTCTAGAAGATTTTGGTTTTGAGAGAGGTAATAACGAAGTGTCAGGTTATTCCCACAATCCTTAGATACCTATAGATGGATGGTTTTTTTGTTTTCTTACCTATGATATCAATAGATACTTGTGGAGATCTTCAATAGGCCATCTCGACATGTGTATGGTATGTTGTTATTATTTTTCATAATTTATATTCATTCCACACACACACACACAAACACACACACATATATATATATATTTAATATGGGTGTAATAGTGTTTTATAGTTTTTTCCACTACATTGAAGATTTTATACATATCTCCAAAAATAATTCTGTGGTATGAGAGAAAATATATCAATGGTAAAAAATTATTTTTACTAGAAAAAAGTAAATCATTAAAACATATTTTCATGGTGCCATGTCATATCTAAAACAAAAAAAATCCATTTATACTCATGATAATTCTTTACGATGAAATTTTATTTAAAAAATAGGCAATTAGTTCTTGATAGAAAAGGTCCATGAAAATTTTATAGGAAAATTAACATTTCATGCATCTATATAATTTCATGGAAATTAGAGAATCATAGGTTAATTCTCTTCACATTGGTATTTGGTGTTTTGTGTGTAAAATTCAAAATCCAACATGGGTACTTACCACAACATATTCTTATACACATTAGGATAATATAGTAGTTACTAAAATAAAATTAACCCCATAATAGTCAGATCAAATGTCTAAGAAAACTGTAATGGTATCCCCATTGAATGGGTTTCCACTACATGGATGGTCATGTTGGGGTGTATTCCATTTTAATAGAATTTAAATTATGTTATGTATTTTTTAATTCATAAAAAAATTCAACAGTTTGAGATATCTAGGCCCCCAAATCCATGGGGGAGATTTAAACTGAAAAAAACATTATGAGGTATTTAATCTTTGTTTAAAGATGGTATATAAGATTTTATAATTTATAAATTGTTTTTGAATTTAAAAAATGAAAAATTAAAATGTATTTATATTAATTTATGAAAAGATAATAAATTTTAATGTTAAATGTTTATACTGAGGTATTTTTTTAAATTTATTCAAGCCAATACAAAATGATTTTTGATATTGATTTGATCAATGGTGTAAATAAATTATAATGTGAGATATTCAATTTTTGTAAATTGTTTATAGAAAATTTAAAATAAATAATAACAATGTTCATAAAATTTCCCATATCTTTAAATATATAAATGTTTGTGTTATTACCATGTATATGATAATAGTAATTGTTTATATAAGATAAAATTTATTTGTACATGTAAATCCATACAAAATTTTATTGTGTTTATAATTTCCATATTTTAAAATGTTTGTTAATTTTCCATCACATGTTTAATAATATCAAAATGTTAATTAATTTATCCATTAACTTAATTATTAATAGAAGTAATTTTTTATTTCTGTAATTTTGATGTGTTTTGTAATTTAAATTTTTAAAGGACTTCTAAATTGTCATGCATGCATATAAGGTGTTGCAAGTTGGGTGTGATAACAAATTTAGTTTTATTCTACCTTAAATTTACATTATGATGGGTTATAAGATTAAATTGAGAATATTATTATAGTTTATAATAATTTTGTTTTATAATAGGTATGAAATAGAAATATCCCTCGAGTAAAGTATCCCTGGGTAAAGGGAATTTGTATCAGACTACTCATTGTCTTGGAGGCGTATGCATTGTCTAAAAAAGTGGGGGCTGGGTACCTATCACTCCAAGATTAATCTTATGGATATTATCTAGTTTTTATTATTTTAATACATTACATGGAATTTTTTCATTCACCATAAGAATGATATGAATTTAGATTTGTGTGAATATACATGGATTTTTAATTTTGGTTATTAACTAAAGATACGAGTTATTTAAAGAGGTGTACATCAATATTTTCTAAATATATTTATTTTATTGAGGGAATTGTATTCAGAAATAAATAAATTTTATCTTGTATACATGTAACGGGAAAAAATTAGGTATGATGGATAGATATATCCCCTTTAAAATACTATGTATTTGATTCCTTATAAATTAAAAACATGCTAACTCCTCGAATATCCAACAAGGTTGGTTTATGATAAATTTGGGTTCCCTTGGATTATCTTACATAAGGAATGATAGAAATGGATATCTAAAGGAGTTAGATTACAAAATACCACTATAATATTTGTCTTACACTTAGAAAGGAAACCATAATCTTTAGATTACAAGAGGAATAATGTTGAGTTTACCCATATAATGGATTACGAAAAGAGTTCTCTAATTTTAAATCCAAGTGTGATATATGATTCCATTGGAATTATTACCAATATAAATGACTAATTGGTGACAAGAATGATAAATATTAATCAATTCATAGTGAAGTGAGGATCTTAATAAGAGGAAATTTATTAAAATTCCATTATAAATGAATATAAAACATGATACTCGTTCAATAAAAGATTATATTGTATATATTATGAGATCATAATCACCAAATAATACATTTATATAGACCCTGGATATAGTATATAATTAATTTAAGAATCTTAATTGGCTGATACAACACTTAATAATCATTCGTAAATAAGATAAAAACTTATTTGTGTTGGAGAAAAACCCTGCATTAATAACCAAATGTTGTAGTTGTTCGACAAGTAAATCTAGATTGTTATTTGAATCATGAAAGGATTAAATTAATGATTGAATGTAATTATATGAAACATGACATCATTAAAATTAGTATGCACTCATGTACTCAATATTATTGAGTATATTAGTTGTCTTTCTAAGAATTTTGATTTAATTTAAGGATTTTTTAGCCTTGATTTCATTCTATAAATCGTCAATGGAACTTTTTTGATACTAAAAGGTTTTTAAAAAAATTCATTAACTTTTTTTAATGTGTTCGAGATAAACGATAATGAAGTGATATTTTCAGGCCTAAATATACTACATAAAGTTGAGGATTCTAAAATTTCAAACTATAAAATAAACCTTTGATGGAAATTGCAACAATCCTTCCTTGAGTTTCCCACCAAGGTCGTTGAAACCTATAGAAATTTTAGAAAGTAAGCACACCGTTTACTTATATTTTAATATTCTACTATACCTGATTGAGATTAGATAAAATAATTGGTAAATAAATGTTATATGTTAGTGTTATAGAAATCAATTCTTAGATTTAAAGGGTGTTTGATACTAATTTTATATTTTAGAATTGTTGTGAATAAACAAGAGCTTAAAATCATGTAATTAATTGATAGACCTTGTGATTTTCATTCAAGTGTATTTTTATAAAATATTTCAATGTTAATGAATTTCTCAAGTTTATATGGTTCTATTTATGGGTTTTTTATTTTCATTTTATTTTTCTTATATGTGGAGATAAATTTTTTATTAATAGGTAGTTATTATCAACTTAAGCGATAATTAATTTGTTACACATAGTATATGATTACTTGGATTGTATAGAATACATGAATGGAAGATAAAGATAATATGAATTTTATCAAGTAAAAAATAAATTATCTATGATATTTCTTAAAATATATATATATATATATAAATTAGATTCTACTACCCACCAATAAAATATTTGAAAATGTCAAGTCATGTTTTCATAATATATCTCCAAACACAAAAATACCATATATAATATATTGACATGATTTTATATTATAATATTTATACTACTGAAAATAAGTGTCATTTCCCACTTATAATGATGTTTTTGTATCGATGAATACTATTATGAGGATAATATATTTTATAGGATTATTGTGGGAGAATGTTTTAGATGTGAATCTATTAAAAGAATAAGAAATATAATATTATTCCAGAAAAAGTTCAAATTATGTTTCACTCTATATCCTAAAATATTTTAGGGAATGCTGGTAAAGGAAAATGTAGATAGATTCATTTAGTTATTCTAAAAAAATTATTTTTCATTTATATCGTAATAAATTATCGGATATGTTGGTAAAATAAACTACAAAAGGATACATTTTTTACCCAAATGATCTGAATGAAAATGGTTTTTGGAAATGACCCACGAATGATGATAATAATATAGTTAGAAATTTTTTTATATAAAAAACATAATTTCTTAACATCACAACATTTGATCTTATAAATTAATTTTAAAACCTATTCAAGGAGAAAAACATTGGGAATATGATTCTTAAGTCTCATCATTATTCAATATTTGTTTTTTCATAGATTCTACCCATTGGAGAAGTATAGGGGGAGGATTTTGTAATATGGTCACATACAGACATAATGATAATTATGTAGATATTTAATTAGTTTCCAAAAAAAGAACAAAATAGTAATTATAAGGTTGATTTGGCAGTCTATCTTTTATTATATTGTCAGATATGATTTTATATATGGTATTTTATTAAATTTTAAAAAAAATAAAAATGTAAAATACATTATTTTATAAAAAATGGATTTCTTTATACTATCTTAATACAAAATTGTACATATATATTTGATAAAAGGATATGATAATTAACCATTGAAAGGCTGTGTTATCACTAACCGATGTTGGTTATGGATTATTATAGTTTGTAATAAAATTTTGTGGTTTGTGTGAGCAAGGATCTTCTGTAGAGATGTAGAATTTTCTCAAGAGAGAGAAAAATAGTTTTTTACTATAGATGACCCGTAAGTATATATCTTATGGATTTCCAACAACTATGTCATTGATATATCAAGGGTTGTTTTTTATATGTAGATTTATTCATACCCAAGGTTGGTAAGATACTTAACATGAGAAACATCAAATATTGATTCATTTCTTACAAAATCCCTAAATATTATATAATCAGTGGTGGTTAATATATTTTTGACAATGTTTTTGGTTATAGATTAACCAAGATGATGTTTTTTCTATTATATGAATTGTATGAAATAATTTCAATTTATTTAGATAGAATGTAAAGGGTACAACCATCCCTATATATTTTATATAATGTGGATATTTATTTTAGTGAGAGAATTTAATGTTCAAATCAACTAAGATGGATTATATATGGTGAATTCATCAACCAATATAGTTTATACATGGAGAATCTAGAACATATGAGAAACTATATGGTATTTACATTCTAACTTTCCCATGGTAACTTTATTTAATTAGAAAATGGTTCATATAAAAACACACAATTTCTTATGATGTAGCCGGAAGATACATGTAAAAATTTACATGTGTTTTATGGATATCACACTAGATCCCTTTGTATCTTGAATAGTATTGAAACTTTTATAGATAATTCCATTTGATAAATTTTTTGATTTTTTTTAATTTTACTTCTTTTTTAATGATACCAAGGGGCATAGTGTAACAGTTTTTACTGGTGTGAATGAAGATCATGTTATTGAACCCTTGAAAGATACCCTGATGTGTCTTATAAGAGACCCTGAAATAGTTCATGATGGGTTATCGTAGTGTTTTATATACGATGTTACATATGATGAAAATTATTGATAGACTTTTTCAAATTAATTTTAAAAATATGTAAATGTTTTGGTGGATATAAATTTAATAGTTTTCACATATGATGTTACATAATATTAAAGAGTTCTATGTTTATGATTATTTAGAGGAAGTGGGATGTTGATTGTTATGTTAAATAATATTTTAACCAAAATGTGTTTATATTGATCATGTCATAGTCTATCCTCGTATTCATCATGAAATAGTTAAATACATTATACAATAGTTTCTATATATGATATTATCATATTTTAACACCCCATATTTTTATCGCACTGCTGCATTAAATTACATGATTAAAAGGAAACCCCAAACTAAAATAAATAGGGATATATCTTTTTAAGATAAAATATCAATATAGAAGATAAATATTAATAAATTATATCAGTGGAACATAAAAAATCATTTTGGAAATTATAATATGAATAAAACTATATGTAAATAAATATAGGAAAATATGAAATATTTATCCTCAGGGGCTTCCTTAATGATTTTTTCACCAGTTATAACTTAGGAAAGATGGTAAAACAATATAAATATTAGAGAAAATGTATGAGATAAGTAAATGAATACGATGAATGAATTTTAGTGTTGCCAGTGTGGTTATATAATAGAATATAATATAGATGATATATCTATAGTCTTTTGATTTATTTTCATTGAATATATTATGATTGGATACATGGTTTCTAAATAAACATTCATTAGGTATAATTTTATCTAATATGCATATTGATTATTTTATAATTATAAGTAAGTACTATGTCACACATTAAATATTTGTCATTTTATTGACATAAATTATTTTAGAATAAAATAAAAATAATAATAATTCATTTTAAAAAATATCCATTGTTTTATGAAGTTGTGTTTTGGTACATAATGTAATTTAAAATAAATTTACTACATTTAATTAATAATTTAAATAATATCGATTTACAGTATTCAAGTAATGGTTTGTAAAACAATTAAATAAAATCTAATAAATTGATTTTATAAAGAATAATAATTTTATGATTCTTGGGAAATGAAATTTTTTTTGATTATAAAGAGAAATTTTAATAAATAATATATTTTGTTTATTTTAAAGATTAATTTATAAAATTTAGAGTATAAAATTAAATGAAATTTTCTGTTTATATGTGGAAAAAATATTTCTTCCTTCATCTAATGATTACTACTTATTAGGAATAATAATAATGTTAATTTTATACTTAAAATATATTTTTATCGTTTTTTTTCTTTTTTAACATTCAAACCTTTCCAATTATTGGGCCAAATTATATGTAAAAAGTCAGTCCTTACAAATTAAGGAACAAATTTTTGTTGAAATGAAACTCAAACTCACTTATAAAGTGACCAATCCTCTACCCATATCAAACCAATGTTTTCCATTATTTATCACTTCAATTACATCCAAAATTACCTAACCTAAATAATTGTTGAATATTTGGTAGACTTTGTTCCCAATATTGAGTACTAAGACATTTTTTCTATTGGAATTCATTTTAAGGAGTGAATTTCTCAAATTATATATGTATTTATTCACCTTATATTTTCATTACCTTCTCATATCTAATTTTATATATCTCCTACACTACAATAATGATTTTTTATAGAATACATATTGATTCTATAAAAATGATATTACCATAATGTAAATTTTTACACTTACTACTAATTCCTTAGTAAACAATGTTCTTGTTTATGTTGGATTAACCCCCAACATAAACGATTCCATACAATATTCATCATTTCTAAATTATTGAGAATAAAAAAACTAATATTGGTAAAATATGATATTTATGATTTATTTAGGTTATTAATGTTATTATTTAGTGTTGACTCAAAAACAAATGTCTATTACAAGGTAACTCATAGTTATTTATTAAATTACACAAAACATGCTTGTCATAGATTCCCTTATCATCTACCAAACCAATACCACCAATATAATAAAAAGTTGAATGAATAAATAAATGTAAAACAATTATTCTACTACTCAAAATAGTATAATAATTATTAAATTATTATAAATTAACATTGATCTACATTACCATCAAAAAACACGTATAAAAAATTAAGATTAATTACATACGATGATGAATATACACAAAAACTAATTAATATATTTGTAATAAAAGATTATATTTTAATATTATAAAAGTTAATAGATATAATTAAGGTTAGGAAATACGTGATTAATATTGTTATATTTATTACATAAGAGGTCAAATCACTTTTAAAGAAATCAGAAGTATAAGTAATGGTATTTTTTTTCTATCTCACATTAAAATTGGGATTTAATATATCTAAAATACCATTTCAAGAAATTTAATTAACTTTTTTCTCAAAAAAATATTAAATTTTATTAATATGTTTATTTATAGGTTTTATATGTCTCATTAACATTTAACCTCCCTTTATTTCATAATTCTACCGAAAGGATGTTTTTTAGGTGAGGGAACCTTATTATTTATTTTTTGTAGGTAGTATTACTCTTATAAGTAGAAATTTTCAAATGTTTTTATGGAATTATTATTCCAAATAATATGATTTATTATGTTAAAATTTAATTGGATATTAATTTGTAAACCAAAGTGTGAAATGAATCCATGTTAATGTTTTATTCATGGTATCTATGTACCCTCATTTTCTTGATTTTTCATTTAATAGATTCCATTTAATGTTATCATGGATCTTTAAAGTAAATTATAATTAATTGATCCTTAATTTTAAAAATCCAATGATTTATATGTTTTATAATTTTAAAATAAATGTTTCTAAAATTGTAATGAATATTCATTATTTTTTTACAATAGTTTACTAATATTCTTATAATGTGGTTTTAATATATATATAATAATCCTTTCATGATTCCTATAATTAACTTAGAATATGATCAAATGATTAAAATATCCTTGTTTCTTTGGATAGATTTTGGTCAAGTTTTATGAATATTTTTAGGGATCCATTTTCTCTCATATGGTTCAATGAATATATGATAGAATTATGAAGGTTTTCTTGTTCATGTGTTGTATATAAGTATGGTTTATTATTTTTTTGATTAGTTTTGTAGAATTATATGGACCCATAATGAATTGGTAAAATACTTATATCACATGATATTACTTTTAATGAAGTATATAATGAACCCAATACACATTTTTTATGTGAATGGGTAGTGAACCCAATCAACTATGCTACTCTATCGATAATTCAATAATAGTCTACATATTGATCGTTGTCTTAATAAATTATTACAATGAATATTATTGTGAAAAATTTCCTTGTTATTATGTATATATATAGGTTTTATTAATGTATGATGACTACTGAAACATGTTTCCAAACTCTTTTAACTAATTTATTATGTTATGCATAAATCCATATATTATGACTCAGGATTTTTGATCCATTATGGTTAAGTATGTTATTGTAATTATATGATCATGAATTTGGATTATATGCCTATACAAAAATTATTATCTAATGATCAATTATGATCTATGATTGATATATATTAAGTTTACTATTATAAATAACTTTAGATTACCGTTTATTACATTTCCATTCCCTAGGAAATGAAGATGACTCTTTTGTATGATGTGTCATAAAGGGTATCATATGTGAAAATTAGTTTTTGGAAATTTCAAATAATATTTTTAAAATCAGTTTTTATGTATAAAATCTTAAAGGAAATAAATCCTATAGCTTTTTAGGTTTGATTTGTTGTGATATTTACTGAATATTTATGGAAAACGTTGAAATGTGTTTGTACAGTATAATCCAGCCATATTATTTGGTTATAAAGTAAGAATTCATTAATATTAGGGAGTATGTTATGGATAATATGTGGATATAACTTAAATATCATGATATGGAACATATTTTTTTGTAAGACGAACATTACATTTCATAGTTTGAAGCAAATGTATCAAAATTATGAAAATAATAGTATTGATATTATTTATCATATTTTTGATTACTATAGTTATTATTTTTTAATGCTCATGATATAATTTTTGGTTTTATTCAATGGATAGAACCAGATGAAAAAGAGTGAACACTGAGTGCGATTGGAATTAAAATGATTTTCTCAATGAGTAATCAAACTGGGTGGTAGATTGTGAGAAATCCTTTATAGCTGCAATCAAAAAAAATCTATTAGGATTTGAATAATAAAACGAACCATGCGGAACATACAACTAAAACAAGGGAGTAATAAATATACATTGATTCCATGCATAAATATCCACCCTCCATTATTTTTTCATTAGATTTACTAATATCCAAGTATTGGATCAACACAACTGAAAAGATTTTTTTTCTCCCGCCCCCAGATCATTATTATGTTATTTTATAAATTTATAATTTAATAGGAAAGGAAAATATATTATGGTAACTAATTATGAACACAAATATAAATAAACTAATTGAATCCACTGAATGATATGGTTTTAAAATATATTTTTTAATAAATATTTTCCCCAAGCACTTCTCATGAAAATAGAGAATTAATTCCTCACACCGAGAAAGATGGATTAATCAATTGTAAACTATGAATAAAAATCAATGAAACTTGCAAGGTATATACCTAGTATTATTATTGACCCTAAATAAAAATAAATTATTTCATTAGTGGTTCTAAACCATGTATTTGTAAAAATTATCAATAAGGGAATTCATTAAATATAATGAAATATTTCAATGTGATCACATTGTAGAAATAGAAATTAGGGAATCTCATTATTCTTAGGTTTTCAGAAAAAATGAGTAAAATAGAGTATTATAAAAGATCAAATGATTAAAATATAGTTGAATGAATATCCATATTCATGCGTTGAAAAATTGGGGGATTAAGTATGAGAAAAATCTCCCCAATGGAATATGGAATTAATATAAATTTGGAATAGTAGTCTATCAAGAAAATGATTTATAAAGATATAGGGAGTTTAATTATACTGAAATATATCAAAATAAAACTCATCCTAAGGAACTATTAACACTTTAATGTCTCAAATATAAAGAGTATAGACAATACACTAACTCGGGAAGCAATCCAAGGGTTAGTGATGAAAAGGAACTACAAAAACCTCTAATGAAAATAGATAAAGGAAAAGACTATGAATTAAAAACTTCTTTTGTGGGTTATATAAATTAATTGGTTAAATTTACACTCAACCTCCACTAAAGAAATAAAAATGTATAACATGATTTTGTTTCATGTAATATTTTATATTTGGAATGTTCTCAAAGTTTAAAAACATCTATTTAGGACTTTATTATGTAAAATGTTATTAATATTAAAATGTATAATTATGAATAAGAGTATGTGTAAAAAATGGATGAATATTATTTAATAAAAGTACTTACCAAGGAAAGAATACATTCCACATGATCAGAAAATGTATAATGGGATAATAAATTCAAGTATATAAGAAAACGGAAATGTTGAAATATTCATGATAAAAAACTCCTATGAAGATGAATCCATTATAAAATATTATAGAATGATGGAAATTAAGTTAACATATGGATTTAATTTTAAGGATTTAATTGGAGTATAATATGTGTGGTTATTTAAATGAAAAAATATGTCTACTATGGTTTGTTGTTTTATATATATATATCTGAAAGTGATTTCATTAAGGGAAGTCTCTATGTATTCATTATAAATTAAAGAAAAAAATATGATTAGATGTATTGAATGAATAACATTCATTTTTTATTAGTATTTATATGTTTTATTATTATTCCTGTACCGATTTTACATTTTAAGTATATAAATATTTAATTTATAACCTAAAATATCTAATATGGTCAATTATAAACTAATTTTACATTTAAAATAATTATGATTATGTTTGAAAAAATATATATTTTATTTTATGTTCAAAATAATTTACTAATTTGATTATTTCATGGAATAATTAATTATAAAATAATTTTTAGGGTATAATTTTTTATTTTATCATTATTATTTTGGGGAATATTTTATCAAGGTGGCAATGATTTTTTAAAACATTATTCCTTAATTTGTAGAGTGATTTTAAATATATTTTTAAATGTATAATTTTTTAAATGCTAAATAGAATTTTACTCTGATTTTTCTTATATATTATATTGAAAAATATTGTAAAAGTATTTAACCTTTATGTATATAGTGGACTAAATGAATAAATTTTTTTTATATAATCTGAAACTTTTTGATGAAAATTTTCTTATTTATTATATGGTTTGTAAAATTAACATTTATGTATTTACTGAATAGTTTCATGAATGATGGCTATTGAAGTCATCAATACAACCCATACATTAACACATTAATTAAATTACATTATTAGGTAACCCATTGGTATCACTATATGAGTAACCATACATTCCGGGAATTCACTAAATTTTTAGCCTATTTGTACAGAGTAACCTATACATACTAATTTCTGATTTGGAAATTTTATTTTTTCTATTCTATTAATGTAGACAAAGAATATCATTTATTATTATAATTTCCAAATTTAATCTTATTTTTGGATATTTCAGAAAGGAAAATATTTTTTCTTGTCATTGTGCTCCTCAATCCTATTCCAGACATTATTTTATTCTTCTTTAATGATTTTATTCATAGATTTTCTTATTATGATACAAGAGTCTTGGAATAGGTTAAAATATTAATCTTTCATTATACTTGATAGTTCATTAGGTATTTGTATTTGAAAATGATTTAGTATAGAAAAAATTCAAATCATATTAATTATTATGATAATGTATTTTTAGTCATAAAGATATATGATTGTGCATTCTCTTAATGGAATTAGTATGCTCCCACTTTTCCTATAAACTAAATGGTTTTGATGTGGAATATCATACCTGAACATGACTTTAAACCATGATTATAATCATAAATAAATTCATTCTCTAATTCTCACTGTAATTTATTAATCTAGTGGCGTGGATAGTTAAAATAAACAAGAATGTTTATCTTTGAAGTAATGAAGATCATCAAATCAATTAAGTAACCAGAAAACTTATAATTTATGACACTGGTAATATGGGAATGTTTTTTTATTACAATATAGAGATATCATATCCTATTATTTTTATATTCGATATTTATTAGTCTGAAAAATAAAAATTTAAATCTCATGTACAATAATGTCTACATTACTTTTATAACATTTCCATACAGAGTAATATTATGTTTTAGTGGTAAAACCTTATAACATTGGGGTATCATATCTTACCATTTTTATTATTCTCATATTTTCCAAACTGATGACTCCAATGTATTGTAAAACATACCTTCATATATTATAATGTTTTAAGGAATTTTGTATTTCCTATTTCTAGTATTATTTTCATGACCCTTATTTTTGAGAAAGGTTACTGACATGTATTGGGGACTTCAATGGTTTTATGATCCAATGTTCTAGAAAAACACATATATGTTCTAGTATCCTTTATGTATTAGTTTTGAAGTCATTTTTATAAACATTATATTCTAATCGGTGTTATATAATTGAAATATTAGTTTTTATACTCATATACATATGGATTCTATTTGGGTGTCATTTTATAAAATTCATCAAAACAAACTAAATTTATAATAGACTAAATATTTTTATTACTGTAGTTTTATAGATGAATCTAGAAAAATATATAATTATGAAACCTAATTAATAATATTATTATCTTACATTTTAATTAGAGTGATAGATAGTTTTAAATTCTACGATGAGATACTCAAAATTGTATAATTTTAAAATATTATGGGATTAATGTTGCATGATTTCATGGATCAGTTTGAAAATTGAAGGTTATAATATTACAATTCACTTAAATCAATGAATAAAATTATTGGATGATTTAGATAATGGGATATAAAATACTTTCTTTATATCATCTATGATGAAGTTATAAATTTTAAATTATTATGAAATAATTTTAAGAAAAATATGAATTTTGTCTTATATATTGTTCCTAGATGGATCTTATAATATTCATGATATTAATAATATTTCGGGTTATATAAAATGGGACACAGTGATGGATTAGAAGCAGATATTAAATGGTAAAAGTATGATAATCACATTCAATGAAATTGAATTTTGTGATAAATAAAAAATTCAATGACAAGATTAGATAAAGGATAAATTAACCATCTATATGTATAATTTGATAAAATTTTTTCATCTCATATAATATTTAATTTTAGAGTTATTGTTATATTTTTTTCTATAAAATGTAAATTTATGATTTTGTTTTGAGACATCTAAGGTGATGATTCTATCTATATACTTCCTTTAATACATATCCCATAATCTATGTTCCCTTTATTTGGTTTTCGGTTATATGAAATGTTCTTTTGGGTTTAACCATCAATGTGACCCACAAGGGGAGATTCAATTCTTCTACAGAACTCATAGAAAGATGATTTATTTTTCATCAAATATTTTACTATTAGGTTTTAATGTTTTTTTATTAACTCAAATTAATTAATATTATTTTAATTAAGAATTTATATTTTTTTCACAAATTTTCCATACGTCTTTTTAAAATTATCTTCACTTTTTTTTGGTTGAATTATTTTTTTTCTTATGGGTTTGAAAAAAGACTTTTATATGTCTTATATAGAAAAGTGATAGATGATAAATGTTTTATTTCATGTTATAGTTCATGAAAATTTATATTAAAACTAGAACAAAATCTAACTTATTAAATGAATATTTATTTTAAAATTTAAGAAAATTTAAATCACAAGAAAATAAAAATATTTTAATCAATTATAAATTCATAAAAAATAAGATGAATAATAGTTAATATTATAAAATGTCCCTTTTCAATAATATTTGTTTTTATTTATATATTTTATTTTAATTTACAAGATAAATTTATAAATTTTAGAATTTAAATTTTTTTTAAGGAACTTTATTTTTGAATTCATAATATTTGAATAATCATAGGATGAATTTTGACGTTTTTCTAAAGACATTTATTTTTTGGTGAATGGTGAAAAAATATATATTTTTCTTTGAATGTAACTTTCATGAAATTATATTACTAAATTAATGACTTAATCATTTTGAAACATTAATAATATGAAAATTATATTCTTATAAAATATAATAAATCTTTTAAAAACAATAGATTGAATTTATAAAACCTTATTTTAAAGTTGTGAATACATAGGTTAAATTTTACAATATGAACTACTTGTATTCTATTATATTAAAAGTACATTTTTAGAACTTCTAGAAATTAAATCTAAAATATGGAATTAATATTTTATATCAACATTTTCAAGTTATTTATTGAGATCAAATTTATGTTTAGGATTAAAAATATGATCACTTAGATTAAAGTTAATTTCCATGATAATGAAGAACAAGTCATTTTTAAAGAATTGTGTTATTAATATTGTAAAATTTTTATATAATATATATAGTTTTTATAAATAAATTTATATGATTTTTAAAAAAATATATAAATATATTGTCAATAATTTGATTTGAAATTAATGTTGTATAAGATGAATAACACTTAGTGGTGAAAAAAATATTTTTTAAAAAAAATAAGTTTTCTATATATTAATTTTATGGTCCTAAAAGTAAATTTTATCTTATTTAAAAATTGAATTATATTTTTAGGATAATAAATCAAGGTTTATAATGTCATCTTTTATTTTATGGTTTCGATTATATTTTTAATAAAATATAAATTACTTGGGAAAAACTAGTTACCAATATAAAAAATAAAATGGAAATTGTAAAAAACGTTTTGGTAAAATAATATAAAAACAAATAAAAAATTGGTGAAATTGATTTTTAGTGGATTTATCTACTTAATATCACTGCAGAATTCAATATTTCCCACTTTTGGATGCTTTAAACCATGAATGATGTTTTGAAATCATTGCGAAATTAATCAATATAAAAAAAATTCAAATTTTTTCAATATTAAATGGAGATCAATCCAACCTACTTTATCTAACCTTTAAAATAGTCATCTATGCCAAAATAATACCCCAATATCTACTCAATTATATCCCAAAATCTGATAATAATTTAATTTTCCATAAGACCAATCTAAAAATTCTTACGGTGTTACCTAAGGGAGTACATCAAATAAAAGATTAGATGATTTTAAAAAAGTTCACTTAGTTATTTTTATCATAAATCCTCAATCCTATTATATTCATAAAATTATTATAACATTAGTGTTAATAATATGATAAAAAAATATACTAATAAAATATATTTCTTTCTATTTCGACCAAAACAATTTGAAAAATGAAGACATCATCATGTGTATGTGTAAACTACTAACACTTGAAAGACATGCTTTTTTTGTCACTATCATAAAAAAATTATTATAAAAAATATTTATTCGAGTAATATGCTATATATAACATTATTAAGAATTATAAATTTTAAAAAAATTAAATATTTCGCCCAAAATATAGAAAATGAACACACTACCCATATGTGTGTGCTGACTAGTGCCTACTAGAATATAATATATTTCATTTTTCAAAATATTATTTTATTATAGATAAATATATCCTAAAATATGATACGAAATATTAAAAAATATAAAAAAATTAATTAATTATTGTTTAATTATCATTAAATAAATTTTTTTATGGTTCTTGATAGAATATATTAATATTTATATTTTTATAAAGACCGCTCTTTATTTATTAAAAATTATAGAAACACTTTTTCCCACTGACTTCATTATAACAAAAAAATAAAAAAAATACCTAATAAATGAAATTAAAACATTTTAAATAATTATAAAAAATATATTCTTTTACCTTTAATGATATAAAAATTATGTGCTTTGAATCTTTGAATTAGAATTACAGACACCATAATTAGTCTAGTATTAAATAAAAAAATTGAATATAGTAACATCCAATAGTGAAAATAAAAAATTAATATCTAATATACATGAATTAAATATTTGTAAGTTAATTTTGATAAATTTTAAATTTATGTATTATGTTCTGAAATATTTTTTTAAGATTGATATATTTTTCAGAGGCTAGAGAATGTTTAGATAAGTAAGATTCAAGATAAGTGTTTTTTCATTTAAATTTTGATTTATTGAGATATTACTCATATTTACCAATTTATTATTATTTTTGGTGTATATATTTGACATGTTTTTATTTTTTCACAATTTTCATTAAATTTAAGTGATTGGAAAATCTGTCTATCTTGTTATATTTTTTGTCCTTTGAATTTGATAGATACCAATATTATGGGGGTATTAATTAATTTATCTATCATTATGGAGATATAAATATTCTTAATAAAATGGATTCATTGAATGATGGTTTCTTAATCTATAAGATTTTATTTCATTTATACATATCTTCTTGTCATGGGAGAATTGATTTTTAGTTTAAATAATTTAATTTGATTATTTTTTCCTCAAAAGTATATCATTTTTGAGAATAATTCCCATTATAATTAATGATATTTTATCATTAGTATCTATATTTTACTTTAGAGTAAATGTTATGTTTTATATTTTAAAACATAATTGTGTGTTAAATTATGTGATAATTATACATCCATTTTTTTTATTTTTAAAATAATGTTTTATTATCCCTTATCATGATATTGGTTTTCAAAAAAGGTATTTAAAAACATTAAAAATAATTTATATTCTTTTTTAACAAATGTTTCATGTTCCACTCCAAATTAATTTATGATAACCTTCATAAAATTTATATTATCTATTATTGACGATTATACTTAAATGTAAATTTATGATAATTTATGTACTTCAAAAATTCATAAAAAACATTTCAATGTATCCTATATCATTTTTTTATGAAATCTTAATATTTTTTTCTAAAAAATATTTTATAGTTCACTACTATTTTACCCTTTATATATAAATAGGGTTTATTTCAGTGGAAATTATTTTTTCTGAATCACCTTCTAAATATTCCTATGAAATAGTCATTGTGGGTTATTAAATTTTTTATCAAGCATTTACTTTATTGTGGAATGTTTTTATTATACCTTATGAAATTTTATGGAATCCAAATATTTCATTCCATGGGTTCCTTATAATGTAATGAATTATTATTTTTAATTTGAAAAAATATGAATGGATTGTTACATCCTAATTAGGGATCAACTAAATTGTGACCCTGGTTGTGGGTCACAAGGCCTCAGGACTTCCTCCCCATACACCAAAGGTTATCGACTAGTAGTGAGGGTATGTAATTGTATATTTAGGAGAGTGTATCCTCAAGATCAGTGTAACACCATGTTATCATAAATGATTTTTTTGGAATCCTAATATCAAAAAAAAATAGAAGATAAATCATCTAGAAAATAGTAAGAAGAATAAAATCCACATGCCAGATCATATAAAAAATGATGAGTATGACATGGAACTATTAAAAAACATGAAATACAAAGAAATAAGAATATCATACATTACATGTATCAAAAGTAGTAAAAGAAACAAAATTATATATATAAATAGTATCACATTATAGGGATAAATCATGTTCTCCACAGATCGTATACCACAACAAATCAATTATCACCAAGAGTGTGCATTCATTGGTTCCTACCTTCTTCCATGAAGTCCATCTGAGTATATAAGGATGACCTAAACTGGTTGTGAGATAACACTTAGTATGCCACCACTAATGGAATCTATAAAATGCCATGTCTGTTTGTATAATATGAAATAGTGTGCATGTATAACATGATAAATTGTGTTAAATGTAGAAGTGATACTATCCAGTCTACCAAAACTCATTGTGACTAGGAAATCATGAATAAGGGATAAAAAAATAAATCAATGTAAATCATCATCATCGACCTATTTTGAGTAATTATACATTATAATAACATGTTTCAGGAACCAAGACCAAGGACTATGGTGTCCTCTTCGTGTCCATGGATCACATCCATAGATAACTCTCTAAATACATTAGAGGAGCTCGAAAGGAATTTCAAAGGTGGTCTAAGAAATCCAGATGTATGGTGTGAAAAAGAATGCATCCAAGTTGGTCATTAACTCTATACCTGGAATGCCCCTAATAATTTCCATTACAAGAGTCACCACATTGGTGTCATACCGTGTATTCCACATTGGTGTTATACCGCATGTTCTGGATCGATGCCATACCATTATAACCATCACTAACATGATTTATATGAGAGAAAAATTGACCATATTAATGTTTATGACCCTTATCATTTAACTCATCTAAAAAGTTTCATAATAATTCACACTCCATTTGATTCTATATTATATTGATTTCATATAAATATTATAATGTCTTTAAATTACATATAACCTTTTACAGGTTACTATGTTTTCATATTTAACTCCTAGTAATGAAAAGAGAGCTCATATCACCCTAAGGGTGACATTTACATGGAAAAAAGAAAGAACCCTCAACATGGGTGGTTTAGGTGGAGCTCCCTAAACAAAAATTTTATATAAGGGTGTCCTATAATGTCTTTACATGAATAATTTCTTTTATTTACGTGATTATTAATTTATGAAGAAACACCTAGAGAGTCTGGTGTGTATCATTATGGAAACAAGGTATAAACAAACAAACATTTAAGGAAATGGTAAAATCCACCTAAATAAGTTATGTCATGGAATAATCATCAATTCTGAGCCTATTATTTTGTCTAAATCATTAGAAAAAAAATAATAGACAAAATAACTAAAAATAGTTCATAAGACCCACTAGGAAAATCGTATCCTATACAATGTAGAAACAGGTGGAAGGAATGAAGAAGAATGTAGTTTATACTAGTGGTGATCCAAAAAGATTAACGACACTTGAATCAAATCATATATGTATAGTATAACCCCGTTCCTGTGGGAGATGGTGGAGGGAGCTCTCACACATGAGATGTGACAACTGAATAAATGGAATTGAAAAATGTTTTTATCCATTTTAAAACAAATGTTGTCGAAAAATGTAAATTCACTCAAAAAATAAAAGGTACATGGATTGGCTATACAGTTGAAAAAAATGCACCAAATTTTCTCCATCCACTATCCATGGATAGTGTACCTGAATTTTTTGTGGGTATAGTGTTTTTATCCATGCTCACTATTTTTTCTCCCCTCTGTAGATCCCTAATTCAAACAAAAACAATTTTCCAAAATGTGTAGTCTCTAATGGATGCATTGTTCAAAATATTAGTCTTCCCCTTTTACTTATTAATTGGGGTTCCAAGCTTCAAAAATTACTCTGAAACTCTTGATTCTTTCATTAATTTATTAAAAATATTTATAAGGATAAAAAATATTTAAAACTGAAATTTAAAAGATACAAAACTCATAGAATAACCTAGGATCTTATATCTCCCCCTCTTAGAACAAATCCCCCATGAGTTTCATTTCTATAGTAATTGTGGCATCTATAAAGTGCTTTAGTGACATGGAACATACCTCTTCCTCTTTCTACCAAGTCTCATCCTGCATAAGTCCATTCTTCCATAGCACCTGAACTAGAGGAACTGACCCGACTTATAGATATTTTGGGGTCTGATCAATGATACACATAGGGTGATCCTAGAAGGATGTATATACCTAAAAATAAACCTCAACCAGATGGAGATTGTGATATGGGACTATGTGATAATTAAATAGATGGGATATGTGGAAGACAACCTGTATGGATCAGTACCTCTGAGGTAACTACAACTGATTGGCTACCGACCTGAACATTTCGAAAATCTCGAAAGGCCAGACATAACAAAGAAAAAACATTCCCTATTTCTAAATATTGATAAGCCTAAACATATACGATATACATAAAAAGAATCAATACCAATAATTGAACTCCAGAGGACATTTATGGTGATAGAAAAATTATTTTTATCTAGATTTAGATATAACCATCCATTTAGGGATCAGTTGTTCTTACTCTGATGTATCCTGAACATGAAAAGGTCGGAGAAACACTTCCACCCAAGACACATAATAGTATGAAGGTAAGAGGATTGTCTTACCTTATAAGTACTCATAAGAGGCATCTATATTTTCAAATCATAAATATTTTTTTAGAACAATTAAACCAAGGGAAAACAAGTCTCCCAATAACCCCCAAAATTGAGGAAATAATATCTAAGAATAACATCTAAGATCTTCATTGTATGTTCTGACTTCCCATTAGTCTAAGGGTCGTATTTTGTTCTCAAAATAACATTTGACCCCAATTATATCTATAAACACTAACAAAACTAGTATTTCAATTGGGTGTCCCAATATGATATTATAGTATGTGGAACCATGTGGAAGTGTCAAATCTCATGGATGAAAATCCTTATAGGATAATCAATTAAAAAGGTCTCTTAAATGGGTAGGATGTGGATCATATTCATCAGTATATCGACAAAGACACATAAATCATCACTAAATTGGTGTAATCTTGGTAAACCAGTCAAGAAATCAATGTAAAAAACATACAATTTCCACTCCGTAATGGGAAACTACTGAGATAGTCCCAATGGCCTGCAGTGTTCTGTATTCACCTTATATTTTTTAAATGTTTGGGCTGAATCCCCATTTATTATTAAAGAAAAGAAAATACCTCTTTAATTGGGTAGAGGAAGACCCATTAAATAGCCAGAAGGCCCAACGGGCATTTATCCCATTACATGGCTAGTAGGCCCAAAGTTTTGGCCCAAGGCCCATTATGTGAATAGTACAGCTACAATACCCAACTGCTATAGTACCAAACAGTACCCACCGCTGCTATAGTACACTATTGCTGCTACACTAACTTGTCGCCACTATAGTACTCGCCATTGCTATAGTGCCGCCACCGCTACAGGTGGACTAACAAGTAAAAAATGAATATCTCACACTTTATACAAGGCCATTAAAACTAGAGGAATAAATATCGATACATCTTGTTAAGATAAGGATGCACTTCCCAAGTGGAGGCATGTAAATAGCACATCATCTCCTCATGCACATCTACTGGAACCCAAATGAATCTATGAAAAAATAACAAATCCATCCTTGCAAACTTTCCTAATAGGTGGTAAGTCATCACCTTCCATGCTATCCCTTAGGACTAAGCCTTTAGGATCTAATAATTTTCTCATATTTACCCTATCCATAAGTTTATATTTCATTGATAAGTACAGGAGAAAATTCATCCCTTGAAAATCATACAGCTCCAATTACATATTAGAGAACAAGGCCATTAATTTTTATTCATTAATACCGTCCCATAATAGTTACGTTTGAGTCATTCACTTCATCTATAAAGGATTTATTTTCATGTATTTTTAATTAATCAACTTCTTAATTTTCTGATAAAATACTGTTTTAGGGTGAATACATTCAATGTGTCAACCATTTACATTATTTAATTATGTTTTTGTGATTCTATATAGAAATGTTTTGAACCCCATGTTTTCATTACAAGGGTTCTTTGTGATGTGATAAATGATTATTCTCAATTAGAACACATATGGATGGTTGATTAATTGGGTTTTTACTATATCCCATTGGAATAAATTGGTTAAAGTTTTACTTGTTAAGAGATAAAACAACGTGGGCCATCATGGATTATGATCACAATATAGAGGGTGAGACTTATTGGATTATATTCAATGTATAAACGTTGATCCATCACATTTTATTCTCAAAACATAATTGATGAGTCTTCTTGGATTATGCGCACAAAAAAAAATTATGTACCTTTCTAAATTACACTCACATCATAAAGGGTGGTCCTTAATGAAAATCCACACAATCTAATGACTCAATATTATTGTGTTTTCTACCATAATTTCTTATTATTCTATTTTTAAATGAAATAAAATATTTCAATGTCACATTATTGGGATTAGTATCCATGGGTTATATTTATTCTCTCAGACTCTTATATCATGGTACATGTTTTTTCATTTGAGATTACATGTTCGTATTTAATACCTTATGAAAAGCTCATTTTTATCGATGTTATTTTTAATAATATTTTTTTATATCTCTAATGTCATACCATATTATTATGATATAACCCATAATTAAATGTTTATGATTTTCCATTTATCGATTGTTTTAGCTCACCCCATTCTTATGTTTTTATTCCCAAGGTTATTTAGAATAATATAACTTATTAGAAGTCTACACATGAGTATAATGTAGATAAATTGTGGATAGATGTTCAAAAGTATCATAAAACAACTTACTTATGTAAAAATTTTACAATTTAATTTATATTTTTGAAAATTAACGTCATGTGAGAAATTTTATACCACATTCAACACTCATCATATATGAACAGATAAATACTACAGAAAAATTATCATTTAAATTTGATAATTATAACCAAGCTGTTGTATTGAAAAATATGAATAGGAGTAACCAAATTATGAAATATATGTAGAAACATATTCCTCAAAAAAATTATTGATTAACTCTTAAGAAATATATTCCGAATTTCAAAAGTTAATAATGAATTCATAAATGGAAATGAACAGTTAATTTTTAAATGGTATATTATTCTATAAAAGGGGGGTTCATTATATTATATATTTATATATGTTAAAAGTTAAATTTCAAAATTTTCCGAAAATTATATTTATAAAATTTACTTCATTTTAAAACACTTTTTCAAAATAATCATAAGATAAATATTTCAATTTTTATAAATTATTCTATTTTTGGGTGATTTTTGAAAAATTACAATTTTAACAATACCATGACTTTTATAAAATTATCATGATTCAAGGATAACATGAAAGTCTATGAAAACTTTTTATATGAAAAAATATTTATTTAATAAGAAATATTGTATATTTAAAAGTATATATTTGATCTTATAAATCTATGATTGAACTTATTGAAATCTAACTAATGCTTCCATTTAAATAATAACTATTCATGGTACATATCTTTTACTCATTTTTAAAGAAAAAATTATTTTTTTAATTGGTTTGAATGTAAAAATTTATACCATTATTAAAATAAATCCAATTAATTAAATTATAATTTACATTATAAATGATTGCTATATAAATTTATTTTTATGACATAAACAAGAATTTTTCTAAAAAATAATTTTCATTTAACTTTGTGAACTCATATTAAAATCAATTAATAATAATTCATAAAATTGAATCATGAAAAATGGATTTTAAATTTTGAACATAGAGGTTAAAATTTATTACCAAGGTTAATATATTTTTTGGCCATTCTGAATAGTAATTTTTTACGAATATTTTCACTATGGTAATTGGTAAAATAAGTTAATTATTGTTTAAAAATTATGTGAAGGTCAAAAAAACTAATCTTAAATCATATTGGATGTTATTATTTCTACAATGTTACTCATAGATTCTAATTTAAATAAATTTAGATATATTTTTTCATTAATAAATCATTATATAATTTTAAAAATTGATAATTTAAAAAGTTTTATACTCCCCAAACATATAAAAGAGTGCCCCTATATTTTATAATAATCATTACTTTTTAATTTTATTTCGACCTATAGGTACCAAAAATATATTCCAAATATCCATCCTTACTTCTTATAGGTCTTGTAATGACCAAAAGGACAACCTAGATGTCCTTGCCTATAATACAAAGGGGGGTTTACAAATAATTGGTATAAATATTAACCAAGAGTTTTTAGGTTTATTTATTCTTATAAATATTTCAAATATTCAGTAAAAATAATTATATAATAACAATAATATCAACCAAATATTTACTGATTTTATTTTCAGGGTAAAATCCTTTTCCATCAATAAAATAATGAAGACCATTGTCATGCCTACGTGTGGACCACCACCTCTAAGAAACGATATGTTTTTTTGATCACAGCCTCACCTTGATGGGTATTTTATTGAATTTAATTAATATATATGATAATCATGAAATAATTGTTATTATTAAAGGATAATATAGTACTTAACTTATTAATATTATATCTATTGGAAAATGATAATGTCACTTACTCGTATGTTTGGAATACCACCTCATTGAAGTAATGTGATTCTGTTTTCATGTATATCATTCATGGATGGTTCTAATATTATATATAATATATTTATACTATAATTAATTATTGATTAATTCTTTACATGCTGGATCAAGGACACCTTTAACCGAGGTCAACAAATTGAACTTGTCTTAGTATTATGATCCCAACATCCAAAAAAATATAGACATGAACTTAATTGGTTTAGTAACTATATATGATACAATAATAAATGAAACATAATGGATAATAATAAGGTAAAACATAAAAAAGTTCTTAAAATGTATAAAATTTCTATATTTTTAATATATGGGATTTGAGGTACATACATGGAGAGTCAGTGTCAAGGTAAGAGATGTTCATTAAATCATTGTCCAAAATCATTTATAGTTTTCATTATACCACTTTTCCTTATATATTTATGTTTTATGAAATAATTAATTAATATTATTCTTACATTCCAATAGTTTTTAACTTCATATTAAACTATCCTTGGGAATCATTACAGTTTCTTAAAATTAATCTTTTCAATGTTTTATTTATAATTTCTTTTTGAAGTCGTGTTAAAATAATATACCTTTTAACATATATGGGATGAATAGAATTTTTCTCCATCATTAATAATAATATTATTTAATATTTATCTCAAATTTTTAATTTTTTTCAACAAGAATATTTTTTTTATTCTTTAAGGAAATTTTAATTTTATGATTTCTCAATAAAAAATATTTTTATCCTTATTTTTATTGAAATCCCAAAACTTCTTGAAGATTTTTTTAATATAATTTATAATATTTTATGAATGAAATTTATTTTTACTTTTGTTTGAATTATTTTATTTTCTATGGAAAATTTTTATGAGGAAGGGTGAGCCAAAATATCCCTCTATTTCACTAGGTAATGATTTTACTCTTTGGGGAAAATTTGTTAGAATTAACCAAGTAAATTATTCCAGTTGAAGGAGTTCTTGTAATTTTTCAGTCAAAACATTCCTTTATTGGAAATCACAAAATCCTTCTTAAATAATCTATTAACATCTATGTATAAATTGTTTTACTTGTTTTGGTAGAAGATAAATATTTTACTATACATAGAATAAGTTTTAATGTATTATGATTTCTAAAAATATGTTTCTATATACGATAATTGTAATGGAAATGGATTTGATATATTTAGATTCACTTTTTTATCAGTATAAAAGAATTTAATTTTTTCTATCTTTTTATCTGATAATGTATTTATCATAAGACAGACACTAATACAGAATAAATTCTATTGAACCATATTACTATAATCGTATTGATTGTATTAAATATGTTTAATGGACTAACCTTCTAAATATTATTAGAATATAGATAACTGATTTCTAAAGAAAGGAATATCTTTTACACCAAAAATTGTGTATATCAATATGACTTCATACCTTCTGTTATGCATGATTGACATTTTCCATTTGTCCAATCATTTCCGAAAACATGGAGAAATATCACAGTTGGGGAGGAAATATGGCCACTATGAATTTTATTATAAATAATCGGTAATTAAAAGAGTTTTCTCATGATTTATTTAATTTATAGAAATTTATCTTTCATGACATTTCTAAATATTATAATCATGAACATATTTTTCTTAGTTGTTGTAATCATTTAGACCACTTTCTTTTGTAATCATTGTATCCAATTTTGTGAATACAATTAACTATTTCTAAGGAAAAGAAGATATTGGATCTGATCGCCTTATTGATCGAGGGATTGTGGGGATAGAAATACAGGAATGATCAATGTATCGAGGTAACATAAGGATAGTGTGATCAAACCATTCATCATATCAAGTGACTTCTTTAAAAAGGGAAGCTAAACATTCAAAACATGGGACCTTTATCAAAGGTTTTTGTATACCCTTCTCTTGGGATGAAATAATCATATTCAAATTTTTTTACTTCCATCTTTCATGTAATAAATTATGATCTTTATATTTGTAACTGTTTAATCGTAACATTATTTGAATTCAATAAACACATTACTATAATTGAATTTGTTTTAATTAATATTTAATAATCTAATCAAACATAGTTTATTTGATTATGATATTTTTATAATTATATTTATGATTACGATATTTTTGGTTATGATTTTTTCCTATTTAATATAATTGTATATGATTATGATTATTTTTCATACTCTAATAACATTGTAATTAACCAGATTATGATAACATGATATCTAGAACTTGGGATAGGGTTAATTATTTACTTAAGAGGATTTGTGAATTTTTTAGCTTAATTATTTTAATATTACATCTTTCATATTAAAGGAATGATTTTTTAAACAAAAATTCACCCCCTATGGTATTAAAAAAATCTATAATAGATTATTCAATACAACAATTAGTATTATAGGAGGTTATACTACATCTGGTTGTAAAAATATATAGTAGATTTAAATTTTTCTTACTACGTTTTTTTACTTTCTCTAATATTAAAATATTATTCTAGTTTAGTTATAATCTTTTTGTTTATAAACTTTTTCATTACTCAATTATTTGTCGAAAATGATTTTTTATTATTTAAATATGGAAGGATAAAATATGGGTTAAATAGATAGACTCAATAAAATTAGACCTCATATTTTTTATGAGGTAGATTATGAGTATTGGAAAGATACAATGAAGACATTTTTTATAAACACTGGAGTTGAAAATTTCATCCTGTTAACTGGAGATTATAAGATCCCCTATAACGAGGTTACTACTTTCATAAATCAAGAAAATAAAGAGTATCAATTGAATTACAGAGTTAGAAAAATTTATCATGATCTGTGACAAAAATAACTTATAGAAATTTTTCTTCTTATGAAACCACTTAGAGTATTTTTGAAAAGATAGAGATTACAAATTTTCAAACATCAAATGTTTTTGAAACCATATGAAAAATTATCTAATATTACTATCAATCATTTGAATTTCTACATGGAGAATTTGATTCAAAGGATCATCAAAAGATTATGAAAGTCATCAGTATTCTACAATCTATGACGGAGAAATGATTACAAGATAAAATTATTGTAGAAAATATAATTGATAGCATACCCAATGAATTGGAATATACAATAACAACAATTGATGAATCAAGTAAGATTAAAAATCAAACTCTTGATGATTTATTTATAACTCATTTTCAATATTAGGGTTTGATAAAAAGAGATGTTGATAAATAAAACATGAAAAATGGTGGAGCTTTTTTTACTACTACTTCAAATAAAATAAAATCCACAACTCTAATAAATGTTTTTAGGTCAACTAATAAAAGTAAATTTATTCTTTCAATAGATTCTGGTGATTATGAACATTAAAAATCCTTACTTGAAAATAATTCTCTATGAATGAACATGTTTTTTGGTAAAATGTATTTTTAATATCATTATAAGATATGTATCCAAGATAGGAATGAAAAGAATTATTCGAAAGTTAATTTTTATGAGTAACAAATTACTGGATGTATTCGACCGGACTATCTCAAGTTAAAAAGAAAAGATAGAATGGATAGACATACTGATAGGAATAATAAGAGGGTTTATAAATCAAAAAATAAGAAATTCCACAAATATGATGACACATGGAGTTCCAGTGGTGGTGATTCTTCAAAAAATTCCTCAGATAATGAAATTATATATCAAAGCAACATTGGTATTCTTTCAAGAATTCATATTGAATATTATTGTCTTATGTTCAATATACAGACAACCAATTCTTTAACTAATATGTATTTAAACTCCAATTATCATGATGATGAGGATAATATATATTCAGATGAGGAATTTTCCTCAGTAGAGGATAGTTATTTCCCCTCTTATAATGAAGTGTTTATATTTTGTTTATACTTATTGAAAATTAAATGTTCAAAGTCAATAAAAAACCTCAAAAAAAATTCTAGGATAAATATTTTTAAAAATGACGTATCTAATCTCTTTAGTGATTTGGATAACAAATCATTTGAATTTGAAATAGTTCCAATAAACCCTGAAAAATTTATTTTTTAAAAATATAATCTATTCAAAGATTTTGAAATAGTCATTTCTGAGAAAATAGTTTTCAAAATAATACCCCCATATGAATCTAATACAATCTAGGATAAGATTTTATTTATTAAAATAAAATATGAAATTTCCTGCCAATAGAATCTCTTATAAAGCATTACCTATCGAAAAGAAATGTTTGATAAGATGTACCATATAATTCATCCTCATGGTACTAGTTCTTGAATAGGTTATTCCCATCAAAAAACAGTTTTCAGTTTCAATTATTTTGTTCTAAAAAGTGCACCCCTTTGTAAAAAATGTCAAAGGGTGATCATCGAAATGAAAAGTTCCCCTTAATAAAATTAAATACTTATTATTTCACAAATAAAACTTTTTCAAAAAAAATGTGAATTCCTATAAATTTGTCTTATAATATTTCCAGACCTAAGAAGGTTTGGGTTTCAAAATTCTAATTATATTTTCATAAAACATAGGATACATTAACTGTTGAGTTAATAAGGTTTCCCTTATGACTTTTCCCATCCTTCTTGTTTTGAAAATCACAAACACCTTATAATCAAGCAAATCTATATTTTAATTCTATAAAGAAAATTTCCTTCCTTATAGAAATTTATCCTAACCTAGATTTCCTTATACATAGAATTTTTTTTCTTATGTATAAAAATTGGATTCATACCCAAAACCTTGGAATCATATAATGATTAGGTATGAAGAATTCTGTTTTAGGATCTGAATTCTGGATGAGAACTATAATGAAGTTCCACTCTGAATTCTGGAAGTAAACTGTAAGGAAGTTCCACTCTGAATTCTGGATTTGAACTGTAATGAAGTCCCACTCCGAATTCTGGATATGAACTGTAATAATGTTCCACTCTGAATTCTGGATACAAACTCTAATAAAGTTCCACTCCGAATTCTTGATACGAACTCTAACAAATTTTAACTCTGAATTATGGACTCTAAATTTTTACTAGTTCAACTCCGAACTTTTAATAGTTCGTCTCGGAACTCTGTAAGTTCAGATTCTGAACTTTGATGAAACCAGACTCCGAATTTCCTTAGAAATCCAGACTCTAGATTTCTATATAATTCAGGTTCTGAATTCCTATAAAACAGAATCCAAATATCCTTTTTATTATAGACTCCGAATTCCATTTTGGTTACACTCTGAACTTTTATTTTCTTACATTCCGAACTTTAGTGTTACTTGTGCTTACACTCGTTTCATTATAAAACGATGTTATGCATTCAGTTACACATGTTTTATTATAAAACGATGTCTTCCATTCTATTTCTAACTATCCGTCGGTTTAGTGACTCGTGTAAAGGTACCTCTGAATTTTAAGGAAAATATGACTGTTGGAGGAGGAAGCTGACCGTTGGAAATTTTCCTATAAATAGGAGCTCATTTGAACGAGCTAAAAAACACACAACTGATCTTTGACATATGTGATTACATGCTGTTGAAGTTATTTCTAGAGAGAGAGAGGCTCTTATTAACTCTCAAGCTTCGTGCAGAAAGTTTGAATGACTTGTTCAAACTTTGACTTGTACAGACTTGCTTAGTGCGATTCCGAATGTTGGTGATTACATTCAAAGGCTTCCGGGGATAGGAAGACAGAGGTGTCGACTACCTTGAAGTTCGAGGGCTTCCTTGCTGAGGAAGACAGAGGTTCCAACTACCTTAAAGTTGTGGGCTTACAGGGATAGAAAGACAGAGACTCCGATCTTCGTATCAAGGGATTACCCTGGTGTGGGTAAGACAGACTTGCTTGAAAGTATAAATCAAGGGACATTTATCCAAGGTTGTTGGATACCCTTCTCTTTGGGTTAAAAGACTTATATCTTGTTACTTGTAGTTTTATTACTTGTTTTTCTCCTATATTTCATATTGTAAGGAAATTATAACATTCTTATATTTCCATAGGCTTGTACACTGATTAATTTAGATTCTATACACTTTAAGGTAGAATCTCATATTGTAAACTTTGGTTAAGTTTAAATTTCCGGATCTATATTTCCGGAACCACTTTTTCGGAATCACTTTCTAGATTTAAGCAAGTGCATAGAACTAGAAGTTTGTACCTTCATACCCTATACCAATCCTTCAATAGGTGTTATAGGAGCTGTGAATTTGCTTAGTTTAACTTTGTTAAACTTAGATCTTTCCTCGATTAAGGAAATTTTTAAAGTGTACAATTCACCCCCCTCTTGTATATTGAGCATCTACATCATTATTTCGATCCTAAAATTGGTATGAGATGAGGTTTCTGAAATACTTATACTCACATATAAGTTTTTTTCCCTTTCTCAGTTTTTCCATGTTCTATATTTTATTTTCATAGGAATATTTTCCTTGAATCTGAACTTTTTTTAACAAGTTTTTGTGTAGTAATATTTTCTTAAAGATGGCAGGTTTAAATTTGGTTCCATCGACAACCTAAATCCTACAAGACCACCGATTTTTTATGGAAATGATTATGAGTACTGGAGAGATCGAATGAAGACTTTTTTTATCAATACTGGGGTAGATAACTTTGTTATGCTTACCGGAGGTTATAAAATTCTTGATAAGGAAGTTATTGCTTTCACAAACCAAGAGAAGCATGATTATCAATTAAACTATAAGGTACACAATACTCTACTATGTTCAATGACTAGGAACATATATATCCAAATTTCTTTATGTAAAATAGCTAACTTTATATGGAAGAAACATGAAGTTACACATTTTGGTAAATCTAAAGTGACTGAGACAAGAAGAGCTATGTTGAGAGCTGAGTATAATGGTTTTAACTTTCCTTATGGAGAACCTATAAGAAAAGTGCAATAAAGGTTTATGACTATCCTGAATAGATTACAATCCATGGAAGAGAAAGGTCTAGATGATGAAGCTCTTGTGGATAGGATTATTGATATTATGCCTAATGAGTGGGAATCAATGAGAACAACTATTGATGAAAACAATAAGGTCACTCAAATTTCCATAGATGAGATATTTTGAACTCTTCTCCAACATGAAACAATAATGAAGAGAGATGCTGAAAATATCAAAAAGAAGAATGAGAATGGTACTGTTACTTTTACAACAACATCAAATCACATGAAAGCAAAGACTCCTGACAGAGTAACCAGATCCAAGTCTAAGAAGGTTACTATCCAATCTGAATCTAGTGAGAGTGAAGTATTAGGGAATGAGTTAGCTAATCTTGATCAAAGGACAAACAAGATAGATGGTTAATGAAATTTCTAATTTAGTTATAAGAAGATGGAAAGGAAATATAAGAAAGATTCAGAGGTCACATTCTATGAGTGCAAGAGTAGTGGACATGTATGACCTGACTTCCCTATGCTTAAAAAGAAATAAAGAAAAGAGAGGCATTATGAATAAAACAGAAAGAAGTTATATAAATCCAAAGCTAAGAAAAGTCTGAAAGATAATACTACATGGAGTAGTAGCCGTGGAAACTCTTCAGAAATTGAATCTTCAGAATATGATTCATCAGTTCAGAAGAATATGGGATTCATTACTAACATTTCTTTTCCATATACATGTCTTATGGACAAGGTATGCTCTGCTGAGGCTTTAACAAATTTATCTCTTGATAAGAATTACTATTCTGAAAATAGTACTTCTAATGAAGATACATCATCCTCAGAAAATGAAGAACCTTCATATGAAGAAGTATCTAGATTTTCCAAGTTACTTGAATCAAAAAATTGTAAAATTTCTAAGAATATAGGAAAGGAAAATACTAGGGAAGAAGTTATTACAAAACAGATTTCAGATCTTTCTTCAGATCTTAAAGATAAAGAAGAGCTTATAGAAAAACTTTCTAAAGACCTTGAGAAACCAAATTCTAATAAGGAAGAACTGTCTAAAGATCTTAAGAATTCTATTTCAAAAATAAAAATTTTTGAGGAAAAATCTAACTCTAAGGAAATGATTCTTGAGGATACGAATTTAGTCATTAAACTAAAATCCGAAATTTTCTCTCTAAAGAATCTCCTTGCAAAATTTACTTCTAGAAAGGAAAATTTTGACAAGATGTATTCTCAAATTAAACCTAAAGGAAAGAATACTAGAGTAGGTTATACTCACCAAAAACCAGTTTTCAAAAACAACTATTTTGTTCCTTCTAGAGCCCCCTTTTTCACTAAGTGTCAAAGTGGTGGGCATTGGAAGAAAAATTTTTCCTTGAATAAAGTTCAGTATCTCGGGTTTCATAAAGCATATTTCTATAAACAAATGTGGATACCCAAAAAATTTTTATCTAAAAATCTCGGATCCAAAAAATTTTGGATTCTGAAAGTCTAATTCTTTTCTTATTTTCAGGAAGATAAAGGAAGTACCAACAACACCACTTGGTACATGGATAGTGGATGTTCTCGGCATATGACAAGTAAAAAAATCTATTTCAAAAAGATTATAAAGTTGAATGGAGGAAAAGTAACTTTCAGAGATAATGCTCAGGGATAAATTTTTGGTATAGGTAATATTGTTCTTGTTGGTAAAACTTTGATTTCAAATGTTTTGTTTGTTAAGGGTCTCAAGCACAACCTCATTAGCATAATTTAATTATGTGATGAAGGTTACCTTGTGAATTTTAGGAATGATAAGTGCTTAGTACACAATTCCAAGGAAGATTTTATTCTTTCTTCCCATAGGTAAGAGAATGTTTACACTTTGAACATAGAAGATCTTAGAAGCCAAGATTTACCTTGCCTAAGTGCAATGGAAGTTCATTCATGGTTAGGGAATAGAAGACTAGGTCTTTGTAACCTTAAGAACTTATGAAAACTATCTAAGAATAAACTACTTAAGGATCTACCAGATATTTTATTTGATTCTTCTAAAGTTTGTGATCCTTGTCAATATGGAAATCAACATAAATCTAGTTTAAAATAAATTGGTGAAGCCTCAAAAACTGATGCATTACAATTGGTGCACATGGATCTTTTTGGTCCAACACAAACTAGAATCATTGGAGGCAAATACTATGTGTTTATTCTAGGTTATGACTACACTAGATTTACATGGGTCTATTTTCTAGCAAAGAAGTTTGAAGATTTTTCTTATTTCAAATGTTTTAGATCCCAAGTTTAAAATGAGAAAAACCTTCTACTGAAAAATATTTATAGTGATCATGGCGGAGAATTTAAAAATTCTGATTTTGAAACTTCTTGTAGTAGAAAAGCTATTACTCACAACTTTTCAGCACCTAGAACTCCTCAACAAAATGGTGTAGTTGAAAGAAGAAATATAATTCTTCAAGAGATAACTAGAACCATGTTGAGTGAATATTCTATATATAGACATTTTTGGGCTAAAGCTGTAAGTTCTGCTTGTTATACTATAAATCGAGTTTTGATTAGTCCATTTCATAATTAAACTCCTTTTGAGTTATGGAATGGTAGAAAACCAAGACTTTCCTACTTCAAGGTTTTTGGTTGCAAGGTATTCATCCTGAATACTAAAGATAATCTACACAAATTCACACCAAAATCTGATAAAGGAATTTTCATAGGTTACTCCACAAATTCTAAGGATTATATAGCTTTCAACAAAAACACTTGTACTGTTGAGTAAATAGTGCATGTAAAATTTTATGAGTCTGATCCTTTTGTTTTTAAACCATCCCAACCTACATCTTCAAATGTGTTTTTAAAAACATATTATCAACCTTTGATAGAAGATCCTTCTGATAAGGAAAATGTTCCAGAATATACTTCTGAAACATTTACCCTAGAAGACTTTCTACCACATGTTGATGAACAGGTTTTACAAAACCCAAGTCAGGTGTTTCTTAAGAATCATCACAGTGATAGTATCGTTGGTGATGTAAATCAACCTGTAAGGACAAGAAGTTCCTTAAGGAATGATGTAGAACATCTAGCATTCCTTTCCCAATTAGAACCAAAAAGCACTAATGAAGCTTTAAGTGATGATGATTGGATAAAATCCAAGCAAGATGAACCAAATGAATTCGAAAGGAATAAAGTCTGGACCTTGGTTGAACGACCTAAGGAAACTTCTGTTATTGGAGTAAAATGGGTCTTCAGAAATAAGTGTGATGAAAATGGATTTATTGTTAAATATAAATCTAGACTAGTTGCTAAAGGCTATAATTAGAAAGAGGGAATAGACTATGAAGAAACCTATGCTCGAGTATCTAGACTTGAATCTATCCATATTTTACTTGCCTTTGCATCATTCATCAATTTTAAACTTTTTCAAATGGATGTGAAATGTGCTTTTCGTAATGATTATGTTCAAGAGGAAGTTTTTGTTGAACAAACTCCCGACATTGAAGATACAAAACATCCTGATCATGTTTTTAGACTTACCAATGCTTTGTATGGACGTAAACAAGCCCCATGAGCCTGGTATGACAGACTTACATGATTTTTTCTTCAAAATAACTATGTTAAGGAAAATGAAGATCCAACTCTTTTTATAAAGAAAGATAAGAATGATGTTTTTATTGTTCAAATATATGTTGATGAAATTATATTTGGTTCAAATCAGCAATCTTTAAGTGATTCATTTGTGGATCTAATGAAATCTGAGTTTGAAATGAGTATGATGGGTGAGTTAACATTTTTCCTTGGTTTTCAAATTTCTAAAAAATCAGAAGGAATCTACATAACCCAACATAAGTGTATTAAAGATCTTCTTAAAAAGTATGGTTATGAAAACACTAAGAGTATAAGTACTCATATTGGTACCCCAAACACACTTGATCTTAATGAAGCTGGGAAACCAGTATATCAAAAATCTTTTAGAGGTATGATCAGAAGTCTACCTTACTTAACAGCTATTCGACTAGACATAATGTCTTCAGTATGCTTATGTGCAAGATATCAATCCTATCCTAAGGAATATCATTTAAAGGCAGTGAAAATAATTTTTCTCTACTTAAAGGGAACCATGGATCTAGGATTATTTTATACTTCTAGAAATGATTTTATCTTAAAAAGTTTTTTGGATGCTGACTTTGGTGGTTGTAGAATGGAAAGAAAAATTACAACCAGAACTTGTCATTTATTATAAGATTTATTAGTTTCTTGGTCATGCAAGAAGCAACATTCGGTAGCACTCTCCACTGCTAAATCTTAATAAGTAGCAGCTAGAAGTTGTTGTGCTCAAGTGCTGTGGATTCAACACACACTCACAGACTATGACTTGAGTTTTACTAAGACTCAAATTTTGTTTTATAACACAAGTTCCATTTCCCTTAGTAAAAACCCTACATATCACTCTCGTGCAAAACACATAGATATTAGGGAACACTTTCTTAGGGATCACACACTTAAAGGAGATATCATTCTTCTGTTTATCGGAATGCAAGATCAACTTGCTAACATTTTCACAAAATCTTTACCCTCTGGTAGATTTGAATAAATTAAAAAGAATTTAGGAATGATAACCGTAAGGTAATCCTTCTTCATTAACTTCTTGTTAAACAATTCTCCTTACAGTAATAAACTCATTTTCATAAGGGGAGTACATTTTCTTGACAGTCTGACAAAAACTTTTCGTGGTCATTATTTTAAAAAAAGGTCTTTGTAACCAAAAATTTTGGTAGACAGTTTTTTTCAAACTTTTGCAACAAAAATTTCTCATAACGAGTTTATAAAAAAATTTCAGCACTAAAATTTTCGTAATGAAAATTGCTGGAATAGAAATTTTTGGAATGGATATTTTCGAAACTGAAACTTTCGTAATGAGAATTTTTATACTCAGAATTTTCATAATGATTTTTTCGTAATGAGTTTTTCGTAATGAGTGTTTAGTAATGAGTTTTTCGTAATGAGTTTTTCATAATGAGATTTTCGTAATGAGATTTTCGTAATGAGTCTTTTCATAGTCAAATAATTTTTCAAGAAGAATATTATCTATTATGAATAAACATCCTGGAAAATCCGAAAGGTATGATTTCCTTACACAAGTTTTCATTGTCATATTTTTCTTGCTGGTATTTTCCAATGGATTTTAAAATTTTTCGGATTCTAGTTTTCTTAAATCCGATTGTTTTTTCTTAAAACCTCAAAAGATCAGATTCAAAATTTCCTTACGGGTGTGTTTTCATCTATCAGATCAGTTCAAAGGGTTTTTCAACCGTTAGATGGTTTTTGAAGTTCAAAGGTCAACTCCATCTCCTATATAAAGGAAACCCCCGAGGGTCGTCCCACATCGGTTTTTTCAAAGCTTTCGCATCTCGAAACCCTGACTCTCTTCTTAAGGACTGTTCCGATCTTTCTGAAGCCCGTTCCGAATCTTCCAGAACTCTCCATTTCGAATGTCTGTTGAAGCTACATCTCAAGATATGTCTACCTCAAAACCAATCTCAAAGTGGTTATTTTACAGGGAGAGGTTAGTGCATCCTAGCTTCTTCAAGTATGATTCTCTTATATCTAACAATATTAAATTGAATGGTTGGGAGGAGGTTTTCTTGTGGAAGCCAGAGAAACAAGATCTGGTCTATACAGATTTACTTTTTGAGTTCTATGAGTCTATTTCCTTCCTTGAGGAAGATGGCAGAGATTTCTTTTTTTTTCAAGTCTTATGGGAAGACTTACAAATTATCCTACACCAAGGCTGCAAGTTTGGTGGGTTTAACGTATAAAGGTGAGATGAGTTTTGTTCACATAAGCATCCGGATGAGCAAGGAAGTTTCAACAAAGTGAAGTCATTGAAATGTCTTGGACTTAAAGATTCCAAGACTACTAATATATATCATCTCACTCCGAATAATCGGATTCTACAACTATGAGTACAAGGTTTTCTCGTAGCAAAAAGGAGTGAAAAGGATAATCTGAAGAAGAGTGACATTTACGTCCTAAATTTTTGGTAAATCTAAGGAAGATAAATCTGATGAGGGATGTTTTTATTATAGTTAAGAATATCAAAGAAGGAAACCAAAAATCTCAGATCATAATGTATCCGACTTTGATTTCTAAACTTATCATTAGATGTATTGATTCATTCAAAGTTGCTTGCACTTCTAAGAAAAGAAATTGCAAGGTAATGATAGTAAGTGATGATACTTTAATGTGGATAAAAATGTGTTTTTATGATGAATTCATAGAATTATACCCTTTACCAGAAGAAGAGGCTGAGACCATTCCAAAAAATGTGGAGATGGCTGCACCAGTGAATAATGTCACAAAGAAGAGAAAGATTAAGGAAGTGGTTACTAGAGAAAAAAACTCCCAAATAAAAGTAAACTCAATCTGAACCTCCCAAGCCAAAAAAAAAAGCATACACAGATGAAGTGGCTGCTAACTGGAGGGAAGACAAAGAAAAGAGGAAAGAAGGGGATCCACAGTTCGGATTGGAACCTTCTGAGGCTGAGGCCTTGAAAGAAAGAGCTGTAGATGAGTTAGAGAAGCATTCAAAAGAGAAGAAGCTGAAGAAGAAAATGTCTGAATCCGAGGTTGTTCAATCTCTTTTGAAAGCAAAAAAAATTGCGTTTGAGAAGATTCTGGTTTCGGAAATTTTTTTTACAGAACCACTACCAGAGACTCCACCAAAGAACAACATCACTCCAAAAAAATTTAAAGAAAAAGGAGTTTTTGAAAGAGAAGAGTAAGTAGTATAGGAATAAGAAGAAGGCAAAGAAGAAGAAGGAAGTGATCATCTTGATGAACTAATCAAACAAGTAAAGATTATCATGAAAAATCTTAATCCGAAAAATTAGTCACTACGGGAAATAGAGTTTATAAAGAAAGTAGGAAGGATGATGATAAGCAAGAGGAAGAGGAAGAAAATGTTTTTTATGATGAGGAATAATCCTATGAGAAGCATTATCTTGAAGAAGGAACAGAGAAGGAGAAAATAGATGAAGAACAGATTGTTTATCTATCAGAGAGTGAGAAAGAATCTCCCGATGATCAACTTATTTTGAAAACTGATAAGGGTAAGCAAGTGCTCAGGGATACACCAACAAAAGATATCTTTAGGAAGAAAGAGGTTGGGGGTTCTTCTGAAAATAAGCTGGTGAAAATTTAAGAAGAACAATATATAAGAAAATTATATGATTCAGAGTCATCAGCACATGGCCATGACTTTGTTGATGAATCTTTGAAAATGTTTGTGGACACCATTATGATATTTCCAACAATAGACTCCAGATTCCAGATGCTGCAATATAGTTTGAATCAGAAATCTGAATCTTAATCCATGGTGATGGATAAGTGTGTGAATATTAAAGCTGAGCACATAAATTTCTTTATCAATTATGATGTACACAGGAAATCGTGCAGCAAAATCACTTTGTGGTTTATGAAAATTGAAGAAGACATGGCTAACTTTGATCGCTTACAAAATGAGGTAAAATATTACCTTGACACTGAGGATAAAAAAGATTAAGAATCATCAGGAAGATATGATCATTGAACAATGTTGTCAGAGTCAACAAGTGAAGGAACTAAATGATAAGGATAACTCTCTTGCTCAAAATTTTATAAGTGATAGAGATCTCCAGATTGAGCTTTAGAAAAGACTTCTAAAGAAAGATGAGTTAGTGAAGATGCAGAAAGAAGCCATGAAGACTCAGGCAGAAGCTTTGAAAGCTCAAGATGAAAGGATAAAATCTTTGTAGAGTCAAGCTGAGGACGATCAAAGATATTTGAAGAAACTGAAAACCTTGTTGAAGAAGCTTATTCTGAAGGAAAAGGAGTAAAAATAGACAAATCTGATATTTTGTTGTATTTTTTATCCTTTTAAATTTTTTATCTCTAATGAAAATTTGGTTGGTTGTATCTTGTTATATACTAATGTTTCAGGTACCATATTTTCTTTTCCATTCTCTTAAATTCATTTTGAAAATCACAAAGGGGGAGAAGGAAAAAGAACTACTTAAAATGGGAGAAAGAAAAATTTAAAATAGAGAAGGAAAAATTTCTAAGTAAAGACATCCTTAAAGGGGCAGTTCCTCATTACGAAGTTCTTCATTCCCATAATAATGAAAAATCCACTCCAGAAATTCAGAATACAATCCTTAGAGTTTTAAAGCCTAAGGGGGATTTAGCTATATTCACTATCATCCATGAACAAAGGGAGATAAGTTTTAATTTCAAAGTCTAATGAAATTTTCCAAGTCCTTATATTCTTTTTCGTAAGGATGTTTGTGCTTTCCCAAAAGGGGGAGATTGTTGAATCAATAAGGTTTTCCTTATGAATTTTCCATTCCTTCTTGTTTTGAAGATCACAAACACCTTATACTCAAGAAAATCTATATTTTACTTCTATAAGGAAAATTTCCTTCCTTAAGGAAATTTACCCTAACCTAGATTTTCTTATACATAGAAAATTTTTTATTAAGTATAAAAATTGGATTCATACCCAAAACCTCAGAATCATATAATGATAAGGTATGAAGCATTATGTTTTCAGATCCGAATTCTGGATGAGAACTGTAATGAAGTTCCATTCCGAATTCTAGATGTGAACCTTAATGAAGTTCCACTCCGAATTCTGGATCTGAACTGTAATGAAGTTCCAGTCCGAATTCTGGATAGGAACTGTAATAAAGTTCCACTCGGAATTCTGGATACAAACTCTATTAAAGTTCAACTCCGAATTATGGATACAAACTCTAACAAAGGTTAACTCTGAATTCTGAACTCCAAACTTTTACTAGTTCGACTCCAAACTCTGTAAGTTCATATTCTGAACTCTGATGAAACCAGACTCCGAATTTCCTTAGAAATTTAGACTCTGTATTTCTACAGAATTCAGGTTCAAAATTCCTATAAAACAGAATCCGAATATCCTTTTTATTATAGACTCTGAATTCCATTTTGGTTACACTCTGAACTTTTATTTTCTTACATTCTTAACTTTAGTATTACTTATGCTTACACTCGTTTCATTATAAAACAGTGTCGTGCTTTCAGTTACACATGTTTTTTATAAAACAATGTCATCAATTCTATTTCTAACTAACCTTTGGTTTAGTGACACGTGTATAGGTCCCTATAAATTTTAAGGAAAATATGACCGTTGGAGGAGGGAGCCGACCGTTGGAAAGCTTCCTATAAATAAGAGCTCATTTGAACGAGATCAAAAACACACAACTGATCTTTGACATATGTGCTTACATGCTGTTGATGTGATTTCTAGAGAGCGAGGCTCTTATTAACTCTCAAGCTTTGTGCAGAATGTTGGAACGACTTATTCAAACTTTGCCTTGTGCAGACTTTCTTAGTGCGACTCCAAATGTTGGTGATTACATTAGAGGGATTCTGGGGATAGGAAGACAGAGGTGCCAACTACCTTGAAGTTTGAGGGCTTCCTTGCTGAGGAAGACAGAGGTTCCGACTACCTTGAAGTTGAGGGCTTACGGGGATAGGAAGACAGAGACTCCAATCTTCGTATCGAGGTCTTACCCTGGTGTGGGTAAGACAGAATTTCTTGAAAGTATAAATCAAGAGACCTTTATCGAATGTTTTTTGATACCCTTATCTTTGGGTTAAATGAAATATATATTGTTACTTATAGTTTTACTACTTGTTTTTCCACTGCATATCATATTGTAAGGAAAGTATATCATTCTTAAATTTCCTTACACTTTTACTCTAAATAATTTAGATTCCATACGATTTAATGTAGAATCTCATATTGTATACTTTGGTTCAGTTTAAATTTCCGGATCTATATTTCTAGAAAAACCTTTTCAGAATCACTTTCCAGATTTAAGCAAGTGCAAAGAACTACAAGTTTGTAACTTCATACCCTATACCAATCCTTCAATAGGTGTTAGAGGTGTTATGAATTTTCTTAGTTTAACTCTGTTAGAATTAGATCTTTCCTTTTTTAAAGAAATTTTTAAACTGTACATTTCACCCCCCCTCTTGTATATTGAGCATCTACATCATTATTTCGATCCTACATTAACAATAAGAATACTTAGTATATATAATGTAATTATTCCTAACATATGACTGGTAACACTAATTTCTTTGAAATTTTTATCAAGATGAAAGGTGAAAAAGTTTCATTAGTGGATAATTCTCATAATTTGATTGTCATTATAGGAAATATTGTCCTTATTGGAAAATATTTAGTTAGAAATGATATGTTTTTAATGTTCATAAGCATAATATTACATACTGAAGTCAATTTTGTGGTGAGTTTTACCTTGTAAATTTTAAAAATGATAAATGTGTAGTAAAAAATTGTGAGGATGAATACAATGTTTCTACTAATCAGCATGAATATTTTTACATACTTAATATAGATGAACATAGGATCCAAGAATTAACTTATCTTAGTGCAATGTAAGTTCAATCTAGTTTAAGAAATATAAGGTTAAGACACTATAACAGTTTAAAATTTTTTAAGATGTATAATAAAAGACTATTTAAGGATCTATTTGATCATATACTGGATTCCTAAAAAGTTTCTGAACTTTATAAATGTGGTAAGAAACATAAGTATAATTTTAAATCTATTACATAATTCTAAAATAATGATTCTATACTAATATTGCACTTGAATTTTTTCAGTCCTACATAAACATGAATTATTGGTGGTAAGTATTATGTATTTTTTTAAATGATGATTACATTAAATATACATGGGTCTATTTTTTATAAATGATATCCAAATGATTTTTTTATTATTTTGAAACTATTATATCCAATAGTAAAAATAAGAAAAAAAATCACTTGATTACTATCTATAGTGACTATAGAGAATTATTTTTTAATTTAAATTTTGAAACTTTTTGAGGAATGAATGTAATTAAACATAAATTTTTATCTCATATAACTACTCATAAAAATGGTGATTTTGAAATAAAAAATTGTATTCTTCAATAAATAATAAGAACCATGTTTGGTGATTACTCAATTATGAATCATTTTTTAGTCTAAATCGGTAAGTACTTATTATTATACTATAAATTGTTTTTTAATAAGTCATTTAATTTGTAAATCCCCTTATTACTTGTGGAAGAAGCAAAAGACAAAAGTTTCTTATTTCATAGTATTTAGATAAAATGTATTGAATATAAATACAAAAGATAATTTACATAAATTCACACCCAAATCCAATGAAATAATATTTTTATGTTTTTTCACTACTTCTAAAGAATATTGAGTTTTTAATAAATATTCTTGTACGATTTTGAAAATAGAAGATGTTAATATTGATGAAACATATCCATTTTATTTCAAACATACCCAACAAAAATCCTCAGATGTGTTTTTAAAAACTGATTATCACCATTTGTTAGAAAACAATTCTCTTGAGGAAAATACTCAATAAATAGTTTCTGAAGCATTTAATCAAGATGATTTACACCTTATGTTGGTGAATTTTTTTTTCAAAACCCATGAAATTAGTTGTTTCTTAATAATAATCCATGTGATGGTTTGATTGCAGATGTTGATCAACCCATTACTACTAAAATATCCTTAACAATTGTAGTAGAACATATTACTTTTGTTTCCCAATTTGAACATAAATATCATGATGAGACTTTAGGTGTTGAGGATTCAATACATGCCATAAAAAATGAGATAAATTAATTTTAAAGGAATAATGTCTGGAACCTCGTTGAATGAACCAAAGAAACTTCAATAATTGAAGTAAAATGGGTTTTCAAAATAAATGTAATGAAAATGGATTAATTGTTATAAATAAAGAAATAAATGTTACTAAAGTTCATAAGAAACAAGAGGGAATATTTTATAAAAAAACATATTCTTCGATATATAGACTATGATATATTTGTATTCTACTAGCCTTTATAGCATTCTTTAATTTCAAACATTTTCAAATGGATGTGAAGTGTGATTTCCTTAACAATTATGTACAAGAGGTTATTTTTTTGAACAACCTTCTAGTTTTGAAGATAGAAAATATCTTTAATACCTATATAAACATGCCAAATATTTATAAGGTCTTAAACAATCCCATAAATCCAAGCATGATATATCAATAATAATGTTTTTTCAGAAAAATTATCTTAAGGGAACCACTCGTCCAACTCTTTATATATTAAAATATAAAAAAAAATTGTGATTGTACAAATATTTGTTGATGAAAATATATTTGGTTCAGCACAATAATAATTATTTGATTACTTTGTGGGTCTTATAAAATATGAGTTTTGGTTGATTATGGTCTATTATTTAATATAATTTTTTGGATTTTAAATTTCTCAGAAACCTGAATGAACTTTTATATCTCATCATAAGTATATATAATATATTGTTAAATTTTTTGGATATGATAAAAATAAAAGTATTAGTACTCCCATCAGAACCTCAAATAAACTTTATATTTATATGGTTGGAAAACTAGTTGATCAAACTATTTTTAAATGTATGATAGGATGTTTACCACACTTAATAGCTATTCAAAAATACTAAAGTTTATTTGTACGATTATGTGCATGGTATGAATAAAATATAAATGAATCCCACCTTAAATGCTATATTGTTTTTCATTATCTTATGGTAACTATGGATTTAAGACATTTATATTCATCTGGAAATGTTTTTTAACTACTTTTTTTTCAAACGATGACATTGGTGGTTGTATAAAGGTTAAAAATATAACCTTAAGAACATTTCATATAATAAGAGACTCATTAATTTACTGGTCTTGTAAGAAACAACACTTAGTATTACTTTCCATTAATGAAGATAGATATGTTTCAATTGGTAGTTTTTGCGATCTAGTGTTTTTGATGAAATACACACTCACTAATTAGGGTATGAGTTTTATAAAAACTCAAATACTATGGGATAACACTAGTTTCATAGATTTATAGAGGAACCATTTACATCAATCACGTTCACAACACATAGATATTAGGAATTACTTCTTTAGGGATAACACAGTTAATGGATATATCACTTTACAATTTATTGGAATGCAAGAAAAATACTCTAATATTCATAAAAAACCGTTACCTTCCAAAATTATTTGAATACATTAAGCAGAAACATAGACTGAACAATGTAAAATGGTCTTTCATATCCACTTCAAGTTTTAACAATAACTATACATAAAATTACCCATTTTCTTAGGGGGTGCATATTTTTATTGATTTTAGAACTAATATATTCTCAAAATGTTTGTTTTTTGAATTTTGTTAGTATTTGAAATTCCAAACTAACATTTTTAGAGTAAGAATTCTTATATCAGATTTTGAAAACATTAAAAAATTCATATTTAATTTTTTTCTTTGGAATGATTTTATTGAATTGAATTTTGTTTTGAATTCTAAAAACTATTTTAAAATTTCTTTGAAAACATTCCCATTTATTTTTTAATATTAAAACTATTGTATTTAATTTCTATTGTAATCTGATAGAGTACTTTTTTTAAAGAATATTTTTTTATAGTGATAGATCTTCACTTCAAAATATATTCTTCTATTATTTTGTGTTTTTACACTATTACAAAACAATTAATTATTATATTTATTGTTGTTATTATTCCCTTTTTTCCAATTTGTTTCATAATCATATTCAAAAAATATGATTTTTTTTCAAAATCTCTAGAGTTCGTTATTTTTAAAAATAATTCCTAGATATTTATCAATTTTTAGTTATTTACATATTTAATATCATTTGTTGGATCTATTTTATAAGATCAGCCATCTCACCAAATTCCTATATAGGTAGGGACCCCAATCGTGTCCCACATTAGTTGTTTCAGGATTTCAGGGTCAAAATGTTGCATCATCTTAGTCTTCTAGTCTAAAAATATCTTCATGTTTAATTCCTCGGTATCAAGTCCCAATATAATGGAACCTAATAAGGATTAAAAAATGGTGTGTTTTTATGGAAATTTTAGTGGAAAATTTATTTTTTGATAAGTATAATTCTTTTTTTAGATAGATTATTGATTTCCATGGTCATTAATCTTCATGTGTTAAATAAAAAAACTCTGACTATGATTTATTCTATTTTGTCATTGTTAGAGACTTTTATGCATATGTAATGGTTTTTTATTGAATATTGAAAATAATTTTTTCCCTAATTTTATAATATAGGTTATAATATTTCTTATAGGTAATCTATATATTTACTTGGTATTTCATTGGATGTAGAAACTTTTTTTCAATTCTCAAAAGCTACCAAAACAAAGGGTGTGTTTAATAAGGGAAAAAGATAAAAAATAATTTTTAATACTACCTCAGAATATTAGAAAATATGATTGTTTTCATATCTCTAACCAGATAATAGGGTCATATCTCTTTGGATGTAAGGGTTTCTGATTCTGTGGAAGGGAGATCGAGACACCTTTAAAGTATCATATATCTTAATTTTAGTTTATTTGTTTAATATGAGAAAGATTAATCTGGAAGGTTTTGTTCTTTTAATATTCAAGAGTGTTATATGTCAAAAATTAAGGTCTCATACTATCATGTTTCTGGGTATGATAAGAAAGTTAACAGAATAAAGTGTGAATAATTTCAATATAACAGAAAAATTTTGGGTGGTTAGAGAAATGATGCAGTTTATTAATAACGATATGGTTAAAAGATTGATGTTTTTGTCAGATGATGAATCAAAGAATTTTTTTTTGAATACTCAAGATCTTTCATTGGAAGAATAACTATATTCAATGTCAATGAAATCTGATAACATTGTTCAGGAGAATAAGAGAAAATATGAATCTCTTCCTCCTGCAAAAGATTCGAAAAAAATAAAGTCACGAATGAAGTAGATGAATAATGGACGAGGAAAGAGGAAGAGTGAAAGGATGGATATCCTTAGTTAGAAATCAACCCTTATGAATAATTTTCTATAAAAATAAAATTTTTTGATGTCTTAGAACAATAATATAGAGAAAAGAAACAAAAGAAGAAACATTATGGTGCATATTTAGTTGATTCTTTAGTGAAATGAGTAGAGGCTGCCTCTGTAAATGTTATTCTACCAAATCCAGATGCTGGATTTTCATTGAATAAAACCATAAAAGTTGATTTCACTGCTCCTTATATCATAGAAAAATGAAAAATAAAATAAAATTCTATTGATGAGGAATATATATAATAAGAAAATGGGGTAGAGGAAGCTAACCAGGTAGAAGAAGCTAATCAATGAGAAGAACTAAATCAAGAAGATAAAGAGAAAGGATCTAAATATTATAAAGATGAGAATAATGAGTAATATAACGAAGGTGATGAAAATAAAAAATAACAAGATAAATTGGAAGATAATTATATCAATTTATCTCATAATGAGTATATTTTTTCTGTAAATAAAATGCCATTATCAAAAATACCATCTGAAGCTGGTCAAAATATAAAATTTGCTAGTTCTCAACAAATGTAAATTATGGAAGCTCAATCATCATCAAATAATGATTATGATGATTATAATTCTAAACAAATTTTAATAAGGATATTTAAATACATCAAATTTTTAATGAAAAGAATGTGGAAGAAATAGGTTCTAATGAAATTGAAAATCCAGTTACAAATAATTGAAAATTAAAAAGGGTTCAATATGAAGTCAGGACCCGCCTTATCATACCTCCAAAGGATCAATAAGAACTTAAATCAGATTTAGTCAGAAAAAATTCTTCAAAAATAGTATATTTTATTTTTTAGACCTTAAAGAGGCTTGAAATAACTATTACTTATTTCCAAAATCTTGAGTCATTGTTCTAGATTCTTTGTGATTATTGGAATCAAATATAAAACTCGAGAAACATGCTAATAGAGAATGCAATTAGATTGGAGTATGATTTAAAATCCAACCATGAATTTTAAAAAACACATAGAGAATTATGTATACAATTGACTATGTTGTCTCATCAATTCCATATCGATATCAAACACTTTGATGAGAATTTTGAAGATATAAAGAAGGCATTAAATTAATGTGAAAACAATTTCCATCAGTTAAAAAGGATTTTATATAAATGGTAATGTTTCTTTAGGAATTAAAATATCAAATTAAAAATGATACTGATATAGTCACTGATATTCATAGAAAGATGAAGTTTTTAGTGTTGTAGATAAAGGTTTCATATCCCATAATGAGGAAATAGATGCCCAGAATAATAAATTTTCTAAAATTCTTCAAATTCAAGAATAGAGTTTTTAGATACAAGATGAGAAAATTGGTATTTAAGAAGATAAGATTCAGGTTGAGGATGATAATAATGAGAATTGTGACTAATATAGTCATCAGTTGATGAAAATTGAAACAATTAGAAGAAAATTTTTTATGATGGATTGAATTTTTCTTTTTTTTAACACTTGTTATATTTCAATCATGAAATTATTTTCCTCTGAAAAGATGAATAAACTATTCCACTCATTCTAATATGTTTTCCTAAAAGATTTCCCAATTAATATTGGTTTAATAATTATTTGTAATTGTGGTGAATGAATAGATAGTTAATTTTTTATATTATTTTTCTATCTAACCCTTTTTGAGTTATTTAAAGACTTTTCACCATTCCTTTTGGGAAATCAAAATGGGGGGAATTCTATAGAAAGGGGGAGATGTTTTATGTTAGGGAGAGAAAACCTATCTTATAATATAATAATATCCCTAGGGGGGAGTTATTATATTATGGGAGATTTAGTAGTATTAGTCATTTTATTCATATATGTTTTAAAACATAATGGGAGATAAGTATTTAAATATAAATTATGAATATGAAGCACCTAAAAAGATAATGGACTTAAATTTTTCAAATTTATTTTTGGTTAAATATTTTTGGTTAGTGATTTCTAAAAATGGGGATATTTTTTAAGAAATGTTTCGTCATGAATTCTTCATTCTTTTTTTTTATTATAAATCATAAACCCTTTTTTAAATACAATACTAACATTCATTGACCAAAGTGTTTTACTTGTTTTATATAGAAAATATATATTTTAACATACTTAGAATATGTTCTATGGTATTAATATTAAAAAACTAATGTTTCCTACATAGGATAATCGTAATGGGGATGAATATGATATATTCAGATTCACCTTTCTATCAGTATAAACGAAATACTTTGTTATTCCTTTTAATGCAACAATTTCTTCACAATCAGAATGAAATAGATACTGAATAGATTATGGTAAAATTTATTACGATAATCATATTTACATTTTTAAAGAGGTCTACTTAACACACTTTATGTTTATAATCTTAATATGGGAAAAAATTATAGAGTATGGAATATATTTTACACTGTAAAGGGTTTATATCAATATGACATTGGACATTTTGATACGCCAGATTAACTTTCTACAGGTGTCTAATTTGTTTTGAAAAATGTAGAGAAATATGAATTTAGGGAAGGAAATATGGTCAATATTAATTTACCTAAAAATACCAAATCATTAAAAGAGTTTTCTTCTGGTCGATTTTAATTCTTCAAATTTCACTTTCATGAGATATTTCAAGATAAAAAGCATGAACATCTTGTTCTTAGTTGTTGTAATCATTTAGATTCTTTTTTTCAATCCCTATATAATAATGTGTGAATATGATAAAGGGTTTCCAGTGGTAGGTATATAGAGGATCTGATAATCATATTGATCGAGTGTGTGCGGGGATAGCAAGACAGATCTTCTCATTATATCAAGGGAACATGAGGATAGTGTGACATAATTTATCAATATATGGAGGGATTTTATTTTCTGAGGAAAGATAAGCATGATTGTATTTAGAAAAGGGACCTTTATCTTAGGATCTTGACTACCCATCTCTTTGGGGTAAAAAAACCGTATTCAATTTTTTTACTCATATATTTCAAATAAAAATTTGACTTTTCATTTCTATAATTGTTTTATCAAAATTTTCTTCCAATAAGATAAAAAAATTACTATCAATGAATATTTTTGTAATAAAAATTATATACCCTGTTCAAACATAGTTTATTTGATTAAAAAATATATATAATTATATTTTTCATTACAACATCTGTGGTTATGATTGTACACATTTGTATAGAAATGTATCATATTATGGTTAATCTTAATACTTTGATAATATTCAAATCAACATGATTATGATAACTGGATATGCCAATCCTAGTCCATCTCTGGTTAATTAGATAAGAGTATTTGTTAATTTTTTTTATCTTACATGTTTTATGATTAATTATTTCTTATTAATGGAATTATTTTTAAACTATAATTCCCCCCTATTGTATTAATGAAATCCATAAGAGATCATACGATCCAACCGTAAATGATTGAATGATGTTTTACCAACATAAAAAAAAATATTATATTTATAAAAATAAGTTTTAATGAAAATATTTTTATTCTAGTAGGTTGGAAAATTATCTTATGATTGAATGATATTTCATTCCCCTTTTGTGGGTGAAAATAATGTTTATCAAACTAATTTTTTTTTCACGTGTAGTCATGTTTTTTAAGAAACCCCCAAGATTATTATTTTTCTATTAATGTTTCTAATGAGATATTTCAGGATTGTTTTGGGAATTATAGTTGATTTCATATGAAAATAAATTATTTTTTGTGCTCATGGTTAACAATATGAATGGAAAATCTTTTATTAGATTTGTGGAATTTTAAAATGGAAAAATTAGTTTCGTTCTTCTTGTATTCCTCATGGAGTGTTTTTTACTGATCCCTATTTTTACAATTCTTTTAATACGAATTAATAAAGTATAAGAACTATAAAAATTTCTATTTTCCACTATGGTAAAATTTTATTAAATGAATAAACCATGTTTTAAATGACAAAAGAGTTTTAATTTAAAAATAATATTTTTTGTGAACAAATATACATTGTGTGGAAGTGTCCAATTTGTTTTTAAGGTTTGGTGATGTTAGATATTTTTTCCAGTTTATATAAATTTGTAATCATAAAAGTTTTAAGTAGTGTAATAAAAGTAATTCCCTTCTATTAAACTCATATTTATAGGTTGTTAAAGGTACATGTATTTATAGTTATTTTTAGTGTAAGGGTCTCTATAACTTTATAGTCTATGATACTAATTATTAAAGAAACTATAATATTTATTCTATTTAAATGATTATTTATTATGATTTTATATAATAATGAAAACCATTTTAGTTCAATTAAAAGGATGGAAAATTTGATGGTTGTCCGAATGAGAATCCAATCAGAATAGAAACTAGGTTGAAAATTTTTTTGTTTATGATTAACCATATATCTCAGGATATGAATAACAATATGAATCTTGATGATTTTAAAAACAAAATAAATATGAAAAATAAAGAGTTTTAAGAATGTTCAAGTGATAAAGATCATGGTGGAAAATAAATTCAATTTCCTTTATATCATGAATGTGAAAAGAAATACCCAAGGAATCATATCAAAGGGAAATGAATTTTTTTAATCACTAAGTTTATTGTAATTATTGAAAATAACATATCTTTAAGGCGATCAGTGAGATCATATGAATAAAGGATTTGAATGGTTATACTTTAAAGATGATGAAACTATTAATTACATATAAAATGTGTGTATTATCTTAACATTTTATATTATGGTAAATGTATGAAACATGATTAGATTGATATTGATGAACCCAAAGACCTGATTCATATTTTTCATTATTATAATGGAGTATTCATACATAAGGTGTAAAATATTGGTTGAATGATTATAGATAAATTTAAATTATTAACGTGTCTACATATTGGGTTTCAAGAGTTATTATATAGTTATATTTCACCTATGGGTTGATAAATGTTAGGAAAATCATATATTTAATGTCATTGATTATTTGTAATGTTTTATATTACTGGTTTACATTATAATGAATTTATTGATTTTCAACATCTTTTTCATCTATATGTAAACTTTTATCTTAACTTTTTTATTAGTAAAAAGGTAATTTGAGGGTGAATGGTTTTAAATTTTATGGAAATGTTTTGAAAGGTATTGATATCATTTAGGGTTAATATAGTCTTTGATATTTAGGTAATTATGGTTACTGGGGATAAATAGGTAATTTATTCTTGATAATATTTTTTTCATATAGATAAATATGATATTTCAAAGTTATGTGGTGACTATGTGATTAAAATTATAATTTATGTAGTTCACTCAATTGTGAATATTATATGAATAATGTAACAAAATTAGATAAGATGGGATTTTTTTGATGGATAAGGAATGATTTTCAATTTCAAAGGATCTTTAATTTTATTATAGATTTATTTTTATTCATAATTTTTATGAAATATATTATTATATTTTGGAGATTATATAATTATATCATATAAATTTTCTTTTATTTCACTGTATGAGTGATTGATTTTATTTTGAGAAGATTTTTAAATAGATATATAAAAACTATGTAATGAAAAATTTATTAATTTCAGGGTTTGAACTAGGTGTGGAATATAATTAAGAGTTTTGTGGTTAGTTTTTTATGAAATTATTTATGTTCAACATTAGGTGTTTTTTTTGATGATTTGTATATTGGTTTAGTATTTATTAATTTTTACATTATATAAAATATTCAAAAAAACATTTTAGTCTTGGTAAATATATAATGAGAGGAGAAATAAAATTTCAACCTTTTTTGGATGTTGTGATCCATTAGATTTTTATTTTAGTACTTCAGGCATAAAACATTAATCAGGTTTATTTATATGAGGTGAAGTAGAGGTGAAAAACTATTTAATAAAACTAAACAATCGAATTGCTAAAATAAATCAAGGGAGTATAATTTCTCCTATTATCTATCACTACAGTAAAATAATTACTCATCTCAAGAAAGAATAGTATTATTCTTTCCTATTTTATATGAAAAAATATCTCATCTTATGAGGTATTTTCTTAAAAAAATATATTCAAATGTATAATTATAATAGTGGAACCTAAATTGTTTAAGAAATATTTAATAAATGATGAGTTCATATCCCTTATATTGATATTAAAGTAATCTTAAAAAGTTAATTTTATTGATTTGAATTAAATGGTATTTCATTAAACTTATGTATATTTATCTTATAAACCTTCTAATTGATTCTAAAAATGTTTTAAACCGATTTTATTAGATAATAGATAGAATTACGATGACATAATTTAATTATAGGTGGTATAATTTAACAACCTGATATTATAGTTTATATTCCCTTAAATTAATCTTTTGTTCAATATCATTTACCACACAACACTGAGCTTAAATGAACCATGATATTCTATGGAAATATTATTATTTACATAAGAAATTTATAATCCAAATCATTGGATATATGGGAATGAATAAGAGTAGTTAGGTTAAATAACATATTTAGGAATTCTTTCTAAATAAAAGTTTACTGATTGATGTAAAAAATATTAATTACAATTTTTTTTGATAATAATGAAATCAAAAAAGCTTCATAAAAATTAATGTTTTTAGAGGAATTTTTCTATTAAATAGTATTTTCTATATATGTTTCATTTTATATTGAAACGTTTTTTTATTAATTTTATAAATTGAAATTGAAAAAATGAATTACTATTTTATATAATTATTTTAATATAATGTTATAATTAAAGTTTTGGATTTTTCTAAAATAGTTCTTTTTTCGATAAATAATGAAAAATAATGATTTTACAAATATTTTCACTATAATTAAATTATCATGATGTAAGCATGATTTGAATGAATATGAAATATTTTTTTTAGAGTTTTTTTTAATAAGTAAAAGTACATTTAAAATTATAATTTTTAACGTACCAATATATGTTTTATAATAGGGAAATCCATGTAATGTTTTTATTCAAATAAATACTATTTTTTTTACTCATATTTTAATCGAGTTTTTAGAAGTTACCATTCACAATTGAATTATTCTTGATGTCAAATTAATATTGTTTTATTAAAAATAATCAATTAAACTCAATTTAAATAAAAATTATTCATTTATTTCGTGTAAACTAATTTTTATGCTTAAAACGTGTATTTTTTTAACAAAGGGTTTTCATTGCATTAGGAAATTATATTAATGTAAACTATTATCACTTATAGAAATTGAATCATGATTTTTTCCATATTATCAATCATGAGGTTGAGATTTAGTTGTGATCTCAATTTAATTTTTAGTCACTATGAATATAAAACATTGTAAAAAGTTGTCACCATAGTAAACAGAAAAAACATGTTAATTATATTGAAAACGTTATGATATAATCAAAAATATAATCTTAGATATTATTTGATGATTTTATTTATACCCTTATCTCCTTATCATTGAAATTGGATATATATAATTCGACTTTCCCATAAATAATCCTTTAAATTATTTTAATACTTTTAAAATTTAAAAGAGTGTCACTCATCTTTATTATAAAATTGAACTCTATCTCCATTCTTATTCACATAATTTGAGCCTTTTATCTAGAATAAGATATACCCAAATTGTAAAGCCCCACCCCCAGTCACCCAAATCTGGTGCATGTTTATAATACATTGGTATGATTATAAGGCATCATGTCCTGATGGACAGATCAGTTTAGTAGTCATGGAAAATAGGTTACAAGCATGAACTTTACAATACAATTTCTAACATAAAATACAGCGTAGATAAAACATTGATAACACCATTATTACCCTATCTTAACCATACATATCAATCTTAAAATATTTCTTGGATTCATGGGAAAATAAAACATAAGAAAGGGGTGAGCTCAGATGCTCAGTAAGGATAAACAATATAGTAGAAGCCATCAAAAATATGCAAAAACTCTTAAGGAAAGGTACAAAAATAAAACACAATCACTTTTAAAACATTATCTTCATCATAATATGTCAATAATAAATCAAATAATTACATTTAAATATTCAAATGGATATTATACAAGTTTTTTAAGAACATGTAAATCAATAAATAATCTCATAATGAGGGAACACATAATTCCACACATCATAACCACTACGTCAAGGCCTCGTGTCAAGACCATACACAAATATACTATCATCCCCTTCTACCAAGACACTAGTTTTCCTCATGAGACTTATCGGTGCATCGATAGGATGTAGTGATCCCCACCCAACACTTATTAAGTCCAATGCATTCCTCTTATGAAAGGAGTAAAACATAACACAAACATTTTTCGGAAAACTAGCATATGAAATGTTTATACATTAACCATAAACCATGAATGGTATCAAAATAGAACATCCACAGTAAAATATATCATAAAAACATCAATACAATATATAAGACTGTTTCATAATAAATCAATATCAATTATGCATAAAATCCACTAATGGATGTTGGAATAGATGAAAAATAATCAAATAAAATCATTAAAACACCTTGAGAGAAATAACCATTTCGAATAAGTAAATATTAAAATTTACACAATTTATAAAAGAATAAATTAAAAAATATATTTTTGAATCAAATCCATACCACTTTGAAAATTTTTATGGGAATTAATATTTTCAAACATTCATTTCCATATAAATAAATCTTTAAAACCATTTTGAAAACATGGACATTAATAAGAAATATTTAGAATAATAAATATTTAAAACATTTAATATGTTTTTTTAGTTAATAATTAGAATACATAAAACCATAAAAATAATCCTTTTGAAAAAACTTTTAAAAATAATTTCCATGTATGATAAATATTTCCCAGTAAATACTTACGAATAAACAATCTCGGATAATAATGAGATTGTGAAATTAACTATTACCTTATACTTTCTTTTATTTGAGGCTCCGTTAACATCCTGTATAATGATTAAAGTATGTTATTAAATTATAAAATAACCATATCCATATTTATTATATCATATATGATATTCTTATTTCCTTTTTTCAATAATATTTTAGTTTTACCATTTTTTCAGTTATTAATTACATCGTTTTTCTATACTTGTTCTATCATGTAAGTCATGTTTATTATGAATAGGATATATTTTATTCATATCCAGAATGATATTAAATTAAAAAATATTGTTTTTACTCATTAAATTAATTTTATAGTCATTCTTTAGTGGTTAATTTGGAGAATGAATCTTATCGCGTCGTGGAGATAGTAGGACGTACATACGCAAGTGCGACAATATCATTCCTTTAATGGTTAAATGGTATGAAAATAGATGATATATTAATTATAAATTAAAATAATTATCTTATATTAATTATTTATTTATATTAAACTCATTATTATACCCATAAAAATAAAGTAATGTTGAATTAAAATTACACCACGACATGGAGACGGTAAGCCATACGCATACACACATAGTGATGTTATTATTCATAGGATGAAAAAATGATTAATATTGTTGTACCATGATTATAATAACATCACCGTATATGGATGATACTGGGTTTATTTCATTGGTATGGAAACAACATAGAAGGTGGAAATTAAAGAAGAAAATAACTTTGAAAGAGGTGATAAAACAAATACCTCTTCTTTGGGTGTCTCCCTTTGATTTTCAAAAAATGACTCCATAAGTTTTTTTACATCCCAAAGTGTTGGATCTATGATTAATTGATCGATATTGGGAGAATTGTTGGGTAGGGGTTTTTCGAGCCAATGGGCATTGGAGGTGTGTATACAAGATAAAGAGAAGTTCCCATTTATAGAACAGGGGAGGGGCACTTTAGGAACGTCTTGAAATATTATTTTATTATAAATTGGTTTTTGAATTATAATAGCTCAATAGTGACATATATTTAGGATAATATTAGTATGGGTCAGAATACTCCAACAAATAGGTTTAAGACATGTTTGAACTTATCTTTTATATTTAACCCTTTGAAAAATAAATTAACTCTTACCATGTATTCTTGTATTTTTATACTATATGGATAATATAGTTACAAAAAATTCCAAGAGAACATAAAAAAGATAATTAATAAAAATTCGAACAATATATAATTCATTTGGGAGAACATTATAATTTTATGACTATTATATCATTTAATGAAATAGTACTTGTTTTAAAAAATCATTTATGTCAATTTTGACACTATTTTGTAATTGTTTATAAAGTCATAACAACTTGATTCCTTCAAAAAAATTGAATAACATATAACATGTCATATTCATACAAAAAATTCTTGGAAGGCATTAAATATTTCAAATAATATTTATTTTAATATTTATAATATCATTTATTTGATTCTTTTATTAATTAGGTAATCACTACATCATCAATGTGTCATAAATAAATTTATTTATTTAATACCTAAAAATTATAAATAAAATACCATGATGTAGGAAATATTATAATATTTATAATGACTATTTAAATTCAAAGAGATTTATTATAAAACCATATATTAAAGTTGTTTTAGTAAAAATATACATGTTTATTTTATATTTTCCTTTACATTAAATTAATTATTATAACTTGTCATTACCACACCCATGTGGATCCCAAATACCCCAAATTATTCTTAAGGACTGTTTTGGTCTTCCATGACTCATAAAATAATATTAGGACACGTTTTAGGTTAGTTTAATATTATTATAATATTATTTTTACTCCAATATACATAATTTACCTTTTAAGAATGGTAAATAAAAGTAAATACTGAAGTTACTATTTATAAAGCCCAAAAATAAAATATACCTATTTAAATAATTTCTAACTTATGATTCAAAATAAGGAATCAAATTTTCCAAATTTAACAAATAGAATTTTTATTAATTAATTTTTAATTAATTGATGTTTTAAAAACAAGAAAGTAGGTTTTTAAGAAATAAAAACTATCAAAAGATTGACATGTGTTTATGTCCCATTTAAATGTGGAATTTAATCCAATGATAAACATTGGATTAAATTATAAAAACATAATAAAATTATACTTTAAAACCAATTGTAAATATAATCTAACTATTTAAATGATTTAGATGAAAAAACATTTTTGAATTAAAATGTAGTATTTCTCACTATTCATTATGATATGAAAGTTATCAGAAAAACAAAAAAAAATTATCCAAAATAAATTTTTACATACCAATTATAAATTAGTAGTTTTTTGACATATTTAATACATAAAAGTGTCATATATTGGATTTAAAAAAGGTTCCCAATTAAAAAGAAATAAAAATACATTTTTGAAGAATACTTCTTTTATTTGAAAAATTGAATTTTTTCTAATATTATTTATAAGAAATAAATGATATGAATTTAAAAAATATATTTAATACATATAAAATTAAAGATGTGGTTAATAATATTCATAACTGCTTCTTAAATAACTAGTTTGATAGGTCGTGGTGTGCTCAAACTCAGTGTTGCGTGTAGCTCAAGCTATTGAATTATTTAAAAATAAGCACACCATGGAAGATTTGGGTAATCCATTATCCCCTCCTTAAATAAATTGAATCCTCACAATTTTTAAATTTTGGTTTGGTAAATAAGTTTTGATTATTCAAAATCCCATTATTTCAATCCCACATCGAATAAATCACTACAAGAAATTTAGGTTATAGCCTCGATTCCAAAAAAGTGGCTATAAGTCCAAAACAACCATGGATATAGGTTATATCCATAGTTTAATTAACCATGGATGGTATTGGTGTGTCTATAGGGAAAATATATATTCATGGTTGGAAACCCTGGCTAAATCTTTATACCCACATTTTGAAACTGTAGCACAACATTAAGCCACATAGGGGCTATATCCATGGTTTTAAACCGTTTCTATATCCCTTACCATTTCATAAAAAACAACCCCTTGGAAAGTTTCTCTTCCCCCTACCTAGACATACCCCCATCCACAATCCCACCACCTACTAACCCTCTCCCCGTAAAACCCCACTTACACCCCCCGAAACACCCCCTTGCACCCCTCCTTCCTAGATAGACCCCCTCCTTCCAAGATAGCCTCCACCCTTGACAAACCCCCTACCCTGGACAGACCCCACCCCCCTTGTATAGACACTATTCCCCCTGCACACCCCCGCCCCCATTGTAGACCCCCTTGCACCCCTAGGATAGCCACCCATCACTCATAGACACCCCCTGGATTTTCCCCTAATCCCTCCAGAACACCCTTCTAGATAGTTCCCTCGCATGGACACCCCTTCCTCTTAGACAGCACCTGTACATCTCCCCTAGACCCCCATGTTTTCCCATTTTATAAAAAAACACCCCCGGATGATCCCCACCCCATGCCCGGACAGAGCCACACTGTGCACCCCCTCCCCATTGCAGACCCCCCTTAGACCCCCTTCATAAAAATAACCCCTCTTTCATGGATAACCCACACCTGGGATAGACCCCCTTGGATATACCCCCCTCCATGTACAGATCCCACCCCTCCCTGGAAATACCCCCCCTCCCCCCCCCATACACAACCCCCCTACAGACCCCGTAGCACCCCTAGACTTCCCCCATCCATTCTGGACAACCCCTATATCTCCTAGATAGCCACTCTAGACATGCCCCTCCTTAACACCCCCTCCCTCCTGGACACCCCCCATACTGAACACCACTCCCTCTAGGAGATCCTCCTCCCTTCGGTACACCCCCTCCTAGGAAACCCCCCATCCCTCCTAGACATCCCCTCGACAGCCCTCCCCTTTCTAGGAACCCCTCCCTCCCAGAAACCCCCTAGACAGCCCCACCTCCTGGACACCCCCTCCCTCTTGTAAATCCCCTACATCCAAGACACCCCTATCTCCAAAACACCCCCCAAGACGACCCCCTCCCTTCGGGACACCCATACCTCCTAGACAGTTCCTGAAGGAAAATTTTATAAAATATAGGGAGAACCCTAAAATACATGTTCCATTGATATAAAAAAATTCAATTGTAAAATTAAATACATCATTGACTGGTTAAACAAAGAATATGATCTAGTTATAAAAAATATCTATCAAATGTGATATTCAGTATATGTATAAGAAACTAATAACCGAGATATAATAAAATGATCCACTACTCCAATATATTCCATAGATTCTATGTTCCATGACACTTCATTTATCCTAAATCTAGTAATGGAAAACCCTGAAACCTGCTATGTAGGATCAAAAACCTGTATTTTATCTATGTGAAAACCAGATTACATGTTATGAAATTTAATATTGAGTTTAATAAAATTACATTAATACTCAAAATGACATACATTCATAACATATGTTTCAGTGTGAAAATAAAGGTTACAGATGTTTCAATATTATTTAATTATGTGAAACATAAAATTTCAAAAATAAATTTAGAATATTTTACCAAAGATACACATTGGAGGGAGGCCTGTCAGAATGTTTATATTATTTATTTTCAATGATTTAAAATACAACCTGGTTCGTATGACATTTTCATAGGCAAGACTTTACTGAAGTTTGATCTCGTTTACATCATATGTCATACATATTTCCTTGAATTTATTTAGTTCACATGGATGATTTTGGGTATTGGCATTGAAATATGTAATACCAATAGGCATGAAATGTTTTTTATCTTTAAATAAATTTAATTTAGGTGGAAAAAACTCATCATTTCCCTGTATTGAAGATATACTGGTTATTAATAAACATATAATTAATTTGAATTATATAAATCAAAATGAAAACGAGTTATAACTGAACAACAAATAAATTTGTATATACAACAACATATAATGTACTTTTTATAATTTATAAAGAATAAAAAGTATTTTTAATGTTTACATGACATTTTCAGTTATTGAAATGGAGTACAGTGCACACCCCCTCCACCAACACAACAACACACCCCACCCCCTACACACCCCACCCCCTGTACACCCCCTTTAACCCCTCCCCTAGAGACCCCCTTGTACCCCCTCTTTCCTAGAAATACCCCCACCCTAGACAGACCCCCAACCCCCACCCAGGACAGACCCCCCTGCCCCACCCCCTACACACCCCCTACAGACCCCCCTAGCACACCCCTCCCCTACAACCCCCCTGCACCCCTTGCATACCCCCACCCCCTACAAGACCCCCCCACCATCTTGGACACCCCCCCCCCCACTCCGAGACATCCCCCTCCCCCTCCTGGATATCCCCCACCCCTTCAGGACACCCCCTCTCTCTTCATCCCTTCTAAACACCCCTATAGATAAAAGAAAGGGGGTTTTACATACAAAATCTTTTCCATGGAGGATTTTAGAGGATTCATAGATGTGAAGTGTCTTTTAGATTTTGGTTTCTCATGGGAAAAATTCACATGGTGAAACATCATGAAATCATGTAAGAGAATATGGAGTAGGTTCAATCTGTGTCTTTTAAATATCCAAGGCATTGACATATACACACAGAGAACCATTAATAATCTCACAAGGGATCCTTCAGACAACTGAATCGTCATAGTGAAAATGAAGAATGATGAAATAAGGAGTATGAAATTTCTCATCTCAAGGTATTGAATGTGGATGGATGTATTTCTTCATCTTGTACAAGTTGGTAACTTCTTAGGTGGGTTTAAAAGACCACCTAAAATAGTTAAAGAAATACATTCCAAGATAGATGAAAGGTAGAATGAGTATGTTAAATATTCTAGAGGGTATCATAAAAAACATATAATGTCTGGAGGAGAGGATTCATGATAGCTAAGATTATGATATGTTTTCAAATATGGTTGAAAAACAAACTACTCTAGATTAAATAATCAAATAAATAGAGAGAACATAGAGGGAAAAATCAAGGAACCTCTAGCTTAAATATGGTGATTGGATAACATCCTTATTCCATGATTAAGTGAAGTGGAGAAAGTTTTTCATGAAAATAACCATAAAATTGGGTGACATATCTTATATAATGGAAGTGGGGGTGGATGGAAAATTGGAAATCGATCATTTCATGGAGCTACTTGGAGGAGACACCAAGCCCAATTGTGGAGGCTTAGGATGGGAGGACAAGGAAGATTAGTTTTTAAACCGCATCCTATGTCTGGTGGGAATCACACATAATGATATATTGGTAGCGGTTCCCGATGAGGCTAAGACAATAGAGGCGATTTGTAGCTTGAATAAAGAGAGTGTGTCAGGCTAAAATGAATTTATGGGATATTTTTTTGTGGTTTCATAAGAGATTATCAAGGACAATGTTGGAGAAGAATTGTGGGATTCCATCAGAGGTTGAAGCCTCGACAGGGTTATATATTCTTCCAAGGTGGTTCTCATTCAGAATATTAACGATCCTACTACTATAAATCACTACAGGCCCATCTGCCTCTATAACTACACATACTAAATCCTTTCCTTCCTTATTAATATGAGACTCAACCTTGTCAATCCTAGGATGGTCATGGTGGTGAAGCATAGCTCTGTGCAAGGGTAGATTATTCAAGGAGATATCAAAATATCCAAATATACGGTGGAAAACATAAATAGGAATTATCTATACTTGATCATCATAATTAAAGTGGACATGGACATTGTGTATGATAAAATTGAATGGGAATTCATTGTAAAAGCTACGATGAGGTTTTTCTTTAAGGAATTGTCTTATCAATTATTAGTTGTATTCTAGTATATGGTGTTATAATATTTTCATTATCAATAAGGTTATTATAGAGATAGAGAGTTGATACATTCATGTCTGAATTATCCAAACTATTATCCTTTCCAAGAACAAAAAGACTTGGTTGACACATCGAAAAAATTATAGTACAACAGAAACATAAATCTAGAAATAAATTAATGTTATTTTATAACAAAATAAATTATGAACATAGAATTTTTGAAGATAATGTAATATGTGGAGTGATTTTATTGATAAATATTCCCTCTTGGAGGTTGTTCCTTTTTTGAAAATATGAATTTTTTTTATTTTTAGTAAAATAATAATAAAAAATGATGTTTTTTATTGTTTATAGTTTAAATAAATGTAGAATAAATCAATATCTATTTATAGAGTATTTTCATGGAATCATATTTAGAATAAACATACAAACCACTGTGGTAGTTAGTGGCCTAAAAGTTTCCTATATAATCCTAGATTCTTTTTCTCAGTGATTAGCTGAACCGGTATTGATTTGTGCACCGCGACCATTTTTCATTAGGTAAGTGTTATCACTAAAAAATGTTCTAGATTTGAAAAAATTTCTAGATTAAAGATGGAAAATACATGTAAAAAGTAAAATTATATGTGACTAGAAGATAACATAGGAAATATACAAGCAATAGTTATAGTTTCATACTGAAACTAATGAACAATATCTTTATAATGATGAAATTTGGTGTATCTGGATATATCTAATATAATTTAAAATATAATATTGAATCTATCTTTGTATAGTAAAATCATGTAATGTGGTAGTGGAGTAAACCCCCCAAAAGGTGGAGGATATATTTCTATATCCAAATCTATCTTTATAAGATATAATGATAAATAGTTGTGATAATGACCTGGATTTTGAAAAGACTATGTCTTAAAAACATACCAATAACAACTAGTGGTATCATAAAAAATCAAATTCTTTTCAAGAGATATAAATCCATGATTTAGTGAGTGAAATATTTTTTAAATAAGAGGAATATTTGGAGAAACCAATTCATGATGAAATAGTGGAGTTAGAGATAGATTTTAAGGTTTATTCAACCTCATATATGATTAAAGAAACCTATAAAGATTAACTACACCCTTACACCACTGCCCCACCCCCTTGCACCCCATGCTCCACTGGACCACCCCACTTTCACCTTCTTGTACCCTCCCCCTTACACCCCACCTATACCCCCCTCCCCCTTGCATCCCACCTACACCCTCCCCCTACTCTTCCCTAAAACCCCCTATAGACCCCGCATACCCATGGACACCCCCTAGACAACCCCACCCCCTAGAAAACCCCATCGCCCTATATCACCCTATCCCTTCCCTCCTGGAAACCCCCCTCCTGGACACCCTCTTGGATATCCCCACATTACCTCATGGACACCCCTCCCCTCCCTCCTGGACACCCTCCAAGAAACCCCCTCCCCTCCCTCCTGGACACCACCCAAGACCCCCCCCTCCCCTTGGACACGACCTGGACAACCCCCTCCAACCTTTACAACACCTCCCTTCTGGACACCCCTTTCACCCCACCTGCACCCTCCCCCTTGCACCCCACCCTCCACCTTGTACCCCCTGGAATCCTCCCAAACCTTCCCCCTTTCACCCCTCCCCCCTACACAACCCTTTCACCCCCTCCCGCTTACACCCCCTTCCCTCCCCGTTGTACCCCCTAACTGCCCCCCCTACACACCCCCTACCCCCTCACCCTACCCCCATCCCCCCAATATACTGAGAAGTAAGTTTAGAATAGTTTAAATGTTTATGTTGATCATGATAAGAAAAAGGTTATCAATTATTCTAGAATGTTCAGAAGAAACATTATTGGTTGGCACTCCATTAGTATGGTTACTAGAGAGTTTTTGATCATACAGACCATTGGTAGATGGAGAAAATTATGGAATAAAATTATCAAAAATGATGTTATAAATTAAACACTCATGCACTAGGAAGTTAAAAAGTTCATAAGACCTTGAAAATATTTCACTAAGAATAAGAAAAAATAACTATAATCAAGACCACTAAGCCTACCTATTTAGTAGTATGGTCAAGAATTTTTTTGGAATCAAATCATATCCTTACAACAACAAAAAATAATCATAGATACTGACAATATATACTAAAAATAAAACAAATCGGTTTCATGAAAAAATAGATCATCAATTTTTTACCTCTGGTAGTACATCATTAAGATCATCAATATATTCTATGTTAACCCAACATGGAGGTTATTAATGATAGTAATGAATTTCATTAAAATAATCAAAAAATAGAAAATAAATATAAAAAAATTAAGATATTAAATGAATCCTAGTATGTAAAACAACTCCCCTCACCAGAATGAGACAGATCTCATAAATCTTATCCCTTGATATTAGAAAGGCACAGACGACATTCAACATGCATACTTTGGTGTTCAGCTGGTGTAGATTTGTTCAGCTGTAGATGTTGCTGTTCAAAAAATGGTGTAGGTCATATAGTGTTCCAACATCAGATTACATAGGTGGCATGTTTGATCCAAATAGGTCTGGATGTATGACCAAATATATGAGAAACAGACATACCATTCACCAAGCATAATAGGACCTAGATTTTACAAATACCTCTCCACATATTTCCAGAACAATTTTGCAAACAACAACATACATTTAAGTACATCATAAAGGAAACCATGATATAAAATTTACCAAAAAATGGTGAAAACATTTTCTTATGCGTGACTAAAACCGTTTTAGGGAAAGAAAAAGATGAAACATGAGAAGAAGAGATGTTGGGAAGATATTGAGGGACTTATGTTGAAGAACCATCCTCAATGATGGAATATATTCATAGATAATATAAGAGATAATGGGAAAACAAAGGAGGAGACTCATGGATGTTTTGGAAAAATATAATAGGGAAAATATGGGAAAATGTTGGACTAAATGGATTAGGTTCACTCTGGGAATTTCAAAACAATATCTATAAAACTGGGAAGATTTCCATGTTTAGATTCATTGTTTAGAAAACCATATAAAATCATTATAGGAATGCCTAGATCCAAAACTCTATGAATCCTTGATTTCTTCTAGCTATATATTATTAGTCTAAATGTTTACCTATAAACATGCATAAACCAAGTTCCTACACAAAACCATCATGTACACATATAAGATTAACTGACTTGGTTTCTTATAACAATGATAAAACCACATAGACTATGAAATTATAAAATATTTGAGAATTATAAATAATGAATTGATTAAATACAATAATATAAATAATTAAATAAAATAAAAATAACATGTTTCACTGGTGTGTGAACGTTATCATAACCATATCACTATCTTCACAGACCCCTCATCCCCTGTAGCCCCCCTACATCCCCCCACAGCATATCCCACTCCCAAATGCACACAACCCCCTCCCCCACAAATGCACTACCCCTTCCCCCTACAGCCCCCCTCCCACACTGCACAACCCCCCCTCACCATGTATACTATTTTTATAGAAAATACACACCCAATACAACTTCTCTTAAATAGACACTCCTGACATGTAACTAACAATGTAGATAAAGAAAATAAATCAGAAAAGGAATATCAATTAGAGAAACATCGAACTCAATGAAAGAAAAACACATCACATGAAACTTAACTGAAAGAAAAAGTGCCACCACCCTTAGTTGGTAAGCTCAATGATAGTAGTGACTATATCCCTGTCCTTATCATTCAAAGCCTTCATGACCTTGTCCCTATAGAATGAAGAATGTTTCATCACCAGCTCGGTGTTATAGACTTAATAAATTAAAAAATAGGCCTTATAATATATTACGTAAAATTAATCAGAGAACACAAATTTACATGGTTAAACCCCCTATGTGGGTGACTACATCCTTTATATGGTGACTCACTTCATCTAAGGAAATAAAATATGATAATAAAATTGAAAAACCATACACCGAATAACAAGAATATTTTATTGGAATGATGATAATATTTAAACTATAATAGTAAAAACTAACAACAATTGTGACAACTCCATAGTAAAATTGACATTAATATCATGTAGATGCATGCTATACACATAAATAACATAAATATTTTCTCTGATCATTTATTTATCTTTACATCATATCTTAAATTATAAGAAAAAATAGGGTTTTAATTTTACTTGGTAAAATTCATTGAATGTTCACTAATTATCCTCACATGACTGTGTGTAATATGACCTCAAGAACATCTCCACATACACTAGAGGATGTGAACTAGTAAAGAGGGTAAGATAAACCACATGGAGAGAATATAACAACTAGTATAATTACACACAATAAAAGGAAAACAAAAATCATTTTCATAGAAATATAACATTAGAGAATAAATAATATATTTAAATTAAATGGTTAACCTTAATTAACAACAACGCCATACTATATAAAATAAAACTAAATTAGAAAATATTCATATTCTATAATAGGATATCTAAGTTGACCAATAATATATAGAATTGGATAAAACTATATATAAAACAAAGGTGACCACACACTATCCACGATATCAGTTCATACCTATATCTATAACCCATGAAGTTGCACTAAATCATCCTCTAGTATGGGGGACATTACCCAAAATTACATTACAACAATATTATTTTCATTAAAACCAATGTGAATATATAGGATATGAGAAAATATCTCATTATACCTCCAGCAGTTGTGTCTTGAATAAGAACCAGTATAAATTTACATGAATGTATTAAATTAAATGAAATTCATAACATAACATGTATACAATTATCAAATTGTTTGTTCTCAATTAGCACAAACCCAACCCCCCCCCCCCCCTCAAACACATTTTATCATCCATTGAGGATGGATCCAAATATTATTTCAATATATAAGAAGTCACATATTTTACACCCAATAGATAACTGAGAAGATATTAACAATTCATTGGCACATGGTAGGTGAAATCTCATGGAAGTCATGAAAAATCATGAAACACTTTGAATTGTATGGTTTTCATACATTATTTTAACATAACAACATGCATGTACTTGACTATTGATGTTCTTCAACAATTTTTATCATAGACTCGCACATTTCCATGTTGTTTAAAGATCTAGGATTTTCTTTTGAACAACCTATTTTAACCATAATTTTCCTTATATCCTTCTCAAACATGTAATTTTATTCCAATAAAATATCTAGTTTGGAATCCAGAATGGACCATGGGTTCATTGGACCAGAAGGACAATCACATAGTCATTATCTAGTGGAACTGTTTCTTGTTAAGTACCTCACTGACAAATTATTCAATCACTTTTTTGACTTGAATAAAAACATTCCATATAAAAAACCATAAGAATAAATATTTCAAAAAATCACTAAAACATAAAAAAAATGTTTGAAACTATCATGAAAGAAACAATAAATATATATGGTGATCCAAATATGGCCCAATAAAGAAATTGAGAGTCTAGTGTGATGGTGTCCCCTCATGAAGATCATGGAAAATCCCATCACATCACCACCATATATCTACAATTTTCATAGAAAGGTCTATTCTAACTCTAATACCCATATTAAACAAATAACCATGCTTTGATAACATTTCCCTCAGGTGCAGGATATTTTCTTTTACCTAGGTCACGCAAAGTAAAGACATCATTCATTTCCAAGGAACTATGTGTTGGGTGTCAGTAAAGGTGGGTGAATATTATTTTTTTTTCATTTTCATTGAAAACAAAATTATATCACAATTTATTGGTAGGTTTTAATATATAAAAACTAAACCATTTAATAGTGGTGTAGTTTGGATTAATTTTTTTAAACCATTGTTTAATGTTTTGGTTCAGCACATATTTTATATTTAACTATATTTTAATGAATACGTCCAATATTTTGATCCATATATTTTATCATTACATTCAAATTATTTGAATGGATTTTTTATATAATAATTGACACAAAGATGTAATATTACCATTGTCTTGCTGTCAAAAAAAATTATTTCATTAATATTTTTTGAAATCAAAATCAAAAAGAGAGATTCAATTAGTGAATTAATGCATGGGGTGTGCCGATATAAAAATATAAAATTATTTTTATTAATATAAGTGTGTTTGAGTTTGACATCCTTGTCTTGATTTGGAATATAATATGATCTATAAACTCTAAGGGTCTATAAATTTACACTATAAACCAAACAACAATAAAAAACCCTCTATTTTAGTTCAGTTCGGTACTATTTTCTATTTGGTATTGTTTTAGTGTTTTTTTCACACCCCTTAGTTTGAGTGTGGTGTACTTTATGAAAGTCACCAGCATTCCTTATCTAGTCTTCCATAAAGACAAATGTGAACTACATGAATATAAAGTGGGTAGGTAATAAGATAACATAATCAAACTCTCAATAGTGTAATGGTAAGTAAGTAGTTAATCCAAAAAATTGGACCTTCTATTCAAATTAATCAATAATAGCGATAATTCATAGTTAATTATATAATAATTTTCAACCTCATCAGTATATCCTACTTCCATTTTTCCACATTATCCATGTAGGGTTCCTATATTCTATAAGGTACCTATTTGTTCAAGGATTATGATAAAATCCATCCTTTATAGAAGGTAGTGTACATATATTTGTGTGTGTTTATATATGTGTCTATCCATAATCATTCTCCCTAAGATTCACCCACTTCACAAAGGGAGGAACTGCATACACATATATAACACACTCTCCAAGGGGGTCAATTTTATTATCTTAAGTAATAGAGAGAGAGCGAGAGATAGAGGTAGAGGGAGAGAGAGAGAGAGTGTGTGTGTGTGTGTGTGTGTTTGTTTCTATGTGTAATCATATACATATAAATATCCATCCATTATGTTATGTCTCCCTCTATATAAGGAAGAACTTATCATATGCATATACCAATTCCTAATGAGAAATAATTATATAATACTCGTATTGGAAACTACAATACAAGGCTTAAACCCACCATACACAATATAATGTAGAACATATATATATATATATTAATTTTATTAAAAGAAAAAACTAATCACCAATATAATAAAATATTATATTAAGGAATCATGATCCGTTATTTATATATCATGAATTTAATAATAATAAAATGAGTTTTTGAAATTAGAACTAAAATATATCAACAATCATGTTATGCATCTTAAATAAGCTAAATAATAAATCAAAATCCTTAATATTCTATAATTTGGAATACTAGGAATGGGTTCTCAACTGATTGGTTGAAATTGTTAAACTCATAGTAACATAATTATTTAATTTAATAATTTTATGAATCAATTCATAAAATTTATGGAAATGTTAACATGTATTGACCCTCACAAACATGTAAAAGAAAAATAAATAGGCTTAGAAAAGGGGTAATGATTTTAGAATTTATGAGGGATAAATAATACAGCTTAACATTTTTATGAAATATTTTTTATTAATTTTTTTAAACTATTCTCGTATTTTACCCCTCTCTACCTCATGCCCTTAAATTTGTATAATTTTAATTATATAATAAAAATAGGAGAGGGTCACCCATTTTAACTCACAATGATGTGATTACAAAATCCCAAATATATATATATAATACCAATGATGGATTCAAGATCCCTAGGTTATGTTAAAAGAGGGTTTAGACCACTTTCTTAATAGAAAAAATCCAATAAAAATATTATTAAAATTATTATCATATGAATAATGATTATATTCTCTATCCACCATCCTGAGAAAGAACAATCCAAAGTGGTTCTTGTATTCGAATCCTAGGATGAAGGAGAGACTGAGGGATACATGAATCAACTAGGAAAGTCATATAAAATAAAAAACATGGGGAATCATAACATATTCTTATCGAATAAGGAATCTTATTGTTATGAAATAGTGAATTTTGTTGGAGATTAATGTCCGAGATGAATGTGGTGTAATAAATATGGTAGAGGTGCTCACATTTGGGGAATAATACCGGAATGAATGATTAAATCCTTAGTGATGGATAAAGGCGTATTAATTTAGGATTCCAAAGAACCAATTTAACCATCTTTTATTTATTAACCAAATTTCAATACAAAATAAATATGAATAAAGTAAGAAATGTATACCTTTCATGGTTACCAAATATTGGAAATCCAAATAGGGACCTCTTCTATAGCTGGGGTGGCCACCTTTGAGTTGTGTCAGAGACGTGTTAGAGAAAAGGATCACAATGAAGTGGGGTGGCCACATCAGAGGCACATTAGAAGAAACTGTGGTGAGTCTATATTGGAGCAATGTTAGAGCCACATTTGAGGAGGAGATGTGGGGTCCATGTTAGAGCAGTGCCAGTGGAGAGGGATGGGTGGTTGCTTTGAAGGATGGCAACAAGGAGGAGAAGGCACGCGAGGAGGATAAGTGTCTCAGAAAAGTTGGGGGAGGAGGGTGGGGTAGATGATAAAGGGCCCAAGGAGGAGGAGAATCATGAAAATGATGAGGGAGGAGGGGAGCAAGGAGGGGAGCGAGTTTTTGGGTGAATCAGGAAGTTGGGGTAGGCTACGAACACATCCAACAAAATGGCCTTGGAAATAAATTACCTATAGCCACAGTTTTTATTGCTTGTGGCTATAGGATTGTGGAAAAAACCTCAAATTCTAGTAGCGAGTTGTCGATAAATCTCCAACTTTTATAAAATGAATGGGAAGTAAAAAGGTTACCAGAGATAACCCATACTGGGGTTCCATGTAGGAAAACATTGTCATGAAAGAAAATATAACCATAATGTTCAGATGGAGAGTGATAGATAACATTGTTAGGTGAATGTTAACAACCATAAATCTCTAAACCAGTGATGATCCAAGGGACCATTTGATTCATCACAAAATAATGTAATAGGAAAAAAATTGGTTTTATTATCATTTCCCTATTGTTGACGAATTAATTTACATCATACAACAACAACCCAAGGAAGAAAACATAATTTACATGCAGAGTTCTATCCTTCAACTAATTATTACCAGAGAATCATCTTTCTCTTAAATTGATAATAAAACTAATAAATATTCTATTGAACATAATTGTATAAGGTTAAAAATATATACAGATACAATTTAAATATAGAAAATTATGTTATAATAACTAGGGAATTCATGTAGGCCAGTTATAGGCGATAAAGCCTTTTCACACTTTGTTTGTGGGTTTGATTCCCGCAGCCTTGTCTGACGTGGCGGGTTGTCACCCGACCTACGGGTTTCCCATTTTATGAAAATATATTACTATAAAAGTACAAAAAAAATCTTAAGAAACCTTGAAAAATTATATAAAAAGTTCAAATTAATTGATTCCATCCTTTAGAGTTATCCAAAATACTTATACCCAAACTCTGTCTAAAAGGTCTCTAAATTTTCAAAATCAATTTTAACATCAGTTTCCCCAAACAACATAATGTTTCTATTATTTTCAAAAACTCAATATATGATTACATTAATCATTTTAAAACCATAATGAAAAAAATTACTAAAGTAAAATACATTAATATATCACATTCTTCTTATATCAAGAATATAATTATTGAACCAAAAACACAAATACATTTATTATTACACTTTAACCATAGTAATAGCAATATCATAACCTTGATAAATTTTCTTCTTCTGATCCATATTTCCTTGATTCTTTAGATTTCAGTTTTCATAATTTACCATTCATTTACAATAATACCATTAGATGACTTCTTTAATTACCTTAAAATCACTGGAGGCTCCGCATCCATTGGTTGAATGAAAACTAGTTGAGGACTGTAGAATGATGATTGTGGATGGTCTTGGTTCTGTGTGAGGGGAAGGGGATGTACTAGGAAAGGTATTGAAGGTTGGTGTGAGGGAGGTTCCTATTCTATAAGAGAAAATACCAGAAGGAAGTTGTAGGGATGTCTAGCCTCCAGTGGCGGCTGAACAGATGGAGGATATCAGTAGAGAGTTAGTCGAGGATGGTTAGGGATCTGTGGCTACTTTTGGTATGGTGAATGCATTGGAAGTCCATATGCTGGTTGTTGAAGGGTATCTAATTGAGGAACACAGAGAGGGGGAGGTTCCCCCAAAATAGGCAATGGGGGACGAGGGATCTGTTTCCTTTATGAAATCAATCTTCACAGGGGGATAGAGGTATGGATATCTCGACCATGCCTTTTATCCTTTTAAGAAACAAGTTTGAAAGACTTTACAATTTCAATTTTGAATTTGGTTTACGTGTTAATTCAGAATGTGGGGGTGCAGGTACTGGGGACTCTTTGAAGGAGCTGATTTGTTGAAGTCTGAGACAAGAGTAAGTTTCTAGGGCTGTGTAAAATCCTACTGATGGGGTTTGATGCCTTTCTCAGATTGAAAGGAATACTTTGAACCAAAGAAGGATGAGGAATAGCATGGGAAATGGTATTGCCTCCAAGGATTTCCTAGGTAAAGGGAAGGACCGGGATTGGGGTGATAAAGAAAATATGAGTAGACCCACTATTCGTTCATACAACGATATAGTACAAGGTCGGAATAAAGGGATGGCTGAGTGTGAAGGAACATTGTCTGCAACCCCAAGAATAAGAACTAGGAAAGACTACTATTATCTCTGACACCCGACAAGAACCAGATCTGCTTTTAAGTGGGATAGCGGGGAGATTCATTCCTTTAAAAAATATATCTTGGTCAAACAGTAATGTGGAATCCAACCGCCTCTGGATCAGTCGAGGACCTAGGAGTTTGGTGATATTGGGAGGCGGCATTGACCGGCTTCTATTTGGGAATCGGCCACCGCAGATGACGAATCTGGTATGGGACGCGGAGACGATTACAGGTTCTATGATCTGTAGTGTGGTGCTATTTATTTTGTTTGTGATTGAAATGAAAGTGTTTGTTTGTGGAGTTGTAGGTTGTTTATCATTACTATGAATTTTCTTTGAACCTTGTTTTGGGTATCAGCAACCCACAATCTGACTTTTAAAACGAAAAAAATGTTTAGCCTGGTGACATTTTTTTCACATTTGTAACAAACTCCCATTCAATTCAAGCATGTACCAGGGATTTTATTCCCATAATTACCACATAAAGGAAAATCCTTCTATCCTTTATTCCCTTTATTTTTATCTTGGTCCACCATTATCTTCTTCTGTTTCTTTACATTATGTCGTAAGACTTAGATAATTCCTTTTCCATCATGATATCAATATGAGACTATATCTCCGTATGCAGAGAAATCTAGTGAGACTAGTGTCGGTCAGAGGAATGGTTTTAACCCATTAAATAATCTATCAATATTACGTCTTGGGATACTTATGTAGTCTACATCATGCCTCACTAACCTTGTCAAGTTAGCCTCATAGTTTTCAACATTTTCATCCTCTTTTTACCTCAAATTCAGAAAAAAAATTTCCATATCAGCTCTTTGTTGATGAAGAAATTATTTCTTTAGGAAAAGTTCTTTAAACTCCCTCCATTCTATATTTTATAATTCTTTATCCTCCTTCATTTATTGAATTAATGGCCACCATTGATTTGTATCACCTGAGATATGGTAAAATTCTATGACAACCTTTTCCCTTTCGTTACTTCCTAAAGCAAGACACATTTTCTCTTAGGAACTTATCCATTGCTCACCCACAAATAGATTTGTAGTCCCATTGAATGTTTGAGGTTTCTGTCTGATGAATCATTCTAACATTGATCCTCTGTGTTGTGGATCAGGGTTCTCTATATCGGTATGGTTGTTATTTATAACATGAGTCATCTCTACCGGTACAGTTATAAGTTTCTCTACAACAATTTCATCACCACATACACTATAATTATCTTGTGTATGATGTAATTACCTACATGAATAATGTGGGTTGATATAGTTTTCATTTCTTCCACTAGGATCCATTTATAAACAATGGAATACACTAGATTAGGTTATGAATCATAATTCATAATTCCAAAGTAGTAAAATTATTAACAAAAATTGAAAAAAAAAATTACACATATCTAATACATAATCATAAATATGGTTCCTTTGGGGACATATTTACTCATAAATATTTCATATCAGTTTTTTAAAAAATATGAATTATTTTAAGCATAACCCCTAGGAGTGTCAAACCAGGTATGCAGTAAGGCCCATTCGCCTGTACCATATTACCCAGAGTCAAGCCTGTAACACCTTGTCGGAGTTTTCACCCCTAGGTACATATGTTAAAGAACCATGTCCATTGTTAGTATCCCAGAAGGGTTGTATTTCATAGAATATCCATGTAATTTATACTTTACCAAAATTTTAAGGGGTTCTTTTATACTTATCCTCAAAATTTATTTTAAGGTTATTATCCATAATCTATGTTTTGTAAATATATTTCCAAGGGTTTTTTCTAAACTTCCTTTGATACCAATTATAACTCCCTGACCATCGTATCTTAGAACTGCTGATTTATTTTAATACATTTGAATGATTACAAGGAATCATGTTCTAAAGGACCGGTCAGTTTAGCATTCATGGAAATTAGATTACATGCACGAACTTTACATTACAATTTCTAACATCAAATACAGCATAGAAAACCCATTGAGAATGACGTTATTCTCCTATATTAACCCTGTATATCCTTAATAAAACAATTCATGGCATCCTGGGAAAATAAAACATAAGAAAGGGATGAGCTCAGATATCAGTAAGGATAAAAAATATAGTTGAAGCTATCACAAATATGCATAAACTTTTATGGAAAGGTACCAAACTAAATCACAATCCCGTTAAAAACATTATCTTTAGCATAATATGGCAAGATAAAATCAAATAATTCCATTTAAACATTTACACGAATATTCTACTAATTGAATAATCACATGTAAAATCAATAAATAATCACATAATGAGGCAATACATAGTGTTAGACATCATAATCACTACGTCAAGGCCTTGTCCCAAGACTATACAAAAATTTTATGCCACGTCCTTATTCCAAGACACTAGTTTGTCTCATGATACCTATTTATGCATCGAGGGTCTATAGTAGGCCCTACTCATTACATATTAATTCCAATGCCTTCCTCTTATGAAATGGGTAAAACATAACATAAACATTCGTATTAAAACTAGCATACAAAATGTTAATACTCTAACCATAAACCATGAATGGTATCAAAATAGCACATCGATAGTCAAATATATCATAAACCCTTCAATACAATACAAATGATTATATCATAATAAATGAAGATCAATTAAGCATAAAATCCAATAAAGGATGTTGACATATATGAAAAATAATCTAATAATAATATTAAACCTTATGAGATAAATATCCATTTCTATTTTAAAACCATTAAAAGTTACACAATTTATAAAATAAAACATTTTATTTTTTTGAATCAATGTTTCCCATACCAATTTTAATCTATTGAAGGGAATTAGAATTTTAAAACATTAATTTCCATATAAATTAATCCTTAAAACCATTTTAAAAAAATTGAAATTAATGTGAAAGATATAGAAGAATAAATATTTAAAACATTTAAAATGATGTTTTAGTTAAAGAGTACATTATATGGAACCTTAAGAATATTCCTTTTGAAAACAATTTTAAGAAACAAGTACATGGATGATAAATATGTCCCAATAAATTCCTATGCATAAACAATCACAGATTATAATGACATTGTAATGTTAACCCTTACCTTGTACTTTCATTTATTAATTTTTGTGGTAACCTTCTGTATAATGACTAAAGTTTCTCATTAAATTATTAAATAACCATATCCATGTTTATAATATCATATATGATCCTCTTATATTGTTTTTTAATAATATTTTAGTATTACTATTGTTTCGGGTGTTAACTACTTCGTTTTCCAATGCAAGTTTCGTCATATAAGACAAGTTTCTTATGAATATGAAATATTTTATTCATATAAATAGTGATATTAAGTTCATAACTTTTATATCTACTGATCAAATAAATTTTATAATCATTCTTGAATAGTTAATGTGGATAATGAATCTCATCGCATCATGGAGGCAGTAGGTCGTATGTACGCACACGCGATAATATCATTCCTTTAATGTTTAAATGGTACGGAAATAGATGCTACAATAATTATAAAGAATCACAATCATGTCATATTCCATTTATATGTCTATTATACTCATCATTAGACCCATCCAAATAATGTAATATTGAATAATAAATTACACCACATCATGGAGATAGTAAGCCATATGTACACACCCATGGTGATATTATTATTCATATTTTTGATAAAATGATTAATATTTATTTCCTATGATTATAATAACATATTAGTATTTTTATTATACTAGATTTATTTTTTTTATGGAAAAAACCAAGAAATAGGTATTAAAATAAGAAAAGAACTTTGAAAGAGGTTATAAAAATGATTACCTCTTCTTCGGGTGTCACCTTTTGATTTGCAAAAATGGACTCCTTATGTTGGTTTTATTCCCAATGTGTGGCCTCTATGATGAATTTTAAGAAATTGATAGGAGATTTGGTCATGGGTTGTCTATGAAAAATGGCTTTGGATGTGTGTATAAAAGAGAAGTAGAAGTGCCCTTTAATATGAGAGGTGAGGGATATTTTAGGAATGTCTTGAAATATTATTTTATTATAAATATATTTTATTATTATAATAGTAAATTTTTTATATATTTCTAGGATAAGATAAAAATTGGTCTAAATCCTCTCAAACAAAAGATTTTACACATGTTTAACCATATCTTTTAGATTTAACCCTTAGTAAAATAAGATAACTCTTACGAGGTCTTCATGTATTTTTATACAATATAGTTAATATAGTTACTATAATATTCCCAAAAAACCTTAGTTGGATCCTTAATTACATTTTTGACACTATCTATTTCATTTTTCCAAATATTATTTTGTTTATTATTGTTATATCATTTAATAAAATAGTATTTCTTTTAAAAACATATTTATGTCAATGTTGACACTATTTAGTAATTGATTTTTGTTAAAATCTTAAAATCTTTATTCCTTATAAAAAAAGAATTAAATCACCCCTAACATGTCATAGTCATCTAGAGAATTGTTGTATGGCATGAAATATTTCAAATAATATTTGTAATATCATTTATTTGATTCTTTTATTAATAAGGTAATCATGACTTCATCATTGTTCATAAATAAATTTATTTATTTAATGTCTAAAAATTGTAAATAAAATACCATGATTTAGTAAATAATTTTATATTTTTAATGAATATTTATAGTAAAATATATCAGTTATATAACCCTGTATTAAAACTGTTTTTGAAAAAAATACATGTTTTGTTATATTTTTATTTACATTAAATTAATCATAATAACATGTCATTATCACACCCAAGTGGCTCCCAAATGCCAAAAATTCTTCCTACATATTGTTTTGGTTGACAATGACTCATCCAATAAGATTAGGACATATGTTAGGGTAGTTTCATATTATTATAATATTATTTTTACTGTTATTTAACTAATTTACCCTTTAACTATGGTAAATAAAAATCATTAATGAATTTACTATTCAAAAACCACAAAAATTAAACCTATATATTTAAATAATTTGTTCTATATGATTAAAAATATGGAATCTATTATTCCAAATTTAAAATTAATTCTTGTTGTCAGAACTAGAAAACATATTTTTAAGAAGTAAAAACTATCAAAAGATTGACATGTGTTTATGTACATTTAAATGTGAAATTTATTCTAATGATCACAATTGGATTAAATGATAAAATAATAATAAAATTAAACTTTAAAACATTTAGAAATATAATATATCTATATAAATTATTTAGATTAAAAAACAGTTTTGGAATTAAAATGTAGTATTTTCACTATTTATTAAAATATGAAAGTAATCAGAAAAAACCAAAAAATTATCCAGAAATAATTTTTATTTTCCTATTCTAAAGATGAATTTTATTTTGTCAAATTTAATATATAAAAGTGTTAAATATTGGATTTCAAAATGGTTCTCTATTAAAAGGCGGTAAAAATTCATTTTTGAAAAATACTTCTTTTATCTAAAAAATGGAATTTTTTCTTATGTTATGTCTAAGAAACATATAATATTAATGTTAAAAATATATGGAATATATATAAAATTATAAATTTGGTTAATACTATTCAAAACAGCTTCTTAAATGTATAGTTTTATAGGTAATTGTGTGCTTGAACACGGTGTTGCGTATAACGCAAGGTGTTGAATTATTTAAAAATAAGCATAAGGTGGAATCTTGGGGTGTTAAAAAAATACCTTACCAACAACCCTATACATGATTTATAAGTCCTGTTTTTACCAAAAGACCATCCTAGAAAGATTAAGGTCTAATCCATATAAGATTTTCCAAAGAAGAGTTATAACTCCTACCTGACAGTTTTTTGATCTATTTATTATTCTACACCCTTAAAATATTCAATGAAAATACATAATTAATATCATAAATATACCAAATATACATAAATGTTAATATTTTTATGGTAAAAACCTTTTCCATCACATTTTCCTTCCAATGGAAAATGAAAAGTTCACTCGTGCATACATTTGGATTACTACCATCACAAAGTGATGTGTCTCATTTTTCATCATTGCATCACATGGATGGTTATTATGATGTATTTAATGAATAAATATGATATTAATTATATAATTAATATATTTTAAGGATAATATAATAATTACCTTTTTACATATCCATCCATTGTAAAATGAAAACTTCACTCATGCATACGTGTTGACTAATTCTACCATCAATTGATGTGATTCAGTTTTCATGTCTTCTTTTCACTAATGGTTACAAAATAGTGTCTGACTTATAAAAAAAATATTCACTTATTAATATTATTTATATTATGTAAAAATAAAAACATTTACCATATTCATCTCCAAAACGTTTTTTTCGGATTATGAACTAAACATATTCAAAACATGTGTCATAAACAAAACTACTTCAGTAACTATATATGAAATTTTAACACATAAAATAAAAAATAAATTAATATGTGAATAAATCGTAAATTTTTTTTGAGGAAATTAAAATTTTAATATATGTTTATTTTGTGGAGTTAACTACAGATGTTGGGAGTCAGACTCGAGGTAAGGGATATTGTTTAAAACCTTATTTAAAATGTTTCCATTATTTCATTCTAATTTTTTTATTCCTTATCATGATTTCATAGAATTTAAAAAAATTCTAATACTCTAACTTTTTCTTAGATTATTTTTATACTATATTTTTAATTTTTTATAGTAGTTTAAAAAGGTGTATTTTTATAATATTTATATGAGTTATTTTTAAAATTTATTAAAGGAACGTTTTTTAAATATATATAGAATGAATGTAATTACATAACATAAAAACCCTTATACTTATAGAATATTAATATAAAAATTTTAATGGTCATTAAGTAAAATGTTATTTCCCATTAGTCTAAAAAAATTCTTTAGAGTTTTAAAGTATAATGACTTTTTATCCTTATTTTTACATGATTCTAGAAACTGCTTCTATATATGTTTTAAAAAAACTTATTTTTGATATTTTATTATTTAAATGAAATTTTATATGTGTTTAATTTATGATATGGGACATTAAATTTTTCATGGTGTTGTGTGAGTCCAATATGGATGTTCAATTAATTGGGAAATGGTTTTTTACTCATAAGAATATATGTTGTAAATAACTGGGTAGATTATTCCATTTTAATGATTTATTGTAAGTGTTATTAGATGAATGATATGAAGATGATTTCTAAAGGTACCAACATTAATATTATATTCATAAAAAGGGTTTTGATGAAATTTTATTATATTTAATGATATGTTAAAGAGATTATGTTCAGTAGAATTCTTATGTACCTTGAATGGTGAAAAGTATGTTCTCCAAAACAATGTTGTCATGAGTACTCATGTTATACAAGAATCCTTGGTGACCATGAATTTTTTACTTCATTGTTTAAAATGAATTATTTTATAAAATTAATTTTAATATAAATGTTATTTCATGTGTAAGTAAATTATGATTTTCAGCCAATGTTTATGTATATAAAATTTCAATTATAAAAGGGATTTCACGATTTTAGGATGGACTAATGAGTTTTATTTATTTTTTGTATCCATTCATGATACTTTTTTTTCATAAAATGTTTTCCAATATAATTCATAGTCAATGTGAATGAAGATAAAAATATTTTAACAGTACATTCATACCATGGTTTAATTAATTAATATAAAATATTGTTACACAACAAAATGAACAAATGTTTTAGTTACATAGAGACTAGAAACAGATAAACAATTATTTTACATAGTTTGAAATTTTTTCCATAATCTATACCACATATTAGATATTATATAAGGCATAATCTTCTTCAATTCCAGGAGATGGAAAAATTTATGAAGGGTTGATATCAAATTCTTGGTATAGGATAACTCATCGAGGATCATAATAGTTAGATCATAAACATGTGGGGAATAATGAATAAGGAAAAATAACTAATTTAAAAGAATATAAATAGATAATTAGTAACTACAACCTTTAATTTAAAAAAGTTCATGTCAAATGATAACACCTTAATCATATCATGATAAAATAAAACAAGAAGCATAAAACATGATCCATAAAACACAGGAAAGAATATGACACAATCATAACCAAATGATTTCTTCTCTTTGTGAACCTATCTACCCTAAAACCTATTCATGTGTAAATTTTTGAGTGTATATAAATTCCAACACAATAGCCCATTGTTAAAATATTCACTCTCTAATTATATCAGACATAAAAGTGTGAGAATAGGTAAATTACATCAAACTCACCCTTTGTGAACTAAGATAATTTCTAACTTATTCACATAACATTTTTATCTCATGAGATATTATAATTTTCCAAATAAATTACTGGGATATATATGAAAAACTTGTCTCATAACACATACATTGATTCCTGAAAAAAACAATCATCACATCAGAAAACAACACATAAAAATAGAAATTGTTTTCAAGAAATTTTCAAATATTATCTCCTAAAATAGCTTCCAAAATAAAATCAAATGATACTGAAACTTATTAAAAAATTAAAAAAAAATTATAAGATATCTTGGAAGTCAAATAATTAAACCAAAATCTACTGGAAGTAAATATTTTACAGAATGAGAATAAAATTTATGTAAAAGGTTGAAAAATGGATTTCATTTAAATTCTTGAAAATTATTTTTAAAATATAGTTTCAAATAATTTGGTAGTTATTTATAAAAAATATTCAATTATAAATTTAAAACCTTATTTATGGAAATAAATAATATTTAAAGAATAAACTTTTTATAATAATTTTTTTATAGATAAAATTTAGTTTCTTCAGATTAAAATCATTTAATATAAAAAATTATAGTTTTTTTTAAACACACTTCATTTTAAGAGTTGATAAAATAGTATACTAAAAAGTTGTGACGAGAAATATAATAGTGATAAGATATGAAACATAATACATCTAAAAATAATAAAGGAATATTTGGTGGAAGGGAAAAATATAGATAGGGAAAATGAAGGTTCATTAGAAAATATATGAATTATTCTTTAAAATAATATATTTTATAAATGAAATCATGATGGAAGAAGGAATGGGTATAAAAAATAATTCACAATAGAATAAGAAATTTTTATAACATAATATCATGATAGGGATTATTAAGAGGATATTTTAATTATTATGTTCAATGAAGAAGATTATAACTCAATGAATGAAAATTGAGCTATCAAAACCCTTATGACTTTAGTAATTTTTTAATAAACATTCAATGGATGCTTGAAAAACAAATTGTTATTTAAAAAAATTAACATTCAAAAAATTAATTTTTTGAAAGTATATATGTTATATAAAACATAAACTGATGCATAAATTATAAACATGTCTTAATGAAGAGAAATTTTTAGATAAAACCCTTATATTATATATCTAATTGGTAGTATAAAAATCATTAAATGTCATTTTGTTCATAAAATAAAATGTGTCTCAAAGAAGGAAATTTTGAGATAAAACCCTTATTTTTATTTCCCACTATATCAAACATTCTATATCCTCTTGAATGAAAACTTATTTTCCTTAGTCAACCATATCATAACCTCTACAATATGTATTAATGTTTATAAAAATAATTTACATGGTATACCAACTAAATATATTTGTGTTTGGTATTCATAACATGATGATGAAAAATCAAGGAATAATTTCTATAGTATAATGACTATAGAAAATGGATTATGTAAATAATTAATGAGATAATTAGATGATATATCATCAATAATAAATAAATATTTAGTTAAGGAAGTATTATAAACATTTATAATCATAATATCAAGAATATAAAATATCTTAAAAAATGGATGTTCTTGAATTGAAAAGGACGGGGGGGGGGAATAATCAAGGAATGATTTTAGCAACATAGCAGTTATACCCCAATTATTCATAGAATGTAATTAATGATTGGTAATGTTATTATATAATTTATTAGAAATAATTTGGTAATTAAATTTTATATTATGTTCATTTTAAAAATTAATCAATTGAAACTTAAAGGTATTATCATAAAATTAGTACATGATTCAAAAAGAGGGGGATGAGAACCCTTGCATTTCTAACTATCTTTTCAATTGATAGGAGGAATAATTAGAAAAATATGAACATATTATGAGATATTAGTAGAGTTAGTTTTATATTAAATTAATGATCATGTCCTTTGGGGTGGAGTGGAATGAGAGAAAGGGTGTAAGTGAGCAGCTTTTGTAGATGTAAATGGGGATTTTTCATGAACAATTAGGGTTCGTTAATTTAAATGAGTGGAATCACATGGGTGTTTGATGAATTTGGAGAGTTAGGTGAATTAGTATCAAAACAATTTAGGTAATATAGGGTTTTAGGACTTTAAAAATTAAATGTTTTTCTATAATCAATGAGTGAACTTTTAATTATTAAAAATTTGAGATACATTAGTTACCCATTTTTAAACATGTTAATATGTGTAAAAAACTAATCAATGTAATTATTTTATTTATAAAAATATAATATAAATCTTATTATAAAATAAATATGTCAATAATATGAATTTTGTATCCATTAATCCTAATTTAACATAAAAATAATATAAAATTAACTTTAAGAGTAAAAGAATAGAAATTCAAAAAACAATTTTAGTTGAAAATTCCCATTTTAATCATTAAGGGTTATTAAACTTATTTAAAATTGATTTTCATTTAAATGAATGTTAAATTAATTTTCTATTTTTTTAAAAATAGTTTTTTATTCTTAATTGAAAATTATTCATCTGATAGTTTTTTAAAATATTAAATATATAATGAATTAAAACAATATTTTATAAAAAATATTAATATAGTTCTAAAATATCGACCAAAGGTTTATAAACTAAAATAAAAATTTTAAAAATTTTAATTTTATTCATTAATAACGTTTTTTTAACAACATTTCTTCATAAATTTCATATTCATACTTATAAGCTAATAACTACATAAAAGTATCAATATTAGAAGAAATGGTACATCGTTCTATTCACCTAAAAATCTATTGTTTTATAAAAATATAAAAATTTCATATAAAGCGTATATTATTATTATTATTAATAAAATGATGTTAATTGTTTCAAATTAAATTTATAAAAATTTAAAATTCAATATTTATTTATAATCCCAAAATATAATGGAAAAGTATTCATATTGGAAGTTATCATTTAAAATATTTAATATTATTTTATCATATTTCATATCAATTTATAACTAATTTATTGGTAATATATTATTCATATTATCCATATATTTTATTTTTTTAATCAAAATGAACATACTTTATTGAAATAAAAAATGGTTTTAGAAAAATATATTCTTACGTATAAAATAATTTTCTTAGTTGTTGTTGGTTTACTAATTGAGTTTCATTAGTATATTATGTAGGATTTATATTACGTTTGACAATATTTTAATTTTTTTTAATTCTATTCATATATACTTATTCAAGGAGTATATTTTAATGGACATGTTTCAATTTCTTTATTACTTAAATATATCATGGTTTTCATTTTAGTTTGTTGTAGTTTGTTGAGAAGACTATTGAAAAGTATTTATTTAAAGAAAAATATTCAGTGTAATATTTCACCATGACCCAACCATGATTAAATAGGTTTCTTCTTCATAGTTTTAATTTTTACTAACTAATGGAATTATATAATGGTATATATAATATAATTATGAGTTAGGTTTTAATTTAGAATGATTTATCAACCTTACAAACTCAGAAACACTTATTTCATCCCAGTATTGGGTTGACACAAATATTTTTTTTCTCTAGCCATTTGATCCAAGAGACAATAATTTTTTGGTATGAAAAAAGAAATTATATAATAATTTATTCTAGATAGTGTTTATTACTATAAACTCCCTAATATAATAACATGGGTTAAAATAAAATATGGTTTCCTTACTAAAGATATTTTAACTTTTACGTAGAGGGAGTTAATTCATCAGTAAAATCCTATTCAATTCATAAAATGGAATGATAATAATATTTCTACAAGGCAAAATTTTATATTATTCAACTATGAATTACATAATTTGACCATAAGAAGATTTATTCATTAATAAAATCATCAAGATGTGTTTTAATGACCATATATGACTTTTTATTGATATTAGATATTCATTATCTTAAATACAACAAGACATATTCTTCTCCAAACTAAAGGGTATGTGTACCATAAATATGGGGATCTACTGAAAGTGTAATGCTTAAATAGGTTTTCCTTTTTCATCATTGTATTTTAGGATGGTGAAGTTCACCATCTTGGTTAATCATTCGAAAATGGAAATTACTTAGGTAATGAACACAGTCCTCACAAATAGTACATTGAATTATTAATGGTACTTTAGGATGTAATCTATTTATTTTAACTATATTAATGTAACTATTTATTTTACTATGGTAGTTTTTTTATTAATGAAACCACTTATATAATTTTATAATTTTCATGTACCATTGGGGGAATTAAATTTTTTATTCTTCTAAATTTTTTGATAAATAATATATTGAAAATTTCTTTCTTCCTCATCTTTATTTATTGATCTTTAAGATACTCCATAATTCTCTTTTTTATTTCCTTAGGAACTTCAACCATGTTAAAAGTATTAATAATATTTTAAGATATATGTTTTGGAATAATAATTACATTTATTACTGTATTTCCATTTTAAATGGGTTATTCATCTAGGTTATCTTCATATTGTCCCTCAAAACCATGGTTCTGTGTACTTAAAACCATTACTAAAACCAATAACGATTACATGAGTAAAATATATACAAAATTCATGGTAGTTATCATAAAAGGAATTTAAAACATAATATATATTATTCATTTATATCATCTTGATATAGTATAGTTTTATCTGGTTAACCTATATTGATCTTAGTTTAAGAAAGGTTACTTTAAGTTGGGTTATGTTTTAATTCTCAAACTAATCCCACAAAGTGTGTAAGAATTAAATTTTTTATAGTGGTTTGTAATGATCAGTTATCAATAAAACAATTTCTTGTTGAAGTTTCTAGGAATGTTTTCTTTCATAGGCCCACTCATCAGAAATCAAGGTGATGATTGTTTCAATGATCAATCACCCCTTTTCGAGGTGATTACCACCAGTTACAACTTTTCTATAGTCCGGCCACGTTTGTTGTATCTACATCATCATTTTTTTCTGGGAAAACCACATGCTAAAGAATTTTAAAATATTTTATTATACTATATTATACGTAGACACATCACTAGGGTTTTCACTAAGGTTCTCTGACCATAACAATCAAGGTAACAAAAATAATATTGAAAAATTACTAAACCGTTATCTGATACAAAAAAAATATAATCAATATAAACATTTAAAAATAATACATTGATAGCATGGTTCAGTTAATATGTCATGAAATAGTCACACAAACCAATGGACTAGAGTCTTAGTTTCCTAGATACTAGATAAAATAATTATTTTATATTTTTGAACATTTATCCATAAACAAAACCCCCTTGAGTCATTCTATGATAAATATTCATATTCAAATATTTAGTAAGTAAAAACAAAGAATGGGTGAGATCAAATTATATTTATGGTGGTATAATGGTTAAATAATAAACATTCATGATATCATGAATAAGAGAAAAAAAATATAATTTAAATAACATAAATAGATAAGTGTTGTCCATAAGTATTAATGGTATAAATATCATTTCAAATGATAAAATATTTACCATGGCATGGAAAAATAAAAAACGAAGATTATAATATAATCCATAGAATTTGTGAAATAAAGTGGTATAATCATGTATATAATATTTATTATCATTGTGAAGTCACATTCCCTCTAACATGTCAACTCATAAAATCGTGAGTAGTCTAAAATTCCATTCCACATACAGTTTTTGAACCGAGCTACTCACTAACCCATTCACACATAAAATTTTTATGAGAGAAAATTACCTCCACACTCAACCTTTGTGAAGCTAACTACCCACTAACCAATTTACATAGAATTTAAATGTTATGAGATTTAAGCTATTATACAATGAATTAATGGGAGATATAGGTATCACCCATCTCACAATCATTAAATTTGTGTTACACTAAAAATTATCATATTATAAAATAACACATAGAGACTGAAATGGGTTTTATAACATTATAAAATGGTATATCAAAAAATATATTCAGATAATAAACTAAAATGATACCAAAACATGTTCACCCAAATTTAATATATTATATTAGAATAAATAAGTTTAGTCATGAACAAAAACTATATTGGAGGACAATATTTTGCAGAATAATAAGAAATTAGATGAAAAAAAATTCAACAAGTATTTCATTAAAACTCTTGTTTTTTGTAAAATTATGCATAATAAAATTTCCAATATATCTAACGTAATGTTTCAAATATACGTTTAAAGAATTATTTTAAGAAATAAAAAAACATGAATGAATAATATTCTTGTGTAATAAAATGTATGTTGAAGTTAAAATATATGAGTTTCAAATTAAAATACAATTATATCAAAAAACAATTCTTATTTTTGAGCCAATTCGTTTTAAAATTAGATAAATGTTCATTTTAAGAGAATCTAATTATAAATACAAGGTTTATAAGAGGTAAAATATAAAATATTTATAAATAGTAAGGAAAACATTGTCGTAATGGGAAAATATGGATGTGGAAAGTAAGGGTTTATTATAAAATATAATATTTACACTTTTAATTATCATAATTTATAAATTAATTCATCTTGGAAGAATTAATGGATATAAAACACAATTCCACAAAAAAATAAGGAGGTTTATAACATAATATAATCATTGGGATCATTAGAAACCACTTTCAATGGTAAGTCTCAACAAATAGGAGAATAAATCAATGAAAGGTAATTTAGTTTTTTAAAATACATATAGCTTTTGAAATTTTTGAAAAAAAATATTTGAAATATTGAAATTTATATAGATATATAATTAAATTAAATTAAATCATAGATTATAAAAAATCACATTCAAGGGTTTCATATAGACTATATAAATATAAAATTAGTTTATAAAATTTAAACATGTCTCAATGAATGGAAATTGCGATGAAAAACTCTTTTAGAATTGGTAAAGAAATAGTACAAGGAGCTATAGGGGATGATTATGAAATGTACATTAAAATATTAGGAACTGGGAAAAAAATTAATGTGAAAATAATTTGGTATTTAAATACCAAAAATAAAATATGGCATGCTTCACAATTTCTAACATGTACCATGGAGTTGAAAATTTGATAAAGAGCCCCTTATTGTTTTAAAAACATTCTAATAAAAACCTATTTAAAGATATAGATATTGAAGTTGAACATCAATATACATGAATAATTATAAATGATTATAATATTTATCTAATTAGATGAATACATACCATTTAAATAAAATTAGGTGAATAAATAAAATTATACCTCAAATAAATTTCTTAAATGAGACCCTTACATCCCGTTTCAGCTAAATTGAACATGATATATCATCATATATAAAAAATCATTACTATTTTATTCAGAAATTGAAAAAAATAATTCTATATACGTAATCGAACATCCTATTTGCATATTTCAGTTAATTTTTATCCATTTTCTTTGACCACCTTTTGTAAGTGTGTTGTTCCAATAAGTCTCTTCTATTTTTCGATCAAATATGTGAGTCGTATAAATAGATTCATGATTTATTAAAAGGGTTTTGGAATGGAGGGGATTGTTGTGGCATTGGAAATATGATTTTGTAAAAGAGGATCGGTTTTGGGTCTTTGGTGTTTTGTCCATTTTTTTAATAGATGTTCCGTGGGAAAGGAGGTTGTGCTGTAGCTGATAGGGATGTTTTTTAAGTGTTTTATCCATTTTAGTCATGTTTGGGGCATGAAAGGGAGGATGTGATGTTGCCATTTTTGTTATCGGGCTCTTTGGTGTAGCATTTTCTCCTATGTTGTGGTCCTTTATGTGTTTTTGTATATTTTTTATTTGGAACACAAAATGTTTCACAGATATGGTTTTTTCAAATCCCAAGAAATTGTGGATTCATAAAATACACTATGGTATTCCCCCTTTTTATCACTTATGTGTTGTGATGTTGTGGTTGGCACCTTGTTATAATATTTTCCTAATAATAAAAATTATAAAACTCTTTTTATTCATTCTAAACACTTATCATTCAACCATAGTCCAACACATTGGATTTTTGATGCTATCAATAGGTTATTCACCTCCTCAATCCTCTCATCTTCTTAGATCATAGAAAAAATGAACATGATTGGCCTCCCTTTGTTATGTCAATCTTATCAAATTTTGAATTATCACCCCTTTTTCTCTCACCTTCCAATATAGTGATGTGTCCTTTTTTGTGGATCTATACATTGATTTGATGGATCGTGATTATAGGGACTCCTTTTTTGATCTTCATCACTTTCATTTACCTGTAAGAAATTCCTATATTGGGTTTTTGATCACTGGATCATGTGATTAATGGTAGGTGGTTACCTTAGGAATTTTCTAAAATTAAAACACATATTTCTCTTCTGATTTGACATATAATTTCCAATTATTTCCTTGATATTATAATATTATACATTTTATTTTTAAAAGGATTTTATTTCTGAAATAAAACCATAATTCAATGTCTTTGAAATTATCATGTGCATTTTGAGAAAGATGGTTTGAAATGAGAAATTATTTGATAAAATTATTTGATGATTATTTTTCAATAAAATTGATTTAACTAAAACATGATTTTTAAAGGAATATATCTGATTAAAACCTATGATATTATGTTTAAATTGAAATGACATATTAAAAATTGAAATTGGAAAATTGAATTGTGAATGATGATTTTAATTAAAATGTATGTATTTCCTATGAATTATTGAAAGACCATGGGATACTAGGTAGTTAGTTGGATATTTAAAAAAACATCCCTTGGACTCTAACTACCTATAAAAATTTTAATGATGAAAACTCTAACTGAAGAAAATTTGGAATTATTTACCTCACTGAGTGTTGATTGTTTATCCCAACTTCCTATGCCTTAGGGACATGTGAAGGCACTTTAATCCCTAAAAGCTGACTAAGTAGTGCGAGGATCCTTGATCTGTAATGAAATTCACATCAAGTATTATGAACATGTTTCCTAGTTTTAATTGATTATTTTTTCTTATGATTATATAATAATTTTTTTATTCCATATTTTTTTTAAAATGATCAATAAATCCATTTTTAAAATATATATATGTCACCTTCATGACTTGAAATCTTGTTTTGACTAATAAATGTGAAAATAATTTTACATTCCTTATCATTAGTTATTTTGATGCAGAAATGGTTTATTTATAATTGAACTACTTATAGAAAACCTGGTGAGGTCATATTATAATCATTACCTCATAATGTACCTTTTCCTCTAGGAGTCTATAGATTTTGCTATTCCATGTCAAGGAAAGGTGAAATCGCCACTTGGAGGTGGTGGGTGTTCTTCATTCATGGGTCCCTAAATTGATGGTTCTGACTGCGGGAGCTATGTTCTATTTTTTACATTGGGATTATAAGACTTTTATCTACTATATATTGGTCCATTCTCATTTGGATGATACTCTATTTGGGGTTTCTATCTATATGGTTGTAATAATTTTGTCCTTGAAGAGTGTTCAGAATACCAATTATCTATTCTTCTCTATTCTTTCATTTTATCATTGTTATTTTTTATCATTTAAAATATTTCCCTTTATCATCTGGTTTTTGTAAGCTTATTCTCACCAACCCAAGGCAATTGAGAACAACCTTTGGACCATGTCAGAGTTAGATCTGATACCAGTGTACTAGGTTATCCACATTGGTTCATAAAAAATCGAATTAGATGTCAAGGTTTTCACATCATTTCTTGATTTAGGTATGTAGTTTGGAAATTCCTGGTAGATAAGAGGTAAGATATTTTGGAGTAATGGGGTAATTATGAGGAATTGATATTCCAACTCCCATTATAGGAAACCTTGAGTCAAATTGTGTGTTTGGGAAAGACATCCATTAGGAATACATTAACCAAATTCCAGTATATATCTAATTTTATCATATCATTTTGAAACCTCTTAAAAATTATATTATATATGATGGAATTTGTATTCATCTATATCATGAATGAATTGATAAATTGAGTATCTTAGATAATTATTTCATGTTTCCTATTGATGTTGTGTAGTACCATTACCCAAATAAGTGGTATAAAAAGACCCCAATAGGTAGATGTTGATGAATCATGAGAAGGGAACCATCTATTTGATCAAAATATCATTGAGATAGTTGTGTTTTATTACCATGTTTTAGGATTTGTAGTAGCATTTGTTCTTGTTTAGGCTCAAATATTGGATCCTTGAAGGGATGAAACTAGGGATCATGCTTAATATTTTATTGGATAGAAACCATAATATTTCCAATGATAAAATGATCCTCAACAGGAAGAAGATTGGTTAAAAATGATTTTTCTATTTTCTATGTTTGTGGATATTCTAGAACATATAAAAGTGAAGTGTGTTACCTTAAATCTAAAAGGGCCATGAATGAGGTGGTGGAATTAAATGGTTATAGGGAAGAAACGTTAAGGAATAAAATGGAATGACATCAGATATATTTTCGCAAAATATTTATATCCATATTAGGTGGTTTTGGAAAATTATATGGAGTTTCTTAATCTTCATTAAGGAAATAAAACCGAGAATCATTATTAAATTAGTTTTCTTATCATTTACAATTTTCTCTTAAGGTAGTGACAACTCGGACGCTAAAGGGGCAGTGATTCGAAATGGTTCATCAATAAAATATCTGATCAAATGTTTTTATTATTCATATAAACAATTATATAGATATTAATTATATATAATTGAAGGATGATCTTGAAATAGATGGTAAGTCAGGGTTGTCTATATTTCCTCTTACTCCAAGTGGTTGTTTTTTCTTTTCCTTTAAATGGAATAAGAAGTAATATGAATCTAATAGTGGATCACGATAGCATGTGTAATCCATAATTTTTTACATTGATATAAATATGACCTTTAAATTATTTATTGTGTGGATATTTTGGGAATATGATTGAGGTTTATACTAAGGAACCGAAAATGTGTGGTTTTTTTAGGTCTTAATAACCACATGTAGAAGTTCTATCATGTATTTTCATCCCCTTACTGTGGAGCAGTATCATCAGCACTGATAGGTAGTAAATTTCAATTTGGGTTTTCAAGAATTAATTGGTTCCAACCACAATCATCTGAAATTAATGTTTTTATTACTGTGGAATTGTCTCCATAGAAGGTTGATGCAGGTCCAATGACATTGATATATATCATCATTATATATTCATCTTTAGTGACAATTTTATTTCATTCCAGTGTATCTCATTTATTCATATTGAATCTGATTGAGAATTTATATATTTATAATGAGTATTTAGTCTTATATGGTGGATATTTATACACCCATTGGAATAAATAATGTGTAGGGTCTCTGATTTCGCTCTTGTAACTTCTCTTTTTGAGAGACTGAGACCACCTATTATTTTCTTGTTATGAACACGAAACCTTTATATTTCATTCTCAATATGGATTTAATTATTAAACATAAAGCAATGGATAAATATTATCCTCATATGGTCTCATTTAAAACAACTTATATGGTGTTCTATGTCGTCTAGGTATAATGGAACCTAATGTCAATAAATGCTAGACCACCTTTTATAGAGTTGGGTTGGGTGATATCTGTGTTTTTGTTTGACCTAGAGTGGTAATATTTGAGTGAAATTATTCTCAAAGAGGTTTTCTAGTTTTGAAATGTGTTTCTACATGAATTTTCAAGCCCACTATTCGTAAGGTAGGTAATGTTCCCTATTGACTTTGGTACCAGATAACCATCCCATCTCTATTCCCTCTTACCTTATGGCACCAATTGATTTGAATGTTGGAAAAAGATAATTATTTTGTATTATTCTCATATACAAACCAGTGGCATTATTTTTTTTCAAAGGATTGGAATTTAAGAAGATATATATTATATTATAATTATAGATTAATAATTATGTCCTAAATATAACATATCATCATTAAAACCATAATAATTACAATCTATGAAGTTTGGTGATGGAAAATGAATTGTATCGCTACATGGATGTGGTAATGTAAATCTATGCATGATTAATACTTTCATTTCCAATTTGATGAAATAGAGGGGGAATGTTAGTTGTTACCTAATAATAATAACATTTATTAATATTTAATATACATAAGATTTTATTTTACGATCAATTTCATAGATTTAGAGGATAGAGAAGAAGAAACCAATTGAAAGATGTCAGGTAAGGATATTACCTATTATTCAGTAGGCTTCCTTTATACTCTTTCTAGAAGGACCCTTGTAATGGTCTTTTAAGAAGACAAGAACCACTAATTCACTGATAGGAATGTATATAATATAATTTTTTATATTTTGGATGAGATATATGTATAAAATTAGTTTAACGAAAATGGATAAGGGGTGTTCTTATATAAGGGAGGGAAAGGACACACTTGGAATTACAAAATATATTAGGATATAAATAAGTATTTCTCAATGTAAACACTTACAAATGTATAGATATTCGAATTTAAAGATGATATGGTCCAAATATAGTCATAAAATGAAATTTAGACTAGTTTGGGTATCATTTTAAATCTTAAATTTTTCTTTAAGACCTCCATTAATTGATTTTAACCTCAACAGCGATGAATTTGTTTTAAACTTAAAGGGTTATAATTTTAGTAATAAATTAAAAATTGGATCATAAATGGGAAAGGGGTGAAATTTTAGACAATTTATGGTAATATTTTTCATATTTCAGGACTTTTATTAAATGTCCTCATAACACCTTGATAGTGGAGGGGGAATTAGGGTGTTGAATTTTTCTTATAAAGTGACATATATTGTTCCTATATTGGTAAGAACTTGTTAAACCTATCTATTTAAAATTTTCAACAATTTAAACATTCATATACAAAGTTACAACACAAAAATTTACTTGGTTTTCCACTAATGAGTATACACCGACAGTATTTCAGTCATACCAAATTATACTAATATTCACTAATTGTGATGTACAAGATTTCAGACACAACCACTATATGACAGACACACCACCTTTATAAGATTACAGGGATAACACATTGTGTCCCTCAGAGCAATTCCATTAACTCCCCCAAGCTCACTTCCTTGGGTAAATTCTAACTCTGTTTATTGACTTGAAGGTCTCTTCATTAGATTGGAATTGATGTTTTTGTCTCTTTATAGTATGAGAATCTACTTGCATCGAGGTCCTAAATGATGCACATGAATGTACTGATCAAACAAACTGGATGTTCAAAAACATTCAAGAAGAACACACTGGCACTTACATGAAAAAGCTTATATTGCACACAAGATTTGGAATTTTCATTAATGATGACTTTCACGCAACCCTTATTTTTCGTGAAACCGTTATCTTTTGCACAACTATTCCATAAGTTTTACTTGGACTTTAAATATTAAAGGAATACCTTGTGCACAATATTTTCATTCTTAAATCCTTCACGCATAACTCTATCACCTGGAAAAGGAACTTGATATTCATTGAAAATTTTCTGATTCTTGAATATGGTTAGCCTCCTATTTATAGGCCTCAATGACCCTGCGCACAAGATTCTCGATGAGAACGTAAAACCTTATTTGAAGTCATATTGGTCGTGTAAGCCTCTTTCATATGACCTCTTATTTCATGCACATTTTAAAAAATTTCTCACCTTTTTACTTTTTCATTATATTGATATAATGATCCCAAAACATGCTTGTATATAACTTTACATACAACATTCATTCTTTTATGAAACTTCCTTTTCTAAAAATAGTTTTATTCATTATCCAATTTTTGGACCCAAAAATTTGAAGAACACCGAGAAATGACACCACCTTCAATATTATCATCTACTTGAACTATAAGATCCCTTTCCTTTAAAAATAAATGATATCTTATGTGAGGAATGATAATAAAAACAAACCATACTCTATTTCCAGCAAAGTAAAGCCTTGGTTCCAACAATATCTCCCTTTGGGTTTGATGGAAATATATAGATAAATTCAATGATGCACCAACTGCAATCAAAATATGATATGTGAGAGTCAAATAATCTAACACTATAAGTCTACGTGACTAAGGATTGTTGTTGAAAACAAGAGGGGAAGCATGAATTGGGTCTCCTATTTTTTAATTATTAATGATGTCTAAGTTAAACTCTGACTATTTACTTATAACACCAATTTCTTATCATTTAACACATAGCACCAAAATCACATCATATCACAAAATCATTGCATTATTTTTTCAAGTTAATATATAACTATTTCCTTATAACAATGAATTTTCATTGTATCACACATAACACCAAATTCTCATTGTGTCACAAAACATTACATGGTTTTTTCAAAAGCCTCTAACCACTACACATTGAATTTTTTATATAAATTATATATTCTCCTACAACCTCCAAATATTGAATTTATCCATTCTCTCCCTTTGGAAATAAATCTAAAAAACTAGACTTTTACATGAATATATCAAAACACACTCACCCTAGATCGTATCTCCCCCATAAATATACATTATTTCCAAAAATAGATGAGAACACTTAATTCAACTGGGGAGAGGGGACATTCGTAACCTACTCAGGCACAGGGAGGTAGCTAAACAACGAGGTTCAACCAATGCTTCTCGAACACATGTGTTGACAATGTCTTTGTTAGTATATCAGCCACTTGATCATCAGTTCCTACATGATCCATTTTAATCATTCCCTGTTCAGATTTTTCATTGATAAAGTGATATATGATTTCAATGTGTTTCATACAAGAATGATGAATTGTATTCTTCTTAAGATCAGTTTCACTCTTGTTATCACTGTTATTCACCATAGGCTACTTCACCTCATTGTCAATATCAGTCAGCTATTGGTTAATCCACAATGGGTGAGTCAAATCCTTTTTAGTGGAGATATACTCAAATTTAGCAGTACTGAGAGAAGTGATTTTCTATTTCTTACTCAACTAGCCCACACATTTCTTCCGAATAAAGAATGATCCACCATTTTTGGACTTTCTATTAACTACATCTCAATCCCAATCAGCATAAAAAATGCTGATAGTTTATTATCTCTTTATGCAGAAAAGTATAACTCGTAATTTTGAGTACCTTGAATGTACCTCATTAGTCGATTAACTACCTCCATATGTTCTTCCTTAAGATTAATTTTAAAGAGTTCTGATAGACATGTTAAAAAACAATATTTGTCCATGTTTTAGTCAAGTAGAATAGGCTTTTAAAGACTCTCATATACATGGAGGGATCCACATAAGTCCCATCCTTATGGTTTCCAAGTTTTGTTCCAACAATATTCAGATTCAACATTGGTCTGGAGTCATGAAGATTGAATTTTTTCAGAATGTATATTGTATAATTTTCCTGTGAAATAAAAGTGTACTCTTTCCTATAAATTACTTCCATCCCTAAGAACTATGGGAGTTCACCAATAATAGAAATTTTTAATTATGATTTCATATAATTAGAAAATTCATCCACTATTCCTTGTTTAAGTCCACCAAATATAATATCATCTACATACACTAGTACCATGAACTAGCATTTCTGAGTGTTTTTCACATAGAGATTGTGATCCACTCATACTCTTTTAAATTCTAGCTTCTTTAGATAAGAATCCTACTAAGAGTACCATGCTCATGGTGCCTACTTCAGACCATAGAGAGAATTATTTAATCTAAAAACCATTATTTAATCATTGTAAATTAGAAAATCCACTAGTTGATCTATTTAGACTTAATCATCAAGAACACCATTTATGAAAGATATATTTCCATCCATCTGATAAAGATTCTATCCTATTTGAATTTTCATGCCAAGAAAAAATCTGATTGACTCTAGTCTAACCACCATAGAAAATGCTACTACATCATAAACTCCTTTAATATGAGAATATACTTTACCTACCAATCAAGCCATATTTCTGACCACATTTCCAATCTATTTGAATTTACTTTTAAAAATAAATTTCAAACCAATCACATTGTGATTTTTTGGTCTCTTAACCAGTTACCATGTTTGGTTCGTATCGATCAGATCCAACTCTTCATTCGTGGATTTAACCCCTGATTCATCCTTTATAGATTCTTCAAGTTAGGATGGTTCCACAACTAACATGAATGAATATTGTATATTATTCTTCATTATACATATATGTGTGGGTGCCATCCAATCCCCCTAGTTTCCTCTTTCGATTCTTATTCTAAATCAACATCATTTTGAGACCTCTAAATGTTTTTTACACCTTCCTCTACTTTTTCATTTGAATGTGTTCCATTTCTGTTGTCTTCTACATCTTCAATAATATCAACATAAGAACCCTCAAGGTCTTTTTTGTCATGTCTTCAATGATCCTAATATCAATGATTTCCACAATTATTATATGATGATTATAGAAACATTTATAAGCTTTTTTATTCATTGAATATCTGAGAACTATTCCTTCATTTTCCGTACCACCATACTTTCCTTGATTTCTATATTGGATTCTGATAAATCATTTACTTTTGAAAACATGGAAATACCTAAAATAGGGATTTATTTTATTAAACAATTCATATTATTCCTTGGTTTCACCCATATAAATCCCTTTTTGATTTTGTGTATACACCACAGCTTAAACAACTTCTTTCTATTAATTTCAAGGGATATGCCACTCAATCAACATAGTTCTGTCCATATTATTCACCTATTGATTATTGTTCTCAACAAATCCATTTTTTTGTGAGGTTCACACAAAAACCACGTCATTTTTTATTCCATACTTCTCTAGGTAATTTTCAAACTCAATGGATGTGTATTCCCCATCTTTTTCCGAGTGTATCACTTTGATTTTCTTTCCAGTATCATTATCAGTGATTTGGTGATAATTTTTCATGAAATCAATCACTTTACGTTTCTTGTGTATAAACATGACACAATCCATTATATTATAATCATAAATTAAAATGGTGAAGTTCCTTTCTCCATTTGTTTCGGAAACATTTATTAGATCAAATACGTCTGTATGAATTAGACCAAGAAGATTAGATTCCATTTTCTTCTTTGGATGATATGAACTGCAAACCGACTTCCCTTGTATGCATGAATCACAAGTATTTTCCTATTAACACTTTAGATTGAGGATATCCATAACTATATTTAGTTTATTCAAATTTTCCATGTCTTGTTGATTAATGTTCCCCAACCTCTGGTGCCATAATTCATTTTATTCTTCAATAGTTAAGTAGAAAATATTCTCCATAATATCAACCTGGTATAAGTTTTCAACTATTCTAAAACCTTTAATAAGTGAATTTTCTATATTTAATTTTATAGATAACCCCTATTTGTTAAATGTAACTATATATCCCATGTCCTAGAGTTGAATCACACTACGAATATTGTGACGTAAACTGTCCACCTAAAGAACTTCAGTTTTCTTCAGCTCGTAGTTAGCCAGTTCTATACTTCCACTACCTTTGATCCTCAAAGAACCATCATTATCGAACCATACCAATCTATCAACCCTTTTTTAACATTATTTAGTAGGTCTTGATATCCCATTATATGGGATGAGCATCCACTATCAAGAATCTAGGTGCGTCTTCTCTTTGTAGGTTTGATTGCTACTTCTACAAGGTTGGATTTTTCAATTTTATTCTTTTCATTCCTTGAAATATTAAATTTGGTGAAGGATAAAGACAACCTTTTAAATATCTCTTCTTTGTGAAAAAATTCATCATACTCATACTCTTCTTCCATAGGGTCAAACCTATCTATAAGAGAAACATTTTATGGATGATGAGTATTGTCTTGTAGATGAATTCTGTGTAAATTTTTCATGGATTTCTTTTACCTATAATAAACAGATTTATGGCCAAAGTTAGAATAATTAAAACAATATCTATAGAAATTATTTCTTCTATAAGAAGTTGGATACTAATTCGTTCTCTTTTGGTGAATTTCAAGATCTTTCCCATTCAAACAGCTCTTTACCTCTTTACAGTATGAGATGGCATCGCCCAGATATCCACGTAATTGAAATTTCATAGGAGGAAATTCCTTCTCAATGATGTTCTGCCCCATGTCCCCTCCCATAGAAAAATAGTTTGACTGCCTATAATTTTAGGAAACTTGTGAATAGGATTCAGTTCTACATTCAGTTTGATTCGTAGCATTCTTTGTTATTACTTCAAGAATCATTTCGATATGTCCAACTTTCTGCTTCCCTTTATTTTGGTTCATCTTATTTCCATCCTTCTATGTTTCAACATCACAACGAATTACTATTTTTCCATTTCATCCAGACATTTGATCATCCAAAGCCTTCTCTACTCCTTCAAAACCACGCTTAGCTCTCTCAATCAGCTCAGTTTATGTGAATATTCCAAAAATAGGTTGCCTTCATTGTTTATTTTGAATTTTATTCACTGTCTTGTTTACATCTAAAAGTAAAAAATTATTCTTCGATACCTTTTATAGTATTATAATTATCCTCCTGTCCGGATGTAAGGTCATTAATGAAATTTTCTTGTTCTTAAATTTTGAGATTCAGTTACACTACATATTCTCTGCTTTCAATGTTTATTGATTATTATTTCACTACTTTTAGTCATTCAATTTCAGCTTCAAAATGATAAACATATTCTGATGATTCTTCCACAACTTCTCTCTATTTTTTGAATCTATTACTTTAATTCTTAGTATTACCAATAATATCCTTAACTAGAAACTTGAGATCATTATCAATAATCATTTGATTGTCTCTAGATTTATCTTTTGATGATTATTACATTTCAACTGTATCTATCATAGATGTGTGGGTTGTTTTTTGATACTCCTCTGAATTTACTTCTTCAATTTCTTCATCCTTGGTCTTCCTTCAGCATCAATAGGAAATGTTCCTAACTCTACCCCAATGAAATCATGATATGGGAATATTTCCTTCAAATTTTCCATTTCCCATCATGAATTTATTTGTAAAAAGAAAAATAATTTAATCTTCCTAATTATCTAAAAAAACGATATTTCCAGATACCTCATGTTTTTAATGGACTTGAAATACATTTCATTTTTACTCGAGACGTTACACCTTTAGGTTTGACTCTCATTTAATATGCCACTATACTACTCAGCAGATCATCCAAAGAAAGTTTAGAATGATCCCTTTCCTCAAGGGCTGACAATTTCATATTGTAGAGAGGTAGAATCCTTATCAAATTTTTCTTCACAATTTCCATGTCGGTGATTTCTTCACGATTCCCTATAATTTCTCCTATAACTTTAGTAATTTGATTGAAAAAGGTGTGTTAATTATCATCAGGATGTATATTCAGATCACCAAACCTATTATGCAGGTTTTAAAGTTTTTCCTCCTTCACATTGTTGCTTCCTTTATATATATTCTGCAGTTTTTCCAACGTAGAATTTTCATAAGTATAACTCATAAAATTTAGATATATTTCATCAGAAAGTGTTGTAGTGATGGAATTATATTATTTAGTATTTCCATCAAGAATTTTCATGTCTGTATTAGTCATAGATAGCCGTATTGGATCAGTGACCTGTATATCATGTGCAATGGAAAATAAGACTTCCATTCTAAGAGATATTAGATGAAATCTCATCATGTTATTAAAAATATGAAAGTTTCTTACATCTAATAGGGGACTACCCTAATGTTAACTAATTTCTCTATGATAGAAAATATAGACTGATTTTACACTAGTAACTTGTAACATCCCTCGAATTCCACTAGAAGGACCCCGTAACACCCTGAGATGGGAGGGGTGAATCAGGGTGTCAAATTTTTGTTATAAAGTGATGGATCTTGTTCTTGTTTTAGAAGTAACCTATTAAACCTTTATTTTGGAAATTTTAAGTAATTTGAACATTCATATATAGAGAGACGACCCAAAAAATTTACTAGGTTCAACACTAAGGGTTAGTCCAAGAGCATATGCCGAAAGTATGTCTGTCATTCCAAATTCCACTAATATTAACTAGTTGTCGAGTAAATGAGTTTATACATAGTCACTCTGTTCCAGAAACACTTCCTTTATAATATTTCATGGATAAAATAGTGTGTCCCTTAGAGTACTTTCATTTATTCTTTCTAGCTCACTAACTTGGGTAAATTATAGCTCAGTTTATCAACATAAAGGTCTCTTTAATATAATTCCATTGAGTTATTTTTATTTATCTATCATGAGACTCTTCTTATATAGAGGTATTGAAATGTTTCACTTGAAAGTACTGATCGATCAAATAGGATGTTAATAAAATTTCAAGAAGCACACAATGGAACTTGTGTGCAACAACTTATCATGCGCACAAGATTTGAGATTTCGGCATAAGGCAACATTCACACAAACCTTATTTTTCGTGAAACCTTTATACTTCATGAAACTACACCACAAGTGTCACTAGGTCTTCAAAGAAAAAAAGAACACTTTAGGCACAATATTTTCTTCCTGAAATCTTCTACATGTAACCCTTTCGTGTGACATAGGAACCTGATCTTTATTGAAAAGTTTCTATGTCTTGAATGGGGATAGATTCCTATTTATAGGCTTTGATGACCCTATAAAAAAATTTTAAAAGTTCTCACAAAAACATATTTTAGATCAAATTGGGTGTGTAAGAATCTTCCACACAACCTCATCATTCATGCACATTTAAAACTTTCACACACATTTTTCTTGTCCCATATGTTTATGCAATGATCCCGAAACATGCCTTTCATGCAACATTCCATACCACCTTTATAATTTGTCACAACATTCTTTTCAAAAAATACTTTTCTTCATTCTCCAATTTTTGGAACCAAAATTTTTAAAAACAATGGGAAATGACGCCACCTAAAACATTATTTTATAATTTAACTATAAGATTTGTTTCCTTGAAAGGTCCTTGATATTATATGTGAGGATTGATAAAAAACACAAACTATACTCCATTTCTATCAAAGAACATCATTGGTTCCAAAAATTATAAATTTTAAACAATTTAATAAAATAGTATATTTCGTAAAATACCATTATTGTTATTTTGGAAATTATTCAATTACATTGACATTAAATTCATTAAAAGTGTTTTATAATTCCAATATAAACCATTAAAACTTCCATAATATATTATTTTTACCTAAAAAAATCATGTAACACAATAATTCACCCAAATTTTATTACTTTTATTATTTTTAAAATCATTTATTTTCTTTTTCAATTAATTGAATAGATATTATGTCGGTGTCGCATAAGTATTCAAGTTAATTATTTAATCATTAAAACTTATAAATAAATTACCATGACAAAAAAATCATATTAAAAAAACATTTATAATATAAATTAAACTCTTTTTAATTTTATAATAAAAATATTGAGTTATTACAGTCAAGAGAGTGACATTTTTTATTTATCCTTTTCATAAAATAATATAAAGGTCATAATCAAAGAAATATGTTACCAAGTGACCATATTTTTGATAATTTTATGAGAATGGTCTAAATCCACTAATAAAATAAGATAAAGTTACTTTTTTAGAAATTTTAAGTCCTTAACCCAATGTTTTAACTATGTTTTAACCGTTTCACCCTTACCGAGAAGATTTCTTTTTACAAATGTTACTATTCATAATGTCCAAAAATAAAATGGAACTATTTACCAAATTTTAATCAATTAATTACTAATATGGGATCCATTTTTTAAGATTAAATTTTTATTATTGGAATAAATTCAGTTTACAATAAGTTCACAAAATTTAATAAAACCATTTTTAGAAAAAATGCATATTTGAAGATGAAACTATATTTATTCTTATTCCATGCCTAGTAAAAACTTATAGTGGAATATTAAAAAAATTATTGAATATATTACATTTTAACTTAATTTAAAAAGTTCATTAATATATATGAATCTATTTTATTTAAATAAAATTACATTGTCCACATAGAAACTATTTTTTCAGAAAAAACATATATACTTTCCTTCAAACACTTTTATTATAATTTTTAACAATATAATAATCAGTGAATTTATTTTATACATAAGTAAATTTTTTTTTTAATTTTTATAAAACTATTCATATATGTTATTCTAATATCAAGGTTTTAATCATCACATTATATAATAATATTTCAATAGTATATCATAGTTCATTTAAACTTGGTGTTGCGTGTTAAGATAGATATCAACGAAATCAAATATATTTGAAGAGGAATATATAATAAAATATCTTGGTGTTAAATTATACCTCCCTTGAAATGAATTTCTCCTTTAAAATTCCATCACTATGCTACAAAAAATGGGGATATCTTTCTTTCATTGCATACTCAGGTTCCCAAGAATATTCTTTTAATTTATAATTCCCCCAAATAGCTTTAACCAAGTGAGTTGTCTTGTTTCTTAACACATTATCTCTATAATCCAATATTTATACTATTTTTTCTTCATATTAAAGATCATGTTCCATTGGTATAACCTCTGATTTCAGTACATGTGAAGGATCTGGTATGTAGTTCATCATAAGAGATATGTGGAACCCATCATGAACTTGGGAGAGATTTAGTAAAAGTGAAAAATGGTAAGATATTATCTCAATGCGATCAAGATTATTAAAAGGGAAGATATGTCCAGAGGTCAACTTTACCTTCTTTCCAAATATCATAACCTTCTTCCAAGGAGATATTAATAGGAATACCTTTTCACCAACTTCAAACTCTAGATCTAACCAACTATTTTTAGCATAACTTTTCAATCGACATTGAGCTACTATTAGGTTCCATTGAATAGATATAACCTTCTCTTCCATCTATTTAGTAAGCTCATGTCCCAATAAATTTTTTTCACTAACATTATCCTAACACATTGGAGTTTTTCACTTCCCTCCATAGAGGGCTTCATAAGAAGCCATAATAATTCTTTAGTGAAAGCTATTTCTATAAGAAAACTCAACTAGAGGAATGTGTTGATCCCAATTACCCAATAAATATATAAAACAAGACATAATAATATCCTCAATTATTTGAATCTTCCTTTCAAAATGAACATACCTCTAAGGGTAATGTGTAGTACTAAACCTAAACTCTTAATCTAGATCTTTCTAAAACTTTTCCATAACATCATGGTAAACCTCATATCCCAATCAGATACAATAGAATGTGATACTCCATGTAATCTCACCACTTAATGTATAAATGGAAAGCTGATTAAGATAAGAATCTTTTCTGATGGTAATAATATGTATTGACTTCATAAGGTGATCAACTACATCCCAAATTGAATTATTCCCTTTAGATGTTTTGGGGAGTTCAACTATGAAATCCATGGTAATGTTTTCCCATTTCTATTCAGGTATTGGTAATGGTTGTAGCACCCCCTTTGAATTTTTTCTATCAACCTAAACTTACTAATATACCAAGCATCAAGATATGTACTCTACAATATCCTTTTTCTTGTAATATGACCATAAATATTTTTTCAAATATCTATACATCTTTATACTTCATAGATTTATAGATAATGATGAACTATAAGATTAATTTAACAGTTCCTTCTTTAATTTTGGTATTTTAGGGACACATACTATATTTCTAAACCTCATCATTCCATAACTATCATGATTGAACTCATGAACACTCCTTAATTTCTTCTACAGTTCTACATATTCCATCTATGAGTTTTTAATATTCACATAGATAAATGGATAAACATTAATTTTTGAAAGATAGGATCTATCCCATTTACATAGGATTTCATGTTCCATATTTTTCAAATCTATAATAATTAGGTCATTTATATACTATTATGGTCCTTTAAAATTAATGAGTTGACTACCTTATTCGTCTTCCTAATGAGGTAATTTATTATAAAGTCATAATCCTTAATCAGTTCTGACCATATTCTATGGCCAATATTCATCTCATTATATATGAATATATAATTCAAACTTTTATAATCTGTATATACATCAAACCATTCACTATAAAGATAATGCCTCTATATCTTCAACACAAAAATTACCATTGCTGTATCTAAATCACGTATTGGGTAATTTTACTAATTTATTTTCAATTGGAGTGAGGTATATGATATCACCATATAATTATATGTAAGGAAACACCCCATTACCTTATTTGATTTATAATTATAGATCACAAACCCTTATCCACTATAGGGTTGTGTGAACACAAGTTCACTAACCAACCTTCTATTTAACTTCTTAAAATTCATGTCACATTCTCTTATCTATAATAAATTAACCCCTTTTCTGAGATAACATAGTTATTGGAATAAATATTCTTGATAAATATCAAACAAATAATCAGTAATATCTATCCAACCTTAGAAAACTACAAATCTCAGTAACCATACTTGGTTCATTTGGTACCTTGATCAATATGTTTGGTCTTGTAATGATCCACCGATATACCCTCACTTTAGATTATATGACACAATAATGAAAATTTTTGAATCCAAAATTCAAACTTGGTAAATTTTTCATATTACTCCTCCTTCCATAGGGTCTTCAAAACAATTAACAAATGATCTTCATGATCTTACTTTCTATTTGAATATATAATAATGTCTTCTATAAAGACTACAAAAAACAGATGAATGTAATATCTAAAAACTATATTCATTAAATCTGTGAAGGTAGTGGGGGAATTATTAAGGCCAAATTACATCACTACAAATTCATAATACCTATACCTTGTATGAAAGGTTATCTGGGGTATATATTCCTTATTAACCCATAATTTATGATATCCAGAATGAAGGAAAGTCTTGTAAAAATATTGATCTCCTCATAATTGATTGAACATAACATCAATATGAGACAGAACATACTTATTATTGATTGTGATCTTGTTCAGCTATCAATAATCAATACACAGTTACTTTGATCCATATTTATTCTTAACAAAAAGAATAGGTTCACTCTATGGAGACACATTTGGATGAATAAACCCCTTTTTAATATTCTTATGGAGTGTATTCTTAAATTACTATAACTCAATATGGTCTATTCTATATAGAGTCTTCAAAATAGGTATTACACTAGACAATAGTTTTTTTTGAGAACTCAACTTCATGATTTAGAGGAATAATAGGAAACACTTCTATAAAAACATTAAAAAAATATAAAAAATAGGCATATATCCAATTTTGAGTTTCTTACCAATCATATGAGATAAAAACCCCTTTTAAATAGGAATAATCACCCATAAAATGGTTGTAATTTACATTATGAGTTTATATTCATTATTTCACTGGTAGATGATAATAGGTTGGTTTGGAATATCAAATTTGACTTTCCTTTATCATAAATTTATATGATATTGACAAAAATAATTATCGTTTACGAAAAATATAAAATAAAATTCAACAATAGAAAGAATAATGATATTTGTAGGAAGAAAATTCCCACAAACCTTAATCGGAGAAGAATAATATACTTGATATGTTACCATCATGCCATTATGATTTTTCACCATTGACTCAACTTTTAATAATTGATAATATTAATTAACAATTATAGAAACTTTTCATGATATAATGGATTTAATGTAACTATTATAAAATAAGATACATCAATATTTGAGCATCAGCACCTCAGTCTCATTATTCTACCTTCATTCCCTCACTAAAAACAAAATGTTTTTTATGAGAATCAAACATCATGGTGAGAAATAATGAAAAATCATTCATAGGATGTCTAAATCCTGGTACATTCTTCTCAGTATATAGAAACTTAGGTTTAACCTAGGTTATCTAGGGTAAATACAAGAACATCAGAATGTTATCCTATACTTAGACTTATCCCCAGGGGTTTATCCAAATTTTTCATACCCTAATCTCCAAAAATTAACTAAACCCAACTCTAATACCAACTATAGTGGAAAACAATTTTTATACATAATTATTACATCTTATTAGATGCATATTAAATATGTAACATTATGAACCACATCAAAATAATATATATTTAGTGTGTTTGGAAACTTGGATACATAAAAATCATTTTCATAATATATCTACATCATACCCCCCCCCCCCACTAAGTTCTTCATAACTGCCACCCTTCTTAGACATATCATACATAAAAAATTATTCATAACCTAGGAAAATGAAACACAAGATAGGTTGATATTAGATTCTTATTATGGGTAAAAAACCAATGTAATACTAATCACATAAACATAACATGATTATAAGTATATGATAATATCATATTAACATTTAAAAATCGTACCCTATATATCAAATATCATACTCGTTTGGAATAAATCGTTTTAGCTCATAAGACATGAATCATAAAATAATCAATGAACATTATCAATGAGAGAATAACATTGGCATATGACATAAGTGTTTGGAATACACATAAGAATAGAAACTCATTTCACTAGTCAATGGTCACTTCCAAGACTATCATAGTGGATTGTGTTCACTCCCCATTCTATCATAACCTCATTCAGGGTTCACTCACAAGACAATCATAGTGTATCAAGTCCCTTACCAAATTGGGTTTAATCCCCATTAAAATCCTTATTATGTCATGAGATATACATATTTACCCATTTCATTAGAGGGCTATATAATTTTATTCCTTCCTATAATATAATCATAATCTATTCATATGTGTTCCACAAGATCGTAAATCATTCATCATATATCATAACCCATGTAAAATAAATGGGTTTCATAAAAATTTCAACAATTCATTATAGAATAACCCATGAAAAATAAATAATTTTAATAAAAATCAAATCATTGTAGTCATAAAACATATACAGAAAGAATAAGTATTATTTCCTTAGATCATATTACCCTTAATACATAAGTAACTTCAATTTTTGTTATTATAAGCAAAAATTCCTTTAAAAGATCACTTAGAATATTACCTTAGGAAAATAGATTTTTATTTTAAAAATAATTATTTAAAATCTAAAAATTTAACAAATGTTAAGGAAAATACTTTCTTTGAAAATAAACATGGAAACTTATAAATAAATCTTTAAATAATTTAGCAGTCATGACTGTGGGAAATGTTTTTCATGTATTGTATGTAAAATTAAATATTATTTTAACATTTTTGGTAAAAGTACCATGTTTGGAAAACAAAAATAATATTCCATTTAAACCCTTTTTTGGAAAATTAATACATGGATAAATATGACATTAAAATTCATAAGGAAATATTAACAACATTTTTGGTAAATATTTTAAAAAACTTATATATGGAAGAAGAAATACTTTCAATTGAAGAGAGAAATAAAGTCATTTTCATTACAAAATTCCTTCAGTCTCATAAGTACTTGAAGAGAAGAAAATATAAGGAAAAAAACAATCTTGATAAATAAATATACGAGAATAAAATTCATGAGTTTCATGATAGGTAGATCATAAAATTTCATCATTGGAAACTTAATCATAAACAATCCCAATAAATAATTAGATTGTAACATAAATCCCTCGCTGCTTTGGTAGATTTTGAATCATAAAAAACCTCAAAAGAAATTAATTTAGATGGATATTTATATCCAATATTATTCATGATAATAATTATAAAATATATTCTTGATTGGTATATACACCACAAAAATTATACAAGTGGTAAATATGGCATGTGTCTCAACGAAATAAAAGTGAGATTAAAATCTCTTACCTCAAGTTTTAATTTTTTCGAAATAAATCTAACCCCATATATCATAAATTTAAATTTATTATAATAATATGCAAGAATACCTTTCATACTTATATTATCATATATGTTCTACTTATAACATTTTAACACCCATTTATTAATAACTCCTTATTAAAATTGTTATTTTTGGGTGTTAACTATTTCATTTTTCATGAGAATACCAGTTTGGTTGTTCTGATATTTTGAATTTGATCATGGTTAAATAATATTAATAATTATAATAATGATATAAATATCATATAAATTCCTTATATATAAATATATTTATCCATAAAATATAGAGATAGAAAAATGAGTTACACCATTCAGTGAGACGGTAGGTCGTACGTATGCATGAACATTGTTTTTAGATTTTGAATAATGGAATGAAAGGTAAATAATAATTTACCTATCTAAAATAATTATATATATCATGTTTATTCATTAAAAGTTTCCTTATTTCTGTCCATTTTAAGAATAAATGAAAAATGATTCAAATTTCATTGTGGAGTTGGTATTCCACATGTACGTGGAAGTGATATTATCACTTTCCAATGGATCGGAAGGTAAGGATATAGATTATATATTACAACTAAAAATAAATTTTTATTTTACAAATATCACACATAAAATTTAAATCCATCATAATAAATGTCCATAAAATATAGTGATGGAAAATGAATTGTATCACTACGTGGAGGTGGTAGTGCACATTTATGCATAAGCAATACTTTTACGTCCCATTTTATGGAATTGAGGGTGGATATTGGTTGTTATGTAATCATAATAACATTATATTATATTTAAGATACTGAATTTAGTATTTTATAATGAATAACATATATTTATATGTGGTATCAGAATAAATAAATTGAAAGAGGTTGGGTAAGGCGATTACATCTTCTTCGATATGCCTCTCATAGATCCTATATTAAGGGCCTTTGGAAAACACTTTTTAGAAAAAAATGAGAATATAATTCATGTATAGTAAAGTTTAGAAGATAATTGGGTAGGTAATGGTCAATATAGATGACTCAGAGTGGTGTAAAGAAAATATAGAAGGGGTGTCCTTTTATAAGGGAGGGAAAGAATACACTTGGAATTATAAGAAGACTTAAACTATTATTATGTTATTCTCACAAAAAATGGTTAAAATGGGAAAATATTTAAATAAATAGATTATAAGGTATAAATATCATTAGAAAATTAAATTTTTATAGGTTTTGGTATCATTTTAAACCATATATTTTTAATTAACTCATTTATTAACTAATTTAAACATTAATTGCAATAAGAACATTTTTAATATTAAAGGGTTATAATTTTTATTATAAGTTAAAAATTGGCTTATAAATGAAAATGGATGGAATTATTGACCATTATATCCATACTGTTACACTTTAGATCTTTTTATAATTTTTTAATAATTTAATAACATAATATTTTTCATAAAATATGATAAATGTCATTTTTAGTTTATTCATTTACTTTTTCTTTAAAGTCATTAGGACATTTATGGAATTTTAATCTAAAACTTTAACACAACCCAAAAATGTTATTTTTATTTGAAAATTATTGTAACATAATAATTCATGAAATTTTTATTACTTTTTATATTTTTAAAATAATTAATTTAATTTTTCTATTAACTAAATAAATACTGTGTCGTCATTGAGTAAGAATTTAAGGTAATTATTCAATCACAAAAAATTATAGATATATTTTCATAATAAAAATCTTATATTTCAAATAAACATTTAGAACCAAAATTATCCTCTTTCTATCGTTATAAATAACATTAAATGTTATTAAATTCAAGAGAGTGGCATTATCTATTTTTACCTTATATAAAATAATATAAGGTTAATAATAAAAAATGGCATAAAGTGGACATATTTCCAAGAATTAGATGATAATGGGAAAAAATCACTCCTAAAACAGGATAAAGGAATGTTTTAGAGAAGTTTCAAATCCTTAAGACAACTTTTTAACATTAATTTACCTTACTGGGGGGATGAAAATTTACCAAGGTTACTATTCATAATGACCAAAAAATTGAAGGCTCATATTTACAAAATTTGAACCTCATAATTCTAAATAGAAGATATATTTTTTATTATTAAATTTATATAAGTGGAAGAAATTCATTTAACAATAAGTGAAATATTTTTTTCCTTCCCAACCAATTACATTATCATTTGGGAAGTTGGAGGTGTTTAGAGGAGGTCTAGAGTGATCAGTTGATCTATAGATGCAGGAGTACTACAAGCGGTGGTTTAGGAAGTGAAGTAGAATTACATCATTAATAGGAGATTCAAAGATTGTATATCCAGCCAATTTCATGAATTGAATGCGAGAAAAGGGGTAGTCCATGAAATGGATTCACATTGTGAAAGGTGAATTCACACCATGTAATTAATTAAAGACCTAGGTGACTTGAATTTCAATGTAAGTTAGAAATATAGAAATTCACATCGTGAATGGATTACAAAATGTGAAAGTGTTGGGTTCAAGGTTATTTTAAAACAATTCTAGATGATTTAATTTCATTCATCCATACCTATCTCTCTATATTATTTTTTTATTAACCTTAGATGCCTTGATGATATATTATATCCCTCTTCATACAGATTCAATCTATTGGTTTCGATAGATGCCTATTGGTGTTCTGTAGTGAGTTGTCCTCTAATTCCCATGGGTTTCCTTCCATTCTTCTTTGCCTATCTACTTCAGTAGTGTGGTTTTGGTTTGGGGTGTGTATGACTTGTATTTTTGACAACCCTTGGGTACAGTAAAGGTTGATCGATGAGTTACTTGTGTGTCGGTGGATTCTGCGTAGTTTCTTCTTCATCCTATAATGCACAGTGAGATAAGAAATCTTTCTTGAGGCAATGAATCGTTGTTCTCACTTGATTATGTCATATATGTGTGATATCCATGGGGTTTCTTTCCTTTGGGTGGATAGTAAGGGTCAACATAATTAGACAATTATTTATCATGTCTAAAATTGATGGTTATGGGGTATTATAGAAATTTTTATTATTTTGATACATGTTGTTGATGTTTTTATGAATTTATGTTCCCAAGTCAAAAAAATAATGGTTGTTAGGGGCCTTGTTTTTATTGTAATTGTTATTCTTTAATAACCCTTTTTGTGGTTTTTTATCAGACCCCAAATAAAAGGATAAAGAACATATATTCATCTAATAACTGGTTTCTTTTGGACATCTAGTTTGTGTGATAACACCCATGAAAAATAAAGAAGATATGTGATAATGCACCTAAATAATTATGGAAGCATGTTTTTATTACTATTGTGTGTTTTCCTTAAGTGGTTTGGGATATTGAATGGTGGTGGATGTGACTAAATGTGCCATTTGGTGTGTAGGGATATGATGAAAAGTTTGGTTAGTATGGATACGATGTGGGTAGTTGTGTGATGTGGTGTAATGAGGTTGTGGTGCAGTGGTTGTAGAGTAGTGGTGGTGGCTCATTGGATTTGTTTTGGTATGTGGTGATAGTGTTACATAGTAGTTGTGTTGTGATATGGATTAGGTGATTTGATGTGATAAACATGGTTGGTGTGTGGTTTTATTGTTGTGGTTGTGCTGGTTGGGCTAGCTATTGTGTGATATAGTTACATTAGTCTTTTGGTTAGCCATGGGATGTAATATGATGATATACCAAACAAAATTGGTCGGTAAATAAATGATGTGGGTTAGAAATAGATTTGTTATAATTCGATTAAACTGAATTTAATAAAATAATGAGTCTTATACTGTGAAATAAAATGGATAATTATTAAAATTGACAAAAATTATAAGTTTGAAGTGGAAGGTTATGTGTCATGTGTGGTGGTTTTGTGTTGTGTTTTATATAGTGGTGGAAATAATTCAGATGATTTACATGTGGTTTATAAAAGTGATTTTGTGTGTGTTAGTTTTATTGATGTGAACCCATAGGTTGTGTATTGTGTGTTATCTATATATCATGTATGTTTATGTCGCTTTATACATGCCCCAATAGAGTTGGATAAACGTACCAATGCTCAGAGGTGCTGATTTCTAAGTGTTTTCCCCAACATATTTGGATGTTAGTGATACATATGGATAGATACCCCCTCTCTCCCATTCATTCTTCGACAGCAGTGATATGGGCTGCTGTTAGAGATTACATAGTGGTGATGTGATGGCCTAGCTGTCTTCAGGAGGAATGTGATGTGTCATCCTAGGTTTCTACATGAAATATGTGGTGTGGTGTGATGTGATATGTGGTGGGGATAATGTGTGGTAGGAGGAGTGAATGCAGCAGAGTTCGTTCATGTTCATCATACCCTTATTCTCTGGTTCAGGGTTGTGTTGTGATGTGATGTGAGGTGTGTCTTAGGTTTTTGTGGGTAGGATATAATGTGTTGTGTGTTCTAGGTGTCTGCGAGTGGGATGTGATGTGATGTGATGAGTATCCCAACTTTTTAAGGTAGATATTTGATGTTATGTGATGTGTGGATTAGGTGTTTGATGGCGGGATGTGATGTGATATGTGTCGGAGGGATGGGGGTATAGGATGTTCGACGTTGGGGCGTGAGAGAAGAAAATTAGTGGGTTTGCGACATTGAGTTTCCATTATTTGTTATGATCTTAATGATATATTATTATATTGGATGTTTTATTTGGTGATTGAGCCATATCAAATTTGGTTTAGGTTATATGACCTATATAGGTGCTTGTTAGTTCTGATATTTGTTCACGGCACATTAACATGCTCTTTTCACAAGTGCACTTGAGGCCTTGGTTGTGTCCCAACTATGTATACCTATTTTGACCACCCTGCATATATAAATTTTTTATTTAGTTATTATGAGGTCTTTGGGGATTGATATAGACATTATTAGCTGGTTTTTAGTTGTTTTTGAGTCACTGCTATATACCTGTATTTTTGGTATTCACTTTGGATACTTTTATATGCATCTATTTTAATTTATCCATGTATTGCGGGATTGATTTTTCCTTACCTCTGTATTGACTTTTAAAGTTTTTTGGTGTGTTTTTATCCAATATCACGATCCTATTTCATTTATATAGAAAAATTACTCCCATACTATGTCATTTGTATACCCTCAGTGATAGTTTCTAACTTGGGGCCTACTAGAGGTGGGACTCGAGGGTTATAATTTGTTTCTCCTCATTTTGGAATCATTATCATGAGGGGGTCATGACATAGTGGTACAAAAGGTGATGGATGTAAGATTTTATGGATTTTATAGTTAGAATCAGTGAGGTTTACATGGGTTGGTATAGAAGTAGTGCCAACTGACCTTAGTGCATGACATAGGCTTGGGATACTAGTAAGGACATGGGATCCTAGCCACCCATGATCCAGTGCATGGGTTATAAGCTTATTGAATAACCATGTGTGGTGGACTAGTTTGTGGGGTAGAGACCTAAGAGAGGTACATTTATCATGAATGTTATTTTTCGTGTCAGAAATGAGTGTTTTGGGAAAATAGAAAAGAATAGATATTTTTTTATAAAATTCCATGCTATTGGGATTATGATGTTTTCATTGTTTTCTAAAATGGATTTTGTTCATTGTCTAAGAGTTTATTAGGAATTTGAGGTTAAACAGGATGACCCAGTTGATCGTCAGAGGGTTTAACCAAAAGACAAGGAAGAGGCATAGTAGGTGGTTTTTCATGCCATTCAATAGAAAAGTTTGGGTAAGTATGAGGGGAGTGTCTCAGATATGGATCTAGAGCACTAGATAGAGTAACTTGAGATCAATTTCGATATGATCTGAGAGAGAGATGAGTTATGGGTTTCCTTGGTAGTTAGTTAGATACATCGAGTTTCATGTCAGTGGTGGACATTGTTTATTTGGGACCATAAGGAGACAGATGTGTTGTGGACAAAATTTTAGAGGTATTTTTTTGTAGAGTATCTATCATTTATGATTAGGGAGTCCAAGAGGTCGGATATTCTCTCTATTCACAAGGGGATTCTAAGTGTGAGAGATATTGAGATTAGGTACAAGAACTTCCTTCACATTTATAAAGATTTTTTCCAAGATGAGGAGCCCATATCATGGAATTTGGAGGAGGCTTTGTGGTGAGTGATCAAGTATGCGATCACACCATTTATGCTCCCGACCTATCTATGGGTGTAGAAAAAGGTTGAGTTTATCAAGCAGATGATCTCCTTGAGAATTTATCCTCAGCAAGGTTTTCATTAAGGAATTTTGAGGAGTATAACTTCAGGCAATGGGATATGGGTTTTTAGGTGGTTGGGGTTTCGTTTAGTGGGGATAATCCAAGGTAGTTTCATTCCCAACCATTGGGGATAATTTTTTTCCGAGCTCCTTTTGGGGGTTTTCTATTTTCATTCCTAATATGTGGGAGATATGGGCACAAACATGTGATAGATATAATATCTTCATAATTATATATATATATTTCAATTATTTAATACCTCCCAATTAATAAATTTTAGTATATTTTCATCATTTTAGTATTTTTGGAGAATTTTGTGATTAATTGTGAAAATTGCTCAATTATAGAAATTTAATAGTTTTCTACAGCCTCTTTATTTCATGTATAAATATTAGAATTTTGATCCAAATTGAGTTATTACTTTATTTTGGATTACTTTTTTCATAGACTTACACTTATTTGAGACCCAGATGCAATTCAAAACACATTTTCCTAGAAAAATCAATCAATTGGATAAATTTATCTGGCCAACAGAATGGACCACACATTTGTAATTGAATAATATTTCGATCTAGAGAAATCCTAATGAATAGATTCTAATATTATTTGAGATAGGAATATTATAAAACGTTCATAATAAATTTCCTAAATAAATTCAATCATTTAGACTTCCATTTAATGCGAGAAAGATGTGGAAGTTGAGGAGTCTCTTCGAGTAGAAAAAGAATTCTTCAGTAATTTGAGCATAATGTTTTTTCATGTTTTTCTAAACAAGATGATATTTTTTGGGTGCATTAAAAAGAGAGATAGGAACATATTTTATGAAGAAAAATTTCTAAGATGTGGAAATTTACTATATAAAGTAGACTCAAGATTTTGGTGGAAATAATATAGAGAGAAAATTTTACACCTCTCAACCATATAAATATGGGAATCCACTTCCATTAAAGGGTGGTGAAAGAGGATAAGGAAGGGGATAGTTGGAGGGATTTAATATTGAATTTATATGGATTTTATCTTTTCTCATTTCATAGTTTTATAATTCCCACTTCTTCCCCCTTGACCACTATTACACTTTACATGGAGGGGTAAATATTTTGAGTGATCAGGGAAGGGGGAGTTTTCCAATTATAATATCAGATTCTTGGGATTTAATATTAAAATTTATTTCCATATTAAATGATTTATATTTTCATAAGTTCCCAATTCTCTTAATGATATCATGTTCTGGGTTTTGTTGTCATTCATTATTTATATCTTTGGTTGAAGATCTTTAAACTCCCACCACCTAGAGCAGTTTTTCTTGATCGAGTAGATTTTTTTATGTGGTGAGTTTCGATAGATAGTTTTCACGTGTGTAGAAATATTGAATCATTTATAGATTTATAATGATAAAAAATTATTGGTATAGAATTGCCTTATTTTTTTGAGAATTTTTTATGATTTTTTATGCACATAGGAGTGTTTTCTGTTACATCCTTCAACCAAGGGTGATCGACAACTCGATCAAGGATTATTTCATATATAATTTAGTAGGAATAGAGAGAGAATGATTTTTATAAACATTATGACATTTAAGAAGGTGATCATACCCTGACCTCAGCACTAAATTCATTACTTTATGTTCAAAAAACATTTCAATTGCTTTCTTTCCTTTTAAAAACAAATAATTTCAAAAACAATATAACTTCTTTCTCAAATTTCAATTGAGAAATGTGATTGTTTTGTGGTACGCTTTGGAGAAAACCTATGTTACCATATTTAAATAATTTTTTAATTAAGAAATATTTTTTTACAACAAATGATAGGCATGTGTCGAAACATGGCATCGTTGTTAGGGAGGTGGTGCCAAAAAAATTTATTCTTCTTTTTCTTTGTTTCCTTTCACTACAAAATTGAATGACTAGTAACTCAAACACTGACCCTTTCCCCTTATATCATAAAATTGAAATAAACTTGTTGAATATATGTATAAACCTTAAATTTCAATATGAATTTGGGATATTTCTCTTTCAAACTATAGTGAAATTTCTAGTGTTTACTCCGAGCTTGTTACCCTTGCTGGATATCAAAACCAAACCCTTAGAGACCTATGTGCACCAAAAAATTTTAATCGAAACAATAAAATTTCCATTATAGTGTTACAAACTGATTTGGATATGGAACTTTAAATGATTCAATTTCTCCCAAAATTTCATGGTTTAGAAAGAGAGGACCTAAACAAACATACTAAAAGGGTTCGCACATGTCTGCTCTACTTTCAAACCCTAGGGAGTAGCTAAAGAGCAGGTAAACTGGAAATCATTCCCATTTTCATTAGAAGGATATTCCAAATAATGGTTGTATGTAATAAAAATAGGATTTTTGAATGATTATAATGACTTAGTAATATGATTCGTTCAAATATTCTTCCCCACCTCTAGAAGCACAACCATCAGAAAGGAAATTTATGCCATCTGACAGTCCTTTGTAGAAACCCTTTACAAGGACTGGGAAATGATTAAAAAGAAATGTTCCGAATTCCCACATCAATAAATTAAGGTGAATCAATTTATTGTCTTATTTTATCATTTATTAATATAAAATGATAAAAAACCTTCTAGATGAATCATCTGGAGGTGCATTGATTCATAAGTCACCAGAAGAAGCCAAGGGCTTGATTGAGAATATTTCCCAGAACTCACAACAGTTTGGTACAGGAGGTACAAGAACTAGATGTTTCATGAGATAACAACTTATTATCTATAAAATTTATGGGAAAACAATATTGATGAGAAAAATAATATGATGTGACATATGGCCTTCAAATATGTGGATGACCAACAAGAACCGGCTAAGGTATGTGGTTTATGGTAATCACCAGATCATTTCACTGACCAATGTGATGAAATAAAATGAATGGAAACTTGTGTGGAAACATTTTAACTTAATAATTTGCTAAAAATAAAGGATGTAGAAATCCAAACCAAATCCAATATGGTTTTTGAAATTATCATAATCAAGCTAGACCCCCATACCAAAATTAGTTCCAAAACCAACCCCCATTACAGATAAATTCCAAAACCCACCACCATTTAATCAAATGTATTCGTATAACCATACGTCATACCACAAACCAACCAAATTCCAAAGACCCTATGTTCAAACATCCACAGGAACAAAACCTTCTATGGAATAGCTACACTCCCTGTATGAGGGCCTAGAGTATAAGGTTCAAAAGCTGGAAAAAATAATGGGAAGTCTTTTTGAAATAATATAAAAAACCTAGGAAATCATCCTTCCCAGACAGTCATAAAACCAAAAGATAATGTCATAATGATAAAAAAATAAGTGGAAAAGAGCTACCTCCACCAGAATCCCGTGAACATGAAACAAGACCACCTGAGTTGTGGGAGAATAAAGATGGAAATTACAAAAATTATGTGAAAATGAACCAAGTAGACGAAAGGAACAAGGAGGAGAAGAAGGACCAGCCAAGTAGGAAGAGACAATAAAAACCATTGAAAATTTGGTAATAGAAAAATAAATACATTCCCCCACCATTTCCATCAATGATGATTGAATCAAATATATTTCATTAAGAATCACATCAAAAATAAATTCTTGTCACCTTCTAGAAAGTGGAAGTTAATATCCCCCTTATTTAAGAACCCATAAAAATTCCAAAGTATGTTATGTTTTTAAAGAATATTTCCACCAAGAATATAATACATGAAGGGAATTATATGATCATCTTGGGAAGAAGTGTATTATCCCTTATCACACAACAATTGCCAACAAAATTTCAAGATCATTGGATGTTTTATATTCCTTGCACCATTGGTTATTTAAATTTATCTAATGATTTTTCTAAGAAAGGTGATTTAATTAATGTATTTACTCAATAAATATATGATTCTTAATATATGGGAGACTTTAATCCCATAAGAGTGGTGGTTTATATTGCAAAAGGATCCACATTCTTCTTAGCTGGAGTTTAGAGGATGTCCTTATGAAAGTCAAAGATATCTTATTCTCAGCCGAAATCAATGTGTTGAATATGGAAGAATATAGGATCCCATAACACTAACACATAATTTTTTGGAGAACTTTCTTGAATACTAACAAATCCATCATCAATTTCCATGATGGGAGACTCGCCATTGAGTTTGGAGATTGCACTATTCACATCAATAATTTTTAATCCATGAGGAACCCATCGGATGATCACTCACTCTTTTCACTCTTTCATAAAATTGGTACTGATTCAAATGTAGAATCATGTATTTTCCATGGATTCTTATCCTTAGGAGATAATTTTTCCAATGAAAATATCACTAAACACATGGATTCCCAACATACTAGAGATTCTAATTTTATGTGGGAAGAAGAGGTAAAATCTGATTTCATTGATGATTTTTTAAATGAAGATGAATATGATGTGGTTTCTTGTGTGAAAGACATATAAAAATTGGATGCGGGTAATTTTAGTTTAATTTCTTCCCTTGAGAATCCCCTGATCTGGAATTAAAACTACACCCTATTGATTTAAAATATGTGTACCTTAGGGAGGGAGATAAATTACTAGTGATTTTTTATAATAATATTTTTGAAACACAATAAAAATATTTTATTGATATTTTGAGATAGAATTTCTAGGAAATAGATTGGATCTTAGGTGATATCCTAGGAATAAACTGAAAAATATGCTCACATAGAATTCTTCTTGGGAGAGATTCCAAACCTGTCAGACAACTCCAAAGGTGGCTGAATCCCACCTTGATGGAGGTTGTGAAGAAGGATATTCAGAACATCTTGGAAGCTGGGATAATCTATCTCATTTCAAATTCACAGTGGATTAGCCCCATTCATGTAGTTCCAAAAAAAATCTGGCTTAACCACTATGTGAAATGAAATTAATGAATTAATCCTTATGATAATTTTGAATAGATGAAGAGTCTGCATTGATTTTAGGAAGTTGATTCAGGTCACTTGGAAAGATCATTTTCCCATCCCTTTCATTAACCATATGTTAGACAGATTAGTAGGGATAACTAATTATTTCTTTTGGGATGTATTTTCAGGGTATTTTGAGTTACCTATTTCTCCTGATAATCAAGAAAATAAAACCTTTACTTGTCTATTCAAAAAGTTTTCATATAAAATGATTCAATTTGGATTATTTAATGCTCCAAGTAAATTTTATAGGTGTATGGTAATTATTTTGTCTAATCACATTGAATATTTATTGGAGTTTTTCTTAGATGATTTCATAGTTTTTGGAAATTCCTTTGAAAATTGTTTAAAAAATCTAGAAAAAGTTTTGAAAGAATGAATTGAAAATAATACTGTTTTAAATTTTCAAAAGTATCATTTCATGGTTGAGAAATAAATATTCCTTAGTAATTCTATTTTAAAAAAGGTCTTTTAAGTGGATAAATCAAAAATTAATGTTATAAATTCGTTTCCTTACCCAACTTGTGTGAAACATGTTAGATCATTTTTAGGTAATATAGGATTCTACAAGAGATTTATAAAATATTTCAATATGATTTATCTTCCAATATCTAGATTTCATTATAAATATTCTAATTTTGATTTCAATTGTGCATGTTTGGAATTCGTTGATGAGCTAAAGAGGAGATTGATTACACCACCAGTGATATAATCACCAAATTGGGAAGAACCATTTGAGATAATTTGTGATTCTAAAAACCAAGATATTAGATTGGTATTTTATTATTAAATTGATGGAAGTAAAAAAGTCATTTCCTATGACTCAAGAACCTTGGATGCGGCTCAATTCAATCAAAAAACCACAGGAAAATAGTTTTTAACCATTGTTTTTTCTTTGGAAATATTTAGGTCATATCTTCTTGGAACTAAATTCATTGTGTTTTCTGATCATATAGTTTATATGTACTTGTTGAATAATGATGAACCTAAAATGAGGATAGTTAGATGGATGTTACCGTTATATGAGTTTAACAAAGAACTCAAGGACAATATGGGAGCTGAGAACCATGTGGCGGATCATTTAAACAAACTACCCAACACTGTTGAAACTAAAATTACTGAAAAAGAACCAATTAATGATCATATTCCAAGAGATAAGTTGTGCATGATTTAAGGATAAGTGCCTTGGTATGATAACATGGTTAATTTTCTAGTAACATCTCAGGTTCCATATAATTTTAATTCCCACCAAATTCAAAAACTAAAAGTTGAATCTAGATATTATATTTGGGATGATCCATTTCTTTGGAAGATTTATAATGACCAAGTCATAAAAAGATGTTTTATTGAGATTGATATCAGTTATATCTTTGATTATTGTCACACTTTATCTTTTGGAGGACTTTTTGGACCTCAAAGTACAAAAAATAAGTTTTTAAAATATAGAATTTATTATCCAACCATTTTTAAATATGCTCATTATTTTTTCAAAAGGTTTGAAAAAATGTTTTTTTCTAGAAATATTTTTAATTTACAAGAAATAACCCAAATGAAACATAATTTTAGTGACATTATTTAAGATTTTCGGATAGATTTCCAGGGTCCTTTATCAATTTCATTTGGAAATTATTATATTTTTCTTGAAGATGATTATGTTTCCAAATGGGTGGAAGAAAAATCCACCAGGACTGACGATGCTAATTTTGTTTGAGATTTTGTTAGGTCTACCATATTTTGTAGGTTTGGAGGGACTTGAGCCATAATCAGTGATTGGGTGACTCACTTATTCAACATGAGAATAGAGGATTTTCTGAAGAATTATGGGGTGAATCATAAAACATCAAATCTCTATCATGCACAGACTAATGGTCAAGCTGAAGTGTCCAATAGGGAGATCAAAGAAATTTTGAAAAAATACTGTTAAACTGAACAAGAAGGATTGAAGCCAAAGGTTGAAATACACATTACAAGAATTAAAGGAAAACATACAAAACCTGATTGGAATAAGTCTGTATAGGCTGACTTATTGGAAAATATGTCACCTACCTATGGAATTGGAGCATAATGTGTATTGGGTTGTGATGAAGATGAATTTGGATCTTGAAAAAACAGGGAAAGAGAGAAGATTATAGTTACAAGAGCTGGAGTAAATTAGAAGGGTATAATTTTAAAATTATATGATTTATAAAGAAAGAACAATAGTGTCTCATGAAATATTGATCCAAGTGAAAGACTTCCATTCTAGGGACAATGTGTTTTTATTCAGCTCAATAATCAAGACGATTCCAAGTAAAATTCATTCCAGATTGTAAGGTTCATTTATAGTTTCTCCTATACATCCTTTCATTCCTATGTAGATTGTGAATAATGGAGAGTAGGAATCATTCACTTTCAACGGACTCAGGCTGAATAAATTCCATGGGACCATTCTATCAGATCTAATGGAAGATACCACACTCTTCTAACATATTTATCAGTAAGATCAACCATGTTATACCTCTCCTTTACACTTGATTTCTTATTGTTATTAATTTTCAAATCTTATTACATGTTAAATAAATTTTAATTAATTGTGAACAATGAATCATTTAAGTGTTTGGGAGGGAACCTTTGTAGTTTAGGATTTTCATTTTGTTGTATTTTTTTTAAAAAAATTGTGTTTTCTATATTTTTGTGTGTTTATTTTTCATTTTTTTGTGTCTTTGAAACATGTGATCGAAAATAATTATCATTACCAATTTTAAAACCCATTTCAATGAGTTAAACAACTTATTACATGAAACTATGTTTAAATGAAATCTAAAAATGACTTGTTTCAGGTTTAAATATTTGGGAATTTCATGAAAAGTATTCTTAATTTTTGAATCATATTCCACATATCACATTCTTTATCATTTAAATGACTTTACCTTGAGGGTTTTGAACCAATTTTGTCAAATTATTTTCATTCACCTCACTTCTTGAGAACTAGACGATGCTAGATTTAACTATAATTTTATTTATTCATTTCAAAATGTGAGGGTTTGAGGAACTTTTGTTTCATATAATTGATTAATTTATTTTGTTTTGAATACCATATTCAATATAATCCTTTTCATTCTAGCCTGAAATGTACATTTAATCATTCTATCCCTTAGAATATATGAACAAACTATTAGGTTAGTCACATTACAAGCCAATTTTCCATATCCAAAAAACTCTTGAAGTGAAATTGCATGATATAGTTGAAATTATGTGTGCGGAGAAGCAGTCTTGTGTTGTGAAAAATCATCTAGTGAAACATTGGGAGGAAAATAAAATTTTTAAGAGTTGAATTTTCTATAAAGAAAAATATTCTGTTGAGATTTGTTCCCTTCTGAAGCCTTCACAGTAAAATAAGTTGTGCCTTTGTGGATCATCCAAAGGAGAAAGAAATTTGTGCCTATCTGGAGCTTTCAAGACAGATTATGTTTGAGAATATTGACTTTCTTCATGATTAAATACTAAATGTTGTGAAATTTCCTTGAGTTTTGATGATGATGGAGCTGATTTTCTGGTAAGGGGAGTGAGGAATAGACTATACTTGAGTTCAAATTTTAATCTTGCAATTTTTCTTCAAAAAAATCCATGCCCTCCTCATTCGACCTCATAATTTTTCATATCAAAATCCTGCCAACTGAAATCCATTGGAAAATATTGAAAATTTATCATTATAAAAACATGTACTTGTCTCACATTAGGTAGAGATTTTGAATTTATCAAGCCTATGATGACACTTTCATTGGTTTGGATGAGAACAACCCTGTTAAAATTCGACATTTGTGAGATGTGAGGAAATTCATGTAAGGTAGGTGTATTGTGTGCATCAGAGGATAAATGAAGACTAAATAAATTGAAAGATATTAATTGAGAACCTGAAATAAATTTTTTTTTATGAGGAATGATATCTTTTGTTACTTGGTGTAGAATTAGGGGATCTCATGGGCATGTGTTTTGAATTTTTGTTGATTTTATTTTTATGCTTACTTATCTAGGTGTCAAAGTGATAATTGTAGTGGAATTGATAGAGATAATACTTTCATAATTTTTCATATATTTTCAATGATTCAATCCCTAACAATTAATCAATTTTGGATGATTTGCATCATTTTAGTTTCTTTTTGTGAATTTTATGCTTAATTATGAAAATTTATCAATCCTAAAAATTTAACAATTTTCTAGAGCTTCTTTATCTAAATCATAACTAATAAATTTTTTATCCAAGTTGATCGATTCATATTTTTAGGCTTCCCTTTTTCATGGGATTCTAATTTTTCTTCTGGATCCAAATCCAATTCGAAACCCAGTGGCCCAAAGAAATAAATCAATTAGAGAAATTTTGATGGTTGACAGAATGGCCCCCACATCAGTAATTGAGGAATAAATCGGTCTAGATAAATCTAAATGAAGTGATTCTAGATTAATTACAGAGTGGTGTCTAATCCCCAATTTCAAAATAATGTTCCTAAAGAAATTCGATCATTATGGCATCTATTTATTGTGAAAAAGTGGAGGGAGTTAATGAGTCTCCTCAGGTAGAAATATTCTTATTCAATAATTCAATCATAAGGTTCTATCCACATATTAAAATATAATGTTATTTTTGGTGAGCATGAAAAAAATATATAGGAACAACTTTTATGAATACAAATTCCCTATTTTTGTTCACTTAATCTTAAAATTAGACTCAAAATTTCAGTTGACAGAATCTGGAGGGAACTTTTTCCACCTAGCAACCCTATAAACATGTGCATCCACTTCCATTCAGGGGTGTTGAAGAAGGAAAATGGGTTGTGCTATGGGATTTGAATCCTGAAGTTCTATTGATTTTATCTTTCACATATTCTTAGTTTTATAATGATCACTTCTTCCATATTCAACTATATTACGCTTCACATGGAGGGGTAAATATTTTGAGTGATCGGGGAAGATGAAATGTTCCTTTTCTAATGTGGAATTCATTTGATTTAATGTAAAAATATATTTTTATATTAAATTATTTCTATTTTTAGTTGTTCCCAATTCTATTAATGAGATATTTTTTTGGGTTTTGATGTCATTCATTGTTTATATCATTGGTTTAAGATATTTAAACTCTATATGCCTAGTGTTTTTTGTCTCGACCAAGAAGATTATATTTGGTGGTGACTCTCTAGAGACCATTGGAATGAGTGTGGAACTAGATAATAATTTCTATACTTCTAAGGATCAGCAATTCCCAATTACGACTTGGATTATTATTTTTGGGAATGGTTTATGAATTTTCATGGACATAAGTGTGGTTTCCATTGCATCCTTCTACAAAGGGTGATTGAAAACTCAATCGATGAGTCTTTCAATTATCAGTCAATAGGAAGAGAGCATGAATTATTTTTATGAACATGATGAAATTGAAAAATTAGATCCTACCCTGAAACCATCACTCTCTTCATAAATTCAGGTTTAAAAATCATTTCAATTTCTTTCTTTATGTTTAAAAACAAAAAAATTCAAAAATAATATCCCTTCTTTCTCTAAATTCAAGTGACTAAGGTGATTCTTGTGCACTCCTCCTTAGAGAAAACCTAGGTTATACACTTTAATGCATTTTAAACATAAGAAATATTTGTTTTTGTCACACCCCATGAAAGGAAACTGTCACCATGCTCAGTTTTTGACTACTTATAGAGGTCAGTTTTATATGGGCATTAGGTCCCTTTTTCGCTGCATCAGTTTCCTTTGAAGCTATTTCAATAGTAGGGACCAGATATTACTATTAAGTAGTTGATATTTGGTCCATTTGGTATACGGAATCATTGTGATGTTCCCCACTCATAGGGACATAGGTGAAATCATGGTCTGAGTGGCATGAAGTAGAGAGGTAGAGGGACTGGGCATGTGAAGATTGCCGTGTTAGTGGAAGAAGTTCCAACAGATCGGAGAGATGGTTAAGGTGTGATCATTTTATTTTATACCATTATGTGTTACTTGTTTGATTTAGAAGACTCACATTCCTTTATTTCTCTTTCTTTGGTTTGTATATTGGGACAGGATGTGGAGATACTTTTAGTTTCTCTTGTGTTATCTACGCTGGTTGGAGGCCAAGATTCTTTGTTTGATGTGTGTTGGGAATGTAGACAGGTAATGGGGTAACACCATTCAGTGGGGGATTTATTCTTATTGAAGATATAACTGTATTATATTATCCTTAGTATGGATTGGTTTTATTCCATTCATTAATTCATCAAGTATTTTTTTAGAATAATTTCGGTTTCTGACATGGAGGGACAACAAGTGGTATTTATTGGGGAGTGAGGTTATCAGTTTAGTTGTAAGAAAGTAGATCCTATTTTGACAAAAATAGCGTATTTTTATGTATAATCTCAGGTTGGAGGAGTCCCTAGGGTTATATAAGATTTACTGGGTGTTTTTCTATAGGTGTTTATGAAACTACCCCCTTGACGTGATATCGGGTTTGGGGTAGAGTTGCAGTCGAGCACATCTCTAGTCTTGATGGATCCCTATCAAATGGTTCCCATAAAATTTATTGAGTTATAGATATTGGTAGATGATATAATGTAGAGTGGTTTCATCTAACCTAGTGTGTCACTGTGGGGTTCTCTAATATTGTTATCCAAGAAGGAAGATGATAGTCTAAGGATGTTTACAAACTACTAGAGGTTGAATCAAGTGATGTACAAGAATCCTTACCCTCTTTGAAGAATTGATGATATTTTTTACCAGTTAAGAGGAGCTAGTTGGTTATCTATGATTAATATATAGTCTAGATATGACAAATTGAGGGTGAAATATGAGGATATTTAGAATAATTCAATTAGATGTAGGTATGGGCACTTTGAGTTTATATTCATTCTATTTGGTGTTATGAACACACTATCCATTTTCATGGGGCTTATGAAATCTACGTACCAAGAGTTCATGAACAGGTTTTTCATCATATTCATCGATGATATCTTGGTCAACTTGAAGTTAGATGAGAATAATGTTAGGAAGCTCAGATTTCTTTGTGGGTCCATCAACACCACCATATTTATGGGAAGTTGTCCATGTGTGAGTTCCTGATGCGATAGGTGTGTTTTCGTGGACATGTGGTGTCTTTATAAGGTTTGTAAGTATAACCTTCTAAGTATAAAGTATTTTTTTCTTGGGAAACACCAAATATTGTGGAAAAGGTTCACAGTTTCCTTAGTCTCGTGGATTATTATCATAGGTTTGTACGTAATTTCTCTCAAGATGTTGGCCCAATAACAACGTTGACTAAGAAAGACTAGACTTTTGTATAGATAGATCATTTCCATGTAACATTTTATTACCAGATAGAGATATTGGTTAGTTCCCCAATGCTTTAGTTTCCTAAGGAGGATGTATTGGTTGATATTTTCTATGAGGCATCCTGTATGGGATAGTGATAATTATTGATTCATCGGAGAAAAGTGATGTATTATGGGTATAGGCAGTCACATTCGTATGATGATAACTATTCCATCCATGATCTGGTTCTTGTAATCATTGTGATTTCACAAAGGTTGTGGTGGAATTACCTCATCAGTGATAATTTTGTGGTTTTCGCAGACCATAAGATCCTAATATATGTTTTATCTCAATAAGATATGAATTTATTCCAGTGGAGGTTGATGTAATTTATTCAAGATTGTAATTTTGAGATATATTAATCCCCAAGGAAGGGTAATGTCATTTCAAATTTATCAAGTCATAATTCCTAAGAGAATGTGGCTCGGTAATCTATAGATGTTTGGAAAGGGATGAAGGATCTTATAGTGACACATCATGACATTAGGTAGAGTAGGGGCTAATATTGACTTCATCACATTACATTAGAGTTGTATTTGATGATGTAGGTGGAGGAGTATTAGTGGAGAGACTAATAGGTGTAGGTGATGCATGATAGTGTTGTCCATGGTGACACTCTTGAGGGATGGTAAAACTATGATCATAACCGAGTGTTTCTCCATAAGATGTTTTTATTTCACAGGCTATATATGAGGGAGTTCTCTATGAGATTCATAGGTCACCTTTAGTGGTACATCTTGGAGTGAAAAATATGTATCATGGATTGAGGATATATCTGTTGTGGATAGGGATAAAATGGTTGGTTGCGAAGTTTGTGAAAAATTTATGGTTTTTCAGTTAGTGAAAGTGGAGTACTATGTTCTAGGTGGTTTGTTGTGATCCTTGGATGTCACTGAGAGTAAATAGAAGGATATGTCTTCGACTTCACCACAGGGTTACCCTGATCTTAGGGAGGATGTGATGAGGTTTGGGTGACAGTGTACTAAATGAAAAAATTGGCTTAGTTCTTAGAAATTCACGAGTCAAGTGTCATGGGGGTTTTGGCGAGGGGTATATGGATGATGTGGTTCAGCTTCATAAGGTACTAAGGAAGATTATCTCTAATAACAATACTCATTTTACATTGTGGTTCTTTAGGGGATTAAAAAATTCTTTTATTTACCAGTTTCACGTTATCACTGCTTCCCACCCTTAGACTAATAGGAAGACAAATCAAACAATCTAGACATTGGAGGATATGTTGCAAGTATGCATCTTGTAGTTTGATGGATCTTGGGTATGAAACCTTCCTTTGGTCAAGATTTCATACAAAAATAAATATCACTCTACCATTGGTATGGATATATTTTAGGTGTTGTTTGGGTGGTTTTGTAATTCTTTAATACATTGGATGAAGGTTGGAGAGTCATTTTTTCTTGGCCTTGATGTGGTGCTAAGAGAAACTGAGAAGATGTAGTTGGTTTTTGAGAAGATTAGGGTAATACCGAACTGTCAAAAGGCCTATGATAATCATAGGTGGAGTCCCCTGGAGTTCAAGGTTTCATAACATGTGTTCTTAGAGTCTCTCCACTACATGGGCAGTTGAGGTTTGATAGGGGAGTAAGTTTTCTATCAAGTTTTTTAGGCCCTTTGAGATGTTGGGGTGAGTTGGTGAGGTGTATTATTTATTGGTGTTTCCACCATGATTTCATAGGATCCACAATGTCTTCCATGTGTCCTAGCTTCTTCATTATACTCACAATGGATACCACCTTATTGAATGGAGAGATTTGGATATCAAGGATGATTCAATATTCATGGAGTGGATAGTAGAGATCCAGGATCCTTGATAGAAGATATTTTATAGAAGGAACATTACCTTGGGTTGTGTGCTATGGAGGCATTATTTCCTGGAGGAGATTACTTGGCAGTGAGAGATTCAAATGCATTCCTATCACCAAGAGTTTTTTGAGTTTTTCTTTTATCTGTTTTTAGTGTGATGTGATCTTAAAATCTTGTTATCTTATGAGATGTGTTGTTTCCCTTGATGTTTGATGTTTAATAAAAAAACCCCTACATTTGAAAATAGGAGGACCTAAATCCAAATCAAGATGGAATATACTACGATTTGATTAAACCCATGTAGCTAAGTCACTACCACCCAGAGCGGATAATATCTTGACATGGAAGATGTGATTCCCTAATTCATAATCTCAGTGTAATAATGTGTGTTGTTTGTAGAAGTTGATGGTATAGGATGTGTGGAGGTTTTCATGGTTATTTATAAATCAATTGGCTATGGATGGCATCAGATAATGCAGTGTGTTTCCTAGTGAGAGGTGGTGGTATAGTTGTGTAGTGTGTTTCGTTGGTGTTTTGTGTGCCATGTTTGGTCAGTGGTAGCGTTGAAGAGTAACAAGATACTTTAGAGGTATCTCATGAGGTGGTTGTTTATACTCCTTTAATTATAGGTTATGTTTTGGATTCTCAAGGGTGAGAATTATTTGAGAGTTATATAATGTAATGGTATGTGCCTTCTTAGTTCATTACTTTTCTATTTGGGTAATTATAGGCATTCAGTGGAGGTCTGTAGGTCTTGGTGGATCTAGAGCTACCACATTATTGTAGGTGGTGGTTTACTATGTGAAATGGATACACGTCATGAATTGGTGATTCATGGATTGTATAGATCTCTGGTTTCATGCCTTGTATACGGGCAAAGGGGGAGTCCGTGAAATCTATTCATGACATGAAAGGAAAATTTACAACATGTAATTAATTAAAGTCCAAAGTGATGTGAATTTCTGTAGAATTTGTAAATATATGAATTCACACCATGAATGGGTTATACGACATGAAAGTTTCAGGTTTCAAGTTATTTTATAACCCTTTCATCCAATTTATTTTAATTTGGATATACCTCTCTCTCTCTCTCTCTTTCTTTTGTTCCTTGCAAATACTAGGCTTCTTGAAGAGATATTCTCTCCCTCTTCTTCCTGATTCGATCCTTTGGTTTTGGAGGATTCTTGTTTGATATCCGAGGTTATTTATCCTATATTTTCCAAGGGTTACCATATTTTCTTATTCAAATATGTACTATGGTGGTACAATTTTAGTTTTGGGTGTGTATGGGTTGTGTTTTTGAGAAACCTTTGGTGTGGTGAAGGTTGATCGATTGAGTTCCTTGTGCTGTGGTGGTTTTTAGGTAGATTATTCTTTACCCTATGGTGCAAAGTGAGACTATAAAGCTTCACTAAAGTATGGAATCCTCATTCTCACCTATTTATGAGCTATGTGTGAGATCTGCAGGGTTTTTATTTCCTTTGGTTGGATTTTAAGGGTTGTCGTAATGAGATAATTAATTAGAATTTCTAAAATTGATGGGTGTTGGGAGTTATCACATCATTTACTATTTGATATATATTATTTATTTTTTATGCATTCTTGTTTCTAATTATGAAATTAATAGATATTGGAGACCTTTTTTATGTTGTAGTTGTTATGATGTAATGAAAATTGTCGTGTTTTTTAGTGACATAATCTTTAATAAAAGGATAAAGAATGTATATTTGGATAATAATTGTTTTCCCCTTGACATATTATTTTTGTGATAATATCCATGATAAAAAAATAAAATATCTTATAATTCCCATAAATAATTATGAAAGTCGATTTATGTTTCTATTGTGTATTTTCCTTATGTTTTTGGGATGTTCTATGCTGACATTGGTGACCGATTGGGCCATGTGGTGTGTGGAGATGTGATATAGAGGTTTGTTAGCTTGGATGTGATGTGGATAGATGTGTGATGATTTTGTGGTGTAATAGTTGTGGAATAGTGGTTATGGTATAGTATTTGTGATGTAGTGGTTGTGCATCAATGGTTGTGGAATAGTGGTTGTGGCGCAATGGTTGTGGTGTAGTGGCTTTGTTTTGGTATTTAGTGGTAGAGTTATAAAGTCATTTTGTTGTGAGATAAATTGGGAAATGTGACGTGATGATTATGGTGGATGTGTAGTGATATGGTGGTGGTAATGAGATTTGAACTAGTTTTAATGTGTGTCATGATTATGTTAGTTTCCAATCTTGCCATGTGATTAACTATGATAATATATGAAAAAAATAGTCTAGTAAATAAACAAGGTGGATTGGGAATAGATGTATGATAATTTGAAAAAAATGAATTTTATGAAATAATGAGTATTTTAATGTGAAATGTAATAGATAATGAATAAAAGTAGAAAAAATTGTAAGTGAAAAGTACAATGTTGTTTTAAATGTGTGGTGGTTGTGTGGTTTGTTTCATATAGTAGTGGAAGAAGTTGATATGATTGATGTGTGGTTTGTGATGGTGATGTGGTTTGTTCTAGTGTTGTTGTTGTGAACTCATGCGTTGGGTATTTATTTTTATCTATATATCATGTATGTTTATGTTATTTTATATGCACCCCACCCAAGTTAGAAAACATTACCAATGTATAGAGGTGATATGTTTTGGGTTTTTCCCCAACATCCTGAAAAGTAGTGATATAGATGGATGGCTATACCCTCTCCCTTTTTCTCCATTAAACTCCAATGATATAGGTTGCTGTCAGAGATTCTCCAGTGGTGATGTAATGGACTAGGTGTCTTTGGGAGTGATGTGATATGTTGGTCAATGTGCTTACTGGTGAGACATTATGTGGTGTGACGTGATATTTGGAGGGGGTTATGTGTGGTAGGAGGAGGGTAAAAGGTTGATATACTTCAATTTCATGATACCCTGTTGCACTGGTTTTGGATGTGATGTGATGAGATGTGAGTTTTGTACCGAGTGTCTGTGGGAAGGATGTGATGTGTGGCCCAGAGGACTATGGGAATGATGTGATGTGATGTGGTGTGTATCGTTGGTGTTTATGGGTGAGATGATAGGTGATGTGATGTGTGAATTAGGTGTCTGTGAGAGGGATGTGATGAGATGTGATATGTGAGGAAGATATGGGAGCAACTGTCATTTAACATTAGAGTTTGCGAGTGGAAAATGAGTGGGGAAGTAGTAGAAGGGAACCTTTAATTGTTATGATCATGATGCTATATTATTATATTGGATGCATGATTTGGTGAGGGAGATATAGTGAGGTTGTGTTTATTTAGATGACTTGTATAGGTTCTTGTTGGTTCTATTTTTTTCATTTGTGTATTATTATGCACTTTTCACATGTGCACTTGAGGCCTTGGTTATGTCCCTACTGAGTATACTTGTTATGATCACCCTATATATATAAACTAATTTTCATATTTCTAAGAGGAATTTGGGGACCGAGGTAGATATTACTAGTTGGGATGGAGATTATTGTGAGTTATTACCGTATAAATATATTTTAGTATTTACTTTGGATAATTTTATATAAATTATTGTTAAATTATTCATGTATAGTGGGATGGTTTTTGGTTTACCTTTATGTTGTCCGCTGGAGTTGTTTGGTGGTTGTTTATCCTATCTCTTGGCCCTGTTTCATTTATAGAGGGTAATTCCTTCCATACTATGATATTTTTATACCCTCAATACTAGTTTCCATCCTAGGGCCTACTGGATATGAGACTTGGGGGTTATTATACCTCTCTCCTCATTGTGGTATCTTGGGTGGGAAGGGGTCGTGACAATAGGAGTGAAAATCGAAACAAAATCATTTTTAGAAAAATTCATATTTGAATGTAAAAATAGATTTATTCATATTCCATGCATAGTAAAAACATTAGATGAATATTTAAAACATTTTATTGAATATATTTTCTTTTCATTTAATTTAAAAAATTCGTTAATATAGATTAATCTAATTTTTTAAAATAAAAAACACATTGTCTTCATAAAAACTGGTTTTTAGAAAAAACAACTTTATTTACCTTTAAATGCTTTTATATTCATTTCCAACCATTTGATAACTAATGAATTTATTTTATACATGAATAGAAAAAATTTGTTTATAATTTAGTTATCCATTTTCATACTCATGAATCCAATTACTAGGATATAACTATCACATTTCATAATAATATTTCAATATTATATCACACTTCATTTAAACTCATTTTTGCATGTAAAGAAAGCTATAAAACAAATAGAAATTATTTGAAGTGAAATGTATCATAAAATATTAGGGTATTACAAACACTACATATTTTAGGTGTCATTGGTATATTCTATATAAAAACATATCTAATGGTCTTTGGACCTGAGATTATTATGATAATATACTATTTGATTATGTACTTTAATACAAGATGAAAACCATGACATTTTTGTTGGGGAAAGTCAGCGTGCATTGGGTTCACCATAGGTGGCATAAAAATGACTGAATAATCAAGATAAAATTTGTAGCTTCTGAAAGGACGTTACATCTCAGGACCATTTTATCAAGATGATAATACGTTCGCTAAATCTTTTTAAATCATGGAAGAAGGTACGTTCGTCTAGTAAGGTTAACAAATAATAAATCATGATATGAAGATGAGAAAAATTTGGAATCCTAATTTCTAATATATCATGATATAAAGACATTATATTACATGATGTTTGTTTTTAGAAAAGGTTTTCATGGCTATGAATTTTCCTTATCTCCTTAGGGGCCTTGATTGGTTATCAGACTCCACTTATGGTCTATGAATAGTAATTACTGCTACGACAACAAGGGTCTAGAGGGTCACAGACATAAATTATCCCAAATTTTGGCCTATTCTAATTGAAATTATGTATAGGACAAGGTGGGTCCCACCATAGGGTCTGGGAGATGTCAGAGTATAAACAATTACCAAAGAATAAATTAATTCATTATTATTGAAGTATTGAATAATTAGAGTTGAATTTATCTATTTAATGCATTTAAAAGTATAAATGTGAATACATTGAAAAATATTTAACAAATATATATCATTTTAATATTCATGGTTTGTTTAATATTTGGGAGAATGTCGAGTTGAGTTAATGAGTCTCTTTTATTATGTAATAAATTTTATTATATTTTAATTAAGTGAAAAAAAATTAAAATGTGTTTATGACATAGTTAGTTTGTCATAATGTGTTGTTTATGTATTATTTAGTGGGAATTACATATATGGGAGATATAGAGCCTTTTTTTGAGTGTTTAATCTCCACTATATAATAAAGAGGGAGTTCTTTTCCAATTAGACATTCATCTAATAAAATTTGAGAGCTCTTCTCTTCTCCCTCCCACATCCTCAAAAGATAAGTACTCGTTCCGAGAAATTGATTCTAGATCTCCTTCACAAGTCGAATGAACATCATAGTTGTGTTTGTTAGGACATCAAAGGCTTAATCACATCTCTATCACAGCACTTAGGTACTGGGGATCGACATTCCCACATACATTCAATGCATCTGTGGATGATCTAGAGGGATCCAACTTCAATTCCTTCATGAAACAATTTCTAACAATTATCGGTTGTGAAATAAAAGTTCAAATAAAATGAGGTAATTAATCATTTTTGTGTGCTTAAATCAATTCATGTGATATTATATCCTTTTGTATTAGGTTTTCAATTATCTTAGATGATGTAATTATATTAATGCAATGATATAATTTTAATTCCCCAACCCATTTACTTCTATTGTGTGCTCTGGTATCTTTAATGATAAATTGGTGGCTGAGGAATGGATCAATACAACTGAAAATATGTTTTCCATTCTCCAGTTTTTGGAGCTTGAAAAAGTTATCCTAGTCCATAGGTATTTAATAATTTTTATCCTCTTATATTCCTTAAACAAACTCTAATTGAGAGTTTTCTTAAAATTTTACATAAGTGTACAACAAGGTCATAAATAAATTCATCATTTCATCATAGTATAACCCATGGAAAGAAAACGGGTTTTATAAATATTTCATATTAAGTTTATGGTTATATCTATAAACTTATAATATTTTTTTGAACTTGTGGTAAATCAGTGTTGTTTTTTTCAACTCAAAATTTCACTCTAAGATAATTTTGATATGCTGATTTAAAAAATGATGTTCATTTTTTCAAAGACATTTTCTATGATATTATCTACCCCAAATATGTTAGAATATAAATGAGGATGGAAAAAATGGAATGTTTGGGGCTTAGCTAAAGTTGGAGTTACACAATAGCCACTACCCAATTTTATTGCATCAGCACAGCTTCTCCACCAACTCCAGAGGCATCACATGATATATTTGGGTAAAAATTGTGACACATTGAATATATAATACCTAAAAATTTACAATAGAAACATAACTTATAATTTATCTATATACCTGAAGAATAAGTGACCAATTTTTTCTTCATTCAGTTCATACCATTTAATCTTCCATATAATTATCTTATAACATGAAAATAAAGTTACCTCATGTATGATGATTGACCAATTTTCTTTGAAGTAAATTATGAAGGTTCCTTTATTTTCACACTATAAAACCATATCATTTTTGTCCTTGTGAGGTGAATTGTGTTGGGTGCGCCATTACTGGTATGAAATTGATTTAATAATATAGATAAAATTTATCTCTTCTAAAAGGAAGATATATCTTGAGCCTAGTTGATCAAGATGGTGGTATCTTCACTAAATCCACATATTTTGTAGAATAAGGTAAGTCTTTATAGTATTGTCCATGGATAATAAATCATGAAAGGACAATTACATAAAGTGTTCATGCTGTTTTATGAGACATCATGAGATAAATAGATTATATTATATGGTGGGTGTACATAGGAAATCTTGTCATTGTTATGAATTTTCCTTATCTTTTTAGGGGTATTTATGGATTTCTAGAATCCTCCATTGGTCTGTGAATAGTATTCACTACATTCAAGATAAGGTCCTAAAGGGTCAAACACTTAGCATATTTATAATTTTGGGTTATTCTAAATGAATAAGATCATAGGACACAATTGACCCCACTATGGGGTCTGAGATATGTCAGAGTATAAATAATGGAAAAAATGAATATATTAATTATTATTCAAGTATATAATAATTGCAGTTGAATTTATTTATATAATGTACTTACAAGTATAAAAGTGAATACATGGAAAATTATTTAAATATTGAATATTATTTTAATATTAAAGGTACATTTAATATTGGTGGGAATATTATGTTGAGTTAACGACTTTCTTTTATGACGTAATATATTTTATTATAATAGAAGTAAGTGATAAAAATATAAATGATGTTTATGACACAGTTATTTAGAAGTAACATGTCGTTTATAGATTATTCAGTAGGAATTACTTATATGAGGGCTGAGGATCCTTTTTGGACTGTTTAATCTCCACTATAGAAGCAACAAAGATATCTTTCCAAAGGTAATATTCATCCAATATAATTACAGAGCTCTTCCCTCCTCTCTCCTATAAACTAGATATAAAAGTGATCATTTTAAAGAAATTATTCAAGATCTCTTTCACAGATTGAAGGAATGGTGCATTGGTGATTGTCAGGATATTAAATTCTTCGTCATATCTCCATTCTAGAGCCCTGTTACCAAAAATCGATGTTCCTATAGACATTCAAAGATAGTTTGGATGGTCTGGAGGGATTTGACATAGGGTCTTTTTAGAAATAGACACTATTAATGATCCATCTTCAAATGAACCATTAAATCGAATGAGATAATTGATTATTTTTTTTCTTAAATTAATTCATGTGATATCATTGTCCTTTAATACTAGGTTACGCATCATCGGAGACAATGTTGTTATATCAATCCATTTATAATGTTTTCAATACCTAGACCATTTGTGTCCATTGGACACATGAGATAAATATTTTGGTAATACTCAATAAAATTACAAATAAAATCATTAATCTTTGTAATTATAAGTTTTTTACATATCACCACCGACTTTGGAATCACCCTTTATCATTCACTTGGAGAAGTCACCATACTTCTGGTAATGTTTCATTTCTTACGTGTTTGTTGAATTTTAATAAATATTTGGGACACCCATTCAATAACTAATACCAATGAAATATTATAGAAACATCAAACACAATGATGAATAAACATTAAATATAATCCTATTCTTTTCTACACTTCATTTAATTTCATTTCATATTCCCTGAAATTATCTTAGGACATGGAAAGAAAAAAGTCACATGTATGATGCCCTTATTATTTTCATTGAGGTACGGTTTGAAGGTTCCTTTGGCATCACACATTATGTTGAGTCAATAAGGTTTCCTTATGAATTTTCCATTCATTCATGTTTTAAAAATCACAAGCACCTATCTTAAGGCAAAATTTATTTTATCTTGATAAAGGAAATTTTCTTTCCTCAAGGAAAATTTTCTCCATACCCTATTTTGCTTTCATAAGGAAAATTTTCCTTCCCAGGGAAAATTAATCCTTACCATGTTTTCATTGTTCATACTATAATTTATTTAAGTCTAAACTCATTTTATTTCTAAGTGTAAAAATCAGTTTAATATTAAAAATCCTAAGATTCTTATAAATAATTGATTTAAGAGCATTATATTTTAGAATACGAATTCAAGTTCCGGGTTCTCTGAATTCAGACTCCGAACTCTTCTGAGTTCTGACTATGAGTTCTCTGAATTCAGACTCCGAACTCTTCTGAGTTCTGACTCCGAGTTCTCTAAATTCAGACTCTGAACTCTTCTGAGTTCTGACTCCGAGTTCTCTCAATTAAGACTCTAAATTCTTTTGAGATCAGACTCCGAATTCAGGTTATGAACTCTTATGAGTTAAGAATCCGAACTATGATGAACTCGAACTCTGAATTCAGGTTACGAATTCCTATGAGTTCTGACTTCAAATTCAGGTTATGAATTCTTATGAATTCAGACTCTGAATTCATGTTACGAACTCTTATGAGTTCAGACTCCGAACTCCTATGAACTCAGACACTGAATTGATGATACGCATTCTTATGAATTCGGACTCTGAATTCAGGTTATGAATTCTTATGAGTTCTGACTCTGAATTCAGGTTATGAATTCTTATGACTTCAGACTCTGAATTCAGGTTACAAATTCTTATGTGTTCTGACTCCGAATTCACGTTATGAGTTCTTATGAGTTCTGACTCTGAATCCCCTGATAAACAGAAGATGAATATCATGTATTATAGAATCCGAATATTATTTTTTAGTAGACTATAAACTTTTATTTTTCTTAGACTCCAAAAAATTGGTTTTGATTAAGAAACCATATTTATCTCATTTTTGATATAGTTATGATACTATGTCGTACATTTTGTTTCTAACAAACTGTTGTTTGAGTGACACGTATACAGGTCCCTCCGAGATTCAAGGAAAAATTTGACTCTTGGAGGAGGGAGCCGACCATTGGGGATGTGCCTATAAATAGGATCTCATTTGAATGAGCTCTCAACTTTTGAAAACGTTGGAGAACATCTGATCTAAAGTGTTTTCTAGAGATAGATACCCTCATTATTAGTGTGTACTGAAATTCTTGATTAGATTTCTTTGTGTGACTCTGATTTTTGCTCTACACAATCGAGGGCTTCCAGGGATAGGAAGACATAGGTGTCAAATAACATAAAGTTTGAGTACTTCCTTGCTGAGGAAGAAAGAGGTGCCGACTACCTTGAAGTTCGAGGGCTTGCAGGGATAGCAAGACAGATACCGATCTTTGGATTGAGGGATTACCCTAGTGTGGGTAAGACAGACTTTCTTTAATTTATAAATCAAGTGACTTTTATCCATGATTGTTGGATACCCTTTTCTTTGGGTTAAAAGATTCTATACTTGTTGCTTGTATTATTTCAAGTTTATTTTTCCACTGAATTTTCATTGTTAAAGAATGTATAACTATCTTATAGTTCCTAGTTTTTGTATACTCTGATTAGTGAGATTCTATATGCTTTAAGGTAGAATCTTTTACTTGTAAACTTTACTTAAGTTTAATTTCTGGAACCATATTTCTGGACCTGAATTTTCAGAATCACATTTCTAAAATAAAGAATATTTATAGAACTATAATGTTTAGTGAATTTACCTTGTTTAACTTTGTTAAACATTACTTTATTTAAAAGTTTGAAAAGAATTTTTAATGTATACAATTCATCCCCCTTATTATATATTGATCATTTATATTCATTATTTCAATCCTATAATTGGTATCAGAGGAGGTCTCTGAAATTCTTATATTCACATATAAGTTTTCCATGCTCATGTTTTCCATTGTTCATAATATTTTCCTTACATAGGAATACTTTCCTTGATTATGAACTTTTTATTATTAAAAAGTTTGTGTGGAGAGACTTTTATTTTAGATGACAGGAGTGAATATTGGTTCCATCGACAATCTAAATCCTACAAGACCACCTATTTTTGATGGTAATGATTAAGAATATTGGAGAGATCATATGAAAACTTTTTTTTATCAACACTGGAGTAGATAACTATGTTATTCTTACTGGAGGATATAAAATCCCTAGCAAGGAAGTTAGTACCTTCACCAATCAAGAAAAGCATGAATATCAACTGAATTATAAGGTATGCAATACTTTGCTGTGTTCTATGACTAGAAATATATATAGCCAAATTTCATCTTGTTAAGTAGAAAATTGTATTTGGAAGAAGCTTGAGGTTACTCACTTTGGAACATCAAAAGTTATTGAAACTAGAAGATCCATGCTCAAAGCTGAATATCATGGTTTTTTCTTTCCTTATGGAGAACCAATATCTAAGGTAAAACAGAGATTTCTGACTACTATAAATATTTTACAATCCATGGGTGATAATGGATTATATGATGAATCACTTGTTGATAAGATCATATACATCATTCCCAATGAGTGGGAATCCAAGAGAAGAGCTATAGATGAGAACAGGAAGGTTACTCAGATTTCTCATGATAAATTATTTGGAACCCTTCTTTAACATGAAACTAGAATGAAGAGAGATACTGATAATATTAAGAAGATTAATGGGAATGGAAGTGTTGATTTTATAAAATCATTAAATCATATCAAAGCCAGAACTCCTGAGAGAGTTACATGATCCAAATCTAAGAAGGCTGTTATTCAATCTGAATCTAGTGGAAGTGAATCTTCAGAAAATGAGTTATCCATCCTTGCTCGAGGGATGAACAAGATTTTTGGATAGAAGAAATTTCAGTCTATATACAAGAAGAAAGAAAGGGAAGATAATAATGACTCTAAAGTCATTTGTTATTAATGCAAAACAGCTGGACATATAAGGCCAGATTTCCCTATTCTTAAGAAAAGGGAAATAAAGGAAAAGCATTCTGAAAGAAATAGAAAGAAGTTCTACAAGGATAAGGCTAAGAAAGTCTTGAAATCCAATGACACCTAGAGTGCCAGTGGTGGAGACTCTTCAGATGAATCATTAAATTACGAATCTTCTAGACATAAGAATCTTGGTTTAATAGCTAGTTTACCTATTGAAAATCATTGCATAACGGATAAGGTAGACAATTCTAAATCTATGACCAATCTATCTTTGAATTAAAACTATAGTGATAGTAAATATTATAACTCTTCGGATGAAAAATATTCTTCTGATGAAGATAATACTTTCCTAACTATGAAGACATTTCTAGGTTTTCTAAACTTCTGGAGAATGGTGATTCAAAACTCAAGAAAAATATTGATAAATAAAATTCTAGAAATACTATTCTTACTAAGGAAATATCATATATTTCTAAAGATCTTGATAAGAAAACCTTTTATTTCGAAAGTATTTCAAAAAACATTGAGGAAGTAAATTTTGAGAAGGATAAAATTTCCAAGGATCTAGAAAATGTAATTTCTAAGAAAAATGTTTTCGAGCCTAACTCTAGTTCAAAGACTAATGTTTTGGAAGACAAGAATATGGTTATTAGACTGAAGTCAAAAATATTTTACTTGAGGAAGTGTTTTTCAAAATTCACCATAGGTAAGGAAAATTTTGATAAGATGTATTCTCAAATCCGTCCTCTTAGGAATAATTCTGTTTTTTGTTATACAAGTTCAAAACTGACTTTTAGTAACAATTATTTTGTTCCTCAAAGTGACCCTTTCTACACTAAGTTTCATTGTGGTGGACACTGGGCAAAAAATTGTTCCTTAAACAAAACCCAGTCTTTAGTATTTCATAAAGATTATTTTTCAAAGAAAATGCGGCTGCCTAAAGTTTTCCTTTTTGAAATTTATAGATCCAAGAATGTTTGGGCTCTGAAATTCTAGCACACTCATTTTCAAAAAAATAGAGAAGGTACCAAAATAAATACTTGGTACATGGATAGTGGATGTTCCCAATATATTACTGGTAACAAAAACTACATTGAAAAGATTATCAAGACAAAAGGAGGAAAAGTAACTTTCGGAGATAATGCTCAGGGAGAAATTATTGTTATAGGTAATATTGTTCTTCTTGAAAAAACATTGGTTTCAATTGTTTTATTTGTTAAAGGTATTAAGCACAAATTCATTAGCATAATTCAATTATGTGATTAAAGTTACCTTGTGAATTTTAGGAAAGATAAATGCATAGTACACAATTCCAAGGAAGAGTATAATCTTTCTACACATAGGTAAGAGAATGTATACAAACTGAACTTAGAATACATTAGATGCCAAGGTCTACCTTGTCTTAGTGCAATGGAAAATAAATCTTTGTTATGGAATATAAGGCTAGTTCACTCTCGTTGTAACATCCCAGGTCAATAATGAATAAGACATATTTCATATTTATTAATATTTCTGAATTAAATATTAATTTTACTTTAAAGGGGTTGCTATGTTCGATAGCATACCCGATACGCAACAATGGGTTTCTTTGAAATCTTACGTTGTACACTAATAATATAATATTATTATTTTAAATGGTAGTTAACTCCTAGTCGTTGTATTGGAAGTAATGAACAAAACTAACTATAATATGATTATATATGATTGTTAAATGTATTTACATTTATCAAATAAAATGTTAGTCTTAAAATGTGAATGAATCTAATTTTTAGCATAATTTACCTTAAAAGGATGATTTACCACCTTTTAATAGAAAAACCTCTTTAAAACTAGTTTTGCTCACTTTAATACATTCTATATGACCGAATAAAATTTTTCTTTAGAATGGGGAAATCAACACTTACTTTGTGAATTTTTTTTGGAATTTTTCCGATAAAGTTCACTTTTTTATGAATAGTGAAAATATTGTATTTTAATTCAAAACTGCATTTTAATATAATTTATTTATATTTTTAGATTATATTTTTAATTGTTTTTGATGTCTAATTAGAATATATTTTTACCATTTAATCCAATGTTGGTCATTTGAATTAATTTCACTATGAAATTGGACATAAACAAGTGTCAATCTTTTGATAGTTATTGTTTCTTAAAAACACGCTGTTTGTTTTAACAACGCGAATTAATTTTAAATAAATTAATTCCAATTTTATGTTTTGAATTTGGAAAAATAGATATCATATTTGAATTCGGAATATCAAATAATTCTTTAGCTGAATTGTTTGTATTTTTATGAAAAAACTTCAATTTTTGATGAATAGTGAAATCACTAAGTAGTAGTTAAAAAAACTGACTTTTTCATTTAAATGAAATTTTACCACTTCTATGAAATGAATTTCGAAAATCAGACATACATGGTTGTTATTAGTAAGTAAAATTTGGTTCAATAAGATGAAAATAATTTTTGGTGAATAGTAACTTTTGACTTTTACTTACCGCGGTTAAAGGTAAATAAGGTAATTCAAGATAATAAGAATATTGTAATAATTTAAAATTACCTTAACACTTGTCCAAACCATATTGGTTGAGTCATTTACGACCATGGTAATCATTGGGTCTATTTTGGGACCCCATTGATCCACTTGGGAGTTGTAATGACACTTTAGATTAATTAACTTAAAGTAAAAACAAAAATGACATAAACAAAAATCTTTTAGTAAATAAATTTTCACAAAGGGATATATAAATTATATTTTTGACTATAAATATTCATTTTAAATATAAAACAATTTCCTACAACATGATATTTTGTTATAATTTGTATACATCACATAAATTAAATTATTTATGACATAATAATGATGTAGTACTTACCTCATTAATAATTGATTTAAATAAATAAAATTATAAATATTAAAATAATATCCAAAACTTGTCCAATTATTATTGGATGATTTTATTTCAACCATGAGTCATATTATCTTGGACAATAATGATTTTTGACCTTTAGAAACCAAATATCATTATATAATAAAATAATATTTTCACACTTTCCTAAAGAGCCCCTCCTCTCCCTTATAAAAGGAGACCACTTATAACCAATTCCTCACACCTATCAAACCATTAAGATCGTTCAAACTCTATTCAATTAAGCTCCCTACATACCTATCGTTCTCTTAGAAGCATTACCTTTGGCATAAAGCACTTTAACAAGTCCTTTTGGTTCAAACCAAAGGAAGTTACCCAAATTAAAGGTAACAGTTTCTCTTAACTTCTTTTATTTTATTTTACTTCTCCAACACCTATAATATTTTTATTACTTTATTTTTAAAATAGCACCAATATCCTCAATATACAACGATGTTGTTATGAGTAGTATTTAAACTACACTTACACACACCCCCATTTAATGGGTGAAGAACATAATGTCTTTGTGGATGGAAAACTAACACCTCACGAAACGATGATCGTTCAATTACCTCCTACCACCTCTCATGGTGGCAATTAATATGGAACTGTATATATATATGATATATATTATGTTTATGTTTTCCTTATGATTCCGTATTTTTTTATATAGCATACCTTTATGGTTTCTATTATGTGTAAACACGATAATTTCATTTGAGGAAGTGCGGACTACCGCCCCCTCAAAGTGATATGACTCGTTAATGCCATATGTGGGATGTATAAAGGATGGAGTTAATTATATTATATATGATATTATATATGACATTATTCTGGAATTATAAGATAACTATGTATCATTATGTTTTAATTCTATTAAAATAATAAATAGAAATGAAAGTAGCGTTTATGCGTACGTACGACTTACCGTCTCCATGAACGATGCATTTCATTTCTTACCTCCAAATGATATGTACAGTTATATATATATATATATATATATATATATTTACTAGATATATATTATATATATGATATATAAATAATGAATTTTATTTTGGATATAATGGACTATTGACCACATGGACAACTTGTAAATATAAGGTGTTCATTTTTGACTCAAGTACCAAATATCGACAAAATTAACGTTATTAACTTAAATGATTACATAATGTTTATAAAATGTTAATAAGTGATATAAAATGAATTATAAACTTGAAAAAGGATCTTAAGCAAGTAAAAAATAACATTAGTTTATTATTCAAGAGATTAAAGAACGATCGAGTCAAGTTGGACACGAGGTAAGGGACTTCGTCTCAATCTCCTTTCATTGAGGCATATTTTGTTTTAATACATGACTTTATTTTATGTGTTGTATAAACACTAGTGAATTTTCAAAGGGAATATCTTTCAACGAAGTGATTTACTAAATGAAAAAAATTTATGTTTTTTATGTAAGCGGTGACAACGACCTTTTCTCCTCCACGAGTATTATTTGATCTTTGGCTTCCTTAACAAGCCATAATGTTTTTAAAAGGAAAAATAAATACCATATACTCTTTTTACATATTTTGGAATTGAAAACCATTTTGATAATGCATTTATTATTTCAATATCTTGAAATGATATTATGTTATTACAATGTGGAAATGTTATCTTTCCTTTATGCTTATATTATGTGTTATGATCTTGTTATGGTTCTTGGAAACTATTTATGTATATGGGTGGTTCCGTGAGAAACCTAGGGCAGGTGATCCTGAGATACCACTCCAATGCATTGGGTAACGTGACAGAGCTAAACGTGAATGTTTATCCTAAGAGATTTAGGAAATATACTATGATGTGTATTCCAAAGTAACTCCCTATGTAGCTGTGATAGATACAATGTAAGTATGATATGGATGCCACAAGTTACCTTTATGATTTATGATTTATATGTGTTATTTGTAAAATTTTATGATTTCATGAGGTAAGTAAAAGAGTTCATGTTTTGTATGTATTTATGAACAAATGTTTTCTTTCATTGTTTCATAACCCTTACAAAGATTTTTATGCTCATCCCAAGTTTTGAAATGTTTTCACAAGTCTTAAAGATGAATAGGGTCAAGGATGGGATCAAGGAAAAGTCATGATATCTAAAACATAGAACTAGACATGACTCTTTTTTTAAGAGTTTTTATTTTATGAAAAAAATGGAAACTGTGTAGAAGTGTCTACTTTGTAATCTTTTGAGATGTAATAGTTATGTCCTAATTATCTAAAACTCTAAACCTGAAAATATCCTCAATGTGAATTATTTATTTAATTCAATATTATGTAATGTTTAAGGCTGGGTCCTTATAGTTGGTATCAGAGGTCGGTTTAGAAAAATTTAGGAGTTAGTTTATTGTTAAATAAATGTCCATAAATTTATTTATGGTAATATTGAAATGATATATCATTTAAATATTACCATGTTGCTTCGCCTATAATATTTCTGTGTTTAGAATGGTTTTCTGTAGAGGAAACAGGGTAGCTATGTTGGGAAGTCATACAGAAGAGAACAACCTTCCAAATCAGCTACCTGAGATGGTCATAATCAGAATTGAACAGTTTACTGCAGTGATAGCTAAGTTAACTCAGGTGATAAATGGTTGTAGTGTTCATTGATGATATTTTGGTTTTTTTAAAAGTAAAGAGGAGCATGAAATTAATTTTAGGGTTTTCTTGCAAACCTTAAATTAAAAAGAAAATATTTGAGAAATTTATCAAGTGTGAGTTTTGGTTACAAAAAATTTCTTTCCTTGGTCACATTGCTTCAAAAAATGGAATAACGGTTGATCCTGCTAAAACAAAAGTTGTTGAAGAATTTCCAGAGACCAAAAAATATGTAAGGGTTGGTGTCATGAGAACGAACTATTATGTACTTGGATTACATGAATGTTCACTTATTGTATTATTCATTGTTCTGCATGACTATAATATAGTAATGTCCTGGAATATGTGTTGCATTAATAAGGTCATGGAAGATCCCCGCAATGTTGAGAACCTTGAAATGCTATAACAATATTATTAAGTAAAGTTCTATGGTTGGATGACATACTATGATAGGACACATAGTATACAGACCGTCATGTGTGAGTACTCGTAAGAAAACGAGACTCTCTCTCATGGAGTTCGCACTTGGTAATCTCCAAGATGGGAGATTATAAGAACAGACCCACCAGTAGTAATTCTGCATGTCTTGGTGTCATCGTACATTACTATCTGCGAGCATGTGTAATGGTCCTTAGACTGGAAGATTATCATTAACTCATGTCATAACTCACGCACTTATATTTACTAACAAAAACCGTCACGCTGACAGTTGGCAGGAAGTAGGATACGTTGGGTGCGTCACGAGTGACATGTTGTTAATGGATAATTCGAGGAAGGATTTTTCCCTTCCATTTATGGAAGTTGACATCTCGGACCTTTGATTGAAATAGAACTGTTGCATTAAATTCCATGTCCATGGTGTAAACGATGAGTTTATTTCAGGTAGTTAAAGAACGATGGATCAAGCATATAGTCTTAGGACACTACCATGAAACCTGATTGATGAGATATCAAGACAAAGGGATTAAATTACACAGTAAGCATTTGTATGAGGTGATACGTCAATGTGGCGTCAACTTCTTTCTCTTGGGTTCCTTGACCCATTTCTAGATAGTAGTCTTGGACTTTAGGCATGCTCGCCTAATGCCAACGAGAAAGAGCCCTAGAGGGTCACACACTAAGTGTATTCATGTATCTCAAGTAGAATAAAGATTATCCCCGTACGTGTTTTAATGATTATTCAAGGAAGCCTAAATCATTTTTAATGATTGAGGAAGAAGGAAATGAAAAACAAGATATACACGCCCTGTATTAAATATTACACGCCGTGTAGTTTTTCATGGAAAACAGGTACACGCCGTGTATTAATAATTACACGCCGTGTAGTTTTCTTTATGGAAAAGGAAATGAATAAATGGAAATAAGATATACATGCAGTGTACATTGAATGTACACGCCATGTAGTTTTCAATGAAAAACAAGTACACGATGTGTATTTATTAATACATTCCATGTAGTTTTTCCAGTCGGGATTTTGAGGATATAATATTGTTTTAAATGATATATATTATAATAGGTGTGGGCGCATGTCAAGGAATTAATTATTCAACATGGGGTTTCAAATAAGAGTCAATGAAATAAATAAAATGCATAACATGTTTATTTATTTTCATAACTCTACAACCTCAAACCTGATTATAAATATCCTCAAAACCCCAAATCTTTTCCTACACCTAAGAGAATCATTGTGCACAACAATTTGGAGAATTATTTCAAGCCCAAAATAACCTCTTCCTCCAAGAACGCTCTCAAGACCGAGAGAGGTCCTCTTCCATCGGATCAAGATGATCTAAGGTGGACAACGCAAGCAAAGGTTTCTCCACGCTAGCACCCGGAGACTCCTTCGTCGACGTCCCGAGATAAGAGGTACACATGTGGATCACCGCTAGAGGAAGTCTACACTTGGCTTCTGCGATGCAACGATGAATCACATCAGAACGTTATTAAGAACATTGATGAAGAAAGAACACCCAAAAAGTATTTATTTTTCAATTGATTATATTAATTATAATCAACTTGTAACGATCCTTTTTTGTGGTTCCGGGACAAACCTTCTTCTTTGTCTTTTTTCTATGATTCGATCCGTGGAGACTAGCGTTTATCGTCGTATTGATCCTGGATTGATCATTGCTAATGACAAAAATCCAAGTGGGCACATCCACCCATGCGTTTCCGCTACGCCCGGAACCTTCAAATTGAATCAGAGCGAGGCTACACTGTTGATTATAGTTATATAATTTTCGTTGATAATTTAGACATTTATATTTGATTCAATTCAAAATATATCGTTCTATTAATCTGAATAAATGAGATCTATTCTTCCTCCTTCGTTTCTCGAGTCATATCATAGAAATGACCTTTTAATTTTAATTTTTTATTAAAATAAAAATGAGGAACTCATCTAGAGGAGACGCTCTTTCTATCTATACAACACGGGATTACACGGCGTGTACTTAAAACTACACGCCGTGTACATAGGTTCAATGAACCGGCACTGGTCCTCTAAACCATGCCGTGTGAATTGAATATGCCTAAGTATTAATCATGCAGTGTTGACTAGAATTGAATGGCGCGTGGAAACTGAATACACGTCGTGTATGTTGGAGCAACACATCGTGTACTCTATTCCGGCCTAGGTGAAACCGTGTACAAGGATAAGCCACGTACCGCGTACATGGGGTTTCCAGGCTGGTTACCACATAACAAGAAAGTACATGCCATGTATGATTTATCTACAAGTCGTGTACTCCAAAATTTCCAAAGTACAAAAAACACGCCAAAGCCCCTGGCGTGTACTTGGGATAAAGGATTAAAAGAAATACATGTCGTGTAATTATAAACTACACGCCATGTACTTTCCAGAAATGGAATTTCACCAGGTTTCCTCCAATTTACAAAGACCCGTACAAGGAATGTAGATGAGAAGAATCTCAAGGAAATTCAGAAAGGAGTTTAAGATAAAGAATTGATTAATTATAAGATCATAATTAATTGAATTAGAGTGAGACTTATCTTAATTGAAAGAACGATTAAAAGAATTTGAATTCTAAATATGAGTAAATATTGTTGCATGCTATGGATGATCATGAGCTAGACCAAGGACCCTTTGTATGTGTATGGTTTCATTTAAATTTATTTAATTTAAATTTGTTGGCCTGTGAGCCTTCTTCCAATAAAATATAGGGCTTGCGTGCCCATGGTTTCTTTAATGTAAACCCATGTAATGGAGGATATCCCAAGCTAGAGGAGACGGTTCAAATCCCGAAGCCAAGGCGAATCCAATGCAAGAAGATACAAAGAAGGACAGGTGGGAGCTACAAAACACGAACCACCAGGTTCAAGGTGTTTTTCCCTAGGTCAGGGTTAGCTTATCAAAACCACTAGATAAGCTAATCAATAGAAGCTCATGATCATGCCATCTTATTTTATTTCTATCTAAATTGCATGGTTTATTTATTATGTATGTGTTTTCACAATCACATAGTTAATGAAATGAATAAGAATGCAATGATAGAATAAAATAAAAACCAGAATATGCATAAACATTATCCGAACATGGTTATTCACTTAAGCAAGCATCACATAATATTAACAAGCATGTGATAATGCGAAACTATGCATAAAAGATTAAAATCCCTCAATACCATATTAAGTCAGACCAATCCTTCCGTTACTTGATTAATGGAAACACTCAATAAAACTATGTGTTTGACCAACCCTTGATGGGAAAATTACTTTTATAAAGGAATCCTTTATGAAAGGTTTCGGGTTGACTTAACCATATTACATCAATAGGAGTATCCCTTGCTAGAATTGATGTAATATTGGAGGCAAGAGTTGAGGAAATCCATGTCAGGATTTCAGGATTGGGGAGTCCACTCAACAGATCAAGGAACTGTAAGCTCACAGTTGGAAAATACATGCCTACCCAAATACCTTCAAATAGCTTGACCAACCCTTGTTGGGGTTATGCGAAGGGGAATATGGATCCTTTCCACTAGAATTTCAAAGAAACTGGACATTCCGAGTTCAATGGTGAGGGCCATTGGGACTTGATAAAATAGTGGGAGAAATAATAAATTCATTTATTATTTTTATAAAATGTAATCAAGAAAGTACTGATAAATCTTCTCTTTTAATTTGTAGAATCTAAATGACAAACTTGTCAACCACATTTTCTCTGCGATCAATTCTGGATAAAGACAATATCCTCACCGGTAGTAACTTTCACGAATGGTATAGGTGCATTCGGGTTATCCTATGCCATGAATGAAAGTTTTACGTGATGGAGTCCTCACTTCCTGATTCTCCTGCCCCAAGGGTGAGTGATGAATATTTCCTGGTCTATGATCAACATTTGAACGATGATCTTGATGTTAAATGTTTGATTCTATCATCAATGTCTAGTTAGCTCATGAAGTCTCATGAAGACATGGATGCCTATAGCATGCTCGATCACCTCCGTGGTCTATACCAGGAGAGATAAAGACAGGAAAGGTTTGAGATCTCCAAGGCTCTATTTCAGAGCAAGCTTGGAGAGGGTGCCCCAGCTGGGCCTCATGTAGTCATGCTCATTGGGTACATTGAGCGCTTGGAGGTTCTAGAGTATAAACTTCCCGAAGAACTGGGCCTCGATATCATTCTTTCATCACTCCCCCAGAGCTTCTCGAACATTGTTGTTAATTTCAACATGAACAACATTGATAAATCTATATCTGATCTTATTATCCTTATTTTCCAAGTAGATAATGACAGGAAGTGTGAAAAGCATTTTGTCCTTATGGTGAATAAAAGGAATGGGAAGGCGAAGAGCTTTAAGCCCAAAGCTTCTTCAAGGCCTTCCAAGAAAGGGAAGATAAAAGGGGAGGTAAGAGAACAGGAGGCTGTTTGTTTCGCATGTGGCAAGAAGGGTCACTGGAAGAAAAACTGCACCCAGCCTAGGAAGCAAGGGGAAGCTTCAGGTGCATTTTTCATCGAATGCAATCTATCTGTTTCTACAAATTGGGTATTAGATACTTCTTGTGGAGATCACATCTGTATCCAAATACAAGAACCAAGTAGATTCAAGAAGATTGATCGAGGGGAGGAAGATCTACGAGTAGGCAACGGTGCCAGACTCACTGCTGTAGCTGTCGGAGACTACCATCTCACATTTCCTACAGGGATGGTCCTGGTTTTGAAAGGATGTTATTATGTACCCTCTGTAACCAAAAATATAATTTTAGTATCCAGATTAGATACTGATGGATTCATCTTAAAGTTTGGAAGTGGATGTTGCTACTTTTATAAAGATTGCATTTGTTTTGGTAGGGTACATTTATATAACGGCCTTTATGTGTTAGACTACACAAACCAAGTAATGGAAATCAATAAAAAAGTAAACTCACATGACTCATACCACACCCAACTTTGGCATCACCGGCTAGGTCATGTCAATGAGAAACGTTTGACTAAATTACATCAAGATGGGTATTTATATTCCTTCGAACTAAAACCACTTGGTGTATGTCATGCGTGTCTACAAGGAAAAATGACCAAAGTCCCATTTGGGTGGAAAGCTGAAAGAGCTAAAGAGATTCCAGAATTAGTTCACACAGATGTGTGTGGACCATTTCCAGTTGAAGCAAGGGGTGGGTTCTCATACTTCATAACTTTTACTGATGATTTTAGTAGATATGGATATATCTACTTAATGAGGTAGAAGTTAGACTATTTTTATCGTTTCAAAGAATACAAGAATGAAGTTGAGAACCATCTTGGAAAGAAGATTAAGAAACACCACTCATACAGAGGAGGAGAATATCTTAATCGGGACTTCATTTATTTCTTATGGGATTTTGGGATTCTATCTCAACTCACTCCTCCTTACACGCCACAGTGGAATGGTGTAAGAGAAAGGAGGAATCGTACCCTCTTGGACATGGTGAGATCAATTATGAGTCATGCGAGTCTTCCATTATCATTTTGGGGATATTCATTACAAACAGCAGCACACATACTAAAACAAGTACCAACTAAATCGTTAAATGGTATTCCATTGAAGTTATAGAGTGGATGCAAATCCATGTTATAGAATTTACATGTGTGGGGTAGTGAAGCATTTGTTAAGGCCTCTTCAGGTAACAAACTTGCACACCGAGGCACAAACTGTATCTTTATAGGATATCCTACGGAAACAAGGGGATATTACCTATACAAAACCTCAGACAAAAAGGTTACAATGGCAAGACATGCCATATTCTGTGAGAGGGATCACATCTCCAAAATAGATAGTGGGAGCGAGATAGATGTTTATGAAGTCGAGGCTCAAGATATACAATAGTTGGTACAAGAAGAGATTCCCCAAAGACTTGTGGAAGAACAATCTGTTCCAGAGACACAAGAACTGCGTAATAGCACGAGATAGGTGAGAGAACTAGAACAATATGGTTTTCTTGTCACCGAGGATGGTGACTCATTATTGGTTAACAATGATGATCCACTTACCTACAAGGAAGCAGTTGAAGGAACAGATGTTTCCAAGTGGCAAGAATCCATGAATTCTGAAATGTATTCCATGTACCAAAAAAAGTCTGGATTTTGGTAGATCCTCCAGTTGATGTAAAGCCTATTGGTAATAAATGGGTATTCAAGAAGAAACTGGACATGGAGGGGAAAGTCAGCACCTATAAGGCATGACTGGTCGCAAACGGTTTTAGACAAAGTCAAGGAATTGACTATGATGAACCCTTTTCAATGGCTGCGATGCTTAAATCCATCAGAATCCTATTGGCCATTGCCGATTACCATGACTATGAAATTTGACAAATGGATGTCAAAAGAGCTTTCCTTAACAGGAACCTCTAGGAAGATGTCTACATGACACAACCTGAAGGGTTTGTGACTCCAAAGGATGCCAACAAGGTATGAAAGTTGCAGAAATCTATTTATGGATTAAAACAAGCATCAAGGTCCTGGAACATTCATTTCAATGAAGATGTAATGGAATTTGGAATTATTAAGAACGAATGTGAGCCTTGTGTCTACAAGAGGTTTTGTGGGAGTGCAATCGTTTTATTAATAGTATATGTTGATGACATATTACTAATTGGAAACGAAGTACCTATCTTACAGTCAGTTAAGGCATGGTTGCATAAATGATTCTCCATGAAAGACTTGGGCGAGGCAGCATATATTCTTGGCATCAAGATCCATCGTGATAGATCCAAGAAGATGTTGGGCCTGAGTCAAAGTACATACATTGACAAGATACTGAAGAGATTCAGTATGGAACAATCCAAGAGGTTATTGTTTCCAGTGTCACATGTCATTCATATTTCCCAGAAAATGTGTCCTCAGACACATGAGGAAAGAAAGATAATGGAAAGGATCCCTTAAAAATCCACCATTGGGTCAGTCATTTATGCTATGCAATGTACGAGGCTAAATGTTTCTTACGCATTAAGTGTGGTAGGCAGATATCAAGATGATCCAGGAGACCGCCATTGGATGGCAGTCAAGACTATCCTTAAGTATCTGAGGCGTACTAAGGATATATTCCTGGTTTATAGAGGAGATGAGGAACTAGTCATCAGAGTACATGTAGATGCTAGTTTCCAGACTGATCATGAAGACATGAAGTCGCAGACTGGATACATCGTTAGTTTGAATATAGGTGTAGTGAGCTGGAAGAGCTCAAAACAAAGTGTGGTGGCAGAATCTATAGTGAAGTCCGAGTATATCGCAGCTTCTGAGGCAGCTAAACAATCAGTATGGATGCGAAGCTTCGTCCTAGAGCTGGATGTAGTACCGAATAGTAAAGATCCTATCATAATCTATTGTTATAATACTACAGCGGTGGCACTTGCAAAAGATCCAAGGTCACATCAGCGGACAAAGCACATACTTCAGAAGTATCGTCTCTTGAAGGATTTTTCTCAGAGAGGTGAAGTTGCAGTGAGCATTATTTCCATGGAAGACAACGTGGCAGACCCCTTGACTAAAGCCTTGACTCAGCAGAAACATGATCATCATTTTAGGTGAAGCGGACTAAAAGTCGTAGGCAGTTGGCTCTAGTCCAAGTGGGAGTTTGTAAGGTTTGGTGTCCTGAGAACCAACTATTTTTTACATTGATTACATGAATGTTCACTTATTTTATTATTCATTGTTCTGCATGACTATAATATAATGATGTCCTAAAATATTTGTTCCATTAATAAGGCCATGGCAGATCCCCTCTATGATGAGAACCTTGAAATGATATAATAATATTCTTAAATAAAGTTCTACGGTTGGATGACATACTATGATATGACACATAGTATACAGGCCATCATCAGTGAGTACTCGTAAGAAGACGAGACTCTCTATCATGGAGTTCGCACTTGGTAATATCCAAGATGGGAGATTATGAGAATAGACCTACCAGGAGTAAGTCCTCATTTCTTGGTTTCATCAGACATTAATATCTGCGACCATGTGTAATGGTCTGTAGACTTTATGATTATCATTAACTCATGTCATGACTCGCGCACTTAGATTTACTGACGAAAACCATCATGCAGATAGTTGGAGAGAATTAGGGTACGTTTGGTGCATCATGAGTGACATGTTGTGAATGGATAAGTCGAGGAAGGATTTGTCCCTTCCATTTATGGAAGTTGACATCTCGGCCCTTTGATTGAAAAATAACTTTCGCATTAAATTCATTGGCCATGGTGTAAACAACGAGTTTATTTCAGGTAGTAAAAGAATGATGGATCAAGTATATAGGTTTATGAGACTACTATGAAACCTTATTGATGAGATATCAAGAAAAAGGGATTAAATTAAACAGTAAGAATTCGTATGAGGTGATACATCAAAGCGGCGTCAACTTCTTTCTCTTGGGTGCCTTGACCCGTTACTAGACAGTAATCTTGGACTTTAGGCAAGCTCGCCTAATGCCAATGAGAAAGAGGCCTATAGGGTCACACACTAAGTGTATTCAAGTATCTCAAGTAGAATAAAGATTATTTCTGTATGTGGTTTAATGATTATTCAAGGAATTCTAAATCATTTTTAATGATTGAGGAATAAGGAAATGAAAAACAAGATATACATGCCATGTATTAAATATTACACGCCGTGTAGTCTTTCATGGAAAACAGGTACACGCTGTGTATTAATAATTACATGTCGTGTAGTTATCTTTATGGAAAAGGAAATGAATAAATGAAAACAAGATATACACGCCGTGTACATTGAATGTACACACCGTGTAGTTTTCAATGAAAAACAAGTATACGCCGTGTATTTATTAATACATGCCGTGTAGTTTTTACAGTCGGGATTTTGAGGATATAATATTGTTTTAAATGATATTTATTATAATCAGTGTGGGCGCATGTCAAGGAATTAATTATTCGACATGTGGTTTTAAATAAGATTCAATGAAATAAATAAAACGTGTAACGCGTTTATTTATTTTCATAACTCTACAACCTCAAACCTAATTATAAATATCCTCACAACCCCAACAATTTTCCTAGACCTAAGAGAATCATTGTGCACAACAATTCTGGAAAATTATTTCAATCCCGAAAGAACCTCTTCCTCCAAGAACACTCTCAAGATCGAGAGAGATCCTCTTCCATCGGATCAAGACGATCTAAGGCAGACAACACAAGCAATGGTTTCTCCACGCTAGGACTCAGAGACTCCTTTGGCGACGTCCCGAGATACGAGGTACACGTGTGGATCACCGCTAGAGAAAGTCTACACTTGGATTCTATGACACAAATATGAATCACATCGGAACGTGATTAAGAACATCAATGAAGAAAGAACACCCAAAAGATATTTCTTTTCAATTGATTAAATTAATTATAATCAACTTGTAATGTTCCTTGTTTGTGGTTCTGGGACAAACCTTCTTCTTTGTATTTTTTCAATGATTCGATCCATGGAGACCGGCGTTTATCATCGTATTGATCCCATATTGATCATTTATAATGACAAAAAGAAAAGTGGGCACATCCATCCATTCTTTTCCGCTGCTCCCGGAACTTTCAAAATATAACTGAGATTCGTAGTTTTCATGGTTTGGCAGGTTATTATCGAAGGTTTGTTGAAAAACTTTCATGGTTATCTAGTCTAATGATTAAGTTAACTCGAAAAGGTGTTAAGTTAATTTGGACAAAAGAATGTGACGATTGTTTTCATGAATTGAAAAGAAGATTGGTGAATTCTCATGTTTTGGCAGTACCTTCCAGAAATGGTGAGTTTTTTATTTACAATGATGCTTCATTGAAAGGAAGTGGATGTGCCTTTATACAGAATGATTAGGTAATTGATTATGCTTCATGTCAGTTGAAACCTCATGAGTTAAATTACCCTACACATGATTTGGAATTAGTTGTTGTTGTTTTTTATTTAAAAATTTGGATGCATCATTTGTATGGAGTAAAATGTGAAATATATACTGACCACAAAATTGAAAGTATATATTCACTCAGAAATAATTGAACATGAGACAAAGGAGATGGCTGGAATTAATCATGGATTGTGATTTCATGATCCATTACCATCTGGGAAAAGAAAATAAAGTAGATGATGCTTTGCATTGAAAAATTAATGTCTCATTCAGCATGCTACGTTTAGAATGAGATCCTTTGGTTTTTTATTTGATGGAATTTGGCATAGAAGTTGTTGGTATAGGAAATTATTTTTTTAGGTGTAACACCCCACCCCAACCTTATTGGCTTGAGGAGGTGATGAGTATTACTTGGCCTTAAGCGACGTTCCCAAGGTGCTAATGGCTGGTGATAAATGCTGAGGGATCCAAGAACATTTGGGGAACAATTTTCCCTTGAGATAAAACCAACCAACAACCACAACTAAATGATGCATGTCAACAAAACTAACTCATACATTACGAAAGACGTCCAGATAATCAATAATCTCAAATGCCAACACAGCCCAATACAACATCATAGTACAATGCGAAAGACTCAACATGAACACCATGACCCATGACACCACCACAACTCCACACCGAGCTCCAAGCTCCATGTTCCACCAAGAAATCACAACGCACCACTAAAGGAGGATGATGCCTTACCTTTTCCCACGTCACGGTACACAACGTCTACAAAGACACCAACGTGCCAAATCAGGGGTGAGCACTAAAACTCAGCAGGATTTCCCCAAATGACTTCCCTACACATGCAACTAGGATGAAAGTGTTATCCCATTATATAAAACAGTTTATATAAAATAGAACACAAGTGCAACAATTTTCATAAGTCAAACGTGCCCTTACCAGCCCATCACAACCAAACCAAGAAACCCAGGGAAGGCCAAACAAAAATTCCATAAGCCATTCTATTACTCACATATTAGCACAACAATTCCATCTTGTAAAACAATCCACAATAACAACCAAAACAACCAAACGGTGGCACTTCCGTCCAATCTGTTCACCCATTCACAATTAGTGGCACTTCTCATCCACTTATACTTTGATGGCGGCCCTTCCGTCCACTATCCATACCCTTCATTATAGTGGTAATTACCGCCCACTTCCACACAACACATCAAGCAAGCCAAACCTAGATCACAACATCATGTAATCAACCAATTCCATTTCACATCAACCCCGTTCAATAAATCAACCATTTATTGAAAATCATTTTCCATGCCCAAGCCCCATTTCAATAAAATGACCTCTTTATTGAAATCCATTTTTCATCAACCATTTTCCCTAATCAATCTCATCAATTCCATTTTAAAATCTCCATTTTAAAATTCACAATAAAAACATTTCACCATGAAACCCCCTTTTTTCCCAGAAACCACCAAATGGATTTCCAACCAAAATCACACATCAACGCACAATTAATTTCCATCACAATGAATTAATTGTAACAGGTAACTACTAGTTAAACCCAACTGGAGTTGAGAGAGAAGCCACCTACCTTTAGAGTTCCTAAGAAAACGACCCACAAGACACTGCACCTCAAAACCAGCGAATGCACCACCGAAAACTCTCTAGATCCTTTTCCCTAACATTCACAAGCCTTAACATTAACATCCAAGGAAACTGCGACCCTAGATCTACACACTACAAGTTTAGATCTAGAAAACTAAGAGAGAGGGAGATTTAGATCTAGAGGAAACCACAAGAGAAGCAAGAGGAGAGACTTACCCAGGAGAAATAACCTTGAATCCACCTTGAAACCCCTTCGAATCGCTACCAAAACGTGTGGGAGAGCCCTTCCATCCCTTGAGAACCCAAAATCCCTAGTGAGGCTCGAGTGGGAGGAAGAGAGGACTGAAATGAGGCAATCATGAGTGAGCCCAGGTTTTATAACCATAATTTTAAGTGGCCGCATGGTTATCCTGCATGGTTTGGAAAACCGTGCCCTAACCGTGTGCACGCCACTGCCTCGAGAGCCAGGGTTCGCACGGTTTCCTCGCATGGTTTGGAAAACTGTGCATAGGCCATCTGAGGCCTACAATCTCAAGAACAAGGGTCCGCACGGTTTCTTGAGAAACCCGCACGGTTTCCACAAACTGTGTAGCCCTCTAAAAGCCTCCAAACTCATCCAAAACCATTCCAAACTCTCCCAACCTCTTCCAAACTCATTCCATGAACATTAAATACATAAAAATGCATAAAAAAGGCCACATACCTCAAACTAGGGGTGAAAAATTCTCCCCACCATTGGAATTTCCGTCCTCGGAATGTAGTGAACCTGCCATTTGCTGAAAGAGCTCGGGCCACTGCTCGACCATCTCTTTCTCCCGCTCCCAAGTCTCCTCTTGAACCTGACCATGTTGCCACAAAACACAAACTAAACTGATTCTTTTACCACAAAGGACTTTCTATTGCCTATCCACAACCAGCACTGGCATGTGCACCAACGAAGCATCCGGTTCTAGCTCAACATGATCCCAACGAATCACAAGCTCACTATCTGGATGATACTTATTCAACTGCGACACATGAAACACATTGTGCACCGAACTAAACCATGGTGGAAAATCCAAACGATAAGACACCTCACCAACACTGTCCAGAATCTAAAAAGGCTCAATATACCTCAGAGATAATGTTCCCTGCATCCCAAAATGACGATGTCCCAACCTAGAAGAGATCCTCAAGAACACATGATCACTCACCTCGAACAACAATGGTCGTCGACGATGATCTGCATACAATTTTTGATGACTCTGAGCCGTCTCCATTCTCTTCCGGATCAACTTGATCTTCTTTGTAGTCTCCTGGACAGGGCTCAGTCCAACCATCAAGGACTCGGCCGTTTCCACCCAACATAGTGTATAATGACACGACCACCCATACAATGCTTCAAATGAAGCCATCTGTATGGATTCCTGATAACTGTTATTGTATGAGAACTCAACCAACGACAAGTACTACTCCCATGAGCCACCAATATATAACACGGGCCTGCAACATATCCTCTGGAGTTTGTATCATCCTCTCGGATTGACCATCTGTCTAAGGGTGATACGCCATGCTCATAGTCAGCTGCGTCCTAAGGGCTTGCAGCAAGGATTTCCAGAAACGAGACGTAAATCTTGGATCTCTATTTGATACAGTCGAAACTAGAACACCATGCCTCTTTACCACCTCCCAGATATAGATTTTGGACAGATCCTCCACCATATGAGATTCACAAATCAAGATGAAATGGATCGACTTCGTTAGCCGATTCACTATCACCCAAATAGTATCGTGCTTCTTGACTATTATTGGGAGACCTGTGAAAAAATCCATCGCTATCTACTCCAACTTCCAAATAAGGATTGGTAAAGACTACAACATTCCGACTAGCCTCTGATGCACTGCCTTGACCTGCTGACAAGTCAAGCATCTCGAAACCAACTCAGCCACACTTCTTTTCATACCAGCCCACCAGAATTGTGCTTTCAATGCTGATACATTTTCTGGATTCCAGGTTGAACAGCCCACCTGGAATGATGATACACCCTGAGAAGATCCTCTTGACAAGAAACTAGTACAACCATCTGATTCTGAAAACACAAAACTGAATCTCCAGTTAGTTGCCAACCCTCAATGTTCTCCCCACTATTGAGTCTCGACCCCATGGTCACACACTCAAAATCAGATATCTGTGCCTCTCTAACTAGTCCAACCAAGTCAGGAATCAAAAAAACTAAAAATTAGACCACTCTATCACCCTGGTCCTCACATTCCAACCACATATCAGCTATAACCGACATCAACGGCCACTGGTCCGATGACTGTTTCACCATCTGAGCATATGATTTTCTACTTAATTCATCCACCACTAAATTTCCCTTACCTTGTGTGTACATCAAGTCAAAATAAAACATCTGGTGATATTCCATTCATATCCTTTGCCTCAAGTTTAAATCCCTTTGTGAGAAAATGTGCTTCAAGATCTTATGATCCATATATACCATGAATTTCTCACCAAAAAGATAATGACACCACACTTTCAATGCATGGAACACTACTTCCAACTCCAAATCATGAGTTGGGTAGTTCTTCTCATGCACTATAAACTGTCATGATCCATACGCAACCACATGATTCCCTTTCATGAGAACACACCCCAACCCTGATCCTGATGCATCGCAATTCACCACGTACACTTTTCCTGGTTCTGGAAAAACTAAGATTGGGGCTGATGTAAGATGACCCTTTAGCTCTTCTAAACACTGCTGACAATGTTCATTCCACTGGAATGGAGCATTATGTCTTGTCAATGCTGTCATCAGTGAAGCCAAATGTAAAAAATCACGAACAAAACGCCGATAATACCCAGCTAGACCAAGGAAAATCTGTATCTCAAACACATTCTTTGGAAGTTGCCATGATATAACAGCCTCTATCTTTTATGGATCCACTGAAACACCCTTTTCAGAAATCACATGGCCAAGAAAATGAACTTACTGTATCCAAAAGTCACACTTTGACAACTTTTCATACAACCGATGATCCCTCAAGATCTCCAGCATTGTCGCAAAGTGCTGCTCATGTTCCACCCTTATCTTTGAATACACCAGAATATCATCCACAAACACCACCACGAATGAATCCAAATATCTCTGAAATATCTGATTCACCAATGCCATAAACACCACTGACACATTAATTAGACCAAAGGGCATATCCACATATTCATAATGGTCATATCTACTTCTGAAAGGTGTTTTAGGAATATTCTCTTTCCTCACCCACAACTGATGATATCCTAACCTCAGGTCGATCTTGGAGAACCACCGGGCTTTCCTCAACTGGTCGAACAAATCACCAATTCATGGAAGTGGATATCTATTCTTTATCGTAACTTGGTTAAGTATATGATAATCAACACATAGCCTCAAAGTTTCATCCGCCTTTTTCACAAACTACATCGGCGCCGCCCACGGAGATGTGTTAGGCTGAATAAACCCTTTGCTTTTTAGCTCTTCCAACTAGACTTTCAATTCTTGCAATTCATCTGGTGTCATCCGATAAGATAGATGTTAGATAGGATTGGTCCCCGGAAGGAGATCAATCGTAAACTCCACTTCTCTTATGGGAGGTAACCCAGAGAATTCATCAGGAAAAACATCCATGAACTGATCCACCACTACTAGAAGAACATTCTTCTAAACACCCTCTACTGATTCCAACGACAAAACCGCCAACTGATACAATAACGTACCCACTGCTGGTGCCAACAAACCCTTTGCACCCTGCTTTTCATACCTCTCTCCTCTAAAGAGATGTCTAATTCCATCATGTTTCATAAAAGCCACTGTCCGCGCATCACAGTCGATGTGGGCCTTAAAATCCATCAGCCAATCCATTCCCAGGATTGCATCATACCCATCCATCTCAAGCATTGAGAAATTTTACACTATCGCAACCTCACCCACAATGATAGAACATTATCTACATGAGAAGGCTCGACACGCTCTTCGACCCAGAGGAGTTTGAAGTTTCAAAATGGAGGGCATCCTTTCTACCCGTAAAACCTAGAAAATCAACCACACATGCAACAATAAAAGATTGTGAAGCACCCGTATCAAACAACACATTCATCAAGGTAGAATTTCAAAGAATAGTACCTCACACCGTGGATGTTCCTGACTGATCATCCACCACAACCTACTCAGCACCAAACACATGTTTTCTTGCCACACTCTGTTATTTATTGCCCTGCTGAGGTGTTGTGGTATTCCTAGAATCACCAAGACCCACTTTACTTTGCTGTCAAGGGGTATACTGATGTCCCCGTCCAATCGAATCATACGACATATGCGATCCTTGAGGAGTGTCACATGAAACCGACCTCGGAGAATTCCAACAATAACACTGCAGATGGCCCATCTGCTTACAATTATGACATGCTCGAGGTTGTGTCGTACAATCCCGCTTGATGTGGCCCGTAGAACCACACTGAAAACATCCTGGCTTGCTCTAGGGATTCAGAGGAAGGTTTACCGATCCTGACGTCAGATTATATGCCATATTATCTCCCTAAGAATAAGTTTCCCTCTTCTGCTTGAACCCAGTGTTAGAGTTCCCACTATTCCCCATGCGTACCACCATGCTTCCCCTGCCCGGAGTGCCCAACAAATCCCGCTCAGCCACCGAGGCTCTATTTACCATCTTCGTGTAATCATCTATACACAGCACCGCTATCTTTGAATGGATTTCTTGCCTCAACCCTTCTTCAAAGATCCTTGCCTTCAACGACGTGCTACCCGCCACCTCGGGTGCAAACCGCACTAAGTTTATAAACTTAGCTGCATACTCTGTCACCGACATCAGTTCTTGTTTCAAACTGAATAAATCAGTCGTACGCTGAATTCTAAATGCATGTGGGTATAATTTTTTGTTAAAAATTTCCTCAATGCCTTCCCACGTCATACCCTAGTCCGTCCCCACTTGGACTACCAACTCCCACCACTGAAGGGAATGAATTTCTAACATATACGTGGCCAACTTCACTTTCAGCTCTACCGGCATTCCAAAGAACTCAAAGATCTTGTTCATTTTATTCAACCATGCTTCTGCCCTTTCAGGATCTGAATCAACCCTGAATATGGGTGGATTCTTCCTTTGAAACTGAACCGCATGATCCACATGCCTTGGTTCATGCCCTCTATTTCCACTTCCCATAGCTTGGAAATCTTGCACTATACTTTGCACTAGCTGCTAGTTCACCTGAGGCTCAAGTGAGACCACATTCTCAGCAGCCTCCTCCGGTCGGTCTCTACGACGCCTACCCGGTGCCACTTCTATTAACAGAAAATAAACAACCATGATTCTCACTTCCGTAGACATCAAAAAATCCCATTTCAAATCACATTACACAACACTATCACAACAAGGCTTTCCACCAGTTCACATTTTTTTCCACATGTTCCAAGTTTCACCATTTTGAAAACCAAACGGTTTTTAAAATACCAATTTATTCACATTATAATTTTACATATTCTAATCACATCATAAATAATTATACCCAATGAAATATGCATCCTAGAGGGAAGTCATTTCTATCATGCATGTCGTGCTCATCTCATTGGCTACACCCACAACAATGAGATATCCTATGCCTATAAGTATCTCCAGAACACTTATGTACCCAACTCCATGGTAACTTGAATTTCAGCATAAAAGGGTTAGCTATGTATTTTTATGCTACACATTTCAAGTTCCGAAAATCCTACTCCTTACTACCATCCCAACTCAAGGAGTATACCACTACGAATGTCAACACCAAATCTGAGAATCAACTCCAAAGGACCGAACAAACTGATACCACTTGTAACACCCTGCCCCTACCTCATTGTCTTGAGGAGGCGGTGAGGGTTACTTACCCTTAAGCGACGTTCCCAAGGCACTAAAGGTTGGCGATAAATGTCGAGGGCTCCAGGAACATTTGGGGAACAATTTTCCCTTGATATAAAACCAACCAACAACCAGAACTAAATGATGTATGTCAATAAAACCAACTCATACATTACCAAAGACAACCAGATAATCCATAATCTCACATGCCAACACAACCCAATACAAAATCAGAGTACAATGCGTAAGACTCATCATGAACACCACGAGCCATGAAACCACCACAGCTCCACACCGAGATCCGAGCTCCAAGTTCCACCAAGACATCACAACACACCACTAAAGGAGGTTGATGCCTTACCTTTTCCCACTTCACGGTACACAACATCTGCAAAGACACCAACGTGCCAAATTAGGGGGTGAGTACTAAAACTCTGTAGGATTTCCTAAAATGACTTCTTTACACACACCACTAGGATGAAACTATTAGCACATTATATTAAATAGTTTATATAAAATAAAACACAAGTGCAACCATTTTCGTAAGTCAAATGTGCCCTTACCAGGCCATCACAACCAAACCAAGCAACTCAGGGAAGGCCAAAAAAACATGCCATATGCCATTATATTACTCACATATTAGCACAACAATTCAATCTTTCAAAACAAGGCACAAAAAAAAACCAAAACAACCCAATGGTGACACTTCCATCCAACCTGTTCACCCATTCACAATTAGTGGCACTTCTCGTCCACTTATACATTGATGGTGGCCCTTCCATCCACTATACATCCCCTTCATTATAGTGGTACTTCCTGCCCACTTCCACATAACATTTCAAGCAAGCTAAACCAAGATCACAACATCATGCAATCAACCAATTCCATTTCACATCAATCCCGTTCAATAAATTAACCATTTATTGAAAATCATTTTCCATGCCCAAGCCCCATTTCAATAAAACAACCTCTTTATTGAAATCCATTTTTCATCAACCATTTTCCCAAATCAATCTCATCAATCCCATTTTAAAATCTCCATTTTAAAATGCACAATAAAAACATTTCACCATGAAACCCCCTTTTTCCCCTAAAACCCCCAAATGGATTTCCAACCAAAGTCACACATCATCGCACAATTAATTTCCATCATAAAAAATTAATTGTAACATGTAACTACTAGTTAAACCCAAGTGGAGTCGAGAGAGAAGCCACCTACCTTTCGGGTTCCCGAGAAAATGACCCACATGCCACCGCACCTCAAAACCGGCGAACGCACCACCAAAACCATTCTAGATCTATTTTCCTAACATTCACAAGCCTTAATATTGACATACAAGGAAAATAAAACCCTATATATACAAAAAAACAATTTTAGATCTACAAAACTGATAGAGAGGTAGATGTAGATCTAGAGGACACCAAAAGAGAAACAAGAGGAGAGACTTACCCGGGAGAAATCACCTTGAATCCAGCTTGAAACCCCTTTGAATCACTTCAAAAACATGTGGGAGAGCCCCTCCAACCCTTGAGAACCCAAAATCCTAAGTGAGGCTCGATTGGGAGGAAGAGAGGAGTGAAATTAGGAAATCTAAAGTGATCCTGGGTTTTATAACCCTAATTTTATGTGGCCGCACGTTTTTCCCGCATGGTTTGGCAGACTGTGCGCTAACCGTGCGCACGCCACTGCCTTGAGAGCCAGGGTCCGCACGATTTCCTCGCACGGTTTGGAAAACCATGTGCAGGCCGTGAAAAACCTACTATCTCAAGAACAATGGTCTGCACGGTTTCTTGGGAAGCCCACATGGTTTCCACTAACCGTGCACCCCTTTAAAAGCCTCCAAACTCATTCCAAACCATTCCAAACTTTCCCAACCTCTTCCCAACTCATTCCATGCACTTTAAATACATAAAAATGCATAAAAAAGGCCACATACATCAAACAGAGGTTTCTAAGTTTGGAATGAGATCCTTTGGTTTTTGATTTGATGAAATTTGGCATAGAAGTTGTTAGTGTAGGAAAATATTTTGTTATGTTTTAGGCGTCAGTGATATCATCTCTATCAGATAGAATTAGGAAAGCACAAAAGGAAGACAGTGACTTACAGAAAAATGAAAATTTTGTTCAGAAGGGTATGTTGCCTGAATTTAACAATGGTAATTATTGTGTTTTGAGGTTTGGGAAGAGATTATGTGTGCCCTATGATTCACAGTTAAAGAATGAGTTGTTATCTGAATCTCATAGTTCTCTATTTTCAGTTCATCCTGGTAGTACTACGATGTACAGAGATCTTCAGGAGTATTACTGGTGGGATGGAATGAAAAGAGATATTTCTGATTTTACTATAAAATGTTTGACTTGTCAGTGGGTTAAAACAGAGCGGCAGTTACCGAAAGGGATGATTCAGCCTTTACTGGTACTGGAGTGGAAATGGGAAAATATATCCATGTACTTCTTCGTGAGATTACTAAAGACATCTCGAGGTAATAATGCAATCTGGGTTATTGTTGATCGATTGACTAAATCTGCTCATTTCCTTCTTATTCGAGATATATTGTCTCTAGATCAACTTTCTCAACTATATGTTAAAGAGATAGTCAGGTTTCATGGAGTTACCCTATCCATTGAATCTGATCATGACCCTAGGTTTACTTCTAACTTTCGGAAATGTCTTCAGAAGTCATTGGGTACTGAATTAAATTTTAGTACAACTTTTCATCCACAATCAGATGGGAAATCAGAATGAACAATTCAAACATTTGAGGATATGTTACATGCTTTCTCGATGGATTATCATGGAAGTTGTGACCAACATATTTCTTCGGTTTAATTTTCAAATAATAACAATTTTCATTATAGTATAAAGATGGCTCCATTTGAGGCATTATATGGAAAGCATTGTAGAACTCCAGTTTTTTGGGATGAAGTAGGTGAAAGGAAGTTGATGGGACTAGAATTGGTAGAAGAGATGGTAGAGAAAGTTCAGTTTATTTAGAATCACATGAGAACCGCTTAGAGTAGAAAGAAAGGTTTTGCAGATAACCGGAGGAAGGATCTTTCTTTTGAGGTTGGTGATCATGTCTTTCTCAAAGTTTCTCCAAAGAAAAGTGTGATTTGTTTTGGTAAGAATGGAAAGTTGAGTCCAATGTTCATTGGACCTTATGAAATTCTAGAGAAAGTTGGATCAGTTGCATACAGAGTGGATTTACCTCCATGTTTATCCTAGGTACACAATGTTTTTCATGTTTCGATGTTGATAAAGTATATTCCAGATCCATCTCATGTTTTGAGCCTAGAGGTAGTTCAGTTGGAAGAGAATATCTCTTATGAAGAAAAACCAGTTCAGATTCTTGACCATAGAGAGAAAGTGTTGCGGAATATGGTAACTCACCAGGAAAAGGTTTTGTAGAAAACTCATATGGTTTAAGAGACAATGTGGGAATCTGAAAAAGTTGTGAGGGATAAATACCCCCACTTATTTTGATAAGTAAAATTGTGAGGACGCAATTCTCAAAAGGGGGTAGGATGGAACATCCCAGATAAATAAAGAATGAGACATATTTCATATTTATTAATATTTGTGAATTAAATATTAATTTTACTTTAAAGTGGTTTCTATGTTCTATAGTGTACCTGATACGCAACAATGAGTTTCTTTGAAATCTTACATTGCACACAAATAATATAATATTATTATTTTAAATGGTAGTTAACACTTAGTCATTTTATTAGCAGGAATGAACAAAAATAACTACAATATGATTATACATGATTTTTATATATATTAACATTTATCCAATAAAAAGTTAGAGGCTTAAAATTTGAATGAATCTAATTTTAAGCATATTTAACTTAAAAGGCCGATTTACCACCTTTTAATGGCGAACCCTCTTTAAATATTGTTTTGTTCACTTTAATACATTCTATACGAACAAATAAAATACTTCTTTATAATTGTAACATCAAAACTTTCTTTTTGTAATTTTTTGGAATTTTTCCGATATAGTTCATTTTTTAATGAATAGTGAAAATAATGTATTTTAATTCAAAACTGTGTTTTAATATAATTTATTTTTATAGTTATATTATATTTTTAATTGGTTTTAAAGTGTAATTAGAATATATTTTTACCATTTAATCCAATGTTGGTCATTGAAATTTATTTTACTTTGAAATTGGACATAAACAAGTGTCAATCTTTTGATAGTTATTGTTTCTTAAATACACGCTATTTGTTTTAACAATGAGAATTAATTTTAAATTAATTAATGGAACTTTTATCTTTTTAATTTGTAAAAATAAACATCATTTTTGAATTCCAAATATCAAATAAATCTTAGGCTTAATATTTGGTATTTTTCTAAAAAACATCAATTTTTGATAAATAGTGAAATCACTTAGTAGTAGTCAAAAAAACTGACTTTTTCATTTATATGAAATTTTACCACTTCTGTGAAATTAATTTTTGAAAATATGACATACATGGTTGTTATTAGTAAGTAAAATTTGGTTCAATAAGATGAAAATAATTTCTGGTGAATAGTAACTTTTGACTTTTTTTTACCGCGGTTAAAGGTAAATAGGGTAATTCAAGGTAAAAAGAATATTGTAATAATTCAAAATTACCTTAACACTTGTCCAAAACTTATTTTTTGAGTCATTTATGACCATTGTAATTTTTGGGTCGATTTTGTGACCTCGTTGATCTACATGGGAGTGATAATGACACTTTAGATTAATTAACTTAAAGTAAAAAACAAAAATGACATAAAAACATTTAGTAAATAAATTTTTACAAAGGGTTATAGAAATTATATTTTCGACTATATATATTCATTGGAAAACTAAAACGATCTCCAACATAATGGTATTTGTTTATAATTTTTATACATCACATAAATTAAATTATTTATGACACAATTATGATGTAGTATTTACCTCACTAATAAATAATTAAATAAATAAGATTATAAATATTAAAATAACATCCAAAACATGTCCAATTCTTATTGGATGATATTATTTCGACCATGACTCATCTTATCTTCTACTATAATGATTTTTATACTTTTATAAACTGAATATCAATATATAATATAATAATATTTTCACACTTTCCTAAAGAGCCCCTCCTATCCCTTATAAAAGGAGACCAATTCTAACCAATTACTCACACCTCTCAATCCTTTAGTCTCATCCAAAATTATCCCAATAAAGCTCCCTACATCCCTCTCTTTCTCCTAGAAGCCTTAAATTTGTAGAAGGCACTTTTAGAAGTCCTTTTGGTTCAAACCAAAGGAAGTTACCCAAATTAAAGGTAACGGTTTCTCTTAACATCTTTTCTTTTATTTTACTTCTCCAACCCCTATACTCTTTTTATTCATTTATTTTATAACAACTACAGTATCCTAAATATACTAGAATTTTTTTTATGATATGTATTATAACTAAAATTACACACACCCCCATCTAATGGGTGAAGAACATAATGTTTCTGTGGATGGAAAACTAATGCCTCACGAAATGATGATTGTTCAATTACCTCCTACCGCCTCTCATGGTGGCCATTAAGATGGAACTGTATTTATATATGATATATATTATGTTTATGTTATCTTTATTCTTGTGTATTTTTTTTTTCTATATATCATACCTTTATGGTTTCCATTATGTGTAAACACGATAATTTCATTTGAGGAAGTGTGGACTACCTCCCCCTCAAAGTGATATGACTCGTTAATGCCATATGTGGGACGTATAAATGATGGAGTTAATGATATTATATATCATATTATATTTGAAATTATACTGGAATTATAATTTACCTATGTATCATTATGTTTTAATTCCATTAAAATAAGAAATAGAAATGAAAGTAGCGTTCATGCGTACGTACGGCTTACCGTCTCCATGAACGGTGCATTTCATTTCTTACCTCCAAATGATATGTACTGTTATAAATAAATATATATATATATATATAATGGATATATATGATATATATGATATCTAAATAATTAATTTCATTCGGGATATAATGGACTATTGACCACATGGACAACTTGTAAATATAAGGTGTTTGTTTTTGAGTCAAGTTCCAAATATCGACAAAATGAACCTTATTAACTTAAATGATTACATAATGTTTATAACATGGTAATAAGTGATATAAAAGGAATTATAAAATTGGAAAAGGTTCTTAATCAAGGAGAAATTAACTTTATTTAATTATTCAGGAGATTAAAGAACGATCGAGTCAAGTCGGACACGAGGTAAGGGACTTCATCTCAATCTCCTTTCATTGAGGAATATTTTGTTTTAATACACAAATTTCTTTTATATTCTGTATAAACACCATTGAATTTTCAAAGAGAATATTTTTATATGATGTGTTTTACTAAATGACAAAAATTAATGTTTTTTATGTAAGCGGTGACAACGACCTTTCCGCTGCCACGAGTATTATTTGATATTTGGCTTCCTTAACAAGGTGTAATGTTTTTTAAAGGAAAAATAAATACCATATACTTTTTTTAAGTATTTTGGTATTGAAAATGGTTTTGAGAATGGATTATTTATTTCACTATCTTAAAATGATATTTTTTTATTGCAATCTCGAAATGTTATCTTTCCTTTATGATTATGTTACGTGTTATGATCTTGTTATGGTTCTTGGGAATTATTTATGTATATGGGTGGTTCCGTTATAAACCTAGGGAGGGTGAGCCTGAGATAGCTCTCCATTGCATTGGGTAATGTGATGGAGGTAAACATGAATTTTTCTCCTAATAGATTTAGGTAATATACTATGATGGGTATTCCAAAGTAACTCCCTATGTAGCTTTGATATATACAATATAAGTATGATATGGATGCCACAAGTTACCTTTATGATTTATGATTTCTATGTGTTATTCAAAACATCATATGATTTCATGTGGTAAGTAAAAGAGTTCATGTTTTTTATGTATTTATGAACAAATATTTTCTTTCTTTGTTTCATAACCCTTACTGAGCATTTTATTCTCATCCAAAGTTTTGAAATGTTTTCACATGACTTAAAGATGAATATGGTCAAGGATGGGATCAAGGATAAGTAATTCTATATTAAACATGTAACTAGACATGACTCTTTTTTTCAATAGTTTTTATTTTATGAAAAAATGGAAATTGTGTAGAAGTGTATACTTTGTAATCTTTTGAGATGTAGTAGTTATGTCCTAATTCTCTAAAACTATAAACATGAAAAGATCCTCAATGTGAATTATTCATTTAATTTAATATTATGTAATGTTTAATGTAGGGTCCTTATACTCATGCACATCACTCTCATGAAAAAACACATAGATATTAGGCATCAATTTCTTAGGGATTACACACAAAAATAAGATTCATTCTTCAATTTATTGGAACGTAAGATCAACATGCTGATATTTTCCCAAAATCTTTACCCTCTGATAGATTTGAATACATTAAATATAAGTAAGGAATGATAACCATAAGGTAATCTTCCTTGTTCAATTTCTTTTGAAACCTATCTCCTTATAGTAATAATCTCTTTTCCATAGGGGGAGTACATTTTCTTGATATTGTTTCTTAAAATTTTCGAAATGAAATTTGTTGTAATGAAAATTTTTGTACTCAAATTTTTGTAATGAAGTTTTTTTTGTACTCAATGTTTTTGTATTTTAAAATCTTCATAATCAAAAGTTCTTTAAGAAGAATACTAATTATTACGAATAATCTTCTTGATAAACCAAAAGGTATGATTTCCTTTCTTAAGTTTTTGTAATCATATTTTAGTTGTTGTTTTTTTAATCTTCAGATTCTCTTTTCCTTAAATACGATTGTTTTCCGATTAAAGAAAACCTCAAAAGATCAGATCCTATCAAAATTTCATTGTGGTCATCATTTCAACAGTCGGATCTAGTCATAAGACTTCTCAACCGTTGGATTGAGTTTGGAAGTTGAATCATTACTTCTAACGCCTATATAAAGGACCCCTGATTGAAAATCCCACATCGAAACTCAATCCTTCACATGCTGAAGCTCTGCCTCTCTACTTAATCCCATTCTGAACTTCTTAGAGCTTTCTCAAATCCGAATGTCTGTCGAACAATCCTCTAAAAAATACATGTCTAATGTTAATCCAATCTTGGAGTGGCAGGATTATAGAGAAAGGTTGGTGCGTCGAAACTTCTTTGCAAAGTATGATTCTATAATCTCGAAGAAAATCAAGATAAATGGATGGGAGACTATTTGCGTATCGAAGCCAGGGGCTCAAGATTTGGTTAATCTATATTTTCTAATTGAATTTTATGTGACAGTGGGTTCATTTAAGGAAGAAGGCAGAGATAAGTTTTTGTTCAAAATCTATGGAAAGACTTATGCTCTCTCATACACCAAGGCTTCAGGCTTGGTTAGTTTATCTTATGAATGAGAAGCTGGTTTTTTCTCTCACAAGCTACCAGATGTTAAAGGATTTTTTTTAATGAGAAGGCTATGGATTGTCTTGGAATCTCAGATGTAAAGACTCCAAAGATCTCTCACTTTTCTACTAACTATCAGATTATTTAGTTGTGGGTTCAAGGATTCATCATTCTGAGGAAAGGTGGAAAGGATACATTAAAGAATAGAGACTTATATATTTTGAATTTCTTGGTGAACCAGAGGAAGATCAACCTGATTAAGCATATTATTATTACGATTGAGAACATAAAGAATAGAAATCTGAAGGCTCAGATTATTATATACCCTACTATTTTATCAAATCTAATTGTTCAGTAATTATAGTCTTTCAAAATTCCTTGAAGTTCCAAGCCTTGGAATTGAAAAGTCATGATGGTCAGTGATGATACTCTGAAGAGAATGAATTTTGTATTTTCTAAGTAATCTGGAGAATTTTATAACCTACCTGAAGAATAATTTAAAGCTGTTCCAAAGAAACAGGAGGTGGTTGAACCATATAAAAAGGCTGGAAAGAAGAGGAATTTGAAGGAAGTATAAGAGTAAGAAAAAACCCCAAAAGCTAATGAATCCCAATCCACACCTCCAAAACCTAAGAAGAAAAAATCATATCCTGATGAGGTTTTAGAAAAGTGGACGGAAGATATGATAAATAAGAAATAAAGGGAGGAAAGTTTTGGTTTGGATCCTGCTGAAGCCAAAGATTTAAAAGAAAATACTACTGATGAGCTTGAAAAGAAAGATAAAGAAAATAAGGAAAAGAAGAAGATGACTGAAGAAGAGATAGTCCAATCGCTTTTGAAGGCTGTTGAGAAAGCATCAGAGAATATCCTAGTACCTAAATCCTTCTTGGTAGAATCTTTACCTGAGACTCCGGGAATGAAATTTTTGACTCCGGAAAAAGTCCAATAAAATCTTGGTGAAGAAAAAGAAGGTGTTGAAGGAGTTGAAGAAGAAGAGAGTAGTGGTGACACGACATATTTGATTAAGAAATATGAATATTTCCATGAGAAGGAAAGTCCATCCGAGAAGCTCTCAATCCGAACTTCTGAAGAAAAATCTTCAAAGTTTGTTACTCCGGGGAAAGATCATAAAGAAGAGGATGAGAAAGATGAAGATGAAGTGGATAATCTATCTGAGGTGGAAAGTTCTAATCATGAATTCATTCAACCTTAGGATGTTGAGGCAAGTGCTGACAAAGAAGAGGTGGATAAAGATAAAATTATTCAGATATCTGACAGAGAACATGAATCTTCAAATCAAGAGAAATCCATTTAGAGAGCTGATAAGGGTAAACAAGTTTTTGTTGATAATCCTACAAGAGATGTGGTGACGAAGAAGGAAGCTAGTGGATCATCTATGAGAAAGGATGGTGAGCTACAGAAAGAAGCCTCACCAAGAAAAGTCTTAGATTTGGAATCATCATCTCTTGGACATGACTTTGTTGTCCAATATTTAAGGAATCTTGTTGGGACTATTCTGATTTTTCCAAGTATTGACTCCAGATACCAAATGTTTCAACACACTCTAAATCAAAATTCAGATTCACTATCCATGGTAATGGATAAGTGTGTAAAACTGGAGACAGATTTCACAAAGTTTCTTATTGGCTACGAGGATCACAAGAGATCTTGCAAGAAGATAACCAGTTGGTCAAAAAAATGTTCACGATTTGTAGATTCTTGATGACTTTCCAGATAATGTAAAGGATGCTTTTGAAACTGAAGAGGTAATGTTCAAATATCTCACCAAATCCTTTGAAGAAAAGCTATCTCTTGAGGAAAATACCCAAATTCAAGAAGTAAAAGACTTGAATAGAAATTTATATTCAGTTGCTCAGTGTAGGAAGGGAGAAAGGGATTTTCGGATTGATATTGAAGAGAAGTTAGTCAAGCAAGATGAAGTTTTAAAGGCTCTGGCAGAGGCTCTCAAGGTTCAGGATGATAAAATAAAATCCTTAGAGAAAAGATCAAAAAATCCGGATTAGCTTCTAAACTGAGCAGAAGAAGATCATAAGGAGCTCAAGAATCTTAAAACAATTGTGAAGAAGCTGATGTCAAAGGAGAAGGAAGGATGATTTCTAATCCGATATTTTATTGTACTTTCATTTTTGTACAAATATTTTCAATCTTAATGAAATTTTCAGTTTCTCGAATTTTTTATTGTCTAGTGCTAATCATTCAGGTACCATATTTTCTTTTCCATTCCGTTTAATCCTTTTTAAAATTACAAAGGGGGAGAATGGAATGTCAAAAAAAAATACTAAGTAAAAGAAGAAATTACCCTAAGTAAAGGGAAGTTCATCTAAGGAGGATTTTTCATCATAAAAATTTCCATATGACAGATAATGAAAAATCTCATTCAGGAAATCAGAATACGATACTTAGTTGTTCCAAAGCCTATGGGTAAGTTAGTCGTCTTCACCATGATCCATACGTAAGGGGAGATAAGTTTTTATTTTCAAGTTCATAAAAATTCTAAGTCCTTATATTAATTTTAGAAATTATGTTTATGATTTCCAAAAAGGGGGTGATTATTGAGTCAATAAGGTTTCCTTATGACTTTTCCATTCCATCATGTTTTGAAAATCACAAACACCTATCTTAAGGAAAAATGTATTTTATCTTCATAAATGAAATTTTCCTTCCTCAAGGAAAATTTTATCCTAACCCTATTTTTATTTCATAAGGAAAATTTTCCTTCTGCAAGGAAAATTCATCCTTACCATGTTTTAATTGTTCATGATATAATTTCATTAAGCCTAAACTCATTTTATTTCTAAGTGAAAATCGGTTTCATATTGCAAAACCTCGAAATCCTATAAATACATGATTTAACAGCATTCTATTTTAGAATCAGAATTCAAGTTCTGAGTTCTCTGAATTCAGACTCTGAAATCTTCTGAGTTTTGACTTTGAGTTCTCTAAATTCAGAATCTGAACCCTTCTGAGTTCTGACTCCCAGTTCTCTAAATTCAGACTTCAAACTCTTCTGAGTTTTGACTCTGAGTTCTCTAAATTCAGACTCCAAATTCTTTTAAGTTTAGACTCTGAATTTAAGTTATGAACTCTTATGAGTTCAGACTCTGAACTCCTATGAACTCAGACTCTAAATTCAGGTTACAAATTCTTATTCGTTCTGACACTGAATTCAGGTTACGAATTCTTATAAATTCAGACTCCAAATTTAGGTTACGAACTCTTATGAGTTCAGACTCCGAACTCCTATAAAATCGGACTCCGAATTCAGGATACAAATTCTTATGAATTCAGACTCCGAATTCAAGTTATGAATTCTTATGAGTTCCAACTCCGAATTCAGGATAACAATTCTTATGAATTCATACTTTTAATTCAGGTTACGAATTCTTATGAGTTCTGACTCTGAATTCAAGTTTTGAGTTCTTATGAGTTCTGAATCTAAATTCCCTAATAAACTGAATCTGAATATCATGTATTATAGACTCTGAATATTATTTTTGAGTAGACTCCAAACTTTTATTTTTCTTAGACTCCGAAAAATTGGTTTTGATTAGGAAACCATATTTTGATCATATTTGATATCGTTATGAAACAATGTTTTACATTCTATTTCTAACTAACTGTTGTTTGAGTGACACATGTACAGGTACCTCTGAGATTCAAAGAAAAAATTGACTATTAGAGGAGAAGAGCTGACCGTTGGAGATGTGCCTATAAATAGGTGCTCATTTGAATGAGCACCCATCTTTTGACAAATTTGGACAACTTTTGGACAACTTTTGATCTGAAGTTTTTTTTAGAGAGAGATACTCTCATGCTTAGTGTGTAATGAATTTCTTGATCAGATTTCTTCATGTTTCTCTGATTGTTGCTATACACAATCGAGGGATTCTAGGGATACGAAGATAGAGGTGTCAACTACCTTAATGTTCAAGGACTTCCTTGCTGAGAAATACAGAGGTGCCTACTACCTTGATGTTTGAGGGATTGCGGGGATAACAACACAGATACCGATCTTCAAATTGAGGGCTTACCCCGGTGTGGGTAAGATAGGATTTATTGAAAGTATAAATCATGTGACCTTTATCCAAGGTTTTTGGATACCCCTCTCTTTGGGATAAAAGATTCTATACTTGTTACTTGTAATTTTTCATGTTTATTTTTCTACTGCATTTTGATTGTTAAGGAAAGTATAACTATATTATACATCCTAGTTTTTGTAGACTCTGATTAGTGGGATTCTATATGCTTTAAGGTTGAATATTTTACTTGTAAACTTTTCTTCAAATTAATTTTTGGAACCATATTTCCGGAACCTAAATTTTCGTAATCACATTTTCAGAATAAAGCATGTTTATAGAACTAAGAGTTTTAGTGAATTTACTTTGTTTAACTTTTTTAAACATTATCATATTTAAAAGTTCCAAAAGAATTTTTAATGTATGCAATTCACCCCCCCCCCTCTAGTATATTGAGAATCTACATTAATTATTTCGATCCTACACATTTTAATTGCCTCTTTCACCTTATCTTTCTATTTGTTAACTGCAATAACTAAAGATTAATGTTTCTTTACGTTCTTATCTTCATGGATCTTAAAATTTAAAGTATCTTGAATATATCATAAACTTCTTCTTTTTCTTTCTATTTTTCTTTTCCAATTCTTGACACCAATTTGAATAGATATGTTACTTTTTGTAGAAATAGTGATCAAAATCACATTTATTGAAACATTATTCAAACACAAATATTTCAAAATTCCTATTAATTATCCTGATTACAAATATAGAATCTATTTTATCCTATTCAATTCATAGCGGCTTAAATGATATTCTATTGCTCATTACCTTAAAATAAATGGGATATTTGATCATATTGATCTAAATAAAGACTAGTTTGTGTCCACATTTAACTAATATTCCTTCCTCTCATAGTACCTATAACTTATCTCTTATACTCTCTCAAGTACAATTGGAGAGTTTTGACTTCTCCCTGGGTAGTTATCCAGGATTTTACTGATATTTTCCCACCATAAAGTATATGATGGAAATATAATATCTAATAAATAGCATTGAATAAGTGATATATCCATTAATGAATCATATAGAATTATACTCACTATATTAATCTCCTATTATATATCACACATGTATTTATAGGGAGATTTATTCCATGTAAAATTGGTAACAATTATCTCTAAAATTGTTCCAACTTGTATTTTTCAATTACTGGTCAACATATTTAATTTGACTTGGTCTAATAATACCATTATATATATAGATAGGCTAGGGATTAGATATTTTTATCATCAGATCAATGTAACTATGTTATCTCCGACAATGTGCAACTCAATAAAAACGTCTAGGGTCTCATGTGAATTTATTTAAGAAAAAAATTAAAATGAACAATTATCTATTTGATTTGAAGACACATAGAAAAACTCTCATCACTAGTGACTATTTCATGAAGGAACTAAAGTGGGATCCCTCTAGATAATCTACATAGAATTTGAAATCTGATAGTAACATTGATAATTTATATCCAAGTGCTAACACAGAGATTTGATGCATCCTTCAACATCCCAATGATCATCGTCACGCTGATCATTTGATGCATGAAGAATAAATTGGATCCAAATTTTGGATCAACTACTTCTCTCTCTAGGATATATGAGAGATAAGAGAGAGTCTATCAAATTTTTGAAGTGAACAGCCACTTGAATAAGAGCCTATACTTCCTTATAAAGAGAGGTATAAAATACCTGAAAAATACTCCATGACCCATGAATATTTATTAACAACTAAATAAGCCATACAAGATGTGTTATAAGAAACTAACTGTCATAATTTTATTTTTTCACTTCATTGTTATATAATAAATATATTATGTGATAAAAGTGAGTCATTTACTCAACTCATTATTCCTGCAAATATAAAATGAACTTTAAATATTAAAATAATATTAATTCATTAAATATTTGCCCATGTATTCACATAAATACTAGTAGATACATTAAATAAATAAATAAATTGAACTCCAATTATTATATACTCAAATAATAATTAATTAATTTATCCCTTGGTGATATTTTATTCTTTGACATATCCCAAACCCCATGGTGGGGCCCACCATGTCCTATACTTCTATTTATTAGAATAAGCCAGGAATTTGAATATGCTATGTATGTGGCCACCTAGGCCCCTATCTTAATAGTATTGAATACAACTCATAGACTAGGAATTGAGTCTAGAAACCCATCAAGGCCCTTATGGAGATAAGTAATAGTCATAGAAATGACAACCTTTCCTTCAAATACATTCAATTTAATAGAATATATTTATTTGAAGATATCTCAAAAATTAGGATGTATACTTTGTTTCATCATAATTTCTTGATTTATTATTCAGTGAACTTATTATGTGGACTTTAATTCTTCTACCACAAACATGGATTCAGTTAAGTAGTACCATCCCGATCAACCAGGCCCGATAAATAACTTCCTTTCAAAAGTGAAAAATCTTATCTTGATTATTCAATAAATGTCATGCCACCAATGATACACCCCACATAAACTATATCACCATGAAAAAAATCCATTTTTTTTGATCATGTATAAATTTACATAATCAAATATTACACATTTATAATAATAGGCATATAAATATCAACACTACTATTGTAATAAAACATCATGCACAAGTCACTATATACATGATTTGGAAATTGAAACGTATTGTTCATGTTGGGTCTAGGGAAACCACTTTTACAACACTTATAATTTCAATAGATCCAACTTATTTAGTATCCTCTCTAGCTCTCACATGATATGATTATACTTTATTAGAGTTATGGATTTATTTTTTGGGCCTTCCATATCTTCACTGCATGGAAACTTGTCTATCTAATACTTCACCTCCTTGAGGAAGACTCCTCAAGAGATAATATCCTTGAGTATATTCCTTTTTTACATTGTTAAGACTTTATATATTGTCTAGTAACAATAATAGAATTATCATAATTTATATAATGAAAAAAATCACTTATTAGGTGTGATTATAAGAACTAGAAAAAATTGTTTCATATTTTACACTACTTATTGATCTATATCAGAATCCAAAACAAACTTGATATTTTCAGATATCGATACCATTAGCTTAAATGAGCTTATCTTTCCCATTACCTTGGAATGACAGTGATATTAGATCATCTTGATCAAATGGAATACTAGTTTATATTCCATTACAACATGTATACATTCCTCTCTAAGTACCAAAAACATCTCTTAGGTACTCTCTCAAGTATAATTGGATTGTTCTGACTGATTCCCATGAAAGTCTCCTATATTTTACTAATATTATTCAACAATAAACTATATTATGGAAATATCATATCTAGTACATAGCATGGAATAAGTTATAAATATTTTTTTTATGCTTATAGAATTATACTCACCACTTTAATCTCCACCAATATCTCATACAAATATTCATGGAGAGATTTATAAAATGTGACATTGGTAAAAATTCTCCCTCAAATTGTTCTATGTTTTATTTTCCAATACCCTGTTAGAAAATGTACTTTGACATGGTCTAAGAAACCCATTAGATCTACCAATATAGATCTCATTCCCTAGAACTTAGGATTCTACTTTAATTCAATGTTTGGAGAGTTACTTTCATTATAGTATTAACTAACTATAATACTAAAAATTTATTCTCCAAATGTCATCTACATGTTTTAGTCGGAAAATAGTGGTGCCCTCACTAACCTTTTATAGACACATGGTAAAAATTCATTCTAAATGATTCAATCCAAAATTGGGATTTAGTGTTTTGTACCCCTTTATTATAACTATATGGTGTCACCAAATATTTATAATTGTATCATATAGACACTCTGACAGAAAGGTGTTTTTGACATCAAATGAAAAAAATAATCATAAAATGTAGATATGAAAAGTAAAATTATAATGGATTTAGAATGATAATTGGTAAAAGTGTTCTTCCATAGACTTTTTTAGACATTTATGTCATTCAAATATAAATCATGATTTATTGGTCCAATCATGGACATCAATTTATTTCTTCTCATAAATACCCACCACAATATCAAGAATTGAAATACTCAAAATACTAATCACATTTACTTCAATACATGGAATCCATAATTGAATTTTAATTGAACATTTGAATCTTAGCGGTTTTCCATTTACTTCTTCCATATAGGATCCATTATTATCAACAAATAATGTATCACCTACATCAGTGAATGTAAATCCACCACTATGGTTTTATACTTCGTATGTAGTACGTGTCTCAAGAACATTATTTTTTTCAATAGATCCTATGGAACATATTCTTATACCAACCACTTGTGCATCTCTAACCTTGACTAAATCCAAGTCAATCTTGCACCCAATTTCTCAAATAAATATAGAAAACCTTTTATAGAAATATTGTCTATATCATTGATATAATTCTTTTATCCTAGTGATTTATATAATATCCTATATGAACAATAGTATATTGATTGAAATATTCTTTGTGTTTTTTTAAATAAGTTTGTTTATATCATTATCAAACTCATTACATATAAACACATGATATTAGGAAATGGTGGATTTATTTCATAATATAATTCATATGCTATCCATTTTTCAAAATAATTGGCATATGGGTATTCCATAACAATGTTATTTTTGAAGCATATCTTCAAAAATAATGGAAGTTTCTACAATGTATACAAGTCTCAACATTAATTATCCTTTTAATTACATCATGAATCTAATGTGTTTATGGAAAAATGAATTTAGGAATAAATCCATTATAAATTACATGATTGATGAATACTTGTTGAAGATATTATTTATCACACATGATTAAAGAAACTAATATCTTAAAACCATGCATATTTTTTACTTAACGTTTATATTCTTTAATACTCTTAAGTAACTCTTATAATTATATTTATCACGGGATTTACCTAGTAATAGTTACCTCTCTCTAGCTGAACTAATTCTGAATTCTTTGTGGCCAATATTTATTTATAATGGTTTCTTTTACCAAATCTATGCATGTAATTGTGTTCATAATACCTAAGGTATTTATCTCTAAAGAGTCCAAAACCACACTGGGTATATGATTGACAACTATTTAGTTTAAAAAAATTATCTTACTATAAATGGGTATACCTGAGTCTTTTATTTTATATACATCACTTATCACCAATGATTCAAGCTTTATTGGACAATCAGTTTAGTACATTATTTATTTTATGCCCGATTTATTATTGTTTATTTAATATGCATGTTTATGCAATCACATAAAATGATAAAATAAAACTCAAAGACTAAAAAACATAAGTATGTTCTGAATGTTTTCTATTTAATTCATTGTTTAGTTGTGAGTATGATCACATATTATGAGTATATCAAATGGAAATTGAATTCATTTGTTAAGTAATAATAAAAACCCTTAAATACATATCAAGTTGTAACACCTTTTGTCATTCACATATGTGAAAAACCAGGATCCTGAGGTTCTCTACAACCCTAATTGAGGGTTTCCCCAACTTACTAGGAGTTATTATGAGTGCGATGTGTCAACTTAACTAAATATGGAAACAAATAAGTATCCATATACATATTGTTTCCACTTTTATGGTTAAGGGTTGAGTAAACAAACATTACAATTTCTTGAAGTTGGGACTTCACTCAACAGTTAAAGGATCTAAGAGATAATGTGGTTGGATATTCTAGAGGCTACCTTAAATCTCTCTAAGTAGTGTAATAAAAATATATTGGACTATGAGGAGAGGTTTTAAGTATCCTTTTCACTATAATACCCAAGTGATTGGAGATTTGATATCTAGTAGTGAAGGATACTAGGGTTCGATAAAATAGTGGGATATATTTAATGATTTAACTAATCGGTAATGACTAATCATTAAAGAAGATAAATTATTAACTAACAAGTTTATTTTTTGTATATAAAATATAAATCACCACCATAAATTGATTATCACTAAAATAAATTCTTTATATAAATAATATCCTGACTGTCCACAACTTTTAGGAGTGGTATAGGAGCTTTGCATATTACTACAACAAGAGAGTAATGTTTATGTGTTGGAGTCCCAAGATCCTACTGAGCCTCATCATGGAGAAAGAAAGGTGGATAATAATAAATATAATAAGAATATAGATGATGAACTATATGAACAGTGTATTATATTTCCATAATTGTTCATTCAACTACAGAAAATGCCTGAGGGAGAAGTTTCTAACAAGATTATATCTCATCTTCAAGAGTTATATCAAGAGAAAGCTACGAAAGAAAGATATGAGATATAAACTTCTCTGTTGAGGTGAAATATAGAATAATTGAAACATGTAGGACCTCATGTACTCATGATTATTGGGTTCATTTAGAAATATGAATCCCTTGGGTTCAAACAGAATAGATAACTGGCTATTCTCTTAATTTATTATTTACCTCTTAACTTATTAACTTTTATTATTAATTAAAGCATGAATAACATGAAAAAGTCACTACCATACCGATTGGATTTAATTTTATATGATAATAAGAATTTTAAGAATAAAAAATGTTCAACCCTTGTGGTGATAAAGTGGAGGAAGGGAAAGTTTAAGGGGTCTAAAGCTAAACCCAAGCCAAAGACACTGACACATTATCCTTATAAGAAGTCAAATATACATAGAGTGGGAAATTAGTATGAGGTTATCTACATTGTGTGTGTAAATAAATTTGATAGGAATAAGAATTAAATGGTTTGGAAAATGAAGAATTTTGACCCTTTTTTCACATGTATTTTTGTTATTGAATGTAGTATGTCTTTATCTATAAGTTGGGTATAAGATACAACATATGGACCACACATTTGTATTAATATACAAGAACAAGGTAGATTATGGAATATTCCAAAGGGTTATGTGGATATTCATAATATAAATGAGGTGAGGATAGAAACCTTAATATTGGGATATTATCACCTGGCCTTTCCTAGTGGATTGATTCTTATATTAAATAACTGTTATTATGTACCATTAGATACCAAAAACATAATCTCTATGTTGAATCTGGATGCAATGATATTTTATTTTAAGATATAATAAATGTTGTCTCTTCTATATGGATAATATATGTTAGGGTATGTAGCATCTTAATAATGAATTGCATATACTTGAACTTGAAAACCTTTTAATAACAATCAATAAAAAAACTAGTGAAAATGTGTTTTATAAAACCTTCTGATGACACTTCAAGATTGTTTATATAAATTAGAATTATTCACATAAATTATATAAAATAGGGCATTTGGACTCTACTGAGTTAAAAACCTTGAATTTATTTCATGATTACTTACAATGTAAAATCACCAAAGCACCATTCCCGTGGAATTGAGTAAGGGCCACTAAATTATTGAAATTGTGTCATACTCATGTATGTGGTCCATTTCCAGTACAGTAATAGGGTGGGATTTTTTACTTCATTATTTTTATTGATGAATATAGTAGGTATGGATATATATACTTAATGATGTATAAGTAATATTCCTTTTAGATGATTAAGGAATACCAGCATGAATTAAATTAGTATCTTGCTAAGAAGATTAAGGAACTTCATTCATATCCTAGTCGAGAGTATCCAAATCATGATTCCCTTGATCACTTAAAGGAGTATGAGATAATATAAAAAATTACTCTTATTTATACACATCATTTTAATGGGATTAGTGAAAGGAGGAATCAAGCCTTTCTTTACATGGTCAGATCAATGGTGAGTTAAGAAAATCTTCCATTATCCATTTAGGGATAAACATCACAAACAACTTCATATACCGTTATCTGAGTACCAAAAAAATATATAAATGGTATTACATAAGAGTTAAAGTATTGAAATAAACTCATTATATCACACATACATGTGTGTGGATGTGATTTTTTTTTCAAGACTATACCTAGTGAAAAATTTTCATCCTGTTGAATGATGTTAATCTTTATTGTTTATCCTAAAGAAACTAAAAAAATTACTTATATAAACCTTTATAAAGAAAATTGATTGTGGTAATACATATCATATTTCTATAAATGAAACATATTTTTAATATAAATAACAAGATAAATATTAAATTAAATGAATTTGATGCTCCATATATACAAGTGTTGGTATGGGAACAATCTCTACAGGATAAAATTAGATATAAATATGTTCCAAACATAAAAGTACTATATAGGTCTTCTCAAAATGTTAGATAAATAGAGAGATGTGGTTTTCTTTTCACCGATTTAGGTGATATATTACTCTTATATAATGACGAACATATAACTTACAAGGAAGTAGTAAATGGAAAGGATATTGATAAATGGAATGAAACCATGTATTCTGAGATGGAGTCCATGTATCAAAATCACGTTTAAATTTTGGAAAACACACCAGATAATGTAAAAACCATTGGGTGTAAATATGTATTAAAGAAAAATATAGACATGGATGGTAAAGTAAATACCTATAAGGTACAACTGGATGTGAATGGTTTTAGGTAATGTCAAGGCATGGGATATGAAGAAACCCTATCACCAATAGCAATGTTGTGATCCATTAGAATATTACTTGAAATAACATCCTTCCATGATTATGCATTTTGGAAGATATATGTCAAAAATACATTTATAAATAAAAAATTGGATGAATATATCAATATTAATCAAATTTCTGGGTTTATTAAGTCAAATAATTCTAATAAAGAATGCAACTTGCACAGATCCATTTACGGGTTCAAATAGAAATTATGATCATTGAATGTTTAATTTAATGAGGCCATAAGAGAATTTGGTTTCATCAATAATGAAATCAATCCATGTGTCTATAATATGTTTTGTGGGAATTCTATAATTTTACTCATATTATATTTTGATTACATATTAATTATAAGAAATGAAGTGCATATCTTACTGTTAGTCAAGACTTTTTTAAATGAATACATCCCCATGAAAGACTTGGGTGAAGTAGATTTCATCCTAGGGATAAAGATATATTAATATTGATCTCAAATGATTCTTGGGATAAGTTAAATCACATATATTGTCAAGTTACTCAAAAGGTATAATATGGGACAATCCAAGAGAGTGTTGTTTCAATTGTCACATGGTATCAATGACTCTAAGAAAAAGTTTCTATGAACATAGGATAATATTAAAAGAATAATTATAATCCATTTTGATTTAAAATTATGATATATCATGTATTTCATGATATATACTAGTTTTTATGTTTTATTTTCTTTGAACATGGTGGGGAAATATCAAGCTAATCCAAAAGAGATGCATTTTTCTACTATAAGAAATATCTAGAATTACTTGAAACATATAAAGGGTATATCTTGGTGTAAGGAGGAGATGAGAAACTAATAGTTATGGGATATACTAATTATAGTTTCCAAAAACATCATAATGATCTAAAATTATATTTAGGTTATGACTTTTTCTTAAATGGTGGTGTAGTGATATGGAGAAGCTCGAAAAAACCTATAGTCACCAATTATATAGTAGAATATAAATATATTGTGACTTATGATGAAAAAATGGGTAGTATATATACATATATTTTTCTAAGATATTGTTGTTTTCTTTATAATTATATACTCTATACTTATTTATAGTGATAATACTATAGTAGTGATGATTTCCAAGGATCCTAGGTGACTCCAAAGGATAAATAATATAGTTTAGAAGTTTCATATCTTGATAGATTTTACTTATAGAGGTGAAGTAGCAGATAGCAGAGTGTCTAGAAGGTTAATTTGGCATTCCCCCGAACTAAATCCATATCTTTGTAGAATCATAATTCTCATATGATATCTAGTGATTTTGATGATTATTATTAGTTTGATCTAGTGCAAGTTGGAGTGTTGTGAGTGGGTGACCAAGACACAACTTCTTTGAGCACTTTGACAATCATTACATTCATATAGTTTTATATATTCATGTTTTTACCTTTCCATAAATGTCATTATACTTATACGTCTACTCTATTTATGGTAATTTCCATAGATTACATGTTGTATAAAAAGGTTATAATTATAATGAGAACCTGGAGATACCATGAAAATAATATTAAACCTATATTATATGGTCTAGATACATTATAGTGATAGTACAAAGATGGTGTGTGAATATCAAGTATTGGGTCCCCATAAGAATTGAGACTTCTTCTCATGATGTTCACACATGGTGATCTCAAGTAGATGACATCATGAAGACTGACCCACCAATAGGAACACCACATGATTCAGGTGTCATTGGTAGTTCATACATATAAAAATAGTTAATGGTCTCCCAGCATGATATTATTATTTGTTTGAATCATTTTATTATATACTTTGATATAATATTAAAACCATGAAATTTAAGCCATGGTGAGGTAGCTTGCATTGGGTGTGCCATTGGTGTTATGGAATTGATTGAATAATCAAAATAGAATTTATTAAATCTGAAAGGAATTGGAATCTCAAGATGAGTTGACCATGTGATATTGTATTTACTAAATCAATTTCCATGGTAAAATAATGTAAGTCCATCCAGTAAGGTTAATGTAAAATAAATAGAGAGATAATAATTATACAAAGTGTGTGTCTTTATTTATGGTATATCACAAGATGAAATATTATACTACACATTGTGTGTTCATAGGAGATGTTATCATTACTATGAATAATAATTATCTCTTTATATTCCTTGATGGGTTTCAAGACTTTACTCTTGGTCTATTAATAGGCTTGTTGGTAAGCACTACAACTTGTGTATTATCATAAAAAACTGGAATAGCATCTGTACTGCTAGGCACAACACCAACATCTAAGACAAATATTTGTATCGAAGATATCATATTAACTACATCAGAATCCAATATAATCTCGTATTCTACTATATAATCAGTTAACATAGGTTTCCTTGAGCTTCTTCATTTCACTAAACCACCATTCAGTGAAAATACATAAACTGAATACAATTTCATATCATCATTATATATCTTGAATCTAACATTAAGGTATCACCTCACTACTAGTTACTAATCCCCTCTATACACCAAAAATATATCATTTGTATGACTAAAGTACTTCATGATAGTTTATATATCTACCTAATATAGATCTTCTTGATTATCTTGATATTTTACAACTATTATTAATGAAAAGGAAACATCAAACCTAGTATATAGTGTTGTATACAAGATAGATGTCACTTCTAAATCATTAAGGGTTATACAAAAAAAATTAATCTCCACTGATGTTTTTGGAAACATTTTGTTGGAGAGATTGGTATCACATGACATTGGAAACAACCCTCTCTTGGATTTTTCAGTATTGTACCTTTTGAGTTCCTTTTCAATCTATGCACTTTCACTTATACCAAGTATCGTATGAGATTTAATTTAATATATTTTTATCCCTAGGGTTTATGATATTAAACATAATTCTTTATGGATAATTATTACATTAAACAAGTCATAACTTAATATAAGACTTGAAATTTTTTTCCCATAATTAATATTTCATCATCATTTAATATAAGGAAACTGATAGAATTACTACTAACCTTCTTATAGACACATGGATCCCTTTCATTCGTGATGAAACAAAATTATCTTATGGTCTCATCGAAATGAACATCCCACACTCATAATTTCTAATTTAACCCATAAATGGTTCTTTATAGCTTTCACACTTTATTATAACTCCTTGAATCTATAAACCCATTATGTTGAGTCATATATAAATCTTCAACCAACATCCAAATTATAAAAGAAGTTTTGTCATCCATTTTCCAAACATCATAATTATGGAAGGATTTTATTGTTTCTAATATTCTAATGGTTCTAAGAGTAACTATTAGTGAGAAGGTTTCATCATAGTCTATGTCTTGGAAATCCCTAAAACCCTTTACGACCATTCATGCTTTATAGGTATTTAAGTTTCCATCACTGTCTAGTATTTTCAATAATAACCTTTTACACCCAATGCGTTTTGCATTATCTAGAGGGTCTATCAAAATCTATACTTTATTTTGATACATGCATTCCATCTCATAATGTATGTATTCTTTCGATTTTACATCATCATTTGTCTCTATTTCTTCCTTATTGGTTAGAGGTTCATCATTCTATAGCTGAAAATCATTTTTTTTTCATTTTACAAAGCCAGTTTATGGGTTCCCGGTACCCCAACTTACAACCACATACAAGACAGACAATTCATACCAACACAGACTTACACATCATAAAAACTAGATTCATCTCCACATCCCAAGAAGGAGTGTTCTTCTCTAGTAGTCGATTCCCATTCAGGGTGCCACCAAAAGCTTCAACTTTGAACCCGACTCCTAAGCTGATCAAGAATAGATTGATCTGGGAGTTCCTTATTGACCACGCTACCCTTTTTAAAAGAAAAAATCACCTCATTATTCCAGTTTGATGTAGATCTAGTCTGCATCGGTCTCGAAAGAAATGAGTAGTCCTTCCTTGGTATTCTTCTTGGTTTAGCAGACGAAGGCCTGTCAGTTGTAGCCATCATCTGATTCCCACTTTTAACAACATCATGGAATGAACGAACAACTGGGCTGCGCACATTCTCTTTTCCTCCCCTAGAATTCTCCCTACCAACTCTGACTCGCTCCTCCAAAGCCGCATCAGCAAACTCAGAGTTATTCCCCGGCCACTAAACTGGAGTTTGACACTCCATCAAAGTAAGATGCCTCTCCTTAGTAGTAACATTTTCCACAAAGGATTCGAAAATATCCCCCAGCCTCTGGTCTGTACTCTCCACCAAAGGGCAGAGCCTTTCCACATTCTGATTGTTTTCCACGATCATGGTACTTGTTCCAGGCCCCAAACAATCAACCTGTTGTTCCTCCCTGGCATCCTCACCAACTGAAGCTAGTTCATGCACCCCACGTTCAACCTGATGGTCTTCCAAGGTCTCCTCACCATCATCACCTCCCACAAGAACATCCTCCTCTAGACCCTTATCCAACAAGTCTTCATAAATACCTTCAAACAAATTACTCAATGCTATAAAGGGTTTAGCCAGATGATCAAGGATTTTAGAAACCTTAGCATTGGCCTTGGTGACTTCCTCCACAGTACTGACCTCTCTTCCTTCCCCACTCTACTCTAAACCCGTACTTGCCATGGAAGCTGCCGATAATCCCATTTCCTGCCTTAACCTTCGGAAAACCTTAGACACCGTCGGATTAACCTGGTTCACCTTAACACTAGAAGCCCCAGGGATCGGGTCTTCCCAAAAAGACACCTTACAGGATCTTGATGTATTGACAGCCCCAACAACACCAGACCAACGAGAACCCCTTCCTTCGTCGACCGGCTCCGCTGTTCTTGAATCCAGACCCACCTTAACACCACTTCTTACACCATCCTCAGTGCTCAAAGAAGTGGAATTCCCATTACAACTATCCTTTATCAACCGTGAAGGGAGTCCACCTCGGAAAACCTTAGCCAAGTGGCCCAATCTCTTGCAAGAGCCACAAAATTCAATCCAATTTTCATAAACAACTCTCTGATTGCATCATTATTCCTCACCGATTGTGATCCAAACACAATCAAAAGGGATACGAGATGCATCCCATTCAACACACACTCGGGGGTTCACCGGATGTCAAACTGCCTCAGTACGACTATCGAAGCATAGATATCTTCCAATCAGATTGACCAACATGCGGATAATCGAGGGATTTTGAAACGGAAAAGGAAGTGAAGGGAAAGTTACCCAAGCCGTAGTAGAAGGCGAGTCGCGGTTTATATGGAGATTGAAAGACCAACCCAAAATCATAAAACGAGATCCATTGAAGCTACGAGGAGAACTCAAACAGGCTCGGATGAGGTCTGCCTCTAAATCAAACTGAATCATGATTTGATTGTTGTCTAGTAATCTAACCACTACTTTTTCGTGAAGATCCAAAGCTCTAAAGACAAATCGATTGAAATTGTCAACTGAAGGCCTCTTGTGCTTGAACCGTGCCACTAGGGTAAGATTCAACAAGGTGGAGGATTCCGAATACTCAGAAGAGGAAAGTAGAAGGTTTGGTAAACCATCAATCAAATCCAGATATTCAGGGTTTAACGAGGGAAGAATCTCCGTGTTTGAGTAGGGCCAAAATGACCTAGCACTCCTATGAGACGACGATTCCCCTGCCCCCACCGGGGGGAGCTGGTGCAGAGGCCGTCGTCGTCACCGGAAGGGAGAGTCCATCACCGGGAGCAAAAAACTCATTACACTCTAAATAGAATAGTGATAAGAAAACCATATCACTCTAGTGGTCTAACATCTCAAATAGACCTACATAATACTTATGTCTTTGGAACATATTCATCTCCCACTATCTCTTATGGAGATTTTTCCTATACAAACTCTAGTGAATATGGAGTATCAAATTCATCAAAGTCTATATTAATCCAACTATTTCCATTGGATATGTGTTCCCTTCCTTGAAATATGGCATGTATTTTCATAATCATTTTTCTATCTAATGGGTTTTATAGGTAATATCCTTTAGTTTCTTTAGGATAACCTATAGAGATACACCTCGTGCTTCGGGATGATAATTTGTCAGTAGACATAGTCTTGACAAAACCTACCATCCTAACCTCTTTATTTGTGATGGAATGGGTTTTATTACATGAAAAAACTCATATGGAATCCATTATTTTTCTTTATTTGGTTCTCTATTAAGGGTATATGACAATGTCTACAACACCCATCCCGAAATAGATAATGGAATAGTTTTCTGACTCATCATTGATCTGATCATGTCTAGAAAGGTCCAATTCCTCCTTTCGCTAATATCATTCCACTGAGGTGAATAAGGATGAGTGATTTGGGATACTATACCACAATACATTAATAGGTCAATGAAATATTGGTTTTGATACACTCCACCTTGGTCTGATTAGAGTTCCTTAATTTTTTACCAATCTACTTTTCTATTTCATGCTAGTATTCCTTAAAAATAGTAAATGAATCAGACTTATACCTAATTGTGTAGATATAACCATACCAACTATAGAGATCAGTAAAATAATGATATTTTAAAACCCACCCCATTATTCCATTCAAAATAGACCACATACATAAGTATAAATTAATTCTAATAGTTCAATGTCCTTTAATCATTTCCTAGTGAAGGTTGATTTAGTCATTTAACCTTATAAAAATGTGAGACAAACATCCATGGGTTTTTACTTGGTAGAGTCTAAATAACCTACATGATGTAAATTATGTGAATGTTTTATCATTTACATTACCAAGAAAAAAGTTCCATAGTTGGTAATATATAAGTAATTTTTAATGGTTTTTTCATTGATTTCAATTACATGGTTTTTGAGTTCAATAATATATAATCCATTATTAATATGTTCTATACCACAATATATATTTTAATTATAAAAGTGAAAACATTTATTTCCAAATGTGAAATAAAATCCTATAGTGTCATGAATCGATATAGAGATCATGTTTCTAGTAACTGAAGGTATATAGTAATTGTTTTATAATATAATAACGAAACCACATGGAAAGGTTACTGATAATATCTCACTTATATAGTTGTAAGTCTCCCACCATTTATAGCTCAGAGATCCACCCCACCCTTTGAAATATTCTGTAATATACTTGGTTCCTATATTTGAAAAAAAATATGTGGGCTACATGTTGTATCAAATACCCAAATTTTATATAAATAAAAAATTTATTCAACGGTAAAAATTCATGTGGTAGAAGCATTACTTTGCATCTTCATCCTAGTCATGAAATTATTCTTCCAATGTCCTTTTTTCCATATTCAAAGTAGGTATCCTCTTTCTCACTCACCTCCTTCTATATCTTTGGCTTCCTGGAAGGACAGTGCATCAGTGTATTCAGCTTGGGTTTAGCCTTAGACCCCTTAGCCTTTCCCTTCCCCCACCTTTACAACATAAGGATGGATTTTTTAGTATTCTTCATGTCCTTATACATTTATTTAACTATGTAGAATATGTTTGAGAGATACATTATCATGTTTTTAATGTTATAATTTAAAATAAATGTCAAGAATCTTGGTAGTAAATAGGTAAGGATGATATCAGTTTCTATTTAATTGGTGAATTTGAACCTAATGGATTCAAGTCTCTCAATGTACCCAATAATCGTGAGTACATTATATATTTCGTTATTCCCTTATTCAACCTTTCACCAATACAATTCACTTGATATATCATATCTTTCTTGTCGATCTCTCTTCTAATATAACTCTTGGAGATGAGAAAACTTCTTGTAGGCATGTTCATCCTCATACATTTTTTGTATTTGAAGGTAAATGGATGAAAACATGATACACTATGCTTCTAGTGCATCATCTACATGGTTCTTATATTTATCTTGATCTACATTAATTGATCCTGGAGGAGGCTCACCACGAATTTGGGACTTAAGAACATAAAGATTCATCTCTTGGTGTGGTACTATGTATAAGTGCATGTACCATTCCTAGAAGTTATGTCTATTTAGGATATTTTCTTTATCTAATATAGATCATGGTGATAATTAACCAGTGATGATTATTTCCATTTTATTGACAAAAAATAATATTAGCATCTCATAGTTTATATTTATTGCTGATAATACATTAATGATTTATTAAATCATTAAATGAATCCCACTATTTAATTGAACCCCTGCATCCCTCACTACTAGATTCAGAATACCCAGTTGTTTGAGTATTCTAATGGATAAGTCATTGGAACCGATCATCATAGTCCAAGATATGTCTATGCAACTACTTAAATAATTTTAAGGTAGGATCTCATATAACCAACTGCATTGACTCCCGAATCCTTGAATTATTGAGTGAAGTCCCAACTTCTAAGAATCATATATTTGATTTACTAATTACTTCACCTATAAAGTTGTAATAATATAGTTGAAGATAATTCTTTACATCCATATTTAGTTTAGTTGACCCATCAATCTCATAAGAACTCCCCAGTAGTATGAGGTACGCTCGACTAGGGCTGACGAGCACCTCGTACACCCAATTTTGTTCAAATGTAAGAAACAAAATGCATCCTGACATGATATTTCTTTGAGGATTTTATTATTAATAAATGAATGAATTCATTTTCTATTTGATATACACATACTAAATGGTCACACTTTAAACTAATAAATTCATAAAATAGAAAATATTCATCATGTATTTATTTGTTTTAATCCATGAATTTCAGTTTATTATTTTATGTGATCATGAAAACATTGTTATCCAAAAACTCATAATAAACATTACATAAATTAAATAAAATACTGGAATGATCTTTAAGATTTACTATTGTATGATCCATTGAGCATGAATGGATAAACCGTGACCCCAATGTTTGAATACCTTAGTTTTTTATGACATGTATCATATCTCACACCATTGTCTATTGTAATCATGCCTTGAATGAAATATTGGCTCATCTCGGTGTGGTCCATGTCTTATAACATCATAAATAATATATTTAAACACCCAATAAATTGGAAAGTACATGCACAAAAATACACATGGATGCATAGAACCTTTAATATATAAAGTGATGAAATATTATGTACACACCATTAAAAATAAATTAATTATTACAATCATCACACGTAATAAAAATAATAAATTCAATAAATAAAGTTCTCGATATAAATTGTCCAGTTAATCATTACCACATATTCACGATATCCAAGAGGCAATATCATCTTCTATTTTCACTTGAATTGAGAGTATTGAAGGAGGACTCTCGTTCGGCCATTCCACACCATCTCTAGAAATAAAATTTTAGTTCCCCAACTCATCTGCTTTTATTGCACACCACGATAACATCATTTATACTATGATATAATGATGAAAAATTAGGTTCTCTAGAATTTATCACCATCTAGGGAGGTAGTAGGTTTTTTAGTGTTGGGATTAGGCCAATAATAAAAGGATTCCTACTTGTTTCTATATAGATATGGCTCATATTTATGAGAGGAAGAGGGAACTATATGGGTGATTTGGTGGTCAAAATGTCTCTTTCTACACTTAATTTTGATAATAACAATTCACTCTTTAACTTTTTATATCTCTAATATTTTTTTAAAATTATAAAGTTTTACAGTAATGAATTATGTTTTACTAAATGGAGAAATTTATTTCTAATGAATGGATACTTTCTAATATATCAGGTGAAAGTTGAAAAAGTATGTTAGATAGATATATAAAAATTATATCGGGTGTATATATATATATTTTACTAGATGGTGACCTAAAAAGTCTACTGGATAGAGATTCACTAAGCCTACAATATGTATATGTACAAAATATATCAGATATAGATATAATTTTACTACGATGGAACATCCTTCAAAGCATTATAAGGGTGATATTCCAGACAATCATTTTAGTTTGTTATGACAATGTCTATAAATAGGATAGAAACCTCTAAGATCATAATCTGACAACCTCATGTGATCTAAAGTTTATATTGATGTTTTGAAACATTATATTTCTGAGTTATCTTTATATTATAATCATTAGAAATATATCTTAGATTATAATTTTGTAAGGAAATAGTTTTAATTGTTCTAAGTTTTTATCTTATAATTGTTGTTTTGATGACTTTGTAATCGAGGGATCCCAAATATAGAGAAAAAAACATTGTTTGATCCAGTGGATCAAGGGATTCCAAGGTTTGTAAGACAAACCTTATTATAGGTTTAAATTCATGGATACCTAAATTCAAGTTTATATACTTTCATATAACTTTGCGTGAAAGTGAGGAACTCACTTAATGGAGGTTTTCTTTGTTTAGTAACATTATATTATAAAATTTATTTGTACATTATTATTCTTATTTATACAAGTTTTCTATTTCCACTATTCATTTTATATAAACTTTACAATACTTAGTATTTACTTACTATGAAAGTTATCAAGTATACTAGATTGAATATTCATCTGATATACATTCTTATATACAAGGTGTTGTTAAATTGTATGTTAAAATTTTTCATAAAATATAATTCACCCCCACTTTTAGTATTTCCTATGATTTTATGATCCTAAAATTAAATTTTTCCTAGTAACATTTTTACTATTTTTAAGAAGGTGCAAGTGATTGATTGAAACCATCCAACAATCTGAACATTTTTATATATTATAGGATCTCTATATTTCTTTTACATAGTGAGTATACTATGGTTTACAGTTTTACTACTAGGTTCTCTAGAATTTATCTCAATATAGGGATGTGATAGGTGTTTTGGGGTTAGGATCTAGAGCAAGAGAAAGGAATTTCAATATATCTCTATACAGATCTGGCTCATAAACATGATTAGAAGAGGGAAATGAATGGATGATCTAGTGTGAAGGAATTATGAAAACCTATTATAAATTATTTAAGTCCTCCTCACTAAATAAGAACCATTTATGGAAATAGAAGTTGCATATATTCTTGGGATTTGAGATCAAGATGTTACTATGTATCCTGAGGCAGCATGAGTCAAGCTATATGTAGTTCTTATAGTGAATAAATTTTAGTCTTAGGTTAGATGAACAATGGCGTTGGGTTAGCTAGTATAACCATAACCATTGAATCATAGTGTCATTAATAAAGAGCCCTATATAGATCTATATATTATGTACGAAGGGGGTAGTTATGATATTGGTCATATAAAAAACTCTTTCTAGTTCTTTAGGGTTGTGCAAGATGGACAATATAAATTGTTTAAAGTAAAGTTGTAACGCCCCGACCCCAGCTGCCCAGAGTCGGTGCATTACTTCGTAACATTGGCATGATCACAAAAGATCAAGTCTCGAAAGACCGATTAGTTTAGTAGCCTTGGAAACACTAGATACATTCGTAAACGTTACATTACATCATAAGGTGAAAAACTACAATAACAAAGTCTCCATAGTCCACACTCATATCCTCTTCTGACTATCCCTGCAGGTCATTCATAAAATACTTCTTCACATCCTGGAAAATATTAAAACATTGAAAGGGGTGAGCTCAGATGCTCAGTAAGGATAACAATATTGCGGAAGCTTTCATAAATAAACATAAACATTTAAGGCAATGTATAACTAAAACAAAAGCCTTTTAAACTTGAACATCAACATAATATGGCAAAAGTAAAATGAGATAATGCCATTTACTTCTTCACATGGATATTCTACTGGTCGAATAATCACATGCAATATCAATAACCACTTTCATAATGATGGAATGCATAATGCCAGACTATCATAACCTCGTAGTCAAGGCCTCGTGCCAAGACCACAAATAAGATTTTGTCAAGGCCTTGTGCCAAGACACTAGTTTGTCTCATGAGACCTGCCGATGCAATTTTTTTTAGAAGATACATATGTTTAAAATTGCTCAATTATACTCCAGTGTTTTTCTGAAAACATTATGCAAGCTTCTGAAAACAAAATAACTAATTCTGAGACTGCTCGACTAATTACAGGCCATGATGGGTCCACGCCCAATCCCTTCCTGACTACCACACTCGAGAGTCAGGTTTTCTGAAAACATTTTTAAGCTTGCGTTAAATACGTATACATTTGCACTAGATTTTCATATATTGGAGATAAATATCTCTTTTTTGAAATCATTTAAAAATCACATAATTATAAAAGAAAACCTTTTGAATAAACATAAAAGTCAAAAGGGTTTATACACCGTATGAAAGAAAGTTGTGTATAAAACCAAATATGCCTCAATGAAAGGAGATTGAGACGAAGTCCTTAAAAAGAACATTTTTAAAATAAAATAGATCTATTATGTGTATTCACTATAAGTACACATAAATAAAGTACAAATACAAGATAGGACATAATAATATCATGACATAATTTGAAAGTAGGAGATTAACCCAAAGAATGGAAGTTGGGTTAAGAAATTCCCTTACCTCGTGTCTGACTTGACTCAAACGTTCTTTAACCTCCTGAATAATAAACTAGAGTTAATATATACCTTATTAAGAACCATTTTCAATTTCATTATCCTTTTTATATCACTTATTACAATGTTATGAACATTATGTAATTATTTAAGTTAATAACGGTCGTTTTGTCGATCTTTGGTACTTGAGTCAAAAATAAACTTCTTATAATTACAAGTTGTTCATGTGGTGAAATATCCATTATATCCAGAATTATATTCATGATGTAGATATCATATATATCATATATACAGTATATACATTCATTCATAATGTCACGTAACATTTAGAGGTAAGAAATGAAATGCACCGTTCATGGAGACGGTAAGCCGTACGTACGCATGAACGCTACTTTCATTTCAATTTCATATTTAATGGAACTAAATCATAATGATATAAATGTATAATATAATTCCAGTATAATATAGTGTATAATACCATTTACTCCATCCTTTATACATCCCACATATGGCATTTACGATTCAAATCACTTTGAGGGGGCGGTAGTCCGCACTTCCTAAAATGAAATTATCGCGTTTTACCCATAATGGAAATCATAAAGTATGCCATAAATGAGAAATACAGAAGCATAAGTAAAACAAAAACATATTATATATCATATATAAAAATAGTGACATCTTAATGGCCACCTTTGAAGGTGTTAAATGAGTGTTGAACAATCATCGTTTCGGGAGGCAGAATTTCACCATCCACGGAAACCTTATGTTCTTTAACCATTTGATGTAGTTGTGTGGAAGTGTAGCTCAAATAAATCTTATAACAACATCCTAGTATATTGAAGATACTGGTGTTGTTACAAAAGAAGTAAATAAAAAGAGTTTAGGGGGTTGGAGAAGCAAAATAAAACAAAAGAACATGAGAGAATGAATTACCTTAAAAAGTGTAACTCCTTTTGAGTTGAGCCTAAAGGCTTCCTTTGAAAGGATTCTGCCCAAAGGGAATCCTCTAGGATGAGGAGAGGGATGTGGAGAGAGCAAATGGGCAGGGGTTGGCCGAGCCAATGGCTTGAAGAGTGTGTGAAATGAGGTAGAGGTGGGGGCCTTTTATAAGAGGAGAGGAGGGGCACTTTTGGAAGGATTGAAATGTTACATTATTTCAAAATGCTTTTCGGATTCTAAAGGTCCCACACTTATATAATTCGAGGCTAAGGTGATAAGGTTTTGAAATATCTTCATCCAATAGGCTTTGGACAAGTGTAAGCCTTGGATTTTGCATTATCTTCTCATTTTATTTAAATCGTCAAATAATGATGTCATCGCTGCATCATTATTATGTCATAAATAATTTAATTTATTTAATGTCTAAAAATTATAAAACAAATACTATGATGTAGGAAATCTTTTTAGCTTTCTAATGAATATTTATAGTCAAAATTTGGACTTGTGTAACCCTACTTAAAAATTGTTTTAGTAAAACAATTTATGTTAGTGTCATTTTTACTTTAACATTAAATAAAAAGTAATTTATGTTATTTCCCAACAAAAGTGGATCCATGGGGTCCCCAAGTTAGGCCATGGCTTGTCTTGGTCGGCCATGACACAACCAATGAGGTTGGGACATGTTTCTAGGTCATTTAATATTATTAAAGTATTATTTATACCTTAAACTACCCTAATTACCACTAATCGCGATTAAGAACTTAATAAGTTACTATTCACCAAAAAATTATTTTTACCCCATTGAACCACATTTTACTTCTTAATGGCAACCATGTATGTCGGATTTTTGAAAATCAAATCACAGAAGTGGTAATATTTCATTTAAACGAAAAATCAGTTATTTAACTACCACTTAGTGGTTTCACTATTCATCAAAAGTTGAAGTTTTTCAGAACAATGCCAAAATTTCACCCTAAGCTATAATTGATATTCCGAATTCAAAAATGATGCCTATTTTACAAAATTCCAAACATATAAGTTGCATTAATTAATATTATAATTAATTCCCGCTGTTACAACAAATAGCGTGTTTTTAAGAAATAATTTATATCAAAAGATTGGCAATTGTTTATGTCCAATTCCAATGTTAAATTAATTCTAATGACCACCATTGGATAAAATGGTAAAAATATATTCTAATTATACCTTAAAACCACTAAATAGTATAAGTTATCACTATAAATTATTTTTATTAAAAATGTTGTTTTAAGTATTTTTCACTATTCATAAAAATTTGGAAGTTCTCGGAAAATTACAAAAAATTCAACATAGGCTAATTTCAATATTAGGAATACAAAAATGAAGTCCATTTTGAAATATAAAATTTTTATAAATTTAAAAGGTGGTTATTACTATTCATAACGGCTATTTTGATTAGTTGCGGTGTGTTAGAACTTGAACTTGCGTACAATGCAAGCTATTGCATTATTGAAAGAGAGGCGTATCGTGGAATCTCGGGGTGTTACATTCTCCCCTCCTTCAATAAATTGCGTCCTCGCAATTTGATATAAGAGGTTGAAAATAGAAAATACCTTTGTGGAAAACCCACATCGGAAATAAGGTTAATAAAATTTAGCCTTAATAAGAGGGAAAATGGAAATAAGAAAGTCACCACCAAATTATGATCTCGATAAGGAGAACATTGGTGGCAATTAAAGACATATAATTGGAGGAAAAACGTAAATATTTGTAGGGAGTGATTGAGGTCATCAATCACAATCAACTGTCAAATTGAGGGCCTCAAAGCCTTCAATCTATGTTGATTTAAAATATCATCAGTTCAACCAGACATAAGGTATTAGGATAACACATTTTTTTGTTTTAATATCCCTTTACTAAAGTTTAAGAATTAATTTATTTATTGAATAAGAGATAGGTATATATATATTTATGCTTGACAATTAGAGTTTCAACCTTCAAATCATCTTTCACTCAAAAAGATAATAGAACTCAAAAATATTATACTTATCCTAATTGTATAAGGTTCCAAATGTTAACACATACCATTTAAATTAGTAAAATTATTTGTAATAACCGAGGACTTCCTGTAGGCTAGTGGTAGGAAATAAAGGCCTGTCGCACTATGATTGTGGGTTCGATTCCTGCAGCTTTGTCCGACGCGACGGGTTATGCCCCACCCTGCAGGTTGTCCTTTTCCTAAAACTATAGTATCATAATATTCCAAAAATAATCTTCATAAATTTTTTAACCTTAAACAATACTATCCATGGTTCAACTTAATCCACTCCAACCTTTATAGTTATCCAAAATACTTCTGTCCAACTCACAGTCCAAATTTTATAAGGAAGGTAAACATAATGAAGATCCTTTATCCCACGTAACAACATGTGAACACCTTCATCATGTATTCTTTTTAAACATACTGAATTACCATGATCCCTTATTCCTTATAGAATACTAGATATACTCCTTCTATCCAAAAATGTATACAAAACATCAATCAGTTTCAAGGAAGTTAAGTATATCCAATATAATTTATCCAAATCAATCACGTCTTATTCCAAAATCACAATCTCGATATCAAAACCATATTATGGTTTATCTTTCTCTCAACCATATATTTTCCAAAAATTTAACCTACTGTGGAGTCACTTTTCTTGGTTCCACACAATCTCAAGTCCTTGATGAAATAGTACTGCAGTACAATCCTTATATACTCCATAATTATTATAACCAGTACATCATTGATACAACACTCAAATTAAAAAAAATCTTTAATAACAACATAAGAACTCTAATCATTACTCCTTATCTGTGGTAGTATCATAACTTGATTATTATCCAATAACATCATTTGGGGCATGCTCTGATGATTTGGACATTGGTTTGCGTAGTGTCTCCAATCCTTGCAGAAGAAGCATTGTACATTTGAAACCATTTTCTTACCCTTGCAGTCACGCACTTTGTGTCCTTTTTCTCTACACTTATAACAAACTCCCATTCCCTTTAGGCAAGTTCCATGATGTTTCTTCCCACAATTACCACATATTGGAAAATTCTTCTTTCCCCTCATCCCTTTATCCATCATTCTCTCTTCCATCCCTTTCGTCTCTTGCTTCGCTTCAAAGCCATAGGACTCAGAGAATTCTTTACTTATCTTATTAACACATGATAATATTTCTTCATATGTTGAGAACACATGGGAGACTATTTCCCTTCGAAATGTTGGCTTAATACCGTGAAAGATACTATCCTTCTTACTCTTTGGATCATACGTACTGCTGGAGTTCACATTACTTCTACTGGGCGCCATTTCTATACAACGGCATAAACTAGGTTAGTTTATGAATCAAAATACATAATTCCATACTTGTAAAACACTTTACATAAATTGAACTATTTATGGATATAATCCATAATCATAAAAAGAAATGTTTTCTTTGAGTAACTATGTACTCATAACCCTTCATAGTGGTTTGTAAGTAAAATGAGAATTATCCTAAGCATATCCCCCGGGAGTGTCGTAACCAAGAGTGCAGCAAGGCCCGTTGTCGTGCACCAGTTCCCGTTCGAGTCTAGCTCAAAGCGGTGTTTTCGGGTTTTACCCCTAGGTACATCTGTGCCAGAGCCGCCTCTACCTGCTCGTATCCAGACAGGGATGTATTGCTCGGAAAACTCATAACATCTCTATAATACCAAAATTCTAGGATGTTCTTCTATACTAATCCTCAAAGTCTATCTTTGTTCTATGTGCTCTAATCAGAGTTTATCTAAATCTAGCTTCCAAGGTTAGTACTAAACTGCCTCTGATACCAACTGTAACGCCCCGACCCCAGCTACCCAGAGCCGGTGCGTTACTTCGTAACATTGGCATGATCACAAAAGATCAAGTCTCGAAAGACCGATTAGTTTAGTAGCCTTGGAAACACTAGATACATTCGTAAACGTTACATTACATCATAAGGTGAAAAACTACAATAACAAAGTCTCCATAGTCCACACTCATATCCTCTTCTGACTATCCCTGCAGGTCATTCATAAAATACTTCTTCACATCCTGGAAAATATTAAAACATTGAAAGGGGTGAGCTCAGATGCTCAGTAAGGATAACAATATTGCGGAAGCTTTCATAAATAAACATAAACATTTAAGGCAATGTATAACTAAAACAAAAGCCTTTTAAACTTGAACATCAACATAATATGGCAAAAGTAAAATGAGATAATGCCATTTACTTCTTCACATGGATATTCTACTGGTCGAATAATCACATGCAATATCAATAACCACTTTCATAATGATGGAATGTATAATGCCAGACTATCATAACCTCGTAGTCAAGGCCTCGTGCCAAGACCACAAATAAGATTTTGTCAAGGCCTTGTGCCAAGACACTAGTTTGTCTCATGAGACCTGCCGATGCAATTTTTTTTAGAAGATACATATGTTTAAAATTGCTCAATTATACTCCAGTGTTTTTCTGAAAACATTATGCAAGCTTCTGAAAACAAAATAACTAATTCTGAGACTGCTCGACTAATTACAGGCCATGATGGGTCCACGCCCAATCCCTTCCTGACTACCACACTCGAGAGTCAGGTTTTCTGAAAACATTTTTAAGCTTGCGTTAAATACGTATACATTTGCACTAGATTTTCATATATTGGAGATAAATATCTCTTTTTTGAAATCATTTAAAAATCACATAATTATAAAAGAAAACCTTTTGAATAAACATAAAAGTCAAAAGGGTTTATACACCGTATGAAAGAAAGTTGTGTATAAAACCAAATATGCCTCAATGAAAGGAGATTGAGACGAAGTCCTTAAAAAGAACATTTTTAAAATAAAATAGATCTATTATGTGTATTCACTATAAGTACACATAAATAAAGTACAAATACAAGATAGGACATAATAATATCATGACATAATTTGAAAGTAGGAGATTAACCCAAAGAATGGAAGTTGGGTTAAGAAATTCCCTTACCTCGTGTCTGACTTGACTCAAACGTTCTTTAACCTCCTGAATAATAAACTAGAGTTAATATATACCTTATTAAGAACCATTTTCAATTTCATTATCCTTTTTATATCACTTATTACAATGTTATGAACATTATGTAATTATTTAAGTTAATAACGGTCGTTTTGTCGATCTTTGGTACTTGAGTCAAAAATAAACTTCTTATAATTACAAGTTGTTCATGTGGTGAAATATCCATTATATCCGGAATTATATTCATGATGTAGATATCATATATATCATATATACAGTATATACATTCATTCATAATGTCACGTAACATTTAGAGGTAAGAAATGAAATGCACCGTTCATGGAGACGGTAAGCCGTACGTACGCATGAACGCTACTTTCATTTCAATTTCATATTTAATGGAACTAAATCATAATGATATAAATGTATAATATAATTACAGTATAATATAGTGTATAATACCATTTACTCCATCCTTTATACATCCCACATATGGCATTTACGATTCAAATCACTTTGAGGGGGCGGTAGTCCGCACTTCCTAAAATGAAATTATCGCGTTTTACCCATAATGGAAATCATAAAGTATGCCATAAATGAGAAATACAGAAGCATAAGTAAAACAAAAACATATTATATATCATATATAAAAATAGTGACATCTTAATGGCCACCTTTGAAGGTGTTAAATGAGTGTTGAACAATCATCGTTTCGGGAGGCAGAATTTCACCATCCACGGAAACCTTATGTTCTTTAACCATTTGATGTAGTTGTGTGGAAGTGTAGCTCAAATAAATCTTATAACAACATCCTAGTATATTGAAGATACTGGTGTTGTTACAAAAGAAGTAAATAAAAAGAGTTTAGGGGGTTGGAGAAGCAAAATAAAACAAAAGAACATGAGAGAATGAATTACCTTAAAAAGTGTAACTCCTTTTGAGTTGAGCCTAAAGGCTTCCTTTGAAAGGATTCTGCCCAAAGGGAATCCTCTAGGATGAGGAGAGGGATGTGGAGAGAGCAAATGGGCAGGGGTTGGCCGAGCCAATGGCTTGAAGAGTGTGTGAAATGAGGTAGAGGTGGGGGCCTTTTATAAGAGGAGAGGAGGGGCACTTTTGGAAGGATTGAAATGTTACATTATTTCAAAATGCTTTTCGGATTCTAAAGGTCCCACACTTATATAATTCGAGGCTAAGGTGATAAGGTTTTGAAATATCTTCATCCAATAGGCTTTGGACAAGTGTAAGCCTTGGATTTTGCATTATCTTCTCATTTTATTTAAATCGTCAAATAATGATGTCATCGCTGCATCATTATTATGTCATAAATAATTTAATTTATTTAATGTCTAAAAATTATAAAACAAATACTATGATGTAGGAAATCTTTTTAGCTTTCTAATGAATATTTATAGTCAAAATTTGGACTTGTGTAACCCTACTTAAAAATTGTTTTAGTAAAACAATTTATGTTAGTGTCATTTTTACTTTAACATTAAATAAAAAGTAATTTATGTTATTTCCCAACAAAAGTGGATCCATGGGGTCCCCAAGTTAGGCCATGGCTTGTCTTGGTCGGCCATGACACAACCAATGAGGTTGGGACATGTTTCTAGGTCATTTAATATTATTAAAGTATTATTTATACCTTAAACTACCCTAATTACCACTAATCGCGATTAAGAACTTAATAAGTTACTATTCACCAAAAAATTATTTTTACCCCATTGAACCACATTTTACTTCTTAATGGCAACCATGTATGTCGGATTTTTGAAAATCAAATCACAGAAGTGGTAATATTTCATTTAAACGAAAAATCAGTTATTTAACTACCACTTAGTGGTTTCACTATTCATCAAAAGTTGAAGTTTTTCAGAACAATGCCAAAATTTCACCCTAAGCTATAATTGATATTCCGAATTCAAAAATGATGCCTATTTTACAAAATTCCAAACATATAAGTTGCATTAATTAATATTATAATTAATTCCCGCTGTTACAACAAATAGCGTGTTTTTAAGAAATAATTTATATCAAAAGATTGGCAATTGTTTATGTCCAATTCCAATGTTAAATTAATTCTAATGACCACCATTGGATAAAATGGTAAAAATATATTCTAATTATACCTTAAAACCACTAAATAGTATAACTTATCACTATAAATTATTTTTATTAAAAATGTTGTTTTAAGTATTTTTCACTATTCATAAAAATTTGGAAGTTCTCGGAAAATTACAAAAAATTCAACATAGGCTAATTTCAATATTAGGAATACAAAAATGAAGTCCATTTTGAAATATAAAATTTTTATAAATTTAAAAGGTGGTTATTACTATTCATAACGGCTATTTTGATTAGTTGCGGTGTGTTAGAACTTGAACTTGCGTACAATGCAAGCTATTGCATTATTGAAAGAGAGGCGTATCGTGGAATCTCGGGGTGTTACATTCTCCCCTCCTTCAATAAATTGCGTCCTCGCAATTTGATATAAGAGGTTGAAAATAGAAAATACCTTTGTGGAAAACCCACATCGGAAATAAGGTTAATAAAATTTAGCCTTAATAAGAGGGAAAATGGAAATAAGAAAGTCACCACCAAATTATGATCTCGATAAGGAGAACATTGGTGGCAATTAAAGACATATAATTGGAGGAAAAACGTAAATATTTGTAGGGAGTGATTGAGGTCATCAATCACAATCAACTGTCAAATTGAGGGCCTCAAAGCCTTCAATCTATGTTGATTTAAAATATCATCAGTTCAACCAGACATAAGGTATTAGGATAACACATTTTTTTGTTTTAATATCCCTTTACTAAAGTTTAAGAATTAATTTATTTATTGAATAAGAGATAGGTATATATATATTTATGCTTGACAATTAGAGTTTCAACCTTCAAATCATCTTTCACTCAAAAAGATAATAGAACTCAAAAATATTATACTTATCCTAATTGTATAAGGTTCCAAATGTTAACACATACCATTTAAATTAGTAAAATTATTTGTAATAACCGAGGACTTCCTGTAGGCTAGTGGTAGGAAATAAAGGCCTGTCGCACTATGATTGTGGGTTCGATTCCTGCAGCTTTGTCCGACGCGACGGGTTATGCCCCACCCTGCAGGTTGTCCTTTTCCTAAAACTATAGTATCATAATATTCCAAAAATAATCTTCATAAATTTTTTAACCTTAAACAATACTATCCATGGTTCAACTTAATCCACTCCAACCTTTATAGTTATCCAAAATACTTCTGTCCAACTCACAGTCCAAATTTTATAAGGAAGGTAAACATAATGAAGATCCTTTATCCCACGTAACAACATGTGAACACCTTCATCATGTATTCTTTTTAAACATACTGAATTACCATGATCCCTTATTCCTTATAGAATACTAGATATACTCCTTCTATCCAAAAATGTATACAAAACATCAATCAGTTTCAAGGAAGTTAAGTATATCCAATATAATTTATCCAAATCAATCACGTCTTATTCCAAAATCACAATCTCGATATCAAAACCATATTATGGTTTATCTTTCTCTCAACCATATATTTTCCAAAAATTTAACCTACTGTGGAGTCACTTTTCTTGGTTCCACACAATCTCAAGTCCTTGATGAAATAGTACTGCAGTACAATCCTTATATACTCCATAATTATTATAACCAGTACATCATTGATACAACACTCAAATTAAAAAAATCTTTAATAACAACATAAGAACTCTAATCATTACTCCTTATCTGTGGTAGTATCATAACTTGATTATTATCCAATAACATCATTTGGGGCATGCTCTGATGATTTGGACATTGGTTTGCGTAGTGTCCCCAATCCTTGCAGAAGAAGCATTGTACATTTGAAACCATTTTCTTACCCTTGCAGTCACGCACTTTGTGTCCTTTTTCTCTACACTTATAACAAACTCCCATTCCCTTTAGGCAAGTTCCATGATGTTTCTTCCCACAATTACCACATATTGGAAAATTCTTCTTTCCCCTCATCCCTTTATCCATCATTCTCTCTTCCATCCCTTTCGTCTCTTGCTTCGCTTCAAAGCCATAGGACTCAGAGAATTCTTTACTTATCTTTTTAACACATGATAATATTTCTTCATATGTTGAGAACACATGGGAGACTATTTCCCTTCGAAATGTTGGCTTAATACCGTGAAAGATACTATCCTTCTTACTCTTTGGATCATACGTACTGCTGGAGTTCACATTACTTCTACTGGGCGCCATTTCTATACAACGGCATAAACTAGGTTAGTTTATGAATCAAAATACATAATTCCATACTTGTAAAACACTTTACATAAATTGAACTATTTATGGATATAATCCATAATCATAAAAAGAAATGTTTTCTTTGAGTAACTATGTACTCATAACCCTTCATAGTGGTTTGTAAGTAAAATGAGAATTATCCTAAGCATATCCCCCGGGAGTGTCGTAACCAAGAGTGCAGCAAGGCCCGTTGTCGTGCACCAGTTCCCGTTCGAGTCTAGCTCAAAGCGGTGTTTTCGGGTTTTACCCCTAGGTACATCTGTGCCAGAGCCGCCTCTACCTGCTCGTATCCAGACAGGGATGTATTGCTCGGAAAACTCATAACATCTCTATAATACCAAAATTCTAGGATGTTCTTCTATACTAATCCTCAAAGTCTATCTTTGTTCTATGTGCTCTAATCAGAGTTTATCTAAATCTAGCTTCCAAGGTTAGTACTAAACTGCCTCTGATACCAACTGTAACGCCCCGACCCCAGCTACCCAGAGCCGGTGCGTTACTTCGTAACATTGGCATGATCACAAAAGATCAAGTCTCGAAAGACCGATTAGTTTAGTAGCCTTGGAAACACTAGATACATTCGTAAACGTTACATTACATCATAAGGTGAAAAACTACAATAACAAAGTCTCCATAGTCCACACTCATATCCTCTTCTGACTATCCCTGCAGGTCATTCATAAAATACTTCTTCACATCCTGGAAAATATTAAAACATTGAAAGGGGTGAGCTCAGATGCTCAGTAAGGATAACAATATTGCGGAAGCTTTCATAAATAAACATAAACATTTAAGGCAATGTATAACTAAAACAAAAGCCTTTTAAACTTGAACATCAACATAATATGGCAAAAGTAAAATGAGATAATGCCATTTACTTCTTCACATGGATATTCTACTGGTCGAATAATCACATGCAATATCAATAACCACTTTCATAATGATGGAATGCATAATGCCAGACTATCATAACCTCGTAGTCAAGGCCTCGTGCCAAGACCACAAATAAGATTTTGTCAAGGCCTTGTGCCAAGACACTAGTTTGTCTCATGAGACCTGCCGATGCAATTTTTTTTAGAAGATACATATGTTTAAAATTGCTCAATTATACTCCAGTGTTTTTCTGAAAACATTATGCAAGCTTCTGAAAACAAAATAACTAATTCTGAGACTGCTCGACTAATTACAGGCCATGATGGGTCCACGCCCAATCCCTTCCTGACTACCACACTCGAGAGTCAGGTTTTCTGAAAACATTTTTAAGCTTGCGTTAAATACGTATACATTTGCACTAGATTTTCATATATTGGAGATAAATATCTCTTTTTTGAAATCATTTAAAAATCACATAATTATAAAAGAAAACCTTTTGAATAAACATAAAAGTCAAAAGGGTTTATACACCGTATGAAAGAAAGTTGTGTATAAAACCAAATATGCCTCAATGAAAGGAGATTGAGACGAAGTCCTTAAAAAGAACATTTTTAAAATAAAATAGATCTATTATGTGTATTCACTATAAGTACACATAAATAAAGTACAAATACAAGATAGGACATAATAATATCATGACATAATTTGAAAGTAGGAGATTAACCCAAAGAATGGAAGTTGGGTTAAGAAATTCCCTTACCTCGTGTCTGACTTGACTCAAACGTTCTTTAACCTCCTGAATAATAAACTAGAGTTAATATATACCTTATTAAGAACCATTTTCAATTTCATTATCCTTTTTATATCACTTATTACAATGTTATGAACATTATGTAATTATTTAAGTTAATAACGGTCGTTTTGTCGATCTTTGGTACTTGAGTCAAAAATAAACTTCTTATAATTACAAGTTGTTCATGTGGTGAAATATCCATTATATCCGGAATTATATTCATGATGTAGATATCATATATATCATATATACAGTATATACATTCATTCATAATGTCACGTAACATTTAGAGGTAAGAAATGAAATGCACCGTTCATGGAGACGGTAAGCCGTACGTACGCATGAACGCTACTTTCATTTCAATTTCATATTTAATGGAACTAAATCATAATGATATAAATGTATAATATAATTCCAGTATAATATAGTGTATAATACCATTTAATCCATCCTTTATACATCCCACATATGGCATTTACGATTCAAATCACTTTGAGGGGGCGGTAGTCCGCACTTCCTAAAATGAAATTATCGCGTTTTACCCATAATGGAAATCATAAAGTATGCCATAAATGAGAAATACAGAAGCATAAGTAAAACAAAAACATATTATATATCATATATAAAAATAGTGACATCTTAATGGCCACCTTTGAAGGTGTTAAATGAGTGTTGAACAATCATCGTTTCGGGAGGCAGAATTTCACCATCCACGGAAACCTTATGTTCTTTAACCATTTGATGTAGTTGTGTGGAAGTGTAGCTCAAATAAATCTTATAACAACATCCTAGTATATTGAAGATACTGGTGTTGTTACAAAAGAAGTAAATAAAAAGAGTTTAGGGGGTTGGAGAAGCAAAATAAAACAAAAGAACATGAGAGAATGAATTACCTTAAAAAGTGTAACTCCTTTTGAGTTGAGCCTAAAGGCTTCCTTTGAAAGGATTCTGCCCAAAGGGAATCCTCTAGGATGAGGAGAGGGATGTGGAGAGAGCAAATGGGCAGGGGTTGGCCGATCCAATGGCTTGAAGAGTGTGTGAAATGAGGTAGAGGTGGGGGCCTTTTATAAGAGGAGAGGAGGGGCACTTTTGGAAGGATTGAAATGTTACATTATTTCAAAATGCTTTTCGGATTCTAAAGGTCCCAGACTTATATAATTCGAGGCTAAGGTGATAAGGTTTTGAAATATCTTCATCCAATAGGCTTTGGACAAGTGTAAGCCTTGGATTTTGCATTATCTTCTCATTTTATTTAAATCGTCAAATAATGATGTCATCGCTGCATCATTATTATGTCATAAATAATTTAATTTATTTAATGTCTAAAAATTATAAAACAAATACTATGATGTAGGGAATCTTTTTAGCTTTCTAATGAATATTTATAGTCAAAATTTGGACTTGTGTAACCCTACTTAAAAATTGTTTTAGTAAAACAATTTATGTTAGTGTCATTTTTACTTTAACATTAAATAAAAAGTAATTTATGTTATTTCCCAACAAAAGTGGATCCATGGGGTCCCCAAGTTAGGCCATGGCTTGTCTTGGTCGGCCATGACACAACCAATGAGGTTGGGACATGTGTCTAGGTCATTTAATATTATTAAAGTATTATTTATACCTTAAACTACCCTAATTACCACTAATCGCGATTAAGAACTTAATAAGTTACTATTCACCAAAAAATTATTTTTACCCCATTGAACCACATTTTACTTCTTAATGGCAACCATGTATGTCGGATTTTTGAAAATCAAATCACAGAAGTGGTAATATTTCATTTAAACGAAAAATCAGTTATTTAACTACCACTTAGTGGTTTCACTATTCATCAAAAATTGAAGTTTTTCAGAACAATGCCAAAATTTCACCCTAAGCTATAATTGATATTCCGAATTCAAAAATGATGTCTATTTTACAAAATTCCAAACATATAAGTTGCATTAATTAATATTATAATTAATTCCCGCTGTTACAACAAATAGCGTGTTTTTAAGAAATAATTTATATCAAAAGATTGGCAATTGTTTATGTCCAATTCCAATGTTAAATTAATTCTAATGACCACCATTGGATAAAATGGTAAAAATATATTCTAATTATACCTTAAAACCACTAAATAGTATAACTTATCACTATAAATTATTTTTATTAAAAATGTTGTTTTAAGTATTTTTCACTATTCATAAAAATTTGGAAGTTCTCGGAAAATTACAAAAAATTCAACATAGGCTAATTTCAATATTAGGAATACAAAAATGAAGTCCATTTTGAAATATAAAATTTTTATAAATTTAAAAGGTGGTTATTACTATTCATAACGGCTATTTTGATTAGTTGCGGTGTGTTAGAACTTGAACTTGCGTACAATGCAAGCTATTGCATTATTGAAAGAGAGGCGTATCGTGGAATCTCGGGGTGTTACAAAAGTGGGATGGACTTTGTGTCATACAAATTAACACAATACGATAAATTATACATGTTATGTATTTTATATTAATTCAACATGAACTTGGATGTCATTTACATTCACATCATGGAATATGTATGAATTATGAGCTGTTTAATGTCAAAAAAATGGGCTTTATGTTAGGCAGTTTAACATCATTTGGTAAATACCAATGTGTTATGATGTTTATTGTTAGGTGGAGAGGACTAATGCTACATAGATTAAATTCATGAAATTAAGACTTTATTTGGTGTGGTTCATCGGGTATAATGATTTTCTATTATGGTGATAATGAATCATGTACACATTTCTTACACCACGAGGCTCTCTAACTCGATCAAGCCTTAGTCAATCTCATTATGGATCCAATCCTTAATTAAAACCCATTTTTTGATTGTATGTCCTAAACATTCATGTAATTAACAATAATTGGTATTATCATTAATAATTTTCTCCTTAAGTCACATGATAATTGGAAACTCAAGAAGGATATACTTTAATGTATAGGGGAAATATGTAGCCACATGCTCATCCCAAAAGGAATATACCTTATTTCATCTATCTCTATGAGATAAGAGAACTTTATTATTTCACACTTAGTATGTTGCGACCAAGGTGTTTAAGTTGTAAAAGAAAATATTTGGTCGTATTTTATTCCATTATTCCCTTGTATATCTACTTTTAAGGTAATACAAAAATACAATTCACCTATAGATTTTATTCCCTAAAAATCTATTATAAGGGTAGTAATTAGCATGGTCCCTCAAATATTCCTTCTCAAATATCTTAATCCTTGGGATCTTGATCGAATTATTCTCCATGGATGAGGTGAAATACTTATAAATTTGGTTTGGTTAAATGAAATATGTCTTGATTTATCTACCAATAAGATATGGATAATAATATTATTTCCACTATGTGGCACATACTCATTAATTAACAAGGTTTCATGGTTGAGTTTGAGATATAAGAAGTGGTACTTTAATATTTATGAAAACCCATAGCTTTTATATACATTATTTCATTATTTATTATATAAATATAAACATAATATAATCCAAGAAAATCAATAGGCCTAGTGTATTTGGGAAATTAAAAACTTATCATGATTACTTGAAAAATGGATACAATAACATTATTTAAATACTTTTTAATATGCTCTTAAATTCCATTAATCTTCTTATATTATATAGGATGACCCGAGGATATACATACGAAATGGGTGAGGTATAAATCTTAGTTCGGGAATAATAAAATAATAACATGAATTAAAGTAGTACATATGAGTCAAGGAGCATGAAATGGGGACATAAAATGGTGAGAATCATAATCTTGAATGTCAAAGAAGGACATAATATGAAAACATTAATGCATCACAGGAATGTGGAAATAATGTAGAACCTGAAATCATAAGCATAAGTCAAAGATAAAAATCGATAAATTATAACATAGTGTTATTAGGCTAACCACATGTACACCATACATGCTATCCCATGAGAAAGAAACATTACCCAATGAATTATAGGGATACATAATTCCAATACCTCCTATCATAATAATATCATATACTTCAATTTGTGTGCCACAAACATCATACAACATAAGAACATATTTCATCACTTTTAAAAACATGATAAGGAGTGTGGGTTGAATACATATATGTATTAAATCTTGGAAGGATAATTACATAAAATTGAATACCCTTGAGAGGAAATGGGAATGGGTATTCATAACGCAAAATTTTGTCATGAAAAACATGGGATAATTTTAGAAGCATAATGGGTGGATATAAATGTTCAATGATAGGATTAATTTTAGTGAAAGGTAGTATATCATTAATTGGTAATCATAATTTTAGTAAATGGATGTGTAAGAACACATTAAAACATGAATAATTTTAAATACAATGGATAAAAACAAATAAGGTGTTTGAATGTAAAAGAAAGGAGAGATAGATTCCTTTCTTCAGCATAATGATGACTTAGGTAAAGGTAATAAAAAGAGTGGATAAATAATATATATTTCATAGAAAATAAATATGTTAGTAAATTGATATTTATAAACATATCAAAACATATTAAATTGATCTTCAAAATGATAAATAAAAAGGAAGTACTTGAATGAATAAGAAGAGGAATCAAATCCATTACATGAGAGGTTGCTTCTAAAATCTTGGGACAATATTATTAAGGGATTGTAAAGATATTAAAAGGGATTTATATAGGTATAGGGGGATTAAATTTGTTCTCAATGGGTCATGACTAAATAGTAATATGAGGTTGGGTGGCTATTTATAGTAAAAGAGAGGGGGATTACTTATTAATTTCTAAACATAGGTTTCAGACTCTAAGAAATAAAATAATGAAAACCATAAAAATTACCATGGGTTTTCCCATGTTTTCTATAAAATAGGATTGGTTTATAATATTTTATTTGATTAATAACAAAAATAATTAAAATAATACCGTTCATGATGTGGAATAAAGTCATGTTCATAAATAATTGTTTTCAAAACCCTAAAATATAATATTGGTTTTGGAGGATTCATTATAGGTCTCTAAAATTAATCAAATTAATTAAAATAAATTAAAATGGAAAACCAATTTTTGGAAAAGGGTTAATTTTATAGTATTTATTACATCACTTTTATACCATTGTGAGGTCATAATACTTATTGTATATTTATATTGTATTTAAATTTTACCCAATAATTTAACTACCTAAAAAATTTATGAAAAATTCACCATTGAATAATTTAAATTTTTTTTATTTTAAAATGATATTTTTATAACAAAAATAATTTTACAAATATAATAATTTCTACTTTTAAATAAAAACCCTTATTGATTGAAAATAGTAATTTTTACGACACAAACAACTTTCAAACCATTATAAAATTTACATGGGTCTTCATTGAATTATATTTCCATTTATATTTAAATAAAAATTAATTAATAAGGACATTTCATGAAAATAAAATTTATTTTAAATTTATTGGATTCATTAAAAAGAGGGTTCTAATAGAAACAATATATTTCTCAAAAATAAAATTTTGGTTTTGTCATATCAACATCTAATTTTTATCAAAATTATTATATAATGAAGTATATATAAAAAATTGTGATAGGGAATCAATGTTATTATTAATTTATTACTCCAAAATAAAATATAAAAATTCATACTATTAGGAATTAGATACATAACCCCTTGTTAAATCTATATATATCCTAAGGGTAAGATGTGTGATGATAGTGATTTCTTTAAGGGGTTTAGTGAACATGGTTTGGGAAGTGATTTCTATAAGCTTTAAATTATCTAATAAATGGTTTTACTAATGTCTCGGTTGTTGAATTTTGGCTTTTTATTAGTCAAGGAAAAATTATAGTTTTCAAATTACCCTCAAAATATCTGACAAATGGGATTCACAGTGTATAATACTACTGGTCAAGGACATCACTTCTTCCTTATTTGTAAATTATATTTTATTATAACCTTTAATATATAATAATCACAACCATAACTATAGAATAGCTATATTAACAGTGGTTATGACACTTAACAATATTTTTATCCTAATAGTCAAATTATTCTCATATTTTATAATAGTCTAAATGAAAAATATTTCATGTGTTTTTTATAACTACATTACTTAATAAGATATTTATTTATTTAGAAGGTAGTTAATTTTATAAAATTATAGGTTATTATATTTAACCCCCCTTTATATATTTCACCCTGAAAAATTCATCTCATAAACTAAAATAGATCGGGGTATGTCTATTTCATCATCTCTTCTAGTTCCCATGTTTCTTCCTCAAAATTATGGATCCTTCACAATACTTCGATCAGGTGAGTTATCTTATTCAATAGAAATTTTCCTGTAGTATCTAAGATAATCACCAGTTTTTCCTCATATGAAAAACCATTCTTTAAATGTACCCCCTTTGGATTCAGTACATGCGAGGGGTCTAGTATGTACTTCCTTAATAGGGATACAGGGATGATATTATATACTAGAGATAGGTTAGGTGGGAGTGGTATTCGAAGGCTACAAATTTGATATGATCAAGGATCTCAAAGGGGATGATGTATATAAGACATGGATTTACCTTGTTCCAAAACCTCATGAATCTCTTCCATGGTGATATATGGAGGAACACATTATCTCTAACCTTAAACTCCAGGTCTCGTACCTGATTGTATGCATAGATTTTCTATCAAATTTACACTAATTTCAAATGACAGTGAATGGTTTGAACCTTCTCCATCCTATCTTCGATAGGATCAGGCCACATTGTCCTCCACTCTCAAAATTAATCATAGTATGATGGATTCTAAAACCTCTTCCCATATATATTCTTATAAGGTGATATTTTACTCCTATTATGGAGTCAGTTGTTATATGATAACTCTACTAGGGTAAGGTTTTTGTCCTAACATCCTTGTAAATCCATTGAATATGATCTCATAACATCCTCTAGATTTTGAATGGTTCTCTCAGACTGGACATCTATCTGAGGGTGATAAGGAGTGCTAAAACGTAGCCCTATATCCAATTCTTGCTAAACAATTCTATAGAACTTCAAGGTAAACCATAGATCAAAATCATATATAATAGAGAGTGGTACTACATATAGTTTTATAACTTATATTATATATATTATAGAAACTTGGGAAAGAGAGATATTTTTTTGATAATAGTGAATTATAATAACATTTTAAGGTGGTCAACTACTACCCAAAATGGTGTTATGGACTTTATATGTCCCAGGGTGTCCCAAGGTATAATCCATGATTTTGTTTTCTAATTTCCATACTAGTATGGGAAATTGTTTTATCATACCCTTAGACTCCTATCATTCAACCTTGGATTGTTGGAATACCTAGAACAGATATATAAATGTTGCAATATCCCTCTTCATGTTATCCCACTAAAGGTTTTTATTTATATCTCTAAACATCTTAGTGCTTCTAGGACTAATAGAGAAGGATGATCTCTTCATATCATCAAAAATATATCTCTTATTTTCTAGTTTTTATGGGACACATATCTAGGTTCCCAACCTACTAAATACGTCTTTAGAAAAGTTGAACAATGGAATATTAATTACCATTCTCTACAGCTCTCGATCATCTTTTTGTGACTCTTTGATCCTATCAATAATTGATGGTTGATAGCTTATTTGAGCATGGTAGTATGATATTACTTTGGTGATTACCATTTTTATCCTTTGTATGTCCAAAAATATTGGATCTCTTCTGATCCTCATAATGGATAGGGTTATGTGATCCTTTGAATCTACAACATCTACCACATTATTCACCTTTACTGGATGGTAATGGATTTAATAGTCATAATCATTTATTACCTCTATCCACCTTCATTGGTGCATATTGAACTCTTTTTGGGTCAGTATATACTTGAGTCTTTTATCATTTGTATATATGTCACAATTCCCCCATAGTGATATTGTGGCCAAATCTTTAATATAAATATCAATAAATCCAATTAAAAATCATGCTTTATGTAGTTCTGCTCACGGATCTTTAATTGGTTGAAGGTATAGGCTGTAGCCTTTTCATTTTCCATGAGTAAACAACCCAAGAGTTTTTAGGTGCATCACTATAAATCAAAAATCCTTCCTCACTGGTAGGTAAAGTGAGCACAAGTGTAATTATTATCCTCTTATTTAACTCTTCAAAGATATCTTAATATTCATTAGTCCATAAAAACATTACCCATTGTGAGTTAGCTTGGTTAGTTGGTTTGAAAACCATGGGAAGTTTCTAAAAAATTGATGATAGTACCCATCTAATCCAAGGAAACTATAGATCTCTTTCACCTATATAGGTTTGTTTTGTCCTTCAATTTCACATATCTTTGAAGGATACATAGATATCCTTTTTCCAGTGATAACATTCCGGAATAATGTTACTTTCTCCATCCAAAAATCGCATTTCATATATTTCACATATTACTTTTCCTTTCACAAGGTCTTTAATAATATATAAATATTCTCCTCATGTTCCTACTTTTATTTGAATTAGATAATAATATCTTCTGTAAAGACTACAAAATATTTATTGAGGTAATCCCCAACAACTCTATTCATTAATTACATAATGATAACTGGAGTATTAGTTATTACAGATGATATCATTATGAACTCATAATTCTTGTACCATGAATGAAAAGTAGTCTTTGGGATATCCCATCTCTTCACCTTTACTTGATAATATCCTGAATAAATATCTATATTAGAGAGGTATTAGGATCCTTGTATCTAATCAAACAACACATCAATTTATGGAACATGATACTTTATCTTTTTCATAATATTTTTGAGCTCATGATAATCAATGCAGAGTCACATTGACCCATCCTTATTCTTGATGTAAAGGACTAGTGCACCCCATGGAGAAGCACTTGGGTATATGAAACCTTTATCTATATTATCTTGTAGTTTCTTCATCAGATCTTTAAGTTCAACAATGTCTATTCTTTTTGGAGTATTATATATTATTAAAGATATAAGTATAAATACAATTGAGAAATCTACCCTCAGTTATGAGTAAAACCATACAATTCTTTAGGGAATATATCAAAAAATTATCTTATAATGGGAAGGCCATATATGATGATTTTTTATTTAGTATCAATCACTTGATCGAGATGCACTTTTTAATTGGGTAATAACATCCATGATTGAGATGACTATTCCAAATAAATCCATCCTATTCCTTACACTTGTATAGAATCATAGGGTGATTCATGATAAAAAGGGTGATTTCCTTCCCCTGGAATTTTTTTGGCTCTATACATGGAAATCCAATCCATACCCAAAATAACATTGAATTATACTAAAGGGACTATCACAAAATTTTTCGGGAAATTTATCCTACAAATATTGACATGGGATGTGTTATTTCCTTAGGATGAAATAATTTTTCCATTTTCCATTTTCCCTGATAACTTGGCTTCCATGTTTTTAAGTGGTGTTTAAATAGTTATACGGAACTTCATGATGTAAAACAATGTTTAAAACTAGAATAAAATAGTATGTTCACTATTCCGGAATGAATAAATAGTGTTCATATCACTAATTCATTGTTAGTGTCCACCTCAGTAGTTGTGAAGAATTATAATCTCCATTGATCTCTTAGACTTTGAGGTTGTTATCGTCAGTTATCATTTAAAACCCTTGGATTAGTTCATTAGTTCACATAATGTGTTACACCCCAAGCTTCCATGGTACGTTTCTCTTGGAATAATACAATAGCGTGTGTTGTACTCAACTTCGAGTTCCAACACACCACAACCAATCAAACTAGTCGTTATGAATAGAAATACCCACTTCTGAAATTTTATAAATTTTATCTTTCAAAATGGACTTCATTTTTGGATTCGTAATATCAAAATTAGCTTACGGTGAATTTTTTTTATTTTTCTAAAAACATTCAATTTTTGATGAATAGTGAAAAACACTGAGTTATAGTTTAAAACCGAATTTTTGTTTAAAAAATTATTTATTTTATTTAAATTTATTTTAGGTCAAAATAGATACATAATACCTATATAAGTTCAATGTAATTCATTGGAGTCATTTTATAATAATTTTAGATATATAAAAATTTTATTGAACTTTTCACCGTCTTTTACCCAACTCCTAGGAGAAGTTGCAAATTCACATAAAACATGATTTTACTGCTTCTGTGAATGGAATTTAGAAAATCCTAGAGACATGGTTAATATCAAGGAGTAAAATTTGGTTCAATAAGATAAAAAAAATATTTTTTGAATAGTAACATTTTACTTTTATTTACCACAGTTAAAAGCAAATAGGGTAATTAAGGGTAAAAATGATATTATTATTACCCTAACACATGTCCTAATTATATTTAATAAGTATATTTCGACCAAAAAACAACCTTAGAAATAAAATATTAACCTCTTTGGTCCACTTGGATTAGATTAGGACACTTATTATTATTTTATTTAAAGAAGAGTTAATAGAGTTAAAATCAATGTTTAATAACTAAAACATTTTTAATATAGGGTTATACATAAGATAAATTAGACTATAAATATTAATTAGAAATATAAAACGATTTACTACATAATGGTAGTTTATTTATATTTTTTAGACATTAAATAAGTTAAATTATTTATGATACAATGATGATGTAGTAATTACCAAATTAATGGAATATTAACATAATTGATATTATAAATATCCAAATAAATGTAATTTGACACTTTTTATGAATTCCACTAATTTTATTGGTTAATATTACATGTTATGGTTGGTTAGATGAATTGTTTTTAGTAATAATGATATTATGAATTTAAAAAAACAAAATACCAAATAGTGTCAAAATTGACATAAAAGAGTTTTTAAAACAAATATTATATTATTAATTGATATTATGTTCCTAAAAATCTAATTTTCATCCAAAGGAATTATATAATGATATTTGTATCATTAATGAACAAATTGTGCTTTGCTTGTAAGTATATAGTATGTTTATTAACTATATAATATAAAAATACAAAGAGACATGGTAAATGTCAAACTATTTAACTAAGAGTTAAATATAAAATATAAAGTTAATATAGTGACCCAAACCTATCTAAAAACTATTGGTTGAGTGGTTTTAGACCCATCCCACCTTATAATTTAAATAATATATTTTGGAGCCATTAGAAACCGAAAATGATTTTATTATAAAATAATATTTCTAGCTTTTCCTAAGGTGCCCCTCACCCCTCTTATAAAAGGGCACTCCCAATTCTCTCTACTTCACACCATAAAATCCATTTGTCTCGTCCAAACTCTGGCCAAATACCCTATCAACTTTCATCCCTTAATCCTAGAGGCCTTAATTTAGTTATAAAGCAAACATAAGGATCCATTTTGATCAAATCAAAAGGAATAACCTGAAAAAGAGAGAAATATTTCATCACCTCTTCCAAGTTCCTTTCTTCTTCCACTTCCATTTTATTTTTTGTTTCCATTTTATAATAATAACACCAGTATATTATATATAATGTGATGTTATTATAAATATGGTAAAACCAAATTCAATATTCTATCCATTCTTTTAATGAAATTTCACCATATGTGCGTATGTACGACTTACCGTCTCCACATTGTGGTGTAATTATTATTCAATACATTATTATTTGGATGGGTATAATAATGATGTGTAATTGATGTAAATAATAAATATAAAATGAAAATTATTCTGTATATATGATATAACATCCAATTATATATTATTTTAATATCAAAATAATGATATTGTCACTCATGTGTACGTATGGATTACCGTCTCCACGAACGCAATGTGATTTATTCCCCGTCGTATCCACTCAAGACTAATTTTCATTTTATGATTAAAAATAATGTTTAAATACTTGATATCATTCTGGATTTTAATAAGATACATCCCATACATAACAAATATGACTCACAGAACAAATAATATAAAGTAAAATGAATCCGTTAACACCCGAAACGACGATAATACTAAGATATTATTAACGAATCAATGTTAAAAGAACATATATGATATAATGTTAATGTATATGATTCTTGTATAATTTAATAACAATTATTTCACCATTATAAAAGTGTTTCACCTACCCTCAACCAAGTAAATGTTCAAGGTAAGGGTTAATTTAACAATCTCTTCATTATCCGAGGTTGTTTATACGTAATTATCTACTGGGACCTCTTTATCATCCACATCCATGTTTCTTAAAAATGTATTTCAAAACATTCATACTATTTTATAGAATATGGGTTAAATTAATTTATACTCTTGTTTGAATTTTTATAATATATTTATAAAGGAATCTTTTTGTTATTTTCCAAACAAGGTCCTTTTTAACCTTTTCGACAAAATTAAGGTAAGAATGTCTTTTTTAACTTATACGGTGGGTGGGGCTATTTTATGCCATTATAAAATCACCGAATCTTGCCTTAAAAGATAAAAATAATATTTTCTAATTAAATTTTTTATTTTATAATTATTTTACTTTTAAATGATTTCATAAAAAGTGATATTTCTATGAAATATTTTTGATTTCATCTATGTCAACATCCTTAGTGGATTTTAAGCTTATTTGAAGTTGATTTATTATGATACAAAACATCCATATTGTATTGAAGGATTTATGATGTGTTTGACTATGAATGTGTTATTTTTATACCATTCATAGTTTATGGATAAAGTATTGACATTTCATATGATAGTTTTAATACGAACGTTTATGTTATGTTTAAACCTATTCATATGAGGAATGCATTGGACTTAGTAAGTGATGGGTGGAGCCCTCTATAGCTCCTCGATGCATCAGTAGGTCTCATTAGAAAAACTAGAATCTTTTCAAAAGGCCTTGACAAAATATTATTTGTATTCTTGGAACAATAGCTTGACTATGTGGTTAATATAGTCTAGAATTATGCATTCTTTCAGTATGAAAGTGGTTATTGATATTTCATGTGATTATTCAACTAGTAGAATATCCATGTGAATAAGTAAATGGAATTATTTTGATTTTATCTTTTCCATATTATGATAAGTTTAAGTTTAAAAGGCTTTTGTTTTAGTTATACATTGCCTTAAATGTTATTTTCTTATTTATGAACGTTTCTACAATATTGTTATCCATACTGAGCATCTGAGCTCACCTCTTTCTATGTTATATTTTTTCCAGGATGTGAAGAAGTATTTAATGATTGTCCAGTAGGGATAGACTGAGGGGTTATGATTTTGGACTATGGGGACTTTGTTGTTGTAGTTTTTCACATTATGATGTAATGTAAACCTTATGAATGTATCTAGTACTTCCAAGGCTACAAAACTAATCGATCTTTCAAGACTTGTTCTTTTGTGATCATGCCAATATTATGTAATAGTGCTCTGACTCTGGGTAACTAGGGTGAGGGTGTTACATAGTGTATTTATTCCTTGTAGTTAAAACATTGGAAAATAGGTTGAGGGATGAACAAAAATTTAATTTATTCTATTTCAATAGTGGGTTTATCTCATTATCATTTTCTGATTAGTGATTGTCTTTACCATAAGTAAAGAATTTCCTTATCTCTTTATAAAAATACCTAGGATTCTTATGCACAAAATTTTGAAAATTAATAAGTTATACTTTCCTACAACCATGATATTTCTTAATTACTCCCCTAATAATAAACTTCTTTTTCTGCTTCCTATCACCAGTACCATGAGATCCTTTAGATTCTTAAATATATATTTTAACTTTCATGTAATTTTCGACAATTTCTTCAAATCTATAAAAGTATAAAATATCCAAGTATTTTCATATATTTTTATTTAACACACTATCAAAGTGGTTAATTCTAATTTCAGGGTCAAATAAAAAATCTGAGGTGTATCATTCAAGTATTTCAAATCTTTTATCATATCATCCAATCAATTAGTCCTCATTTTCTCGGGGCCAAGTAAATTCCTCCCCAATTTATGTTATAGGGTTCAAGTAAAATATTTATTGAAAACCATTTTCATAAATTCTTCCCACTCCACTACTTCAATTTAATCCTTGAGATTATATTCTTAATCAAAATTTACCATTGATCAGATTATATCTCCAAGTAATTAAAAGATACAATTACCAAATATTGATCACAAAATTTAAGGATAGATAATATATTTTCAATATAGTCGATCCATTTTTCTATAATTACGGGATCACAATACCCACTAAAAGTTAGATACATCTGTCACATAAAGTAATCAATTACAAATTTCTCTTTGTTAGGGGGTGTGGGGGTTCCACATTATTCCATTTTATGGTAAAACATGAATTAATTGAGTAATTATTTTCCTGAATTACTTAACTATGACTCCCATCAGTCTTGGAATCTCATTTGGGCAGTTATCACATTGTCCATCACACTGGTTGTTGACATGATTCCTCCAATTCCCAAACACTAACTAAAATAAATGAAAATTAAGAATAATAATTTTCTATCTATTAAGTGTTTAAAAGGGAAAATATGAACATTTAAGGAATAACCCATAAATTATAGGTATTCCTTAACCTATGAATTTATATATTTTAACCTAATTTTGTGACTTCTTATTTACTAACATTAAATTTCATAAACATTTTTATTCCCTTAATAATGGTTTCTCAAAAAACATGTGTTTAACCAAAGCATATCCCCTAGGAGTGTCTATCTAGGTTTTTAATATTATGATTCTTTATCATGTACTATGTAGATGTTGAGTTAATATATAATGATCCCTATTAGATTTACTACCCCTAGGTGTACCTGTTTCACAACTTCATCCACTCTCCATTATCTTGAAAGGGATGTATTTTCTCTGAAAACCAAATAATTTAGATTTTACCAAAATTTTATGGATGTTTTCCTATCTTTAGTCTTATCTATATGGTTTTCACTAAGTTTTTATAATCAAAATCCCAAAAAATAATTATACCATTATCCAATGCCAGCTATGATAATGAAAATCTTTTATATACTTTATTTCATGATTTAATACATAAGGATACACATAATAAAATCCAATAAAATCAATAAAACTAGTGTATTTGTGAAATTAAATACATTGAATATTAACAAGAAATTACTATATAATGATATTTTTTAAAAACTATATAATTGAGCAGTAAATTCCATTGAACTTCTAATACTATATGGGATAACATGTGGAAGTACAATAAAAAGAGGTGTTCTATAAATATCAAAAAGAGAATAATCAAAGTATAACATGAAGTAAATTAGTACATGTGATTCAAGGGGCATAAAATGGCGACATAAAAATATAAAAATCATAATCATGAATGTTGGAACATGATATAATATCAAAACATCAAGTCATAATACGAATGTGGAAACAACATAAAACATGACATCATAAGAAAAGTCAAGGATAACCATCGGGTCATCATAACATAGTGTTCTTTGGATAATTTCACATTCACTGTACATGGTATCTCATGAGATAAAAAAAATTACCTAATTCACTAGAGGGATATATAATTCCATGCCCACCCATCATAATCATGTCATGTAGCAGAATTTATGTGTCGCATAGATCATACAATATAAGAATTTCTTTCATCACTTATAATTCCATGATTAAGGAGTGTGTTATTTATATATGGAAGTCCCAAATAAATTATGTATAATTATATCTAGGTGAACACCCTCGAGTGTAAATGTGGATGGATATTCACAAAAAAATGGCTGTCATGGAAAATAATGGGATAATTTTGACAGCATAATTGGTGTAAAAAAAGGTTTATATAAGGGATTAATGTGAGTGAATAGTGATATCTATTGAGTCTGAATTATTACTTTTTACTTTTCCATTCCTTTAGTTTTTTAAATAACAAACACTTTTTTAAAACATGTTTACTAAATTTTTATGTCCCAAGTGTTGTAGTATGTTTTTGTAGAATACATTAATTTTTACCATAAATAGAAAAGGTTTTAATGTATTATGAATATAAACTTACCATTTTTTATTATGATAATTGTATTAAGTATGTGTCTGATTTATCAGACTTAAATTTAATCATACCTGGAGTAAGAATTTTTTTTTTATATCATAATAACAAAAGTCATGAGCATCAGACTGATTATGGTACTGAAAAAATTGGATTAAACCTCATAAGGATTATCATATTAATAGATTTTAAGGAAGTCCATTGGACTATCATATTTTTATAATCAGAATATATAAGACTTATTTTTACAATAATTAATACATTTAACAATATAATTACCTTAATCAAAAATATGTTGTACATTCAGTTATGCTATTACTTTATGAGCTGTCAAGTGCCAACTCTCCGAGGCTATCGTAAAAAACTCATAAATAAGACCATTAAAACCTTGCCTATAAATAGGGAGTTATTCTAAGACTTTTTATTAGGTTGATAAATTTCACAACTCAAGTCTTCTGAAGATTTATCTTCTTGAAAATTTTTTCTAAGTCATTGTAATTCTTTAGAGATTTGTCGTTATAAGGAATCCTTGTCAAGTTTTTTCATTTAAAAAAAATTTGTCTTCTTTTTACGATATTTATTACGATTGTGGGATTTTAAGGACATGAATATAGTTAATCTAGTCCATTAGATTGAGTGATTCTGGGGCTAGAAAGACGAACATTGATCATAATAATGATCGAGGGATTATGTGGATAGGAATACAGAGCTATTCTGGTCTTCATATAAATGTATTCCCTTATAAGTAAAAATAAAATTTATAGTATGTATAAAAATGTGGATACCATTATTCAAGGATATTTACTACCTTAATCTTAAGGTTATAATAGGTAAATTTTTTAATATATCTTGTATGTTATTCTTATAATTAGTAGCTACAATATTATGTGTTTTACAAGTTTTCTATTCCTCTATGAATATAACAAAAAGCTAGTCATCAAACTAATATTTCTGTTATGTTTGTTTTATTGATTCAATTAAGATTATGATAGATATAATCAGATATTAACTAGATGCATTGTGATTTTTATTCTCACTTAGAATATTTTACTAAGTCACAGTCTAATAAATTTACTTTAAGAGGATTTTTTTTTGTTTTGTTTAAATGATTTTTGAACTAAAATTTATCCCCATCATGGAAGTATATCCATCTAAGAAAATTATTAGGAACCCACAATTAGTATCAGATAAAGTTTTTACTTGTTATACGTGACGATTTTTTACTTTCTTTACTTACTGCAAGTTGTTTGAAGTTTTGATATAATCTTTCTGTTTATAAACATTGTTACACTAAAATGTATTTGTAGAAAAGAATTTATATTTATTTACAAATGGATGTTATGAATATTGGATCTCTTGAGAATATGAATCGTACTCGACAACCTACCTTTTATGAGAATGACTTTCAAAAATGGAGAGATAGAATGAATAATTATATGATCAACACTAGAGTTTATAACTTTTTGATGGTTACTATAAAGTACAAGATACCTACTAAGGAAGTTTCTTCTTTTTCTTATAGTGATAAGAAAAAATATCAGTTGAATTAAAAATTTATAAATACCTTATAAAGTTCTATGAAAAGGATTATCTATTGTCATATAAAATCTTGTGAAGATACAAATAGCATTTAGAGTAATTTAGAAGTTACCAATTTTGGTACATCCAAAGTTATGTAAATAAGAATTGATATGCTCATAGATAATTATCAACCTTTTTATTTTCTACCAGGAGAGTTAGTTTCTAAGATTAATTAAATACTTATGACTGTAATAATGAGTCTATAGTCTCTTGGATAAAAAATACTTGATGATGATTTTTTTTGAAGAGATTATTGATATTATTCCCAATGATTAAGAATAAAAAATTACAATTATAGATGATACAACGAAGTTAACTAATATAACACTTAATGATTTTATTGTAAACCTTTTAAAAAATGTGGGAACTATTAATAGATATGCTGAGAATTATAGAAAGAAAAATGGTGGTGTTTATTTTTATAAAAAAACCACAATACCTTCTAAAGTTCAGTCACTTGAGAATGTTTTAAAATATTTGAGGAATAAAAAATTTATTATTCAGTCAAATTTTAAAACATTAGAACATTTAGATAATTAGTTAGCTAATATAGATTGTATAATGAATAATATATTTGGAAAGAAATACTTTCAATACTAATATAATAAAATTCATAAGGATATAGGTGATAAGAAAGATCATGAGTTCACTTGTTATGACTGTAAGAAAGATGGACATATCTGACTTGATTGTCAAAAGTTGAAAAGGAAAGACATAAAGGAAAATAATTGTGATAGAAATTACAAGAAGTAATATAAGTTAAAATACAATAATGCTTTTAAAGCTTCTAACACATTGAGTGTTAGTGGTGGAGACTCTTCTGACAACTCTTCTGATAATGAAACTTCCAGACAAAGTAACATTGTTCTTTGTGCTAAAGTAACCATGGTAAATCCTTTTCTGATAGGTACGGTATATATAGATTAATCCATTATAAATATTTTTCTAATTAAAAATTATCATACTTTGAAAAATTATACAACTTCTGGTAAAGAATATTCCTTAGAAGAAGATAACATTCTACCAAGTTATGATGATGTATCCATATTTACAAAACTATTTGAAAATAAAAATTACAATATTTATAAAAAACATGATAATGATAAAAAAAAACCAATGATTATTCAAGAATAACTATTTTAATAAATAAAATATCATCTTTCTAAATATCTTGATAAATAATTTTTTTAAATAGAAGTGGTTTCAAAATATTTTTTCAAAAGTTGTATCTGAAGTAAATGTTTTACAAGGAAAACATAGTTATAAAATTAATATTGATGAGGATAAAAATTTATTTATCACAAAAATATGAAATTTATAGCTTTAAGAAACTTCTATCAATGTTTACTACAATTAAGTAAAACTTTGACAAGATGTATAGAAAAATTAGACCACATGATAATAGTTCCAAACTGAATTTTATAAATAAAAAACTATTTTTAGTAACACTTATTTGGTTCCTAAAAGTGCATCTTTTTTCACTAGTTTCCAAATTAGTGGGAATTGGAAGAAAAATTATTCTTTTAATAGATTACAATCATTAGGTTTTCATAAGTATTATTTTTCAAAGGTAATGAAATTTGGATAAAAAATTTGACAAATATGGTTACTTAAAATTTTGATTTCTAATAATACCGGACCTTGGAAGGTTTGGGTTTCAAAAACTAAGATTTTAATTTCAAGTAAACATTGATAGTACCAACAAAAAAACATTTGGTACATGGATAAAATTTGTTCCAGGCACATGAATAGAAATAATTATTTCCTCAATAAGATTAGCAAGATGAAAGTTGGCAAAGTAACATTCACTGACAATGCTCAAAGAGAGATTATCAAAATAAGAAACATTTTTCTTATTTTACGATATCGTATTTCAAAGATTTTATTTTTTGTAGGACTTAACAACAACCTTATAAAAATAAGTCAATTATTTGATGAAGTTTACCTTATGAAATTTAGGAATGATAAATTTTTATTACATAATTCCAAGAATGAATTTATTATTTCTTCCAATTGGCATGAGAATTCTTACACGCATAACTTAGAAGACCTTAAGAGCTAATAATTTACTTTATTTAGTGAAATTTAAGGCCAATATTCCTCATGGAATAGAAGTCTAGGACATTATAATGTTAGAAAATTTTCCAAGTTGGCTAATAAAAGACCTATTAAGGATATTTTAGAACATAGTTTTAATACTTCAAAAGTCTATGAACCTTGTCAATATTGTAAGAAAAAAAAGTCATGTTTTAAATATATTAGTGAAGTCACAACTTCTAAATCTATATAGATAGATCACATAGAATTATTTGGCCCAAAAAAACATGAAGTATTGGTGGAAAATACTATATATAACTCTTAGATGATGATTACACTAGATATAATTGGGTTTATTTTCTCAAAAATAAATCCTAAGACATTAGTTATTTTAAGAATTTTTTAGCTAGAGTCAACAATGAGAAAAATCTATCCTTAATAACTATTCATAGTGACCATGGTGGAAAATTTTAAATTTCTGATTTTGAAAATTTTTTGTACTAAAAAAGCTATTGAACGAAACTTTTCATCACCTAGAAATATCCAACAAAATGGTGTAGTTGAAAGAATAAAGATATTTCATTAGGAGATTACTTGAAACATTCTATGTGAATACCCAGTTGCTATTTTTTTTGGGATGAAGTGGTTAGTATTTCCTTCAATACTATAAATCAAGTTTTAATTAGACCTTTTCTTAGTAAATATCATTATGATTTGTGGATGGGATGAAAAAAAGTTTATTACTTAAAATTTATTGGTTTAAATGTATTATTTCCAATCACTAAAGATAATTTACATAAGTTTGTACCCAAATTCAATGAATTAAAATTTTTATGTCATTCCACTAGTTTTTAAGGAATATAGAGTTTTTAATAAAATTTCTTATATTGTTGAGGAAACAATACATGTTATGTTTGATGAAACTAACCCCTTTTTTCAAACAACATAAACCTACATCTTTAGATGATATTTCTAAAAGTTATTTTCAACATTTGTTGGAAAGTTAATCTCATAAATAAATAAATCAAGAATTAGTTTCTGAAGTTATTCCCTTGGAATATTTTTTACCTATTTTTGAAGAACAAACTTTTGAAAACATAAGAAATTATTTTTTTCTTTGGAATCATCCTTGTTAATGTATAATTGGTAATGTAGATAAACTATTTAGGTATATAAGCTCCAAAATAAATAAAATTGAACATCTAGCTTTCTTATCCCAATTTGAACATAAGAATCCTAATGAAGATTTTGGTGGTGATGATTGGATTAAGGAAATGCAAGATGAACATAATGAGTATGAAAGTAGAAAAGTATTAAATTTAGTTGAATGCCATAATGAAGCATCAATAATTGGAGTAAAATAGTTTTCTTGGAATAAATGTGATGAAATTGGTATAATTGTTATAAAAAATAGATACTATTTTTTAAAGGTTATAATCAAAATGTGGTAATAGATTATGAATAAAAATATGCTATTTTAGAAATACTTGATGCTTTTATAATACTTCTAGACTTTGCAACATTCTTTAATTCTAAAATATTTTAAATGGATTTGAAGGGTGATTTTCTTAACGAATATGTTCAGGATGAAGTTTATATTGAACAACCACCTAGTATTGAAAGTAAAAAAAATAATGAACAAGTTTATAAAATTTCCGATGCTTTGTATAGACCACATTGATCTTGGTATGATATGATAACAAGATTTTTGTTATAAAAATGTTTTTTTTAAGGGATCTATGGTTCCAACTATTTTTATAAACTAAGTTAATACAAATATTGTGATTGTACAAATTTATGTTAATGAAATTATATTTGGTTAAAATCAAAATTCATTAATAGATTCCTTTGTGGATCTTATGAGAACTATGTATGAAATGATTATGATGGGTAATTTAACATATTTCCATGGTTTTTAAATTTCAACAAAACCAGAAGGAACTTTTATATCTCAACATAATTATATAAATGGTCTTTTTAATAAACTTGGATATGAAAATACTATAAGTATTAGTACTCCCATCGATACCTCCAATAATTTAGATCTTGATGAGGCTAGGATACCATTTGATCAAAAAAGTTTTTGTGGTGTGATAGGAATTTTACTTTACTTAACTACTCTCATCTATATTCAATGTTTTCATTATTCGTATTTGCAAGATATAAAAAAATCAAAAAGAATCCCATCATAAATATGTAAAGAAATCATTATCTTAAGGGAACTGTGGATTTAGTCATTTTCTATTCTTCTGAAACTTTTTTCAACTGAAATGTTTTTGAGATTATGACTTTGGTTGACATAGAATGGAAAGGAAAAGTAGATCAAAAACTATTCATTTCTTAGGATATTTTTTTGTTTTTTTGGTCATGCTAGAAACAAAACTTGGTAGCACTTTCCACTACTGAATCTGAATATATGGAAGTTGAATGTTGTTGTGGTCAATTTTTGTGGATGTAACACACATCCATAGACTATGGTATGAGTTTTACTTAAACTCAAATACTATTTCATAATAAAATTCCAATTTCTCTTAGTAAAAATTTATCACATCACTCATGTACTGAACAAAAAGATATAAGACACTATTTCCTTCAAGATCACATAGTTAAAGGAGATATAATTTTATAATTCATCAGCACACAATAATAAATTTATGATATATTTTATAAAACCCCTTAGTTCTAATTGATTTGAATACATTAAACAGAATCCTAGAATAATAAATTTAAAGTGATAATTTATATTTATTTCGTTCTTATTCATCTCCTTATATTAAGATATGATTTTCCTAGGGGGAGTGTATTTGTTTTATATTTTTTTAAAATTATTTTTTATAAGGTTTTTATATTTTCTAAAAAATTTATCATAATGAAAACTCATTATTTTTATAAAAACTAAAGAGTCAAAATCCTCAATGATTTTTGGACTCAGATTTTATTTCAAATTATTTTATAAATTATGAAACTATGTTATTCAGGTTTATTTTTCATTCAGTTTTCTATAAAAACTATCATAATTACTTTCCTAAATTAAAATATCAAAATTACACATTAGTTTAAAACTATTTTAATTTTTTTACAAAAATTGAGAATAAATCTTTAATGATAACGATGAAACTTTTTACTCCAGAATATACTCTTCTTTTATTTTAGTTTTTAACTATTTAATTACATTAGTTTATAATTGATTTTTGTTATAGTTTTAGTTTTATCAAAAAAAAATTATTTTTTTATTAGAATGATCCTCAGTCCGATAAAAAAAATAAAAACTTGGAGAGTTAAAAAAAATTAAAAAAAAAATCATTGAATGAATCACGATTTTCAGAATAGTTAGGTTTTTCATATCTACCATTGGTTTTATTATAGAAGATGAATCTTTACCTTAGAACCCATATAAGGGTGGGTCACCCCATATCCAACATTGGTTGTTTTGTGTTTTTTTCTCTAAAGTTATTGCACCATTAAAATTTCCATGTTCAACAATATTTCTTTTTTTAGATCACCGAACCTAGTTTCAATACTGATGGAAACCAGGGAAGGTTATGCTAAGTTGTTCATGTTCAAGGAAAGGCTGTTTGAAAGCCTGTGGTTTGAGAAATATGAATATACACTAGAGAAGATAATTTCATCCCACTTAAGGGAGTCTCTTTTCATAGAAAAGGTGGAAAAATATTATGATATTTATTTCCCAGAGGTTGTTTTAGATTTCTATGAATTAATAAAGTTTGTGAAATATGCTTATAAGTAAAATTTATCCTTTAAAATGTTATGGAAGAGGTATAAGATATCTTACAGAAGTGTTTCTAACATTTTTTTAGTTCAATATGAAGGTTATTCCTACTTTTCTTCTTATAAGTTTCCAAATAGACTTGGTACTTTTGATAAGAACAAAGATAGAGATTCATTGTTTTCATAATATGATAAAGTTAGAAAAGTATCTCATTTTAATACGGATAATAAATTCATATATTTATGGATGAATGGTCACTTGATTAGGAGAAAGGGAGATAGTGAGGCCTTGAAAGTATAGGATGTTTATGTTTTGGATTACCTTTTGAATATGAGGAAGATAGATCTGGTCAAGTTTATCCTTATCATGCTGTAGAACATCAAAACATTTTTTATCAAGTCAAAAATTATTATGTTCCTAGATTTTATTAGTTTTTTTAAAGCTGGTGCCTAAGTCAAAGACCAAGGCACAATTTATTAATAAAAAATAAAGGGAGTTACAAAAGTCTGAAAGATGGAATCTTATTACAATATTTATTGAAAAAAGGCAGCGAATCATCGGGCAAATCATCCAACCAGTCAGTGACCTGATTGACCCCATTTTTGGCCAGACTATCAGTAACCATGTTCACTTCACGGAACATGGGTGTGGCAATGTAGTTGAGATCCATGAGCAAAGTAAGGCATTTCATCCATCGAGAGGTAAGCGGCCATACAAGGTGCACCACCCCTTCCAGATGTCTTGGAGAACAGTGGTTGAATCAAATTCAATTCACATCTTGTTCCAACCCTTTTTCTTGGAAAAATCCATTGCATGAATGACTCCAAAAATTTTTGCTTCTAAATCTGAGGTCATACCACATCCACTAAAGAAGAAACCAAGGAATCTTCCAAGAAAGTCTCTAAAGATGGCACCACAACCTGCCGGACCTGGGTTTCCTCTAGAGGCACCATCAACATTCACTTTAATCAATCCTGGAAGTGGGGCTTTCCAGAAGACCTCAAAGGTACATTGGGGTTGGAGTACTTTGGGATGGTAAACACATCATATCCATCTAGGGAAAAGATTTATTTTATCAATTATGATACAATATCTATAATGAAGTTAGTGTTTGATGCTCAATCAAATAAATTTTTAGAAAATGATGATGGTGTTGTTTTGGAGGCACAACCATCTTGGATATCCGAGGAATAAAAGAAGAAGAAAATAAAATATAAGACTTCTTTACCTATCAAGAATAAGAAAAAAAAAAGAAGATTCCAAATGAATTATTTCAAAAGATGATGGAACATAAGCCTTACAAAAATCTAGGGAATCCAGAATTTAGAATCAACCCCATAGAAGAAAAATCCTTAAAAATTAAAACTGTTGAGAAACATCAAGAAGAATAAAATAAGAGAAAACTAAATAAAATATTAAAATTAGCTAGAATCTATGAAAACATGATGAAATGTGTAGAAAGATATTATCTGAATATAAGGCTTCTAATATCCCATGCTGATCAGATAATAAGGGAAGTAGGATTATTTTTTTAAGAAATATATGTAATCCCGGTTGAGATTCACTGTGTGATGGATAAGGAAAATAAAAAGGTTTTTTGTTTATGAATCAACCCTAATTGTTCATGAGAAAGAATCAATGTTATCTAGAAAGGGAGACCTAATAATGGAGAGATAGTTAAAAGAAGAACTTAATAAATAAGTTGATAAGGATGTTGAAGGAGAAGAAAATAAAGGAAAAGAAGAAGTGTAATATGAAGTTGTATAAGAATAATAGGAAGTATAAGTATAATACTTATAAGAGGAAGAAGAAGATTAGGAATAGGATGATGATGAAGAAACACAATTTTACATGGAATATTTGGAATCATTATCTTCATTGGACTTACCCTTAAAATCTGATAAGGTTGAAAAATCAATAAGTTATCAGGAAGAAAAATACTATTTAGAAAAAGAAGCTGAGACATCATCAAAGAAATAATAATATGATAAAAATTCTTAGACTACTATTTTTGAGAAGGCTGAGACTGATAAAGATATATAAATTTTAGAAGTTTATGATGAGAATACTGCTTCAAGGAAAGATTCGAATAAAGTAAAGGAAGTAGATATCATAACGGGAAGGCTAAAACCTCTTCCATTTGAGCCCAATCATTCAGAATCTGAATGAAATTTTTCTAAATTTTTTTTATTTCATTTAACTTGATTTAAAAAGATTGAAATACTATATTTTATATTTTTATTATTTAAATAAAGGTGTAAGATGCTTCAGGAAGTGATGAATGAAAAATTGGAGTCTCTAAATATTTTAATGGAAATAATTATAAGGATATAGACCAATTTAAATGTTTTACAATAAAATTTTAAGATCAATATTACTCATATAATAAAATGGTAAAATGTTTGAACCATATTGATTCTTATATTCGTATTCAGGATGAGAAATTTTATGAAGTAAATAATCTTTTATTAGAGTCAGATAAATCATTCAACAGATTATATTCTTACATGGCTAATTGATTTAGTTTTGTAGAATATTTTATAGATGACATTGATGAATGGACTGAGGATGAAAATGTTTTGAAACAAAATATCCCAGATATAGAGTTAGATATGAGTAAAGTCAGAACGTGTGAAGATGATCTGATCATAATTAGAGATTAAGATGAAGAGTTATATGATGAATTAAAAACGAAAAAGAATCAATACTGGACTCAAGAAGAAATAATTACGAAGCTCGAGAAATATCAGCGTGAGTTTAAGAAGATGATGGACTTCGTAAAGACCTTGATGAAGAAAGATTCATTTATTTTCTTTTGAACATTCGAATGTATTTTGTAAAAACTTTTTTTTTATAATTAAGGAATTATATTTTCATAAAATTCATTTATTCTTTAATTTTTTCCAATTATAACTAGTTATATGTTATTTCATATTTACATGGATGATTATTTACTTTTTTATTTTTTTGTATGTTATTTTTTATAAAACTTTAGGAAATAGTGGATTCTTTCCCATTCCTTTTGAAAATCACAAAGGGGGAGAATATTTTACAAAATGGGAGAATGTTTTATCCGAGGGTAATATTTTACAAAAGGGGATAAAGTTTTATCAGAGGGGGAGAATGATATATTAAGGGTGAGTTACTATTATTAGGAAGAGAAGTTTTATTAAGGGGGAGAAGTTGTATTTAAAGAAGAACTATTCTAATACTCTTTTTCATATTCAACATTATATTAAAAAGAGTTACAAACTTAGGGGGAGTTTATATGTAAAGAATAACTTTAATGTTATTAAAAGAATAAAATATTTTAATTTTTTCAAGTTAATTTAGAAATTATGTTTTGTGGTTTGTAATTTCCAAAAAGGGGGATATTTCTGTGTCAGTAGAATTAATTTTTTAATTTTCTATTCTTTAGTTTTTGAAATCACAAACACTTTCTTAAAACAAGTTTACTAACTTTTATGTCTAAATTTTTTTAGTATGTTTTTGTAGAAAACATTAATTTTAACCGTACATAGAAAAAGATCTAATATATAATGAATAGAAAATTAATATTCTTCATTACGATCATCATATTTAGTAGGATTCTGATTAATCGAACTTACCTTTAATCTGACTAAAAGTTAAATTTTTGTCTTGTCTATCTTACTGAAAAAATTCATGACCCTCGGAATGATTCAGGTATCGAAACAATTGGGAAAACCCTTATATGGATTATCTTATTGAAAATTGTTAAGGAAGTCAAATGGATTATCCTAAATTTATAATCTGAATATAGAATAATTATTTCTAATTTAAGTAATGCCTTTAACAATGTTATGGTGTTAAAAAAACAATATTAAACATTCAGTTATGCTAGAGTGTTATGAACTGTTAGGAACCAACTGTCTACGACCATTATAACAAACTCAGAAATATGAACATTGGAGATTCACCTATAAATAGTGATTCATTTGAATATTTTAGAGTAGGTTGATACATTCTGAAACTCAATTATTCTGAAGATTTCTCTATGTGAACATCTCATTCTTATCCATTGTAATTCTTTATAGGGTTGTTGTTCTAAGGAATCCTTGTCAGCTTGTTTCCTTTAGAACGTTTTCATTTTTATTCTATATCATATATTTTTTAAGATCAAGGGATTATAGGGATAAGAAGTTGGTTAATATGATCCATTAGGTCGAGGGATTCCTGGGCTTGGAAGACATATGCTGATCATTTTTACAATCGAGTGATTTCTAGGGATAGGAAGACAGAGCTATTCTGATCTTCGTATCAAGTGATATAATTATAAGGGAAGAATGGAATTATAGTAAGAATAAAAATATGGATACCTTAATTCTAGGTGATTTTATACCTTAATATTATGTTTAAAATAGGTAAATATTTTAATATTCCCTGTACGACATTCTTATTATTACTAGCTGTTGTAAAACTTGTTTTTACAACTTTTTTCTTCTATTGTGAATATAATAGAATGTTAGTCATCAAACACATATTTCTATTATGTTTGTTTTATCTATTTAATTATGATTATGATAAAAATAATATAATATTAATCAGATCCATTATAATTCTGATTCTCACTTAGATATTCATATTGAGTCTGAGTCTGATAAAGTTACATTAAAAGGTTCTATGTTTTTCTCTCTTTAAAATATTTTTAAATTGAAATTCACACTCATCTTATAATTATAGCCATATAAACTAATTATTATGATCCTATAATATATCATTACTTGATAATCTTAAGTAAAATAATTATATGTGCAAAAACACATTAAAACATGATCAATTTAAAATCAAAATTCTATGTACCAAGTGGAGCTTGAATAGAAAATAAGGGAGAAAGATATATTTTTCATTGGCCTAATAACAACTTAGTTAAAGGTTATAATTAGAGGGATAAATAATATATAATCATTAAAAAATATTTTTTATAGTAAAATGTATATTAATAAACACATTATAACATAATCAATTGATATTCAAAAGGCTAAATACAAAGGAAGTGCAACAATAAATAGGAATAGGAAAATAATCCATTACTCGAAAGGTTGCTTCTAAAATATTTGGAGGGGCTTCTTAAGATCCCATGAACATATTTAGAGTGATTTAGAGTAAAATGGGGATAGTAAATACATGATAAATTGGTTTTGATTTTAGATTAAAGGGAGGATGGGTGATTTTTTATAGAAAAATTGAGGGGAATTCTTTATTAACTTCTAAACATAGGTTTTGGATGCTAAATAATATAATAATAAAAACAAAAAACCCTTCAATTTTTTTGATCGAGGTTTCTAATAAATGTGATTGGTTTAGAATATTTTATTATGTTAAGAACCAAACTCATTAACATAATACCATTCATTATGTCGAAGTGAGTCATCTTCATAAACAATTTTTTTTAAAACCTTAAAATATTATATAGATTTCAGAGGATTAATTATAGGTTTGTAAAATGAATAAAATTAATTCAAAAAAATTATTTTAAAGTTAAAACATATTTTTTTGGAGTATTCCTTTTATAGTATTTATTACATCACTTTTATACTATTATTGTATCATAATACTTCCCATATATTTATATTGTAAAAAACTTTAACCCAAAAATACTACTATCATGGAATGTTATGAAAAGTTCACCATTGGATAATTTAGATGTTCTGATTTATAAATTTATATTTATTTTACCAAAATTATTTTCTATTTCAATGAATTTAATATCATAAATAAAAATCTTTATTTATTGAAAACTTCTATTTTTCACGACACAGAATAATTTTTGAACTTATAAAAATTACATGAGACATAATTAAATAATATTTCCATTTAAATTTAAATTAATATTATTTCATAAGAATATTTCATGGGAAAAAAATTATTTCAAAACTCTTGGATTTATCAAAAACATGTTTTGATTTAAACTATATATTTTCTAAAAATGAAATTTTAGTTTCTTCGTATCAAAATATTATTCCTATCAAACTCATTGTATAATAATTTATATATATAAATTAATAATGAAAATGAATCAATTTAATTATTTTTTTGTTGAAAAAAGAAAATATACAAATCCATATTACCAGGTTCAAGACAGAGAGCCCCTTATTACCCCAACATATACTCTAAGGGTTATGTGTGTAATGGTAATACTTTCTTGGGTTAGTTTGGTGAACATTATTTGTGAAATGATCTGTATAAGATTGAAATTATCCTATAAACATTTTTTATTTAGTCTTAATTGCTGAATCTTAGCTTAATCTTGGTTAATGTCAAATCTCATTGATTCCATCTTCCTCAAAAGCAATGATAATTAAGCTTTATGGTGTACAATCCAACTAGTCTAGACCATAACTTCTTCAATATATTTTTTTATAACCCTTAATATATAATGATCCTAAATGTCACTATATAATATCTATATTGATAATTATTATTAATCTTAATGGTTTTTAAGACCGATAATCAAATTACGACAATATTTTTATGCTATAAATGAAAAATAATTCATGTGTTTTATATAACTAAATTACTTAATAAGGAATTTATTCATTTATTTAATTTAAAAAATTCTAGTTTATGAAATCTTGATTTATTAAGGTGCAATTGTTGAAGTTATTTTTAACTGGGACATTGAAGGTTCTATCCCTAAACTAGAGAACTCTGATTGTCTCAGGGGTGGTATGGTTATCACTAGGGTTAAATTATGTATAAAATATACCATGTGAGTGGTAAATATTATAAAAATACCAATAGACCTATGGAATGGGGTACTTCACTATAAGAAGGACCACTATAGTTGGGTGCTGGTATTTTACATTGGGGAAAACATCCTTGAAGTAACTATGTGATCACATTATAGAGTAGTCCATTTTCTCGCTACAACTGAATGATTTGTTATTTAGTAGATATGGGATTATTTTCTTCATGTGGATGATAATAAAATGTCATAATGATGAACTTTCCTTTTACAATGGAAAAAAGGTAGATAATTATGAGATTCCAAGTGTGTACCCTAGTGAATGGATCTTTCACTTACATTAGGAACATGTTTTATCAACATAGAATTTTAAGGCATCAATGGGGTTAATGACCCCTTATTTATAGGTATGTGGGGTATCGATAATATCTTATTCACCAATTCTAGGAGTATAATACATAAAAACCTATTCCTTCACAAATTATTGTATTGGTGTATCATTATCTCAGTCAAGAAAGCGATCATCAGAACCAGGTAAGAATTATTTAAGCCTGACTAATACCTTGTCGATGGAAATAAAGGCACCTATTTAACGAGACTCTTCTTTATTAGTATTCTTGTTTATCACTGAAATAAAAATTAATTTAGATAAATATTATTCCCTATTATTGGAGGCTCACATTTATTGTGATGATGTCCATGGTCTCATTTGGTGAGATGGTTCCTATTCTCCCAATATAAAGGGCATAAAGTTCATATAAGTATAGAAAATTCTAGACTTATTTGTAACCCCAATTTATATTTTTATTTAATGAAGGAATTACATTATATATTAAGAGTCTAGTAAGTAGAAGTTACTTTAGATAGAGATATATAAGGAATTGGGGTTGTGACTGATTGATTTGGTCTGGTCTTGATGATAGTTTGTGTGTGGTCTACTGATTGTTGAATAATTTGATCATCAAAATTTTATAAATTATCATATGGTTAATCTTACCATTATTCCCCTTATTTTGGGTATAATGGACGACACATATGTCACATACACTTTATAATTTTCCCAAGGAGCTTGATCATCACCGACTATCATATTTCATAAATCCTTGAAGATGAAGCATTCATGGATCATGTAACTGAAAATATGATGATAAGGGAAGTAATTTGGCTGATCATTCTACCCTAAATAATCGTCCTTATTTATTTTTGTAAACAAAGTAAGGTTTCTCTCTAATATATATATGACATACCGTGGTACCTTATCATTATAGAGGGACTAAATTTTATTCTTCGTACTATTAAGGTCATATCACATAAACCTTTTTAGCTTGAGGGAGACAGGAGATGCTTCTTATTTCCTTGATTTCCACATTCATGATGGTGGTGATTGATCATATCTTTTCTTATTTTAGTGAATAGAATCATTTATAAATGTTTCTATAGATACAAACTCTCACAACACACTAAAGTACTTTTGGGATGATCTTGATAACAACCCATATTGTAGGTTCCCTATTAATAATCTCCATTAATTGTTCATGGGGAAGAAATATTTCCAAGGATTGTGTCTGAACCTTCTATATCATAGTGAAAACTATGAACCTGTAATTACCATCCTTATTACAATTATATAGGTCAATTATAGTTTTTCCTCAATGTAGAGATGAATTTTTAGAGGAATTACTGATATAGATCTTCTGATCTTGTAATCGACTCATTTGAAAGGTTATTTTAATAGGAAAATTCAAGGTCTTATAAGGTCTACATGAACAATCTTAGTTTGAATATATCTTCTTATTATAGTGTTCCCAATATTTGGTGACATCAAGAACAGAAAATGTGTGAGACTCCACAATAGACATCTCATTCATTCAAATGTTGTGAATTTGGGTTAGATGAAGGTGGAGTCAAATACACCCACTTAGGATACAGATTCATGTACTAATTTAATATTGAAATTCAGTGTCTTATAGAATCTAATTCAGTGGTAAGAGAATTTGGTAATTCATGGGACACCACCTACTAAGCCAGCCTCAGGTGACTTTTTTGAATTGGTGGTTGATATCACCCCAGTAGTGGGAACTCTTGATAATAAATCAGTGTTATAGTAAAATGATATAGAAAATATAGTCTCATGTTGAAATGGTGTCTCAATTATTATTGTGTGGTTCTAGCTACCCCCACCCCCTAATTAGAGAGGGTTATTTAGGATTGTTATGTCCATATCCTACTAATCATTCCCAAAGGGTATAATTCATAGGAGTCGTTTATTATTTAATTGGTCAATATTCACTATTCTAACCTTGAGTGGAGAAATAATCAATTCCAATAAGGAAAATTTACCGTATTTGAGTATTGTATGCGAAATGGATATGTCCACACCTATACCTTTTTTGGAACTAGATCATGGAGTGGTTGGTAGTAGAATACTCAGTGGGTATCCCAAATCATGGGATTCCATTTGATGTTGGGTATAAATTCATTTATTGTGTACTTATACATGTGGGAAATTATTTACTTGTTTCTATTATTTGTTATAATATTAATTTTAACATGTTAGAAAATATCATTTAGGAAAAAAATTAATTTACTGATGAGATATCTATGGTAGGAAAAATGGATTTCACCAGAGAAGTTACATCTATAATATGGCTATGTTTCTATCCAATGGATGATACTTGAGATGAATATAGGGATAATAATACCCCTATCTCTATTGGTTGGGTTACCCATGGGATATTTTAGACATATCTATAACTTCCACTCCCATTATTTCCTAAAACCATGTTTTTTGTGAGTGTCGAATGTAAAAGGAAACCACTATGAAGACCCCCATGTTGGTTAATTCCCTTCCACATCAATGACAGATCTCTAATAGCCATAACTGTGGACATAATTACAAAATTATAATGTTTCTATCTAGTGGTGATGCATTATGTACCATGATTCACTATTTAGATACAACATTGGGGATTGGTGGTGTTGGAAATAGCTGAGACATATATATTATATTGAGTTGTAGTGGTCGATTTCCCCTATTGGGAGCTCTCCCTAGGTTTCATAGTTTGGATTTCTCAAGCGGGAATAACTTCCTATAAAAATTCTTATATAATTGGGGCCATATTTTAGTGGTGATGACCACAATTAATCACTCTCCCAAGTAGACCATGGGCTGTTTAATGGATTTGGTGGTTGTCCTCCTCCAACTCCCTGATATTGGGAAGGAAAACCTTGGTTCATGTTAGTGATAATCTCTTGAAATGGTTGGATGTGGTCATAGGGTCCAATTTTTTCTTTATAGACTATCATTGGTGGGATTTATCTTCAGGCTTTATTATCTAGAAGAATTCACATGATACATCCAAATTTAGGATGGATCCATTAATATAGTATTCTCAAAACATATAATTTATTATTTAGAACTGAAATTTATAGGTTTTGGACAACATCCTTCAGGGTTATGAGGTCATGAACTTCATTGTAACTAATTCATATACTTTTCTATGGTGTTGTACATTGGTCAATTCATACTATGATATCATCATTTATATTAAATGTAACTCTAAGAATTTTATATTAATTTATGAGGGATCAACAACACTAAAAAAGAAAAATAATAGAGTAGAATTTCAATTTAGATCATGGTAAATCAATCACTTTCATGGTTAAAGGATTTATATTTGGTTTATCATTATATTTCTAATGAGCCACCACACCCATTAAGTTTTGAGTCAGTGAAAACCTTCTTTCCAAAGGCAGGTGGTCCCTGGGACTTTACTAGTGACACTTTGGGTTGAACATTGGTCGAGAGGATGGGAGGTCGGTCTTATCTCACCCTTTTAGGGGGAACATTTTCCTACTTTGGGACTCTCTTAAAGATTGAATATTTTTTTGTGAATCCTTTCCTGTAATAGTATTTCTACCTATTATTTTCATTCCTGTGATTGATAAAAACCCTATATTAATATGAACATTTTTATATATCATTGGTTATCAATATTACTTTTACTTAGTGATTATAATATGTTGTTAATCTATAAATCTAGGAACTCTATAATTTATCTTCGTTGATGGAGGTAGTGGGTGTTATAAATTTTGGATAAATCCCCTGAGAATGGGATTCATATATATCTCTTTTATGAGAATCATAACCCACATAGTTTTTTCACTCAATGGGAAACATCATACCTTTTAAGGTTGGTTGATAAGTACCATTGTTGTGCCTTTTAAGGTTATACAACCATGACAATGTGAAGCACATTTTATGGATTTTCATCCAAGTCCTATTGTTTATCATGATTAAACATTAGAGGGGTGTCCTACAAATACTAGTTGATAGGAATCATATACTGTTAAATTCATATTACAGAGTTTAAGGTCATGTGAAAACACCAACCCATTAAGTTTAATGTCATATAGTAAATGCATTATGTTATACAGTTTAAAGTCATGGTATTATGACTACTAGGTGTGGGGTGCACGGTAATGGTCAGTGTGGTATTTATACATGAAATAACCTTTATATTTTATCTGGTTTTTTTTAATTAAATGGGATATAGTATGGTTGAGGATTACACCTAATAGGAGACCCATTTATCTTTCTCATGTTAAGACATGAAGACATATTATGCTCTTAACATAAGGAATGATGGGCCACCCTATGATTTTCACATAGATCATCAATGATTGTCACATAAGGAATAACGGGTTATCCTATTTCTATCACATATAGTGTCTTATGAACATCACATAAAGAGATTAGTTTCATATACTTGTCACATAATATTAATGGTTACGTTTAGGAGATGTTTCTTCACATTGGGGGGATAGTATTGTAATGGAACTGGGGTTTAACCTCAGAGAGGCATCCTATTTATCTTTTTGGAAATGTCATCAAACCCACATATTGTTTGATATTCATAGTTTATGGTCAGGTGATGGGACTGATCCATGATATTTAATGTCATGCGGTAAGGATTCATACGTTATGAAAGGGGAAAATAAGATATTGTGAGGGAATTTTTCATTGGAGACCCTTCTCTAGTTACTCCTATCTATTTTTAACTAGAAATGGAGGATATAATTGGGTCATACACCTATTAAGAGGCATGTGATATGTCTTTGGATCACTAATGAAACATGGGGTGTGAGATCATTAATGAAGGAATTATTGGGGATTATTCCTTGTAGGAGTGATATACCTTTCGTTGGAATATGAAGGATGCATGTGGGGATTATGTATATGATACTAGGATGTGATTGACTTGGCAGGTGACTTAGTTGAAGGCAGGTTATGAGGATTATGCCTATTAGGATACCTATGAGAAGTGGATACCCTAACAAGGGGTCCTTGGTGAAGTGGAAACCAGGTAGGAGTCTTGGGAAAAGTATCTACAAAGTATTGAATCATGTGTGATGTATTTCTATATTTGGATAGATTGGGTGAGGTTCCTCCTTAGTATAGAGGCTTGGGTTATGTTTCCCACAAGTTTTATGTCCTTGGTAAAGTGTCTCACATGTTAGATAGCCTAAGAAAATGTCCACCCAATTATGGAGACCTATAAAAATAGTCACCCTATTACTGGACTAGGGAAAATGGTTTCCCAATTGTGGTACATGGGTGGATGGGTATCCTAGCATGGGACTAGGGTGGATGGGAACCCTAGTATTGGGCTAGGGTGGATGGGAACCCTACTATTGAACCAGGGAGGATAGGATTCTGGGAATAATATTAGGGCACATCGGTTCCGTAGTATTGAATTAGGTTGAATGGGTACCCTAGTATGCGACTAGGGTTCATGGTAGGCCTAGTATGAGACTAGTATGGATGGATTCCCAATAATGGTATATGGGAAAATTTTCACCTAAGTTTCCATCAATGAGGTGGATGACATCCTAGAGGTGGGTTCCCTAGTAATAGGTTTTCCAGTGGTTGTCACCCAAGTGGTGGGTTATGAAGAGGTTCAGAACCCAAGTGGTGGTAAATCAAGTGGTTGTTACCAATTAATGTCTACTCAAGTGTTCTAATTCCAAATATGTATCTCTAATTATGATGGAATAAGTTTGTAATTTTTATCTCATCCACTTAGATTCTAATTTAGAAATCACCTAAAAGAGAGGAGGGAGGAATAGAATCATAAAATATGATATATATTTCATATGTTTGTTAAAATATTCTACAATAAGGTGCATATATAGACATCCCCCAACCTAGTTCCCCAGATTTATATTTGGTCACATGCGGCAACATCTGGCACACACATGCAAGCTCATCTTGGAGCGTGGTAATAGGGGGCACATAGCTGGGAACATGAGTCTGGGTGTGATGAGGTGAGAATGAAACACTATGGTGTGTCAATAAGAACACATGTGGAAGGGAATTTCAGTATTGGAATACATAGATAAGGGTTTTTATAGAGTAGAGAGCACATGCAGAGTTCTCCTGGATATAAACCTCCAACAATTTTTCAAAACTACTTTCAACTTCAAACGAGCATAAATTTTTATTTGTAGGTCTATTTTGGATGCATGTGTATTCAAATTGAATACTATGAAATTAATTATGAACCAATATACCTAGTAAATCTATATTATGTCTTTTTATAGGCTATAGAAGATCCTAAAAATGGGTGTCATGGTTTTTAACACTTTTCATCAATAATGGATAAATTGCATAACCTACCCCTAGTGGAAGGTTATCACCACCATTTAACCAGAATAGGACAAATTTTTTAAGTGTATCAACCCTTAGGAGTGTGAGAATTCATATTGTACAAAGATATCCAATTCTCACCTCCCTCAAACAGAAAGATACTTTTCTTCCTTTACTTGATTTTTTTTATGATTGAAGATCACATCCTGGATTCACAGTAAAGTGCGTGGGACACATTTTTTTATGATAATAATTATATATTTTCATTTTTTTGTATGAATTTTGTTTTCAAATATAAAAATTTAATTAAACAATTTACTATAATTTGTTAGGATTTATATATTTATTTATATATAAATATTAATCATTTTTTTATATGATAATATGAAACACTAATTTTAGACTATATAATATTATATTATATGAATATTTTTGATATTTAATTAATTTTTTCACATTGAAGAGGGGGTTCCAATGTGATTATTCATGTGTATGTATGAAATGTGAGCATATTTTTGGATTTTCCCTCACCTTTAGAAAATTTATAGTCGGTTTAATTGTTTTTAATTATGTGCATTTATTAAGATCAAGAGAATAGAATTATCAGATATTTAAGATAAAAAAATATGTGGGTAATTAATTTAAGTCATTTAAATACTTTTATGGATGATTAAATGACTTTTAGTGTCATTGTGATGATAGGTTTTGGAGTCATTCCATGTTCATTATGATGTGTAGTTGTCTAAGAATCATAAATTTTTTTCAAAACTGAAGTTGTTGATGTAGGCATATGATGGGGTAATTTATTACCATTCAAAACCTTAATCCATTTCACAAGTGATTCATATTATATTCTTCAAGACATCATATATTTGGTTTCTCCAATATTTTTATACATTCTATAGTTTTTCGTTTTTTTATCCCCTGCACCAGTCAATTTTGACACTACAATCAAGTTAATGTGTTCAAATTATTTAAAAAATATGGTCTACAAAATTCATTTTAGACTATTTTAGGTTATATGGTTTTTGTAACTTTAAATTTTTAGTGGATATTTTCCTTTTATGTTTTCATGATTATATTATCATTTATATTTTTCAATGCATGATTTATGCATTGTTTCATTATAGTGTTCAACATCATTTACATAAAATTTCTCAGTATGTTATAGCTTCTCACTATTATATTATAGTTATTGTGACTTCAAGGGAATCGAGTTCTATTGGTAGTGAAATAGACCATGTTATTAAACTTTTTTGTGTCCATGTACTCAGGTAAATCCATAATTTGGCTATTGAAAGTGAGTTTAGGATAAAAACTGTCAAAACAATTATTGTTTTTAAATTTTATGACATGGATTTGGTTCTTAGATCAATTATTAGATCTCATTTTTAAGATCTTTCAGAATAATGTTTTTGATGTCTTCATTGCTTCATGTTATCCATATTTAGGATTACTCGATCTGGGTGGGTATGTTTAAGTATATGTATTTGTCTATATTAGATATTCCAAGATAATCATAAGTGTAACACCGCAAGATTATATGATATAGATTCTTATAATATATTTTACGACTTGTGTTTTATGCTACACCAAGATTATCTTGCACTATATGCAACATTGTATTAGCTTGTAGTATATGGAACACTATTCATGGCTTGTGTTGCACACAATTTCAAGTTCTTTTAATAGAATTCAACACTGAGTATAGATTTTTTACAATGTAAAAATGAACTATGTTTGGATTATGTTATACACAACACCAAAGGAATCTTTCACTACATGCAACACTGACTTGGCTTGTGTTACACACAAGAGATACCTTCCTCGATATCTTACGTTGTAAGGGATACCAAGTTTCACTAAACAATGATATATTATTAAAATATTATTATTTAATGGTATATAAACTAGATTTTATGAATATTATTAACCACATTTTTAATTTTATATAACATTATCATTCATCTTAAACATTTTCTATAACATGATATAAGAACAAAATCATCTTTTCTAATAGAATAAGTTTTTTTTAAAAAGTATTTTTACCACCTTTTAATGGCACACCCATTTTAAATCTAGTTTTTTCACTTTTATATGATAAATTTGAAAAAATAAATTTCTTATTTAGAATTGTAATATCAAAATTTAATTTGGATGAAATTTTGGTATTTTTCTGATAAAATTCATATTTTTATGAATAGTTAAAAATAGTGTATTTTAATTCAAAACATCGTTTTAATATAATTTATTTATATAGTTAGATTGTACATAATTGGATTTAAATTGTAATTGGATTATATTTTAATCATTTAATCCAATTTTTTTATTGTATGTAATTTCATTTTAAAATTGGACAAAAATAGCTGTTAATCTTTTGATAGTTATTACTTCCTAAAAACATGCTTTTTGGTTTGGACAATGAGAATTAATTTTAAATTAATTTCTGAAAATTATATGTTTTGAATTTGAAAAAATTGATTCCATATTTGGAATCATTAGGTCTTAATTATGTTAATAGGCTAATTTTACTTCTAGGCATTATGAATAGTAACTTTTGTAATTATTTTACTACCATGGTTAATGGTAAATCAGGTAAGTAAGGGTAAAAATAATAATATAAAATTAATTTAACACTGGTAAAAATACTATTTGATGACAAAATTCAACCCTTATCATCTTTTTATCAAAATTGAATCACGTTTTGGATACATACCTATGAATATGACAAGAATGTAAAAAAAACTAATGAATGTGGCAAAATGTAACAATCTCATTTTATATAAGTATATTAACTTTAATTTATCTGTAACTAGGAGATAATATTGACTATATATAGTCTATATAAAGATAATATAATTAATTACATCATAGAAATTTATTTATTATTTTTAAAGAATAAATATTTACCATTAAGGATGACACATTAGTGATGTAAAAAATTATTTTTTTAAAAGAAATATCAAATAAATTGCTTTAAAAATATTAAAGGAAATATCATATGAACTAATTAAAGTTCTACAATACTTTTCTAGTTGAATATGACATGTTATAAGTGTAATAAATATTTTTTTTAATTATCTCCAATTTAAATTTTATTTAAAATCAAATAATTGAATAGTTTTAAAATTGGCACTATTAGAATTCTATAAAAAAACATTTTATTAAATTATTTAAAAATCAGAATAATATTTAAAAATTTCAAATTAAAAATTATGAGGTCTAAAATTTCATAAAATATCCATTTATGGTCAATTAATACAATAAAAGTAAATATTTAAAACCATTAAAATTTTGAATATAATAACCATAATTAGAATTAAATAGACTAAAACAGTGATAATAAAAATGATAATGCATAAATTTACATAAAATATTATCTAAAATTTATTGGTTGATGATATTAAAACCATTTTTTATCTAATATTTTAATTTAATACATTTTTTAGTTTTTTTAAGTGGGGTTTTATTTTGTTATAATTTAATATTTTTGGAGTTTCTAAAAGTGCCCCTCTCATCTCTTATATAAGGGCACATCATTCCTCTCCTCTTCACTCCATTTTGATCCCTAAATATCACCCAAACCCTAAAAAGTTCTCTTATAAATTTCCCTAGATACATTTAGAGGTTCTGGTCTTCTCAAAAGACCAACTCTAGTGCCATAATAGAAAATTTAAAAGAGGTACATCAAGGAAGAGGTAATCACTTCTGTCGATTCATTCAAGTTTCTTTCATCTTCTACTTCCTATTATTTCGTTGTTTCATTATTAATTCATAACATCAATATCACTAATATAATTATATGTTATTATAAATATTAAAAAAAATTATTTCACCGTATATCTATCCTGCGAAAAATGAAATCACCATGTGTGCGTACGTATGGCTTACCATTTCCACGTTGTGGTGTAATCTGTTTTTCACCACCACATTAATTGGATGGGTATAATGGTATAAATAATAAATATAATTGATTATTATAACATTATACTAATTATGAGATAATATACACCATCCCCTTCAATATGATTCAACAATTATGGGAACTAAATCATCGCTTGTCCGTACGTACGACTTATCTTCTCCATGGTGCAGTGTGATTTGTTCTACATAATCATCATTAAACCATGATTATATAAATACATTGAATGAATAAATATGATATATATTATGCTAATAAATTTTTTTAAATTATATAACTATGAACTAAAAATAGAAATAAGAACTTATCTAGGAAAACATGCATAATAACATAAATCAGTTAATACCCAAATAACAAGTAAGAATTAAATGTTACTAACAAAGAGATGAAAATATTGTCACAAACCAAATCTGGTAACCATAAAAACCAGCACTAATCCCAACCCTTGAAATGGAATGAAAGGAATTATCTATCCCCATGTACTGGCACAAGTTCCCAGGTATCATATATTTCGGTTTGGGAAGGATTTACCCGAATATGGATGCATCAAACATAAAAAACAATCAATAAAACTAATTTGACAAATTCATAAGAAAAAAGATTTTGAAAAAAATCTAAAAATGAATAAATAGGTATAAAAACATAAAATAGGTCCAAATAAACAAATAAAAGTCCACAAAACATCCCCAAGGACTCCATGGGACAAGGGGTCATCACCCACAAGCCCTCTCCACAACGCCTCATCATGGATGGGGACTAACACCCCAAACCGACATCACCCAAAGCCTTTCCTTTACCTATGTCAAACATTACCTAGTATACTTACACCAAAGGGGTGTAAGTATGGTGTGATACTATTACCAATAGGATACCACCAATATATTTCATAGAGTGTGCAATACAGGATAAAAATCATGCCATTTTTTGATACTCAAGAAGCGGTGGAAATAATTTCTAAAGAATGAAACATTAAAATGTAAACAATTTTTCAAGGGAATCTTACATGAATGAACACATTTAAGAAAAACATGTAAGATACTATATTTTACATAAAAACTAACCATATTCCAAAGATAAATACACAAGATTCAATGAGCTCCAATCTCGGGAGCACCCCTAGGCACTAGGTAGTCTCAGGCCCTATGTACCTCATACCTCGGTGTAAAGTAACCATAGAAAAATATGTTATATTGCACGATCCACTAGTAGGGAACTTACCCATAACCTATTAGTCCAAAATCATCATCAATATAGTTTGGTTAGTGTTTTTTTTATCCATTTTACTCAGTGAAACAGAGAAAAAACCCATCCAGATCACTAGCGTACTAGTACATATCTACCCTCCAAGGTACCTGAGATTCCCCCTTTAAGCTAAAACCATTATCTCATGATACCAAATGACATTATCACTTAATTACATTTGTTATGGTAATAATCAACTCAAAACAGTAACTACACATTTTTTCACCACATACACCACTCAATAAAATCTTTAGAATTTCAATAAAACATCTTCACAAAAATTAACAATGCTTTACCCACAAAATCCCTTTAAAATCCTAATTTGAACACCATGGGAATACCCATATTCAACAAAAAATAATTTTCAGAAACCAAAACATTTCTATAAATCCATTACATGATTTATTAAACAACCCCATTTGGCATAACATAAAATAGACATGTAAAACACCCAATTTAACACCAAATTGGTACCTAAAAATTATTTACTCAAAAAACGTCACCAAAACCAGATTTCACATTCAAGATAATAGATGATAAGTGTGATAAAAATATAAATTCAGAAAATATAACTCATATATAATTGATTACCAATGGAATCATCTACCAAAATAATGGAAATCCTTGAGTCTTTGTGCGAAAATCCAATCGCACCACCGCCGCACCACTAGGGACTTCGATCAAGCCAAAAACCAAAAGAATATACCAATAAAACCGGGATCAAACCCTATATTAGAAGACCTACGTACCAAACAGAAGGAAATTAATGAATAGGGGAAGAAAACCAATTAAAAAGGAGACAACTAAAGAGTAAATTCACTTACTTGAGGAAGTTTGAAGTTTCTCTACCAAATCCCCCTTCAAAATGGAGTTCTAAGGAGGGTTTGAGGTGCTTGGGAGGCAGCAATGGCTGCAAGGGCTGAATGGGGGATGAATGGGGCGAGTTTGGATAAATCATGTAATGTATGAAAGGGAATTTAACAATGTTTTTAATGACATGGATAAGGCTGCATGGTTTTCTTGTACAGTTTCACAAACTGTGCGCCCAAACCATGTGCCCCCTTTTGTCCACTCAAAAGGTATCAAAACTCTTTAAAATTCAAGGGGGGATATAGGAAACGTTGGGGATGTTTGGAAAAGAATAAAATAGGAACAATTACTTTAAATTAATGGCATGGGTGTGACAATCCTCCTCACTATGAAAACATTCCATCCTCGAAAGTCACCCAGAAGCTTGATCAGAAAACGAGAACGAGTACACTTCCAAGAACCATGACTTCCACTCAAATGTCTCATGTGTACCATTCCCATGACTCTAAAGAACCCGGAATAGTGATGTAGACTTTCCCCAAATCAACTTTTCATGGAATTCCACTATTTTCACCAGCCACTCAAAAACTGATAAATCAGGCTCTATATCCAACTCATCCCAATTTAGTACATGGGATGGATCTGGGTTTTATTTATTCAACTGGGATACATGAAATAAATCATGGATTGATGTATACATATAAGGTAAAGATAACCTATGTGCCACCTTTCCAATATGCTTGGTGATATCAAAAGTTTTGACATACCAAGACGTCATCTTCCCTTGCTTTCCCATTTGACGATGGCCTAGACGAGGAGCCACATTCAAGAATACCCGGTCACCCAAAGAAAACTATTGGTCTCAACGACTCTGGTCAGCATATAATTTATGGAGAATCTGAGCTATCAATAAGTGATTCCTGATCAACTTGACCTTCTCAGACATCACCTGAACCAGACTCAGCCCTAGCAGTGAGGTCTCACCTACCTCAACCCAACATAGGGGGACCGACAAGGCCAACTCTAGAGAACCTCAAAAGGTTCCATTCAAACCAAGTATTGGTAACAATTATTATAAGAAATATAAACCAATCTCAAATGGTTATCTCAGGAACCTCCAAAGTCTAGAACATATGCATGGAAAATGTCCTCCAAATTCGGATTCCCTCGCTCTGTCTTACCATCTATTTGAGGATTGTCAACCTTGATCATCTTAATCTGAGACCCCAAGGCCTTCTGAAGGACTTCCCAAAACCAAGAAGTAAAATATGGGTCTATATCTTAGAGAACTATTGATGGAACACCATGGATACTTACCGCCTTTTAAAGATACAAATGTCCCAATTCATCAAATTTAGTTGTATCCTTGATCGGATTGAAGTGGGATGATTTGGTCAGATGATCAATCACCACCCAAATAGAATTTTTACCTAGAGGTGTATGAGGTAATACAACAATGAAGTACATGGAAACCTCATCCCACTTCCACATAGGAATGGATAATTTCTAGTGAAAACCAGATGGCCTTTGATGCTCTGTATTCACATGCTAGAATGTGTAACATCTCAACACAAAGTTTGCGATGTATCGTCTCATACCAAGACTCCAGAACTGCTGAATGGCATCATAATACATCTTGGTGGAACCCTAATGGATATTCCACTGATACTGGTGGCTATCCAAGACAACCACCTTCCGTAGAGATAACGGCACTACTGAACGACCCTTGAATCACAAGATTCCCTTGGGAGACAACGACCAATCATAAGACGTCTCCCCACCACGAAGAAACTTCCTCGACCACTGAAAAATCTCATCAGTAGGCTACTCCTATGGAATCAACTCCAAGAGAGAAGTAGTCAATTGAATGTTCACCAAGAATTCACCTCCACTTTGCTCCTTCATCTCTACATGTGTCTGAGCAAAGACTGCCATAAGATTCCACTCCTCACTGGAATTCCTCAAAGCCTTCACTAGGACTCTTCTTCTCAAGGCGTCAGCCACTACGTTACCCTCACCTAGGGTATAGACAATTTCAAATTCCAACCCCTACTAGTACTCGACCCAACTACGCTGCCTCAAGTTGAAGTCCTTATGTGAGAAGATGTAGGCCAAGATTTTGTGATCAGAGTAGACCACAAACTTCTCCCCAAAGAGTTAGTGACGCCAAGTCTTTAAATTTTGCATCACATTTACTAACTCCAAGTCCTAGTTCGTGTAATTATATTCATGTGGTCAGATTTGGTGATATCCATACACCACCACGTGATCATCCTGCATAAGAACACACCCAAGATCTATACCTGAAGCATTATAATACACTACATACCCCTTTCCATCCTCTAGAAAAATTAGAACGGGGTGGTTATCAACTGACTCTTCAGTTCCTCAAACAATTCCTAAAATTCTGGGGGCCATACAAACTTCACCCATTTCTGGGTGAGCGCGGTCATCATTGAAGCAAGCTGAGAGAAATCCTGAACAAACTGCCTGTAATAACCAACCAGGCTGAGGAAACTCTTGATCTTGAACACGTTCTTCAGGTACTCCCATTACATAACCACACTAATCTTTTTGGGGTCCAATAAAACCCCTTGATCTAAGATCACATGCCCCATAAATTTCACTTCCCTGATCCATAATGTGAATTTTGACAACTTTTCATAAAGGTGATGCTCTCGCAAGGTGCCCAGAATGATCTGCAAGTGATGCTCATGTTCCTCTACAGATCATGAATAAACTGGGATGTCATCCAAAAATACAACATCAAAATAATATAGATACTTATGGAACACCATGTTCATGGGTTCCATAAAGACTATTATAGAATTTGTCAATCCTAAGGGCATGACCAAGTACTCTAAGTTTCTGTACCTGCTTCCAAAGGCTATCTTTTGGATATCCTCCTCTTTCACCCTGAGTTGATAATAGCCTGAATGCAAATCTATATTAGAAAACAACCATTCCCACATCAACTAATTGAACAAGTAATCTATTTGTGTAAAATGATATTTGTTCTTGATTGTAAACTTATTCAACTTCCAGCAGTCAATTCACAACTGAAGGGATCCGTCAGCGTTTTTCGCAAACAACATAGGAGCGGCCCAGGGAGAGACGCTCGGGTGAATAAATCCTTTGGATTATAACTCGAACAAATATATCTATAATTCCATTATCTCAGTGGGGGACATGAGTTATTATGGAAGAGATATCAGTTATGTTCCCGGCACCAGATCAATCGAGAACTCCACATGCCGCTCTGAGGGAAAACCTGAAAATCATCTAGAAATACCTTCAGAAACTCATCAACTACATGAGGTAGTCCACCATCAAGATCATGTCCATTTTACACTATTGTGAGTGATGATAACTGAAGAACAAAATCTCATAACTCTGGGAGTGGAGGTCCTGCATGACTCGAATGAGGATCCTATTCTCCATGAAAAACCTGATGACCCCCATTTGGTGTCATAAAATTGACCCGACGCCTATAGTAATCTATGTGTTCCTAGAATATTACTATCCAATCCATGCCATCTATTATGTCAAAAATATCCATATATAATACCATGAGGTACCACTCCATCTTAACCCCTGACACAAAAAGCGCACATGACGGGCACCTGAGACCGTGCTCCTTCTTCTTTCCCAGCAAGGTCACCAACTCCATCGAAAAAGATAACGACTCGGTTGGAAAATTCAGAATGTCTACAAAATAGGAAGAAATGAATGAAATAGAGGCAGTAGTATAAAAAATATCAGCATATATAGAATATGCAATAAAAACGGTACTTCGAACAGTCGATGGTCCCTCCTCTAATCTTGTCGGTCCCTGATCCACCACATGGAGATGTTCAGTCTCTACCTAAGGATGATTTCTAGTCTGTGGATGTACCCTAAATTTTCTCTACATATAAGATGATCCATCCCTACCACAAAGGCCACCAAATCAATATCCCCCCATCCTCAATGACTCGGACTGTGCTGGAACTCTTCTTCAAGCTACGGATCCAGCCCCACTCTGAAGTGGATGTGCCACCCCACAAAATTTCTGCAAGTGACCCATAACTCATCATTGGTAACAAGGATTTGGAGTAATTGGTCCCACATTTATGATATACTTAGGCCTCCCACAATGGTGTCGCACGACCGATCTCGCATCAAAAGTCACATATGAAAACTACCTGGATGAGTGTCCTGAACTACCACCTCCCTTCTTCACATATTCCTCTTGCTTCCTTTTCTTCTATAAAGATCTATCACTAACCACTACTGATACTAACCCCGAGAAACCACCCCTCACTTTCTGTTCAATCTCCACCATACACACCCGGTCGACCACCTCATCCTAGGTCATCAGCTTAAACAAGAAAATGTGGTAGTATATCTTTGGTTGTAAGCCTTTATTAAACCTCTGGGCCTTCACTTGCTCATTATAGATCATTTCACGAGCATCATGAACTAGCTTATAAAAATAGTTGTCATACTGCATCAGAGAAAGATCCCCTGAAAAATATCCATGAACTATCAAGACCTGACATATTCCAAGACCTCAAGGTAGTACTACTCATTGAAGACAGCCATGAATTCCCCCATCGCATCTGCTCATTATTCCTAGTTTGAAGTACTGATTCCCACCACCTATGGCTGGGAACCTCCAATAGAAAATAGGCACAATTCACACTGATCTCCTCAGGTGTTTCTAGGAACTTGAACATTTTCTCGATCTTTTCTATCCATTTCTCTGCTTCCTAGGGTTCTATGCTACCTGAGAAAGTAGGAGGCTTATTTTTCACGAACTCCTGGGACTTTTCCTTCCTAAGACCAGTATCATCTTCAATAACATGAGCTGGAATAGGATGTAGTGTAGGTCCTAGTGCTTGGACAACCCGATCTACAGCCTCTATTATCCTCTGATCAAGCGTTGTGGGAGAACTCTCTCCAGTTTCCTCCCATGGGTGCATGGGTGCTTTCTAGGGAGAAATATTGCTACAAAAAGGAAATAGTCACAAGATAACAATATATAAAACAGTTCTAAAAAATTACAACAATATAATCAAATATAATGTAGCCAAACACATTACAACAATAAAATAAACCACAACTTCACCCCCGCCTGATGTCCACATGCAGTCTGCAGCCCACACGTCTCACCAAGAAGTGAAGTCAAATAAATAATTCCAATGTCTCATGGAGAATCAACGTATAACAAGAGAGGTGCATGCCAATCTCCCTAATCATGGAAAAAACTCAATGTCATGGTAGTCCTAGATCATGTCTAGCCTGACTCTTCACAAAATAATAATACAACCCAAAACATTAACCTGCTTTGATATCATTTTGTCACGAACCAAATATTTTATCCATCAAAACCGGAAATAAATCTGTCCCTTGACAAGGCCCAAAAAGAATTCCATATCCCCATGGGTTGGAACATGTTCTCGGGTATCATATATTTTTTTTGGAACGATTTACCTGAATATGGATACATAAAACATGAAAAACAATCAATAATCCAAATTTGAAAAATTCATACCGAACAAGATTCTAACAAAATCCAGAACTAAATACATAGGTATAAACACAATAAAAGAGGCCCAAACACTGAAATAAAAATTTTAAAACATCACCAAGGACTCCACACGACAAGGGGTTATCACCCACAAGCCTTCTCCACAACGACGCACCATGGATGGGAACTAATACCCAGAACTGCCAACACCCAAAGCCTTTCCTTTACCTATGTAAAACATGGACAAGGATAGTTACACCTAAGGGGTGTATGTAAGGTGTGAGCCTAATCCCAATATGATAAAACCAAGAGATTCCATAGAGTGAGCAATAAAATATGAAAAGCATGCATTTTTGATACACAAGAAGGGGAGGAAATAATTTCTAACAAATGAAAGTTTCAAATGTAAACAGTTTTTCAAGGGAATTTTCCATGAATGACCACATTTATGTAAAAAATGTATGATACTGTATTTTACATCAAAATACACCATATTAAAAAGATAAATACATAAGATTCAATGAGAACCAATCTTGGGAATACCCCTAGGCACTAAGTAGTCTCAGGCCCTATGTACCTCGTACCTCAGTGTAATGTATCCACATCAAAATCTGTTATCATGCACGAGCCACTAGTAGGGAACATACCCAAAACCTAGTGGTCCCTAATCATAGTCATTATAGTTTTCTTAGTGTTTTTGTTATCTATTTATTTTAGTGAAATACGGACAAAACTCATCCGGATCACTAGAGTACTAGTACATATCCACCCCCTTAAGTACCCTGGCTTCCCCCTTTGTGTTCAAATCATTATCTCATGATAACAAAAGACATTATCACAAAAGTACATCATTAATTTTCAAAATAAACACAAAATAGTATATACACCTATTTTTTACCACTTACACCACTCAATAAAATATTTATAATTTCAATAAAACAACTACACAAAATTTATCAATGCTTTACACATTAAATACCTTTAAATTCCAACTTTGAACACCCTCGGAATACCAATACTCACCAAAATAGAATTTTCAGCACCCAAAAATTTCAATAAACCCATTATATGAGTTATAAAACAACCCCATTTGAAATAACATAAAATTGACCTGTAAAACACTCAATTTTACACCAAATTGGTCCCTAAAAATCATTTACCCAACAAACGTCACCAAAAATAGATTTCATAGCAAGGATAATGGATGATAAGTGTGATAAAAATAGAAATGTAAAAAATATAACTCATCTATCATTGATTACCCATGGAATAACCTACCACAATAATAAAAACCCATGAATATTTGTGCAAAAAACCAACCGCACCACCGCCGCACCCCTAGAAACTTAGATCAAGCCTAAAACCAAAAGAATATACCATGTAAATCAGGATAAAAACCTAGGTTCTAAACACTACCTACTGGACAAAAGGAACTTCAAGAATAAGGGAAGAAACCCCATGAAAAAGGAGAGAACTATGGAGAAAATTCACTTATATGAGGAAGTTTGATGTTTCTCCACCAAACCCCCCTTCAAAATGGAGTTCCAAGGAGGGTTGGAGGTGCTTGGGAGGCTGTAATGGATGCAAGGGTCAAATGGAGGATGAAAGGTGCGAGTTTAGATAAATCATGGGAGGATAAAATGGAATTTAACCACATTTTTAATGATCTAGACAAGGCCACACGATTTTCTTGCATGGTTTATAAAATCATTCACCCAAACCATGCTCCCCCTTTTGTCCACTCAAAAAGAATCCAAACTTCTTCAAATTCAAGGGGGTCCTAGGGTAAAATTAGATGGGAAAGTTAGGCCTATAATAAAAGAGGAAAAATTACTTTAAATGAAAGGAATAGATGTGACAAATGTGATCGTAAATGTTATCATAAAAATGATTATGATTATTGAAAGAATTAATATCATTATTTAAATCATCATACAAGAGGTTTAGATAAATATGAAACATACCAGACCTATGGTATGGAGTAATTTTTCAATCTCATTTTTATCCAAGATTATTTATAATTTAGTATTTACTAGGGGTATATTTTTTATCCATGTTTTCTGAAAATTATTTCATAAAATTTTTACTATTTTTCTATGTATGTTTAATGTAATTTTTACCCATTTTTTTACTTTTACTGCATGGTGCAGAAGGAATATTTCTTTTGTTTACCATACGAGGTACTTTTTGACTTTTCCAGTAAATGTATGAGGAGAATGTTTTCCTTAACATATATGGGATGTATGTATTTTTATATTTTCATGACGCCTTATTTCTACAAAGCTTCCTCTACACTTTTTCATGTTTATTTTTAACTAAATTTTTTTCTTCTAAAATTTCACAGAACTTTGAGAAAAGAAAACTTTTTGAAGAATAAATGTTATTTTCCTCAAGAACTAAGTTCAAGTATTTTATCAAAAATATTTTTCTTCTAAGATTATTATTTTTAAAATAGGGTTATGTTTCAATCCCTATTATTACTTTTATTTGATTTATTTTATGATGGAATTGTTTTTATGAAGTCCATTTATCTTATCTGAATTATGTTATGGTGAAATGTTGTTTAAGAATCCCATTTTATTTAATGGATTATTCTATGATGAATGATTTATGTTTCTGTGGCACATGTAAGAATGATTTCATTATGAGATGGGTGGGACCAAAATCTCCCTCCACTGAATTGGGTAATGATTTATATCTCATGAGATAGACATGGTTGGAACAACAACAAAATATGTCTCAGTAATAAATGGTTGGAACGACAAGTAAACCCGGTTCAGTGATGGAATTCATCCACTATAATGGTCTTCGAAGCAATGTCTTGGCTACTATGAAAATAATATTATGTGATTAATGGTTTTCCACAATTACATGTTTTATTCCCAAGCTATTTTATCATGATTAATATTCCTTTATTATCTATGCCTTACGTACAACCAAGATTTATTTCATGACTCAAGATTTTGATGTTTAAAAATTATCTTCATATTTTTATGCTCAAATATATATGTTTTGTTTTATATTATCCATGTTTACCCTTACTAATAATTTTAGCTCACCCTTTTTATGTTTTCTTTTCCCCATGATATAAATAATGTTTTTAGGTTGGAAAAAATGGGAAGATCTTTATGGGAGACATTGAAGATCTTTCATCATGATTAGAAGATTATGTTCCATGTTTCTAAATACACTAAACTAATATGGTCTTTGGGAATTTGTTTGTGTCATGTATTAAGTATTTTGAAAAAGAAATATAATGTCCAGGTACGTCAATCTTGAGTTTCTACAGTTGGTATTAGAGAGAATGTTTAGTTAAACTTTGGAAACTAGGATGCGAAAACTTTAGTGAGATCACCAGAGATTTTTTTATGGTATGTCTAGAGATGTTCCTAAGGGTAAGTCCAACTATATATTACAGTTCTAGAATTATGATAATGATCAGGAATAACCTATGATTAAACCTAATATGTTATAGATTTAAATTACTCCCCCAAGAAAATGTTGTTTTCCTAGTATGATTTTTCCCTCTCACACTATTCTTTTTGGGTCTTAGATAATGGATGGAACCTGATGGAACTGTGTTAATGATCAATGCATTGGGAAATTCAATTTTTTTCCTCCTGAGCAACCAAATTGTATGGGAGATAGAATGAAAAATCTTATTTCTATACTTACACAAGCAATGAATCATTTTGGGATTCTACATGAGTAGAGAGAGGAACAACATTCTATTGAGTCCTTTACGAGGAAACTCCCACCTTCGTTCAGGGGGTCTTCTAATCCACCTTTTTCTAAATAGTGGATAAGTAGCATTGAAAATATGTATTCTATCCTTTTTTGTTCTGAACATGAAATTGTCATTTTATCTATCTATCGTTTAGAAGGTGAAGAAGACCAGTGGTGGACTCTAATTAAGAATACAAGGATGCAAGATGAAATTGAATCCGTGGAATGAGACGAGTTCAAAAACTGGTTTTTCAATAAATACTACACTCTTATTCTTAAAACAGTGTTGGAAAATGAGTTCCTTAAGATTAAGAAAAAAGATGATGAATATGTTGGTACATACGAGGCAAATTTTACAAGGATTACATGTTATTCTTATGGATTTATTATCCAACATGAAAGTAAAGTTGAACGATTCTTTAGTGTCTTAAAACCAAGTATTATAAAAGAATTAGCTAAAAGAAACTCTAGTAGCTATGAACAGATTGTGCATTTTTATATCAAGGTATAACTAGAAGTTAGTGTTACATATCCATCTCATGGTTTTGATAAGAAATAAATAATGGATTTCAAGGAAAAATGTCAAAACAATGGTGACAAGAATGTGAATGTTTTATTATGCTCAATGTGTGGAAATAATCATTGTGGAAACTACCTTAAAGGGACCAAAGAATGTTTCAAGTGTGTAAAATAAGTCCATCGAGCAGTTGAGTGCCGCAGTAATATGAAAAAGGTTATTAATGATGTGAATAGATAAAAGACTATAGAGAACGCACCAACAACACTTCAGTGCTACTAGTGCAAGGAGATGGGGAATTATTCTAATCAATGCCCTTATCCAAAGGTTAATGATTATTGGCGTCAAAAACCTATTAATGATAAAGTCAAAGGGAAGTCACATGCAATCAGTGTTGGTGATGTTGAGTAAGACAAATAAGTGGTGGAATGATTAAGTGTTTATGTAATGGGATTCCAAAATAGTGTTGTGGAATCTCATTTATAGTGTTATGAAATATTGGAAAATCTATGTATTGGTCTATTATAGTTTTCCATAATTATATGGTTATGGTAATAATGAAAAGTGATTGAAATATATTTAGAAAGCACATGATCTGAACCTAATGAAGGGATAAGGAGATAATGAGATGATTGATAGTATTAATGAGCTCATGACTGATAAAAGGAAAAAGTGATATCATGGTTTGAGTATGTAGAATTTTTGGTATTTTTGGAATATGGAAAGAGTTAACTTTTGAGAGAATTCATGTTTTCACTAAGGTTCTATGGTAATTCATGTTTCAAGAGAATATATGGTTAAGGTATTCACATGTTTGGAATGTAACAACCAAGAACTACTTTATGAGATATGGGAGATAAATGTTCAGTAGTTTTATTTCACCTCTTTCTAAAGTTATATATTATCAGTTTTTGGAAGTATTTTAATGTTATCCATTTATGGATAGTATAAGTTATATTCTAGTTGAAGTTTGTATTAACTCACTATAGGTGGCCTCATGATTATTTTATTACCTATGATACCTTTTTTTAAAGAGATATGGAATGGCCTATCATTCTATCACATGATCTCCTAACGATTCAATAATAAAAAACTTTAACTTCATTTAATTAAATAAGAGATGAATTGGGAATTGATCAAGGCATAAACAATAGTGAGATTGTACCAAAATCAAGTAAGTATTTATTCTCATTCCAAATTTCATTAAATTTACAAAAAGAATATTCAAAACCTAAAATGGTATCCTAGTACCTTCTTATTAGATGAATCATTTGGTTACTTAAATAATCATATATTTATGTCTTTCTGGTGGTTAACTTTTTCCTAACCTTATTCTCTATCATTATCCACTAGAACATGATGGTTACATTTCTCTTCCATATCCATGTTTTCACTTCCCACGTATGTTCTCCTACGTGGAAACCCAGTGATGAGTTAATTTGGATAACCGTTATGTTTCTAACTTTCCATTATAAAATTATGTTTTAGTATCCCTTTTTAATATGTGGGTTTCCATAAGATAAACTTTCGAGTTGTAAACCATTTATAACCCCAAAAAATTTCGAGGGTGGAATTCATTTTAAGAGGGGTAGAATGTAACACCCCGATATTTTATGTGATATATTCATTTAATATCTTAGATCATGTGTGGTTTATATTACACCAAGATTATATTGATCTATACACCTAACCATATTAGCTGGCAGTATATGAAACACTATTCTTGGCTTGTGTTTCACACAATTTCACATTCTTTGGATAGAATTCAACACTTATTATTGATTGTGTTTAATGTAAAAATGAACTATGTTTGGATTATGATATACACAACACCAATGGAATATTTCACTACATGAAACACTATCTTGTCTTGTGTTATACGCATGAGCAACAATCCTCGATAGCTTACATTGTATGTGCTACTGAGTTTCACTAAACAATAATATATTATAAAATATTATTATTTAATGGTATATAAACTATCCATTATGAATCGTATTGACCAAATTTTGAATTTTATATAACATTATAATACATCTTAAACATTTTCTAGAACATGATATAAGAATAGAATCAATTTTTCCGATAATGAAAGTATTTTTAAAAAAATACAGTTTTACCACCTTTTGATGGTGGACCCATTTTAAATATAGTTTTCATCAGTTTTATATGTTCAATTTGAAAAACTAAATTTCTTATTTATAATTTGAACATCAAAACTTACTTTGGATAATTTTTTTTTTATTTTTCTGATAAAATTCATATTTTTATGAATAGTAAATAAATACTATATTTTAATTCAAATTTTCCTTTTAATCTAATTTATTTATATAGATATATTTTACTTTTAATTATATTTAAAGTATAATTGGATTATATTTTTATCATTTAATCCAATGTTGGTCATTGGAAGTAATTTCATTCAATAAGGTAATTTTATTTTTGGGCATTATGAATAGTAACTTTGGTAATTATTTTATTACCTTGGTTAATGGTAAATCAAGAAATTAAGGGTTAAAATAATATTATAATATAACATTAAAACCTATATAAATTCTATTGGATGACTAAATTAGAGCCTTATTATCTTTTCCTCATAATGGAATCAGGTTTTGGCCACTTATCTACGAATATGACATGAATGTAATAAAAACTATTGAATGTGACAAAATGTCACAATCTCATTTTATATAAGTATATTAATTTTATTATATAGGTAAATAGGATATAATATCGACTATAGATAGTATCTTAAAATATCAAATAATTACCTACATCATATAAATTTATTTATAATTTTTAAATATTAAATAATTACGATTAAGGAAGACACATTAGTTCTGTAAAAATTATTTTTTAATAGAAATATCAAGTAAATGGTTTTAAAAATATTAACATAAATATCATATGAAATAATTAAAGTTCTCCACAAATTTTATAGGTTCATAAAGCATTTTATAAGTGTATCAAATATTTTTTTCTCAAATTTAACTTCTATTTTAATTTTATTTAAAATCATATAAATGAATAGTGTCAAAATTGACACTATGAGAATTTTATAAAAATAACATTTTATTAAATTATTTAAAAATAAGAAAAATATTTAAAAATTAAAAATTATAAGGTCTAAAATGTCATAAAATATCCATTTATGGTCAATTACAACCATATAATTAAATATTTATAACCATTAAAAAGTTTGAATGTTATTACCATAATTAAAATTAAATAGAAAAACAAAGTGTTAATGAACATTATAATGCATATATTGACATAAAAACTTGTCTAAAATTTATTTATTGATGATATTACAACCATATATCATCTCATATTTAAATTTGATAAAATTTTTAGTTTTTTTATGTGGGGATTTATTTTATAATAAATTAATATTTTGATAGTTTCCAAAATTGCCCCTCTCCTATCTTATAAAATGGAACCTCATCCCTCTCCTATTCAATCCATTTTGAGCCTTAATTCTTGGTCAAAACCTACCCGTTTATCTTCTAAACTTCCCTTGTTTCATTCTAGTGGTTCTTATCTTCTCAAAAGACCAACTCTAGTGCCCTAAATGGAAATTTAAAAGGGGCATGTCATGGAAGAGGTAATCTCTTCTACCGATTCATTGAAGATTATTTCTACTTCTAATTACTCTTATTTAGTTGTTTAATTATAAATTAATAAAATAAGTATCACTAATATACTGATTTGTTGTTATAAATATTATAAAAACATATTTCACCTTCTATCCATTCTACGAAAAATGAAATCATCGTGCATGCGTACATACAGCTTACCGTCTTCATGTTGTGGTCTAATCTATTTTTCACCACCACCTTAATTGGATGGGTATAATGGTAGAAATAATAACTATATATGATTATTGTGACATTATACTTATTCTGAGATACTATAAACCATCCACTTCAATACCATTCAACAATTATGGGAACGATATCGTCACTCGTGCGTATGTACGACTTACTGTCTCCACGGTGCGATCTGATTCATTATACATAATCTTTACTAAAACATGACTATATAAATGAATTTAATAAATAAATATGATATATATTATACAAATACAATTTTTTAATGATATAACTATAACCTAAAAAGAGGAATAATAATTTATCTGTTAAAACATGCATAAAAACATAAAGCAGTTAATACCCAAATAATGAGTAAGAATGAAATTTTACTATCAAAAGAATGAAAATGTGATAATAAATGTCAAAATAAAAATTATTTTCATTATATAATGAATCAGTAACATTATTTAAATCATCATAATGTAGGTTCGGATACATACGAAGCATATCAGGCCTAAGGTAAGGGATAATTTTTCAATCTCATTTTTATCAGAGGTTGTTTATACTAAAGTATTTACTGGGGGTATATTTATCATCCATGTTTTCTAAAAATATTTTCATAAACTTTTTACTATTATTATATGTATGTTAAAGTCATTTTTACCCATTTTTTTACTTTTACTACATGTTATGGAATAAATCCTTCTTTTGTTTACCATACGAGGTATTGTTTGACTTTTCTGGAAAATATACAAGGATAATGTTTTTTAACTTATATGGCATGAATGGATTTTTACGGTTTCATGATGCCTTATTTAATTGAATATTAATCTAAACTAAATAAATTATTTTCTTTTAAAATTGAACCATATTTTTAGAAAAGAGATCTTTTTGAAGATGAAATGGTATTTTCCTCAAGAACTATGTTCAAGTATTTTATCAAAATTATTTTTCATATAAGATGATGCTCTTTAAATAGGGTTATGTTTCTATCCCTATTATTTCTATTATTTTATTTTTTTATGATGGAATTATTTTTATGAAGTCCATTTATCTTATATGGATTATGTTATGGTGAAATTCTATTTAAGAATCCCATTTTATTTAATTGGTTATTCTATGATGAATGATTTATGTTATTGTAGAACATGTAAGAATGATATCATTATGAGATGGTTGGGACCTATATATCCCTCCAATGCATTGGGTAAAAATTTATATCTCATGAGATAGAAATGGCTGTAATGGAAATTAAATATGTTTTAGTAACACAGGGCTGGAATGACAAGTAAACTCGGTTCAATAATGGACTTCATCCACAATGATGGTCTTGGAAGAAATGAATTGGATACTATGGAAATAATATTATGTGATTAATGGTTTTCTATAATTATACATTTTATTCCCATTCTATTTTATCATGATTAATATTCCTTTATTATATATTCCTTGCGTACCTACAAGATTAATTTCATGACCTAAGAGTTTTATGTTTATACTTTATGTTAATATTTTTACATTAAAATATATATGGTTTTTGTTATTTTCTCCATGTTTACATTTACTGAGTATTTGAGCACACCCTTTTTATATTTTCTTTTCCCCCGAATATAAATAATGGTTTTAGGTAGGAAAACTAAAAGCGAATATATTTATGGGAGATTTTAATATCATTCACCATGATTATAAATTTATGTTCGGAGTTTCCAAAGTCACTAAACTAATATGGTATTGGGGAGTCTGTTTGTGTCATATAATAAGTATTCTGAAAAAGAAATGTAATGTCCAACTATTCTATGATTGGGGCTCAACAATAAGAGTTTATATATTAAAATATTTTATGCTTTTATATGGCTATATTTATTCCCCTTAATTGCTGTTTTTGGATAGCTAAATTTAAGGATGAGTACTCCATAATATTCTTCTACATAATAAATGGTCCACTTATATTGATGTGAAAATGAAGTCCTTATTATATTTTTTGTAATCTTTAAATTAGTGGGATTCTAATTTTTTTTAAGGAACAAAAACAATAATTATTAATTAATTAATTAGTTAAAAACATCAAAAAAATGTTGCTAGGAATCCATGTTTAGATTGAATTGATTTGTATTTTATGATAAGAATATTGTATTTTCATGATATCTAGATATTAACTCTATTAATAAGTCATTAATTCAAAATATGATTTGAAGCCTAGCATTAGTGAAAGTGATATTGGTGAAGGTTTAGCAATGTGAATTGGATTAGGGTAGTATGATAGAGGTTTCCTAGTAGTGAATGAAAGTTTAGTTATTTGAATCTTTTAAATTTCTATTATATTATAAAAATTTTCTATCATATATATCATAATCATTAAATAGAAAATTAAATATTTTGGAATTTATTTGATATAATTTTTATGTCTTAATAAATTTTTATCACTTATTTTATGTTTCCATGTGTAAAGATCCTGAATTTTAGGGGTGATGTTTTCACATAATTTCAGTGATTTAATTACATTTTGGGTGTAATTCTATATAGGAAAATGAATTATGGGATTTTCAGAAGGAGTTAGAGGGAAAAAAGAGAAGGTGATGAGGTGTATATAGAACCATGTACCTTATGGTCTATTATTGAGTACTCAATGAAGATGTAGTGGATTCCGGTGGTTTTAAATGGACCTCGGGGCACCTGGTGGAACTGAACCCATTACCCAGTAAACACCTAGGTAAAACCATTTTAAATAAGTTACTTTTAATCATTTCATTATAGAATTTAAACACCTATATTTTTTACCCTCATGGTTTCACCTCATTTCTCAGTAGTTGTATACCCCACTGTACTCTCCCACTCATCTCCTTCACTATCAATATAATCAGTATAAATCCTTAGTCTAAGTTGTTCTAATCATTATCAATATTTTATCTTAGATGAGGAAAGTCCATATATCTCATAAAATCCTCTTTTATTCCTCACATTTTCGTGGAGGTGGATAAATTTTTCATTCTCTTATCACATAACTTATGAGTACTTCTAGTTTCATTGACCATCTTCTATTCTAGATGCCTTAAGAGATTAGATTAGGAAACGAAAAGATTTGTTTTATGTTTCATGTGGTGAATTATCCTTTCACATGGGACCCCAAAGAATAACTCTATAACTGATTTGGTAGGGGAACCCCATCCATATCTTATATTCATAAATGGTTAGTTTATTAATTGTATAGGGTTGAGTGAATTTAATTATAAACAATGTGGTTTCGTACTAATAAACTTACTTTGAAGGGTTTTACAAAAAATTAGCATGCCTTGATTGAAATAACTTGTATTAACACATTAGTATGCCTTGTTTAAATTATTTTTATCATGTCCCTAGCTTGATCATTTTCAAATCAAGCAGTATTTTTTTATTATGATAATAGTATTTGTATATAAGCATGATATCCATGTTGGATACCCTTTAACAAACCTATATAAACTTTATAAACATGTAATATGGTAAGATTTTATACATGTGATATATATATTATTTCGTACACATTTGAGAATGAATAATTATAATAGAAAGGGGTATTAAATATTTCATAAGTGGTTCCCAAGTACACCATTTTTTGATAGATATGTTCTATTATGATGGGATCAAAATAACTCAACCCATTATACACCTTACCCTTTTACCCAACAAATATGGGCTGTAATACTTCCCTACTTATTATACATGATCCTCTTTCCCTAAGGCAAGTGGATAGGATACACCAACTTTTTACGCTTCATTTGGGATGGTTTTTTATGAACTGCATTATTATATCATTTCTTCTTAGATCCTAAGGATTGAAGTTGGTATTCTACATATGGATCCTCCCAATATATATAGTTTATTATTAGTATTAGTGTCTAAATTTAACAGTATTTTCAAAAAAAAATTATGAAGTGCCTTTTTTCTCCATCCTTGTTTTGTTTCTGCAAACACTTTTGATTATGATAGATTGTTAGGGACATGGTGGTGACCACAAATTGGGTATGATATACTAGCACTCTGAGCAGGCCCCTTTTGGGATGTATGTAGATCATTTCATGTGTAACCCAAGTAAAGGTAAAGTACTCAATCATAAGAACTAGAAGATTATGGATCATAAAATATGTGATGTATCCTTTTGAGGTTTTGGTGGATAGTCTGATGAGTAACCAGTGGGATATCCTTGGTGTTCTTATTGAATGTGTACTCACTTGGGATCATTTTTTTCGTTTATAGGGACATGTTAGGCTCTCACTTTATGATTATAATTTATCTTGACTAGTGTCACGCAATTTCTAATACATATGGTTGTTTTATATCTTTAATTTATAATATGAATATCCATATCCCTACACTCTTTTAGTTCGGATGTATTTGTCACTTTCTACCATGATTGTGTTTACTACACTATAGAATACTAAATGTTTATTCCAACCCCTCCAATTACATATGATGAACTCATATATTTTTTATGTAATCTTATTAGGGGAAACCATTTCCCGTATATCATTCACTTATCTGTCCATGTTTATTCAATCCTTTTAAAATTGGGGGGTTCTCCTAAGGTTTGGGATAATTTTCCTTGAGCATGAATCAAGTAATAAGGTCATAGTCATTAAAAATAGTATTAAAGCTCACCTATAGGGCTCTAGTGTACTAGAATTGAGAGTATCCAGGATATGAGACTGTTGAGACTCAACAATTAACCTATAAATATGTATATATAGCCAAAAAATGGTGTAAGACTATGTTACTAGTGGTATTCAGAAATATTTTTTTTTCAATTCCAACTAATCAGTCTTAATTCGTGACTCTCATGCAGAATAATAGGTTTTTATAGGTGGGAAAAAGTAAGATATAATGACATATCATGTGTTTGACTTTGTTATATTATTATCAAAACCAATTAGCAATGAATATTAATTGAAATATTAAAATTAAATAAAATGTGTTCTCTTATATATTTATGATTAATGACAAGTTAATGTGTCTTTGGAATTGATTCCCTTTATTATAAATCCTTCTTTATGTTATTATTAGTTCACTTATTTTATATAATACCTAAACTATGCATTAATTTTCTTAAGGTGATCTCTTGATCTTTGTAAAATTATTCAATGAAAATTATGAAAAGATGGCATATAAATTAAAGTGGTTCTATAAATAGCATAATGAGATAGGGGAATGGGGTTAGATATAAATTTGGTTATATAGTTATGAAACTTCAAGGTTTTCAATCTCTGGTATAAAGGATTTTAATATCATTTTCTTGTGATTATAGAATATTCTTCCTAGATAAAAAACACCTTCTATGTGGTAATGATAAGATGAACATGTTCCACCAACTCAACATATATAAATGAAGGATCAATGTATCACTTATAGGGGGATGGGTGAATCGGTGATACCGTTTTCTTTTATGTTATCTTTATTTTATAAAAAAATTTACCTACTATTAAAGATCTATCTCTTTTCTGAAAGAAAAAACATTGAAACATCTACTAGAACATAATAATTTACAAGGTTCAATACTCAATAAGAGTATATACATATTTTTAATTTTTTTAAACAATAAAATAAAAATAAAATCCACTATAAAAAAAATCTTTTGTGTCGATACAACAAGTATGATATACCCTTACACTTGTGTACCACTATGATCAATATAGTAGTGCATGTGATTCTTCTAGCACAAATGAATTAAAACAAGTTTTTGTAAAAATTAAAGAAACTTTCACTAATTGGTTTAAAACATGTTATTTTTACACCATATCAAATTCAACTTAGTATTTCTTCAATACCTAATACTTTAATTTCCTTCCCAATAGCAGGTAAGAACTTCACTTTTTGAATTCGTATAAAAACTCAAATCGATGGATCAGTACGATTCCTCTATCTTATACTATATTATGGAAAATAGATAATAAAATATACATGGGAAATAGTTATAAACCACTTGAATATTTCCTTGTAAAACTATGTCTGATTGCTTGGTTTGATTTGATAAATCTTTCTTCTTCTTCTTCTATCAAGAAAAATTCCTCAAGAAAACTCTATATGGAAACTTTTCACATGAACAATACCAGAATCATAAATTAAAATGTACTTCCTACTATCTATAGGTGCACCAAATGTGGTATGGATGAGAATCTGAAGAGTTTACCCACTTAACCATATTTCTCAAAAATAAAATTTCACATTCATTTTGACTCAAAATTTAACGTCTTCAGTGTTTCCCGACTCTTCTCGATTCTTCTTGAATCTTCTCAAATATTATAAAAAACTTTATCCTTCTTCAAACTTACTAACACTTCTTTAGTCTAGTACCATTTGATGTTTTCATGGTGTATTAATTACAATAGAAATATATGGTCACTATGAATTTATTTACCCACTTGAAGACATGTAGGAACTGAAGAATGCTCATTATGTTACTCTATACCATTTGAAATTTTTGAAATATTATTCCATAATTGTTTTTTCAAATTTTAGAATTCAAAACCCCCTTCAACAACACTTTGGTATAAATTCCCCTTTTGAAGAAACATCAAAATCATCTTCAAGGAATTTATCTTCTCTTCAATTCATGAGATCGATGATCCTGCATCTGATGAAGTCCAGCAACCAATGATTTATCAGAGTCAGAATACATCTAATGAATCAGTCTCTTCTTCATTCTGATAGATCGGTGTCATGTCTGGTCTGATGAATCTTGAATCATTTGAAAAAACAATAATTCTTCTTTCATTCTTAAACTAATGAAAAAACACATCAATATTATTTTTATATTGACTAAATTGAAGTCATCCATTATTTTTTTTATGAAAATGGTTAACTACACTACTGATCTTCTCTCATTTGATTGATCCCAAAAAAACCCACTTTCTTAAGAAATGTTCCTCTAAGAGAATTATTCATCCAATTCTCTCTTTAAACCAACACAATGTCTAATGGATCGATGGAACGCCACATCTGATGCGCCGATGTTAGCAGCGAATTCATACTTCTAGACTTACTAATACAGATGATTGATATTGTGACTTGTATCTTTTGGAGTATTGGAGAGACTACTAAGTCAGTTTGTCTAATGTATTTCTCAATCAATGATTCAAAAAAACATATAATTCAGCAACATAAAAACTTTTCAAACTATTGAAAAAGTCAACGTCTGATGAATCTCACACCATTGAACTGAGACCAGAAGCCATAATATTCAAAACTTTTCTTCCTCAATAAACATCTACTTGTATCATGGATTCCTCATGACACTGAGAACATTTATATCAGTATTGCATTATCTAAATTAATTTACCAATACATATTCTCTCTATTTTCATCATAAGGCTTGCATCATAAGTTTTCCCAAACATCTTATGATATTTGAGAATTAATAAAATAGAAAAGCATCATTAGATTTTGTATGGAGACATTCAGACTCTGATACATTTCTTCATACCGATTTAAACTTTCATTCTAGATCCAAGGTGAGTCTGAAAAACACTTAACCTAGAAAACATATCGAGAAACCAATAAACTTTATTAATAATTTTGCGTTTGATCTTAGGATTCTGGTAATTCTTTCATCTGATCATAAAAACATACAAAGTAAGGTGATTTATTTTCTTGAAAACAACAAAAAACATTCAACACCAACATCTTTCAGAATCCAAAAACAAATTCAAGACAACATGTTCCCAAAAATATATCCCTTTGTATTTTTCTATCAACTAAGGTTCATAAATCCCTAAATTTTTTAACCTAAAACTATATATTACTTATAAAAAATTATAATCCTATGCAAGCTAACTCATTGTAGGAAACAAGAATCACTCGCAGAAAAACCATGTTGTCTGAAAGTAGTGAATTAAGAAAATATTCAAATTTTAAACCATTCATCCTATTCAAAAATTTATTTATTCCATTCTTCCTATAAAAAAAGTTTCCTACACACTCCACCAAATTTCTAAAATAGTTCACACACTTACATGATGAGTTCACATCTTACCCACAACTACCCCTATATACTTTCTTCCTTTAATGGTTTAGCACATATCAATGGATAGATTTATGAAAAATTCCTCCCTTACCTTTGAAATCACTATCCAAATAATAGATTATAGAGAGTAAAAAAACACATACCTCAACCTTTAAGAGAAATAGGTTGAATTCCCTTGTTTAACCTCAATTTGAAAAAATATTTCTTTGGTAAAGGTTTTGTGAACATTTCAGCAACTTGTTCCGATGTAGGAATATACTACAGCTTGAGTTTATTCTTCTCCACATTCTCTTTGATGAAGTGAGATTTTATGTTAATATATTTTTAATGAGAAATTTTTATTGGATTTATTGTATAGTTTGTGGAAATATGAATATCAGAACCCAAGAGTAGATGTAACTTCACTTTAATAAGTAATCCTTCCAACTGAGTAGTCATCCACATAAGTTATGTGGATTCATGAGTGGAGGAAACATAATTAGATTCAACAATTATAAGAGTATCTGAATTTTCTTTCTTAGTGTTTCAGATTAGATAAGTTTTCTTTAGAATGAAAAATCCACCAGATGTGGATCTTCTATCATCAACAATTTCTTCCCAATCAGTATTTTTGTAACAAAAAATAATAATTATTTCTAAAATAGCATACATGATTCCTGAAATCTATTGTGCCTTTGATATGTCTAAAAAATCTTTTCCTAGCAAAAAAATGTGATTATTTTGGAGCAATTTAAAATCTTTCACATAAGGTAATAGTATAAACAATTTTTGGTCATGAGGCAGTTAGATATAAAAAACTTCCAATAAGATTATAAAACTCTTTGGAGTCCACTTCCTTACTTTATCCATCTTTAGTCATTTTGGTTCCCACTGAAATTGGTTTGGAAACATCTTTCATATTTTCCATTCTAAAATTATTAATAATTTCCTTAGTATACTTTTCTTAAGAAAAAAAACGTGTTTCTTATTTTTTGATATTTTTACCCTAATAAAGTATATCATTTCACCAGGAATATATATTTAAAACAATTTATTTATCTCTACAAAAATATTCACAATTTCATGTATCATTCCCAGAAAAGAAAATTTCATCAACATATATGATAACAATGAGGGAAATATCCTCATTTTATATAATGTAAATATTATTATCACCACTTCATTTCTTAAATATTAACATCCTTAAGTAGGTATCGAATTTTGAATACCAAACTCTCTAAGCTTACTTCATCGCATACAAGGATGTCATCAACATTCACACATAACATTCATCCTTCCCTATAGAAAACATATAGGGTATTTTAATAAACACTGCATCATAAATTTATCCATTCAAAAAGGTTGACTTCAAATATTTCTAAAAAAATATATTACATCATTGTGCAGAAATTTTGAGAAAGATTTTATTTGTTTCTAACATTTCCACAGAAGAAAAAGTATCATCAAAATCAATTCCTTAAATTTTTATTAACCTTTGAAAAAAATTTACCTTTTTTTATTATTATTAATTCACCATATTTATGAAACATTTTCCAAAAAATCCACTTTGTATCAGTAAAATGTTTTCCATTTTTTCTTAGGTAAGATTTCCCATGTATCATTCTTCTCAATTTGATCCATCTTTTCATTCATATTCTGAATTCATTCCAGATGATCAAAATTTTCATCAATATATTTCAACATAACTTTTGAATTAAATTAAAAATGTTTTATGCCTTTTTACATTCTTCTTGTTTGAACCATTTGATTTTGATAACCAACTATGTTTTGAGCTTCCACTTGCTTCTTTGATGTAGGATGAGATGTTCAAATTTCTTCCCCATTATTGGAAATTGTTGAGTATTATTCTACCACTTATGGTCCTTTATAATTGTTGGAATCCTTTTAATGTTCCTTAACAACAATTCTTTCATACTCTTCACCTTCATCAGTTAGATAAGTTTGTATAGTATCTTCCTCATCTTTCAAAAAAACTTTTACATTAATAGAATAAACTTATCATCCTATCCATTTGTTGAAACATCTATATTCTACTTCATTCAGATAATATCCAAGATATATTCCATCATCACATCTATAATCAATCTTTCTAAAGTTTCCACCCTTTTTACTTATTATGATGGGACTCCCAAAAACTGTTAAGTGCTTCAAACTTAGAGTTTTTTCATAGAACATTTCTTATTGATTCATGTCATAACTTTTCCTATAGAAACCTCAATTATGAATATAAACAGCTATTCTCATAGATTTCCACGAAAATTAATGATAAATACCATGTTTAAACACTAATATATTCCCAATTTCAGCCAAACATATATTATTCCTTTTAGAAAAAACCATTTTTTGTGGTGTATATGGTGTACTAAACTCATGCTGAATTATATGTTTTTCAAGAAATCATTTGAACTCTTAATTATTTTTAATCACCGCCATTATCAGTTCTTGGATTCTTCAGAGAATACTCGTATTCCTTCTTATATATTCTACTTATTTTTTAACACCTTCCTAGCATCTGACTTATATTTCAAATAAATAACATGAGTAATGTGAATAAAATCATAAATGAAATAAATGAAGTACTTATATCTAAAAAAGTTGATTGTTTTATCATTGGAACCCAAATATCAGAATAAATAAGTTCTGGGGGTTTAGTTTAATGAATGTAAACTTTCTTATACATGGAGATTGAAATATTCCCTTTTTGATAAATGTTTCATCACCAATGTCTTATTCTTGAAATACCAAGAATACCACAAACATTATCTCACATTGATAACTTTGTTATGTTTCTTTGACACATATGTCCCAACCTTTTATCCATAGAAATAATACTTTCCTCTGTAACCTCCATACATTCCGAAATTATGAATATTTTTCTCAAAAAATTTATTATCTTTCAGATTAACACATTGTTGAGACCCAAAATTTCTTTTATTTTATGAAATATTATTCATCAATTCATGTCTCTTCCCTGCCTTATTAGAACCTGAAGTAGTAACAACTTTTTTTCTGACTGAAGAATTTTAGAGGCTTCTGAATTTACAATTTTTTTGGATTTAGTAACATAAAATATTTTCTCAACTATCTTCTTCTTAGGAATAATTTCATATTTATTTACAACATTTTAATGTAAATTTTGATCCTTCTCAGGTTCAAATTTTCTATAACCTTCACTAACATAAGATATAGAGTTCTTGAAGCTTGTAATTCGCTACTCAGCTTTATAAATTTTTTATTGAACATGTTCCAAATCATATTCATTTTCCTTAAAATTTAATTCATGATGTTTATTATGGTTCTTTTATTTCTAAAGATACTTTTATAGATAATAAACTTCTTCCATAAATATATATTTCTCTTTAGTAAAACATTATTGACTATTTTTTTACATACATTACTTATTTAACTTCTTGATTTCACTTTCAAGTCTTACTATCTTCATCAAAAAATCTTTCAACTCTATTTTTAGATTAAATTAAAGCTCAATATATTTTTATTCTATACCAATACCTCTAAATAATTCATCATTAATAGTGGAAATGAAATTATTTTATATAGAAACTTCTATTAATTTTTTCATAAACATTACATTCTTCATATCCATTATCTTTAGAAAAAAAACACTATCCTTTTCGATGTAGAGAAATTTATATCTTTTCCCCTAGAATAAAAATTTGATTTATCACCATATTTTTTCTAGTATCTTTTTGACCTTATTCAATCTTTCTTACTATATTCTTAATTCTTTCATCATGGTAAATTCACTAAAAAGTACCCAACATATCCACATAAAAAAATTTGTAGCAAAGTTTCCCTTTATTATTTTATGTACCTATTTTCATATTTTTATAAAATATGGATTGAAATTCATAAATATTGTTATATACCGCATTTTTAGACTCACAATCAAACACTTATTCTTATTCAATAATATTCTTATAATTTTCTTACTTGGAAACATTGAAGGAAATATATCGATAAATTTTTTTTCCTTTAATAATGTTTCCCCTTTTAATTTTATAAGTAATGAGAGTACCATAAAGGTCATCTAGAGATTGGGTTTTAGGATCTCTATCTTCCAAATATGAAACATTGACATCAAACTTATCATGCATAAATCTCAATATATTTACAAAAACAGTTGAGTCTACCAAATATTATCCAAGACATCTAATGGTGCTAAAAATATCATTCACACTTGTAATGAAGTCACCAAAAGTTTAATAATTTCTCCTCCATATTTGTAACATTTATTTCTTCATCTTCATATTTCCTTCATAGTTTTTTTCATCTTTTCTTAGAGACTTTTAAAAGTTAAAACTCCCTTCACTCTTAGAAAGTGACTTTCATAAAGTATTGAGAGTAAATTATTCTTAGCTCTTCCATCATTCTCAAGATTCTTCTTATGAACAGATTTAAGATAAAATTATTCATCAATAGGTGGAAATCCATATGTATATACTTATAAAATATCATACCCAAGATATATAAGATATCGCAACATTTTATTTTTCCAAATATGATAGTTCTTCCAATTGATGACTGGAATCCTTTTACTGTTCACAAAATTCAGATTTTCCATCACATGTTCTCTTTAAAAACATTAACAAAGAGTAAAATAAAGGAACCATCCCTCTCTTACAAGCTGTAAATTCCCTACTAGGATTAATGTATCACTCATAGGGGGAGGGGTGGATCAGTGATACCTTTTTCCATTATGTTATCATTATTTTATAACAACCTTCACCTCCTATTAAAGATATATCCCTTTGATGAAAACAAAACATTCAAAAATCTACTGGAACATGAGAATTTACAAGCATCACTACTCAAAAATAGTAGCAACATACATAGAAGGGTTTGGAAACAATAAAATATCACACAATCCACTAGAAATTTTTTTTTTTGTATGGATACAATAAGTAGGATATAACTTTACATGTGTGTGTCCATATGATTAGTATAGCAGTTCATGTGCTTCTTCTATCTTGAATGATGTAAAACTAGTTTGCGTTACAAGTTATGAAACTTTCACCTATTGGTTCAAAACATGTTACTATACCGCCTTAACAACTTCCACATTGTATTTATTCAAAACCAAATTCTTAACTTTCCTACCTAAAAGTAGGTAATAACTTCAATTTTGGAATTCGTATAAAAACTAAACCCAATGGCTCTATTTGATTCCTCTACCCGTTTCTCTTGTCTGGAAAATAGATAAGAAAAGATACCATGGAAACAATTCTGAACCACTTCAATCTTTCCCAAAAAACATGCATCTGTTTGCTCTATCTGATCTGATAACTCTTTATTCTTCTTATTCTTTTGTCTGTTGAACTTCATTAAGAAAACTTTATCTGAAAATTTCATCTCTCTTAAAAAAAATTCAGCACTCTATCTATCTCTTTTCACTTGAATAGTACCAGCATTAGAAAGTATAATGTACTTCATAATATTTATAGGTGCACAAAAAGTGGTATGGAAAATAATATGAAAATATTTCACACTTAACCATATTTCTTGAAACTAAAATTTCACATTCATTTCTAATCCATATTTGAATTATTCAGTGCTTCACAAATCTTTTGGATCCTTTTAAAAAAACTCAATTCTTCTCAAAACATCATCCTTCTTTGAACTTACTTACACTTCATCGGTATGGTACTATTTGATGCTCCACTGGTGTATTCATTAAGTTGGAAACATCTTGTCACTCTGATTTTCATGACCCACTTAATGAAATATAGTAATAGAAGATTACTCATTCTATTTATCTGCACCATTAGAAACATTTAAAACAATTCATCCATAGACATAGTTCTAATTTTAATAGGCTTTAGAACCCCATTGGACAATACTTTGGTAAAAATAACCCCCTTGAAAACACATCAAAATATCTTCAAATAATTTCTATTTTATTCAATTCTTCAGACCAATGATCCTATGTATGATGAAGTCTATAATCTGATGATTTATCAGAGTCAGACTAAATTTGATGAATTTTTCACTTCTTAATTCCGATGGATCGGTATCATGTCTTGTCCACTGACACATAACCAATTTTAAAAAAACAATAGTTCTTATTTTGTTCTTGACCTAAAGAAAAAACATATCATAATTCTTTTGATCTTAACCCAATTGAAGAGAATTAGTATTTCTTTTGATTTTTAAAATGTTTGACTACATTGATGATATTAATCCATTTGATCAGTCCCAACAAATCCCAATTTATTAATAAATATTCCTCTCATATAATTATATATCTGATTCTCTTTTTATACCAACACAATGTGTAATGGATCAGTGAAATGTTGTGTTTGATGGGACAATATCATCAGTGACCTCAAAATTCTATAATTTCTTGTTCTAATGATTGATAATGTGACTTTTTTCTTTTAGAGGATTAGGCATACTGATAAATCGGTCTATCTCATGGATCAGTCAATTAGTGCTTCAGTAAAACATCGACTTCATCAACTTCAAAACTTCTCATCCTTTTTAGAAAATTTGTGTCTAATGAATAACATACTGATGAACTGAGACTGGAATACTTTATCTTCAACACCTTTTTTCCTCCATAAACTTATTCTTGTATCAGGACTTCCTCATTACTTTGAGAGCCTTTATATCATCATAGTTAATACTCAGGTTTTTAAAATACTTTATCATATTCTTTCAACATTCAAAAATAACTTCAAACCAAATTGGTCCTAACAACCTATAGTTAATACTCATGTTTTGAAAAGAATTTATCATATTCTATATGATTATATTTAGGGAGCTCCATTATTGGATCCTTTGGATTTTGATATCATGTTGTAATTCAAATTTCATTATCCACTAGAATTTTGGGATGATGTATCTCCTCAATAAGCCAATGAGTGGATTTCTCATCATTACTATAATTTTTAGTGCATAGAAACACCTAAGAAACACTAGGTCATATTGGACACATTTATGTTGGAAGGGGAAGCTCACTATTGGTGGGAGTTTTTGATCAATGGTAAGAAATATCCCGGCCTTACCTATAATTTTTTTTAAAAGATATTCTTTGACCAGTTCTTCCCTAACACATTGTATCAGATTAAGGATCACGAATTTATAGACCTAGGGTAGGTTATGATGCCTATTGTGGATTATTCCACTCAATTTCATAAATTAGTTCATTTAACTCCATGAATGATAAAATATAATGATTTTTAATCATATAATTATGATGTGGGACAAAATAATTCATTACAGACTTATGTGGTGCTTTTTAAATTATCAATTTTCACTGAAGTGGTGAAGAAGGTCATCGTTTCTGAGATGAGATCTCATGGAGGCATAGGAGGGGTAGTTAAATATCTAAATACACCACAATTAATATCTTCTAGTGTTTTTGAAATAATTATTAGTAAAATAGAGGTTATTATGGTTCTTTCTCGGGTGGATAGGCCAGTGTTGTTACCCTATTTCCTAACTTAAGAGGGCCTCATGTTACCTATCAATAGTGTGGTAACCTAGGGAATATTAAGTAGTATTATACCTTTGAGGAAACATCATGTCAGTTTTGTGGGATATATATGTTGATCCCATGTTTTTCATTTATTTTAAATGAGTCAATATTCATTGAATAATAAATGGTGATGCTTGGAGAATTATTACAGATTCATTTTATGGCATTGGATATCATGATTGTGCAATTCTACTTTTATATGTGATGATATTCAAATAAATATAATAAAAGTGTTTTTTGGATGTAAATTTTTTTTCAATAATATATTATCAAGGTTGGAAGGCCTTGGGAATTGATCCTGAGGTGTTTGAGAAGGCCCTAAATGATTTTGAGTTGAACTAACCACCTTCATAAAGGTAAAATGGTTTTTGAGTTAATTTAGATATTTACAATAAGGTAATTTGAAAATTACATTATCCATGTAATGGTAAATAATACCTTATACTGTCTATGTAAATGTATTATTACCTATGTAAGGGTAACTAGTTCTAGTACTATACTATATAAGGGTACAAATATTAAGCAAAGGTAAACAGGTTATCGACGTAAGGGTACAGGGCTCATGTAAAGGTAACTAAGGCACTACATAAGAATAACATGTAAACTACACTACCTAATTAAAGTTAATTTAGTGCTACATAAAATTTAATAGATAACTCGTTTGAAGGTATAGGTAATCTTATATAAGGGTACATTAACCTATGTAAGGGTAAGTTGCTTTTATATTGTGTTTTGTAAGGTTATGTTTGAGGCTATGTATTGGTACTAAGTTGAGGTTGGGCATTATATAAAGGCACTTGAGGTTTCATTAAGGTATTTAGCAACCTATGTAAGGGTATAAAATGTTTTATAACACCCCTGTAATGGTAATGTGTCTATTGCATAAGTGTATCCAGTGACCTGCATAAGGGTAACATTGGTTCGCATGAGGGTAGCCAACACTTTTACATAAGGGTAGTTTTGGTTTAATGAAACTCAAGTAAGGGTAAAAAAATGGTGATATCACCAGGTACAAGTTTTCTACCATCATAGTGATTCCTACCACCAGAGTTATTGTAACCAGAGGGAATAATGTTTCTACCATAAGAGTTCCTTACTACTGTCAGGCATCACATGTTATTGAAAGGTATCGGTTGCTACCACAATAAATCTGGGCCTATAACTAGGGATTGTTTTCTACCATTTGTTTATTCAAATATACCTAAATAATAACACAGTGGTTCTATTTTCATCTCAATCTTCTGCACCATGAATTTGGCGTTCACAAAGATAGATTTGTGTATAGTGAAATATAGAGTATATGTTCTTTAATGAAATATGGTATAGTCGATTTGGATTATCGATCCATGAATGTAAATGCTCTAGCATGATTGAGAATATATTTATGATATGAAGACATGGATTTCAATGGATAATGCCTCTGAGGTGAGTTTTGTGCTCATTAAATAAAGATGAGTTATATAGTTTCACGGATTTTCTTGACATCCAGAGTTTGATCCATTCACAATTGATAATGCATGAATATCACAGGTATATTCATAACAAATGAATAAATGAGAAATAACTTAATATTATAGGTATTGAAGAATCAATGAGGAAGTTAAATAAAAAATTAATGCATGTTATAGGTTCGATGCATCCACGTGATGCATGATTTAGTGCATGAATAAATAATCATAATGTGATTATTCATTAACTGCATGAAAAAGGATGCTACCTGAATTCCTTAGATATTTCATGAGTAATTATTATGGTTTTCAAATCATTTAATAATTTTCATGATAATGAGGAATTATATATATTTGTGATGATTCAAATAATATAATATTTCAATGAATAATATCATTATATATGGATTGGGGTTTATACAGAATTGATAAAGATCAATTCCAGGATATTATAACAAAAATCTAGAATTAATGTAAATTTAATTCCTCTTTTACTATTATATAATTTAAAATAAACAATAACATCTTTTAGTTCCATATAGTTATGAGAAATAAATAATGGAGTAAAATTGGAAGATCATGAGAAGGATAAACCAACACTATAGTTATTTATACTATTATCATATTCATATATATTGTTGATTGTCAAAGAATGTCTCAAGCATAAAAATAAAGGGATTTTTTTTGTGTTTTTTAGTATTCAGATGTATTTAATCCATTTTGAAATAGTATTAGAAGATATACCAATGAAAATAGTGTTAATGAAGATGAGTAGAATCTAGACCACATTAGATCTAGAAAGAGTTCCATGAATAGAAAATCTACAGGACATTTCTAGAGATCTTGAAGAGGTAAATAAGAAAACTTGATCCCATAGGTTCATGGAGAAATACATTCATCCATAATTATTAATATATTTTTAGTTTTGGATCAACTCTAAATAATTGAATAAGTATTTCATCTAGTGATGTAAGAAATAGAGATAATGTTGAGTAGATAAAAAACCTTAATGAGGTTGAGATAATGAATTTTAAAGAAATATAATTCATAAAAGAATCCCACGATTCACCACCCCCCCCCCCCCTCAATGGCCAATCTGTCTTAGATAATTACAAGTGGTATCAGAGAGAGGTTACCTCTAATTATCCAAGAATCATTCTGAGATATAGATAATCTTAGTTCTATTAACATCCAAGGTGTTCCCAATTTTGATGGGAATAATTATCATAGTTGTAGAAATATTTTTTTACCCTACATACTATCACTTGGATTAAAAGTTAGATATGTTGTGATATTAGGGTTTTCACCCATTTCCCATTATACTTATATAACATAAGCTGATATGATTCCTATATATTTAGATAGTGTAAGATCTTCACCTTTTATAGATATGGCTCCTGCTCATTTTCAGGCACTCTTTTTCCTTGTTTTGGTTATACCTTGAGTATGTTTTGTTTTCGGAGTTTTTTGTGTGACATTTGATAATTTTGGAAGAAAATGGTGTTTTTCATGGTTGGTTAACAATTAGAGAAAACATGTGGTTTGGGATAGTAAACGGTGTGCCCTATTTTTGAGAGGCATGAGGTGGTGCACGCTTGGCACATGGTTTGGAAAAATTGTGCTGCCACCCTCACCAAACCATGAAAACCTAAGGAGAGGGGATTTTATTAGTTGGTTCATTGTTTTAAAAACTATTAACCCACTTAGGAGAAACTGTGTACCCCTAAGGAGAGGCACATGATTGAGGTGTATATTTTTACAAACCATTCACCCATGCCTCGGATAATGAGCACGCAGCTATTAATTCCCCTACAATTTTCAAAATAAAATGCTTAAAACCCCAAGTTTTAAAAACTATTCACCCCACTCAATATAACATTATTTTCTATGATTTTTGAAGCTCTGGGAAAGATTCCAATGCTCCTTGAACCCATTTCTTGACAAATCGAAGATCTATCTAAGGGATCACATCCTATTTGGTAAGTGATTCCTTCTCTATTTGGTTTCCTTTCTACCTCCCATATTTATCTTATATTTTGAAAGGATGATTTCCTTTATTGTTCATGGGTTTAGATCTAGGATATATGGTTGTCATCCATTTGATCTTGATCTTAGGTTTTGGTCTTAGATCATCTGTGTTGTTGTGATTTCTACCATTCCACTTCAATTTGGTGTATTTTTGGTTTGGTGAATGTCCTTCAATAACCTTGAGGTAGGTATTCTAAATTTCAAATTATATAGTATTGATTATAATTGGTTGTATGTAATTTTAAACTCACAATATCCATATTGGGTAATTGTATTCTAAATTGAATTAATTGATTGATTGATTTCATCATATGATAATAAAATTGGTTTATTTTATTATTATGTAATTAGTGGATAATGAGATTGTTAAATTGATTTATTAATGGTTAATTAAATATATAATGCCACATAGGATGTGCTGATATGATTGAAACTGGTAACCACCATTGGGGTATGTCTCTATGTTGAGATGGATGTTTTATAAATTATGTTTGGTTGATAAATGAAATTTTGAAATGGGTTGAATAATGAATTGTGTTAATGAATGATAAATGGTTGGAAATATGGAACCGTGAAATGTAATATGTGTGACTATGTTGTGGGACAAGGACCACTGTTCTAAATACCCAAGGGGTTCTTGAATACCTCCTTAGGTCCAAAATATATTTATGTATTATATGTGATCCATGAGTTTTGGGATAGATACTATTGATCCAAATACCCATGAGGTGCCATAATACTACTCTATCCCCCCATTATTTTAATGTGAAATCGGAATTATTAAACTAATGGAAACCCATGATGGAATAAAATGTGTTATCCCTTTAGGGATAGTTTAGACTCTGGCATTAGATGAATTAGGTATTTATTATTATGGTGTCATCATGAACCTAGGTATTTATGTGGTTATTTAAAGAAAAATTTAATGTGAAAATTGTTTATTTAATTTATTGTACATTATTATTTATTGTGTTGAATAAACTATTAAGGATGGGATATATTTTTAGATATCAATGTTGTTGGACTACTGATTTGTACTCATGACCTACTCTGGCTATCTGATCAGTTCCCAAATAAACTTCATGTTTATATGATGGGATAAGGGGAAGAGCCCTATGTTAGAGGGATGACTTGGAATGGAGTTTGGATGAGGGTGTTGGAACCATGGTCATATTTGCATGAATTGGAGTATAGTTTGTGTTTGTTTTCAATCCTCAGAGGAAGTTCAGAATGTGTGCCAGCGAAATACTCATACAGGTCAAGCAGATTACAGTATTGAAGGTTGCACCATTTTCCAGTGTTTGCCAAATTTTTGGGCCTGGAAATCAGAAAATGGAGAAAAGTGTTTTTGGAAAAGAGACATGCGCTCTGTGTACTTGAAGGAGAGGAAACTTGTGCGACATATGTTTTACAAGATCAGAACATGGAAAAATGGCAAAGGGATAAGGGCCGCGCAAGTTTTGGGATGGTCGCGCAAGTGACTTGCACGCCGAGAAAGGATTTGCGCGCCGATGCCTAGGAGGATAGAAAGTTGCATGCCTGTTGTTCTTTGAGATTAGAGCTTCAAAATATGGAAAAGGAAAGAGGGTCGCACAAGTATTGGTGTGGTCACTCAAGTGAGTAGCGCGACAGAGGCTAGGGCGGTTGGAGCTGCGTGCCGGGACTTACGTGCAATGAGGACACTTGTGCGCCACCGCGCATGGGGTCCAGTTTGCATATAAATAGAGGACCACCCCTCCTTAATTTAAATGAATTTCAAGACTTAAAGATTTTTCGAGCTCCCGTTGCACAAGTAGTTGAGTCGCACAAGTTGTTTTTGGGCCACACATGTAGAGGTTGTGTGTCGGTTGTTGGCTGCGCGCCCAAGGTAGTTTGGGTGAGAACAGAATTCAGTCACCCATGTTTGAAGTTGAAGTAGGTGGGGTCACGCAGGTGGTTTGTTGATACCTGTGCACCAGTTTAAACTTGCGCGCCAAATTTGTGTCATGCAGGAGACATGTGTGCTAGGCAGTAAAGAAGTGTACCAGTGTTTTTCAGCTGTGTGAAAGTTGGGATATTTCCCGGTACCATTATAGGGGAGTGAGATTTGACAACATGGGAGAGTTAGACTTCAACAGAGTATCTACATGCAACATAGGATTTATTCTTTAGCAATGATGAAGAGACCTTCATGTCTATATAATGAGTGGGACTTCACTAAAGGCAGTGAGCCAGGGGGAGTCAACGGGAGTGACTCGAGGGACGTAGTGATCTATCCCTAAACAATTGTAAAGGAAGTGAGCCTAGTATAGAGTGACTATTCCCAAACCTTTGTAATCCACATCTAGTGAAGTTTAGTGGAATTAGGTACGACTGAAAACCTGTCGACGTATGCTCCTTGGATGTAACCCTTAGTGGTTAACCAAGTAAAAAGTGTTGTGTCTTCTCTATGCATGTGAATGCTTTCTTTCTGATCATATTCATCATATAGGTTCAACACGTTCCTACCAACATGGGAACAAGATCCATCACATTTAAAGAAAAGGTTGTCACCCTGATTCACCCCTCCCCTCTTAGGGTGTCCCAGGGTCCTTCAAGTGGTATCAGAGGCAGGTTGTTGGTGTTGAATCTGTCCTTTGTCCTCATGGAGAATGCAGTCAATGTCAGGGGAGTCCCTCACTTCGATGGAAGTAATTTCCAGATCTGGAAGAAAATAATGAGATCTCATCTAAGATCTCTTGGAATTGAAGTTCTATTTTCTACTGTGCAAAGAATACAAGTCACTGATCCAACAGGCCTGGATATGACTGACACAGAAAGGAAAATTATAGATGCAGATGATAAAGCACAAAATGCACTCACCGCAGCCCTTTCTGGTCAGATCTACTTAAAGGTGATGAATTGATCCTTAGTAAAATCCATGTGGGATAAACTCGAGAATATTTATGAAGGAGATATCAAAGTAAAGGAGGAAAAACTACAAGTGTGGCACAATAGGTTCGATGCTTTGAAGATGCATCCTGATGAGAATGCAGACTCCTTCTTTAATAGAATCAATGAAGTAGTTGGAGAAATTTAGGGCCTAAGAGAAGAAATCAAAGACATTGACATTGTGAATAAAATACTGAGAAGACTTCCACCCCTATACAATGAAAGGGTATCAGCCCTTGAGGAAATAAATCTTTCAAAACTTTCTCTGGATGACCTTCTAAGTAGCTTGGTAGCATATGAAATGAGAATCAAACTAGAAGATGCTACGACTCGTGTGAGCAAGGAAATGGAATTTAAGGCCATAGATAAACTAAAAATTTCAAAATATAGTAGTGGTGAATATGAAAAAGAAAAATAAATTCTTTCTCTCATTTCAAAGAAGTTCTAGAAGGGAAAAAGGGAAATTCAAAGGGAATCTACCTCTCACATGTTTTCGTTGTGGAAAAGATGGGCACATTTCCTCTCAGTGATTAATAAAGATCAATGATGAAGATAGTGAATATGAAAGCTAAGAGAAGCCTTGGAGAAGGTTTTTAAAAAAGGGAGACTTAAAATCTGGAAAGAAAATTCAAAGGAAGAGTTTTTTCTGTGAAGAGGAAGAAGATGATAATGAATTTTGTGATGAAGAAGAACCAGAATTCAAAAATGGGAACCATGCTTCCATGATGGCCACTGTTGAAAAGTTAGAAGATACTGGTGGAGAAAAATAGTTGAAAACTTGTTTAGATCCCGAGATGCAACTTAAGGGTACTGTTAGTAAACTTAAGACTAAATGTAAGAGTTAAAATAAGTGGAAATCAATTGTAGAAGAATCAATTGAATACGTTGATCAAATTGAAGCTGAAATTGAATGACTTGAAGAATTTGTGAAGGTATAGTCTAAAATAATTGAAATCAATGAGGGTATAGTGGATCTGAAGCGTAGAATTTAAGAGAAGGAAAATGTCATCAATGACCTCACCTCCAAACTAGAAGAAAAATCCAAGACTGCTGAGGGCCTTGAGGAGGAAGTTGTTACTCTTAAGAGTAAACATGAGACTGAATCAATTCCAAAAGAATCAAGAAAGAAAATACAGTTTGGAAGATTCTCATATGTATAATTACTGGCAAGAGCCATGTGTGGTTCAGATGGGGTTGGGAAAATCTTGAGTGATCAAAGACCCGCTTGCATAGGAAAGAGTGGAATTAGCTGTGAAGCTGAGACATCAACTAATGGAAGTGAAAAGATCCAAAAGAAAGATAATATGAAAGTTAAACATGTGGAAATGTTTCCTAAAGTGATGAAAAATGAACCCTCAACCCAAACTAAAATGAGAACTGACAATTATCCTCAAACATTCATAAATGATAAGCAGTCTAACTATTCTACCATGGAAGTGAGAGGACATTTCCTTTCATTAGTGTCAGTTTTGTGGCTATATGGGCCATACCATGTCTTATTGCGAAGTGGAAAGAAGCTATCTGAATGGAGAAGATATAGGAGTTCAACAAAGGATAAAAATTCATATCCTAATTCTTATAGAAGAAACAATTTCTATGGATATTGTTTTCTTTGTTCTAACTTTGGTCATAAGGCTTCTAATTGCAGGCAGAGAAGGGAAATGGACACCTCATACTGAAGCTCAACACAAGTCAAGTCTCGTCAGCAAGATAGTGTTGCTCTTTCAAAAAGGTTTTCTCCTCTCAAAGAAGATTTCTACTCTAAAGAACCTGGGTACGCAAAAGAGATAATTGAAAGTCCATCTGTACTCTACACTCAATCCAATGTCTCATGGATGTAATGGAAGAAGAGTGAGAAATCCAACCTTGCAGAGGTGGCCCTCAAAACTACAAAGAACAATAGTACCTAGATTTTGGATAGTGGTTGTTCATCTCATATGACAGGTAATTCCATCCTGTTAATGGATATCAAAAGGAAGGTTGATGGTACAATACTATTTGTTAATGATGGAGCTCTGAAAATAAAAGGGAGTGGATGTACCGAATTAGGTAACGGAGAACTAAAGAATACTAAAGTCCTTTACATAGATGGCCTATATCATAATCTAATCAGCGTGAGTCAACTCTGTGACTCGGGACTTATATTTACTTTTAATCAGAAAGGTTGAACTATCAAGGAAAAGACATGAAATTAACTTATGAAGGGATGCAGAACAGAAGACAACTTATATCAGGTTGATAGTGAAGAAAATGATTGTTACAGGACTGTTGAAGAAGAAAACAATTTGTGGCATCGGAGACTGGGACACATCAATCAACAAGACATGGATAAAATATCAAAATTAAGGATTGTCAGGGACATTCCCAACCTGAAGGGTGAGCATGAAAAGTCATGTGATGCTTGAATTCGTGGGAAGCTGGTCTGTAGTTCATATCGGCCAAAGAAGAAAAGGGCATCTCACCGTCTTGATCTGATTCATACAGATGTATGTGGGCCAATAAATGTTGCTGGAACTCATGGATAAAGGTACTTTTTCCTTTTTATAGACGATTATAGTAGAATGACATGTGTGATAGTCATTTACAGGAAAGGACAATTCCTTGAATGCATGAAAACACATCGGCGAATCATTGAGAATGATAGTGGATGAACAATCAAAGTGTTGTGATATGACAATGGAGGAGAATACACGTCCATTGAATTTGAAAATTATCAGGAGAAGCATGAGATACAGCATGAGGTAGCCGCGGTGAGAAGTCCAAAAAAATGGAGTTGTTGAATGTAGGAATCGACAGGTGAACAACATGACACGAACTATGCTGATTGAGAGTCGAATTCCATGGAATTACTGGAAAGAGGTTGTTCAAGAAGCAGTGTATATTTAGAATCGAATAGGACTTTATATGGGTGAGACGAAGAAACCATATGAATTGTGGCCTGGATGGAAGCCCACCTTAAAATACTTTCATGTCTTTGGAAGTAAATGCTTCATCAGGAACAAATAAGGAAATCAAGGAAAGTATGGCGACAATATAGTTGAATAAATTTTCCTCGGTTAATCAATGAACAGAAAAGCCTACAAATGTTTCAACAAGCATTTAGGAAGGATTTTGGAAAGCAGTGATGTTAAGATAATTGAAGAGAAAACCACAAATGCTTCAAGGACATCATATACTGATGTAATAGAAAGTGAGGAAGAAAGTGAATGTGGAGAAAATAAAAATACAGAAATAGAGGAAATTGTACAAAACACACAGCAGTAACATCATGATGTTGACTTAGAAGAAGGATCTAAAGAAGAAACTATGGCTGAAGAGAATGAAACTGAACCTCGCAGGAGAAATCAAAGAGCTGAGATTGATCTATCCAACATAATTGGGGACAGAAGTGCACCCACTCAAATAAGAAGGATGAGGAATAACATGCAATCTTCATTTCTCTCTATTGTAGAGCAATCCTCATTCAAGGAAGCTACAATGGATGAATCTTGGGTGAAATCCATGAATGAAGAATTTGATCATATTGAGATGAATCAGACATGAGATCTTGTCCAGAGACCCAAAGGTCCTAATGTTATTGGTACAAAATGGATCTTCCAAAATAAGTTTGATGAGCATGGAAGTGTCATCAGAAACAAGGCACGACTGGTATGTAAAGGATACTCTCAGATTGAAGGCATTGATGTTGAAGAAACCTTTGCTCCAGTGTCTAGACTAGAGTCAATCAGACTTTTCCTTGACATGTCACTCCAAAGAGGATATACAGTATATCAAATGGATGTCAAGACAACATTCTTGAATGGTGTACTTGAATAAGAAGTATACATTGAACAACCAGTGGGTTTTGTTCTAGGTACTGATGAAACAAAGGTCTGTAAACTGAAGAAAGCTCTATATGGTTTAATGCAGGCACCACGGGCATGGTACTCGCGACAGGAATTATATCTGAATAAGATGAAATTCAAAATAGGAGGAGTAGATAAAAATCTCTATGTGATGAATTCTCAAAAAGATCAATTCATGGTTCTTGTCTATGTTGATGATATCATATTTGCTGGCAGTAGGTAGAAACCAGTGGACGAATTTTCCAATCACATGAAATCATAATTTGAAATGTCTATGATTGGGGAGCTCACATATTTCTTGGGGCTACAGGTGATTCAAAAGAAGGAATACACATTCATTTCTCAGGAAAAGTATGCAAGAGAGCTGTTAAAGAAGTTTAATATGCAAGACTCCAAACCAATGTCAACTCTGATTGCAGTTGGAACTAAACTTAGAAATCATGATGATTGGGCATCTGTAGATCCCACTATGTACAGGAGTATCATTGGGAACCTACTGTACCTGACAGCAACACGACCAGATATTATCTTTGCCACATGTCTTGCAACCCGCTTTCTATGTAATCCAAAGGAGGAACATATTGAAGCAGTAAAACGAATCATGTGGTATATTCAAGGTACTCACTATTGTGGGTTATACTTTGCTGTAGGAAGAGACAGTGAATTATCAGCATTTTCTGATGCTAACTGGGATGGAGACATTGTGGATATTAAATCCACCAATGGTGGTGATTTCTATATTGACAATAAATGTGTTGGCTAGTTGAGAAATAAATAAAAAAGTACTTCTCCCAGTACTTCTGAAGGTGAGTATATCTCTGCCACGAAGGCATGCACTCAACTATAATGGATGAAACAACAACTAGTAGATATTGGTGATGAGTTAAAGAAACCAATGGTCATTTACTGTGATAATAGGAGTGAAATTGATCCTACAAAGAATCCTATTAAGAATTATCATACAAAACATATTGAAATCAGGTATCACTTTATCAAAGAAAAAGTTGAGCAAGGAGTGATCAGAATGGAGCATGTGGGAACTGATGAGCAAGTGGCGGATATTCTGACCAAGACACTTTCAGTGGCTGTGTTTGAAAAGCATCGTTTGAACCTCGGTGTTCAGCCACATCCTAGTGCATAAGGAGGTTACAAAATTCCCCTCTCCATGATTATGATAACTATTTTTATCTGTTTATGGATGTGATGCTGGTTTGTGGGGGAGATACTATACAGGGGGAGTATGGTTTGAGATGAACAACGAACACAATACCGGTCTTTGGATTTCTTGTTAATGGGGGAGAAAGGAATAAATTCAGGCATTTAGGTATATTCAGTCATGTAAAAGGAATAAGTTTTTTCATGTTCATGCATGTAATTCTTCTGTGATGAGAATTATGTGAAGGAATACATTGTCCATGTAATGATTTTTGGGTGTCATTGAGAATTCCAAAACACGGGAACCCAATTCAAGCTTTCTCTCTTTTTTTCTACACCGAGAATTTCTCACGTAGACTTAGAGTGTTAGCTGGGTTAATTCTTGAGTTTTTGGTTTACATGTGGATGGGGATCTATTGAATTTATTGTTTGATTGCCAACCAACCCAAAGGGGGAGATTGTGGGAACCATGGTCATCTTTTCATGAATTGGAGTATGGTTTGTGTTTGTTGTCAATCCTCAGAGGAGGATCAGAATGTGTGCCAGCAAAGTGCTCATATAGGTCAAGCAGATTACAGTACTAAAGGTGGCACCATTTTGCAGTGTTTGCCAAATTTTTGGGCCTGAAAATTGATAAATGGATAAGAGTGTTTTTGGAAAAGAGACTTGCGCACCATGTACTTGAAGGAGAGGAAACTTGCGTGCCATATGTTTTTCAAGATTAGAACATGGAAAAATTGAAACGGGATAAGGGTCGCACAAGTTTGGGGTTGTTCGCGCAAGTGGCTTGCGCACCGAGAAAGGACTTGCGCGCCGATGCCTAGGAGGATGGAAAGTTGTGCACCTGTTGTTCTTCGAGACTAGAGATTCAAAATATGGAAAAGGAAAGAGGGTCGCGCAAGTATTGGTGTGGTCTCGCAGGTGAGTAGCGCGACAGAGGCTAGGGCGGTTAAAGCTGCGCGCCAGGACTTGCGTGTCGTGAGGACACTTGCACGCCACCGCGTAGGGGGTCTAGTTTGCCTACAAATAGAGGACCACCCCTCCTCATTTTCAACGAAGTTCAAGACTTATAGATTTTTCGAGCTCCCGTCGTGCAAGTAGTTGAGTCGCGCAGGTGGTTTTTGGACTGTGCATGTAGAGGTTGTGCGCCAGTTGTTGGCTGCGTGCCCAAGGCAGTTTGGTTGAGAACGGAATTCAGTCACGCAGGTTTGAAGTTGAAGTAGGTGGTGTCGTGCAGGTGGTTGGTTGATACCTGTGCACCATTTTAAAATTGCGCGCCGAATTTGTGTCATGTAGGAGACCTACGCTCTAGGTAGTAAAGAAGTGTGCCAGTGTTTTTGAGCTGTGTGAAAGTAGGGATATTGCCCGGTACCATTGTAGGGAAGTGAGATTTGACTACAGGTAAGAGTTGGACTTCAACAGAGCATCTACACGCAAAGAGGATGTATTATTTAGCGATGATGAAGAGACCTTCATGTCTATAAACTGAGTTGGACTTCACCCAAGACAGTGATCCAGGGGGAGTCAACGGGAGTGACCCGGGGGACACAGTGAGCTATCCCTGAAAAATTGTAAAGGTAGTGAGCCTGGGACAGAGTAAATCTTCATGAACCATTGTAATCCACATATAGTGAAGTTTAGTGGAATTAGGTATGACCGAAAACCTGTCGACGTATGATCCTTGGATGTAGCCCTTAGTGGTGAACAAAGTAAAAAGTGGTGTGTCTTCTCTGTGAATGTGAATGTTTGATTTCAGATCATATTCATCATACAGGTTCAAAAAGTTCCTACCAACATGGGGACAAGATCCATCACATTAAAAGAAAAAGTTGTCACCCTGATTCACCCCTCCCCTCTCAAGGTGTCCAGGGGTCCTTTAGAGGGAACCATACATGATGTCAAGACCATATTGGGTATTTTTAGTGTCTTTATTTTTGGGGTTTTCTTTTGAAACATGAACCGTATATGGAATTACATATCTGTTGCTTTTTTTGGATATTGTTTCCCTATTTTGGTTTATCATGTGATACTAGTCTATATTAGTCATTATACTATTTTGGTTATTGTTTATCATCATTTTACTATTGTTTATTATTTCTTATATTGTGATGCTTTGATAAAGAGGGTATAGTATCCCCACAATATCAATATTAGACCCTGACTACTAGTTGGTAGCCTCTATCATACATGGAGTTGTTCTTGAGATCAAGCCTTGTTCATGAGCTCTTTCATGGGAGTAGCTAACCCATGTATGGGGAAAACTCAAATACCAATGGGTGGGATTGTGGTTATTGATGTTTTTTGTTATAGTTGAACGTTATTTCACCTCGAGTGATGTATTTCTTGTATGATGTTATTATTTTACTAACATTTTTCTTCATGGAATACTATGTCATGAGATATGGGTATACAAGAATAAATCTAGGCACAACAGTTTTTTTATGACATGCATCATTTTAGGAATTCCTGAAAAACAATTTTTTGAGTGAGTTATTAAAAAGAATGGATTTTTATTATTTGAGTAATTTAAGATAAAAGATTCCTAATATGAAATTTCCAACTATAAATGATGAAAAATGTGATAATTCAAAATGGATTAAATGGGTATCTAATGAGAATCCTTAGAATATGAAATGTTTTTACCCTTTGTTATCCATAACCTAGATAGGGGATAGTTAAGGGTAGTTATAATGACATGGTTTTGACCATGTGGTAGGGTATGGGGTATGACTAGTTATGGATTTGTGTGAATCCAACTCCTCAAAATGTGATAATGATGTGTTATGTGTGTTTGAAATTATAGAGATATTACTCTATGACTATGCTTATTGATAGAATCATAGGAGGACATGGAGAGAAATGTTCCTCCAGTAGTGGAACCATAAAAACTGATTGTTCTAGGTGAGGAATATGGAGAAAAGTTATGTGATAACTTTTCTCTCCAAATAAAGTTAATGAAAGCGACCCAGGGTGGGTTGTACAGAATCTGTATGATCTGAAATGGGAGTTCTAGTTGTAACACCCTCCAAATTTCAATGGAGAGGGTTGACCTGAGGAAACTAAGTTCTAGATTGATTCTATCCATATGATACATGACCACTTAAATGATTTTAATGAGAAGAGATTCAAAATGGAATCTTATATTTTATGTGGTCAGGTGAAGCATTGGTGGTATATTTGGAAACATAATGAGGAGTAGGATGGGATGGTATAAAAGGAATTATAGGAGATGTTCTTAGAGTACTTTTATCCTGACATTCTTATGTAAGAGAGAGAATATGATTTCATGAGGTTCACCCATAGAATTATGTATGTGATGGGCTATGCTAGACTCTACTAATTTTGATCACTTTGTCCCAAAATTGGAAGGGGATGAGGATAAAACAGTGAATCATTTTTATGAATGTCTTAAAAGAATGATTAATTCCTATGTTAAAATATTTGGCTAAAGAATTTTATAGAGGTGGTGAATCAGGCTCTCATATATGAGGGGAACCATAAGGATGATTTCAGTGGAATGTAGGTGGTTTCTAATAGATGAAGAGGAGGTACATCTTTCAAAAGAAGGAAATCTCACTATGATAATGCCAATCAGAGGGATAGAAAAATAGTAAAAAAATAGAAAGATAAATTAATGTGGGTATTAATCAAATATACTACCACCATTGTGGTGGGTTGGGGAATGTTTTTACCCAGTGTCCATGACCACCAATTGATTTCCAAGCTTGTGGTAGGATGAGTCTCTTGTAGAGGTATTGTAGAAAACATCAACCTATGGGTAGTGATGGAGGATATATATAGAGTCAAAAAACTAGGAAAGGTTCTTCTACTCCATATCAGTCTATCAATTATATTTCTACTCGTCATGGAGGTCGAGCTAATGGACATGGTATTTGTAGGTAAGAGCGCTTGTATCAAAAGAGTGGTACAGCTTAGGGAAATCAGACTGTAGCATGGTGAAAAGGGGAAGGATAGTTACATACAGTTCATCCTTCACTTGTGGATAGTGATTCTAGACTATTAATAGTCAGTGGTACTATTCTAATAGACTATATGCTTTATAGTTCCTTATTACATATAGGATACTCTAATTGTTTTATATCTAATCAACTTGTGAATGGTTTGAGTATATAGGTGGAGTTTGTGAGTGAGGTTATGATTATCGATACACCTTTAAAAGTATGGATGACAAATATTTATTTATGTAAGGTTTGTTATCTCATGGTTGGGGAGTGTTTATTTCTATGAGATTGTTACATACTATAAATTTTATGTTTTGAATTGATTTTGGGTGTGGTATAGTTGGTAGAATACTTATCCCACATAGATTATCACCTCTAGAAAGTGACCTTTATGTCTCATAAGGGTGGAAATTATGTTCATCAGGGAGAGTGAGACATCCAGATCGGTCATACAGGGCTAGTTCATTAGAAACTAGGAGATCACACCACCTAGGTTATAACTATCTTGATGAATGAAGGGGGTGTTAAGCACAATGTACTTCCACCCATAGTGGACTGGTTCCAGGATTTGTTTCCTGAGGGATTATCAAGGATACCACCTAAGAGATATGATGGGTTTACTATTAAACTCACTCCAAGAGTTGATCCGGATTCTATTCCACCATATAGAATTTCACCAGCTGAGTTTTAAAAGCAAAAGACTCGGTTGGCAGAGCTGATGGATAAGACTTCGTTGGGGTTCTCCAGTCTTTTATTCAAATAATATTGATGGGAAGTTTCACTTATGTGTTGATTACTGGAATTAAAACTGAATGAAATTGAAGAACCAGAATTGTCTTCTGCACATCGATGATATATTTGACCAGTTTAGAGGAGTAAGTGTTTTCTCAATGATTGACTTGAGATTAGAGTGTCATCAGTTGAGAGTTAGGCTATTTGATATAGCACATACTACTTTCAGAAGCAGGTATGGCCTATATGAGTTCATTATGATGTCATTCGGGCTGATAAATTTTCATTCTATGTTTATGGCCTTTATGAATAGAATCATCCACCCATACCAGGAGCAGTTTTCGGTTGTTTTTATAGACGAAATCCTGGTGTGTTGAAACACTCAGGACAATCATTACCAATATCTTAAAATCATCCTATATGACAACCCTGCTTTTTATTACAACTTAAACATGCTTTATTACATAAAACTTCACTTAATACAACAAAGAAGATCGAGAGGTTTAGTGTCTTTGGGGCTTAGGATTATTACATAAAAACTTTAAACTTGAAATACAACATCCTTATTGAAAACTTCCTTTACATGACCACTACATTCCTTCGTACCTAGCATTGCATGGGATAACCTGAGGACATGCATAAGAAAAGGGTGAGCTATAAAGCCCAGTAAGGGAGTACATAATGAATAACATGAGGAGTACAATACATGTTAGGCAATAGGCATATCAATAGAGCATAAGAGAGACATGAACATAAAGGCATGATAAAGCATGATAATCATAACATGGAAATGTGGCAACAACACTTAACATTGAATTAGCATGAGCCAAGGCTCATTGCACATGGAGCATGAGTAAACCCTCATTGCACTTGAAGCACGAGTAAACCCTCGTTGCACTTGAATTAGCATGAGTCAACACTCATTGCACATGACGTATCATGATACTATACTTTACCCAATGCATTGGAGCGCTATCAGGGCGCACCCTTCTTAAACATTTCATTTCATGCATAAGTGTGCCACATGGATCATAAAACATGGATTCATAAAACATAATCATTTATTCCACGATAAAGGAATGTGGAATTCATACATGAAACTTTACAATCAATAAGTAAATGTGCATAAAGGTGAATACCCTTGATGGAGAAATGGGCATGGTATTCACTACACAAAGACATTGGCTTAGAAAATCGGTGCGATTTCGGCAACGTAACGGCGTGACATAAGAATTCATAAAAAAAGGTTGATGAGAGAGAAAGGGGTTCCTCATAATCTTTACATGTAATGGACAGTAAGAAGGTCATATAGATACATGTCCCAACAATTGAAAAGGAATTTAGATTCATGATACAAAAGTATTGCTTGAATATAGAAGAGGAGAAGAAGGTTCCTTTCGGAATTTCGGCATAGTAACGGGTGTACATGGGAGGCATTTAATGAGAGAGAAAGGGGGTCTCCCATCATTCAAACAATAAGAGGGCAGTATGGGAGAGGTGCGAAACCATACCCCAACATTCATAAATTAAATTAAAAGGGCAATACAACTTAAAGAAAATTGACAAAAATGAGAAAGGAAGAAAAACCCTTACTTGGAAGTGTGCTTCCAAAGGCTAGAGAGAGGCTTGTGAGAGGCTTCTTGGGAGCTTGGGGCACCTTGAGAGGATTCTAGAGAGAGTAGGGCAGAGGTTGGACGAACTTCAAGGGCTTTGAGTGAGGAGGAAGTGGGAGCTTGGGTGGGTTTATATAGGAAAGGTGAGAGAATTCTTTATTATTTAGGTTTGGGACCCCTTATATTAAAATAATCCAAACCACAAACCATCCCATGGTATTTGCCCATGGTTTCTGGAAAAGGAGAGAGGAAAACAATATTTTACAAGGCCAAGGTCCGAAATTATTAAAAAATTAGGGTTGCTTATGTGGAGGTGAGTCACACTCCCATGGAAATTAATTTAAAAAGGCAAAGTGTTGAATAAGTCTTGAGGGCTCCATTAATGCTTTGAAAAGTGATTCAAACAAACCCAAAACCTCATTATTTTAATGATAAAACATATATTGGCCGAACCTAAGGATTATGGTATTTTATTACATCACCATTGGGTCATTATGATGTCATAAATCACATTATATATTTAAAAGGTATTTAATTTTTACCCAAAAATTGGACTGTCTCAGAAAATTATGAAAAATTCACCGTTGGATAATTTCGACGTCCTGATTCCAAAAATAATATTTATTTTATCTAAATAATTTTCTAAATATGTGAATTTGCACTTTTAAAATAAAAACCGACATTTATAAAAAATTCACGGGTTTTGACAGAAATGGCTTTCAAACCTTAATAAAAATTTTAATTGCATTCATAAAATTATAAGATCATTTATATTTAATAAAAATTAATTTAATATTAATAATAATATTTTATTAAAATATTATTTAATTCAAAAATCCTTTAATTTAATAAAATATAATTCTTAATTAAATAATAACTAAAAACATCATTTGTACTTTAAAAACTAATTACAATGCATCAAAAATGACTAAAAATTATATTCATTATTATATACAAAAAATAATGTACATGAACATGGTGCTACTTATTTGTTACATAACCCCTTAAAATAGCCGCATAAGACCTAAGGGTAAGGTTTGCGATGGTGACAGACTCTTGGGGTTGCTCGGATAACATCGCTCGAGTGGTGATCTCTATCAACTTCCATTTTTCCCGTAGACGATCACGTTCGAGCTTGACTTGATGAAGCTCAGCTTGGGCTTGGTCAAGGGCAAAGCCCAAAGACGCCACCTCCTTTCCGAGCTCCGACAAATGGGCTTCGTAAGGGGCAATTCTACTGGATGAGGCCATCGCTTCCTTTGTCTGAGTAAAAATGGTTTCGTTAAAGCCTTATATTTAAACTACCCAGATGATCAATGTTCAACGGCTATAAAAGTAACGGTCACAAATCTTAACGTAAAACTAAAGAAGTTGACATCTTATAAAAACATAAAGAAACATTTAACTGGATCAAGAGGGATTTTCCATTAATGAAATTTTGGGTCGTTACAACATTCCCCCCTTAAGAAATTTCGCCCTCGAAATTTTCCTTTTCCCACACTAAAACAAATGTGGGTAACTTAGCTTCATCATATCTTCCGACTCCCAAGTTGCTTCTTCAAACTTGTGGTTTCTCCACAACACCTTGACGAGGGGCATTGTCTTATTTCGTAGAACTTTTTCTCTACGATCTAAGATCTTCACTGGTTGCTCCTCATAAGAAAGATCGTCTTCTAATTGTACCACCTCAGAAGAGAGTACATGTGAAGGGTCTGGTATGTACTTCCTTAAGAGGGATACATGGAATACATCATGCACCTTGGCCATAGTAGGTGGAAGTGCTAGTCGATAGGCCACAGCCCCAACACGATCAAGAATCTCGAAGGGGCTGATGTACCTTGGACTTAACTTCCCTTTCTTTCCAAACCTCATGACCTTCTTCCACGGAGATATGCGTAAAAACACCATGTCTCCGACTTTAAACTCAAGGTCTCGTCGACGATTGTCTGCATAACTCTTCTGTCGACTTTGGGCTGCCTTGATATGCTGCTGAATGGTTTTCACCTTCTCCACCATTTCTTCGACCATTTCTGGTCCAAGCAGCTTACGTTCACCGACCTCATCCCAACATGCCGGTGTTCTACACCTTTTACCATACAGGGCTTCATATGGTGCCATTTGGATGCTTGAGTGGAAACTATTATTATAAGAGAACTCAACCAGAGGAAGATGCTGATCCCATCCTCCTTTAAAGTCCATTGAGCACGCTCTCAACATATCCTCAAGTGTTTGGATAGTCCGCTCGGATTGGCCATCAGTTTGAGGATGATAGGCCGTACTGAAGTTCAGTTCAGTATTCAGAGCATGTTGAAGACTCTTCCAAAACTTAGAGGTAAATCTTGGATCTCGGTCCGACACAATAGATAGTGGTACTCCATGCAACCGTACCACTTCCCTGATATATATCCGTGCCAGTTGATCCAAAGAGAAATCCTCTCGAATAGCAATGAAGTGTGCAGTCTTTGTAAGACGATCCACAATAACCCAGATTGCGTTGTTGCTTTTGGATGTCCTTGGAAGTCCAGTGACGAAGTCCATGGTGATGTTCTCCCATTTCCATTCTGGTATGGGCAATGGTTGCATCATCCCCTTAGACTTCTGCCTCTCTGCCTTCACTTGCTGACACACCAGGCACTTTGATGTATATTCGGCGATCTCCTTCTTCATATTATCCCACCAAAAGTTTTCTCGGAGATCTCGATACATCTTTGTGCTCCCTGGGTGAATAGAGAAATTTGAACTATGTGCATCATCCAAAAGTTCCTTCTTCAGCTCCGAACTTGATGGGACACATAGTCTTTTCCCAAACCGCACAATTCCTTCTTCATTAACATTAAACTCTGAGGATTTTCCCTTTTTGATAGCTTCCACTTTTTCTTGGATTCTCGCATCATCCTTTTGAGCATCCTTTAACCTTTCCAAAAGAGATGGTTGAGCAATCATTTGTGAAAGGATTGATGATGTTCCCTTCTTTATGATTCCCACGTCCATCTTCATCAAGTCTAAGAAGATTGGATCCTTCTCAATTCTCATCATTGATAGAATTGCTGGATCCTTTCTACTTAGGGCATCCGCCACCTTGTTCGCCTTCCCAGGGTGGTAATGTATTGAACAGTCATAATCCTTGATGAGCTCTATCCATCTTCTCTGGCGCATATTAAGCTCTTTCTGTGTGAATATATATTTAAGACTCTTGTGGTCAGTATATATCTCACATTTCTCCCCATAGAGATAATGCCGCCAGATTTTCAAGGCGAAGATCACCGCCGCCAACTCCAGATCATGCGTTGGATAGTTTCGCTCATGGATTTTCAACTGCCTTGAGGCATAGGATATCACTTTATCATTCTGCATCAGCACACATCCTAAGCCCTTCTTCGAAGCATCACTGAATACCACAAAAAGCTCCCCACTTGTGGGTAAAGTGAGCACAGGTGCAGTGATAAGCCTCCTTTTCAACTCCTTGAAGCTTTCTTCGCATTCATCACTCCAAGCAAACTTTACTCCCTTTCGAGTTAGCTTGGTAAGAGGGTTGGACAATCGTGAGAAGTTTCTCACAAATCGTCGATAATATCCAGCTAACCCCAAGAAGCTACGGATATCAGTTACCGATGTTGGCCTCGGCCATCCCTCAATTGCATCTGTTTTGGAGGGGTCCACAGATATCCCATTGCTTGTGATGATATGGCCCAAGAATGAGACCTCCTTCAACCAGAACTCACACTTGCTGTACTTGGCATAGAGCTTCTCCTTGCGCAAAGTCTCCAGTACAATTCTTAAATGCTCCTCATGGTCCTCCTTGGTTTTGGAGTATATTAGAATATCATCTATAAAGACTACTACAAATTTATCTAGGTAATCTCTAAAGACTCTATTCATCAAGTCCATGAATATTGGTGGAGCATTGGTGAGTCCAAAAGGCATTACTATGAATTCATAGTGCCCGTACCTTGTACGAAAAGCAGTCTTGGGGATATCTTCCTTCTTCACCCTTACTTGATAATATCCCGACCGCAAGTCGACCTTGGAGAAGTATTGTGCTCCACGCAGCTGATCAAACAAGTCATCGATTCTTGGGAGAGGATACTTGTTCTTTATCGTGATTTTGTTAAGTTCACGATAATCGATGCAAAGCCGCATTGACCCATCCTTCTTCTTGACGAAGAGGACTGGTGCACCCCATGGTGATGCACTTGGGCGTATAAACCCTTTATCCAGATTCTCCTGTAGTTGTTTCTTCAGTTCTTCAAGCTCAACCACAGCCATTCTATATGGAGTCTTGGATATTGGTAGTGCCCCAGGTATAAGTTCAATTGAGAACTCAACATCTCTTCTTGGAGGAAGACCAGGAAGTTCCTCGGGAAATACTTCAGCGAATTCCCTCACAATAGGCATTTCTTCAAGGGTGGTTTCTTCCTTGGACTCAATCATCTGAGCCAGATATGCGTGCTCATAAGGTAGTAATATCCATGCTTGAGATGATGGAGCTAAAAGAGATTCATCTTCCTCCTGACACTTGTAAAGAATCGGGGGTCGATTCTCCATATGGAGTGTTATTTCCCTCTCCCGACAATTTATGTTGGCTCTATATAAGGAAAGCCAATCCATGCCAAGAATTGCATCAAATTCCACCAAAGGGAGTATGACGAGGTTCGCCGGGAAATTCAATCCACAGATTATAACAGGGGAGGACTTATACTCATGGGATGCAATGATTGCCCCATTTTCCGTACTCACCGACATCTTTACTTCCATGATTTGTGGTGGTGCAGGGATTATTCTACTAAACTTTTGAGATATAAAAGAATGCGTAGAACCTGAATCAAAAAGTACGTTCGCTATTCTTGAATGAATAACTAGCGTACCTGTCACCACTTCGTTGTCGGGGTTCACTTCGGCAGAAGTGATGGCAAAAGCTCTTCCTTGCTGTCTTGGAGGTTGTTGATTGCCTCCGATAACCCTTGGATTAGGGCACTGATTCGCAAAATGACCCGGTTCTTTGCATTTGAAGCATTGAACAACGCGTTGAGGTTCGAACGGAGCGTTCCTCCCCTCCGTCGCAGCCGCGGGTCCTTCTTGCTGACAGTTAATAGCTAGGTGCCCTTCTCTTCCACACTTGAAGCATTTTCTTGTCCCCCTAAGGCAATTCCCAGGGTGCTTCTTTCCACACTTTTGGCAAGTGGGGTGCTGGAATTTCTTAGCGCCGTTGGATTTATCCATCGGACCACCAGCATTGAAGTCCACCTTCCGCTTCTTGTCCCCATGATACCCCTGTGATTCTCCGATCTCCATTTCAACCTTAAGGGCACATCGGACAATTTCCTCATAGCTGTCGAAGTCACGGATCGCTAATGCTTTCCGCAAGCTAGGCTTCAGCCCACCAAAGAAGCGGTCAACCTTGCATTCGGGGGTAACGACAAAGCCAGAAGCGTATCGTGCAAGCCTTGTGAAGTTTGCCTCGTACGCTCCCACAGATTCCTCATCTTTCTGCTTGAGGGAAAGGAAGTCCCTTTCCATCTTAAGACGGAGGGTGCGTGGAAAATATTTATCGAAAAACATCTTCCGGAATACCTTCCATTCCAAAGCCTCGATCTCCTCCTCAGGCTTCGTATTTTTGATCAACGTCCACCATTGATCAGCTTCACCCTCCATACGATAAGCCGCCAGGAGAACCTTCTCTTTTTCAGAGCATTGGAGGATGGAGAATATCTTTTCAATGGAGTTGATCCATTGTTCAGCAATCGTGGGATCAGATGATCCACTAAAAGTAGGAGGCCTTTGTCTCATGAAGCTTTCAATAGCGACTTGTTCTTTCTTAGGGGGGGTTGAACGTTCCTCTTGACCAGTGTTTCTATTCAAAACTTGAGTTAACTGAGAGAGAAGCGTGACAAAGTTCGCGATTCCCGCTCCCATTGGATTGGGCATCTCATTGGTACAATCATCACACTGATCTTCACAACGGTTGTTAGCCCGAGTTCTCCTATTACCGGCCATTGGCTGGAATAAAAGGAAAGTTAGGGGTAACACATAAAGGGTAATCCAAAGACAAAAGTTGATGACTTATAAATAAACTTTAATCTCTTTAACTCATGAGTCTATAGGATTCAATCCAGGCTTTTCAGGATCTTCCTTCTAACATATATTCTTAGGGGAATTTTTCCCTTAATAAGGGTTCATACTAAGATTGTGAATTTATCAAAACATATCCCCCGGGAGTGTCGTAACCAAGAGTGCAGCAAGGCCCGTTGTCGTGCACCAGTTCCCGTTCGAGTCTAGCTTAAAGCGGTGTTTTCGGGTTTTACCCCTAGGATACATCTGTGCCAGAGCCGCCTCTACCTGCTCGTATCCAGACAGGGATGTATTTGTTTGATAAACCACTTACTTAGTACTTACCAAAACTTAGGGGAGTTTTTATTATTCTTAGTCTTGTATCTAAGGTCTTACTAGGGTTTCCTAATCCCAAAAATAACTAAACCTATCCTCTGATACCAACTATGACAACCCTGCTTTTTATTACAACTTAAACATGCTTTATTACATAAAACTTCACTTAATACAACAAAGAAGATCGAGAGGTTTAGTGTCTTTGGGGCTTAGGATTATTACATAAAAACTTTAAACTTGAAATACAACATCCTTATTGAAAACTTCCTTTACATGACCACTACATTCCTTCGTACCTAGCATTGCATGGGATAACCTGAGGACATGCATAAGAAAAGGGTGAGCTATAAAGCCCAGTAAGGGAGTACATAATGAATAACATGAGGAGTACAATACATGTTAGGCAATAGGCATATCAATAGAGCATAAGAGAGACATGAACATAAAGGCATGATAAAGCATGATAATCATAACATGGAAATGTGGCAACAACACTTAACATTGAATTAGCATGAGCCAAGGCTCATTGCACATGGAGCATGAGTAAACCCTCATTGCACTTGAAGCACGAGTAAACCCTCGTTGCACTTGAATTAGCATGAGTCAACACTCATTGCACATGACGTATCATGATACTATACTTTACCCAATGCATTGGAGTGCTATCAGGGCGCACCCTTCTTAAACATTTCATTTCATGCATAAGTGTGCCACATGGATCATAAAACATGGATTCATAAAACATAATCATTTATTCCACGATAAAGGAATGTGGAATTCATACATGAAACTTTACAATCAATAAGTAAATGTGCATAAAGGTGAATACCCTTGATGGAGAAATGGGCATGGTATTCACTACACAAAGACATTGGCTTAGAAAATCGGTGCGATTTCGGCAACGTAACGGCGTGACATAAGAATTCATAAAAAAAGGTTGATGAGAGAGAAAGGGGTTCCTCATCATCTTTACATGTAATGGACAGTAAGAAGGTCATATAGATACATGTCCCAACAATTGAAAAGGAATTTAGATTCATGATACAAAAGTATTGCTTGAATATAGAAGAGGAGAAGAAGGTTCCTTTCGGAATTTCGGCATAGTAACGGGTGTACATGGGAGGCATTTAATGAGAGAGAAAGGGGGTCTCCCATCATTCAAACAATAAGAGGGCAGTATGGGAGAGGTGCGAAACCATACCCCAACATTCATAAATTAAATTAAAAGGGCAATACAACTTAAAGAAAATTGACAAAAATGAGAAAGGAAGAAAAACCCTTACTTGGAAGTGTGCTTCCAAAGGCTAGAGAGAGGCTTGTGAGAGGCTTCTTGGGAGCTTGGGGCACCTTGAGAGGATTCTAGAGAGAGTAGGGCAGAGGTTGGACGAACTTCAAGGGCTTTGAGTGAGGAGGAAGTGGGAGCTTGGGTGGGTTTATATAGGAAAGGTGAGAGAATTCTTTATTATTTAGGTTTGGGACCCCTTATATTAAAATAATCCAAACCACAAACCATCCCATGGTATTTGCCCATGGTTTCTGGAAAAGGAGAGAGGAAAACAATATTTTACAAGGCCAAGGTCCGAACTTATTAAAAAATTAGGGTTGCTTATGTGGAGGTGAGTCACACTCCCATGGAAATTAATTTAAAAAGGCAAAGTGTTGAATAAGTCTTGAGGGCTCCATTAATGCTTTGAAAAGTGATTCAAACAAACCCAAAACCTCATTATTTTAATGATAAAACATATATTGGCCGAACCTAAGGATTATGGTATTTTATTACATCACCATTGGGTCATTATGATGTCATAAATCACATTATATATTTAAAAGGTATTTAATTTTTACCCAAAAATTGGACTGTCTCAGAAAATTATGAAAAATTCACCGTTGGATAATTTCGACGTCCTGATTCCAAAAATAATATTTATTTTATCTAAATAATTTTCTAAATATGTGAATTTGCACTTTTAAAATAAAAACCGACATTTATAAAAAATTCACGGGTTTTGACAGAAATGGCTTTCAAACCTTAATAAAAATTTTAATTGCATTCATAAAATTATAAGATCATTTATATTTAATAAAAATTAATTTAATATTAATAATAATATTTTATTAAAATATTATTTAATTCAAAAATCCTTTAATTTAATAAAATATAATTCTTAATTAAATAATAACTAAAAACATCATTTGTACTTTAAAAACTAATTACAATGCATCAAAAATGACTAGAAATTATATTCATTATTATATACAAAAAATAATGTACATGAACATGGTGCTACTTATTTGTTACATAACCCCTTAAAATAGCCGCATAAGACCTAAGGGTAAGGTTTGCGATGGTGACAGACTCTTGGGGTTGCTCGGATAACATCGCTCGAGTGGTGATCTCTATCAACTTCCATTTTTCCCGTAGACGATCACGTTCGAGCTTGACTTGATGAAGCTCAGCTTGGGCTTGGTCAAGGGCAAAGCCCAAAGACGCCACCTCCTTTCCGAGCTCCGACAAATGGGCTTCGTAAGGGGCAATTCTACTGGATGAGGCCATCGCTTCCTTTGTCTGAGTAAAAATGGTTTCGTTAAAGCCTTATATTTAAACTACCCAGATGATCAATGTTCAACGGCTATAAAAGTAACGGTCACAAATCTTAACGTAAAACTAAAGAAGTTGACATCTTATAAAAACATAAAGAAACATTTAACTGGATCAAGAGGGATTTTCCATTAATGAAATTTTGGGTCGTTACATCCTAGGTAAACTAGGAGAACATAATATATACAATAATCTATCTAAGTTTTAATTATGGATTGGCATGGTATATTTCTTGGGTAACATCATCTCAAAGGAAGGTGTGTATGTGAATCCATAGAAGGTGAAATCCGTGATTTCTTGGGAGCATCCCAAGAATGTTTTTAGTATTCAAAGCTTTCTTGGTTTAGTGGGATATTATCCGAGGTTCTTCCAAAAATTTTACCACTTGGCAGAACCACTTTCAGGATTAAATAAGAATGGGGTAATGTTTTATTGGTCTGGGGAGAGAGATAATTCTTTATAAGTGTTGAAGAGGAATTTTAATACTACTCCATTATTAATCCTACCCAAGATGGTTGAGGATTATACAGTGTTTTGTGATACATATGGTATAGGACTTGGGATAGTGTTGATGCAAGGAGATTGAGTTGTGGTGTCTGGTTCATGAAAGTTGAGTCCACATGAATAGAATTACCCTACACACAATATTGATTTGGATTAAATGGTTTATGATTTATAGTGTTGAAAGAATTATCTTTTGGGTGAAAATTTTATTGTGTATAATGATAAAAAAACCTAAATTATATCTTTTCACAGTGAGAGTTTAATCTTCTGCAGTGGGGATGGGTTGATTATATTCAGTTTTTTTATTTTGATCTAGCATATACACATGGGAAGGGAAATAGTGTTGCTGATGCATTGAGAATGAGCACTCAGACTCAGGATGTTAATAAGTCTAGTTACAAGTGGATGATGATCAATTTGATGGTTGAGATGAATATTTTGGTTTGGGAGGTCCCATAGTAGGTGGAACACATACTTATATGAGATGATTCGACACTTTTGAGCTAAATCATAGAGAGGTAGTATGAGGATCTGGAGTGTTTGGCCTTGAGGGAAATCCTTGAAGGTGGGGATTCACCTTCCGATTGGACTATAGATGAGGGCGACATCATCTATGTTTGTAACTATGTTATTATGCATATGTGTACGTGAGAGGATCTGATATGTGAGTTTCATGCCTTAAAGTGGGGAATTCATCTGGATTTGACTAAAATATACCATGACCTACATCAACAGTATTGGTGTCTAGGCATGAAAAATCAGATTGAAGGGTTCGTGAAACATTTCTACACCTATTAGTGTGTGAAGAATGAGAATCAATGACCTGGTGGTTTAATATAGTCATTACCCATTCCAAAATGGAAGTGGGATTACATTACCATGTTCTTCATGGTGGGTCTTTTGAGGATCCCTTGGAATAATGACGCTATATGAGTGATTGTGGACTGACTGATGAAAGTATCCCATTTCATGCATATCCAGGAGAATTTCATAGTGGATCAGTTTGGGGATACGTATGTCTAAGAGATATTCCATCTTCAAGGAGTTCCATAAATCATAGTTTTAGACTCTCACTCATGTTTTACTTCACACTTCTAGAAAGATTTGCAGAAGGATCTTGGTACACAGGTATTTTAGAGTATGGATTCCCACCAACAAATAGATGGGAAATCAAAACATACTATTTATGTTTTTTAGGATACGATACCGACATCCATTCATTACTTTTTAGTATTTTTTGAGAAGCACTTAGTGCTTGTTGAGTTCTCCTATAAGAATAGTTATTAAGATACTATTAAGGTAAAACCATATGAATCACTTTATAGTAATCTATAAAGATAATCACAATACAGGATAGAGGCAGATGAGATAGAGTTGCGGGGACTAAGACTCGTGAAGGAGACGTCGAATTAGATTCAATTGATTTGGAAATGTATAGCTATGACTCATACTTGACAGAAGTCCTATGTTGATAGACGTCATCAAACCCTTGAGTTTCTAGTGGGTGATCTTGTATTTCTTCAGGTGTCTCCTCGACTGGGTAATCATACGATTAAAAGGTTGTTCAATTTGGGGCTATGGTTTTTTAGACCTTTTGAGATTGTTGGGGAGAATTGGGCCGGTGGCATACCGATTGGCTTTTCCATAGAGGTATAGTGCTATGTATGATATTTTTCTTTTGTCATAGCTTCAATAGTATCACCCCAACCCTTTTCATTTGATCATTGTTGATGATATTAAACTTGAGGCCGATGTGTATTATGAGGAGGATCTTATTTTTGTTAAGGATTGCAATGAGAATGTGTTGTAGGGAATGATCGTCTGGATAGTTTTAGTAGAGTGGAAACATGGTCGTATTCAGGGGAAACATGGGAGAGAGAAGTAGATATGTCAGTTCAGTGGCCTGAATTTTTACCTAAGAATATTATAGATTCATCGCAGTATAGATCTAGGATGATCTTTCATAAGGTGTGGATATTGTAAGATCCCGACCTTTTCAAGAGACGACTCGTGCTCCTTATCAAGTACCCTTTTCCTTCTTTTGGTTATAACTTTAATGGGTTTTCTTTCCATTTTTGTTTTGGGTGAAATTTGAGAATTTTTCCTCAAACATGGTTTTTCAAAATTGGCGCACAGTTAATGAAAAACATGTGGTTTGTACCATGAAACTATGCACCCTATTTTGGAGAGATGGTAGGTGGCATGTTGTTGAAACACGATTTGTCCAAACCATGTAGCCACACTCCCCAAACCATGAAAACCCAAAAGAGGGTATTTTCATTATTAGTGCATGGTTTTTCAAACCTTTTTCCCACTTAGGATAACCCATTCACCCCTATGGAGAGGTGATAATTTTGTCAAACCATCCGTCACTACCCAAAAAACCATGCGTGTAATATTTAATTCCCCAAAAAAATTATACAAATTCCAAAACCACCTATTTTAACCCTCATTCCCCATAAATTAGTTTAACCATATTTCCTATGATTTGGAAAGCTTCTAGAAGGATTCAAAGGCTCCTTGACCCATTTGAGGATGAATCAATGATAGGGTGAAAGAATTTCTCCTCATTGTCAAGTGATTACCTCTCTATTTTGTTTATTTTCTCTATCCCATATTTTTCTTATATTTTGGAAGGATGGTTTCCTCCAATGGAAGTTAGTTTAGATCTAGGTTTCTATGGTTTCTTCCCATTTGATCTTGATATTTAGTTTTAGTCCAAGATCTTCCACACCATTTTTATTTCTATCATTCCGCTTCAATTTGGGGGATTTTTGGTTTGGAGAAAATCTAACAAGAACCTTTAGGTGGGTGGTCTAAATGTAAAATCTCATAGTATTTATTATAAGTTCACATATATAATTTCGAAATATCAATTAATATATTGGGAATTTTCATTCTAAATTGAATTAATTGATTGATTGATTTCCATTTTGATAATAAATTTTTTTGATTTTTTGATAATAAAATTGGTGAATAATGGGATTATGAAATATATTGGTTTTTATATATGAAATCGATAGATACCCATGGGGTGTGATGATATGATTTAAACTAGTATCCACCCTTGGGGTGTGTTGATAATATGATTTTTTTTATAAATTATGATTTATTGATAAATGAAATTGTGAAAGGGTTTGAATAATGAATTATGTTCATAAATGATAAATGGTTGGAAATTTGGAACCATGAAATGTGATATTTGTGACTATGTTGTGGGATAGAGACTACAGCTCCAAATACCCTAAAATTTCTATAATTCCACTCTAGTCCCACAATATATTTATTTATTATTTGTGATCAATCAGTTATGGGACAATGAATGCTTCTCTAAATATCCACGGGGTTCCACAATTCTATTCTAGACCCCCATTGTTTGAATGTCAAATTGGAATGATTTAATTAATGGAAACTCATGATGGAATGAAATTTATAATCCATTTGGGGATGATTCAAACTCTAGAATATACCAAATTATGTTTTTATGGTTATGGTGTCATCATGAACCTAATGAATTATTTGTTTATTTAAAGAATAATTTAATTTGATCATCATCCAATTGCATTTTTTTATTTTCAAGAAAAATTCTTTTTTTACTATTTAATGGGAACTAGAATATAAAATGTTATAAATGAGGTTAAACAAAAAAGGGTGACATTGAACCATTATAAAACAAAATTTAACATGTTAGTACCTTTCCCCATTTATAAACTCCATTAAATGTCAAATTTCCTTAACTTTGGTTCTTCTTCAATGATATCCTCAAATAAGGACAAAATCCTACCCAAAATATGGAGATATTACACTAAATTTATTTTCCATTCATTGAAACCATGAATCAATATTGGATCTTAGGTGTTTATCCAATAACTTTGTTCCTCATAAGTATTGTTAAGAAGCCCCCTCTCATACATTTTGTTGACGTCCTCCAGAGAGGAATTAATGAAAAATATTTCTTCCACCATCTCCTACATAGGATGAAAAATTAGTTCTATGATAGGAGAAACTATAGCCTCTTCTTCTTTATCCATCCCTACTTCACATCCATCTTCGAGTTGAAGTTGAGCATCCAAACCGATACCTACTTCCATTGCTTCATATGATTCCTTGGTATCTTCCCCCTGCCTTTCTATTCCAATATCAATTTCACGATATTATTACTCTGTGGAGTCCTTGACCATGGGTGATCATCTAACTCACCCATTCAAACCATTTCCATTGCCTACAAATCTAGTAGTCACTGGTTTTGTTAAATTTGAATAATCATTACAAGTCCTAGTTTTCTTCCCTTTTTTTAACTGGATATTCCCTAGAGTCAAAACCATCCTTATTCATATTCTTAGCACTAGATTAGACAAAGTAAGGACCCTGACTATATGATTCAAAATAAAACAAGAATGGGGAATCTTCCCCTTGAACAAAAAATTCACCGATCTCAGATCTCTTACACTACTCCTCAGCCCCTAGCTCTTGATGTTTAACATGGATTTGTTTCTTCTTCCACTTAGAAATAAAATTTTCCACCCCTTGAATTCTTTTCTACCCATAGAATTTTCTTCTAATTGTTTGAACCTCTTATTAAGATTAACTTCTACATTGATCTCTTACACTGCTGAATCAACCACAAATATGGAGCGGTTAGCTGAACTGGAACCTCCATCTGCTCCTCACATTCCTTATGAAGCTTCTAGGAGATCACTTGATCATCAGGTATAATGGAACTAGACAAAATATTTAATTGAGTTCCAATGATAGGATTTCCATCCACCCTCTAGGTCTAAAGAGTTGTTCTTGGATATAAATAATCTACAAAATATGTTAAAGTACTAGTATCAATAACAGGTAGACTCTGAGAGAGGTACCTCTCACCCAATTTCAACCCCACCATCAGGGATGAAGTCTTTTTGGTGACTATAATGATATAATTACTATGATTGTGGGGTTCATATTCAAGAATATGTACTTTATTTTCATGATTATTCTGAAAAATCTAATGATAGTGGCCAAATCAGAAGAATGAAGAATAGAAATTGATCTAAGACTCAAAATAAACTTCTTAAAGTCATCATAACTATCCCTCAAATTCAATCAAAACATATTCATATGGAGCCCTTACAACATCAATTTTTACACAAATTCGTGGTTTGATAGGGTAGATCAATGTCAAAAATCAACTATCAAAACTTATAAATAATACAATGAGATTTCCCATCATATCAAGAATATATGTATTTTTAAAGCTAAGAGAAAAACCTAGTAAAATTATCCAGATGAATGTAGTCAAGATGTCCAAATTCATGTAGAAATCATAGGACAATCTAAAGAGGGAGAAGTGAAAGTTATTGAAACACTGCCAAGCTTGGTCCCAATCAATGTCAAGGTCATCTTCATCAGGGATGAAAATTAGAATGTGGTGATAATCCAATAATTCAATAGTTTCATTATCCTTCAAGACCTGGGTGACATTGATGATTCCATCAAAAGAATACACCAAAGGTTGAACCCACCCAAAACAAGCCACCAGTGAATGGTGGAGTAGAGCAGATGCTTCTGATAACTCCAAGGGTTGAGCAGAAGCTTTAGTATCCCATTAATGAGCTATCATAGAGCATGGATGGGAGAACAAGGCATGATTTCGGGACCCTCTTGGGATTTTTCAATGTCCTTGTTTTATGTGTTTTCATTTGACACTTGACACATATATGACATGAAATATCTACCACATTGGTTTTGAAATCGTTTCCCTATTTTGGTATATCAAGTGATACTAGTCTGTACTGGTTATGGTATTATTCTAGTTATTATTTATCATTAGTTGATTATTTTTTAATATTTACACTATTGTACTCATTTGATAAAGAGGGTATGGTCTCCCCATGATTCCTATATTATACCCTCACTGATAGTCAGTATCATCTGGCATACGGGGATGCATTCCCGAGGTCATATGGCCAACTATCTTGGGGAAATGGCATGTGGAAACCAGGTTAGAACATCACATATAGAAAGGCTAAAAATTCCATCTTGACATCTCTATCAGAGAAGGTCTACACAATGGTTATGGGTTTCCAGACATCCATGGAGATCCGTGAAAAAATGAGAAGACGTTATGAAGGAAATTTCAAAGTTAAGGAATTCAAACTACAAGTTTGGGGTAGTTAGTTTGAGGAAATAAAAATTACTGATGAATAAAATATTGATTACTGTTTCACTAGAGTGAATCATATTTTTATTAATTTTCAAGGATTTGGTGAAAATTTGGATGACCCTATCATTGTTAAAAAATTGATGAAATTTTTTTCATATTATTTTGTTTCAAATATCTCAATACTATCATAGTGAGATGGATTGTCTCTTTATGAACTACACAAAATTATAATATCTTATAAAATGTGTAAAATAATACCTTTAAAAAAGATATAAAAATATGAAATGGATTTTAAATCCATGGAAAAGAGAAAATTTAGAGAAGAAGATTCGGAGGAATATAAATATTTAAATAGTGATGAGGATGATTATTACTTAAATAAAATCATTTCTATTATATAAACTATATTAGAAAAGGTAAAGTGTAAGTGAAAGAGTAATAAACCACTTAAGTGTTAAAACTATGGAGACACTGTTCATTTTTCCAAAAAAATCTCAAGTGGAAGGTTGATGAATTAGAATCATAATCAAGTGATGTGAGTCCTCAAAAACATTAATGGGGTAAGAATAAAATTAATCACCTTATCAGTACAAAGATTAATTTAATTAGAAACAAAAATAAAGAAACATCAAAAAGATGATCTTAATATAGTGATGTTTGATTGTTTTCTCATATAAACAAATAAACTGATTCATCAAGTTGTAGTGATTATGGTAAATAAAGGATGGAGATTCATTAGGAGTTGAAAGATAACTTATAATCTTACATAGTGAAATCACAATTACTCAAGAAATAAAATAAGACTCTTGAAAAGGAAAATGAAATGGTGTTTTCTAAGGAGGAAGATCTAATAAAGAAGGAATCAGTCTAAGTATAGGCCTCGTGTTCATGATTACCACAACAATAATGATTAGAGGAGCTCAATTAAACAAGAAAAATCTATACATAATCAGTTTTAAAATAGACCTATTTTTATTTAATAGTTCACATAGAAAAAAATCAGAAACTATGTAGGATAATAAATCTTAGTGGAAACCTTATACATAATAATAAGGGGATAATATATCAATTAACCCATAACCCCCATGCAAAGTAAGGCTCTTTTGACAAGATGGTAGAAATAATAAAAAATTATAGGTTTCTAGTACCATTCTATAAGAACTATGCTTCAAGGGTTTTATTGTTGTTGTGGTAAGCATGAACATGAGGCCTATACTTACCAATTTAATGTATATTTACTAGAAGATATAAAATAACCTAGGTAATTAATAATTAGAATAAAAAAAATCTCAGAGAAATCAACTTGTGACAATATCTATAACACAACTACATATTGAATTCTCTCATATTCTCGAAGAAGTTTGTGGGAGATATAGTTTGGAAGGATATAAATTTTAATTAGGCAAGAAAATTATTTGATGGAGAAGTTCCATATACTATGAAATGGAAGAGGATTCAAAAGACACCAAGTTGAAATTCATGAAAATATTATGAGAGGATTGATAATGTCAACAAATTGTGACTAGTTGTTTTTACAAATCAAATACCAATGGATTAAAAATTAGAGGAATCTTTAAAACTTGTTAAAGATAAATTAAATAAATTAGCATCAGAAATTTGGTTGAAATTTAGTGATAATTTATCCATAATTGGAAACATGAAGATATAGAAGCCTGAGGTGGAAAAATATATTCAACAAAAAGAAGAAGTTCTATGGAAGAAAAATGGAAATCAAAAAGATGTGACTCAAAATAAAATAATAGTATAAAGAAATATTCCCATGCTAATATTAGAATAAAATAATGGAATAGATTGAGATGAAGATATTATTCTAAATTTTATTTCTATGAAACCAATAGGTTTCCCCTTATTCCCTATTATTCTATGATTTTTAAGCTAACCTAAAGGGAATTAAATGAGAAGGTTTGGTCTGAACCAATTGTGAAAAATGATGATTATTCATTTTATGGATTTTCATTATTGTAAAGTCACCATTTTGAGGAAAATGAGTGCATCCCTTAAAGGGGACAAACCTTAAAAAGAATCTGTTATTCTACTAAATTCAAGTTAATCTAGAAATTATGGACATATTTCTAACCTCATGGTTATGGTATGTGAATCACACTTAAAACCCTTTGTTATGATTTTATTAAATACACATAGTAACGGGGGTTTTATTTATAAAAATATGATAAAATCGGAATTATTATTATCCACCTAAATATTGTGATGAGTTTGTTAAAGTGTGTTCAAGATCATGTATTTATTTTATTAACATACCCTATCTTGAGAATTGATAATTTCAGAGTATGATGTCACATGCATAATGTTTTATGGACATTATAGACAAACATGGTTATATCACCCTTGTTTTATACATCTTATTGGACCATAAACACATAGAGTTGATTAACTAAAGGCTCTTTGTTAAGATACCTTGTGATATCGTCCTTCCATTTATAAAAGGGAAACATACTTTTGAATTCCTAAAAATGGGGAAGAAGAGGTGAGAAAACCCACCCCTTATTCTTTTTATTTGACTTTCAATAAGTGGAATAAAATATGTGTGTACACATATTGACTATTATTATGTGACTTAATATTGGTAAAAAAATACAAATGGGGAGATTATTGAGCTTAAGTGTTTCTTTTATTTTCAATGAGTCAATATGTACTAAAGATAAGGTAGTGACTCTATAATAATTTTTAGGGATTCATTTTACGTCATTGGATGTCATGATTTTTCAAATTCTACTTGTATATGTGATGATTAATTTGTTAATATTAAAATAAATATAAAACAAGTGTTGGTGGGTTGAAAAATATTATTCAATATTTGATAGAGGTTGGAAGGCCTTGGGAATTGAGACTGAGATGTTTGATAATACCCTAAATGATTTTTAGTTGAATTAACTAACCACATAAAGGTAAAATAGTTATTGTGTTAATTTTCCTACTTATGTAAATTTAATTTTGAAATTACATTACCAACATAAAGGTAAATACTTCTTTATACATTCTGTATAAAGGAATAATTACCTACGTAAGGGTAACCCGTGATAGTATTATGCTATGTATGGTACCATTATTGCATAAGGGTAATCATGTTATCTACATAAGATTATATGGGTTATGAAAAGGTAAATAAGGCTCTACATAAGGGTAATGTGTAAACTACACTACTAATGTAAGGGATATTGAGAGCTATGTAAAATGTAACAAAAAGATCATGTAAATGTATAGGGAAGGCTATGTAAGCGTATATTTACCTATGTTAGGGTACATTTACCTATATAATGGTAGACCACATTTATACTTTTTCTACCACTAGGAATCACCTACTTCTATGAGTTCATCCTAAGCTAATGTATGAAGAATATAGTGATTTCTTGTTCATCTCAATATTTCATTCCATAAATCAATCATTCACAATAATGAAGTAGTTTCTAGTTAAATTTAGAGTATACATTCTCATAGGAATGATGGGATAGTGAGTTCTAATTATCGATCCATGCATGAAGATGCCCATACATGCATGAGAATCGAGTTATAATGTGAATAATTTATTTTATGTGGATGATGCCACTGATTTGAGTTGCGTTCTTATTAAATAAATATGAGTTCGATAATTTCATGGGTTTTTACAACATCAAGAGTTAAATCCTTTATTTATTGATAATTCATGCATATCATGATTATATTCATAATACATGAAGTAAGGAGAAACACAAAAAATCTTGTGGGTATTTAAGAACCAATTAATAAGTTTCATAAAAAGTTAGTGCATGATATAGGTTTGATTAATGAACATGATACATGAATGAGAACATAATGAAATGATGAGAGGAATTTTATTCATTAAGCACGTGAATAAGAAGTATTATACCTTAATTCCATGAATATTTCATGAGTAATTATTATGTGTTTTCTATCATGAAATAATTCCCATGATGATAATGAATTATGGATATTTGTGATGATTCAATTATTCCAAGATTTCAATTAAGAGTATCAGGATATTTGTATTGTGATTCATGTGAAATTTACGAAGAATAATTCTATGATATTATACAAATAATATCTAGAATTAATTCGAAGATAATTCAGGTTTCACTCTGATAGAATTAAAATACATAATAACTATATTTGGTCTCATGAAGTTTTGAAAGAGAAATCATGGAAAATTATTTGGAATATCATGAGAAGGAGATACCAAAACTGTAGTTATTACTATTATTATCGTATTCATATATATTGTAGATTGTAAAATAATTTCTCAGGTGTGAAAAAGATAGGAACTTTTATTCCATTATGAATTTAGAGATCTTGTATCCATTTTGAAAGAGTATTTTTATAGAGAATGATATATCCATTATCAAGGAAGGAAAGTAGAATCAATATTACACTATATTTGGATGGAGTTTCAAAACCAATAGAGCTACAAGTCACTTCTAAATATATTGAGGAGGTATATGAGAAAATTTAATCATGCAGGCTCGTGAAATAAAATTATCATCCAGAAGTTTGAATATATTTATAGTTGTAGATAAACTCTAAATAATAGAATATGTCTTCTAGTTTGTTCTGGAAGTATGATAAGTCTTTTAGTTAGTGATTTAAGTAGTAAAATACTTTATAAGGACTCTATATAAAAAGAAATATTTCAGTTGGTGATGGAAGTGGGTGTAATAACTTTTTTATGGTGAAGAATCTATGTTGGGGTGTCAAACATGTGCAGAAAGGAGTAGGATTTTTATTTCAAACCTTGTAAGTAACTGTGTTATTATCTCTCAATTATTAAAATTTCAAACAAGATGAGATTGAGAGATAATATTATGTTGATTGATAAACTTTACATGATCATGAGGTTTAATTTGAAATAAAGATACTTCATAAAGTAAACCATTTATCCCCCCTCTTAGTGGTCAATAAGACAAGCGGCGCTATAATATATCCATATTCATAGATTGTGCTAGTTGAATATGTTGGAGACTGTTTGGAAGTGACCAAAACTGACCAAGGTATCTCAAGAAGATTCAGTGTATTGTTCTATAAAAGTAATCCAAACACCATTTAATATATCATGTGGATAAGGAAAACATTATATCTAGTGTTGTGTGGACACTATAAATTATTAAATACATGGTTTTTCACATTGAGGTCAATATGTGGTTTCAGGTAGAGTATATGAATAATGGAAATATACCACTAATATTGAAGTGGGGAACTTACTATTAATGGTACTATTCTAGTTTCCTTTACTTTAGAATATGTTTTTTTTGATATAGGTGCATCAAATTCTTATATTTTTTCTTAACTGGAATCAATTCTGAAATACTATCTTAAAAAATGAATGTTAATAATTCTCTAGAGAAGAGGATAAAGTAGAATAAGAAGTTTTCCTTGGTTGTATGTTTTTAGGTTCATTTCTAGGATCTTATTTACTATAATATGTAATCATTTGATTTTCATTTGGGTATGGACTATATTTCTTAATTTTGAGTTTGTATCAATTGCTATGATAGAAAGGTGTCCTTATTATATCTAGATAGTGTTTAATATTCCCTCCAAGGATAATAGGAGTTTCAAGTTAGTTTACAATGTCTTGATCAAAGTCATGTTGAGGCTATCACCCTAGAAATATCTAGTCACTTTCTCAGAAAGTGGAATTTAAGGGGTGATAAGTTTTACCACCTTTTGTAGATCTTTATCTGGACATCTTCCTTTATGTTTTCTTAGGATTTCCGCCTAATAAATATTTCAAGTTTACTATAGAACTATTACCAATAATGAAACCTATATAGAGCCTCTCTTTTCATACATTAAGAATGCAAATAATTTAGAGAATACTTAAAACATTACAAAAAAGATTCCCAAAGACCATATTATTCTAGTTCCTTTGGAAACATGGAAACATAAACACTAGTACATAGATGATCTATATCATCTCCCACTAGGTTATTCTTTACTATCACACTTCTTAGATACATCGTACATAATACATATCTTCATAACCTGGTGGGAAGGAAACATAAACAGGGGTGAGCTCAGATGGTGAGTAAGGGTAAACAAGGTATATATGTAAGCATAATCATGAGTAGAACAGTATGAGAACATGATCATGAAAAAATAATATCATAACATGCATATCAAATATCATATACATGAATCATGGCCTAGTGATTGGCAGTTCCAAATACATGAATCATAAGGAAGTAAAAACATAAGGCATAGAATCATAACATAAGAATAAAACATGGAATTTTGGTAGAAACCTAAGCATATATAATGATTTCAATAGTAGTCAAGGCATTGATGTCGACACCATCATTGTGGACAAATTCCTTTACTAAATCGGGTTCACACACCATTCTAGCCCTGTATTATTGAACTGAGTTCACTCCCTATTCCATCCTTCTAATATTAAACCGAGTTCATTTCCCATTCCATCCTTGTAATACTAAAACGAGTTCATTTCTCATTCCATCCATGTCTATCTCATGAGATATAAATCTTTACCTAATGAATTGGAGGGACATATAGATCCCAGCCATCTCATAGTGAAATCATACATACATGTACTAGAAGATCACAAATTACCATATCATAACTCCTGAAATAAAAAGGGTTTTATGAACATGTAATCATATAATAATCCATGGAAAGAAAGATATTTCATAATCATTTCATCATAAACATAACCCATAAAAATAATAGGGTTTCAAAATCATATAACTCATGAAAGGGAAATGGGTTTCATAAAAATAATGCCATCAAAACATAATCCATTCAGAAAAAGAATATGAATGGAAACATTGAATAATTTTCCCATAATGGAATTATTAACACCAATGGATGTTATCTAATATGGGAACCAATTATGAAAGATCTTTTAAAAACAATTCTTGAGAAAAATATCCTTTTTGCATTGAAATTATTTTTAAAACATAAATTATTTATGAAAACCTTTTTCGTTGAAAATATATTTTGAAACATATAGAGGAATCATTAAAAACCATGAAATTTTTTTAAAATGCTTTTTTATTTAAAATGGTGTTCAATTATATTTTTAAAACATTATTGAAAACATTTTTGGAAACATGGTTTTTGAATATAACAGTTTTCTAACCGAAGAGAGAGTGGTTAGATTTTACTTTAAAACATTATCTTAAGTACCAAAGAGCAGAAAAATGGTACTAATACATGATTATACCTTTAATAAAAATTAGATAAGATAATTCATGATTGTTCTTGATATATTGATCATAATATTTCATCAAAGAAGCATAATCATTAACAATCTTGAAAACCGATGAGATTATTTCAATAAACTCTTACCACTTAGTTACTTTCGATCATACATTCCATGTAAGAAACGGAAATTAAATGAAGCTTAAAATATCATTAAAATAACTATATTCATGATATAACTTGTAAAATTTAAGTATATACACCTAGAAAAAGAATTTAGGTGCATAACAAAACATGAGTCTCAAAGAAGGCAAATTGAGATAATTTGTTTTTACCGTTTTGGTAACTTTTTAAACGTAAAACCCATGAAAGAAAGATCATAAAATGGATATGTGAATAACCATAAATTTAATGATAATATACATAGAATAAATTCATGTAAAGTAAATATATCACATAAAAGTAATGTTTGGTGAAGATAACATGAATCTCACAGAAATAAAAAGTGAGTTGAAATCCCTTTACATTATATCTTGACACTCGTCGTACTCATTAAAAACACCTATGAAATAAATATAAATTTATCATAGATCTTTTATAAAACTATATTTTTATATATAATACCATATATGGTTTTATCATGACCTTAAATTACCCTCTTGTTAACAATATTATATTAAGGTTTCATTTTGGGTAATATATGCTTTGTTCTTCGCATGTATGCTAATTTGTCATATGTTTGGTCCTTATAATTATATAATGATTAAATAATGTAATAAATGATATAAATTTCATGTATATTAAGTATATGGGTATTATAATGATCTATAGAAGATAAAATTATTAAATGGAAGACACAATTAATGGAGACGGTAATCTGTACGTACACATGAATGTTGTTTCCATTTTTATTGTCATGCAGAAAGAAACAAATAAAATAAACTATATATATTTGAATTTATTATAATTACAGTTTTATTTTAATGTTATATATATCATATAATTTCACTAAATCCATCCTTAATACACTCCATTTCGTGTGTGAACAAATAACATCACTTTGAGGGGCGGTAGTCCACACTTCCTCAAACAAAATTATCATATTTAATGCAAATAGAAAGTAAAAAATATATGTGTTGTAAATGGAATATAGATATTAAATACATATTATATAAAATATATAACATATATAAATATCCTTTTCATCATAATTTTCACTATGGGATCTGGTAAATGGAAAAATTAATAATAATCGTTTGGTGAGGTGGTAGTTCACCATACATGTAAATAGTATGTTCGTTATCCATTATATGGAAGTGTGTGTAATTGTAGGTTGAACCATTAGAAAAAAACATCATATTATATTGATTATACTATTTTTGTTATAAAATAATGTATTAAAGATATTTTATGGGTGGAGAAATAAAATAAAATAAAAAAGCTTGATAGAAGACGTTACCTCTTAATCTGGTGACTCCTTTTGGTTTGTTCCAAAATGATTACTTGGATTGAATTTTCCCACGAAAAGTATTATAGGAGAAATTTATGGATGTTGGGAAGTGTAATGGTCATATATTGGCCGAAATAATTTTTTTATAGGTGTGAAGAAGTGGGAGAGGTGGTCGCCTTTAATAGGGAAGGGAAAGGACACACATTGTATTTTTTTTAAACATGTCAGGTGTACAAGAATTTTTACGTAAAACAAACCAAAATAAATAGTAGAAGGTGTATGTAATAATAATTGACATAAAATGGGTGTGGGAAAATTTTATAGGTCGTTTTGGGTCTTAAATTTAAGGTTTAGTACTTTATTAACCAAAATTTTCACTTAACTATTGAAATTAATTTTATTAACTTTCGCTAATATTTTTGGTGAAAAAAATTTGACCTTATTTAAAATTATAAATTATTATGATTAAAAATATATAATCCATTTTTACAAATTATAATCATATAAGTGGAAGAAATTAATTTAAAATTAATCTCGCTGATAAGACAACACCGTGGGTTTTAAAAGTAAGAACATTCAAAAGATCTCTATGTTTTTATATCCAATTTCAAGGTGAAATTGGTATCAATTAATAAAATAATATTAATTGATAAAAATATTACCTAATTAAACATTTAAACCAATTTAAAATGTAACAAAACCTTATAAATAAATTATATGAAAAAAAAATTTGAATTAAAATCTCGTATTTTCACTATTCATCCAAAAATGTTGTTTTTTAGTAAAATCCAAAAATTTCACACTAAGATAATTTTGAAATTATAAATTAACAAAATGAAGTTTATTTTATCAAATTAAATTTATAAATGTGTCAAAAATTAATTTTATTTTGTTTCATAGAAGTACATGAAAAGTCATTTGACTGGGAAAATAGTATTTTTAAACATATAAGGACTTAACCAAAAATTGTATCCTTTGATATAAATTTGTTTTATTTTTATAAAAAAACTATAAAAAATATTTTAATTTTTTTTATTAATATTCATATTACTATGTTTAATGTCAATTTTATAATTATCTCATTTAAATAATTATAACAATAAAATGATATTTCTTAGAAACATCAGTGTTGCAAGTAACATGAGCCAAGTTAGTGTTGCATGTATCATAAACCTAGTCAATGTTCCGTGTAACATATGAGGAGTAATTTCCATGTTAAAGTAATGTTTTACTTAGTGAACTGTCATAAATAAATGAAAGTTAAATTTATTCGAAAAAAAGGTCCATAAAAACTCATGGCGTTACATTCTAACCCACTTAAAATGAATTTATTCATCAAAGTTAATCACTTGAGTAAAAAATGAGGTTAATTATACTTCATAATATCCTCAAGTTCCCATATAGATTTATCTAATTGGTGATTTCTCCACAAAACATTGACCAGGTGAGTGGTCTTGTTTCGTAGAACTTTCTCTCATCGGTCCAAACATTCAATAGGTTGTTCTTCGTAAGACGGATCCTGCTCTAGTAGTATGACCTCTGATTTTAGTAAATGTGAAGTTTCATGTATGTACTTCATTTTGAGAGATACATGGAAAGAAATTATGGACATGAGAGATTTTTTAAAGAAGTTCCATTTGATAGTCTATCATCCTGATACAATCAAGAATCCCAAAGGGACCGATATACCTAGGAATTAGTTTCCCTTTCTTCTAGAATGTCATAAATTTTTCCAGGGTGATATTCATATAAAAAACATCTCACAAACATCAAATTATAGGTCATATAGGTATTTACAAGCCTAACTTTTCTACTAAATTTGAGTTACCTTGATATGATGCTGAAAGGTTCGAACCTTCTCGACCATTTCTTCAAAAATATCAAGTCCCAATGGATTTATTTCTCCAACATCATCCCATCACATTAAAACTGCACATTTCTACCCATAGAGGGATTCGTATGGTTCCATATAAATTCTTGATTGAAAGACATTATTTTAATAACACTCAATTAGGGGAACGTGTTGATCCCAACCACCTTTGAAATAAAGAGAACAAGATCTCAACATATCATATAGGGTTTAAATTGTTCTTCAAGACTAAACATCCATCTGAGGATGATAAGAAGTTATAAAAATCAATTATGTATCAAGAGTTTGATTAAGACTTCACCATAAATTTTAGGTAAACCTCAGATCCCGAAATCATACAATAGAATATGGTAATCCATGCAACCTTACCACTTACTTAATGTATATCCTGACAAGATGATCTGGAGAGAAGTCGTATCTGATTGAGATGAAGTGTACTAATGTCACTACCCGCCTTCTCCGAAAGGAGGGAAGGGACAACAGATTTCCAAGACCTTCCTTATTTGAGTTGAAGGAGAGATAATGACCCCGGAGTCCCACCTTCAGTAGGCCCTGGAGTGGAGACAACCACCAAGGGTATAATATTTTCACAATATGGGAGGCATTACCCTTTTTAGTTAACCAAGATGGGGAGAAAGGATGTGTCAACACCAAACACCACAAGTATAGAAAACTCAAGGTAAAAACCAAACTACATGCATGTTTTAATAAAAAGACTGAACAAAGTACAAGGACTCCAAAGTACAATAACCAAAAGGAAAGGAAAAAGGACTAAGCAGAATCCAAAAAAGACCAATAGAAACTCCAACATCCAGACTAGTAAGATCTCGCACGGCCTCTGAAGTCCTCCTGGAAACCTGGAAGTAAACATAGGGTGAGAATACATAATATACTCAGTAGGAAAACCTAAAGCTCTCATGCACAAGTGTGGAGATGTCCTAAAGTCCCATGGGAATCAGAAGAATCATCATCTATCAAGGAATCTATCCATACCACCTCACCGGACACGCTCACCAAATAACAAAAGAAGTAAGATTATAGTAAAGAACAAAGCATTTGGGTACCCCACACCACCATTTCCCCCACTATCTAGCTTCTCATCCCTAACAGAAAACGTCCTGATGCTACCATGCTCTTCCTGCCCGCACACACCTGGGCCTCACAACCATCCACATCCCTGCCCACACACACCTAGTCCTCATAACCACACATCCCCTTTTGCACACACCTGGGCCTCACAACCATCCAATCCTGCCCGCACACACCTGGGCCTCATCCCAAAGATACCTAGGAAAAAAAACCTGCCTAAAGAGTCCTGGGCTAATAACACACCAATCGAAACCTACCCGAAAAATCTTTGATGTATGGTCGCCTCTATCCATCACAGCAGAGGGAAGAGGGAGCAGGAATGAGAGTAACTAGGGGGAAACACCCTTCCCCATGAAATGGGGTGTCTAACACTATGTTCCCAAAACAGGTGGGGTGCGACTAAACACAAAACATACAGTTTCATATATATATATATATATAACAAAACATAGCCCAACCTATGGCACCTCAAACATATACAAGCAAGTTCCCCAGCACTTCGGCCTCAAAAAACAGGCACACAACATATAGTTCCCAGTTTCCCTATTCATGTATCAATTCATAACAGTTCAAAATGAATTAATCCCTTCACTACTGGGAAACTAATAGGCAAAACCACATATAAAACAACAATTAAATCAGTAAGGAAAACTTTCAGGGAAAAAAATTTAGCATTCACACATGGTTCTCTTGTAAAGTCACAACAACTAGGGATAAAGTGAGATCCCTCGAAGTACTGGAAACAAAACAATCCCCGAGACACAGCCCCATGTCCCCAAAATCTAGGAGCCAACGATTTCTCAACAACAGAGGATCCCACACCAATTCGTGTCATAGTAGAGAAACCACACAGCCTCAGATTCAGAACAAGCAAAATTATAACAACAGGGGATCCCATCCCCACCAATATCACCCCAGCAATCTAAGACCGTGAAAGAAAACAACCAATCCACTTCCACCAACACAAGGCAGGCCCTTTTAGGTATTTTTAGATTTAAAATATTTAACACACTCCACGGTTTTAATTCCACTGGGCTTTAACCAGAGTAATCACAGAAAAGGGTTGATCCTGGTGCTTTCAAATTATTTAACCGAGTATACATAATTAACCAATTCCATGTTACGTTTATTTGAACATCCAAGAGCACCGAGGTTCATTAGTGCACAGTGAAAGACCACCAACGGCCATGATTTTTAGTGAGCATAGGGCCGTATAATTCACAACACATATCAACATAAAATAATAGAGAAGAACATTGATCACACCCCCCCCCCCTCTTTAGAGGTCCGTTAATTATCTTCATTAATTTTGGTTTCATTAATTTTCACAAAGACAAAAGCATACCCACCCCGCATGATGCACAGAAAGGAGAGAAGAAAGAGAAAATCCATACCGATTGATCAAGGATCTTCATTAAGTCCTCACGTGGAAACTGGAAATTAGGAGTAGTAGGAACTCCATGGAACGCAATCAAGGAAAACTTTGAGGGGTACAACTCATCTAGAGGAAGGGTATTCCGAGAACAGGGTGATAGAGAAAATGAAACCTAGGGATAAGGGAAGCCTTTATGTTATAAAGGCAGAGATACAGCATCGCCCAGATGATTAAGATATAAAGAAAAACTCAAAACCGTGGAAGAAGCAGGATCGTGGGATGACCACGCGGCTGGGCAACCCCACACGTCCAACATAAAAGGTCCCCGCCATTCGGGTGGTTAAAACCGACACACACCTAGAAAGGACTCCTCATATGATGCGGTCAAGGCGTTTCTGAAAACGCGGTTAAAGGCATGAAAAAAACACATGGTTTTTCATTTAAGGATGGTATCTAACCAAAAATTTAATTAAATACCATTAATGGGCTTTAAAACAGCTTAAAGGGGTCAAAACATGGTTTACAAACCAATTCATGCAAAAAAGGAGGCGCTACTGGAGAACTCGTGGAGAGGTCACCGGTAGGCTATGTCTACTTGTAGTCCAAGCTACTAGTTGGCTGAGGCTACTGGTAGGCCAGGGCTACCTGTAGCCCAAGATACCGGTAGGCCGAGCTATCAGTAGGCCGAGCTACAGGTGGTCCAAGGCTACAGGTAGGCCGAGGCCAGTGGTAGGCCGAGCTACCGGTAGGCCCAGGCCACTGGTAGGCCAAGCTACCAGTAGGCCGAGGATACCGGTAGGCCCATGCTACTAGTAGGCCGAGCTACCAGTAGGCCGAGGCTACCGGTAGGCCGAGGCTACAGGTAGGCCGAGGCTACTGGTAGGCCAACGCCACTGGTAGGCCAAGCTACCATTATGAGTCTTCCGAGAAGTTGTGATGGCCTTCCAGACCACCCAGAACACCCCAAACATCATATTTTCACCATGTAATGGACCCCAAAACCCCAGTCCATTACATCAGATACTTCTCAAACTATTCTCATCCCCGAGAATATAAGAACAAACCAGAAAGGAGAAAAGTGGGGTCCAAACAACCACCCTCTAAAGATACCTCTCAGGGGCAAACCCCTGAGTTGTTTGAAAGTTGGAATAGAACCCCCCTACATCCAGGGATACTCCCCCAAGAGTTATCAACCACAAACATCCACAACTAGCACAAGGATCACATTGTCCAACACCTGAGTCAGGGAGTCCCTTCCTACATTTCAGGATATTATCCACATTGGGCGGAACTGACTTGCCCGCATGGGTTTAATTGCATCCACATTCATTCTCCTTGATTAGCAATCAGGTTTTCCCATAATCACACATTCAGACACAAAACAAGGAGAACAAGCATTTCATATATTAAAGCACAAGGTGAAACCTCTCAAAAAAAACTCTAAACAAAATCAACAAGGAAGTCAAAACAGCTCTGGGTACTGAACACGTAACTGGGCCTCCCGCACCCAAGTGCTCTCCTCCAGGACACAATGCCTACACAACACATGAACCAAGGGGATGGTTCATCCACGAAGCACTTTCTCTTTACAATCCTTGAACTTGATCGGTCGTTCTATGAAGGTCACATCATTTTCAACATCTAACACTCCCCAATCAATGACGTGGGAGTCTTCGTGTAGATATCGATGAAGACGGGAGACGTGAAAGACATTGTGAACTTTCTCCAACTGAGGTGGAAATGCCAGCTGATATGCCACCTCACTAACTCGTCCTAGCACCTCGAAAGGTCTGATGAACCTAGGGGAGAGCTTAATCCCCTTCCCAAACCTTCGCTTCCCACATCGAGGGGAAACCTTCAAGAACTCATGATTTCCAACCTCGAACTCCAAGGGCCTCGTCCTACGACTGGAATAAGACTTCTGCTGAAACTGGGCTGCCTTCATCCTCTCACGTACGAGCTGAAAATTCTTAGTGGTTCCCTACACCACTTTTGGCCCAAGAACAGCTAATTTCCCAATCTCTGTCCAGCAAACGAGTGAATGACACGACCTTCCATACAAGGCCTCAAATGGTGTCATGCTAATAGTGGAGTAGAAGATATTGTCATACGAAAACTCTACCATAGGAAAGTTTCATACCCATAATCCCCCAAAATGCAGAACACATGCCCGCATCATGTCTTCCAACGTCTGGATCATACGTTCTGTTTTCCCATCTATCTGAGGGTGAAAAGTTGTGCTAAGGCGTAGCTGGGTTCCAAAGGCATGCTGTAATCCCCTCCAGACTCATGAGGTAAACCATGTGTCTAGATCAGAGACAATAGATCTTGGAATCCCGTGTAACCGCACCACCTCATCGACGTACCTCTGGGATAAGGTGCTCACCGGGCTCGACTCCTTAATCTCTAAGAAGTGTGCTGATTTTTTCAACTGATCAACCACTACCCAGATGGCATCATAGCCTCCCTGAACCCTGGGTAGCCCTGTGATGAAGTCCATCGAGATTTCATCCCAATTCCACTTGGGAACATCTAAAGGCTGTAATAACCCTCCAGGAGAATGGTGTTCATCCTTCACTTGCTGACATACTAGGCACTTAGCCACAAAATCTGCCACCGCCCGCTTTACCCCAGGCCACCAAAACTGTCCCCTCAGGCCTTGGTACATCATTGAGACCCCATAATGTACCGCTAAAGCTGATCCATGGAAATCACGGAGAACACCATTACGCATCATCTCCAGAACAAAAATCCTTCCACAGAAAAGCATCTGATGCTGACCATCCTCTGACCATCCCTCAGGAGCATTTCCCTGATAAACATGATCTCGCCTCACTTCCACCTCCGAGTCCCCCCACTGGGACTCTTCCACCTACACCACTAAAGAGGAAACTACAGTCATCTGAAACAGAAAACCTCTTCCACCTTCCACCCTTGCATCCAAATGCAAGGCCGCTAACTCTTCCATTGCTCTCCAAGCATTTGCAGATTCCCGAACTACTTCCTTCAATGATTTCCTACTCAAGGAATCAGCCATAAAATTACCCTTTCCATTAGTATAAGATATCTCAAAGTCATATTCTTGGAGGAACTCAACCCATCTCCACTTCCGAAAGTTCAGATCCCGCTGGGAAAAGACATAATGCAAGCTCTTGTGATCTGAGAAGACCATAAAGCGCTCTCCGATGAGATAATGCCGCCACAACATCAATGCGAACACCACGTCCGCAAGATCTGGATCATGGGTGGCATAGTTACGTTCATGAGGACGTAACTTCCTAGACCCATAAGAGATCACTCCTCGTTGCTGCATCAATACACATCCTAACCCAAGGCCAGAAGCATCACATAACACTTCAAACAACACCCCTTCCTCTTATAATCTGAGTACTATAACACTGACCAGCTTCTCCTTTAGGTAGCCATAAGCTGTCTCGCACTGGTTTCTCCACACGAAGGCTTGGTTCTTCCTAGTCAAAGCTATCAACGAAGCTGAAACTCGAGAGATGGCAGGCACAAACCTCCAGTAATATCCTGCCAAACCCAGGAAACTACGAACTTCCGCCACATTCTTGGGTTCTGCCCATGAAACGGTTGCCTTGACCTTCGACAGGTCTACTTCTATTCCCTTCTGAGATACTACGTGTCCAATTAAATGTACTTATCGCATTAAGAACATTCACTTAGACAGTTTCCCATAAAGATGGTGGTGTCGAAGGACTCCCAAAACTACCCTAAGATGCTCGATGTGCTCTTCCTCTGATCTTGAGTAGACAAGGATGTCGTCAATGAGTACCACAACGAAATGGTCCAGAAACTCTCAGAAGACAAGGTTCATGAGGTTCATGAACATAGCTGGTGAGTTTGTAATGCCAGACGGCATGACCATGAACTCAAAGTGGCCATATCTGCACCTGAAAGTCATCTTCGAGATATCACCTTCCTCCACTCTCAACTGGTGGTATTCAGACCACAGATCAATCTTTGAGAACCAACCTGCTCCCCTCAACTGGTCTAAAATATCGTCTATCCTAGGGAGGGGGTAACGATTCTTGACTGTCACCTAATTCAACCTCCGGTAGTCTATGCACAGTCATAGACTACCATCTTCCTTCTTTACGAACAAAACTGGAGCACCCCACAATGACACGCTGGGTCAAACAAAGCCCTTCTCTATCAGATCGCCAATCTGAATCCGCAACTCCTGCAACTCAGAAGGTTCCATCCTATAAGGAGCCATCGAGATTGGGCGGGCACCAGGCTATAAGTCTATCCCAAACTCAACGTCATGTTGAGGGAGTAGAGTCAAAACCTCATCGGGAAAGACATTAGTGAATTATCTTATGACCTATGGGACATCCATCATTCCTACATCCACTGAATCCACTAACACCCCATCTAGCATAGAAATGAGTGGTTCTACATGTCGACTCCCCACCTGATAACTCCGCTCCCCAAAAAATGCCACACGCCGTCCATCCTCATTGGAGAATTTGATCCTTCTCCGATAGTAGTCAATGATGGCATGCACGGATAATAACCAGTTGATGCCTATAATGACATCGTATTGCTGCATCTGCAAATAAAGAAGGTCTCCAATGGACTGATGCGGTCCCAACATCAGTCTACATCCCCGGAAAAAGTAAGATATGTTGGTCAAACCCCCAACTGGTGTTCTCAACACTAGGGGCACAAAAAGTCTCTTGGCATCCAGACCCAGAGCATGGGCTAATTCAGTTGTAACAAATGATTGTGAAGCTTCTGAATCAAACAAGGCAGAAACAAGAGTGTTGAATAAACTGATCGTACCTCAAACGACCTCTGGTCCCACCGGAGCTACTAACTCTGCGACATGCAACTGTCCACACCCAGCTCCTCTTCCTTGCTGCTGTTGACCACCTCCCTGACTATGCCCTGGTCGAGGTCCCTGAGGAGCACCCTGGTGTCGGTCTCCTCCTTCAAGGTCACCCCTCGAAGGGCCATGGGCCTACTACTGCTTCTAGAAAGGCCTTGCCGGCAACAGATGCTACTGAGGTGGGTGCTGAAACTGCCCACCTCCACCATGTGGAGCTCAAGTCGGACACCTGCTCTGGAAGTTCCCGAAAACTCTGCAAGAGAAAAACTTCGGTCCTGGCCCTGTGGAAAAGGGGCGAGGTCCAGAAGCTCAGGACTAGAACTACTGAGGCATAAACCCTGATTGTCGAAACCTGAAAGTCCCTGTCACTGGAGACCTGCTGCTAACCGCCATCCCATTTGATGAACTTAGTTGGTTCCCTTCTCATGGTGTGCCTCCCTTCGAGTGCATCCTCTATACTATCTTGACCTTCTTATGTACTGTTAGGTATGTCGGAAGACTGACGTGAGTGCCAACGTACTGAAGAGAAGGACGTAGTGCCTCCTCTAACCGTCTTGCCTGAGACTCCTCATCCGGAAAGAGATCCGGGAAAAAGCACAAGATATCATTGAACTTGATCCCCAGCTCCCTCACTGACATGATTCCCTACTGAAGGGAGATTAACTCATGTCTCTTCTCAGCCTTCGCCGTAGAGGAGAGGAAATCCTCACGAAATTCCTTCTCAAAACTGACCCATGAAACCTCTGCCTATGTCTTCTCTCCCAGGAAAAGCATCCACCACTGACATGCTGCTTCTCTCAGCTGACTGACGGCTAATGAAACCCAGTACTCCCTCGGAGCACGGATCAAAGAGAAGGTGATGGCTAGCTCCTCGAGCCATCCCTCAATACTGAGTTAGAAATTCTGCCCTCGTACTTCTCGAGGGTTTTTCCATAGAAGGAGTGCAGAGTCCTCTACCACAAGTCATCCTCCTCATCTCGGCCAACCCTCTGCTGGTCAACTGCCTCGATCCGCTGGGCCTCAACCGCCCGAGTCAGCCATGGATGATGTCCAGGTGCCATATCTGCAAGGTAAACAAGAAATTCCTAATCCCATGTAGTAGGGGAATTATTATTATTATTATTATTTTTTCTCCCCATGGTGCCCCAACTCAATTAAAAACACAATCAGTTTGATGCATGTACCTTCCCTAGGGTCTCTACCCTGCAATAAATGTAGTCTCACTAGGTTGTTTGATAGGCTCAGAGTCCTTGCATCGGATCACAGGGGGCCCTAAAATATCATGTCCTAGTCAGTCCTCCCTAGTCTATTTCACGAACCAAGATCACCTAACATTGTTGCCCTGCCATCCCATGAAATCCTCACTATGCCTAACTATAGACTCCATCCTATCCCTCAACCTACCTCTGATACCATTCTATCACGACCCGCCTTCACCGAAAGGAGGGAAGGGACAACAGATTTCCAATCCATTCCTTCTTTAAGTTGAAGGAGAGATAATGACGCCCGAGTCCCGCCTCTAGTAGGCCCTAGAGTGGCGAATAGCACCAATGGTATAACATTTTCATAATATGGGAGGCATTACCCTTTTTAGTTAACCAAGATTGGGAGAAAGGATGATTCAACACCAAAAACCATGAGTACAGAAAACTCAAGGTAAAAACCAAACTGCATGCATGTTTTAATTAAAAAAATTGAACAAATTACAAGGAATCCAAAGTACAATACCCAATAAGAATGGAAAAAGGACTAAGAAGAATCCAATAGAGACCAACAGCAACTCCAACATCCAGACTAGTAAGATCCTACACGGCCTACGAAGTCCTCCTGGAAACCTGGAAGTAAATGTTGGGTGAGTATACAAAATATACTCAGTAGGAAAACCTAAAGCTCTCGTGCATAGGTGGGGAGACGTCCTAAAGTCCCGTGAGAAACAGAATAAACATCATCTATCAAGGAATCTATCCATCCCACCTCACCGGCCACGCTCACCAAATAACACAAGCAGTAAGATAATAGTAAAGGACAAAGCATTTGGGTACCCCGCACCACCATTCCCCCCACTAGCTAGCTGTTCATCCCTAACGACAAACGTCCTGACGATACCACGCTCTTCCTTCCCGAAAAAACCTGGGCCTCACAACCATCCACATCCCTTGCTACACACAATTGGGCCTCACAACCACACATCCCCACTCGCACACACCTGGGCCTCACAACCATCATCCCTGCCTGGACACACCTGGGCCTCATCCCAAGGACACCTAAGAAAACAAACCTACCCGAAGGGTCCTAGGCTAACAACACACAAATCGAAACCAACCTGAAGAATCATGGGTGTAAGGTCGCCTCCAGCCATCACAGCCGAGCGAAGAGGGAGCATTAAGGAGAGTAACTAGGGGGAAACTCCCTTCCCCATGAAGAGAGGTTTACAACACTAGGTTCCCAATGTGGGTGTGGTGCTAATAAACACAAAACATACAGTTTCATTTATATACCAACACACAGCCCAACCTATGGATCCTCAAACAGATACAAGTAAGTTCCCGAGCACTACGGCCTCATAAAACAGGCACACAATAGACAGTTCGCAGTTTCCCTATTCAAGTATCATTTCATAACATTTCAAAATGAGTTAATCCCTTCACTACTGGAAAACTAACAGGCACAACCACAGATGAAACAACAATTAAAGCAATAAGTAAAACTGTCATGGAAAAAAATTAAGCATTCACACCCGGTTATATTGTAAAGTCACAACAACTAGGGATCAAGTGAGATACCTCAAAGTACTGGAAACAAAACAAACCCCGAGACATAGCCCCATGTCCCCAAAATCCAGGAGCCAACGGTTTCTCAACAACAGAGGATCCCACACGAATTTTTGTCACATCAGAGCAACCACACAGCCTCATATTCACAACCAGCAAAAGTATAACAATAGGGGATCCCATCCCCACCCATATCACCCCAGCAATCTATACCCAGGAAAGAAAACAACCAAACCACTTCCACCAACACAAGGAAGTCCCTTTAATGTATTTTCAGATTTAAAAGATTTAACACACTCCATGGTTTCAATTCCACTGGGTTTTAACTGGAGTTATCACATAAAAGGGTTGATCCTAGTGATTTCAATTTATTTAACCAAGTATACGTAATTAACCAATTAAATGTTTCATTTATTTGAATATCCAGGAGCACCGAGGTTCATTAGCGAAGAGAGAAAGACCACCAACATCCATGATTTTCATTGAGCGTAGGCCTATATAATTCACAATACATATCAACATAAAAAATTACAGCAGAACATCGATCACCCCCCCCCTCTTTAGAGGTCCATTAATTATCTTCATTAAGTTTGGTTTCATCAATTTCCAAAAAGACAAAAGCATACTGACCCCGCATGATGCACAGAAAGGAGAGACGAAGGAGAAAATCCCTACCGATTGATAAAGGATCGCCGTTAAGTCCTCACGTGGAAACTGGAAATCAGGAGTAGTAAGAACTCCACAGAACGCGATCAAGGAAAACTTCGAGGTGTACAAATCATCCTAAGGAAGGGTATTCTGTGTGCAGGGTGATAGAGAAAAAGAAACCTAGGGAGAAGAGAAGCATTTAGGTTATAAAGGCTGAGATACAGCATCGCACGGACAGTTAAGATATGGAGAAAAACTCGAAACCGCGGAAGAAGCGGGATAATGGGTTGACAACATGGCTTGCCCACCCCACACATCCAACTTAAAAGGTCCCCACCCTTTGGGGAAGTTAAAACCGACACACGCCTAGAATGGACTCCTCACAGGATGTGGTAGAGGTGTTTTTAAAAACGCAGTTAAAGGCATGACCAAAATTCATGGTTTTTCATTTAAGGAGGGTACCTCACCAAAAATTTAATTAAATACCATTAATGGGATTTGAAACAGCTTAAAGGGGTCAAAACATGGTTTACAAACCAATTCGTGCAAAAAAGGAGGTGCTACTGGAAAACCCGTGGAGAGGTCACCGGTAGGCTAGGTCTACCGGTATACCAAGCTACCGGTTGTCCGAGCCTACTGGTAGACCAGGGATACTGGTAGGCTAAGGCTACCAGTAGGTCGAGTTACCGATAGGCCGAGCTACCGGTAGGCCGAGGCTACCGGTAGGCCGAGGCCACCGGTAGACCGAGCTACCGGTAGAGGTTACCGGTAGGCCAAGGCCACCGGTAGGCCGAGCTACCGGTAGAGGTTGCCGTTAGGCTGAGGCCACCAGTAGGCCGAGGTACCGGTAGAGGCTCCCAGTAGGAAAAGGCCACCGGTTGGCCGAGCTACCGGTAGAGGCCACCGGTAGGCCGAGCTACCGGTAGAGGATACCGGTAGGCCGAGGCCACCGTTAGGCTGATCTACTAGTAGGCTGAGGCTACCGCTAGGTTCAGGCAACCAGTAGGCTGAGCTACAGGTAGGACGAGGCTACCGGTAGGCTGAGGCCACCAGTAGGCCGAGCTACCGTTAAGAGTCTTTCGAGAAGCTGGGATGGCCTTCCAGACCACCCAGAACACCCGAAACACCATATTTTCACCATGTAATGGACCCCAAAACCCCGGGCCACTACAACTAACTTATTAAGGAAATATACAACCACCCATACAGCATTAAACCCTTTAGAGTTTTTGGGTAGTCCAATGAAAAAAATCATAGTGATGTTCTCCCATTTCCATTCTGGTATGGGTAACGGATGAAACAACCCTTTCAAATTTTGTCTTTCATCTTTAACTTGTTGGTATACCAAGAACCAAGAAACAAACATTGCGATACCCCTCTTTATTCCATACCACCAGTAGTATTCTTTCAAGTCCCTATACATCTTAATACTTCCAGGATGAATAGAGAATGAAGAAATATGGCCTTCCTTGTAGAGACCCGTATCTTGACGTACATGAACATTACATTACTTTTGCGGAATAATTAGTACATAACAAAAACACACACACAAGGATCGTAATAGTTTAGTATCTTTGGAAACTCGGAACGTAATCTTCTAATCGTGGTGAAAGATCTTCAATATCTCCCATAAAGATCTTCCCTTTTTTTACCTAAAACCTTTCTTTATATCCTGGGGAAAAGAAAACATAAAAGGGTGAGCTCAAATTCTCAGTAAGGGTAAACAAAAGAAATATCAATCACATCGTATTCATAAGAACATAACATTTTGGAAATCATAACCTGCAAAAGAGAGCATAATTTCATAACATGGGATAAATCATGGTAGTGAAATGTAATCACAATAATCATAACTTAAAACATGAAACTTTGTGGCATTCACACATAATCATAGAGAATCATTTCTTGTTAGTCAAGACTCATTTCCAAGACTATCTTAGTGGACAAAGTCCCTTTCTGAATCGAGTAACCCTCGTTTCAGTCCTGTTTCACTGAACCGGTATAACATACCGTTCCAGCCATGACTATCTCATGAGATATAAAATCTTTACCCAATGCATTGGAGGGAGATATAGCTCCCACCCATCTCATAATGATATCATTCTTATGTGTGCCACAAAATCATAAACCATACATCATTTCATAACCCATGTAATAAAAATGGGAATCTTAAACATCATGACATCATAAAACAATTCATATACGATAAAGGAATTCATAAAAATAATTCCATCACAACATAATCAAATTAATGTAATAATAGGTATAAATACAGAACCCTTTATTATCTTAGATGGAAAATAATTTTGATAAAACACATGAACTTTATTCTTGAGGAAAATATCCTTTCTACTTCAAAAACACTTTTCCTTTCTTAACATGTCGTACAATTATAAAATAAAAGAATTTGATTAAAAATAAACTTGAAAACTTGTAAAGGAATATTCTTGGAAATAATGTTTTAGAAATCCATTCATGTCGTATAAGTTAAAAAAACATTCTTCATACTTTTGTCGGAAAAGTCAAAAAATACCTCGTACGAAAAACGAAAAAAGATTCCTTTCATATCTTTTACAAAAACTCATAGAAGGGTAAAATTGGATATAAAATATTGTAGAAGGATGGAAATAATATTACATATTGAGGGAACATGGATGTGGATGATAAAATACACCCCAGTAAATACCAACGTATAAACAATCTCGGATAAAAATGAGATTGTGATATTTCCCTTACCTTAGGTCTGATTTGCTTCGTATGTGTCCGAACCTCCTGTATAATGATTTAAATAATGTCAATGACTTATTACAGAATCATATTCATTGTTATGATATCATATATGGTTCACTTATGACATTATATTACCCGTTCTTTTGTAAATTCCATGTTAAAAAAGCGTTTTGGGTAAAATCGTTTCATTTATCGTAGGTGTTTTGACTTGTTGTTCTTGACATTATTATTACTTATATCATGATATACTTACTTCCATAATATAAAATATGATTTATATATCAAATATATTCAGTATATATATATATAATAGATAGATAAATGAAATGAAAAACACCGTTCATGTAGACGGTAGTCCGTACGTACGCATGAACGCTGTTTTCCTTTCCTTATTGTCTTGAATGGAAGTAAGTGGATGACATACATATATATATATACATAAATCTAGTAGCTTTATAATGTCATATATTTCATTATTATTTCTTATATATACTTTATAATCATTCTTAAATGGTTAACATGGAGAATGAATCTCATCGCGTCGTGGAGACAGTAGTCCGTACGTACGCATGAGCGATGATATCATTTCCATAAATATTGAATTGAATTGGAGTGGATTATACAATATATCAGAATCAATATGATGTTGTAAAAACTATTTATATTTATTCTTTACACCATTATACCCATCCATGTAAGGTGGTGGTAGAAAATAGATTACACCACGGCGTGGAGACGGTATTCCGTACGTACGCACGCGCGGTGATTTCTTTTTCCGTAGGATGGATAGATGGTGAAATAGGGTTGTTTCATACATATAATAACATATCAGTATATGAGTGATACTGATTTTATTACTTCATAATGAAACAACCTAAGAAGAAGAAGTGTAAGAAGAAATAAAGATGAAAGAATTGGTAACGGTAATTACCTCTTCTTTGAAGCGCCTCTTTGAGACCTCCTCTTAGGGAACTAAAATTGGTCTTTGAGGAAGAACAGAACCTCTAGGATGTTGCTAGGGAAGTGGAGAAGATATTTTGGCAGAGGTTGGACGAGCTTGAGTTCTCAAATTGGTGTGAGGAGGAGGGGGAGGAGGTGTCCTTTTATAAGGGAGGAGAGGGGCACCTTAGGAATACCTCAAAATATTATTTTATATTAATGTCAAAATCGGTTTATAATGGTTCCAAAGGGTCTTATTTTGAAGCTAAAGTGGGGATGGGTCGAAATAATATCAACCAATAGTATTTAGACAAGTTTAGGGTATTATTTTAACATTATCAATTAGATTTAACTCTAAGTTAAATAATTTAACTTTTACCATGTCTTTTTGTTTTCTTTCACTATATGATTAACACACTTACTATAACATGCCAAACGAACCCCAAATTGTATATTATTAATTCATATATCCTTATATAAGTCATTTGGACGAACCTTGGATTTTTTGGAATAAAATAACAATTAATAATATAATATTTGATTTAAAAAACTATTTTGTGTCAATTTTGACACTATTTGATATATGATTTTTGTGAAAGTCATAACAGAATTATATGTTCGAACCAAGTTGATTAAATCAACACTAATATATCATAGTAACCTAGAAAATTATTTTAATTCATAAAAAGTCTCAAATTACGTTTATTTTGGTGTTTATAACATCAATTATGTCAATATTTCATTAATAAGATAATTACGGCATCATCATTGTGTCATAAATAAATTAAATTATTTAATGTCTAAAAATTACAAATAAAATACAATTATGTAGGAAATATTTTTATCTTTCTAATGAATATTTATAGTTGAATTTATATTATGTATAACCTCATATTAAAAATTTTTTAGTAAATAAACTTTGATTTTAACTCTTTTAACTCTTCTTTGAATTAAATAATAATAAATGTCCTAATCTAATCCAAGTGGGCCTAAATGATAATATTTTACACTTAAGGTTTTTTTTGGTCGATATACACTTGTCCAATAGAATTAGGACATGTGTTAGGGTAATATTAATATCATTTTTACCCTTAATTACCCTATTTACTTTTAACCGTGGTAAATAAAAGTAAAAAGTTACTATTCACCAAAAATTATTTTCATCTCATTGAACCACATTTTACTTATTTACATCAACCGTGTCTCTCGGATTTTTGAAATTCCATTCACAGAAGCGGTAAAATTAAGTTTTATGAAAAATTCAGTTTTTTTTAACTACCACTTAGTAGTTTCACTATTCATCAAAAATTGATGTTTTTCAGAACAATGCCAAAATTTTATCCTAAGCTATATTTCATATTCCGAATTCAAAAATGAAATCTATTTTACCAAATTCATAACATAGAATTTTCATTAATAAATTTTATAATTAAATCCCGCTGTTTAAAACAAATAGCGTGTTTTTAAGAAACAATATCTATCAAAAGATTGACACTTGATTATGTCTGGTTTAAATGTGAAATTACATCCAATGACCAACATTGTATTAAATTGTAAAAATATATTCTAAATATACTTTAAAACCACTCAAATTAATGATTTATCACTATTAATTATTTCGATTAAAAAAAGTTGTTTTTAATTATAATTTAGTAATTTTCACTATTCATCAGAATTTTAAAGTTATCCGAAAAGTACCAAAATTTCACCTTAGGCTAAATTCGGTACTCCGAATCCAAAAATAAAGTCCATTTTGAAAAATAAAATTTACAAAATTTCAAAAAGTGGTTATTAATATTCATAACGGCTAGTTATAATAACATTTTAATAACATATCGTTGTTTAGTGAAACTCGGTATTGCGTACTACACACGCTATCGAGGAAGATCGTGATTGCGTGTAATGCAAGGCAAGTCAAGGATGTCTGTTATGCAAGCTTCTTTTGGTGTAGCGTACAACACAAGACATTAATTAAATTAAAAGAATATTTTTCATAAAATCTCGGGCTGTTACATTCTACCCCCCTTAAAATGAATTTCGCCCTCGAAATTCGTCGGGGTTATAAATGGTTTACTACTCAAAAGTTTCTTTAATAGAAACCCACATCGTAAAAAGGAATACCAAAACCAATCTTTAAAAACTAATGTATGAAACGTAACGGTTACCCAAATGAACTAATCACTGGGTTTCCACATAGGTGAAAATATGGATATGGAAGAAAAATCTAACCATCATGTTCTGATGGAGAGTGGTAGAGGACATGGCTATGAAAAATCCAACAATCACAAAGCCATAAATTTGTGATGATCTAGGGTACCATCGGATTCATTGGATATAAGATCACTAGGACAACATTTTTGGTTTTCAATATCATTTCCCTAAAGTTGAAAATTTTGAATTAGAAGAAATACTTACTTGATTTTGGTACAATCTCACTGTTGTTCCTTCTTTGAACAGTTTCCACTTCATCTCTTAAAGAAATGAAGTGTTAAAAGATCATGTGATATAATGATGGGTCATTCCATCTATTTCAAACAAAAGTTTAGCAATAGTTATCAAATATTCATAAGTCCGTATTTTGTGAGGTTAATCATATACGCTTCCAAAAATGAACTTTTACTTCATATATCATACCTCTTAATAAAATAAAACTAGTTTCTACTAAACAGGGACTTCCTGTAGGTCAGTGGTAGGCAATAAAGGCCAGTCGCACTTCAGTTGTGGGTTCGATTCCCCACAGCCTTGTCCGACGCGATGGGCTGTCGCCCGTCCTGCAGGTTGTCCTTTTTCTAAAACTACATTACTATAAAATCCCATCAATAATATCGAGAAAACTTATATCCTTAAACAATACTAACTTATGCCCAACATAATCCATTCCAATCTTTAGGCTTATCCATAATACTTCAGTCCACTCTCATAACATAGTGAAAACGATTACCATCGTCGATCCCCATATATCATAAGGTATGTTTTGTTAGTCACATTCCAGACATTCAAAGTCCTTAATCATGTATTCTCTTGAATACCTTAGTGAAAACATGAATGCATTTAAAAGTTAACACTTTCCACATACCAAAATCCTTAAAATTCTATATACTCAAACCATGATATCACTTAGTCCTTATATCAATCATGAGCTCATGAATATTGTTAAATAATTCATTTTCTCGTTTTCCCTTCATTATGCGCATATCATCTTATTTCCATAAATATCTCAATCACTTTGAATACCACATTAGACCAATACATAAATATTCCAATACTCCATGATATGACATTATTTTGGAATCCCATTACATAAACACTTAATCATTCCACCACATCGGTGTCATATTCAACATCGCCAATAGTGATCGCATGTGACTTCCCTTTGTCCTTTTCCTTATGTGGTTGCTCATGTTGATCATCACTAACCCTTGGATTAGGGAATTTATTAGCATAATGCCCCATTTCCTTGCACTTGAAGCATTGAAGTGTTGGTGGTGCGTTCTCTGCAGTGTTTGCTTTATTCACATCATTAGAAACCCTTTTTCCGTTACCTCGACACTCATCTGCTCGATGAACTTCTTTTCCACACTTAAAACATTTTCTAGTCCCTTTAATACAATCTCCACCATGCTTCTTTCCACACTTTGAGCATAAGGAAACATTCATCTTCTTTTCACCATTATTCTGAGATTTCTCCTTGAACTCCATCTTTCGTTTCTTGTCAAAACCATGAGATGGATATGTAACAACAACTTCTATTTCTTCCTTGATAGCACAACGCACAATTTCTTCATAGCTACTGAAGTCTCTTATAGCTAATTCCCTTCAAAGACTTGGTTTTAAGCCACTGAAAAATTGATCAACTTTACTTTCAGGTTGGATGATAATGCCAGATGCATACCTTGAAAATCTTGTAAAATTTGCTTCGTATATACCAACAGATTCATCATCCTTCTGCTTCAGCTTAAGAAACTCCTTTTCCATCTTTGTTCGAAGAATACGAGGGAAGTACTTACTGAAAAACAAGTTCTTGAACTCATCCCATTCCATGGACTCAATTTCATCTCTTGGCCTCGTATTCTTGATAAGATTCCACCATTGATCAGCTTCACCTTCCAAACGATATACTGCTAAGATGACTTTATCATGTTTAGAACATTGAAGAACTGAAAATATCTTTTCAGTAGTACTGATCCATTGTTCATCAACAAGTGGATCGGAAGACCCACTAAAAGAAGGTGGACGTTACCTCATGAAGGACTCAATAGAATATTGTTCCATTCTCTGCTCATTTGGAAGTCCAGAATGATTCATAGCTTGTGTAAGTATAGCAATAAGATTTTTCACTCCATCTCCCATAACATTTGTTTGTCCAGGAGGACAATCATTGCATTGTCCATTGCATTGATCAACACAGTTCCTTCGGGTTCCAGCCATCGTCTAAAACCCAAAAAGAATAGTGTGAGAGGCAAAAATCATGCTAGGGAAAACAACATAATAAAGGGGGGGTACCTTCAATATCTAACATCTTAGGTTTAATTCTATGATCGTTAGCGTAATTCTAGTACTATAACCTATATGTATACTTAACCATAGGGACATCCCTAGACATACCGTAGAAATATCTCTAGGGATCTCACTAACGTTTTCGCATCCTAGTTTCCAAAGGTTGACTAAACCTTTCCTCTGATACCAACTGTAGAGACCCGTATCTTGACGTACATGAACATTACATTACTTTTGCGGAATAATTAGTACATAACAAAAACACACACACAAGGATCGTAATAGTTTAGTGTCTTTGGAAACTCGGAACGTAATCTTCTAATCGTGGTGAAAGATCTTGAATATAACCCATAAAGATCTTCCCTTTTTTTTACCTAAAACCTTTCTTTATATCCTGGGGAAAAGAAAACATAAAAGGGTGAGCTCAAATGCTCAGTAAGGGTAAACAAAAGAAATATCAATCACATCGTATTCATAAGAACATAACATTTTGGAAATCATAACCTGCAAAAGAGAGCATAATTTCATAACATGGGATAAATCATGGTAGTGAAATGTAATCACAATAATCATAACATAAAACATGAAACTTTGTGGCATTCACACATAATCATAGAGAATCATTTCTTGTTAGTCAATACTCATTGCCAAGACTATCTTAGTGGACAAAGTCCCTTTCTGAATCGAGTAACCCTCGTTTCAGTCCTGTTTCACTGAACCGGTATAACCTACCGTTCCAGCTATGTCTATCTCATGAGATATAAAATCTTTACCCAATGCATTGGAGGGAGATATAGGTCCCACCCATCTCATAATTATACTATTCTTATGTGTGCCACAAAATCATAAACCATACATCATTGCATAACCCATGTAATAAAAATGGGAATCTTAAACATCATGACATCATAAAACAATTCATATAATATAAAGGAATTAATAAAAATAATTCCATCACAACATAATCAAATTAATGTAATAATAGGTATAAAAACAGAACCCTTTATTATCTTAGATGGAAAATAATTTTGATAAAACACTTGAACTTCATTCTTGAGGAAAATATCCTTTCTACTTCAAAAACACTTTTCCTTTCTTAACATGTCGTACAATTATAAAATAAAAGAATTTGATTAAAAATAAACTTGAAAACTTTTAAAGTATGCTTCTTGGAAATAATGTTTTAGAAATCCATTCATTCCGTATAAGTTAAAAAAAACATTCTTCGTACTTTTGTCGGAAAAGTCAAAAAGTACCTCGTACGAAAAACGACAAAAGATTCCTTTCATATCTTTTACAAAAACTCATAGAAGGGTAAAATTGGATATAAACTATTGTAGAAGTATTTAAATAATATTACATATTGAGGGAACATGGATGTGGATGATAAAATACACCCCAGTAAATACCAACGTATAAACAATATCAGATAAAAATGAGATTGTGATATTTCCCTTACCTTAGGTCCGATTTGCTTCGTATGTGTCCGAACCTCCTGTATAATGATTTAAATAATGTCATTGACTTATTAAAGAATCATATTCGTTGTTATGATATCATATATGGTTCACTTATGACATTATATTACCCATTCTATTGTAAATTCCATGTTAAAGAAGCGTTTTGGGTAAAATCGTTTCATTTATCGTAGGTGTTTTGACTAGTTGTTCTTGACATTATTATTACTTATATCATGATATAATTACTTCCAGAATATAAAATATGATTTATATATCAAATATATTCAGTATATATATATATATATAATAGATAGATAAATGAAATGAAAAACACCGTTCATGGAGACGGTAGTCCGTACGTACACATGAACGCTGTTTTCCTTTCCTTATTGTCTTGAATGGAAGTAAGTAGATGACATACATATATATATACATAAATCCATTAGCTTTATAATGTCATATATTTCATTATTATTTCTTATATATACTTTATAATCATTCTTAAATGGTTAACATGGAGAATGAATCTCATCGCGTCGTGGAGACGGTAGTCCGTACGTACGCACGAGCGATGATATCATTTCCATAAATATTGAATTGAATTGGAGTGGATTATACAATATATCAGAATCAATATGATGTTGTAAAAACTATGTATAGTTATTCTTTACACCATTATACCCATCCATGTAAGGTGGTGGTAGAAAATAGATTACACCACGACGTGGAGACGGTATTCCGTACGTACGCACGCGCGGTGATTTCTTTTTCCGTAGGATGGATAGATGGTGAAATAGGGTTGTTTCATACTTATAATAACATATCAGTATATTAGTGATACTGATGTTATTACTTCATAATGAAACAACCTAAGAAGAAGAAGTGTAAGAAGAAATAAAGATGAAAGAATTGGTAACGGTAATTACCTCTTCTTTGAAGCGCCTCTTTGAGACCTCCTCTTAGGGCACTAAAATTGGTCTTTGAGGAAGACCAGAACCTCTAGGATGTTGATAGGGAAGTGGAGAAGATATTTTGGCAGAGGTTGTCTGAGCTTGAGTGCTCAAATTGGTGTGAGGAGGAGGGGGAGGAGGTGTCCTTTTATAAGGGAGGAGAGGGGCACCTTAGGAATACCTCAAAATATTATTTTATATTAATGTAAAAATCGGTTTATAATGGTCCCAAAGGGTCTTATTTTGAAGCTAAAGTGGGGATGGGTCGAAATACTATCAACCAATAGTATTTAGACAAGTTTAGGGTATTATTTTAACCTTATCAATTAGATTTAACTCTAAGTTAAATAATTTAACTTTTACCATGTCTTTTTGTTTTCTTTCACTATATGATTAATACACTTACTATAACATGCCAAAAGAACCCCAAATTGTATATTATTAATTCATATATCCTTATCTAAGTCATTTGGCCGAACCTTAGATTTTTTGGAATAAAATAACAATTAATAATATAATATTTGATTTAAAAAACTATTTTGTGTCAATTTTGACACTATTTGATATATGATTTTTGTGAAAGTCATAACAGAATTATATGTCAAACCAAGTTGATTAAATCAACACTAATATATCATAGTAACCTAGAAAATTATTTTAATTCATAAAAAGTGTCAAATTACATTTATTTTGGTGTTTATAACATCAATTATGTCAATATTTCATTAATAAGATAATTACGGCATCATCATTGTGTCATAAATAAATTAAATTATTTAATGTCTAAAAATTACAAATAAAATACCATTATGTAGGAAATCTTTTTATCTTTATAATTAATATTTATAGTTGAATTTATCTTATGTATAACCCCATATTAAAAATGTTTTAGTAAATAAACTTTGATTTTAACTCTTTTAACTCTTCTTTGAATTAAATAATAATAAATGTCTTAATCTAATCCAAGTGGGCCTAAATGATAATATTTTACACTTAAGGTTGTTTTTTGTCGAGATACACTTGTCCAATAGAATTAGGACATGTGTTAGGGTAATATTAATATCATTTTTACCCTTAATTACCCTATTTACTTTTAACCGTGGTAAATAAAAGTAAAAAGTTACTATTCACCAAAAATTATTTTCATCTCATTGAACCACATTTTACTTACTGACATCAACCGTGTCTCTCAGATTTTTGAAATTCCATTCAAAGAAGCGGTAAAATTAAGTTTTATGAAAAATTCAGTTTTTTTTAACTACCACTTAGTAGTTTCACTATTCATCAAAAATTGATGTTTTTCAGAACAATGCCAAAATTTCATCCTAAGCTATATTTCATATTCCTAATTCAAAAATGAAATCTATTTTACCAAATTCATAACATAGAAGTTTCATTAATTAATTTTATAATTAAATCCTGCTGTTTAAAACAAATAGCGTGTTTTTAAGAAACAATATCTATCAAAAGATTGACACTTGATTATGTCTGGTTTAAATGTGAAATTACATCCAATGACCAACATTGTATTAAATTGTAAAAATATATTCTAAATATACTTTAAAACCACTAAAATTAATGATTTATCACTATTAATTATTTCGATTAAAAATAGTTGTTTTTAATTATAATTTAGTAATTTTCACTATTCATCAGAATATGAATGTTATCCGAAAAGTACCAAAATTTCACCTTAGGCTAAATTCGATACTCCGAATCCAAAAATAAAGTCCATTTTGAAAAATAAAATTTACAAAATTTCAAAAATTGGTTATTAATATTCATAACGGCTAGTTATAATAACATTTTAATAACATATCGTTGTTTAGTGAAACTCGGTATTGCGTACTACACACGCTATCGAGGAAGGTCGCGATTGCGTGTAATGCAAGGCAAGTCAAGGATGTCTGTTATGCAAGCTTCTTTTGGTGTAGCGTACAACACAAGACATTAATTAAATTAAAAGAATATTTTTCATAAAATCTCGGGCTGTTACATTCCTCTAACAGATTCTTCATCAAATCTTATTTGGAAAGAACACATACACGGTTCATGAACCTCATCATTCCATCCTAATCATGGTTAAACTCATGAAAATTTCTAACTTTCTTTTACATCTCTACATCTTCCTTATGTTCTTCTTTAATCTTTACTATGATAAAGGGTTAAAAATTCATTTTATAAAATAATATTTTTCCCCTTCCTTCGATGTTTCTAGATCCATCCTTTGAAAATCTAGAAATATTGGATATTTTCATATCTTAATTGTGGATAAACTAGCATGATCCTTCCGACTCAAAGTATTAACTACCTTTATCACTTTCCCAGGTTGGCAATGTATTGGGAAGTCATAATCCTTTATAAACTCTAACCATCTTCTCTGGTGCATGTTCGACTTCTTCTATGTCAATATATATTTCATACTTTTATGATTAGTATATATATCACACTATTCCATATAAATATAATTCTTTTATATCTTTAATGAAAAATACCACTACAAAATCCAAATCATGAGTTGGGTAATTTTTATTATGAATCTGCAACTACCGTGAGGCACAAGCGATAACCATGTTATTATACATAAGAAAACATCTCAATTCCTTCTTGGATGAATCACTATAGATTATAAATACTTCTCCACTATAGAGTAATGTAAGCACAAGTAAACTAACTAACATTATCTTCAGTTCCATGAAATTTTCCTCACATTCATCTATCCAGAGTAACTTTACACTCTTTAGAGTTAACAAGGTTAGAGGATTAAATAGTCATGAGAAATTATCCACCAACCACTGATAATATCTAGAAAAATCAAGAAAGCTATGAATATAAGTCACTATGGTTGGTTTAGAACAACATTCAACAACCTTATTCTTTGACAGATCTATTACTATACCATCTCTTGAGATTATGTGACACAAAAATGAAACCTTTTGCAGCCAAAATTTACACTTTGTAAATTTTTCATATAGTTTCTGCTTCATTAGGTTTTTTAGTAAAATTCTCAAGTGATCTTCATGATATTACATTATGTTGGAATAGATAAGAATATCATCTATAAATACTACCCCAAAATGGTCTATGTAATCTCTCAATATGATATTAATTTAATCCATAAAGATAAAAGAGAAATTAATAAGACAAAAAAGCATCACTATATATTCTTAATGTCCATACCTTGTACAAAATGATGTCCTGGGTATATCCTATTTCTTGACCCTCAATTTATGATATCTAGAATGAAATTCAATCTTGGAAAAGTTTTGTGCTCCACCGAGTTGATCCAACAAGTCATCAATATAGGGGAGAGGTTACTTATTCTTGATTGTGATCATGTTAAATTGTGGATAATAAATTATGAGATGTATTGATACATATCTCTTTTTCACAAATGAACTGGTTCTCCCTAAGGTGACACACTTGGCCAAATAAATCACTTATCAAGGATTTCTTGTAATTTCTTCTTCAATTCCTGCAACTCAATCGAAGCCATTATATAAGGAGTCTTTGAAATTGGTGTGGAACTAAGTATGAGTTCTATTGAGAAATAAAATTTGCGTTTTGGTGGAAGGCTAGGAAAATCTTATATAAATATGTCCATAAAATCATGAACAATAGTTATATCATTTATGTTGACTTCATCCACAACTATTTGAGATAAAAAAAACCCTTTTTAATAGGAATTAATACCCATACATTAGATATAATCTCCTCAGGAAGTTCATTCTTATTGTCACATTGATGGATGATCATAGGAGTGTTTGAAATATCAAATCTAACCCTTCGTTGATAATTAATGTGGGATTTATTTAGAGAAATAAAATCTATTCCAAAGATAACCTCAAATTCAACCAAAGGATGAATAGAAAGGTTTGAAGGAATAACATTCCCGCAAAATTCAACTATAGATGAATCATAGACATGGGATGAAATCATCATACTATTAGGGGTTTTCAATAATAATTCCACATCTATTTTTTGGTGGAATATTAACACCCTTAGAAAATTCATTAGATATAAAATAGTGGGTATATTCATAATCAAATATGACATTAGTAGTTCTATAGTGGATAATAAGTGTACCTTTCATCACATCATTATCACATCCTCATTAGAAATAGCAATTGAATTATATTTCCCCATGTTCATTGGCTTAAGAGGTTTTTGACATCGATCATCATCACCAGCACTTTGATTTGGGCAGTGGTTATCATAATGCCCATTATCCTTACACTAGTATCACTAAATCGTGGGAGGTGCATTCTGTATAGCTTTATCTCTATTAGAATTTTGAGCTTACTTCTTCCCATAATTTCAATAGTAAATTGCCTAGTGACCTTTCTCTCCACACATAAAACATTTAGTATACCCCTTATGACAATTTCCTTCATGTGTATTCCAACATTTAAATCATAATGAAAAACTCATCTTCTTCTCTCTATGATATTTAGAGTTTAATTTAGACTCCATCTTCCTTTTCTTGTCAAACCCATGAGGTTGATACATGAATCCAACTTCTATTTCAACCTTCATTTCACAATTCATAATATCTTAATATCTAAAAATGTCTCTTATGTCCATCTCCCTTCTGAGACTGGGATTTATGACACTAAAGAACCTATCAACTTTACATTCAGGTTGGATGATAATTCTTGAAGCTTACCTCACAAGTCTCTTAAAATCATCCTTGTAGGCACCAATAGATTCATCATACCTTTGATTAAAATTGAGGAACTCTTTCTCCATCTTGGTATGAATAATCTTAGGTAAGTACTTATTGAAAAATTTGTTCTTAACTCTTCCCAATCTGTGGATTCAATATCATATTTCTGACTCTTATTCATAATTAGATTCTACTAGTGGTCTGATTTTCCTTCTAATTGATAAACATATAGAATGATTTTCTCATTCTATGAACATTGAATAATAGGGAATATCTTTTTAGTAGATCTGATCAATTGTTCAGTAAATATTGGATTATAAGACCCTTCGAAAAAAAGGTGGATTTTTCCTCATGAAAGAATCAATAGAATGTTGTTCCCTCTTTCTATCATTTAGAATTCCATCATGATTCTTATCTTGAGAATACTATGTGATCAAAGCAATGAGTTTTTTCATTCTATCTCCCATAAAATTCATTTGTTCAAAAGAAAAATAATTCTATTGCCCATCACAATCACCATTAACACAGTTCCTTCAGGTTCCAGCCATCAACTAAAACCAAAATCATAGATTAAGAAATAGTTATCATATTAAGGAACCACATAATCGTGAAAAGTAACTTATAGGATGTCTAAATTAGGAAACCTTCCTTAATTTATGAATCCTTTTGTTTATCCTATCTTATTCATAGACAACTTGTTTTTAAATCCTTTGAAATGGTTTATGAAGTGTTTGTGAATTCCCAAAGAAAATCCCATGGGTGTGTCAAACCAGGTGTATAGTAAGGCCTGTTTTCAGGTACCATATTAACCCAAGTTAGGATTAGAATATATTGTTGAAGTTTTTACCACTAGGTACATTTATTCTATAGCTACATTCACTTGTAGTATCCAGATCGGGATGTATTTCTAAGAAAAAACTCTCTCTATCCTTTATCGAAATTCTAGAACATTTTCTATACTTTTCCTTATCTAGAAACTTATCCATAGACATGTCTTTAGGGTTCTCACGAAGGTTTTCTCATCCTAAAATCCAAAGTTTAACTAAAACATTTCTCTAATACCAACTGTAGAGGCCCGTTCTTTTTATATGTTAAGATTACATAACATCAGCAGAATACGTAAAAAGATTGAAAAAACAAAACTCCCAAAGACCATATTAGTCTAGTACATTTGGAAATATGGAAACATAAAAACTAGTACATATATGTGATATATAATCTCACACGAGTTTCTTCTTAACTAGAACCCTTCTTAGAATAATCAGACATAATACATACCTTCGTAACGAGGGGGAAAATTAAAGGGGGTGATATCAGATTCTCAGTAAGGTAAACAATGGAGATATGTAAGCATAATCATGATCATAAGGATATGACAACATGATCATGAAAATAGAAGATCATACCATGCATATCAGAGATCATATACATGAATCTGTCATAAATCATGATGGTTCATAACACAGAAATCATAAGGAAATAAAGAACATAAGCCATGAAATCATAATATAGGAATAAAACATTGAATTTTGGTAGTCACATAAGTATATATAATTAATTCCATAGTATTCAAGGCATTGATGCTGATACCATATTAGTGGACAATTTTATTTACCGAATCGGGTTCACACCCCTATCCTGCTCTGTATTACCAAACCAAGTTCACTTTCCATTCAAGACCTGTAGTACTAAACTAAGTTCATTTCTCATTCCAAACATGTAATAATGAACTAGGTTCATTTTCTATTCCAACCATGTCTATATCTTGGGAAATAAATATTTACCCAATTCATTAGAGTTAGATATAGGTCTCACCCATATCATAGTGAAATCATACATACATGTTATATAAGATCATAAATAACCATATCATATCCCATGAAATGAAATGGGTATTATAAACATGTAATCATATCATATACTATGGAAAGATATAGGTTTCATAATCATTTGATTATAAACATAACCCATGAAATGAAGTGGGTTTCAAAAGAATATAAACAGTGAAAGGGAAACATGTTTCATAAATGTCATGCTAGAAAAATAAAATCCATTTAGAGAAATAATATGAATGGAAACATTGAATAATTTCCCTATAATTTAATGACTAACACTGATGTATGTTATATTATATGGTAAATAATTTTTAATGATATTTTAAAAACATTTACTAAGGATAATATCCTTTCTTCATTTAAAACACATTTTAAAACATAAAACCTTTTTAAAAACCTTTTTCTTTGAAAATATTTTTGAAAAAATATAAAGGATTCATTAAAAACCATAAAGCATTTTGGAAATCCTTTTTACTTGAAAATGGGCTTTGAAGATCATTTGAAAAAATTTATGAAAACATTTTTTATGAATATAATAGTTTTTCAACCGAAGAGATATACAATCATATTTTACTTAAAAAAATTATTTTAAGTACCAAAGAGTAGAAAAATAATACTAATAAATGATGATATCTCTAATAACTAGAGGATAATACAATTCATGAGTGTTCTTGAGATATATATCATAATATTTCATCAAGGGAGTATAATTATTAACAATCAAAAAAAGAAATGTTATTATTTCAATAAACACTTACCACTAGGTTACTTGGGATCATACTCTCCATGTAAGAAATTGAAAATACACAAAGCATAAAATTTCATGAATATAATTATATTCATGATATAAATTTTTAAATGTAAGTATATACACCTAAAAAAATAATTTAGGTGCATAACAAAACATGAGTCTCAAAGAAAAAAATTGAGACGAAACTATTTTACCGATTTGGTATCTTTTGAAACATATACCTTATGAATGAAATATCATAAAATGGATATGTTAATACCCAAAAATTTCTTTAGAAGTGATATATAATACATTAATGGGTATTATATACACCACGCAAAAGTAAATGTTAGTGAACATAACATGCATCTCACAGAAATTAAAAGTGAGATGAAATCCCCTTACCTTGTATCTTGACACTCATCATACTCATTCAAACCATCGTATAAAATATATAAATTTATTATAAATATTTTAAAGAATGATTTTATTATATATAATATCATATATGGATTGATCATGACCTTATATTACCCTCTTGTTAACAATAGTTTGTTATGGTTTCACTTTGGGTAATATTCTATTTATTCTTCGCAAGTGTCCTAATTTGTTATATATTTGGTTCTTATACATATATAATGATTCTTTAATTTAAACAATTATATAAATATCATTTATATATAGTATATTTGTATTATAATAATCTATAAAATATAGATTTATGAAATGGAAGACACCATTCATGGATATTGTAAGTCATACAATCATATGAATGTTGTTTCTGTTTTTATTGTCATATTAAAAGAAAGAAAGAAAATGACCTATATGTATATATTTATATAATATAATTATAGTATCATTTTAATTTTATATATATCATATAAGGTCACTAAACCCATCCTTAATACATTCCATGTAGTGTGTGAAAGAATCACATTTCTTTGAGGGGTGGTAGTCCACACTTCCTCAAATGAAATTATCGTATTTACACCAAATGGAGAGTAAAAAAAGATATGTGATTTTAAAGTAATACATAAGATCAAATTAATAATATCTATATTATATAACATATATAAATATATTTTCCATCATAATTTCCACCATTAGAGGTGGTGGGTGAAAAATGAACAATCGTCGTTTAGTGAGGAATTAATTCACCATACGCGTAAACAGTCTGTTCATTATCCATTATATAGAGGTTTGTGTAAGTGTAGGATAAAAAATTAGTATAAAAAATCCTAGTATATTTATTATACTGGTTTTTTTATAAAATCATGGAATAAATATAGTGTAGGTGGTGGATAAATAAAATAAAACAATGCAGCTTGAGATAAGACGTTACCTCTTAATCGAGTTACTCATTTTGGTTTATGCCAAAAGGATTCCTTGGATTTCCTTCTCCCAAAGGTAAGGATTCTAGGAGGAAGTGAGGGGTTTTGAGAATTTTATTGCTTATATATTTTACAAACCTATGTGGTATGAGAGTTCTAAAAAAGAGGTAGATTTTGTGGCCTTTTATAGGGAAGGGAAAGGACATACTTGGCATTTTTGAAAACAAGTTAGGTGTACCCACGTTTTTACCTAAAAAAATTAAAAAAACAAAAAAAAACTAAATAATATAAGTTTTATGTGCTAATAATTTCCATAAAATGGGTTTTGAAAAATTTTCTAGGTTGTTTTGGGTCTTAAATTTAAGGTTTAGTGCCTTGTTAACCAAATTTTTCTCTTAACCATTGTAATTAATTTTAATCACTTTCACTAATATTTTTGGTAAAAATAAAATTTAACATTATTAGAAATTATAAATTATTCTGATTAAAAATATGGGATCAATTTTTCCAAATTATAAAAACATATGTGCCAGAAATTAATTTAAAATTAATCCCGCTGATGGGATGACACAGTAGGTTTTCAAAGTAAAAATATTCAAAAGATTGCTCAGTTTTTATATTCAATTTCAATGTGAAATTGATCTCAATGAAATAAATTATATTAATTGATAAAAATATTATCTAATTAAAATTTGAAACCAATTTAAAGTATAAATTAAACTTATAAATAAATTAGATAAAAATCAGTTTTGAATTAAAATCTTGTATTTTCCACTATTCAACCAAAAATAAAGTTTCTCAGAAAAATGAAAAAATTTCACCTTAATATAAATTTCATCTTATAAATTCAAAAACGAAGTTTTTTTATCAAATTAAATTATTTAAATTTTTAAAAAATAATTTTATTGTCTTTCATGGAAGGATGGGAAATGTAGTTTGTCTCATAAAATAGTATTTTTAAACATATAAGGACTTAACCAAAAATAATATCTATCATTAACAATTTGTTTTATTTATATATAAAAATTATATTTTTTTCAAAATTATCCATTACTATTAATATTACTAAGTTTAATGACTAGGTTATAACTATCTCATTTAAATAATTATAACAATGCAATGGTGTTTCGTAGAAACATCGGTGTTGTGTATAACATACGCCAAGTTGGTGTTGTGTGTAACATACACCAAGTAGATGTTCTATGTAATGTACTCTGAGTTAGTTCCATATGAATGTAATGTTTGACTTATTTCATTTCAACATGTAAATGAAAATTTAATTTATTCGAAAAAAAGGCCCATAAAAATTCGGGGTAATGAAAAATCAATTTTAATTCCTCTATATTGAATGGAAACAACTAAGTTGAGGGAATTAATGATTTAGTTAGATGATATTTAATTTAAGGTGTTTATTAGTCTAAGAACCTCTCCATGGGTAAATTTGGATCATTTTTCTGAAAAGTTCAATGTGAGTCTACACCTCTTTGTTGAATATCAAAAATTGAATCAAGTCATGATCAATAATCGTTACTCATTACATGTAAATGAATAACTATTTGATTAATTAAAGTGTAAAATCTATTACTAACTATAAACCTCTTGTCAGGTTATCATCAACTACAAGGAAGATCAAATTATATTTAGAAGAAAACCTTTTTGGATCTGGTATGGTCATTTAAAGGATCTAATAATTCCCTTTTGTAGAATAATTCTCCTATTATGTTCATGTATAAAATGAACATGATTTTTTATCCATATTTAGACTAATTTTTTCATGGTATTTACAGATGATATACTGGTTTCCTTTATTTCTTAGTATAGGAATGATCAATATATGAAAATCATTCTAAATACTTTTTGAGATAATTAATTGTATGATAAGTTATCTAAATGAACCTTATGGATCCCAAAAGTCATGTTTCTATGGAATGTTATCTCTAAAGTGGGAATCTTCGTAGATCCTATTAAGGTAGAAATAGTGATGTATTGTAAGGTTCCATTTAATGTTATTGAGATAAGGAGTTTATTAGAACTCTCCATATATGACCATTACTTTATTTAATAAATTTCTATGCTATATACTCTAATAATAATATTTATAAATAAAGGGGATAAATTTGTGTGTTCTGATCAATGTGAAGTAGACTTTAAATAATTGAAAAGGTGTTGAATTTTTCTCCATTTATTCTCCTATCTTAACCAGGTGAGGGGTTTTAGGTTTATTGGGATATGTATTTACTTATACTTGGATATGTTCATATAAATGATCATCAGGTAGTGGTGTATGGTTTTAGATGATTTCATCCTAAAAAATAACTATCATACCAATGATTTTGAATTAGTTTTTGTGGTCTATGCATTAAAGTATTAGAGGCATAATCTATGTGGTGAAATCTCTATGGTTCACACTAATCACAAATGGCCTTAAATATATTTTCTCTCAAAGAGATCTGAACCTAAGGAAATATCTTTGGGTGAAATATCTATAGTTATTTTATATTAATATCTAATATAATTCTTAGAAAAGAAACATGGATTCTGATACTCTTAATAGGAAAGTAAACCCTCAATTGTATTTAGAGTTAAAAGAAGTATATATGTTAATGTGACTTATTCACAAACTCTACTTGGATGTGATCAAGGATCAATGTGGGATTAATTTATACCACATTAATATTACCTCATATATCATGTAGACTATTAAGGACTCTTAGATATCTGATCTTGATTATGCCATTATTTGAGAAAAAATTGATGGTGGGGAGACCCTTCTTGGATGGTTCTAAGATTCTCATTCCTTATTATATGTAAATGGAAGGCTCATTATCCTAGAAGGAATGAAGGAGGAATTGATGAAGGAGTATCATGCTTATTGGTGGGTCATATACCCTAAAATAAAAAATAGGATATACTATGATATTCAGCTCTATTTCTAGTGGTTGGTATAAACAAATTATATAGTGGGGTTCATTATAAAGTTCCACACTACCTATCAGTGGGTAAATGTAGAATATAAAATTTCTATTGGTATTATTGATCCACTTCCTCTACCAATATGGAAATGGGATGAAATTATGATGGATTTTGTAACCAATATTCCTAGATCATATGAAGGAAAGGATAAAGTATAGGTAATTTTGGATCATCTACCTAATATGGATAAATTATTATCTATCAATGATACTTATTCAATTGGTGAAATTGGAAATTGTATATCCATGATATCATTATGATTCAGCATGTACTGGCTAACATATTCTTGAGCAAGGAACCAAAGATCGTATCTCATTTCAAACATGGGATTTAACAATAATTGAGTTCACAATTGAAATTGAGTACTTATTTACACAAATAAATCAATGTTCTATCTAAGTGAACCATCCACATTCTCGAGGATATGCTTTGAGTATGAATTCTATATTTTGATGGCTCATGGGAGGAATACCTCATCTTGGTGGAATTATCCTACAAACATAGTTACCATTAATCTAGTAAAATGGATGTATTTAATGATCTATATGGGTATCCATGTCCTTATCCACTTTTCAGGATGGAAATTAATGAATCATTGTTAATTAGTCTTATTATCTTCTAAGTGATGACAGAACAAGTAACACTAGTCTAAAGGAAGATCAAAACTGATCAAATTCAGTAAAAGACATATGTAATTCACCTAAGATGATACCTTTAATTCAAATTTTATGATCATATATTTATTTATATTTCAATAATATTGGTTCACAAAAAAATGAAAAATCAAAGGAATATAAGCCAAAAAATTTTGTGGACTTTTGATATCTTGGGGGAGTTGAAGTTTTGTAATATCCACTATATTTTCATCAAATATTCAGTTCCATGTATAAAATATTCCATGTTTATCAACTATGTAAATACATACCCTAACCAAATAATGTGATCTAATATGATGATATCAATTATAAAGTTGATTCCTACTATGTGGATCATCATATATATATCATTGGTCAGAGTGAAAAAGTCTTGTAGAGAAAGCTAATTACTATAGATTAAATAAAATCGAAGCATGAGAAACTCCAAGATGAAAATTTGGAGTGAGAGGTTGAGGTGAAGGAAAAATAGACATACTAATTACCTCAATAAGCAGACTAAATCTTCTCTGGGATGAGAATACTGGTGGCAGGGAGGTTGTAAAAATCTTGACCTTTACTAGTTAGTTTTATCCTTAATTTTAGTACTTCAATTTCATTTCAGGGATAATTGTTGGTTTGAAATGGAATTATAGGGTTTATAGAAGTATGTGGAGGCAACATGAGAGGGAAGTGAGGTGTAGATGGAACTAAGTACCTGATGGTTTGGTATTGGGAATATAGTGTGGGTCTGGTGGATGTAAGTGGTTCTATATAGACCACTGGGTACTTGGTGTAACTTTACCATGTACCCAGTGGATACCTGGGTAAAACCCTTTGAAATAAAGACATTTTTATTATTTTATGCCCTAATTTAAACCCCCTTAATGATAACCCTAGGTATTTTACCTCATTTATTAGTTATTTCATCCACTCCCATGATCTCTCAGGCCTTTCCTTCCTTCTCAAGATAAATATCATCAAACCTTGATTTGGGTTTCTCTGATTAGTCTCGAGATCCTATCTTTGACAAGGTAAGTCCATGTGATGTTAGAACTATCATGGAGTCCTATTAAATAGAAATTTATAAGACTCTTGATATATAATATTGGATTATTTATTTTATATCATGACGATTTTCAATGATTACTCACTATTTTATTCACTTGTTTATATTTTTATTATTTCTGATATATGTAAACATGGATAAATATGGTGGGTTGGTGTGTGGAAAATTCATAAAATGAAATGAAAATAATAAACATACGTAGATGTTAGAAAGAAAGGGGATAGTATTAGGTTTTTAACATATGTATTTTATCATCCATTTAAATTTATTAAGATTCATTATATCATCAATTCAATAGCAATCATGGATCACCACCCTCAACTTAGATTGTAAGGCTTGGTTCACATTCAGAGACCTCCTAGGAATATAGAGTATCACCTTATCCATGTGTTTTGGTGATGAACATGCCATGGAAATATAAATTTCACTACACATCACATAATACCATTATATATCATTCATGTATTGACACATATCATTTTACTATATATTAAGTGAGTTGAGAAAAGGGATAGAAAATGGATGAGTTTATGTTGGAATAAGGTGGTGAGAAATGAATAGATAATGTGGAAAACCTCCACACAATCCCTTTAAACCCCCACTACCTCATAAAAAGCTAATTAAAACATAAAATAAAGAAATATCGATGACTTTGGAGTTTTATATAATCCCCCCCAAGACTTATTCCTATGTTATTTTTCCATTACCATGGACTTTGAGATATACATATGGGTGAAGCATGTAGAAATAGAGAATAAAGGATAAAAATAAAGTGTTGTTATTGAAATGACGAAAATAATTGCTGTAAAAATATATATGTTATTATATCATAACTATGAGACTAAGGGTGTGAACCATTTTCAATGGACAAGAGGGGTGTTTAAATATGTAAAAAGTGCTCTTCAATTTTCATGGATAATTTCTATGTATAATCCTAGTTTAGAGGAAGATTCCATGTGTGGAACATCAAAATTCATCTCCCAAATGGTCAGTTATTCCCCCCATGATTACATTTCTATGCTTTCTCATGGATGAATGACACATAGGGTATTTATATGATTATCACCTAATTTGAACATGAAAACTGATTTAGAAATGTAACTTTTTTTAGCATTACATGTGTAAAAACATGTTTATGAATGATGTGTTCTGGAAATTGGGAAAGTGGAGTGAGGAGGAGGATGAACAATCATTCAAATGGAAAAATCCTTGGGAAGTATTTATACAATTATTTTTTCGTGGTCTAGATAATCTTATCTAATTTCTATTGTGGTCAAGTTAATATTCTATAAGATGGATTTAATATGATGCGACACTAGAAATTACCTATTTAATATGATATAGCTCGATGCCAGTCAGTTTATTCCTAAAAAATGATATTAGACTTAGAGTTAATCTGGGTAGTTTTTTCTCATGAGGTTATTATTCTATAGTGATATTGAGATAGGGTTAATCTAATGCAGTGGATACCAGGTGTTGGTTAATCTTAAATGGTGTAGAAAAACCCCATTTTAATATCATGTAGATCCAACTCCATCCAAAATAAGTAATCTTATCTAGATATTGAAACACATGGTTAATCTGACATGAGGTTTTTTAAGTTTTATTTCTCCTATAAAATGGTTAAGTATCCCCTTTAATATTATATAGGAGATAAGAAAACCCATTTTATCACACATGAGCGTTTTCTGTCACATTTGATTAATATGTTTACCAATAAAAATAGAAAAACATTTTTTAATGTTTTTTCATTTATTAAATTAAATAAATTATATTATTTTTCTCCCTAAATCATGAAATTAAGATATTTTATCTTTAACATCATCATTTACACTATATAATGAAAATTAATTTATTTAAATTTTTCATATATATTATTTATATTAACTATACTAAAATATATACTAACAATATCTAAAAATATTACTGAATCATTCTCCCATACTTGAATAATTTCTTATACGCAATGAATGTTTCTAAAAAACAACTATATTAACTTAGAATCCATTACTTACCTATTTCCAAGACTTTTTCAATGAATGTTAGTTGTTTAAGATTTATGAAAATCTTAATATTAATATGTAATGACACCTTTTAATTGCCTCTTATCAAATTTCTCACCTCACTTCCGAATTTCAAAAACATTGATTCATCATTGTAAAATTAGATGATATAAATTCATTTTTTTACATTCTTAAATTTTACAAATATTTTTCTTTAAATAAATTTCAAGTGTTTTATAGTTTGCTTTACACGAAAACTCATGTCTAAATAAACCATGATATAACAACTGTTTATTACAAGATCATTGAATTGTATGGTTTGAATAGTAAAAAACAAATTATAAGAATTATTTAAAATGTTTTTAAATAATTCAAATGTTTTTTTTCTAATAATAAAAAATTAATCAATTTTAAATAAATTCATTTTATGCTTCAAAAATGAATTTTCTTAAAAAAATAGCTTTTATTGAATTTTACACGCACAACCCTTATAATTAATTTCTATAAATTTATAAATTTTATTTGATGAAATTAATATAATTTTTAAAATAAACATTTCAATATGAGATTATAAAGAATATTTATTATTTTTCTAAAAATATTTATTTTCCAGTGAATAGTAAAAAATAATTTTTTTTTTTGTAAAATACGTTATTTATTTTTCAGTAAAAGTAAAATTATGTTTTCGAAATTTATCTTATAATAACATATATATCCTTTAATTATAAATAATAAAAATAATTTCATAAGAATCATCATTATACTTAATTTTGGTATAAGATTATTTTTTGTACTAAAAATAAAATTTTTTAAAGGTGTTTTCATGCACGCAATGAGATTTTACCTTAAAAATAAAAATAAAATTTTTTGATTAATGGTTTTAATGAAATGTGTTGATTATATATTAATTATTTTATTTTATCATTCATTTTATGGTTTTTCAGAGAAAGTAATGTTTGTAAATTTTGTTTAATGGTTGAATATTCATTTTTCTAAAACGGGTTTTTGTTGTGGGTTGCGTGCTTATTTAAAATTAATTCTACCACTTATATAATTTGAATATAGTAAAATGGATTTTATATTTTTAATCATAATAATTTATCTAATAAAATATTTTCAACTAATATTTTGGTCATATTGATTATTAAAAACAGTAAAACAATTTACTGCAATTATGGTTAAAATGGGTGTATCGGGGTTTAAACCAAGATATAAGGGTAATATTATCACCCAAACCTGTATAATTATTATTGGTTGAAAATATTTATACCTTATATTATAATTACTTTAAATACCTATCCATTTAGAGCCACATTCCCATGAAGGTAACCTAATATAATTAAAATATTTTAATATGTTTCATGTGTTCCCTCCCATCAATTATAAAATGGAATATCTTTTCCTCCCATATTCACAAAATTTGAGACATATAGATTAGAAAATACATAATATAAAAAATAATCCTTCCATTAATCCATATCTTTTGTACTTATACTAGGAATGATCCTTTAAGGCTTAAGGGGTAAGCAAAAGGAGGTTTCTCAAATAAGACGTATAAATCTTAACTAAGCTCTTTCAATTTTATTTTTTCTCCTACCTTATATAAAAAAAATTATAAATAAATTCCTTATGATTTAATTATAATATAATGATTTGTTATTATAAATATTGAACAACCATTTCCCCCCACTTATCCATCAAATGGGAAATAAAAGTATCGCTCGTGCATATGTGTGAACCACCGCCTCTATGTAGCGATGCAGTTAAATCTCCATAATCATATTTCATGGTTGGTTATAATGATGTATTTAAGGATTATTTATAATATTTATAACATAAATATTCTTTTATAATTATAATATATTATCTACCTTATTATCATTCTATCCATTGGTAAATGATAATGTCGCTCATGCGTACGTGTAGACTACCATAACCATAAAGTGATGTGATTTTTTTACCAATTCTGATTTGTGTGGATGGTAAAAAAGATATATTTAATGAAAATATATTATATTTATGATATAATAATTATTATTTAAAGTTTATTTATTATTTAAATTTATTTTTTTCCATCCATTGAATAGTGGAAGCATTACTCGTGTGTACATACGAATCGTCATCTCCACAAAGTGATACCGTTAATTTTTTATCACCACTTAATATTAATGGTTATAAATATGTATATAATGATAATATATGATATTTATATCATGATTAAAATTTTTAATATGGATGAACCATGATCAAATTTTAATTACCATAACTGCAGAACAAAAACATACATGAAAAACAAAGCAATTAACACCAGAAAATCTCATTTTAATAAAGAATTGTTAATAAATAGGTGTTGAAATGATATTAAGTGCATAATATATGATATAATATTATTTAATATGATTATCTTATAGGAATATTTTATAGGAATATTTTATAGGATTATATGAAATATAAATTTATTATATGGGATGTTAGGGCACTTATGAATCAATTCAGATATAAAGTATGGCTTTCATCTCAGTTGCTCTTCATTGAGAAATGTTTTAATATAATACCTGAATTTCTTATTTATATGGTGTATATACATCCCAATAATGTATTTTTAAACACTACATTATTTAATTCAAGTTATTTACTAAACCACATGATTTTGAATCTTCCAATGACTTTTGATTCAAAAAAGGTGTAAGTGTTAGTCTCAATTGTGTTTCATTAAGGCATGTTTAATGTTATACACTTCTTTATGTTTATGAGATTTATATAAAATCATTATAAATTTTATACCATTTATACTTATTAATTAATGGTATTTAAATTTAGAAAAATATTATTTCATCCAAGGGGATTTTATTTGAATGTGACCAATGTGGTAAATGTTTACCATCTCAAATTGTTTTCTTTGGGATATATGTTATGTTATAAACGTATCTTCATTTATGAGTTTTATTTACTAAAACCTTGATATTTTTTATAATTATTATCATTATATTCATTTTATTTAATTTTTATTTTTAATTTATTTCTTTCATGCGCATCATGACTCAAAGTTTTCCAAAGCATTAATGATTTTAGGTTATAATCTCATTTTTTACCAGGATTGTTTAAGCATAAATTTTTTGATGACCTAATTGTATGATATATATATATATATCCCAAATATAATGAATTATAATATCATATATTTATTTATATATTTTTATTGTTTGAAATTCATTTTACTCTCTTTAACTACTGAAGAGTCAAAAAGAACGTCTTTAAGGACAACTAACCTAGTTTTCAATTCAGTTAGGAATCATTTCTTCCATGTCCATATTTTATATAAAATGTTTTAAAGAATGTTTTTAATATTATTTAAAGTTTCATTAAATTAATTTTTACCCATTTTTTACATTCTATAATAAAAATTAAAGGAAACTTGTTGTTTTCCAAATGAGGTACTTTAAACTTTTTATTGAAAATGTGAAAGGAATTTGTTTTCTTTTAATGAATAATGTATGAATGAATTTCCCTACCATCATGAATAATTATTTCATTAAATATTAAATTTTATGTTTCATTTTTTATTTTCAAAGAAAATTTATTACTTAATATTTTTGATGTTTTAAGATTACAAATAAGTTATTTCAAATAAAAAGGTTATTTTACTCAAGAAATGTTTTAGTGATCTGTTAAAGATTATTTTCTATAAAATAATAATTTAATTTTTATTATGATTTAAATGGGATATGATCCAATGTTACCATATTTATTTTCTATCTATATAGTTTGTTTTTATGATTATGAAATGTTTACGAAACTTATTTTCTTTAGATGTGTTTAGCTTTGATGTAGTGGTAAATGTTTTCCTGATATTATGGCATACATATGAATAAATAATGATTATGTGATGAGTGGTTCCGTTATAAAATAGGTATGGGTGGTTATACTATAAACCATGGATGGGTGGTTTTGTTATAATCCAAGGATGGTTGTGTCCATTATATACCTCCAATGGATTTGATAAATATGGATATCTCAGGATATAATAATTTTCATAATGGGGAGTGACCCTATTTCATTCAGGGGATTTATCTAATAATATAGTCATGGGAGTGAACCTTGAATAAGGTAATGGTCGAATGGTAAGTGAAAATAATCCACTATAATAGTCTGGGAAGTTATCCTAGACTAATGAAAAAATTATCTATACTTATGTTCATTCCATAAACTTATGTGTTATACTTATTTCATTTTTACATGGTTCAAGATTAATTGTCTATGATTCCACACTCATATGTTTTATGTATTTTGATTAATAAAACCTTATTCCATGATTCATGTTTAATGGAATTCATATCATTGGGTGTGATTGTTGTAAGTTTCAAAAATGTTCTCATACTCTTATTCTTATATTATGCTCACTTATTATCATTGATTAATATCTCTTATATTTACCCTTATAGAGAATCTTAGCTCCCATTTCTTATCTTTTCCTTTCCCTAGGTTATAAAGAAAAGTTTTACGTATAATTTTTTTAATACGGGTGTTAGTTGTGAAGAATTTAATTGGTTATAGTGTATATCTTATACTTTCATGTTGCTTACATATCCAAATTTTTAAAGACACTAAACCATTATAGTTATAGAATAGATCATATTGATATGTAATAAATATTCAACTAATTAGATTTTTTATTTTTGTATAAAAATAATGGGTACACTAAAGTTGGTATTCAAGAAAATTCTAGTAACTTATTGAAACTTGGATGTGAAAACTTTTGTGAGAAACCTTAGGACAATAATAAGTATATAAGGACATCCGAATTTATGGTAAAGGAGTGTGGTTTCCCATAGAAAATTGTATCCATTACTAGATGCTACAATTATACATTGTTTTGGAATATATTCATCTAGGGGTAATAACCACAAAATGAGTTGGTTGAGTATATCTCGGCCATCATTCAAGTATAAATTGAATGGTCCCTTATTGTGCTTCTAGTCTGATACTCTGAGAGAATATGTTTAGGTTAAATTATATTTTATTTATGACCCATAATGCAGGATTTATATAGATAATAACCATGGATAACCTAAGGTATCATAGATTAAAACTAAGGTATTGTGATTTAGATATTATGTGAATTCATTTTCAGGTTTAGATGATATCTCATTTTTTCACACTTTGATTTTGGTTTATGTTAATGGACAAAACCATAAGGAATTATGCTAACACTAAATATGATATATTATACAACTATAGTCCTCACAAGACTCTTAATTAAATGGGATATATAATTATAAATTTTGTGATTATGCAAAATCATATATCAAGGTATATTATTAACAACCAAAAAATATGTGTGTTTTTGATTGAACCAAATAAGATAAAAATGGAGTTTCATGAAGATCACGTGTGAAGGAATATTCATCTTCCTACATGTTGAGAATTTGAGAAGAAACACCCAAAAATATGTTTCAAACAAATGTGAATATATTTTATGTGTGTAAAATAAAGAAATAGAGAAAGTAATTTCCAGGGAAAATTGAAGAGTCTGATAGAGGAAAATAAATTCCATCCTATGTTACAATTTTTAGTTCAATGTATTATGAGTGTGGAACTGAAGAATTATCTAATCCAATTACATAATCCAAGGGCTAGCTCTTAGATGAAGGAAGGGACTATGTTATGACAATCATTGAAGTGGAATGATTAAAGTGTTTATGTACTGAGATTAGATAATTATGTTATTCAAATGTTTTTCCAATGATATTCTGGTTATAATAATCATGAAACATCTAATTACTATTCCACGATAGTTTTACTTTATGTATTTGACATCATAATTCAAACAATACTGATAACCCATAAAATTGATTCAGTGGTAAAGTGATATTTTTTGAAAACACATTATTCAAAGATAAATAACACTGAATATGTGCCTACGTTTGAGGTCATATTTTTTTCAATAAATAGATTATTTATTTTGATATATTAAATTTGATAGTATTATTGACCTTGAAATTTATTGGATATTTGGTGAAAAGTGATTTATGTTATATATGATGAAGTTTACTGTATTTTTGGATTTATGTAATATATTTGATAGTCTGTTATTTTTGGGGGAGGAATAAGGATACATTTTTTAATAATATATGTATTAATTGAGTTTTTATGATGATTTGGTTTATTTTGAGAAATTATTAGCAGGTTTTGAGAACATATGTGATCATGTTATATATGTGATTGGTGTGTGACATTATGAGATACCTTATTTTATCTGAAAATAAATGTAATAGTTGATCATGGAAAAAATAATTGATAAAATATTTCATAATTTTTTAGGTTCTGGAATTTTTTCAACATATTTTAAAGTAATTTATTTGTTAAATATTTATATAATGGTTTAAATTGAACTTTGGGTTCTATTATTGAGGTTTTAGATATTAATGTATTATTACATTATAAATATATTTATCAATATTGGATTAATTTTTCTAACAATTTTGGTTTTGGTAAATATATTGAGATGGGTGGGAATGAATTTTCATTATTTTATGGATATTATGATCTATTAAAAGGTAAATTTAGTGCATCAAGAATGAAAAAAACATATTGGTCATTCATCAATGGAACATGGATTAAAAGGTTGGATGCTAATTAAAACACACAATGAAGAATGAAATTAGGTTTATAGATTTTAAGAAATTAGGTAAGTAAATTTTCTCATATTCAATGGTAAAATAATTCTTCAACTCTAGGAAATATTATCTGGAAAATTAATTTTTTCCTTTTTTCAGTTATTTCGGATGCATTGATGCTCACTTTCAACCCTCACCGGTTTATGGTTTTGTAAATAATAACTTTCCCATGAACATATTCTCTATAATTATCTATTATTCTTGGAAATTATTTTTCTCCTCCATATACATATATTCATATCCCATTAATTTTATCCTTATCTAGGAACCCAATTATGTGTTACTCCATATAACCTTTATGCTTCCCACTTGCTTTTTTCAGTGGAGATTTTATTATTAATTTTCATGATATCGGTTTTCAAAAAAGTTATTTTGAATATCAATCCTTTTATTAATAAGATAAAAATTATTAGGAAACAATTTAGTTAATGGGAGGCAGAAATTTATGCCTTGAGATTTTAGAATATATATTTTTTAAATAAATTGTAAGTGTTTGATAGCTTTCTTTACATGAAACCCTTATTTCTAAATAAACCATGAAATTGTAACCCTTTATAAGATAAATATTGAATTACAAGGTTTTTATGACAATAAAGACATTATAAAAAATATTTATAACGGTTTTGAACACTTTAAATGTGCTGATTAATTCTTAATAAATAAGTACTGGGTTTTCAATACAATCTTTTTATGCCTCAAAAATATTTTTTATTTCATTTTACATGCCTGGAAATTATTATTATTTTATACCTTATTTAAAAAATATTTGTGAAAATCAATATAATATTTGAAATCATCATGTAAATTTTATCTTATGGTGAATTTTTAGGATTTTACTAAAAAGCTTTATTTTTAGTGAATAATGAAGAATACTAATTTTGGTAAACACTATAATGTATTTTTAAGTAAAATTCCAAATATTTTTTTTAATTTAATATTAATATAACATAATTATATTTTAATTATAAATAATATAATTAATAACATAATTATATTTTAATTATAAATAATATAATTAATAACATAATAATAATCATTATAATTTATTTTTTATATGTTTATTTTTAGTCTTAAAAACCCATTTTCCTACAATTTTTTTTACACACGCAATGTGTTTTCAATATTAATAAGTTAAATTAGTAATTATTTATTAATATTTTTAATTCACTTTATATATCATGAACTCATTCATATATTTTAACATTCATTTTATGGTTTTTATAAGGAAAGTAAAGTAAGTAAATTATATTTTGTGCTTAAAGATTCATTTTTCTAAAACGGGTTTTCATTATGGGTTGTTTTCTTATTTAAGATTGAATTCATCCACTTATATAAATTTAATCTGATAAAATTGATTCCCTATTTGGGATAATAATAGTAATAATAATAATAATAATAATACAATAGAGTCAACATAATTTTTATTTATAGTGAGTTGTAAAAATAGTAAAATTTTGTTACCACGGTTAAGGTTAAAACCTATTTATTGGGGGTAAACCAAGATATAATGGATTTAATTCCACCAAAACCGATATAATTATTATTTTTGAAAATATTTAATCCTTATATTATCATATATTACAATAACTAGACATTTGGATCCAATTTACCATGAAAGTGACCTTATATAATTGAAATCTTTTAAGAAATTTCATGTATGTCCCTCCCCTCACTTATGAAAAAGAACCTATTATCCTACCTTATTCACCCAATTTTTTCATTATATATTCATAAATTAATAATTTAAAACATTCCTACAATACTTCCATTAATCTCATGGTTTTTGTCTTCTCCTAATACCAATCCTTCAAGGATTAATGATCCAGACAATGGAGGTCTCCCAAAGAAGAGGTATAAATCTTAACCAAGATCTTTCAATTTTATTTCTTATTCCACCCTATATAAAAATATTATACAGTTTAAAAAATTATGAATAAAATATAATATATTCATTTTTATTATTATTATTTAACAATAATTTTCCACCCCTTCTCCATCAAATGGGAAAATAAAAGTATTTCTCATGTATATGTGTCGACTACCGCCTCCACGTAGCGATACAATTCATTTTCCATCACCATATTTCATGGGTACTTAAAAATATGGATATAATTATTATATAAATAATTTATAACATAATTATTCTTTTTTAATTATGGTTTCTTACTTATATTCTTACTTTATAATCCATTGAAAAATGTTAACGTCGCCCGTGTATACGTGTAGATTACCTCCTCTACGAAGTGATGTGGTTTCTTTATAAATTTAGATTCAATTTGATGGTAAAAATGATATATTTAATTAAAATATAATATATATATATGATATAATAATGATTCAATAATGTTGAATTATCTTTTAAATTTCTTTATTTCCATCCATCATAAAGTAGAAATAGCACTCGTGTGTAGGTATGGATTAATATCTCTATGAAGTAATATAATTAATTTTTCATCACCAATTAATATGAATGGTTATTGATATGTATATAAGGATAACATATGATATTTATAACCTTATTAACATTATATATATGGATTAACCAAAATCAAAGTTCAAGGACCATAATCGCCAAACAAAACAATACATGAAATACAAAGTAATTAACACCAGAAATGACAACTTTAATATAGAATTGTTAATAAAAGTATTTTCAAATGAAATAAGCTGATCGTATATGATATTATATGTATTAATATTATTAATTAATGTTATTATAATAAATATAAATTTATTATACAGAAGTTTAGAGTGCTTTCTAATCAAGTCATATATAAGGTAAGGGTTTTGTCACAATTTCCCTTCATTAACTCATGTTTTAATGTTATGCACCAAATTCGTATGTATATGATTTATATAATTTGCAAAAAAAAATTTGTATACTAATTTATCTAATTCAAGGTATTTATATAAACATATTATTTTCAATATTATAATGACTTTCGATTCAAAAATTACAAAATCTGTAAGGGTTCTTCATCTCAATTTCGTTTAGTTGAGACTTGTTTGATGTTATATACCTATTTATGTTTATGACATGTATATACTGATATTTTTACAATTTATATAATTTCTTCTTATAAATTCATGTTATTCAAATTTAAAATATATATTATTTCATCCAATTGGATTTTATTTGAATATTATTAAAGTAGTAATGGTTTACCATCTCAAATTGAATTCCTTGGGACATATGTTATGTTATACACCTATATTATTTTATAAGAGATATCTAGTAACAAATTGATATATTGTATAATTAATATCCTTTTTCTTATTATATTTAATATTTCATTCAAATTTATTTGATTCATGGGATTCATTAATCAAAAGTTACCAAAGCGGTAATTATTTTATGTTATAATCTCTTTTTATGGGATTGTTTATGATTAAATTTTATAATGGTTCAATTTTATGATATATATCTCCCAAATATTATTTATTTTATTTTCCTCTATTTATTTTTTTATATTTAATTTTTTTTCTTTCCTTTTCCTCAATTTAATTACTCAAGATAAGAAAATAATTTTTTAAAGGAAAACTAAGTTTATTTTTCCCTTCGGTTGGGAATCTTTTCTTCCATGTCCATATTTCCCTTAAAAAAACTATCAAGAATTATTTTAGTATTCTATAAAGATTCATTAAATTAATTTCTATTAGTGTTTTAACTTCTATAAAAATATTTTAAATTAATCTTCTTTTCATTTTAAAAATTATGTACTTATGTCTTTTTACTGGAAATGTGAAATTAATTTGTTTTATTTTAACTTACACATCAGGAAAATATTTCCCTACCATCATGAATACTATTTTAATTAAATATTTATTTATAATTTTACTTTTTTATTTTAAATGTAAATTTTTCCTTTATATTTTATAAATTTGTAGATTCTAAATAATTAATTTTAAATAAAAGGGGAATTTTCCACAAGAAATATTATAATGATCTTTTAAAATAATTAATATTTATAACAACATCCTTTGGTTTTTCCTATGATTTACATAAGATAGTATCAAATAACAATTTATTCATTATTTTTCTAGATGGTATATATTTATTATGATGAAATTTTTATGAATCTCATTTTATTTACATGGGTTAATATTTGATGTAATGAAAAATGTTTTCCGGATATTATGGAATATATATAAATGTATTATAATTATGTGATAGGTGGTTGCAATATAAACCAAGGACATGTGATAATTTTATAAACTCTGGATGGGTTTTTACATTATAAACCAGAGATGGGTGTTTTTTTATAACCCTCTAACGTATTGGATAAATATGGATATCCCATGAGATAATAATGACTAGGATGAGGAGTGAACCCAGTTTAGTAAGGGATTGTGCCAAATAAGATAGTTTTTGGGAGTGATCCTCGGCTAAAGTAATAATGGAATAGGGAGTGAACCTAATCAACTATTATATTCTTGGTGGTGAGACTTTAATAACTAAAAGATTTTTTATGATTATGATCAATCCAAAAACCTATGAATTATGATTATGATATGTTTTCATGGATCATGATTGATTACTGATGATTCCACACTCTTATGTATTATATATTTAGATCGAAAAAAAATTTCTATGGTTCATGTTTAAAGGTATTTGAATCATGGGGTATGATTATTTTAAATTTTTATCATATTCATATAATATTATGCTTATCTTATTCTCACCTATGAACATTTATTGATATCTCATATGTTTGTAATTACTGTGAATCTGAGCTCACCCTTTCTTATGTTTCCCTTCTCGAGGCTATGAAGAAATTTTTACCCATGATATTTCAAATAATGGTTCTGGTTGTAAAGTACTAAAATTGATATAATGTAGATCCATTATGTTAATGTTGTTTATGTATCAAATTTTTCCAGGACACTAAACTTTTATGGTTCTGGTATGGATCATATTGATAAATTATGAACATTCGACTAAAAAACAATAGTATTTATGTATCGAAAGTTTGAGGTTTCTATAGTTGTCCTCTTATTCATTCAACTTCACTATTCAACTTCTCTTATATATCTCCCTCCAAAACCATTAACTTATTCACACTTTTATATTTATGTAATTCATTTTCATATCACTTATTAAAGAAATCAGTAAAACATATCTATAACTAAAAAATCAAAGACAACTAGAATTCCCCATGGTTATTTGTGATAATTGTGGCATGAAACCAATGTTTAGACAATGAGATCTCATATTTTTATTATTCTTATTTATGGTTTTTTATTTTTCACACACACACACACATTTTTATTTTATAAATTTTGAGATACTTCTATTTAGATCATAACTTACACACTACAATAATTCAGAAGAATTTATTTGATTGGTTTTCAGCAGTGATTCTTTGAATTGTAACTTTTTTATAAATGTTTTCACTAAAATTAAAGTTCCTTAATTTATTTTATGTATAATAATTTATGTTCCATTTAAATTCATTTCCAATTAGGATTCATTGTCCAATTTTTAAAATAGAAAATCCATATATTATTAAATTAATTATGTCTTATAAATAACTCTAGGATAGGATGTAGTTAAGTGAGAGAAATCACCTAAAACCCATTTATTAAAATGTAATAAAATAAATAAGGAAAAAACATAGAAAAATTACCTACAATGATATAATAAACCACTATACATTAAATTCAATACCCTCTTAATAGCACAAAAATATATAATATGGGTAAATGAGGAATAGTGGTTAATGGAGATGTACATTTTTTCATTAATTCAATAACTTATGTTATGCTAATAAATTCCACTTTTTCATAAAATAAAACAATTATAACATGATAAATTTATTCAAATAAAAGTAAAATTAGAAATAGTTAGATGAATAATGTTGGTTCATTTCCCTAAGTGGGTGTTATTTTTTTACTACATAAAACAAAGTTTTTTATTAATCAATCCTAATCTAACGGTGGTTTAGGCTTTTGTGATTTAAACTAAAATATTTTATTTTTTATTAGGCCTTTATGTGTATAATAAGAACACAGTTCCCCAAAAAAATAGCTCATCTCATATAATGAGATAATGAAGAGAGAATGAAATGTAGTAGGGGTGGAAAGAGATAAAAAAATATATATGATGAATGTCTTTTTATGTCATATCCTCCTCTATTAAATAAGTTGGATGGTTTATAGGATGTATTGAATCCACCACATACATAATTACTTCTTCTTCATTCCTAGGGAATTCTCCTTAATCACTCTCCAAGTCTATATGTGGATAAATAGCTTATCCATTTAATTTACTAATGTAATTTTAAGAAAATTCATGTAATGAAAAATTAAAATAAATTAAATACAAGTGTATTTATAATCCATTTATTGGCTCATATTGAAGCCCTTTCTCTTCCTGAAATGTCACTAAGAGGAAATTTTCATGTTGAGGGAGAAAAATATAGAGTAATGTAGCATTCACATATTCAATATCTTCTTGAAATGTGGTAGATAAGAGATGATCTACATATTCTTTTCTCTCTATTTGATAAAACATTATGAAATACTCTTAGATTTTTGTGAGATACTAAGATTATATAAATGGATATTTAAGGTCCTATTTAAGATTATCAATGAGTTCTTAAAATTCATATTCACTATTTTCTGATCTTCAGAGTCTAATCAGTTGTATAAAAAATAAATTAATGACTTATTACATGGATAAGGGTGAGTTAAATAATTATTCCATTTATTTTATTTTATTTTTCGATTGAAAGATAGTAATGAAATATTTAAAAAGTTAAATAAAGAATGGGAGACCAACTCAACTACTTGAAAATGGTTCCAAATTGAAGTTGGACCTATTATAGGTTCTTGATCAATAATAATATATAGTGCTCCTAGTGTAGCTTGATGGATGACTATGGTCGTCTCATGAAGAGCTCTGTTGATTAAACTAATCACTTATTTATATATATTTTTTGTTTCCAATAAACATAAATAAGGATAAATATGTGGGGTTTAGTGTGTGTAAAATTTATAAAATGTAATTAAAACCAGAAAACTACACTAATATTAGAAAGAAACGGTTCAGACCTAGGTTTGGAAAACATAGATCATTCATCACCCATTTAAATTTATTAAAATTCATTTGATGATCCAATTAATACCATTTAAGGATCCCCATCCTCAACTGAGATTATGAGGATTAATGTATTATTTGAGACCTCTTAAGTACATCATATTACATATCCTCCATGGCGTTAATTTATGAACATTCCATGACTATAAACATTACACCACTATTCACTCAATCCCATCATATATAATCCATTTCTCGACCCATCTCATTACACCATATATGAAATGATCCAAAATAAGAGAGTAAAAATATGTTATTTTATGATATAATGAGGTGGTGATAAATACCTAGATAAATTTAGAAACCTTTACAAAATCCCCTGAAAAGTCCACTGCCTCATCACAAACTAATTATAAACATAAAATGAATAATAAAGATATAGGAATTGGGAGTTCCATATAAAAACACTCTAAGAGATATCCTCTGGTTATTTATCCATAAACATATTATTTGTGATTAATGAATGGGATAATCATGTATAATCAGTGAATAATGGAGAATAAGTTTCTACTATTATAGAAATATATAAAATAATTATAGTGAAAATGACATATGCCATTGTATCATGGATGAGAGTTCAAGGCTGTGATCCCTTTACAATAGATATGTTTAATTCTGAAATAGGAAATAAAGTGATATTCAATTTTAATGGATGGTTTCCATGTATAATAAGGGACAATAGAATGACTAAATATGTGTAGGTTCCTGATTGTTCTCTTAATAAGTTATTTATTCCACTAAATTCATTGGTCAGTTCTTTTTCATGGATAAATAACTTATGGGGTATTTATATGATTACCACCCAATTTGGACGTGAAAGTTTATTCGAAAATATACCTTTTATTGGTATTTTATTCATGCCTACATGTGTATGAATGATTTCATCAATGGTTGTGGGTGTCTTGAATATTTAGGGAAGATCAGTTAGGAGGAGGATAAACCATGGTGCATATATCCACATCCCTTGGATGTATTCATAGCTTATATTGTAGTCTATTTAATCTTACATAACACTTATTCTAGGTGGGTTAATATTTCACAAGACAGATTTAATTTGATGTAGAATTTAAAATTCCTAATTTAATATGAAATATCTTAATGTCGTTTGGGTTATACCTATAAAGTGACAACAGATCTATATGTACTCTTGGTAGCGCTAACCCACTAGGGAATCTTCCACTGTGATACAGATATAGTTTAATCTAAAAAAATAGTTTCCTAGTGATGGTAAATATAATGTAGCATAGAAAAGCCCCATTTTAATCTGACATATATCTAACTCCAACTAATTTAAGTTATCTTTTATAGATTTTGAAACATGAGGTTTATATGATGTAAGAATCTATTTATCTTGATTAATCTTACACACAAGTTGAATCTCCCATATAATCTTAGATAAGTGCCAATAAAACCCATTTAATTACATTAAATCCTTAACTGGAATGTAATATTAACCTTTTTATATATAAAAATAATCAAAAATGAATTTTTAAAGGATTTCCCATTTAATTAATTTATCTTGGAATATTATTTTTATCACTAAAATAATGAAATTAGTCCATTTTATTTTTAATCTTGGTATTTAAAATATATAATGAAAATGAATTTATTCATAATATTCTAATTTAATATTAAATTAACTATATTAATATATATACTAATAATATTTATGAATATGGTTGAATCACCATGTATCTTCTCTACTTATCCTTTCATTATAATATTTTCATGGTAGTCAATAAATTTCATGTTCTCTAATCTTACGGATTATGAATAATTATAGTTTCTTTACCCTTCTACTAGTCTAGCTATTGAGGGAGATTTGAATAGGGAATAATAAGTTTTTTTAAAAAAATTTATATCGTGGATTATGTTATCCCCTGAGAACCCAAATAATTATTCTGTAATTGATTGGAAGATGAACCCCTTTCATTTATCCTATTCTTAAAGGGTTGGTCTAGCAATGATATATGGTCTAGTGCACTTAATTAAAAAATAAGTGTATTCCTCCTAAGAAAGTTCTTTTGAATGTTTTTAAGAAAATTTTTCATTTCTTGATTGGCTTGACTTTTATTCACACTTTGGAATTCCTTTTTCTTTTAATTATTCTTTTCATTTATCTTTCTTCATCATTTGTAAAGAATTTTTTATTTTTTTTATGATAAGATCCTTAGTCTACGAGTATAAGCATTGTGTTGGAAACCCTCCAAAAAATTATATATATTATAATAAAACATAACAAATATATAACATGGAAAGACTTTATGCTTGATATATATATATATATATATTATTTCATGTCCATTTTATTATAGTTGAAAAGGTTATTAAATATTGGTGTAGAGTTTCACAGGTTAACTATTTATTGATGGATAGGCTGAGGGCTTAAGATGCTCTCACAATGACCAAATTTATTATACACCTTACGCATTTCCCTAAAGAGACGGTAAGTACGACTACCCTACATATTATACATGATCCCCTTTATTTGGTATGGGTGTATAATCTACCTCAACATATTAAAATTCATTTGATATGGGTTGTTATTCTATAACTTATTATATCAATTCATCTCATTTCCAGATTGTAGGCTCAAATTAGGTTTATAAATTATGAACATCATGGTATAGGGATTTTTTTATCAGGATTGGGGACTAAATTTAATAGTATTTTTGTAACACCCCATTTTTTATGGGTTGGAAACTCCCTATAAAATTTGAACATTCATTTTTTTTAAGAATCATTTTGTGAACCGAGAATCCGAACATTGTTACTAGAGTTGTAGTATACTAGAATGGTGTTTTAATATGGGGCTTAATGCTTAAGTCAAGACCCATGATTCTGGGAGGTTTCTAGAGGAGTGGTCGGTTTCCCAAGACTACTGAAAATTCTTGCATCATCCTATTCATGAAATGAATCAAGTATTCACAATGTAAAATAGACTCATGGGGTGGCATAAAGAGTTTTAAGAGTTCAAAAAAGACATGGGGAGTGGAGTATAAAAAGTCACAGTAAGATTCTTTGTGTCATGTTGTGAAACATTCTAGTCTGGTTTTTTTTATTTAGGTGATGGGTTTTTCCCCACTACATTGGATCATTAGGACACAAATTGGTGGGGTCAGTTAGAGCTTCCTGCCCTAGTTTATCCTTTTATTTGGGTAGTTCTTAGTGTGATTCAATAGTTTAAGTAGTAAATATCTTCATCCTCCTTCTTTATGTGTTCCCATTTCCCAGTCATTCCTACTTTTGGGAATTTTCACATTAGGGATTTTTTATTCTATTGGGTATCGTAGAATCAACCATTTATGATGGGTTTTTCACTGAACCTAGATTGAGGAGAACCTGAAATGAGGTCTTCATGTCACCATGTGTTTTTTATTTGAAAAAGGTATATGTAATATCCTAACATTTTTTGAAGATTTATCAAGATATTTTTTTGGTAATATCTTACCTTTTTTTATTATACTTTGTTTGGGTTTTAGATTTGGTTCATTTAGGTAAAAATTGTATATTTTGGAGGGGTTTTGGGTAGTTCACGGTTAGCGCACGGTTTTCCCAAACCATGTTCTCTACCCTATAAAACCATGCAACCCCAAATATAAGGAGATTCCATGGGTGGAACATAGTTTTCCAAACGATGTGACTTATTATTATTAATTATTAACCCATCACCCACATGGGAGGTACATGCTTAGGGTGCATGGTTTGGAAAATTGTGTACCCCTTCCTGAGAAACCATGTGAGTAGAAATTTAATTCCTCAAAAATTCATTCAATATTTATGGACCCCTATATTATATATCTAAACCCCCTAGATCAACCCTAAACCTATTTATCTTGTTTTTGAAGCTTTCTATATTTATTACTAGGCATTACAACCTCCATTCTTGATGATTCGAAGCCCATATTGAAGATCTAAACCTCTCCTGGTAAGAGATTATCATCTTTATTAGTTTCCCCTCTCTATTGTATTTCTCTCATCCTTTGAAGAAATTATTTCCTATTTTCTAATTGGATATAGATCTATGTTTTTATATATCTAATTAATTTGATACTAGATCTAGTTTTTAGTGCTAGATCGTGTTCCTCATCATGTTCTTGATCATTCTACATCAATTGGGGATTTCTATTGGGGAGCGTTCTTCGTCAATATTGATTTAGACGATCTAAATTGAAAATCCCATAGTCTTGATTTAATTATGTGTATGTAATTGTAACATTGGAATTTACATGGTTGGGAAATTTCATCAATTATTGAATTGATTTAATTTAATTTCCATGTGATAATGATTTGTGTCAAATTAGGAAAATTTAAATAGGTGTAATTCGATTTATTAATTAGATAATTGATTAATGGAATTTTTTGGTTTTGAAATTGGTTGGATATTGGGATTTTCAATTGGTCAATTAATTTGGTTATGAATTAACTGATAATGGGAATTATGAGATGGTTGACTTGACCATAATGGGTTAATGGGATGTATGATTTAAATATTGTAAATTGGTTTAATGATGAATTGTCAAATTATTACATTTGAATTAATGTGTCGAACCCTATTTATTTAACTAATTGAAAAGATACACTTTAAAGATAATTTTTGAAAATAATGTTAATGATTTATAACATTGACGTATGTGAAATTTTTATATATGTGATACATTTGTTTAATTGATATATGAGTGTGGGAAAGAAATTGATTCATCAAAATACCACTTCTGTGATTGATTGATAAATGTATGTGGGACATGGACTGGTTCTTCAAAATACTATATCTGATTTAATGATATATATTTGTAGGATATAGAATGTTGCTTCAAAATACCATAGTGATAAATAGTTTTTAGAACATGGACTGATGCTTAAAATACTCACAATGTGTTAGACATCGCGTTCTAGGCCCAAAATGTTGATATTGGACTATGGTTCTAAGTGACCATAATATGAATTGAAATTAAATGAAATCAATAATTAAATCCCATGTGTTATAATCACTTGTGATATCCCTTGGGTATAGTTTAGAATACGACATGGGTCAAAGTAGATATTTAAGGTCCAGGTTCCCTTAGGAACCGAAGGGTTTATGTGGTTAATTAAAGAATAATAAAATGTGATAACTATTTACTTTATGAATTGTATATTATTCTTTATACGACTTCATAAACTGTTATTGAGTATATATTGTTTTGGACATCATTTTTAGTAGCCAACTGAGTTGTACTCACACCCTACTTGGGCTTCCTGATCACTACCCGATGTGACTTTATGTTTGTAGGATAGGATAAGGGTAAAGGCCCGATGCTATATGGATGAGTGGGATAGAGCATGGATGAGAGAACCATACTTGGTGTCACGACCCAGATTGAGTTTTCAGTAATATTATTTTTGGGTTTTTCATATTGATACTTGACACATACTTGGAATGACATATTTACTGTTTAGTTATAGATATTGTTTTCAGTTTTCGTTCACCATGTGATATTGTTTTGTTCCGGTTATTTTATTATTATTTTTATGGTTACATCATTTGGCTATTGTTTATTTATTTATGATATTGTGATGCTTTGGAAAAGAGGGTATATTCTCCCCCTGATAGATATTAGACCCTTGTTGCTAGTCTATAGCCTCTGGCATGCAGGGATGTGTGCATGAGGTCACATGGACAACTGTCCCGGGACACCAGTGTGTGGAATCTGGGTTGGGCTGCCACAAAGTTGTATCATAGTGGTTTTTTATTTTATTTTGTCTTACTATTTGGTAATGGTATAAAGGATAATAGAATTATTGGGGACTTGGTTAATAGCTCATTTATTGGAGTATATATTCCATGTACAAGGGTAAAATCCAAGTTCCCATGGTGGGATTGTTTCTATTGATGTGTGTTGTTATAGTAGGAGGAAATTTCACCTTGAGTGACACAATTTTAGTGTGATGTGATTGTTTTTTGAGATTTTTGAAATTTTAATCATGCCCTAGAATATAATGACAGTAGATTATGAATGAATTATTCTAGGAACTTATCATTTATTGGGACACACATCATTTTAGGTACACATGGGAAGATGAGATTTGGGTAACTTGTTGAAATTGAAATGTGTTTCCTTGATTTTATAATTGAAATAAAAACTTGCCTAATATGAATTGAAAGTTTTAAAATGATGAAAAATGTGAATAAATGGGTGTATGTTGGGAAAATTTAATAATGATAATGTGTTTACCCTTTTTAAATATGACCTAGATATAGGATGGTTAAGGTTAGGGATAGAGCCTTAGTTTTGACCATGTACTGGGGTTTGGAAGAATGACTTGTTATGGATTATTTTGAATACATTTTATGTAAATGTGTTGAAGTTGTATTATGTGTCTTAAGACATGTGTTTGTAATTGTAGAGAAATTACTCCATGATGACGCTTGCTGAGAGGGATACAGGAAGATATGGATTGAAATGATTCACCAGTAGTGGAACCTATGGCACCATTTGTGTCGGGTCAGTAAGTTAGAGAGTGGTTTTGAGAGAACATTTCTGGGTTATTACAGTTTATGGAAATATAACTAGGTATGGTTGTGAATAATATGTCTGATTTGACAGGGGAGTACAATTTTCATCACCCTCCAAATTTCATTGGGGAGGGTGGACCTAAGGAAGCTGAGTTTTGGATTAAGTCCATATATACTACAATTGACTACATAGAGACTCCTGCTGAGAAAAGAGTCATGATGGAAGCTTATATGTTACATGGTTAAGAAAAGAATTGGTGAGACATCAAGAGTCAGGATGAACAGCTGAATCTGATTGAGTCGAATGACTTTTTGGAAATTTTCTTGGAGCACTTTTACCTTGAGACACTGATACTTGAGAGAGAAACTGAGTTCAAGTAGTTGACTCTGGGGAGTATGTTCATGATGGACTATTTTGTTCTCTTTATTTAATTGTTGTGCTTCTTTCCAGCGTTGGATGGGGATGAGGATACTATGAAAAGGTGGTTTCACAATGGGATTAAATGTGAAACTAGGTATGAGGTTAATGTCTTCAGGACGAAGAAGATTTTAGAGGTAGTGAATGAGACTCTAATTTCTATGGCCACATAATAGAAGCTTATAGTAGAGGACATGTGGTTTTTTTAGATGATCAGAAGGTGCAACTTTCGAGAACTAAAATAATCATTAGGATAATGTTTACCAGAGGATTAGAAAGAAGAGTGATCATGGGGAGGGAAAATTTAACCAAGACCTTCCCTGGGTGACTTGTAACTAGTGTGGTAGGTTAGGTCACTTTCGTAGATAGTTACCTAGACCATTGATAAACATTAATTCTTATGGTAGGATGATACATCTATATAGGTTCTGTAGGCACCCACAATAGACGGGTAATGATGGAGCATCTAAACAGAATCAAAGTGTGTGAAGGGGGTCTTCTACACCGTATTAGTCTGAAAGTTGGGGTTATACCGGTCATGGGGGTAGAGTAAGGGGATGGGGTGCTTCTTGGAAAGAGTTACCATATTAGTAGAGTGGTGAACCTAAAGGGACTTATACTTCATCACAGGTAAGGGGGGGTAGGATAGTTGCATGCATATTAACCTAAATGTGTAGAAAGTGAGGCTATACCATCAACATTTAGAGGTACTATTCTTATTGGTTCTATGAATTCTAGTGTCTAATTTGATAAATATTCCACTAATTCTTTAATATCTATACATATTTTTAATGGTTTGAGGATGATGGTGGAGTACATGAGAAAGGTTTTGATCATAGATACATCATTGGGAGAATGGTCAAGAGACATCTGTTTGTGCAAGGGATGTTATCTTGAGGTTGGGGAGTATCATTTTACTTGGGATATTTACATCCTTAACATGTGATTCTTCAACCTAATTATGGGTATGGACTATTTGGTGTTATACCAATCCCACTTAGATTTTTACTACAGGAGAGTGACGTTTACATCTCTAGAGGGTGAAAAATATATTCACCATGGAGAGTGGCATATCTTGCTAGGATGTGCAGTACCAGTTCATCAACAACTAGGGGATCTCATAGCACAAGATCCAAGTCTTTTACTAGATGATGGGTGTGAAAAGAATTATGTATTTTACCCATAATGGAAAGGTTCTAAGATGTTTTTAAGGGATTCTCAGGGCTTCCACCTAAGACAGATGTCTAACTTACAATTGAGATCATGTTGGGGGTTGATCCAGTTTCTATTCCACTATTAAGAATGGTACCAACATAGATTCAAGAGATTAAGACTCAAATGGAATAGTTGATGGATAAGGGGTTTCTAGATCTGAGGAAACAGCCTTGGGGTTCTCCAGTTTTTTTTTCAATTAAGGCTGATAGAATCTTTTGCTTGTGTGTTAATTAATAGAAGTTGAACCAGATGAATGTAAAGAATCAGTATCCTCTTCCATCTATCAATGAACTTTATTAACAGTTTATATGAGATTTTTTTCTCCAAGATCAATACGAGATCAGAGTATCATCTATTGAGATTCATATCATCTAACATACCACGAAATAATTTTAGAAGCATGTATGTCCTATATGAGTTTTTCATGATATCACTCATACTGATGAATTCACTAGTAGTGTTTATATACATGAGTAATAATATATTCCACCCATACCTGGATTAGTTTTAGGGAAGTGTTTTTGAATGAAATATTAGTGTACCCCAAGACACATGATGACTATGCCCAACATCTTGATATCATCCTCAGTACACTGACAGATAATAATCTATACACAAAACTTGATAATTCTTAATCATGGATGAATGAGTTATACTTCTTGCGTTACAAAATCTAAGAGGAATGAGTGTCTATGAGCGTAGAGAAGGTGCACTTAGTAGGTTCATAGGAGCATCCCATGAATGTTTTCGATATTCAAATATTTCTAGGGTTAATGGGATAGTATCTAAGGTTCATCTAAGACTTTTCTGGTTCAGAATAACCTCTTCAAGGATTAACCAATAAGCGAATAAAGTTTGAATTGACATAATCATGTGAGAATTAATTCTAGGAGTTGAAGAAGCTCTTGGAAAAGACACCAATCTTGATACTACCCAGGCCAGGGGAGGACTATAATGTGTTTTGTGACACTTCTTGGATTGGTCTTAGAGTAGTGTTAATGTAGGGAGATTGAGTTGTGGTGTATTGGTCTTAGTAGTTGAGTCCACATGAATAGAATTAACCTATGCCTGACCTCAATCTAGTACCAATGATTTATGATTTGATGTATTATCAGCATTATCTTTTGGGCGATAATTTTACAATGTATATCGATCAAAGGAGCTTAATGTATATATTTTCACAATGATATTTGGATATCTAATAGTGGAGGTGGGTTGAGTATATGCAGTCATTTGATTTTTAGCTATAATATATAGCCAAGAAGGGAAATAGTTTCTCTGAAACTTTAAGAAAGAAAACATAGGCTTAGGTAGTTCATGAATCTAATGATGAGTGGATGATGATGGCGTTACTTTATGTGATGCATGTTGTGCTTTAGGAGGCCTGGGAGTATATGAATCTCGTATTAGTCTCATTAGAGTATACACTTTTGAGTCAGATTAGGGAAAGTCAATATGTAGATTAAAAGTGTATAGACTTTTGGGAAAGCCTAGAAGGTGGGGAGTCACCTTCAGATTGGGCAATAGATGAGGATAAAATAATCAATTTCAGGAATCATGTTGTTGTTCATATGAGTAAGAGGGAGTAGATAATGCATGAATTGCATGCCTTAAAGTGGGTGGTGAATTCATCTTTGACCAAAATGTATCATGACCTATATCGAAAATATTGGTGGCTAGGCATAAAAAAGGGGATAATAGGGTTCATGACATGATGCTATAGATATCAACAGGTGAAGTCCAAACATAAATGGCCTGGTGGTTCACTACACCCATTTCCCATTTTTTAATGGAAGTGGGAAGATTTTACCATGGAATTTGTGGTGGGTTTTCGAGGATACCTTTGAAGAATAATGCTATTTGGGTGATTATGGACTAGCTAAAGAAAGTAGCACATTTCTTACCTATATAAGAGACTTACTCAGGGGATCAGTTAAGAGATATGTATGTTCGATAGATATTCCATATTCATGGGATTCCAAAATTTATAGTTTCAAATCGTTACTCACGTTTTACTTCATGCTTCTAGAAGTTATTGTAGAAGGAGCTTGGTACGTAGGTTTTACTGATTTAGGCATTCCACCCATAGAGAGATGGGTAGTCAGAACTTATTATATATGTCCTAGAGGATATGTTGTTGGAATGTGTTCTTAACATTAGTGGTTCTTCGGATAATCACTTAGTTATTGTTGAGTTCTCCTATAACAAAATTTATTAAGAAACTCAACAAATTGAACCATATGAGGCACTTTATGGAATTCCATGCAGATCACCACTTGCTAGATGGAGGCTGGTGAGTTAGAGTTATTAGGACCTAGTATCATGAAGGAGACATTAGAATAAATTTAGTTGATTTGTAAATTTATTGATACAACTCATGGCAGTCATAATTTGTGTGTCGGTTGATGTCAACGACCCTTAGATTTTTCAAAGGGTGATCATGTATTCCTTCGGGTGTCACCTAGATTGGGAACCATAAGATTTAGAGATAGGGAAAGTCGGTTCCAATTTTAGTTGGACAGTATGAGGTTGTGGAGATAATCAGGTTAATAAAATAATTATTGGATCTTTCATAGAGTTACATTTCTATGCATGATGTTTTATAGTTTTAAAGCTTCATCTGTATCACCCAAATACTTCTAATGTGATCGATGTGGATGATGTTGAGCTTGAGACTAATGCATCATTTAAGGAACATTTGATACATTTGTTGGATCATAGTGAGAAAGTGTTATAGGGAAAGACCATGAAAATAGTTTATGTATTGTGGTAGCATGGTTGTGTTCAGGAGGAAACACGAGAGGGAGAGGTAGATATGTGGGATTAGTGGCCTGATACTTTTAACTCTGAATCTTAGAGATACATGGGAGTACATCTTGAGGACGAGCTGTTATAAGGTGGGAATATTGTAATTTACTAACCCATTTTAGAGATATATCGATCTCTTTTTTAGGTACTCAATTTATTTTTTTCAAGTATACATTTTTTGGGTTTTATCTTGGCCGTGTTTGAGAAAAAATTGGAAGTTTTGGGGGTGTTTTGGATAGATCACGGTTCATGCACAGTTTTCCCAAACCATGCGCCCTACCCCAGAAAACCATACAACCTCAAATAGAGGGGGATTCTATTTTTTTTCATGTTTTTTAAAACCATTCGACCTCTTAGGAGTAATAATTCACCCCCCCCCCCCCCATAGGATTGTCACACTGTTAGGGTAAATGGTGTGGAAAATCGTGTAACCCTGTCTAAGAAACTATGCACAAGAAAATTAAATCCCAAAAAAATCATTATAAATTTCTCAAACACCTGTCTCATATCCCTAAATCCCCTAGATTTACCTTAAACAAATATTTATTATTGTTGAAGGTTCCTAGATGGATTCCTAATAATTATAACCACCTTTCTTGGTGAATCAATGCTGAAATTAAAGATCTTCACCTCTCCTAGTAATAGATTCTCATCCCAATTAGTTTCCCCTCTCTCATGTCTTTATCTTGTCCTTTTATGGAATGTTTTATACCATTGGTAGTTTATCTAGATCTAATTTTTGATATAACTAATACATTTTATCTTGTATATAGGTTTTAGATCTATATCTTCTTCCTCATCAGGTTCTTGATCATACCACTTCAATTGAGGATTTATGTTAGAGAGTGTTGTTCATCAATCTTATGGTAGGTGGTATAAATTTTAAATCCTATAGTCTTGATTAAATTACATATATGTAATTATGAAATTTCAATTTCTATGGTGGGGAAATTTCATCAATGATTGAATTGATTTAATTTTATTTCCATTTGATAATTATTTAGGTCAAATTGGGGTAATTGAAATTCATGGAATTGGATTAATTAATTAATTAATGGAATTTTTTTATTTTGAAATTGATGGAATTTTTGGATTTGGAAATTGGTCAATTAATGTGACTATGAATTAATTGATAGTGGGAATTTCAAGATGGTTGACTTGACCTTAATGGGTTAATGGGATGTGTGATTTAAATATTGTAAAACGGTTTAATGATGAATTTTTATATAATTCCACGTGAATTAAAGTGTTGAGCCTTGTTTGTTTAATAGATTGAAAAGGATAACATTAAATAAAATGTTTTGAAATAAGTTTAGTTATATATAACCGTGACATATTTGAAATTGTGATATATGTGATATATGTGTTTGATTGATATAAGAGTGTTGGACACAGACTACTACTTCAAAATCCCACTTGTGTGATTGATTGATAAACATGTGTGGGGAAATGGACTACTACTTCAAAATCCCATATGTTATTGACTGATATACTTGTGTGGTACATGGACTATTGTTTCAAAACACCATAGTGATAAATGGGTTTTTGGACATAGGCTGATGCTTTTAATACCCACAGGGTTTTAGAAATGGTGTTCTAGGCCCAAAATATTGGTATTGGACTATGATTCCAAGTGACTGTAATATTAATTGAAATTAAATGAAATTGATAATTAAATCCGATGTGTTATAATGAATTTTTATATCCCTTGGGGATAGTTTATACTCTGGAATTGGACAAATAATGTATTGAAGGTTCATGTGTCCTCAGGAACCAAGGGGTTTGTGTGGTTAATTAAAGAATAATGAAATATGATAACTATTTACTTTATGGATTTTAATTTATCATTTATGAAATTTCATACACTGGTATTTCCTAGAAATTGTTTTAGACATCATTGTTGGTGGCCAAATGAGTTGTACTCACAACCTACTTGGGCTTCCTGATCAGTACCCAAATAGAATTCATGTTCACATGATAGGATAAGGGAAAAGGCCCCATGTTAGACCACTGAGTCGAGATGAACCATGGATGAGAGAACAAAATTTGGTGTCGGTACCTATTCAGAGTTGGAAGTTTCTTTATTTTTGGGTTTTTCATATTGAAACTTGATACATACTTGGCATGACATATATACTGTTTAGTTATAGATATTGTTTTTAGTTTTGGTCCATCATGTGATAATGGTTTGTTTTAGTTATTGTGTTATTTTCGTTATATTTGTATCATTTAGTTATTGTTTATTTATTTATTCTATTTAGTTTCTTTGATAAATATGGTATAGTATCTCCATAATAGATATTAGACCCTCACTGCTAGTCTATAACCTCTGATGTATAGGGAGGCGTACTTGAGGTCATGTGGCCAACTAGCATGGGGAACCAGTGCGTGGAACCCAAGTCAGGTCATCAAAGTACATATATCAATTAAATTATTATCAAATTTCCAATTTAATTATATTAAATTAGTTACTATGTTATTTCTTGAAAGGGAGTTTTCCCGGAATAAAGTTGGAATCGTGTTTTCGACCATCCATGGATGGTTGTTCAAGGCTTCAGATAGGTGATCATATACAATAATTATTTCAACATATATGAATTTCAACTTTTAATATGATTTTACATGGAATAGTTTAATTAACTATAATTAATCTATAATTAATTATTTGGAATTCTTGTTCAAGATATAGAATCATTCAGTGATCGATTAAGGAAGAATGGAATTAGAAAACTCAGAAAAAGATGTTGGTCTTTTCCTGGTTTGTGATTTGACTTTATTTGAGGTAGGTGGTCACATGTACAAAACTTTATGGTATTGTGTACCATTTTTTATCATGTGATTTGAGATTCTGCACCTTGAGTGGACAATCCTAAATTCATAATTATGTGATGAATAAAATGGAATACAATTTCATTGATTCACCAAACCAATAAAAGTGGAAGACCTAGGGCTATTCTTAATTAGATAATGATTTACCTATATTAACTAATTAATTGACACATTCCTAATAAATTGTAAAGGTTTCAAGGTCCATGTTGGTCCTTGTGTGACGGATCGTGGCCTGACGAAAAATGTCTAAGACTTGACTAGTTATGTGATGCCTATTTACATGTATTGTTGATCCTATATTGATGTTTTATCACATGGTGTGTGTGTGTGTGCATCCCCTAGAGAAATATGTTTTATTCTTGATCACATGAGGTGTATGTAGGAATCCTTTATCCTTATTTCATTTTTTTTTATACTAGTTATTGGCATGCTTGTTGGTGTGCATGTGTAACCCCTAGAGACCATTGTTTGAAGTTTGATCACAAGTGGTGTCTGTGTAGCCTTGTGAGACCTATTATTGTGTTTATTTAGTGTGGATTATTGTGTTTAGGATACATTTTTATTTCATGGGATATTTAATATATCATTGTATCTCATATCATATTGTTTTATTCTTCTACATTTTTGTTGAGTGTATAGGTTGAGCATCATGGACTATCCCCCTAAGGGGGATATGTCAGATTCCTGGTCATCATGCATTGGACTATCCATTCATGGGGGATATGTCAGGCATGTTTTTAGACTATCCTATAAATGGGTATGTTCCAGGTGGCTGATCATTGTTTCTTCTTACATGGAGATGAAGCAGATATAGTTGAGGTTCATATCATCTTAGTGAGCACTTGACTGCTCAGTATATTGGTGTTTATTTCTTACTTATTCATTGTTGATTATATGTTATGCTTGTATAGTTTATGTTTTTATTTTTTTATTTCTTATAATAATATCCCATTCACATACAACGCATTTTATAGGTTGGGTATTTGATCATGTGGGTGGTACCATACTGAGTTGTACTCACACCCTTTTCAGTCATTAATAGAACTTGGGTACTCGAGTATCCATCACTTCTTGTAAGTATAGGTTGGGTTGATGCCTGGGTTTGGTAATCTAGCGGGATAGGTAACTATGATTCTGGAGAGTAGGATGATATGTGTCTTACTGTGGGAGAAAATAATCTTGTAATTTTGTTATTTTCTATCATGTATATGATTAGTATAGTGATTGAACAAATGTTTTTTTTGTTTAAATATTGATTTTTTATAATTTTTTCTGTATTCATTCATACTATTGGTATTTTTATGTTTTTTTTACTATATTTGTATACTGTGACATGGTCATTTCTTTATTATTATTTTACTCTCTAATAGATGGTATAGTCTCTCCATGATTCCACTTGATACCCTTACTTCTAGTCAATAGCCTCTGGAATATGAGGAGGTGTTCCTAAGGTCATTTACATTCCAGCTTAGACTCGATGATTTGGGTTGGTATGTTACAATTTATAAGCATATTATTTTCTAAATGAATTTTTTACCCTATAATTTTTTTAATGAATTCACTTTGGATTATGAAAGTTTGTTTGGGATGGGGTGGTAACTTTTTACTAGGTATGTTATACTCACACCAAACATTGGCCCCTTTTGGGGTGAAAGTGCAACAATCCCAACTCTGGTAGCCCAGTGCTAGTGTATAATTTATTATATTGGCACTAGATAAAAGTATCACATTCCAAAGGACCAAATATTTTATTAATCATAAAGAATAAAATAAATATATAATTCCCATATCACTTGAGAAATATAAAATACATAGCATAAAAATATTCTTGAATCCTCAATATTATTTATAATATATTTCTTCACATCTTGGGGAAAAGAAAATAAAGGGTTTCATATAGTGGAATCTATCATGAGTAATTAAAGAATAATCAATATGGAAAGGTAAATAACCAGAAACACATATCATCTAATCAATAAAATTATCAAAAATTCAATCCATTCAAAATATTAATCAAGTAATATCATGGATAATAATAACTGAATTCTCAATGGAGGAAATTTTTAATATTGGAAGTCATAAACTCAAAAATTACGGTATCTATACCATAGAGTCCTTGTACCAATATAGATTAAAACTATGGGTAGGCGTACACCAAAAAACCATTTAATTATATCTTACTAATTTATCACATGAGACCTTTCAATGAATATAGGGGAAATATAATTTTGATCCCCACCCGTCACTGCATGTCCATTACATTCCACATATATTGAATGACTGATTTAATTCATGAACAATATAACTTATCAAAAAATATAAATATTGAGTAAAGAATATGGATTTATCATTAATTCCCTAGTCCATCAAATACTTTCAAAGTATTACATTGTATGTATAAATGGTATATTATTCAAGTAATAATAATATCCATGATATAAAGAATTCCAATATTTAAGAGAAATTTAATATCCAATGATCACAAGTAAGTATTTATAATTTAATATTAACTATGGATAATATATAATCATAAAATAAAATTCATTCAATTGTTAGGGTCATTATTTATTCTTTATCATTTTATTTTTAACCTCAATTACTCGATTAACCCCTTTACCATGGTAACAAAATTACTAAAGTTATTATTTATAATTCCCAAAAATATAAGGGATATATTTAATAAATTTCAACGACCGGATAATAAAATAAGAATTCATTTTTCAATATTAAATTTAGATAAATTTCATAAATTTATTTTAAAATAAATACGTAAACTGTAATGAAAAACTGTTTTTAGAAGAAACAAAATTAATCCAAAAATATTACTTATAAAAAAACTAGGTAGAATTATGATTCAAATGATGTTACTTAAAATATATATAATTAAATAAATCTTATTTTACTTTGCGATAAAATTAAAATCATGATGAGGATTTTAAATGAAAATAAAATGATAGTTTTATAAAAAATTCAGTATTTTTCATTAATTACTGAAAAATAAATCTTCTTAGATAAATAAAAAAATTATCAAGAGATAATTTTTATATTTTTATTTCAAGAATTATATCATTTTTATTAAATAAAATTTCTAAAAGTTCAGGAAATTCATTATAATTGTTTTCTCACAAAAAAAACCCATTTTTTAAGAATTTTTGATTTTAAAGAATAAAACAATTTAATAAAAATTGAAATTGTTTTTCCAAATAATTAATATATAAATTCTTATTTAGTGTGACCTTGATTATTAATTCATAATTTTTTTTATATTATTAATAGACACCAATTTAATGGTTTGGTTATAATGGTTGTATTTAAATTATATATGCTTTCAAACATAATGTTCTTCTTTTAAATTCTTAGGGTGTTACATTCTCCCCCATAAATAAATTTCATACTCACAATTTTAAATTGAACTATATAATAAAAGGATTTAAATTTTAGAACCCACATCATAAAAATGGTGAATGAAAAATCCTCTTGAAAAGAGGTAAATGTAAGTATGAAAGTCGCCATAAAACTATGTTTCCAAAGAATAGAGCATTAGTGAGAAGTGAAAATATGGACATGAAAGAGTAAAATAACACCCAGTGATTAATTTAGAGTGATATAGAATATGGACATGATAAATTAATCTATCATAAAATTTTAAATATATAATGGGTTAAAATACCGTTGATTTTTTATTAAGAAAAGTAAATGGTTAACCTTTTTATTTTAAGTTTATTTTCCTGAATTCAAGGGATTATATTACTATCTAGATAAATACCTCTAGAAAAGAAACATAATTGATTTATTTCTATATCATAAGCATAGTATAATCCTTTTTTTTCTGCTTCAATTAATTTCCACTTTATCTCTTATGCCAAGAAATGGATATTCTAGATGATTTTTTATTCCTAAATGACTTTTAATGAATTATAGGATCCATAAGTCATTCTTATAGCTTCAAAATATTTACCAAAACCAAAATTATTATCATAGTCCATAAAAAATTATAATTCATAATTTATACTAAAAAATAATATCCAATGTTCAAAAAAATCCATTCCATAAGTATTTAACCTTAAAACTCCTCCAAAATGTTACTAACCATATTCAAAACCCAAAAAAATTGACCAAATATTTATCCTAAGGCAATATGAAGTAGATCATAATGTCGTATTCAATCGTGTGAATACCTTAATCAGATATACTAATAAAATGGACCACCAATAATTTTTTTCTTATATCATATATCCCAAAAATCAAAAAATATAGTAAATTCTATCATAAATTACATTTTCATCAAATCCCTAACCATTTTCAAGGTCAAAAAACTATACCATTTATTTTATTAGAATAAATATTATCTTTATCCAAAAAAATTACTAACTCAACAATATGAACATATTAAGTGTTTTCTTCCCCTTGTTCTTGTGTTATTTAAAAATATCACTTTACCATTAAATCACTTTTTTATCTGTACCATTCAAAATATGCTTTCAAACACTTAAAGAAGAGTAATTTAGAAAAAACCATTATATATGTCATTATTCTTATAACCAAAATGTAATTGATATAATTCTTAAATATAAATACATAGTTACTTTGTCATTCCACTCTGGTTTTAATAAAAGAAAAATCTTGACCTTCTCCCCTTGGATTATTATATGGTAAGTTTTCGTGGAGCTTAGGGAACATGTTTGAATAATGACATGTCTCTTCATAGTTAAATCACTAAATATTTATATATTATTTCTTTTTTTATATAGTCATTATCTAGATGACCCTTATCTCCACACATGTAACAAACTATTATTCGCTTCAATCATTTTCGAGGATGTTTCTTTCCATAATTTGTACATGATGGAAATTTCGTCATTACATTTTTCTTCATTGATGTGTTCCATTTTTCTTGGTTCTCAGATGATCTATTCTTATCTTGATTTCCCTTGAAGATATAGAATTTAGAAATTTCCTTCTATGTCTTGGTATTTCTTGATACTATATCATCAAATGATGAAAATATTTGAGAAACAAGCACCCTTCAGAGACTTGTCATAATCCAATTAAAGAAATAGTCAATCTTACTTTCCAAATTATGTATGTAGTTTGAGTAATTCTTGGATAATCTTAAAAAATTATCCTTATACTCTACCATAATTTCTCTTGACATCTTCTTTAAATTGAGGACCTTCATCTCCATTTCATTTCATTATTCCCAAGGGAAATATTTATCAAATAAAAACACCTTAAAAGTTATACATTACATACTTTCTATTTCTTTATCCTCTTTAGTGTTCTAGATCAAAGACCACCATTGATCAAAATCTCCGTTTAAATAATAAACTATAAGAATAACCTTATCACTTTTATTACATCCCAAAGCTAGGAATATATTTTTAAGATAATTAATCCATTTCTCAGCTTCTAATGGATTATTAATTCCACAAAAATATGGGGGATTTTATCACATGGAGAAATCAAACATACATAAATCATGTTGTGAAAAAATTGGTTTTTTTTGCATATGGGAAAAATTATTTATCATAACCAGAGTCAAATTACCTAATATATCCATGATTTACTCAGTTCTAACACCATCTATATTGGTTTACTCGGTAGGGAAATCCCTATATTGTCTATGGGTTTTTATTCCCTTTCTTCTGTTAGGTACCATAAAAAAATAATTGAACACACTAAGTTAGCTCATAATAATCCGGAATATTGAGCCATGAAATAAAATCCCTATAAAGGTAAAACATATTGAGGGATTATCATAATTATCATGCAAGATATGTTTATTACAATATATTTTAGAAGGTTTCTATTAAATATTCTCTTATACCAACTATAACAACCCGAACTATTGTATCTAGAGCTAGTCTCTAATTTATAACATTGTAACTAGATACAAGTAATTGCATCTCAAAGGATCAAATAGTTTAGTAGTTTTAAAGAACCAGATACATACCCAATTACCATATGAAATTGTAAATATAAAATACATAAAATAAAATAATTCTTATAACCTTGATATTATTCATTATATCCTTATTCATGTCATGGGAAAATGAAAATAAATAAATGGGTGAGATCATTTTCTTAGTAAGGGTTACAAACAAGGGAATATCTTATGAGTAAATAAGGAATAATAAATATAGAAAGGTAAATAACTAGAAACACATTCCATTTAATCAATAACTTGAGAAAAAAATGAATCCCTAGATAATATCAATGAATTAATCTCATGGATAATAATAACTAAATTCACAATGAAGGAAATGTTAAATACTGGACACCATAATATGAGACATAATGGTATCTATACCATAGAGGCCAGGTTCTATGATAGTTTCAAACTATTGGTAGGTATACATCCAAAACCCATTTTACGATATCTTACTGATTTTTATCATGAGACCCATAAATTCATCAAGGGGCTATATAATTCCATCCCCCATACATTATTTCAAGTCCAATTTATTCCTCATATGTTGAATTATCTATTTAATTCATGAACAATATGCCTTATTAATAAATATATTTATTTAATAAAGAATATGGACTTATAGATAATTCCACAGTAAATCAAATACTTTCAAAGCGTAACACCGTATGTAGAAATGGTATATGGTTTAGGAAAAAATCATATCCATGACAAAAAGAATATGGATATTTAAGATAAATGTAATATCCAATGATCATAAGTGAATGTTTCAAAGGATGGTATCATTACATCATATCCTTGATGGTAAATAAGAAAAAAAGGGGTTCTTTATTTATTAATTAAAGTACCATAAAAATATCATTAAAACATTTTTTAGGAAAATATCATTTTCACTTAGAAATTCATTTTTAAAAAATAAAAATTCAAAAAATATTAAAGAAATAATTTTTGTTGAATATAATCTTGTAAATTTTATTGGAATATTCAAAACATTGAATTTTCATGACAAAGAGAAATTATTTTCATGTCGTATATGATAAAAGAAAAAAATATTTTCACACTTTTGTCAGAAAAACACCTTATTGGAAAAAGGATTGGAAAGATCCTTTTAACCATTTTTTTAAAAGTTTTAAAAAGTGGTTAAAAATTTTGTTCAATAAATCAATTTATAATTGTAAATATAGTTTAAAAAAATTAAATAAAATATTTACATGGAATAAAAATATATTTGACTAAAATATAATAAGATCAATATTTATTTAAAGTATTTTTTGTTTGATTCAAGTTCCAAAGAGAGAGAAAGTTGGATGATAATATGGAAGATCATTAAAATAGTAAACTATGTTTGAACATTATTCATCATGAATAAATATATATTCATGTTGAATACCTCAAATGGTTAGTATATACATCACATAAAAATATATAGGTTCATAATACCAAATACGTCTCAACTGAGTAGAAATTGAGATAAAATCTCTTACCTCAAGTTCAACTTCTCTCCTAAGGGTTTTAAACCTCCTGTGTAATAAATTAATATTTATTATAATTACATAACATAACAATATACATGTGTATAATTTCATATATAATCCATTTATAACATTTTACTACCCATTTTTTAATGATTTTTTTACTATTATAATTATTTCTGGTGTTAACTACTTTGTTTTTATTATATGTTTTGATTTGGAAGCTTCATTCCTTGTACTATTATTATGGTTCTATCTTCTTCATATTTTTATTCATGGTATAAATATCATACATATTCAATATAAATATATTTATAATCAACCATAAAATATAGTGATAAAAATATGAATTATGTCATTCATGGAGATGGTAGGTCGTATGCAAGCATGAATGTTGTTTTTTACTTTTCAACATATGGAACAAAAAATGTGAATAATAATAAATATTTCCAGAATATAAGTTAAGTATATTCCTCCATATATTAATTTATATCATGAATAAGTTACATGAACTTTTCTTATAATGGAATAGAGTTATATGAAATTGATAATCACTATATGAGTAAGCTCGGAGTCATAGATATTTATCCCCCACTTATCTAGAACATGGCAAAAGACTCTAGAAAAGTGGGAAGGTCAACCCAAATTCCCTCTACCTAAGGATACTTGAATCATGAGAGAATTAAATTCATAGTATATATAACACATAATATTCACAAACATGTGTCCAATAACTACACTAAAGCACATACTCTAAATAACAAACTGAGGACAAGGTGGATGAAAAGCTAAATCTTATAAAGTCACACTTAGAATAAAATGAAAGTTTATATTTACAATAAAAAATTATCATATAATTTAATCATAAACAATATTTTTATTTCTTAAACAAATTACTAACCATGAATATCAAAGTAATTTAACAAATTATTAAACGTTTTCTTTATCTTTCAAAACATTAGAAGAAAATATATGTTTTTTTATTTAATTTAGGAATGGAAAACGACTTTTTTAATTCCTAAAAATTTTAATTTATAAGAAAATTACATATTATAAATTCTGAAAATATTTTTTTAAAACTTTTTATACATGTCATATTTTACGATTAATATTCGAGTGAGGTAGACCAACAAAGAAATCATAGTTTATGATATGGTATTCAATCATAAAATATGAATCATATTGTTTCTTATGATTGGTGATATCATATAAGTCCAGTCATAATTAATAAAATAGAGGTTATTGTAATTACATAATGATGTTTTTTCACAAAAACCTATACTTCATCTCACATAATGAGATCTCATATCATAATCTCCGATATAGAAGAACACTGAGGTTTTATTATATATCATACTTAATGATATAAATTTATCATACACTATAGTGGATCAATGATTTCCATGTATGTGAGATATCCAAATACTCAATAGGGGTGAATTTACCTTTTTATAAAATTTAAGTTTTATTTCAGTGATAAGTCAATTTAGTACGCCTAATTAAACTATGGGTATAATAATTTTTATAGTATTTTAGATAAAATTGATCATATGTCTACTCTTCACACTCTCAATTTGAAAGTATGACACCCACTATGTAGTGACTTGATTTTTGAAAGGAGTGGTAACCTTTTATGATGCCTTTTTAACCCTTAGAGGTACAAACCATATCCGATATTTTTCACACCTAAATGCATAACCTAAAAATTTAATTTTAATGTGGAGGAAGAAATAAAATTTTCTTTATCTAGACCAAGCACAAAAAAACCTTATCCTTTTACCAGATGAAAGAACAAACATACATAACTTTTTTTGAGGGAGTATATCCCAGATACTAAGGTCCTTATTCTAATTAAAAAATCCAAAAAAAAATAACACCCATAGAAATTATGGAAGGAATTTTTACAGTGGAAAAAAATTGATAATGAAAGCATTAGTGTCAAGATTGGAGTTGAACACTTCATCAAAAAAGGATTGGTATGTTGAAGTTCTCCACACTAAAGTCTAGTAGTATGGGATTAATGAAATATGTCAGATAGTATAGTTAAAAAATCCTCAACCTCTATTTTTAAACCGGTTATATAAAGCTCTATATATATAGTTCCTTCATGATTTTTTTAAATGATAATTTCATGCATATTTTTATGCATATCAACTCAAATATTATACCTGTTTTAATTCTTCTTTTCCTAAAGAAGTGGTTACACATGAGAAAACAATGAACTACTTAAAATTTGTTCCATCCATATTTCCCAAATAATGGATCTAGTATATTTCTCTATTTAGTACACATGAAAACTAAATCTCATATTCATGAAAATATATAATGCATTTTTATAAAAATAACATTGAAATATATAGAAATATTAATTTCATAATTATAGTAATAAATATAAATTTTAAGTTCTAATTCTAATATTATTGTAGTAAATATATTATATAAATATAACATGATTCATCCTCAATTATCATCATCTTATTCTACCAAAAAACTATTTTAAAATAAATCACATAAAATCAAAATAATTAATAATTAATTATTAAATAATTAAAATAATTAAAATAATTTACATATACATGTGGTAAATTGAAATACAAAATTATAATCCAAATAGAGATTATTTTCTATTTTCTAAAAAAATGTGCAGTGTATGAATTTCATGAACTATGTATTACTTTGAAATCACATAGGAATACTTATAGGAAAGGCATTTTATTTTTCAATAATTTGAATCTCCTAGGACTTCATATCCCATAATAATTTGTAAGGCATCACATATGAATTATTATTTATAACTTAAAATCATGTCAGACTTATAAAAGTCATTTCATATGACTTCTAAGGTGTGTTTAACCTTATAGTTAGATATATTCTCTTTTCATATGGATTTAATCAAAACATACAACATGGAACAAAAAACATATGACTTTGTTCTTAGTAAGATTTCCATTTTTCAAGACTCAAATTCCAAACTCAATAACTTTTCTACAGTGCATAAGTCTTTTCCATTTACCAAAAACCCATTTTGTATAACTTTAAAAAATCACATATGGATTTTATAAATCTAACATAGAGTGTCCATAATAAGTGAGATGAATAATAATATGAATAAAAAATAGTAAATAAATAAATAATAATAACAACAAATATTATTATGTAATTAGAAAATAATTTTATAAGAAATTATAATTATCTAAATATGAAAATTCTAGTGTGTGACTCATAACCTATATTATAAAAATATGGATATTTATCTAATATTAGTTTTTGATATATATATATATATATAATGTCAGAAAAATTCAATTAACAACATTAATTATAATATTTTCTTCTATAAGTAGTATAAGTTTAAATACGCAGATTTCATCACTCATGTTAGAGATAATAGAATAAAAAATATTAAATATGAAAACATAATAAATTGAATTGGAAAGAAAAAACTCTACAATCTCCCCCTTTCTGATAATTTAAGTCCAATGTGTGCAAAAATAAAAACTTCTTGTATAAAATATTGAAAACTCTTTGTGAAAAAATATTTTAAATTCCACATATAGCGAAAAAAACATTTGAATATATTCAAGGAATTATAAGAGTAACCAATAGTTATTAAACATGCTAATAATTCATAAAATATAAATATTTTATACTCTCATTGACTACAAATAAAATATATTTAAGTGTGTGATAGTAAAAAATAAAAATCAAGGAAATTGTGTGTTAATAACTAACATGATCTTCCCTTGACTCAGACACCTGATCCAATATGAGAAAACACATGAGCGGTTTTCCCAATCCCCATGTTCTGGTGATAGGTTCCAAGTAATCATAAACAACTCAGTCAGAATTATTTTACCATAAAATAAATTAAACTTATAGTAAATTTCTTATTAAAATCATATCACAATGAGTCCACAAAATAAATGACCATGAAAAAAATTAGTAAGTGGATTAAAATAAAAAACAGTATAAGAATAATAAAATATATATTTATATATATATAAAGTAAAATAAATCCCACAACTCACCACTGACTCCCTCACAAACAACATCCCCTTGAATTCAACATCCATAACGCAACATGCATAACCACCACCGATAAAAGAAAAGAATAAAAACAAGGATGTCCAATTTTTACAAACAAATAAATAATAGAATTAAGATTACATAAATTCATCAAGATCCCCATGTGATCCAAGGTCATCATCCATCCATTATATACAAAATCGAATCTAAAATTTTATTAGAATAAGAGTCCTAGAAGTGATGAACTTCTAAATCAAAGTAGGAACTTACAATACCCAATTGGTCTATAGACACCAAGTGGTGTAGGTAGGGTGTGAGAAACAAATCCTAGTAGGTAATCAACATAAATTAAAGGTTCTTACTTTTTTAAAATAGTACAAGATGTATAGTTTTAAATACAATAATTTAAAATAGTGGTTTTCACAACTTTTTGAAAATCAAGTTAATGGTACTTTCTTCAAAAACATCATTTCCATTATAAAACCCAATAAACACTTAAAACACATTGAAATGGATTATAATATCATCAAAATAACTAATTAGTATAATTTCAAGGTAAAATAGTTATATAAATAGTCAATACCAAAAGTGAGTACTAATGGTGTAAATCATGTTACTTTAAAAATAGAGTAATAAAAGTAAGATTTTAGAACCCTGTATGTAATAAAACCAAAAACAAACATGTACCACTTTGAAAATAAATTTACATTCCATATATATAAAAAATTCTGTAAACATGAAATATGGGAGATCCCCAATTCATATAAGGTTACAAGAACCCTAGTTCCACATATCGACATATGATCTAGTCAATGAAAAATCTAATGCATAATTTAACTACTAATGAGAACATGACTTGGACTGGTGTCATGGTTTCTCTCATCCATGAAACTATATCCAAATAATCACTAAGGGGTACATGCCTTGGACTAGTAGTGTGGTGATTCTTATCCATGGCACCATGACCATTATCTAAGTCTATGTGTTTTGTTAGTGTAGATAAATCCAAAGATCCCTTTAAAATAGTCTTACCCGCTCATATAACCAGATTTCCATTTTATTTTTCCATCTAAAATATATCATATGTCATTTAAAAGGATCCTTTTATCAACCCATCATAAAAAAATAAATTTATCAAGTATGATTCATGCCCCTTTAAGCCATTTTATTTCTCTAACCAATGTAAATAATTTAAACCCCCATGATATATATAATAATACATAAAAACTATCATCGAAAAGTGTTTTAAACATATTCCCATAGGTATTTAGGTGAGTATTTTAAAAAAATATCATTAAAACAAGGTTCCAATTGAAACTTGAATTTTTCAATTAATAATTCAATTTCAAAACCTCCTTTAAAGATTCATTTCCAAATCAATATCATATTTAAATTTTACCTTTTAAGGTACAAATAGACCATTCATCCCCAAAATAATAATTATATATATATACATGTGTTTATATATATAAACACATACATATTTTTATATAAATACACATAAACCAAGTTAAATTCAATTGACATTTGGATGTGCATCTGAAACAAAGGATATAACCTTTCTTTTAAACCAAAATAGTTTAGCAGAAACATAAATGATGAATTAATATACCATTAAATAATTATATAATCATTAAAAACATGGAAAACCAATATAAAATGTAATAATAATTCAAAACATATACAAAAAATCCATTTAAAGTGAATTTACAACGAAAAGAAAATTAAGACCCCTGATAAATTCATGTGAAATTAAATAAACCCCTTTGTAAATACAAACGTTCTTTAAAAAAAATCTTGAGAATAAAATCATACACAAAACCTAAGTAATTTTTTGGAAAAGGATTTGAAAATAACAATAATTCCATGGATTTTCAGGAAAAAGTGAAAGGCATGGAAAAACTTACCTAGGCTAAGCACAGATAACACAAAACCTTCAAGAACAATGATGGAAATGATATAGAGGTAACCCACACAGCTTATAAATAAAAGCCATAATAAATAAAGACCAAAAACCACATAGTTTTTAGACTAAAATGATATATAGAGATAGGAAGAATTAAAATAAGATATTTGTGAATAGAAAATTAAAGTGGAGTGGAAGAAACCCTAACATTGATTTATTCCAATTTAAATGACAAGAAGAAATGCCACGAAAAGATGAAGGAATCATATATAGGGTTATTCCAAAGGCTACATTATGATCCATGGATGATTTGAGGATAAAATACCCAATTTTTTTAATATTTTAGGGATAAAAACATAAATCATAAATTTTTAATACACTGAATTAGTGGCATGGTTTTGCCTCACAGTTTGTCAAACTGTGTTCCAAATGTGAATCCCTTCACTAAGAAATTAGTACAACTTCATGGGTTTTATACATCATAGTTACAACCATGTGAAACAACTCTTTAAATTGTATGCCCCTACCACAAAGTCATCACATGGTCTGGAAAACCTTTTTGCTAAACCGTTCGATATGACAAAACTCTAAAAATATTAAAATTTTCAAAAAAAAAATCACTTGTTCCTCAATAATAATAATAAATAAATAAATAGAATAATTATAAAAATAAGGGTCAAGTGTGATAAAAATTTCCACCAATACCTTTTATTCCCCTATAAATTCACTAAAGTCATGGTGGATGACATGGAGTTAAGAAAAAGGCTACCCAACATCTTTCTGAATCAATAACAACACTTAAATGAAATCTAGACACAACCCCTTCTATTTCTACACCAAGTATACATAGAACATGAAAACCCCAAGTCGAATAGTCCTTCCTTAGTCATGAAATTTCTAAAATCATACATACCCTTCGAGATAAATGTTGAACCTCCATTCTTTTATGATAAGTCTGTTATCACGTTGAAATCACCCCCTAAAAACCATGGTAAACCATTTGTTCATATAGACTCTAGATGCTTCCATAAAAGGATTCTCTACTTCAAATTGGTACCTGCATACAAAAAACTAATAATTATCTCCATACCATTACGAGAAACTTTGGGATCCATACATTACGATAAATACCCAACCAAATCCACCACAAGATTGTTCCTACAGAAAACACATATATGAGTGTTCTGAGGATTCCCATGAAAAAACATATAATATCCAATTTTCAACACCCTCATGGGAAGATTAACTAAATTTTTCTTGGTCTCAAGGATGTCCATGAAAGAGGTCCTATGTTTTAGGGTCTCATTTGACATGAAGGCACACTTCTCTTGTACCCCAGGACCTCGGGCATTCCAGGTTAGGAGCGATAACATAATAACAAGCACCTATGGTCTTTCTGACTAGATCCATTAGGCAGGGAAATTAATGAGATGGAACCTAACTCCATTGACTTTGATTGATTGATAGGCTTTGTCAACCCTTTAGGGGAGAAGTACCATTTCAGTGTGATAATAGCCTTCCCGCTCGAACAATCTAAAACATCTGATAGAGAAAAGATGCTAGATGAAGGAGGTGAATGAAAAAGACACTCATCTGGATCACCATGCAATAAAAAGGCTAGAAGGATCCAAGGGGCAGAGTCACACGCTGCCTTGACTTTCCTCCACCATATCCTCTGACAGGTCTCCCCCCATCTCTTGACCATTTACCCCCTAAGCCATGACAGTAGACATAGATCTTTTCAGAGACTCCAGATAAAGTTGTGATGAAATACAAAACTATTGTTGTGAAGAAGACACGGGCCTGGGAATTTGCTGAAACAAGCTATAGATAAGGCCACAAAGATTCCTAGAGATCGGGCGGTCCCTCGCCTGGGATACCGCTAGTGCCAAGGACTGAACGCCCCTGGAGGAACCTATCTGCAAAGTACACAGGATTTTCAAAAATGCATCTATACACAACATTAATCTTCTAAGACACACAGAAACTATCAGAGAATCCTACAAAATCACATCCTTCTACACCACCGAAGCCACGCCTAGTGTGTGGGGCCTATCTAGAGAATTAAAATTTCAAAGGCCCCTTCCAATGGTAACATCCTTCACCGCCCCAGAGTACGAAGTCAACTCCCTCTAGCATGATGGATCCCTAACCAGATCAACATGAAAAGGACACCTCGAGGCTCTCTCTACTGTCGACTTACACCTACACACAGCCACTACATGCCAGTGAGGAGCATGGGAAACTAGGGATCTTGTAATGAGGAGGAATTTATGGGTTTCTTATTTCTTCTGCTTAATGATGTGGACAATATGATTCTTTCTGTTTTTCCTACAAAGGAGGATGTTATGGAGACAGTTCTCATCATCCCTTGGGATAGTGCTCCTAGTCTGGATGGATTTTCTGGGGCATTCTATGTTACGGCATGGGAGGTGGTCATTCCATAGGTGGTGGAATCGGTTTGGGATTATTTTATTGGGGGTCCTTTAACTATTGATGTTTTCACTTCTCACATTGTTCTTATTCGAAAGTTTAAGGACCCAATAAACATTGTAAAATATTTACCCATTTGTCTCTGCAATATGTCTCATAAGATTTTGGCTTTTTTATTTTAACCAGGCTGAGAAGAGTTCTTCCACGGCTGGTATCATGGGAGAAACATGGATTCATTAGAAGACATAGTATATAGGGGTAGTTGGGATTGAATGTGAATTGATGAATGATATCAACAGGAGGTTTGTGGGTTCAAATTGTATTCTACACATGGAAATAGACAAATCATATGATCGAATGGAGTGGATATTCCTTATTTGGGCGATGAGGAGGTGTGGGTTTTATGAGTGGTTTTGTGATATTTTCTTTAGGTGTTTCTCATCTTCTTTTTCTTATTGTTTCAATTATGGGAAAATACATTGGATTCTTCATGCTGGTCTTAGAGGTTTGGAAGAGGGATCCCCATTCCCTAAGACTATTTGTTTTGGCTATAGAACTCCTTTTTCACAATCTCTGCAAAGTCATCGAGGAGGGAAGGCTGGATTCTTATCACGGTAAAGGTGGAATGGTAAGAATATCACACTTAATTTTTACTGACAACATTTTAATTTTCACTAACGGGAGATGTTGATCCTTGTTTAATATCATGATGATTTTGAGAACATATGGGTGGTTCAGTGGACAGGTTATCAATGCTTTGAAAATATTTTCATTCATATCAAACAAGTGTTCGCAGTGTTGTTGTAGGAGTATTCTAGATATTCTAGGCTGCCAGCAAAGACAGATGTCAATTCTCTACTTGGGGGTGCCTCTTTCCTTTGGTCGCATCACGTAGAATCATTTTGAGGACATCATTTCTTGACTGTTGGGAATGATTCAGAACTGGAAGAGTAAATTTCCTTCCTTTGGTTGGAGGGTGGAATTGGTTAATTGTGTGTTTTCATCTATACCACTTCATGTTTTTCGGTGCTTCAACCACCCAAAGAGGTTGTTAAGCGGATAGAGAAAATTCTAAATTCATTTGTGTGGGATTCCAATCAGTTGGGATGATCCCACTGGTCCTCTTAGGACCGCATGGCTAGAATGGTGGAAGAGGGGTGAGTGGTTCTATGTGATGTTAAGGGAGCCATTCACGGTATGCAAGGAAGGTTGGCTTGGAAGATTATCACTCGTGAGTCATTGTGGGCTGCATTTTTTAGGGGTAGATATAGAGATCAATGGGGGGAATCGGCTACTGGGTATCGGTTCACATGGATAGCTCGGTGCATGGTGTATCATATTGAGGCTCTTTCAGACTCATCTTGGTGTATTTTCAGTAAGGGGGATCTGAGTTTCTAATATTTCAATTGGGTGGGGGAGAAGCTGGAGTTTCCTAGCTATCCACATCTGTACATTTCGTATAAGGAGGCATGCCTTAAATCTGATCTATTACTTGATTTTCTCAATTTTGAATTGAGGATGATGCAATAAGGAATCATCTTGAATGAGGACCTAGATAAATGTTTCTTCATAGGGTCATCTTCGATAAGGTTCTTCTCTAAGGACTTTAGGAAAGTGGTGAACATAGAAGGTCTGCAGGAGGCGAAGGCTATCATGGTGTGGTGCAAGGAGATCCCTTTTAAGATGAATTTTCTTATATGTCAAAATAGGAATAAAGCGCTACCTATGGATGAGAACATACAACAGATATGGATTTCTTTTGGATCACTGTGTTTTTGTTATGAGAGACTTCAATTTGAGTCAATTTTCCACCTTTTCATTCAGAGCAGATGGGCACATTAATTTTGGTCACGTTTCCCTCCACAAACCTTCCTCGCAGTTCAACAGATGTATGTGCATCGGATCATTGATACTTGGTTTCATGGAGTTGAAGTCATGATGAAGGCTGCAAGGTCCAAGGGGCCATTCTTGCATCATTCTGGGGGTAATCTAGGAGTCTCGTAATCAGGATAGAGGTGGTAACTAGTGGTCACCCTTGTTTTTGCAGGTACAGTTAAGGTCACTATTATAGGAGCTAGGTTTGGTGTTTCTGAGGAATCAGTTTATTGCTCCGTTGTGTAGCCTTTCACATCGGTCAGGTAGTCTCATAAGGAAGGGGAGTATGTGGATCAGGTGGATAACTCCTTTATGTGGTTGGAAGGTGAATGTGGATGGATCCTTTATGTGAGGAATAATGAGAGTAGGAGGGGTGCTTCGGGACTAATGGGGTTCGGTTCTATTCGGGTTCAGTGTGTTCTATGTCATGGGGTCTTCTTTAGGGGTATAGGTGTGGGCCCTTGTTACTGGCATGGAGATTTGTAGGAACCATGATATCCAGGTGGAGGATATTGTGTCTGATTCAAAAATTCTAGTGTCTTCTATTCAGAAATGGAGAGAAGCTCCTTGGAACTTGATTTATATGCTTTGGAGGTGCATCACAGAGTTCAAACTTGGACATAACCTTCACCATATTTGGAGGGAGGGTAATTTTATAGCTGACTTTATTTCTCTTTTGGAGAATCTTGTTGATACTCTAGTAATTTATGATAGCTTAGTTTCCATCCCTATGGAGTGTAGGATGGTGATCCATGGGGATTCACTGGGCCTACCCCACTTTCATCCTCCTTGAGGAGGATTCTCAATGAACCCCTTTACATATTTAATAAAAAGATAATGTTAAGTAAAAAAATCAAGACCCAGCTAGACCCACAACTCAGGCATAAAGGTTCTATAAAGAAAATCAAGGGAAACCAATAAAAACTAATAATTGAAAACTGATACTTGTAAGAGATCTACCCACTATATAAGGCTTTCATATATCATGGTAGATCAAATAATACTAGAAGTCCTTGGGGAAGACACCCCCTTATTCCCAAGGGTACCGAAACAGATCACCAAACCTATTCTTGACCAATAGTTCCATCAAAATAGTTACAAATTTTTCCAAAATGAAACAAGGGATAAATTTCCCAAAGGAAAAACATAGATTAAGAATCTATATAGGATCAAAGTTAGAAGATATAGAAAGAGGATGAAAGGCTCCAAAGGGTTTCTATCAACACACATCAATCCACAAAAGAAATCACCAAGGGTCCAAGGTTGTCTAAAAAGGGAAATAATCTCAAAACTTAAAATCAACCATTACACAAGATCAAAATATCAGAAGATCCATCCACTTAGATAGGGAAAACTGGAGAGAAGAGACAAAGTGACACCGATAATGACTTAAAAACATACATTCCTCAATAAGATAAAAATAGACCCTTGTTTTGGGTTGAGGGAGGGATACCATGGGACCTTGATCTTAGAACACCGACTCTCGGTGAAGCCAATGGAATGAATAGAACATAGTACCCATCTTAGTTACCCCAATAATTCACCCAATAATTTCCATATGAAATATTCAAAAAAAACTCAACACATTATTAGCATCATATAAAAACCAATAAAAACCATCAATACGGAGGCATAACCACTATCAAAAAAATACACCATCTCTAAGGAATAATCACGTATTAACTTAATGAATACAGAAATCCAAAATTCATCTCAAAAACTAAAACAGAACAAAATTGACACAAAAAACTAAATAAATATGGTCATCACTAATTTAAAAAATTAAAACACACGTAAAAATTTGAGGAAGTGATCCTAAAGTCCAACTATCCACCTTCCATTAATAATTTTTTGGGCAATACCTTAAGTAACACAGCACACAAATCTTTCCATTCATATTTCCTTAATATTTATAATATAAAATTCAATGATTTAAAATAATAACTTTTAAAAGACATGGATACCTTAAAAATGCTTCATCTTGAAAAGAAAAAAAAATTAAACTCAATATAAAATTCCATCAAAATTAATCTTCATTCAAAATCAGGAAATTCCACTTGAAATTCATTTGTAAACCTCATATGATCATCATTGAAATAATTTTATGAATATTCTAACATTAATCATGTCTTAATTAATTTATATGACATATTCATTAATTTAAAAACAAAATTTATTTAATAAAATATGAGTTTTTTAGCATGTAAACCCACCAAAACCCTCTTTTATAAATGAAATACTAGATTTTGACATCTTAAAACCACACTCTACTTTTTTTAAACCAATTTAAAATTACATACCCTAGTTTTAAAAACATGATACTTTACTTAAAAATGAATTCAAAACTAAAAAAGTTATTTATAAATTCACCCACCAACTCCAAAATAACAATTTCATATTAACTGATCTTGGAAAACCAAGAAATACCATTAAATCAAAAAATCCACTTTACTAATCCCTTTTCTTAAGACTAGTTTTCTTTATCAAATACTAACTGAAACTCATTCAATAAACATCATACAAAATAAGTAAAACTTAAAGGGGATTAGTAACCATGAATTTCTTATACACATAGTTTGGTGGACCATATTCCAATCACACAACTACCATTGAGAGTTATACAAAACTAAATATGCAGGCTCCACTCGATTTAAAAAACCATGAGATCTTACCACATACCCCCAGTTCAACTCGTACTTTAATCCCAAAGCCTAAAAATTATTTAAAGAGTTAAAGCGCCATCCATTAAAGTCAATAAACAACAAAAATAAATAAATATATCTTAAAAAAAATTCAATGTAACTCAAATTCCCATGGTAATTCATGTATTTTCAAGAGATATGGTGATCAGGTACCAACTCATAACCTACCTCCTATGTCCCGATGATCCTATATCAAATATACCAAACTCTCCAAATATAAACGGTAGATATGAAACTATTTTTTATGAACTATCTATATCTTCCATTAACTCAAGTACCTCAGTCAGTCTATGGTAATGCATGAGGATAATTCATGATCCTCACAGGATAACAACAAGAGTCAGGGAATTGCAAACAAATAAGGGGGAATGGTTTCACCCATAAAATAAATTAAACTAGTTGTAGAAATTTTAATAAATTTTCAACATGGAATGTCCATACATTTGACTCCCATGAATTATTTTTATAAGAATACTTAAAAAAACACAAATGATATAAGTTGAATAAAACAAATATAAAGTATAATAATTCCCACATCTCACCACCAAATCCCTCATAAACAATGGCCCCTTTCATTCAATATACATAATTACACAAGCATAAACACTACTGGTAAAGAAAAACATAAAAAATAGGTTTGGATTATTTAGAAGAACTAATAAAGCATAAAATGAGGCTCACATATCTATATCAAGATCCCCATGTGACCAAAGGTAACTCTCTATCCAATATCTTGGAAACCCACTCCAAGAGTGTTCTATAATAAGAGTCCAAGAAGAGGTAATCTTCTGAATTAGAGCTAGGAACTGTAAGAGCTACTCGGTTTTAAAACATTGAGTGGTGTAAATAGGGAGTTATATAAAAAGGCAAGATTTTAATCACTATACATTCCATGAATTTCCTTTTTCAAAATAGTCTATAAATACTATTTTTAAATACAATAATTTAAAATATTTCTTTTCACAACCTTTGAAAATCAAGTCAACAACATTTCCTTTAAAAACTCTATTTCGTTTTTAAACTGAAACCTGATTAAAACCCGTTTTAAATATATTTACATCACATAAAAGGAACTGAATAGTAGAAGTTCCAGGGAAATCACATAGATAAAGAGTCAAGCCCCAAATAAAGTACTAATGGGGAAAATCGTGCAAGTTTGAAATAAATTAACAAAAGTAAGATTTTTAAAACATATAATTAATAAAACTAATGACATACATGTTATAAGGTCCTAGAATTAAATATTATATAATCTTGATTTAAGTTAATAATTCACAGTGAAGATATTTTTAGATTTAGAGTTTTAGATAATTAGGCCATAATTATTACATAACAACTCAAATTTATACAAAGTTGATAAAACTAAAGTAGTATCCATTTCTTTCACAATATAAAACATTTAAAAGTAAACATGATTTATTTTTTTCCTTGATAAGAATTTTCAGAAAATTCATATTGAGTTATTATTTTATCTTATCCCTCCTTATACCCTATGGAAAACATTTAAAAAACATGCAATGACCACAAAAATATCATTATGTGACATAAATAAGTAATGAATCTTTTAGTCCATGAATATTTTAATCTCCTGAAAACATTTTCACAAAATCATACTTTTCACCCATAAAACATAAGTTCCTTAACTTACCTGATGAAATCATAATATTCCTAAAAAACTTCTAGAAATCATAAAGCATAAAGGTAACTTGTGGAATCCATATCATACTTACATTATAGCTTTCACAACTACATAGGGAGAAACCTTCATGGTTACATTTGGAATACCCATCATAGTATATTCCCTAAATATATTAGAAGAAACCTTATCATTGAACCTTTTATCAGCACCCAGTGCATTTGAGAGCTATCATGGGCTAACCCTCCCTAATTTTATAACATAACCACTCATATACATAAATAATTCCCAAGAACCATAACATAATCAGAACACATAAAACAAGCATAAAAGAAAAATAAAATTTCTACATCACAATCACAAGATATCATTTCATGATATTGAAATAATAAATCCCTTATGAAAACATTTTTTAATACCAAAATATATGAAAATAAAATACGGTATTTATTTTTCTTTTAACAACATTAAGGCTTATATAGGAATCCTAATATGAAATAATGGTCACAACAACTTAAAAGTCATTGTCATTTTGTACATTAAAAACATTCCTTTTGTAATTCAGAAAACAAATTCATAGAAAAATATTCCTTTTGAAAACCTTGAATGAAATTAAAATTCAAAGATGTTTATTATACATCGTATAAAATAAGGTGGTGTATAATATCAAAATATTCCTCAATGAAAAGAGATTGAGAGGAAGTCCTTTACCTTGAGTCCAATTCGTCACATAAAATCATTAAATTCTAGAATAATACACTTCGGTTAATTTATAATTACTTGAAAACATTTTCAAGTTTTTTATTCATTTTTTATCACTTAATACGATTTTATAAAACTTACATAATTATTTAAGTTCAAATATTACATTTTGTCGATATTTGGTACATGAGTTGAAAATGAACTTGTTATGATGTAAATTGTCCATGTTGTCATAAGTCCATTATCTCCAAAATAGTATTCAGGAAATAATAATCAAATTTATACATTTATCATACTTAAAATCAAACCATCCATTATGGTGATGAAAAATGAACAATGTATAATCATTGAGAGGGTAGGTCGTACGTACTCATGAGTAACATTTTTCAATTTTCATTGATCATTATGAAAATAAGGTAATTATTATTTTATATTTATAGAATGATTATAATATTATTAAAATAATAAAAATAATTTAAATATACTTATATATATCATAAAAATGTTGTAGTGAATAAAAATGATTCACATCTTTTCTTGAAGATGATCGTTAAAAAGTACGCACGAACAACGTTATCGTTTTTATATGCATGAAAGGTAAGAATATAATAGAAATATTATTCTTTTAATGTGATAAATATGTCATTAATATCATATATAAACATTTATTATGTCATTATAACCAGTCTTGATAGACAGTAATGAAAAACGAACTATATCGGTTCACGAGGTGGTAGTCCGCCATACACACGAATGAAATTTTCATTTCCCATTTGAGGAAATTGGAGATGGATTTAGGTGATGATATTAACATAATAAAATCTCAGTATCTTCGGTATACTGGTGTTACTGTTTCATTTCATAATAATAAGATTTAAAATAAGTGTAATAAGAAATAAAATAGAAACACGTAAAAAATGATACCTCTTCTTCGATTGATCACCATTGAAGAACAACTTAACACCTCTTAGAAGGGTTTTATTACTAAAACATGGCCTCAATAAAGTTTTGAGTGGTTCTAGAAATGTTTTGGGGAATATCGTGGCCGAACCAAATGTCTCAATGTGAGTATTAGAGAAGAGTGGGTACCTTTTTATAGGAGAGGGGAGGGGCACCATTGGGAACTCTTAAAATATTAAATTAATATAAATTAATTTTTTAATTCAAATGACTCAAAATTCAGTTATGTATAATATAATATGAGGATAATTATAAATAATCATCCAATAATTTTTAGACATGTATTTAATTTTAATTTAAACCATATCTTTTCGGTTTACCCTTAATTATTCTCATTTAATTTTAATTGTGATAACAACATTTTAAATATTAAGAAGCTATAAATTTTACTTATATGGTGTCAATATCCCATAAATGGATAATTTATGAACTTTTAGACCTTATTATAGTAACTTTTTATTTTTTAAATATTTTTATGATTTTTTAAAGAATTTAGTAAAATATTGTTTTTATAAAATATCAATAGTGTCAATTTTGACTCTATTCATTCTAATGAATTTAAATAAAATACAAAATGAGAGATGAATCCAAAAAAAGATATCTAATGGACTTATAATATGTCATAGTCATCCAAATAATTGTGTATGAAATCAAATAATTAAATTATATATATTTTGATATTATTAATATCATTTATTTTATTCTTTATTTAATAAATTTATTACCACATCATCATTATGTAATTATTAAATTTAATTATTTAATGTATAAAAATTTTAAATAAATTACCATGAAGTATATATTATTTTAATATTTATAAGTATTATTTATAGTAAAAAATATCACTTATATAATACCATGTTAATATTATTTTAGTAATTAGAGACATGATTATGATATATTTGCCTTTACTTTAAATTAAGTGTTATAAATGTCATAATCACACCCAAGTGGCTTAAAAAGTTCAAAATTTAGCTCAAGTGTTGTATTAGTCGAAAATAACTCATCCAATAAGATTAGGAAAACTGTTAGTGTATTTTTATATTGTTATAATATTATTTTTACCTTTAATTACCTAACATAACTTTAACTGTGGTAAATAAAATACTAAAGTCATTAATCACAAAAAAATTATTTTAAACCTATTAGATAAAATTATTCATAATTATTACAAGAATTTATGACCATTTGAAAATTAAATTCAAAAAAGTGACTAAAATAAATTTAAAGTTAATCTCATTGACTGATTAAGGAAACATGTTTTTAAAAAGTAAAAACCATCAAATGATTGACATGTGCTTGTATCCAATTTAAATGTGAAAGTACATTCAATGGAAAAAATTGGACTAAATGATAAAAAAATTCATCTAATTATACCTTAAATACATGTAAAATGGTAATCTAACAATATAATTAAATTAGATGAAAAGGCAGTTTTGAATTAAAATTAAGTATTTTTTACCTATTCATTAAAAAATAAATTTTTTCAGAATAATACTAAAAATGCAACCAAAGTGAATTTTTATGTCCCACTTCTAAAGAAGAAGTCTATTTTTTCAAATATAACATATAAAAGTGAAACTAACTAGATTTAATAATGGTTCACCATAAAAAAGAGGTAAAACCTCCTTTTTAAAATATTCGAGTGTTTTATGCTTAAAATTGGACTTATTCTCATTTTAATCCTATAAAACTTATTAGAATAAAGTAAAAAAATTAATGAATATGTGAAAACATAATATAGTTATTTACGTTCATTCCCACCAATACAACAGCTAGACGATAACTACAATTTAAAATAATAATATTATTAATATTTTCTAGTATTTCTCAGTCTTTTGTGCAACATAAGAGTTCGAGAAACTCATTGTTGAATTTCATGAATAATATTAGAAAAAGAATCCCCTTTAACGTAAAATAAATATATAATTCATAAATAATAATAGATATGAAAATTTATTATTCTATAATTAACTAGGATGTTACATCCTTCCCCCTTTTGAAAATTGTATCCTCACAATTTTATTAACTTATCCAATAAGTGGGGGTATTTCTCCCTCATAGAATTTTCAAATTCTCATGTTGCCTCTTCAACCATGTGACTTTTCCATAAAACTGTAACCTGATTTATCACCTTATTCCACAACACTTTCTCTATGTGGTCAATAATATGGACTAGATGTTCCTCATAACAATGATTATATTCAAACAGAACTACTTCTGGGTTCAAAACATGAGATGGATCTGACAAATACATTTTCAATATTGAAACATGAAAAAAATTGTGTACCTAGGATAAACTCATAGGCAAATCCACTTAGTAGGAAACTGATCCAACTTTCTCTAATATTTCATAAAGTCTAATGAACCGTGGACTTAGTTTCCCCTTCTTACCAAACCACATCACTCTTTCAGTGGACAAACATTGAGAAATATATTATACATACCTAGAAACAAATATCATTCCTCTGGTTATCTATATAACTTTTCTTCCTCTTCTGGGCTATCCTCATGTGTTTCTGAATCAACTTAAATTTTTCTTCCATCTCTTCTACCAATTTTGGTCCCATCAACTTCTTTTCACCTACTTCATCCCAATAAGTTGGAGTTTGAAACAACTTTCCATATCATGGCTCAAATGGTTCCATATGTATATTGGAATGAAAAAATTTATTATAATAGATTTAAACCAAAGAAAGATATTTGTCTGAACTTCCCTGGTAATCCATTTAACAAGCTCGTAGAATATCCTCCAATGTTTAAATTTTTCATTCTATTTCCCCATATGATTCAAGATGAATGGTTGTACTAAAATTTAATTCAGTACCCAAAAACTTTTCAAGGCCTTTCTAAAAGTTATAATTGAGCTTGGGATCACGATCATATATAATAGAGAGGGGAACTCCCGGTAACCTGACCATCTCTTTAAGATAAAACTAAGAAAGTTGATCTAGAGACAGTGTATCTTGAATAGAAATAAAATTAGGAGATTTATTCAATCTATCAAAAATAACCCAGATTGCATTGTTGCCTCAATATGTCTTTGGTAATCCCACTACGTAATCCATATATATATATATATATATATATATATATATTCCCATTTCCACTCTGGTACTGGAAATTTATTAAGAAAACCTTTTGGAAACATTCATTCTACTTTCACAAAATGAAAAGTCAAACACTTCACAGTAAAGTCATAAATATCTCTTCTCATTCCTTCCCACTAGTAATACTCTCAACGGTCTCTATACATCTATGTAATTCCATGATGAACTGAAAATAGAGAACTATTATCTTTATATAACAACTCTTTCATCAACTGTGAATCACAAGGCATGCATAACCTCTTCCCAAATATCAAAACACAATATTTATCAATTTCAAATTCAGGTAACATACCCTTATGAACCAATTATACATTTCTCTTTAACTCACTATATTCCTTATTTTCTTACATAATTCTATCTGATAGAGATGATTTCAATAACACCTGAAGAAAAAACGAGTAATTTTTGATACTAACAACTTCCATGCCAAAGTTTATCATATCATTAATCAAAGGGTCATATTCCAAACATAACATGGTTAATGTAGCATTACTTTTCATACTCAAAGAATCAGTCACTTTTTTTACTTTTCTAGGATGGTAATGAATCCCGCAATCATAATCCTTGATTAGTTTCCACCATCTTCTCTATCTCATGTTCAATTATTTCTGAGTAAATATATAATTCAAACTTTTGTGGTCAATATATATTTCATATTTTACTTCTATATAGATAATGCCTTTAAATTTTTAAGACAAAAACAATATAAACTAATTCTAAATCATGTGTAGGGTAATTTAAATCATAAGGTTTCAACTAACGTGAAGCATAAGAAATTATCTAATCATTATGCATTAGGACACAACCAAGTCCTTTAAATAAAGCATCACTATAGATAACAAATTCACCAATCTGAAAGGCAGTGCTAAAACTAGAGAATTCACCACTATTCTTTTCAATTCTTGAAAACAATCATCACATTCTTTTGCCTAGATTAACATAACACCTTTTCGAGTTAACTTATTCAATGGTCAAGATTACCATGAAACTTTTTCATCAAACCTCTGGTAATAGCCTACTAAACCAATAAAACTAAAAATCTCAGTTATATTTTTCGGTCTTTCCCATTATTCAACAACTTCTATTTTAGTAGGATCAAGAGTTATGCCATCTTTAGAAACAATGTGACCATGGAATGAAATTTTTTGTAACCAAAAATAACACTTTATGAATTTACCATATAGTTTCTTTTCTTTTAAGGTTTTCAAGACAACCCTTAATTGACTTTCATGCTTCTCTTAACATTTATAATATACCAAAATGTCATTAATAAACACAACCACAAACTTATCCAAGAACTCATGGAATATTCTATTCATAATATCCATGAATATAGCTGGTTCATTAGTTAACCCAAATGGCATAACTACAAATTCATAATGGACATATCTAGTATGAAACACAGTCTTCAAAATGTGTTATTTTTTTAGTTTCAACTGACGATACCCCGACCTTAAGTCAACCTTCATAAAATATTGTTCTCCCTGGATCTGATAAAAAAAATAATCGATATGAGGAAAATGATACATGTTCTTAGCAGTGATGTTATTCAAGTCTCTGTAATCAACGCAAATTCTCATTGAAACATCTGTATTTTTAACAAACAAGAGAGGAGAACTCAATGTTAATGTTCTAGGTCAAATGAAACCTTTATCTAATAACTCCTACAATTTATTATTCAACTCTAAAATTTCAATTTTAGTCATTTGATAGGGTGGTTTTGAAATTATCTTAGCATCAAGAACTAAGTCAACAGTAAATTCAACATCTCTATTAGGTATAATGCCAGGAAACTCATCAGGAAAAACATCAAGATACTCATTTACCACTGGCACATCATTAATCATAACAGTCCCTTTGTTTTCAACAATATGTGCAAGATAACATTAATTACTATCTTTCAATAGTTTTTCATATTCACGATAGGTTACCAAATTTAAGGGTTCATTCTTGTACTCAAACTGAAACATTGCCTAAAAATCAACTTCTTTAGCTCTACTACTAATCTTATCATGGTAAATAGAAATAAAATTCATACCCATAATGATATCAAACTCTACTAGAAGAAAAACTATAAGGTTTTTAGGTATATTCTTTCCAAATACAAGGACAATAATATTGTTATAATTTCTCTTTACCTCAAAATTTCCTCTATATGTTTTTACCATAAGTTAAGGATTCATATCTTGAGGAGGAATTTCTAATTTACTAGAAAATTTCTCAGAAATGAAAGAATGTATAGACCCTGAATCAAATAATACATTGGAATAATCTAAATAAATAAACAATGCACCTGATATAACTTCGTTTGATGGCCAAACATCTACTGATGTAGTTTCAAAGGACTTCACTACAACTTTTTTCTTATAGTCTAACTGCTTCCCATAATTTTAGTTCTTTTTGAGATACTTGTTCACATAATGACCCATATCATTGCACTTAAAAAATTTTATCGATTTTAAATCCTAATATTTCTTACTAATACCTTGATCTTTTTTTAGTGGAATTACAATCCTTATGTCTCATCCTACCACATTGAAAGCACTTACCAAAATTAAAAAGGCATTCCCCAATGTTCTATTTACCAAAATTTCCAAAAACTATAGACATAATTTTCTTACCATAAGACTTTTTTGAAGAATTATTCCCTTTTCCTAACACCTTGACATCTTATTATATTGTTTTCTAAAGAACACATGATCATTGGAAAACTCCATTTCCACCATCTCCGCACATCGAACAAGTTTTTCATAACTTTTGAATTCATGAAAAGCCAATTCCCTTAAATACATCAGATTTAATCCTAAGTAAAAAATTATTGATTTAATTATCAAGATCCAAGTTGAAATTTGGAGAATACCTTTCCAGTCGATCGAATTTTTCTTCATAATAATCCACAGAGTCATCTTCCATCCAAAATTCCAAGAATTGTTTTTCCATCCTAAGTCAAACCTCCTTCAGAAAATATTTCTCAAGAAACATACCTTTGAATTAATCCCAATCAAGATCATAAATCTCCTCATTTTCCCTGATATTCATAACCATATACCACCACTGATCGATTTTACCTTCAAAATAGTAAACAATAAGACTAACCTTTTTATTCTCTGAACACCCCATTACAAAAAAAATCATTTCTAGTGCTTTAATCCACCCTTCAGCAAGTACGAGGTTAGATGATACTCTAAATGATGGGGTTTATTGTGTTATGAAATTCTCCACTACTGACATGTTCCTTTATGGTTGATATGGCTAATCTCATGCATTGATACCACTAATATTTATATCTAGAGTCAAATGCATCATCACTAAAACAAATTGTTCAGTTCTGATTCCAACTATCTTTGTTTTTTGATTTGGATGGTTGTTTTCCTCTTGATGTAATCCCAGTATATCTTCCAGGTTTCCTCTATAAAAAACCATTCAAAACAAACATATCTTAGATGAAGAAAAAAGGTAATATTAAAATGATAAATCATTTTAATTTAACCATAATGTAAGAAATAATTTATGGATATTCTATTAACAATATCTTAACTCTTAATGTTATCTGAACTAACCTCTAAAGAAACTATAAGGACCCATACTTCAACATTATATAATCTTGATTTAAGTCAAGAATTCACATTGAGGATCCTTTCAGGTTTAGTGTTTTAGATAATTATGCCATAACTATTACTTAACAACTAAGATTTATACAAAGTTTATACTACTAAAATAATATCCATTTCTACCACAATAAAAAACATTTAAAAGTAAACTTAAATTATTATTTTATTGATAATAATACTCATAACATTCATATTTAATTCTTCTTTTCTCATATCTATCCTTATACACTATGGAAAATATTTCAAAAACTTTAGATGATCACAAAAATCTCAGTAAGGGATATAAGTAAGGAATGGAACCATTAGTTTGTGAATATTTTAAACTAATGAAAACATTTTCACAAAATCATACTTTTCACCCATAAAAATAAGTTCTTTAACATACCTCGTGAAATCATAAGATTTATGAAAAACATCTAGAAATCATAAATCATAAAGGTAACTTGTGGCATCCATATCATACTTACATAGTAGCTTTCACAACTACATAGTTAGTAACTTTCATAGTTATGTTTGGAATACCCATCATAGTATATTCCATAAATATATTATGAGAAACCTTATTGTTTAACTCCATATCATTACCCAATGAATTAGAGATTTATCATCGTCTCATCCATTGTCTTTTAATCGTGGAACCACTTGTATACATAAAAAATCCCAATAATCATAATGTAATCATAACACATAAAACAAGCATAAAAAATAACATTTCCACATTATAATCTAAAGATATAATTTCAAGATATTAACATAATAAATCCCTCTCAAAATCATTTTAAATATCAAAATAAATGAAAGGGAATATGGTATTTATTTTCCTTTTAAAAACATTAAGTCTTATAGTGTATTCCAAATATCAAACAATGGTCACGGCGGAAAAAAAGTCATTGTCGTCATGTACGTTAAAAAAACATCCCTTTTTCATTTAGTAAAACACTTCGTAGAAAAAGATTCCTTTATAAATCATTTGAATTAAATTAAAAATAAAATGATTTTATTATATTCCGTATAAAACAAGGTGGTGTATAATATCAAAATATGCTTTGATGAAAGGAGATTGAGACGAAGTCCCTTGCCTTGAGTTCGACTCATCACGTACAACAATTATATTCCTGAATAATAAAATTAGGTTAATTTCTACTGTCTTGAGAACATTTTAATGTTTATTATTTCCTTTTTATCAATTACTATCATATAATAAAACTTACATAATTATGTAAGTTCATGTAAGACGTTTTGTTGATATTCGGTACATGAGTCAAAAATGCACTTGTTATGATGTAAATTCTCCATGTGGTCATAAGTTTATTATATCCATAATATTATTCATGAAATAATCACCACTTTTATACATTAATCATAATTTTTGAATTAAACCATTAATTATGGTTATGAAAAATGAACAACATTATAATCATGGAGACGGTAGGTCATACGTACGCATGAGTAACATTTTTCATTGATCATTCTAAAAATAAGGTAATTATTATTTTAACTTTATAAAATGATCATAATATTATTTTCATAAAAATAATAATTTAAATATACTAATAATTATCATAAAATTTATGTGGTGAATAAAAATTATTCACATCGCTTAGTGGAGGTGATAGTTCAGACGTACGCATGAAAGACATTATCATTTTTATGTGCATATAAGGTAAGAACATAATTGAAATATTGTTATTTTAAAATGATAAATATTTCATTTATTTCATATATAAACATTTATTCCATCATTATAACCAATCCTGATGGACGGTAATAAAAAATGAACTATATCAGTTCATGTGGTGGTAGTCCTCCGTACACACGAACAAAAAGTTCATTTACAATTTGATTAAATTGGAGATGGATTTAGGTGATGATATTAAAATAATAACATTTCAGTATATTTATGATACTGGAGATATTATTTTATCATATATTTTGAATATTTAAAGAAATCGGAAGAAGATATAAAACAGAAACACTTAAAAATGATACCTCTTCTCTGGTTTATCACCTTTGAATAACAACTTAACACCTCTAAGAAGGGTGTTATGGTTACAATAAGTCTTGAATAAAGTGGGTAGGGATTATAATAAGTATTTTTGGAAGATCATATATGAACCAAATGGTTCTCTATGTCTGAGTATGAGAGAAGAGTGTGTACCTTTTTATTGGAGAGGGGAAGTGCGCCCTTAAAACTCTTAAAATATTAAATTAATATAAATTAATTTTCTAATCCAAATGATTCCAACTTGAGATATGTAGAATATAATATTTGTATATTTTTAAATCCCCACGTCCAATAATTTTTATAGATGTATTTATTTTATTTTGAACCTTATCTTTTTGGTTTACCATTAATTATTATCTTTTAATTGTAATTGTGGTAACAACATTTTAAATATTAAGAGGCTATAAATTTTACTTATATGGTGTCAATGTCTCATAAATGGATACATTATGAACTGTTAGACATTATCATAGTAAATTTTTAATTTTTAAATATTTTTAAGATTTTAAACTAAATTAAAAAAATTTTACCTTTATAAAATATCAATAGTTCCAATTTTGACACTATTCATTCAATGAATTTAAATAAAATCCAAAAAGAGAGATAACTTAGAAAAAATCCATTTAATGTAATTATAATATGTCATATTCATCCAAAACATTATTCTATGGCATAAAATATTTCAAATTATATTTATTTGAATATTATTCATATCATTTATTTAATTTTTCTTTAATAAATCTACCACTACATCATCATATTGTCAAAATTAAATTTAACCATTTAATGTATAAAAATTATAAATAAATTACCATGATGTAGGTAATATTTTAATCTTTCTAAATATTATTTTTATTTTAAAATATCACTTATATAACCCCATTTTAATATTGTTTTAGTAATAAGAGACATGATTATGACATATTTCCCATTACTTTAAATTACATGTTATAAATGTCATAATCACTCCCAATTAAATTCCAAAGGTCAAAATTTCTAAATAAGTGTTTTATTAGTCTATAATAACTCATCAAATAAGATTAGGAATGTTTTGGGGTATTTTTATATTGTTATAATATTATTTTTACCTTTAATTACCCGATTTACTTTTAACCATGGTAAATAAAATACTATGTTACTATTCTCCAAAAAAATATATTTGTATCCTATTAGACAAAAATTTTCATATTGATTACAAACATGTATTCAAATTTTTTAAAATTTAATTCACAAATGCGACTAAAATTAATTTAATGTTAATCTCATTGATAGATTTAGGAAACATGTTTGTAAAAAGTAAAAACAATCAAAATATTGACATGTTTTTATATCAAATTTAAATGTTAAATTACTTCAAAAAGGAAAAAATTGGATAAAATGATAAAAACATTATCTAATTATACCTTAAAACCATGTAAAAGGATAATCTAATAATAACATTAAATTATATGAAAAGGTAGTTTTGAATTAAAATGCAGTATTTTTTCACAATTCATTAAGAATGAATTTTATTAGAAAAATAAAAAAAATTCAAAGAATGTGAATTTTGATTTCCCACTTCTAAATAAAAAGTTTATTTTGAAAAATTGAACATATAAAATTTAAAAAAAACAATATTTAAAAATGGTTCTCCATAAAAATGCGGTAAAACTACCTTTTAAAAATATTAGAGTGTTTTATGCTAAAAATTTTATTTATTCTCATTTTAAGACTCTAAAATTTATTATAAAAAAGTAAAAACATTTAATAAACATGTGTAAACATAATATATTAAGTTTTTTTCATTAACACCAATACAATTCCTAGATAATACCTACAATTTAAAATAATAATATTAATAATAGATTATTTGTCAGTATATCTCAGTCTTGTGTGGAACATAAGATTTTAGAGAAACCCACTGTTACATGTCAGGTATGCTATCAAAAAAAGCATCAACATTAAAGTGAAATTAATATAAAATTCTTTAATATTAATAGATATGAAAGAGTATTATTCTATAATTACCTAGGATGTTACACATATACCACTTTGAAAATAAAGGTTAGTGCTATAAAGAAAAACATTTCCAAAAATACGCAACATGGGAGATCCTTAAGTCATTTAAGGTAAGTGAAATAATCCAATGTACGTGTTAACCTCCAAGGATAAAATTCCTTTGAATTGTGAAATAGTGTTTTCCATACAATTTACCATATACAACCAACCACCAAGGAGTACATGCATTTTCCTAGAGATTTGGTAATGCCCATCTATAGAACTACAACCTTCATCCAAGTCTAGATGTTTTGTTTGTAAAGTGAAATACAGAGGGATAATCACTCCATTATTCTCATCTTAGATAACTAACTTATTTTTTTCTCTTTATATCTCAAATATATAACATTTTATTATAAAAGGGACTTTTATCAACCCATAATAGATAAATAAATTTATCAAGTATGATTCATGTCTCTTTAGACCATTTTACTTGTCCAACCAAGGAAAATATTTAAAGTGTCATGAGATATATAATAAAATATCTAAAGCATCATCAAAACACGTTTTAAAAATAGAACCATTGGTATTTAGGTGATGGTTTGAAAATAATTCCATTTATACAGGGTGACAACATGGACTTAAATTTGGAAATATACAATACGTGTTCCAAAACATATTCAAAGTGTAATTTTCAAATTAGTATCATATTTGAAGAAAATGATCCTACAACCATCATTAAAGGAAAAAATCAATTATCACTGAAGCTATATTTTCTAAATCAATATCATATTCTATGAATCTGTTGATCATATGAAAACTTTTTTGGTTAACTATCATTTCTCTTAAACGATCCAAGTATAGAATCCCTCTATTAGTTATCCAAATATGCTCATATGATCTCTGAACAATGTCAAGGGATTTTAGGGTGGTAGCACAACGAATTAACCATCATGATATTTTCATCTGGATAACTAAGTTGATTCCTTCCAAATTAAATAAATTGACTTGAACTCTCATTCATGAGGTGATTTAGGAGAGGAAAAAACCTCTATAGTGTTCCTCAGTATTGAGAGAGAGCTCTAGGTTTCATTGGGCACAATGATTTTGTATAATGATCAAACACTATATAATAAAAATAATCACATATTTATAGAGATAAGGGTAAGGTTAAAATATTAATTAATTGTACAATGTCCCTTAAATATTATGTTAAAACTTATATAACCCCAATAAATTTAATATTATTATTATTATTATTTTCTCATGGTGTGACCAAACTAGTGCAAAAATAAACATAATATTACTATATTGGTAGTTAATATTTATCTCTTTACACAATCTTGGTCTATTAGTCCTTCTCGATATTGGTAAAATACCTAAATAAATATTTATTCATTCCATAAATAAATAAATAATATATATCTTCATAATTAAATAATTAACTTATAGATTAATATTTATTTAATTTATGCAATCAATAAATCTTGAATAATATTATTCATAGGTACTGAGAATAATATTTATTCCAAAAATAAAATTTAAATGGAATCTAATTGAGATTAATGAAAGTAATCATTGTGTGTCCCTCTGGAATTATTTCTTGTTGGCATTAGTCAAACTTGATTAAAGTCAAATATTACTATCTAGTTGTGGGTTAAGAAAACCAAGAGAAAGATGTTAATGTCTCAACATCAACAACCTAACACATGTTTTAACTATATAATATAATACCTTTGTCATGATATCTCATCGATCAGGTTTCACACCTATTTTGTTGGACCAAATAAATGATACATCTTCATTTGACTATCTGAGATAAACTCATCATATTCCATATTCATAGAATTTAATGTGATGATTCGATTTAAATCAAATTATTTAGATGTGAACTTCTATAAATATGTAATGTACAAATCTTTTCTCAACTTATTCATTAATAACATGTCATTCATAACGCACCCAAAGTACCAAACTTCCCACAAACATATAGTGTCATAGTTATGGTCAGTACATCAAATTATGAAAGTCATCACATGAATTAATAATTATATTATTGTAATAGGATCATTACAAAATATTTCATATAATAAATTACAATGAGATCCAATAATGTCATTATAAATTGACTCTCATTCATGATATAAACACTCATTAGCTTATGAGTACGAACACCTAACAGTCATCATTCTTTGAATCTCATCATGGACTTTTATCTAACCATATAACTTTATTCAATAATGTCATCATGTAATTTCAAGGTTCTCACCACATTGGGGAACTTATAAGACCTTTTCAATGTGAAAGATACTCTAAGACATTCTTATATTAAATTCATGAAGAACAATGAAAAATATTTAATAAGATATTTTAATTAATATTCACTTATTTGAATATATATATACACACACACATATATATATATATAATCTAATGTACACACAATTGGTTATATGATACCAACTACAACAAACTTCCACTTGGACTAGAGAAAACATCCATTTACTTTCAGTTCTCTAAATATCACATGATGATCATGTTTATGGTAGGTTAAGTCTTTAGTCAAGGGGTCCACCACATTGTCTTTTGTAGAGACTCTTCTCACTAGAACATTACCTATCTGAAAAAAATAAGATATGATATTTCTTATGTATGTGATTCATCTGTAAATGTGATCTTGGATCTTTTATAAGGTCCACTTCTATAGTATTATCATAAAATAAGGTGATGTGGTTTTTCTATTAGGAATCACAACTTGGTCTTAGTTTAAGTGTTGTATACAAACTACTTCTTTAGCTACCTTAGAAGCCACAATATTATCAAACTCTATTTTAGAATCTACAATTACAACATGATTTGATTCATGCTATCTCACATCACCTCCATGGAGAGTGGAAATATATCCAAACTATAATTTCATATCATCTGGATCTATTTGGAAATAAGCATTTTCATATCCCCTGATGACTAGATCCTCATCTAATCCATAGACCATGAATATATCCTTGGTTTTACTCATATACATATGGATTTTCTTCAATATCATCCGATGGAAGTCAACTAGGTTATCTAGATTTCTTCCTACCATGATTAAGTCATAGGTGACATCTAGCCTAGTATATAGCATAGAATACATAACCGACCCAATAAATAATGTGTACATAACCCTTTCCATCCTCTATCTCTTCTCATGTTTCTGAGGAAACATTTTCTTGCAATGATGATTGTCCTGAGAAAATGGAAATAATTCCCTCTTCTATTTTTCAATAATAAATCTTTTCAATATTTTGTCAATATATGTACTTGGACATAGACCATGTAGTCTCTTAGATATATCATAATGTATTTTTATCCCTATAATATATCATGCTTCTCCAAAGTCCTTTGTGGAGAACCATGTATTTATCTAGTCTTTGAATGATATTAAAACTGGTAATCCAATTTTAATAAGTAGTATGTCACCAATATAAACTATTAATAAAATGAATGCACTCACAATAACTATTTATAAAAACAAGAATCACGCATGTTATCTAAGAAATGTTTTTATAGCTTTATCAAATTGAATATTCCATGACTTTGATACTTTCTTTAAACCATAAATTGATATCTATAACTTTTATACGTTTTCTTTATCCTTTTGAGCCAAAAATTCTTCAGGTTGTGTCATATAGAAATATTCTGGAAGGTTTCCATTACGGATGTTTTTTTAAATTCCATATGTAAAATCACATATTTATGGTAAAATATAATGGACAAAATAATTTTTATTGATTTTGGAATATAAAATGATAAAAAAAATCAAATCCTATTACTTGAAATCATTTGAACCCTTTTTAAACCAATCATTATTTATAGGTGCTATCTTATCCATTTATATTCAATTTATTCATTAATAAAAATTTAAAACCAAAGGGATTTAAACACACTAGAGTGTCTACCAAAATCCAGACTTAGTTTTGGTACATGGAATCCATTTCAAAATTCATTTCTTCTTTCCATTTTTCATCTTCGGTGTAACTTACTACTTCCATATAGATTATAGGATCATTATTATTAACTAATTATGTGTCACCATCCTATATAACATTAAAACCATATATATTAGTTTCTCTAACCTCTCTTGAACTCCTACATAATACTTGTCTCTCTAGAACATCCTCTTCCATGAGGCTCTATAGAATCTGTTAATGTGAAAACTCTTGTGTACCTTGAGCCTCAATTAATCAAATTCCAAATCAACACCACTACCTCATTTATAGATGTTATCACTATAAATTAATATGGTTTTTCTTTCTACAAATACTTTTTTATGAGGATTCATATAATATGTATTCCATAGTTTCCATGGGGTATCCTATAAGGGTTCACTTTGTGCCTCAGGGTGAAAGTTTGTTACTGAAAGAGTCCTTAGCAAATTCTACACAACCCCACACATGAAAATTTCACAATAAATATTTTCTTTCACACCAAATTTTATATGTAATACCTTCTTTCAATTTAGTTGGCACTTGGTTTATAATATGTTTTGTTTTATGTAACATATATCCCTTAAAGGATAGTGGAATACATGCATGACTCATCATTTATCTATCCATGTCTAACATGGTGTGGTTCCTCCTTTCGTTTACACCATTAAGTTATGGTTTATAAGGAGAAGTGAATTTGGATAGAATACCCAAATCCTATAAATAATAAATAATGTATTTATCAATATAATATATACCACATTCCAAGTAGAGTTTTTAATCTTCTCACCAAGACGGTTCTCAAATTCATTCTTATATTCCTTTAATCTATCAAATGAATCTGACTTACACCTTATTGAGTAGACATATCCATATCTACAAAAGTCATTGGTAAAATTTAATATTTATGAGTACCGCCATTTTCTTTGACTAAAAATGGTGAACCCACATCATTATGCACTAATTCAAAATATCCTTGGGCCTTTCACCTTTTCCACTAAATGGGGATTTGGTCATTTTTTAATAAACAGGTGTGACATACACAAAGTGGTTTTAGTTAAAAATATTCAAAATATCTATCTTGATGTAATTTAGCCAAATTATTTTTGTTTACATGAACTTACAGGTGATGTCATATTTCTGTGTGGTATGAGTAATGTGAACTATTTTTAGTGTCAATTTTCATTACTTAGTGTAATCCAACACATAAATACAATTGTTTAAAAGTTCTTTACCATAAAAAATGATTCATTTTTAAAATAATCAATAATTATTCCTAAATTTGAAAAATAATCCATATATATCAAGTGTAGATTTTGAAATAATGTTTTTAATTACTGAAGGTTTATAATGGAAATCTTTTAGAAACAAGATCCTTCCCATCAATAATGTGATGTTGGTGTCCCCAATAGTCATAATAGAAAGTCTAGATCAATTGGATACTCTAAAATATACCTTCCTTTGGGTAATCCTCTGGAATATACTTGGTTCTTATATTTTAATACATATGTGTGCACCATGTGTTGTGTCTAATACCTAATTAATAGAAATAGAAATATTATAATAAATATTAAACACACTTTAAGTTTTCCATTTCTTCTTTACCAGGGTGAATTTGTTTTTCTAGTGGACCATATTTACACATTAAAAATAGATAGCATCATGTTTCCTTGTATATTGGTCCTCCAATTATATGAAGGGTGTTTTGAAGAATATTTAGACTTATAGTTCTTTTCATATTCTTTTATTTTATTAACAATAAGGATAGAAGGATATCCAATATTAATATCCTTATATACTTGCAGAAGTGGAGTTAGAATATACAGGAGAGACTTCTATATATTGTATATATTTAAATAAACAAAAACAAACTAGAGAATTTCTGAGGTAGAGGTGAAAGAATGAGATCTCTGTTTAGTTCTTCAGGTAGCCTAAACCCTAAAACCTCATGAACCTCAATGTTGCCAATGCTTTTGACTACGTGATTCCCAACAAGCACATAACCTCAAAATTTTCTCTAAAATATCACCTTGGATATCTCAATCCATTCCAATATTTATATATCACGATAAAGAACACAGAGATTCTAGAGAATTATATAAGAATCTATGTATTCATGTGACTTCATGAGTTCATTAGATATATATAAAACCACTAAACATTGAACATAAGCTACGTCACTTATATGTATATCATATATAGTGAAATCCTCATCACTCACCTCTTTTACAGGTGAATCAGAGATTGAGTATTTCAGCACGTAATACTTTCCTTCATAATGAAACACTACCATAGGAATCTGAACCATTCCTTGATGTTACTGGTAGTTAAGAGGTGGTATTTCTCTAGAATTGGTCATAGTGATATGGTGCTTGAAAAACATTTCATTATTCAACAATAAATGATCATATTATTATTAATTCCCTTGATTATAGTTTATGTGAGACATAATAATTTTTATTTTCATTAAGTCATACACTATTTTATTAAGTCCCAAAAGGCCACACAATTGTACTCATAATCTCTAGTTTCCTGGAAATTTATGTTTAAAGGATCCATATACCCCTTATCATTTCTCAAGAAATTTCTTATTCAATTAATCGAAGGTTTTTGATAGGTAGGCATTTTCCACCTATTGGTTTTCCTCTCCATGATCCATTGAGCATACTCCTCAATCTAGAAACCCTTGCTTGAGTTTCCTCATCACTTGCCTTCAACTTATATAAAGTCTAAAAGGGTAAATCTTCTTGATCTAAAATGGTTAAATTAACCTAATACTTTCATAAGAACTCCCGAATAAAATTAATTGTCCCAAAAATGGTTGGTCAAACACTTATTTATATAGTTCTATTCCTAATAAATTAATTAAAGGCTTATCCAGACTTAATATTAAGTTGAGAGATTTTATTTATTATGCATTTTTTTTTTTTAGAATTTACATTTCTTGTTAAAATTAACTAGATTTTACTTTAGGGGTTAACCATGTTATGAAAAAATAATTATGAATTATCTAATTATTTTAATTTCATGTTTTTATATTAATCCATTTATCTATGTGATTGAAGTATGGAAACTATAAAATAAATCATGAATAAGATATAAATAAAATAAATAAATAATTTGATCATTAGATTATTTAATGGTTGGTTTAATAAGAATAAAATAAATCAACTTATGACCTTAGGGGAAAAATACTTATGTTAATCTTGTCATGAGTTTTATTATTCCATTTGTACACCAATGTATCTCATGTGTTTTATTTCATCTCAGTTCCATTTTGAACTGCCTCCACCTCGGCTCCATATTAAACCAACAACATGTGCCTTTGGAATCTCCTTTTATTACATATGATTTATAACACACACACTTGTGGTGTGAACCAAAGTATTGTTTAATAGAGATTGTATAAAACAACCTTGGACACGTAGGTCCTACTTAATAAAAGAGGAAGGGATAAGATGAAGGTCATCAAATTTAATTTAATAATAAATAATTAAAAATCCATGTAACAAATTAATTTAAATTTAATAGAAACAAAAAAATACTTCATCAAATATAATGATTATTTAAACACATGAAATAATTATTCAATTAAAACAACTAGATAACATTCATTTCAACTCGTTCTTTGATAAGACAAAACATGCTCGAATTAATCAAATTAATTTTATTAGTAATAAATTAATTAATTTTTTAATATCATTCTATCAAATCATCATAAAATTCCTATTTTATGTGATTTTAAATAAAATAAATTAAATAATGGTATTAATGTATAAACTTATCCATGAATAAACTGGAAATATAATATATTTTCCTTGAAAATCCTACTTTGATTCCTGAAGTAAATTTTTTATCTCCAAAATGACATGCTGGTTGTGGTTTGCAACATAATTAATCTACTTCCAAACACAAACAAAAAACTCAACCCATACTTGTCCAAGTCATCTTGAAAATTCTCATCTCTTACTGTCGATGACTCACTATTTTACTATATTATGATTCCTTCATGCCCACATGCATTATTTAATCATCCAATCATGATCATTGGAGTTCATGACTAACTCCTTGTAAGATTCCATGGTTAGATCCTCAACTATCCATAATTATAATCATTTCCTCCCATACACACTTATGCACCTCCAATACAATCACCCTTAGGGAGTAATTAAAGTGATCTGAGGGTGTTTGGATTACATGTGGATCGATGTGTATGGGAGGACATGATGATAGTTTTGGATAATTGAGGACATATACATAGAATCTCACAAGGAGTTAGTCATGAACTCCAATGATCATTTTTGGGTGATTAAGTAATTCATGTGGTCATAGAGGAATTGTAATCTGGTAAATTGGTGAGGCATCAACTGTAGAAGCTAAACATTTTTATGATGAGTTGGCTAGGGATGGTTTGACTTTCATTTGTGTTAGAAACTAGATGCAGTAAGTTACAGACCACATCCAACATGTCCTTTTGGAGATAACAGATGTGTTTTGGGAATATCACTAGTATTTTAAAGGAAAATATATTATATTAATATATTTTTCAGGGATAAAATTTATATATAAATCCCAATATGTAATTTATTATATTACTAAAGTTTTAAATTAGGAACTAATTACATATCAGAACCTGAGGGAATATGGGGGAACATAGTAGAGATGTATTGTCTCTCAACCCAGTACTTCGACTTATGGTTGTTGGAAGCAATGTTTTTAGGTTTCATATGAGAGTAGTATTGGCCAAGATGTTAGTGCTGGCAGTGCAGTTTTCTATCATCACTGTGGAATAGGGGGACATATGAGGAATCAGTGTGATTGTGACCCAGTAAGGTGCTGAGATTGTAGTGGTATGGGGCACATGAAACTTTTTTACAAGACCTTCCCATTAGCAGTGAGTGTTAGGGGGTCAAATCTAACACCAGGTTTGGGATTAGGTTTCATAGCTCCTCTTCAGGTAGGGATATGGAGTAGTACCGGTCAATCAGGTCGAGTTGGTGGTGTTCATGACTTAGGTATCCAAGAACCAGTTGTACCGACGCAGCTGTGTGGGCCTACTATAGGTAGTGAGGTTGTTTCATAGGTTCATAGTTCATGATATATATATTCGGTATTGCCTACCCTCAAGGATTTTGGTACAGGACCATATACAGTGATAGGTATGATTTTAGTAGTCTCTACTCTTATATCTTACTTTTTTGACATAGGTGCATCATATAGGTTTATATCTATACCTATTGTGGAGATCTTTCAACTCTTTATTCACATTTTCGAGGGAATTATGTTTCTTAACACTCTACTGAGGATTATTATACAGGATGTACAATAGTGCAGGGAGTTCCCCCTTGATGTTGGTGGGTATCACTTTATATGAAATCATTTTTTCCTCAAGATAATCAAGTTTGAAGTCATAATCTTGATGTAATGGCTAGTGGTTTATCGAGCATACATTGATTTCAATCCTAAGAGGGCGAATTCCACATCACTAGAGGGTGTATTTTATGTACAAAAGGGTGAATGGGATGTCTAGGTGTGCTGAGATAGACTACAGTATCATGGGTTGGGTGGGATGACATTGCATGTTTCTAGTTTGTATCTGGATGATCAGGGATCACATTAAGAAAAATTTCTTATAATGGTTGATTATTTTAGGGATGTATTCTTGGTTGAATTTTCTATTTTACCTTTATCGGGAGAGTTGGAGTTCTCCATTTAGCTTGTTCAAAGAGTTGTCTTGGTATCCAATCTTCCTTACAGGATATCTGTAGAGAAATTGCAGAAGCTTAAGATGTAGCTAGAGGATTTAGAGGAAAAGGGGTTTATATGACCCAGTACTTCTCTATGGCATTCATTGGTCCTTTTTGAGAAAAAGTTAAATGATACCCTTAGAGTATGTGTGGATTTCTAGAAATTGAACCAGTTGATAGTTATGAACCGGTATCCCTTTCCATGGATAAATGATCTTTTTCACTAGTTTCTAGAAGCTTGAGTGTTCTAGAAAACTGATTTAAGATCAGGATATCACTAGGTGTGTGTTTTTTCTTTTAGAAATAATTCTTGCATATTTTCATAGAAAGTATAGTCTATACAAGTATCTACTTATATTTTTTGATCTGAGGAACACACCATCAGTTTTCATGGCATTGATGAACCATGTTTCCCAACCTTATCTGGATTCATTTGTGGTAGTTTTTATGGACAATGTACAGGTGTATTTTTGAAATTAACACAACCAGGACAAACATCTTAAGGTCATTTTGGATACACTGATAGAGCATCATTTATATGATAAGATCACAAAGATCGACTTCTTTATGGATCAGATTCACTTTAGGGGTCATATTATCTCAGATATATGAGTATCAGTTGACCTTGAGAAGGTGACATCATTAGTTTCCTAGGAGAATCCCAATAAAATACTTGAAATGTGTAGTTTATTGGGTTAGATGGATATTATTGTCATTTAAAATAAGTTTAATCATTCTTAGAACCACTATTGAAGGGATTTATTAAGAAAGGATTGAAGTTTTCACAGACAACTACCTATGGTAAATCCTTTTAGGAACTAAAAGGGAGATTGAAATCATCACCAGTCCTTATAATTACAAATCAGGTCAGGATCTACACTATGTATTGTGAACCACAAGGTATTGGTCTTCGAGCAGTCCTAATGTAGGGGGGTAGAGTCATGGTGTATGGGTTCCGGTAGCTGATTCCACATGACATGAATTACGTAGTGCATTATATTGAGTTAACTGTAGTTGTTAATGATTTTTTCTTTTATAGAAACTACTTACTGGGAGAGTGTTATTTGGAGTAAAAAGATAATAAAATAATCAAGTATATATTTATTCAGAGTAATCTGAATTTGAGGTGACAAAGGTGGATTGAATACCTTCAATATTATTAATTAATGGTTACCTACATGCCTAGGAAGGGAAATGTTGAGGCCGATGTAATGAGTAGGAGCACTCTGATACAGGAAATTCAAGAGGAAAGTAGCAAGTGTAATCTTATGGATTTGTTCTCTGAGATTCACTTGGAGGTAAAACATAGTCAGGGATAGTCTTATATTTCATCCTTATCCATGACCACTACACTTATGGATAGAGTGAGGATGAGGTAGCTATCATATTCTAAGGGCTCAGTCCTATGAGAGAGTGTGGAAGGAGATAACCAATCTCCTAGTTATCCCATAGGTGACAATGAGATCCTGAATATTCATGGTCACATTTGGGTGATAGTGTATATACACAAGGATCTGATGTTGTAGTTTTAGGCTTCATCTTGGGTAGTGGATCCTAATGTTACAAAGATGTATCATGACTTACATCATCCGTACTGTTGGCCTCATATAAAGTGATAGGTGCATGGTTATGTTATGAGTTGTTTAATCTATCAATAAGTGAAGGTGTAAAATCGGCTACTAAATGGGATTGACATAAGTTACCTATTACCAAGTGGAAATTATATAATGTAGTGATGGATTTTGTGACACGTTTATAGAGGTCTCCTTGAAGTATTGATTCTGTGGGAGGTTTTATTGATAGGATCATGAATATTTCTTATTTATAACTTATCAAGTATACCTTCAATATATGTGATATTGGAAGGTTGTATATCTATGAGATATTATGACTTCACAAGGTCCCATGCACAATCATTTTTCATAAGGATGCCCAATTTACATCTTGTTTCAGGTAAAGTTTACATAGGGTTCTGGGTAAATAGGTGCTTCGGAGCACATCATAACACCCTAAGAATGATGGCTAGAAGGAGTGTATGATACAGGTTCTTGAGGAAAAGTTATGAGAATGCGTCCTAGATTTTGGGGGCTCTTGGGAGAGTTATATACTCATGTTTAATTTTGTATGCAATAATAGTTATCAGGTGACTACACAAATGGAACCTTATGAGACTTTGTATGGTAGGCCATGACAATCACCCATGTTCTTGTTAGAGGTAGGTGTAACGACCCAAAGTTTTTCAATGGAAATTATCTTCTTATAAATATGTCATAAAATAACATGAAAACACAACAAAATTAACTACTAGGTGATAAGTAACCTTTAAACATAAGTTTGTCACTTCTATGTTTGGAATATTGAAAATCCGACATTCACGGTTGTGTTCAAGATGATTTTTGGACTCTAATGAAACAAAAATAATTTTTGGAGAATAGTAACCTACCCTTATGAATAGTAACATACCCTTATGAATATTAATATTACCCTTATGAATAGTAAATAAGAGTAACATTACCTATGAATAATAAAATAAAATTTAGACATCTTAGAAAGTGACAATTTGACCTTAGTAAACGTTTTTGGTACTTTATAAGTCATAAATAATTAATTATAATTAATTAATTAATTTAAAAGAATATTTATTTCCCTGAAATGTATTCATAAATTATTTAATCAATGTTTAATAGTTTTTAGATAATTTTATAAGACCCTACGTAATTTTTGAAAGAACTTTAAAATCAGTTTTAATCTTAAAAACTGTTTTTTTACGTAAATTATGATTTTAATTAAATAGTAAATTAATAATATTTAGAAAATTATTTTTTAAAAATGGAATTCATTTTTGTATTCTACATGTTGAAAAATGGTTGGGGTAAAGTTTTCGGATTTTTCAGAGATACTTGAATTTTTGATGAATAGTAGAATCCGGTAATTTACAATAAATGCTAAATAATGTATTATTTGAGTCATCGTTGATTTTCTGCTGATGTAAGCCCACTTGGTTTGGGATTAAATTATAAAATTACTATTATTGGCCGTTCAAGACTCACTATTCCTTGTCTTAGGTTAAATTAATAAACTAATCAATTTTATATTAAGGAAACCCTTCTCCCCTCCACTATAAAAGCCACCCTTCACTCCCTCTTTTCCTCACACCTCTCAAGCTCCAAGCCTTCTCTAAAATCTACCCAAACACCTTACCTAGCCCCTCCTCCACGTCAAAAAGCCATTGGTCTCATAAAAATACCAAGACTATCTTTCTTAAGGAGGATTTCAAGAGGAAGATTTAAGAGATAATTTCCCTCCCTCTTCTCCTTTAATTTCCTTTCAAGTTCAAGTTCCTTTCTTGATCTCTCCCCACCTATATTCATCCAAAAATTTTTAACTCCAATATTATAAATATACTGTAATTTTATGATTCTAATGGGATATTATATCACCCCACACCCTTTTCCTCTTCCTTTTATTTTATTAAAGAGAACGTTGTTCATTAGGTGTTAATTTATCACCATCAAAAACGACATGCTCTCTTTTTCCATTTCTACCATCAGATCTGGTCATGAAACATTTTATATGGTTTAACCAGAATATTTTAAATTTATTATGTTCTATTTTAAGTTCTGGAAATAACCTATGGCCATATTACTAGGTTAAAAGTTAAAACAATTTCGTTGTGATCCAAAAACCGCTCAAATTAACCCAAATAACCATCACTAAATTCTTATCTAATGATTCGTCCACATGGATATAATATAAAGCATTATAAAATTTTTAAAGCTACTTTAATATCATTAATAACATTTAATATCAGTTCTGTATGTTTACCCATGATCTAACCGAACTTCAATTTAATAATACTAGTGGACCGCTCAAGAAAACCATAAAAACGAACATCCCCGAACAATGTTTTTAAACTCTATAAGTCATACAAAGGTAAATAATATGACATAATGAAACCAGAATGAACACTGTTAATGTATAAAAGGTTTTGGAATTTCTAATTAATGTATATAATGTCATTATACAGGATATTAAAGAGAAGGAGGCATTCGGGTACAAGGAAAGGGGAAATCTCGAACCCAATTTTCTTCCATTGGGTTCTACCTCTTTCACTCCATTTTTGATATGGTCACTCCTTAAATATAATTTTTTCATAATTGTGTTTCCTTTTCTGGGATATAGATGTTTTATAATGATGTTTATGTCAATCCAAATGTTTTTTCTAAAGAACTCTTCTTTCAAGATCTCACCTTTTACCTCTCATTCAAGGTTGACGGTTCTTGTATCAAGTATGTTGTTCCCTCTTTCTTTTGGGAACCCAAAGCTTATGGATGTGTTATTATGAGATGCAACACATTAATTTTCATGGGTTATTTATGTACATGTTTTATATGTGTTCTATGTGGCAAGCATGATAATGATAATGTTTCGATGTGATAGGTGCTGCCAGAATTATATAGCGCAATAAGAATGTTTAAATGTGACGGGTGCGCCCGAAATTATATAGCACTCCAATGCATTGGGTAAAGTGATGAATCTCATTAGTAAATTTTAAATTATCTGTGAACAATAAGCTTGCTTGGTTCACAAGTATGTGTGGTAGTTAACCACTAAGACATGATGTTTTATTTTTTTGCATTCCCACATTTCAAGTCTTTGATTTATGCTCGTCTCATGTTCATGATCTTTTGCCGATGTTATGATTATGATCACCCCATGCTATATTGTTCTTACCTATCCTCTTACTGGGCTTCTAGCTCACCCCTTTTGATGTATATCCTCAGGTTTCTACATGTACTAAGGAGAGAACAAGTCCCAATAAGAAGCTAGTGAAGAAGAAATTAAATAAAAGTTTATGCTTGATGTTGTATTTGTTATGTATAGTCCTAGTTTTCCCAAGACACTAAACCTTTGGATCCTATCTGTGTAATACTATAATGTTTTTTATCTTTGAAATGATGTAATAGTATTGTAAGAAAAGGCCAGATCACTATAGTTGGTATCAGAGGAAATGTTTAGTTAATTTGGGGATTAGGATTAGTGAACCCTAGAGAAAACCAACAACATGAGACTAAGTACAAATATGCACACAAGGATATTTACCTAGGGATACCATATGTTATGTTTTTGGTATAATTTTCTAAATTAATAAGTTATTGATGACTTTTTTACTTATGTTTTTTTCTAACCTTTTCTATTTTAGAAAATGGTGGGAATGAGGTGAGGTAATGAAGGACACGTACTATCATCTTTTTGTGTAAAGTAAAATTTCGGGGGTGAAATTTCTTAAGGGGGGAAGAATGTAACGACCCAAAGTTTTTCAATGTAAATTCCCTTCTTATAAATATGTCATAAAATAACATGAAAACACAACAAAATTAACTACTAACTGATAAGTAACCTTTAAAAATAAGTTTGTCACTTCTATGTTTGGAATTTTGAAAATCTGACATTCATGATTGTGTTCAAGATGATTTTTGGAGTCTAATGAAACAAAAATAATTTTTGGTGAATAGTAACATACCCTTATGAATAGTAACCTACCCTTATGAATATTAATATGACTCTTATGAATAGTAAATCAGACTAACATTACCTATGAATAATAAAATAAAATTTAGACATCTTAGAAAGTGACAATTTGACCTTAGTAAACATTTTTGGTATTTTATAAGTCATAAATAATTAATTATAATTAATTAATTAATTTAAAAGAATATTTATTTCCATGAAATGTATTAATAAATTATTGAATCAATGTTTAATTGTTTTAAGATAATTTTATAAGACCCTACGTAATTTTTGAAAGAACTATAAAATCAGTTTTAATCTTAAAAACTGTTTTTTAAGTAAATTATGAATTTAATTAAATAGTAAATTAATAATATTTAGAAAATTATTTTTGAAAAATGGACTTTATTTTTGGATTCTACACATTTAAATATGGTTGGGGTAAATATTTCTGATTTTTCTGAGATACTTGAATTTTTTATGAATAGTAGAATCCGATAATTCACAATAAATGCTAAATAATGTATTATTTGAGTCATCAATGATGTTCTGCTGATGCAAGCTCACTTGGTTCGGAATCACATTATAGAATTACTATTCTTGGTCATTTAATACTCACTATTCCTTGTCTTAGGTGAAATTAACAAACTAATCAATTTTATATTAAGGAAACCCCTCTCCCCTCCACTATAAAAGCCACCCTTCACTCCCTCTTTTCCTCACACCACTAAAGCTCCAAGACTTCTCTAAAATCTACCCAAACACCTTCCCTAGCCCCTCCCCCACGTCCAAAAGCTTCTGGTATCATAAAAATGCCAAGATTATATTCCTTATGGAGGATCTCAAGAGGAAGATTTAAGAGGTAATTTCCCTCCCTCTTCTCCTTTAATTTCCTTTCAAGTTCAAGTTCCTTTCTTGATATCTCCCCACCTATATTCATCCAAATTGTTTTGTAACTCCAGTATTATAAATATAATGTAATTTTATGATTCTAATGGGATATTATATCACCCAAAACCCATTTCCTCTTCCTTTTATTTTAATAAAGAGAACGTTGTTCATGAGGTGTTAATTTATCACCTTCAAAAATGACATGATCTCTTTTTCCATTTCTACCTTCAGATCTGGTCATGAAACCATTTATATGGTTGAACCAGAATATTTTATATGTATTTTGTTCTATTTTCAGTTCTGGAAATAAACTATGGCCATATTACTAAGTTAAAAGTTAAAACAAGTTCGTTGTGATCAAAAAAACGCTCAAATTAACCCAAATAACCATCATTAAATTCTTATCTAATGATTCATCCACAAGGATATAATATAATTGATTATAAAATTATTAAAGGTACTGTAATATCATTAATAACATGTAATATCAGTTCTGTATGTTTACCCATGATCTACCCGAACTTCAATTTAAGAATACTAGTGGACCGCTCAAGAAAACCATAAAAATGAACATCCCCGAACAATGTTTTTAAACTATATAAGTCATCCAAAGGTACATAATATGACATAATGAAACCATAATGAACACTATAAATGTATAAAAGTTTATATAATTTCTAATTAATGTATATAATGTCATTAAACAGGATATTAAAAAGAAGGAGGCATTCGGGTACAAGGTAAGGGGAAATCTCGAACCCAATTTTCTTCCTTCGGGTTCTACTTCTTTCACTCCATTTTTGATGTGGTAACTCCTTAAATATCATTTGTTCATCATTTTATTGCCTTTTCTGGGATATACATATTTTATAATGATGTTTATTTCAATCCAAATGTTTTCCGAAAGATCTCTTCTTTCATGATCTCACCTTTTACCTCTCATTCAAGGTTGATGGTTCTTGTATGAAGTATGTTGTTCCCTCTTTCTTTTGGGAACCCAAATCTTATGAATGTGTTATTATGAGATGAAACTCATTACTTTCCATGGTTTATTTATGTACATGTTTTCTATGTGTTCTATGTGGCAAGCATGATAATGATAATGTTTTGATGTAACGGGTGCGCCCGGAATTATATAGCGCAATATGAATGTTTAAATGTGACGGGTGTGCCTGAAATTATATAGCGCTCCAATGAATTGGGTAAAGTGATAAATCTCATGAGTAAATGTGAAATGATGTGTGAACAAGATTCTAGCTTGGTTCATAAGTATGTGTGGTAGTTAACCACTCAGACACGATGTTTCATTTTTATGCATTGCCACATTTCAATTCTTTGATTTATGCTCGTCTCTTGTTCATGATCTTTTTCCTATGTTATGATTATGATCACCCCATGCTATATTGTTCTTACCTATCCTCTTAATAGGCTTATAGTTCACCCCTTTTTATGTATATCCTCAGGTGGCTACATGTACTAAGGAGAGGACAAGTGCCAATAAGAAGCTAGTGAATAAGAAATTAAATAATTGTTTATGCTTGATGTTGTATTTGTTATGTATGGTCCTAGTTTTCCCAAGACACTAAACCTTTGGATCCTCTCTGTGTAATACTATTATGTTTTTAATATTTGAAATGATGTAATAGTAATGTATGAAAAGGCCATGTCTCTATAGTTAGTATCATAGGAAAGGTTTAGTTAATTTGGGGATTAGGATTAGTGAACCCTATAGAAAACCTACAACATGAGACTAAGTACAAATATGCACACAAGGATATTTACCTAGGGATCCCATATGTTATGTTTTTGGTATAATTTTCTAAATGAATAAGTTATTAATGACTTGTTTACTTATGTTTTGTTCTAACCTATTCTATTTTAGAAAATGGTGGGAATGAGGTGAGGTAATGAAGGAGAAGTACCCTCATCTTTTTGTGTAAAGTAAAATTTCGGGGGCGAAATTTCTTAAGGGGGGAAGAATGTAATGACCCAAAGTTTTTCAATTGAAATTACCTTCTTAGAAATATATCATAAAATAACATTAAAACACAACAAAATTAACTACTAAGTGATAAGTAACCTTTAAACAGAAATTTGTCACTTCTATGTTTGGAATTTTGAAAATCCGACATTCATGGTTGTGTTCAAGATGATTTTTGGAGTCTAATGAAACAAAAATAATTTTTGGTGAATAGTAACTACCATTATGAATAGTAACCGACCCTTATGAATAGTAATATGACCCTTATGAATATTAAATAAGAGTAACATTACCTATGAATAATAAAATAAAATTTAAACATCTTAGAAAGTGACAATTTGACCTTAGTAAACGTTTTTGGTATTTTATAAGTCATAAATAATTAATTATAATTAATTAATTAATTTAAAAGAATATTTATTTCCCTGAAATGTATTAATAAATTATTGAATCAATGTTTAATAGTTTTTAGATAATTTTATAAGACCCTATGTAATTTTTGAAAGAACTATAAAATCAGTTTTAATCTTAAAAACTGTTTTTTTAAGTAAATTATGATTTTAATTAAATAGTAAATTAATAATACTTAGAAAATTATTTTTGAAAAATGGACTTCATTTTTGGATTCTACACATTAAAAAATGGTTGGGGTAAATTTTTCGGATTTTTCTAAGATACGTGAATTTTTGATGAAGAGTAGAATCTGATAATTCACAATAAATGCTAAATATTGTATTATTTGAGTCATAAACGATGTTCTGATGATGTAAGCCCACTTGGTTCGGGATAAAATTATAAAATTACTATTCTTGGTTGTTCAAGACTCACTATTCCTTATCTTAGGTGAAATTAATAAACTAATCAATTTTATATTAAGGAAACCCCTCTCCCCTCCACTATAAAAGCCACCCTTCACTCCCTCTTTTCCTCACACCTCTCAAGCTCCAAGAATTCTCTAAACTCTACCCAAAAACCTTCCCTAGCCCCTACCCAACGTCCAGAATCTTTTGGTCTCATCAAAATACCAAGACTATCTTTCTTAAGGAGGATCTCAAGAGGAAGATTTAAGAGGTAATTTCCCTCCCTCTTCTCCTTTAATTTCCTTTCAAGTTCAAGTTCCTTTCTTGATCTCTCCCCACCTATATTCAACCAAATTGTTTTGTAAATCTATTATTATACATATAATGTAATTTTATGATTCTAATGGGATATTATATCACCCCACACCCTTTCCCTCTTCCTTTTATTTTATTAAAGAGAACGTTGTTCATGAGGTGTTAATTTATCACCTTCAAAAACGACATGCTCTCTTTTTCCACTTCTACCATCAGATCTGGTCATGAAACCATTTCTATGGTTGAACCAGAATATTTTATATGTATTATGTTTTATTTTATGTTCTGGAAATAACCTGTGGCCGTATTACTAAGTTAAAAGTTAAAACAAGTTCGTTGTGATCCAAAACCCGCTCAAATTAACCCAAATAACCATCATTAAATTCTTATCTAATGATTCATCCACATGGATCTAATATAATTCATTATAAAATTATTAAATATACTGTAAAATAATTAACAACATGTGATATTAGTTCTGTATGTTTACCCATCATCTACTCGAACTTCAATTTAAGAATACTAGTGGACCGCTCAAGAAAACCATAAAAATGAACATCCCCGAACAATGTTTTTAAACTCTATAAGTCATCCAAAGGTACATAATATGACATAATGAAACCATAATGAACACTATTAATGTATAAAAGGTTCTGGAATTTCTTATTAATGAATATATTGTCATTATACAGGATATTAAAGAGAAGGAGGCATTCTGGTATAAGGTAAGGGGAAATCTCGAACCCAATTTTCTTCCTTCGGGTTCTACCTCTTTCACTCCATTTTTTGATATGGTCACTCCTTAAAGATCATTTTTTTCATCATTGTATTTTCTTTTCTGGGATATAAATGTTTTATAATTATTTTTATGTCAATCCTAATGTTTTCCAAAAGAACTCTTCTTTCAAGATCTCACCTTTTACCTCTCATTCAAGGTTGATGTTTCTTGTTTCAGGTATGTTGTTCCCTCTTTCTTTTGGGAACCCAAAGCTTATGAATGTGTTATTATGAGATTAAAAACATTCCTTTACATGTTTTATTTATGTACATGTTTTATATGTGTTCTATGTGGAAAGCATGATAATGATAATGTTGTGATGTGACGGGTGTGCCTAGAATTATATAGCGTAATATGAATGTTTAAATGTGACGGGTGCGCCCGGAATTATATAGCGCTCCAATGCATTGGGTAAAGTGATGAATCTCATGAGTAAATGTGAAATGATGTGTGAAAAAGATTCTATCTTGGTTCAAAATTATGTGTGGTAGTTAACCACTAAGACATGATGTTTCATTTTTATGCATTTCCACATTTCAAGTCTTTGATTTATGCTCCTCTCATGTTAATGATCTTTTGCCTATGTTATGATTATGCTCACCCCATGATATATTGTTCTTACCTATCCTCTTACTGGGCTTATATCTCACCCCTTTTGATGTATATCCTCAGGTGGCTACATTTACTAAGGAGAGGACAAGTGCCAATAAGAAGCTAGTGAATAAGAAATTAAATAATTGTTTATGCTTGATGTTGTATTTGTTATGTATGGTACTAGTTTTCCCAAGACACTAAACCTTTGGATCCTCTCTGTGTAATACTATTATGTTTTTAATATTTGAAATGATGTAATAGTAATGTATGAAAAGGCCATGTCTCTATAGTTAGTATCATAGGAAAGGTTTAGTTAATTTGGGGATTAGGATTAGTGAACCCTATAGAAAACCTACAACATGAGACTAAGTACAAATATGCACACAAGGATATTTACCTAGGGATCCCATATGTTATGTTTTTGGTATAATTTTCTAAATGAATAAGTTATTCATGACTTGTTTACTTATGTTTTGTTCTAACCTATTCTATTTTAGAAAATGGTGGGAATGAGGTGAGGTAATGAAGGAGAAGTACCCTCATCTTTTTGTGTAAAGTAAAATTTCAGGGTCGAAATTTCTTAAGGGGGGAAGAATGTAATGACCCAAAGTTTTTCAATTGAAATTCCCTTCTTATAAATATGTCATAAAATAACATTAAAACACAACAAAATTAACTACTAAGTGATAAGTAACCTTTAAACAGAAGTTTGTCACTTCTATGTTTGGAATTTTGAAAATCCGACATTCATGGTTGTGTTCAAGATGATTTTTGGAGTCTAATGAAAAAAAAATAATTTTTGGTGAATAGTAACTACCATTATGAATAGTAACCGACCCTTATGAATAGTAATATGACCCTTATGAATAGTAAATAAGAGTAACATTACCTATGAATAATAAAATAAAATTTAGACATCTTAGAAAGTGACAATTTGACCTTAGTAAACGTTTTTGGTATTTTATAAGTAATAAATAATTAATTATAATTAATTAATTAATTTAAAAGAATATTTATTTCCCTGAAATGTATTAATAAATTATGGAATCAATGTTTAATAGTTTTTAGATAATTTTATAAGACCCTATGTAATTTTTGAAAGAACTATAAAATCAGTTTTAATCTTAAAAACTGTTTTTTTAAGTCAATTATGATTTTAATTAAATAGTAAATTAATAATACTTAGAAAATTATTTTTGAAAAATGGACTTCATTTTTGGATTCTACACATTAAAAAATGGTTGGGGTAAATTTTTCGGATTTTTCTAAGATACTTGAATTTTTGATGAAGAGTAGAATCCGATAATTCACAATAAATGCTAAATATTGTATTATTTGAGTCATAAACGATGTTCTGATGATGTAAGCCCACTTGGTTCGGGATAAAATTATAAAATTACTATTCTTGGTTGTTCAAGACTCACTATTCCTTATCTTAGGTGAAATTAATAAACTAATCAATTTTATATTAAGGAAACCCCTCTCCCCTCCACTATAAAAGCCACCCTTCACTCCCTCTTTTCCTCACACCTCTCAAGCTCCAAGAATTCAATAAACTCTACCCAAAAACCTTCCCTAGACCCTACCCAACGTCCAGAATCTGTTGGTCTCATCAAAATACCAAGTCTATCTTTCTTAAGGAGGATCTCAAGAGGAAGATTTAAGAGGTAATTTCCCTCCCTCTTCTCCTTTAATTTCCTTTTAAGTTCAAGTTCCTTTCTTGATCTCTCCCCACCTATATACATCCAAATTGTTTTGTAAATCTATTATTATACATATAATGTAATTTTATGATTCTAATGGGATATTATATCACCCCACACCCTTTCCCTCTTCCTTTTATTTTATTAAAGAGAACGTTGTTCATGAGGTGTTAATTTATCACCTTCAAAAACGACATGCTCTCTTTTTCCACTTCTACCATCAGATCTGGTCATGAAACCATTTCTATGGTTGAACCAAAATATTTTATATGTATTATGTTTTATTTTATGTTCTGGAAATAACCTGTGGCCATATTACTAAGTTAAAAGCTAAAAAAAGTTCGTTGTGATCCAAAACCCGCTCAAATTAACCCAAATAACCATCATTAAATTCTTATCTAATGATTCATCCACATGGATCTAATATAATTCGTTATAAAATTATTAAATCTACTATAATATCATTAAAAACATGTGATATTAGTTCTGTATGTTTACCCATCATCTACCCGAACTTCAATTTAAGAATACTAGTGGACCGCTCAAGAAAACCATAAAAATGAACATCCCCAAACAATGTTTTTAAACTCTATAAGTCATCCAAAGGTACATAATATGACATAATGAAACCATAATGAACACTATTAATGTATAAAAGGTTCTGGAATTTCTTATTAATGAATATATTGTCATTATACATGATATTAAAGAGAAGGAGGCATTCTGGTATAAGGTAAGGGGAAATCTCGAACCCAATTTTCTTCCTTCGGGTTCTACCTCTTTCACTCCATTTTTTGATATGGTCACTCCTTAAAGATCATTTTTTCATCATTTTATTTTCTTTTCTGGGATATAATTGTTTTATAATGATTTTTATGTCAATCCTAATGTTTTCCAGAAGAACTCTTCTTTCAAGATCTCACTTTTTACCTCTCATTCAAGGTTGATGTTTCTTGTTTCAGGTATGTTGTTCCCTATTTCTTTTGGGAACCCAAAGCTTATGAATGTGTTATTATGAGATTAAAAACATTACTTTACATGTTTTATTTATGTACATGTTTTATATGTGTTCTATGTGGAAATCATGATAATGATAATGTTGTGATGTGACGGGTGTGCCTAGAATTATATAGCGTAATATGAATGTTTAAATGTGACGGGTGCGCCCGGAATTATATAGCGCTCCAATGCATTGGGTAAAGTGATGAATCTCATGAGTAAATGTGAAATGATGTGTGAAAAAGATTCTATCTTGGTTCAAAAGTATGTTTGGTAGTTAACCACTAAGACATGATGTTTCATTTTTATGCATTGCCACATTTCAAGTCTTTGAATTATGCTCCTCTCATGTTAATGATCTTTTGCCTATGTTATGATTATGATCACCCCATGATATATTGTTCTTACCTATCCTCTTACTGGGCTTCTAGCTCACCCCTTTTGATGTATATCCTCAGGTGGCTACATGTACTAAGGAGAGGACAAGTGCCAATAAGAAGCTAGTGAAGAAGAAATTAAATAAATGTTTATACTTGATGTTTTATTTGTTATGTATGGTCCTTTTTTTCCCAAGACACTAAAAGTTTGGATCCTATATGTGTAATACTATTATGTTTTTTATCTTTGAAATGATTTAATATTAATATAAGAAAAGTCTGGGTCGCTATAGTAGGTGAGGCAGCTTTACTGGTATTTCATCTAATGCAAGAGACTTCTGAGTAGGTCTAGTTGATCAAGAAGTGGATGGCTATTGCACAGTATCAACAGATAACTTTTTTAGATCGACGTAGATAAACTCTAGAGTTAGAGGTTGGGGATCAAGTCTTTTTACATATCTCACCGAGGATGGGAAATATAAATATCAAGAGATAGTGTAATCTTTCACCATGATATGTCAGACCATTCAAAATTCTAGAGATAGTAAGGACGGTAGCCTATCAAATGAAGTTACCTCAGAGGTGTCGGTCCATGCATGACTTCTTCCATGTATCATAGTAGTGTTGTTATCACATGGACTCATATCATAATATTCATACTAAGGAGGTGGATTTACATGTTGATGCATCTTTTAAGGATCATCCTATTCATATCGTTTATAGGAGTACAATGGTTCTCTGAGGATGGTCAGTTACTCTAGTATGAGTGTTATGGTAGCAAAATTATTTACAGGATGATACTAGGGAGTGGGAGGATGACATATGTGCTTAGTGGTTAGAGTTGTTCTTATATGAATCTTGACCACTCCTGAGAGGTAAATTTTGGGATGAATTTCATTATGGGGGAATATTGTAAGATCCTAGATTTTTTTATGAGGTACAGATCCTTTTTTAAGTTAAATTATTAATTACAACATAATGTGAATTCCCTTTGAGGTTATGAAGGTATCAAGGGTTTCCGAGGCTTGTTCAAATTCCAGAACCCATCTATTTGGGAAATATGGGTATGTCACAATGTTATTAGAAACCATGTGGGAATGTTTTCATGGTTACTACTTACCGTGTGAGGCTGGAAAGTGGGCTTGAGGATCCCGCACTATTTTTCAGACCGTGTGGATTGAGGTACACACTTGTGCAAGACCCTCTATAATTTTTGATAGTGGGATGATATGTATTATTTATACAGGTAGTGAAACCATGCATGAAAATTTTGTGAGGTTCCTCGTCTTACAGTAGAGGGTGTAGGGTTGGCACACAGTTTGGCCAACCATGCAGCCAAACCATGCAGCCCAGTATTTTGGGTGAAATTAAAAAAAATCCCTCAATTTATCTTATAACTCAAAACTAATTTATATACTCCTTAGGTGAAAATACTCTTGAGATGTTGAGAGTTCCTTTAAGAAATTTCATGTCCTTTGATGAAATTTCTCTGTCTAATCTCATAATTGAGCATCATCGGTCTTGTTGAATCTATGCCGGTGACTATACAATTCCATTTATGTAATTATTCATTATTATTAGCATCGACAATGTTATTTAGGTTCAAGTTAATTTTCCATATTTCTAGGTTCTTCATATGTTCTTTGTTTTTCCCATGTCTAAGTTGAATCAAGAGATGATACTAGACGATCACTCTACTATGGACCTACGGTTTGTCGTCTATACTTTTTCCATGTGGTTTGGTCCTTTATTAATCTAGTTTTCATTGTTCCACCCATTGAAATTTCTGAAATTTCCCCAAAATGAAATGGAACTTATTAGCTATTCCCTTTAGTTCCTTTAGTTTAGTTATAGCTTATTTCCTCAACCAAGGCCGCCCATGGGTTGTTCCCTTTTCTTATTCCTTTGCAAAACCACCCAAGGGGTTTGTTTTAATTATTTCCTAGTTAAAGGAACCCTGTTAATAAATAAATTGAATTGGATTGTATTGGATTACTTGAAAAGGTGATGTTTTTCCTCATTTTCTCATTGATTCTTTTATTAAAATGGTTTATGTAGAACTTGAATTACGTAAATGGGTTATTTAGAAATTATGGAAATGAGTTGGTAAGCTCATAAAATGTGATCGATCGTTAATTGATATATGAGTGGTAAAATCTTGGAATGTAATTTAATGTGATTTGTTTTATTCATTGGTATAATCATGGAGCTTAAATGTAAATTGATGGATAGTTACATAGGACTCCATGTGTGTGTTATGCCATGGGTCATGGAAATGGTAATGAATGACTTTGACCTATATGGTCCTTGGATTATGATGGCATGTGATGACTTGGGACTTGATACCCCTTGGATCTGGTTTGTCTGGGAACATATTGAACAAGGTAGGTAGAAATGCTCCTTCGACCCCAACTCAAGCCTAACCAAGTTTCCATTTAGATTCTCATGGGATTCGATGAGGATTCCTTGGTCTAATATACCTTGGATTAAAACTTTTGGGGTATGATACTATTATTATACAACACAACCATGATAAATGTGATATTATTAATTTCATGGATTGGTTATGATTGTTATGAAACTTCTAGTTATACGGTGTGGTCATGGTTGATTCAATTTACAAATTAAATGGCAAGGTCATGGTTGACGGGATATGTATGGTTGAATAAAAAGGCTATGTTAGTTATTTGTATATTTTTTGTAACTGCCTTTTTATAAGAGATTGACGAATATTTTATATGGATCCTTGTTGGGATATACAATATCACTTTCTTTCTAGTATATACATCATGTTCACATCGCTTTTTATTACTGCTTACCCATGATATGACTTTCACTCTACTTTAGCCTGTTATATCGCACACCTAAGATTTTTTATAGATATTTGGGTGGTTAACTACTGGGATTGTACCTTAGACCCTGTTTGGTCCACTGTTGGGTAATTGTAAAAACATTATGGATGCAGTTAGGGGCTGGGGTAAGCGATCATAGTTTGATGTTTTGATTTCTGTGCCATGATTAGGAGTAGGGTACATGGTACTATGATGAGACTCATGATGCTATCTTAAGATAAAACTTTTTGGTAATTTTGGTGTTTTGATACATGTATTATATTTTATTGTTGTCAAATTATTTTGGCTGTTTTTTAGATACATGACATGTATCATCATCATCTAAATATTAAATTACTTATAGAAATGTTTATATATTGTTGTATTTTTTACTTATCTTATGTATGATTGTCATAATTGATTCCTATATTGGCTATTGTTGATATTCTGTTGCATTACACTCTGGTAATGAGGGAATAGTCTCACCATGGAACACCATAGGCCATCACTATTAGTCATCATCCTATGGTATTTGAGGAGATACACTTGAGGTCATGGGGTTGACCAGGCTTGGGGAACCATTCAATGGAATCTGGTTCCAGGACTTTACAACAATAACCCTTAAATAACATATCAAACCTTGCATAACCCCATTCCATGAATTATTATTATTATTATTATTATTATTATTTTCCCATGGTGTGCATTAACTGATGCAAAAAAATATTATTTTAGCAGCTTATAAATTAATATTTATCTCCAAACACAATTTTGGTCCATTATTCCTCCTATGTATTCATCAAATACATGAATAAATATTTATTCATTCAATAAAAAAATCCAAAATATATATGATCTTAATTAAATAATTATCATGTGAATAAATATTTATTTAATTTATGTGATCAATAAATACCAAATAAAATTATTCCTCAATCTTGAGAATAATATTTATTCCCAAAATTATATTCATATATATTTTAATTGAGATCATTGTAAACATTTAGTGTGTGACCCTATAGGATTCTTTCTCATTGTAATTAGTTACTATTTTCTAAATTCCAAGATTATTATATAGAAACAGCTCAAGGAACACCAATGAAATTAGTTAATATTGTAATGTAAACAACCACACATGGGAACTCAATGTGTAATATAATACTTTTGTGACAATATCTCATCAAGAAGGTTTCACACTCATGTTATCAACTTATATGCTTGATATGCCTTTCTTTGACTATCTGAAATAAACTCATCATTACACCGTGGCCATGGGATTTAATATGACAGTTCTATTTCAATCAAATGTTCTAGACATCAGCTTCTATAAATATGTAAGGTAAAAATACTTTCTCAACTTATTCATTAACATCATGTCAATCGTGACACATCCAACATAGCATACTTCCCTTAAATATATAAAATCTCTATTTTGGTTAGTATATCAATTTACATGAGTCATGACATGCATTAAAAATAATCATAAAGCCAAAGGATCATTATGCACACTCATAGATATTAAATTCAAATAACATGCAAACATGTGGAATTCCTATAGGTAGTTCGATTCTCACAATCTTTTATCTTAGATATTACCAAGATCAAACTTCATGAGAAAAGTATAATATTGTAACATCTTTCCCCTACTCATTATCTTGAGAAGAAGAAGGGGTTCTATTAGGCCTTAGTTAACATCCCCAAGACACCAAATGATGGAAATAAATTCCAATGGCCTCAAGATATTTAGGGGATGATTTTTCCTTTAAAAGATAAAACAACCATTCTACATAAAAGATAACCAACCAAACCTCTATATGATGAATGAGTACAAAAAAAATGAAAACATGAAAAAACCAATAAACCATATTAGAGTAAAAGTGAAAACCAAAATTCATACTCAAAGAAAATAATAAGACAACAGACTCAAAACTCTCAAGAGATATCAACCACAAATACCCAGCCCACTCGAATATCCAACTCCACATTCCATGCCCATGGTATTAAGAAGAATCACTAATTAATTGACATACCCTACCTTTACCTTTGTCTCAATAGATGACATCTAAAAAATGTAAAATAATTACCATGTAGAATGTGAGTCTAAACTCAATAGGATTTACCCAATGACTTTCCAAATCACACCACTAAGAAAAATCATATTAACATAATTTATATAAAATAGTTTAAAGTAGTAAAAAAATTCTATATCAAATCCATAAAACAATTTTATATGGAAACCATTAAACAAGCCTTACAACCCATTTTTCAATTTCTTTGGCATACCCAAAACCATGTCTCTACATGCACAACATGCATGCCCAGGTGAAAGCTCTATACTCATGACAAATCTCTCATAAATCCACTAATTCATTAAAAGGTGACTAATAATAGGTGCCTCAATGGCACACATCCTTTTCATATGGTCTTGTATAATGTAAATAAACTCATTACAACCAAGTATTCCAAAATTCCATGACAAACCATTTTACATAAAACCCTTTCGTTATTTAAATAATTTTAAAAAACACTTCACATGCACCAAATCCAAATTATAATTATAAAATTATCATTTTAAAAATATAAAAAATGGGTATTTTTCTAACATCCATCCATTTCTTCCAAATTCTAAATCCATAACCACAGTTGGTTTCCACAAAGAATAAAAAAAGGATTTCACAAATATTTGAAGAAAATTATTTAATAAAAACTTATACTTCAAGTTTTAAATCAAGTGAATATAAGAGAGAATCCACCTACCTCAAAAATGATAATGAAAACAAATAACGACACAACAAAACTTCAAGATCCAATCAAAAACCACATTCCCTTCAATAAATCCAATAATTCTTCATTATAAAACCATTCATAATGCATAGACATATCCATAACAGGCTACATTTATGGTTTTGAAAAAGAGAAGAACATAGTATAGAATAATAAAGATGAAGAACATGTAATTACCAATGAATTCAGGCCTCAAACACACTTTCATTACCCTAAGTATTTCTCCTGGATTAAAGGGCATCATCTCTCCAGACTTGGGAGTAAACTAAATTCAGGATCTTATGAGTTTAGTAGAAAAATGAGGTCTAATGGGGATAATTCAGATTAGATCCACAATTTAAGGGGGTCTAACTTTATATCGCATGGTTATACAGCACAGTTTGGAAAACCATATTCTAACCATGGGTTGATATTATCTTAAGGCCACACCTCACATGATTTCCTTGCACGGTTAGAAAAAACATGTTTAGATTGTGTTTTTCCTCTATTTTAAGAAGCGTGGTTCTCCTAAGCACTCAAATTGTTTGGTCAAACTGTGTACAAATTGTGAACCTACCGAATTCCCACTATCTTCCCATACATGGTTTCTTAGAGGTGGTTCATGGTTTCAACTAAATGTGAACAAACTATTCACCTATAGAAATACCTCCAAAACATGGAAAAACCCCTTACAACCTAGTGAAACATAACCAGATCATTATATAGAATAAAAATACACTAATAAGGGGTCATGTACCTAAAATCAAGGGTGATAAATTATTCTCACTATTGGCATTTTCATCCCCAGAACGTAGAAAAAACAAGTTTCCCTAGAAGAGATCAGGCCACTACTATATCATTTACTTTTCAAACTCCCATGTTTCATCCTAAATCAAACCATGTTTCCATAAAACCCACAATATACCAATGATTTTCCCATGAAAGATCTTTTCTTTACTATCCACAATCCATACCATCACATGAATCAACATAGAATCCAACTCTAGTTCAACATTGTCCAATAAAATCACATGGTAAATATCAGGTTGGAACCTTTTCACCTTAGATACAAGAAACACAATGTGAAATGAACTAGTCTTTGGTGTAAATGCCAACTGACATGACTTCTCACCAAATCAATCAAGTATCTAAAAATGGAATATGTATTAAAGAGACAACTTTCCTTTCTTTCCAAAAAAATTATGCCCAAGCATTGGAGAGATTCTTAAAAACACACGACCAGTCACCTAAAATGACAACAGTCACCAATGATGATCCACATATGAATTATTATGACTCTCAGTCGTCTCCAGTATTTTTTGAAAAATTGAATCTTCTTTGTTGTCTCTTTCATAAGGATGGGTCCAATTACTGTAGTTTCACCTATTTCCACCCAAACAAAGTGGATAACGACGATGACACCCATACAATGATTCAAATATATCTATATATATTAATTCTCAATAACTGTAATTGTATGAGAACTCTGTTGAAGGTATAATCTTCTACAAAGAGTCACCAAAATTGTGATCATAGTCAGTTGTGTTCCAAGGTATTATTGCAAGTATTTCCAAAAATAAGTCATAAACCTAGGGTATCTATTTGATACAATTGATACTAGAATTATATTAATCCTTTCAATTCTATGAATGTATATTTTGGAAAAGTCTTCAACCAAATTAGTTTCACAAACCAATATGATGTAAGTCGACTTTATGATTCGATCCAAAATAACCCATATAGAATCGTGTTTCCTAACTATACATGGTAGACATGTTACAAGATGAATGGATATCTGCTCTCATTTCCTTATGACAATGGGTAAAGACTACAACATAACCATTGGTTGTTGATTCTCTTCCTTAACCAACAGATAGGTGAGGCATCTCTATATATAATCTATTATATATATTTTAATCTCATCCCACAATAACTGTGATTTCTATTCTTTTTACATATTTTGTATCCCTATATGTTTTCTCATCTTGATAGGTGGTAAGAACTAACAAGACTTTATTGATAATCCAAATTTATGAGTATATGATCTATAAAATACAACATTTAAATCCCATATAGTTTATAACCCTCAATGGTCTATCTACTATTAAGTTTTTACCTCATTGAAACACAATCAAGATCAAATGTCTGAGAAAATTTAACTTACTCCACCAAATTAGGAACAAAAAAAACTAGAAATAAAACGGCAAGATCACCTTGTTCTTTATAATTCAAATTCATATCCACTACTAAAAACATTAGTGTTCACTATTCTAAATCATCTTTATCAAAATGAGAATATGAATTAATACCTAATGAATATCTCAAAAAGATCCCTTTACCTAATGTATACTTTAAGTTAATGTCAAACATCTGTCGACACTCTATCCATTTGTATTTCCTTAAATTAAAATCTCTTTGTGATAAAATGTGTTTCAAACTCTTATGATCTATAAACACTGTGAATTTCTCACCAATGAGATAATGACTCCATGTATTTAAATCATAGACCACAATAGCTAATTCTAAGTCATGTTTTGGGTAGTTCTTTTCATGAGACCATAACTATTTTGAGTCATAAGAAACAACAGGATCTCCCTAAAAGAGAACACATCCCAATCTAGATCTTGACGCATCACAATAGGCCATATAGACCCATACATACTCTGGAAATATGAGGATAGGTTTTGATGTAAGTCTAACCTTAATTTCCTAAACTAATTTCTAATATTCATAATTCCAATGGAAAGGAAAACCTTTCAACATCAATGATATCATTAGTGATTCCAAATGTAAAAAATCACACTAATAATTTTGTTGTATCTCATTAAGCCAAGGAAACTACATATCTAAAAGACATTATAGGGTGGTTTCCAAGAGATAACAGCTTTTATATTTTCATGATATATAGAAAAAAATAATAAATTACATGGCTAAAGAAATGCACATATTCTATCCAAAAATCACACTTGGATAACTTTTCAGACAAACAATTATACGACAAGATACCAAACACTATATCCAAACATTTATCGTGATCTATTTTTTCCTAGAATACACCTATATAACATCAATAAACACCAACATAAAATAATCTAGATACCACTGAAATATTCAACTCATAAATTCCATATATATGGTTAGTGAACTCATATGGCCAAAAGGAATAACTACATACTCATAATGATTATATCTGCTTCTAAAAGATATTTTGAAAATATCCACCTTCTGAACTAGAAATTGTTGATACCCTTAATGTAATTCAATTTTATATAAATAATGGTCTACCATCAAATAATAAAATAGATAATCAATTCATGGATGAGGATACTGAATATTTATAATTACATGGTTAATATTATGATAATTTACACAAATTATAAGTGTTTTATCCACCTTATTCACAAACATAATAGGTGTTACCCATGAAGAAATTATCATTGGAATACAAAATTTACTCTCCAACTCTTACAAATGAACTTTGACCTCTCTCAATTATGTTAATTACATACTATCTAAAAGAAGTGAGATATGAAGGGTACCCATTATGAGGTCAATAGTAAACTCAACTTCACTTCTGGGTGAAAACCCTAAAAAATTGTTTGAGAACACATCTGAAAATTGTTCAACCATAATTGGAAAATCTCAATTCCCAATTTCATCCATAAATTCCATGGTAAGTACTACTAATTGATAAGATATGGTTCCAATCACCAGTGCCAACAGACCTTTTCTACTATCCTTTAGATTCAAAATCTCCTCTAAAAAGGTGATCAACACCATCCAGAGATGTGAAACTAACTTTTTACGCATAACATTTGACGTGGGACTTGAATGATGTCAAACAATACATACCCAAAATAAATTCATAGACATACATATATAAAATAGATAAATATCGAACCAATTACTCCCTATAAATTTATATAGAGAAATATTTACTCTTAAAGGATTGACATTCTCTTTTTCCAATAAGAGTTTGAAGTTTTTAAATAGAATGTATCATCTCAATATGGAAACCCATACTATCAACAACACAATAAGAAATAAATCAGTGGGATGTGATTATATAAAACAAATTTTCATAAGGTTAGGATCCAAAAGAATCATAACTATCATTGTCAAAGGACCAGATTGATCATCCATTATCACATTATTAGCTCGAGAAAATTGCTTACTCGCTTCAATATTGTCTTTGTTATCCTATTAAAATTTCACTGGTTAATGAGTCATGGTGTTCATAGAATCACCATGAATCACTCTACTCTGATGATGAGAGTTATTTTTCTGAACTAATCTTGTTAAAGCATAAGATACCTAAGAAACCTGGGATGTGCCTCTAGGATCAAACCTTAGAGAATTATGAAAAAAGAGCTAAAGATAACCCATATTGTTGTAATTGTGACATTCTACAGTTGTTGTCATACAATCTAACTTCATATGGTCGAAATAACCACATTGAAAACATCCCACCTTACTATTCAATTTAGGAGGAATTTATATTGATCCTAGAGTTTGATTCTGAGTTGTACCACCACTTGGTAAGTAGGTGTCCCTCTTCTTCTTATTCTCAACATTAGAGTTTCCAATTATTACCATAGGAATAAAAATTCTCCCTCCAAATTTATTACCAATGATATCCCTTTTTTCCATTGTCTCTCGATTTACCATTTCTATGTAATCTGTTATACAACTCAAAATAATATTTGAGGGAATATCTAAACTCAACCCAGACATAAAAATGTGTACCTTTAAGGACACACTTGAAAAAAATTCTAGGGAAAAGTTGACTAAATTCATAACTTTTTTCACATACACTATCACTAAGAGGTTCTCTTAATTTAAACTAAATAATTATATTATTTTAGAAGTCTAAAAAGTGTGAGTATATAATTGCTTGTCAAAAATTTCTTTATGATCCTATCATGTCATGCCTTGGTCCAATTTAGAATGAACTATTAATTCCAACTACTAGAGTTCCAAATCCTCCAACATATATTTTTCTAAATTTACATTTAACTCTATTAGTGTCCCAAATAAATTGAAAATTTGAATAATCCTATTCAACTAGACATCTACATTTTTTGGTTCAGAATCCATCTAAAAGATGGGTGGATTATACTTTTGGAACTAAATCAAATTATCCAATTAATGAGTTCTATAATTCTTATTACCCTTATCAATGTCTTGAAAATCATGTAAAAGCCATGGTGCTAGATTTTGGTTTACCTATGCACTAGGTGTAACCACATTTTTAGTAGCCTCCACCAGTTGATTTCTACGATGCCTACCTGGTGTCATTCACTATGACTAGAAAAAACTATTCTTAGTGTCATTAATTATAAATTAAAGGCTTAAAAATTCTAATTTACCACATAAACACATGTAAAAAGCATATCTTTTCACAATTCAACCATTTCAGACATTTTAACCATTTTTTAAAATACTACAAGCATACTTTTCAAAATCAACCATTTTCACTATTTTCAAAAATCAACACCTTTTCCCATTTCATCAACCATAGAACTGAAAATGAACAATACAATCCAAATGTGAAGTATTACTATCATTTAATTTTATGAAATTTTCAATAGATAAACTGATAACAATGAGCTGACAACTCACCTAGAAGTGTTTAAAAACATTCATGTACCCAAACACTCTAGTAACTTAAAGGTCATCATAAATAGGATAACTACACCATTTCATATTCTCGTAATCTTATATCCTTACAAATATTCAAAGATATATGTTGATATTATTTCCAACTCCAACACCAACCAAAATTGAAACCATTTTTTCCAAAAATATAGTTGGACTGATTGAAGATGATACAATTTCTAATCTCAAGGACCAAACGTGTTGATGTCGTTTCTTATGTCAAGGACTGAACAAGATGACACCATTTCCTATGTCAAGGACCAAAAAATATGATACCATTTTTAATATCTCACCCCCACTAATTGTCTTGATAATAGGTGATGGTGTTACTAGGACTTAGGTGACATCTCTAAGACACTAAAGGTTGGAAATAAATGTCAAGGGACTCTTGACATTTGGGGGATGATGTTCCCTTTGAAATATAATTCATCTAAACTACATAAAAAACAACCAACCAAGCCACTATATAATGAATGTGCAAAAAATATAACTCAAAACATAACCAAACCAATAAACCATATTAGATTATAAGAGGAAAACAAAATATATACTCAAAGACAAGAAAAATACCAAAAACTCAAAACTACCAAGAGACATCAACCAGCAACACCCAACCCACTCCAAGATCCAAATCCACATTCCATGCCCATGGTTTCATGAATATTCAAAAAATAATTTAGATACCTTGACTTTACATATTTCTTGATAGATGACATCTGTAATCATACAATAGTGCCCAAGCAGGGGGTGAGTCTAAACATAGTAGGATTTCCCCAATGATTCCCAAACTCACTCCACTAAGAAATATATTTTTATCACAACTTATATAAAATAGTATTAATTAGTAAAAATAGTTTATATAAAATTAATAAAAAAATCTTCTATAAAAATAAATAAAACAATCATTTCAAACCATTTATCATTTTATTTAGAATACCCATAACCATGTCCCCAAAACACACTATGCATGACTCGATGATAGTTCCATACTCATGAGTGGTCTCTTTTTGATCCACCAAGTCATCATAAGGTGACCAATAATACGTTCCCCAATGACACGCACCCCTTCCATAGGGTCATGTATAATTCAAATGAACTCATGCCAACCATGTATGACAAAAATTCAAGCAAAATGATTCCATATAAAAACGTTAAATTCTTTAAATAATTTTAACAAACACTTTACATTAAAAATCAAAATTTTAAAATTAGTATTTTAAAATTATAAATAAAAGGAAGGTTTTCTTAATTACATACATTTTTTTTCAAATTATGAATCCATAACCATAATGGGTTTCTATCAAGAATCACACAAGGATTTCAAAACCATTTATGGAAAATCATTTAATAAAAACTAATAATTTAATTAATAAATCAAGTGGATATTGTATAGATGACACATAACTCACAAACCATGGTGAAAACAAATAATGGCACTATAAAACATCAAGATCTGATCATAACCCACATTATCTTTACTAGATCCAAAAAGATTTCATTATAAAACCATGAATGAAATAAATATCCATTCATAAAAAAGTAGATCTATAGTTCCAAGAGTGAGAAGAACCTTTTATCTAAGAAGAAATAGGAATAACATGTACTTACCGATGAATATGGGCCTCCCACACAGTTTGATTCCCCTAATAATCGCTCTTGGATTGAACCGGATCATCTCTCAAGCCTTGGGAGTAAAAGGAATTTGAGATCTTTTGAGTTTAGGAAAAAAATGAGGGTTAGAGGGGATAATTCATATTAGATCCAAAATTTAAGTGGGGGAAACTATACACCACATAGTTTGGAAAACCGTGCTCAAACAGTGTGGTGATAATATCTTAAGTCCACAACTCACATGATTGGACTAAATAGTTAGAAAAACCATGCACAAAAAATTTTTCCCCTCTATTTCAAAAATCATGGTTTCCCCTGGGAACTCCTATGGTTTAGTTAAACCATGCGCCAAATGTGCGCCTTCCCAGTGCCCACTATCATCCCTTATATGGTTTCATGGAGGTGTTTCATGATTTCTACAAATCATTCACCTCTATAAATGACTCAAAACTTTCCAAAACCCATCAAAACCTCCCAAAACATAACTACATCAATATATATACTAAAATTAAATGAATAAAGGGTTATATACCTAAAACCAAGGGTATTACACATATTATTATAAATAATCACACCTAATAGACAACATTGTGTTTGTCTCATCGTAGAATGTTATCTGACCATTGAATTATATTCAAGAATATAATCGTGGAATTTCAAGGTTCTCATCATAGAGGGTAACTACTATAACCTTTTCAATGTGAAAAATACTTTGGTAAATTATTAAATAAAACTCATGTAGAACAATGAACAATATATAAAAAGATATTTTTATTAATATCCACTTATTTCAATATATATGTGAAATACAAAGTACTCATAGTTGGTTATAGGACATCAAATCCAATAACCAACTATGCCTTGAAGTTAGAAAATAGAAATATGTTTTCAAAAACATCTTCAAAGTGTCATTTCCAAATCAATCTCATATTTGATGTTTCCCTTTTAAGTTCCAAATAGGTCATTGATTCCCAAGATACTAAATATGTGTGTGTGTGTGTGTGTGTGTGTGTCTATTTCTGTGTCTATTTCTGTGTCAACACAGACATATGTGTATATATATAAACATAAACCAAGTTGGAGCCACGTGGAATTTGGAAGTGCGTTTGAAACTAAGGAGAAAACCTTTCTATGAAACCAATATAGTTTAAAGGAAATATAAATGATTAATAAAAATATAATTAAATCATTATTCCATCATTATAACCATGAAAAATAAATATTAATTATTGGAATAATTGAAAACACAAAAAAAAAACTATTTAAAGTGAATTTATAACAAAAAACCCTTATAACTCAAGAGAAATCCACTTGAAATTAAAGAAACCCCTTTGTAAATAAAAACTTTCTTTGAAAACACCTATTAATAATTTAATCATACATATAGAAAATATAATTTTAGGGAAAATGATTTAGAAAATCCTAAAATGTTAGGGATTGTTTGGAAAAAGGAAAAGGTGCAAAAATACCAACCTAGTCCAAGCATAGAAAACACGAAACCTTAATGAACAAAGAGAGAAAGGGTCTAGAAGGGATCGACACACCCTAGAAACCAAATATATAAGAAATCATGAGCAAAACGCAACTAGGTTTCAGCCTACCATGATCCACACCATGTGGAAGAAGAAAAGAAAGAAAGAATGGAATGGAAGAAGGAAGATTAGGGTAAAAAAGCCTAACCTAGAATGATTCCATTCGAAATTGTAAGAAAAAACCCCAAGAATCAATGAGATAAGGAGGATTGAGTCACACATTGGGGTACTCTATGGGTTTTATAAAGATAAATGGATGAGTGGGATATGAAATACCCAAAATGGGTTTTAATTCCTAAGGGGTAAAAATGTAATTTTTTAATTTTTAATACACTAGGTAAGTAACACGGTTGGCCAAACTATGAGAAAACCATGTTACCCTTTACTGGGAACTTAGGGAACTCACATGGATTAGCTGAATTATTGGTAAATTCATGTTCTAACAATGAAAAATCGATATTCTAAATTTCATACCCTAACCGAATGGTTTGTACAACCGTGCTTCCAAATCGTGAAACATGCATAAACCCTTCAAATTTTAAAATTTTAAAAAATGAAGGACTTTAAACTAAAGAACAATAAAGAAAATAAATAAAATAAAACAAATTAATCATTAAATTTTGGGCTAGGGTATGATATTAATCATGATTACTGACCAAAGATAGCATTAAATTTATAAAAATGATAAATTCCAAACATAAAGTGGGATTCTAAAGGTGGAATGATTTTATCATTAAAGTAAAATTTTTGTCCAAAAAAATATTCACTTTAAAATATTATTCCATCATTCCAAGTTGGTATTTAATTTTCTTAAACTTAGTTTAATCAAATGGTTTAATAAATATATTAGTAAATCAATAATCGATTAAAATATATTCCTAACAGATTTCCATATTTCAAACATGGTCTATAATAAAATGATATTAAACTTTGATATTCTTAGACTTAGAATATTGAAAGGGAATCTTATATAAATAAATATAAGACGCATTATCACATAAAATAAGTGATCTTTTTAAGAAAACATCCAAATCTGTTAAAGTTTTTTTACTACATAAGGTTTGGGCATAACAACTTATAGAAAAAATACATTCTACAACATCAGTAGACAAATCAACTGAAAGTTGTTTCTCAGAACTAAACAAAACTACACTTTTTCATTGTAATTGACACGTTACGCTTATAATTTTTTGTCTATTTTACAACCACTACTACTAAAAAATAATACTTTAACAATATTGGCCTTTATCAGTTCTAGAGAAAATGTTGATAAAGGTTCCCTTTATCAGCTCTAAAACAAGCACTGATAAAGGGTACATTTATAAGCACTTTTTTCAAGTGCTGATAAAAGGAACCCTTTTATCAGTGCTTTATTTTTAGCAATGATAAAGGACACCCTTTATTAGCGCTTTCTGTTTTAGTACTGATAAAGGGTAAACTTTATGAGTACTTTATTTTTAATGTCCATAAAATAATTCTTTATCATCATTTTTTAGAATTGATAATGTTCGAATAAAATGAAATAATTAAATAAATAAAAAATAAAAAAGTTTTTTTTAAAAAACAGTAAAATTTTCTTAATTAAATAATTATTGATAAAAATGAATAAATGGATTATACTATATATAAATTATAAATACGAATAAACTGTATATATTAAATATATTGATATCTGAAAAATGAAAATTATGCAAATAAAAATTAAAATTAAGTAAATTGAGAAAAACATTAAACATTTTATTAATTAAATAATAATTGATAATGTTAATAACTACTATGTATTAAATATATATATAAATATGAATGTATATAAATATTACTTATATAATTCAAAATATTTATGATTTACATTAAATAGTAATATATTTAGGGAATAATGGTTTATAATTAAAAATTAATGTGAATTAAAAATACTAACTAAATGCATCGAGTAATGGACATAATTGAATATTGTTTAATTTTACACTTTAACACAGATCAAATATATTATATTTATTTCACATATATGTAATTAATGCATTTTTATAAATAACACACACACACAAATATTATTTTTTGGGAATTTAATCAACTTATATTATTTATTATATATATATATATATTTATTTACTATGTTTCAGTATTTTAAATATGTATTCATATTTATTTCAATATATATAGATTGTTTAATGGTTTATATTTAATTAATCAAACTTATCCAATTTTTCAATATTGTTAAAGTGTACTCATTTTTTATTTTTCAATTTTACTCATTTTTAAAATTTATGTACTTAAGATTAAATATTATTTAATAATGTTAAAAATATATTTTTAATAAATATTTATAAATAAGTATATTTATAAATGTATATTTACTATTACTAAACATTTATAATTATAAATAAACAAAAAATATTTGTCTAAAAGTTATTTATGTAATTATAAATAAATAATTATAAATATTTAAATAATTATAAAATTATAATAAATTTATTTAAATAATGAATATATTTACTATATATATTTATATATATTTAATATATTTATTTATTTATTTTTTAAATATATATGTATATATATATATTAATATATATATATATATATATATTAAATATATATATATATGAAATATATATATATATAATTATATAAATATATAAAATGATATAAATATATTTTTAAAGTATTTATATAGTTATAAATAAATTATTATATATTCAGAGAATTATAAAATTATTATTTTATAAAAAAATATTGTTATGAGTATTATAATTATATATTATAATAATAGTTAAAAACGTTTTAGTTTAAAAAAAATTATTATTAAAAAAACTATTATAAGTATTTATCACTGCTAACGTTTTAGCACTAGTAAATATAGATTTTATCAGTTATTTTTTAGGGCTGATAAATCTCTATATTTATGATTACTAAAAAAGTGTTGATAAAAGGTATCTATATCAACATTTTTTTGAAAGTGCTGATAAAAGTGTCATGATCTATTTTACAAACCCTAATCATCACGAACTAGTTGATGATATCCAAAGTTCTCCATAGAAGACATCTGTTGTCGATGCTTCCTGTCTTTGAATCCAAATTCAAATCTAGGTTAAAATCAAGTCTCCAACTATTCCAAGGCTCAAATCCAAAGCTCAAGCGATTCAAGGGTTGAACAAAACCAAGGCTCGATCAAAATCCAGGTTTTTCAATATCTCTAATTTCCATCAGTTATCCATAGAACCTTCTCATCCCACATCTGTATATCCTCACAAGTCTATTTACACTATCCTATAATAAACAACCCAAAATTCAATTTTTTAGATATATTGAATTATTTTCTTCCCCGATAGCATGTGGATCTCATTGGGATACCATTGGTACTAATAAACTTGAAATATATCAAACCTAATGTTGGGTCATTTTGTTGTGATATATAATAGGCTTGTAGTAACAATATTCCTTGACATCTACCTCTTTTTAATTGTCAACTTTTGAAACATTCATCAATATAGTGGTTTGTGTTGTCATTAGTTTGTAATATTCCATTTAAAATCACTTGGGAACCTATTTTTCAAATTTTTATTGAGAAATAAATGTGCTATTATTTCCTTGATTCACCTATTAACCAAAGAAAATGTTTCACTGATCATAGACATCTCGATATCGTACCTCATCTAATCCACAAAAAAATTGAATTGTGATTTTTATGATCCTAAAATATTATTTCTTTGGCATATATGAGTACTAATATCCTTTGATCATTCTCCTTCTTTATGTAGAGGCTACGATCAACTCTACCTTGCTGAAGACTATGTTTACTTATGTGTTGATCCAACCTTAAATACCTGGTCCTCAGTGATTTCTTGGTCTTATACAAATAATCCATTATATAGAACACCATTATCATATTTTCATCCATATTAAACCCATATGGTTTGTCAATGTATACTCCCACCTTAGGAACTTCAGTACGAATCAAAGATTTGACATCCATTTGGTATATTTTTAACTACATTTTCACTGAAATATCCTAGAAAATTAAAATAGTTTTCAATCGGGATATGAGAGTAACTTTATTATAAATATAAATTCCTTTAATCTAGGAGATACATTTTCACACTATCCATTATTTATTTTGATACATTTTCCATAGTCAATGAGTTTATTACTAAACACCCACTTGGTTCTAAAAACATTTTTTTCTTCCAGCCTTGGAAAAATTTCCCATGTCACAGTTTTCTTATTCGAATAAAACTCATCATATATAGATTTTATCAAATTTTAATCCTTGTTAGCCTCTCCAAATGATTCAGGATGTATTTTTAAAAAAATGATGTTTTTTTAGAGTCTGAATCCTTCGAGTTTTCAATGAAACTATCTGATAACCAATGAAATTTTATTCATTGATTTTATAATTGATTTTATTTCTTTTATTTGATAATCCCTATTTATTTTTCTCATTATTAAAGTATTATTTTTATTATTCCTCATCCTTGTGTGCTCCCCCCTATGCTACTCAATTCAACATTAATTTCCTCTGATGTGTCATCATTATTTTAATTTTTAACAATATAACCATTATAATTAGTAAAAAATATCTATCAATTTTATCTTTTCATCATAAAAACATCTTAACCCACACTTTTTAAGTTAGTAATTAATTGTCTCATTATCTAATATGATCAATTTTTCATTGCCACAAACCAATTTCTTCATTCAAACACAATTACCCAAAATTTTTACCAACCCCAAATCAGAAAATATTTTGGCTAGTATTGTATACCTTTGAAAAAATATAGCCATCTTTGAAATGGTAACCCACTCATTAATACTTATTAAAAATCACATTATTTATTTCATCACACATCTAATAAACACTATGTATGTTTTACTTTAATACATCTAAAAAGAACTCATTCTTTAATATTTTCTCTTGGTTCCACCTTTAGGAATATCTAATTACCATCCATGTAATTCTAAAAAATGGGAGGCATTACTACTTTTAGAGAACACAATGGAGTATAATTATCATCCTCATCAGTTTCATCTCCCAAACAGTTATAATTCCAATTTGTTTCTTGGGATTCATCCCCTAAATATTTTATGTTGCTTTTACTATTCTGAGCAATAGTCATCATATGGATGACTATTTCTTTGAGTATTTTAAGAACATAGGTTCATGTTCAAAAGAGATGCAGGAAGAGTGCCAAACAACAAAATTCAATGATAATTGTTTGGAAGATGAGATGATAAGGATGAAAATTGTCTATAACTTTCACCTTTAGATGAATTCAGAGGATAACACCTACTATAGTGGAATAATTATTTTATTAAATTCAATTTCCCATTTTTTTCAAAAAATAATGAAATTATTTGAAACAATCAAATGTTGAGTGTCCGTTATTAGAATTATTTGTAACTTTAACAATTGATAATGAATATCTTATGTTTATTTATTTATTTATTATACAAAATGAATATTTTATGAACCCAATAGGATATCATTAATTTCTCTCGAATGATTCAAAGCTTCAATACAAGGTATCATATTTTCTCCTAATCCTCCTCACTCATTCATTGATTTCTTGGAGAGATCTATTTGCATTTTTTATCATCATTCTTTGTTTACCGGTAGTATGTCCATGTGTTCAGCAATGTTTTAACATTAAAATAATTAACCATAGAATTAATATATTGTTTTATATTTATGTTTTATTTATTTATTTTTAGTATTACTCATATAATAATAGTTTTCTTGTATAGTTGGATTTTTTTTTTGATTTAGAGTGTTTTTTTTCAAAGTTGGTTATGCTCGTAAGGGATTGGACTTCGATCCAACAACTGAGATAATAAAAATAAGTAAATGTGTCAAGAATGCATACAACCATTAGGAAAAGGTGAATTTATACTAATTATTTAATTAATTTTTTCATCATTTTATCAACTATTTTTAATCTAATTTCCATATCGTGTTAATATAAAACTTATTTGGTTTTTTTCATAAATCTTTTGGGAAGTCATATTTTTCTCTCAACTATCTATAATAATCCAAAAAAGAGATAAATTGATTCTTTATGCCATTGTTACCACATTTTCCATTTTCATTGTCTTTCATTATCGAGCTACCAACGCTGCATATCAATTCAATATAGTTAGTAGAAAACCCTTTTTTGTTGAAAATTAGAAGAGTAGAGGATGTTCATTTTCCCATTTTGGTGACTTCTCATTATATAATAGCCATGTGAGCTTCTTCTGTTCTTCTGAAATTCAAAAATGAGAAAGGTATCTCAGCTAAGAACATCGATTCAATATTTCGTTTTGGTATTTATACATATAAAGACAATGCAAATATGGTAACATTGGACGTTATGATTTTTTGAGACTTTAGGATGTGTAGATATCAGTTGTAGCTCAGTTTGACACACAGTGTGACTAATATGACTTCATGTTTTCTTTTTTTTAAATTGACATAAACTTTAGTAAAAAGGAAAACTGACATACTCAAAACCAATAAAACATATTATTATTATTTTTATACTTTAGGTAAATTATTCATAATTCATTTTTGTTATATAGGAATCGTCTGAACCTCAATTCAACGCATAGTTTGATAGCTATGACTCAATTTGTCTATTATTAGTTTGAAATTGATAATTTAGTTCAAAAAATGTAAATCACTAAAAACATATAAAACACACATGAATTTGTTTTTGGATAATTTTTAAAATCTATTCATAATTCATTTATGAAATTTAGGAATCAGTCTCACATCAAACCGATACACGATGTGATCAGTATGAGTCAAAGTCTGTGTTTCCAGTTTAAAATGATGTTTTAGTAAAAAAAGTAATTTACTCAAAACCAATGAATCATATTTGTATTATTTTGATACTATAATAAAATGATCCATAATTCATTTGAGACATATAGGAATCATCTGCACCTCAATCTGAAACACTATGTGATCGGTATGACTCTAAGTTCATGTTTTTATTTAAAATTGGCATCAATTTTAGTAAAAAAGACAATTGACCTACTCCGAACCAAGAAAATCATTCAGATTTCTTTTATACTTTAAGGAAACGATATTTAAGTCATTTTTATGTAAAGGAATTATCCACACCTCAATCATATACATTATGTGCCTAGTATGATTCAATGTGTTCGTTATCAATTTAAAATCAAAAGTTTAGTTCAAAAAATGCCGCTCACTTAAAATTGAAAAAAATCCTTTTATTTTATTGATAATTTATTACATCAATTCATTATTCATTTGTGATATGTAAGAATTTTTATCATATCAAACAGATACATTATGTGATTTTTATGAGTCAAAGTGTGTGTTTCCATTTTAAAATGACATTTTAGTAAAAAAGATTAGTGACATATTCAAACCTGAGTAAATGAATTTATAATATTTTTATAATTTATTATAATTATCCATAATTCATTTTAGACTTGTAGGAATTATCCTTACCTCAATCTGACGCACGGTTTGACCGATATTTCTCCAAGAGCATCTTTTTATTTAAAATTGACATCAATTTTAGTAAAACGGAAAACTAAACTACTCAAAACTGAGAAAACACATTTATATTTTTTCATACATTAGGAAAATTATCTATAATTCATTTTTAATGTGTGTGAATCATCCACACCACAATAAAATGCATGGTGTGACCGGTATGAATCCATGTGTGTCTTTTTATTTAAAATTGACATCAATTTTAGTAAAAAGTACAACTAACCTACTCAAATCTAAGAAAACTCATTCGGATTATTTTAATACTTTAGTAAAATGATCCATACATAATTTTTTATGTTTATAATTATCCTTATCTCAATATGATACACACTATTCCTTGGTATGAATCAATGTGTCCATTATAAGTTTAAAAACGACATTTTAGTTCATAAAGTACCACTCACTAAAAACCAAGAAAAAACACTCAAATTTTCTTGATAATTTATGAAATATATTTACAATTAATTTTTGATATATAGGAATCAATCTCATGTAAAAATGATACACAATGTTATTGGTATGATTCAAAGTGTGTGTTTTTAGTTTAAAATGACATTTTAGTAAAAAAACATGTGACGTAATCAAAATCAAGTAAACATATTCTGATCATTTTAGTATTTTATTGAAATTATCCATGATTCATTTGTGATGTGTCGGGATTAGTCACACCTCAATTTTTCATGGGTTGTGATTTCTATGACTCAATTTTTTTATTATTGGTTTAAAATCGATATTTTAGTTCAAAAAATGTCACTCATTGAAAATAGTGAAAAACATGAATTTTATTGATAATTTAGTACATTGATTCATCAGTTATTTTTTACATGTAGGAATCTATTTCACATCAAACTAATACACGATGGGATTTATAGGATTCAAAGTGTGTGTTTCTAGTATAAAATGGCATTTTAGAAAGAAAAAAAGTGATGTACTCAAAACTGAGGAAATGTATTCGAATTATTTTGATAGTTTATTAAAAATTATCTATAATACATTTGAGACATGTATGAATCATATTCACATAAATCTGATTCAATATGTGACTGGTATGACTTCATGTGCATATGTTTATTTAAAATTGACCTCATTTTTAGTAAAAAGAAAAACTAATCAAATAAAAACCAATAAAATACGTTAATATAGTTTTAATACTTTTGGTAAATGATCCATAAGTCATTTATGATTTGTAGAAATTATCTTTACCTCAATACATTAGACAATGTGGCTGTTATTACTCAATGTGTCTGTTATTGGTTTAAAATCGATAGTTTAGTTCAAAAAAATCACTCACTGAAAACCAAGAAAACACATTCATATTTTTATGATAATTTGGGACATTGATTCATAAGTAATTTTTAAAATAGACGAATTAGTATCATGTAGAATTGATACATGTTGTGATTGTTATGAGTAAAATAGAATGGTTCCTATTTAAAATGACATTTTAGTATAAAAGACAAGTGGTGTACTCAAAACTGAGTAAACACATTCAGATTGTTTTGATACTTTATGAAAATGATCCATTATCCATTTGGGATTTGTAGTAATTATTTTCACCTCAATCCAACACATGATATGACTGATATGACTCTAAGTGTGTCTTTTTATTTAAAATTAACATCAAATTTAGTAAAAAGTACAATTGACCAACTCAAAATTGAGAAAACACATTTTGATTGATTTGATACTTTAAGAAAATGATCCATAAGTCATTTGTGACATGAATGAATCAGACGAACCTCAATATGATACACAATTTTCACGATATGTCTCAATGTCTCTATTGTCAATTAAAATCAATATTATAGTTCAAAAAGTGTCACTCAATGAAAATCAAGAAAACATGCTCAAATTGTACTGATAATTTAAGAAAATGATTTATAAGTCATTTATATATGTAGGAATCAATATCATGTAAAATAGACACATGATGTGATCAGTATGAGTCAAAGTGTGTGTTTCCATTTTAAAATTACATTTTAGTAAAAAAGAAAAGTGGCATACTCAAAAGTAAGAAAACACATTCAGATTGTCTTGATACTTTAGAAAATGATCCATAAGTCATTTGAGACATATAGGAATCAGCCTCACCTCAATCCAATGCATTGTGTGACTGATATTATTCCATGTTTACCTTTTCAATATAAAAGTGTCATTTTAGTTTAAAACATGCATCACATTTCCAAAACTAAGAAAATAAGCCTATAATGTTTTCTAATCATTTTATCTATTATTACTTAATAAAATTTCTTATCATTTTTTTTCTTATACTTATTTAGTAATTTTTTACATAGATAATTCTTGAAAATGAACAAAAATGGTGTGACATACAAGAATCAACCGCAACTCAATCTGATATACAATGTTCCTGATATGACTCAATGTTCCTTTAAAATTAACATTTTTTGTTAATTTATATATTTATATTATTACTAACATAAGAATTGTTTTCATAAATAGGTTCTTTGTTTTCTTGAGCAAGGGTTAGGATCAAAAGGCAAAGGATGAGTGTTGTTTTTTATGTATTTAATAAATTTTACTTATTCAATTATATAAAACAATTTTTAAAATGTCTGTGATATAGTTTTTTTCCTATATTTATGTTGTAAATTTTATTTCATTGGAATTATATATTTCTACTTGATTTTTTTCTAATTTCATGGTGTTTTTGGTGTTACGATGTGCTTTTATAGCACACTGCATTAGTGTTTCAATGTGTTGTTGTCACATACTACAATATTCCCCTTTATCAATGTTTTATTATCGCTCATAAAAGACTATGGATTTTAATCTCACTCCAATTTTAAGAACTTCTTTAGTGATGATAAAGGACATTTTTAGCATTGTTAGAGTCCTATATTTATAGTAGTGTACCAAGATTATAATTTTAAGGAATTTTTAAATCAGTTGAAGTTTTTTCAATATAAAAAAACTAATATTCAAAGAACCTATAACATATTTTATTATTATTTTAACAAACTTCAAGTGAATTTCTTCAAGGTCACTATAAAATATAGAAAAAATATCAACTAAAAAAATTAAAGTAAGTTAAGAATCATTTAAATATAATAAAATACTAATCATACCTCTATAAAGTTTATTACTAATGTAATTTAAAATTTTATCAATATCTAGATTGCATGAAGTACTCTTGTAAATTTTTTAACTTTTAAAATTATTTATACCAGATATTTTAACAAGTTTCATTACATACTTACACTGATTTAGAAAACTATCACCATTCCTTCGAAAAATATTATGTCATGGGAATAATTTTAATTTTCCTATAAGACTCATATCCAATCCACTTTTAAATAATTATGAAATATTCTTTATAAAAATAATTATTTGAAGATAAAAAATTGAAATCATCCACATAGATATGAATGATCAAAGTATATTTAGAATATTTATTTATAAATAAACTATGATCAACATTTCCTTTTATAAAAATTATTTTTTAAAATAAGACATGATAATAATTCATACCTAGATATTGGGGATTTCTAATACCATGAAGTGCTTTGGAAAGATTTAAAATAAGAATATCAAGATTTTTATTTTCAAAAATAGGGTATTTTCTTACAAACACTACTTCAAAAATAAATTCAATTGGAAATACATTTTTTAAATGAATTTGAAATAATTTAAATACATGAAAATATTCATAAGCCAATAATAATATTATATATTATGATATTGAAAATAGGGAAAATGATTCATCATAATTTATCCATTCTTATTAGAGATATCCTTGTGCATCAAATTTGACATTTTTTCATATAATATTTCCAAATTCATAAAGTTTATTACTCAAAATCCATTTGTTACCAATTACATGAGAATATCTATGTGGTTAAAATAAATCCTAATATTTATTACTTAAAAACTAATTTAATTCTTATTACATAATAAGAATACAATTATAATAAAGTAGGGCTTCATCATTATTTTTAGGAACAAAATAAAAATGGAAAGCTCTATTGGCACAAAAATTAAACAATGAATTTATATTTTGAGTTCTCATATCAACATTTAAAATAAAATTCTTCAAAGGGTATATGTATGTGATTTCTAGGATTTTTCATGAGGGTGAATCTCTTCCACAATATTTTTATTGGAAATAGAAAATGAATCCACAAAATATTCCAAATTCTTTCATACATGATCCATGATCATATCCCATTTCCCAAGCTTCTATTTGACTAGTCGTAGAGTCTGAACGGAGTTACGGATTAGGAGTTATGGATATTCAAAATTGGGCTAGAAAATTGGTTCGCGAAGCTCCCTCCGTGATCACGGAGTATAGGGAACTTGACCAGAGCCTCTATGAGTGTCGCGAAGGTTGTGACGGTAGCCTTTTTGACTACGAGAAACTTGAGGTAACATGACTGGAGCCTCTATGTGCACTGTAAAGGCCGATGAAGGTTGACTCCATGGTTACGAGAAACATGAGGGAACTCCCTCTGATTGCAGAGCGTGATTTCCTTCGCGACGTCATTTTCCCTTCATGGTGTGCATTTTTTCTTTGTGGTGTGTTCCGCAGAACTCCATCACCTATAAATAGTTATCTCACCCCCTTCATAATCATGTCTACGCCACCGCTTGGGTGGCCGATATCCCATTTCGCAGAGCTCCTGAGCACTACGAAGTGATGCCCATCGCAAAGGGCTCAGACCTTTGCGAAGGAGGGAGCTCCTTTTGGTTTCTCAAGGATTGGTGAAGCCATTTTCTCTATGAGACCCTCATATCTGTGAATCCCTTTACTCTGAGAGACCCTCATCTCTGAGAAGCCCTTTTCACCACGAGATGTCGTGCTCTGCGACCAGCTTCCCATCACAGTGTTGCTTCGTGACACCCCATGCTCCACGAACAGCATTCCTTTGCGAAGCTGCTATGCGAGACCCCATGCTCCGCGAGCACCTTTCCTCGATGAAGATACTTCGTGAATCCATGTCCTTCGCGAATATCCTACCTTTTTTCCCCCACACCCCTGATTGGGATCAATTCCGGGCTGCGGTCTGGGACGTCGACATTTTCCATTGCGCCCTTATACGCAACAACCTTCCACATATGGAATAACATGATTTGAGATAATCCTCCACACTCCATAAAACACCTTGAGTTTACATTTTCCTCTTAGTTTGTTTACCATGTCGTGAGTTGAGAGTATCATCATCAATTCCCTGAGTACCTTGAGTTAAACCTTTCATTCAATAAACTCCTCCAAACCCTATCACTTGGCTCCTATGTCGGGTTGATCCAGAAAGGGCCACTCTTGCGTAAGTCCCAACACCAGACATTTCTAGGAGCCTTATGCCTAATATTCCTCTCTATATGACTATAAACTATAGGATACCCTATGTTCCAAACATAGGATGACTCTTTCTCTAAACAAGATATTCCTTATGCGCCAAGCATAAGATGCCAACAGTCCTCACTACATGACTATAAACTATAGTACACTCTATGTTCCAAACAATGGATGCCTTTTTCTCTAAACGAGATATGCCTTATGTTCCAGGAATAAGATGCTAATAGTCCTCACTACATGACTTTAAACTATAGCATTCCCTATCATCCAATAATAGGATGCCTCTTGTTCCAAATAAGAGATGCGTTATGTGACAAACATAAGATGCCTCATGACATGACTATAGTAAAGTAATTTCAAGAGATTTGGAAATAGTTAAAGCAATCCATCACTCGAACTCACAATTTTCTTTTCCTTCATTTACATCTTCATCCTATTTAATGTCTAAAGGGAACCCTATTGGCCTGGTCCAATGCTTCCTCGGCTCACCTACTATTTTGGGCCAATGCCCTAGAAGACTTTGGATGACACTTTGACTCATGTCTTGTGTTTCAAACACTATCAACATTTGACTCTCATTTGTTTGTCCCCATTTCAGGATAATGTGATATTGATATTGTGTTTCAAACACAGTCAACACTTATCCTCTATCATCACGCCACCCTTACTGTGTTCTGAATGTCAGGAATGTGATTCAAACTTTCCATCTCCCTTTGTTAAGACTGATTCCAACACCCTTTTTGTTATCCCTCTCATGCACTAGAACATAAGTATAGACCTCAATTATATGCCTCAACCCACCCATGAGTTATGATGCCCACATGTCCAGACATGACGAAGACATCTGGGAAGCTTCCATGTGTAAGACTCATTCATCGTTGCCTCTCCTTAGCGGCACCCAGGTAGCTTCCTTGCGTAATCCACATCCACCATTGTTGCTCCTAAGCGGCACCTAGGTTTCATCCTTGAATAATACCCATCCACTATTGTCTCTCCTTAGTAGCACCTAGACAGCTTCCATGCATAATCCCCATCCACTGTTTTCGCTTCTTAGCGGCATCTGAGCAGCTTCCATGCGTAAGCCCCATCCACAGTTGTCGCTCCATAGTGGAATCCAGGAAGCCTCCATGCATAATCCCCACTACCTTTTCCCCTCCTTAGAGACATCCTAGGAACATCCACGCATAAGCCCCATCCAGCGATGCCACTCCTTAGCAGCAACTGGGAAACTTCCATGCATAAGCCCCATCCACTATTGTCGCTCCTTAGTAGCACTCGGACAGCTTCCATGCGTAAGCCCCATCCACTATTGCAGACCCTTAGTGGGAATCTAGGAATCTTTCATGTGTAAGCCCCATACATAGTTTCCACTCTTTAGTGACATCCTGACATCTTCCAAGCATAAACCCCATCCACAGTTTCTGCTCCTTAGCGGCAACTGGGAAGCTTCCATGTGTAATCCTCATCCATTGTTCCCACTCGTTAGCGGCACCTGGGCTGCTTCCTTGCATAATCCTCATTCACCATTGTCGGTCCTAAGTGGCACCTGGGCAGCTTCCTTATATAAGCCCCATCCGTCATTTCTGCTCCTTAGCGGCACCCTGAGCATCTTCAATGCATAATCCCTATTCACCACCCTTCATGGATGCACCTTTGCACCATGATCATCAATTATATTGTTACCTATTTTTTTCTCACACCGAGAATGACACATGTGAGCTTAGATTAAATATCGACCATGAAATCCTCTTTGTGCCGCTTTAGTGTGTAATCCCCAATCCCTTCTGAATTATGTGGACATTGATCCTTTACAAGGAAAGGTATATAGGAAGCCTCCATGAGGTTCAATACTAACACCTAATTGTCTTGACCCCTTCATGTCGGTTCATACTAATCCCACATGAAGTTAAACTGCAACCACCATTCTAAACTACGTGGACTTTGATCCTTTCCAAGGAAAGGTACATAGGAAACTTCATGGAGGGTCAATCCCAACACCTGCTTGTCCCGACCCCTTCACATCGGTTCACCTTCATCCTGCCTGGAATTAAACTATATACATCATTCCAAACTATGTGGACTTTTATCCTTACCAAGGGAAGGTATGTAGGAAGCCTCCCTGAGGTTTAATCCCAACACCCATCTGTTCTGACCACTCCACATATATCTACCCTTGTCCCACATGACGTTGAACTGTATTCCCCTTTTCATCCTGCATGATGTTAAACTGCATCCATTCAATCTATGTGGGATTTGATCCTTATCTCCTAGGAATGGTATGTTGGAAGCCTCCATGAGGTTCAACCCCATCCAGCAGTAAGCCGTTGTGATCCCAATCTGGCACTAAGACATTGTGACCCAAATCAATGGTAATTCATTGTGATTCCCAATCGATGGTAATCCATGGTAAACCCCAATCAGCAGTAAGCTATTGAATCCCCAAAAAGCGGTAAGCAGTTGGAACCCTGATCAGTGGTAAGTCGTTGTGAACCCCAACCAGCGGTAAGCCATTAGAACTCCAGTCAACAGTAAGTCATTGTCAACCCCAACCAGTGGTAAGCCATTGTAGCCCCATTTAGTGGTAAGTTGTATTAGTCTACAATAAATGGTAAGATTTTGTAGTCTCATTCACTTGGACCCAAATCTTCGGTCCACCCCCATGGAATTAGACAAACCCGGGCTGCTAACAATGCATAAGACTTCATATATCATTAGGTCGTTGTCCTATACTACACCCTGATTCTATACCCCCAGCCTCAACTACGTGGACTTTGATTCCCTTTCATGGGGATATGTAGGAAGCCTCACTGAGGTTCAAGCCTGTCACTCATGTCTCATCCTAGTCTCTCCCTTTAATCCCTTCTGGTTCGAGAAGGTCAAGCCCCATCCCGGGAGTTATACTTCTTCTATGTCCCATCCATGCATCCATTCTCACAAGACACCTCTTCAGTTGTCCCATCGCCTCACCAAACTACACAGACTTTGATTCCCTCCCATGGGGATATGTAGGAAGCCTCTCTGAGGTTTAGTCCCAAAACTATTGTCACCTTCGCAATGGTCCCATCTCGTTCCCCCTCCACTTAATTTAACTCTCCATCAACTGTCTTGATTCTTACTTGGGCCACCACATCTTGGTGATATCATGTCATCCAACCCACCATTGTTCCTTGTGTCACACAGGCAATTAACTATGCATAAAGCCCACACAATCCATAACCATCCAATCAAGAGTATCCCTATTGTGATGGGTCATTATCCATGTGTAAGACTCAACATGTATTTGGGTTGTTTTCCTTTCTGTACACCCTAATTCATCACCCCTTATAACTATGTGGGTTTTGATCCCTACTTCCTACACAGGGTATGTAGGAAACCTACATGAGGTTCAATCCCAACCAATGGTAAAACATGGTATCCCCATTTCTGGGGTGCACTCTCCCTTATCCTCCCTCATTGGTGTCTAGATAATCCTTCATGGTATGACATCTTACCTTTCTAGGACACATCATCTTAGGTCCTCTCTAATTGAGTATTCTGATCCATCCACCTAGAAAATACTCCAATTGATCCCTCCTAGGGACATACCAATCTGATCCGTCTCTATGGGATGATTTGATCACTCTCTTTACATCTTTGTATGATGATAAACTCACATCCTACCTAGTGTTAAACATGATATGCCTAAGGAAAACCTTGGAAGACATGCCTTTGGAATAACCATCTCTGCAAGACATTAAACTCAAAACAAACCTCATTCAAAACTTACGAATCTAAAGAAAACCTCAGATACATGTCTCCGAAATAAGATACCCCATAGCCGACATGGGATTTATCATGTTCTTCTCCCTTGAGATGCCCACTTATGAGGAAGAATACAGGTTCCCCAATGTTCACGCATCCAGAAATGTCCCCACATGCCGGATGTTGACATCTACTCTGACCAAATTTTGGTACCATGTCAAGACCCCATGGAATATCCTGATGGAAGTAGTGTAATTAATAGGAATACACAAAGATATGGAACATGGAATGAGATTCACAAACCACGACTCAAATCGATGAGGGAGACCTAGACTAGGTAACGAGTTCTGTGGAGAAATCCAGAGAAGGTGGAACTGACATTCCATCATCCCATTTTGATCAAGGAGAAATTTTACCTAAATAAGCGACGGATGCCGCACAACTTTGGAAAGCGGGAATGCAGGGCAACAGCTGCGCGTCCTCTGAACCAGACAGATGTGCACCCTATTGATGTCATTAGAAACAAATTTCATTTTCATTTTGGGGTTCATCCTATCTAATATCGAAATCTCTAAACCCTTCTTCAAGTTAACCTAAACCATTATTCTTTTCCTTCAAATAATTCTCATCAAATTTAATATGTATATATTATTTAACCATTATTATTTTTATATTATAAAATCTATAAGATTTACTATAATTTGAATAACCCAAAAAGATACCATCATCAGATTTTCAAACAAACATATATGAGTAATCATTAGTATTGAGAATGTAGAATTTATTACCAAATACTCTAAAAATTATTGTTTTGATTTTCTTCCTTTCCAAATTTTATATGATTTATTATTTAAAATATGTATTAAAAAAACATTATTATACACATATAATGATCTATTGACATCTTATACCTAAAATTATATAGGTGTTTTAAATTAATGTCAACTAGTTCTAACTATTTCTTGAAAGGTTTAATTCTTTCTCTCCATAAAACCATTTTATTGTGGTTCCCTATAGGCTGAAAATTTATTAGAATAGATATTTTCTTCAAGGAATTTTGCAAATTATAGATTTAAAAACTCTATGACACTTTAAAATCTAATGTATACTATTAAATAACCCTATTAATTTTTAAATAGATTACAATAGTAAATAAACTTATATAAGGTTTCATATTTATGATCAATAAAGCAAGTCCTTATAAATTTACTAATGTCATCAATAATTAAAAAATATACCTTTTTTCATCAAGATTGGTAGTATATATAGGAATAAAAAAGTAAATATGTATAAATTTTAAAGGCCTTATAATTTTCCCTTTATTGATAGGCCTAAAGAACACTTTATGGTGTGTAACTTCAATACAAGAGCAACAAATGTATGTGTTATCCAGCTTCAGTTCGGTTAGTCATAGAATATTTTTGTGTTTGGATAGGTTATACAAAAACCTAAAGTTGACATAGTCGAGCCTCCTATTGCATTTAATACTATCCAATTGTAATTCATTTAAGAATGTGAAAATTGTTCAAGGTTATTTCTAGATTAATTGGTAGATATATATATTTTCTTTTTTGGTTTTCATAAAAAAATATAAATTCATATTTAAAAATTATACACTTATCACGATGAAATTTTACATTAATTCCATCATCACATAATTGTGAGATACTTATTGGATTATATTTTTATACTTAAACATATAAAACTATAGATATGATAATTGAATCATAAATTCCAACCTCACTAAATCCTTTTACTTTAACTTTTGAATTATCACTAAATGTAACAGTAACTCCTTCATATTTTTTTAATGATAGAAAATTTAAATCAAAAGATTCATATATTGTGAAAATATAATATCCATATACAAGGTTTCCTTTATCAAACTTCAAAGTCACATATCCTAATTTGAAGACACAATTAAAAACAAATTTTCTAACTCATTTTCTGAACTAGATTTGTTACTTGAATCTAATTATCTAGTATAGATGCATACAATAATAAGATTGAAAATCTCTTTATTATTTATCTTTTTCCATTTTTTTCTTTAACTCTATGAATTCAGGTTTAACAAACCCATTCTTCTTGTAATCGTAATAGGTTACTATAGGAACTTCATTGGAAATAAAATTACATTTTTTTTCTCAATGGCCATCATGGTAAAAATATATTTTTCTTCTTCTTGTATATCCCTTATTTATCTTGTATACTCATTTTGTAACATGGGATTATTCATCCTAGTTATTACCCCATAACTCAAAAACTGATGATTAATAACTAACATTCATTTTAAATTTTATATAAACTCTTTCTCTTTTATCAAATTCTTCATCATCAATACTTTTTAAATCTTACTCATATTACAAAAAAAGAACCAATAAGATCATTAAGAGTGTATTCTTTTAAATTCCAACCTTTATTTATTATTACATTCTTAGAAAACCATTTATTAGGTAGATATATTAAAAATCCTTTAACTAAATCAACATTATATAGAGATTCTCCTAAAGTATTTGTTCTATTTACAATGTTGGTAAATTGATGATACATTTTATTTATAGTTTATTTTTTGCCCATATTAAAATATTGATATTATTCCCTTAGTTTTCTAAGCTTTGTTCTAAACAATTTAATAGAACCATAATGATTTTTTATGATATTTTTAAAATATCATGTATGATTTTACATTTTTATATGTGACTGGATACATTTTAATTAATATCACAATAAATTATGGTAGTGATTTTATATTTAAGTACATATTTTAAAGAATCAACACAATTATGAGTATCATGATCAGCCTCATGGAGCTTGTAAGGTTTTACCATGGTTTTCCAATGGTCAATACATAGTTTTTTAAGATATGTATCCATTTATACATTCCAATATTCATATTTATTACCATAAAAAATTGGTGGTCTTTGTGGATAAATGTTATCATTAGAACATGTACTTGATATCTTAAATAGGTCTTTTTCTAATATGGTTACGTCTAGGATATGGTAAGAAAGAAATATGTTTTTATATAAGACAAAGGTAATGAACATTTCAAGGTATAATATTTGATACCATTTGTTTTCCCAATATTAGAGATAGAATAATGGTCAAGAGGGGGGGGATAAATTGACCTTTTTATAAAATTTTAATACTTATGTTAGAGATAAGTAAATTATACAGCTGAAAATAAAATACAGTCACAATAATTTATATAGTTGTTTCGATTAAAGTGATCTTATGTATACTTATCACACGCTCATTGTGAGATTAATTAACCTACTATATAGTGACATAATTTTTGAAAGTAGTCATAGCCTTTTACAATTCCTTTTTAACCATTAGAGGCAAAACCCTTATCCTTCCCTTTACATACATAGAGGAGTAAACCAAAACCTTCCTTTTGAAGTGGGGGCAGAAAAAAATTCCTTTATTAGGACCAAAGAACAATTGAATCCCCTTCCTGTGACCTGACCAAGTCACACCTATACGTACCTTTTTTGGTGTGGCATAACCCTAACACTAATGCCCTTCTTTTAAATTCAAAACCATAAACCAAAAGTCATGCAAACATAAAAGATAGAAAAACAATACAATGAAAACCAAATAGATAATGAAAGATTGAGTGTTGAAGAAGAAATCAAACACTTCATAAACAAAGGATAATACAATGAAGTTATCCATTCAAAATTCCAACAACGTTATATTGAAAAAATATATCACAAGGTATAGTTAAAATAATCATAATCTCCATTTTTTGAAACTGGTTATGTAGAAATTTATATATATATTTCCTTCTTGTATAAAAATATTAAAAAATAATTATATCATGCATATCTCTATGAACGTAAACTCAAATATTATATTCATTTCAATTATCCTTTTCCCTAAGAAATTGTTTTATATGTAAAACCAATGAACTACTTCAATTTTGTTCGATACATATTTCCTAAATAATCAGTCATGTGTATTTATCCATTAAATATGCATGAAAACTAAATTTAATATTATTTAAAATAGATCATTCATTTTTGTAAACAAAAATAGATTCAAAAAATATATAAATATTAAGTCTAAAATTTTATTAATAAATATAAATTCTAAATTCTAATTCTGGAATTATTGTAGTAAATATACTGTTTAAAAAAACATGCTTCAATCCTCATGATCATCATTGAATTATATATAAAACTATTCCAAAAATAATTTTCAGATAATAAAAATAATAAAAACTAATTAAAGAACATTTAAAAAATTAAAATAATAAACATATACAAAAGGTAAATTAAAAAACAAACGTATAAGAAAAATAGAGAATATTTTGAGTATTTTAAAAATAAAGTGTTGAGCATATGAATTTTATGAACTATGTGTGAATATTAAATTTCATAGGAGTTATTATCCATAGGAATTTTACTCCCATAATAATTCATATTCCATAAGGCTTTGTAAGTCAGTGCATATGACTTATTTTGTATGAATTTTATTTCTCGTATGATTATGAGAAACCCATATGACGTATTTCATATTACTTCACATTCCATGAGACTTCTAACAACCATTTAATATAACTTTTAGGGTGTGTATGAATTTATAATTTTAGCTTATATTTTTTATTACTTTAAGAAAAACATTTTACTTGGAATAAAAAATATATGACTTTACATTTAGCAAAATTTTCATTTCATAGGACATTAAGTCAATACTATATAAATTTTCTATAGCATGTAATTCTTTTCCCTTTATCAAAAAGCCATTTCATAAGACCTTCAAAAATCACATATGACTTTTAAAAAACCAACACACAGTGTCCATAATAAGAAAAATAATAATAATATAAATAATTAATTAATAATAAATAAATAAATATTATAACAAAAATGATTAAGAAATAGAATATTTATGTTGTATGAAATTATAATTATCTAATTATTAAAACCTCAGTGTATAAGTCATAAACTAACTCATAATAAGTTTAATTTTTCTATAAAATCATTTCATAAACGCATAATGAACACAAAGAACAATTAAATTAAGGACATTAAGAAAAATATTTTCTTTTACAAGTAGTGCAAGATTAAAAACACATATTTATTCACTCATGTTAGAGGGAATAAAATAATAATTTTTGAAATATCAAAACATAAAAAAGTGATGGGTAAATTAGTCACTCAACAATAAAAAAATGTCACATATCATATATTATAATACAAGGGTATGTGAATTACGATATAAAATCTTCAAAAAATAGTGAATTAAACGCCATTAATCCTTAATGGACACAGCTCAAATACCACTGATGGGTTAGTTAGGATAATATTATAATAATACAAGTGAAAATAACCCATATATTTTCCAAATATATCTTATGGAATCAAATTTTCATATGTGAATAATGAAATGTGTGCCTTAAACATGATAATAGTAACCTCTATATTCTTTCTTCGAGGTAGAAAGTCTGATCAAGATCCTAAAGCTAATGAACTAAGCCTCTTAAATTATAATGGGGGATAATAAATAATATATCCAAGTTTTTAACATTATTATTCTTACAATACTTTATGGGACACTAGTGGATTCACTGGAACATGGTGAACAAGGCTTCAGAGAAGAGATTATTCTATAGAAATATTTTCATGGAACTAATGATTCATCTGTGCTTTTTGTTTTCATGGATAAACAATCAATTAAACCTTTAAGAGGGAGGTAAATTATAGTTTATAAAAAAACTTAATTTTTTTTCCAAAAGTAATGTTTTTAAACTACCAAAAACTTAATGTTTCAATAATAAAAAATAATAATAAACCTATAAAATATATCTTAGTAAACATTCGTTGGAGTAGGGGAATTTAAATTTTTTGGATCTTAAGTGATTCTAAAAAATAAAACATGTAGTTAAAATAAAAAGTAACAAATTAATAAAGTAATATCTATGGAAATACAAAAAAAATGAGAAGTACTAATATAAAAATAAATTACCCCCAAAAATATTTTATAAAGAACTATTTTAATCCAAGGAATAAGGTGAATAGTAAACTGGATTCAAGGTATCCTAGATTATAACCTGTCAAAAGGTATCCTCATATTTAACCTACCGAAACATTAATCTTCTAAAACCCTGAAATCCCTTTACTTAACCGATAATTATGTACTCCTTTTACAAACTTAATTTTCAATTCTATCTTCCCAATGCAATACCTCAATCAACTTGATTACAATTGATTCTCACTTCTACAAACCAAAAGCTTGGATCAGACTTCCTACCATAGAATCACTTAACATGAATGCCAATAAGAAAATTATTACAAAAAGAACCACTAAGAGATTTTACAATTGTACTTAGAAAATATACATGCAAGTAACAGATATTTAACTATTTGAGAATAAAATAATATTTCAAATAGAATCTTAGATGAGTTTTATAGAATATATAAAAAATTAAATAAAATAAATACAAAGTTAGTTTAATAATTTTTAATAATTTCATCAATCATGTGCTTTAACTTATTAATTTATGTTTTTTGTTCAACCAAATTTTCTTCATGGGTGGCTATCTTCATCTTCTGCATGGACAACTTTCCTTAAAAAGTAGATATCTTTTAGATTTACTATGTAAATTTTTCTTTCTAAACATATAATTTCTTACTATGCTCTTATAATCTTACATTTTGGTGTTTCCTCTCATTAATGGATTTAGAATGACCTTCAACATTCATATCATGACCATTTACAAAATCTTTCATTCCTTATGATATCTTACCTAGAACATAAAAAATTTCATGTAGTTTAACATATTTATTTTCCATAAAGTTGATGTTTTTTATGGATATTTAAAATATTTAAAAAATAATTTAATAATTAGGTTTTGGAATTCACATTCATTATAAATATTTGTCAAATCTATTTTAAATATAGTTTTAGTGTCAAAAAAATTATACTATTTAGAAACTTGATTGTTGATAACTTGACCTTGTATCAAGTTAAATATTACATTATGTTTTCGAATTATATCCATTATAGTATTCATTTTATTTAGTAAGTTATATGTGGATTCAATATCATGATCTCTTTTTTTCACTCTATAACATAAAGAAGATTCTGTTGAGATTTCAAAATTTTCCTTTTTAAATTCAATATTCTCATGTTTAATGGTCAATTTTTTAAATTTTTATAGTGATGTATCAAACACATTTAGAGTTTATGATTTTTATAAATTTATTACATTTAAACCATTTTCATCTTATGGTCTTCTCTATTCTCATTGAGTTCTACTATATGAGCTAAAAATTGATTCGAAACATTATTTTTCTTCAAAAGAACGAATCTCAGTTGATGAAGATGAATTTCATACTATAGAAAGTTACTTCACTTCTTCAACTTGTAGTACTTTAAAAACCTTCTCAACATAATTAAATTTTTTTTCTATTTTAAGATATTTTCTGATCAGGTAAAATTCAATAATTGATATTTTTTAAGATGTAATTACAAGTGGAATAATTTTGGTGGAATGACTTCCATAGTCTTCTCAAACAGTTCTCCAGCTTCTTGATACAAAGATGATAATGATGAGGAATTTCCCAAAACCTTCATCATCCCCTCCTTCCCTTTACCTTTAAAGTTAAGAATCCTCTAAATAGGAGGTTCTTCAAGAACATATTTTTGAATAGTAACATAGGGTAGGATGTTCCTTTTTACCTAATAAGCTCTTAATATTTGAGAATACCTCTTTTTCTAATTCTATTTGGTTATATCACAATGATTTTATTACCTTAAACCCATTTATTTCACTTTATCTAATAATAATTGAGGATTTCTAGTATGCCTTCCTTCTTTATGATTCCTTACCTCTTCAACTTTTTACTCCAATGTTTTGTTATGGGTATTAAATATTTTCCAAAAATATTCAAAATTATTAGCATATAAATTTTTTAGAGGATTCATATGTTAAACTATTAATTATCTATTTTTATTCTTCTTTAGATTTAAATAATAATAAAAATATCCATAAGGTATTTTACTCTTCTACTTTGATATCTTATTTCCATTTTCTTCAACTTTTCCTTAAATAGATTTCTGGGAATCTAGAGGAGAGACTTTTGATGACTTCTCAACAAACTTATTTTTTTGAAGTAATACATTTACCTCAGAATGAAAAATAGATTCCACATTGATAATATTTTCATTTACCCTTTCTGGATTATCTTTATTATAAAATCCTATATATTTCAACAACTTCACTAAAAATCTATTTGGCATCTAGCAAAATAAAAATATCTTCAACTTCACCATTCCCATGAAAATTTCTTTATTGTATCTCTAAAAAAACTTTTAATGTTTCAATTTTTTGAATGTTAACTAATAATTCTAGAATATAAACATCTTAAACTTTCACTGTATCCACTTCTCCATTCCTCAGTAGTAATAAATATTATACAAAATGAAATAAAATCCATAATTTTGGTGAGATATTATTCATCTTATGTGATTTTTTCTAAACTAAAGAAACTTTCTTCATTCTTTCTCTTTATAAAGAATACAAAAACCTCTATGGTATTTCATGAAATAAATAATGACTCGCCTTCTATCGGTAATCCAAGTAGTTTAAAAAACCTCTCCAAGGTTAAATAAATAAGATTCTAAAAATGAGTAAATGGTACACTTTTTTCATCTCTAAATTTGATAAATCGTAACATTCTATAAAAATCAAGGATGATTGATGAAAATTTAAAATCATTGTCTTCCTTAGTTATAATAATATATTCCCATTCTTGAAATTTAATTACATCTATTAATTGAATTTCATGATTTAGATACATGTCTAGGTCATCTGACCTTTCTCTAATGATTTCCATTCTTGATATATCTTCAGAAAAAGTAATTTATCAATCATAAAATGAATAATACATCAAAAATTTAATAGGTTTCGATGAAAAATATGAATTTAATGGATCCAATCAACTCTGATACCACCCCTATATATAGGTGTTGGAAGTCATCTTACAACATCCATTGATCATCCAAGATCAAAATGTCTCAGAATTTTCCTACGAAAACACATGATTGAATAAAATAATTTAAATTAAATTAAATTTTAATTTCAAATGGTTCTTAATTAAAATTTAGAGTCTTTCATTTAAATGACATGAAATACAGTCCACAATCAAATAAAATTTATTCTAAGAAACTATATGTTTAAAACAAAAAAGAAAAAATATATTAAAAGTTATCTTTTAGTAAATTAGTATGATATTCTTCTTCCAAAAATGGTTTTAGATATGTTTATTTATAGATAAAACATTCCAAAAATTAAATGTTTATTATTAAATAATCTATAAAAAAACATAAAAACTCAAACTCACCTTAAATAAAAGGAATTAAAATAAAATATTAAGAAAAAATTATAAAAAAATATTCAATACATAGAGAAAAAAATATAAGTTTCAATAAATTTAAAAGAAAGTTATCATGTTATAGAAATATAAGTTCAACCGCCAATGCACAATTCTTTAATTTCTTAAAAAATCAAATCTATAGTTGATAAAAATTTTAGTTCCATAAGTTTTTTTGAATATAATATTCACCACCCATTTTTTATTGAACTTTTTATTCATATAAGTAGCCAGAACACTATTTATTAAGCCTCGAGATATTCCAAATAATTTAACTTTTTTGAGAAAATAATTCCTTCAAGAGTGCCATACCTAAGACATAGTGAAAAAAGGAGTTTAAATAGGTATGATGTAGTTTAACAAATAAGTTGAAATTATGATGAATTTATTTTCCAGTCTAGATTTATTTCTTTTAGATGGTTTTACCAGACTATTCATTTTATCTAAATCTTTTATACTAGTATTAAATCTTATTAGAAATTTCTTTAAACTTTCAATATCTCATTTAAATTTGATAGCATCATTTTCATAATTAGTATATTTCACTTTTTCAAAATAATTTTTCAAATTTTGATAAGTGATCTTTGAATTATATTATAATTATTTAATGAAACGTTTTCTTTTTAACTCATAAGTAAATTTTAAAATCTCCTATATAGACATATCCTTCTGAAAATGATCTTGGTATTATCATCGTTCACTTTTTCTATTTAAAATGTAAAATAATTTAATTATTTCTTCCAATCATTTAATTTAGTCTTAAGTTGAATATATTTTTATAAATCTTATAATAATATTCCTTAGCCTTTTCATATTAATCATTTAATTTTATTTTTCTTTTTTCAAGATTACTGACATACAATACCATATCTTTACTGACATACAATACCATATCTTTAATCAATTTTAACTGTAGGGGTGTCGTCCTCATATTCTTTAACTGTAGGGGTGTCGTCCTCATATTCATTATCAAACACATTCAATATTTTCTAATATTTTCTTTTTTATAATATCTTTTAATACCTCGTTTTCTTTGTATTTAATTCAAAACAATCTAGTATAATATATCCATCTTTTCTTCATTCATAACATATAGTCTAGGAAAAAAATTTAATCATAACTATTATTTTTTTCCTTCCAGTTATTTTTATAAAAAATATTATTTTCTATGTATTTGTTAATTATTCTAGAAAATTGAGGCAATTTTATTATAATTAACTCCTAACAATTATAAATTTTAGATTTTGTATGATTATTATTACAATCTTGAGAATTTGAAGCTATAGTAGATGAAAAATCTACAATTTTCTTCTTCTATTCCTTGTCATAATCTTTCTTAAATCTACTCTAATACCGCATTATGTTTCTAATTAATTCATAAAGATATTAATTTTTAATGTGGTTTGTGATGTCAATTTTTGTTCTCTTGGATTATCATTTCTTTGGTAAAATATCTATGACTTTGTCTACAAACTGTTCATATAATAATTCTTTTTCTCCGAGTGATTATAAACTGTTAACAATTTTCATTAATCTTTGATTCATTTGAGCAACACTTTCTCTAGATAAAGCCAAAAGATTGATAATCATCACTGAGTAAGGTTCTGTTAGTCTTAATAACATTTGAAGTTATTAAATGTGTAACTTCTAATTTCCTCCAAATACCCCAAGTTATTATGTAAAAAGAAACTTGACTATAGATGTTCCTTTGAGTATAACATAAAATAATATTTTGAACATTAAATTTCAATTGAAATTCATTTGTCTATTTTTTAGAAATTATTAAAACTTATTTATATATAATATTATATATCTTGGTCAATATAAGAAAATTTTAAACTCCAATTTTTATCATGAAAGTCTCCTTCTAATCCCACCAGTAATCTTAATCGTTTCTATCAAAAATAGGTTGTTGATGAGGATTAATATTTTTAATAGTACCAACATGTATTCCTGTTATTCCAAAAAGAAATATATTATAAAAAACATTGTTAGGAGTAAAGAAACTAAGAATTAAAATTATAATAATCTAATGCAAATAATAAAGAAGTAATATTTTCCTCATTCTCAAATATAGAGACCTTATAAGATATAAAATGTTGTCCAGATAAATAGGAAGGTAAACCTATTAGAGGAGGGTTGAATTATAGTTGTAAAACAAACTTTTAATTTAATTACATACCTCACGTCTTCAAACTACCAAAAACTCAATGTTTTGATATTCCAAAAAAATTATAAACCCACAAAATATATCATAATAAACTTTAGTAAGCATAGAAAATTTTCAGTTTTCTGGATCTTAAAGCAGTTATAAAAAATAAAACATTCAATAAAAATAAAAACATATACTTAATAAAGTAGGTACAATGTAAATATAAACAAAATGTGGAGTACTTATTTACAAACCAAGTACCACTCTTTTGTCCCAAATAATAAGGGGAATCATAATCCAAGTTCAATGTATCCTCAACTCTAACCAATTAAAATGTATCCTCAACATTAACCTACTGAAAGGTATTTCTTCCAAAACTGTAGATTCCCTCAACATAACTCATTGATATTTAGTTATTCTATAAATTTTAATTTTATTTTTTCTTTCCTCAATGAAACCCCTTGATCTGCATGATCGAAATAAATTTTAGCTTTTATAATTTTAAATCATGACTATGTCTTCTAACCACCGAAGCCCTTGACATGAAGGTCGGTGGAACAATGAATACATCAAGAAATAATAATATCTTTTATAATTAAACCTCATATACATAATATAACGACCCAGAAATTTATTAATGTTATTAATATAAGAACTCTTATTTTATAATGATTTTTTTATTATGAGAAAATAGAAAAAATGTTACATTATTAAGAACATTGAAAATAATATAAAAATATTAATAATGATAGTTAATAATAGTATAAGTATATAATTACCAAATAATAGTTAAACCACTAAGGGAAACTCTATAGGCCCAAATTATCCCCTGAAGATCACTCCTTCCATGATTAATGTAAGAAAAAAAGAAGTTTTAATAATATGATAAATGTTATTAAGGGATGTGTAGAAAGTATTTAAGAAAATTAGCATATGTTTATTTATGATAATGGTGGAGTATACATAGGTTTTAAATGGAAATGTGGCCATTAGGATCTGATCATTACCAGATCATTACCTGACTCTTAAAATGTCACTCTTATATGACCATTATAATTATAATAATATCTAATAGAACATTAAAATACCAATATAAAATTAAGTTAAAAAGTATTATATGATATAATTAAATTTTAAATATGTTATTTATGAATCAATACATATTATATTATATAAAATAAGAATTATTTAATGTGAAAAAATAATGTGTTTTCCTTTAAGGACGGTAGTTTAACGAATATGTAATTTTTTTAAATTAAGTATTTTCTATAATGAGAAATTTATTTTCAAAAACAAAACATTATACTTTAGATAATTATGTAGAAATTAGGTTATGGTGAAATTTTGAGAATTTTTTAAAATACTTTATTTTTTAGTGAATATTAATATTATTGTTTTGTGTTTTAAGTATGTTTTATGAATTTATAAATATGAAATAATGGTATAATAATTAAAATAATTTAATACATTGAAAAAATAGTTATTTTATTGATATAATTTATTTTAATGAATTAAAATGACTATACAAACCTATAAACAACTTTCTAAAGTCTAAAGTGAAAATTATGTTTTTTAAAACATTATTTTGTAGAAAATTTATTTTCCCCTGAAAAAAGTAATATAAAAAATAATATTCAATTCTAAAGTTAAAATATAACAAAAACCACCTTATTTATTTAATAAAATTTTATCCAAAACCATGAGTGGCCCAAGAGAAATTTATTTCCCAAAACCTAAAATGCAAAGGCCTATATTTAAAAAATAATAAACAATTCTCCACACTTTTCTATAAATATCAAACTCTCCAGTCCAATTCATTAACTCCAAATATAATTATCCCATCCTAACTATCTTATTTTATAATTAATCCATTTTTTAATCTCTCATGTTCTCTTGTAATCACTCCACTATGTTTAGAAATGGATACATAAGGTAAGGGGTTATCTTCCACTCCCTTGTTATCTGAGTACTTCCTTTGTAGTTAGTCATCTAATTTCAAAGTAATTTTTTTTTAATTCACTTATTATCATTCCATATATATCAAAATTTTTACTATCAATTTTTTACTTCCATTCTCTCCCATTAATCTCATTCCATAAACCACTTTTATACCTGTTATGCTACGAAAATCATTAGTTGACAATCCATGCCTCCCTTTTTTTGTAAGGAATTTCCAACAATATTTTTATTAAATTGTATTCATATAGATTTAATTATACTTCATTTATTGGGTATTTCTATATATAGAACCCAAATTGCCTTCTCATGGGTTTAAAATTATAAAAAGGTAACGTCTTTAAATACTTATGTACTCAATGATTTTGTATGAAGCATGTTGTTTATTATCCATAGTTTACTGAAGAAATTATATATTATGATATATAAAATATGAAGAACACATGAATTTATATATATTAAAGTGTGCCCTGATATTTCTCTAATTAATTAGGTAAATAATTAATCTCAATAGATGACATGTTTTATGATACCTTGGTGAATAACCTTCGTAATATCTTTTATGAAACCTTGGTATTAAACCTTGGTGATATGATTATGAATGTATTATTTTAATGTTATAGCCACATTTCTATGTTATGTTTCATATAATTGTTATTATTATCTCATTTTATGCCTCTTTTTTCATCCATGATGATCGACCATGTTCTATTTCCTTTCTTTATCCTTTACTGGGATTTATGCTCACCTTTTCTATTGATGTATGTTCCAAGGAAATTGTAGAGACCCATAGCTTGACATACGTATACATTACATTACTTTTTCAGAATACGTAATACATAACAAAAACAAACACACAAGGACCGTAATAGTTTAGTGTCTTTGGAAACTCGGAAAAATAATCTCCTAATCATGGTGAAAGATCTTCAACATCTCCCATAAAGATCTTCCCCTTTTGTTTTCTTACCTAAAACCTTTCTTTATATCCTAGGGAAAAGAAAACATAAAAAGGGTGAGCTCAAATGCTCATTAAGGGTAAACATAGAGAACATAAAAAAATCCATAAACATTTGAATGGAAAAACATGAACATAAAATCTAAACATCAAAATCTTGAGCAAAGACATAAATCCTGGAAGTACGTAAGGTATATATCTTAAAGGAACATCAATAATGATAAAATATCATGGGAATAAAACATTTAATTTTGGCAAACCATTAATCACATGATATGATTTTCACAGTATCCAAAGCATTGCTGCCAAGACCATCTTAGTGGACAAAGTCCCTTTCTGAATCAAGTTCACTCCTTGTTCCAGTCCAGTATCACTGAACCGGATTAACTTACCATTCCAGCCATGTCTATCTCATGAGATATAAATCTTTAACCAATAAATTGTAGGTATATATATGTCCCACTCATCTCATAATGAAATCATTCTTACATGTGCCACAAAATAAACATAAATCATTCATCATAACCCAAAGAGAAAAATGTGTTTCATAAACATCATCCCATCATAACATAATACATTTAAAACAAATGGACATCATTTCATCATAAGAAAAGTGAAACCACATAAATAATAGAGACATTATACTTGAAACATACACATTTGAAATAATTTCATCTTAGATGGAAAATGGTTTGGATAAAACACTTGAAATGAATTCTTGATGAAAATATCCTTTCTTCTTCAAAATAATTTTCTTTTCAAAAAATTCTATACAATTTTAAAAGAAAAAAAATTTGTTGAAAATAGTCATGAAATATTATAGAGTAATCTTCATAAAAATAAGGCGTTATGAAACCGTAAAAATCCGTTCACACCGTATAAGTTAAAAAAAATATTCTCCTCATACTTAGGTCGGAAAAGTCAAAAAGATCCTTGTGTGGTAAACAAAAGTAAGATTCCTTTCATAACATGTGGTAAATTTTAAAAATGGTTAAATAGGACTTTAAACATACATTAAAACATTTTTATAAAACATGGGCATGGATGATAACAATAACCCCAGTAAATACTTACAAATAAACAATCTCGGATAAAAATGAGATTGGAAAAGTTATCCCTTACCTTAGGTCTGATATGCTTCATACGTATCCAAAATACCTGTATAATGATTTAAATAATGTCATTTACTTATTAAATAATCATATTAATTGTTATGATATCATATATGGTTCACTTATGACTTTACATTACCCGTTATTTTGTAAATTCCATGTTAAAGTAGTGTTTTGGGTAAAATCGTTTTATTTATCATACGTGTTTGGACATGTTGTTCTTGACATTATTATTACTTATATCATGATTTAATTACTTCCAGAATGTAAATAATTATTTATATATCATATATATTCAGTATATTTATATAATAGATATATAATTGAAATGAAATACACTGTTCATGGAGGTGGTAGGCCGTACGTACGCATGAACATTGTTTTCCTATCCTTATTGAATTGAATGGAATTACTTAGATGATATATATATATATATACATAAATCCATTAGATTTATAATTTCATATATTTTATTATTATTCATTATATATTCTTTATAATCATTATTTAATGGTTAACATGCAGAATGAATCTCATCACGTCATGGAGACAGTAATTCGTACGTACGCACGAGCGGTGATATCGTTCCCATAATAATTGAATTGAATTGGAGTGGATTATATAATATCTCAGAATTAGTATGATGTTATAATAACTATATATAGTTATTCTTTACACCATTATACCCATACAAGTAAGGTGGTGGTGGAAAAACATATTACACCACAGCGTAGAGACGGTATTCCGTACGTACGCACGTGCGGTGATTTCATTTTATGTATGATGGATAGAAAGAGAAATGGGGTTTTTCCATATTTTTAATAAAATATCAGTATATTATTGATACTTATGTTATTACTTTATAATTAAACAACAAAATAAGAAGAAGTTTAAGAAGAAGGAAACTTGAAAGAATCGGTAGAAGAGATTACCACTTCTTCGACGCCCCTCTTTTAATATTCCGCTTAAGGCACTAGAGTTGGTCTTTTTAGGTGACCAGAACCTCTATAATGTTTGTAGGAAAGTTTATAAGGTAAATTTTTAGGGTTTGGACGATCTTGAAGGCTAAAAATTTTGTAAAGAGAAGAGGGAGGAGGTGCCCTTTTATAAGGGAGGAGAGGGGCACTTTAGGAAAAACATAAAATATTATTTTATAATAAAATCATATTCAATTTATAATGGCCCCAAAGTGACTTATTTTAAAGATAAAGTGTGTATGGGTCTGAATCCTCTCAACCAATAGGTTTTAGATAAGTTTGTGTTACCATTTTAACCTTATCATTTAGATTTAACTATAAGTTAAATAATTTTAATATTTACCTTGTCTTCTTGTTTTCTTACACTATATGGTTAATAAACTTACTATAACAAGACAAAAGAAACCCAAGTGGTTCATTATTAATATATATAACCTTATCTAAGTCATTTTTCCTAACCATAGATTTTTAGGAATAGAATAACAATTAATAAAATAATATTTATTTTTAAAAACAATTTTATGTCAATTTTGACACTATTTGGTAATTTATTTTTGTGAAAATAATAACAGAATGATTAGTTCAAATAAAGTTAATTAAATCAATACTTACATGTCATATTAACCTATAAAATTAGTGTAATTCATAAAAAGTCTCAAATTAAATTTATTTGGGTGTTTATAATATCAATTATGTTAATAATTCATTAATAAGGTAATTATTGTTTCATCATTGTGTCATAAATAAATTAAATTATTTAATGTCTAAAAATTATAAATAAAATATCATTATTTAGGAAATTGTTTTATATTTCTAATGAATATTTATATTCGAATTTATCTTATGTATAACCCTATATTAAAAATGTTTTAGTTATTAAACTTTGATTTTAACTATTTTAACTCTTCTTTAAATAAAATAATAATAAATGACCTAATCTAATCCAAGTAGACCTAAAGGGTAATATTTTCTTCCTAAGGTTGTTTTTGGTCGAATTAAATTTATTAAATAGAATTAGGACATGTTTTTGGGTAATAATAATATCATTTTTACCCTTAATTGCCCTATTTACTTTTAACCGTGGTAAATAAAAGTAAAAGGTTACTATTCACCGAAGATTATTGTTTTCTTATTGAACCACATTTTACTCCTCTATATTAACCATGTCTCTCGGATTTTAGAAATTTCACTCATAGAAGCGGTAAAATTAAGTTTTATGTAAATTTACATATTCTCCTAGGAGATGGGTAAAAGACGGTGAAAAGTTCAATAAACTTTTTATATATCTAAAATTATTATAAAATGACTCCAATGAATTAAATTGAACTTATATAGGTATTATGTATCAATTTTGACCTAAAATATATTTAAATAAATTAAATAATTATTTAAATAAAAATTCGGTTTTAAACTATAACTCAGTGTTCTTCACTATTCATCAAAAATTGAAAGTTTTCATAAAAATACCAAAATTTCACCCTAGGATAATTTCGATATTCGAAATCCAAAAATGAAGTCCATTTTGAACGATAAAATTTATAAAATCTCAAAAAGTGGGTATTACTATTCATAATGGCTAGTTTATATAATATTGTAATAACATATCGTTGTTTAGTGAAACTCAGTATTGCGTACAACGCAAGCTATCGAGGAAGGTTGCTCTTGCGTATAATGCAAGCCAAGAATAGTTTTGTGTATACTAAAATCTAATATGGTGTTGTGTATAGTGCAAGATAATCTTGGTGTAGCGTTCAAAAAATACATCAAAGAAATTAAAAAGAATTATTCTCATAAAATCTCGGGGTGTTACATTCTACCCCCCTTAAAATGAATTTCGCCCTCAAAATTCGTTAGGGTTATAAATGGTTTACTACTTGAAAGTTTCTTTCATAGAAAACCACATCGTAGAAAGGAATACTAAAACTTCATTTTAAAAAGGAAAGTTAGAATCATAACGATCACCCATAGTAACTCAGTGATGGGTTTCCACATAGGACAACATAGGTGAAAATATGGATATGGAAGAGAAATATAAACATCAAGTTCTAATGGAGAGTGGTAGAGAACATGTCTATGAAAAATACATCAATCACAAAGCCATAAATTTGTGATGATCTAAGGTACCATCTGATTCATTGGATATAAAGACATTAGGACAACATTTTTGGTTTTCAAGATCATTTCCCTAAATTTGAAGAATTGTTGAATTAAAAGAAATACTAACTTGATTTTGGTACAATCTCACCATTGTTTGTGCCTTGAACAATTTCCACTTCATCTCATAAAGAAATGAAGTTGAATTTTTCATTCGTGAAGCATTAGTAGATCATGTGATAGAACGATGGGTCATTTTATCTATCTCAAAAAAAGGTTAGAAAATGTTATTAAATATATATAAGTCTATATATGGTGAGATTAATCGTACATGGTTCCTAAAATAAATGTATACTTCGTATATCATACCAAATAATAAACCAAAACTAATTTATACTAACCAGGGACTTCCTATAGTCTATAGTTAAGTGATAAAGGCCTGTCGCACTTGGGTTGTGGGTTCGATTCCCGCAACCTTGTCCGATGTGATGGGTTGTCGCCTGTCCTGCAGGTTGTCCTTTTTCTAAATCAATACTATTATAAAATTCCAAAAAAATAATATCAAAAAATTCTATCCTTAAACAATACTATCTGATGTCTAACTTAATCTATTCCAATATTTAGGATTACCCAAACTCACAGTATAAGGAAAAATATTGATAGAGAAGCCATCTACCAAGCATGTAAATACCGTCATTTATCCCCATATATCATAAGATATGTCTTGTTGGTCACATTCCAAGCATTCGAATGCCTTAATCATGTATTCTCTTGAAAAATGAATACCCATTGAACCTTATTGAGAACATGAATGCAGTTAAAAGTTAACTCTTTTCACATACCAAAATCCCAAACATTCTATATACTCAAACCATGATATCACTTATTCCTTATATCAATCATGAGCTCGTGAATACTATCAAACATATTATTTTCTGCGTATCCAATCATTATGCGCATATCATCTACTTTCCAAAAATATTTCAATCAGTTCTCATGGTTACCAGTACTATATAATTATTTAAAACCAATAAATAGATATTCCAAAATTCCACGATACCATAAATGAGATTCCATGATACTATTTTCAAATCCCATTACATAAACACTTAATCATTCCACAACATCATTTTTGTACTCAACATAACAAATAGTGATCGCATGTGACTTCCCTTTATCCTTTTCCTTAAGAGGTTGCTCACTTTTATCATCATTAACCCTTGGATTAGGGCATTGGTTAGCATAATTCCCCATTTCCTAGCAATTGTAGCATTGAAGTGTTGGTGGAGCGTTCTCTGTGATCTTTTCTCTATTAAAATAATTAGCTACCTTTTCCCCATTACTTCGACACTCAACTACTCGATGACCTTCTTTTCCACACTTAAAACATTTTCTCATACCTTTGAGACAATATCCACCATGTTTCTTTCCACACTTTGAGCATAAAGAAACATTCAACTTCTTTTAACCATTGTTCTGAGGTTTCTCCTTGAACTCCATCTTTCGTTTCTTGTCAAAACCATGAGATGGATATGTAACACCAACTTCCATTTCTACCTTGATAGCACAACAGAAAATTTATTCATAGCTACTGAAGTCTCTTATCTCTAATGCCCTTCGAAGACTTGGTTTTAAGCCACTGAAAAATCGATCAACATTACTTTCAGGTTGGATGATAAATCCAGATGCATACCATACAAGCCTTGTAAAATTCGCTTCGTATATACCAATAGATTTATCATCCTTTTGCTTAAGCTCAAGGAACTACTTCTCTATCTTTTTTTGAAGAATACGAGGTAAGTACTTATTGAAAAACAAGTTCTTGAACTCATTCCATTCCATGGATTTAATTTCATATTGTGGCCTTATATTCTTAATTAGAGTCCACCACTGGTCTACGTCACCTTCTAAACGGTAAATAGCTAAAATGACTTTTTGATGTTATGAATAGCGAAGTATGGAAAATATCTTTTCAATGGTACTAATCCATTGTTCAGTAACAAGTGGATCAGAAGACCCATTGAAAGAAGGTGTACATTGCCTCATGAAGGACTCAATAGAATATTGTTCCCTTATCTACTCATTTGGAAGTCCATAATGATTCATAGCTTGTGTAAGTATAGCAATAAGACTTTTCACTCCATCTCCATAACGTTGGTTTGTTCAGGAGGACAATCATTACATCATCCATTACATTGATCAACATGGTTCCTTCAGGTTCCATCCATCATCTAAAACCCAAAATAAGAGTGTGAGAGGAAAAATCATGCTAGGAAAACAACATAATAAATGGGGAGTACCTTCAATATCAAACATCTTAAGTTTAATTCTAATATCGTTACCATAATTCTAGGACTATATCCTATACTTATACATAACCTTAGGGACATCCCTAGACATACTTTATAAATATCTCTAGCGATCTCACTAAAGTTTTCACATCCTAGTTTCTAAATGTTAACTAAACCTTTCCTCTGATACCAACTGTAGCTACCCATAGCTTGACGTACGTAGACATTACATTAATTTTTCATAATACGTAATACATAATAAAAAAAACACACAAGGACTGTAATAGTTTAGTGTCTTTGGAAACTCAAAAAAATAATCTTCTAATCATGGTGAAAGATATTCAACATCTCCCATAAAGATCATCCCCTTTTTTTCATACCAAAAACATTTCCTTATATCCTGGGGAAAAGAAAACATAAAAAGGGTGAGCTCAAATGCTCAGTAAGGGTAAACATAGAGAACATAAAACAATCCATAAACATTTGAATGCAAAAACTTGAACATAAAATCCAAACATCAAAATCTTGAGAAAAGACATAAATCTTGGAAGTACGTAATCCATATATCATAAAGGAACATCAATCATGATAAAATAGCATGGTAATAAAATATTAAATTTTGTAAAACCATTAATCACATGATATAATTTCCATAGTAGCCAAGGCATTTCTTCCAAGACCATCTTAGTGGACAAAGTCCCTTTCTGAATTGAGTTCAATCCTCGTTCAAGTCCTGTATCACTGAACTGGATTAACTTACCATTACAAGAATGTTTATCTGATGAGATGTAAATCTTTAACCAATGCATTATAGGGAGATATAGGTCCCACCCATCTCATAATGAAATCATTCTCAATTGTGCCAAAAAATAAACATAAATCAATCATCATAACCCAAAGAGTAAAATGGGTTTCATAAAAATCATCCCATCATAAAATAATCCATATAAAACAAATGGACATCATTTCATCATAAGAAAAGTGAAACCATGTAAATCATAGAGACATTATACTTGAAACAAACACATATGAAATAATTTCATCTTAGATGGAAAATGGTTTTGATAAAACACTTGAAATGAATTCTTGATGAAAATATCCTTTCTTCTTCAAAATAATTTTATTTTCACAAAATGCCATAAAATTTTAAAAGAAATATATTTTTTTGAAAATAGTCATGAAATATTATAGAAGAATATTCATAGAAATAAGGCATTATGAAACCATATAAATCTGTTCATGACGTATAAGTTAAAAAAACATTCTCCTCGTGCTTTTGTCGGAAAAGTAAAAACGTTCCTCGTGTGGTAAAAAGAAGTAATATTCCATTCATAACATGTGGTAAATTTCAAAAATGGGTAAAAAATACTTTAAACATACATGAAAACATTTTTAGAAAATATGGGAATGGATGACAGTAATAACCCCAGTAAATACTTACGAATAAACAATCTCGGATAAAAACAAGATTGGAAAAGTTATCCCTTACCTTAGGTCCTATATGCTTCGTACGTATCGGAAAATCCTGTATAGTTATTTAAATAATTTAATTTAATTATTAAAGAATCATATTCATTGTTATGAAATCATATATGGTTCACTTATGACTTTATATTACCCGTTCTTTTGTAAATTCCATGTTAAAGCAGCGTTTTGGGTAAAATCGTTTTATTTATCGTACGTGTTTGGTCATGTATTTCTGGATATTATTATTACTTATATCATAATTTAATTACTTCAAGAATGTAAATAATGATTTATATATCATATATATTCAATATATATATATATAATAGATAGATAAATGAAATTAAATACACCGTTCATGGAGAAGGTAGGTCAAACGTACGCATGAACGCAATTTTCCTTTCCTTATTGACCTGAATGGAAGTAATTAGATTATATATATATATATAAATACAGTATCTTTATCATGTCATATATTTCATTATTTTTCATTACATATACTTTATAATCATTCTTGAATGGTTAACATGGAGAATGAATCTCATCGCGTCGTGGAGACAGTAATCTGTATGTACGAACGAGTGATGATATCGTTCCCATAGTTATTGAATTGAATTGAAGTGGATGATATAATATCTCAGAATCAGTATGATGTTATAATAACTATATATAGTTATTCTTTACACCATTATACCCATCCAAGTAAGGTGGTGGTGGAAAAACAGATTACACCACGGCGTGTAGACGGTATTCATTACGTACGCATGCGCTGTGATTTCATTTTCCGTAGGATGGATAGAAGGTAAAATGAGGTTGTTTCATATTGATAATAAAATATCTGTATATTAGTGATACTGTTGATATTACTTTATAATGAAACAACTAAATAAGAAGAAGTTTAAGAAGAAAGAAACTTGAAAGAATCGGTAGAAGAAATTACATCTTCTTCGACACACCTCTTTTAAGCTTCCTCTTAAGGCACTAGAGTTGGACTTTTTAGGATAACATAACCTCTATAATGTTTCTAGAGAATTTTAGAATGGAAATGGGCAGGGATCTACTGAGCTTGAAAGCTCAAAATTGTGTAAAGAGAAGAGGGAGGAGGTTCCCTTTTATAAGGGAGGAGAGGGGCACTTTAGGAAAAACTTAACATATTATTTTATAATAAAGTCATATTCGGTTTATAATGGCTATAAAGTGACTTATTTCAAATATAAAGTGTGTATGAGTCGAATTACTCTCAAAAAATAGGTTTTATACAAGTTTAGGTTACCATTTTAACCTTATCATTTAGATTTAACTCTAAGTTAAATAATTTTAACTTTTACCTTGTCTTCTTGTTTTCTTACACTATATGGTTAATAAACTTAGTATAACAAGACAAAAGAACCCCAAGTGGTTCATTATTAATATATATAACCTTATATAAGTCATTTTTCCGAACCATAGTTTTTTAGGAATAGAATAACAATTAATAATATAATATTTGTTTAAAAAACTATTTTATGTCAATTTTGACACTATTTGGTAATTGATTTTTGTGAAAATCATAACAGCATGATTAGTTCAAAAAAAGTTAATTAAATCAATACTTACATGTCATATTAACCTATAAATTAGTGTAATTTATAAAAAGTCTCAAATTACATTTATTTGGGTGTTTATAATATCAATTATGTTAATATTTCATTGATAATGTAATTATTACATCATCATTGTGTCATAAATAAACTAAATTATTTAATGTTTAAAAATTATAAATAAAATACCATTATGTAGGAAATATTTTTAGATTTATAATGAATATTTATAGTCGAATTTATATTATGTATGACCCTATATTAAAAAAAATTTTGTTATTAAACTTTGATTTTAACTATTTTAACTCTTCCTTAAATAAAATAATAATAAATATCCTAATCTAATCCAAGTGGACCTAAAGGGTAATATTTTCTTCCTAAGGTTGTTTTTGGTCGAATTAAACATATCAAATAGAATTAGGAAATGTTTTAGGTAATAACAATATCATTTTTATCCTTAATTACCCTATTCACTTTTAACCGTGGTAAATAAAAGTAAAAAAGTTCTTATTCACCAAAAATTATTTTTAACTTATTGAACCACATTTTACTCCTTGATATTATCGGTTTCTCTCGGATTTTTGAAATTCCACTCACAGAAGTGGTGAAATTACGTTTTATGTAAATTTACAAATTCTCTTAAGTGGTGGGTAAAAGACGGTGAAAAGTTCAATAAAATTTTTATATATCTAAAATTATTATAAAATGACTCCAATAAATTACATTGAAATTATATAGGTATTATATATCAATTTTTACCTAAAATATATTTAAATAAAATAAATAATTATTTAAATAAAAATTCGGTTTTAAACTATAACTTAGTGTTTTCACTATTAATCAAAAATTGAAATTTTTCAGAAAAATACAAAAAATTCACCCTATGATAATTTCGATATTCCAAATCCAAAAAATGATATCCATATTTAAAGATAAAATTTATAAAATTTCAAAAAGTGGGTATTACTATTCATAATGGCTAATTTATATAATATTGTAATAACATATCGTTGTTTAGTGAAACTCGGTATTGCGTACAACGCAAGCTATCGAGGAAGGTTGCTCTTGTGTGTAATGCATGCCAAGAATAGTGTTGCGTATACTAAAAGCTAATACGGTGTTGCGTATAGTGCATGATAATCTTGGTGTAGCGTACAACAAAAGACATCAAAGAAATTAAAAAGAATAATTCTCATAAAATCTCGGGGTGTTACAGAAATCACTTGTAGTGAGGTACCCTATAATAGAATAATAAAAGTCTTTCAATATGATTAAGTAAATTTTATATTTATATTTTCATTATGTAATTTATATATTATATAATAAATTTCCAAGACATTAAACCTCAAAATATCCTTGGATGTTATTATTGTAATATTTTGTTGAATAATTATATTAAAAATATTGTATTAAAAAGGTGGGTAGACATAGTTGGTATCAGAGGAATGTTTAGTTATTTATGGAAATTAGAAGTAATAAACATTAGTGTTAACCCTAGGGATATTTATAAATATATAAAACCTCCTAAATTTTGGTAAATTATTGATTTTTTGGTTTCCTAACAATTTCATCCATAACTGGATACCGGTTAATGTATGTGGTTGGGGAATAGATTAACCTAGTGGTAATAACCCTAAAGAAGACTAGTTGAGTATCAAATTGATCTTCACTTTGTACATGATGAGTGTTCCTAATATTACACACTTGGATTAAAACATCTTGGGGACATTCTTTGGTAAATCACATTATTTTTACAAACTGTTATGAAAGATATATATATTATATACTGAAAAAATATTGAATTATAACACCAAACAAAAATGTTATTTTAAAATTTTAAGATTAAAATTTCCATTATAATTATTATTATAAGATTTACAATAATAAAAAAAACGCTCACATGGGTTTTCTTCTTGAAGAAATGGTATGAAATAAAAGGACTCATATAAATAATGGATGTGATGGACAATGTAATGACACTATTCTTAATATGATGTAATCTTGAGTTGAAAATTTCATGATGAAGATAGATCACTTAACTCGTTTCATGAATAACAATTTAACCTTGTGGAGCATCCATCTTCACCATGGAAGGAACAATTAGGATTTGAATCCTTAAAGTGTCAATGACCACCTATTTTTACTAGGACCTATGATACATTGATCATATAACAATGCTCAATACTGTAGAAAATATATTATTTGTACTCCATTATTATAAGTAAGATAATATTACATTGGAATTATATCACTTAAAGGGAGAAGTTATTTATTTGTGTACATTAATCATGAACATGAATCCAAATGATAAGGTGAAATCTATAGAGTGGGAAGACTTAAAATTAACCATTCAGATAAAATACTTCATCATACCCTTTGAACAAAAATTGAAATGGAATTACCTGAATTATATAGAAAGTAAAATTAATATATGGGGAGGTATGAGATGAAATTTATAAGGATGAAACCCAATACACCAAAAATAATTTTTATAGGTTGATTATTAGCGGTGTTTTATGAAACTATCACTAAAAATTGAAATATTTTAGTAGCATTTTTTCAGAAACCACCACCATTTATTTAAAGAAATTAAAAAATACAATTTCCTCTCTCCCCCAAATTCATCCACCTCAATAAACCCTTAGACCCCAATCCATTAATGCCCCTCCACTATCCATCGTTCCACCTCTCTCCCTTTCCTCATCACTACTTATCCCATTTCCCCCTTTCCACTACCACTGATCCTTGAACCCTCACTACCACCACTCCCCAAGCCCTCATCGATCCCTACCCAAGCTATTGATGCCCCTCCATGAGCCCACGAATCCCCTCCCAAATCCCCCACCACCACTCTGCTTTCCCCTTTCCCCCTTTCCTCTAAGCCACTGAGCCCCTTGCTCGAGATTTTGGCCATTTAGCCAATAAAACCTCTCCCACATCCTCCTCTCCTACTTTGAAGGCCATAGTAGATCTTCTTTATCCATGGTCCATATTTCCCACCATTGGGTGAGATTATGACTTTAAGGTGAGTCTAAAAATATTATTACACCTTTTATTAATTTTTTTTTGTATAGTGTACCCTTACAATTTTATTCTCATATGTCCTATTTGTAGGGATTTTTTTGGTTTGTTTCTATGTATAACTTGAAGTAAATATTGGGCAAGCTCCTCAGCCCTCATTTTTTAGCCCTCATTAATGAGGCACCAAGCCCTCACCGACACTCCCAATACCTCTCTCTTGACCTATTGGTCTCCCTTGTTACATTTTCCACTTCCAAAACCCACATCCCCAGCAATCATACCCCTTCATAAACCCCCTTTATCACCAGTCAGGGGGGATTTTCATAATCTCTACATATGAGTTTAGTATTTTTTAATTTTAATGTGTTTTGTCTTTATTTATTCTTTAATTTTAATTCCTTATTGAAAAAATATAATGATGGGTTATTCTGATCATTTTTTAAATTATGGAACATTGTATAAAAATTAAAGGTTGGTTTTATCCAAAAATATTTTGATTTAATAATTATACTTGAGTGTGGATTATAAGGTTATTTAATTATTTGATAAATTTTTAATTCCATATTATCATGTCCATTTTAAATTTTCAAGTCATTAAACAAACTTATAGATAATATTTAATTTTTGTGATGGATTACATACATTCAAATTAAAATATATGAAACATTATGTGGTGCAAAAATGTAATAAAATTAATCTGGATAAAGAATTATTTATATTGTTTATTCTGAATAAATTATTAATTGTTCTTTTAATGACATAATATTTCTTATATACTTTAATTATATTTGACAAAGTGTAAGAACTACATGATATATGGATACAATCTAGATCACATTAACAAAGAAAACACCTCATTATGCTAAGGGTTTGACAAGTTTTTATATTTTGTAATTTCAAATCAACCCATTGATGGGAAAATAATATGTTCATGCCCTAAATGGAAATTTAGAAGATGGTTGAAGTGACCACCTACATAAAGGTAAAATGTTTTTTGTGTTAATTTAGCTACTAACATAAAGGTAATTTGGAAAGTAATGTACCTTTGTAAAGGTAAAGACTACCTTATAATGGCTTTGTAAATGTATTATTACGGATATAAGGGTAGCCAGTGCTAGTAATATGCTGTATAAGGGTACCGATATTACGTAAAGGTAAACAGGTGATCAGTGTAAGTGTATCGGGCTCACGTAAAGGTAATCGATCCACTACATAAGAACAACATGTAAACTACACTACCTAATGAAGGGTAATTTAGTGCTGTATAAAAGGTAATAGAAAACTCATATAAAAGTATAAGGAATATTTCATAAGGGTACATTTACCTATGAAGCCATTGACTAAAACCAAGAAGAATAGTGTGAGAAACACTAATTATAATAGGAAAACCACATAATCAGGAATAAAATTTTACACTTAAGGTCTTATCATAGGTTATTCATGGCCATTTCTAAAACACTAAGATTGTGTTCTATGCTTAGACTTATCCTTAGGGTTCTTACTAAGGCTTTCACATCCTAGTTTCCAAAGGTTGACTATACCCTTCCTCTGATACCAACTATAACGACCCATACTTTACATACTTTTTTAATACTTCAAAATTAAAGCACGCTTATTACAACATATAACAAAACCATGAAAGGACCGTATAGGTATAGTGTCTTTAGAAACTGGGAAACATAAACAACTGGTTCATAAAGCATCTAGATTGTATCGCATTTATTTCATCATATCTAGAGTCCCTTTTGGCATATCCTACTTAATAAAATTCTTCCTAACCTAGGGAAAGAAAACATACAAAAGGGTGACCTCAAATGCTCATTAAGGGTAAACAAAAGAAATATCAATCTCATCATATTCATAAGAACATAACAATTTGGAAATCCTAACCTGCAAAAGAAATCATAATTTCATAACATGGGATAAATAATAGTAGTGAAATATAATCCCAATCATCATAAATTAAAACATGAAACTTTGTGTCATACACACATAATCATATAGAATCATTTCTTAGTAGTCAAGACTCATTTCCAAGACTATCTTAGCAGACAAAGTCCATTTCTGAACCGAGTTCACTCCTCGTTTCAGTCCTATTTCACTAAACCGGATTAACCTGTCGTTCCAGCCATGTCTATATCATGAGATACATATCTTTACACAATTCATTGGAGGTAGATATAGGTCTCACACATCTCATAATGATACCATTCTTATGTGTGCCACAAGATCATAAATCATACATCATATCATAACCCATGTAATAAAAATGGGATTCTTAATCATCATGCCATCGTAACATAATCCATATAAGATAAAAGGACATCATAAAAATAATTCCATCATAACATAATCAAAAAAATGTAAAAATAGGGATATAACCAGAACCCTATATTATCTTAGATGGAAAATAATTTTTATAAAACACTTGAACTCAATTCTTGAGGAAAATATCCTTTCTACTTCAAAAACATTTTTCCTTTCTTAACATGTCATACAATTTTAAACTAAAAGAAGTTGATTAAAAATAAACTTGAAACTTTTAAAGGAAGCTTCATGGAAATAATGTTCTAAAAATCTATTCAGGCCATATATGTTAAAAAACATTATTCTCGTACTTTGGCCGGAAAAGTCAAAAAGTACCTCGTATGAAAAACGAGAAAAGATTCCTTTCATATCTTTTACTAAAAACTCACTGAAGGGTAAAATTGGATTTAAAAAAATGTAGGAGGAGAGAAATAATATTACATATTGACAAAACATGGATGTGGATGATAAATATTCTCCAGTTAATTCTGAAGTAAAAACAATCTCGGATAAAAATTGACATTGCGAGATTTTCCCTTACCTTAGGTCTGATTTGCTTCGTAAGTGCTGAACCTCATGTATAATGATTTAAATAATGTCATTGACTTATTTCAGAATCATACTTATTGTTATGATATCATATATGGTCATATTATTAGCTTCTTATTAGTAATATTTCATTGCTACTTGTTATTCGGGTGTTTTTTACTTTTTGTTCTTATGCGTGTTTTATCGAATAAATTTTTATTCTTCTTTTTAGGTTATAGATACCTCATTTCCAGAATGGTATTAGTGTAATATATATCATATTTATTTATCAAATTCATTTATATAATCATTATGCAATGAAGATCATGTAGAACGAGTCGCATCACATCGTGGAGACGATATTCCGTACGTACGCATGAGCGATGATATCGTTCCCATGATTGTGGAATTGTATTTGAGTGTATGTATACTATTTCAGAATCAATATAACTTTAAAATAATCATATATAGTTATTATTTACACCATTATACCCATCCAAGTAAGGTGGTGGTGGAAAATAGATTACACCACGGCGTGGAGACGGTATTCCGTACGTACGCACGTGCCGTGATTTTGTTTTCCGTAGGATGGAAAGATGGTGAAATAGGGTTGTTTAATACTTATAATAACATATCAGTATATGAGTGATATTGATGTTGTTACTTCATAATGAAACAACTAAAGAAGAATAAGTAGAAGAAGAAATAAAGTTGAAAGAATCGGTAACAGACATTACCTCTTCTTTGAAGCACCTCTTCTTAACCTCATCTTAGGGCACTTAATATGGTATTTGAAGAAGACCAGGACCTCTAGGATGTGTCTAGGGAAGTGGAGAATATAAAGTTTCAGGGTTTGGCCGAGCTGGAAGGCACAAAGTGGTGTGAGGAAGAGGGTGAGGAGGTTCCCTTTTATAAAGGAGGAGAGGGGCATCTTTGGAAAAACTAAAAATATTATTTTATTATAAAGTCTTATTCGGATTTTAATAGCTCAAATTTGATTTCATTAGAAGATAAGGTGGGGATGGGTCTAAATAAACTCATACAATAGAATTTAGACAAGTTTAGGTTTCTATTTTAACCTTATCATTTAGATTTAACTTTAAGTTAAATAATTTTACTTTTTCTGTATCTTCTTGTTTTCTTACACTATAAGGTTAATAAACATTATATAACAAGAAAAAATAACCACAAGTTGATTATTATTAATATATATAACCTTATGTAGGTCATATGACCGAAAAATAGATTTTTAGGAATAAAATAACAATTAATAATATAATATTTGTTTTAAAAACTATTTTATGTCAATTTTGACACTCTTCGGTAATAGATTTTTGTGAAAATCATAACAGAATTTTTAGTTCGAAAAAAGTTAATTAATTCAATAATAACATGTCATATTAACCTACAAAATTATTTTAATTCATAAAAAGTCTCAAATTACATTTATTTGGGTATTTATAACATCAATTATGTCAATATTTCATTAATAAGATAATTACTGCATCATCATTGTGTAATAAATAAATTAAATTATTTAATGTCTAAAAATTATAAATAAAATACCATTATGTATTAAATCTTCTTATCTTTCTAATTAATATTTATATTAGAATTTATCTCATGTATAACCCTATTTTAAAAATGTTTTAGTTATTATACTTTGATATTAACTATTTTAACTATTCTTTAAATAAAATAATATTAAATGTCCTAATCTAATCCATGTGGACCTAAATGGTCATATTTTATTCCTAAGGTTTTTTTGGTCGAATTACACTTATCCAATAGAATTAGGACATGTGTTAGGGTAATAATAATATCATTTTTACTCTTAATTATCCTATTCACTTTTAACTGTGGTAAATAAAAGTAAAAAGTTACTATTCACCAAAAATTATTTTCATCTCATTGAACCACATTTTACTCCTTAATATTAACCGTGTCTCTAGGATTTTCAAAATTCCACTCATAGAAGCGGTAAAATTAAGTTTTATGTAGATTTGTAAATTCTCCTAGGAGGTGGGAAAAAGACGGTGAAAAGTTCCATAAAATTTTTATATATCTAAAATTATTATAAAATGACTGCAATGAATTTAATTGAACTTATATAGGTATTATGTATCAATTTTGACCTAAAATAAATTTAATTAATTAATTATTTAAATAAAAAGTCAGTTTTTAAATAGTAACCCAGTGTTTTCACTATTCATCAAAAATTGAATGTTTTCAAAAAAATACCAAAATTTCACCCTAGGCTAATTTAGAAATTATGAATCCAAAAATGAAGACCATTTTGAAAAATAAAATTTACAAAATTTCAAAAAGTGGTTATTACTATTCATAACGGCTAGTTTTAATAATATTTTAATAGCCTATCGTTGTTTAGTGAAACTCGATATTGCGTACAACGCAAGCTATCGAGGAAGGTCCCGATTGTGTGTAAAGAAATGAAAGCTAGATTTGTGTGTAGTGAAAGATTCATTTGACGATTTATATAACATAAAAACAAAATATTTCTCATAAAAGTCTCGGGTGTTACAAAAACCCAAGTACCCTGGGTGGGATTATGGTTATCAATGTTTGTTGTTACAGTTGAATGTTATTTCACCCCGAGTGATGTATTTGTTGTGTGATGTGATTATTTTACTAATATTTCTCTTGGTGGCCCACTATGTCATGAGATTTGGTTATACATGCATCATTCTAGGCACTCTGTATTATTTTGTATGTGATTCATTTTAGGCATTCATGAAATTGAAGGTTTTGAGTGAGTTATTAAAATGAAATTATTTTCTTTATTTGAGTAATTTAAGATAAAAATGATCCTAATATGGAATTTCTAATTGAAAATGATGGAAAATGTAATAATTTGAAATTGATAAAGTGGTTTTCTAATGAGAATCCTTGGAATATGAAATTTTTTTATCCTATGTTAGCCATGACCTAGATGAGGGATAGTTAAGGGTTATGATAATGACTTGGTTTTGATCGTGTGGCTGGGTATGAGGGATGGATTGTTTTGGATTTATTTGAATAAAACTCTTCAAAATGTGATAGTGATGTGTTATGTGTCTTAATATGTGTGTTTGGACTTGTAGATGTATTACTCCATGATAATGCTTGTTGATAAGATGATAGGAAGACATGGATGGAATTGTTCCTCTAGTAGTGGAAACATAGGAATCAATAGTTCTGGGTGAGGAATATAGAGAGAAGTTTTGTGAGAAATTTTCTATATTTATTCAGTTTATGACAGGGACACTAGGTGGGTTATGAATAATATGTATGATCTGACACGGTAGCTCCATTTATAACACCCTTTGAATTTCACCTTAGAGGGTGGAATTGAGGAAATTGAGTTCTAGATTGATTCTATGCATATAATCCCTGACCACTTAGAGGCTCCTGATGATAAGAGATTCAAACTAGATGCTTATATGTTATGTGTTCAAGTGAATAATTGGGGATATATTTAGTCTCGGGGTGAGGAGATGGATGGTATGGTATGCAAGGACTTACTGGAGACATTCTTGGAGTAATTTTGACCTAAAATGATTATGCAAGAGAGAGAATCTGATTTCATGAGGTTGACCCAAGGGAGTATGTTTGTGATGGACCATCCTAATCACTTTACTAATTTTAATCTCTTTATCCTAGCATTGGCAGGGGATGAGGCTACAATAATGAAGTTTTTTTAGGATAATCATAAATGAAAGATTGATTCCTAGGCTAATTTATTTTGGTTGAAGAATTTTTTATAGGTGGTGAATCAGGCTATCATATCTTAGGGGAACCTGAAATATTATTCTAGTGGAATGTAGGTGATTTCTACTAGATGGCCACGAGGTAAATCTTCTAAGAGAAGGAAGTGTCTCTATGATAATGTCAATCAGGGAGATAACAAAGAGAGTAGACAAGTATAAGGATTTATTACTCATAGTAGTAATCAAATATACTAACACCAGTGTAGTGGTTTGGGAAAAATTCTTACCCAATGTGCATGACCACTAGTAGAGTACCAAGCTTGTGGTAGGAAGGTTCACTAATAGAGGTATTGTAGAAATTATCATCCTATGGGTAGTGATGGAGGATCTATATAGAGTCATAACACTGGGAGGGGTCCTTATACCCCACATCAGTCTGTGAGTTGGAATTCTACTGGCCATGGAGGTCGAGGCAGTGGACATGGTGTTAGTAGGTAAGATATACTGTATCAGTAGAGTGTTGAAGCTCAGGGAAATGATATTGTATCATGGCGAAAAGAGTAATGATAGTTACATATAGTTCAACCAAAACATTTGGATAGAAAGGCTGGACTGTTGATAGTTAGGGGTACTATTCTTATAGATTCTATGATTTCTAGTGCCTTATTTGATACAAGATCCTCTAATTTTTCTATATATACTCAACTTTTGAATGGTTTGAGTCTAGAGGTGGAGATTCAGAGTCAGGTTATTATGATTGATAACCCTTTGGGAGTATGTTCGAAGGACATCTATTTACGTAAGGGGCGTTCTCTCAAGGTTGGAGAGCATCTATTTCTATGGAATCATTCATATTTTAAATTTTAGGGTTTGACTTGATTTCGGTATGGATTGGTGGGTAGCATACTTATCCCACATAGATTTTTACCCTTACAGAGTGACCTTTACATATCCTAAGGGTGAAAATTATGTTCATCATGGAGAGTGGGATATCTAGGTAGGTCATGTAGGTCTAGTTGATTATAAACTAAGAGAGCTCACCACATAGGTTTCAAGTTTCTTGATGGATGATAGTTGTGTGAAAAAAGGATATCTTTCCACCCATAGTGGACCGGTTCCAAGATGTGTTTCCTAAAGTGTTCTAAGGGAAGTCGCCTGAGAGAGATGTTGTGTTTACTATTAAACTCATGCCTAGAGATGAGATATTTTCTATTCCACCATATATAATGTCACCAACTGAGCTTGAAGATATTAAGACTTAGTTGGGAGAGTTGGTGGATAAGGTATTTATCCATCCAAGTACATCGCCTTGGGGTTCAGCAATCTTGTATTCAAATAAGACTGATGGGATGTATCAATTATGTGTTGATTACCAGAATTTGAACAGGATGATAGTGAAGAACCAATATCCTCTTCCACATTCCGATGATCTCTTTGACCGGTTCATAGTAGTGATTGTTTAATCTATGGTTGAATTGAGTTCAGGGTATCATTAGTAGAGATTTATACCATATGATATACCACATACTACTTTCAAAAGCATGTATGGCTTATATGAGTTCATTGTGATGTTTTTCTGGCTAATTAATGGTCTTTCTACGTTTATGGACTTTATGAATTGAATCTTCCACCCATACCAGGATCATTTTGTGGTTTTTTTTATGGATGAAATCTTGGTGTACTCCAAGACTCATGAGAATCATGTACAATATATCGACATCTTCTTGAGTACACTGAGAGAGAATCATCTATATGAAAATATATCTAAGTGTCCATTCTAGATCGCAAGGTATATTTTTTGGGTAACATCATCATAGTGAAAGGTGTGTCAGTGAACCCATAAAAGGTTCAAGTGGTGATTTCATAAGAGTATCCCAATAATGTTTTTAATATTCAAAGATATCTGGGTTTAGTGGAATATTATTTGAGGTTAATTTAGGAATTTACCTACATGGCAGCACCACTTTGGTCTTGAACAAGAAATAGGTAATGTTTGATTAGTTTGGGTCATGTGATAATTCTTTCTAGGAGTTGAAGAATAATTTGACTACTTCTCCATTCTTTATCCAATCCAAGCTAGGGGAGGATTATACGGTGTTTTATGACGCATTTGGGATAGTACTCGGGAGAGTGTTGATACACGGAGATTGATTTGTGTTTTATGGGTCATGGTAGTTGAGTCCACATGAACATAATTACCCTACACACAATATAAAGTTGGCTACAATGGTTTATTCATTAAAGTGATAATGATATTATCTTTTGGGAAAAAAATTTACTGTGTATACTGATAAAATAATCCTAATTTATATCTTTACATAATGCGATTTTAATCTTCAGTAGTGGAGATGAGTTGATTATATGCAGTTGTTTGATTCCGAGAAAACATATACACCTAGGAAGGGACGTAGTGTTGTTGGTACTTTGAGAATGAAAACTCAAACTTAGGAAGCTCAAGAGTCTAGTTACGAGTGAAAGATGATGACTTTGCTAGATGAGATGCATATTGTGTTTCAGGAGGTCTAGGAGTAGATGAAACTCATATCTATATCTTTTTATTCCACACTTTTGAGCTAAATGAAGGATAGGCGGTATGAGGATCCTAAGTTTTTGTCCTTGAGGGAAATCCTTGAAGGTGGGGAGTCACCTTCCGATGGGACTATAGATTAGGATGATATCATCTATGTCTGGAACTATGTTATTGTGCCTATATGTTTGTGAGAGGATCTGATACATGAGTTTCATGCCTTAAAGTGGGAAATTAATTTGGGTTTCACTAAAATGTACCATGACCTACATCGATAGTATTGGCTTCCAGGCATGAAAAATGATATTTTAGGGTTCATGAAATAATGTTACACCTATCGGTTGATGAAGGCCAAGAATCAATGACCTAGTGGTTTACTACAGTCATTTCCCATTCTGGAATAGTAGAGGGATGGTATTTTTTTGGACTTCATGGTGCGTCTTCTAAGGATCCCTTATAAGAATGATGATATATGGGTTATTGTGGACCAACTGATGAAATTATCCCCATTCTTACCTATCTAGGAGACTTTAATAGTGGATCAGTTGGGGGATATGTACATTCAGTAGATAGTCCATCATTAAGGGGGGATATGGTTTCATACTATGACTCATATTTTACTTCACACTTCTGGTAGGTCTTGTAGAAGGCACTTGGTACATAGTTATTTTTGAGTATTTCTTTCCACCAAAAACAGATGGGAAATCAGAACATGTTATTTAGGTTGTATAAGATATTATACCGGTGTTCATTCTTTACTTTTTAGGGTCTTGGGAGAAGAACTTAGTGCTCATTAAGTCTAAATATAACAAAATTTATCAATAAACTATTCAGATGAAACCATATGAATCACTTTATAGTAATACATGTAGAAAACCTCAATGATGTGTAGAGGTAAATGAGTCGAATGTTTTTGGGACCAAGTCACCTGAAATAGATGTCGGATCAGGTTTAGTTTTTTTGGAAACATATAGCTATGGCTCAAAGTAGACATAATTTTTATGTTGGTCGACATCATCGAACCCTTGAGTTTATCGTGGGTGATCGTGTATTCCTTTGGGTGGGACCTGGATAGTGTAACCCTAGGATTCAAAGGTAGGTAAAGTTGGTTCCCATGTTTGTTTGAAATTTTGAGATAGTGGGGAGAATTGGGCTAGTGGAATACTGATTGGATCTTCATATAGAGGTATAGTGTTATGCACTATATTTTTCATGTGTCACAACTTTGACTGTATCACCCCAACCCTTATCATGTTATCCATGTTGATGATGTTGAGATTTAAGTCAATTTGTCTTTTGAGGAGCATCTGATTTTTGTTCTGGATCGCAATGAGAAAGTGTTGTAGGGAAAGAAAGTCCCAATAGTTTGAGTATTGTGGAAAAATGGCTGTATTCAGAAGGAAACATGGGAGGGAGAAGAAGATATGTTGGTTTGGTGGCTTGAATTTTTTACCTCAGAATCTTAGTTATTATTGGGATTATAGATCAAGGAAAATAAATTATGAGGTGTAGATATTGAAAGATCCTGACCTTTTTTGAAGATGACTCATGTTTCTTTTCAATAACCCGTTTGTCCTGTTTTGGTTATACCTTGGGTAGGTTTTATTTCAAGGTTTTTTTAGGTGAAATTTGAAAAAAATTCTCAAAAAGGGTTGTGTATGGTTGGCACATGGCTAGAAAAAACAATTTGTTTGTACCATGAAATAGTGCACCCTATTTTGGAGAGACCGGAGGTGGCTCATGGTTGTCACACGATTTGCCCAACCCATGCGGCCACACTCCCCAAACAGTGAAAACATAAGAAGAATGGATTTTCTCGGTTGGCACATTATTTTTCAAACCATGTTCCCACTTAGGATAATCCATGTACCCTTAAGGATAGGTTCATATTTTGACAAACCATGCACCCCTACCCTGGAAAATATGCATCCAAGTTTTAATTCTCCCAAAAAAATTTAAAAAAATCTCAAACCCCCTATTTTAACTCCCATTCACCTCCACTGAGTCTAACCCTATCTCGTTGGATTTTGGAAGCTCCCAGGAGGATTAAAAGCTCCTTGAACCCACTTCTTGATGAATCAAAGATCCAGTTAAAAGATTGTCTCCTCATTGGTATGTGATTCCCTCTCTGTTTAGTTTACTTTCCCTCTCCCTTATTTCTCTCATATTTTAGAAGGATGATTTCTTCCATTAGTGATTGGTTTAGATCTAGGTTTTGATGGTTTTTTTCCATTTGTTCTTGATCTTAGTTTTTGGTCCTAGATCTTCTACACCATTGTGATTTCTATCATTCTGCTTCAATTTAAGGGATTTTTGGTTTGGAGAACATCCATCAACAACCTTGAGGTAGGTGGTCTAAATGTAAAATCTCATGGTCATTATGGTAATTTCTTGTATATAATTTTGAAGTATCAATTACCATAATGGGAAATTTCATTCTAAATTTAGTTAATTGATTGATTTGTGTCTCTTATGATAATAAAATTGGTTGATTTTGTGATAATGAAATTGGTGAATAATGGGATTATGAAATTTATTGATTAATTATTTATGAAATTGATAGAGACCCATGGGGTGTGTTGATATGATTGAAACTGGTATCCACCCTTGGAGAGTGTCGATAATATACAAATTATATTTTATAAATTATGATTTATTTATAAATGAAATTTTGAAATTGTTTGAATAATGAATTATGTTAAAAAATGATAAATGTTTTTAACTTTGGAACCATGAAATGTGATATTTGTGACTAAGTTGTGGGATAGGGACTACTGCTCCAAATACACATGAGGTTCCATAATTTCACTCTAGGCCCCCAATATATTTATGTATTATATGTGATCACTGAGTTTTGGTACAAGGACTACTACTCCAAATACCCATGGGGTTCCAAACTAATGGTCTAGACCCCCATTATCTGACTGTCAAATTGGAATGATTTAATTAATGGAAACTCGTGATGGAATTAAATTTGTTATCCCTTTGGGGATGATTTACAATTTTTCATGGACCGAATCATGTATTGATGGTTATGGTGTAATCATGAACCCAAGTAATTATGTATTTATTTAAAGAATAATTTAATGTCATCGTCATCAAATTTCATTTTTTATTTTCAATAAAAATTAATTTTTTAGGGTTTAATGGGAACTCGAACAGACAAGGATAGAAATGAGATTAAACAACAAAGGGATACATTAAACTATTCCAAAAAATTAACACGTTGGTGCCTTTTAAGATTTATAAACTTTAGTCATTGTAAAATTTCTTTAGCTCCAATTATTCTTTAATGAGATCCTCAAATATGGACAAAATCCTACCCCCAAACATGGAAATATTACTCTACATTTATTTTCCATTCATTGAAACCGTGAATCAATATGAGATCTTGGGTTTTGATCCAATTCTTGTATTCCTCGTTAGTATTTATATGAATCTCCCTCTCATATATTTTATTGACGTCCTCTGGAGTGACATTGATGAAAATCCTTTCTTCCACCATCTCCTTCTTAGGATAAAAAATCAAGTCCAAGATAGGATAAAATTTATCCCCTTATTCTTTTTCCCTCCCTACTTTACTTCCATCTTCAAGCTGACGTTGAGTGTTCGAACCTATACCCATGACTATTTCTTCCTATAATTTCTTGGTATCATCCTCCTTCCTTCCCATTCGAACATCAATTTTAAGTTGTTATTTCTCTATGGAGTCCTTGAACTTGGTTGATCCTTTACCACAACCCTTGAAACCATTTCCATTACCTTCTGATCTAGTAGTAATTGGTTTTGGTAGGTTGGAATAATCTTTAAAAGTTATGGTTTTCTTCCCTTTGGTAACATGATATTACCTAAAGTTAAAACCAACCTTCTCCATGTTATTCAAACAACAGAGGAAGAAATTAGTAACTTGTATAATTTCTTCACAGTCATAAGATAATGGGGAATCTTCCCCATGAATAACAAATTCATCGATATCATATCACTAACACTACTCCTTAGTCCATATCTCCTAATTTTTACCATGTGTTTGTTTCTTCTTATACTTATACATAAAAGTTTTCCATCCGTTTGATTCTTTTCTACTCAAATAATATTCTCCAAAGAGTTTGAAACTTTTCTGAATATTAACCTCTACATCAATCTCTAATACTACTGGATCAACCCACAAGGATGGAGTGTTCACCTTAACTGGAACATCCATCCACTCCTCATATGTCTCAAGAAGCTTCTAGGAGATCACTTGATCATCATGTTTAATAGAAATAGAATTATAATGTAATTTAGGTCCAAGGAAAGGATTTCCATCCTCCCTCAGGCCCTAAAGTGTTGTTACTGGACCTAAATCATCTACAAAAGATTCCAAAGGCCTAGTAGCTACAATAGGTAAACTCGGAGAGAGGGACCTATCACCCAATTTCAACCCTACCTTCAGGGGTGAAGTCTTTCTAGACACAAGAATGATATTCTAACTGGGATTTTTGGGATCATCTTCAAGAATGTGTACTTTATTTGAAAGACTACACAGACAACCCTAATGATAGTGTCCCAATAAGAATAAAGAAGAATAGAAATTGATCCAAGACATAAAAATAAATTTCTTAAAGACATCATAAATCTCACTCAACTTTAATCAAAATATATTTAGTTGGATCCTTTATAAAATAAATTTTACCACAAATGTGTAGTTTGATAGGGTGGCTCAGTGTCATAAATATACTATCAAAACATAGAAATCATCTAATGAGATTTGTAATCATTAGAAGAATATATAGATTTTGAAATGGAAGAGGAAAACATGTAAATTAAACTGGATGGTTGGGATCAAGGTGTCTTAATTCATGTGGAAATCATAGGACCATTTGAATAGAGAGAAATAAAAGTCATAAATACACCACCGAGATTGGGCCTAGGTGATGGTGAGGTTATCTTCATCAGCAATGAAAATTAGAATGTAGATAGAATCCATTAAACCTATTGTTTCATTATTCTTAAAGCCTCGAGTGACATAGATGATTCTATTGAAATAATCCACCAAAGGATGATCCCACCCAAAATGAGCCAACATTGAATAGTGGAGGAGAGAAGACACTTCAAATAACTCCAAAAGGGAGTGAGGAAGATTCGTTATCCCATTAATTAGTTGGGATAGATCATGGATGGGGGAAATAGACATGATGTTGGGACCCTATTAGTAGTTTTCAATGTCCTTATTTTTAGGTTTTCCATTTTACACTTAACACATATATGGAAGGACATATCTACCACATTTTTTTGGATATAATTTCCCTATTTCAGTTTATCATGTAATATCAGACTGCATTGGTTATGTTATTATTCTAGTTATTGTTTATTATTAGTTGGTTTTTTTCTGGTTTTTTTCATTTGATTAAGAGGTTATAGTCTCCCTGTGATGTCTATATTAGACCCTCTTTGCTAGTCGGTATCCTTTGGAATTTGGGTAGGCATGCCTGAGGACTTTTGACCAACCAGATCGGGGCACCAACATGTGGCACCCAGGTTAGGACATCACAGATAAAAAGGCTCAAAATTCCATCTTGACATCTATATTAGAGAATTTCTACATAAATTTCATGGGTTTCCAGACTGCTAAGGAGATCTGGGAATAAATTTGAATCCATTATGAAAAAAATGTTAAAGTTAATGAATCCAAACTACATGTTTTTTGGAGTCATTTTGAGAAAATTAAAATGACCGATGAAGAAAATATTGATTACTATTTCACCAGAGTGAATCGTATTTTTAGTAATATTCAATGATTTGGTGAGAAGTTGGATGACTCTATCATTTTTAAAAATTTGATGAGGAATGTTTTAGATCATTTTTATTCAAATATCTTAATCCTATAATAGTGATATGAATTGTCTGTTGATGAACTACACAACAATATAATATCTTATAAAATGTGTAAAATTATGGCTTTCAAAAATATAGAAAAATATGAAATGGATTTAAAATCCATGGTAAAGGTAAAATTTAGAGAAAAAAAGCTAAAGAAAATAAATATTTAGATAGTGATGAGGATAATGATTGCTTCAATCAAATAATTTCTCTTATTTAAAAAATATTCAAAAATGTGAAGTGGAAGGTAAAGAGTATGAAATCACTAAAGTTTTAAAACTATAGATACTCTGGTCATTTTTTCCAAAAAAAATACCAAGGATGAAGATTGAATATTTAGAATCAGAATTAAATGATGTGGGTCCTCGCAAATATCAATGGGGTAAGAACAAAATGAATCACCTTAGCAGTAATAAGATGAATTTAATGGGAAAGAAAAATAAAGATTCATCATCAAGTTGTTCTTCATATAATGAAGTTGGTTAATTTTCTCATATAAATAATGAAGTGGATTCATCAAGTTGTAGTGATGATAGTAAATAAATGATAGATCTTGAGCTAGAGTTGAAAGAAAAATTATAAAATTACATGGGTTAAAAACAATTCCTTAAGAAACAAAATTAGAAGATTGAAAAATAAAATAAAATGGTGTTTACTGAGAAGGAAGAGATAAGAAATAAGTAACTGGTATATGTTGTTGAGATCAAGAAGCACAAGATTAAACAAGATAAGCATGAAAATATTACTGTAGATATCAATGATAAATTGGTTGTAAAGGAAGAAGAATTAGATAATACATAATTAATATGTCACACAGTATAGTATGAGTTGAACAAGCCCAAATAACACTTCACTAAAGTTATATAGGTAAGTGTATAATCTTCTCAAACTAATGGGAATAGGATCTCACTTAAACAAAGAAAATCTATACATAATCAGTTTCAAAATAGACTTGTTTTTACATAAGAGTTCACATGTGAAAAAAAATGAGAGATTATGTGGGATAATAAATCTAATAGGAAACCTTACACATCAAGATAATGGAATAATATGTCAATTATCCTGCATCCCCCCAAGAAAAGTAAGGCTCTTTTACAAAAAGGTAGAAATAATAAAAATATGGACATATCTAGAACTAGTCTAGAAGAACATTGTTTCAGGGGTTTTGTTGGTGTTGTGGTAAGAGTGAACATGAGGCCTATACTTACTGGATTAATATTTCTTTACTAGAATAGATAAAATAACCTAGGGTAGTTTCATTGAGCATCTAAGGAAAAAAATCTCAGAGAAAACAACTTGTGACTAGATCTATAACACAACTACATATTCAAAAAAATCATATTATAAAACATGCTTGTGGTACATATAGTTTGGATGTTCATAAATTTTAATTATTCATGAAAAATATTATAAGGATAATTTTGCTATACTATAAAAGGTAATAGGTTTAAAAGGAAACCTAGTGGAAAGTCTTCTGAATATTATGAGAAGATTGAGAATGTGAAAAAAGTGTGACTAATGGTCTATTTAAAAATGTATTAACAATTAGAGGAAGCTGAAAGAAATTTTTATAGGTGAATTAAATAAATTTGACTCTGAAATTGAGTTGAAATTTGATGATAAATTATCTAAAATTGGAAACTTGAAGATCTAGAAGCCTAAGGTGGAAAAATATATTCCACATAAAGAATAATTTCAAGGGAAGAAAAAATTAAAATCAAATAGATGTGACTCAAAATAAAATATGAGTCTAAAAAATCTTCCCATTCTTATATTGGAATAAAAAAATGGACCATATTGCGATGAAGTGATTATTATGAATTTTATTTATAACAAACCTAGAGGTTCCTCCTTATTCCCTACTATTCTTTTAGTTTTAAGCTTACACAAAGGGAATTAAAGGAGAAGTTTTGGGATGTCACATATATTCAACAATGATGATGAGTCATTTCATGGAGTTTCATTATTGGAAACTCACAATTTTTAAGAAAATGATTGCATCACTTGAAGGTAATAAACCTTATCAAGAATATATCATTCTAACAAATTATATAGAATCTAGAAATTTTGGACAGATTTTAATCCTTGAGGTTGAGGTGTGAGAATCACACTTACAATCCTTTGTTATGATTGCATTAAATTCACTTAATATGGGGGTGTTGGTTATCAATAGTTGATAAAATTGGGAATTATTATTATCCAAATGAACATTGGTATGTGTTTATTAAAGTGGGTTCTAGATCGTGTATTTCATTTCTTAATAGACCCTATCTTGAGAATTGAGAATTTCAGAGCATGATCTCACGTGCATAGTATTTGATGGACCGTATAGACCACCTTGGTTATATCTATCTTGTTTTATACATCTTATTAGACCATATTGAATTATATTTGATTAACTAAATTCACTTTGTTAAGATACCATGTGATATCATCCATCCCTCTATAAAAGGGAAACATACTTCTGAATTCCTTGAAAGGTGGATAAAGATATGAGAAAACCCTCGACTTATCCTTTTAGTTTGACTATCAATAAGGGGAATAAAATATTTGAGTATACATGTTGACTTTTAATATGTGAAGAGATATTGGTAACAAAATACAAATGGGGGATTGTTTAGCCCAAGTGTTTCATTTATTGTCAATGATTCAATATATTTTGAAGATTAGGTGGTTATGATTACAAAATTTTGATGGATTCATTTTATGTCATTAAATGTCATTATTGTGAAATTAGCCTTGTATATGTAATGATTGATGTGTTAATATTCAAATAAATACAATACAGGTGTTGGTGGGTGTAAAAAAAATTTCTAAAACATTTTATAGAGGTTATAATACTTTGGGAATTGAGACAGAGGTGTTTGAGAATACCCTAAATTATTCAGAGTAGAATTAACTACCTATATAAAGGTATAATGGTGTTTGTGTCAATTTTCCTACTTACATAAATGTAATTTGAAAATTATATTACCAACATAAAGGCAAATACTTACTTATACAGGCTGTGTAAAGGTAGAATTACCTACGTAAGGGTAACCCATTATAGTACTGTGCTATGTATGGTAATAGTATTGCATAAAGGTAAACATGTTTTCTACATAAGAGTATCAGGATCATGTAAATGTAACTAAGGCGTTATGTAAGGGTAATGTGTAAACTATACTACTAATGTAAGGGGGATTGAGCACTATGTAAAAGGTAATAGACAGGTCATATAATTCTATAGGGAAGCCTATGTAAGGGTAAATTTACCTATGTAAGGGTAAACCATATTTATAATTGTCCTACCACCAGGCATCATCTACTACCATGAGTTTATCCTAAGCTACTACATGAATAACACAAGGACTGGTTGTTCATCTCAATATTTCATTCCATAAATAAATCATTCTCAATAATGAAGCTATGTATGGTTAAATATATAGTATCCATTCTCGCATGAATGATGGGGTAGTGAGTTCTAATTATAGATCCATGCATGAAGATGTTGTTACATGAATTAGAATCGAGTTATAATGTGAATAATTGACTTTTAGTGGATGATGACACCGAGTTGTGTTGTGTTCTTATTAAATAAATATGAGTTCAATAATTGCATGGTTTGCTACAACATAAAGATTTCAAGCCATTTTCTTTCGATAATGCATAAATAACATGGGTATATTCATAATACATGAAGTAAGGAGAAATACCCAAATCTTGTGGGTATTTAAGAACCAATTTATAAGTTGCATAAAAAGTTTTGGAAAGATATAGGTTTTATAAATGAATGTGATTCATGAATGAGTGAATGAAGAAAAGATGAGAGTATTATTATTCATTGACCACATGAATAAGATGTATGATACCTAAATTCCTTGAATATTTCATGAGTAATTATTATTTTTTTTCAATCATGAAATAATTCCCATGATGATAATGAATTATCGATATTTGTGAAGATGAAATTAATCCAAGATTTCAATTAAGAATATCATGATATCTGGATTGTGATTCATGTGACATTTATGAAGAATAAATCTAGAATATTATACAAATAATATGTAGAATTAATTTGAAGTTAATTCAGTTTTCACTATGATAGAATTAAAATAAATAATTACTGCTATTATTTTCATGATGTTTTGAAAAATAAATCATAGAGGAAAATTTAGAATATCATGAGCAGGAGACTCCAACATTATAGTTATTCTATTATTATCATATTCATATATATTATAGAATGAAAAATAATGTCTCGGGTGTGAAAAATACGGGGCATTTTATATTATTGAGAATTGAGAGATCTTGTATCCATTTTGAAAGAATATTCTAATAGACATTGATACATCAAGTATCGAGTATGGTGAGAAGAATCAGAATCACACTAGATTTGGAAGGAGTTTCAAAAATAGTAGAGCTACAAGTCACTGCTAAAGATATTGAGGAGGTATATGAGAAAACCTGATCATGTAGGCTTGTGGAATTATTCTTTCAACCAAAAACATTAATATATTTCTAGTTGTGGATCAACTCTAAAGAATAAGAGAAGCCTTCTAGTTGGTTTTGGAAGTAGGATAAGTCTTTTAGATGGTGTTGGAAGTAGTAAAAGAGTCTAGAAGGACTCTATATAAGAATAAATCTTTTAGATGGTGAAAGATGTGGGTATAATAAGTTTTTTATGGTGAATAATCTATGTTGGGGTGTTAGACCAATGTAGCAAAGAGCAGTATTTTTATTTTAAACCTTATAAATCATTTTGTCATTATCTCTTTATTATTAAAATTCCACACAAGTTGATATTGAGATATAATATTGAGTGGACTGAGAACCTTGAAAAGTTTAGAAGGATTTATTTAAAATAAAGATACTTAATAAAAGAAACCACTAATCCCCCCTACCCCCATCAGTGATCAATTTTACATTGGGTACTACAATATAACCATATTAATAGGTTCTACTAGGGGAATATTTTTGAGAATGTTAGGCAGTGACCCCAACTAGCCCAAGTATCTCAGGAAGAGTCATTTTATCAGTCTATAAAAGGAAACCAAACCCCTTTTAAGAGACCAGGTTGAGAAGGAAAACATTGTAGCTAGGGTTCTGTTGCCACTATAAAATATTCATTACATTGTTTTTCACATTATGCTCATTATGTTGTTTTATTCAAATTAGATGCAGTATGGAAATCTACCACTGATATTAGACTGGGGAATTTTACTATTAGAGGTACTATTCTAGTGTAATCTACATTAGATTATGTTTTATTTGATATAGGTAATTCAAATTATTATATTTTTTCTCAACTAGAATCAATTCTGAAATCCTATATTCATATATGAATCTTAATAGTCCTCTAGGAAAGAGGATAAAGAAAACTAGGAAGTGTCCATCATATGACTTGGTTGTATGTTTTTAAGTTAATTTCTATGATCTTATTTATTTGAATATGTAATCAATTTATTTTCATCTAGGTATGTACTAGATTACTTAATTTTGAGTTTGTATCAATTACTATGCTAAAAATGTATCCTTCTTATATCTAGCTAGTGTTTAATATACCCTCCAAGAATAATGGTATTTTCAAGCTAATTGATCATGTCTTGATCAAAGGCAAGTTGATGCTATCACCTTAGAAATGGATAGTCATTTTATTATAAAGTGGAATATAAGGGGTGTTATGTTTTACAAACTACGGTAGATCTTCATCTGGACATCATCCATAGAGGTTTTTTAGGATTTCCACCTATGAAAGATGTAAATTTTACCGTCGACATATTACCAAGAATGGAACCTATAGTGATCCTCACTTTTCATACATTCAGATTGCAAAAAAATTATGGAATAATTAAAAATATTACAAAAAGAGATGCCCAAAGACTGTATTAGTCTAGTGCCTTTGGAAACATGGAAACTTAAACAACGGTACATAGATGAGCTATATCATATCCCATTAGGTTATTCTTGACTATCACCATTCTTAGACCCATCAGAAATAATAAATATCTTCATAACCTAGGGGAAGGAAACATAAAAAGGGGTGAGCTTAGATGCTCAGTTTGGTTAAACGAGGGAGATATATAAGCATAATCATGAGCATAAGGCTCTGAGAACATGATGAGGAAGTTAGAAGATCATACCCCATATATTAAAGATCATAAAAATGAATCATGTCATAGTACATGGTGGTTTGTAAGAAAAGAATAATAAGGAAATAAAGAACATAAGGTATGAAATCCTAACATATGAATAAAACATGGAATTTTGGTAGAAAAATAAGAATATATAATTATTTTCATAGTAGTTAAGGCATTGATGTCAAGACCATCTTAGTATAAAAATTCCTTTACTAAACTGAGTTTACACTACATTCTATCCTTGTATTACTGAATCAATTTCTCATGCCATTCCATCCATGTAATACTAAACCGAGTCCATTTCCCAGTCCATCCGTGTAATACTAAATCTATTAAATTTCCCATTCCAACCATATCTATCGCATTAGATATAAATCTTTACCCAATGCATTAGAGTGAGATATAAGTCCCACCCTTATCATAGTGAAATCATACATACATGTGCCACCATATCATAAATAACCACATCATAACCCATGAAATGAAATAGTTATTATGAAAATGTAATCATATCCTAACCCATGGAATGTGAAAGGTTTCAAAATCATTTCATCATAAACATAACCCATGAAAATAATCAAGTTTCAAAATAATATAACCCATGAAGGGGGAATAGGTTTCATAAACATCATTACATCATAAAATTATCCATTTAGAGAAATAATATGAATGGAAACACTGAATACTTTTCCAATAAAGTCATGAGTAACATAAACAGATGTTATCTTATATTGGAAATAATTTTGAAAGTTCTTTGAAAAACATTTCTTGAGGAAAATATCCTTTTTTCATTGAAAACATTTTTTAAACCATATATGCCTTTTGAAAAACTTTTTATTTGAAAATAACTTTGAAAAAATATAAAGGAAGCATTGAAAATGATGAAATGTTTTTGAAATCCTTTTTCCGTGAAAATGGGCTTCAAATATATTTTGAAAACATTTATGAAAACATGGTTTTTGAATATTATTGTTTTTAGAATGAAGAGAGAGACAATCAGAATTTACTTAAAAACATTATCATAAGTAACAATGAGTAAAAATAGTAATAATACATAAGTATATATTTAATTAACATAGTATAAAAAAATTAATGAGTATTCTTTAGATATTTATCATTATATCTCATCAAATAATCATAATAATTTACAGTCTTTAAAAGTGATGAGATTGTTTCAATAAACTCTTACTACATGGTTACTTGGGATCATACTCTTCATGTAAGAAAAGGAAATTACAATAGGCTTAAAATATCATGAAAAGAATTATATTCATTATGTAACATGTAAAATAGAATTATATACACCTATAAAAATAATTTATGTTCATAACAAAACATTAGTCTCAGAGAAATCAAATTGAGACCAAACTATTTTATCGATTTAATAACTTTTGAAACTTAAACCCCATGAAAGAAAGATCATAAAATGGATATCTGAATACCCATAAATTTATTTATAAGATACATATAATATATTCATGGGAATTACATACACCACACAATAGGAAAGGGTGGTGAACATAGCATGCATCTCATGAAAATAAAAAGTGAGATGAAATCCTCTTACCTTGTATATTGACTCCCTTCACCCAGATACAATGGCCCAAAGGCCTTCATTTTTTATTTTTTTTATAATACACCTTTCAAGGGGTGAGGTGGAACCCTAACAATGATATTAGGCATAAGTATTACATGGCCCTTAGGCCTTAGAGTAATTCATTGCCTATAGGCTTCAAACATTACATAAAACCCAAACCGACTACTCTGGAACTGCTCCTCCCCAGCATCTTCATCGTGATATTTGCTCTCCACCTTTGAATGGTTGTTTGGAAAGGCTTTCCCGTGCATGAACAGGTTTTTCCAATAATAGGTGCCAAACCCTCTCATTCTTTAAATCTGTTTAGCTTCTACTATGGGGAAATCTCCCGGCTCATCCTCCTTCTTGAGCTTGTTCTTTGTAGGTTGTCTAGTTTTCATCTGCACTAAAGGTGGCCGAAGGCATTGAGGTTGACCGAATGCCTTACTGACCCAAAGGTCTTGGTGTCTCGATGTCCATAAAGTACTTGGGGACCAAATTGGTGGCATAAAATCCCAAATGGGGGAATATTACCGGGTGTTACAGTTACAAACAGTACTGGCTACAATTCCCGCTATAGTGCCCACCACAGTATTGCTACAGTACTGCTACAGTACCCCCTTAAATATAATTTTTTTATAATTATTTTACATAACCATATTATAATATATAATATAATATATGGTTTTATCAGGACCTTATATTACACTATTATTCACAATCTTATGTTAAGGTTTCACTTTGGGTAATATTCGCTTTGTTCTTCACATGTGTCCTAATTTATTATATCTTTGGTCCTTATACTTATATCATGATTCCAAAATTTAATACATGATATAAATTTAATTTATATTCATTATATGTGTATTATAATAATCTATAAAAAATATAATCCTGAAATGGAAGACATTGTTCATGGAGATGGTAAGTCGTACATACACATGAATTTAGTTTCCATTTTTATTGTCATATTGAAAGAAATAAAGAAATGAAAAATATGTATATATGTATATAAAATCATTAAAGTTTCCTTTTAAGGTTATATATATCATATAATTTCACTAAACCTTTCACAAATACATTCTATGTAGTGTGTAAACAAATCACATCGCTTTGAGGGGACAGTAGTCCACACTTTCTCAAACGAAATTATTATATTTACACCAAATGGAAAGTAAAACAAATATGTGTTGTAAAAGGAATATAGAAGATTAAAACGATAATTAATATAATATATAAAATATATAAATATAGTTTCAATAATAATTTATTCCATGAGAGTTGATAAAGAAAAAATGAACAGTCACTGTTTAGTGAGGTGGTAGTTCACCGTACATGTAAATAGTATGTTTGTTATCCATTAGATGGAGGTGTGTGAAAGTGTAGGCCAAAACATTAGCATAAAAATCCTAATATATTTAATATATTTCTTTTTTTTATACAATAATTGATTAAATAGAATGTAGGGGTGGATAAAAAAATAAAAGAAAGAAGATTAGGAGAAGATGTTACCTCTTAATCGCGTAACTCCTTTTGGTTTGTTCCAAAAGGCTTCCTTTGATTTATTCATTCCCAAGGGAATTATTATAGGAGTAATTTATGGATGTTTGTAAGTGTATTGTGAAAATATTTTCTGAACCTAAATGGTTTTATAGCTATGAAGAACAGGGAAAGGTGGTGGCCTTTTATAAGGAAGGGAAAGGACACACTTGGCATTTTTGAAAACAAGTTAGGTGTACCCATGTTTTTACATAAAAAGTAATAAAAATCTAACAAAACTGAATAATAGAATATTTATGGACAAATAATTTCCATAAAACGGGTTTTGGACTAGTTTATAGGTCGTTTTGGGTCTTAAATTTAAGGTTTTGTATTTTATTAACCAATTATTTCTCATAACTGTTGTAATTAATTTTATTAACTTTCACTTGTCTTTCAGGTAAAAAAATTGAAATTATTTGACATTATAAATTATGATGATTAAAAATTTGGAAACAATTTTTCAAAATTATAATCATAGAAGTGTCAAAAGTTAATTTAAAATTAAACATGCTGATGGGACGACACTGTAGGTTATTAAAGTAAAAACATTCAAAAGCTTGCTAACTTTTAATATCCAATTTCAATGTGAAATTTATCTCAATGTCCCACATAGTATTAATTAATAAAAATATTATCTAATTAAACTTTGAAAACAATTTAAAATATAACCTAACCTTATAAATAAATTATATGAAAAATAAGTTTTGAATTAAAATCTGTTATTTTTCACTATTCATTCAAAAATGAAGTTTCTTATGAAAATATCAAAATTTCACAATAATATAATTTAATAATTATAGATTAAAAAATGAAATTTATTTTATCAAATTAAATTTATAAAATTTTGTAAAATTAATTTTACTGTTTTTCATAGAAGGTCATGAAAAAGTAGTTGGTTTGAGAAAATGGTACTTTTAAACATATAAGGATTTAACCAAAAATTATTTATTTCATTATAAATATGTTTTATTTATATAAAAACATTATAATAAATATTTTAAAATTATTTATTACTATTAATAATATTGTGTTTAATGTCTATGTTATAATTCTCTCATTTAAATAATTATATCAATAAAATGATATTTCGTAGAAGCATCGGTGTTGTGTATAACGTACTCTAAGTTAGTGTTACATGTAACATAAAAAAAGTCAATGTTCCATGTAATGTATAATAATTCAGTAACATGTGAATGGAATTTTTGACATAGTGCAATGTAATACATAAATGAAAATTTAATTTATTCAAAAAAAGGTCCATAAAAACAAGTTGTGTTACATTCTACCCCCCTTAAAATGAATTTCATCTTCAAAATTTCTCACTTGGGTAAAAAAATGAGGATAATTATAATTCATCATACCCTCAAGTTCCCACATAGATTCCACTAACTGTTGATTTCTCCAAAAAAAACTTTGACTAGGTGAGTGGTCTTGTTTTGTAGAACATTCTCTAATCGGTCCAGAATTTCAATATGTTGTTCTTCATAAGAAAAATCATGCTCCAGTGGTATAACCTATGAGTTTAGTACATGTGAAGGGTCAAGTATGTACTTTATCATGAGAGATACATGGAACACATTAGGTACTTGAGAGATATTTGGAGGAAGTTCCAAGAGATAGGCTACCATCCTAATATGATCAAGAATCCCATAGGGACTGATATACCTAAGGATTATTTTCCGTTTCTTCCATAATCTCATAAATTTCTTCTAGGGTGAGATTCATAGAAAAAAAATTCTCCAACCTCAAATTCTATGTCACATTAGAAATTATCAGCATAACTTTTCTTCCAATTTTGATCATCCTTGATATGATGTTGAATGGTTCTAACCCTCTCGTCCATTTCCTCAGCAATATCATGTAACAATATATTTCTTTCTCCAAATTCATCCCATAACATTGGAGCCCTACATTTCTACCCATGGAGGAATTCATATGGTGTCATATGAATTCTTGATTAAAATCTATTATTATAAGAAAACTCAAATAGAGGAAGGTGTTGATCCCAACCACCTTCTAAGTCCATAGAACAAGATCTCAACATATCCTCTAGGGTTTGTATTTTTATTTCAGACTGACCATCCTTAAAAGGATTATAATTAGTGATAAAACTCATTTCTGTATCAAGTTCTTGTTGAAGAATTTATTAGAACATTAAGGTAAACATCAGATCCTGATATAATACAATAGAATGTGGTAGTCCATGAAACCTTACCACTTCTTTAATGCATATCTTCCAAAGATGATCCATAGAGAGGTCTTCTCTGATATCTATTAAGTAACCTGACTTAGTAAGGCGGTCGACTACCTCCCATATAGCATTAAACCCTTTAGAGGTTTTGGGTATTCCAATGGAAAAATATATAGTGATGTTCTCCCACTTCCATTCTGGTATGGGTAATTGATGAAACATACCTTTAGATTTTTTTCTTTTGGATTTATCTTTTTATTATACCAAGCACTGAGATACAAACACTATGATATCACTCTTCATTCCATCCCACCAAAAGTGTTATTTCAAGTCTCTATTGTAGAGACCCGATATTGATGCACATGGACATTACATTACTATTTCAGAATAATTAATACATAACAAGAACCAACAATCAAGGACCGTAATTGTTTACTGTCTTTGGAAACACGGAACATAATCTTCTAATCATGGTGAAAGATCTTCAACATCTTCCATAAAGATCTTCCCCTTTTGTTTTATTGCCTAAAACCTTTCTTTAATTACTGGGGAAAAGAAAAAATATAAAGGGTGATCTCAAATTCTCAGAAAGGGTAAGCATGGAGAAAATAAAATAAATCATATACATTTGAACTTCAAAACATGAACATAAAGTTTACACATCAAAATCTTGAGTTGTGAAATAAATCATGGAAGTACGTAAGGCATACGTCATAAAGGGATATCAATCATGATAAAATATCATTGGAATAAAACATTTATTTGTGGAAAACCATTAATCACATGATATTATTTCCATAGTATCCAAGGCATTGCTGCCAAGACCATCTTAGTGGACAATGTCCCTTTCGGAATCGATTTCACTCCTTGTTCCAGTCCTGTATCACTGAACTGAATTAACTTAACATTCCAGCCATGTCTATCTCATGAGATATAAATCATTACCCAATGCATTGGAGGGAGATATAGGTCCCACCCATATCATAATGAAATCATTCTTACTTGTTCCACAATATAAACATAAATCATTCATCATAACCCAAAAAATAAAAATGGGTTTCATAAACATCATCCCATCATAACATAATCCATATAAAACAAATGGATATCATTTCATCATAAGAAAAGTGAAACCATGTAAATCATAGAAATATTATACTTGAAACATACACATATGAAATAATTTCATCTTAGATGGAAATGGTTTTGATAGAACACTTGAAAAGAATTCTTGAGGAAAATATCCTTTCTTCTTAAAAATAATTTTTCTTTTCACAAAATGCCACAAAATTTAAAAAGAAAAGTATTTTATTGAAAATAACCATGAAATATTGTAGAGTAAACTTCATGAAAATAAAGCATTATGAAATTTTAAAAATATGTACATGTCGTGTAAGTTAAAAAAACATTCTCCTCGTACTTTTAACGGAAAAGTCAAAAAGTACCATATATGGTAAACAAAAGAAAGATTCCTTCCATAACACAAAGTAAAAGTCAAAGAGGGGTAAAAATGACTTTAAAAATACATGGAATAATATTAAACACTTTATGAAAAACATTTTTTATGGGCATGGATGAAAAATATATCCCCAGTAAATACTTACATATAAGCAATCTCGGATAAAAATGAGATTGCAAAATTATCTCATACCTTATGTCTGATATGATTCATATGTATCTGAACCTCCTGTATAATTATTTAAATAATGTCACTGACTTATTACAGAATCATATTAATTGTTATTATATCATATATGGTTCACTTATGACTTTATATTACCCGTTATTTTGTAAATTCCATGTTAAAGCAGCGTTTTGGGTATGATCGTTATACTTATCGTAAGTGTTTGGACTTGTTGTTCTTGATATTATTATTACTTATAAAATAATTTAATTACTTAAAAAATGTAAATCATGATTTATATATCATATATATTCAGTATATATATATATATAATAGATAGATAAATAAAATGAAATACACTTTTCATGGAGATGGTAGGTCGTACGTACGCATGAACGCTGTTTTCCTTTCCTTATTGACTTGAATGGAATTAAGTAGATGAAATATATATACATAAATCCAGTAGATTTATCATGTAATATATTTAATTATTATTCATAATATAAACTTTATAATCATTCTTTAATGGTTAACACGGAGAATGAATCTCATCGCGTCGTGGAGACGGTATTCCGTACGTACGCACAAGCGACGATGTTGTTCCCATAATTATTGAATTGAATTAGAGTGGATGATATAATATATCAGAATAATTATGATGTTATAATAACTATATATATTTATTCTTTTCACCATTATACCCATCCAAGTAAGGTGGTGGTGGATAAACAGATTACACCACGACGTGGAGACGGTATTCCGTACGTACGCGCGCGCGGTGATTTCGTTTTCTGTAGAATGGATAGAAGGTGAAATGGGGTTGTTTCATTTTTATAAAATATCATTATATTAGAGATACTGACGTTATTACTTTATAATTAAACAAATAAAGAATAAGAAGTAGAAGAAGAAAGAAAACTTGAAAGAATCGGTAGAAGAGATTGCCTCTTCTTCGACGCACCTCTTTTAAGCTTCCTCTTAAAGCCCTATAATTGGTCTTTTGAGGTGACCAAAAACTCTATAATGTTTCTAGGAAAGTTGAGAATGGAAATCGGTAGGGTTTGTCTGAGCTTGAAGGCTCAAAATTTTGTAAAGAGAATAGGGAGGAGGTTCCCTTTTATAAGGGATGAGAGGGGCACTTTAGGAAAAACTTAAAATATTTTTTTATAATAAGGTTATATTCTGTTTATAATGGCTCTAAAGTGACTTATTTCGAAGATAAAGTGGGTATGGGTCTAAATCCTCTAAACTAATAGGTTTTAGACAAGTTTAGATTACTATTTTAACCTTATCATTTACATTTAACTCTAAGTTAAATAATTTTAACTTTTACCGTGTCTTCTTGTTTTCTTACAGAATATGGTTAATAAAATTACTATAACAAGACAAACGAACCCCAAGTGGTTGATTATTAATATATATAATCTTATCTAAGTCATTTTTCCAAAACATATATTTTTAAGAATATAATAACAATTAATAATATAATATTTCTTTTAAAAACTATTTTATGTCAATTTTGACACTATTTGGTAATTGATTTTTTTGAAAATAATAACAACATGATTAGTTTGAAAAAAGTTAATTGAATCAATAATAACATGTCATATTAACATATAAAATTAGTTTATTTCATAAAAAGTCTAAATTTTATTTATTTGGGTATTTATAACATCAATTATGTTAATATTTCATTAACAAGGTAATTACTGCATCATCATTGTGTCATAAATAAATTAAATTATTTAATGTTTAAAAATTACAAATAAAATACCATGATGTAGGAAATATTTTTAGATTTATAATGAATATTTATTCTCAAATGTATCTTATGTATAACTCTATATGAAAAAAATTTATTTATTAAACATTGATTTTAACTCTTTTAATTCTTCTTTAAATAAAATAATAATAAGTGTCCTAATCTAATCCTAGTGGACCTAAAGGGTAATATTTTATTCCTAAGGTTGTTTTTGGTCAAATTACACTTATCCAATAGAATTAGGACATATGTTAGGGTAATAATAATATCATTTTTACCCTTAATTACCCTATTTACTTTTAAAAGTGGTAAATAAAAGTAAAAAATTTACTATTCACCAAAAATTATTTTTATCTTATTGAACCACATTTTACTCCTTGATATTTACTGTGTCTCTCGGATTTTCAAAATTCAACTCACAGAAGTATAAAAATTAAGTTTTATGTACAATTGCAAATGCTCCTAGGAGGTGGGTAAAAGACGGTGAAAAGTTCAATAAAATTTTCATATATCTAAAATTATTATAAAATGACTTTAATGAATTAAATTGAACTTATATAAGTATTATGTATCTATTTTGACCTAAAATAAATTTAAATAAAATAAATGATTATTTAAATAAAAAGTCGATTTTAACCAATAACTCAGTGTTTCACTATTCATCAAAAATTGAGAGTTTTCAGAAAAATACCAAAATTTCACCCTATTCTAATTTCAATATTCTGAATCCAAAAATGAAGTCCATTTTGAAAGATAAAATTTAAAAAAATTCAATAAGTGGGTATTACTATTCATAACAGCCAGTTTATATAATATTTTAATAACATATCGTTGTTTAGTGAAACTCGGTATTGCGTACAAAACATGCTATCGTGGAAGGTCGTGATTGCGTGTAAAGCAAGCCAAGTCAAGGTTGTGTGTAGTGCAGGATTCATTTGTTGTTGTGTATAATAGAATCCAACCATATTTTATTTATACATTGAATATATATATATATATATACACACTCAATGTTGTGTAGAATAACTTCTATCAAACGAACTTTAAATTTTTTGTAACACGATCCAAGAATAGTGTTGCGTACACTGCAAGCTAATACGGTGTTGTGTATAGCGCAAGATAGTCTTGGTGTAGCATACAACACAAGACATCAAATAAATTAAAAATAATACTTCTCATAAAATCTCGGGGTGTTACACCTATACATCTTTTTACTTCCAGGATGAATAGGGAATGAAGAACTATGAGCTTTCTCCAATAGATCCTTCTTCAAATATGGTATGAAAGGAACACATACACAGTTCTTGAACCTCATAATTCCATACTAATCAAGGTTAAACTCTGGAAAATCTCTAACATTCTTTTACAAATCTACATATTCCTTCTATGCCTCTTTAATCTTCACTAGGATAGAGGGTTGAACATTCATTTGAGAAAGATGATATTTTTCCTATTCCTTCAGGATTTATAGATCCATCCTTTGAAAATATAGAAATATTAGATCTTTTGTGATCCTCATCATGGATAAGCTAGCATGATCTTTCTAACTCAAATCATTGTCCACCTTGTTCACTTTCCCATTGTGGTAATATATTGTGCAGTCATAATCCTTTATCAACTCTAACCATCTTCTCTGATGCATGTTCGACTCCTTTTGTGTGAAAATATATTTTAGACTTTTATAATTATTATATATATATCAAACTTTTATGCATAAATATAATTCCACTATATCTTTAATGAAAAAAATACTGCTGATAAATCCAAATCATGATTTGGGTAATTTTTTCTCATGAATCTTCAACTTTCGCAAGGAATTTGAGATAACCATGATATTATGTATAAGAACACATCCCAATAAATTTTTTTATGCATCCCTATAGATTATAACCCCTTATATACTATAGGGTAACGTAATCATAGGTTCACTAACTAACATTCTCTTTAGTTCCTTGACATTTTCCTCACATTCATCTATCTAGAGGAACTTGACACCCTTCAGAGTTAACTTGGTCAGAGGATTAGATTGTCATGAGAAATTATAAATAACGCATCAATAATATCCAGTTAAACCAAGAAATCTATGAATCATAGTAACCATGGTGAGTCTAGGATAGCATTCAATAGCCTCCTTTGATGGATCTACTATTATACCTTCTCTTGAGATTATGTGGCCCAAAAATGAAACCTTTTGCAACCAAAATCCAAACTTTGTAAATTTTTCATATAGTTTCTCCTTAATTAATGTCTTTAGTACAATTCTTAAGTGATACTCACGTTCTCCCTTACTCTTTTAATATATAATAATATCAACTATAAAGACTACCAAAAACTGTTTGAGGTAATCTTTAAAGACTCTATTCATTAAATCTATGAAGATAATAGGGGAATTAGTAAAACCAAAAGGAATAACTATATATTCATAGTCTTCATACCTTGTATGGAATATCATATTAGGTATATCCTATTTCTTTACCCTAAATTGATGATATCCAGAATGAGGTTCAATCTTGTAAAAGTATTGATCTCCACGTAGTTGATAAAACAAATCATCAATATGAGAGAGGGGATACTTATTCTTGATTGTGATCTTGTTCAACTCTTGAAAATCAAATTTTATCTTCATCGATACATATTTATTTTTCACAAAAGGAACTAGTGCACCCCAAGATGAAACACTTGGACAAATGAGTACCTTATCAGGGTTTTCTTGGAGTTTCTTCTTCAATTCATGAAACTCAATTAGATCCATTCTATAAGGAATCATTGAAATTGTTGTGGAACCAGATATGAGTTATATTGGGAACTCAACTTCACATTTTGGTAGAAGGCTATGAAAATCTTCCAAAAAGACATCCAAAAAATTCTGAACAATATTCATATCATTTATGTTTAATTTCTCCCCAACCATTTGATATAAAATCCCTTTTGAATGGGAATTAAGACCCATACATTGGATTTAATGTCATCAGGAATTTCATGCTTATCATCGTATTGATGTATGATCAGAAGAGGGTTTGAAATATAAAAAATAACTTCCATTCCTTGAATATTTGTAACACCCCGAGCTTCCATGATACGCTTCTCATTCAATAATGCAATAGCTTGCATTGTACGCAACTTCGAGTTCTAAAACACCGCGACTAATCAAAGTAGCTGTTATGAATATTAATAACCACTTTTTAAAATTATATAAATTTTATATTTTAAAATGGACTTCATTTTTGGATTCGGAATATCAAAATTAGCCTATGTTGAATTTTTGGTATTTTTCTGAGAACTTCTATTTTTATGAATAGTGAAAAATACTTAAAAACAACTTTTTTAATCAAAATAATTTATAGTGATAAATTATACTATTTAGTGGTTTTAAATTATAATTAGAATATATTTTTATTATTTTATCCAATGGTGGTCATTAGAATTAATTTAACATTGAAATTGGACATAAACAATTGCCAATCTTTTGATATAAATTGTTTCTTAAAAACACGCTATTTGTTGTGACAGCGAGAATTAATTATAAATTTAATTAATGCAACTTATATGTTTGGAATTTTGTAAAATAGACATCATTTTTGAATTCGGAATATCAATTATAGCTTAGGGTGAAATTTTGGCATTGTTCTGAAAAACTTCAATTTTTGATGAATAGTGAAACCACTAAGTGGTAGTTAAATAACTGATTTTTCGTTTAAATGAAATATTTCCAATTCTGTGATTTGATTTTCAAAAATCCGACATACATGGTTGTAATTAAGAAGTAAAATGTGGTTCAATGAGATTAAAATAATTTTTTGGTGAATAGTAACTTTTAAGTGCTTAATCGCGATTAGAGGTAATTAGTGTAGTTTAAGGTACAAATAATGTTTTAATAATGTGAGATGAGCATGACACTTGTCCTACTCCTATTGGATGAGTCATGGCCGACCAATACAACCCATTGGTCAACTTGGGGACCCCATGGAGCCACTTTAGTTGGAAAATGACATTAATATATATTTATTTAATGTTAAAATTAAATTGACACAAACATGAGTTATTTTACTAAAACAGTTTTTAAGTGGGGTTACACAAGTCCAAATTTTTATTATAAATATTCATTAGAAAGCTAAAAATATTTCCTACATCATAGTAGTTTTTTTATAATTTTTAGACATTAAATAAATTAAATTATTTATGACATCATTATGATGCGGCGATGACCTCATTATTAAACGATTTAAATAAAATGAGAAGATAATGAAAAATCCAAGGGTTACACTTGTCCAAAGCCTATTGGATGGGGATATTTAGAAACCTTATCACCTTATCCTCGAATTATATAAGTTTGGGACCTTTAGAATCCGAAAATCATTGTGAAATAATGTAACATTTCAATCTTTCCAAAAGTTCCCCTCCTCTCCACTTATAAAAGGCCCCCACCTCTACCTCCTCATTTACACTTTCAAGCCATTTTTCTCGGCCAACCTATGCCCAAATACTCTCCCAACATCCCTCTCTTACTCATAGAAGCCTCACTTTGGGCAGAACTCTTCCCAAGGAAGCCTTTGGCTCAAATCAAAAAGAGTTACCCGATTTTAAGGTAATGTCTTCTCTAATGTTGTTTTGTTTTATTTTTCTTCTCCAACCCCCTAAACTCTTTTTATTCATTTATTTTGTAAAAACACCAGTATCCTCAATATACTAGTATGTTGTTATAAGAATTATTCTAGCTACACTTACACACACCTACATCTAATGGTTAAAGAACATACGGTTTCTGTGGATGGAGAATTTCTGCCTCACGAAATGATGATTGTTCAACACTCATATAACACCTTCAAAGGTGGCCATTAAGATGTAACTATTTTTATATATGATATATAATATGTTTATGTTTTACTTATGCTTCTGTATTTCTCATTTATGGCATACTTTATGATTTCCATTATGGGTAAAACGCGATAATTTCATTTTAGGAAGTGCGGACTACCGCCCCCTCAAAGTGATTTGAATCGTTAATGCCATATGTGGGATGTATAAAGGATGGAGTAAATGGTATTATACACTATATTATACTGTAATTATATTATACATTTATATCATTATGATTTAGTTCCATTAAATATGAAATTGGAATGAAAGTAGCGTTCATGCGTACGTACGGCTTACCGTCTCCATGAACGGTGCATTTCATTTCTTACCTCTAAATGTTACGTAATATTATAAATGAATGTATATACTGGATATATAAGATATATATGACATATAAATCATGAATATAATTCTGGATATAATGGATATTCTACCACATGAACAACTTGTAATTATAAGAAGTTTATTGTTGACTCAAGTACCAAAGATCGACAAAACGACCATTATTAACTTAAATAATTACATAATGTTCATATCATTGTAATAAGTGATATAAAAAGGATAATGAAATAGAAAATGGTTCTTAATAAGTTAGATATTAACTCTAATTTATTATTCAGGAGGTTAAAGAACGGTTGAGTCAAGTCGGACACAAGGTAAGGGAACTTCTTAACCCAATTTCCATTCTTTGGGTTAATCTCCTACTTTCAAATTATGTCATGATATTATTATGTCTTATTTTGTATTCTTTATGTGTACCTATAGTGAATACACATAATATATCTATTTTATTTTAAAAATGATCTTTTTAAGGACTCCGTCTCAATCCCCTTTCATTGAGGCATATTTGGTTTTATACACAACTTTCTTTTATACGGTGTATAAACCCCTTTGACTTTTACGTTTATTCAAAAGGAATCTTTTTTATACGAAGCGTTTTACTAAACGACAAAAAGGGAATGTTTTTCTTTCCGTACATATGCGGAGACAACGACTTCTCCGCCGCCATGACCATTATTTGAGTGTCGGCTTCCTCTAGAAGCCATCATTTTTTTTAATGAAAAATAAATACAAAGTTTTAACTTTATTTTATTTTGGTATTGAAAATTGTTTTGAAAGCATTTTTATTATATCAATGTGTTGTATTGATATCTTGTGATTGAAATGTGGAAATGTTATGTTTCCTTTATGCATGTTTTATGTGATACTATTATGTTATGGTTTATGATATGTTTAAACCTATTCATATGAGGAATGCATTGGACTTAATAAGTGACGGGTGGAGCCCGCTATAGCTCCTCGATGCATCGGCAGGTCTCATGAGACAAACTAGTGTCTTGGCACGAGGCCTTGACAAAATATTATTTGTGGTCTTGGCATGAGGCCTTGGCTACGTGGTTATGATAGTCTGGCATTATGCATTCCATCATTATGAAAGTGTTTATTGTTATTGCATGTGATTATTCGTCCAGTAGAATATCCATGTGAAGAAGTGAATGGAATTATCTCATTTTACTTTTTCCATATTATGTTGATGTTCAAGTTTAAAAGGCTTTTGTTTTAGTTATACATTGCCTTAAATTTTTATGTTTATTTATGAAAGCTTCCGCAATATTGTTATCCTTACTGAGCATCTGAGCTCACCCCTTTCAATGTTTTAATATTTTCCAGGATGTGAAGAAGTATTTTATGAATGACCTGCAGGGATAGTCAGAAGATGATATGAGTGTGGACTATGAAGACTTTGTTATTAGTTTTTCACTTTATGATGTAATGTAAGACTTATGAATGTATCTAGTGTTTCCAAGGCTACTAAACTAATCGGTCTTTCGAGACTTGATCTTTTGTGATCATGCCAATGTTACGAAGTAACGCACCGACTCTGGGTAGCTGGGGTCGGGGCATTACAGTTGGTATCAGAGGCAGTTTAGTACTAACCTTGGAAGCTAGATTTAGATAAACTCTGATTAGAGCACGTAGACCTAAGATAGACTTTGAGGATTAGTATAGAAGAACTTCCTAGAATTATGGTATTGTAGAGATGTGATGAGTTTTCCGAGCAATACATACCTGTCTGGATACGAGCAGGTAGAGGCGGCTCTGGCACAGATGTACCTAGGGGTAAAACCCGAAAACACCGCTTTGAGCAAGACTCGAACGGGAACTGGTGCACGACAATGGGCCTTGCTGCACTCTTGGTTACGACACTCCCGGGGGATATGCTTTGGATAATTATCATTTTCTTTATAAACCACTATGAAGGGTTATGAGTATATACTTTATCAACGAAAACATTTCTTTTTATGATTATGGATTATATCCATAAATAGTTCAATTTATGTAAAGTGTTTTACAAATATGGAATTATGTATTTTAATTCATAAACTAATTTAGTTTATGCCATTGTTTAGAAATGGCGCCTAGTGGAAGGAATGGAAACCGTATCAATGTACGCACTCCGTGTAGGGATTTCCCTCCTGCTCAAGATAATTATTGTGGATCTGGAGATACAACTGGTTCTGATCAACTTATTACCATACTGGGACAACTCACTCAAGTTATGAATAATAACCTTACTCGTATGGAGCACCCTGATCCGCAACGTGGAATATCAATGTTAGACCGATTCATGAGGCAACAACCACCAACATTTAATGGGGGTACAAATCCATTAGTAGCTGAGCAATGGATAAACTCCTTAGAGAAAATATTCCATGCCTTGGGGAGTAGCGAAAGAGAGAAGGTTTTCATGACAGTTTACCGCCTCACTGGAGATGTCGATCAGTGGTGGTCGCTGATTCAAAACACAAAGGAAGATGATGACGTATCGAATATGGAATATAGGGAGTTCAAAGAGCTTTTCTTAGAAAAATACTTTCCTCGTGACCATCGAGCAGATATGGAAAGGCAATTTCTGAGTTTGAGGCAGAAGGAGGATGAGAATGTCGCAAAGTATGAGGCTAACATTACAAGGTTAGCGAGGCATGCTTCCGATTATATACGTAACCCAAGGAGTAAGATTGATATTTTCTTTGATGGGTTAAAACCATTTCTCCATCGAGCTTTAGTATCACAATCCTTCTCATCATACGAAGATATTGTCTCGTGTGCTATCAAGACAGAAAAGGAATTCTCTAAGTATTATGACAACAATGTAAAGCAAGAGAAGAAGAGAACGGTGTAACAAGAGAAAAATAAAGGGAAAAAGGGAAAGAAGGATTTTCCATTATGTGATAATTGTGGGAAGAATCACCCTGGTACTTGCCTAAAAGGAATGGGAGTTTGTTATAAATGTGGAGAAAAAGGTCACCAGGCACGTGATTGCAAGGGAAAGAAAGAGGCTATCAAAGTTGAATGCTACAATTGTAGAGAAATGGGTCATTATGCAAATGAATGTCCTAAGAGTCAGGGAAACTTTCCTCAGAAAAGGCCAAGGGATCAAGGACAATCTTATGCTGTTACTACAGTTGAAGCAGAATAACTAATGTATTGGTGCTTTTGGACTCATGGATTATATTTTGGTTATTTGAATAATGTGATATATATATAAGGATTGTACTGCAGTACTTTTTTATTTCAGTAAGGTTTTAATATGATTAAGGTAATCATATTTTTAGTATGTGACAATAAGAGAAACTTTTCTTTGTTTGGGGAATCTGTTGTTACAATTGATTTTGGAATTTAACGACCCTTTAGAGAAAGTCTGGACGGAGGTATTTTGGATAACTATAAAGGTTGGAATGGATTAAGTTGATCTTTGGATAGTATTGTTTAAGGTTAAAACATTTATGAAGATTATTTTTGGAATATTATAGTACTATATTTTAGGAAAAGGACAACCTGCAGGGTGGGGAATAACCCGTCACGTCGGACAAAGCTGTAGGAATCGAACCCACAACCATAGTGCGACAAGCCTTTATTTCCTACCACTAGCCTACAGGAAGTCCCTGGTTATTACAAAATAGTTTTACTAATCTAAATGGTATGTGTTAACATTTAGAACCTTATACAATTAGGATAAATAGAATATTTTTGAGTTCCGTTACCATTTGGAGTAAAAGTTGGGTTTGTGGTAAAAATATATTAACGAATGAAAGTATACATAACGAGTATGTATATTCCCTTACATTCTTAGTAAATCTCCTAAATAAATTCCTCAACATTATAAAAGGTAACTTAAAACAAAAATGTTGTCGGTTAACTTTTCCAACTGGGGATTCATTGACCGTTTAACCAATCACAAGTTTGTGATTTTCTTGTGGTTAAACTTTCTCCTAATCCTGTTTTCTATAACTCTCCATCAGACCTTGATGGTTTGTTTTTCTTCCATATCCATATTTTCATAGAATCCTAGAATGGGCTATATCGGGTGACCTTTGTACTTATATTTCATTCTTTTAATGTTATATATTTATTAACCTTATTTCCGATGTGGGTTTTCCTCAAAGGTATTTTCTCTTTTCAACCTTTTATTTTCAAATAAAAAAAATTCAAATTGCGAGGACGCAATTTATTGAAGGAGGGGATAATGTAACACCCCGAGCTTCCATGATACGCTTCTCATTCAATAATGCAATAGCTTGCATTGTACGCAACTTCGAGTTCTAAAACACCGCGACTAATCAAAATAGTCGTTATGAATATTAATAACCACTTTTTAAAATTATAGAAATTTTATATTTTAAAATGGACTTCATTTTTGGATTCGGAATATCAAAATTAGCCTATGTTGAATTTTTGGTATTTTTCTGAGAACTTCTATTTTTATGAATAGTGAAAAATACTTAAAAACAACTTTTTTAATCAAAATAATTTATAGTGATAAATTATACTATTTAGTGGTTTTAAATTATAATTAGAATATATTTTTACCATTTTATCCAATGGTGGTCATTAGAATTAATTTAACATTGAAATTGGACATAAACAATTGCCAATCTTTTGATATAAATTGTTTCTTAAAAACACGCTATTTGTTGTGACAGCGGGAATTAATTATAAAATTAATTAATGCAACTTATATGTTTGGAATTTTGTAAAATAGACATAATTTTTGAATTCGGAATATCAATTATAGCTTAGGGTGAAATTTTGGCATTGTTCTGAAAAACTTCAATTTTTGATGAATAGTGAAACCACTAAGTGGTAGTTAAATAACTGATTTTTCGTTTAAATGAAATATTTCCACTTCTGTGATTTGATTTTCAAAAATCCGACATACATGGTTTTCATTAAGAAGTAAAATGTGGTTCAATGAGATTAAAATAAATTTTTGGTGAATAGTAACTTTTAAGTTCTTAATCGCGATTAGAGGTAATTAGTGTAGTTTAAGGTACAAATAGTGTTTTAATAATGTGAGATGAGCATGACACTTGTCCTACTCCTATTGGATGAGTCATGGCAGACCAATACAACCCATGGGTCAACTTGGGGACCCCATGGAGCCACTTTAGTTGGAAAATGACATTAATATATATTCATTTAATGTTAAAATTAAATTGACACAAACATGAGTTATTTTACTAAAACAGTTTTTAAGTGGGGTTACACAAGTCCAAATTTTGATTATAAATATTCATTAGAAAGATAAAAAGATTTCCTACATCATAGTACTTTGTTTATAATTTTTAGACATTAAATAAATTAAATTATTTATGACATCATTATGATGCGGTGATGACCTCATTATTTAACGATTTAAATAAAATGAGAAGATAATGCAAAATCCAAGGGTTACACTTGTCCAAAGCCTATTGTATGAGGATATTTAGAAACCTTATCACCTTATCCTCGAATTATATAGGTGTGGGACCTTTAGAATCCGAAAGGCATTGTGAAATAATGTAACATTTCAATCTTTCCAAAAGTTCCCCTCCTCTCCACTTATAAAAGGCCCCCACCTCTACCACCTCATTTACACTTTCAAGCCATTTTGCTCGGCCAACCTCTGCCCAAATACTCTCCCAACATCCCTATATTAATCCTAGAAGCCTCACTTTGGGCAGAACTCTTCCCAAGGAAGCCTTTGGCTCAAATCAAAAAGAGTTACCCGATTTTAAGGTAATGTCTTCTCTAATGTTGTTTTGTTTTATTTTTCTTCTCCAACCCCCTAAACTCATTTTATTCATTTCTTTTGTAAAAACACCAGTATCCTCAATATACTAGGATGTTGTTATAAGAATTATTCTAGCTACACTTACACACACCTACATCTAATGGTTAAAGAACATACGGTTTCTGTGGATGGATAATTTCTGCCTCACGAAATGATGATTGTTCAACACTCATATAACACCTTCAAAGGTGTCCATTAAGATGTCACTATTTTTATATATGATATATAATATGTTTATGTTTTACTTATGCTTCTTTATTTCTCATTTATGGCATACTTTATGATTTCCATTATGGGTAAAACGCGATAATTTCATTTTAGGAAGTGTGGACTACCGCCCCCTCAAAGTGATTTGAATCGTTAATGCCATATGTGGGATGTATAAAGGATGGAGTAAATGGTATTATACACTATATTATACTGGAATTATATTATACATTTATATCATTATGATTTAGTTCCATTAAATATGAAATTGGAATGAAAGTAGCGTTCATGCGTACGTACGGCTTACCGTCTCCATGAACGGTGCATTTCATTTCTTACCTCTAAATGTTACGTAATATTATAAATGAATGTATATACTGGATATATAAGATATATATGACATATAAATCATGAATATAATTCTGGATATAATGGATATTCTACCACATGAACAACTTGTAATTATAAGAAGTTTATTGTTGACTCAAGTACCAAAGATCGACAAAACGACCATTATTAACTTAAATAATTACATAATGTTCATATCATTGTAATAAGTGATATAAAAAGGATAATGAAATTGAAAATGGTTTTTAATAAGGTAGATATTAAATCTAGTTTATTATTCAGGAGGTTAAAGAACGGTTGAGTCAAGTCGGACACAAGGTAAGGGAACTTCTTAACCCAATTTCCATTCTTTGGGTTAATCTCCTACTTTCAAATTATGTCATGATATTATTATGTCTTATTTTGTATTCTTTATGTGTACCTATAGTTAATACACATAATATATCTATTTTATTTTAAAAATTATCTTTTTAAGGACTCCGTCTCAATCCCCTTTCATTGAGGCATATTTGGTTTTATACACAACTTTCTTTTATACGGTGTATAAACCCCTTTGACTTTTACGTTTATTCAAAAGGAATCTTTTTTATACGAAGCGTTTTACTAAACGACAAAAAGGGAATGTTTTTCTTTCCGTACATATGCGGCGACAACGACTTCTCCGCCGCCATGAACATTATTTGAGTGTCGGCTTCCTCTACAAGCCATCATTTTTTTAATGAAAAATAAATACAATGTTTTAACTTTCTTTTATTTTGGTATTGAAAATGGGTTTGAAAGCATTTTTATTATATCAATGTGTTGTATTGATATCTTGTGATTGAAATGTGGAAATGTTATGTTTCCTCTATGCATGTTTTATGTGATACGATTATGTTATGGTTTATGATATGTTTAAACCTATTCATACGAGGAATGCATTGGACTTAATAAGTGACGAGTGGAGCCCGCTATAGCTCCTCGATGCATCGGCAGGTCTCATGAGACAAACTAGTTTCTTGGCACGAGGCCTTGACAAAATCTTATTTGTGGTCTTAGCACGAGGCCTTGGCTACGTGGTTATGATAGTCTGGCATTATGCATTCCATCATTATGAAAGTGGTTATTGTTATTGCATGTGATTATTCGTCCAGTAGAATATCCATGTGAAGAAGTGAATGGCATTATCTCATTTTACTTTTTCCATATTATGTTGATGTTCAAGTTTAAAAGGCTTTTGTTTTAGTTATACATTGCCTTAAATTTTTATGTTTATTTATGAAAGCTTCCGCAATATTGTTATCCTTACTGAGCATCTGAGCTCACCCCTTTCAATGTTTTAATATTTTCCAGGATGTGAAGAAGTATTTTATGAATGACCTGTAGGGATAGTCAGAAGATGATATGAGTGTGGACTATGAAGACTTTGTTATTAGTTTTTCACTTTATGATGTAATGTAAGACTTATGAATGTATCTAGTGTTTCCAAGGCTACTAACCTAATCGGTCTTTCGAGACTTGATCTTTTGTGATCATGCCAATGTTACGAAGTAACGCACCGACTCTGGGTAGCTGGGGTCGGGGCATTACAATATTGACGTGGGATTTATACATATAAATCTAATCCATGACTAAGATAACATAAAATTAAACCAAAGGAATATTTACAAGTATTGAAGGAAGAAAATTCCCAAAAACTTTAATTGAAGATGAATCATAAACTTGGGATGCAATCATCGTACCATTAGTTGTTTTCACTTCTAATTAAACATCTAATTGTTTTGGTGGAATCATAAAACCCTTATAAAATTCTTTAAATATAAAAGAGTGGGTAGATCCACAATCAAATGTGACATTAGCAGTTTTAGAGTGGATAGTAAGTGTACCTTTCATCACATAATTATCGAACCCATAATCAGAAATAGAAATTGCATGAGATTTCCCCTTGTCCCTCGGCATAAGAGGTTTTAGAAATCTATCATATTCACCAACATTTGGGTCTGGTAAGTGGTTAGCATAATTCCCATTCTCCTTAGACTTGTAGCACTTAATTGTGGGAGGATCATTCTATACAACTTGACATCCATTAGCATTTTGACCTAACATATTCCCATCATTTCGACAATAAATTTCCCAATGACCTTCCTTTCCACACTTAAAACATTTACTATACCTTTTAAGACAATTTACTCCTTGATTCTTCCCATATTTAGAGCATAAAGGAAAACTATTTTTATTTTCTCTATGTTTGTTATAGTTTCCTTTAAACTCCATCTTTATTTTCTTTTCAAAAACATAAGGTTGAAACATGAATCCAACCTTCATTTCAACCATGATTACACAATGCACAATCACTTCATATCTAAAAAATTCTCTTATGGCTAGTTCCATTATAATACATGTATTTAAGCCACTGAAGAAACTATCAAATTTACTTTTGGGTTGGATGATAATTCCTAAAGCGTACCTTGTAAGTCATGTGAAATTGTCCTTGTAGGTACCAAATGATTCCTCATAGTTTTGCTTCAACTCAAGGAACTATCTCTCTAAATTGGTATTAAGAATATGAGGGAAGTACTTGTTGAACAATAAGTTCTTAAACTCATCCATATCTATGGATTCAATCTCATCTTGGTGCTCTGTATTCTTGATTAGAGTCCACCACTAGTCTGTTTCTCCTTCTAATTGATAAACATCGAGAATGAATATCCATTTCATTGAAAACTAAATAATACTGAATATGTTTTCAATATTTTTGATCCATTGTTCAGTAAAAAGTGGATCAGAAGACCCTATGAAAGAAGGTGGACGTTGCCTCATGAAAGACTCAACATAATATTGTTCCCTTCTTTTCTCATTTGGAAGTACACCATGATTCATAGATTGAGAAAAATTTGTGACCATAGTAATGAGGTTTTTCATTTTAGATCCCATATCATTCAGTTTATCCGGAGGATAATCAATTCATTGTCCATTCAATCACCATTAATGTGGTTCCTTCAGGTTCCATGCATTGACTAAAACCAAAATCATAGAGTAAAAAATAGTTATCATAATGAGGAACCACATAATCATGAAAATTCAATTTTAGTATGTCAAAATTATGACACCTTCCATAAACTACCTTAGGATTATCCAAGGTTATTTATAGAAAACTTCTATTTAAGTCCTTTATAATGGTTCATTGTGAGTTTGTGAATTCCCAAAGCATATCCCCCGGGAGTGTCAAACCAGGTGTGTAGCAAGGCCCATTGTTGTCTACCGGATTACACCCAAGTAAGGCTTGAAATCTATTTTCAGGGGTGTTACCCATAGGTACATCTTTGGAAGATCCACATCCACTTGTAGTATCCAGAAAGGTATGTATTTCTAAGAAACCACTCACTCTATCCTTTACCAAAATTCTAGGAAATTTTCTATACTTTTCTATATCCTTAGACTTATCCCTATACATGTCCTTAAGGTTCTCAATAATTTTTTCTCATCCTACCTTCCAAAGTTAACTAAGCCTTTTCTCTAATACAAAATATAAATACCCTAACTTTCCATTCCTTAATATTACACAACATCTGCAGAATACTTAAAAACTTTACAAAATCAGACACTCAAATACCGTATTATTCTAGTGCTTTTGGAAACATGGAAACATAAACACTTGTACATAGATGAGTTATATAATCTCCCAGTAGGTTCTTCTTAACTATCACCTTTATTAGACAAATCATACATAATACATATCTTTATAACTTAGGGGGAAGAAACCATAAAAATGGGTGATCTCAAATGCTCAGTAAGAGTAAATAAGGGATATATATATATTCATAATGATGAGAATATGGTTATGAGAACATGATAATGAAAATATAATATCATACCCTATATATCAAAGATCATATACATAAACCATTTAATAAATCATGGCATTTCATAACACATGAATCAATGAAATAAAGAACATCAGGCATGAAATCATAAAATATGAATAAAACATGGAATTGTGACAGATTAATAATCATATAAAATTAATTCTATAGTAGTCAAGGAATTTTTGTTGATACCATCATAGTGTACAAAGTACTTTACTAAACTAGGTCCACACCCAGTTCCAGCCCTATATTACTAAACCATGTTCACCACTCATTCTAGCCCAGTAATACTAAACTAATTTCATTTCCCATTAAAACCATGTAATATTGAACCAATTTCATTTACCATTCCAACCATGTATATATCCGGCGATATAAATATTTACCCAATTCATTTGATGGAGATATAGTTCCCGCAATTCTCATAGTGAAATCATACATACATGTTCTATAAGATCATGAATAACCATATCATAAACCATGAAAGTAAATGGGTATTATAAACATGTAATCAAATCATAACCCATGTAAAGTGACAGTTTTCATAATCATTTAATTATAAACATTACCCATGAAAAGAATCAGGTTTCAAAATCATATAACCTGTAAAAGGTAAATGGGTTTCTTAAACACCATACCATCAAAAAATAATCCATTATGATAAATAATAAGAATGGAAACACTGAATAATTTACCTATAAAGTCATGGTTAACACCAATGGATATTATCGTAGATGGGAAATGATTTTGAAAGATCTTTTAAAAACATTTCCTGAAGAATATATCCTTTTTTCATTGAAAACACTTTTTAAAAATAAAACCTTTTTGAAAACTGTTTTCATTGAAAATATCTTTTAAAAATTATCAATAAATAATTGAAATCCAAAAAAATTAAAATCCTTTTTCCTTGAAAATGGGCATCAAATATCTTTGGAAAATATTTTTGAAAACATTTTTGAAAACAGGTTTTTTGAAAATAATAGTTTTCTAAACGAAGAGAGAGACGTTAATATTTTAATTGAAAACATTATATTAGGTACCAAATAGTGGGAACATAGAAATAATATGTAAGGATATCTTAAATAACCATAGGATAATAAAATTCATTTTTTTTCTTGATATATGGGTCATAATATTTTATCAAAGAAGTATAATCATTAACAATCTCAAAAAGTGATGAGATTGTTTTAATAAACTCTTACCACTTGATTACTTGAGTTAATACTCTCCATGTAAGAAATGGAAATTCAATGAAGCTTACAATATAATTAAAATGATTATATTAATTACATGACATGTAAAATAGAAGTATATACACCTCAAAAAATAATTTAGGTGCATAACAAAACATGAGTCCCATAGAAGGAAAATTGAGACAAAAATATTTTACCAATTTGGTATCTTTTAAAACATAAACCCCATAAAATAAATATCATAAAATGGATATTTTAATTATAATAAATTTAATTATATGATACATATAATAAATTCATGGTCAGTACATACACCATGCAAATGGAAAGGGTGGTGAACATAGCATGCATCTCACAAAAATAAAAAGTGAGATTAAATCCATTTACCTTGTATCTTGACTCTCATCGTACTCATTAAACCCACTTGTATACAAAATATAAATTTTTATACATATTTTAAACAATAATATTATTATATCTAACACCATATATGGTTTATAATTACCTTATATTACCCTCTTGTTAAAACTATTATGTAAAGGTTTCACTTCGATAATATTCCCTTTGTTCTTCGCATGTGTCCTAATTTATTAAATGTTTGGTCCTTATACTTATATAATGATTAAATAATTTAAACCATTATATAAATATTATTTATAATCATTATATTTGTATTATAATAATCTATAAAATAAATAATTTTTAAATTGAAGACACCATTCATAGAGACGGTAAGCTGTAGGTACACATGAACTCTGTTTCCGTTTTTATTGTCGTATTGAAAAAAATAAATAAAATATCCTATATGAATATATGTATATAATATCATTATAGTATAATTTTAATTTTATATATATCATATAACTTTACTAAACCCATCCTTAATACATTCCATGTAGTTGGTGAACAAATCACATCACTTTGAGGGGGTGGTAGTCCATACTTCCTCAAACAAAATTATCATATTTACACCAAATGGAAAGTAAAAAGATATATATTTTAAAAGGAATAAATAAGATTAAATAAATAATAAACAAAATATATAAAATATATAATGAAAATTTCCATCATAATTTTCAAAATAAGAGACGGTAAAGTAAAAAATGAACAATAATCGTTTAGTGAGGTGGTAGTTCGTCGTACATGTAAACAGTATGTTTTTCATCCATTATACGGAGGTCTTTGTAAGTTTAGGTTTAACCATTAGAATAAAAAAATCCTATTATATTTATTATACTGTGGTTTTTATATAATCATTTAATAAATATATTGGAGGGTTTGATAAAGAAAATAAAAGAAATTATCTTGAGAGAAGAAGTTACCTCTTAATCAGGTAACTTCTTTTGGTTTGTGCCAAAATGATTCATTGGATTTCCTTATACAAAAGGGAAGGATTCTAGGATGAAGGTAGGTTTTAGAATTTTATTGTGTATAGATTTTCAAAACATAAGCGGTTTGATACGTGTGAATAAGAGGGAGAGTTGGTGGCCTTTTATAGGGTAGGGAAAGGAAACACTTGGCATTGTTTTAAAACAAGTTTGGTGTACCCACGTTTTTACCAAAAAAAGTATTACCAAACAAACACAAATCAATAATAGAAGGGTTATGGAAAAATAATTTCATGAAAATGGGTGTTGGAAAAGTTTATAGGTCAATTAGTGTCTTAAATGTATGGTTTTGTACTTTATTATCCAAATTTTTCCCTTAACTATTGTAATTATTTTTAATCACTTTCACTAATATTTCTGGTCAAAAAAATATTTTCATTAATATAAATTATAAATTATAAATTATTATAATTAAAAATATGGAATAAATTTTTCTAAATTCCAATCAAATAAGTGGAAGAAATTAATTTAAAATTAATCCCACTAATGGGATGCCACTGTAAGTTTTTAAAGTAAAAACATTCAAAAGTTTGATAATTTTTATATCCAATTTCAATGTGAAATTGATATAAATGAAATAAATTGTATTAATTTATAAAAATATTATCTAATTAAAATTTAAAAACAATTTAAAATATGACTTACCTTATAAATAAATTAGATGAAAACTCATTTTTGAATTAAAATCTGGTATTTTTCACTATTCATCTAAATAATGATGTTTCTCCAAAAAATATCAAAATTTAACCCTTTAATAACTTCAAAATTATAAACTCAAAAATTAAGTTTATTTTCTCATATTAAATTTATAAATATGTCTAAATTTTATTTTATTGTCTTTTACAGAAGGATGGGAAAATTAGTTTGAGAAAATTTTATTTTTAAACATATAAGGACTTAACCAAAAATTATATCTTTCATTATAAATATGTTTTATTAATATAAAACCATTATAAAAAATATATTTGAAATTTTTTTATTAATATTCATATTTCTATGTTTAATATCTAGGTTATAATTATCTAATTTAAATAATTATAATAATGAAATGATGTTTTTGTAGAAATATCGGTGTTGTGTGTGACGTACGCCAAGTCAGTATTGTATGTAACATATACCAAGTCGATGTTCTTTGTAATATATTCAGATTAAGTGTTGTGTGAAAGAAATGTCTGATATAGTTCATTTCAATACATAAATGAAAATTTAATTTATTCCAAAAAAGGTCCATAAAAACTCATGGTGTTACAGAACCTATATCAATTCCTGCCTATTTAATGGAACCAACTAAGTTAATGGAATTAAGGATTTAGTATTATGCTCTTTCAGTTAAGGGTTTTATTAGGCTAAGAACGTATCCTTGGGGCATTGTTGTTCATTTTTTAAAAATGTTCAATGGGATTCAACACCTATTTGTAGAATATCAGAAACTAAATCAAGTTAGGATCAACAATCGTTATTATTTGCATGCAATTGAAAACTGATTTGATCAATTAAAGGGAAAATTTATGTTTAAACATAAACCTCTAATTAGGTTGTCAGCAGCTTCAAGTCATACCATATTATATTTCAAAGACTACTTTTTTGGAGCCGGTATGGTCATTTAGAGTATCTATTAATTCTCTTTTTATAGAATAATTATCCTAATGTGTTCATGGATCTAATGAACGTGATATTTTATCCATATTTAGACTCATTTTTTATGGTATTTAAAGATGATATCCTAGTTTCTTTTGGTTCTTAGGATGGGAATGATCACTATAAGCACATCATCCTAAAGACTTTTTGAGATCATTAGTTTTATGATAGGTTATCAAAATGTTCCTTATGGATCTTAGAAGTCATGTTTCTTAGGCATGTTATCTTTGAAGTGTGAATCTTAGTAGATCGTGTTAAGGTATAATTATGGATGTATTGTAAGGTTCCTTATAATGTTTTATAGATAAGGATTTTATTAGGAATCTCCAGGTAATACCACTTATTTATTTAGAAAATTTTAAGCTAGATACTCTAATGATAATCTTGATAAATAAAGGAGATAAATTTATGTGTTATAATCAATGTAAAGTTGACTTTAAATAATTGAAAAGGGTGTTGAATTTATCTCCATTTCTTATCCTTTCTTAACTAGGTGAGGGGTTTGAGGTTTATTGTGATACATTTTTTTTGGATATTTTTTTATACATGATCATCAGGTAGTGGTTTATGGTTCTAGATTACTTCATACAAAAAAATAACTATCCTACCCATGATTTTGAATTAGTTTTTTTGGTCTATACATTAAAGTATTAGAGATATTCTCTATGTGGTGAAAGCGTTATGGTAGTCACTAATCACAAAAGTCCTTAAATATATATTCTCTCGAAAAGATTTGAACCTAAGGAAATATTTTTGGGTGAAGTATATATAGTTATTTGATATTAATATCTAGTATACTCATAGGAAAGGAAACATGGATGTCGATACTCTTAATAGGAAAGTACACCCTCAAAGTTTTTTAGATGAAAAAGAATAATAGAGGTTAATATCACTTATTACAAAACTCTTCTTGTATGTGATCAAGGATCAATGTAGGGTTAATTTATACCACATCAATCTTACCTCATCTATCCTGGACATTTTCAAGGACTCTCATATATCTGATCCTAATTATTCCATTATCTGAGAAAAAATGGTGGGGAGACCCTTCATGGAAGGTTCCAAGATTCTCATTCCTTATTCTATGTTAATGGAAGGATCATTACCCCAGTAGTAATGAAGGAGGAAGTGATGAAGGAGCATCACATTTCTTGATGGGTGATACAACTTGAAATCAAAAAAATTATACTATGATATTCATGTTTATTTCTATTGGATTATATAAAAATATTATATTGAAGGGTTCGTTATAAAGTGTCACACCACCAATCAATTAGTAAATATAGAATATAAAATTCTTAATAGTACTCTTCTTCCACTTCCTCGACCAATATGGAAATGGGTTGAAATTATGATGTATTTTGTAACCAATATTCCTAGATATCATGAAGGCAGGGATATAGTATAGGTAATTTTGGAGCATCTAACTAATATGGATAAATTATTATCTACTAAAGATACTTATTTGATTGGTGAAATCAGTAAACTGTATGTCTAGGATATCATTATGATTCATGGTGGACTGGATAGCATATTCTTGAGTAAAGACCCAAAGTTTATATATCAGGTCTAATAAGGGATTCAATAATAATTGAGTTCACAAGTGAAATTGAGAACTTCTTTCCACCTATAAATCAATTTTCATTCTGAGTGAACCTTCCACATTCTGGAGGATGTACTTTGATCCTGCATTCTTTATTTTTATGGCTCATGGGAGGAGTACCTCATCGTAGTGTAATTATCCAAAAAAATATTTCTCACCCATCTAGTCAAATGGCTCTATTTAAGACTATATATGGGTAACCATGTTATTATCCACTTTTTGGGATAGAAATCAATGAATCATTGGTAGTTAGTCCTAGTATATTCTTGGTGATGAAATAATAGGTAATACTCATCTAAAGAAGGATTGTAACATATTAAATCCAGAAAAAGTATTTTGTCGTTCACCAAAGATAATACATGTAATTAAAATTGGATGATCAAATATTTATTTAGGTTTAATTGATATTGATTCACCAAAAAATGGAGAATAAAGGGAAGGTGAGCCAATGATTTTTAGGGCATTTTGATATCTGTGGGGGAGTCTAAGTGGTAGAATATAAATTATATTTTCATCCAAAATTCAGTTCTGTGTATAAAACATTCCATGTTTCTAAACTCAGTAAATACATACCCTACCCAACTCATGTGATCTAATATGATGATATCAAGCCTAAAGTTTATTCCTACTATGTGTATCATCATATCAATATCATCGACCGGAGTCAAGAAAAATGTTGTGGGGAAAGTTAATTCCTATAGATTGAGTAAAATGGAAGAATGAAAAACTAAAAGATAAAAATTTAGAGTGATAATCCGTAGTGAAGGATCAATGGACAATCTTATTCCCTTAATAAGCTAGATAAATCTTCATAGGTATGAGAAGACCAGTGTTAGGGGGGTTGTAAAGACCTAAAACTTTACTAGTTAGTTTTATAGTTAGTTTTATTGATTCAATTTCATTTCAGGGATAATTCTAATTTTGATAAGGAATTATAGGTTTTAGAGAAGTATGTTGAGGGAAAAGGAGTGAGAGGTGAGGTGTAGATGGCACTAAGTACCTCATGGTTTTGTATTGGTAACCTAGTGTGGTTCTGGTTGATTTAGGTGGTTATGTATGGACCACTGTGTACCCAGTGGAACTTTACCATATACCTGGTGGACACCTGGGTAAAAACCTTTGATATAAGGATATTTTCATTATTTTATGCCCCAAATTAAACCACCTAAATTATAAACCAAGGTATTTCACCACATTTCTCATTTATTTCATCACCTCTCTTGCTCTCTCACCCATCTCCTTCCCTATCAAGCTAACTATCATCAAGGCGTGATTTGGGTGTCTCTAATTAGTCTCAATATCCTATCTTTGATGAGGTAAGCTCATGTGATGTTATACCAATCATGGGGTCCTATTCAATAGAAATTTATAAAACTCTTCATATAGTACATTGGATTATGGGGTTTATCTCGTGAATATCTTCACTAATTACTCTCTATTTTAATTACTTTTTTTGTTGTTTTTAATAAATGTAAAAAATGAGAAATACAGTGGGTTAGTGTGTGGAAAATTCATGAAATGTAATGAAAATAAGAAAAATACATAGATGATATCAAGAAATAGGTTAGTCCTAGGTTTTTCTAACACATTTATTTAATCATCCATTTAAATTTATTAAGATTCATTTGATGATCAAATCAATATCATTCAAGGATCACGACCCTCATCTTAGATTACAAGGCTTGTTTCACATTCAGAGACCTCCTAGGAACATCAAGTACCACCTCATCCATGTGGTTAGGTGATGAACATGCCATGGTCATAGAAGTTCCCCTACACTTCGCTTGATTAAACTATACATCATTCATGTCGTGACCCATATCATTCTTCCATATATGAAATGAGTCGAGAAAAGGGATTGAAAATGGATGAGTTTAGGTTGGAATAAGGTGGTGATAAATGCATAGATAAAGTGGAAAACCTCCACAAAATCCCTTGAAAACATTGTTAACTCATCAAAAACTAATTAAAAAGACTTACGAAATAAATATCAGAGACTTTAGGGTTCTATAAAATCCTCTCCCAGAGACTTATCCTTGGGTTAGTTATCCAATACCATGGAACTAGAGATGCACGTATGGGTGAAGCACGTAGAAATATATAATAAAGGATAAAAATAAAGTGTTGTTATTGAAATGAAGAAAACAATTGTAGTAAGAACATATATATTATTGTATCATGATTGTGAGACCAAGGGTATGAAAACTCTCAAATGGAGAATAGGGGTATTTAAATATATAATGAAGTGATCTTCAATTTTCATGGATGGTTTATATTTATCATCCTAGTCAAGAGAAAGATAATATGTATGGAGAATCAAAATAATTTTCCCAAATGGTTAGTTATCCCCCCCCCATAATCACTTTTTTGTGATTTCTCATGGATGAATGAAACATTGGATATTTATAATATTGTTACCTGATTTGACCATGAAAATAGATTTAGAATTATTACTTTTTTATCATTACATGTGTAAAAACATGTTAATGAATGATGATATTGACATCTAAGTTTGTTCTAGAAATTGGAAAAGTGCAGTGAGGAGGACGATGAATAGTGGTGCACATGACAACATCCATGGGAAGTATTTATACATAAATTTTCTTGGTCTAGTTAATCTTATGTTAAACCTATTATAGATTAGTTAATCATATATAAGATGGATTTAATCTGATGTGACATTTGAATTTTTTATTTTAATATGATATAGCTTAATGCGAGTCAGGTTATTTCTACACAATGATAGTAAACACAAAGGTACTCTTGGTAGTACTTGATTGGGAGGATAATATTTTGTAGTGATATAGAGATAGGGTTACTCTAACATAGTGGATGTCTAGTACTGATTAATCAGAAATGGTTTGGAAAAAACTCGTTTTAATCTCTTCCAGATCAAACTCCATCCAACATAAGTTATCTTATCTAACTCTTGAAACACATGGTTAATCTGACATGAGATTTTTTTTTTTTGATTTCTCCTATGAGATGTTTAGTTTCCCCTTTAATATTATGTACGTGACAAGAAAACCAATTTTATCACACATGAGCCTTTACTCTCACATATGATTAACATGTTTACCTATAAAAATAGAAAAACATTTTTAATGTTTTTTCTTTTAATCAATTAAAATAATTATATTATCTTTATCCCTAAAATCATGAAATTATTTTAATTTCTATTTAAGATCATTTATTACAATATAGAATGAATATTAATTTATTTAAATTATTCATAAATAATATTTATATTAACTATACTAAAATATATACCTAAAATATGAAAAAATATAGTTTAATCACTCTCTCATAATTGAATAATTTCTTTTTCGCAAGGAATGTATCTAAACAAATACTATATTAACTTAGAATCCATTAATTCCCAATTTAAAATAATTTTTCAATTAATATTAATTGTTTAATATTTAAGCATATCTTAATATTAATATGCAATGATTTTTTTCAATTATCTCTTATCAAAGTTTCTCACCTCCCCTACCAATTTCAAAAACATTAATTAATCACTATAAAATTATATGAGATAAATTAATTTTTTTAACACTCTAAAATTATACAATATATTTTTATTTAAATAATTTTCATGTGTTTGATAGTTTTCTTTACATGGAACCTCTTGTCTAAATGAACTATGATATAGAAACCCTTTATTACCTAGTCATTGAATTGTAAGATTTGAATAATTATAACCACATCATAAAAAATATGTATAATGGTTTAAAATAATTAAAATTTATTTATTTCCTCATAATATATAAGTAATAAATTTTTAATAAAATCATTTTATGCTTCAAAAATGTGTTTTCTTAAAAAATTGTTTTTATTGTATTTTATACGCGTGGACATTATAATTAACTTATAAAAATTTAGAAATATTATTTAGGTAAATTAATATAATTTTTAAAATCATCATTTTAATATGATCTTAGGGATAATATTTATTATTTTTCCAAAAATATTTATTTTTCTATGAATAGTGAAAATACCAATTTTGTAAAATCTGTCATTTATTTTCAAATAAAAGTAAAATTATGTTTTGAAAATTCATTTTATATTTATATATGTATACATTAATTATAAATAATATAATTAATTTCATAATAATAATCCTTACACTTAATTTTGTTATAAGTTTATTTTTGGGATGAAAAATACTATTTTCTGAAAAAAAAATTAATGCACGCAAAGTCATTTTATCTTAAAAAATAAAAAAAAATTATTGATTAATGGTTTTAATGAAATTTATGGATTATATATTTAATAATTTATTTTAGAATTCATTTTATAGTTTTTCAATGAAATGAATGTTTGTAAATTGTGTTTTGTTATTAAATATTCATTTTTCTAATGCGGGTTTTCATTACGGGTTGCGCGCTTCTTTAAAATTATATTCTACTTCTTATAGAAATTGAATCTAGAAGAATGGAGTAAATATTTTTAATAAGAATAATTAATATAATCAAATATGTTCAACTTAATGTTTGTTCATGTTGAATATTAAAAACAGCAAAAAAATTACCACGATTAAGGTTAAAATAGGTTTATCAAGGTTTAATCCCTGAGATAAGGGTAATATTGTAACCCAAACCTATATAATTATTATTTATTGAATATATTTATACCTTATATTGTCATTCCTTTAAATCTTATCCATTTTAGGCCACATTATCATGAAATTAACCTTATATAATTAAGGTATTTTAAAAAATTCCATGTTTGTCCCTCCCCTCAATTATAAAAGGAAATATATTATCCTCCATTATTCACACAATTTTAGACCTATAGATTTGAAAATAAATAATAAAAAACCTTTTTATATTATATACATTAATAAAGATCTTTTGTACTTCTACTAAGACTAATCTTTCAAGCCTTGGGGGTAAGCAAAAGGAGGTCTCTCAAAAAAGAGGTATAAATCTTAACCAAGCCCTTTCAATTTTATTTTTTATCCTAACTTATATAATTGTTTTTTATAAATAAATGAATTATTATTTCATTATAATATATTGAGATGTTATTATTATTATGGAACAACCATTTTACACCACTTCTCCATCAAATGGGAAACAAAAGTATCGCTCGTGTATACGTGTGGAATACCGCCTCTATGTAGAGATACGATTAATTTTCCATCATAATATTTAATGGGTAGTTATAATGATGTATTTAATGATTATATATAATATTTATAACATATTTATTCTTCTATAATTATAATATCTTTCCTACTTTCTTATCTTTTGATTCATTGGTAAATGATAACATCTCTCATGCGTACGTGTGGACCACCACCACGAAGTGATGCGATTTGATTACCAATTATGATTTTATTGGATTGTATAAAGGTTATATTTAATGAACATATATTATATTTATGATATAATAATTATTATTTAATGGTTAATTATCATTTACCTTTCTTTTTTTCCATCCATTAAAAAGTGGAAACGTCACTTCTGTGTACATACAAATCACTATCTCCACAAAGTGATATAGTTCATTTTTTATCACAAATTAATATGAATGGTTATAAATATGTATATAATGATCATATATTATATTTATATCATGAATAAATTTTTTAATATGGATTAACCATGATCAAAGTTCAAGTACCATAACTACCAAACTAAAACATACATAAAAAATAAAGCAGTTAACACCAGAAAATGTCAATTTAATTGAGAATTATTAATAAAAAGTTGATGAAATGATATAATTGGATCATATATTATATTATATAATTTAATATTATTATTTTATATTATTATAATAAATATAAATTTATTATATTGGAGTTTAGAGCACTTAGAAATCAATTCGGATATAAAGTAAGGCTTTCACCTCAATTTCTCTTCATTGAGACATGTTTTAATGTTATACATGAATTTATTATTTATATGTTGTATACACTACCCAATAATGTATTCTTAAATAATACATGATTTAATTAAAGGTATTTACTGAACCAAAATATTTTCAATCTTTCAATGACTTTCAATTCAAAAAAGCATAAGGGTTCATCTCAATTGTGTTTCATTGAGACAGGTTTGATGTTACACACATATTTATGTTTATAAGATTTATATATTAATAATTTTAAATTTTATACCATTGATTCTTTCTAATTAAGGGTATTTAATGTTTCAAATCAAATTATTTCATCTTAGTGGATTTTATTCGAATGTGACCAAAGTGGTAAGGGTTTACCATCTCAAATTGTCTTCTTTGGGATATATGTTATGTAATGAATGTATCTTCTTTTATGAGGTTTATTTACTACCACATTGTTATTTTGTATCATTATTATATCTATATTCATGATATTTTTTTTTTAATTTATTTTTTTATGGGTTTCATGACTCAAAATTTAATAAAATTATTAATGATTTTTTTTATAATATTTTTTTTACCAATAATGTTTATGATTATATTTTCCAATGATGTAATTTTATGATATATATATCTCCAATATAATGAATTATTATACTCCCTAGTTATTTATATAAATTTATTTTTTTAATTTCATTTTACTCTCTTTACTTTTTTAAGAGACAAAAATAATGTCTATAAAGAAAACTGACTTTGTTTTTAATTTGGTTAGGAATCTTTTCTTCCATGTCCATATTTTCTTTAAAATGTTTTTAGGGATGTTTTTAATATTATATTAAGATTCATTGAATTAATTTTCACCCATGATTTAATTTATATAAAAAATTAATGAAAACTTATTGTTTTCCAGACGAGGTACTTCAGATTTTTTATTGAAAATGTGAATGGAATGTGATTCATTTTAATGAACACTGTATGAACGACTTTACCCACCATCATGAATAATATTTTATTTAAATATTACTTTATTATTTTCATTTTTTATTGTCAAATAAAATTTTTTACTTAATATTATAAAGGTTTAAAGATTATAAATAAATTATTTCAAATAAAAAGGGTATTTTCCTCAAAAAATGTTCTAGTGATATTTTAAAGATATTTTTATCTATAAAAAAATCCTTTAATGTTTATTGTTATTTACTTTGGAAATGATCCAATATTTCAATATTTATTTTTTACCTATATGTTTTATGTTTATGATGATGAAATGTTTATAAAATTTGTTATCATTCCATGGGATAAGATTTGGTGTAGTGATTAATGTTTTCATGATCTTGTGGCATACATATGAATAGATTGTGATTATGTGATTAGTGGTTCTGTTATAAACTAAGGATGGGTGGTTAAATTAAAAACCAATGATGGGTGTTTTTTTTATGAAAAAAGGATGGTTTGGTCTATTATAAACCTATAATTCATTGGGTAAATATCGATATCTCATGAGATAATAAGGATTGGAATGGGGAGTGAACCAAGTTCAGTAAGGGGATTTGTCTAATAAGATAGTATTGGGAGTGAACCTTGAATAAGGGAATGATTAAATGGGAAGTGAAACTAATCCACTATGATAGTCTTGTAAGTGAGCATCGACTAAGGAAATTATTGTCTATACTTATTTTCATGACATAAACTTATGTCCTATGCTTATGACATGTTTCCATAGTTCAAGATTAATTGTTGATGATTCCACACTCCTATGTTGTATGTATTTTTATTAATAAAACCTTATTCCATGATTCATGTTTAAAATTATTTGGCTCATTGGGTATGATTATTGTAAGTTTCAATCAAGTTCTCATACTTTTATTCTTATCTTATGCTCACTTATGATCATTGATTAATATCTCTTATGTTTACTCTTACTGAGCATCTGAGCTCACCCTTTATTATACTTCCCTTCCCCAAGTTATGAATAAAGATTTTAAGTATGATATGTATAATAAGAGTGTTAGTTATTAAGAACTTAATGGGATATAGTATAGATCTTTTATGTTCCTATTATTTACATATATAATTTTTTAGGACACTATGCTTTATATTTATGGAATGAATCATATTGATATGTAATAAATATTATACTAATAATATTTCATATTTATGTTTAAAAATATTTGGGTTTGTATAGTTCGTATCAGAGAAAGGTTTAGTAACTTTGGGAATCTAGGATGTGAAAAAATTTGTGATAACCCTTAGGATAAGCCTACGTATATAAGGATATAATAAAGTTATGGTAAAGAAATGAGTGTGGTTTCCCTAATAAAAATGCATCCATTAATGGATAATACAATTAGATATTGTTTTTTCATAGATCCATCTAGGGGTAATAACCCAAAAGAGAGTTTTTTGAGTATATGTCGTCCATCATTCTAATGTACAGTGAATGGTCCCTTATTATGTGCTTGGTTTGATACTCCAAGGGGATATGTTTAGTTTAAATTATAATTTATTTATGACCCATCAGGAAGGATTTATATAGATAATGACCATGGATAACCTAGGGTATCATAGATTAAAAATAATTTTTCCTGATTTAGACATTCTGTGAATGATTTTTCATGATTAGATGATTTCTCATTATTGTTTTTCAAACTATGACTTAGGTTTTAGTTAATGGACAGAACCAAGAGGAATCATTCAAACACTAAACATGATAGATGATATAATGATTCCCCTCATAATAAACCAAATGAAATAAGAGATATAATTCTAAATCTTGTGATTATTTCAGATCATATATCTTGGTATATGATTAACAACCTGAAAATTGGTGAGTTTTCAAATGAACCAAATAAGATAAAAATTGAGTTTCATGAAGATTATGGGGGAAATAATATTTAACTTACTACATGTTGATAATGTGGGAAGAAACACCCATATAAATGTCTCAAAGGAATGAAAAGGTGTTTTTTGTGTGTAAAATAAGGACAAAGAGAAGTAGTTTCCAAGTAAAAGTGAAGAGTTCAATGGAGGTAAATAAAGTGAATCATTCGGTACCATTTTTAGTTTAATGTATTATATGTGTAGAACTTGGGAATTATCTAATCCAATGATCTAATCCAAGGGTTATCTCCTAGACCAAGGAAGGTTCTATGTTATTCCAATAAAAGAATGGGAATTATTGAAGTTCTTATGTACTGAGATTTGATAATTATGATATAGAAATGTTATTATAATGATATTTTGTTTATAATAATCATGAAACTTCTAATCATTATACCAATATAGTTTTACTTTAAGGATTTGGGATCATAATTTGAATAGTACCAATAACCCATAAAATTGATTTAGTGGTAAAGTGATATTTTTGGAAAACACATTATTGAGGGATATATAAAACTTAATATTTGTTTGAGGTTGAGATCATAATATTTATTTGGGATAAATAGATGATTGATTTTGATGAATTAAATTGGATACTATTTTTGATCTTGAAATTGATTGGTGATTTGGTGATAAAGTGATTTATGTTATATATAATTAAATTTATTGTTTTTTTTAGATTTATGTAATATATTTGATAGTCGGTGATTTTTAGAGGAATAAGGATAGAGTTTTTTTAATCATAAAATTTTTAATTGAGGTTTTATGGTGATTTAGGTTCTTTTGGGAAAGTATTAGCATGTTTTAAGAGAATATATGATCATGTTATATACATGGTTGGGGTGTGACATTATGAGATACCTTATTTTATCTGAGGATAAATGTCAAAGTTGATCTTGGAAAAAATAATTTAATAAATATTTTATATTTTTTTAGGTTTTGAAAATTTTCCAACATATTTTAGAGTAATTTAAAGGTTAAATATTTATATAATGGTTTAAATTGAAATTTAGGTGTTATTTTTGATATTTTATAAATTAATGTATTATTTAATTATATGAAGATATACCAATATTGGATAACTTTTTCTAACCATTTTGATTTTGGAAAATATCTTAAGATGGAAGGAATGAATTTTCATTATTTTATGGATATTATAATCTGTTAAAAGGTAATTTTAGTGCTTTATGCATGAAAAATCATATTGTCCATTCATCGTTGGAATATGGATGAAAAGATGTGGAATCCAATTGAAACACAAAATGAAGAATGAAACTAGGTTTATGGATTTTAAGAAAAAAAGTAAGTAAATTTTCTCATATTAATGGTTAAATAATTCCTCAAATCTAAGAAATATTATCTGGAAAATGATTTTTTTTTCTTTTTGCAGTTTTTATGATGAATTGATGTTCTTTTTTACCATTTACTGATTTAGGATTTTTCTACATTAACTTTCCCATTCACATGTTCTATATCACTCTCTATTGATATTTGGAAATTATATTTCTCCTCTATGTACATATTTTCATATCCCACTAATGTTATCCTTATCTGGAAACCTGATTATGTGTTGTTCAAGGTAGCCTTTATGCTTCTCACATCCCTTTTTCAAAGAAGATTTTATTATTCATTTCCACGATGTGGGTTTTCAAAAAAGGTATTTTTGAATATCAAACCTTTTATTACCAAGATAAAAATTACAAGGATATAATTTATTTAATGGGAGGGAGAATATTATTCCTTGAAATTTAGAATATATTTTTGTTTAAATAAATTGTATGTGTTTGATAATTTTCTTTACATTAAACCCTCATTTCTAAAAGAACCATGATATAGTAACCCTTCATAACCTAAATTTTGAATTGGAAGTTTTTAATATTAATAAAAAAAATTATAAAAAAATATTTATAATGGTTTTAATCATTATAAATGTATTTATTACTTCATAATAAATAATTACTCAATTTGAAATAAAATATTTTTATGCCTCAAAAATATTTTTTCTTAAAAAAAAATTTTATTTCATTTTACAAGCATGAAAATTATAATTAATTTATAACACTTAAAAATATTTGGTAAATGAATATAATTTTTTAAATCATCATGTGAATATTATCTTAGGGTAAATTTTTAGGATTTCTCTAAAAAGATTTATTTTTTAGTAAATAGCGAAAATACAGATTTTTCTAAACATTATCATTATTTTCAAGTAAAAGTACCAATATTTTTTGAATTAAATATTAAATTAACATAAGTATCATTTAATTATAAATAATATAGTTAATTACATAATATTAATTATTATAATTTTTTTTTAATTTTATTTTAGGCTTGAAGACATATTTTTCTACAAATTGTTTTTATGAACACAATGTGTTTTTATCTTAATAAGTTAAATTAATATTTATTTATTAATATTTTTAATGAAATTTATAGATTATGTAAAAATTAATATATTTTCACATTCATTTTATGGTTTTCAAAAGGAAAGGAATGTATGTAAATTATATTTTATACTTAAAGATTCATTTTTATAAAACGGGTTTTCATTACAGGTTGTGTGCTTATTTAAAATTGAATTTATCCACTTATAGAAATTCAATCTGATAAAATTGATTCCATATTTTTAATAATAATAATAAAAAATATAATCTAATATATTCAAATTATTTTTTATTCATAGTGAATAGTAATAATAGTAAAATTTTGCTACCACAGATAAGGTTAAAACCTGTTTACCAGGGTTAAACAAAGAGATAACGGTATTATTACCAACCAAACCTATATAATTGTTATTTTTTTAATATATTTAAACCTTTAATTTTTATATATTATAATACATAGACATTTTGATCCAATTTCACATGAAAGTGGCCTTATATAATTCAAATATTTTAAGAATTTTCATGTGTGTTCCACCCGTCACTTATAAAGGGGAACCTCTTCTCCTCCCTTATTCACAACATTTTATCCTTCTATGTTCACAGATAACTAATCCAAAGCATTTTAAGATTTATTCCATTAATCACAAGGATTTTTTATTCCCCTAATACGAATTCTTCAATGATTAATTAGTAAGATAGCGATGGTATCTCAAAGAAGAGTTATAAATATTAACCAAGAACATTCAATTTTATTTCTTCTTATACCTTATATAAAAAAGTTTTATACATAAAAATGATGAATAAACAATAATATAATGATATTTTATTATTATTATTATGGAACAATAATTTTTCACACCCTCTCTATCAAATGGGAAATAAAAGTATTGCTCATGTGTATGTGTCGACTACCGCCTCCACATAGCGATACGATTCATTTTCGATCACCATATATTATGGGTACTTATAATGATGGATTTAATGATTATATATTATATTTATTACAAATTATTCAGTAATTATGATATTTTATATACATTCTTACCTTATAATCTATTGGTATATGATAATGTCCCTTGTGCATAAATGTAGACAAACACCACCACAAAGCGATGTGGTTTTTTATCAATTTTGATTTAATTAGACGATAACAAGGACATATTTAACATAAATACTTGATATATATGATATAATAATGATTCAATAATGGTTAATTATTATTTAAAATTCTTTATTTCTATCTATCACAAAGTGGAAACATCACTCGTGTGTACGTACTGATTACTATCTCAAAGAAGTGATGTATTTTATTTTTCATCACCAATTAAGATGAATGGTTATTAATATGTATATAATGATAATATATTATATTTATATCCGGATTAAAAATATATATATAGATTAACCATGATAAATTTTATGGACCATAACCGCCAAACTAAAACATACATGAAAAAAACGAATTAACACCATAAATTATGAATTTAATAGATAATTGTTAATAAACGGGTATTGAAATGAAATAAGTTGATCATATATGATATTATTTGTATGATTATTATTATTTAATAGGATTATAATAAATATATATTTATTATACAGGATTTTAGAGTGTTTACTAATCAAGTTAGATATAAGGTAAGGGTTTTGTCTCAATTTCTCTTCATTAAGTCATGCTTTAATGTTTGGAACCAATTTCTTATTTATTCGGTGTATATAATTCCCAATAAATTATTTTGAATATTAAATTATTTAATTAATGGTTTTTATATAAACATATTATTTTCAAGATTCTAATGACTTTCATTTAAAAATTTACAAAATCTATGAGAGTTATTTATCTCACTTTTGTTTAATTGAGACATGTTTGATGTTATGTGCCTATTTATGTTTATGAGGTATATATACATATCCTTTGAAGAGTTATATCATTTATACTTATTAATTAATGATATTCAAAGTCAAAATTTAAATTATTTTATCCACGTGGATTTCATATGATCATGTTCTTATAATATTATGCTTATCTTATAGTCACATATGATCATTGATTGATATATATTATGTTTTCAATTACTGTGAATCTGATCTCACCCTTTCTTGTGTTTACCATCCCTAGTTTATAAAGAAATTTTTACCTATGATATGTCTAATAACGGTTCTAGTTGAAAGAAATTAAATGGGTATAATGTATATCTGTTATGATCCTTTTATTTGTGTATCAATGTTTTCAAAGACACTAAAATTTTATGGTTCCAGTATGGATTATTTTGATATATGATGAATATTACACTAACAAGATATATTATTTATGTATGAAAAGATTGAGGTTTATATAACTTTCCTCTTATTCATCAAAGTTCACTATTCACCTTCTCTTCTACCTCTCTCCAAAACCATGCACTTATTCACACATTTGTATTTAAGTCATTCATGTACATATCAATTATTCAAGAAATAATTATAAGATATATATAACTAAATAATCACAAACAATAGGAATCCCCCATGTTTATTTATGATATCTGAGGTATGGAACCAATTTTTAGTCAACCAGATCTTATATTTTTATTACTCTTATTTATGTATTTTGATTTTTCATACATACACACACACTGTTATTTTAGAAATTTTGAGATACTTTCATTTGGATCTTAACCTCTCAGACTTATCTAAATAAAAAGAAAATTATTTTTATTGGTTTTTATCAATGATTCTTTGATTTTTTTACTTTTTTAGGAAGTGTTTCACTCAAATTAATGTTCCTTAATTTAGTTTGTTTATAATAAATTTTGGTCCACATAAATTCCTTTCCAATTAAGATTCATTATACAATTTTCAAAATAAAAAATTCATATTTTATTAAATGACTTATGTCTCATAAATAAGTTAGGGATAGGATGTACACAAGTGAGATAAATTACTCAAAAATCATTTATTAAAAGGTAATAAAATAAAGAAAGAAAAAAACACACAAAAATAACCTAAAATAGGATAGAAATCCCCTACACTTGAAATTCACTACCCTCTTTTATATCACACAAAAATAAAATATTGTTAAATTAATAATAGAGATATTGAGGGATACGACATTGTTCTTTAATTTAATAGCTTGAGTTAAGCTCATAAATTCCACTTTATTCATAAAATAAAATAAATAAAAAATGATAAATTTATTTAAATAAAATTAAAATGGTAAATAGGGTTTGGAATAATATTGTTTCATTCCCCTAAGTGGGTGTTGTGTTTCTACTATCGACAGTCAATTTTTTTATTAATCAATCCCAATCAAAAGGTGGATGAGGTTTTTGTGATGTAAACTAGAAAATTTTATTTTTCCCAATGACTTTTTGTTCACAATAAGAATAGAGTTCCCCAAATAAAATATAGAATATCTCATCCAATAGAATGATATAAGGAAGATAGAAGAAATGTAGTAGGGGTGGAAATAGAGAAAAATAGAGATGATCCATGTCTTTTGATGTGATATTCCCCTCTAGTAAATATTTTGGATGGTTTAGAGGAGGTAGTCAATCCACCACGTACATCTGAACTTCTTCTTCATTCATAGGGACTTATTATTCATCACTCTCCAAGTCTATATGTGGCTCGATCCCTTATGCATTTAATTTACTAAAGTAATTAGATAAAAATTAAATTAATTAAAATTTTAAAGAAATGAAATCTAAGTACAATTACACTCCATTTATTATATCATACTGGAGTTATTTCTCTTTATGAAATGTCACGAAGAGGAATTTTTAATGTTGAGGGAGAGAAATATGTAGTAATATAGCATCCACATCTTTAATTTATTCTTGAAATGTGGGAGGGAAGAGAGGATATTCTAATTCCTTGGATTCTTATTTATCAAACTTTATAAAATACTCTTAGAATTCAATGAGATACTAGGATAATGAATATATAAATGGATATTTGACAACCTATTTAATATTATCAATGAGATCTCTAAATTACTTTTCATTATAGTGTGGTCATCAGACTCTACTCACTTTTCTAGAAAATAAAGTAATTGATTATTCCATGGATGAGGGTGAGTTAAACAATTATTCCATTTATTTTATTTTATTTTTTGATTGAATGATAGTACTAAATTATTGAAAAAGTAAAATAAATAATAGGATAAAAACTAAAATCCCTAAAAATGGTTCCGAATTGATGTTGGACCTATAATAGGTTCTTGATCAATATAAATATATAAAGTTCCTAGTGTATCATGGTGTATGACCAGGGTCATCTCATGAAGAGCTCTAACAATTACACTATTCACTTGTTTTTATATCTTTTTCTTTTAGTAAATGTAAACAAGGAGAAGTTTTTTGGGATTAGTGTGTATGAAATTAATGAAATGAAATGAAAATAATAAAACTATTTTTATGTTAGAAATAATGTGGTTACACCTAGGTTTGGATAACTTGGGTCTTCAACCATCCATTTAAATTTATTAAAATTAATTTGATGATCCAATCAATTACATTTAATGACCACCACCATTAACATAGATTGTGAGGATTAATTTACTTTTGGAGACCTCTTAGGTACATCATGTTACATATCCTCCATGGTGTTAAGTTCTTAATATGCCCTGACTATAAACATTCCACCATTATTCACTCAATCCCATCATACATCATTCATTTATTGACCCATTTAATTCAACCATATATGAAATGATCCAAGATAAGGGAGTAAAAATATATGATATAATGATATAATGAGGTGGTGAGAAATACCTAGATAAATTTAGAAACCTCTACAGAGTCCCTTGAAAAAACAACTGCCTCATCACAAACTAATTAAAAACATAAAAAATGAAGATTGGGGACTTCGGAGTTCCATATAAGCATCCTCTAGGAGTTATCATATGGTTATTTGTCCATAACCATAGACTTTGTGAGGAATGAAATGATGAATCATGTAGAATCAGTGAATAAAGGAGAATAATTTTCTACTATTATATAAATATATAAAATAATTATAGTGAAAAGGACATACGCTACTATATCACGGATGAGAGTTCAACGATGTGATCCCTTTACAATAGATAAAAAGAATGTTGGAATAGAAATAAAGTGATATTAAATTTTAATGGATGGTTTACATGTAGAATAAGAGACAAGAGGATTATTTCATATTTGGAGGTTCCTTATTATTCTCTCAATTAGTTAGTTATTCAACCATGATCACTGATCGGTGATTTTTCATTGATGAAAAACTGGTGGGATATTTATAGAATTACTACCAAATTTTTACAAGAAAATTTATTCTAAAGTATTCATTTTGATTGGTATTTAATGCATGCATACATATTTATGAATGGTGTGATCAGTGGTTGTGGGTGTTTTGGATATTTATTAAAACTCAACAAGGAGAAGTAAAAATAGTGGTGCACGGATCAACATCCCTTAGAAGTATTTAGGCATAGATTCTGTTTTAATCTATTTAATCTTATATAACTCCTATTCCACTTGAGATAATATTTCATGAGATGTATTTAATTTGATGTAGAATTTTAACTTCTTAATTTAATATGACATTTCATGATGTATGTTGGGTTATACCTATGCAGTGACAGTAGATGCAGAGGTATTATTGGTAGTGCTAACTCATTAGGTCAATCTTCCATGGTGATATAGATATGGGTCAATATTATAAAATAGTTTCCTAGTACTAGTTAATCTAAGATGGCATAGAAAAACCCCATCATAATCTCACGTATATCTAACTCTAACACATTGATGTTATCTTATATATATTTTGAACCATGGGGTTTATATGATGAGAGCTTCTATTTAGATCGATTAATCTTACACACAAGATGGGGCTCCCATATAATCTTATATAAGATCCAATAAAACCCATTTAATTACATTAAAGACTTTACTGGCATGTAAGATTAACCTTTTTACCTATAAAAATAAAAAAATGCATTTTAATGGTTTTTATATTTATTTAATTAATCTTGGAATATTATTTGTATTAATAAAATCATGAAATTATGTCATTTTATTTTTAAACTCGTTATTTGCACTATATAATGAAAATTAATTAATTTATAATATTCTAATTTAATATTTATATTAACTATTGAAATATATGTACTAAAAATGTTTAAAAATATGGTTGAATCATCATGTATGTTTTCAACATATCCTTTCCTGATAATATTTTCATGATAGTGAATAAATTTCCCATTCTATAATCTTAGGGATTATGAATAATTACAGTTTCTTTAACCATCTATCGGTCTTGATATTTTGAGAGATTGTATTATGGGATAATAAGTTTTTATGAAGTTTTAAGTGGTGGATTATCCTATCCATTAGGACCCCAAATAAGTATTTTTCAATTAATTTGGTAGATAAATCCCTTTTATCTCTCATATTCTTAAATGTTTGGTCTAGAAATGATATATAGTCAAGTAGATTTAATTAAAAATTAAGTGGATTCTATCTAAGAAAGTTCTTTTGCAAGGTTTTATGAAAATTGGCATGTCTTGGTTAACTTTACTTGTATTCACACATTGGAATTCCTTTTTTTACTTACTCTTGTCATGTTACTTGCTTGATTATTTGTAAATAATAGATATTTTTTTTATTATGATAAGATTCTTGGTCTATGAGTATAACAATTATGCTTTCGACCCTCCAAAAAACTATATATATTATAATATAACTTGATAAATATGTAATTTGGAAATATTTTATGCTTGTAATATATATATATATATATATTATTCGATGTGCATTTGATATAAAGAATTATACTTGAAAAGATTATTAAATATTGGTGAAAGAGGTTCCTATGATCACCCTTTATTAATGGACAGGTTGATGGCTTGGGATGATCTGATAATAACTTAACTTATTATACACCTTACCCATTTCCCTAAAGATACAGGAAGTAAGACTACCCTACATATTATATATGATCCCCTTTCCCAAGGATAGGTGGATAATATACCTCAACATATTTAAATTTATACGATGTGGGTTGTTATGCCCTAACTTATTATATAATTTCATCTTATTTACTGTGTGTAGTCTCAAATATGGTTTATTATGTACGTACCATCATGGTGTAGAGATTTGTTTATTAGTATTTGGGTCTAACTTTTATTGTATTTGTATAACATACCATTCCATTATGGGTTGGAAACTCCTTAGAAAATTTTAACTTTAATTTTTGTTGAAAGGTTAATTTTGATAACCAAGAATCAAAACTATGTTATGAAAGTTTTAACATACCTGAATGGTGTTTTGGGATGGGTCTCAAGGATCGAGTGATGACCTGGGTTTCTAGGAGGATGCTGGAGGAGTGGTCCGGTTACTAAGACTACAAAAAGTTTTGCATCATCCTATTCATACAATGAATCATGTATTCCCAATGTGAAATAGACTCATTGGGTGGCCTGAGGAGTTTTAGGATGTGAAAAAAGTCTTGAGGAGTGGAGTCCAAATATTCACAGTAATATTCCATGTGTCATGTTGTGAAACATTCCAGGCTGGTTTTTTTAAAATATAAATGATTGGTTTATCCCCATATATTGTATCATTAAGAAACATACAGGAGGGATCGATTTGATCATCCCTCCCTATTTTATCCTTTGATTTGGGTAGTTCCTGGTGTGATTCAATAGGGTAATAGGTAAGGATCTTCTTCTTCCCTCCTTATGTGTTCCCATTCCCAAGTCATTCTAAATTTTGGTTATTTTCATGTTATGGATTTTTTTTATTCTACTGGGTATCATGGAATCAACCATTTATGATGGGGTTTTCACTTAACCTATATAGATGAGAACCCGAGATGAGGTTTTCATGTCATCATTTGTCGCTTTGAAAAAGGTACATGTAAGATATTAAACATTTCTTATGATGTATCAAGATATATTTTAGGTAATATATTGCCTATGTTTTTCGTATACTTTGTTTTGGTTTTATATTGGGTTCATTTTTGTGAAAATTGGATGTTTTAGAGGGGTTTTTGGCAGTGTATGGTTGATTTACGGTTTTCCCAAACTGTTCACCCTACCCCAAAAAACCATGAAAACCCAAATATATGATTATTACATGGTTATAACATAGTTTCCCAAATGATGTTCCCACTTAACAGTAAATGTGCAACCCCCCCCCCCCCCCCGCACCCATAAGAGAGGCGTGTGGTTAGGGTGCATGGTTTGGAAAACTGTGCGCCCCTTCCCAGGAAACCAAGTGTGCATAAATTTAATTCCCCCAAAATTCATTAAAATTTCTTGGCCCCTAATATTATATCCATAAACCCCCCTATATCCACCGTAAACGTATTTAAATTGTTTTTGTAGGATCCTGGATTGATTATTAGGCATTCCAACCTCTGTTCTTAATGATTCAAAGCCTAGATTGAAGATCTGAACCTCTCCTGGTAAGATATTCTCATATTGATTAGTTTCACCTCTCTCTCATATTTCTCTCATCCTTTGAAGGGATGTTTTCCTCTATTTTTAGTGTATCTTGATCTAGGTTTTGAAATATCTAATCCATTTGGTCTTGGATATAGGTTTCAGATCTAGATCTTATTCCTCATCGTGTTCTTGATCATTCCGCTTTAATTGGGGATTTCCATTGGCAAGCATTTTTTGTCAATATTGATGTAGGTTGTCTAAATTGAAAATCCCATAGTCTTGATTTAATTATGTGTATGTAATTGTGAAACTTGAATTTCCATGTTTGGGAAATTTCATGGATGATTAAATTGATTTAATATAATTTCCATGTGATAATGATTCAGGTCAAATTAGGTTAAATGAAATTGGTGGAATTTGATTAATTAATTGGTGATTGATTAATTTAATTTTGTGATTTTCAAATTTATGGGATTTTGGGATTGTGAAATTGGTCAATTTTTGAGATTATCAATTAATTGACGATGGGAACTATGATATGGTTTACTTTAACTTAATGTTTTAATGTGTTATATTATTAAAATATTATAAAATAGTTTAATAATGAATTGTCAAATTATTCCATGTGAATTAAAGTGTTGAACCTTGTTTTTTTAATAGCTTTATAAGGTACAAATTAAAGAGAATTTTTATAAAACGGTTAAGGATTCTTAACCTTGACGTATGTAAAATATTCATATATATGATATATGTGATATATGTGTTCAAATCATTTATGAGTATGGGACACGAATTGCTGCTTTAGAAGCCAACTTTTGTGAATGATTGATAAATGTTTGTGGTACATGGACCGGTTCTTAAAAAGAACATATTTTATTGATTGTTATATGTGTATAAGACATAGACTTCTACTTCAAAATCCCATAGTGATAAATAGTTTGTGGGACATGAACTGATGCTTCAAATACTCATAGGGTGTTAGACATGGAATTCTAGGAAAAAAATATTGGCATTGGACTATGATTCCAAGTGACCATAATATGAATTGAAAATAAATTAAATGGATAATGAAATACCATTTTTTATAATTACTTGTGATATCCCTTGGGAATAGTTCATAATCCTAAATTGGATAAAGTAGGTAATGAAGGTTTATGTTCCATCAAGAACATGGGGGTTTATGTAGTTAATTAATGAATAATGAAATGTAATAACTGTTTACTTTATGAATTATAAATTATTATTTAAAAAACTTCATCAATTGTTATTGATTGAATATTGTTTTAGACAATGTTTTTAGGGGCATACTAAGTTTCAATCACATCCTACTTGTGATTCCTAGTCAGTGTCAGAATAGACTTCATGTTTATAGGATAGGATAAGGGTAAAGGTCCCATATTTGATGGCTGATTCAAGATGTATCATGGATGAGGGAACCATACATGGTATCATGACATGAATAGATATTTTAGTGTCCTTATTTTTTGGTTTTCCGTATTGAAACACGAAATATACTAGGTATGACATATATATTGTTTAGTTATGGATATTTTTTTTAGTTTTAGTTCATTATGTGATAGTGGTTTGTTCTGGTTATTGTATTATTTTGGTTATGATTATATCATTTTCATGTTTTTTATTTATTTACATTGTTTTTATGCTTTGATAAGTAGTTTATAGTCTCCACATGATATATTTTATACCCTCGCTGTTAGTCGATAGCCTCTAGAGTACGAGGAGGTGTGCCTGAGGTCATGTGGCCAACCGTCTCGGGGTACCAGTGTGTGGCATCTAGGTCGGGTTGTCACAAAGTGGTATTAGAGTTGTTTTTTTTCATTAATTTTGACTTAAAATTTTGGAAAGGTATATAAGAGAATAAAATTAGTTGGTACTTGGTTAAGAACTCATTAATTGGATTATTTAACCTATATACGAGGGTAAAATCCATGTTCCCAGGGTGGGATTGTTGCTATTGATGTGCGTTGTTACAGTCGTATGCTATTTCACCTCGAGTGAAACACATGTTGTGTGATGTGATTATTGTCTCTGATATTTTTGAAATTTGACTCATGTCTCGGTATGGAATGACAGTTGAGTTACATGCATCATTCTAGGAACTGAAGATTTATTGGGAAACGCATAATTTGAGGCATGTATGGGAAAATGTGTTTGGGGAAAGTTTTTGAAATAGAAATTTTTTTCCTTGATTCTGTAATTGAAATGAAACATGTTCCTAATATGAATTGAATGTTTTAAAGTGATGAAAAATGTGAATAAATGGGTGTCTAATGAGAAAAATGAATAATGAGAACGTGTTTATCCTTTTTTAACCATGACCTAGATATAATATGGTTAAGGGTAGTGATAGTGCCTTGGTTTGGACTGTGTGGTGAGGTTTGGGTGAATGACTTGTTATGGATTTTTTTTGAATCCCTCTTACGTAAATGTGTTAAATTTGTGTTATGTGTCCTAAGACATGTGTTTGTAATTGTAGAGATATTCCTCCATGATGATTTTTACTGAGAGGATGACAGAAACATATGGATAGAAATGATCCCCCAGTAGTAGAACCTGAAGCACCATTTATGTTGAGTGAGTAAATTAGAGAGAGGTTCCGAGAGAACATTTCTATGTTCTTACAGTTAGTAGAAAGATACATCGAGAGGGTTGTGAAGGGTATGTCTAAATTGAAAGGGGAGTTCCAGTTTTTCCACCCTCTGACTTTCATTGGAGAGGTTGGAACTGTGGAAGCTAAGTTCTATATTAAGTCCATCTAGACTATAATTGACCACTTAGAGACTCCTACTGAAAAAAGAGTCATGTTGGAATCTTATACGTTACGTGGTTAGGAAAATCATTGGTGGGACATAAATACTTGGGATGAACAGCTGAAGAGTATGGAGTGGAGGTACATTTAGGAAAAGTTTTTAGAGCACTTTTACCTTGAGAAACTGGGCTATGAGATAGTAGCTGAGTTTGTGAGGATGACTCAGGGGAGTACTTTTATGATGGAATATGTTGATATATTTACTGAATTTCAATGATTTGTTCCATCATTGGCGGGGGATGAGGCTAATGTGAAAACGTTTTTTCAGGATGGGATTAAATGTGAAATTAATTCCGAGGATAATATCTATAGGATGAAGAATTTTTCAGAGGTGGTAATGAGACTCTCATTTCTAAGGGGGACTTGAAGGAAGCTTCCAGTAGAAAAAAATAAAGTTTTTACTGGATGATTATAAGGTAAGAAATCAAAGATCCAAAAGTATCATTATGAGAATTTTGACCAAACGAGTTGAAATCAGGGTGTTCAAGGGGAAGGATACTTTAACCAGGACCTTCCCCAGGTGACATGTAACTAGTGTGGTAGGTCATGTAAATTTCATAGATATTTCCCCTAACCACAAGTAGAGTTTCAATCTTGTGGAAGGATAATACATATACATAGGTTCCACAGGAACACATGACAGACAGGTAATGATGGAGTCTTTAAGCAGAATCATAGTGTGGGAAGGGGGTCTTCTACACCATATTAGTCTGGATGCTAAATTTATATTGTTTGTGGTGGTAGAGTTAGGGGATGTGGTTATTTTAGGAAAGTTTTCCCATATCATCAGAGTGATATAGCTCAGGGGACTGAAACTACATCACAAGGAAGAGGGGTAGGACAGTCGTATGCAGTTCAGCCTAAACTTATAGAAAGAAATATCGGACCATCTATAGTTTCATGTACTATTAATTTAGCTTCTATTCTTGATAGTGTCTTACTTTATATTTTTTCCACTCATTCATTAAAAATTGTACAAATTTTGAATGGTTTGAGCCTCATGGTAGAGTTCATGAGTGAGGTTTCGATGATAGATACATCATTGGGAGTATGGTCGAGAGACATCTATTTATGCAAGGTGTGTTCACTCAAGGTTGGGGAGTATCATTTCAGTTGTGATCCTTACATACTTCACATGTGAGGAATAAACATAATTATGGGTATGGATAGTTGGTTTTGTACCGATCCCACTTGGATTGTTACCATAGGAGAGTGATGTATACATCTCCATAGGGTAAAAAATATATTCACTGTGGAGAGTGGGATATCTAGGTAGGATGTGTAGGGCCAGTTCATCAACAATTGGGGGAGCTCACTACCCAGGTTTCAATTATTTTACTTGATTATTGGGGTGAAAATAATGATGTATTTCCACCCATAATGGATTGGTTCTTGGATGTGTTTCCTAATGACATATCAGGGCTTCCACCTAAGAGAGATTTCTAATTTACAACTGATATCATGTTGGAGGTTGTTCCATTTTATATTCCACCATAAAGAATGGAACCAAAAGGGATTCAAAAGATTAAGACTCAACTGGAAGATTTGATGGATAAATGTTTTCTCCATCTGAGTACGTCTCCTTGGGGTTCTCCAGTTTTGTTTGTAATGAAGGCTAATGGAATCTTGCGCTTGTGCGTTCATTACTAGATGTTGAACCAGATGATTTTAAAGAATCGATATCCTCCTCCATGTATCAATGACCTTTATGAACAATTGATATGATATTGTGTTTTCTCCAAGATCTACATGAGATCAGGTTATCATCAGTTAAGAGTTTTAACTTTTAACATACCTCGGGCTACTTCTTGAAAAAGGTATGGACTATATTAGTTTTATGTGATATCATTCATGCTGAAGAATGAACCATCATTTTTTATGGATTTTAGTAATAAAAAATACCACCCATACCCAGATTAGTTTGTGGTAGTGTTTTTGGATGAAATCTTGGTGTGCTCGAAGACTCATGATGATCATGTCCAACATCTTGATATCATCCTGAGTACACTGAGATAGAATCGGCTATATACCAAACTATATAATTTTCAATTTTGGATTGATGAGGTACAATTCTTGGGTTACATAATCTAGAAGAAGGAGAGCCTATTGGATTAGAGAAGGAGAAAATAGTTGTTTTTTGGGAGCATCCCAAGAATGTTTTCGATATTCAAAGCTTTCTGAGGTTAGTGGGGTATTATCAGTGGTTCATCCAAGAATTTTCATATTTTGAAGCACATATTTAGGGCTTGAACTAGAAGGGGATAATGTATGAATGGACAAAATCATGTGATAATTCCTTCTTTGAGTTGAATAAGCTCTTCGAAATTACACCAATCTTGATACTACACATTCCATGGTAGGATTATAAGTTGTTTTGTGATGATTACAATATTGGTCTTAGAGTAGTGTTAATGTAGGGATATTGAGTAGTGGAGTATGGGTCTCTGTAGTTGAGGCCACATGAATGGAATTACCCTATCCATGACCTTGGGCTAGTAGCAATGGTTTATGCTTTGAATTGTTGGCGGCATTAGCTTTTGGGTGATAAGATTACTGTGTATATTGATCATAATAGCTTAAAGTATGTCTTTTCAGAATGAAATTTACATATTTGGTAGTAGAGGTGGGTTGAGTATATGAAATAATTTGATTTTTAGCTATAAAATACTCCTGGGAAGAGAAATAGTGTTTCTAACACTTTCAGCAAGAAAACATAGGCTTAGGTTGTTCAGAAATCTAGTGATGAGTGGAAGATGATGATGCTACTGGTTGAGATTCATGTTTTGGTTTATGAGGGCTGGGATAAGATGAATCTCACATCATTATCAGTATAGTATACACTGTTGATTCAGATCATGGATAGGTGGTAGGAGTATCAAAAGTGTTTTTCCTTGAGGGAAAGCCTTGAAGGTGGGGAGTCACCTTCAGTTTGGGCCATAGATAAGGATTAAATCGTCTATGTCAAGAATCAAGTAATTGTGCATATGAGAATGAAGGAGGAGATAATTCATTAATTTCATGCATCAAAGTGGGAGGTGTATCCAGTTTTGACCAAAATGTATCATGACCTATGTCAACAATATTGGTGGCTAGGCATTAAGAAAGATATAGCAGGGTTCGTGACACGATGCTACACCTGTCAATAGGTGAAGGTTGAGAACCAATGGTATAGTGGTTTACTAAATACATTTCACATTATATAATGGAAGTGGTATGACATTACCATGGAATATTTGATGGGTCTTCCATGGATTCCTTGGAAGAATAATTCTATTTGGGTGATTGTGGACAATCTGATTAAAGTAGCGCATTTCTTACCTATACAAGAGATTTTCTCTAGGGATTAGTTGGGAGATAAGTATGTTCTTGATATATTCCATCATCGTGGGGTGACACAAAGTATAGTTTCAAACCATGAATCACATTTTACATCACACTTCAGGAATTTATTTTATAAGGTTCTTCGTACACAGGTTTTACTGTGTACGTCTTTCCACCCATAGACAGATGGGAAGTCAAAACGTACTATACAAGTGCTAGAGGATATGTTATTGGAATGTGTTCATGACTTTGGTGGGTTTTAATAGAATCACATAGTGATTTTTTTAGTTTGGATATAATAACATTTATCATGAAACTATACATATGTCACTATATGAGGCTCTTTATGGTAGGCCATGCTGATCACCTCTATGCTAGATGGAGGCTGGTGAGTTAGAGTTATTGGTACCTAGTCTCATGTAAGATAATTCAGAATAAGTTCATTTGATTTTAAAATGTATAGATATATCTCATAGTAGTCATAAGTTGTATGTCGATTAACGTCAATGATCTGTAGATTTTTCAGAGGGTGATTGTGTATCTTTAGGGTGTCACTTAGATTGGGTCATCTTCGGATTTGGAGACATGGAAAGTTGGCACCGAGGATTGTTAAACCATTAGAGGTTGTGTAGAGAGTCAGTTCTATGTCATACTTATTTTAAATTCCATAGAATTATAGTTCTATGCATGATTTTTTCCATGTGTCACGGCTTCAACGGTATCACCTCAACCCGTTTCATGTGATCGATGTGGATGATGATGAGCTTGAAACCAATGAATCGTTTGAAGAACATCTGATACATGTGTTAGTTCATAGTGAGAATGTTTTATGGGGAAAGACCATGTCGATATTTTATGTTTTGTGGTATCATAGTAGTTTTTAGGAGGAAACACAGGAGGAAGAGGCAGATATGTAGGCTAAGTGGACAAATATTTTTTCCTCTGAATCTTAGAAAGACTTGGGAGTACAGCTTGAGGATGAGCTATTATAAGGAGGGAAGATTATAAGATCCCAACCTTTTTTTGGATGTGTCTCTATATCTTCTTTAGGTAACATATTAATTTTTTTCAAGTATACATTTTTTGGGTTTTATCATGGGTGTTTTTTGAAAAAATTGGAAGTTTTGGATTGGTTTTGGATAGTGCACGGTTTGCGCACAGTTTTCCCAAACTGTGTGCTCTACCCCCAAAAAACCATAAAACCCTTAAAATAGGGGGATTGAATGGTTGGTGCATGGTTTTTAAAACTTTTTGACCTCTTAAGATTAATTTTGGACCCCCCCCCCCCCTCCCCCACCCCCCAGAGGAGTGGCACACGGTTAGGGTACATGGTTTGGAAAACTGTCCACCCCTGTTCAGGAAACCGTGCACACAAAAATTCAATCCCATTAAAATTCATTAAAAAAATTCAAACTCCTATAATATATCCCTAAACTACTTAGATTTACACTAAACTTATTTCTATCATTATTTTTAAGGTTACCTAATGTATTTCAAAGAATTAAAACCTCTTTTATTGAAAAATCAAATCCCAAATTGATGATATGCACCTCTCCCAGTAAGAGATTCTCATCCCAATTATTTTCCCCTCTCCCTCATCTTTATCTCATCCTTTGATGGTATTTTTCCTCAATTATCTAAATCTAGGTTTTGATATCCCTAGTCTATTTTATTTTGGATTTAGGTTTCAAATCTAGATCTTGTTCCTCTTCGTGTTCATGATTGTTCCACTTAAATTGGGGATTTCCATTGGAGAGTGTTATTCATCAATCTTATTATAGGTGGTATAAATTGAAAATATCATAGTCTTGATTTAATTGCGTATATTTAATTATGAAATTTCAATTTCAATGGTTAAGAAATTACATCAATGATTTAAATGATTTAATATAATTCCCATTTGATAATGATTCGGGTCAAATTAGGGAAATTGAAATTGGTGAAATAAGATTAATTAATTAGTATATTAATTAATGGAATATTTTGATTTTGAAATTGATAGGATTTTAGTATTTTGAAATTATTCGATTAATTTGATTATTAATTAATTTAAAGTGGTAATTATGAGAAGGTTGACATGCAATTAATGGGTTAATGGGATGTATGATTTAAATATTGTAAAATGGTTCAGTGATGAATTGTCATATAATTACATGTGAATTAAAGTGTTAAACCTTATTTGTTTAATCAATTGAAAAGGTAAACTTTAAATATAATGTTTCATAAGAAGGTTAATGATACTTAACCTTGACATGTGTGAAATTTTGATATATGTGATATATGTGTTTTATTGTTATATGTGTGTGGGACACAGACTGCTACTTTAAAATCCCACTTGTTTGATCGATTGATAAACATGTGTGTGATATGGACTAATACTTCAAATTCCCTTATGTTATTTACTAATATATATGTTTCAAACATAGACTACTACTTCAAAATCCCATAGTGGTAAATGGGTTGTGGGACATGGGATGATGCTTCAAATACCCATGAGGTTGTAGACATGGCGTTTTAGGCCCAAAATGTTGGCATTAGACTACGGTTCCAAGTGAATGTAATATGAATTGGAATTAAATGAAATAGTAAATTGAATACCATGTGTTATAATGAATTTTTATATCCCTTGGGGATAGTTTGAACTTCATCATGGGCCAAAGCATGTATTGAAAGTCCAGGAGTCCTCAAGAACCCATGGGTTTATATGGTTAATTAAGGAATAATGAAATGTTATAATTGTATACCTTATTCATTTTACTTTAATATTTTTACAACTGCATATACTAGTATTGTCTGGATATTTTTTTAGACATCATTTCTGGTGGCCTACGGATTTGTACTCACCTCCTACTCGGGCTTCCTAATTGGTACACGAATAGACTTTATGTTTACATGATATGATAAGGGAAAAGGCCCCATGTTAGATTGATAATTTGGGATTAATCACAGATGAGAGAACCGTAATTGGTGTCGGTACCTTCTTAGAGATTTTAGTGTCTTTATTTTTGAGTTTTTCTTATTGAAAATTGGCATGTACATGGCATGAAATGCCTATTGTTTAGTTATGGATATTGTTTTCAACTATAGTTCATCACATGATACTAATTTTTATAGTTATTATGTTATTTTGTTTATGGTTATAACATTTGGATATTTTTTATTTATTTCCACTTTTATGCTACTTTTATAAAGAGGTTATAGTCTCTCCATGATTGATATTAAACCCTTACTACTAGTTGGTATCCTCTGGCATATAGAGAGGCGTCCTTGAGGTCACATGGACAACTATCTTGGGGAACCGGTGTGTGGAACCCAATTCGGGTCATCATAGTACATATCTTAATTATATTATTTTATAATTTCCAATTTAATTATATTGGATTGGTTATTGTGTTTTTTCTCGATTGGGAACTTTCCCGGAATGAAGTTGGAAGCATCTTTCTGACCTTCCATGGATAGATGGTCAATGCTTTGGCTAGGTGATGATATCTAATAACTCTTTCAACATTATTGAATTTCACCTTTTAATATGAGTTTCCTTGTAACAGTTTAATTAATTATAATTAATCTATTGTTAATTATTTTGAATGATTTTTCATGAGAAAGAAACTTTTGGTGATATATGGATGCTGAACGGAATTGGAAAACTTTGAAAAAGATGTTGGTCTTTTCTAGGTTTGTGATTTGACTTTTTTTTAGGTAGGTGGTCACATGTAATTTTCCCTATGATATTGTGTTCCATTTATTATCACATGATTTGAGATTCTCCACCTTGGGTGAAAAATCCTAAATTCTTAATTATGAGATGAATAAAATGGAATATTCTTTAATTGATTCACCAAAGTAATAAAAGTGGGAGAATTAGTTTCATGATTATTTGGATAATGATTTTCCTATATTAACTAATTAATTGAAATATCCCTAATATTTTTTAAAGGATTCAAGGGCCATGTTGGACCTTCTATGATGGATCGTGTCCTAGTAAAAAATGTCTAAGACATGAATGGTTGGGTGATGCCTATTTACATGTATAGTTGAGCCTGTATTGATGTTTGATCACATTGTGTGTGTGTGTGTCCTCTAGAGACCAATGTTTGAATATTTATCACATGAGATGTGTGTTGGAATCCTTTAACATTATAGCAAGTTTTATATTTGTTATTGACATGCTTTTTGGTTTGTATGTGTAACCCATAGACACCTATGTTTTATGTTTGATCACATGGGGTGTGTGTGTAGCCCTATGAGACCTATGATTGTATTTATTTAATTCGTATTGTGGTGTTTGTGATACTTTTTAATCTGATGTGATATTTGATCTATCATAGTATCTCATATCTTATTGTGTTCTTTTTCTGTCTTGTTGTTGAGTGTATAGGTTGAGCCTCATAGAATATCCCCCTAAGGGGGATGTGTCATATTTTTTTTAACATGCATTGGACTATTAATTCAAGGGGGATATGTCAGCCATGTGTTTGGACTATACCATAGAGGGGGATATGTCAGCTGGATGATCATTGTTTCTTCCTGTAGGGGGATGAAGAAGGTGTAGTCGAGGTTCATATCGGCTTAGTGATCACATGATTTCTCAATATATTGGTGTTTATTTCTTACTTGTGTATTGATGATTATATATTATTCTTATGTAGTATATGTTTTTCTTGTTTACATTTATCTTATATTATCACATGTACATACACTGCATTTTATAGGTTGGGTATAGGACCATGTGGGTGGTACCCTACTGAGTTGTACTCATGCCCTATTTGGGCAGCCATAGAACTTGGTTAATCGAGTAGCCATCGCTTCTTGCAGGTAAAGTTTGGGTTGAAACCTGGGTCTAGTAGTCTAGTGGGATAGGTCTCTATGATTTTAGATACTAGGATGAGATGTGGATTGATTTGAGAGAAAATTCTCTTTTAATTTTATTATTTATATCATGTGTATGATCGTATAGTGATCGACTATATGTTTTTTTTAATATTGATTTTGTATACTTTTGTTTCCATATTAATTCATACTATTGGAATGTTTATGGTTTTTGCTGACTCTATTTGTATATTGTAACATGGTCATTTATTTATTGTTATTGTATATTGTGATGGAGAATATAGTATTTCCATAATTCAAATCGATACACTCATTAATAGTTCGAAGCCTCTGGAATATGGGGAGGTGTACTTAAAGTCATGTGGTATTTCATCTCAGACTTGATTATTTGGGTTAGTATGTTACCATTTATAAGAATATTGTTTTCAAAATGACTTTTTACCCTATAATTCTTTTACTTCATTAACTTTAAATTATGAAAGGTTGTTAGGGTTGGGGTGGTAACTTCTTACTAGGTATGTTATAATCACACCCTACACAAGACCCTTTTAGGGAGAAAGTGTAACAAACCCAACTCTAGTAGCCCAGTACTGGTGTCTAATTTATTATATTGGCACTAGATAAAAGTATCACATCCCAAAGAACTGAATAGTTTTTTAGTATTATAGAATCAAATACATATATAATTCCCATATCACTTTAGAAATATATAATACATATCATAAAAATATTCTTGAATTCTCAATATTATTCATAATATATTTCTTCATATCCCGAGGAAAATAAAACAAAGGGTTTTATACAGTGGTATCTATTATGAATAAATAAGTCTAATCAAAATGGAAAGGTAAATAACTAAAAACACATTTCATATAATCAATAACTTGATAAAAAATTGAATCCATGGATAATATTAATTCAGTAATCTCATGGATAATAATAATTGAATTATCAATGAAGGAAATGTTTAATATTGGACATCTGAAACTCAGACATCATGGTTTTTATACCATATATTCTTTTTTCCAAGATAAACTAAAAACATGGGTAGGCATACAAAAAAACCCCATTTAATTCTTACTTCCAGATTTGTCTCATGATACCTTTCGATGCATAGATGGGTTATATAATTTTGAGCCCCACCCGTCACTAGATTTCCATTGCATTTTATATATATCGAATAACTAATTTAATTCATGAACAATATGAATTATCAAAAAATATAACTATTAAGTAAAGAATATGGATTTATCAATAATTCCTCAGTCAATAAAATACTTTTAAAGTATAACACTATATATAGAAATGGTATATGCTTTAGGTAATAACAATATTCATGATATAAATAATGTGTATATTTAAGAGAAATGTAATATTTAATGATCCCAAGTGAATGTTTCAAAGGATGGTATAATTACAACATATCCCTAGTGGTTAATAATTAAATTAAATTTTTATTTTCATGAATGAATAAAAGTACCATAAAATTTCCATTAAAAACATTTTTCAAGAAAATAAACTTTTCACTTATAAATTCACTTTTAAAAACTAAAAATTTTAAAAGTATTAAAGAAAAATTTTATTTGAAAATAAAATTGTAAAGGAGGCTTAAAAAAATTTAATTGTCATGATTTGGGAAATTAAATTCATACCATATAAGTTAAAATAAAACATTCCTTTCACCCTTTTGTAAGAAAAGTATCATGTTTATAAAATGATAGAAAAATTATTTTTAGACCATTTTGTAAAAAAAGTCTTACATGGGTAAAAATGAGTTTTGATAAATCATTTAAGAATTATTAAAATATTTTTGAAAAAGTTTTAAATAAAATATGTACATGGAAAAAAATATCTTATAAAAAGAGAATAATATCATTTTTTTTGTTTTTTACATTTATTTTCTTGATTCAAGTTCCAAATAGAGGAAAAGTTGAAAGAAAATATGGAACCTATTTAAAAGAGTGCACATGAATTGAAAGTTAATAATCATGAATAAATAAATATTCATTTTAAATACATAAAAGGGGTATTATATACACCAAATAGAAATAATTATATCTATAATACCAAATATGTATCAATGGAGTGGAAATTGAGATGAAATCCCTTACCACAAGTTTAGCATGACTCGTAAGTGTTTTTAACCTTTTGTATAATAAATTTATATTTACTATAATTACATAACAAAACCATATAAATATATATAATTTCATAAATTAACCATTTATAACATTTTATCACTAGATTTTTAATGATCTTTTTACTATTATTATTATTTCAGATATTAACTGCTTCATTTTTCATGTATGTTTTGATTTAGTAGTCCTTATATTTTTATTATAGTTCCATAATCTCGATAATTTTATTCATGTTATAAATATCATATGTATTCAATATAAAAATATTTAGATTCTTCTATAAAATATAGGGATATAAAAATGAATTACACCATTCATGGAGATGGTAAGTCGTACGTACACATGAACGTTATTTTCACTTTTCGATGGATGGAATAAAAAAAGGTTAATAATGATTAATCTTTATAGAATAATTATTATATAATATATATAATATATGTTCATTAAAAATATCCTTATTTTTATCCATGTCAAACATAAATGAAAAACAGATCACATCACTTCATGGATTTAGTAGTCCACACGTAGCACATGTGGCATTATCATTTTCCAACGAATTAGAAGGTAAGAAGGGATATTTGTTATTATAATTATAGAATAATATTTATTTAATACGTATCATATATATTCATTTGTTCCATATTTATAATCATATAAGTGAAATGGTAAATAAAAATGAATTACATTGCTACGTAGAGATGGTAATCCTTATATACACGTGAGAAATGTTTTCACATTTTATAGGATGGAAAAGAGAATTAATATGGTTATCCCATAATCATAATAAAATATTAGTATATTTATTATACTAGACTTATTATATTAGTATGGGTATAACCAATCTAAATTTATTATATAGGAGTTTAAAAGGGTTAACGAGGGGTTAAAATTAAAATATATGGGTGAAAATATAACTAAAACATAACCTAACATATCCTTTATTTAAACATTTTTCAAAATTTTAAGGATAATAAAACAAGGAGAATGAAATTTTTGACTTTTCTTTATATAACATAATATAAAGGGTAAAAATCATGGAAAATAGAAAAAGTCCATAAATTTGACTTTTGGATTATTATGGATGATATATAATCATAAAATAAAATTAATTCAAGTGTTAGGGTCATTATTTTGTCTTTATCGTTTTATTTTTAACCTTAATTGCCCGATTTACCCCTTTACCTTGGTAACAAAATTTCTAAAGTTATTATTTATAATTCCCAAAAAATAAAAGGGATATAATTACCAAATTTATACCTATGAATACTAAATATAGAATTAATTTTTTAATATTAAATTCACATAATTTTTATAAATTACTTTTAATGTGAATGCATAATATATAATAAAAAACTGTTTTTAGAAAAATGTGTTTTTAAGCCAAAAATTATACGTATAAAAAAATAAGGTATAATGATGATTCAAATGAATTTAATTATATTTTATCTAATTAAATAATACTTATGTTAATTTGGGATTAAATTAAAATCACGATGAAACTCTTAAATCAAAATAAAATGATAGTTTTATAAAAATTGGTATTTTTCAATATTCACTGAAAAAACAGTATTTCTAAAAAAGTAAAAACAAACACCCAAAGAAAATTTTGATATTTTTTTTTCAAAAATTATATCCTTTTTATAAAATAAAATTTCTAAAAGTTCAAGAAATTCAGTATACTTTTTTTCTCACAAAAATCAATAAAACCCATTTTTTATGAAAATGTGTTTTTGAAGAATAGAAATACTTTAATAAAAATTGAGCACTTATTTTCTAAAAATTAATATATATAAATTTGTATTTAGTGTGAAATTGATTTTTTATTTCATGATTTTTTTAATCCTATTAATAGCCACTAATTTAATATTTAGGTTATAATAGTCGTATTTAAATAATATAAGCTATCAAACATAACGTTATTCTTTTAAATTCTCAAGGTGTTACATTATCCCCCCTAAATAAATTGTATACTCAAAATTTTAAATTGAACTGTATAATAAAAGGTTTTAAATTTTAAAACCTATATCATAAAAAGGTTTAATAAAACATCCTCTTTAAAATAGGGAAAATAAAGTATGAAGGTTTCCATAAATCTAGGTTTCCAAATAGAAGAGCATTAGTAACAAGTGAAAATATGGAAATAGAAGAGAAAAATAACACCCAAATATTAATTTAGAGTGATATATAACATGTAAATGGGAAATTAAACTATCATAAAATCATAAATATATTATGGGTTAAAAGACTATTGATTTATTCTTAAGAAAAGTAAATGGATAGCATTTTTATTTTAAGGTCATTTTCATACAGCCATGGGATTATTTTACTATCCACATAAATACCTATAGAAAATAAACATAATTTATTTATTTATATATCAGAAGCACAATATTATCCTTTTGTTTCACTTCGATTAATTTTTACTTTATCTCTTATGCTGCAAAATTCATATTCTAGATGAAACTCTTTTATTATCATGGGACTTTTAATGAGTGATAAGATCTATAAGGCATTCTTGTAGCCTCAAAATATTTACCAAATAATTGATGGTTTGAATAGTTTATAAAATATGATTAATCATAATTTAACCTCAAAAAATAATATCTAAAATTCAACTTAATCCGTTCCATAAGTAATTAACCTTAAAACTCCTCCAAAATATTATTAACTGTATTCAAAACCCAAAAAAATGATCAAACAGTTATCCTTAAAAAATATAAAGTGGATCATAATGTATTATTATAAACATGTGAATACCTTAATCACATATACTAATAAACTGAATCATCAATAACTTTATCTTTATTTCATATATCCCATAAATCCAAAAATGTAATAAATTTCATCATAAATTACTTTTTCATCAAATCACTAACCATTTTCAAGTTAACCAAAGATATAACATTTAATTAATTAGTGTAAATATTCTATATATCCAAAAAAACATTAATAACTCAACATGAGGAAAATATTAAGGGTTATATTTCCCTTTTTCTTGTGTTCTTCAAAAATATCACTTTACCACTAAATCACTTTTTTTATCTGTACTATTCAAAATATGCTTTCAAATCCGTAAAGAAGAGTAATGTAGAAAAATCATTATATAATTCCTGATTCTTATAACCAAAATGTAATTTATATAATTAAATTTAAATACACTGGTTCTTTATCATTTCACTTTGGCTATAGTAATATCCAAATCTTAACCTTCTCCCCTTGGCTTCTTATATGTTAAGTTTACATAGATCTTGGGGAAGAGGTTTGAATAAATCCATGTATCTTCATAGTTAAATCATTAGAGATTAGAATATTATTTAATTTACTTGTAGTCATTATCTGGATGACCCTTATATCCACACATGTAACAAAATCTCATACCCTTCAGGCATTTTCCAATATGTTTCTTTCCACAATTTTTACATGATGGAAATTTCTTCATTATATTTTTCTTATTTTATGTGTTCCCTTTTTCTAGGTGCTCATATGATCTATTCCTATCATCATTTCCCTTTAAGATATAGAATTTTTAAAATTCCTTTTATGTCTTAAGAGTGCTTGATATTATATCATCAAATGATAAAAATATTTGAGAAACCATTGACCTTTAGAAACTCGACTTAAGACCATAAAATAAATTATCAATATTGCTTTTTGAATTATGTATATAATTTGAGGAATGCCTGGATAATCTTGTAAAATTAGTCTTATAATCTGCCATACTTTCTTCTTATATCTACTTTAAATTGATTAAATTACTCTCTATTTCATGCCATTATTCCCAAGGGAAGTATTTATCAAATAAAAACACTTTGAAAGTTATATATACCATACTTTATATTTCTTCGGCCTCTTTAGTGTTTTGGATCAATGGCCACCATTTATCAACATCTCCTTTTAAACAATAAACCGATAGAATAACCTTATAACTTTCATTACATCCCAAATATAGGAATATTTTTTTAAGATATTTAATACATTTCTTATCCTCTAATGGATTATCAATTCCCCTAAAATATGGAGGATTTTTTCACATGAATAAATCCAACCTAGGTGAATAACATTTTATAACAATAGGTTATTCTATATGAGATAGGTTATATTTCATAATCTGAGTAACTTACATAATATATCCATGATCTACTCAGTTATAACACCATCTATATTGGTTTACTCAGCAGGGAAATCCCTATATTTTCTATGGGTATTGAGTCCATTTATTTTGTTAGGTACCATCACAAAATAATATAACATGCAATGTTAGCTCGTAAAAATCCTGAATATTGAGCCATAAAATAAAATCCCAATAATGGTAACAGTTCTTGAGGGATTATCATAATTATCATGCAAGCTATGTTTATTAAAAATATATTTCCCAAGGTTTCTATTAAACATTCTCTGATTCAAACTATAAAAACCTCAACTCTAGTATGCAAGAGATGGTCTCTAATTTATCACATTGGCACTAGATACAAGTAATTTTATCTCAAAGGACTGAATAGTTTATTAGTCTTAAAGAAACAAATTCATACATGATTCCCAAATGAAATTGGAAATATAAAATACATATTATAAAATAATTCTTGTATCCTTGATATTATTCATAATATCCTTATTGATGTCCTGGGCAAATGAAAACAAATAAATGGGTGAGCTCAAATTCCTAGTAAGTGTTACATACAACATAAAATATTATGCGTAAATGAGGCATAATCAATATGGTAAAGTAAATAACAATAAAAACATTTAATTTAATCAATAACTTGAGAAAAAACTGAATCCACAGATAATATCAATGCAGTAATCTCATGAATAATAATAATTGAATTCTCAATAAAGGAAATTTTAAATATCAAACGCCATAATATCACACATAATGGTATCTATACCATTGAGGACATGTTCTATAATAGTTTAAAGTTATGGGTTGGAATACATCAAAAACCCATTTATTGATATCTTACTAATTTGTCTCATGAGACTTGCCAATGCAATGAGGGGCTATATAATTCCAGTCCACACCCATCATTGCATGACCAATGTATTAATCGTATATCGAATGATCGATTTCATTCATGAACAATATTCCTTATCAATAAATATCATCATTGAATAAAGAATATGGTATTATCCACAATTCCCTAGTCAATCAAATACTTTCAAAGTATGACATCAAATGTAAAAATGGTATACCATTTAGGCAATAATCATATCCATGACATAAAGAATATGGATATGTAAAAGAAATGAAATATCTAATGATCACAATTAAGTGAATGTTTCAAATGATGGTGTCATTAAAACAAATCCTCGGTGGTAAATAAGTAAAACAAATGTTTTTTATAATTTATGAATAAAAGTAAAATAAAAATATCATTAAAAACATTTTTGAGGAAAATATCCTTTTCTCTTAAAAATTCATTTTTAAAAACTAAATATTCAGAACATATTAAAGAAAATCATTTTCTTTGAAAAAAATCTTTTAAGTTTTTAAATTAATATTAAAAACAATTAATGGTCATGACAATAGGAAATTTTTTTCTTATCGTACAATTTAAAATAAAACATTCCTTTTACTCTTTTATAAGAAAAGTACCTTGTTCAAAAAATAATATGAAAGTTCCTTTTTAATCATTTTGTTAAAAGTAATAAAAAATGGTTAAAATTTTTGTTCAGTAAATCAATGTTTAATTTTAAAAACATTTTCTTAAAAAATTAAAATAAAATATATACATGGAAGAAAAATATATCTGATCAAAAGGGAATAAAATCGGTTTTTCATTTAAAAATTTCTTTGCTTGATTCAAGTTCCCCCGATAGAGAAAGTTGGAAGAAAATATGGAATCTATTTAAAATATTAAACTTGAATTGTAATTTAATCATCATGAATAAATAGATTTTCATTTTCACTACCTTGAAGGGGTTTTATATAAACCTCCTAAAAATAAATAGGTTCATAATACCAAATATGTCTCAATTGAGTGGAAATTGAGATGAAATCTCTTACCTCAAGTTCAACCTGTCTCGTAGGTGCTTTTAACCTCCCGTATAATAATTTTATATATATTATAATTGCATAAAAGAACTATATACCTATATATAATTTCATATATAATCCACTTATAACATTTTACAACCCATTTTTTAATGATCTCTTTACTATTATCATTATTTTGGGTGTTAACTACTTTATTTTTCATATATGTTTTGATTCGGAAGTTTCATTCATTTTACTATTATTATGGTTATATCATCTTTATAATTTTATTCATGGTGTAAATATCATATATTTTTAATATAAATATATTTATAATCATCCATAAAATATAGTGATAGAAAAATGAATTATGACATTCATAGAGATGGTAGGTCATATGTAACCATGAATGTTGTTTTCACTTTTTGAAGGATGGAACAAAAAAAGTGAATTATAATTAATCTTTATAGAATATAATTCAAGTATATTCATACATATATGGATGCATATCATGAAGAATTTACATGAACTTTTCATGTAATGGCATAGAGTTATATGAAATCGATAATCTCAACCTGAGTAAGCTCAAAGTCATAGATATTTAACCCCCACTTTTCTAGAACATGGCATAAGACTTCAGAAAAGTGGGAAGTTTAACCCAAAGTCCCTCTACCTGAGGATAATTTACTCAAGAGATAATTCAATTCATAATACATCTAACACATAATATTCACAAACCTATATTCAATAACTATTCTCAAGCTCATACTCAAAATAACAATCTAGGGTCAAGGTGGATGAAAAATAAATCTTATAGAGTCATACTTAGCATAAAATGGAAGTATATATTTACAATAAAAAAATTTATTATATAAATTTAATCAAACGCAATATTTATATTTCTTAAAAAAATTACTAACCATGAATATCAAAGGAATTTAACAAATAAGTAAACATTTTATTTATATTTGAAAACATTAGACTCAAATATACGTTTTTTTATTTTTCTATTTAGGCATTGAAAACTACTTTTATAATTTCTAAAAATTATCATTTATAAAAAAATTACTTATTATAACTAAAATTATCAAAATATATATTTTTTTGGAATTTTTTATACATGTCATATTTTACGACATATATTTGAGTGAGGCAAACCTGTATAGAAATCCTATTTTATGATATGGTATTCAATCATAAAATATGAATCATATTTTTTATTATGATTGATGATATAATATAATTCCAATTGTATTTAATGATATAGAGGGTATTTTAATTACATTAAGATAATTTTTTCATATAAACCCGAATTGTGTCTCACATTACAAGATATCATATCGTAAGCTATGACATATAAGAAAATTGGGGGTTTATGATATATCATACTTAATGATATAAATTTATCATACACTATAGTGGATCAATGTTTTCCAATTCGGAGAGATAAACAAATGGTCAAGAGGGGTGAACTAACCTTTTTATAAAATTTTAAATCTTATGTTAGTGATAAGTAAATTAAGAAACCCGAATTAAAATATGGGCCTAATAATTTTTATAGTATTTCATCTAAAATTGATCTTATGTCTCCTATTCACAATCTCAATGTGAAATTATGACACCCACTATGTAGTGACTTGATTTTGGAAAGGATTCATAACCTTTTACAATTAATTTTTAACCCCTAGAGGCACAACCCATATCCTACCTTTTTCACACCTAAAGACGTAACCCAAAACCATCCTTTTAATGTGGTGGAAGAACCAATATTTCCTTTATCTACACCAATCACAACAAATCCTTATTTTTTTACCATACCAAATCACAACCATTAATACCTTTTATTGAGGTAGTATATCCCTCAAACTAAGGTCCTTATTCTTATTACTAAATCATAATCTAAATATAAAAGACATAGAAAATATTGAAAGAATTTGTACAACAGACACTAGATTGATGATGAAAGCATCGGTGTTGACTTATCAGTTGAATACTTCAACAACAAAGGATTGGGATGTTGAATTTCACCACACATAATTCTATTAGTATGATATTAAATAAATATGCCACATAGTGTAGCTAAAATATCCTAAAATTCCATTTTTTTAAACTGGTTTCATCAAGCTCTATATATAGAGTTCCTATATGGTTTTTTAAAATGATAATTTCATGCATCATTTCATGCATATCAACTCAAATATTCTACCTGTTTTATTTCTTCTTTTCCTAAAGAAGTGGTCACACATGTGAAAACAATGAACTACTTCAAACATGTTCAATTCATAATTCCTAAATAATGGATTTCATGTATTTCCCTATTTATTGCACATGAAAACTAATTATAATATTATTGAAAATATATAATGTCTTTCTATAAAAAGTTAAATTTGATAATACATAACAATAATAATTTCATAATTATCATAATAAATATAAATTTTAAATTCAAATTCTAAATTTACTGTAGTAAATATATTATGTAAATATAACATGATTCATCCCCAATTATATTCATTTGATTCTACAAAAAAACTATTCCAAACTACATCTCATGAAATCAAAATAATTAATAACTAATTATGAAATAATTAAAACAAATAAAATAATTAACAAATATATGCAATAAATTAAAATACAAAAGTATAATCCAAATACAGAATATTTTGAGTTTTCTAAAAATAAAGTGGTGAGTGTATGACTTTCAAGAAATATATATGATTTTGAAATTTCATAGGACTACTGATAGGTAAGAATTTTTTATTTTTTAATCATTTTAATCTCATAGGACTTCATAATCCATAAGACTTTGTAAGGCATCACATATGACTTATTTTTTATAAATTAAAACCATGTAAGACTTATAACAGTAATTTTGTATGGATTCTAATGTGTGTTTGACCTTATAGTTAGAAACATTCTATTTTAATATGGATTTAATCAAAACATAAAACTTGGAACAAAAATATATGACCATTTTCTAAGTAAAATTTTCATTTTGTAAGACTCTAAGTCCAAACCATATGACTTTTCTATAGTGCATAATTTTTTTCCTTTAGTAAAACCCCATTTTGTAATACTTTAAAAACTCACATATGACTTTTATAAATCCAACATAGAGTGTCCATAATAATTGAGATAAATAAGAATATGAATTAAAAATAGTAAATGAATAAATAATAATCACATCAAATATTATTAACTAATAAGAAAATAATTTTGTGAGAAATTATAATTATCCAAATATAATAATTCTAATGTATGAGTCATAACCTAACAAACAAAAATATAGATATTTATCTAAAATAATTTTTTAAGATAAATATATATATATATATATATAATACGAGGAACAATTCAATTAACCACATTAATAATAATATTTTCTTCTATAAGTAGTATAAGTTTAAAAACACATATTTCTTCACTCATGTTTGAGGGAATAAAATAATAGTTTTTTAATTATAAAAACATAATAAAGTTAAGTGGAAAGGAACCACTCAACAATATCCCCATTTTTTATAATTTAAATCTAATGTGTGTTGAAATTAAAAACTGCTTGTACAAAACATTTAAAACTCCTCGTGAAAGATATTTTAATTGGCACATGGAGCCAAAAACACATTTGAATATTTTCAAGGAATAATAAGAGTAACCAATAGTGATTAAACATGACATTAAGTAAGAAAATATAAATATTTTATATTCTCATTAGTCATAAACAAAATATATTTAAGTGCATGATAGTAAAGAATAGAAATCAAGAAAATTGAGTGTCAAGAACCAGCATGATCTTCCCACAACTCGGGCACCTGATCCAATATGAGAAAAAACATGAGGGGTTTTTCCAATCCCCGTGTTCTGGTGACAGGTTCCAAGGGATCATAAAAAATGTAGTGGGAATGATTTTTCCCATAAAATAAATTAAACTGTCATAAAAAATTTGGTTGAAATATTATCATGAGGAGTCCATACAATAAACATCCATTAAAAAATTAGTAAGTGGATTAAAAAAAATCAAACAATATAATCATAATATATATATATAAAGTAAAATAAATCCCATAGCTCACCACTAACTCCCTCACAAACAACAAACCCTTGAATTCCACATCCATAACACTACATGCATAACCACCACTAATAATAGAAAAGAATAAAAACAACGATGGCTAATATTTCTAAAGAACTAAAGAATAAAATTAAGCATGCATACATAGATCAAGATCCCTATCTAAACCAAGTTCATTATCCATCAATTATATATAAAATGGAATCTAAAAGTGGTCTAGAATAAGATTCCAAGAAGATGCACACTTCTAAATAAAAGTTTGAACTTTCACGGCCCACTTGGTCTATAGACCCTGAGTGGTGTAGGTAGGGTGTGAGGAAAGAATCCCAGTAGGTAATTAACATAAATTCCTTGTGTTTATTTTTTCAAAATATTCAATAAATACTTGTTTGAAATAAAATAATTTAAAATAGTGATTTTCACCACTTTTGAAAATCAAGTCAATGGTACTTTCTTCAAAAACATCATTTCCTTTGTAAAACCTAAAAACACATAAAAACCCATTAAAATGGATTATAATAACATAAAAATAACTAAACAGTGGAATTTGATTGTAAAATAGTTATATAAATATTCAATGCCAAAAGTAAGTACCAATGGTGTAAATCATGGTAGTTTAAAAATAGAGTAATGAAGGTAAGATTTAAAAACCATGTAAGTAATAAAACCAAAAATATACATGTACCACTTTAAAAATAAAGGTAGTTTACATAAAGATAAAAATTTCCATAAACATAAAATATGGGAGATACATAAGTCATCTAAGGTTATGGGCACCCCAAGTCCACATATCAACTTATTATCTAGTCAATCAACAATCCAATGCATAAGTTAACTACTAAGGAGAAAATTCCTTGGACTAGTGTAATGGTTTTATTTATACATGACACTATATCCAAATAATCACTAAGGAATACATTCCTTGTCCTAGAATTGTGGTGATTCCTATACATGGCACAATGACCTTCATCTAAGTCTGGTTGATTTTCCAGTATAGATAAATCAAAAGGTTCCCTTAATCTAGTCTTCCCCTCTTATATAACCGTCTTTCCATGTTCTCCTCCCATATAAAGTATATTTTATTTCATTTAAAAGGGTCCTTTTATCAACCCATAATAAACAAATTAATTTATCAAGTATGATTCATGCCTCTTTTAACCATTTTATTTCTCCAAATATGGTAAATAATTTGAACAACCGTGAGATATATAATTAAACATCAAAACCATAATCAAAACACATTTCAAACGTATACCCATAGGGATTTAGGTGAGGGATTTAAAGTAATATCATTTACATAAGGTTCCAATCGAAACTTGAATTTGTAAATTAACAATTCATTTTCAAAACCCCCTTTAAAGTTTCATTTCCAAGTTAATATCATATTTAAAGATTACTTTTACGGGAAAAATATACCATTAATCCCCAAAAAAATAATTATATTGAAAGAGAGACACATTTTTGTGTGTATATACATTCATACATATGCGTATATATATACCCATAAACTAAGTTGAAGTCATGTGAAATTTTGAAGGACATCTGAAACCAAGGAGATAACCTTTCCTTTAAACCAATATGTTTAGAAGAAACATAAATGATGAATCAAGATATCATTAAATCATTATATAAACCTTGAAATCGTAAAAAATAAATATAAAATTTATGAATAATTCAAAACACATAAAAAAATCTATTTACAGTGAATTTCTATCCAAAAATCTTAAGAGCCATGATAAATTCATGTGAAATTAAAGAAACCCCTTTGTAAATAAAAAATTGATTTAAAAACCTCTTGAGAATTTAATCATACACATAACATAAATAATTTTTTATAAAAGGATTTTTAAATCACAATTATTCCATGGATCATTAGTAAAAAGTGAAAGGCATGGAAACACTTACCCTGTCCAAGCGCAGATAACACAAAACCTTCAAGAACAGTTAGGGAAAGGCTCTAGAGGGACTCTACACACCTTAAAAACCAAAGACACAAAAAATAAAAACCAAAAACCACCTAAGGTTTATCCTACTATGAGATATAGATATTGGGAGAATAAAAATGAGAAATGATTGAACATTAAAAGAATGTGTAGAGGAAGAAACCCTAACATGGAATGATTCCACTTGAAACAACAAGAATAAATGCCAAGAAAGGAGGAGGGAATTGTATACAGGATTATTTCATGGGATACATAGAGAGCCATGGATGAGTGGAGGATAAAATACCCTAAATGTTTTATAATTTTTAAGGAATAAAAACATAAATTTAAAAGTTTTAATACACTAGATAAGTTACATGGATTGGCCTCATGGTTAGTCAAACCTTATGCTAATTGTACATCCCTTCACTAGGAACATAGTACACTTGCATGGGTTGTATTTATAGTAGTTCTAACCAAGTGAAACATCTCTTTAAATTGTATACCCCTATCTCATTGTCATCTCATGTTTTAAAAAACCTCATGGTCAAACAGTGCGATATGCCAAAACTCTTAAAATTTCAAAATTTCCTAAAAATAAGGACTAGTTCCTCAATAATAATAAATAAATAATATAAAATAATCATAAAAATAAGGGTCGAGTGTGAAAAAAATATACACCAATACCTTTTATTCCCCCATAAATTCACTAACGTCTTGGTGGATGACATGGTGTTTCAAAAAAAAGTTAACCCAACGTCCTTCTAAATCAACGATAGAACTTAAATGAAATCAATACATAGCCCGACCCACAACTCAAGATAAAGGTAATAGGAAGACAAAAAAGGGAAACAACTAAAAAATTAATAATTCAAAACTGAAATTTATAAGAGATCTAATCACTTTATAAGGCTTACACATATCACGGTAGATCAAAAAAGATTGATAGTCCTTGGGGAAGACACCCCCTTCTTCCCAAGGGTACCAAAACAGATCACCAAACCTATTCTTTACCAATGGTTCCATCTAAATAGATAGAAATTTATCATAAATGGAACTATGGATAAATAACCCAAAGTAAAAAAACATTTTTTAATAATCTAGACATCCTCAAAGCTAGAATAGATATAAAGATGATGAGAGGCTCCTAAGGGTTTCCATCAACAAAGAAAAATCCACAAAAGAAATCACCAAGGGTCCAAGGATGTATAAATAAGGAACTAATCTCAAAAATTAACATCAAGAATTACAGAATATCAAAATCTCATAAGATCCACCCACTAAAACAAGTAAAACATGAGAGAAGAGACTAGGTGCCACCAATAATTCCTTAAACAAATACATTTCTAAATAAGATAAAAAAAGACCCCAGTTTTGGGTTGAGGGAGGGATATCCTAGGATCTTGATCTCAGAACACCGACTCTTATTGAGGAAAATGGAATTAATGTAACATGCTACCCATCCTAGTTACCCTAAGAACTCACCAAATAATTTCCATGTGAAATATCCCAAAAAAAATCTTGACACATTATTAAAATCAACTCAAAACAAATGAACACTATCAGTACTAAGGCATAATCACCATAAAAATAATACACCATCCCTAAGGAATGATCAGGCATACACCCAAAGAATAAATGAAACCAAATATCTCCTAAAAGCATTAGTAGAACAAAATATACACACAACAACCTCAACATAGATGGTCATACCAAATTTATAAAATTGAAACACACCTAAAAATTTGAAGAAGATATCATAAAGACCAATTATCCAGATTCCATCAAGAGTTTTCTGGGGAATACCTTAAATAACATAGAACACAAATATTTTCATTCAGGTTTCCATATTATTTCTAATATAAAATTGAATGTTTAAAAGTAATCAGTTTTTAAAGATAATAATACCTTGAAAATGATTCATCTCGATTAGGAAACAAAATTTAACTCATTATACAATGCCATAAAAATCAATCTCTAATTCAAAATCATGACATTCCACTTGAAATTCATTTTTAAACCTCACAAGATCATCATTAAAATCATTCTATGATTCTCCCATCATTTATAATGCCTTAATTAATTTATAAAACCTCTTAATTAATTTAAAAACAATATTTATTTATTAAAATATGAGTTTTTTTAGCATATAAAACCACCAAACCCCTCTTTTATAAATGTAAAATTTTCTTTTGACCTCTTAAAACCACACCCTAATTTTTTTTAAATGCCAATTTAAAACTTTATACCATAGTTTTAAAAACATTATAATTTACTTGAAAATAATTTCAAAACCTTAAAGGTTATTTTTCAATGCACCCACCCACTCTAAAATACCAATTTCAATTAACTCATTTTTTTAAACCAAGAAATACCAATTAATTAGAAAATCCACTTTACAAATCTCTTTGCTTAAAAATAGTTTTCTTTATCAAATATTAACTGAAACTCATTCAATCAACATCATGCAAAATAATTAAAACTTAAAGAGGATTAGTGGCAATGAATTACTTGTATACATAGTTTGGTGGACCATATTCCAGTCATAAAACTACCACTTAGTTTTATATAAAACCAAGTATGAATTCTCCACCCAATTTAACAAACCATGAGATCTCAACATATACCCTCAGTTCAACTCCAACATTTATCCCAAATTCAAGAAATACATTAAATAATCAAAGAATGATCAATTAAAGTCAATGAAAAAAATCCTAAAACACAAGACTCATAACCTAACCTTCCATGGTAATTCTAGTTTTTTCATGAGATATGGTAATCAGGTACCAACTCACATCCTACCACCTAAGTCTCAATGATCTTATATCCAGTATACTAGACTCCCCAAATAGAAAGGTTAGATATGATACTATTTTTTATGAACTATCCCTATATTCTATTGTCTCAAGAACCTGATTCAGTCTATGATAATGTCTGATGGTAATTCCCAATCCCCACAAGATATAAATAAGAGTCAGGGAATCAAAAACAAATCAATGGGAAGGATTTCACCCCTAAAATAAATTAAACTAGATATATAAATTTAAATAAAATTCCAACATAGAACATCTATACGTTAGACTCCCATAAAATTATTTTGAAAGAATATTTAAATAAAACTAAAATAATATAAGTAGAATAAAAAAATATAAATCAGAATAAATCCCACATCTCACCAGCAAATCCCTCAAAAAAAATATCCCCTTTAATTAAATATCCATAATTACACAAGCATAAACACTAATGATAAATGAAAATAATAAAAACAGGTATGGATGATGTGGATAAACTAATAAATCATTATATGATGTTGACATACCCATATCAATATCCCCATGTGACCAAAGGTAAATATGGGATCCCGCCATTTTATTTCATAACTTTTCATTACAATTTACAAACAGAGGATCTTTAAAGTCTAGTGTGTTGGAAATCAAGAATAAAAACATGAAAACTTAAACACTCTTTTAAATCCCATTGAAAATATTATTTAAAATTTCATCCTATAAACAATTACATCATCTCATAACCTGGAGACATACAATCAAAGGAAAGCGTGAGCAGAAGGCCCAGTAAGGAAAGCAAGGGAATTAGTTTACTTGTGATATCAATAAGAACTTGATGAAAAACATAAAGACATGAGCAATGGTAAAAGAAACATATCATAATAAAAAGAACATGAATCATAACTTGAATATGTGGCTACAAAATTTTATTTATACATTCATGAACATATCACCAAGGTCCATCCCCAAGGTGTCATAAAAATTATCAAGGTTATTCACCAAGGTATCGTGAAACCTGTCATCTCTAGAGATTAATTATTTACCTAATGCATTAGAGCGCTATCAGGTTGCTCCCTTAATATGTCTTTACTTTCATGTGAGCCACATATATCATAATCAAACATTTCATGAATAACCCATAGATAATAAATGAAATGGGTTCATTTCAAAATCGTGATGTTTTAAAAGTTCTTAAAAATAAGATCATTATATCATTTATAACCCATGGAAAGGGAGTGAGGGTTTTATATATGTCAATTCCAGAATAAAATATATCATTTTTTATATTTTTATGAACACCCATAGAAAAGAAATAGTTATGGGTATTCACATAAATAAACAAGATAATTTCTTGAGATAAAGAGAGAGGACTTTCAAGATGAAAATTCTGCAGCATAATGGCTACATAACATCTTTTTATAAAACATTAAAAAGAGAGGAGACAAGGGTAAACCACTAAAAAATAAATCATAATATAGTATTGGTATAGAATAAAAATAAATAATATCATGGTATGGATATTTGAATGAAATTACATATGCAAATGAAACTCGAAGGAAAAGAGAAGATGTGATTTCTTTTACGAAAATTTGGCAGCCTAACGGCATCACTTAAAAATTTAGAAAATCAATTGATGAGAGTGGAAAGGGTATCTCATCATTTGGAAATAAAATTTACAGTAGAAAATATATATAAGAACAATCCCCCATATAATAAAATGGAACTATAAGACATAACATAAAGGAATTCATGACTTAAAAGAGGAGGGTGAAAGTTTCCCTTACCGATTTGGTAACTTTCGAAACATACACCCCATGAAAGAAGGATCATATAATGAATATTTAAATACCCAGAAATTATATTATATTACACAAATATTACAATAATAGGAAATAAATACACCACACAAAAGGAAGTAGTGGCAAATATACTATGGATCTCACAGGAATAAGAAGTGAGATAAAAATCCCTTACCACATTGTATTCAATCGAATCGTATGACCAAAAATTACTAACCACCAAAAGAATAACAGAATACCATGAATATAAAGAGATTCATGATAATATATATTCAATTCCACTACACAATACACCACATTCTATAAATAAGTGGCGAACAATGGAAATCTAACAGAATTAAAAGTGAGATAAGAATCCTTTACCTCGTTGTACTCAATCGAATCATATGACCAAAAATTAATACCAAAATAATCGGAAAATACCATGAATATAAAAAAAATCCTGATAATATATATCCAATGACATTAAAAAATACACCACATGATATAAATAAGTGGTGAACAATGGGAATATCATGGAATTAAATGTGAGATAAGAATCCATTACCTCATTGTATTCAATCGAATCGTATGACCAAAAATTACTAACCACCAAAAGAATCACAGAATACCAGAAATATAAAGATAATCCTGATAATATATATTCAATTTCAGTACACAATACACCACATGATATAAATAAGTGGTGAACAATGGAAATCTCCCAGAATTAAAAGTGAGATAAGAATCCCTTACCTCATTGTCTGACTTGACTCGCTCGTATGTTCTTTGTTCTTCCTGAATAATAAAATTAAGTTACTTTATACTTTATTAAGAATTTTTTTCAATTTTATTATTACTTTTATATTACTTATTAACTTTCTATAACAATTAGTTAATTATTTGAGCTCATATTGGACATTTTGTCAATGTCCGGAACTTGAGTCAAAAATGAACTTGTTATAATTATAAATTGTCCATGTGGTCAAAAGTCCATTATCTAAAGAATGATATTCATATTTTAGATGTCATATATATCATATATATATATCCAGTATATATGTGTATTTATAATAGTACATAACATTTGGAGACAATAAATGAAATGCACCATTCATTGAGACTGTAAGTTGTACATACGCATGAAAGCTACTTTCATTTCTATTACATATTTTAATGAAATGAAAACATAGTGATTCTTAGGTATATTATAATTTCACTATAATATTTATTTTATATATGTTACATAATTTCATAAATTCTATCCTTTATACATTCCACGTATTGCATGAACGAGTCATATCACTTTGAGGGGGCGGTAGTCGGCACTTCCTCTAATGAAATTATCACGTTTACCCATTATGGGAACCATAAAGGTGTTCTATAAAAAGGAAAATACATAAGAATAAAGAAAAAATAAATATAATATATATCATATATAGATACAATTCCATCATAATGGCCAGCATGAGAGGCGGTAAGAGATAATTGAATAATCTTCATTTTGTGAGGGAGCAGCTTGTTGTCCACTGATACAGTATGTTCTTTACCCGTTAGATGGAGTTTTGTGCAATTTTAGCTCAAATATTTCTCATACAAATATCCTTTTATATTTATTATACTGGGGTTGTTATAAAATAAAGTAATAAAAAGAGTTTAGGGGGTTGGAGAAATAAAATAAAACAAAAGAACTTAAGAGAAGACATTACCTTTAAATCAGGTAACTCCCTTTGGTTTGAACCAAAAGTGTTTATTGAAGTGATTTATGCATAAGGTATGGCTTATAGGATAAATATAGATATATTGAGAGCTTATTAGAGTATAGGTTGAAAGATTCAAGGGCTTCTAAAGTGTGATAAATTGGTAGGAAGTGAGGGCTCTTTATAAGGGAGAGGAGGGGCTATTTTGGAAAGTTTGAAAATATTATTTTATTATACAATGATTTTGGATTTCCAATGATCCAAAAATCATTAAAGTTGAATATAAGTTGGCCCATGTTTTAAATAAAATCATCCAATAATAATTGGACAATATTTTGATATTTTTTTTAATTTTTATCTTCTTGTTTATTTAAATCATCCATTAATGACGTAAACACTACATCATCATTGTGTCATAAATAATTTTATTTATTTGATGTTTAATTTTTTTTTAAATATCATGATGTAGTAAATCGTTTTATATTTCGAATGAATATTTATAGTCTAAAATATAACTTATATAACCCCATGTAATAATTGTTTTAGTAAAACAATAAATGTTTATGACATTTTTATTTTTACTTTAAATAAAAAGTTATTAATGTCATTATCTTACCCAAGTGGATCCATGGGGTCCCAAAATTGACCCATGTATTTTCTTGGTCGTCCATTACTCATCCAATAAGGTTATGACAAGTGTCAAGGTAATTCTTTATTATTATAACATTATTTTTACTTTAAATTACCCTAATTACCTTTAATCGTGGTTAATAAAAGTCAAAAGTTACTATTCACCAAAAATTATTTTCTTCCCATTGAACCACAATTTATTTACTAATGACAACAATGTATGTCAAATTTTTAAAATTAAATTCACATAAGCGGTAAAATTTCATTTAAATGAAAAAGTTAGTTTTTTAATTACTACTTAGTGGTTTCACTATTCATAAAAAATTGAAGGTTTTCAGAAAAATTCCAAAAAATTTCTCTAAGATAAATTTGATATTATAAATTCAAAAATGATTTATATTTTACCAAATTCAAAATAGAAAGGTTTCATTAATTAATTTTATAGTTAATTCCCATTGTCAAAACAAAAAAGAGTTTTTTAAGAAATAATAACCATCAAAAGATTGATACTTGTTAATGTCAAATTTCAAAGTGAAATTACTTCCAACGGCCAATATTGGGTTAAATGGTAAAAATTTAATATATTTACACTTAAAATCCAATTAAAAAGATAATCTAACCATATAAATAATTTAGATTAAAAGGTGATTTTGAATTAATATACAGCATTTTGTTCACTATTCATTAAGAATGAACATTATCAGAAAAATATCAAAATTTCAACCAAAGTAAATTTTGATTTCCAAATTCTAAAGATGAAAATTATTTTGTCAAATAAAAATTTTAAAAGTGACAAAAATTATATTTAAAAAGGGTTCACCATCTGAAGGTGGTAAATCGCCCTTTTAAAGTAAATTATGGTTAAAATTGGATTCATTTACATTTTAAGCCTCTGACTTTTATTGAATGAATGTAAAAACATTTAACAAACATATATTATAATATTTAAGTTAGTTATATTAATTCCCACTAATTCAATGTCTAGTTGTTAACTACCATTTAAAATAATAATATTATATTATTAGTGTGCAACGTAAGATTTCAAAGAAACCAGTTGTTGCGTGTCAGGTATGCCATTGAATATAGAATACCCTTTAAAATAAAATTAATATTTAATTCAAAAATATTAATAAATATGAAAATTTCATATTATTTATTTTCCTGGGATGTTACATTCTTTCCCCCTTTTGTAAATTGTGTCCTCGTAATTTTAAAATTGGGATTGGAAACTTCATCGAAAGTCCCACATCGGAAAAAGAGTCAGTGAAACTATCACTTTAAAAGATATAAAGAGATGTAAAAAGGTCACCAGAGTTAACCCATACTAGGATTTCATATAGGAAAACATGGATATGGAAGAGAAAACAAACGGTGAAGCTCTGATGGAGAGTGATAGAAAACGTGATTAAGTAAAATTTAACCACCAGAAAATCACAAACTTATGATGTGTTAAATGGTCTTTGATTACCCGGTAGGAAATGTAAACAAAAAACGTTTTTTTTACATTCCTTTTCATAATTTTGAGTAATTAGTTTACTATATAGAATAAAAACATAAATAAATATACTTACCTTCAAGTAGAGTTTCATCCTTTAATAAGTTTCTACAAAAAGTAATCTTTTCTCCAAACAATGGGCATTCAAAATTACTTGGTCACATAAAAATCACAAGAATCATCTTCTAAAGAATCACATAATCCAAAAAATAAGAACTATATATTTCCCTTGTCTTTAGACATCAGCTAAAACCAAAATGGTTAGTATGAGATCATATAATCCCCAAAAAGGATAATCCTTTATAAAAAAGAAATACTACTATTAATCTCCAAAATTCAAAAAAAAGTACCCAAAGTTCAAGAAAGACCATTAGATGCACAATAATCCTTAAAATTATTCAAAATAATCAAAACTAATATTGAAACTCAATACTCAAAAGGATTTAATCACATAGTCTTCCACAATAATTCTTAACATTTATCTCCAAATAACATCGACTACTCTTAAAGTCTCATACTAAAGTGTAATTAACCTAATCAAATATTCTCTATGATAGGTTAATAATTTTCCAGAAATAACCCAAATCACAATATTTCCATAATAAATACATAGATTCCTACAAAAAAAATTCAACCATTCCTCCAAAAATTATATCCTGTAGTATTTTATTTTCCTTAGGTATATTGTATTCCAAAAGATAAAACATCTTCCAAAATAACCTTTATCATTTAATCACCAAATCATTTTCCCATACTAGGGATATCCATTTGATAAAACATAAGTTCCAAAAATTGACTTATTATTGATCCCTAAAATTATTTAACTAAAAAGAATAATTCATAATAACCAGGGACTTCACGTAGGCCAGTGGTAGGAGATAAAACCCAATCGCACTCTGGTTGTGGGTTTGATTCCCACAGCTTTGTCTTACGTGATGGGTTATCACACGATCTGCGTGTTGTCCTTTTTATAAAACTCAAAAATAACCCTAACATGTTTTAACCGTAAATTTTTTCTTATAACTTTCATTTTCATCCTAACACATTAAGATAGTTCTGCTCATATCCAAACAGGGATGTATTTTCTTGATAAACCACTTCCTCCATACTCCCCAAAATACAAGGAACCTTTCCAATATTAAAACTTTTCTATAGGGTTCTTCCTAAATTTTTCCTAGCCTAATTTCTATAAATAACTAAATTATACTTTTATACCAACTATGGCATCCTACCATTTTATTTCATAACTTTTCATTATAATTTACAAACAGAGGATCTTTAAAGTATAGTGTCTTGGAAATCAAGAATAAAAACATGAAAACTTAAACACTCCTTTAAATCCACTTTAAAATATTCTTGAAAAGTTCATCCTACATATAATTATTGCATCTCATAACCTGGAGACATACAATCAAAAGAAAGGGTGAGTAGGAGGCCCAGTAAAGAAATCAAGGTAATTAGTTTACTTGTGATATCAATAAGAACTTGATGAAAAACATAAAGACAAGAGCAATGGTAAAAGAGGAATATAATAATAAAAAGAACATGAATCATAACTTGAATATGTGGCTACAAAATTTCATTTAGACATTCATGAACATATCACCAAGGTCCATCCCCAAGGTGTCATAAAAATTACCAAGGTTATTCCCCAAGGTATCATGAAACTTGTCATCTCTAGAGATTAATTATTTACCCAATGAATTGGAGAACTATCAGGGAACACCCTTAATATGCCTTTAATTTCATGTGATCCAAAAAGATTATAATTAAATATTTCATGAATAACCCATAGATAATAAAAGAAATGGGTTTATTTCCTAATCGTGATTTTTAAAAAGTTCTTAAAAATAAGATCATTATATCGTTTATAACCCATGGAAAGGGAGTGAGGGTTATATGTATTTAAATTAAAAAATCAAATATATAATATTTTATATATTTATGAACAACAATAGAAATGAAATAGGTCTGAGTGTTCACATAAATAAAAAAGATAATTTCTTGAGAGAAAGAGAGAGGACTTTCGAGATAAAAATTCTGCAGCATAACGGCTACATAACATCTTTTTAGAAAACATTAAAAAGAGAGGGGAGAAGGGTAAACCACTCATAAATAACTCATAATACAATATAAGTATAGAATAAAAATAAATAATATCATGGTTTTTATATTTGAAGTAAATACCATATGAAAATGAAACTTGAAGGAAAAGAGAAGAAGTGATTTATTTTACGAAAATTCGACAGCCTAACGGCGTCACTTAAAAATTCAGAAAATCAATTGATGAGAGTGGAAAGGGTCTCTCATAATTTTGAAATGAAATGTAAATTATTAAAGACATATAATAACAATCACCCACATAATAAAATAGAACTATAAGACATAACATAAAGGAATTCATGACTTAAAAGAGGAGGGTGAAACTTTCCTTTACCAATTTGGTAACTTTCGAAATTTATACCCCATGAAAGAAGGATCATATAATTAATATGAAAATACCCATAAATTAAATTATATTAAAAAAATAATACAATCATGGGCAGTACATACACCACACAAAGGGAAATAGTGGCAAATATACCATGAAACTCACAGGAATAAGAAGTGAGATGAAAATCCCTTACCACGTTGTATTCAATCGAATCGTATGACCAAAAATTATTTACCAGAAAAAGAATAATATAATACCATGAATACAAATATAATCCTGATAATATATATCAAATGGAAGTACACAATAAACCATATTCTATAAATTAGTGGCAAACAATGGAAATCTCACGGAATTAAAAGTTAGATAAGAATCCCTTACCTCATTGTATTCAATCGAATTGTATGACCAAAAATTACTATCCACTAAAAGAATCATAGAATAACATTAATATAAAGAGAATAATGATAATATATATCCAATTTAAGTACACAATACACCATATGCTATAAAAAAGTGGTGAACAATGGAAATCTCACGGAATTAAAAGTGAGATAAGAATCCCTTGCCTCGTTGTATTCAATGGAAACGTACGACGAAAAATTATTAACCACCGAAATATTCATAGAATACCATGAATATAAATATAATACTGATAATATATATCCAATATTAGTAAACAATACACCACATTCTATAAATAATTCACCAACAATGGAAATCTCACGGAATTAAAAGTGAGATAAGAATCCCTTACCTCGTTGTCTGACTTGACTTGCTCATATATTTCATTTTCTTCTTGAATAATAAACTTAAGTTACTTTATACTTTATTAAGAATATTTTTAAAGTTTATTATTCTTTTTATATTAATTATTACCTTGTTATAAAAATTAGTTAATTATTTGAGCTCATATCGGACATTTTGTCAATGTTTGGAACTTGAGTCAAAAATGAACTTGTTATAATTACAAATTGTCCATGTGGTCAAAATTCCATTATCTACACAATGTTATTCGTCATTTAGATTTCATATATATCATATATATCCAGTATATATATGTATTTATAATAGTAAATAACATTTTGATATAAGAAATGAAATGCACCATTCATGGAGACGGTAAGTCGTACGTACGCATGAACGCTACTTTCATTTCTATTTAATATTTTAATGAAATGAAAACATAGTGATTAATAGGTATATTATAATTTCAGTATAATACTTATTCCATATATGTTACATAATTTCATAAATTCTTTCCTTTATATGCTCCACGTATGGCATGAACGAGTCATATCACTTTGAGTGGGCGTTAGTCCGAACTTCCTCTAATGAAATTATCGCATTTAACAATTATGGGAAACATAAAGGTATGTTATAAAAAGGAAAATACAAAAGATTAAATAAAACATAAATATAATATATATCACATATAGATATAGTTCCATCATAATGGCCACCATGAGAGGCAGTAGGTGATAATTGAACAATCATCGTTTCGTGAGGCAGTAGTTCACCGTCCACTAAAATAGTATGTTCTTTACCCATTAGATGGAGGTGTGTTTAAGTGTAGCTGGAATATTTCTCATAAAAAATCCTTGTATATTGATGATAATGGGGTTTTTATAAAATAAAGAAATAAAAAATAGTTTAGGGGGTTGGAGAAGTAAAATAAAATAAAAGAACTTAAGAGAAGACGTTACCTTTAAATCGGTTAACTCCCTTTGGATTGAACCGAAACGGTTTCTTGAAGTGATTTATGCCTAAGTTAAGGCTTCTAGGATGAATATAGGGATATTGGGAGCTTATTTTAGTAGATTTTAGACGAGCCAGGGGCTTGAGAAGTGTGAGAAATGGGTAGGGAGTGAGGGCTTTTTATAAGGGAGAGGAGGGGCTCTTTTGGAAAGTTTGAAAATATTATTTTATTATAAAATGATTTTTGACTTATAAAAATCAAAAAATAAATAAATTCAAATATAAGGTGTCCCATGTTAAAAATAAAATCATCCAATAAATATTGGACAATTTTTAGATATTTTTTTAATTTTTAACTTCTTATTTATTTAAATAATCCATTAATGATGTAAACACTGCATCATCATTGTGTCACAAATAATATTATTTATTTCATGTCCAAAAATTATAAAAAAAATACCATGATGTAGTAAATATTTTTATCTTTCCAATTAATATTTATAGTCTAAAATAAAACTTATATAACCCAATGTAAAAAATATTTTAGTAAAAAAATGCATGTTTATGACATTTTTATTTTTACTTTAAATAAAAATTTATTAATGTCATTATCTTAACCAAGTGGCTCCATGGGTTCCCAAAATTGACCCATGGACTGTATTGGTCGGACATTACTCATCTAATATGTTTAAGACAAGTTTCAAGGTAATTTTTTATTATTATAACATTATTTTTACCTTGAATTTCCCTAATTACCTTTAATCTTGATTAATAAAAGTCAAAAGTTACTATTCACCAAAAAATATTTTCATCCCATTGAACCACATTTTATTTACTAATTAAAACCATGTATGTAGGATTTTTGAAATTAAATTCATAGAAGTGGTAAAATTTCATTTAAATGAAAAAGTCAGTTTTCTAACTACTACATAGTGGTTTCATTATTCATAAAAAATTGAAGGTTTTCAGAAAAATTACAAAAATTCACTCTAAGATAAATTTGATATTCCTAATTCAAAAATGATTTCTATTTTACCAAATTGAAAACCTATAAGTTTCATTAATTAATTTTATAATTAATTCTCGTCGTCAAAACAAAAAGTGTGTTTTTAAGAAATAATAACCATCAAAAGATTGATACTTGTTAATGTCCAATTTCAAACTGAAATTACTTAAAATGGAAAAAATTGGGTAAAATGGTAAAAATATAATCTATTTAAACTTTAAAACCAATTAAAAATATAATCTAACCATATAAATAAATTATATTAAAAGGCAGTTTTGAATTAAAATATAGCATTTTTTCACTATTCATTAAAAATGAACATTATCAGAGAAATATCAAAATTTCATCCAAAGTAAATTTTGATGTCCTGATTATAAAGATGAAAATTAATTTTTCAAATATAATATGTAAAAATGACATAAATTATATTTAAAAAGGGCTCTCCATCAGAAGGCATTAAATCGCCCTTTCAAAGTAAATTTTCCTTAAAATTAGATTCATTTACATTTTAAGCCTATGAATTTTATTGGATGAATGTAAAAACATTTAACAAAAATATATTATCATATTTAAGTTAGTTCTATTAATTCTCACCAATACAACTGCTAGGTGTTAGCTACCATTTAAAATAATAATATTATATTATTAGTGTGCAACGTAAGATTTCAAAGAAACCCGTTGTTGCGTGTCAGGTACACCATTGAATATAGAATCCCCTATAAAATAAAATTAATATTTAATTCAAATATATTAATAAATATTAAAATTCCATATTATTTATTTTGTTTTGGATGTTACAATAACTCTCTATCCAATATCTTGTAAACCCACTCCAAGAGTGGTCTATAATAAAAGTCCAAGAAGTGGTAATCTGCTAAATCAGATTTAGGAGCTGTAAGAGCTACTCAGTCTACAAAAACTAAGTGGTGTAATTAGGGATTGATTGAAAAAAATCTAAGTTGGTAATCATCATATTTTCCATGTATTTACTTTTTCAAAATAGTCTATAACAAGTTTGAAATACAATAATTTAAAATAGTTCTTTTCACCACCTATGAAAATCAAATCAAAAAAATTCCTTTAAAAACTCTATTTATTTTTTAAACCTGGACATTATTGAAACCCTTTATAAATATATTTCAATTTCATAAAATGAATTGAATTGTGGAAGTGAAAGAGAAAATAATTAGATAAACAGCCAAGACCAAAAGAAAGTACTAATGGGGTAAATCATGCCAGTTCAAAATAAATTAATAAAATTAATATTTTTAAGACTTCTAATTAATAAAACTAATAACATACATATACCTATTTCAAAATAAAGTTATGTGTTATAAATATAAACATTTCCAAAAATATTCAACAGGGGGGATCCCTAAGTCATCTAGGGTAATTAAAATAATTCATTGTTTGTGTTAACCTCTAAGGAAAACATGCCTTAGAGTAGTGACATGTTGTTTTCCATACATGGCACCACATACAAGAAACCACTAAGGAGTACATTTATTTTCCTAGCTATGTGGTGATTTCCATCCATAGTACCACAATCTTCATCCAAGCCTAGGTGTTTTGTTACTATAGTGAAATAAAAAGGGATACTTAATCTGGTCTTCTTCTCTTAGATACATGGATTATTTTTTTCTCTTTCTATCTCAAATATATCACATTTTATTATAAAGGGGACTTTTATAATCCCATAATAGATAACTTGATTTATCAATTATGATTCATGTCTCTTTAAACCATTTTACTTCTTCAACCACAGGAAAATATTTAAAGTAATAGGGGATATATAATCATATATAAAAACCATAATCAAAACATGTTTCAAACATAGAACCAATGGGATTTAGGTGAGGGTTTGAAAATAATTACATTTATACAAGGTGAATACAAGGCTGTGAATTTTGAAATTAACAACACATGTTCATAACCATCTTTAAAGAGTCATTTTCAAATCAGTCTCATATTTTAAGAGATTGATCCTAAAACCATCATTGAATTTGTTGGTCATCTAAAATAAATCATTTTTAAAGATTTATTTTCAAAATAAATATCATTTTTTATGAATCAATTGATTATATGAAACCCTTTTTGGTCAACTATCACTTACCTTATATGATCCAAGTATAGAATCCCTCTAGCAGTTATCCACATGTTCTCTTATGATCTCTGAATAATTTCAATGGATTGTTGGGTGCCAGCACAATGGATCGATCATCTTGAAATTTTCATCTTGACCACTATGTTTATTCCTTACGAATTAAATAAATTTAATTGTACGCTCATTCTTGAGGTGATTGAGGATAAAAAATAATCTTTTTAGTGTTCCTAAATCTTGAGAGAGAGCTCTAGATTTCATTGGAAACAATCATTCTCTATAATAATCAAACACTATGTAATAGACATAATCACCTATTTATAGAGATTGGATTAGGGTTAAAATATTATTTATTTTCATAATGTTCCTTAAATAATATTTTATACCTTATATGACCCCATGAAATATAATAATATTATTATTGTTATTTTCTCATGGTGTGTGCAAATTAGCACAACAATAAACATAATTTTATGAGGTTGCAAGTTAATGTATATCTTCAGACACAGTCCTGGTCCACTAGTCCTCAATATTCATAAAATACTTGAATAAATATTTATTCATTCAATAAATAAATATTTATAATATATATTCATAACTAAATAATGACCTTGTGGATGAATATTTATTTAATTTATGCGATCAATAAATCATGGATAATATTATTCCTAGGTATTGAGAATAATATTTATTCCAAAAAATTAAATTTAAATGGAATTTAATTGAGATAAATGAAAGTACTTATTATGTGTCCCTCTAAAATTATTTCTTGTTGGCATTAGTCGGAATTGATTAAATTCCAAGATTATTATCTAGTAGTGGGGAAAGGCACCCAAGATAAAGAAGTTACTTTCACAACATCAATAACCACACAAAAATACTGAATATTTAATATTATACCTTTGTCATTATATCTCATCGAGCATGTTTCACACTTATTTCATTAACCCATAAACATGATACGTCTTTCATTGACTATCTGAGATAAACTCATCATACACCATGGACATAGAATTTAATGTGATGATTCTATTTCAATCAAAATGTTGAGATATAAACTTCCATAAATATGAAAGGTAAAAATACATTCTTGACTTATTCATTAATAACATGTCATTCATAATGCACCCAACATACCCAACTTCCCACAAACATATAGTGTCATGGTTTTGGTCAGCACATCAAAGTATGAAATTCATGACATTCATTAATAACAATCTTAAAGTATGAGGATCATTACATTTCATATAGGAAATTTAAATGATATGAAAACCTGTGGGATTCCTATAAGAAGGTATGTTCTTATAATATCTCATCTTAGAGATTACCAAGTGTAAAATTCATGATATAAAGTCTCATCATCTTATGAGTACTCACACTTAACAGTCAACATTTTATGTATCTCATCATGGAATGTAATCTAACCATATAACATTATTCAAGAATATCATCATGGGATTTAAAGGTTCTAATCACAGTGAGAAACTTCTATGACATTTTCAATGTGAATTATACTCTAGGACATTATTATATTAAAGCCACGTAGAATAATGAAAAATATTTAATAAGATATTTTAATTAATATTAACTTCTTCCAATATATATATATATATATAATCCAAAGTACACACAGTTGGTTATATGATACCAACTCCAACAGACTCCAACTTGGACTAGAGAAAACTTCCAATGAATTTAAGTTATCAAGATCTCACGTGATGATAATATTTATGCTAAGATAAAAATTTAGTCAAGGGTTCCACCACATTATCTTATGTAGAGACTCTACTCAATAAAATATCACCTCTATTAGAAAAATACCTTAAGAGATGGTATTTTTGAAGTATGTGTTGCATTCGTTAATGTGATATTGGATCCTTTCTAAGGTCCACTGCTATAGTATTATCATAATAGAGGGAGATGGGATCTTTGATATTAAGAATAATATCTAGATATTAGATGAATTTGTGTATCCAAACTAATTATTTAGCTACCTAAGAAGTCACAATATACTCAAACTCTATTTTAGAATCTACAATTGTATCTTACTTTCAGTTGTTCTACTTCACAACACCTCTTTTGAGAGTGGAGATGTATCATGGATACGATTTTAGATCATCTTGATCTATTTGGAAACAAGAATTTCCATATCACCTGATGACTATATTCTCATATAATCTGTAGACCATAAATATATCCTTAGTTTTCCTCATGTCCTTAAGGATAGTCTTGACTATCATTCAGTGTAAGTCACCTTGGCTAGCTTGATATCTTCTTACCATGATTAAAGAATAGGCTATCCTAGTATATATCATAGCATAAATATTTGACCCAATCACAGAAGTGTATGTAATACTTTTCATCCCCTATATATCCTCATGTTTCTGAGGACACATTTTATTGGAAAATGTGTTTCATGTGACACTATAAAAAATCCCCTCTTGGATTTTTTCATACTAAATCTTTTTAGTATTTTGTTAATATATGTACTTTAACTTAGACCAAGTAGTCTCTTAGATATATCACAATGTATTTTGATCCTGAAAATATATAATTTTTTTCCAAAGTCCTTTATGGTAAATCATGTATTTATCTACTCTTTAGAATACTTTAAAAATGGTAATCCATTTTCAATATGTAGTATGTCATCAATATAAACTATTAAGAAAATGAATGTAGTCACACTAACTATTTATAAAAACAAGGATCACACTCACTATTTATGAAACCAAATTTTTTATAGCTTTATCAAATTAGATGTTCCATGACTTGGATACTTTCTTTAAACCATAAATTAATCTTTGTAACTTGCATTTTTTCTGTATCCTTTTGAGCCAAAAATCCTTAGATTTGTGTCATATATACATCTTCTTTAAGGTTTATATTAAGGAATGTTGTTTTTAATTCCATATGTAAAATCACATATTCATGGTAAATGACTTTGTAAAATATAATTTTTATTTATTTTAACATAGAAAACGATAAAAAATGCATCATATTCAATGACTTGACACTGTTTGAACCCTTTTGCAACCATTATTTTTTAATAACTGTTGACTTATCCATTTATGTTCAGTTTTTTCTTGAAAAAAATTTGAAACCAAAGGTATTTATTTACACAGGAGGATATATCAAAATCCAGAGTTATTTTTGGTACATGGAATCCATTTCAGGATTCATATCTTCTTTCCATTTTTAGGCTTTTGTGCAACTTACTACTTCCATGTAGGTTACAAGATCATTATTATCAACTAATAATGATTCACCATAATTTATGACTATAAAACCATATATTTTAGTTTCTCTAACCTCTCTTGTACACCTACACAGTACTTGTGTCTTTGGAACTTTCACTTCCATGGGGCTCTATGGAATTTGTTCATGTGCCAACTCTTGTGTACCTTGAGTCTCAACTTCATCAAATTCCATCTCAATACCACTATCTACTTTATAGATTTGATCCCTCTAAATTATTATGGGTTTTCTTGTTATAAATACCTTTTTATAAGGGTTCATATAGAAATTATTCCCTAGTTTCCTTGGGGTATCCTATAAAGGTTCCCATTGTGCCTCAAGGTGAAAGTTTATTACTGAAAGAAGCCTTAAAAATTTCTTCACAAATTCACACATGGAAATTTTAAAATACAGATTACCTTTCACACCAAAGTTTATATGGAATACCTTTTTTCAATTTATTTTTCACCTATTTTAGTATATGTGTTTTTTTTCTATAATGTGTATCCCTAAAAGGATAGTGTAATACTTGCATGACTCATCATTGATCTAACCATTTCTAACAGGATTTGTTTCCACCAATCACTGACACCATTAAATTATGGTGTATAAGGAGGAGTGAGTTGGGATAGAATCTTAAAATCCTATAAATAATCAATAAAGTATTTATTAAGATATTTTTTACCACATTATGAGTGGATTGTTTTAATCTTCTCACCAAGATTGTTCTCAAATTAATTCTTATATACCTTTAATATGTTAATGGAATCTGACTTATACCTCATTAAGTAGACAAATACATATCTACAAAATTCATTAGTAAAATTCATTAAGTATTAGTACCCACCCTTTTCTTTAACTACAATTGGTCCACACACATCAGTATGAACTAATTAAAAGTCTCCTTGGTCCTTTCACATTTTCCACTAAATGGTTAATTGGTCATTTTTCTTTATAAACATGTGTGATATACACCAATTGGTTTTAGTTAAAAAGATTCCAAATATCTATCTATGCGTACTTTAGTGAAATTATTTTTGTTTACATGACCTAACTGGTGATGTCATAGTTGGGTGTTGTATGAGTCATGTGAACTATTTTTATTAAAAATTTTCAATAGTCAGTGTAATCCAAAAAATAAAGAATTTTGTTTAAACATACCTTACCATAATAAATTCTTACTTTGTAAAAGAATAAATAATTATTCCCAAAATTTAAAATAAATCCACATATATCAAGTATGGATATAGAAATAATGTTTTTTATTACTGAAGTTTCATAATAATAATCTTTTAAAAACAATATCATTCTCATTAATAATGTGATTTGGTTGTCCCCAATAGTCCTAGAAGGAAGTATGACTCTATGGGATACTCTTAAAAATATATCCACTCCAAAAATCTTCTAGAATCTACTTAGTTATTATATTTTTATACATATGTGAGAACCAAATTTTGTGTCTAATACCCATTTATAGAAATATAAATATTACATTAAATATTAAACACACCTAAATTTTTCCCTTGATTCTTTACCAGGGTGCAGTTTTTATTCTAGTGGCCCTTCTTACTTCATGAAAAATAGATAGCATCATGTTTCTTTACTTTTATATTGGCCCTTATCTTATTGGAAGGTTGTTTTGAATAAGATTTAGACTTAGATTTAATTTCATATCCTTTTATTTTATTAACCATAAGGACATAAGGATATCAAATATTCATATCCTTGTATACATAGAGAAGTAGAGTGAGGAGATATGGGAGAGACTTACTTATATTTTATATATTGAAATAAACAAAAAAACTAGATATTTTTTTAGGGAGTGGTGAAATAATGAGATCAGTGTGAAATTCTTAAGGTATCTTAAACCCTAAAACATCTAGAACCTTAGTGTAGCCAATGAGTTTGACTACGTGAGCCCAAATGGCACACCTTCTCCAAGTTTTCTCTAAAATATAAACTTGTATATCTCAATCCATTCCTATATTTCTCTCTTTTAATAAATACCATGGATATTTTAGATCATTCTATAAGAATCCATGAATTCATGTAACTTCGTTAGTTCATTAGAAATAGATTTAAGAATTAAACATTGAACATAAACTACATCACTTAGATGTTTATCATATATAGTGAGCTCCTCATCACTCACCTCTTTTACAAGTGAATTAGATATTGAGGATTATAGAAAGAAATACTTTCCTTCATAGTGAAATTATACCATAAGAATATAAACCATTCCTGGATATTACTGCTAGTTAAGAGATTTTATTTCAATATAATTTATCATATGGATATGGTGGTTGAAAAACATGTCATTATTATAAAATAAAAGAGCATATTATTAATACTTCACGTGATTTCAATTTATATGAGAAATAATAATTTTTATTTTTATTAATACCTACACTATTTTATCATGTCACAAAAGGCCTCACCATTGGACTTAGAATCTATATTTTAATGGAAATTATAGTGTAAAGGATCCATATACCTCTTATAATATACCATGAAAGGTTTTGGTCAATTACTCGAAGGTATTTAGGTGGTATTTCCTTTTCCAACTATGGGTTTTCTACTCCTTGATCCTTTGAGTGGACTCCTAAATCTAGAAACCCTTTCTCGGGTTTCCTCAACACTAGCTATCAAGTTACGTAAAGTCTAAAATGGTAAATCCTCTTGATCTAAAATGGTTAAATAAACCCAATAATTTCATAAGAACTCCCAAATAAAATTAAGTGTCCAAACAATGGTTGGTAAAACACATAGTTATATAGTTTCATTCCTAATCAAGTAATTGAAGGTTTAGTCTGACTTAATATTAAGTTGAGGGATTTTATTTATCATGCATAAATATTTATTATTTTATCCCTTACATGTACTGTTAAAATTAATTCGATTTTACTTAAGGGATTAACCATGTAATGATAAACTAATTCCAAAAAATCTAATTATTTTAATTCCATATTTTTATATTAATCCATTTAACTATGTGATTATAGTGTAGAATCTATAAAATAAATCATGAATAAGACAAAAATAAAATAAAAAAATAATATGATCATTATCTTATTTAATGGATGATTTATGATAAGAAAATAAATGAACTTATGACCCTATGGGGGGAAATCCTTGTGTCAATCTTTCCATGAGTTGAGGAATTCCACTTTTCCACCTATGTATCACATGTGTTGGTTTCATCTCAGTTTCATTTTGAACTGAATCCACCTTGGATCCATCTTAAACTAACTACATCTACCTTTGGATACTCATTTTATTACATATGTTTTATAACTCGCACACAGGTGATGGTAACTAAAGGATTGGTTAAAGGAAATTTCATAAATCCCCCTTGGGCACACATGTCCAACTTAATAAAAGAGGAAGGGATAAGAATAGGGCCATAAAATATAATTTAAAAATAAATAATTTCAAAACCATGTAATAAATTAAATTAAATTAAACAAAAAAAACATAGATTTCATCAAATATCATGATCTTTCATACACATGAAACTATTGTGAAATTAAAACAACTAACTAACATTCATTTCAACTCATTATTTGATAAGATAAAACATGCTTGAATTAATCTGAATAATTTTCTTATTAATCAATTAATTAATTTTTTAATCTTATTTCATTCAATCATCCTAAAATTCCCATCTGATATGATTTTAAATAAAATAAATTACATATTGGGATTTATGTATAAATTTTATCCATGCATAAGCTAGGAATATATTATATTTTCCTTGAAAGACCTAGTTTTATTCCCGAAACACATCTATCATCTCTTAAAGGACACGCTAGATGTGGTTTTTAACTTACTACATCCAGTTCCAAACACAAACAAAAGTAAAGCCATCCCTGGCCAAATAATCTTGAAAATGCTAGGCTCTTACAGTCGATGACTCACCAATTTACCTGATTATAATTCCTCCATTCCCATGGGCATTATGCAATCACCCAAACATGATCATTAGAGTCCATGACTAACTCCTTGCATGATTCCATGGTTAGATACTCATCTGTCCAAAATTATCATCATGTCCTCCCATACACACTGATGCACCTTCAATCCAATCACACTTAGGGAGGAATTAAATTGATCTAAGGGTGCTTGGATTAAATTTGTGTCGGTGTGTATGGGAGGACATGATGATAGTTTTGGATAATTCAGGATCAAACCATGGAATCTCACAAGGAATTAGTCATGGACACCAATTATTATTTTTGGGTGATTTCATAATGCATGTGGGAATAGTGGAATTGTAATCAGGTAAATTGGTGAGGCATTGACTGTAGGAGTTGAGAATTTTTTAGATAAGTTGTCTAGGGATGGATTGAATTTTGTTTGTGTTTGTAACTTGATAAAATAAGTTACAAACCACATCCAACATGTCATTTTGAAGATGAAAGATGATTTTTGGGAATCAAATTGGGATTTTAAAGGAAAATCTATTATATTCCTATCATTGTATGGATTAAATTTATATATAATCCTAGTATGTAATTTATTCTATTATTGATTTTTTAAATTATGATATAATTATAGAGTAAAACCAGAGAGAATATGGGGGGAACATAGTAGAGAAGTATAGTATATCGACCCAATAGTTCGAATTCTAGTGGTAGGAAGCGATGTTTTGAGGCTTCTTGTGATTTTATTATTAACTAGGTTTCTAGTGATAGAAATGAAATTTTCTATCATCACAATGGAATATGGGGACACATGAGGAATCAGTGTGATTTTGACCCAGAAAAGTGATATGCTTATGGCAAGATGGTCCATGTAAAACTTTTTTGCAAGTCCTTCCCCCCAAAATTTAGTGTTAGGGGGTCATCTCATACACCATGTTTGGGAGTATGTTTTATAGCTCCCCATCAAGTAGGGATATGGATCAGTACTGGTCAATCGGGTTTAGGTGGCGGTGGTCATGGATAAGGTAGCCAAGCACTAGTTGTATCGAGACAAGAGATTGGGCATACTCCAAGTAGTGTTGTTGTGTCACAACATTGTTGTTTATGCCAGATATATTATATATAGCCTACCCCCAAGAATTAGGGTTTTAAACCCTCTACAGTGAGTGGTATGAACTTAGTAGCCTTTACTCTTGTATCTTCCCTTTTTGAAATAGGTGATTTGTGTAGGCTTATATATGAACCTATTGTGGTGATCTTTGGGCTCTTAATTCACCTTTATAAGGGGGTTATGATTCTTAACATTCTATTAGGGAATATAATAGAGGATTTATAGTAATACAGGGAGTTCCCCCTTAAGGTTAGTGGGTGTCACTTCATCATGAATCTTTTTTCCCCCAAGATGATCAGATTTGACATCATACTAAGGATGGACTAGATGGTGAATTATTGATAATACATTGATTTCTATCTTCACTAGGTGACTTACACATCACCAAAGGGTGTATTTTATATTCATAAGGGTGAATGGGATGTCTAGGTGAGCCGATCAAGAACACAACATCAAGGGTTGGGTGGGATGATAGCTGAGGTTTCTAGTTTGTTTCGGGACGATCATGGAGCACAACAAGAAAACTTTCTCTTAGTGGTTTATTATTTTTGGGATGTCATCTTGGTTAAATTTTCTATTTTACCTCCTTAGAGAGAGGTGGATTTCTCTGTTGATCTAGTTTTAGGAGTTGTGATGGTATTCATTCCTCCTTACAAGATAGCTATGAAAGAGTTGTAGGAGCTCAAGATGTAGCTAGAGGGTTTAGAGGAAAAGTGGTTTATATGACTCAATACTTGTTTTTAGGTGCTTGAGTGTTCTTGAAAATTGATTTAAGATCAGGATATCAAAAGGTGTGTGTTTTTCCTACAAACATACCTCATTCATATTTTTTTAGAAATTATGATCTATAAAAGAATATGTTTATGTCTTTCGGTCTCATGAATGCACCATCAGTTTTCATGGAATTGATGAACCATGTTTTCCATCCTTATATGGATTCATTTTTTGGTAGTTTTCATGGACGATATCTTTTTGTATTCTCACAATCAACACAAAAAATACAAGAATATTGAGATTATTTTGGATACACTAATATATAATCAGTTATATGATAAGATCACAAAGTTCCACTTCTTGATGGATCAGATTCACTTCATTGGTCATATTATCTCAGAGATAGGAGTATTAGTTGATCTATAGAATGTGAGAGATTTAATTTCTATAGATATTCCTAATAACATCTTTAACATATGGATTTTCTTGGGGATATATGGATATTACATGAATATCATGTAGGAATTATCATACTTAAAAGCATCATTGGAGGGATTGACTAATAATGGTGTGAAGTTTTCATGGAAATATACCTGTGATATAGCCTTTTAGGAACTAAAAGGGAGATTGACTTTAGCATAAGTATCAATACTTACAGATCATGTCAAAAGCTACACTGTGTATTGTGATGAATTAGGTATTAGTCTTGGAGAAGTGATGATTTAGGGGAATAGATTTATGGAATATGAGTCTTGGAAGCTGAGTCCACATGAGAATAATTACCTGACGCATGATATTGAGTTAGATGTTGTTTTTCTTGCTTTTTTATTTATAGAAACTACTTACTGGGATAGTGTTTTGTGGTTTAAATGGACCAAAAAGTCCCCAAGTTTATATTTATTCAGAGTGAGAATCTGAGGTAGTGAATGTGGGTTGAGTACCTATAGTCTTTTGACATTGATCTTACCTATACGCTAGGGAAGGGAAATGTGGTGTCCAATGCACTGAGTATGATAACTTAGATACATACTTTTCAGGAGGAAAATGGTGAGTGATATCTTATTTATTTTTTCTCTAAGATGCATTTGGAGGTTCAGGACAGTCAGGGATAGACTTATCTTTCATCCTTAGCTATGACCACTACACTTCTGGAAAGGGTGAGTATGAGGCATCTATCGGATTCTGAGGGCCTATTCCTACAAAATATTATTGAATTAGAGGACCCACCTCCTAGTTGTATAATAGGTGAGTATGAGATCCTGAATATTCATGGTCATGTTTGGGTGCTAGTAGACATATATGAGGATCTGATGTGGGAATTTCATGTCTCAACTTGTGCAGTGCATCCTAATGTTACCAAGATGTATCATGACTTACATAGTCAGTATTTTTGGCCTCATATGAGGTGATAGGTGGATGTTTTTTTAGGTTTCTAACATTTCAATAATTTATGGTGTAACATCATTGGATATATGGGATTTTACAATAGTCACCTATTACCAAGTGGAAATGAGATGACATTGTGAAGGATTTCATGATAGGGTTATTGCGGTTACCTCAAGGTAGTAATTATGTGTGGGTTGTTATTGATAGTCTCCTGAAGGTTTCTTATTTCCTACTGATCAAGGATAACTTTAGTATAGATGAGCTTCAGAGGTTGTATATCCTTGAGATATTATTAATTTATGAGGTCCCATGAACTATCCCCGAATGGCACAAACGCCTTCTTTTTTTAATGATTTTTGATAACTCCCCTTTCAAGGGATGAGGGGGAACCCTTACAAGGCTCTTAGGATTAGATATTACATGACCCATAAGTATTGGGAAATATACCGACTATACTTGGAAATCCTCCTCCCAGCTTCTTCATTGTGATATCAGCTCTCCACCTTCACATGGTTGTTTGGATAGGCTTCCCATGCAATAACAGGCTGGTCCCGATGGCAATGGCATACCCTCTCTTTCTAAAAAATATTTTTAGATTCTACTCTAGTGAATGCGCCTGGTTTGAATCCCCATCTGGAGTCTGCTCCGTGTAGAGTCTTTCTGATCATTGAAGCACAATTTTGGGTGGCCCGAAGGCCTTGAGGTGGCTCTAAGGCCTTGAGGTGGCCCGAAGGCATTGAGGTGGTCCGAAATCCTTACTAGCCCAAAGGCCTTGGGTGGCCTGAAGGTCTTCAAGGACCCGAGGCCCAAACTAGTGGTCCAAAATCCCAAATGGATGAATAGTTATGACTGCTACAGTACCAAACAATTCCTGCTATGGTACCTGGAAATATGTCTCCACCCGGTTTTGAACTTGGGTCACTTGGATGAACTTGATGAGTCCTCACCAACTGGGATGAGGCTCTTATGCACCATGAACTATCATTTTAGATAAGGATGCCCGATTTACATCTCATATTTGGTAGAGTTTATAGAGGGTGCTGAGTACATAGGTACTTCGGAGCATAAAATAATACTCTCATACTGATGGCTAGTCAGAGTGTATGATAGAGGTGCTTGAGAAAATGTCACGATACTACATCCTGGATTTTGGGGGATCTTGGGAGAGGTATATATCCATGTTTGAGTTTAGCTAGAATAATAGTTATCCATTGACTTTATAGATGGAACCTTATGAAGATTTATTTGGTAGTACATGAAAATAACTCTTCTGCTGGTTGGAGGTAGGTGAGGTAGATTTACTAGGACTGTATCTCATAAAGGAGAGTTATTAATAGGTCTGATTGATCAGTAAGTTGGTGGATACTACTCAGTCTCAACATAAATCATGCATCGATCAATGTATATGACCTCTAGAGTTTGAGGATAGGGATCAAGTCTTTTTATATATATCAACAAGGTTGGGACATAGAAGGATCAGAAGATATGGTAATATTTCACCGTGATATGTCAGAGCATTCAAAATTCTAGAGAGAATGGGGATGGTATCCAATCAGTTGTAGTTACCTCAGAGGTACCATTCCATGCATGACTTATTCTAGGTATCACAACAGTGTTGTTATCACTCAGACCCATATCGTGATCTTCAACCTATGGATGTGGAGTTATAGGTTGATGTGTCCTTTGAGGAGAATCTTATTCATATCATTTATAGGATCACAATGGTTCTCTGAGGCTGGTCAGTTACTCTAGTATAGGTGTTATAGTAGCATAACCATTTATAGGATGAGACTGGGGAGAAGAAGGATGATGTACATGGTTAGTATATGGATTTTTTCTCAGATCAATCTTAACCACTCTTGAGAGGGAAATTTGGGGGTGAATTTCTTTAAGGGAGAATATTTTAAGATATTGTATTTTTGTATGAGGTATAGATCATTTTTTTAGTTTAAATGCTTAATTACAGCCTAATGTGAATACCCATTGAGGTTATGGATGTATCAGGGGATTCTATGGATCATTCGAAGCTCGAGAAACCAAATTTTTGGGGAAAATAGGTAGGCCACAAGGTTACTAGAGACCATGAGGGGAAGTTTTCATTGTTATTACTAAGCATGTGAGGCTGGACAGTGGGCATGAAGAGCCTGTAATATTTTTCAGACCATGCGGATTGAGGTGCACACTCGTGCAGGACCCTATGCTATTTTTTACAGTGGGATGGGATATAGTTTTCACACGGGTAGTAAAATGTGTGAAAAATGTAATAGGTCCCGCATATTATATAATAGGGTTCATAGTTATCACACAGTTTCGACAACCATGCGACCAAACTGTGCAGCCTAGTATTTCAATAGAAATTAAAAAAATACCTTAATTAATCTTATATCTCAAACCAAATTTCTCCTCTCCTTTAGTGTAAATCCTCTTTACATAGGGAGGTCTCTTTGAAGACATTTATTGGGATTTGACCCCATTTCTCTATATAATCTCCGAATTGAGCATCATATTTCTTGTTAAATCTCCGTCGGTGACTACACAATTCCGTTTATGACATTCTTCATTCTTCTTGGTATTGACAGAGTTATTTAGGTGCAAGCTCAATTTCCATATTTCTAGGTTCTTTATCCATTCTTCATTTTCTTCTAATATAAGTCAAATCAAGATATTATACTGGATGAGCACTCTACTATAGACCTACGGTAGGTGTTCTATACTTTTCTCACGTGTTTTTCTCCTTTACTAATCTAGTTTTAATTGTTCCACCCACCAAAATTTCCAGCATGGCCCCGAAACTGATTTGAACAAATGAATTAAATGAAATGGAACCTATTAGGGATTCTCTTTTGTTCATTGAGTTTAGTTATAGGTTATTTACCCATCCAAGGACACCCATGGGTTGTTCCATTTGCCTATGCATTTGTTAAACCACCCAAGGGTGTGTTTTAATTCTTTATTAGTTAGAGGAAGCTAGTTAATAAATTAATTGAATTAGATTGGATTGGATTACTTGATAAGGAGATGGTTTGACTCCTTTGCATGTTGATTCTTTTGTTATAATGATTATTGTGTAACTTGAATTGCTTAAATGGGTTATTTAGTAATTTTGGAAATGATAGGATAAACTCATGAAATGTGATCAATCATAAATTGATATATGAGTGGGTAAACTCATGCAATGGAATTTAGTGTTAATTTTTTTATGAGCGGGTATATTCACGGAGCTTAAATGTAAATTGATGAATGATTACATAGGACGCCATGTGTGTGATATTCCATGGGTCATGGAAATGGCATAGAATGACTTAGACTTGTATTCTCCTTGGATTCCGATGTCGTGTGATGCCTTGGGCCTTGCTACCCCTTGGATTAGGTTTGTTTGGGCTCACAGTGGACATGGTTGGTATATATTCTCCTTGAACCCAACTCAAGCCTAACCAAGTTTCCATCAAGATGATCATGGGACTCGATGAGGATGTCTTGGTCCACTATACCTTGGATTTGGACTTGTGGGGTATTATAATATGATTATATAGAACGACTATGATAAATGTGATATGCTTGATTATATGGCTTGGTTGTGGTTGTTCTGAAACTCCTGGTTATACGGTGTGGTCAGGGTTGATTCAATTTACAGATTATAGAGTAAGTTCATGGTTGATGTGATGTGTATGGATGTAAATAAAGGTTGTGTTAGTTATTTATATATTTTTTATAGCTACCTTGTTATAGGAGCTTGACCCATATTTTGTAGGGATTCTTGTTGGGCTATACAGTATCACTTTATTTGTATTATATACACCATGGGAACTTTAATTTTTTTTAATAATTACCTATGATATGTATTTCACTCTGCTTTCCCTTTTTATATTGAACAACCATGATTTGTTATAGATATTTGGGTGGTTAACTACTAGGATTGTACTCCATACCCTATTTGGGCCACCATCGGGTACCTGGAAAAACATTATAGATGCAGGTAGGGATTGAGGAAAGAACCCATAGTTTGATGTTTTGATTTTATTACATGCATAAGAGTAGGGGATCATGGGACCAATATGAGGCTCATGATGCTATCTAGGGATAACACTTTTTTGTCATTTATTTTGTACATGTATTATATTGTACTATTGACTACTTTTTTTAGTTGTTTTATAGAGACATCACATGTATCATCAACATCTGTATATGAGATTACTTCTGTAAATTTCTATATATTCTTGTATTGTTTACTTATATTCTGTATGAATGTCATAATTGCTTCCTATATTGACTATTATTGATATTCTATTGTGTTACACTCTGGTAATGAAGGCATAGTATCTCCATGGAAACACCCTAGACCCTCACTATTAGTTGGAAGCCTCTAGCATTTGAGAAGATTCACTTGAGGTCATGTGGTCAACCGGGATCAGGGGTACCGTTCAGTGGCATTCAGGTCCAGGAAGTTACAACAATAACCCTTAAATAATATATTAAACCTTACATAACCCCATTCCATGTAATAATATTATTATTAATATATTCTCATGGTGTGTATTAACTGATGCAACAATAAATATTATTTTACTGACTTGTAATTTAATATTTATCATCGAACACAATCTTGGTCCATTATTCCTCCTCAGTATTCATCAACTACCTAAATATATAATAATTCATTCAATAAAATAAATTATATATCCTCTTAATTAAATAATTACCATGTGAATAAATATTAATTTAATTTATGAATTCAATAAATACCAAATAAAATTATTCCTCGGTCTTGAGAATAATATTTATTCCAAAAAATAAATTCAAATATTATTTAATTGAGATCAATGGAAACACATCTTGTATGACCCTATAGGGCTATTTCTCATTGGAATTAGTTAGGATTTACTAAATTCAAAGATTATTATCTAGAAACGGGTCAAGGAACCCAAGAGGAAGAAGTTAATGTTGTAATTTAAATAACCACACATTAGCACTCACTGTGTAATATAATCCTTTTGTCATGATATCTCATCAAGAATGTTTCACACTCATGTTACCAATATTCTTGATATGTATTTCTTTAACTATATGAAATAAAATCATCATTACACCATACCATTAGATTTAATATGACAGTTATATTTTAATCAATGGGTCTAGATATCAACTTCCATAAATATGGAAGGGAAAATCCTTTCTTGAATTATTCATTAACAACATGTTAATCATGACACACCCAGTATACCATACTTCCCACAAACATATGGCATCACTATTTTGGTCAGTATATCAAAGTATGTGAGTCATGACATGCATTAATAATAATCTTAAATCCAAAGGATCATTATGCACATTCATAGATAGTAAATTCAAATAACATGAAAACATGTGGAATTCTTATAGGTAGTTATGTTCTCATAATATCCTAACATAGATATTACTAAGAGTGAAATTCATGAGAAAAAGTCTCATATTGTAACATCCTGCCCCTCCACATTATCTTGAGAAGAGGAGGAGTTTCTATTAATACTTAGGTAACATCCCTAAGATAAAAAAGTATAGAAATAAATGCCAATGGATTCAAGAAATTTGGGGGATGATTTTACCTTTAAAAGATAAAACATCCAAACTACATAAACAATAATCAACCAACCCTATATTTAATGCATGATTACAAAATACAACTCAAAACATGACAAAACAGATAAACCCTGTCAGAGTAAAAGCAGAAACCAAAATTCATACTCAAAGAAAATAAAAACACCACAAACTCAAAACTCTCAAGATACATCAACATAAATACCCAACTCTCTCCAATCTCTAACTCCATATGTTATTCCCATGGTATTAATAAATATCACTAAATAACTAAGATACCATGGATTTACCTTTGTCTTAATAGATGACATCTGCAAATGAAAAATAATTTCCAAGTATAAGGTGTGTGTAAACTCGATAGGATTTCCCTAATGAATTCCCAACTCATGATATAAGTAAAAATCTTATTAAAATAATTTATATAAAATATTTTTAATTGGTAAAAAAAGTTTATATCAAATCCATAAAAAAAATTTCCATGGAAAGCATTAAATAATTTGTTCAAACCATTTCTAAAATTATTTGTAATACCCATAACCATGTCTCCAAACACAAGACATGCATTCCTAGGTGAAAGTTCTATACATATGTGAAATCTCCCATCAATCCACTGATTCCTCACAGGGTGAATAATACACGGTGCCTTAGTGGGAAACATTCATTCCATAGGGTATCATCTAAAGTAAATGAACTCATTCCAACAATCTATTCCAGAAATCCATGCCAAAACATTCCACATAAAACCTTTTCATTATTTAAATAATTTTTACAAACACTTCACATACACTAAAACCAAATGACAATTTTAAAATTATAAACAAAGGGAATTTTTTTGACATCCATCCATTTTTTCCAAATTTTGAATCCATAACCACAATGGGTTTCTATCAAGAATCACATAAGGATTTCACAAATATTTCAAGAAAATAATTTAATAATAACGAAGCCTTAAAGTTTTAAATCAAGTGGATATAAGAGAGAATCCACCTACCTCACAATTGTTGGTGAAAACAAACAATGACACTATAACCCTTCAACATATGATCACTACCCACATTCCCTTCAATAAATCCAATAATATTTCATTATAAAACCATTCATAACACATAGATATATCAATAATGGAATAGATTTATAGTTATGAAAAATATTATAACTTTATATATAATAATAAATAGGATGAATATGTACTTACCAAAGAATTCGGGCCTCAAACACGCTTTAATTAGCCTAAGGATTCCTCCTGGATTAAAGAGTTTCATCTCTCGAGACTTGGGAGTAAAATGAATTCAAGATATTATGAGTTTAGTGAAAAATTGAGGGATAAAGGGGATAATTTATATTAGATCCACAATTTAATGGGGGCTAACTGTATGTTGCATGGTTAGGCTACACAGTTTGGAAAACCATGTTCCAACTATGTAGTGATACTATCTTAAGGACACACCTCACATGATTTCCTCACAGGGTTAGAAAAAACATGTTTCGGCCATGTTTTTGCCTCTATTTCAAGATTCATGGTTCCCCTAGGCACTCACATGGTTTGGTCAAATTGTGCACCAACTGTGAACCAACCCAATGCCCATTATCTTCTTTTTCATGGTTTCTTGGAGGTGGCGCATGGTTTCTAGTAACTGTGAACAAACTATTCACCTATAGAAATACCTCCAAAAATTGTCAAAAACCCTTGGAACCTTCTCAAACATAACCAATGCATTATATAGACTCAAAATACATAAATAAATATTCATGTAACTGAAACTAGTGGTGCTAAATTTTTCACACCATTGGCATTTCCATCCCTAGAATGTAGAAAACCCTTATTTCCCTGGAAGAGTTCATATCATTGATCTATCATTTCTTTTTCAAACTCCCATGTTTATTCCTAAATCTAACCATTCTGACATAAAACCAAAAATATAAAAAATTAATTTCCCATGAGATATATTCTATTACCTATCCAAAATCCATACCGGCATATGAATTAACATAGCATCCAACTCTATGTTAACGAGGTCCCATCAAAACACATGGTCAAGATTGGGTTGGTACTTATTCACCTTAGGTACATGAAACACAATGTCAACTGAACTGGACATTGGTGGAAAATCCAACCGATATTCCTCCTCACCACCTCATTCAAGTATCTCAAAAGGGGCTACGTATTAAGGATATAACTTTCCCTACTTACCAAAATGACGATGCCCAAACCTTGGAGAGATTATTAAAAACACGTGATCACTCACCTCAAATGAAAATTGTCAATGATGATGATCCACGTATGAGTTTTTGTACCTCTTATCCATATCTATTCTATTTTTGGAATAATGAATATTCTATGTTGTCTCTTGCATAAGTATGGGTCCAATTACTAAAGTTTTCCCTGCTTCCACCCAAAAAATGTGGAGAATGACAAGGACACCCATATAATGATTCAAAAAGAGCCATATATATAAAGTACCAATAACTATTATAGTATGAGAACTCCACTAGTGATATATTCTCCTCCTAAGAGCCACAAAAATCCATCATACAATCCCTGAGCATGTCCTCCAACATTTGGATTATCTATTTAGACTATCCATCCATTTGAGGATGATAATTCATGATCATAATCAGCTGTATTCCAAGGGATTTTTTCAATTATTTCAAAAAAAAAGATATAAACCTAGGGTCTCTATCAGATTCCATTGATATTAAAATTATTTAAATCTTTTAAATTCCATAAATGTAGATTTTGGACATGTATTCCACAAAATTCGTTTCACAAATCAGTATGAAGTAATCTAAATTTATGAGTCAATCCACAATCACCCATATAGCATCATGTTTTCTAACTGTACTTGGTAGAACTATTACAAGATCAATGATTATCTTCTCTCATTTTCACATAGGAATTTCTAAAGACTATAACATATTAATTGGTTATTGATTCTCTTCCTTAACCACGTAACAGGTGAGGCATCTCGAGATATACTCTACTACATCTCTTTTCATGTCATCCCACAAAAACTGTGATTTCAATAATTTTTACATCTTTGGTATTCCCATATGGATTTCCCATCTTGAATCATGGTAGGCACTAAGAATATGTTCTTAATAAGCCAAAATTATGACTATATGATCTCCAAACTACAACATTCAACTCACATATAGTTTATAAACCTCAATAGTCTCTCCAATATTTATTGTTTACCTTATTATAACACAATTGGGATTGACTGTCTGAGAAATTTTAACCTACTCCGTCAAATAAGGAACAAATAAAACTAGAAATAAAACTGCAACATCATCTTGTTCTGCGTAATCTAGATGCATATCCACTATGAATAACATTAGTTTCTACTATTCTAAATCCTTTTTATCTGACTAAGAATATAAATTCCTTCCTAATGAATCTATCACAAAGTTACCTTTACCCAATGTATATATTAAGCTGATGTCAAACATCTGTAGATACCTCATCCATATGTGTTGCCTTAAATTCAAATATCGTTGTGAAAAAATGTGTTTCAAACTCTTATGATCTATAAACACTATGAATTACTCACCAAGGAGATAATGACTCTAAGTATTTAAATCATAGACCACAATAACTAATTCCAAGTCATGTGCTAGGTAGTTCTTCTCATGAAACCATAACTATTGTGAACCATAAGAAACAATATGATATCCCTACATGAGAAAACATTCCAACCTAGATCATGATGCATCATAATAGGCCACATTCTCCCATACATGCTCTGTAATATGATGATAGGTTCTGATGTAATTCTAACAATAATTTATTAAAATAATTTCTGACATTCATCAATCTATTAGAAAGGAAATCCTTTCCTCATCAAAGCTATAATTAGTGATTCCAAATATAAAGAATCACATAAAAAATTGTATCTCACTAATCCATGGAAACTACATATCTCAAAGACATTATAGGGTGGTTTCTAAGAGATAATGTTGGACTCCTCATGTGTTAATCATGTTTTAAGGATCACAAATCCTATACATTATGTAAATCTTGCTAATCCTATTTAATCTATCTAAAATCATGTATACAGATGATTAGTTTCTTTATTATTTAAATAAACCTATCCAAGATCTTAAGTGTTATGTTTAATGATTGTAAACTATTTTGAGTTTGTGTAATAATATATTCCCTTGATAAATTATTAAGTCTAATACATTATATAAATATCACAGTTTAAGTCTGTATACAGATATTTGGCTAAGTCTGAGAAACTGTGAGTCTTCCACCGGTTATGTTTTTCTAGAAAAGGACCCAGACACTGTGACCCAAACACCGTGACCAGACACCATGACCAGAAACCATGACCATCCAGACATCATGACCATCTAGACATTGTGACCATCAAGACACTGTGACCATCTATACATCATGACCATACAGACACCTTGACCATCCAGACATAGTGACCATCCAGACACTATGATCAGACACTTTGATAAAACACCACATATGTGCTACCAGTTCATGATATCTATACAACTATACCATCATAACTATCTCACTGCTCAAAAGAAAATAAGGAGACATCATTTCAAGGAGACACTATTTCATGGAGACACTGTTTCTAGATAGACTGTGAAACCATTTCTTAATATTCTTTGTCATTTTTCAATTTAATTTCTAACAGTCCAAGTTGAAGTTTTTAAATGAACTGACATAATTAATATTTCTTTTTAGACATGTCACCTGACAGTATGAGGTATGAGGTGTAGAATACATGCATCATGTCAGCTCCAACACATGCATTCTAAGAATAAAAAAACAGTGTGTCCAGAAGCAAAGTGTGACAGTAGTGACAACAAAGAAACAAGTGTGTGAGTGATAACGAATAAGCATGAGCATTAATAAAAGAAGAATTGGCACATGAAACCCAACATTGTTGAAGAACACACAAAGCATACTCGAATCCTATAGTCTAGAACATTTTCGCACTATCAACTCCATGAAGAACATGAGCCATATCCAGTTGACTTGCGATACTCTATTTTCCAAAATAGGACCGTATTTTTACATCTACTTCATCCTAGAAGTCCATATCTACATATATTAACACTAAGTGCATTTCTAACCTTATCTCATCATTTTTTATCGGTTGTGTATTATTTTTATCTTTCAATCAGTGTGTGTGTGTGTGTTTAAAAACACGCACTGTCTCCTGCATGAAACTTAAGGATACAAGATATCCCATCTCATACATATTTTTACACTTGTATATTTCCATGGATAAGTGTTGAAGAGGTCCCTATGTGACCTATTAGTTCATATCCACGAAGAACTGTGGAAGAGGTCATGTGACCTAGATATTCTTGTTTACTATTGTTAACCCTGATCCAAGGTGTTGATCAGGTTTATTTATATAAACTTCTTGGAGAAAGGTAATCATCAAGTGGAGTGGATTAGTTCTTGTCTTGAGACTGAACCACTTTTTTATATCAGTTTTGCTGTTTAATTTAGTTTTCTCTATTTTACTATATAATTCAGAAATCACTAAATTTACTTTGACAGTTAATCTTGGAAATATGTTATAATTGTTTTTCCTTATTATAATAGCTTCAAAAGTAATGTTAAAAACTTATATTAAGAATATATATAATTAATCAATCTTCTGAGAAGTTATTTAAATATTCAAACCTTCATAACCATATTTCTTTGATTAACTGAGCTGTATTTAAATTTATTGGGGAACCTTTTTGAAGAATACTTTTTAAATAGAGAATTGTATAGATACTCAATACACCCACCCCCCATCTTGAGTACTCCACTCCAACCAACATATCGTATCAGATGGTTTTTTTATTTCTATTAAGACTCTGTTTTTTACCCTAATCAACTGTGATTTTAGTTATACTTTAAAGATCTGTAAATTTCTGTTAATTCTAAATTTATAGTTATTTTAAAGTATATATTTATCATGTATAATAGATTGGAAGGTGTTGCAACAAATAGACCACCATTATTTAATGGAATCAATTATTCCCAATGGAAAATCAAAATGAAAATGCATTTAGAAAGTTTGAGTTTTGAAATTTGGTCTTCAATTATAGATGAATATAAGATTACTTCTACTAATAGAATCACTTGGGTTGATATAACCAATAATTCCTACAATAACAATTTCAAAGCTATGAATTCTTTATATTTCTCTTTAGGAGATGAGAAATTTAATAGAATATTGGCATGTAAAAATGCCCATGAAATTTGGGATACCTTATTTGTTTCACATGAAGGAACTTCTAGTGTGAAAGAAATGAGACTAAATACTTATAATATTAAATATGATAACTTTAAAATGAAACCTGATAATCCTATTTCTGACATGTATCTCAGGTTTAATGAAATTATAAACACAATGATTTCTCTTGGAAGAGAAGTTGCTTCCAAAGAAAAAAACATGAGGATTATCATATGCCTACCCGAAAGATGAAGAGGAAAATCTATCCCTATTAGAGATTCATGAAACATCAGAAAGCTACCTATAAAATAACTCATTGGAAAACTGATGATGTATAAAGAGGAGATGAAATTAAACAAGGAAGAGGGGGATAAACCCAAAAGAAAATTATTTGCGTTCAAGACCACCACCTCTAAACACAAAGAGAAAGTGAAATTTGAAGTTTATGTAGAATTTTCTAGAAGTGAACAATAATCACTTGACATTTATGAGGAGATGGCTCAATTATCTAGAAGGTTTAATAGATTTTACAAGAAGAATAAATTTTTCATAAATCCTAACTTTCAGGTAATATATGATCAAAAAGGAAGTTGTAAGAATGATTGGAAACGAAGTGACAAGTTTAATGAGATTGACTGCTATGAATGTAAGCGAAAGGGAAATATCAAGGCTGACTGTCCCAAGTTCAAGTACAAAAAGAAATATGAGGAAAAATATAGAAAGCATAAAAATGCAATGAAAGCAGCATGAAGTGCTTATGAAGATAGTTCAAGTAACTCAGTATCTTCACATGATGAACAGACTAACAAAGACAATATGTGTGTTATGACAAACACATCTGAGGTAACACTGGAATATCCTGTACACAAGTCCTATTATTCTGGATATGAGTGTGACTCTGAAAATATGTCTAATGGGGAAATGTTTGAGTACTGTAATATTTTTTAAAAGACATGAAATGAACTAAAAGATAAATACAAATCATTAAAGAAAAAGCATGCTCTTACCTAAACTGTTAAAACTGAACTTAGTGTAGAAAGGGAGAAAAATGATCAATTACTCAAAGAAAACAATGAACTAATGCAATCTAATAAGCAATTAAAAGAGGATCTTGAAAGTTTTACTAATGGTAAAGATACCTTGGTAAAAATTCTTGGTAAACAGATTACTCCTAAATATACTACTGGAATTGGTTATCAACCTGGTAAAAGAAATTTTGGAAGAACTAATTTTGTTTCTGAGTCTAGGACATACAGCTTTAATCCTAGTTCTGGAAAATATTCAGCTAGTTCAAGTTATGATACACTCTATACTATTTCAATCTTTTCTGTACCAAATAGAGTTTATTTTTTAAATAATTTAAATAAGAATTATAGAAATCCTATAAAGCAGATACGGGATCCTAAAGCACTAGTCACTAATATTGCTGGACATAAACAATTATGTGTACCAAAATCTATTTTCATTTGACTATTTTTTAGGACAGTTGCTTAAAGAGTTTCTGTAAAATCTTATGGTACTTGGACAGTGGGTGTTCAAGACACATGATAGGGGAAAATTCATGCTTCAAGAACTTAATAAAAATTTATGGTGGACATGTCACCTATGGTGACAATGCCAAATAAAAGATTATTGGCCTTGGCCAAATCAGTAAATCTAACTCAGTTTTAATTTCCAAAGTACTTATTGTTGATGGATTGAAATATAATCTTCTTAGTATTTCACAACTATGTGATGATGGATTTCATGTCAAATTTGAAAATGATGCTTGAAATGTTTTCAATTCTAAAAATGAATTAGTATTTTATACTTTAATAAATGAAAATGTATATTCTGTTAACTTAGAATATTTAGTTTCTCAAAATTCTTCATGTTTAAGTGTATATCACAAATAGTCTTGGCTTTGGCATAGGAGACTAGAACATTATAATATTCACTCCCTTAGAAAGTTAACTAGAAAAATCTTAGTAAAAGACCCACCAAAACTTGATTTTCCAAATGATAAAGTGTGTAATCCTTGTCAAAAAGGAAAGCAACACAAAAATTTCTTCAAACCAAAGAAATAATTTTCAACTTCTCAACCTCTCAAATTGGTTCACATGGATTCTTTTGGAACATCTAGAGTTTCTAGCTTAAGTGGGAAGCACTATGTTTATGTTCTTGTAGAAGACTTTTCAAGATATATTTGGACTTTATTTTTGGCCCACAAAAGTGAAGTCTACTCTCATTTTACCAAATATTCCAAAACTGTAGAAAATATCAGTGGACTTAGAATTAAATCCTTAGGAAGTGATCCTGGACATGAGTTTCAAAATCAAGTGTTTGAATATTTTTCCTCACAAAATGGATATAGTCATAATTTCTCTGCCCCTAGAACACCTCAACGGAATGGAATTGTAGAAAGAAGAAATAGAACCTTGAAAGATATTTCTAGAACCATGCTCAGTAAATATGACATACCTAATTATTTTTGGGCTAAAGCTATAAATACAGCATGCTACATTATCAATATAGTGTTGATTAGACCTATTCTTAAAAGAACTCCATATGAGTTATAAAACAATAGAAAACCCAGAGTTAGCTACTTCAAATTTTTTGGTTTCAAATCCTTTATCCATAATACTAAGGAAAATCTTGACAAATTTTCATCCAAGAGTGATGAAAGAATATTTTTAGGATATTTAGTCTCTCGTAAAGCCTATAGAGTGTTTAATAAAATAACTAAATGTGTGAAAAAATATATCCATGTAAAATTTGATGAAATAGATCCACATGATCCTAAGACGACTCTAGAGAACCTGGAGGATGATGTATCAAATCTAGAAATTATTTCAAAATCTTCTAATAATCCTGTAAATGAATCCGTGAAAACTTCCAGTTCTGGAAATTCTTTAGATTCAGGTCATAATGAACCTGAACCTATTGAAAAACCTGAAATCACTAGTCCATATTTTTCTAGAGCTATTAGAACTCTTAAGAACCATCATTTAGATGTTGTTGTAGGAGACTTAGATAAAGAAACTCAAGCTAGAGCTTCTCTTAGAAATCAGGTCGAACATCAAGTCTTATTGTCACAACTTGAACCTAAAAACATTAATGATGCTATCAATGATGAATTTTGGGTGATTGCTATGCAAGAATAACTTAATCAGTTTGAAAGGAACAAAGTTTGTAAACATGTTGATAGACCCAAAGACACATTCACCATAGGCACTAAATGTTAGTTTAGAAATAAGGTAGATGAAACTGGTAATATAGTTAGAGACAAGGCTATATTGGTTGCACAAGGATATAGTTAAGAATAATTAATTTAATATGAAGATACCTTTGCACCAGTAGCTAGACTTGAATCCATCATAATTATTCTTTCTTATGTTGCACAACTGAATTTCAAACTATATCAAATGGATGTCAAAAGTGAATTTCTAAATGGGTATATAGCTAAGGATATCTTTGTTGAGAAACCCCCTAGGTTAAAAAACCCTCATTTTCCAAACCATATTTTTAAATTATCAAAAGCTTTATATGGTTTAAAACAAGCTCCAAGATCTTGGTATGATAGACTGAGTACTATTCTTATTTCTAAATGTTTTACAAAAGGAATAGTTGATCCTACCCTTTTTATAAAACGAATTTCCAATGGTGTTTTTGTAGTTCAAATTTATGTTTTTGAAATTATCTTTGGATATTCAAGAAATTATTTATGTATTGAATTTTCTAAAATGATGCTAAATGAATTTGAAATGAGTTTAATGGGTGAACTCAAATTCTTTCTTGGATTTCAAATCATTAAAAATAATAATGGTATTATTTTAAATCAAAGAAAATATACTAGATATCTTCTAAAACATTTTGGATTGGATAACACTAAAAGTGTTGACACTCCAATGAGAAATACTAGTAAGTTGGATCTTGGTGAAAATGGAAAATTTTTTGATCAAACCACTTACAGAGAGATAATTAGAAGATTAATCTACTTAACTGCTAGCCGACCTGACATTATGTTTAGTCTGTGTATGTGTGCTCATCTTCAAGAAAATACAAAGGAATCTCATTTAAATGCTGTTAAAATAATCTTCAAATACCTCAAGCATACACTCAATCTAGGACTGTTCTATCCCATAGGACAATCATTTGAGTTAGTGAGTTATTCTGATACTGACTTCAGTGGTTGTAAGTTAGAGATAAAAAGCACCTCTGGAACATGTCACTTTTTAGGCAAGTCCCTAGTATCATGGGGTAGTAAGAAACAAAAATCTATTACATTGTCTACTAAAAAAGTTGAATACATAGCTTCTGGTAGTTTTTGTGCACAAATGTTGTGGATGAAACACACATTACTAGATTATGGATATCAATTCAGACATGTACCTATAAATTGTGACAATACAAGTGCTATTAGCAGCTCAAAAAATCATTTTTAAAACTCTAGTACAAAACATATTGATGTAAGACATCACTTTTTGAGAGATCATTATCAAAAAGGTAACATCACATTGAAATTCATTGGAACTAAATATTAGCTTGATGATATATTCACCAAACCATTAAATCCTAAAATAATAGATTACATCATACATGAATTGGGAATGATAAAACTAAAATAGTAAATATACGTTTCATAGCTTACTGTTTCATGTTTATGGTCTCACAGTTACTCTCTCTTTATTACTATCTGGCACTTACTATCTCAAACAATACGGTTTCACAGTTTAGAAATCACACAGTTACGGTCTCACCGTGAAAGCTAGTTATGGTCTCACTATGAAATCCAGTTACGATCTCACCATGAAATCCAGTTACGGTCTCACCATTAAAGTTGATTTTGGTCTCATTGTAAAGACTCTTTATTGTTTTATTCATACATTATAACCCATATCACGTTAATTAATTATTTTACCCTTTTAGTTTCCCGTGTTTTTGATCCTACGATGCTTGATATCCCTAAATGATAAAATAAAATAATTTTAACTCTTTCTTCACTAGAGCTCTCTTCTCTCAAACCACAACCCCTCTCTCAACCCTTCAGTTTTCTCTCTATCTCTCTCTCGAACCTTCGTTGAATGCCCAGGATGAAATTCCCATCATCGTCAACTCCTGATAAGTGCAGTTCAATGAAGAAGATAAAAATAGTGCCGAAGTTAGCACCTGAAGGTCCTTTGAATCTGAATCTGGAAGATAGAATAGTTGTACCAAAAAAAAGATATTCCCTAAGTGGCTTCTGTCAATTAATTATTTGGTATTGAAAGTGATAAGGGATTAAGGATGGGTGGATAGGTTTACAAATAAGTATAGGCCTATTTATCTGAAATTAGTTTCACAATTTTATCAGTATGTTAAATTCTCTTTTGATTTAGAAGATGGATATATTGGGAGAATCTAGATCAATGGCCAGATATGCATCTTTTATTCGAGGTTATGGGCTGCATGCCTTAGGATAACTCATGAGGGTATTTGTGAGGACTACTAGAGAGGTCCTTCACCACTAAGTGAGATCTTTGTTTTGGAAGAAGCATTGGGAAGCTTAACTAGGAATGAAAAAAAGCTAAGACCTATTGGTGTTGAGCTAGATGGTGAAACCAGGCTTCTGTTTATGTTTTTTCAGAATCTTATTAGTCGTAGAAAAGGTGATTTTGATACAATTAAGTATCCAGATGTAGTTTTGATACATATCATGAAAAATGGACATAAGATCAACCTATGAAAATATGTTATACTTAATATGTGTGAGTTGATCAATAAAACCTCCAAGTCAACATCCTTGTTCTATTCAAGGATTATCTCAGCTATGATTCATGCAAAAGGGTTGGTTGGACCAGATGAAGAATATATTAAGGACTATGAGTTTTGACATTCAAAAGTCACAGTAAAGAGAATGAAAATCAATTGGAATCCATGGATAAATTCTTGGGTGGAAGATAATGATAGGGTTTATGAAAATTTTAATCTGGTGGAACACCCTTCAATACCTAAGGATATTTCTGATCCTTGTTTGGAACTAGATGAAATTGATGAGTATTCTGATAAGGAAGAAGAGGAAGAAGTTGTTGTAACATCAATAGAAAATCTTCTGGTTGAGGAATACAGTGAATCTTTACCTCAAGTCTTAATTAAGAAGGAAATACATGTTCTTGAAGAAGTTGCTGATTTGGAAGAACAACTTGCTGCTGAAGAATAATCTGTTGCTATGGTAAATGAAAAGGTTTTTGTTGAAGAGTGTATAGAAGAAGATATTTCTATTATACAAGAAGCTTCTATTGAGGAACACCCAGATGAACAAGTTATTCCTGAAATTATTCCATCTACTGAAGAGAGAATGGGGAAAGCCTTTCAGTTGGATAGAAATAAAATAGCTGAGGATATCCGGGATGAAATATTGGAAATATATCAAGGATCTAAATCTCTCAGTCCTTAGAAAGGTGCACCTTTTGAGGGGGATAAGCACCTGAATCTGGAACCTATTGAAGTCCCTAATCCTATTGATCCAATATCAGTGGATACATGGTATAAATTCTCTAGTTATTTTGATGTGAATGATTCCAAGGAAGTCTTAAAAAAAGGTATTGATATGTCTACTATGTTTCAATTGAAACTAGAATCTGCACCTGAAGCAATCTCTGCCAAAGATCTTGATCCTATCTCAACTTCTATCCCTGAACCTTCACAAGAACCTCCATATTTGGTGAATAAGGATTATCTGAAAGTATTTGGAGCTACCCTATTGGCTGTCATTGAAAAACTCAGGAATACCCAACTGGTTCTTGTAACCAGTTTGAGTGAAAGATATTATGCCCTGTTGTTGGAAAAGATCATATGGGAGATTCATCCCAAGATGCTTCATGAGATTCAGAAGTCAGAGTTGAGAACAAACAGCTCAGTGATGAAGTAAATACTCTCAGAGGTATGGTTGAAGATATGCAGAGAGTGATGAACTCAAGACCAGAATATATTTCTTATCATATTGAGGATGTTGTTAGTCAGATTCCATGGGAAGTAGACTCCATAATTCAACTTAATCTCACTTCCTTAGTTGATAAGGTAGCTGAAAGAAATAATCAGACTGTTCAAGAGATGTGTGAACTTGTTATTGGTCTTAATAAGTTGGCTGATGAGTATAAGGGTTGTCTCTATAATGTTCTGAATCAACTGAAATCCCTTAATCTGGATGTTACTACTTCTCGTGCTTCTGGAAAATTATCTCAACCCTATTTAGATAGTGATCGGTTCAGAATAGTTTTCAAAGAAGAACTTCAGGCTATGCTCAGTGGTTTTGACAAAGAATATTTGTCTGAAGTTGTCAAGAATAGTGAAAGAGTTCTTGATTTCGTGATAATCAATTCCAAGATTTCCAATGATTCTTAGCAAGAAGTTTTTAAGAAGTTGAATTTCTACTTCAATCGGATCTTCTCTAAGAATGACATGACCAACCATTTCAAGTACCTTGTAGATAACCTAATAATTCCTTATTCCACTCACGATTTCAAAACTCAAGTCCAAAAGCTCAAATATTTCACTCCTTTGTTTGATAAGTTTATGGAGAACAAGGATGACTGTGAAATCCATGTAGTATGGTGGTTAGATAATTTATTACTTCATCAAGAATTTGTGGCATTATCTACATGTCCAGAGTACTGCCATTGTCACTCCTATAGCTGCACCCCTAAGATCTGGTTTGCCAACTTCTCATCCTCTTCCCTTGCCTCTACATCTATGTTCGTCTCTCAGGATCTGAGTCAGATCAAGCCTGTTATCCTTGATCAACAGTGGCATCGGTCTTCCACTGCACCTACCTTGGCCCCTTCTATTTTTGAAGGACTCCATTTACCTTCTTTGTCCACCGGTTCACTCCATTCTTCCACTTCCACCTCTGCTCCTATGGATTCTTCTGATGATGATGCTACAAAGGGAAAAGAGAAGACAAGCCAATGCAGAAGAACAGTGACTATTATCTTTTGATAGGGATGATTTTTATATTCTTGTTAATTATTGTTTGCAATGACACTTTTTATCTAATTCATTCTGAACTCCTCTTATCTATTATTTTATTTACTTTTGTACTATTTTTGATAATCCCAGAAGGGGGAGAAATATTCATTCTATATGCATATTAAATAAGAGGAACATTACCTAAGAATAAATCTCCCACTCACATGATTTTTGATCATCAAAAAGGGGGAGTCTGTTGGACTCCTCATGTGTTAATCATGTTTTAATGATCACAAATCCTATACATTCTATAAAGCTTTATAATCTTGTTTTATCTATCTAAAATCATGGGTACATATGATTTGTTTCTTTATACTTTAAATAAACCTATCCAAGATCTTATGTTCTATGTTTAGTGATTGTAAACTATTTTGAGTTTGTGTAATAATGGATTTCCTTGATAAATGATTAAGTCTAATCAATTCTATGAATATCACTATTTAAGTCTGTATACAGATATTTGGATAAGTCTGGGAAACCATGAGCCTGCCACCAGTTATGTTTTTCTGGCAAAGGACCCAAACATCGTGACCAGACACCATGACCCAAACACTGTGACTGGATACCGTGACCAAACACCATGACCATCCAGACATCGTGACCATCCAAACACCGTGACCATCCAGACACCGTGACTATCCAGACACTATGACTATCCAGACACTGTGACCATCCAGACTCTGTGATCAAACACCGCATATGTGCCACCAGTTCCTGATCTATATACAATTATGACGTCATAACTATCTCACCGCTCAAATACAAAGAAGTATAACCCATTTTAAGGAGACATCATTTCACGGAGACACCATTTCCAGATAGATTGTGACACTGTTTCTTAATATTTTTTTTCATTTTTCAATTTAATTTCTAACGTCCATATTTAAATTTTTTAAATGCACTGACATAATTAATGTTTCTTTGTAGACATTTCACCTGATAGTATGAGGTATGAGGTGCAGAATACAAGCATCCAATCAGCTTCAACACATGCATTCTAAGAAGAAAAATAATAGTGTGGCCAGAAGAAAAGTCTGACAATATTGACAACAAAGAAACAAGTGTGTGTGCGATAACGAAGAATCACAATCATTCATGAAATAAGAAATGAAACATGAAACCCGACACTTCTTAAGAACACACAAAGCATACTCGAATCCTATAGTCGATAACATTTCCACACTATCAACTCCATGAAGAACTCAAGCCAGATCTAGCTGACTTGTGATACTCTATTTTCTGCAAGAGGACTCGATTTCTGCATCTGCTTCATCCTAGAAGTCCAGATCTGCATAGACAAGCACTCAGAACACTTCTAACCTTATCTCATCATTTTTTATTTATTGTGTATTATTTTTATCTTTCGAGAAGTGTGAGTGTGTGTGTGTCTGTATAAATTCACAAACTAACTCCTGCATTAAACTGAAGGATACAAGATATCCCTTCTCATACATCTTTTTAAACTTTTGTATTCCCACAGATAAGTGTGAAAGTAGTCCCTATGTGACCTGTTATTTCATATCCACGAAGAACTATGGAAGAGGTCGTGTGGCCTGGATAGTCTTTTTTACTGTTGTTAAACCCAATCCAGGGTGTGGATCAAGTTTTTTTATATAAACTGCTTTGTGGAAGGTGATTACCAAGTGGAGTGGATTAAGTCTCTTCTTGAGAGTGAACCACTTGTTTTATATCTGTTGTGCTATTTAATTTAGTTTTCTCTATTTTACTATATAATTCAAAAATCACTAAATTTAATTTGATAAATAATCTTGGAAAGAATTTATAATTGTTTTTCCTTACTATAATAGATTTAAAAGTAATGTTAATAACTGATATTAAGATTACTGAGAATTAATCAATCTTCTAAGAAGTTATTTAAATATTCAAACCTTTATAACCAAATTATATTGATTGGCTGGGTTGTATTTAAATTTATTGGGGAACCTTTTTAAGAATACTTTATAAATAGAAGTTTTTATAGATACTCAATTCACCCTCACCCCTCTTGAGTACTCTACTCCAACCAACAGATAACATCTTCTATCTTTTCAGGATCTATAGAAAAACCTTTTTAAAAAATTACATGGGTACGGAAATGCATCTATTATATATAGAAATCATTATTTGATAACTTTTCATACAAAAAATTTTCCCACATGATACCCAACATTATATCTCATCGTGTATCATGATATTCTTTTTCCCTACAATACACCAGCATAACATCAAAAAACACCACCATAAAAGAATCCAGATAACTAAGAAAGATTCAACTCATAAATAGTATAAATATGGTTGGTGCATTCATGTGACCAAAATTCATAACTACATACTCATAATGGATATATCTTTTCCTAAAATATATTTTGGAAATATCCACCTTCTGAACTCATAGTTAGTGATACCCTGAATGTAATTCAATTTTATAGAACTAATGGTCTTCCCTCAATTAATCAAATAGATCATCAATTAATGGAAGATGGTACTAATTATTTTTTATAACACATTTAATATTATGATAATTCAAACAAATTATAATAGTTTCATCCACATTATTCACAAACAGAGTCGGTCTTTCCCACAAAGACATGATTAATTGAATAAAACCTTTAATTTCCAACTCTTAAAAATAAAATTTCAAATCTCTTAATTATTTTAATTAAATCCTGTAAGATAGAAGTGGTATATGATTATTTACCATTAGGAGTTGAATCATGGAATCAACTTCACTTTTGGGTGGAAACTATAAAAATTTGTCTCAGAAAACATCAAGAAATTGGTCAACCATAATTGCAAAATATCAATCTCAAATTTCATCTATAGATTCCAAGGTAATCGTTATTAATTGATAGGATATGGTTCCAACCACTAGTTTAAATATTACTTATCTACTAGCCTTTATATCCCAATATCCTCAAAAAAGGTCATTGACCCCATCCAGATATGTGAAACTAAATTTTTAGGCATAACATTCAACATGGGCCTTTAGCGATGTCATCCAATAAATACCCAGAATCAATTCGTAGACATACATATCTAAAATAGATATATCCCAAACCAATTACTCCCCATCAATTGATATAGAACAATATTTACTCTTAAAGTCTTGACACTCTTTTTTCCAATAGGAATTTTAAGTTTTAAAACAGAAGGCATCATCTCGGAATGCAAACCCATATTATCAACAACACAAGAAGAAATAAATTAGTGGGACATGATCATATAAAAAATATTACATAAGGGTATAATTCAAAATAATCATACCTCTATCTATCAAAGGACCAAATTCGTCATCCATGATCACTTTATCACCTCCAAAAAATGGATTACTCACTATAATTTTCAATTTGTTATGCTATTGAAATTTCACTCATTCATGAGTCATGGTGTTCTTAGAATCTCCATGTATCTCTCTATTCTAATGATGATATTTATTTTTATAAACTAATATTATTGAAGAAAAAGATACCTAAGAAACATGAGATGTGTCTCTTGGACCAAACCTTGGAGAACTGCAAAAATAGAGCTAAAGATATCCCATATAATTGTAATTGTGACATTATTTAGGTCGTGTCATACAATATCACTTCATATGGTCCAAAGAACCACATTGAAAACATCCCACCTTACTTTTCAATTGTGGAGGAGTTTTTATTGATCCCATGTTCTGATTCTGAGTTATACCAACACTCTGAATGTAGGTGTCCCTATTTTTATTATTCCCAGTATTAGATTTTTGAACTATTACTATAGGAATAAACATGCTCCCTCCATCATTATTCCCCATGATATCCCTTTTCTATATTGTATCTCTCTTAACAATATCTTTATAATCTGTTATATAAAGCATAAAAATCATTGAGAGAATATATGGATTCCACCCCAAATTAAAAAGGTGTACCTTCAAGGACACACTTTCATAAACTTCTAGGGAAAATTAGACTAAATTCAAATAAAATCACATAATCTATCACCATGAGGTTCTCATAATTTAGACTAAATAAGTCTATTATTCTAGCAATCTAAAAAGTGTAAGGATATAATTTTTTGTTAAACATTTATTCAATATCATCTCATTTCATTCCTTGGTTTGATTTAGAATAAACTATTAATTCTCACTAATGGAGTTCCAAATCCTCCAGTATATATGTTTCTAAATTTACTTTTTAACTCTACTAGTGTCTTAGAAAAATGGACTATTCCATTCATCTTATTCAATAAGACTTATGTTATTTATTGTTTGTAATCCTTCTGAAATATGGGTGGATTCTTCTTTTGGAATTGAATTGAATAGCCCAATTGGTGAGTTTCATCATTCTTATTACACTTATCAATGGATTTAAAATCATGGAAATTTTTTTGGACCAACATTTGGTTCATGTATGTCCCAGGTGTAACCACAATTGTAGTAGCCTCCATTAGTTGATTTATATGATTTCTACCTAGTTTCATTCTCTATAACCAGAAAAAACTCTTTTCAATATCATTCATTAGAAACTGAAGGCTTAGAAATTATAATTTACCACATAAACACATATCTTTCCACAATTCAACCATTTCCAACATTTTAACCATTTTTAAAATACTACAAGCATGCTTTTAAAAATCAACCATTTTCACTATTTTCAAAAATCAGAACTTGTTGTCCATTTCGTAAACTGTAAAACTCAAAATGAACAATGTGGTGCTACTAGGAAGTATTAATATCAATGCATTTTATGAAACAATCATTGGATAAACCCATAATGATGTGGTGATAACTCACCTAGAGGTGTCTAAAACATCCATGTACCCAAACAATTTGGTAACAATAAGTTAATCATAAATAGGATAGCTACACTATTTCATGTTCTCGTAATCATATCTCCTTACTAATATTCCAAACGATATATTGATACTATTTACAACTCCAAAACCATACAAGATTGACACCATTTTATCCAAAAAGATATATGGACTGACCAAAGTTGATACCATTTCCTATGTCAAGGACCAAACATGTTGATTCTATTTCTTATTTCAAGGACTAAACAAGATGATACCATTTCCTATGTCCAGTACCAAAAAATGTGATACCATTTTTAATATCTCTCCCCTTATAATTGGCTTTAAAAGATCTAGAGGTGTTACAAGGACTTAGGTGAAATCTCCAAGATACCAAAGGATAGAAATAAATGCCAAGGACCTCAAGACATTTGGGGGATGATTTTACCTTTGAAATATAAAACATACAAACTGTATAGAAAAATAGACAACCAATCCTATATATGATGCATGAGTACAAAATAAAACTCAAAACATAACCAAATCAATAAACCATAACAAAGTACAAGAAGAAACCAAAAGACACACTCAAATAAAACCAAGAGTCCAAAAACTCAAAACTCCAAAGAGACATCAACCAGTAACACCCAACCCACTCCAAGATACAAATCCACATTCTATTCCCATGGTATCAATAATTATCAATAAATAATTTATATACCTTTCCTTTACCAATGTCTTGATAGATGACATCTACAATCATACAATAGTACTCAAGTAGGGGGTGAGTCTAAACATAGTAGGATTTACCTAATGACTTCCCAACTCACTCCAATAAGAAAAATATTATTATTACAATTTATATAAAATATATCAAGGTAATATAAATTGATTATATCTAATTTATAAAATAATTTCCCACAGAAAGAAATAAAACAAGCCTTTCAAACCATTTCCCAGATTATTTAGAATACCCATAACCATGTACCCACACATAAACTATGTACTCCCATGTGATAGTTCCATAATCACGAGTAGTCTCTTATTAATCCACCAAGTCATCACAAGGTGACCAAAACCGAGTTCCCCAATAGCACACACCCCTTCCATATGGTCACGTCTAATTCAAATGAACTCACACTAACCATGTATGACAAATATCCATTCCAAACCCTTCTACATAAAACCTTTTCATTATTTAAATAATTTTAACAAAAAATTTACATGCATCAAAACCAAATCACAATTTTAAAATTATCATTTTAAAATTATAAAAAAAGGGGGGTTTTCTAAATTACATACATTTTTTCAAATTCCGAATCCATAACCACAATGGGTTTCTATAAAGAATAATACAAGGATTTAAAAAACATTTAAATAAAAACATTTATAAAAAGTAATACTTTAATTACTAAATGAAGTAGAGATAATAGAGAAGCCACTTACCACACAAACATTAGTGAAAACAAATAATGCCACAATAAAACTTCAAGATCCAATCACAACCCACATTCACTTTACTATATCCAACAATATTTCTTTATAGAACCATTCATGACATATAGATCCATTCATAACAAACTAAATATATAGTCCCAAGAGTGAGAATAAACTTGGATATAAGAATAAATAGGAATAACAGGTACTTATTGATGAATCAGGGCCTCTAATGCACTTTCATTCACCTAAGGATCACTCCTGGATTCAAGGGGATCGTCTCTCAAGCCTTTGGAGTAAAAGGAATTCAGAATATTTTGAGTTTAGGGGAAAATGAGGGTTAAAGGGGATAATTCATATTAAATCCAAAATTTAATGTGGGGCCAAATTTACACCACACGGTTAGGCCACAGGGTTTGGAAAACCGTGTACCAACTGTGTGGTTCTACTGTATTAAGTCCATGCCTCGCATGGTTGGCCTGCATGGTTAGACAAACCATGAACAAATTATTATGTTTTCCTATATTTCAAGAATCATGGATTCCTTTGGGAACCTGTACAATTTGGTCAAACCATACACCAAATGTGTGCATGTCCAGTACCCACTATTATCCCTTATATGGTTTCCTAGAGGTGTTGTATGATTTCTACTAATCATTCACCTCCATAAATGACTCAAAAACACTCTAAATCCCATAAGAATCTCCCAAAACATAACCATAGATTGATATATACTCAAATTACATGAATAAAAGGTCATGTACCGAAAAATAAAGGTGTTACGCATCTTATTATGAGTACGCTCACCTAACGGTAAAAAAAATTTGTGTCCCATCATAGAATGTTATCTGATCATTGAACTATATTTAAGAATATCATCATGGTATGTCAACATTATCATCATAGTGGGGAACTATTATAACCTTTTCAATGTGAAAAATACTTTTGGAAATTATTTTATAAAATTCATGTAGAACAATGAAAAATATTTAATAAGATATTTTAATTAATATCCACTTATTTCAATATATATGTGCAATCCAAATTACACATATTTAATTATAGGACATCAAATCCAACACCCAACTAGGCCATGAAATTTGAAAAGGACAATATATTTTCAAAACCTTATACAATGTTTCATTTCCAAATCAATCTCATATTCGATGTTTCCCTATTAAGTTCCAAACAGGTCATTGATTACCAAGATAATAAATGTGTTTGTGTGTCTATGCAGACATATGTGTATATATATACACATAAACCAAGTTGGAGTAACGTGACAATTGGAAGAGCATTTGAAACCAAGGAGAAAACCTTTATTTGAAACCAATACAGTTTATAAGAAACATAAATGATAAATAAAAATATCATTAAATAATTATTAAATCATTAAAACCATTAAAATCAATATAAAGCATAGGAATAATTAAAAATGTGCACATGAATCAATTTAAATTGAATTAATAACAAAAAAAAAATCCATTATAACCCATGAAAATCCACATGAAATTAAAGAAAACCATTTCTAAATATAAAATTTATCAGAAAACACTTCTTAAGAATTTAATCAAACATGTAGAATATATAATTTGAGGGAAAATTACTTAGAAAATTCTTGAATGCCATGGATTGGTAGGAAAAAAAGTGAAAGACGCAAAAACACGAACCTAATCCAAGCATAGATAACATGAAACCTTCAAGAATGAGGAGAGAAGGGATCGAGAGGGGATCTGCACATCCTAGACACAAAATCTATAAGAAATAATGACCAAAATTCACTTAGTGTTTAGCTTACCATGATCCACAATTAGTGGAAGAAGAAAATCAAGAGAGAAGAGAATGGAAGAAGGAAGAGGAGAGTAAGAAACCCCAACCTAGAATGATTCCACTCGAAATTATAATAAGAAATACCAAGAATAAATGGGATAATAAGTACAGAGTCGCAAAAAGGGGGTCTTCTCTCAGTTTCATCAATTCCACGAATGTGTGGGATAGGAAAGACCCAAAATGGGTTTTAATTCATGATGGGTAAAATGTAAATTTTTAATTTTTAATACACTAGGTAAGTAACAAGGCTGGAAAAAATATGTGCAATCCATGTTACCCTTCACTGGGCACTTTGGGAACTCACATGGGTTATCCACATTGCTGGTAAAGTCATGTTCCAGCCATGAAAAATAGATCTGCTAAATTTCCTACCCTAACCATACGGTTTGGAAAACTGTGCATCCAAATCACAAAACAAGCATAAACACTTCAAATTTCAAAATTTTATAAAATTAAGGACATGAAACTCAAGAAAAATAAAGAAAATAAATAACATAAAATAAAATAATAATGAAAATAATGTCTAAGTTGGGATATTAGGCATGCTTACTGGCCAAAGAAAGCATCAAATTTATAAAAATGATAAATTCCAAACATGAAGTGGGATTATGAAGGTGGAATGATTTTATCCTTGAAGTAACATTTGTTGTCCACAAAAATATTCCCTTTAAAATGGTATTCCATCATGCCAAGTTTGCATTTAATTTTCTTAAACATAGTTTAATATTGTGGTTTAGTAAATATATTAGTAAGTCGATCATCGGTTAGAATATATTCCAAATAGATTTCACCATTTTGAACATGGTCTATAATAAAATGATATTTAACTTTGATATGTTTGGACTTAGAATATTGAAATGGAATATTATATATAGAAATAGAATATGAATTATCACATAAAATAAGTAAATTTTCAAAAAAAACATTAATATCTGTTAATGTTTTCTTAATACATAAGGATTGGACACAAAAAATTATTAAAACAATACATTCTATTTCTAAAATAGGCAATGAAACTGAAAGATATTTATAGAACTTCAAGAAACCAAACTTTTTCCTTGGAAGTGACACATTACACTTGTATTTTTTATCTATTTTACAACAACCACTACTACAAAACAATTTTTTAAAAGAATTGGCCTTTATCAATGCAAGAAAAAAGCATTGATAAAGGTTCACATTATCATCTCTAAAACAAGAACTCATAAAGGGAATCTTTTATCAGAACCTTTCTTCTAGTGATGATAAAAGGCACCCTTTGTGATTACATTTTTTTAGCATTGGTAAATGGTTCCCTTTATCAGTGGTTTATTTATAGCACTGATAAAGGACATCATTTATCAGTGTTTTGTTTTTAGCACTAATAAATGATAACCTTTATCAGTGCTTTATTTTTAGTGCCCAAAAAGTAATCCTTTATCAAAAAAATTCTAGCACTAATAATGGTCAAATAAAATGAAAAAATTAAATAAATAAAAATTAAATATGATTTTATTAAAATACATTAAAAAATTATTAACTAAATAATTATTAATAAAAATGAATACATTGATTATACTATATATAAATTATAAATACTAATAAATAGTATATATTAAATATATAGATATATATAAAATGAAAATTAAACAAATAAAAATTAAAAATAATTAAATTGAGAAAAATATTAAACATCTTATTAATTAAATAATAATTGATAATTTCAATAAATAGTATATATTAAATATATAAATATATATAAATGTATATAAATATGATTTATATAATACAAACCATTTATGCATTACATTAAATAGTAATATATTTACTAAATAATGGTTTATAATTAAAAATTAACATGAATTAAAAATACTAACTAACTGCATCTAGTAACGGACATAATTGAATGTCATTTGATTTTTAAATTTAACATAGATCAAAAATATTATATTGGTTTAAAATATATGTAATTATTTCATTTTTATATACAATACACAAAAATATTTTTTGGTAATTTAATCAATTTCTATTATTTATTTTATATATATTTATTTAATATGTTTTTATATTTTCAATATGTATTAATATTTATTTCAAAATAAACCCGGTTTTTTAAATATTTATATTTAATTAATCAAACATATCCAATTTTTCAATATTATTATAGAGTGCTCATTTTTAATTATTCAATTTTTCTCGTTTTTAACATGTATGCACTTAAGATTTAATATTCATTAATAATGTTAAAAAAAATTGGAAAAAAATATTTATAAATAAAAATATTTATAAATGTATATTTAATATTTTTATACATTTATAATTATAAATAAATAAAATTTATTTTTTAAAAAAGTATTATATTACTATAAATAAATAATTATATATATATAAATAATTATAAAAATAAATAAATTTATTTAAATAAGGAATATATTTACTATATATATTTATATATATTTAATATATATATATATATATATTTATTAAATATATATAAATATTTATTTATTTATTAAATATATTTATTTATTTATTTATTAAATATATATATATTTATTTATTTATTTATTTATTAAATATATATTTATTTATTTCTTAAATGTGTATATATATATATATTAAATATATTTATTTATTATATATATAATTATATAAATATATATAATGCTATAAATATTATTATTTTTTAATGTATTTATATAATTATAAATAAATAATTATATATTCAAATAATTATAAAATTATTATTTTATAGAAAGTAATATTATAAGTATTATCATTATATTGAATGATTATACTTTTTTTAAAGTATTATTTTTTTTAAAAGAATTTTTTAAAAAAAAGTATCATGAGTATATATCAGCGCTTACATTTTAGTGTTGATAAATATAGATTTTATCAGATCTTTTTTAGCGCTGATAAATATCTATCTTTACCAGCACTAAAAAAGTGCTAATAAAAGGTGTCTTTATCAGTGATTTTTTGAAAGAATTGATGAAAGTTTCCTAGTCTATTTTAAGATCCCTAATAATCATGAACCAGTTTGTGATATTTGAAACTCTCTGTGGAATCCATTTGATGCCAGTGCTCCTCATTATCTAATCCAAGTTCGAATCTAGGCTAGAATCAAGGCTACAATTATTCCAAGGCTCAAATCCAAAGGTCGAGCGATTCAAGGGTTGAATGAAATCAAGGATCAATCAAAATCTTGGTTTTTTATATCTTTAATTTCCCTCAGTTTTCCATTGATCCTTCTCATCCCACATATTTATATCCCAACAAGTCCAGTTACACTATCCTATAATAAAACAACCCAAAATTCATTATCTTTTAGATAGATTGAAGTATCATATTCCCCAATAAGATGTGTCTCTCATTGGGATAACATTGGTACTATGTGACTTGAAATCTATCAAACCCAATATTGTTTCATGTTTTTGTGATATATAATAGGCTCTCAATGCCTATATTCTAGGAAATCTACCTCTTTGCAATCATCAACTTTTGAAACATTCATCCATATAGCGATCGGTGTTGTCATTGGTTTGGAATATTCTATCAAAAATGACTTGGGAACCACTTTCTTATATTTTTATTGAGAAATAAATGTGCTATGATTTCCTTGATTCACCTATAAACCCAAGAAAATGATTCAGCAATCATAGAAATCTAGAAATTGTACCTCTTATGATCCAAAAAAATTACATTGTGATTTTTTCAATCCTCAAATATTATGTCTTTTATATATATAAGTACAAACATCCTTTGATCATTCTCCTTCTTGATATAGAGGTTGTGATCAACTCTACCATGATAAAACCCAAGTTTTCGTAGGTATAGATCCAACCTTAAATAATAGGTTCCCAGTGATTTATTTGTCTAATAAAAATAATTCTTTAACAAGCACACCTTTTTCTTATTTTCATCCATAATAAACCCATATGGTTCTCAATTTATACTACCCCTTAGAAACTTCATTCAGGAACATATATTTGACATACATTTGGTATACGTTTCACTAAATTTTCACTGAAATAGCCAATAAAATTCAAATAGTTTCTAATTAGTCTATGGAAGTAAATTTATCATAAATATAAATTATTTTGATCTAGGAGTTCCCCTTTCACACTTTCCATTCTTTATTTTGATCCATTTTCCATAGTCAATGAGTTTATTACTCAACACCCACTTGGTTCTGATAACATTTCTATCATCTATCCTTGGAACAATTTCCCATTTCATATTTTTCTTATTGTAATAAAGATCCTCATGAATATATTTTATCAAATATTCATCCTTGTTAGCCTCTCCAAATGATTTAGGCTCTATTTGGGGAAAAAGGAGTTTTTTTTACAGTCTTACTCCTTCTAGTTTTTAGAAAAACTATCTGATAACCAATGACATTTTATTCATTGATTTTATGATTGCTTGAATTTCTTACAATTGATAATACCTCTTAATTTTCCTCTCTATCGATGTATTATTTTTAGTCTACCTCAACCATGTGTGCTCCCCCATATGAGGAAAAATTCAACATTAATTTCCTCTGAAGTTCCATCGTTATGTAAATTTTTAACAATCTTCACATTCTAATTAGTAAAAATTATCTATAAATTTTATCTTGTTATTATAAAAACATCTCGACCAACCCTTTTTAAGTCAGTATTTAATTGTTTCATTATCTAATATGACCAATTTTTCACTACCACAAATCAATTTCCTCTTTCAAACACAATTAACATAAATTTATTCCAACCCCAAATCAAAAAATTGTTCGGCTAATTTTCTGTACCTTTTTAAAAATAAATCCATATTTGAAATAATAACCCACTCATTAGTACTTATTAAAAATCACTTCATTTCTTTCATCACACATCAAATAAACACTATGTATGTTTTACTTTTATCCATCTAAAAATAACTCATTATTTAACATTATCTTTTAGTTCCACCTTTAGGAATATCTTATTACCATATATGTAATTCTCACAAATGGTAGGCATTACCCCTTTTAAAGAACACAATGGAGTAAAAATGTGGTCTTCATCAGTTTCTTCTCCAGAATAGTTATTATTCCAAATTGTTTCTTGGGACTCATCTCCCATCTATTTTATGTTTCTTATACTATTCTGAGAAATATTCATCATATGGATGACTACTTCTTTGAGTATTTCAAGAAACGTAGGTGCATTTCCACAAGATATTGAGGTTTAGTGCAAAAAAACAAAATGCAATTATAATTGTTCATAAGATGACCTGGTGAGGATGAAAATTTTCTATAACTTTCATCTTTAGATGAATTCAGAGGATAACAACTACCATAGTGGAGTAATTCTTTTCTTAAATTCAATTTCTCATTTTCATCAAACAATAATAAAATTCTTTGAAACAATCAGTTGTTGAGTTTACCTTATTAGAATTACCTATAAATTTCACCTTTGATGATGAATATATAATGTGTATTTATTTATTTATTATACAAAATGAATATTTTATTAACCCAATAGGATATGTTTACTTTCTATCGGATGATTCAAAGCTCCAATCCAAGGTATCTTATTTTCTCCTCATCCTCATCATTAGTTTATTGATTATTTGGAAATATCTATATGAGTTTTTGAACCATCATTCTTGCATTACCATAGGAATATCCCTATGGTCAACAATATTTTCATAGTAAAATCACTATCCATATAATCAATATATTATTTCATATATATGTTTTATTTATTTATTTTTAGTATTACTTATATAATAATTGTTTCCATGTATTTTTGGATTCTTTTTTTCGAGTTTGGGTGGTTTTTTTGAATTTGATCTTGCTTATGACGGATTGGACTTTGAGCCTACAACTGGGATAATGATAATAAGGAAATGCATTAAGAATGCATACAAACATTAGGAAAAGGTGAAGTTATACTACTTATTTAATTAATTTTTTTATCATATTATCCACTATTTAGAAGTTTATTTCCTTATCATTTTTATCTAATAATTATTTATTTTTTTCATAGATCTTTTGGGATGTTATATTTTTCTTTCAACTACTTGCAGTAAGCCACAAAAGAGATAAAATGAATCTTTCTTCCAATATTACCATGTTTTCCATTTTCATTGTCTTTATTTTTCAAACTACCAAAAATGAATATTTATTCGATGATGTTAACTAAACATCATTTTTTTGTTTAAATCCAAAAGAGTAGAGGATGATCATGTGTCCATTTTGGTGACTTCACGTGATATAATGGGCACATGATCTTCTTATTTTCTTCTAACTTTTAACAAAGAGAAATGTTTTTCAACTAATAACATGAAGTCAATATGAAGTGTTGGTAGTTTGACATAGAAATAAAATCAAAACATGGTAACATTGTAAGTTATGGTTTTTTTGAGACTTTGGGATGTGTAGGAATTAGCCATGCCTCAATCTGACACATGGTGTGACCAGTAAGACTCTAAGTGCTTCTTTTTATTTAAAATTTAAATCCATTTTAATAAAAAGGAAAATTGACATACTCAAAACCAATAAAACATGTTGTTATTATTTTTATACTTTAGTTAAATGATTAATAAGTCATTTCAAATGTGTATGAATCAGTCTCACCTCAATTCGATGCAAGGTGTGACCGTTATGAGTCAATGTGTCTGTTATCTGTTTAAAATCTATAGTTTGGTTCAAAAACTGTTACTCACTAAAAGAAAAGAAAAGATTCTTGAATTTTCTTGATAATTTATTGAATTTATTTTTAATTAATTTGTGACGTGTAAGAATTAGTCTCACGTCAAACTGATACACCATGTGATCATTATAAGTCAAAGTGTGTGTTTACATTTTGAAATGAAATTTTAGTAAAAAAATAAATGACACACTCAAAAACAATGAAACACATTCTTATTGTTTATATAATTTATTAAAATTATCCATAAGTTATTTTATACATTTATGAATCATCTTCACCTTAATACAACACACTATATGAATGGTATGACTCTAAGCACATCTTTTTATTTGAAATTGACATCAATTTTAGTAAAAAGGACAACTGACCAACTCAAAACTAAAAATAGCATTCATATTATTTTAATAAATTAGTTAAACTATCTATAAGTCATTTTTGATGTGTATGATTCATCCAGACATCAATCTAATACATGATTTTCCTAGTATGACTCTATGTGTATGTTATCAGTTTAAAATTAATAGTTTTGTTCAAAAAATGTCACTCACTTAAAACTAAGAAAACATGCTTGTATATTATTGATAATTTGTTAAATCAATTAATAATACATTTGTTATATGTAATAAATGGTCTCATGTCAAACTGATACATGATGTGATTTTTATGAGTCAAAGTGTGTGCTTCTAGTTTAAAATGACATTTTAGTACAAATGGAAAGTGGCATACTCAAAACAAAGTAAAAAAATTTATATTGTTTTTATAATTATAAAGACTATCCATAATGAATTAGGTATGTGTAGGAGTTATCCTCACCTCAATCTAATGCACGGTGTGACCGATATGACTCAAAGTGCGTCTTTTTATTTAAAATTGACATCAATATTAGTAAAAATGAAAACTGGCCTAATCAAAATTGAGAAAACAATTTATAATTTTTCATATTTTATTAAAATGATCCATAATTCATTTTTTATGTGTAGGAATTATCCGCACCTCAATCTGATGCACGATGTGACTAGTAGGACTCTAAGTGCGTCTTTTTATTTAAAATTAACATTATTTTTTGTAAATAGGACAATTGACCTACTCAAAACCAATCAAATGCATTCAGATTTTTTTGATACTTTATTAAAATTATTCATAAGAATTATTAATGTTTAGTAATTAGTTTCACCTAAATCGGATACACAATGTTCTTGTTAAGACTCGATGTGTCCATTATCGGTTTAAAATTGAAATTTTAGTTCAAAAAGTTTCACTCACTGAAAACCAAGCAAAAAAATCAAATATTCTTGATAATTTAATAAATAAATTCATAATTAATTTTTTATGTGTATTAATTAGTCTCATATAAAACTGATACTGATGTGATCAGTATGATTCAAAGTTTGTTCTTTCATTTTAAAATAACATATTATTTAAAAAAAAGTGATGTACTCACAACTGAGAAAAAATATTCTAATTGTTTTGATACTATAATTAAATGATCCATATGTCATTATTTATGTGTATGGATTAAATTCGCCTAAATTAGACACACGGTGTAGCTTCTATGACTCAATGTGTCTGTTATGAGTTTAAAATCAAGAATTGAGTTCAAAAAATGTTGCTCACTAAAAATAGAGAAAATAAACTTCAAATTAATTGATAATTTTGTACATTGATTCATAATTCATTTTTGGAATGTCGGAATCAGTCTCTTATAAAATTCATACACGATGCGATCGATATGAGTCAAAGTGTGTGTTTCCAGTTTGAAATGTCATTTTAGTAAAAAAACAAGCGACATAATCAAAATTAAGGAAGTACATTCAATTTTTTTATTACAATGATAAATAAGTCATTTTAGACATTTATTAATCAGTTTCACCTCAATCGGATGCACTATGTGACAGATATGACTCCAAGTGTGTCTTTTTATTTAAAATTGACATCAATTTTAGTAAAAAGGACAACTGAACTATTAAAACCATTAAAATGAATTAATATTGTTTTATTAATTTAGGTAAATGATCCATAAGTCATTTATGATATATAGGAATCAACTTCTCCTCAATCCAACAGATGATGTGGCCAGTATGACTCAATATATCCATTATCAGTTTAAAATCAATAGTTTAGTTTAAAAAATGTCACTCACTGAAAACCAAGAAAATACACTCAAATTTTCTTGATAATTTAGGAAATCAATTCATATGTAATTTTTTGACATGTAGGAATTAGTCTCATGTAAAACCGGTACATGATGTGATCATGTGTGTGTTTACTGTTTAAAATTTTCTTTTTAGTAAAAAAGACAAGTGGCATACTCAAAATCAAGTAAACGCATTCATATTTTTTTTATAATTTATGAAAATTATCTATAATACATTTGGGATGTTTAAGAATTATTAACACCTAAATATAATTCATGTTGTGACCAATATGCCTCCAAGTGTGTCTTTTTATTTAAAATTGACATCAATTTTAGTAAAAAGGACAACTAGCCTACTCAAAACTGAGAAAACGCATTCTAATTATCTTGATACTTTAGTAAAATAATCCATAAGTCATTTGTGACATGAAGGAATCATATTCCCCTCAATTATATATCCAATATACCCGATATGAATCAATGTGCCCATTATGAGTTTAAAATCAAAATTTTAGCTCAAAAAGTGTCAATCAATAAAAACTAAGAAAACACGATAGGATTATATTGATAATTTGGGAAAATGATTCATAATTCATTTTTTATGTGAAGGAATCAGTATCACATCAAAATAAAACATGATGTGATTAGTATGTGTCAAAGTGTGTGTTTCCAAATGACATTTTATTAAAAAAACAAAATCAACATACTCAAAACAAAGAAAACACCTTCAGATTATTTTTATAATTTAGGAAAATGATCTATAAGTCATTCGGGACATGTCGGAATTAGACACACCTAAATATGATGTATGGTGTGAGCAGTATTATTCCTTATGCATGTTTTTAATATATAAGTGTCATTTTAGTTTAAAACGTCCATCACATCGCTAAAACCAAGAAAACAAGCCTATATTGTTTTCTAATCATTTTATCTTCAATTACTTAATTAATTTTCTTATCATTTTTTTCTTATACTTGTTTAATTAATTTTCACATAGATAATTCTTTAAAATGAACAAGAAATGGTGTGATGTATAAGAATCAACTGAAATTCAATTTGATATACAGTGTTTCTGATATGACTTAAAGTTTAATTTAAAATTAATACTTTCTATTAATTTCTTTCTTTATATTATTACTAACATAAGAATTTTTTTCTTATCCAGGTTCATTTATTTCTCGAGTAGGCGTTAGGATCAAAAGACAAAGGAAGACTATTGTTTTTGAATTTCTATAATAAATTGTACTTATTTAATTGTATAAACTAATGTTTTAAATTACTATGATATAGTGTTTTTTTGTATTTTTATTGTAAATTTTATTTCACGTAAAATCTATATTTGTACTTTATTTTTCAATTTTTTTGGTGTTTTTTGTACTGCGGTGTGCAGTTACAACACACAGAACTAGTTCTATAGTGTGTAGTTACTGCATACTGTATTATTCTGCTTTATTAGTGCTTTCTTAGTACGGATAAAATACAGGCTTTCAATCTCACTCTAATTTTAAGAACTTCTTTAGCACTAGTAAAGTCCATTTTTTCACTGTTAAAGGCCTATTTTGTAGTAGTGCACCAAGATTATAATTTTAAAAACTTTTAAAATCAAATGAAGTTTTTCTAATATAAAATATACCAATATTAAAAGAACATAAAACATTTTTTATTATTATTTTAACAGCCATTAATTTAATTTCCCCATGGTTACTTTGAAATCTATTACAAATAAAAACTAAAAACATTAAGTCAAGTTGAGAAGAATTTAATTATAATAAACTACCAATCATAACTCTATAAAGTTTATTATTCATATATTTTGAAAATTTATCAATATCTAGATTACATGAAGTACTCATAGGAATGTTTTAACTTTTATAATTATCCATACCAAATATTTTAACAAGTTCGGTTGCATACTTAGACTGATTTGGAAAAATGTCACCATTCCTTTGAAAAAATTTATATCTTCTGGAAGAATATTAATTCTCCCATAAGACTTATATCAAATTCTCTTTTGATTAATTCTGAAAAATTCTTTATATAGAGAATTATTTGAATATCAAAAATCTATATCATCCACATAGATATGAAAGATAAAAATATATTTAGAATATTTATTTATAAATAAACTAGGATCAACATTTCCTTTTATAAAAATTATTTTCCAGAAGAAAACATGATAATAATTTTTACCAAACTCTTGGGAATTACTTAAGACCATAAATTTCTTTGGAATGATTTAAAATTTGATTAGTATTCATTTCATTTTAAAAAATAGGGGATTGTATTACAAAAACTACTTTAAAAATAAATCCATTTAGAAATTCACTTTTGACATTAATTTGAAATAATTTAAATCCAAAAAAAGATGTAAAATACAACAGTAATATTATATATTATAATCTTGAAACTTGGTAAAATGATTCATCATAATCATTCCATTCTTCTTAGAAATATCCTTGTGTAAGAAATCTGACCTTATTTCTCATAATATTTCCAAATTCATAAAGTTTATTCCTAAAAATACATTTGGTACCAATTACATAAGAATCTATAGGTGGTTAAACTAAATCCAAAACATTATTCATTGAAAATATATTTATTTCTTCTCACATAACAAGAATCCAATTAGAATAAAGTAATAATTCATCAATATTATTAAGAACAAAATAATAAATGAAAGCGTTATAGGCACCAAAAGTCATCAATGAATTTCTAGTTTTAGTTCTTAAATCAAAATTTACAATCACTTTATTATAAGGGGGTATTTATGTGATTTATATGATTTTTCATGAGGGTGTCTCTCTACCTAAATATTTTCATTTTCATTTTGGGGCTCATCCTCTCCAAAATTAAAATCACTAAACCCATTGTCAAGTTAATTTAAACCATTATTCTTTTCCTTCAGATAATTATCATCAAATTTAATATGTATATATTCTTCAACAACTTTGATTTTTATATTGAAAATTATATAGGCTTTAATATATTTTTAATAAAAAAAATGATACCATCATTTGTATTTTGAAACAAACTTATATGAGTAATATTTAGGGTTTATAATGTAAAATTTATTAACAATTATTCTAAAAAATAATGTTTTTGTTTTCTTCCTTTCAAAATATCATTTGATTTAGTATTTAAAAAATGTATTAAAATAAAACTATTAGACACATAGAAATGTGTATTGATATATTCTACTAAAAAATATCTAGGTGTTTTAAATTCATGTAACCTGGTTCTTTCCATTTCTTGAAAGGTATTATTCTTTCTCTCAATAAAACCATTTTGTTATGGTGCACTATGGGATGAACAATTATGAGAATAACCCTTTTATTCAAGGAATTTTTTAAATTATAGATTTAAAAACTATATGAACTATAAATTCTAATGGATAGTATTAAATAAACCTTTTCATTTTTAATTAGATTAAAATAGGAAATATACTTAGATAAGGTTTCATATTTTTGAGAAATAAAGTAAGTCCTTATAAATCGACTAAAGTTATAAATAATTACAAACAATATACATTTTTTCTATAGATAATAGTAGTATATATAGGTACAAATAATTCAATGTGTATAAATTATAAATGAATTGCCTTTTTCACTTCCTTGAAACGTCTGAAGGACTCTTTATGGTGTGTAACTTCAATATAAGAACCACAAATGTAAGTGTTATCGATCTTTAGTTCAGGCAGCTGTAGAATATTTTGGTGTTTTGATTGATTATACATTAACCAAAAGTTAACATAGTCTAGCCTCCTATTCCATAGAATATTATCCAACTATAAATCATTTAAGCACTAGAAATGTTTCAAGGTTATTTCTAGAATAATTGGTAGATATATATATTTTCTTTTTAGTTTTCATAAAAAAAGATAGATTCATATTTAAAAACTATACACGTATCATATTAAAATTTTAATTACATTCCATAATCACATAATTGTGAGATACTTATTGGATTATATTTTAATCCTTAAACATATAAAACTTTTGATATGATAATTGAATCATAAATTCAAACCTCACTAAATCCGTTTACTTTACCTTTTGAATTATCACTAAATGTAACATTTCCCCCTTCATATTTTTTGAATGATAGAAAAATTATAGAAAAAAAGTCATATATTGAGAAAATCTATAGTACATTTACTAGGTTTACTTTATTAAACTTCTAAGACACATATCATAATTTGAAGAATCTCTTAAACACAAATTTTCTAAATCATTTCTAAACCGTATTCTTTACTTGAATCTATGTCTCCAGTACGGTTTCATATGGTATTAAGAGCTCTCATTTTTTTTATTCATATTTTTTCATTTATTTATTTAACTCTGGGAATTCAGATTTAATATAACCCTTCCTCTTATAAACATAATAGTTTTCTATATGAAATTAATTAGAAATAGAATTACTTTTTTGGTTTTCTCTAAGATCATCTCGAAAAAAAATATCTTTTGTTTCTTCTGGTATATCCCTTATTTATCTTGTATGATCATTTTGTATCATGGTTTTCTTCATCACAGTTATTACCCCATAACTTAGAAAATTATTAGTAATAACTAACATTCATTTTATATATTAAAGAAACTTGTTTTATTTTAAAAAAAAATTCTTCATCAATATTTTTTAACTCTAACTCATATTAAAAATAGAACCAATAAGCTCATTAAGAGTGTATTATTTTAAATTATTACCTTTATTTATTACAAAATTCTTAGAATATCATTTATTAGGTAAATATGTTAAAACAATTTTAACTAAAATAGCATTATATAGAGCTTCTCTTAAAGTATTCATTCCATTTGTAAGGTAGGAAAATGATGAAACATTTGATTTATAGTTTCCTTTTCACCCATCATAAAATATTGATATTCTTCCCTTAGAATGACAAGATTAGTTATAAACAATTTACCAAAACCATACTGAGTTTTTTATGATATTTTTAATATATCATGTACAATTTTACATGTTTATATGTGACTGAATACATTTTAATTTATAGTAAAATAAAGTATGTTCATGTTTTTATAATTAAGTACATATTTCAAAGAATCAGCACCATTATGAGTATCAGTATCAACCTCATAGAGTTTCTAAGGTTTTACCATGGTTTTTAAATGGTCAATACTTAGTTTTTTAAGATATGTATCCATTTATACATGATAATATCCATAATTATTACCATAAAAATGGTTGTCTTTGACGATAAATGCTATCATTAGAACATGTACTTGAAATCTTAAATAGATCGTTTTCTAAGATGGTTAAGTATAGGATATGGTTTGAAAAAATATTTATATATATAAGACAGAGATAATGAACTTTTCAAGGTAAAATCATTGATACCATTTATTTTTCCAATAGGATATATAAAATAATGTTCAAGAGGGGGTAAATTTACCTTTTTATAAAATTTTAATACTTATGTTAAAGATAAGTAAATTATACAGTTGAAAATAAAATATGGTCATGATAATTTATATAGTTGTTTAGATTAATGTGATCATGTTTCTACTCATCACACTCTCTATGTGAGATTATTTAAACCACTAAATAGTGACATGATTTTTGAAAGGATTTGCAACCTTTTAAAATTATTTTTTAACCATGAAAGTCACAAACCTTATCCTTATATTTACACACTTAGAGGCACAAACTAGAACCTTCTTTTTAATGTGGGGAAGAAAAAAACATTCCTTTATCTAGACCAAGGAACAATTTAATCCCATTTCTATGACCTAACCAAGGCACACCTAGACATGGATTTTGTTGGTTTGGCACAAACCTAACACTAAGGACCTTATTTTGAATTCAAAACCATAAAACAAAAATCACACAGACATAACAGATATAAAAATTCAATATAACAAAAACCAAATAGAAAATGAAGCAGTGAGTGCTGAGGAAACAATTGAAAACTTCAAAAACAAAGGATCAATACATTGAAGTTCTTTGTTCCAAATTCTAGCATTATGATATTGGAAAAATATATCACATGGTATAGTTTAAATAAACTTAGCCTCCATTTTTTGAAACTAGTTATGTTGAACTTTATATATAGAGTTCATTCTTGTAAAAAAATATTAAAAAATTATAATCTCATGAATATACTTAGGAAAATCAACTTAAGTATTATATTAATTACAATTATTCTTTTCCTGAAGTATTGGTTGCACATGCGAATCCAATGAACTACTTTAAAGTTATTTGATGCATATTTCTCAACTAATAGATCATGTGTATTTATCTATTAAATATGCATCAAAACTAATTTTAATATTATTTAAAATATATCATTCATTTTTTTAAACAAAAATTACTTCAAAACATATAGAAATATTAATTCTATAATTTTAGTAATATATATAAATTCAAAATTCTAATTCTGAAATTACTATAGTAAATATACTATGTAAAAAACCATTCTTCATTCCTCATGATATTCATTTAATTATATATAAAACTATTAAAAAATAATTTTTACATAATCAAAATAATAAACAATTAATTAAAAAACATTTAAAACAAATAAAAAAATTAATATACACATATTGTAAATTTAAATACAAATGAATAATAAAAATAGAGAATATTTTTAGTTTTATAAAAATAAAGTGTTTAGCATATGGCTTTCAAGAACTACGTGTGACATTTAAATTGCATAGGAGTTCTTATCCATAAGACTTTGACTCCCATAGGAATTAATATTCAATAATAATATATAAGTCAGTGCATATGACTTATTTTGTATAACTTTGATTTCTTGTATGATTTTCAGAAACCTATATGACTTGTTTAATATTACTTAACATTACCTCAGACTTCTGACAACCATTTAATATAAATTTTAGGGTGTGTATGAATTTATAATTAAATAGATTATAATTTTTTTATGACTTTAAGATAAAATTATGACTGGGAATAAAAAATTTATAACTTTACACTTAGTAAAATTTTTATTTCATAAGACTTTAATTCAAGACTATATGACTTTTCTATAACATTTAAGTCTTTTACCTTTACCAAAAAACCATTTCATAAGACTTTCAAAAATCACGTATGAATTTCAAAAATCCAACACATAGTGTCCAGAATAAGAAAAAAATAAGAATATAAATAAATAAATAATGAATAAATAAATAATAATCATAATAAATATGATTAATAAATGAGAAAATTATGTTGTAAGAAATTAAAATTATCTAATTATGAAAACTCCAATGTATAATTCATAACCTAACTCATAAAAACATGAATTTATCTCTGAAATCAGTTTATTAGTACAAAATGAACACAAGAAACAATTCAATTAAGAACATTAATAATAATATTTTCTTCTACAAGTATTAAAATATTAAAAACACATATTTATTCACTCATATTAGAGGGAATGAAATATTAATTTTTTAATTATCAAAAAATAATAAAGTGAAGTGTAAAGGATCCACTCAACAATAAAAAAATATCAGATATCATATATTATGATACAAGGGTATATTATTTAAAATATAAATTATTCAAAATATAGTGAATTAAATACATTTAACCCTTAATTAACAACACTCAAATACCAGTGATGGGTTTTTTAGGATCATCTTATAATCATACAAAGTGGAAATAACCCATATATTTTCCCAATATATCATAAATAATCAAATTTAAATATGTGAATGAATAAAACTATGCTTGAAACATGATAATAGTAGCCTCCATATTCCTTCTTCAAGGTAGAAAGCCTGATGAAGATCACAAAGATGATGAACTAAGCCTCCTAACTTCTAAGGGGGAATACCAATCAAGGGATCCAAGTTTGTAACTTGATGATTCCTGCAATAATTTAAGGGACTCTAGTGCCTTCACTGGAACATGATGAACAAGGCTCAAGAGAAGAGAGTGTTCTTTAGAAATATGGGCGCATAACTGATGATTCTTCTCCGCTACCAATTTTCTTTGATAAAAAATTCAACTAAACCCTAAGAGGGAGGTGAATTTTAGTTTATAAAAAAAATTACTTTTTTGTCCAAAATTAAAGTTTTTGAACTACCATAAACTCAAATTTTCAATAACCCAAAAAATAATAAACCATTAAAATATATCGTAGTAAACATTAGTTAGAGTAGTGGAATTTAATTTTTTTTTTGTAACTTTACGTTCTTCTGAAAAAATTAAACATGTAGTGAAAATAAAAAAAAAGTAACAAATTAATAAAGTAAGCACAGTGGAAATAAAAAATAATTAAAAGTACTAATTGAAAAATAAAGTACCCCTAAAAGGATATAATAAAGAACTATTTAAAAAAAGAATAAGTAGAATTGTAAACCTGATTCAAGGTATACTCTACTATAACCTATCAAAATTTATCCTCAAATTTGACCTACCTAAAGGTCTATCTTCCAAAACCCTGAAATCCATCGACTAAATCCATCATTAGGTACTACTTTTACAAACTGAATGTCTGGCTCTATATTCCTAATGGAATCCCACAATCAACATGATTACAAGTGGTTCCCACTTCTACAAACCAAAAGTTCATCTCTTCCTTCCTACCATAGAATCCTTCTACATAAAGACCGACAAGGCAATGATTACAAAAAGAAACACTAAGATATTTTATAATTGAAATTAGAAAATATGCATACATGTAACAGAAATTTAACTATTTGAGAATAAAATTATATGTCAAATAGAATCAGAGATAAGTTTTATAGAATATTTAAAAATTCACAAAAAAAAATATTTTAATCCTTTTTAAAAAGTCCATCAATCATGTGCTTTAACTTCTTAATATAATTTTGTTGTTTAACCAACTTTTATTCTGGGTTGGATATATTCATCTTCTGGATGGAAAATTTTCCTTCAAAAGTAGATATCTTTTGGATTTACTCTATAAATTTTTCTTTCTAAGATTCTAATTTCTTACTCTACTCTTATAATCTTACATTTTGGTGTTTCATATAATTAATGTATTTAAAATGAACTTCAACCATCATATCATGATCACTTATAAAATATTTGATTCCTAATAATATCTTACATAAAACATCAAAATTTTCATGTAGTTTAGCACGTTGATTTTATATAGAGTTGATGTTTTTTTCTTGATATTTAAAATATTTCAAAAATTATTTCGTCTTTTGACTTTGGAATTCATATTCTTTATAAATATTTTTCAAATCTCCTTTAACTAAAATAACAGTATCAAATATTTTTTCTAATATTTAGAAACATGATTATTGATAACTTCACCTTGTATCAAGTTCAATCTTGCATTATGTTTCAGAAATATATTAATTAAAGTATTGATTTTATTCATCAAGTTATAAGTGGAGTTAATATCCTACTCTATTTTTTCAATCTATAACTTAAATATGATTTTAATGAGCTTTCAAATTTTTATTTTTTAATTTCAAAATTCTCCAGTTTAATGGTCAATTTTTTAAATTGTTATTATGATGTATCAAACACATTCAGAGTGTATTATTTTTATATATTTATTCTATTTTAACCATTTTCATCTTATGGTCATCTCTATTCACTTTGAGTTATACTAGATGAGTTAAAACTTCATTAGAAACATTATTTTTCTTCTGAAGAACTAATATCAGTTGATGGAGATAAAGTGCATACTCCACAAACTTACTACTCTTCTTCAACTTTTACTTCTTTAAAAAAATTTCTCAACCTCTTTCAATTATTTTTCTATTTCAACATATTTTCTGATCTGGGAAAATTTAGTAGGTGATACTTATGAAGATGTAATTACTAGTAGAATAACCTTCAGTGAAATGACTTCCATAGTCTTTTAATATGGTTCTCTAACTTCTCGATACGAATATGAGAATAATGAGTATTTTTCATGAACCTTCATCATCACATCCTTCCCTTTACCTTTAAATTTATGCTTCTTCTAAATATGAGGCTCTTAAAGAATATATTTCATAATAGTAATAGAGGGTAGGATGTCACTTGATACCTGAGAAGCACTTAAATTTTGAGAGTTCCTCTTTTTATTCTTATCTATGGTTATATTCCAATGATTTTATTCATTTAAAACCATTTATTTCTCTTTATATAATTTGAAATAAGTATTTCTAGTATCCATTCCATCTTTATTCTTCCTTATCTCATCAACCATTTCCTCCAATGTTTTTTTATGGCTATAAAATATTTTCTAGAAATATTTAATATTATTAGTGGATCTATTTTTTAGAGGATGATTCTATTAAACTTTTCATTATCTATGTTTATTCTTCTCCAGATTCAAATAATAAAAAAAATATGTGAGCAATTTTACTCTTCTCCTTTGATATCTTATTTTTTTTTTCTTTAACTTTTCCTTTGATAGATTTTTGGGAATCTAGAGCAGCGGCTTATGATTCTCAATAAACATATTTATACTGAATTAATACATTAACCTCAATAAGAGAAATAGTTTCAGAATTGATGGGATTTTACTTTACCCTTTTTTGATTAAATTTATTCCCAAACCCTTTATTTTTAATCAACTTTACTAAAAATCTATTCTGTGTCTAGGAAAACAAATATATATTCAACATCACCATTCCCAGAAAAATTACTTCAATATAGATCCAAACAAACATTTTAAGTTTTACTTTTTGAATGTTAACTAAAAATATAGTAGATAAACATATTAAACTTTCAAAATATCTACTTCTCCATTCCTCAATAGTATTAAATATTATACAAAATAAAATACAATCCTTACTTTTGTTGAGATATTATTCATCTTATATACATTTTCCTTAACTAAAAACAACCTTTATCCATACCTTATCTTTAAAAAGAATCCAAAACCCTCTATAATTATTCATGAAATAAATAATTACTCTAATTCAATCAGTAATCCAAGCAGTTCAACAAACATCTCCAAGGGTAAACTTATAAGATTAAAAAAATGATACATGTTTTTATCTCTGGATTTGATAAATCTTGACATTCCATAAAACTCATGGATGATGGATGAAAATTTAAAATCATTTTCTTCCTTAGTTATAATAATATATTCACATCCTTGAAATTTATTTACATCCATTAATTGAAATTCATGCTTCAGATACAAGTCTTGATCAACTAACCTTTCTCTGATGATTTCCATTCTCAATATATCTTTATAAAAATTAATTTCTTGATCATAAAATGAAAAATACTTCAAAAATTAAACAAGTTTCAATGAAAACTATGAATTGAATAAATCCAACCAACTCCAATACCACCCATCTATATAGGTTTTATAAGTCAACATACAACATCCATTGATCATCCAAGATCAAATGGTCCAAGAATTTTCCCACCAAAACATATTATTGAATAAAATAATTTAAATGAAATGAATTATTTATTTATTATGGTTTATAATTAAAATTTAGCATCTTTCATTAATAGGACATGAAATTCATTCCCTCATAAAATAAAAGTTCTTCTAAAAAATTGTAATTTTAAAACAACAAGACAAAATCTATTAAAAGTTAACTTTATAGTAAACTAGTATTATCTTATTATTTCAAAAATGGTTTTAGATAGGTTTTTCTAAATATTAGACTTTCCAGATATTGAAAGATTGATATTAAATAAGTTATAAAAATCATAAAAACTCTAACTCAACTTAAAAAAAGGAAATGAAATAATATATTAATAAAAACATATAAGAAAAATATATTCAAAACATAGAGAAAAAAATTATAAGTTTTAATAAATTTAAAAGAAATTTATCAAAAACTAGAAATATAAGTTCAGCTTCTAGTTCACAATTCTTTAATTTCTTCAAGAAATTAAGTCCGCAGTAGATAAAAAAATAGTTCCATAGGTTTTTGTGAACATAATCTTTAGTACCCATATTTTCATGACCTTTTTTGTTCATATAAGTATCTAGTTCTCTATATATTAAATCTTGAGATATTTCAAATGATTGAACTTTATTGAGAGAAAAATTATTTATACAATTTCCTCCTCTCAGACATATAGTACAAAAATTTGTTTAACTTCTAATAAGTTGAAATTATGATGGATTTATTTCCAAGTCTAAATTTATTTCTTTTAGATTGTTTCAGCTAACTATTCATTTTATCAAAATCTTTTCCACCAGTAGTAAATCTTGTCATCAATTTATTTATATTCTCAATATCTAATTTCAATTTGATATCTTCGTTTTCATCATTAGTATATTTCACTTTTTCAATAGAATTTTTCAAATTTTAATCCTTGAACTTTGAATGGAATTTTGATGATTTAATGACACCTTTTACTTTCAACTCATAAAGAAACTTTGAAATATTCTCTATGGAAAAATCCATCTCAAAAATGATCTTGGTATTATCTTTCTTCACTTTTTCTAGTTCAACTATAATATTAATTAATTATTTCTTCAAATTAGTTAAGTTAGTATTACGTTGAATATATTTTTTATAAAGCTTATAATAATATACCTTGGCCTTTTCACATTCATCATTTACCTGTATTTTTTCAAGATTTGTAACATAAAATACCATCTTTTTATCTGTAGGTATGACATCCTCATCTTTGTTATCACTACCACTTTAACTATAGAAATAATTTGAATGATTTATAAGATTACAAGGTGCTTCAGCTATCTTTTTTCCCATGAAACGTTTTTGAAACTTTAGGGAATTAGTATAAAAACCAGTTATAAATTTTTTTATCATCATTATCTTTTAATGAACCATTGAATGTAGTAACACTTTCACTAGAACTCCATAATTCAAAAACTTTCCAGATTTTATTATATTTTATTTTTGATAATTTCTTTGAATACCTCATTTTCTTCCTATTTGATTTTAAAAAAATTGGTAGAATATAGCTATGTTTTCTTCATTCATAACATATAGGCTTATTAAAATATTTTTTATCATAGATATTATTCTTTTCCTTCCAATTATTTTTCTAAAAATTATTATTTCCTATGTATTTATTCATTCTTCTAGAAAATTGAGAAATTTTTCTTTCAATTAACTCATCACAATTATTACTTTTAGATTTACTAGTATTATTATTATAATATTGATAATTTAAAATATTTGGTGGATGAAAAATCTACAAAATTTTCTTCTTTTCCTTGTTAGAATATTTCTTAAAGATACTCTCATACTACATTAAGGTTCTGATTAAGTAATCAAGAGTTAACTTTGTAATGTGCTTTGTGATTTAAATTTTTGTTCTATTGGATTATCATTTCTTTGGTAAAATGTCTATGACTTTTTCTAAAATCTATTCATCTAATAATTATTTTTCACTGAGTGATTATAAATTGTTAAAAAAATCATTATTCTTTGATTCATTTGAGCAATAATTTCTTCAAATTAAGTCAAAAGATTGATAATCATCACTAAGAGGGATCTCTTAGTCTTAAGAACTTTTTAAGTTCCCAAATGTGTAACTTCTCATTTCCTCCAAATACCATAATTTATTATGTAAGAAGACACTTGACTATATATTTTCCTTTTAATAGAATAAAAAAGAAGATTTTAAACTTTAAATTTTAACTAAAATTCATTCTTATATATTCTAGAAAATATTAAAACTTTTTTATCTATAATATTATATATTTCAATCATCATAAGAAAATATTCAAATCCAATGTTTATCATGAAAGTATCCTTCTAATATCACCAGTACTTTTATTCATTCCCATCAAAAATATGTGGTTGATTAGGATTAATATTTTCGATAGTACCAAAATATATTCTTATTATTCTAAAAAATATATTATAAAAAAAATTAGGTGTAAGTAAACTAATCATTAAAAATATAATAATATAATAAAAATAGTAAAGAAGTAATATTAGGCTCAGTCTCAAATGTAAATACTTTATCTAATACCAAATGTTGTCCAAAAAAATAGGAAGGTAAAGTTGTGAGATGAAGGATGATTTATAGTTGAAAAACAAACTTTTAGTTTCTTTCCATACCTTAAGTCTTCAAACTACCAAAAACTCAATGTTTGGATGGCCCAAAAAAATTATAAACCCAAAAAATATATTAGAGTAAACTTTAGTAAGAATAGAGAAATTTAGGTTTGTTGGATTTTAAAGTACTAATAAAAAATAAAACATTCAATAAAAATTAAAACAAGTACTTAATAGATAAGTCACAATGGAAATACAAAAGAAATGTGAAGTACTTATTTACAAACCAATTATTAGTTAAAGGATATTATAAAACACTCATTTATCCCAAAGAATAAGTGGAGTCATAAACCAAGTTCAAGGTATCCTAAAGTATAACCTATCAAAATGTATCCTCAATATTAAATATGAAAATGTATTCATTCCAAAACTATATATTACCTCTAAAAAATAATTTATAGATACTTATTTTATAAATCATATGTTTTTTTTATCTTCCTTGATGAAATCCATTGGTCAGCATGATCAAAAGTAATTTCTTCTACTATAAATTGAAAGAAAGAATCTGTCTTCTAGAAACAAAAGACTTCAATATTAAGGTCTATGGAATAATGATTATATCAATAAATACTAATATATTTTATAATGAAACCTCATATACATAATATAATGACCCAAAAATTAATTTATGTTATTTATAGAAGAACACTTATTTTATAATGACTGTTTTATTATGATAAAAGAGAAAAACTACTACATTTAATAATAAAATTGAAAATCATATAAAAATATTGATGATAATAGTTAGGAATAGTACAAGTTCATAAATACCAAAGAATAGTAAAACCACTAAGGGAAACTCCATAGGCCAAATTCTCCCGTGAAGATCACTCCTTCCATGATGAATGTTAGAAGAAAAAGAAGTTTTAGTAATATGATAAACATTATCAAGGGAAGTGTAGAAACTTTGTATTAAAATTAGTGTATGTTTATGTTTTATAATGGTGGAGTATTTATAGGGTTTAAATAGAAATGTGAGCATTATGATCTGATCATTACCCGATCATTACTTGACTGCTGTAATGTGACTGTTATATGACCATTTTAATTGTAATAATACTGAATAGAATAGTAAAATACCAATTTAAAAGTAATTTGAAATGTATTATATAACATAATTAAATTTTAAATATTATATATATGAATAAATACATATAATATTATAAAAAAATAAGAATTCATTAAAGTGAATAAATAATGTGATTTCTTTTAAAGATGGTAGTTTAAAAAATATTTTTTTAAATAAGTATTTATTATACTGAGGAATTTATTTTCTTAAAATAAATATTATATTGGAAATAATTATGTTCAAATTATGTTATGATGAAATTTTGAGAATTTTTTAAAATACTTTATTTTTCAATGAATAGTGAAAATAATGTTTTGTGTTTTTTGTATGTTTTATGACATTATAAATATGATATAGTGGTATAATAATTAAAATAATTGAATACATAGAAAAAAAATAGTTATTTTATTAATATAATGTATTTTTATGAATTAAAATGACTATCCAAACATATAAACAGCTTTCCAAAGTCTATAATGGAAATTAATTTTTTAAAAACATTATTTTTTGGAAAAATTATTTTTCCATGCCAAAGGTAATATAAAAAATTATGTTTAGTTCTCAAACTCAAATATGAAAAAAAACACCTTATTTATTTAATACACTTTTATTTAAAACCATGAGTGGACCATGAAACTTTTATTTCCAAAAACCTAAAATTCAAAGGGCTATATTTAAAAAATAATAAACAATTCTCCACACATTATTATAAATACCCACCTCACCATCCCATTTCATTCACTCCCAAGATTATTATCACATCCTCCCTATCTTATTTTATCATTAATACATTCTTTTAATCACTCAAGTTATCAAGTAATCACTCCACTATGTTTAGGAAGTGATACTTAAGGAAAGGGATTATATTCTTATCCCTTTTTATCTAAGTACTTTCTTTGTAGTTAGTCATCTAATTTCAAAGTAATTATGTTTTAATTAAATTATGATAATTAAATATCTATCCAAATTTTTTACTATCAATTTGATTCTTCCATTATCTCTCATTAATCCCATTCCAAAAACCAATTTGTATACCTATTATGCTACCGAAATCATTATTTGATATTCCATGCCTCCATTTTTATGTTGTGAATTACCAACCCTATTTTTATTAAAAAAAATCATATAGATGTAATTATAATTCATTTATTGGGTATTCTCATGTATATAATCCACATTCCCTTCTAATGGGTTTAAAATTATGAAAATATCAAGTCTTTAAATACTTATGTACGAAGTGATTTTGTATGAAACATGTTCTTTATTCTCCATGGGTTATTAAAGAAATGATTTATTATGGTGGAACACATGAATTTATATATTTGAGGTTGTTCTCTGATAGTGATCCAATTCATTGAGAAAATAATTAATCTCAATAGATGACATGTTTTATGATACCTTGGTGAATAACTATAGTAATATGTTTTATGACACCTTGGTGTTAAACCGTGGGGATATTCTTATGAATGTATTATTTTTATGTTTTAGCAACATTTCCATGTTATGTATCATATAATTATGATTATTCTCCCATTTTATACCGCTTTTTTATCCATGATTATCTATCATGTTCTATTTCCTTTGATTATCTTTTACTAGGCTTTATGCTCACCTTTTTCTATTGATGTTTGTCCTTTGGAAATCACTTGTAGTGAGGTGACCTAAAATTAAATAATAAAGGATTATTTAATTATAATTAAATAAATTTTATATTTATGTTTTCATTATATACTTCATGTATTATGTACCTAATTTCCAAGACATTAAACCTCAAAAGATACTTAGAAGTTATTAATGTAATATTTTGTTAAGGAATTATATTAGAAATAATATATTAGAAAGGAAAATAGGTGTAGTTTTTATCAGACCAATGTTTATTTATTTATAGAAATTTGAACTAAAAACATTAGTGAGAACCCCAGGTATAAGTCTAAATATAGTAAAACCTCTGGAATTTTGGTAAATTATAGAGTGTTTGGTTTTCTAACAACTGCATCCATATCTGTATACTAGTATGTGGATGTGGTTGGGGAATTGATGTACGTAGGTGTAATCACTCTAAAAAATATTGGTTAAGTATCAAATCAATATTCACATGGAACATGATGAGTGGTTCTAATATTGCACATTTTGATATACACTTCTTGGGGATATTCTTTGGTGAATCACATGATTTTTAAAAACCATTATAAAGGATATATAGATTATATATTTAAAAAAAATATTAAAGTATAATACACAATAAGAATTTTATTAGAAAATTTTAAGATTAAAATTTCCATTAGAATTATTATTATAAGATTTAAAATAATGAAAAATCTCTCTCTTGGGTTTTATTCTTCAAGAAAAAAGGTAGTAAATAAAAGGACTCATATAAATAATGGATGTGATGCACAATGCAATGAAACTCTTCCTAATATGATGGAATATGGAATTGAAAATTTCATGGTGATGATGAATCATTTAACTAATGTCATGAATAAAAATTTAAACCATGTAGATCATCCATATTCCCCATGTAAGGAACAATTAGAATTTCAATCCTTAATGTGTCAATGACCACCTATTTTTAGTGGAACCTCTGAAACACAGATCACGGAACAATGGATCAATACTGTAAAAAGATATTTTTTCACTCCATTATTCTAAGTAATAGAAAGTTACATTGGAAGTATATCACTTACAGGTAGAAGTTATTTATTTTTTTACATTATTCAAGATAATGAATCCAAAGGATAAGGTGGAATCTATAGAGTGGGAAGACTTTAAAAAATCATTTTCATCAAGAACGTTCTCATACCCTTTGAAGAGAAATAGAAATGGAATTCCTTGAATTAAATAGAAAGGATAAATTAATCAATGGGGAGGTATGAAATAAAATTTTTAATGATTAACACACTACACCAAACATAATTTTTAGAGGTGGTTTATTAGTAGTTGTTTATGAAAATGCCACTAAAAATGAAAAAATTTAGTACCATTTTTTTAGAAACCACCACCAAATTTTTTATAGAAATTAAAAAAAAGAACTTTTCCTCACTCCCTAAAATTTATCACCCTCAATCAACCTTTCAACCCCAGTACCTCACTACCACCCCCTTTTCCCTCTTTCCACCTCTCCCATTTCCCCCTCATCGATGCTACCCTTTCCCCCTTTCCACTACCACCACTCCTCGAACCCTCACTGCCACTGCTCCCAAAGCCCTAGTCGATCCCTACCCAAGATATTGATGCCCATCCATAAGACCTATAATACCCACCCTAATCCCTCACCACCAATCCCCTTTACCCTTTCCACGTTTCTTCTAAGCCACCAAGCCCCTTGCTTAAGATTTTTTCCCCCATTCATTGAGTAGCACCTCTCCTACATCCTCCTCTCCTAATTTGAAGTCTATAGTGGATCTTCCTCATCCATGGTCCATTTCTTTCACCATTTGGTGTGATAAAAACTTAAAGGTGAGTCTAAAAATATTATTACATCCCTTATTCATTTATTTTTGTTTATATTGATCCATTATAATTTTATTATAATATGTCATATTTCCATGAATTTTTTCTAGTTTTTCTTACGAAGAACTGGAAGTCAATATTGGGTGAGCTCCCATGCCCTCATTGTAGAGCCCTCACTGTTGAGACACTGAACCCTAACCATAACTACCAAGCCCTCTCTCTTGACCTATTGGTCTCCCTTTATACCTTTTACCCTTCCACATTCCACATCCCTATCTTTCAAACTTCTTCATCAACCACCTTTCTCACCAGTTAGGGGTGATTTTCATAATCTCTACATTTTTTTAATATTTTTTACTTGTATTGTGGTTTGTGTGTATTTATTCTCTAATTATAATTCCATATTGAAAAACTATAATTATGGGATACTCTTGACATTATTGATATTATAGACTAATATATAAAAAATAAAGGTTGCTTTTATCCAAAACTTATTTGATTTAATTATTATACTTGAGTGTGGATTATAAAGTTATTGAATTATTTAATAATTTTTTTATGATCATGTCTATTTTAAATTTTCAACTCATTAAACAAACTTATAAATAAGATGTTATTTTTTATGGATTGTATACATTCAAATTAAAATATAAGAAAAATGATTTTTTTCAAAAATGTAATCAATATAATCTTCATAAAGAATTCATTATATTTTTTATTTTGAATAAATTATTAATTGTTCTTTAAATGACATAATATTTATTATTTATTTTAATTTTATTTAACAAATTGTAGGAACTTTGTGATATATGGATAAAATATAGATCACATTACCATGGAAAACACCTCAATATGCCAAGGGTTTGGAGAAATTTTTAGATTTTGTAATTTTTAATTGACCCATTGAGGGGATAATAAGATGTTCATGACCTAAATTTAAATTTATAATATGGTTGAATTGACTACCTATATAAAGGTTAAATGGTTTTTTAGTTAATTTGGATACTTACTTAACGGTAATTTGGAAATTACATTACCTATGTAAAGGTAAACAGTACCTTATACTAGTTTTGTAAAGGTATTGTTACTTATGTAAGGGTAACTTGTGCTAGTACTATGCTGCATAAGGGTACTGATATTGTGTAAAGGTAAATAGGTGATATGTGTGAGGGTATCGGGCTTACATAAAGGTAATTGAGGAACTACATAAGTATAATGTGTAAACTACACTACCTACTTAAGGGTAATTTAGTGCTATGTAAAAGTTAATAGACAACTCATGTAAAGGTATAGGGAATATTACATAAGGGTAAATATATCTATTTAAGGAAAAATTGTATTTATATTGTGTTGTCTAAGGGTAGCTGTGAGGTTACATATTGGTACTACGTTGAGTTTGGGCACTGTGTAAAGGTGTTTGAGGCTGTGTTAAGGTATTTGGTGACCTGTTTAAGGGTATGAAATGTTTTAGAATACCCATGTAAGGGTAATTTTTTTGTTTCATAATGGTATCCTATAACCTAAATAAGTGTAACAGTGGTTTGTGTGAGGGTATCCAAAACTTTCAGTGACTTACATAAGGTTAAGTCTGGTTTAATAGAACTTTCATAAGGGTAAGAAAATGATTTTATCACCTTGTATAAGGTTGATACTATCAGAGTTCTTCCTACCACCTGAGTGCTTGTGACTATCTGGCATAATCTTGCTACTAATAGAGTACTTACTATTACCATGCATTACATGTTACTTCCATGTATTGGGTGCTACAACCAATGATCTGGTGCTATAACCAATAATCATCTCTTACCATGAGTTTATTTTAATATACCTAAATAAGATCATAGTGGTTATATGATCATATCAAGCTTATGCACCCTGAGTTAATAATTTACAAAGATAAGTTGTGTTTGGTGAAATATAGAGTATGTGTTCTTTCATGAAAGATGGGATAGGGAATTTAAATTATCAATCCATCCATGTAGTTACTCCTTTATACATGAGAATCTATTTATGATGTGAAAACATGGATTTCACTGGATGATGCCTTCGAGGTGAGTTGGATGATCATTAAATAAAAATGAGTTTTATAATTGCATGGGTTTTCATGACATGAAGAGTTTGATCGATTCACTATTGATAATGTATTCATATCACAATTATATACATAACACATGAAAAAAGGGGAAATACTCAAAGATTGTGGGTATTTAGGAACCAATGAATAAGTTGAATAAAAATTGAATGCATGATACAAGTTTTATACATGCACGTGATGCATGATTGAGTGCATGAATAAATAATTAGAATGCTATTATTCACTATATGAAAAAGGAGGATACCCAAATTCCTTTTATATTTCATGATTAATTATTATGGGTTTTCAATCATGTAATAAATTCCATAAAAATGAGGAATTATATATATTTTTTATGATGTAATTAAGACAATATTTCAATGAATAATATCATGATATATAGTTTGTGGTTCATACATAATTGATAAAGAATAATTCTAGAATATTATAAAAAATATATCTATAATTAATGTTAATTTAATTCATCTTTTACTATGATAGTACTAAAAATAAATAATAACTAATTTTAGTTTCATATGGTTAGGAAAAATAAATCATAGAGGAAAATAGGAAGATCAGGAGAAGGAGAACCCGATGTTATAGTTATTGCTACTATTATCATATTCATATATATTTTCAATTGTCAAAGAATGTATCAAGTATGAAAATAAAGTGGTTCTTCTATATTTTTGATAATTGAGAGATATTTCATCCATTATTAAAGATTATTCTGAAAGAGACTGATGCATCTAGTATCGATGAAGCTTTGTAGAATCTAGACCGCATCATATCTGGAATATGTTTCAAGACTTAAAAAGCTACAAGTTATTATTGAGGATCTTGAAGAGGTAAATGAGAAAACATGATCCTTTAGGTTTAGGGAGAAATGTTTTCATCTAGAAGGTTTAATATATTTATAGTTGTGGATAAACTCTAAATAAGAGAAGAAGTCATTCAGCAGTTGCTGTAAGAAAGATAAGAATCTAGTGGGACTCTATAGTAGAATAAATATTTTAGTTGGTGTTGGAAGTAGATGTAATAACTTTTTTGATAGTTAATAATCTATGATGGTGTGTTTAACCAATGAATGAAGGAGTAGGATATCATTCCAAACCTTTTAAACTACCATGTGTCACAGTCTCTGTTATTAAAACTGCTCACAAGGTGAGATTGAGAGATAATGTTGAGTAGATAAAAAACCTTAATAAAGTTAGGAGGTTAAATTTTAAATAAAGGTAATTCATAAAAGAAACCTGGATTCACCCCTACCCCTCCCCTAGTGGTCAATCTGGCCTAGGTAACTACAAGTAGTATTAGAGGGAGGTTACCTCTAAATATCCGAGAATCATTCTGAGAGATAGAGAATCTTAATTCTATAAATATCCAAGGTGTTCCTACTATTGATAGGAATAATTATCATAATTGGAGTAATATGAGTTTAACCTACCTCATATAACTTGACTTAAAAGTGATATATATTGTTATAGTGAATTTTTCACCCATTTCTCATGATGCATCTATGTACATTGAATAGGCCAACAAGCATGTACCCGAGTGGTAAGGGCTCCCGCTTGGCATCTAAGAGACCCAAGTTCAAAACTGGGTAGAAGTGAATTTCCAGGGTTCTGTAGAAGTATTTTAGTAGTATTTTTCAGTACTGTAGCGGCCGGAACTATTCACCGGATTTAGGCCTTCGGGCCATCGGTTTGGGCCTACGGGTCTCTAGGGCCTTCGGGTCATCAAAGGTCTTCGGACCTCAGGGCCTTCGGGCCACAAATACTATGGATTAGCCCATTTCACACAAAGAAGTCCCCATAAGAGGATTAGAGAAACAAGACTAGCAGTCACTAGAAGTAGAGCTACCAGATTAGAAGAATGAGAGGGTATGGCAACCGCCATCGGGACCAGGCACCGTGCAGCTTTGTACGGGGAAATGATAGCTGATTAGCAATGAAAGGTGGGGAGCTAGGTGATCAATGATGCAGAAGCTAGGGGAGGGTAAGTTCTTATGGGTTGGGCCTATGGGTCATGTATTGGGAATAGTATGCCTCTGCGCCTTCGGTTCATGTATTTCGAGTCGTGTTAGGCCTTGTGCCTTGGGCCTACGGGTCATGTATGGGTTCCCCTTCATCCCTTAAAAGGGGGATTATCTATATTAAAATAAAAAAATAAGGCCTTTGAGCCATTCAGGCTCATGATGCTTCTATGATACAAGAAGATAAGAGAAATATGGATTTAGATAGTGTAATATCCTGACCTTTTCTTGAGATGACTTGTGCTCATTTTTTGGAACTCTTTTTTCTTTATTTTGGTTATAACTTGGGTGGGTGTTGTTTTGGTGACATTTGATAATTTAGAAAGAAAAAGGTATTGTACACTGATGGTGCATTATTAGAGAAAACAATGTGGTTTGACCCAGGAAAATTGTGTCGTTTATCCATGGAAAATTTGTTTCCTATTTTCAAGAGATGGGACGTAGTGTGTGGTTGGAACATGGTTTGTACGGACCGTGCAACCACCCTCCACAAACCATGAAAACCTAGGATGATGTGATTTTCATGGTTGGCACACAGAGAAACTATACACCCCTAAGGTGAGACACATGGTTAAGTTGTATGGTTTGAAAAATTGTGCAACTTTTCCTTGGATATTATGCATGTGAGAGTTAATTCCGCTAAAAATTTTAAAAACAACTTGAACCCCATAATTTTAACCATTATTCACCTTCACTCAAGATAACCTTATTTCATATGATTTTGGAAGCTATTTGGGGGATTCAAAGGCTCGTCGAATCCATTTCTTGATGAATCAAAGATCCAGTTGAAGGATTGGATCCTCTTTGGTAAGTGATTCCTTCTATGCTTGGTTTACTTTATCTCTATCATCTTTCTTGCATCTTTTGGAAAGAATTTTTTAAATTGGTGATGGTTTTTTATCTATATTTTGATGGTTTTGTTCCATTTAATCTTGATCTTATTTTTTGTTCCTATATCTTCCATTCTGTTGTGATTTCTATCATTTCTCTTCAATTTGGTGGATTTTTGGTTTGGTAAATATCTTTTAATGACCTTGAGGTAGGTGTTATAAATTTAAAATCCTATAGTATTAATTATAATTATGTGTATATAATTTTGAAATCACAATTTCCATGTTGGGAAATTGCATTCTAAATTGAATTAATTGATTTATTTATTTTCCCAGGTGATAAAAAAATTGTTTGATTTTATGATAATAAAATCTATGGATAATGAGAATATTAAATTTATTGATTAATGGTTTATGAAATTGATAGCGGCCCATGGGGTGCTATAATATGATTGAAACTGTTATCCACCCTTTCGTTGTTACATTAAGGTGAAAAAGATGTTTTATAAATTATGCTTTATTGATAAAAGAAATTGTGAAATGGGTTAAATAATTAATTATGTTAATAAATGATAAATGGTTGGAAATATGGAACCATGAAATGTGATATTTGTGACTGTGTTGTGGGATAAGTATTGATTCTCTAAATAACCATGGGGTTCCAGTCTGCTGCTTTAGGACCCTAATATATTTATGTATTATATGTGATCACTGAGTTGTGGGATAGGGACTAATGCTTGAAATACCCACAGGGTTCTATACTGCTACTCTTGGCCCCCATTGTTTGAATTTGAAATTTGAATGGTTTTTTTAATAGAAACCCATGATGGAATGAAATGTGTTATCCCTTTAGGTATGGTTCAGACTCTGACATGAGACCAAGTAGGTATTGATAGTTAGTGTGTCATCATAAACCCAAGGAATTATGTGGTTATTTAAATAATAATTTAATTGTAAAACAATCTAATTTATTTATTGTGCATTATTCTTTATAAAACTACATACACTATTATAGACTATATATTTTTTTAGATGCCATTGGTGGTGGGATACTGAGTTGTATTCACGCCCTACTTGGGCTTCCTGATCATTACCCGAATAGAATTCATGTTTATAGGATAGGATAAGGAAAATATCTCTATGTAAGATGGATGAGTTGGGAAGAATAATGGATGAGGGGACCATAAATGATGTTGAGACCCACTTGGGAATTTTCAATGTCTTTATTTTTTAGTTTTTTCATTTGAAACTTGAAACATATATGGAATGACATATCTACTACTTTGGTTTGAATACTATTTCCCTATTTTGGTTTTCCATGTGATACTGGTCTGTATTGGTTATGGTATTATTATTCTTAATGTTTATCCTCAATTGAATATTATTTATTATTTTGGATATTGTGATACTTTAATAAATAAATAATAGTCTCCCCATAATATCTATATTAGACACTCACTGCTAGTTAATAGCCTCTGGAATATGGGGAGGTGTACTTGAGGCCATGTGACCAAATAGCTCGGCGCACCAGCATGTGGTACCCAAGTTGGGATGTCATATAGTGGTATCAAAGGAGTTTTATTTTATTTTATTTTATATTTATATTTGGGAAAATTATACAAGATACTAGTATTATTCAGGTCGTGGTCATGATCTCGTGCATGGGAGTAGCTAACCCAATTTCAGGGAAAGCCTAAGTACCCAAGGTGGGATTGTGGTTATTGATGTGTGTTGTTATAGTTGAATGCTATTTCACCTCAAGTGATGAATTTTTTTTGTGATGTCGCTATTTTACTAAGATTTTACTTTGTATCTCGTTATGGCATGGGATTTGGGTATACATGCATCATTCTATGCACTCCATATTTATTTCGATATTCATCTTTTTAGGTATTCATGAAAAATCATGTTTTGAGTGAGTTGATAAAATGAAATGTGTTTCCTTATTTGAGTAATTTAAGATAAAATGGTGCATAATATGGAATTGAAAATTATAAATGATGAAAAATTTGATAATTTGAAATGGATAAAATGGTGCCTATTATGGGGAGACTATGCCCTCTTTATCAAATTATCACAATCGCCGAAATAATAAATAATTTTCAAATGATGATAACATTAAGCATAATAATACCATAACCAATAAAGACCAGTATCACATGGCAAACCAAAATAGGGAAATAGTATTCAAACCAAATTAGTAGATATTTCATTCCATATATGTTTCAAGTTTCAAATAAAAAACCTAAAAAATAAGACATTGAAAATTCCCAAGTGGGTCTCGACATCATTTATGGTTCCCTCGTCCATTATTCTTCCAAACATAGCCATCTGACATAGGGATATTTCCCTTATCCTATCCTATAAACATGAATTCTATTCGGGTAATGATTAGGAATCCCAATTATGGTGTGAGTACAACTCAGTAGCCCACCAACAATGACTTCTAAAAAAATATCTAGTCTATAATAGTTTATGTAGTTTTATAAAGAATAATGTACAATAAATAAATTAGATTGTTTTACCATTAAATTATTCTTTAAATAACCACATAATTCATTGGGTTTATGATGACACCCTAACTATCAATATCTACCTGGTCTCATGTTAGATACTAAACCATCCCTGAAGGGATAACAGATTTCATTCCATCATGGGTTTCTATTAAATAAACTATTCAAATTTCACATTTAAAAATTTGGGTCCTAGAGTAGCAGTATATAACCCTTTGGGTATTTCGAGTAGTATTCCCTATCCCACAACTCAGTGCTCACATATAATACATAAATATGAATCAGTTATCCAAGACCTAGATGAGGGACGGTTAAGGGTAGTGATAATGACTCAGTTTTGACAATGTGATGGGGTATGAGGGATGACTTGTTATGTATTTATGTGAATCCCTATTATTAAAATATGATAATTATGTGTTATGTGTCTTAATATGTGTGTTTGAAATTGTAGATATATTCCTCCATGATGATACTTGTTGATATGATGATAGGAGGGCATGGATGGAAATGTTCCTCCAGTAGTAGAACCAGAGGATCCAATAGTTCTAGTCAAGGAAGATGGAGAGTAGTTCTACAAGAAATTTTCTTTATTTATGTAGTTTATGGAAAGGTACTGAGGACAGGTTGGTAGAATATGTCTGATCTGAAATAGGAGTTCCATTTGTAGCACCCTCTAAATTTCACTAGAGATGGTAGACTTGAGGTAGATGAGTTCTAGATTGAGCTTATCCATATGATCCTTGACCAATTAGAGGCTCCTATAGAGAATAGATTAAAACCATATTATTATATGTTACATATTCAAGTGAATCATTGGTGGTACATTTAGGCTCAGGATGAGGAACTAGATGCCATGGTATATAAGGACTTATAGGATAAATTCTTGGAGAACTTTTACCCTAAGATGCTCAAGAAAGAGTGATCATCTAATTTCATGAGGTTGACCCAGGGTATTATGTTCATGATGTATTATGGTGGTCACTTTACTGATTTTTAATTCTTTTTCCTAGTATTGGAAGGTTATGAGGCTGTAGTGGTGAAGAGTTTTCAGTATAGGATTAAATGTGAGATTAAGTCCCAGGTTAATATCTTTCAATCAGAGAATTTTTTTAGAGGTGGGGAATCAGGCTCTCATATCTGAGGAGAACCTAAAGGATGTTTCCAGTTGAATGTAGGTGGTTTCTACTGGATGACTAGGAGGAAACTATTTTTATATAAGGAAGTGTCTCTATAAGAATATCAATTAGAGATATGGAAAATAGAGTGTCCAAGTAGAAGTATCAATTATTCATAGAATTAACCAAATACATTGACACCAGTGTGGTGGTTTGAGGCACATTCATACCCAGTGTCCATGACCACCATTGATGTTCCAAACATTTGGTAGGATGGTTCACTTGTAAAGATATTGAAAACCCCTTAACTTTTGGGTAGTGATGGAGGATCCAAACAGAGTCAAAACACTGTGAGGGGTTCTTCTACCCCATATATGTCTTTCAGTTAGAGTTCTACTGGCTGTGGAGGTTGAGGCAGTGGACATGTATTAGAAGAGTGGTGCAACTCAGGGAAATTATACTGTAGCATGGGGAATATGGGAAAGATAGTTACATAAAATTCAGCCTACACTTGTTGACCAAAAGGTTAGACCATCGACAGTTATAGGTATTGTTCTTATATATTCTATGATTTCCAGTTCCTTATTTTATAGAATTTCTTCTCATTATTTTATATCTAATCAACTTGTGAATAGTTTGAGTCAGGTGGTGAAGTTTGTGAGTGGGGTTATGAAGATCGATACACCATTGGGAGTATATTCAAGGGACATTTATTTATGTAAGGGGTGTTCTCTCAATGTTGGGGAGTATCTCTTTCTATGGGATCTTTAATAACTTTACATGTTAGTTTATGAATTGATTTTGGGTATGGACCGGTTTGTATCATATCCATCCGACATAGATTGTTACCGCAGGATATTTACCTTTACATCTCATGAGTTCATCATGATGTCATTAAAGTTGATGAATTCCCCTTCTGTGTTTATGGCCTTTATGAATCAAATATTCCACCCGTTCCAAGATTAGTTTGTGATTGTTTTTTGGGATGACATATTGGTGTACTAAAAGACTCATGACAATCATTCCCAACATTTTGACATCATCCTTAGTACACTGAGAGAGCATCATCTATATGCCAAGTTATCTAAGTGTCAATTCTGGATTGATAAGGTACATTTCTTGGGTAACATCATCTCTAAGGAAGGTGTGTTAGTGAACCCAAATAAGGTGTGGGTAGTTATTTATTACATGAATCCCAAGAATGTTTTTAATATTCGAATATTTTTGGGTTTAGAGGGATATTTTTGGACGTTAATCCAGTACTTTTCCAACTTGGAAGCTCCTATTTTGGGCTTGACCAAGAAAGGGGTAATGTCGGAATGGTATGGGGTATGTGAGAATTATTTCTATGAGTTGAAGAAGAATTTTAATACTGCTCTGATCTTGATCCTAGCTAAGTTTGGTGAGGATTATACAGTGTTTTGTGACATGTATGGGATAATACTCATGGCGGTGTTGATGCAAGGAGATCGATTTGTGGTGTATGGGTCATGGAAGTTGAGACCACATAAACAAAATTACCCTTCACACAATCTCGATTTGTCTATAGTGGTTTATGATTTAAATTTTTGGAAGAATTATCTTTTGGGTAGAAATTTTACTGTGTATACTGATCAAAAAAGCCTAAAGTATATCTTTTGGCAATGATATTTTAATCTTTATTATAATAGATGGGTTGATTATATGTCGTTGTTTTATTTTGAGCTAAAATATACACCTGGGAAGGGAAACGGTGTTGCTGACACTTTGAGAAGGAAAACTTGGACTCAAGTAGTCTAGGAGCTGAGTTACAATTGGAAGATTATAACTTTGTTTGATGAGATGTATATTATGGTTCAGGAGGGCCAACAGCATATGACACTGATATATGTATCATTTAAGTCCACACGTTTTAGATGAATCATGGAGAGGTAGTATGAGGATCTGGAGTGTTTTTCCTTGAGGGAAATCCATGAAGGTGGGGAGTCACCTTCTGATTGGACAATAGATGAGGATGATATCATCAATGTCCATAACCATGTTATTATTCCTATTTATATGTGAGAGGAGTTGATGAGTGAGTTTTATGCCTTAAAGTGGGCAATGAATCTGGGTTTTAATAAAATGTAACATGACCTATATTGACAGTATTGGTGGCCGATCATGAAAAAAGAGATTGCAGGGTTCATGAAATGATGCTACACTTGTCAATGGGTGAATTTCAAGCATCAAAGACGTGGTGTTTTACTACAATTGTTTACCATTCCAGAATAGAAGTGGGATGATTCTAGCATAGAATTCATGGTGGGGCTTTTGAGTATTCCTCATAATAATGAATTTATATGGGTGACTGTGGACCAATTAATGAAAGTAACCCATTTATTTCCTATCTGAGGGGATTTCATAGTGGATCAGTTGGGGGACATGTACATTCAACGGATATTCTATCTGTAAAGGGTTCCTCGAAGCACTGTTTTAGACTGTGACTCATGTTTTAAATTGCACTTATGGTAGGGATTGTAGAAGTTTCTTGGCATATTTCCAATGACAAATAGATGGGAAGTCAGAATGTGCTATTCAGGTTTTGTAGGATACGATATAGTTGTTCATTCTTAACTTTGGAGGGACTTGGGCGAAGAACTTAGATCTCATTGATTTCACCTATAATAATAGTTATCAGAAGACTATTAAGATGTCACCATATGAAGAACTTTATAGTAATCCATGCAGATCACTTCTATATTGGATGGAGGCAGTTCAGTCAGATTTGTTGGAACCAAGTATCATACAAGAGAAATCAGAATAGATTCGGTTGATATGGAAATGTATTGATATAGCTCAGAGTAGAAAAAATTTGTATGTTGATCGACGTCATCGAGCCCTTGAGTTTACAGTGGGTGATCGTGTATTCCTTAAATTGTTTCCTAGATTGGTTCACCATAGGATTCGAAGGTAGGATAATTTAGCACCTAGTTTTGTTAGACCATTTAAGATAGTGGGGAGAATAAGTCTGGACGCATACCAATTGGATCTTCCATAGTGTTATATTGATATGAATGGTGTTTTTCGGGTTCCGTAGATTCAGTAGTATCACCCCAACCCTTCTCATGTGATCACAGTTGTTGACGTTAAGCTTGAGACAGATGTTTCCCTTGAGGAGAATTTGATTCATGTTATGGATCTCAGTGAGAAAGTGTTACAGGGAAAGACTATGTGGATTATTTTATTATTGTGGCAACATAGTCATATTGAGAAGGAAACATGGGAGAGAGAAGAAGGTATGTGGGCTCAGTGGCCCAAACTTTTTACCTTGGAATCTCAAATATTCTTGGGGGTATAACTCAAGTATGAGCTATTATAAGGTTGTGAGATTGTAAGATCCCAACCTTTTATGAAGATGACTCATGTTCCTTTTCAGGTGAACTTTTTCTTTGTTTTGGTTATAACTACAGTGGGTATTGTTTTGAGGTTTTTTTGGGTGAAATTTTAGAATTTTGGAAGTAAAAGGGTTTGTGCATGGTTAGTGCATGGTTAGAAAAAACTGTACAGTTTTTCCCATGAAATAGTGCACCAAATTTTAGAGAGATATGAGGTGGTGCATGGTTGGTGCATGATTTAGCCAACCCATGCAGCCACCCTCCCCACACCGTGAAAACCTAGGCAGAGAGTATTTGTAAATTTGGTGCACGGTTTTTCAAATAGTGAACCCAATTAGGAGAAACTATTCACCCATAAGGAGAGGCTCTTGGTTTGACAAATCATACACCCCTTCCTAGAAAACCGTGCACATGGAATTTAATTCCCCAGAAAATTTTTAAAAAAAATCAAAACCCACTGATTTTAACCATCATTCACCTCCACTCTGTCTAACCCTATTTACTATGATTTTGGAAGCTCCCAGGAGGATTACAAGGATCATTGAACCCATTTCATGATGAATTGAATATCCAATTGATGAATCAGCTCCTCATTGGTAAGTGATTCCTTTTCTATTTGGTTTTCTTTCTCTATCCCATTTTTATCTCATCTTTTAAAATAATGATTTCCTCTATTGGAAATAGTTTTAGGTATATGATTTTATGGTGGTGTTCCATTTTATATTTATCTTAGTTTTTGGACCTAGATATTCTACGTTGTTGTGATTTTTATCATTCTGCTTCAATTTGGGGGATTTTTGGTTTAGAGAACACTCATCAATGACCTTGAATTAGGTGGTCTAAATTTCAAATATCACAGTCTTGATTATAATTGTGTGTATATAATTTTAAAGTCTCATTTACCATATCAAAAAATTTCATTCTAAAAAAATTAATTAGTGGATTTATTTCCCTTATGATAATAAAATTTTTTGATTTTTTTATAATGAAATTAGTGAATAATAGGATTATAAAATCGATTGATTAGTGTTTTATGAAATTTATAGATACCCATGGGGTTTTATGATATAATTTAAACTGGTATCCACCCTTAGGGTGTGTCAATAAGATGAAAATGATTTTAATAAATTATGCTTGATTTATAAATGAAATTGTGAAATGGGTTTAATAATGAATTATGTTAATTAATGATAAATTGATGTGAATATAAAACCATGAAATGTGATATTTATTACTTATTTTTGGGATAGGTAATGCTTCTATAAATACCCATGAGGTGTTAGAATTCCACACTAAGCCCCCAATATATTTATGTATTATATGTGACCACTGAGTTGTGGGACAAGGACCACTACTCCAAATGCCATGTTGTTCCAGACAACTGCTCTAGGCCCCCATTGTTTGAATGAGAAATTGGAATGATTTAATTAATGGAAACTCATTATGGAATGAAATGTGTTATACCTTTGGGGACGGTTCAGACTCTAGTATAGAGTGAAGCAGTTATTGATGGTTATAGTGTCATAATGAACTCGAGGAATTATGTGGTTATTTAGAGAATAATTTAATTTCACGATCATCCAATTTCATTTTTTATTTTCAAGAAACAATCCTTTTTGACAGTTTAATGGGAACTCAAATAGAAAAGGATATCAATGAGGTCAAAAAACAAAGGAAAACACTAAGCCATTCCAAAAAAAAATTAACGTGTTAGTACCTTGCACCCTATTTAAGCTCCAGTCAATGTCAAATTTCCTCATCTTTGGTTCTTCTTGATTGAGATCGTAAAATAAGGACACCATATTTCCCCAAACCTAGAGATATTCCACTGAATTTATTTTTCATGAATTGAAACCAAGAATCAATATTAGAACTTGGGTGTTGATCCAATTCCATTCTTCCTCATTAGTATTGATATGAAGCTCCCTCTCATACATTTTGTTGATGTCCTCCAGAGAGGGGTTGATGATAAAATTTTATTCCACCATATCCTAATTGGAATGAAAAAGAGGGTCCAAGATAGGAGTGAATTTATCTTATTATTCTTTCTACCTTTATACTCCCCTTCCCTCTTCGAGCTGAAGTTGAGTGTCTGAACCTATACCCACTACCATTGCTTCATATGATTCCTTGATAGCTTCCTCCTACCTTTCTATTCCAACTTCAATTTTGATCTTTTACTGTTCTATGGATTTCATGACCATGATTTATCCTCTACCTTTAAACTATTGAATTTACATGTCGATCTAGTATTCCTTGGTTTTGGTAAGTTGGGATAATCTTTAAAAGATCTTATTTTCTTCCATTAGGTAAAAAGATATTCCCCAGAGTCAAAACTATCCTTCTTCATGTTCTTCACACCTAAGTGGAAGAAATTAGTAACCTACCTATATGCTTCATGGTCAGAAGAGAATGATTAATCATCTCCTTGAACAAAAAATTCATTAATATCATATCCCTAACACTGCTCCTCTGTCCCTATCTCCTGATGTTTACCATGGGTTTGTTTCTTCTTCCACTTAGAAATAATCATTTTCCATTCCTTGGATTTGTATCTAACCAAATAATATTCTCATAAGTGTTTGAACTTATTCTAAAAATTAACCTCTTAACTGATCTCCTGCACCACAGACTCAACCCACAAGGATGGAGAGGTCACCTAAACTGGAACCTCCATCCACTCCTCATACGCCTCAAGATGATTCCAGGAGATCACTGAATCATCATGTTTAATGAAACCAAACATAGAATGTAATTAAGGTCCAAGTATAGTATTTCCATCCACCCTCAATCCCTAAGGGGTTGTTCCTAGACACAAAGCATTTGAAAAAGATTCCAAAGTCTTAGTATAAGAAACAAGTATACTCTAAAAGAGGTACCTCTCACCCGATTGCAACCCTACCTTTAAGGATGAAGACTTGATAGCCACTAGAATAAAGACTAATTGGGATTTCGAGGATCATATTCAAGCATATTTACTTTATTTACAAAACTACACTGAAAACCCTAATAACAGTGGACCAATTGGAAGTAATAATAATAAAAAACGATCCAAGATTCAAAATGAACCACTTGAAAACATCAGAAATCTACCTCAAATTCAATCAAAACATATTCATATTGAGCCTTTAAAACCTCAATTTTAACACAAATTCATGGTTTGATATGGTGGATAAATGTCATAAATATACTATCAAAACTTAAAAAGTGTCCAATGATATTTTCAATCATATAAAGAATATATGGATTTTGAAAGGGAAGAGGAAAACCTCATAAACTAACCTAGATGACCGTGGTCAAGGTGTCCTGATTCATGTGTAAATTCTAGGACCATATGAATAGGTAGAAGTGAATGTCTTCGACATGCCACTGGTCATAGGACCAAGTGAAGGTGGTGGAATCTTCATTAGAAAATAAAATTAGAATTTAGTGAGAATCCAACAAATATATAGTTTCTTGATCCTTCAAGCCCTATGATACATTGATGATTCTATCAAAAGAATCCATCGATGATTGACACCGACCAAAACGATCTACCAATGAATTGTGTAGGAGGGAATATGCTTCAAATAACTCAAAAATGGAAAGAGAAATATTCATTATCCCATTGATAAGTTGGGATGGAGCATGGATGGGGTAACTGGACATGATGTTGAGACCCTATTGGGAGATTTCAATGTCTTTATTTTTTGGGTTTCTCATTTGACACATGACACATATATGGAATGACATATCTACTACTTTGGTTTGGATATCATTTTCATATTTTTTTTTACCATGTGATACTAGTTTCTATTGGTTATGGTATTATTCTAGTTATTGTTTATCAGTATTTGAAAAAAAAATTATTATTTCTCATGTTGTGATTCTTTGATAAAAAGGGTATAGTCTCCCAATGATGTCTGTATTAAAACCTCACTATTATTGGGTAGCCTCTAGCATATGGGGAGGTGAGCTTGAAGTCATGTAGCCAACCAGCTCGAGGCACCAATATGTGGAACCTATGTCGGGACATAACATATATAAAGGCTAAAAATTCCATCTTGATGTATCTAAAAGAGAAGGTCAACACAAAGGTTATGGGTTTCCAGACTGCCATGGAGATATGGGATAAACTGAGAATCCATTATGAAGGAAATTTAAAATTTAAGGAATCCAAACTACAAGTTTAGAGGAGTTATTTTGATGAAATAAAAATGACTGATGAATAAAATATTGAATATTATTTCACTAGAGTGAATTATATTTTTAGTAATATTCAAGTATTTGGTGAGAAGTTGGATGACTCTATCATTGTTAAAAAATTGATGAGGAATTTTTCATATAATTTTGATTCAAATATCTCGATCCTATAATAAATAGATGAGTGGTCTCTTGATGAACTTCAGAACATTATTATAGCTTATGAAATGTGTAAAATTATAGCTCTAAAGAAGAAAGAAAAATATGAAATGGATTTTAAAGCCATGGGAAATGGAAAATTTAGAGAAGAAGAGGCTGACGAATCTGACTATTTAAATAATTATGAGTATGATGATGACTTCAATCAAATAATTTATCTTATATCAAAAATATTCAAAAAGGAAAAGTGGAAGGGCTAGAGTAAGAAACCACTAAAGTGTAACAACTATGGAGAAACTGGTCATTTTTTCAAAAAACCCCAAGTATGAAGGTAGAATAATTAAAATCAAAATCAGACTATGAGAGTACTCACAAACATAAATGGGGTAGGAATAAAAATACTCACCTTAGTATCATGAAGAGGGATTTAATGAGAAATAAAAATGAAAGATTCATCATCAAGTTGTTCTTCATATAATGATGTTGGTTTATTTTCCCATATAAAAAATTAAACTAATTCATCAAGTTATAGTGATGATGGTAAAGAATGGATAGATCTTGAGTAAGAGTTAAAATAAAAATTAGAATTTTACATGGGGTAAACAAAATTCCTCAAGAAATAAAATAAGAAGCTTGAGAAAGAAAATAAAATGTTGGTTACTGAGAAGGAATGGCTGAGAAAGAAGGAAGAAGTATATGTTTTTAAGATAAACAATAACAAGATTAAATATGCTAAACATGAAACTATTACCATGTATCTCAAAATAAATTGGCCACAAAGGAAGAATAATTAGATAAGACATAATCCATATTTTACACAGTATAGTATGAGTTGAAAAAGACCAGAGAATAATTCACTAATGTTACATAGGTAAGTGGTTAATCTTCTCAAACCAATAATAATAGTAGATCACTTAAACAAAGAAAATCTATACATAATTAGTATCAAAATAGACCTATTTTTATTTAATAGCCCACATGTGAAAAAAAATCAGAGGCTTAATTCTAAGGTGAAACCTTCCACATCAAAAGAAGGGAAGAACATTTCAAGTAGCCCATAGCCCCCAAGAAAAGTAAGGTTAATTTTTTAACAAGGTATAAACAATAAAAATATAGACATATCTAAAACTAGTCTATAAGAAATATTTTTCAAGGGTTCTATTGGTTTTGTTGTAAGATTGAACACAAATACTACACTTACTAGTTTAATATTCCTTTACTAAGATAGAGAAAATAACCTAGTGAAGTTTCAATGATAATCTAAGGAAAAAAATATTAGAGAAAACAACATGTCACCAGATCTATAACACAACTACATATACAATAAAAACTTTATATTTTGGAAGAATTTTTTAGGAGATACAGTTTTTAAGGTCATAAATCTAAAGTATTCTTGGAAAAGGTTAGAATTAAAAGTTATCTATACTGTGAAAGGGAATCAGTTTCAAAGGAAACCTAGTGGAAATACATGTAAAGATTATGATAATATTGGGAATTTCAAAAAAGTGTTCCTGGTTTTTTATACAAATCAAATGAGAATGGATAACAATTAGAGGAAACCGAAAAACTTATTAATGGTAAAGTAAATAAAGTAGCTTCAGAAAGTGATTTGAAATATGATGAGAAGTTATCTATAATTTTAAAATTAAAGATCTAGAATCCTGAGGTGGAAAAATGTATTCCACACAAAGAATAATTTCAAGGGAATAAAAAATACAATCAAATAGATGAGAATAAAAATAAAATAAGAGTCAAAATAAATCTTCACATTCTAAAATTGGAAGAAAATAATGGAATAGATTTAGAGGAAGTGATTATTTTTAATTTTATTTCTATGAAACTAAGAGTTTCCTCCTTATTCCCTATTATTATATGTGTTTTAAGATAACATAAATGGAATTAAAGGAGAAGGTTGAGGTTGTCACTTCTATTCAATAATGTTGATGATTCATTTCATGGAGTTTCATGGTTGGAAACGCACCATTTTGAAGAAAATGACTTCATCCCTTAAGAGGAAGAAACCTTAATAAGAATCTATCATTATACTGAATTATAGTGAATCTATATATTATTTATAGATTTCAAACCTCAAGGTTGAGGTATGAGAATCACACTTACAACCCGTTGTTATGCTTATATTAAATTAACTTATTAAGGGGGATGTTGGTTATCAAAATATGATAAAAAGGGGGATTTATTATTATACACCAGAACTTTGTGATGTACTTGATAATGTGTGTAAAAGATCATGTATTTATTTTCTTAACATCCCCTATCTTGAAAATTTTATAATTGATGAGCATGATATCACATGCATAGTATTTTATGGACAGTATAGACAACCTTGGTTATATCTCTATTGTTTTCTATATCTTATTAAACCATATAGACTTAGAGTTGATTAACTAAACATTATTTGTTAATATACCATGTGATATCGTCCTTCCCTCTATAAAAGGGAAAAATAATTCGGAATTCCTTGAAAAGTGGAAGAATATATGAGAAACCCCCCCCCCCCCCACTTATCCTTTTCAATTTAATATCAATAAGGGGAAAAAAATATTTGAGTACACATATTGACTTTTATTATGTGAAGGAATATTGGTAAAAAATAAAATGGTGGATATTATTAAGCCCAAGTGCATCATTTACTATCAATTATTCAATATGTATTAAAGATGACGCGTTGATGCATAAATAATTGATATGGATTCATTTTATGGTATTGGATGTCATGATTGAGAAATTACCCTTGTATATGTGATGATTGATGTGTTGATCCTCAAATAAAAATAAGAAAGGTGTTAGTGGGTGTAAAAACATTTTCTAAAAAATTTGATAGAGGTTGGATGTCACACCAGGGTTTGATTTTTTCCTTAGTTCTGGCTCAGGTCAGTGTTTTAGGGTGTCCTTGTTTAAAATTTTTGAATTTTTATTGAATGATAAGTGTTTCGGGCTTAGAGGTGCCTAACACATGGGCAGAGCATGATTGGGAGACCATGCGGCTATGCCCTAGTCACCTCACGGACTACCCGGTACGCAGGATAAATTAAACAATTAAATGAATAATAAAATGAAGTTAAATGAAAAGTCAAAAATAAAATAAGAATTTATCAAATGATAAAATGAAATTTAAATTAACAAGAAGGAAAAGAATATTATTAATGATATTATTATTATTATTAAATTTAATTAATTAGTATTATTATTATTAAAATTATTCTTGTTATTATTTTTATTAAAATGAAATGAAAATTATGATTAATTTAAATATTATATTATTATATTTATTATTAAAAACTAGAAATTTTATTATTATATCATTTTTATTATTATGGATATATTATTATTTTTGTTTTTGTTATAACTATTATTATTATTAGGGTATTAGTTTTATTTTTTTAGGTTTTTTCCCCATCCTCTCTCCTTATTCCCTCCTACACAACCCACACCCCATGCGCATCCCTTGTTAAAATGAACCCCACCCAGATCCATCATCTGCTCCTCTCCCTACCCGGCGCTCCCTCACACCACCTCCACTAGCACCGCCTTCCTCCTCTCTAGCCGAACTAACCCGCTACCCCCATCTTTTTCTAGCTTCACTGGCGTGTACAGCTCTCCTTCCAGTGTGACCCCTCTGGCGCGTGCAGCTCTCTGTCGGCGACCCATGTTGGCACGACTTCTTCTCTGGTAGCTGCAGCCTCACCGACCCACCCCACTCCAGTGGCGTCCTCCCTCTTTTCCCCTCCAGTATTCTCTTCTTCTTTCTATTCTATCTTTAGGCTTCTTTTTCTATGGTTTTTTTAAGGTTTATCCCAAAACTCTTGGGTCTAATTGGATGATTAGGGTTTGTACTTGACCCGCAAAGGTGCGTTTGAGATGAGAATGAGATTTTTCACTGGTTTTAGACCACCGTTGTCGATTTGAGGTAAGGTTTTATTTCACTAATTTATTTTCACATTTTAATTAGGGTCTTTATTTATTTTAATGATCTAATCTTTGATTTAAAGTGTGTTGGACCTTTATTGTAATGCTTCGGTAGTTTTTCCTTTATTGTTAATATCTACTCAATTTATATTTAGGGATTTGTAATTTTTCATTCTCTGGAAATTAATTTGGAGTTTCGGGTTTTTTACTTTAAGTGTGTTAATCATGTTGTGGTGTTTTTGAGTCCCTGATTTTTATTGCAGTGGGTTTTGAACGTCTTCTAGGGCACGTACGCATATGCTTAGGTATGTGTGTGTGTGTGTGTGTGTGTGTATATATATATACTTCCTCCGTGTATATATTCCCTCATGGAGTGGGGAATAAGTGTATTGGATTAAGGATATATATTTATATATATGAAAGTATGTGTGTGTAAGCGGGTAACAGTAGCTTCTAGTTAGAAATAATCAAGAAGAAAAATGTCCAACTTGGTTCTCCTTTAAGGTAAGATCCCTTTTCATTTTTATCCTTTATGTTTTTAAATACAATTATTTCTTGTGTCTTGTATATCTTGAATGTTAATTAATTAGTTTATCATGTGTTTTTATTATCTAGATTGGTGAGAATTTAGTTTTTAAAAGAATTTAGTTTGTGTTTGATATTTTGTACCATGTTTATGTGAAGTAATGTGCGTTTTGATGAAAAAAAACATTTTTGTTGTTTAATAGATTTTGATGAAATTGTGCAATTAGTTTATTAAACTATGGAAGTCATGTATATTCTATTTTGAAATTTTTTGGGTGTGCGGTTCATCATAAAAGAGGTTTTTCGAAGTGTTTTGAGTTTCGTATGATTTTAAAAGTGGATTTTAACGTGTTATGTGTTTTTTTGTTAAGTTGTATACACTAAGTGTATATTAAATGATTGGTTGGATCTTATGAATTTATTCTTAATTTGAAATGGTGGTTTGTTTTTTTTAAATGGGTTTCTATGTGGAATTTTGGATTTCGGTTTTTAAATTGGTGTGTGTATGGTTTCAAAATAGATTTTTGACATGTGGTGTGTTTTTATGGAGTTGTGCATACCAGTTATTAGGTAAATTGCTCAGTTTGATTTCCTAGATGTTTTTTGATTTCTAAATACATTGATTGGTTTTTTAAATGATAGTGTGACATTTAAAGAAGATGGTTTATATTTCTCAAATGGGTGTCCAAATTGTATGGTTTGAAAAAGGTTTTGTGAATGTTTAATTATATAAAGTTTGTTTTGTAAAAAATAATTTCTAAATCCCATTTTCTATTTGAAAATGGATTTTGTAAAACCCTTTTTGGGTTGGTACCCTTGCCTGGTTATTTATTCATGAGATGGGAGGGTCTTTGGTATGGGACCTCCCTTGTACAATAAATGTTTGATGGCAAGGGACCACCCTTGAGGTGGTTGGGGTGGTGTCGGTTGGGTGATGTGTGTATGTATATATGTGGCTTTTTACTTTTAATGTTTGGTACACCCCCTTATAAACATATAATGGGAACCTATCAAATAAAAGAGGTCTACTAAGAACAATTGGTTCACTAGTTAGATTGTGCACTACTAGAGGTACATAATAGGGGAATGTTTTCTTATTATTTCTATGGGGTTGGGGCCCTCGGTTAGGCTAGGTAGGGTGACGATCGGGCATTTGGGAATTCTAACATCATCTGGTAGAGAATGCATTTAGGATGAGTCACATGTATTAGTATGTTCTGTTTCTCCTCTGATTTCCTAGGTCTTCACTTATTCTTTTGATACTAGTACCACTAGTTTCATTTCCCTCACTATGTGGAACTGTGATCTTGTGTTTGGTTTTGGTTCACTTTTGGTAAATTGTGAGTGTGTGTTTTTGTTAAAAATTATTTCAAGAAGAAAAGTTTTTGGAAGAATAAATACCATATTCTCTCTTTATTTTAAGAAAAATGTGTTTTACTTATTGGTTCTCTATTACTTTTCCCCTTGAGCATTATTTTTAAATTAAGAGGGAAATGGATTATGTGTGTTTTATTTAAAATATAAAGTGTGGTAAAACCTATATTTATATTTATAGTTTAAACTTATTAATCTATTTTTTCTTTATTTAAGGGATATGTATTGGGAATAAAGTTAGCCAGGCCTACCTAATGAGTTTTAATACTCATGCCTATAGTGTTTTCATATTTTTAGTTCCTGGTGGAGGTTTCAGCATGGTTTGAATCATCTTGAGAGATGTTTGGTTTTGGTATTAGAGAGTATCCCATGGGGTTATGTGGATTCTTAGTCATTGAAAGGTTAGTCATGTTGTTGATCATCCATTATTTTTCCTGTCGTTTATTTAATTTTTGTTGTAATATTTATTTCTACTACTTAGTTTATTTTCATTGGGCGAAATCATTCTCGTTTATACTTTATTGATTCCCTTGGTGATTATCACCAGCCTGAGTGGATCAGGAATGCCTCTCGGGACTTGTCACAGATCGAATTGGGTGACCGATTCATAATCATCCTGATTTAATTTGTGACAAGATGGTATCATAGCAGGTTGACTCTTTAGTGGACCATAATTTTTGGAGTGCCCATTGTTATTTGGGGATTTCAAGGTAGAAGGAGTAGGATTTTCGGGATTCGTGGTGTAGGAACAGGAAGTACATCATGAACCCTTGCTCATTCTAAACCTTAGGTTACCATGGGATGTCCAGGTTTTTCAGTGCCTTTTGGTTCTTAAGGTTTGTTTGGTATTGGTGAATAAAAAAGGGAGATGGGAAAGTAGCCCTATGAGCTCACAGGACCTAGAAAGCCATGTGGAGTTGGAGAAATATATATAGAATTCTCTTTGTGATGGTGGAATGTATATAATATGTCTACCAACCATGTTTCTGAGTCACCCACTGACACTATTTTCCTCCTTGTGGGTCATTTGGGTTTTCCTTAATTCCAAATTTTGTTTTGAAAAGATCTGTTTGGTCCAATGGACCAATTAGGTTAGGTCCTTGGTTTCTTCTCTCTATCTAGAGTTTTCCCACATTAAGAGTCAATGTATGTTTAGAATGTGTTCATGAATGACCTCCCCAGGGGTAAACCCTCTTGTTCATCAATGAAAGGAGTTCCATCTTGTAATTTGGAACCCGAATCTACCTATTTCCTTTTTTTAGTTGAGCGGATCCTTTTGCAGTGGAAGTGTGGTGGTGAGTTTAGTTTTAAGAGTTTGTTATGGCCAATTTCAAGAATTGTGTGCTGGTTAGGACCTATGTTAAGATCCCATTCCCGGTAATGTTTCCCTAGTTTGTAGAGGTCATGTTTGGTGACATCCGTAAGTTTTGTGTTCCCTTTCTAAATGATAAGGTGGATGTTGTGGAGCCTTTTAGAACATCTATTTTTACAAAAGTGTATCTTTCCTTCAAGAATTATGAGCTCCTCAGTCCGGGATGAAAGTGTTTCCCCTTGTATCCCTTATTTAGTTTCTCCCTATTCGAAGTGAAAATGATGATGCATGTGCATCTTCTAAGTCCCTGTCACGGGGAATTTCCATGTTGAGGGAAAGTGAGTCTTGGGTTCTATTGGGGTTTGTTAGTTCAGCCTAGAATGTGGTGTGGTTTCTTGTGGCACAAGAAGGAGAAGTTTTGTTTGGGGGTTTCTAAATCCTGATTGTGAGGTAGGATAATCTTCAAGCATCAGAGCTCCATCCATGGGTCTTAGAGTGAAGTTGTCACACTGTTATAAACCTCAGGGGATTTAGTCTAACATCCATCTTCTTAAAGGGAAATGAAGATAGTTTAAGCCCCGTGTAGCTGCTCATTGAACTGGTTCTATTTAGAGGAAGGAGGCGTGAGGACCTCTCTTCTGCGTTCTGACCCATGTAGGTGTAATAGTTTATTCTCAACTATAAAGAGGTGTGATCACCTCATCATCATAAAATAACAAATGTTTTTGTTTCACCAGATCTAGACCTCTGTTCAATGGCCCTTTTGTGGCATGTTGGTGTGAATCGAGTGAAACTTTGATTTTTGTTCTTTTAGTGGTTTGGTTTTTATGGTCTATTAGATGAGTCCCCTTCTATACCCTCCCATTACGGTGGGGGTTTCTAGTTCATGCGGGTAAATTTTTTTGTTCGTTTAATCTCATTAGTTCTTATGGTTGGGAGACCCATCATGAATCTTTCTGGATTTAGTGTTAGACTATTTCTTATGGTGGGGAGTATGTTCGAGCCTCCCCATGTTAGTATCTTAGTCTCCTTCTTGGAATCAATTTGGTGGTAGTTGGTCTTGTGTGGAACCACCAAATTCCGAGTTCTCCCTTTGAGTAAATGTAGAGATATGAGTTTTCCAGTTGTTTTGGTTTGATTAATGTTATAAAGGTATCCATGGGATGGGGTTTGTTTTCATTATCTTGTTTGGATGGATTTTACATGTTCCCCTTGGTGATGTTTAGAATGTTCATGTTTCAAGGAAGGATCTAGTGTTGTGGAGATTCTATATCTTTTGGACTAATCAACTGGGGGTAATTAAGCTTTTGGGGGTGGGTATCACTTATCGAGGAGTTCATCTCGGTCTCTTGAGTTCTTCTTGTTAGCCTCTCTATAGTTAGTGATGTTTTGTGATCTATTCATATATCGTTCTTTGGGAACCTACTTGAACTGTAGAGGGGTGTCAGTTTCAATTTTTGGGGTTTTGGCCTTATTATGGCTTTTGGGGGCGGAAAGCATTAAGGTGGGGAGAATTGTCACATTCGGGTTTGATTTTTTCCTTGGTTTCGGCTCTGGTCGGGGTTTAGGGGAGCCCTTGCTTAAATTTTTGAATTTTTATTGAAAGATAAGTGTTTTGGTCTTGATGGTGCCTAATGCATGGGCAGAGCACGATTGGGAGACTATGCGGCTACGCCTAGGTCACCACACAGCCTGACAAATACGTAGGATAAATTAAAATGTTAAATTATTAATAAAATGAAGTTAAATGAAAATTTAAAAATAAAATAAGAATTTATCGAACAATAAAATGAACGTTAAATTAACAAGAAGGAAAATAATATTATTAATGATATTATTATTATTATTATTTTTAAATTTCATTAATTAGTATTATTATTATTAAAATTCTTCTTATTATTGTTGTTATTAAAATAAAATGAATATTAAGATTAATTTAAATATTATATTATTATCATTATTATTAAACATTGATAATTTAATTATTATATCATTTTTATTATTATGGTTATATTATTATTATTATTTATAACTATTATTAATATTAAGGTATGATTTTTACTTTATTTTTAGGTTTTTTACCCCATCTTCTATCCTTATCCCCTCCTACATGACCCACACCCCTTGTGCATCCCTTGTCTGCACAAACCCCACCCAGATCCATTGGCCACTCCTCTCCCTACCTGGTGTCGCCTCACACCAACACCACCAACACCACCTTCTTTCACTCCAACTGAACTGACCCATGACCCCCATCTCCAGCCAGCTTTAATGGAACGTGTATCTCTCCTTCTGGTGAGACCCCTCTAGCGCACTCATCTCTCCTCTGACGACCCATGTCGGCACAACCTCTTCTCTAGTAGTCACAGCCTCACCGGTTCACCCCACTCTGGTGGTGGCCTCCCTTCTTTCCCCTCTGGTATTCTCTTCTTCTTTCGCTACTAGATTTAGGGTTCTTAGGCTAGTGTTTGTTTTAAAGTTTATCCCTAAAATATTGGGTACAATTAGATAATTAGGGTTTGTACTTGAAACACAGAGGTGCGGTTGATTTGTGAATGATATTTCGCACCGATTTCGGTCCACCATCATCAATTTGAGGTATGGTTTTATGTCAATAAATTTTTTATCACCCTTTAATTAGGGTCTTTATTTCTTTTAATGATCTAATCTATGATTTATATTAAATTGGACCTTTATCGTGATGCTTCGATATTTTTTCCTTTATTGTTAATCTATGATCAATTTATATTAGGGGGTTTGTAATTTTTGAGTCATTGGTAATTAATTTTGAGTTCCTAGTATTTTACTTTAAGTGCGTTAACCTTGCCACGGTGTTTTTGAGTCCCAGATTTTTATTGCAGTGGGTTTTGAATGTCTGCTAGGGTGCGCACGCATATTCTTAGGTATGTATGTATGTATGTGTGTGCATATATATATATATGTGTGTGTGTCCTCCATGTACATATTCCCTCATGGAACGGGGAATATGTTCATTGGATTAAGGATGTATATATTTATATATATGAGAGTATGTGCGTGCAAGCAGGTAGCAGCAACTTCTAGTTAGAAAGCGTCAAGAGGTGAAATATCCATGTTGGTTCTCCTTTGAGGTAGTATCCCTTTGCATTTTTGTATTTTAAGTTTTTATTTACATTGATTTATTGTTTTTTATATATATTTAATATTAATTAATTGTTTTAGTGTGTGTTTTTATTAATTAGATTGGTGATAATTTAGTTTTTAAAAGAATTTATTTTTCATTTTATATTTTGTACCATGTTTATGTGAAGTAAGGTTTGCTTTGATTAAAAAAATGTTTGTGTTGTTTAATATCTTTTCATGAAATTGTGAAATTAGTTTATTCAACTGTACAAGTCGTGTGTATTCTGTTTTGGTATGTTTTGGGTGTGCAGTTGATCATAAAAGAGGTTTTTGGAAGTGTTTTGAGATGCGCACGATTTTAAAAGTGGATTTTAATGTGTTATGTGTTTTTTGTTAAGTTGTATGCACTAAGTGTTTATTAAATGCCCAGTTGGATCTTATGAATTTATTCTAAATTTAAAATTGTGGTTGGTTTTCCTTAAATGGGTTTCCAAGTGGACTTTTGGATTGCAATTTTTAAAGTGGTGTGCATATGGTTTCAAAATGGTTTTTTGACATGTGGTGTGAATTTATTGAGTTGTGCATACCATGTATTAGTTAAACCGCCCAGATGTCTTTCCTAGATAGTTTTTGATTTCTAAATAAATTTTTAGTTTTTTAAATGACAATGATACATTTAAAGAGGATGGTTTGTATTTTCAAATGGTCATCAAATTTTTATGGTTTGAAAATGGGTTTGTACATGGTTAATTATAGAAAGTTTTTTTCGTAAAAAAATGTTATAAATCCCATTTGGTGTTTTGAAAAGGATTTTGGAAAACCCTTCTTAGTTTGGGACCCTTTCCTATTTATTGATTCATGATATGGGAGGGTCCTAATTAGGGGACCTCCCTTTTGCAATAAATGTTTGATGGAAAGGGACCACCCTTATGGTGTCTGGGTGCTATCGGTTGGGAGATGTGTATATTCATATATGTGAATTTTTTCTTTTAATTTTTGGCACACCCACTTATAAAAATAGCATGGGAACCTAGCATATCAAATAGGTTTATTGAGAACAATTTTTTTACTAGTTAGATTGTGCATTTCTAGTGGCCCATAGTAGGGGAATGTTTTGGTTGTTATTTCTATGGGATTAGGCCCCTAGGTCAGGCTAGGTAGGGTGAAGATCGGGCATTTGGGCGTTCTGATGTCATCGAGTATGGCATTCCTTCAGGATGAGTCACGTGTATTAGTATGTTTTGGTTCTCCTATGAGTTCATATGTCTTCTCATGTTCTTCTGATACTACTACCTCTAGTGCCATTTCCCTCACTATATGGAACTGTGATATTTTTTTTGTTTTTGGTTCACTTTTGGTAAATTTTGAGTGTGTGTTTTTGTTAAAAAAAGATTTCAAGAAGAAAAATTTTGGGAAGAATAAATACCATCTCCTCTCTCTCTTTTAATAAAAATAGTTTTTTTCTTATTTGATTATATTTTATTTTTTCCCTTGAGCCTTATTTTTAAATTAAGAGGGCATTGTATTATGTCTATTTTTTTAATTCAAAGTGTGTTAAACCCTATATTTATATTTTTTGTTCAAAACTATTAATCAATATTTTCTTTATTTAAGGGATTTTAATTGGTAATAAAATTATTATGTCCTACCTACTAAGTTTTAATACTCATACCTATAGTGTTTTTCTTGTTTTTATTTCTCGGTACAAGTTTCATCTTAGTTCGCATCACCTTTGGTTTTAGTGTTCTAGAGTAACCCACGGGGTTAAGTGGAGTCTTTTTCATGGACAGGTTAGTTGTGTTACTGATCGTCCATTATTTTTCCTGTCATTTATTTAATTTTCATTATTCTATTTACTACTACTTATTAGTTTATTTTAATTGTGATAAATTTTTCCCTTTTGTACTCCATTGATGCCCTTGGAACCTATCGCCAGCCTGAGAGGATCAAGAACGCCTATCGGGCCTTGTCACAGATTGATTCGGCTGACTGGTTTAGGGTCGGCCTAGGTTTGTTAGTGACATTGGATGGACTTGGGAATTGAGACTAAGGTGTTTGAGAAGACCCTAAATGATTTTGAGTTTAATTGAATACATAAAGGAAAAAATCTTTTTGTGTTAATTTTCCTAATTTTGTAAGTGTAATTTGGAAATTACAACATAAAGTTAAATACTACCTTATATAGGATGCGTAAAGGTATAATTACCTGGATAAGGATATACCATGCTAGTATTGTGCTACATATGGTACCACTATTGTGAAAAGGTAAACAGGTTATCAACATAAGAGTATCAAGCACATGTAAAGAAAACTAAGACACTAAGTAAGGGTAATGTGTAAACTACATTGATAATGTATGGGAGATTGATATTTACATAAAAGGTAATAGATAGATCATGTAAATTTATAGGGAAGACAATGTAATGTTAAATTTACCTATATATTGGTAAATTACATTTATACTTTTACTACCACCAGACGTTGTCTGTTACCACGAGTTCATCCTGAGTTACTGCATGAAGAACATAGTGACTGCATGTTCCTCTCAATATTTCATTCTACAAATCAATCATGCACAATAATAAAGCTGTGTATGGTTAAATATAGTGTTTTAATTCTCACATTAATGATGGGATATTGAGTTATAATTATCAATCCATGAATGAAGATTCTTGTAAATACATGAGAATTAATTTATAATATGAATACATTACATTTAGTTGATGATTCCACTAAGTTCAGTTGTGTGCTCATTAAATAAATATGAGTTTGATAATTTCATGGGTTATCACAGAATCAATATTTCAATCCATTCACTATTGATAATTCTGGAATATCACTGGTATATTCATAATACATGAATTAAGGAGAAATACCTAAAACATGAGTCTATTTAAGAACCAATGAATAAGTTTCATAAAAAGTGAGTGTGTGATATAGGTTTGATAAATGAATGTGATGAATGTTTGATTGCATGAATAAATAAGAAAAATATGATTATTCATTAACCATTTGAATAATAATGATGATACATAAATTACTTGAATATGTCATGAGTAATTATTATGGGTTTTCAATCATGAAATAATTCCCATGATAATATTGAATTATGGATATTTGTGTTGATATAATTAATCCAAGATTTAAATGAAAAATATCAAGATATCTGGATTGTGATTCATGTGAAATTTATGAATAATAATTCTTTGATATTATACAAATAATATATAGAATTAATTTGAAGTTATTTCAGGTTTCACTCTGACGAAATTAAAATAAAGAATAACTGCTCTTGGTTTCATGAAGTTATGAAAAAGAAATCATGGAGGAAAATTTAGAATATAGTGAGAAGTAGAAACCAATACTATAGTTATTAATATTATTATCATATTCATATATATTGTAAGATTTAAAATAATGACTCGAGTGAGAAAAAAAATGGGGTGTTTTATACTATTGATAATTGATAGATATTGTATCAATTATGAAAGAGTATTCTAATAGAGACTAATACATCTGGTATAAAGGAAGATGAGGAGAATCTATATCACACTAGATCTATAAGGAGTTTCAAAACCAATAGAGATACCATCGGATGGAAAAGGTATTGAAGATGTATATGAGAAAACCTGATCATGTAGGCTCATGCAAGAAGATTGTCATCCAAAAGGTTGATGATCTTTCTAGTTGTAGATAAACTTAAAAGAAGATAACAAGTCTTCTAGTTGGTGTTGGAAGAAGGATAAGTCTTTTAATTGGTGTTGGAAGTAGGATAAGAATCTATTAGGACTTCATAGAAGAATAAATCAATTAATTGGTGCTCTAAGTGGGTGTAATCAATTTTTTATGGTGAATAACTTGTTATGGGGTTCCAAACCAATGTTGCATAGAGTTGAATTTTATGTCGAACCATGTAAATCATTGTGTTCTTATCTATCCATTATTAAAATTTCACACAAGTTGATATTGATATATAATATTGAGTGGATTGAGAACTTTGACAAGTTTAGGAGGTAGAATTTGAAATAATGATACTTCAAAAAAGAAACCATTGATCCCCCCTCTCGGTGGTCAATCTGACCTAGGGAACTACAATATAACCATATTTAGAGGTTCTAATGGTGGAATATGTTGGAGAGTGTTAGGAAGTGACCCTAACCAACCCAGGTATCTCAGGAAAACTCAGGGTATCAGTCTATAAAAGGAAACAAACCACCTTTTAAGAGATCAGGTAAAAAAGGAAAAAATTATATCCAGGGTCGTGTGGCCACTATAAAATATTAAATATATGATTTTTAACGTTAAGGTAAGTACATGGGTTTAGGTATAGTATATGGAGCATAGTAATCTACCACTGATAATGGGGTGGGGAGTTTTACTATTAGAGGTACTATTCTACTGTCTTCTACTTTAGCTTATGATTTATTTGATACAGGTGCATCAAATTCATATATTCCGGCTCAACCAAAATCACTTCTGAAATCCTATCTTCAAATAGGAATCTTAATAATACTATAGGGAAGAGGATAAACTATACTAGGAAGTGTCCATCATGTTCCTTGGTTGTATTTTTTTAGGTTCACTTCTAGGATCTTATGTATTTGAATATGGAATCATTTTATTTTTATCTAGGTATGAAACAGATTACTTAATTTTGAGTTTTTATCAATTTTTATACTAAAAAGGTATCCTTATTATATCTAGCTTGTGTTTAATATACCTTATAAGGATAATGGGAGTTTCTATCTAGTTTAAAAGGTATTGATCAAAGGAAAGTTGAGGCTATCACCCTAGAAATAGCTAGTCAATTTCTCATAAAGTGTAATCTAAAGGGTGTTAAGTTTTACCCCTTATGGTAGATCTTTATTTAGATATCTTCCCTGAAGGTTTTTTAAGATTTCCACCTAAGAAATATGTCAAGTTTAACATCGAACTATTACCAATAATAAAACCTATATAAATTCCTCCCTATTGAATGGAATCAACTAAGTTGAGGGAATTAAGGATTTAGTTATAAGATCTTGAAGTTAAGGGGTTCATTAGGATAACAACATCTCCTTAGGGTATTGTGGTTCATTTTTATAAAAAGTTCAATGGGAATCTACACCTATTTGTAGAATATCAAAAACTGAATCAAGTCATGATCAATAATAATTATTCTTTGCATGGAATTGAAAACCTATTTCATCAATTAAAGGATAAAAGTTGTTTTTAAATATAAACCTCTACTCAGATTATCATTAGCTTCAAGTCAGACCAGAGGATATGTCAAAGACTACTTTTTGGAGATGGTATGGTCATTGAGAGTATCTATTAATTCCCTTTTGGTTGAATAATTCTCCAAATGTGTTTATAGATCTAATGAACATGGGCTTTTATCAATTTTTGACTTATTTTTCATGGTATTTGTGAATGATATCCTAGTTTATTCTAGTTCTCAGGATGGGCCTGATAAATATATGTACATAAACCAAATGAATTTTCAAGAGAATTAGTTGTATTCTTGGTTATCAAAATGTTCCATATGGATCCAAGAAGTAATATTTCTCAAGCATTTTATATCTAAAGTGGGAATCTCAGAAGATCTCATTAAGGTAAAATTAGTGACGTATTGAAAGGTTATTTCTACTGTTTTTTAGATAAGAAATTTATTAGGACTCTCTAGATACTACAACTACTTTATTTAGAAAATTTCTAAGCTGGATACTCTAATGATAATCTTGATAAATAAATGGAATAATTTGTGTGTTCTGATAAATTTAAAGTATCCTTTCATGAATTTAAAAGGGTGTTGACCATATATCTAGTCCTTATCCTACCTTAACCAGGTGAGGGGTTTGAAGATTATTGATATATGACTTTAGTTGTCCTTAGATATGTTCTTATACATTATCCTCAGGTAGTGTTTTATGGTTTTAGATAACTTCATCCAAAAAAATAACTATCCTACCCATGATTTTTAATTATTTTGTATGGTTCATGCAATAAAATATTAGATACATTATATATTTGGTGAATGATTTGTGGTACTCATTGATCAAAAAAGGCCTTAAATATATTTTATATCAAAGAGATTTGAACCTAAAGAAGCGTTGTTGGGTGAAGTATCTATATTTATTTGATATTAATATCTAGTATACTCCTAGTAAAGGAAACATGGATGTAAATACTATTAATAGGAAAGTACACCCACAAAGGTTTTTAGAGGAAAAGGAAGAATAGCGGTTAATCTTACTTATTCAAAAAATCTTCTTTGATGAGATCAAGTATCTATGTAGGATTCAGGTATACCATATCAATCTTACCTCATATACCATGGATAATGTCAAGGAATCTCATATATCTAATCCTTATTGTTCCATTATTCAAGAAAATATTGATGGCGGGGAAACCCTTCATGGATGGCTCCAGGATTCTCATTCTTTATTATACGTCAATGGAAGGCCCATACCCTAGTAGTAATAAAGGAGAAAGTGATGAAGGAGTATCACGCTTCTAGGTTGGTGATAAACCCTAAAATCATAAAAAGATATACCATGATATACATCTCTTTTTCTAGTGGTTGGTATAAAAAATTATTGTAAGGTTCATTATAAAGTGACTCATCATTTATCAATGGATAAATTTAGAATATGAAATTCATATTGGTACTCTTTATCCACTTCCTCTTCCAATATAGAAATTGGATGAAATTATGATTGATTTTTTAACCAATATTCCTAGATCTTATGAAGGAAAATATATATTATAGGTAATTTTGGATAATCTAACTAATATGGATCACTTATTATCTATCAAAGAAACCTATTCGATTAGTGAACTCGAAAAACTTTAGGTCCAATATATCATTAAGATTCATGTTGTACTAGCTAGCATATTTTCGAGAAAAGACCCAAATTTCATATCTCAAGTCTAAAAAGGGATTCCATAAGAATTGAGTTCACAACTGAAATTGATTAAATACAAACCCTACCCAACTCATGTGATCTAATACGATTATATCAAGTATAAAGTAGATTCCTTATTTTTGGATAATCATATCTATATCATTGATCAAATTCAAAAAGTGTTGTGTACAAATATAATTCTTATATGTTGAGTAAAATGGAAGAATGGAAAATTCCAAGATGAAAATTTTGAGTGAGAAGATGAGGTAAAGACTCAATAGACAGACTTATTCCCTCAATAATATGATTGAATCTTCTTAAGGGTAAGAAGACCAGTGGTGGGGAGGTTATAAAGTCATTGACATTTACTAGTTAGTTTTCTCTTAAATTTTAGTGATTTAATTTCATTTCAGAAATAATTCTATGTTTGAAAGGGAATTATAGGGTTTAGTGAAGTATGTCGAGGGAAAAGAAGATGGAGGTGGGGTGTATATGAAACTAGTTACCTGATGGTTTGGTATAAGGAGCCCTATGTGGGTCTGGTGGATGTAGGTGGTTCTGTATAGATCACCGGGTACCCGATGGATCTTTACCAAGTACCCAATGGACACCTGGGTAAAACCCTTTTAAATAATGATATTTTAATTATTTTATGCCCTAATTTAAACCCCCTTAATGATAAACCTGGGTATTTTAACTCATTTCTTAGTTATTTCATCCCTTACCATTCTATCTCGCTCTTATCCTTCCTTATCAAGATAACTTTCATCAAGCCTTGATTTGGGTGTCTTTGATCTATCTCGAGAGCCTATATTTGATGAGTTAAGGCCATGTGATGTTTCAGCTATCATGTAGTCCTATTCAATGGAAATTTATAAAACTCTTAATATAGAACATTAGATGACTAGGTTTATCTCATAAATATCTTTACTGATTACTCACTATTTTATTCACTTGTTTATATTTTTACGGTTTTTAATAAATGTAAATAAACGGGAAATATGGAGGGTTGGTATGTGTAAAATTCATGAAATAAAATGAAAATAATAAAACTAAACATATTTTAGAAAGAAATGGGTTGGTCTTAGGTTTTTCTAGCACATGTCTGTTATCATTAATTTAAATTTATTAATATTAATTTGATGTTCTAATCAATAACATTAAAGGATCACCTCTCTCAACTTAGATTTTGAGGATTGGTGCACTTTTGGAGACCTCCTAAGAACATCAAGTGCCACCTCATCTATGTGGTTAAGTGATGATCATTCCATGGTCATAGAAATCCCAATACACTTTTCTTAATCCCATTATACATCATTCATGTCTTTCCCATACCATTCTATCGTATATTAAATGAGTTGAGAAAATGAATGAAAAATGAATGAGTTTGGGTTGGAATAAGGTGGTTATAAATGAATTGATAAAGTGGAAAACCTCTATAAAATCCCTTGAAAACCATAATACCTCATCACAAACTAATTAAAAACATAAAATAAAAAAATATTGGAGACTTTGGGGTTATATAAAATCCTCCCCCTAAGACTTAGACTTGGATTAGTTACCTATTACCATGGAATTTAATATGCACAGATTGGTAAAGCACATAAAAATAGATAATAAAGGATAAAAATAAAGTGTTGTTATTAAAATGAAGAAAAAAATTACAGTAAAAACCCTATGTTATTATATCATGAATATGAGGCAAAGGGTGTTAACCCTTTTTAATGGAGAATATGAGTGTTTAAATAGGAAATGGAGTGATCTTCAATTTTCATGGATGGTTGTTATATATTAGCCTAGTATAGAGGAATATTACATCTATGGAGCATCATAATTATTCTCTCAAATGGTTATCTATTCCCCCCATGATCACTTTTTTGTGTTTTTTCATGGAAGAATGACGCATAGGATCTTTATATGATTGTTACTGGATTTGACCATGAAAATTGATTTATAAATATTACTTTTTTAGCATTACATGCATACAAAAATGTTTATGAATGATGAGATCAATGACTAAGGGTATTCTAGAAATTGGGAAAGTGAATTGAGGATGAGGATGAATAGTGGTTCACGTAACAAAATCCTTGGGAAGTATTCATATGTAGATTTTTTACAGTCTAGTTAATATTATGTAAATCATATTCTCGATGGGTTGATCTTCTATAATATGGATTTAATCTAATGTGACATTTGAAATTACTGGTTTAATATGATATAGCTCGATGCTAGTCAGGTTATTCCTATACAAAAATAATATATATAGAGGTACTCTTGGTAGTGATTGCTTGTGAGGTTAATATTCTATAGTGATATGGATATTGCATTACTCTAATGTAGTGGATTCCTAGTGCTGGTTAATCTGAAATGGTGTTTAAAAAACCCATTTTTTCTCATGAAGATCCAACTATATCCTATATAAGTTATCTTATCTTGCTATTTAACCACAGGGTTAATCTGACATGACATTTTTTTAGCTCGATTAGTCCAATGAAGTGGTTTATTCTCATATCTTGTCTTATATATGTGATAATAAAACCTATTTTATCACACATGAGCCTTTACTCTCACATATGATTAACCTTTTCACCTATAAAATAGAAGAAAAAAATAAAGTTTCTCCATTTAATAAATTAAAATAATATATTATATTTATCTCTAAAATCATGAAATTGGGATATTTTCTCTTTAAGATAATTATTTACACTATATAATGAAAATTAATTTATTTAAATTATTCATATATAATATTTATATTAACTATACTAAAATATACACTAAAAATATGTAAAAATATAGTTGAATCACTCTCATACTTTTATAATTTATTTTCCTCAAGTAATGTCTCTAAAAAACTACTATATTAACTTAGAATCCATTACTTCCCTATTTCCAACACTTCTTCTATTAATGTTTATTGTTTATGATTTAAGTAAATCTCAATATTAATATACAATGACCTTTTTCAATTACCTCTTATCCATGTTTCTCACCTCACTTCCCAATTTCACAATCATTGATTCATCACTATAGATTTATATGAGATAAATTCATTTTTATAACACTGTTAACTTTTACGATATATTTTTATTTAAATAAATTGTAAGTGTTTGATAGTTTTCTTTACACAAAACATCATATCTAAATGAACCATGATATAGTAACCCTTTATAACCTGGTTGTTGAATTGTAAGGTTTGAATAGTAATAACCACATTAAAAAATATGTATAATGGTTTTAAATAATTCAAATGTATTGATTGACTCATAATAAAAAAGTATTCAATTTTCAATAAAATAATTGTATGCTTTAAAAATGTGTTTTCTTAAAAAATGGTTTTTATTGTATTTTACACACACATAAATTATAATTAATTTATAAAAAATTTAGAAATTTTATTTGAGGAAATTAATATAATATTTAAAATCAACATTTCAATATGAGCATAGGGATAATTTTTATGATTTTTCTAAAAATATTTATTTTTCAGTGAATGGTGAAAAATACCAATTTTTCTAAAATCTGTCATTTCTTTTTAGGTAAAAGTAAAATTACGTTTTCAATTTTAACTTATAGTAACATATTTATCATTTAATTATAAATAATATAATTAATTTCATAATAATAATTTTTATACTTAATTTTGGTATAAGTTTATTTTTGGGATTAAAAACACAATTTTTAAAAAGTGTTTTTATGCACGCAATGTGATTTTTTCTTAATAAATTAAATTAAAATTTATTGATTAATGGTTTTAATAAAATTTAGATATTATATATTAATTTATTTATTTATTAATTTATTTTTTGGTTTCTTCAAGGAAATGAATGTTGGTAAATTTTATTTTATGCTTAAAGATTCGTTTTTCTAAAATGGGTTTATATTGTAGGTTGCACACTTATTTAAAATTAAAATTTAACACCTATAGAAGTTGAATCTATTAAAATAGATTTTATATTTTTATTAATAATAATTAATATAATCAAATGTGGTTAACTTAATTTTTTCTCATATTTAATAGTAAAAATAGTAAAATTGGTTTACCATGGTTAAGGTTAAAATTGGTTTATCAGGGGTTAAACCAAGAGATAAGGGTAGGATTGTCACCCACACCCATATAATTATTATTTTTTGAAGATATTTATAACTTATATTATTATTCCTCTGAATAAAAAACCATTTGGATCCAATTTTTCATGTAATTTACCTCATTTAATTGAAATATTTTAATAAATTCCATGTGTGTCATTCCCCTCAATTATAAAAGGGAATCTATTCTCCTCCCTTATTCACACCATTTGAGACTTCCAGATCAGAAAAACCATAATAAAAAATCTTTTATATTAATTCTTTTAGTCCATATCTTTTTACTTCCACTAATACCAATCCTTAAAGGCTTGAGGAGTAAGCCAATGGCGGCCTCTCAAAGAAGAGGTATAAATCTTAACCAAACTCTTTCAATTTTATTTTTTATTATACCTTATATTAAAAAAATTTATTCATAAAAGCATTATTATTTAAATATTATATATATATATATATATGTTATTATTATGATTGTAAAATAATTTTTCACCACTTATCTATCAAACGAGAAATAAAATTATCGCTCATGCATACGTGTGGACTACAACCTCTATGTAGCGATGCAATTCATTTTCCATCGTCATATTTCATGGGTGTTTATAACGATGGATTTAAATATTATATATTATATTTATAACATAATAATTCTTATATATTTATAATATCTTATCTACCTTCTTACCCGTCAATCCATTGGTAAATGATAACATCACTCGCGTGTACGTGTAGACTACCAACACCATGAAGTGATGTGATTTGTTTACTAATTACAATTTACTTATCTAGTAAAAAGGATATATTTAATGAAAATATATTATATTTATGATATAATAATGATTATTTGAATCTGAATTATCATTTTTATTTATTTTTTCCATCCATTGAAAAATCAAAACATCACTCATGTGTATGTACGGACCTCCATCTCCACAGAGTGATATAATTAATTTTTTATCACCACTTAATATGAAAGGCTATAAATATATATATATATATAATTATTTCATATGATATTTATATCATGATTAACATTTTTAATATATAGGAACCATTATCTATGTTCAAGGACCATAACTACCAAACTAAAACATACATGAAAAATGAAGTAATTAACACCAAAAAAGGAAACTTTAATAGAGAATTGTTAATAAATGGGTGTTGAAATGAAATAAGTGGATAATATATGATATTATATGATTTAATATGATTATTTTATGGGATTATATTAAATAAAAATTTATTATATGTGTGGTTATAGAACTTACAAATCAAGTCAGATATAAAGTAAGGCTTTCATCTCAATTTCTCTTCATTGAGACATGTTTTAATTTTATACACAAAATTTATTATTTATATGTTGTATATAATACCCAAAATATTATTTTAAATAATACATGATTTATTTCGATGAATTTTATGAACCATATTATTTTCAATCTTCCAATGACTTTCAATTCAAAAAGGCATAAGGGTTCGTCTCAATTTTGTTTCATTGAGACATGTTTGATGTTATGCACCTATTTATGTGTATGAGGTGTATATAACAATCCTTTGAAATTTTATATCATAAATCATTCTTAATTCATGACATTTAAAGTTAAAAAAAATTATTTCATTCAATGGGATTTTATTTGAATGTGACCAAAGTGGTAGGGGTTTACAATCTCAAATTGTTTTCTTTTTTATATATGTTATGTTATGAACCTATCTTATTTTATGAAGTTTATTTACTATAAAATTGATATTTTACATCATTAATATCCTTATTTTCATGATATTTAATTTTTTATTTTAATTTATTTCTTTAATGGGTGTCATGAATTAAAATTTACTTAAGAGGTAATGATTTTATGTTACAATATCATTGTTTACCAGTATTGTTTATGCTTAAATTTTTCGATGATGGAATGGTATGATATATATTTCCCAAATATAATGAATTATATTATACTCTATTTATTTATAGATATTTATTATTTTCATTTCATTTTACTCTCTTTAATTACTCAGGATACTAAAATAATGTCTTTCAGGAAAATTGACCTTGTTTTTCACTTCGGTTAGGAATATTTTATTTAATGTCTATATTTTATTTAAAATGTTTTCAATAATGTTTCAATATTCTATAAATATTCATTAAATTTATTTTTACCCATTTTTTACTTTCTATAAAAAAAATTAAAGGAAACTTTTTTTTCCAAATGAGGTACTTTTGACTTTTTATTTGAAATATGAAAGGAATTTGTTCTATTTTAATAAACATAATATGAATGAATTCCCCTAAAATCATGAATAATATTTTCTTTAAATATTCCTTTATAAGTTTCCTTTTTTTTCTTTTCAAATAAAATTTTTCCCTAAATATTTTGTAAGTTTTAAGATTATAAATAAATTATTTCAAATAAAAAGGGTATTTTCCTCAAGAAATATTCTAGTGATCTTTTAAAGATATTTTTATCTATAACAACATCCTTTAATGTTTCTTATAATTTAATTGTTATATGATATAATTTTACCATATTTATTGTTTACATAGATGGTTTATGTATATGATGATGAAATTTTTATGAAGCTTTTTTTCATTCCATGGGATAAGCTTTGATGTAGTGATAAATGTTTCCATGATCTTGTGGCATACATTTTAATGGATTATAATTATGTGATGAGTAGTTATGTTATAAACTAGGGATGGTGCTTATGTTATAAAATAAGGATGGTTGGTTGGGTTATAAACCAAGGATGGTTAGGTCCATTATAGACCTCCAATGCATTAGGTAAAAGACAGATATCTCATTATATAATAAGGACTAGAATGGGGAGTGAACCTAGTTCATTTAATGGATTTTTATAATAAGATATTATTGGGAGTGAACCTTGAATAATGGAATGATGTAATGGGAATTGAAACTATTCCACAATGATAATCTTTAAAGTGAGCCTTGACTAACGAAATGATTTTCTACACTTATGTACATGCCATAAACTTATGAATTCTGATTATGACATGTTCTCATGGTTCATGATTGATTGTTGATGATTCCACACTCATATGATTTATTTATTTTTATTAATAAAACCTTATTTTTTGATTCGTGTTTAAATATGTTCAGCTCGTTGGGTATGATTATTATAAGTTTCAATCATGTTCTCATACTCTTATGCTAATCTTATGCTCACTAATGATCATTGATTGATATCTATTATGTTTGTACTTACTAAGTATATGATCTCACCATTTCTTATGTTTATCTTCCCTTGGTTTGTAAGAAAGTTTTTAAGTATGATATTTCTAATAAGGGTCTTAGTTTTGAAGAACTTAATGGGATATAGTATAGATATTTTATGTTCCTATTGTTTACATATCTAATTTTTTAAGGACACTAAACCTTTATAGTTATGGCATGGATTATATTTATATGTAAAAAATATTTTACTAATACGATGTTGTGTTTATGTTTAAAAATATTGTGTTTCCTATATTTTTTATCAAAGAAAGGTTTAGTAACTTTTGGAAACTATGATGTGAAAACTTTTGTGAGATCCCTTCGGATAAGATTAATTATATAAGGATATCCTAATTTATGGTAAATAAATGAGTTTATTTTTCCTAGTAAAATAAATCCATTATTGGATACTATAAATAGATTTTGTTTTTAAATATATGCGACTAGGGTTAATAACCCTGAAAAGAGTTGGTCAAGTATATCTCGAAAATCATTCTAGTGAATAGTGAATGTTCCCTTATTGTGTACCAAGTTTGACACTCCTTGGGGGTATTTTTAAGTTAAATTATATTTTATTTATGATCCATTGTGAAGTATTTAGATATATAATGACCATGGATAACCTAGGGTATCATATATTAAAAGAATTTGTCATGATTTAGACATCCGATGAATGATTTTTCATGATTATATTATTACTCATTATTGTTTTTCATACTATGATTTTGGTTTGAGTTAATGGACAGAACCTAGAGTATTCATTCTAACACTAAATATGATAGATGATACAATTATTTTCCTTTCAAGAAACCAAATGAAATGGAATATAGAATTAGATATCTTGTGATTATTCCGAATAATATATCTCATTATATGATTAAAACCCTAAAAATATGTGAGTTTCTGAATGAACCAAATAATAAAAAAATGGAGTTTCAATAATATCATAGGGGAAAGAAGATTCGGCTTCTTTCATGTTGATAATGTGGGAAGAAACCCCCATGAAAATGTCTCAAAGTAATTAGAATATGTTTTATTTTTGGAAAATAATAACATAGAGAAAGCAGTTTCTAAGAAAAAATAAAGATTTAAATGGAGGGATATAAAGTGAATCCTAAGGTACCATTTTTAGTTCAATTTATTATGTGTGGGTAACTTGGGAATTATCTAAGACAATTATCTAATATAAGGTATAACTCCAAGACAAAGTAAGGGCCTATGTTATGCAAATAATTTAAGTCTAATGATTGAAGTTTTTAAGTACATATATTTGAGAATTATGTTATAGAAATGTTTTTCCAATGATATTATGGTTATAATAATCATGGAACATCTAAAAATTGTTCCACATTAGTTTTACTTTAAGTATTTGAGATCATACTTTGAATCGTACTAATAACCTAGAAAATTGATTTAGTGGTAAAGTGATATTTTTGGAAAACACATTATTGAGGGATATATAAGACTTAATATGTGCATAAGGTTGAGATCATATCATTTATTTAGGATAAATAGATGATTGATTTTGATAAATTAAACAGGATATTGTTGTTGACCTTGAAATTGATTGGTTATTTGGTGAAAAAATGATTTATGTTATATTTGATGAAGCTTATTCTATTTTTTGGATTTTTGTAATATATTCAATAGTATATTATTTTTGTTATAGGAATAAGGATATAGTTTGTTTAATAATATATATTTTCATTGAGGTTTTATAGTGATTTAGGTTATTTTGGTAAGGAATTATCATGTTTTAAGTTCATATATGATCATGATATATATGTGTTTTGAGTTTGAAATTATGAGATACCCTATTTTATTTGAGGATAAATGTTAATGTTGATATTAGAAAAAATAAGTGATCAAATATTTCATATTTTTTTAGGTTTTGAAAATTTTTAAACATATTTTAGAGTAATTTAAAGATTAAATATTTATATAGTGGTTTAATTTAAACATTGGGTGTTATTTTTGAGGTTTTAGATTTTGAAATATTATTTCATTATATGAAGATTTATCAATATTGGATAGATTTTTCTAACCATTTTGATTTTGGAAAATATATTGAGATGGTAGGAATTAATTTTCATTATTTTATGGATATTATGATCTATTAAAAGGTAATTTTAGTACTTCAGGCATGAAAAAATCATATTTTTCATTCATCATTAGAAAATGGATGAAAATAGGTGGAATCTAATTGAAACAAACACTAAATAATGTAATTAGGTTTATAGATTTTAAGAAATCAAGTAAGTATATTTCTCATATTCCATGGCAAAATAATTCCTCAACTCTAGGAAATATTATCTGGAAAATGATTTTTTTTTCTTTTTTAGGGTTATTTATGATGAATTGATGTTCATTTTTACCCCACAGATTTATGGTTTTGTAGACATTAACTTTCTCATGAACATGTTCTCTATCACTATATATTATTCTTTAGATATTATCTTTCTCCTCCATGTCCATATTTTCACATCCCATTAATTTTATCTTTATCTAGGAACCTGATTATGTGTTATTAAATGTATGCTTTATGCTTCCCACTTCCCTTTTTCAAAGGAGGTTTTATTATTCATTTAGATGATGTGGGTTTTCAAAAAATCTATTTTTGAATATAGAAACTTTTATTACCAAGATAAAAATTATTAATATGTAATTTATTTAAGTGGAGGTAAAATTTTATGTCGTGATATTTTAGAATATATTTTTCTTTAAATAAATTGAAAGTGTTTGATATCTTGCTTTACATGCAACCCTCATGTCTAAATGAACTGTGATATAGTAACCCTTTAAAACCTAAATATTGAATTGGAAGGTTTTAATAGTAATAAAAACACTATAAAAATATTTATAATTGGTTTAAATACTATAAATGTGTTTATTAATTCATAGTAAATAAGTACTGAATTTTCAATAAAATCATTTATGCCTCAAAATTTTGTTTTCTTCAAAAATAGTTTTTATTTCATTTTACACACATGGAAATTATAATTAATTTATACCATTTAAAAAAATATATTTGGAAAAATTAATATAATTTTTGAAATTATCATTTCAGTATTATCTTAGGGTGTATTTTTAGGATTTCTCCAAAAAGATTTATTTTTTAGTGAATAGTGAAAAATACTGATTTTTGTAAACACTGCCATTTATTTTTAAGTAAAAGTACCAATATTTTTTTAATTTAATATTGAAGTAACATAATTATCCTTTAATTATAAATAATATAATTAATTACATAATAATAATAATTATACTATATTTTTTTAAGTTTATTTTTGTGCTTAAAAACACATTTTCCTACAAATTGTTTTTATGCAAGCAATGTGTTTTTATCATAATAAGTTAAACTAATATTTATTTATAAATTTTTTTAATTAAATTTATTGATTATAATTTCATTAATATATTTTTAACATTCATTTTATGGTTTTTACAAAGAAAATAAATTGATTAAATTATGTTTTATGCTTAAAGATTCATTTTTCTAAAACGAGTTTTCATTGCGGGTTGTGTGCTTATTTAAAATTGAATTCATCAAATTATAGAAATTGAATCAGGTAAAAAAAAAATTCCATGTTTTTAATAATAATAATAAATATAATATAATATATTCAACTAAATTTTGAGTCACACTGAACAGTAAAAATAGAAGAAAAAAATTACCAGGGTTAAGGTTATAACCAGTTTACTAAGGGTTAAACAAAGAGATAAGGGTAGGATTGCCACCCAAAAATATATAATTATTATTTTTTGAATATATTTAGACCTTATATTATCATATATTATGATACTTATACATTTTAATCCAATTTCCCATGAAAGTGACCATATATAATTGAAATAGTTTAAGAAATTCCATGTGCGTCCCTCCCCTCACTTATAAAAGGGGGCCTCTTATCCTCCCTTATTCACACAATTTAATCCTTATATATTCATAAATAAATAATCCAAAAAATTCCTAGATTCATTACATTAATCCAAGAATTTTTTTCTTCTCCTAATACCAATCCTTCAAGGATTAATGGGTAAGACAATAGAGGTCTATCAAAGAAGAGGTATAAATCTTAACCAAGTTGTTTCAATTTTATTTCTTCTTATACCTTATATAAAATTGTTGTATACATAAAAAATTATTAATAAAATACAATATATTGATGTTTTATTATGATTATGGAACAAACATTTTCCACCCCTTCTCCATCAAATGGGAAATTGAAGTATTGCTCATGCGTATGTGTCAACTACCACCTCCACGCAGCGATGTGATTCATTTTCCAACACCATATTTCATGGGTAGTTATAATGATAGATTTAATGATTATATATGATATTTATAACATAATAATTATTTTTTAATTAAGATATATTATCTACCTTCTTACCTTATAATCCATTGGTAAATGATAATGTCGCTCGTGCATACGTGTAGATTACTACCTCCATGAAGTAATATGATTTTTTTATCAATGTTTATTTAATTGGATGGTAAAAAGGATATATTTAATGAAAATATATGATATATATGATATAATAATGATTAAATAAAGTTTAATTATCATTTAAATTTATTTATTTCTATCCATCGCAAAGTGTAAACATCACTCGTGTGTACATACAGATTAATGTCTCCACAAAGTGATGTAATTAATTTTTTACTACCAATTAATATGAATGGTTATTGATATGTATATAATTATAATATATGATATTTATATCCTAATTAAAATTATATATATTTATTAACCATGATCAAATTTCAAGTACCATAACCGCCAAACTATAACATACATGAAAAACAAAGCAATTAATACCTGAAATGACAACTTCTATAGAGAATTATTAATAAATGAGTATTGAAATGAAACAATTTGATCCTATATGATATTATACGTATGAATATAATTATTTTATAGTATTATAATAAATCTAAATTTATTATACAGTAGGTTAGATTTCTTACTAATCAAGTCAGATATATGGTAAGGGTTTTGTCTCAATTTGTCTTCATTAAAACAAGTTTTAATGTTAAGCACCAATTTATTATTTATATGGTTTATATAACTCCCAATAAATTATCTTTAATAATAAATTAATTAATTCAAGGTATTTATATAACCATGTTACTTTCAATCTTCCAATTAATTTTAATTCAAGAATTACAAAAGTTGTAAGGGTTCTTCATCTCAATTTTGTTTCATTGAGACGTGTTTGATGTTATGCGCCTATTTATGTTTATGATGTGTATATACTAATCCTTTCACATGTTATGTCATGTATCCTTATTAATTAATGGTATCAGAAGTTACAATTTAAATTATTTCATTAAAGTGGATTTTGTTTTAATATTACCAAAGTAGTAAGGGTGTACCATCTCAAATTGTATTCTTTGGTACATATGTTATGATAAACACCTATATTATTTTACGAGGTGTATATACTATAACTTTGATATTTTTTATCATTAAAATACTTTTTTATGATATTTAATATTTCATTAAAATTTATTTCTTTCATTGGATTCATGAATTAAAAGTTACCAAAGTGGTAATTATTTTATGTTACAATCTCTTTTCTTTACTGGGATTGTTTATGATTAAATTTTATGATTATGAAATTTTATGATTTATATATCCTAAATAATATTTATTTTATCATAATATAGTTATTTCTATAGATTTTATATTTTACTTTCATTTTCCACAATTTATGTACTCAATATACGAAAAGATTTTTTAAGGAAAACAGACATTATTTTCCCTTAGGTTGGGAATATTTTTTTTCATGTCCATATTTTCTTTAAAAAAAATCAATAATTTTTTCAATATTCTCAAAATATTCAATAAACTAATTTTTATTTGTGTTTTAATTTCTATAAAAAAAATAAAGTAAACTTCTTGTCATTTTCCAAATGAGGTACTTATGACTTTTTACTAGAAATGTGGAATGAATTTTTTTCATTTGAATTTACACCTCATGAATATATTTACCCACCATCATGAATGATATTTTAATTAAATATTTCTTTATAAGTTTACTTTTTTATTTTAAAGTTAATTTTTTTTCCTCAAGATTTTTCATTTTTTTTATTCTAAATAAGTTATTTCAAATAAAAGGGTATTTTCTTGAGGAAATGTTATAGTGATATTTTAAAGGTATTTTTATCTATAACAAAATCCTTTAGTGTTTCTTATGATTTACTTGGGATATTATATAATGGTGGAATATTTATTATCTATCTGTATGGTTTATTTTATGATGATTAAATTTGTATGAGTCTCATTTTATATCCATGGGTTAAGATTTGATGTAATGATAAATGTTTTCATGATATTATATAATACATATAAATGGATTATAATTATGTTATGGGTGGTTCCATTATAAACTAAGGACATGAGTTTGCATTATAAACTATGGATGGGTGGTTCTGTTTCAAACCATGGGTGGGTGGGACTGTAATATCCCTCTAATGTATTGGGAAATTATGGATATCTCATGAGATAATAAATACTGGAATGAGGAGTGAACCCAGTTTTGTAAGGGACTTTTTAAAATAATATAGTCTTGGGAGTGAACCTCGACTAAGGGAATGATGGAATGGGTAGTGAACCCAATTAAAATTGATTGTCTTGGTGGTGAGACTTTACTATTGAAATGATTTTATATTATTATTTTCAAGCCAAAAACTTATTTCTTATGATTATGATATGTTCTCATGGTTCATGATTGATTATTGATGATTCCACACTCTTATGTCTTATGTATTTTTATTAAAAAAAATCTATGGTTCATGATTAAAGGTATTTGACTCATTGGGTATGATTATTTTAATTTTTTATCATGTTATTATACTCTTATTCTTATCTTATGCTCAACTATGATCATTGATTGATATCTCTTATGTTTAAAATTATTGTGAATTTTATATCACCATTTCTTATGTTTCCCTTCCCCGAGTTATGAAGAAATTTTTTTATATGATATGTCTAATAAGGGTTCTATTTTTAAATAAATTAATGGGATATAATATAGAACTTTTATTTTCCTATTGTTTATGTATCCAAGTTATCAAAGATAGCAGACTTTTATGGTTTTGGTATGGATCATATTGATATATGACAAATATTACACTAAAAATATATAGTATTTATGTACCAAAAGTTTTATTTTTTTATAATTTTTCACTTATTCATTCAAGTTCAATATTCACCTTCTCTTCTATATCTATCTAAAACCATGAACTTATTAACACATTTTTATTAAATTCATTCATATGCATAGCACTTATTCAAGAAATGAGTATAACATATCTATAACTTAATAATTACAAATAATAGGAATCCCCCATGGTTATTTGTGATAACTGAGGAATGGAACCAATGTTTTGACAACTATATCTCATATTTTTGTTACTCTTATTTATGTATTTTTATTTTTTACACACACACATACAAACTATTATTTAAGAAATTTTAAGATACCTCCATTTGAATCTTAACTACTCACACTAATCCAATTTAAAGTAATTTATTTAATTGGTTTTTAGAAATGATTCTTTTAAATTTTACTTTTTTATAAATTTTTTCACTCAAATTAAAGTTTATTGATTTAGTTTATGTATAATAAATTATGGTCCACTTAAATTCATTTCCAATTAATATTCATTGTCCAATTTTCAAAATAATAAATCCTTATTTTCTTAAATAAATTATGACTCTTAAATAACTCAGGAATAGGATATACTCAAGTGAGACAAATTAATGAAAACCCATTTATTAAAATGTAATCAAAGAAATAAGAAAAAACACACACAAAAATAACCTACAATATGATATAAATTCCCCATACTTTAAATTCACTACCCTATTTAAAGAATACAAACATAGAATATGAGTAAATTAATAATAGTGAGATTGAGAGATAAAACCTTGTTATTTAATTCAATAGCTTGAGTTAATCTCATAAATTAGACGTTATTCATAAAATAAAACAAATAAAACATGATAAAATTATTCAAATAAATGTAAAATGAGAAATAGGGAGATGAATAATCTTGGTTCATTCCCCAAAGTGGGTGTTTTGTTTTTACTACCAACATCCATGTTTTTTATTAATTGGTCTCAATAAAAAGGTGGATGAGATTTTTTGATGTAAACTGTAACATTTTATCATTTCCAATGTATTTAAGTGGGTGATAAGAATAGAGTTTCCCAATGAAAATATACAATGTATCATCTCATAAAATGAGATAAGGAATAGAGAAGAAATGTAATAGGGGTGGAAAGAGAGAAAAATAGAGATGATCTCTATCTTTGGATGACATATCCATATTTAGTAAATAAGTTGGATGGTTTATAGGAGGTAGTCACTTAACCACATACATCGGGTCTTCTTCTTCATTGTCAGGTACTTATTATTCTTCACTCTCCAAGTCTATATGTATGTCGGCCGCTTATGCATTTAATTTACTAAATTAATTAAATGAAAATTCAATTAATGAAAAATTAAAAGAAATTAAATCCAAGTACAATTATACTCCCTTTATTGGCTCATCCTGGAGATCTTTCTCTTCATTAAATGTCACGGAGAGGAAGTTTTCATGTCAAGGGAGAGAAATATAGAGTAATTTAGTATCCACCTAGTCAATATCTTCTTGAAATGTGGGAGAGAAGAGAGGGTCTTATGATTCCTTAGTTTCTTATTGATAAAAATTTATGAAATACTCTTCGAATTTGGTGGTATCCTAGACCAAGGCTCATATAAATGGATATTTGAAGTCTTATTTAAGATTCTTGATGATATATCTAAATTCCTCTTCACTATAGTGTGATATTTGGACTCTACTCACTTGTCTAAAAAATAAAGTAACATCTTATTCTATGGTTTAGGGGGAGTTAAAAACTTGTTCTATTTATTTTATTTTATTTTTGGATTGAAAGAAAGTAATGAAATATTTAAAAAGTAAAACAAATAATGGGAGCCCAACTCAACTCCCTAAAAATGGTTTCAATTTGATGTTGTAACTATTTTATAGTCTTTATCAATTGAAATATATAGATCTCCCAGTGTAGTATGGTGGATGACCAGTGTCGTCTCAGGAAGAGCTCTGTCGAGTAATCTATTCACTTGTTTCTAATTGTATTATTTTTAGAAAATGTAAAAAAAGGATAAATATGTGGGGTTTAGTGTGTATAAAATTCGTAAAATAAAATTAAAGTAATAAAACTACATTGATGTTAGCAAGAAAGGGTTCAGATCTAGGTTTGGATAACATGGGTCCTCCATCATCAATTTAAATTTATTCAAAAACATTTGATTATCCAATCAATACCATTTAAGTACCACCACCCTCAACTTAGATTATGAGGATTAATTCACTTTTAAAGACCTCTTTGGTATATCATGTTACATATAGTTCATGATATTAAGTAGTGAACATACCATGACCATAAATACGCTCCCATTATTCACTAAATCCCATCATACATCATTCATTTCTTGAACCATCTATTTCCACCATATATGAAGTGATCCAAAATAAGGGAGTAAAAATATATGAGTTTATGATATAATGAGGTGGTGATAAATACCTATATAAATTTAGAAATCACTAAAAAATCCCTTGAAAAATCAACTTCCTCATCAAAAACTAATTAAAAACATAAAATAAATGAAGATCAATGACTTGGGAGTTCAATATAAACCTCATCTAAGTTTTATCCGCTGGTTATTTTTCTATAACCATAGGATTTGTAAGAAATGAGTGTGGGAATCATGTATAATCAATGAATAACGGAGAATAAGTTTCTACTATTATATAAATATATAAAATAATTATAGTGAAAACTACATATGATATTTTATCATGGCTGATAGTTCAAGGGTGTGATCCCTTTAAAATAGATAAAATGAATGTTTAAAAAGAAAATGAAGTGATATTCAATTTTAATGGACTAATTTCTTGGTACTATAGTAGGGAACTATAATAGTACTGTAACATCGGTGGACTATAGTAGTGGTGACACTGTAGTAGTGGAGGAACTGTAGTAGGAACTGTAGTGGCAGCGGTACTGTAGCAGCTACAGTAGCAGTCGGGGGTACTGTGTAAGTACTGTTCACTGAAGGGTCCTTTGGGCTAAAAAATGGGCTTTCAAGCCTTGTATTCAGGTTACTTGGCCTTGGGCCTTTGGGCTATGTAATGGTTCTCCCTCTACCCAGTCAAAAATAGGTCTTTTATTTAAATAATAAAATGACACTTCGGCCCCAACCTTTTAAAAAATGGATGGTTTCCATGTAGAATAATAGACAAGAGGATGATTCCATATATCTAGGTTTCTGATTCTTCTCCCAATTAATTATTTATTACTCCATGATCATTGGTCCATGATTTTTCATGTATGAACAACTTATGGGATCTTCATATGATTATTACCCAATTTGGACATGAAAATTTATTTGAAAATATACCTTTTTTGGTATTTAATGCATGTATACATGTGTATGAATGATTTGATCAATGGTTGTGGGTGTTTTGTATATTTAGGGAAGCTCAGTGAGGAGAAGAAAAAATAGTGGTGCACACATCCACATCCCTTGGAAGCATTCATGCATAGCTTCTATTGTAGTCTAGTTAATCTTAGATAAATCCTATTCTAGTTGAGTTAATATTTTATGTGATGGATTTAATTTGATGTATAATTTAAAATTCCTAAATTAATATGACCTAGATTGATGCCAGATGGGTTATACCAATATAGTGATAGCAGATGCAGAGGTACTCTTGGTAGCGCTAACTTGTGAGGTTAATCTTCCATAGTGATATAGATATGGGTTAATATAATAAAATAGTTTCCCAGTGCTAGTTAATATAAAATGGCATGAAAAAATACCATTTTAATCTCACAAATATCTAACTCCAAGACATGGAAGTTATCTTATATATATTTTGAACCACGGGGTTTATATGATGTGAGCTTCTATTTAGCCTGATTACTCCTACACACCAGTTAAGACTCCCCTCTAATCTTAGATAAGTGCCAATAAAACCCATTTAATCACATGCAAGAATTTACTCGCATGTAAGATTAACCTTTTACCTATAAAAATAAATAAAAAAGGCATTTTAAAGGTTTGACCATTTAATTATTTAATCTAAAAATATTATTTTTATCACTAAAATCAGGAAATTAGGTCATTTTATTTTTAGGTCCAGTATTTACACTATATAATGAAAATTAATTAATTTATAATATTTTTATTTAATATTTTTATTAAAATTACTAATATATATACTAAAAATATGTAAAAATATGGTTGAATAACCATGTATCTCCTTTACTTATACTTTCTTGCTAATATTTTCATGGTAATGAATAAATTTATCATTCTCTAATCTAAGGAATTATCAATACTTCTGGTTTAATTAACCTTCTACCGATCTAGATATTGTGTGAGATTAGATTAGGGGTTAACAATGTTTTTCTAAAGTTTCAAGTGGTGGATTATCCTCTCCCCTTTTTCAATTGATTTGGTATATGAACCCCTTTCATCCCCCGTATTCTTAAATGGTTGGGCTAGCAATGATATATGGTTGAGTTAATTCAATTAAAAAAATTGGTTTCTTCTTAAGAGAGTTCTTTTGAATGGTTTTATGAAAATTTGGAGTGTCTTGATTGAATTGACTTGTATTCACACATTGGAATTCTATTTTTGACTTACTCTTGTCCTGTAACTTTCTTTATCATTTATAAAGAATTTAATATTTTTTTTATTATGATAAGAGTCTTGGTCTATGAGTATAACCATTGTGTTGGCCACCCTCCAAAAAACTATATATTATAATTTAACTTGATAAATATGTAACGTGGTAAGATTTTATGCTTGTGATATATATATATATATATATATATATATGTTATAACATATTCATTTGATATAAATAATCATAGTTGAAAAGGTTATTAAATATTGGTGTAAGAGGTGCCCAAGTTCACCATTTATTGATGGATATTTTGATGGCTTGGGATGATCTCACAATGACCTAACTTATTATACACCTTACCCATTTCCCTAATGATATGGGAACTAAGACTACCCAAAATAATATACATGATCCCATTTCCCTAGGATGGGTGGCTAATCTACCTCGACATATTAAACCTCATTTGAGATGGGTTGTTATGCCCTAACTTATTATATTAGTTCATCTCATTTCCTGAGTATATGATCAAATTAGGTTTATCAGGTATATTTCCTCATGGTATAGAGATTTTATTATTAGTATTGGGGTTTAAACTTAATATTATTTGTATAAAATATCATTCTGTTATTGGTTGGAAACTCCTTGGAAATTTTTAATTTTTTGTTTTGTTGGACGGTTCATTTTGAGAACTGAGAATCAAAACTATGTTACGAGAGTTTTATCATGATGGAATGGTGTTTTGGGATGGGGATCAAGGCTCGGGTGATGATTCAGGGTTCTGGGAGGCTACTGGAGGAGTGACTAGGTTCATAGGACTACTAAAATTTTTTGAATCATCCTATTCATGCAATGAATAGGTTATTCACAATATTAAATAGACTCATGGGGTGGCGGAAGGAGTTTCAGGCTGTGAAAATAGGCACGGGGAGAGGAGTCCAAAAACTCATAGTAATATTCTATGTGTCATGATGTGAAACATTCCAGGATGGTTTTTTAAACATTTAAATGGAAGGTTTTTCCCCCCAATATCAGATCATTAGGAAACCTATATGAGGGCTCGATCGAAGATTCCCTTCCAAGTTTATCCATTGATTTGGTTAGTTCCTGGTGTGATTCGATAGTATAAGAGGTAGGTATCTTCCACCTCCCACCTTACATTCATCCATTCCCTAGTAATTCCTAAATTTGGGCATTTTCACATTGGTTATTTTCAACTATTAAATTAGGTATCATGGAATAAACCATTTTTATGGGGTTTTCACTCAACCTAGATAGAGAAGAACTCAAGATTAAGTCTGAATGTCACCATGTGTCATTTTGAAAAAGGTACATGTTAGAACCTAAACTTTTATGAAGATATATCAAGATGTTTTTTAGGTACTCTCTTTCCTTTTTTTGAGTATAATTTGTTTGGGTTTTATCTTGGGTGTGTTTGGGTGAAAATTAAAAGTATTGGAGGGGTTTGGGAAAAGCACGGTTGGTGGAAGGTTTTCCTAAACCATGTGCCCTACCCCAGGAAACCATGTAACCTGAGACAGGGGGGATTTCATGGATGGTGCATGATTTTCAAAACCATGTTCCCTCTTAACAGTAATTGTGAACTGTCCATAGGAGAGGTGCATAGTTAGGGCACATGGTTTGGAAAACTGTGCACCCCTTCATAGGAAACCATGCACGTAGAAATTTAATCCCCCAAAAATTCATTAAAATTTTCTCAAACCCCCTTATTATATCCCTAAACCCCCTATCTTGACCCTAAACCTATTTCTCTCATTTTTGGAGGTTCTCAGATGGATTCCTATGAATTCCAACTTCCTTTATTGATGAGGTTTAAATCCCAAATTGAAGATATACACCTCTCCCAATAATATATTCTCATCCCAATTAGTTTCCCCTCTCCCATATTTCTCTCATCCTTTGAAGGGATGTTTTATTATATTGTAATTGGATATAGATCTAGGTTTTAATAGATCTAATCCATTGGATCTTATATCTAGGTTTTGGATCTTGATCTTGATCTTGTTCTTTGTCATTTTCTTGATCATTTCGCTTCAACTGGGGGTTTTTTTGTGAGTGTTCTTCCTCAATCTTGAAGAATGTGGTATAAATTAAAAATCTCACAGTATTGATTTAATTACTTGTATTTAATTGGGAAATTTCAATCTCCATGGTTGTGAAATTTCATCAATGATTTAATTTATTTAATTTTATTTCCATGTGATAATAATTTAGGTCAAATGGGGGCAATTGATATTGGTGGAATTGGATTAATTAATTGGTTAATTAATTAATGAAATTTTATTGTAGTTGGGGTTTGGCTTAGTGGTAAGCACCCCTTAAATCTACATGAAAAATGGGGGTTCAAAACCCATTGGGCGCAGGTACTGTAGCAGTACTGTAGCGTACTGTTGCAGCGGCGGCACTGTAGCAATGGCGGGCACTGTAGCGGCGGCAGGTCACTATAGCGGTGGAAGAGCACTGTAGCAGCGGCGGGTACTGTGCAGTACTGTAGCAACGCAGGTACTGTAGCAGTACTATTCACAGAATGGGCTTTGGGGCAACAAAATGGGCCTCCGGGTCATGTAATGGGATAAATGCCCACTGGGCCTTTGGGCTATGTAATGGGTCTCCCTCTACCCAGTTAAAGAGGTCTTTGCTTTTCTTTAATAATAATAAAAGGCTTCGGCCCCAACCTTTAAAAAAAATTAATGAAATTTTATTGTTTTGAAATTGATGGGATTTTGGGATTATATAATTGGTTAATTAATTTTATTATGAATTAATTTACAATAGGAATTATTATATGGTTGACTTGACCTTAATGGGTTAATGGGATGTATGATTTAAATATTATAAAATGGTTTAATGATGAATTGTCCAATTATTCCATGTAAATTAAAGTATTGAACCTTGTTTATTTAATAGGTTGAAAAGGTACACTTTAAAGAGAATTTTTGACAAGAAGGTTAAAAAAGATTAACCTTGACATATGTAAAATTGTGCTATATGTGATATATGTGTTCAATTGATATATGAGTGTGGGACAGAGATTGTTGCTTCACAATCCAACTTGTGTGATTGATTGATAAACGTTTGTAGGACATAGAATGATGCTTTAAAATCCTATATGTGATTGACTGATATATATGTGTGGGACATAAAATACTTCTTCAAATTCCCATACTAATAAATGGTTTGTGGGACAATGATTGATGCTTCAAATACCCATAGGGTGTTAGACATGGTGTTATAGGCCCAAAATGTTGGCATTGGACTATGGTTACAAGTGACCATAATATGAATTTAAATTAAATTAAATGAATAATGAAATCCCATGTGTTATAATGAATTTTGATATCCCTTGGGGATAGTTCAGACTCTGAAATGGGCTGAAGTAGGTATTGAAGGTTCAGGTGTCCTTAGGAACCCAAGGGTTTATGTGGTTAATTAAAGAATAATAAAATGTGATAACTATTTACATTATGAATTTTACTTTATTCTTTATACAACTACATAAATAGTTATTGATTGGATATTAATTTACACATCATTGGTGGTGGCATACTAAGTTGTACTCACACCCCACTTAGGCTTCTTGATCAGTACCCAAATAGACTTTATGTTTGCAATAAATGATAAGGGAAAAGTCCCCATATTATATGGATGAGTCCGGATGGATCATGTATGAGGGAACCGGACATGGTGTTTGGACCTACATGGAGTTTTCAATGTCTTTATTTTTTGGGTTTCTCATATTAACACTTGACATGTACTTGGAATAACATATCTACTATTTATTTATGGATATTATTTTTAGTTTTGGTTCATTATGTGATGTTGGTTTGTTCTGGTTATTATATTATTTTGGTTATGGTTATATCATTTGGATATTGTATATTTATTTCTACTATTTTGATGCTTTGATAGAGAGGGTATAGTATATCCATGATAGATATTAGAACCTTGCTGCTAGTCAGTAGCCTCTGGAATATGGTGAGGCACGCCTGAGGTCTTGTGGGAAATAGTCTCGGGGCATTGGTGTGTGGAACCCAGGTTGGGTCATTACAAATTGGTATCAGTAGAGTTTTCTTTTCTTTTCTTTTTTCTTAATAATTGGGAAAGGTAGACAGGGGAATAGGATGAGTTGGGCCTTCGTTTAGATCTCATACATGGGAGAAACTAACCCATGTATGAGGGTAAAATCCAAGTTCACAGGGTGGGATTATTGTTATTGATGTGTGTTGTTACAGTTGGATGTTATTTCACCTTGAGTGACGCACTTGTTGTGTGATGTCATTACTATTTCTAAGATTTATGAAATTTGACTCATGTCATAGTATGGCTTGAGAATTGAGTATGCATGCATCATTCTAGGAACTCAGGATTTATTGGGACATGCATCATTTTAGCCACGCATGCGAAAACGAGTTTGGGTATGTTTTTGAAATTGAAATGTTTTTCCATACTTGTTAAATTGAAATGAATAAGGTTCCTAATATGAATTGAAAGTTATAACATGGTGAAAATGTGAATAAACTGGTTTCTAATGAGAAACATGAAAAATGAAAATGTGTTTACCCTTTTTTAACCATGACCAAGATGTAGGATGGTTAAGAGTAGTGATAGTGCCTCGGTTTTGACCATGTGGTGGGGTTTGGGGGAATGAGTTGTTATGGATTATTTTTAATACCTCTTACTTAAATTTGTTAAATTTGTCTTATGTTTTCTAATAAATTTTTTTGGTATTATAGAGATATTCCTACACTACAATGCTTGCTGATAAGATGACAAGAGTATATGGCTAGAAATTATCCACCAGTAGTGGAACATGAGGCACCATTAGTGTTGAGTGAGGAATTCAAGGAGCGGTTTAGAATGAACTTTGCTTGGTTCATGTATTTATGGAAATATACTTAGGGAGGGTTGTGAAGAGTATGTCTAATATGACACATGAGTTCCAGTTTCAAAACCCTTTGACTTTCATCAGAGAGGGTGGACCTGAGGTAGTTGAGTTCTGGATTAATTCCATCCAGACTATAATTGAGCACGTAGATACTCTTGCTGAGAAAATAGTCAATCTAGTAGTTTATATGTAACATTGTTAGGAAAAGTGTTGGTGGGACATATAGACTCTAGATGAAAAGATGGAGAGTATGTAGTAGAAGGACTTTAAAGAAAATTTCTTGGAGCACTTTTACATTGAGATGCTAAGACAGGAGAGAGAATCTGAGTTCATTCGGTTGAATCAGGGGAGTATGTCCATGATAGACTATGTTGAACACTTTACTGACTTACAAATCTTTATTCCAGCATTGGTGGGGTATGAGGCTACTGTATAAAAGTGGTTTCAGGATGGCCATAAATGTGAAATTAAATCCCCGGTTAATATCTTTAGGCTGAAGATGTTTTTAGAGGTTGTGAATTAAGCTCTCATTTCTGATGGGGGCTTGATGGAAGCTTCTAGTAGAGGATAGGTGGTTTCTTTTGGATGATAAAAAGGTAAAAATTTTGAAATTTATAAGCATTGTTATGATAATTTTGACCATATAAATTGAAAGTAGTGTGGCTAGGGGGAAGGATCAGTTACCCGGGACCTTACCTGGGTGACCTTTAACTAGTGCGGTAGGTCGGGTCACTTTGATAGATAGTGCCCCTAACCATCGATAGAGTAATGATCTTGTGGTAGGATGGGAAATATATAGATTTTCTATATGAACCTACAACAGATAGATAATTTTAGAGAAATTGGGAAAAATCGGAGTGTGGGAAGGGGATCTTTTACACCGTCTCAATCTGGCAGTTAGAGTTATATGGATGTGTCGTTAGAGGAAAGGGATGTGGTGCTTCTAGGAAAGAGTACTCAGATAAAAAGAGTGTTGTATCTCAGGGGACTTAGACTACATCATAAGGAATATGGGTAGGATTGTTTCATGTAGTTCAACTTAAACTTATGGAAAGTGAGGTTGGACCATCGATAGTTAGGGGTATTATTATTGTAGATTCAATAGTTACTAGTTCCTTATTTGATGTTGGTACCTCTCATTCTTTTATATATACACAACTTGTTAATGGTTTGATCCTTAAAAGGAGTTCGTGAGTGGGGTTATGAAGATAGACACATCATTGGGAGTATGGTCGATAGACATCTATTTGTGCAAGGGGTGTTCTCTAAAGGTTGGGGAGTATCATTTTAGTTGGTATCTTTACATCCTTGACATGTCAAGCTTCAACCTAATAATGGGTATGTACTGGTTTCTAGTGTACTGATCCCACATAGATTGTTACCATAGGAGAGTGGAATTTATATCTCCTAAGGGTGAAAAAATATATTCACTCTGGATAGTGGGATATCTAAACATGCTATGCAGGGCTAGTTCATCAGCAACTGGGGGAGATCACCACCTAGGTTGAAAGTCTTGTACAATATGATGAAGTGAAAAGAATTATGTTTTTTCACCCATAGTGTATAGGTTCCTGGATGTGTTTCTTAATAACTTATTAGGTTTGCAACCTGAGAGATATGTGGAATTTACAATTGAGCTCATTTCAGGGCCTGAGACAGTTTCTATTGCACCATATATAATGACACCAATAGAGCTTTGATATCTTAAGACTCAACTGGAAGTGTTGATGGATAAAGGGTTTATCCATATGAGTATGTAACCTTGGGGTTCTCCAATTTCTTTGTAAATAAGGCTAATGTAAACTTGCACTTTTGTGTTGATTACTAGAAGTTAAACCTGATGACTATGAAGAATCGGTATCCTCTTCAGCGTATTAATGACCTTTTTGACCAGTTGAGAGAATATTCCACCCATACATATATCATTTTGTGATAGTATTTGTGGATGAAATCTTGGTGTACTCCTAGACTCATGGAGATCATGCCCAACATCTTGACATCATCCTGAGTACACTAAGAGGGCATCATCTATGTGCCAAGGTATCTAAATTTCAATTATTAATTGATCATGTACACTTATTAGGTCACATCATCTTAGAGGAAAGAGTGTATGTGGGATTATAGAAGGTGAAATCAGTTTTTTCCTAGAATAATCCCCAGAAATTTTTTATCTAGGACTTTTCCTATTTGGAAACACCTATTTAGAGATTGACCTGGAAGGGCATAAAGTTTTAATGGATAGAATCATGTGAGAATTCCTTCCAGAAGTTGAAGAATCACTTAACAATGGAACAAATATTGATACTACTCGAGCCGAGGGAGGAGTATATGATTTCTTCTAATGATTTTGGGATCAGACTTAGAGAAGTGTTGATGTGGGTAGATCGATTTTTGGTGTGTGGGTGTCATTATTTGAGGCCACATGAATAGAATTACCCTATGTGCGACCTCGAGCTAGCAGTAGTGGTTTATGCTTTGAAGTGTTGGTAGAATTATCTTTTGAGTGAGAAATTTACTATGTATACTGATCATAAGAGATTAAATTATATCTTTTTGCAATGATATTTGAATCTCCAACCATGAAGGTGGGTTGATTATATTCATCCATTTGATTCTAAGCTATCATATATGTCCATGAAAGGAAATAGGTTTGTTGACACTTTAAGTAGGAAAACTCAGACTCGGGTAGTTCAGGAATCTAGTGTCAAGTGAAAGATGATGACCTTATTTGCTGAGATGAATGTTGTGGTTTAGGAGGGAGAAGAGAAGATGAATCTCATATCAATCTTAATAGAGTCTACACTTTTTATTTAGATCAAGGAAAGGTGGTATGAGGATCCATAGTGTTTGTCCTTGAGGGAAAGCCTTGAAGGTAGGGATTCGCCTTTATATTAGACCATAGATGTGGATGAAATCATCTATGAAAGAATTGTTTGGTTGTGCCTATGAGTATGTGAGAGGATTTTATGTATGAATGTCATGCCTCAAAGTGGGTGGTGCATCCAAGTTTGACCAAAATGTATCATAACCTATATCAACAATATCTATGGTCATGTATAAAGAAGCAGATAGTAGGGTTCATGACATGATGCTATACTTTTCAGTATGTGAAGGCCAAGCATTGATGACCTGGTGGTTTAATACAGTCATATCCCATTCCATAATGGAAGTGTAATGACATTACCATGGACTTTGTGGTAGGTTTTCTGAGGATTACTCAGAATAATGATGTTATTTGGGTGATTGTGGACCGACTAATGAAAGTATCACATTTCTTACCTATACAGGACACTTTATTAGTGGATGAGTTGGGAGATATATATGTTTGAGATATAGTCTATCTATATAGGATTCCACATAGTATACTTTTAGATTGTGACTCACATTTTACTTCACGCTTATGGAAGATCTTACTGAAGGTGCTTGGTATGGAAGTTTTACTGAGTATAGATTTCCACCCCCAGACATATGGGAAATCGGAATGTACAATATAGGTACTTAAGGATATGTTGTAGTTATATGTTCTTGAATTCGATGGGTCTTGGTAGAATCACTTATTTATTTTTAATTTTTCCTATAAAAAAGTTATTAGGAAACTATACATATGGAACCATATGATTCTCTTTATGGTAGGCCATGTAGATCACCTCTATGTTGTATAGTGGCTGGTGAGTTAGAGATATTGGTACTGAGTCTCATATAGAATACATTAGAGAAGGTTCAGTTGATTTAGAAATATATGGATATGGCTCGAAGTAGGTAGAATTTTTATGTTGATTGGAAAAGACAACTCCTAGAGTTTGTAGAGGATAATCGTGTATTCCTTCAGGTGTCACCTAGATTAGGTCACCATCGGATTCAGAGATAGGGAAAGATAACTCCCAAGTTTATTGAACAGTTTGAGCTTGTGGAGAGAATCGGTTTGATGGAATACCAATTGGATCTTCCATAGAGGTACAGTGTTATGAATTATGTTTTTCATGTGTCACAACTTCGGCAGTATCACCCTGATCCTTCTCATATGATTTATGTGGATGATTTTGAGCTTGAGTTTGATGCATCCTTCGAGGAGCATCTAATACGTGTGTTGGATCATAGTGAGAAAGTGTTGTGGGGAAATATTGTATTGATAGTTTGTGTTTTGGGGAATTGCAGTCATGTTCAAGAGGAAACATGGGAGAAATAGAAGGATATATGGGATTAGTGGCCCAATGTTTTTACCTTAGAATCATAGAGATACTTGGGAGTACATCTCTAGGATGAGTTGTTATAAGGTGGGTTGATTTTAAGATCTCAACCTTTTCTAGAGATATCTCATTCTCTTCTTATAGTACTCTCTTTCTTTGTTTTGATTATACGTTGTTTGGGTTTTATATTGGGTTTTTTTTGGTAAAAATTGGCTGTTTTAGAGAGATTTTGGGGAGTTCACAATTGGTGCACAGTTTTCCCAAATGGTGCGCCCTATCCAAAAAAAACCGAGAAACCCCAAACATAAGGGGATTTTGAGGTTGGCACACAGTTTTCCAAACCATTATCCTTCTTGGTATTAACCATTCACCCCCCATAGGATATGCACATTGTTAGGGTGAACTGTTTGGAAAACTGTGCACCCCTTTCTAGAAAATCAAGCATACAGAAGTTCAATCCACCAAAAATTCAGTTAAAATTTTCCAAACCCCTATATTAAATCCCTAAACCCTATAGATTGAGCCTAAACCTATTTATATCATTTTTTAAAGATTCTTACAAGTATTAATAGGCATTTTAACCTTATTTCTTGATGAATAAAATCCTAAATTGAAGATATGAACCTCTCTTGGTAAGAGATTCTCATCCTGATTAGTTTCCCCTCTCTGCTATCTTTATCTTATCCTTTTAAGGGAATTTTTCCTCCATTAGAGGTGTATCTATATATAGGTTTTAATAGATCTAATCTATTTGATCTTGGATCTAGGTTTTGGATCTAGATATTTTTCCTTGTCATGTTCATGATCGTTCAACTTCAATTGAGAATTTTCATGGGTGAGTATTCGTCATTAATCTTAAGGTAGTTGGTAAAAATTGAAAATCCCATAATCATGATTTAATTATGTGTATTTAATTTTGAAATTTTAATTTCCATGGTTGGGAAATTTCATCAATTATTGAATTTATTTAATTTAACTTCCATGTGATAATGATTCAGGTCAAATTGGGGAAATTCAAATATGTGGAATTTTATTGATTAATTGGTTAATTAATTAATGGAATTTTGTGATTTTGAAATTGATGGGATTTTAGGATTTTGAAATTGGTAAATTAATGTGATTATTAATTAATTTACAATGGGAATTATGATATGGTTGACTTGACCTTAATGGGTTAATGGGGTATAACATTTAAATATTGTAAAATGGTTTAATGATTAATTTTCATATTATTCCATGTGAGTTAAAGTTTTGAACCTTGTCTGTTTAATAGATTAAAAAGGTACACTTTAAAGAGAATTTTTTACAATAAGGTTAATTATTATTAACCCTAAAGTATGTGAAATTGTGATATATTTTATATGTGTGTTTAATTGATATAAGAATGTGGGACATAGACTTCTGCTTCAAAATCCCACTTGTTTGATAGATTGATAAACATGTGTTGGACATATACTACTAATTCAAAATCCCATATGTGATTTATTGATATACGTGTTTGGAACATGGACTAATAATTTAAAATCCCATAGTGATAAATGGTTTGTGGGACATTGACTAATTCTTCAAATACCCACAGGGTTTTAAACATTTCATTCTGGGCCCAAATTGTTGGCATTGGACTATGGTTCCAACTGAATGTAATATGAATTGCAAGTAAATGAAATAGATAATGAAATACCATGTGTTATAATGAATTTTGATATCCCTTGGGTATAGTTTGGACTCTAGTATGGGTCAAAGAAATTATTAAAGGTATAGGTATCCTTAGGAACCTTGGGGTTTATATGGTTAATTAAAGAATATTGAAATATGATAACTATTTAATTTATGCATTATAATTTATTATTTATAAAACTATATACACTACTATTGACTAGATATTGTTTTAGATTCTTTTGGTGGTGGACTACTAAGTTTTACTCACACCCTACTCAGTTTTCCTGACCGGTACCCAAATAAACTTCGTTGTGTGAATTTTTTATAAGAGTTACTACCTAGTTGAATAAGTTTAATTAGAGTTATCATGTTTCATCAAACGGAGAATATTCAAACTGAGAAAATTGGACAAAGGTGAATTGAATAGAGAATGTTGTACTGAAGCACAGTGAGTTGAGGGGTATTGATCAGAGATTCATAGGGTATATTCCCATTAGAATAATGGCATCTTATATGGAGGTTGATTAAACAGATTATACTAAGGATTTTTTTGGAAAATTTATAGAATACTGAAAATTATTTTATCCAGGTATTTTAAGACCAAGAGGATGTTTATAGGTAAAAAAATATTAAAAGAGTTCTAGAAGATCCTAAATATTGTACATAGGTGAAGTCTATCCAACTTACATTTATAGAAATATAAGATCTTATAATAGTGGATTAGAGAATTTGAAGGAATTTCTTTTAACTTGGGTATAGAACTTGTCACTAAAAAAGATTTTTGTTGAGGGTTATAAATAGCTATAAAGAAAGTGGATAATAGAAAGATAGTTGGAGGGTATATCCGACTATGGAAGGAGAGTTGATTTCTAGGGTTTAAAATAAGTTTAGTTGTAGGAATGATTACAAGGTTTTAGAACCATTTTTCTCCTATAAATTTTTATTCTTGAAATAAAATAGTAAAAGGATCCATTTTTGGGGGATAACAAAAATTTGAAGGAGTTTATAATTGTATTGAACCTTGTAAATATTATGTGATTAACTATTACTTCATATTACTTCATACTAAGTGGGGTTGAGAAATATCATTGAGTGGATCATAACTTTATCAAGTTTTAGAGGGTAGTTTTTATGAAAATAATAATAAAATAATGTGATCACTAACTCACCCCATCCCCCTCTTAGTGATCCAACATATATCATGAAAATTAAATTGTGATATATAATTATTATCTTATAGAAATTACGTAAAATAAATATATGTTTAGCTTAGTTTATCTCCACTTATATCAAGTCTAGTTTTTAAAGAAAGTGTTTTTAGCACGTGATCTGAGAGTGCAGGTATAAGGTTCTATAATCATAATTAATAGTAACCATGGTAACATTTATCTCTATGGTAAGTGTTAAAAATGATTAATGAGGGGGTTAAGCTAAGAAATTTGATTTAAAATATCACAAAACACTTATTTAAATTTGATTGGTTAGTTGGATATTGAATGTACCCTTATTATATTTGAAACTATGATAATTTTTAGCCACTTTACTTGAGTAAGATCTATATTACATAATAAGTTTTTGAGTTTAAACAATTTTTCCACCCACCTAAATTATAAAATACAACCTTCTATCTTGTTTTATTCACACTTATTGAACACATTATATTAAAAAAATCTACAAAAATACCTCAAAAGCATTATTTTTCTTGACCTGGAGGTCTTGGTCTCACCAAAATACTAATATTATAGGGATTGAGTTTTAATCCAATAGATGTTTTCTAGGGAATATGTATAATATCTTACCAATATTTTTCAGGTTACTTTATTTGTAAACCTTTTCAAAATCATCTATAACCATTTTTACATAATTATACAAATATATTTACTTTACTAATATATTTTTATGTTAATTCTATAACTATTTTCTTTTCCCATTCCACCCTATGGAAAATGAAAACATTGCTTTTTGTTCATACAAACTACATTCATCACATAGCGATGTAATTTTTTTTCCCTCACCAACTCACATAGATGCTTATAAATATTGAATTTATCTATATATATGATATTTATTACATAATTATTATTATTTAAATATAATATTTCATATTCCTTATTACTATTCCATTAGTTGGAAAATTATGACAATGCTAATGCATACGTGTGGGATAGCACTTCCACGTATCGATGTGATTGGTTTTTCATTTCAACCCTAGATAAATGGTCATAACAATGTATTTAATGAATAAATAATTTATTTATATTATTATTTTGATTCTATAAAATTAAATCATTATATACTTTATATCCTTTTATTAATTAGAAAAAAATCAATCATACATACATACGTACTATCATTTCTATAAAACGATGTATTTCATTTTTCATGGTTGTTTTTAATGGATGGTTATAAATTTATATTGAACATATAAACAAGATATTAACAAAAAAATATTCTTGATAGGATAAAATCATGACCAAGGTATAAGGATTGAAATTTTTGAACCGAAACTTGTATGGAAAATAAAAATATTAACACTAATATATTGATTTTAATAAAAAAAATATTAGAATAATAGGTAAGATGAAATTATAAATGAATCGAATATATAAAGATAAATTATAATACAGTTCTAATATAGGTATATAACATATCTAAATTTAATATACAGTACATTATATTATGACCGACCAAGTGGAAGTCTAAGGTAATGGTTTATTTCATAGTCTCATTATTATTCTGAATTTTTTATGTTTAAGTGTACATTATAGGAATTAGAAGATATTTATCTCATAAACCACATCTATTTTCTTCTCCTCAAGTTATTTATAGAGTTTTTTACTTTTTTGTCTATTTTACACCTATTTAGAATTCAAAAAAATTAAAATAATATTTTTATGAAATGTCATCCTTATTTCTATTCTTTTATCTAGGAATATTTCACCTCTATGTCTATGTACTTCAAATTGTTTTATGGAATTTCATATCCAATTTTAAATTATTGATAAATGAATTTTTATACTCTCTTTTAATTTATTTACAAAAAAAATTAAAGGAATCTTCTTGACATTTTTCATATAATTAATTTTTGACTTTTAACAAAAGTGGGAAGAGAATTTATTATTAATGTTTACCAAATAACCACATTTTCCTCCCATTATATACATTATTCATTATCAATATTACTCTACAAGTTTCCATAGTTTTTAGAGAAAATATTATTTGATTATTATTGTAAATTTTATTTTTAATTTTTTTTAATAATTGGATATTTCTTCTAGTTTTCCAATCAGCATTATAATTTCCTTATAATGGTGTTAATTTCATCCCTAATAATAGCCTTTTCAAGATTATTATGCTTCACTAGGGGTATACTCTAACAATACCATCCACCATATTTCTCTAAATTTATTATTATCATGTTGTTTTATTTATTATATGGGAAAAAATTTCACATAGTGTATGTTGGTTTTTTAATATGGATATTAATGTCGATTATGTATTGTATTGTTTATTTTCTCTTTGTATGTGATTAATGAATTTAAATTACTAAGTGAACAGGTGGGTATCACTATTAGATAGCTCATTGATGCATCAGTAACTCTCATGAGACAAACTAGCTTGGGTATTTTGTGTATTCCTTGCCTATTTATATCTTATTTCTTAGAATGGGGCATAAATAAAAAGATTATGATATCCAGTATTATTCATTTTATCATTATGAAACTAGTTATTTTTATCGATTTGATTATTTATGTTATTATTTAATTCATGGATATATTACAATTTTATTAAATTAGTTGAATTTTGTATTTTATTATTTTTTATCTCTATCAAATTATCCATGCCTTATTCATCTTATGATATCTTATACTTTACTCTTTCCCTTACTGAGTGTCTCTTCTCACTCTTTATTATGTTTTCCTTTTGATAGTGTTCCAATAAGTGAAATTTGAATTAATTTGGGGAAATAATAGATGAAATAAATAATCTATCATGTTAATTTTATGTTTTAGTTCATGCTTTCAAATGTAATGATAGAATCACGAGTCTCTCAAGAATATTAAACTAATTGACCATATTATATATGATCTCTTGTATCTTCTTCAAATGTACTAAATTAACCATCAGATATTAGTTATTAGATTTGGGTTTTTTATAGTTGTTATAAATGAAATTTTAGTAGAAAAATTGAGAAATATATCAAGAAGAACATAGTAGAACATCATGGGAACATTGTGATAATACTATAAAATATTAAAGAAACTCTTATAGAATATTTTAATTATATAGGGATCATATTTTATGATTCAATATTCATAATGTAATAAATTAATTTAGTGTATTACATTTTTTAGAAATGGTTCTTAGTAGAAGTAAGGGAAACCTTACCAAAACCTGTTACCTATATAGACATTTCCCTCATAATCATGCCAATGAATTCGATGAGAATAGTGTTATAAATGAGAAGATTATAAATACAATAGATAATTTGAATTAGGTAATGAAAAATGTTCTTGAGAATAAGTGGAAACAGATTGATCCCAAATATAGTGCAATATTGTTGGAACACTTAATGTGAAAATAACCTCTGCCATTCAATGTGTATACTAATTAATCTGTAACTGAGAAATGGATAACGTCCCTAGAGAAAATATTTCTCACATTGAAAATTAGTGAAATAGAAAAGGTTATAATAATATTTTCTCATATAATAGTAGATTTCGATCAATGGTAGTCATTGATACATAACACTAAATTGGTGGAGGACATAGAAAGTATAGAATATAATAATTTAAAGAGATATTCATCAAAAAATAATTTCCTCATGAACACTGAGATAATATAGAAGAAAATACATAACTAATTAATATGAATAGAAATTTATAAAATAGAAACTCAATCTACATGTTATGTATGTCATACAAAAACATAGATTTATCGCTTCATTGATGGGTTAAAACCAATCCTTAAAGTGAATTAGTCTCTCAAACTTTTTCAATATCTAAGGATATTATAATGTCTCTACTCTTTATTAAAAATTAAATACTTGATTTATTAAATAAAATTACACATTATACAACCCAAAAGATAGATAAGTCTTGTGTATTTCTGAATTAGGTACAAAACATAACATATTGAACATGGGATGCACAAAAAATATTGAAAACTTACTTGGCATGATCATAATATTCCGATGAACTTAAAAGTACATTGGATATCCTTGGGTCAAACATAAGAAAGGGGTGAGATATAAATCCTAGTAAGGGAAATAAATAAGGCATAACATGAAGAATATAATACATGTTAGAAAATAGGCATATGAATGGATAATAAAAAGGAACATGAATAATAAGGCATGATATAGAATGATAATTATAACATGGGAAATGTAGCAATAAATTAAAACATTGCATCATAAACAAAGGTCAAGGATAAACCCTCCAACACATCATGGTGGAAAAAGTACCATAAATTAATCTGGTAAACCCCCTTTACCAATGTGATGTATCATGATACTAATCATTACACAATTTATTGGAGCGTTATCAGGTTCCACCCTTCTTAATCATTTTATTATCATGCATAAGTGTGTCACGTAGATCATATAACATAGATTCATTCAATATCATAATTTATTAAATGATAAAAAATATGGAATAAATACATGTAAGTCTCTAATAAATGATTATATGATCATAAACTTTAATACCCTTGATATAAAATTGGGTATGTTATTCACTACACAATTATTTTGTCATGGAAAATCGTGGTGTAATTTCAGCAGCACAACGACGCCATATAGAAATTCATAAAATGGATTGATGATAGAGAAAGGAGAAAATAATAATTTATAAATGAAATGGACTGTAGTGGTTTAATGGTAAGATATTTTCCAATATAATCAATTAGATATAGAAGGTGTAACATAATAAAGAAACTTGAATAAATTTGAGAAAGGAACGAACCCTTACAAAAATTTGGTATGGTAACGGGTGTGCATAAAGGTTAATAGGAGATAAAAATGAGAGTGAAAGGGGCTATAATAATTTATCAATAAAATTTCAAGTAATGGGGGTATGTAATAATATATCCCAAAATAATAAAATGGAAATTTAAAGACATAACATTAAATAGAGTACTTGATAAAAGAGGGGTTTGGAACATCCCTTATAGAATTTCAGCATAGTAACAGCCTAGGTAAGGGTCAAAATGAGAGATTATAAATGGTATATAATTAAACTAACATTAATTTGATATTAAGTTAAAGATAATAATTAAATTAAAATGTAACCAATTGAAATTATAAAGTTTAATTTCAAAAATGTTTCTTGAATTGAAGGAAATTGAGGAAGGTGATGATCCCTTACTTGAATGCATGACTCCAAAGGATTTGAAGAGGATTATTGAGATCATGAGGGTACCTTTGGAGGACTATATGGAGTGTGGGGAAGAGTTTGGACATGATCCAAGTAGTTTGAGTGAAGATAAATGGGATCTTGGGTGGGTTTATATAGGAAAGGAGGGGGATTTCTTTATTATTTATGTTTTGGACACTACATAATAAAATATTCAAAAACAAAAACCATCCAATGGTTTTTACCCATGTTTTATGTTAAATAGGAGTGGTTTATATTATTTTATAAGTCCAATGGCTTAAATTATTAAAATATTACCTTGGTGATGTGGAGGTGAGTCATACTCTTAAAGAAAGGATTTTAAAATCATAAAATATATTATAAGTCTTGGAAGACTCATAATGAATTTAAAAAATAAATAAAATAAACTTAAAGTCAATTTATTTTGAATCTAAAACATATATTTGTCTATTTATCCTATTTATATTACTTATTACATCACTTTTTTGGTCAATGTGATGCATTAAACACAAAGTATATTTATAGAGTATTTAATTTTTACCTGCAATTTTGATTATCTTAGAAAATTATGATAAATTAACTATTGGATAATTTGAATGTTATGATTCAAAAAATAATATCAATTTTATCTAAATAATTTTCTAAATATGTGAATTTTAACTTTTAACGTAAAAAACCAACATTTACTGAAAATGATGGGCATTTGACAATAATATTTTTTGAACCCTTATAAAAATTATATTTGACATCATAAAAATTATATGATAATTTATATTTAATAATAATTATTTAATAATATTTATTAAAATATTATTTATATCAAAAATCCATTAACTCATCAAAAATAAATGTCCTATTTGAAATTGAATGCGAATTAAAAATACAATTTATCTTTTATCTAATATTTATTAATAATTATTTAATCCTTAATAATGTAACAAAAAATATAATAAATATTATAATGAAATGAAAATATAAATATTCATACCATTATGGTTACTTTTATTCTATCCCATGTTAAATTATTACTATTAACCTATTTTAATTTTACAGTGGTAGTTAATATTTACTATAGTTACTATTCATATTGTTCAAAAATTAAGTTGAACTTATTACTTAATATTATTTAAGATGATTAAAAATATGGAATCCATTATATGAAGATAAATTTATATAATTGCAATAATTTAATTTAAAATAAAACCCACAAGCATGATAGAAAATAGTTTTCTGAAAAAATCCATTTTTCAAGGAAAAGATGATTCTTCTTTAACTATATAACTAGTAATAATAATTATATGGATTTAGATTCATAAATATAGATATGTAATCTAAAAATTTAATTCAAATAATTTCTCATCCGGGGTTATTATAATCAAGATACATTTGTTATTTTAAAACAGATTTCAAAACAAATAAATTTTAAAAAAAATAAACGTATACTGAAATCCAATATAAAGATGATTTAAAATGAATTTAATTTATTACAATTATATAATATTTATTTTTCCTTGAATTAAAATTAAAATGATAATTATACTTTAAAATTAATTAATTTATAAATATAAAATTCAATTTTACATAAAATGTATTTTTTACTATTCACTAAAAGATTTATATTTTTTGAAAAATTCTAAATTTTCACCATAAGTTAATTATGATATGATGATATTAAAAATGGAGTTTATTTTATAAAATAATTTTTATAAATCTTATAGAAAATAATTATAATATATTTTCATAAAAATAAATAAAAATAACTTTTGAATAAAACATACAAAAAGACATTACCAAATAATTGATTTATTATTTTCTAATAATTTATCAATATATTTTGGACATATATATATTTCATAAATTAGTTAATTCTAATCATATACATAAATTTAATAAAAAGTTTAAAAAGGACATATTTAAATAATCATTGTTTGTTTGGGATCTATTTTGTGTATCACACGGGCTATTGAACAAAGTTTTCTCTTTTAAAAATTCAAAGCATTTCATTATTCCCCTTTAATAAATTGCTTCCTCACAATTTAAACTTGAAATAGGTAAGGAAGGTTTTGAAACTTGTAAATACCTTTATGAACTACCCACATCATTAAAGGGGTTAATAAAACATCCTCTTGAAAAAGAGAAAGGGAATTGTGAAGGTCATCACATAACTAGGTTTCTAAGTATGAGAACCTTAGTGGGAAGTGAAAAAATAGAAATGGAAGAGAAAGATAAAACCAATGAAATAATTTATTTTTATAGATAACATGGTCAAGATAAATTCAATGATCACAAAACCATAAATCTTTGATGGATAAAATGACAATCAATTCATTGAAATATGAAAACATTTTTTATTCAATATTATTTATATAGAATTGAGGAATTACTTTATCATATAAACTAGGAACATAAGAACATATTCTATCTTGAAAAGTACAAATAATTTCCACTACAATCTCATATTTTTCTTAAAACTATGAGAACTTAATATTATTTTTTATACCTTAATCACTAGAATAAACCACTTACAAATCAGCAAATACACTGAAGAATAACAAGTTATCCTTCTTGTATTTACTAAATCCAAAATTATTAGCTTAAGGTGAGATAATAACTTAACATATTAGTCACAAAAATTACACAAAAACCTAAAATCTTAACTCATATCATTACTTAAATAAATACCCATATATAATACTAATAACTTCAAAATTAAGGAGTGTTTTAACCTCAAAGGATGTCTCATACCATTTTTGTTACACCTCCAAAAATATAAAATCATTCATCTTGGATAATCCTAATAGGTTTATATTCCTCAACCCCAAATAAAACCTCTCCAAAAAATATGGTTAATAATATAAAAATAAGAACATTTTTTCCTGTAATATCTTTCCAAAAATTTCTTTATAAACTTCCATCGCAAAAAACCTCAAAAGTTGTATCAATGCTTTTAAACATAAGATTAGCCTTAGACATATCACCACAAGAATCATTAGGTCTATCCAAACATCAATTACCTATTAAGGGTTATAAATCATCAAACATGTGTTTTATAAAATTTCACATTATCACAAAATTACATTTATAGGTTATTGGTACCATTCAAAATAAATTTTAAGTGCTTAAAGAAAAAAATACTATGAAGAAATCCTTATATGTTTCATGATTATTATATACATAATGTCATTGATATACTACTTTTACAGCATAAATCTCAAATACCTCTACATAAAAACCTTAATCATTAAACTTCAATGATTTCCATAGAATAAGGCCATCCTTAGACCTAAACATTTGATGTAGATATGCATTCTTGCAGTGCAATAATATCCATACTAATGAATATTCAACTCCCACATTTTACATGTATAAAATCGAAGGGTGATTCATGGTATGAATGATGAATTATTTTTCCTAGAAATTTATATTTTCTTTATAAAAGTACAATCATTCCATAACTAGGATAACATCAAATTGTATAAAATAAATAATGATAATATTTTCAAGAAGAACATTCCCGCTAACAGAAAAATGGTATACATAGTCATTTTTTTATGATGTCAAATAATTTCGGGTGGTGACTCATTGTTCTCAGAAAACATGCAAGATATTCTAATAGGGTATGAATTGAAATACAACATGTCATGTAAAATTACTGATTAGAGGTTACATGTACCACAATCATCATGATCCATATCAGCATATGACTTTCCTCATTCCCTCTTTATTGGAGATAAATTATGTTTATCATGATTCCCAGCCCTTAGAATAGAGCATTACCTTAGATAATGCCTAAATTTTCCAAATTTACAACAAAGAACCATATATGGTATATCAGATTTAAACTTATTTATATACATATATTTATCTAATTTTAAATAGAAATTGGCTACTGGATGGACCTTCTTTCCACACTTAAAAAATATCCTAGTCCCTTTGTGACATTTCCCTTGGTGACTCTTTCCACACTTATTACACAAAGGAAATTTTTTCTTCCTTCCATTGTCACCTTTATCCGATGAACTTCCATGATATTTTATCTTCCACTTTTTTGACTTATTTGGGAATTTAAAAAATTTACAGTTGTTAATTGTGATTTTTGATAGTTGATTTAGCATAGTCATGATATGTTCTACTTGATCTCACATCTGACTGGGCATCTCATTTGGGAAATCATGGCATTTTCCTTCACATTGGTTGTTTACTCAGTTGCTTCTATTTCAATCCATTGACTAGAATGAATGAAAAAATTTAAAGATGATTATTTTTAAACACATAAATATAAATCCAATGAAATTAAAGTGATGAGTTATAAATTACATTTATCTCATTAACTTATTAATTTCTAGGATTCAATCTATTAAATCCATGATATATTTCCTAACATAAATTCTTATGACCATTGTTGTTTGTTCCCTTAATTATGGTTCATAATGAGACTATTAATTTACCAAAGTATATCCCCTGGAAGTGTCAAACTTGGTGTATAGTAAGGCTTATTTTCATGTACCAGATTACCCTGAGTCAGGCCTAGAACATCTTGTCGGAGTTGTTACTCCTAGGTATATCTGTTCTAGAACCACATCCATTTGTAGTATCCAGATAGGGATTTATTTTCTTGATAAAACATTTACTCTATACTAACCTAAATTTTGGGATGTATTCAAATACTAAGTCTTATCCCTAATTCTTTCTCTAGAGTTTTCTAATCATAATCCCAAAAATAACCAAACTTTTCCTCTGATACCATATATAATGAACCTACTCTTTATTACACATTAAATACTTGATTTATTACATAAAAGTACAAATTATTCAACCTGAAATATCTATAAGTCTAGTGTCTTTGGGAATTAGTTACAAAACAATACATCTTGAACATGGGATACAATAATATTATTGAAAACTTCCTTGGCATGATCATAATATTCCAATGACCTTAAAACTACATGGGATATCCTTGGGATAAACATAAGAGAGGGGTGAGATATAAAGACCAGTAAGGGAAATAAATAATGAATAATGTGAATAAGATAATACATGTTATAAAATAGGTATATAAATGGATAATAAAAGGAACATGAATAATAAGGAATGATATAGTAGGATAATTATAACATGGAAAATGTGGAAATAACTTAAAACACTACATCATAAAAATAGGTCATGGATAAACCCACCAAGGAATCATGGTGGAAAAAATCCTAAAAATGAATTAGGTAAACCCCATATCCTAACATGACGTATCATGATACTAACCATTACTCAATGCATTGGAGCGCTATCAGGGCGCACCCTTCATAATCATTTCATTTTTATGCTTAATTGTTCCACATAGATCATATACAATGGATTCATTCAACATCATAATTTATTATATGATCAAGGAATGTGTAATACATACATGTATGTCTCTAATAAATGATTTTATGTGAATAAAGGTAAATACCATTGATATAAAATTGGGTATGGTATTCACTACACAATTATTTTGGCATGGAAAATTATGGTGAAATTTCGGCAACATAACAGCGTTATATAGAAATTGATAAAATGGGTTGATGAGAAAGAAATGGGTCTATAGTCATTTATAAATGAAATTTATAGTAAGGGGGAATGTGATGACATGACCCAAAATAAGTAATTGTATATATAAGTCATAACATAATAAAGAAACTTGGAGAAATATGAGAAAGGAAAGAACCCTTACAAAATTTCAGCATGATAACGGGCGTGCATAAAGGTTCATAGGAGGGATAAATGAAAGTGAAAGGGGATATAATAATTTATAAATAAAATTTTAAGTAATGTGGTATTTAATAATAAATCCCAACATAATAAAATGTAAATTAAAATACATAACATTAAAAATAGTGCTTGATAAAAGTGGAGAGTGGAATATCTTTTTCAGAATTTCGGCATAGTAATAGATTAGGTAAGGGTAAAAATGAGAGAGTATAAATTGTATGTCATTAAAATAACATTAAATGGAAATTAATGGGATTATAATAATTGAATGATAATATAATAAATTGAAATTATAAATACAATTTCAAAAAAGATTATTGAATTAAAGGAAAGAGAAGAAAGTGAGGATCCCTTGCCTGAATGTGTGACTCCAAAGGCTTGGGAGGGACTTATTAAGAGTTTGGGGGTGCCTTGGGAGGACTCTATGGATTATAGGGTAGAGTGTGGAAATACTCCAAGTATTTTTAGTAAAGATAACTGGTATCTTGGGTGGGTTTATATAGGAAAGGAGGGGGGTTTCTTTATTATTTTGGTTTTGGACTCTACATAATAAAATATTCAAAATCACAAACCATACCATGGTTTTTAACCATGGTTTCTAAAAAATGGGATGGGTTTAAATTATTTTATAAGTCCAAGTTACAAAAATTATTAAAATATTATCCTTGGTGTTTTGGAGGTGAGTCATAGTCTTAAAGAAATGATTTTAAAATCATAAAATATATTATAAGTCTTGGAAAATTCATAATAAATATATGAAATAAATAAAATAAACTTAAAATCACATTATTTTAAAGGTAAAACATATATTTTTCCATGGATCCTATTTATATTACTTATTACATCACTTTTGGGCAATTTTGATTTCATAAAACACAAAATATATTAATATGGTATTTAATTTTTACCTTAAAATTTGATTGTCTCAAAAAATTATGAAAAACTCAACATTGGATAATTTAGACATTATGATTCCAAAAATAATATCATTTTTATATAAATAGTTTTATAAATATGTTAATTTTAACTTTTAAAATAAAAACTGAAATTTATTGAAAATAATGGGTTTTTAACAATAACATTTCTTGAACCCTTGTAAAAATTACATTTGACTTCATAAAAATTATACGATAATTTATTTTTAATAAAAATTATTTAATAATAATATTTTATTACAAAATTATTTATTTTAAAAATACATTAACTAATAAAAATAAATTTATTAATTCAACTTGAATGCTAATTAAAAATACAATTTTTCTTTTATCTAATTTTTATCAATAATTATTTAATCCTTTATAATGTAACAAAAAATATAATCAATATTATAATTAAATGAAAATATAAATACTCATACCATTAGGGTTAATTTGATTATAGTCCTTTTTAAATGGTTTTTATTAACCTATTTTACTTTTATCACGGTAATTAATATTTACTATAATTACTATTCATATTGTTCAAAAATTAAGTTGACCTTATTACCTAATATTAATTAAGATGATTTAAAATATAAAATAAATTTTATGGAAATCAATTCACAGTGTTAGAATAATTTAATTTAAAATAAAACCCACAAGCATGATAAAAAAAGTTTTCTGAAAAATCTATTTTTTAAGGAAAAGATGATTTTTCTTTAACTATATAACTAGTAATATTCATTATATGGATTTAAATTCATAAAAATAGAAATTTAATATAAAAATATAATTTAAATCAGTAATAATTAAGGGTTATTGTAATCAATATACATTTTTCATTTTAAAACAGATTTCAAAACAAATGTATTTAAGAAAAATAAAGTTGCACTAAAATCTGATAAAAGATGATTTAAAATGTAATTAATTGAATAAAATTAAAGAATCAATATATTTACTTAAATTAAAATTAAAAGGATAATTATAATTTAAAAAAAAATAATTTATCAATATAAAATACAACTTTACATTAAAACTGTTTTTTTTCACTATTCATAGAAAAATTTATATTTTTCGAGAAATTTTTATTTTTTAAAAAATTTAAAATTTTAACCCTCAGTTAATTGTGATATGTTGATATAAAAAATGGAGTATATTTTATCAAATAAATTTTCTAAATGTTTTATAAAATATTTATAATATATTTTCATAAAAATAAATAAAAAACATTTTTGAAGAAAACATATAAAAAGATATTACCAAACATTGATTTATTATTTTATAATCATTTATAAATATATTTTTTACATATAAATATATATATAATAAATTATTTAATCCTAACCATATCCATAAATTTAATATAATTTTTAAAATGGTTATTTTAAAATAATCATTGTTTTTTTGTTCTGTTTTTCATATCGTATCAGCCATCAAATAAGGTTTTATCTTTTAAAAAGTCAGGTAGTTACCGATATATTATAAAGTTCCATAAAAATATAAAAATAATTCTCTAAGTCTTATGTTTTTTATGGAAATAAATAAATTACATGATTGTATGACTTCTCTATAAACAAATTGTAAAAGGGGAAGAATGGAAAGGTGTAATTTCAGACATGTAATATTTGTCTAAAGAACCACCATGGGACATACTTGAAGGTAATGGGTGTATTATTAAGGTGTAGTGATAAATTCTATCAGGATCATGATTCCAAAGGAGTTAAATAATCCAAAAATGTGTATTGCTTCAATTATAAGGATATGGTGAAATATTGAAATGAATCCCCCAAGAATCAATGAAATTTACATTAGAAAAATATAGGGGATAAATACTAAGATTATGTGATCACTATAGTTGAGTTTGAAGTCCCAAATAATGTGATAATAGATAAATTTATCACAAAATGAAATTTAGTAAATTATTTATTTGATACTATATCCACACACTCATTTATATCATGAATTTTTTTAGAACATAAAATCATCCCTTAACGCTTTGAGTAAAGGGTTTTAAAGAAAGGAACCTAGTGGTAATCATATTAAAACAAGGATGTATTAAGCGGTCTCTATTCAGAATCATAGATATTACCTAGTTGTAGACTTTATTTTCATACATATGATTTAATTTTAAATAATTATTCATATGGATTATATTTTAATGTATAATGAATAAATTTATTTCCAAGGGAAGAATATTTCAATTTACAAAGTGGAAGAGAATCCCTTATTTTTTAGGGAGATACTTCATTATCTGAATTTTTTATGGATCCACCTTCAGTAGGTCACCTTAATGAAATTATAGGATTAGTGGAAGAGAAAATAATATCTATGGGTTGTGAAGATATCCTAAAAATAGAGGATGAGCATATTGTAAAGGAATATATTGATGTATATCTAGAAGAATTACTGAGACATCTAACTGAGCCTGAATTTGATTTTTCTTTTGAACTCATCCTTGATTTAATACATATATTTATGACTCCATATAGAATGAAATTGGTATAATTATTCTAATGGAATTATATTACCAAATTTTTTACCTTAGGGAACACCTGTCTTAATTGTGAAAGATAAGGATGGGTCTATGAGGTTTTACATCAGGTATAGGTAGATTAAGTCTATTAATATATATAATAGGTATCCTTTTTCATGAATTGATAATTTAATTGGCCAAAATCACGGGGTTAATTCCTTTAAAATATTTATACTCAGTCAATTTATCATTAATTATGGGTAGATAAGGATGATATACTAAAGGCCAAATTTCATATGAGGTATGGACATCAATAGTTTGTAATAATGTCCTTTTTGTTGATTAATTAGCCTTCTTTTTTCATGGATATTATGAATATATTATTTAATAATTATCTTTATAAATCCATTGTGGTATTAATTGATTATATATTGATATATTTTAATCCATTAAGAGCATGGTAATAATTTTCAAATAATTTTTTAGACACTCAGAGAAAAGGAATTGTATGGGAAATTTATTAAGTGTTGTTTTTGGCTCCATGATGTTTTTTTCTTGGTCATATTGTATATAAGGATGTAATAACTATTTATCCTTAAAATAAAAAGGTATTCAAATAATGTCCTATATAAACAAATATAATAGATATACATAGTTTTCATGTTTTTATGGTTATTATCAGTGGTTCGTTAAAAAATGATCCCGATTGGCCAACTTGTTAACCAAGTTGGCATATAAAGGGGTTAAATTCACATGTTTAGTAGAATTTGAAGAAAATTTTAAAGAGATAAAGAGGATATTGTTTGAATTTTTTTATTGAATTTATTGTTGAGAAATAAATTTTTTGAAATATATAGTTATGCATTAAATAAAGGACTAGGTTGAATCCTTAAATGGAATGATATAGTAGTTTCTTATAAATCATTGTAATTGAATACCTCTGAATAAAATGGTCAAATTCATGGTATTGTGTTGTAAGATACAATATTTTCCTTCAAAATATGGATATACCATCTTTATAGTGAAAAATATTACATATATATGGACTAAAAAATTTAAGGTACATATTATGTTAGAAAGAACTCATTATTACGCAAATAAGGTGGTTAATTTTACTCAAGGACTATGATTTCTTGATCCACTACTATCCTAGAAAAGAAAATAAGGTAGTTGATTCATTGATTATAAGGGAACATGGAGGTCTATCTATGATGAGAATTTATAAGGGTCTTATATTCTTGGATTCAGCAAAGTGGAGTATGGTAATTGTTAGGAAAGGGAAAACAACGTTCCGTTTCCAAGAAATTATTAAACCATATTTACTAGTAAATATAGAGAAAAACTAGATTGATAATAAGGATTTAAAATGAATGATTAAGAAATGAATTAAGGTAAATTGAAAGACTTCATCTATAAATATGGTCTGTATAATTTTGGGAAGAGTTTATATGTTCCATCCATACTATAGCTGAAAAGGGAGCTACTAAATGAAGGACCAAGCGTGAATTTTTCTAAACACCCTAGTAGAACAAATATATATATATGGATTCAAGAGAATATTCACGGTGGGATATTATGAAGTGAGAAATTGTGTATTATGTGTCTGGATTCTTGGGGTGTCACCAGGTAGAGGATAAATGATAACATCCTAAGGTAGTTATGAAACCTATTCTTATACCAATACGGAAGTGAGACAAAATTTCAATGGACTTTGTCACTAGACTTCTAAATACTCCTAGGAAGAATGATGTTATATGGTTTATTTTTTATCACCCTAAAAGTATGAATATATTCTATAAGTAAGGAAATTTATACCCACTTAGTGACTTATCTAGCACTATATTAATGATGTTTTGAGACTTCACAATGAACCACTATCAATTGCATCTTATTGTGACCCTTGGTTCACATCAAAATTTTAGAAGAGTCTTCAAAAGGATTCCAATACTGACACTACCTATCATCCTCAAACTTATGTCATTATTAAAGTATTATTCATACACTATAAAATGTTATCATAACTTTATCACATGGATTTCCAAGTAAATGAATTAAAAATATACATCTGGTGTAATTTATAAAAAATAATATTTTTTATTAAATCATCCAGATGGTACCGTATGAATAAATATATTGAAATATATTCCATACACCAAATTATTGGAAAGAAGATAGTAATAGGAAACTACAAGGCCTAGAAAATTTTGTGGATACAACTGTCAATGTATGATATATTCAAATTCATATCAAATAATAGTATAGAAGAAAAAAAGATATGCTAGTAATCAGAGGAAGGATTAGAAATTCATAAAGGGGATCATGTCATCTTAAATGTGTATCGATGTAATTGATTTATGATATTTATAAAAAATAGAAGCTTAATCCCTAGGTTCATTATGAATCTTGAAAGATTAGAGAGAATTATATTAGTTACTTACCAATTATTTATGCCACCCAACATCTCTAAAGTACATAACATCTTCCATGGTTCATTGTTGATGAAATCCATGCCTGGTCAAACTCATGTACTAAACTATGAGGTAATAGGTTTGGAACATGAATTTTATTCTAATGAAGACTCTGTTAAGATTTTTGACACTATAGAATAATTATTTTGGAATCGAACAACTCGATCAGTGAAAGATCTTTGGAGAAATCAAAAACTAGAGGAAACGCAATGGGAGTCGAAAGAAGATACAAGGAAAGAATAACCACATTGTTTTAAGAACTAAAATTTATAACAATTTTTATGATGATATTTTTAAATGGGAGATAATTTAATACTCAAGGTCCTACTATAGTAGGAAAAAACTACATCACTGGGCAATTACCCAGTGTACATCATATTATTTAATCATTATAATAGAAATAGTTCATGGGTATATTTTAAAGTAAAATTTCTAAATTTTAGAATTTTAAAATGATAAAATGGATATAAATTTTGATTACATAAAGTGAAATTTATATTATGGTTAATTTTTGTGATTTTTTAGAAATAGTGGATTTTTGGGTGAATAATGAAAAATACCAATTTTACAAATAATGTCACTTTTATGAAATTACCTTGAAAAAAGAACAAATTTAAATTCTATGAAAACTTTTATAGACCCAATATATATTTAATAATTTTTATTATGTGTTTAAAATATAATTTTTAACTTATAAATCTATGTTTGACATTTTGAAAATATAAGTAATGCTTTTATTTTAAAAGAAAATTGGTTCTTATATTTTAAATAAATAATTTTAATGTAAAATTTGGTTTTGTTTTGGTTTTATATTAAAATCAGTCTCATTTTATTTTATCTAATATAATTAATTACATGGGAATCAATATTATACTTTATTTTAGAGTAAAATCATTTTCTTTTTTTAAAACAAACATTTTTCTGAAAAAAGTTTTTTCAATTTTAAAAATTATATTAAAATTAATTTTACAACTTATGGAAATTGAATTATAGAAAATGGATTCCATATTTAAGATCATAATTTTACAATTTAGTAATTATTTTAAATTCATTTTTATTTATAAAGAAAATTAACCATGGAAAAAAATTATCACTACTTTAAGGGTGAAAATTGGTTAATGAGGGGGTTAATCTAAGAGATAAAGTTTAAATTATAACAAAAAACTTGATTAAATTTTATTTTTTGAGTATATTTAGACCATATAATTATTAAATTTTAATATATTAAAATTTTGAGCCACTTGACTTGATTAAGTCATATATTATATAATAAATTTTCAAGTATTTACAAGTTTTTCACCCACCTCACTTATAAAAGGGTGCCTCTTCTCCTCTCTAATTCACACTTATTTGGCACATTATCTCAACAAAACTATTCTAAAATACCTCCCCAACTATAAATTTATTGACCTACTAGTCTTGGTATCACCAATAGAAAAATCCTAGATGGATTAAGGTGTAATACAAAGGTGGATTTCTAAGGAAGATGTATTTGTTCTTACCGACCTTTTACAACATTCTTTCTATTTAAACCTTATCCAAATATTCTATAGCCAAATTAAAATAATTACATTAGTATTTTTACTACACAGATATTTTTTATGTTAATTCTACAATCATTTTATATATTATTTTCTTTCTATAGAAAATGAAAATATCTCTTGTTCATATGTATGGATTACCATCTCCACATAGCGATGTAAATCATTTTTCTCACTAATTCACATGGATAATTTTAAAGATGTAAATAATTAATATAAATTATATTTATTAAATAGTTATGATTATTTAAATATAATAAAAAATCTACCTTTTTTAACCTTTTATTCACTTTAAAATGATAATGTTGCTCGTGCATATGTGTGGACTACAACCTCCATGAAGTGATGTGATTCATTTTTAATTTCTTCCCTAAATAGAGTTATAAAGATGGATTTAATAAATAAATTTTATATTTATATTATTATTATTCTATAAAATTAATCTTTTATCTTATTTATTTCCATTTCAACCATTAGAAAAATGAAAATGGCATTCATGAAAACATATGAACCACAATCTCCACAAAACAATGTATTTCATTTTTCATGAATGTTTTAATGGATAGTTATAAAATTATATGAATGTATAAAAATTATAATTATATTATTTTTAATATTCTATATATGAAGAAACCATGATCAATGTGAAAGTATAAAAACCATCAAATTGAAACACATAGGGAAAAATGGTTAACACTAAAATATTGATTTTAATAATAAATAATTAATAAATAGGTAAGGAGAAAATATAAATAAATATTATATATTAAGAAAAATACAAATATGTTTTTGATATATATTTAAAATAAGTATTATTTTATTATATAGGATATTAGAGTGTGTATGGCCAAGAAGAATTATAAGGTAAAGATTTATTTAATAATCTCATTCTTATTTGGGATTGTTTATGTTTAAGTTTAAATTAGATAAATTATATGATATATATATTGTAAACCAAATATATTTTCTTTTAAAATGGTTATTTATTAATTTTTCAAGTATTATTTTTGTTTCCCCCTCCTTTGGTATTCAGAAAGGCAAAAATAATTTATTTAGTAAAAGTTGACCTTATTTATTTTCTTTTGATCAGGAATATTTCTCCTTTAAATACATGTTATTAAAATTAATTTCAAAAAGTTATTATCATATTTTAAATTATTAATAAAATTATTTTATATTAACTTTTACCTTATCTAAATTTATTTAAATTAATATTATTTTAATTTCTTGTATAAGTCATTTTTTACTTGTTGTGAAAGTGGGAAAAGAATAATTATTAACATTAATCACATAGACACCATTTCATAACATCATTTCTAGTATTATTTATAATCCTTCCTCTAAAATTTTCAATGTTTTTTCAAAGAAAATATGATTTCCATTTTTATAGTAAATTTTATCTTTAAATTTTTTAAATAATTAAATATTTATTCTTGTTTTCAGTGAAACATTATGATGACTTTATAATGGTGTTTTTTCTTCTATGTCAACATTCTTTAAATATTATTATGCTTTACTAGGGATACAATATATTAATATCATCCACCTTATTTCTCTGTATGGATTATGATCATTTTTTAATTTTTTTATGAGGAAAACTATTTTCATTAAGTATGATAAATTTCAAATATTGATATTTGTATTGATTATATATTATATTGTTTATGAACTCTTATCATATGATTAATGTATTAGACTTAGTAAGTGAATGGTTTGGTTCTGTTATTATATAGTCCCCCGATGCTTCGGTGGGTCTTATGAGACAAAATATCTTGGGTATTGGCATATTCCCTACCCATTTGTGTATTATTTCTTGGAATAAGGCTTTGACAAAAATATTATGATGTCTAGGATTAAGAATTATATCATTATAAAGCTAGTTATAGTTATCCATGTGATTATTTATATTTCTATGTCATTCATGTATATACATCCATTTTATGATATTATTTATATGGTATATTTGATTATTTTTTATCTATATCATATTTTTTAGGCCATATTTTTCTTGTGATAGCTTTCATTGTATGATTTCTATTACTAAGAAACTAAGCTTACCATTTATCAATCTTTCATTTCACTAGGGTACCAAGAAGTGAACATTTAATGATTCTAGGGAAATACAAGAAGAAATATTAAAGTTATCATATGAATTTTAAGTTTTATTTCATATTTTCAAATGTAATGTGATAATCATATATGTATCTATCATCTCAAGAAAAAAAATTATTTTATTTTACCAAATGTGATTACTTGTATCTTATTTACATGTAGTAAAGTTACCTCCAATGATGGGTTACTTGGGTCAAGGTTGTTGAATTTGTAGCATCAAAAAGGATATATAGTACATGGATAGTGTATGGTTGAGACATATGACTCATGATATCTCAAATTTTTTATCTTTTAATAAATGTGATTGTGGTAATGTTATATTTTATGAAAATTATAAAGGAAAACTAAAAGGTTTTAAAGAATTTTGAATTTAAAATTATGTATTATTTCAAAATTATTATTTTATGAAGTTTTAAACAATAATATAATAAAAATTTCTCAATTATGTGATGATATAATGTTTGAAAAAATTCTAAATAATAAGTTTATAGTTTTAGAATATTAATCTATTCTATTTTATAAAAATATAAAAGATAAAATTAGATTAATCAATTTTTCTGAATTAAATAATAAAAGTTTTAAATTTTAAAATTCTATAAAGTATAATGACATTTTGGGACATTTAAAATTGTTAAATTTTATTTTCAGGTTTCTGGAAAAAAATTTCAAAGAACCAAACTATTATATATTTATATAAACTTAAGGATAAAAACAATTATGTTTCTGTCTTGTCAACAAAAGGTAAATAACACAAAATATAAATCAAATATATCAAAGAATTATGCATTGTGATTCCTATTACACTCTTGAATTTATATTTATTATGTCCAATTAAACCTTCTAGTCATTCTAGATATAAATATGTTTTAGAAACTATAGATTATTTTAGTAGATTCACATGGGTTTACATTATTACACACAAATATGAAATTTTTTCTAAGTTTATTACTAATATTAAATTAGTTCAAAATGAAAGGTTAGTTAATTATATCCATTTTAATAGAGGGTAGTTCCTAAATCCAAAATTTTAATAGTTTTGTGAGTAAAATTGATATTCTCATAATTTCTTGGAACTTAATATGCCACAAAAAAATGGTGTTGTAGAAAATAAAAATAGAACACTTCAATAAATAATTAAAACCATGTTAAAAGAATATAATTTAGAAGAAAAAAATTGTTTTAAGCTATAAATTATTCTTGTTATACCTCAAAAAAAATATTTTATGACTTATATTAAAAAATACTTTTTATAAACTTTTGGAGGGAAGAAAACCTAAATTGGAAATTTTAGATTCTTTTGTTGTAAATTTTTAATTATTAAAACTAAGGATTCCTTGGATAAATTTGATTCAAAAATTGGTGAAGATATATATTTAGGATCTTATAATGTAATAAAGGGTTATCAAGTTTATAATAAAACGACCTTGGTTGTTGAAGAATAATTTCAGGTTATGTTTGATGAAAGTTTTTTAAAAGAGAATAATACTGATTTAGATCAATTTTTTGAGGATTTTGGAGACTTTAATTTTTGTGAATTATAATATATAGGAACTAATGCACTAATTGAGGATTATCATGAACACTTACCCTCTAAATATAATCCTAAGAGTTGGAAAACCCATAAAGATAATCCAACAGACAATATAATTTTAAATTTTGAATAAAATGTTCAAACAAGAAGATATGCTATGAAATATTATGATTATAATGATTTTACTTCTAATTTTGTTCCAAATAATGTTTATTAGGCTTTAAAGGATTCTAATTGGATATTAGTTATAAAATATGAGTTAAATAAATTTACTATAAATAATATTTGGAATTTAGTTTTTTATCTTAATGGTTCTCATAATATTCAAACTAAATGGATTTTTAGAAACAAGATTGATGAATATAGTCAAATCATTAAAAATAAATCTTGATTAGTTACTCAAGGATATTTGAAAGAAGAATGTATGTTTTTTAAAGAATATTTTTTACATATATCTCGGTTATAATCAATTAAAATATTATTAACCTATGTAAGATTTCATGCTATCAAGTTATTTTAAATGTATGTTAAATGTGATTTTATAAAGATGTAATGGCCTGGAACTGTCTCGTCTATTAATTTGTGAAAATCTGGAGTTTGAAGTTTTCTAGGAAGTCGAGGTGACTTATTTCAACACTTTAAAAATTTCCATAATTCTAATGGCAGGTCGTGATGGTGGGATCATGATAGTGGATCACACTGGTAGCATGCTATGGTGGCTCGTGAAGGTGACTTGCACTTGTGACTCATGATGGTGGCTCGTGAAGGTGACTCGCACCGGTAGCTCATGACGGTGTCTTACAATGGTGACTTGCACTGGTAGCTCACAAAAATGGCTCGTGATGGTGACTCGCACTGATGACTCAAGATAGTGGATCGCGATGGCAAATCGCAATGATATCTCGTGATAGTGACTCGCACCAGTAGCTCACGATGGTGGCTTTAAATGGTGACTCACAATAGTGGCTTGCAACGGTGACCTCCACCGGTAACTCATAACGGTGGATCGTGATGGTGACTCACAATGGTGGGTCATGACAGTAACTCACACAAGTATCTTGTAATGGTGGCTTGTCATGGTGCCTCGTACCAGTGAGTCACAACATTAGCTCACTTAACGGTGACATTCCAATAGTTTCCATTTTTCCATTTTCTTCCTTTTAACAACTTTCTTTGAAATAAAATGAGTTTGATGCCATATTTTAGTAGTTTTAGAGTCATTTCAATGTCTATGATTCATATCATTAAATTCCTAAAATTCTGCGGGCTTTTAATTAGTCAAAGTATTAAATTTTGACTGGATCCAACTTTAATGAAAAATTAATGATATATCAAAACTACGGCCCTATTTTAAGATCTTACAAGGGTCTAAACACCTTCTCCTTGTTTTTTCTTCTTGTTATATCTTGGTAAAAGGTTCCCAGAACCCTTCTCCCCATAATATTCGGGTTTCCAATCTTATTATTTTGGTTCGTGTTTTTCCTTGGAGGATTTTCCTACCGCATGTGCACCCCCTTGTTTTGGCACAATAAGAAAGTGTTAATCGCGTCTTCTTCCAAGTAGGTTTCCTTCGTCCCTATTAATTGTGTATAATGATGGATGGGTGTATTAATGTTCCCCATGTGAAGATAGTTGAATCCAAATTAAATCAAGATAAATGAATCGGTTTAAGAAAAACATGCAGGGGTGGGGAAAAGTGATATATGATCTGCTTGTTATTTATTTTTGGTTTTTTCTATGAATTATACGGGCTAAATGACCCACTAAAAATCATGGTTGTTAGTGGTCCATGTTTTTACACTAGAAAACTTTCATGTTGGTTGATTCCTATTTAACACTTGTATATGAAATTTTATAAACACATATACTAGGCTCATAAATGGATTCCCTAGGATCATACCTTCTTTGATAACCTCAAAAGTTAACAAGTGGAATTAAATAATGAATGACTTGTTAAATATGAATATATATTTTTGTTTGGTTTGTGTGGTGACATGTTTGTAAGTATGATTTTTTGTTTTTGGTGGGTTTCTTGGTTGTGTATGGTGAAATGGTTTGGAAGATGTGGTCGAATCTCAGGTTAAGAGAATGATTGGTTGTAGAATGGATGAGCAGTGTTACAGAGAAGGGCTTCGAATAATGGTTTTGATGAGATGTATTGTTTGGTGAAGCTATGATTTAGGGGTTTTATTTTGTGAGAAGATGGTTTGGGTGGAATGAATTTGAATAATGATGATGGTAGTGGTTGGTATGGGTAATTCTCCTGCAGTTTCTCCATGTTTAGATTTTTCTGTATTGCTTATTGTGTGTTGTGGTTGGTAGTTGCTCGGATAGTAATGGAATAAATGAATAAATTAATTGTGAATAAATAATGGTAATGGTTAATCAATTATCTAGGAGAATTAATTGGTTGTGTGGTATGTTGTGTGTTATTGTAAATTTTAGATGTAGCGGTGAAGTTGGCAGTATTGTGAGTTTATTGTTTATTTTAGAACCCATAGGTTGGGCAAGAGTGTTTGGTATTATTTATATATATACATGTATTTCCTTCATGATTTATATACACACCCCACCCTAGTTTAGCACTATGTTCCTAACACCCCCATAGTCATGGGGGAGGGTGTCTTTCCCAAAATTCTTAGTGGGAGGATGGATGGATGGCCACCCGCTCTTCCCTGCTCCTTCTTCTAGGAAGCGGTAGCCCAAGATTCTTTAGGAAGATTTTGGTTTGTGGGGCCTAGGTGTGTGTGGTCAAGTTTTATTTTCCTAGGTTTCTTCGAGATGAGATGTGTTGTGTTTTACCCGAAGTCTTCGGGATGAGATGTTTTGTGCTTTCCTAGGTACTTTCGGTATGTGATGTGGTATGTGGCCCAGGTGTCTGCAGGTGGAATGTGATGTGGTATGGGTCCTAGGTGTCTTTGGGTGATATGTGATGTGGCTCATGTCCCTGGTGATGGGATGAGGTATGGTTGTGAGGCCCGAGTTTCTTTGGGTGGGTTGTTATGTGGTGTGTTCAGAAGAGGTGGGAGCATCGGGATGTTTTCTATTAGGGTGTGAGGGCGCCTAATCTATGGGAAAGTAGTGTGGGGTTCCCTATTATCAATTTTATTACTATATTAATTTACTTTACTAGCATTATTTGTTTAGTATGCCTTGGTGAGTTTGGGTTGGTTAGTATACATGTGTAGGTGTTGTTTGGTTCTGTTGTTTTCTCACAGGGGCACTAGTATGCTTCTTTCACATGTGCATGAAAGACCTTGGTTTTCTTAATGAGTATACTTGTATGATCACCCTACATATATAAAACTAGTTTCAGGTTTCTAGGAGGATTACGTGGAATGTGTTGGACCTTACTAGCTTGGAATTTGGGATAACTATTGTGTTGCAGTTTAGTTTTACTTTGGGTACTTATTTTGGAGTTTTTATTACATTTGTAACAATTTTATTTTAAACATTCATGTGGGATGTATTTGGGATTTATTTTATATATATGTATTGGAGTTGTTTTTGGATGGACTATCTTCTCTCCTGATCTTATTTTTATAAAAATGTTAATGCCCCCATTTTGTGAGATTATATACCCTTGGTGTTAGTCACCACCTCGGGGCCTACTGGAGGTAGGACTCAGGGGTCATTATCTCTCTTCATTCATTTCCAACTCAGGAGGGGAATCTTTGGAGGTAGGGGGTCATTATAGAATGGTATCATAGGGAGGTTGAGTGATAGGATGGATTTTTAAGTTAGGCATAGTGAGAATTACATGGGTTAGTGGGGTAATAGTGTTAGGTGATCTTGGTACATGAAATAGTCTAGGGAAGACTAGCTAGGACATAAGATTTTAGGGGCCCCATGATCTGATGTAGGGAATATGATCCTACCGAATGACCAAGTGTGGCAACAACATTTAAAGTGTAGAGACCTAGGAAAAGTAAATGTATTATAATAACTTGTGTTCTTGTCTGATTTGGGTTCTTTTGGGAAGGTTAAAATGGATAGGATGAAAAAAAGAATTAAAATTAATCTTAAATAAAATTGCATACTAATAAGGATTATGAATTCCTTGTTTACCTTTCATAAATCTCACTCAGTCTTTATCTGTTTGTGCCTTGGGTGGTTGAGTCTCAGTAGGCTGATCTAGTTGATTGGTAGAGGGTTGATCCAATAGAGGAGGATGACCAGTGGTAGATAACGCTATGTGCTTTCAAGAATTAGTCCTTATGAAAATATGAGGGTAGTGTTTCAGACATGGAGATAGATATTTGGATTGAGGAGCTTGATATTATCTTCAATTTGATCCAGGCTCTGACATAGTACTAGGTTCCTTTGGCAGTTAGTCAGATACGGGGAGTTGTGCATTAGTAATGGATGATTTATCTAGGGGATATGAAGGAGGCGGATGTGTTGTGGTTCAACATTCTAAATAAGTTTTGGGAGGAGTTCCTTTAATCAACTATAAAGGCTAAGAGGATTTTGGATCTACTCTCCCTTCAGTAGGGGAGCATGTCAGTGAAGGAACATGGGATCAAGTTCAAGGAACTTCTTCCCTTTGCCCCAGATCTCTTTCCAGATGAGGAGTCTTGTGAGATATGTCTTGAGGATAACCTCCAAACTTATATCCAATATGTTGTTAATTATTTTATGTTTCTAAAGTATCTAGATGTTTATAAGGAGGAGGAGGTAATTTGAGCAGATGCACTAGCAAGGAGGTCTATTGTGGGGAGGGAGCTAATAGAGTCCTTCAAGGGGTAGGGTTTTCAACAGCAGGTTCCAAGCACCGGGAACTTCAAGGTTTAAACTGGAAGGGAGTTGACCTCAGTAGTTTCCTTTACTTCATTCTGTTTCTAGTGGTTCTCATCCTTGTAAAATTAGAACTTTTAGGTTTTTTAGACAGTTTATTTTGAGAACTGATAATCCAAACTATGTTATGAGAGTTTTATCATGATGGAATGGTATTTTGGGATGGGGCTCAAGGATCAAGTGATGACTTAGGGTTCTAGGAGGCTGCTGGAGGAGTGTTTGGGTTCCTGGTACTACTAAAAATTGTTTCATCGTCCTATTAATGCAATTAATAGGGTATTCAAAATATTAAATAGACTCATGGGGTGGCCTAAGGAGTTTTAGGATATGAAAGTAGGCTTGGGGAGCGAAGTCCAAAAATTCACAGTAAGATTCCATGTGTCATGATGTGAAACATTCCAGGATGGTTTTTTTAAAATTTAAATGATGGGTTTTCCCCCCAGTATTAGATCATTTGGAAATATACATTAGGTCTCGATCAAAGCTTCCCTCCCTAGTTTGTTCTTTGATTTGGGTAGTTCCTGGTGTGATTCGATAGTGTAATAGGTAGGGATCTTCCTCTTCCCTCCTTATGTGAATCCAGTCCCCAGTAATTCCTAATTTTGGTCATTTTCACATTATGTATTTTCATCAATTTAATCAGGTATCATGTAATCAACCATTTTTTATGGGGTTTTCACTCAACCTAGATAGAGGAGAAATCGAGATGAGGTATGAATGTCACTGTGTGTCATTTGGAAAAAAGGTACATGTCAGATCTCTACCTTTTATGGAAATGTATTGAGATATTTTTTAGATAATCTCTTTCTTTTTTAGTAAACTTTGTTTTGGTTTTATATTGGTTGAATTTGGGAGAAAATTGAAAGTTTTGGAGGGGTTTTGGGCAGTGTACGGTTGGAACATGGTTTTCCCAAACCATGCACCTTGCCCCATAAAACCATGAAACCCTAGATAGAGGAGGATTTCATGTTTGGTGCATGATTTTCCAAACTATGTTCCCTATCAGGAGTAATTCTTCGCCACCCATAAGATAATAGTAGAGTAAGTGCACATGGTTTGGAAAACTGTGCACCCCTATATAGGAAACTGTTCACATAGAAATTTAATCCCCCAAAAATTAATTAAAAAATTCTAGAAACCTCATATTATATCGCTAAACCCACTCTCTTGACCATAAACCTATTTCTCTCATTTTGTGAGATTCCTATATGGATTCCTCAAAATTACAACCTCCTTTATTGATGATATTTGAATCCCAAATTGAAGATCCACACCTCTCCTGGTAAGAGATTCTCATCCCGATTAGTTTTCCCTCTCTCAGGTATTTCTCTCATCCTTTGAAGGGATGTTTTCCTCCATTTTAATTAGATATAGATCTAGGTTTTAATATATCTAATCCATTTTATCTTCTATATATGTTTCGGATCTTGATTTTTTTCCCTGTTGTGTTCTTGATCATTTTGCTTCAATTGGGGATTTCTATTGGTGTGCCTTCTTCTTCAATCTTGAGGAAGGTGGTATAAATTGAAAATATCATAGTCTTGATTTAAATAATTGTATTTAATTAGTAAATTTCCATTTCCATGGTTGGGAAATTAAATCAATGATTGAATTGATTTAATTTTATTTCCAAGTTATAATGATTCATGTCAAATTGGGGAAATTAATAATGGTAGAATTGGATTAATTAATTGGTTAATTAATTAATGGAATTTTATTATTTTGAAATTGATGGGATTTTGGGATTATAAAATTGGTCAATTAATGTGATTATGAATTAATTAAAAATGGTAATTATGAGATGGATGACTTTACCTTAATTTTTTAATGGGATATATGATTTAAATATTGTAAAATGGTTTAATGATAAATTGTCAAATTATTCCTTGAAAATTAAAGTGTTGAACCATGTTTATTTAATAGATTTAAAAGGTATACTTTAAAGATAATTTTTGACAAGAAGTTTAATAATTCATAACCTTGATATATTTAAAATTTTGATATATGTGATATATGTGTTCAATTGATATATGAGTGTGGGACACAGATTGCTGCTTCAAAATCCCACTTGTGTGATTGATTTATAAACATGTGTGGGACATGGACTGCTACTTTAAAATACTATATGTGATTGAGTGATATAAATTTGTGGGACATAAACTTATACTTCAAAATTTTATAGTAATAAATGGTTTGTGAGACACAGACTAATGCTTCAAACACCCATAGGGTGTCAGACATGGCATTCTAAGCCCAAAATGTTGGAATTGAACTATGGTTCCAAGTGATCGTAATATGAATTGAAATTAAATGAAATGTATAATTAAATCCCATGTGTTATAATTAATTTTGATATCCTTGGGGATATTTTAGACTCTGGCATGGGTCGAAGCAGGTATTTAAGGTTTAGGTGTCCTCGAGAACCCAATGGTTTATGTGGTTAATTAAAGAATAACAAAATGTAATAAGTATTTACATTATGAATTATAATTTATTATTTATACAATTTCATAAACTATTATTGAATATATATTGTTTTAGACATCATTGGTAGTGGCCTACTGAGTTGTACTCACACCCTACTCATGCTACCTGATCGGTACCCAAATAGACTTCCTGTTTATAGGAAAGGATAAGGGAAAAGGCCCCATGTTAGATGGATGAGTTGGTATGAAGCAAGGATGAGGGAAAAAGACTTAGTTTCAAGACCTACATGGAGTTTTTAGTGTATTTATTTTTGGTTTTTGTATATTAACACTTGACATGTACTTTTCATGACATATCTATTGTTTAATTATGGATATTATTTTCAATTTTGGTTCATCATGTGATGCTGGTTTGTTCTAGTTATTATATTATTTTTGTTATGTTTATATCACTTGGATATTGTATATTTATTTATGTTGTTTTTGTTCTTTGATAAATAGGTTATAGTATATCCATGATAGATATTAGACCCTTGATACTAGTCGACAGCCTTTGGTGTGTGGGGAGGCACACCTAAGGTCACACGGCCAACTATCTCGGGCCACTGGTGTGTGGCACCTGGGTTGGGTCGCCACAAAGTGGTATCAGAGAAGTTTTATTTTCTTTTCTTTTTTCTTAATAATTGAGAAAGACCTACAAGGGAATAGGATGAGTTGGCCCTTGGTTAGGAGCTCACGCATGGGAGTAACTAACTCAGGTATGAGGGTAAAATCCAAGTTCCCAGGGTGGGATTATTGTAATTGATGTGTTTCATTATAGTTGGATGTTATTTCACCTTGAGTGATGCACTTATTGTGTGATGTGATTAATGTTTCTAAGATTTATGAAATTTGACTCATGGCCCAGTATGACATTAGAGTTCAGTATGCATGCATCATTTTAGGAACTCGGGATTTATTAGGAGATGCATCATTTTAGGCACACACTGGAAAATGAGTTTGGGTAAGTTGTTTAAATTTAAATGTTTTTCATTGATTGTGAAATTGAAATGAATAAGGTGCCTCATATGAATTTAAAGTTATAACATGATGAAAATTTTGAATAAACTGGTGTCTAATGAGAAACTTGAATAATGAAAATGTATTTACCATTTATTAACCATGACCTTGATGTAGGATGGTTAAGGGTAGTGATAGTGCCTCTTTTTTGAAAATGTTGTAAGGTTTGGGGGAATGAGTTGTTATGTATTATTTTTAATCTCTCTTACTTAAATGTGTTAAATTTTTTTTATGTTTCCTAATTATTTTTTTTGGTATTATAGAGATATACCTACACTACGATGATTTATAAGAATATGAAAAGAGGATATGGATAGAAATTATCCACCAGTAGTGGAGCTTGAGGCACCATTAGTGTCAGGTGAAGAAGTTGAAGAGCGGTTTAGATAGAACTTCACTCAGTTCATGTATTTTTTGGAAAGATACTCAGAGAGGGTTATGAAGAGTATGTATGATCTAAAACATGAGTTTCAGTTGCAGCACCCTATGACTTTCATCGGAGAGTGTGGACTTGAGGCAGCTGAGTTCTGGATTGAGTCCATCCAGACTATAATTGACCACTTAGATAATATTATTAAGAAAAGAGTCAAGATGGCAGTTTATATGTAATGTTTTCAAGCAAATTTTTGGCAGGAAATCTAGAATCAGGATGAACAGCTAGAGAGTATGGAGTGGAAAGACTTTGAGGAAAAGTTCTTAGAGCACTTTTACCCTGAGATGTTGAGATAGGAGAAAGAATTTAAGTTCATGTTGTTGAATCAGGGGAGTATGTCCATGATGGACTATGTTGAACACTTTTCTGACTTTAAATTATTTATTCCATCATTATCGGGGGATGAGGATACTATAGAAAAGTGGTTTTAGGATGGTCTTAAATGTGAAATTAAGTCCCTGGTTAATATCTTCAAGTTAAAGAAGTTTTCATAGGTGGTAAATCAAGCTCTCATTTCTGATGAGGGCATGAAGGAAGATTCCAGCAAAGGATAGGTGGTTTCTACTGGATGATCAGGAGGTAAGAATTTTGAGATCCATTAGCCTTGTTATGAGAATTTTGACCATAGTAGTTGAAAGTAGTGTGTCCAAGGGGAGGATCAGTTACCTAGAACCTTACTCGGGTGACCTGTAACTACTACTGTAAGTTGAGTCACTTTCGTAGATGGCTCCCCTGACCACAGGTAGATTACTGATCTTTCATAAATATGGTACATCTACAGAGGTTTTGTAGAAACATGAAAAAGACGGATAATGATGGAGCAGCTAGGCAGAATCAAAGTGTGGGAAGGGGATCTTCTACACCATATCAATCTGGTATTTGGAGTTATATGGTTGTAGTGGTAGAGGTAAGGGATATAGTACTTCTAAGAAAGAGTTCTCGTATTAGAAGAGTGGTTTATCCCAAGGGACTCATACTACATCATAGGTAATAGGGGTATTTTAGTTTCATGTAGTTCATCCTATAATTGTGGAAGTTGAGGTTGGTCCATATATAGTTATAGGTACTGTTATTTTAGATCCTATGCTTAATATTGCCTTATTTGATACCAGTACCACTCATTTTTTTATATCCATGCAATTTTTGAGTGGTTTGATCTTGGTGGTAGAGTTTGTGAGTGGGGTTTTGACAATATATACATCGTTGGGAGTACGATCGAGAGATATATATTTGTGAAAGGGGTGTTCTCTCAAGGTTGGGGAGTATTGTTTCAGTTGTGATCTTTATATCCTTGAAATTTCAAGCTTCGAACAAATTATGGGGATGTACTGGTTTTTGGTGTATCGATCCCACATAAATTTTTACCAAAGGAGAGTGTAATTTACATCTCTTGAGGGTGAAAAATATATTGACCATGGAGAGTGGGATATCTAGGAAGGCTGTAAAGGTCCATTTCATCAGCAACTGGGGGAGCTCATATAATGCCCTAGCCTTAAACCTTACTTAATCTTGAGTTATTACAAGATTACACATTGAGGATCTTTTCGGGTTTAGAGTTTTAGAGAATTAGATCATAAAACTCGCATTACATTCCACATATAAACAAAGTGGTTACATAAAGATAATATTCTTCTTTCCCATCAATGGAAACATATTTAAAATAAAACATGGATTCTTTCTTGACACTCCCTTGACATTATCATCATATCATGTACCTTTCCCTTGACCTGTGAAAAACATTTCAAAAAAACTTGGGATGAGCATAAAAATCTCAGTAAGGGATATAAAATATATATGGAAAGGAAACATGGGTACATATATACATAAGAATGAAATCATACTTTACCCATAAAACATAAGCACTTCAAAATACCTCATCAAATCATGAATAAATCGTAGAAATCATAAGACATAAAGGTAACTTGAGGCATTCATAACATTCTTACATAGGGAGTAACCCTCTTGGTTATGTTTGGAATACCCATCACAGTATATTCCCTAAATCTCTTTGGAGAAACCTTAACGTTTCACTCCTTCGCGTTACCCAATGCATTGGAGAGCTATATCGGGCTCACTCGCCCTTAGTTTATCACAGAACCACCCGTCTTCATAATAATGCCCAAGAACCTAAACATAATCGTATCACATAAAACATGCATAAAGGAAACATAATATTTCCACCTTTCAATCACAAGATATCAATACAAAAAATTGATATAAAAACATTATGAAAACCATTTTCAATACCAAAATAAAAGAAAAGTAAAACATGGTATTTATTTTTCTTTTAAAAAAGGTATGGCTTGTAGAGGAAGCCGAAACTCAAATAAAGGTCACGGTGGCAGAGAAGTCGTTGTCGCCGCATACGTACGACAAAAACATTCCCTTTTGTCGTTTAGTAAAACGCTTCGTATAAAAAATATTCCTTTTGGATAAACGTAAAAGTCAAAGGGTTTTATACACTGTATAAAAGAAGGTTGTGTATAAAACAAAATATGCCTCAATGAAAGGAGATTGAGACGAAGTCCCATACCTCCGGTCCGACTTGACTCGATCATTCTTTAATGTCCTGAATAATAAACTTGAGTTAATTGCTACTTGTTTAAGAACCTTTTTCAAGTTCATTATTCCTTTTATATCACTTATTTCCATTTCATTAACACTATGTAATTATTTAAGTTAATAACGGTCGTTTTAACGATCATTGGTACTTGAGTCAAAAATAAACCCTTTATAATTACATGTTGTTCATGTATCCATTATATCCATAATTATAATCATTATGTATATATAATATATATCCAGTATATACATACATTTATAATATTACATAATCATTTAGAGTTAAGAAATGAAATGCACCGTTCATGGAGACGGTAAGCCGTACGTACGCATGAACGCTGCTTTCATTTTTATTTCATATTTTATGGAATGGAATCAAAATGATATAAAGGTATATTATAATTACAGTATAATATCATATATAATATCATAGTTTCATCCTTTATACATCCCACATATGATATTTAACAAATCAAATCACTTTGAGGGGGCGGTAGTCCGCACTTCCTTAAATGAAGATATCGCGTTTACCCATAATGAAAACCATAAAGGTATGCACAAAATGAAAAATACAGAAGCTTAATGAAAACATAAACATATTATATATCATATATAAATATAGTGACATCTTAATGGCCACCTTTGAAGGTGTTAAAAGAATGTTGAACAATCATCGTTTCGGGAGGCATAAATTCACCATCCACGGAAACAGTATGTCCTTTAACCATTAGATGTAGGTGTGTGTAAGTGTAGCTAGAATAATTATTATAACAACATCCTAGTATATTGAGGATACTGTATTTGTTACAAAAGAAAAGAATAAAAAGATTTTAGGGGGTTGGAGAAGCAAAATAAAACAAAAGGACTCAAGTGAAGACATTACCTTAAACTCGGGTAACTCTCTTAGATTTGAGCTCAAAGGATTCCTTGGGAAGACTTCTGCCCAAAGTGAGGCTTCAAGGAGTAAGAGAGGGATGTGGAGAGCCAAAATGGGAAGGGTTTGGCCAATCCAAAGGCTTTGGGAGTGTGGGTAAGGAGGTAGAGGTGGGGGCCTTTTATAAGAGGAGAGGAGGGGCACTCTTGGAAGGTAAAGAAAAGTCGCTTTATTTTAAAATGGTATTCGGATTTAAGAGGTCCCACATTGATGTGTTTCTAGGATAAGGTGATAAGGGTTCTAAATCCACCCATCCAATAGGTTTTGGTCATGTGTAGGTCTTAGATTTTACATTATCTTTCCATTTTATTTAAATCGTTAAATAATGAGGTCATCGCTGCATCATCATGATGTCATAAATAATTTAATTTATTTAATGTCTAAAAATTATAAAAAAAATACTATGATGTAGGAAATATTTTTATATTTCTAATGAATATTTATAGTCAAAAATCTGATTTGTATAACCCCATGTAAAAATTGTTTTAGTAAAACATCTCATGTGTGTGTCATTTTTACTTTAACATTAAATAAAAAGTTATTTATGTCATTTCCCAACCAAAGTGGCTCCATGGGGTCCCCAAGTTGACCCATGGATTTTCTTGGTCGGCCATGACACATCCAATGATGGTAGGACATGTTTCAAGCTCATCTCATTTTATTAAAGCATTATTTTTACCTTAAACTACACTAATTACCTCTAATCGCGATTAAGAACTTAAGAGTTACTATTCACCAAAAAAAATTATTTTAATCTCATTGAACCAAATTTTACTTCTTAATGACAACCATGTATGTCGGATTTTTGAAATTCAAAACAAAGAAGTGGTAAATTTTCATTTAAACGAAAAATCGGTTTTTATAAGTACCACTTAGTGGTTTCACTATTCATCAAAAATTGAAGTTTTTCAGAAAAATACAAAAAATTCACCCTAAGCTATATTTGATATTCTGAATTCAAAAATGAAGTCTATTTTACAAAATTCAAAACATATAAGTCACATTAATTAATTTAATAATTAATTCCCGCTGTCATGACAAATAGCGTGTGTTTATGAAACAATAAGTATCAAAAGATTGACACCAGTTTAAGTCCAATTTCAAAGTGAAATTGATTAAAATGACCACCATTGGATTAAATGGTAAAAATGTATTCTAATTTCACTTCAAAAACAATTCAAAAGATAATCTAATCATATAAATAAATTAGATTAAAAAGCAGTTTTGATGTAAAATGCGGTATTTTTCACTATTCATTAAAAAATGAACATTGTCTGAAAAATACCAAAAATTCACACAAAGTAAATTTTGATCTCCCAATAATAAAGAATAAGTTTATTTTGACAAACATAGCTTATAAAATTTTCAAAAGATATATTTAAAAAGGGTTTTCCATCAAAAGGCAGTAAAACAATCTTTTAAGAATATTAGTGTATTCCATGCATAAGATTGTACTTATTTTCATTTTAAGCCTCTAAAACACTATCTTAATCATTAATAGACATAGATAAAAATATCTATTATTCATTACTTACTTGGGATATTACATCCTTCCCCCCTTTAGAAAATTGTTTCCCCGAAATTTACTTATCGAATAAATGGGGGTACTTATCCCTCATTGCATTTTCAGATTCCCATGTTGCCTCTTCCATCATGTGGTTTTTCCAAAAAACCTTTACCTGATTAATCACCTTATTTCGTAACACTTTCTCCCTGTGGTCAAGAATCTGGACCGGTTGTTCCTCATAAGATAGGTTCTCTTCCAGCTGAACTACCTCTGGACTCAAAACATGAGATGAATCTGGCATATACTTTTTCAACATCGAAACGTGAAAAACATTGTGTACCTGAGATAAACTCGGAGGTAGAGCCACCCAGTATGCAACTGATCCAACTCTCTCCATAATTTCACATGGTCCAATAAACCTTGGACTTAGCTTTCCTTTCTTACCAAATCTCATCACACTTTTCCAAGGAGAAACCTTGAGAAAAACATGATCACCTACCTCGAAAGATAGATCCTTCCTCCAGTTATCCGCATAACTCTTCTGCCTGCTCTGAGCTGTTATCATGTGCTTTTGAATCATCTGAACTTTTTCTTCCATCTCTTCTACCAATTCTGGTCCCATCAACTTCCTTTCACCCACTTCATCCCAGAAATCTAGAGTTCGACACCGCTTCCCATATAATGCCTGAAATGGTAACATCTGTATACTGGAATGAAAACTGTTATAATATGAAAATTCAACCAAAGAAAGATGTTGGTCCCAACTTCCCTGATAATCCATAGAACAAGAACGTAGCATATCCTCCAATGTCTGAATTGTTCGTTCTGACTGCCCATCTGATTGAGGATGAAAAGTTGTACAAAAATTTAATTCAATACCCAAAGACTTCTGAAGTCCTTTCCAAAAGTTAGAAGTGAACCTGGGATCACGATCAGATACAATGGAGAGGGGAACTCCATGTAACCTGACTACCTCTTTAAGATACAAACGGGAAAGTTGATCTAGGGAAAAAGTATCTCGTATAGCAAGGAAATGAGCAGATTTAGTCAAGCGATCAACAATAACCTAGATTTCATTGTTACCTCGAGATGTCTTCGGTAATCCCACAACAAAGTCCATGGATATATTCTCCCATTTCCACTCTGGCACTGGTAAAGGCTGAAGCATCCCTTTCGGTAACTGCCGCTCTGCTTTAACATGTTGACATGTCAAACACTTAACAGTAAAATCAGCAATATCTTTTTTCATTCCATCCCACCAGTAATACTCCCGCAGATCTTTGTACATCTTAGTACTGCCAGGATGAACTGAAAACGGAGAACTATGAGCTTCACATAACAACTCTCTCTTCAACTGTGAATCACAAGGCACACACAATCTCTTCCAAAATCTCAAAATGCAATCATTATCAATGTTGAATTCAGGAAACTTACCTTTCTGAACTAGCTCTACCTTTTTCTGCAACTCACTGTCTTGCTTCTGTGCTTGCTTGATTCTATCTGATAGAGATGATCTCACTGATACCTGAAACAAAACAGAAGAACTTCCTGCACCAACAACTTCTATGCCAAAGTTCATCAAATCCTTAACCAAAGGATCACATTCCAAACACAACATTTCTAATGAAGCATTACTTTTTCCACTCAAATCATCAGCCACTTTATTTGCTTTTCCCGGATGGTAATGAATTATACAATCATAATCCTTGATTAATTCCATCCATCTCCTCTGTCTCATGTTTAACTCTTTCTGAGTGAATATATACTTTAAAATTTTTTGATCAGTATATATTTCACACTTTACTCCATACAAATGATGCCTTCAAATTTTTAAAGCAAAAACAACAGCAGCTAATTCCAAATCATGTGTAGGGTAATTTACCTCATGAGTTTTCAACTGACGTGAAGCATAAGCAATTACCTGATCATTCTGCATAAGGAAACAGCCAAGTCCCTTCAACGAAGCATCACTATATATAACAAACTCACCATTCCTGGAAGGAAGTGCCAAAACTGGAGCATTCACCAATCTTCTTTTCAACTCCTGAAAACAATCATCACATTCTTTTGTCCAGATGAACTTAACACCCTTCCGAGTTAGCTTAGTCATTGGACTAGATAACCGTGAAAAATTTTCAACAAACCTTCGGTAGTAACCTGCCAAACCAAGAAAAATACGGATCTCGGTTACATTTGTGGGTCTTGGCCATTCTTCAATAACTTTTTTTTAGCAGGATCAACAGTTATGCCATCTTTTGAAACAATGTGACCCAGGAAAGAAATTTTTTATAACCAAAACTCACACTTGATGAATTTTCCATACAGTTTTTTTCTTTTAAGGTTTGCAAGATAACCCTTAAATGACTTTCATGCTCCTATTAACTTTTAGAAAACACCAAAATATCATCAATAAAAACAACCAACATTTTTCACCTGAGTCAACTAAGCCATCACTGCAACAAACTGGTCAATTCTGATTCTGACCATCTCAGGATGCTGATTTAGAAGTTCATTTCCATCTGTATTCCTTCCCAGAAAATTTGTTCTATTTCCTCTATGAAAAACCATTCTTAACAAACATGTCTTAGATAAAGCAACACGGTAATCTTCAAATGATATATCATTTCAATCATACCATAAATTAACTTATAATTTTACACTTTTCTAACTCCTAAAGTTGTCTAAACCGACCTATGATACCAACTATAAGGCACCAGCCTTAAACCTTACTTAATCTTGAGTTATTACAAGATTACACATTGAGGATCTTTTCGGGTTTAGATATTTAGAAAATTAGATCATAAAACTTGCATTACATTCCACATATAAACAAAGTGGTTACATAAAGATAATATTCTTCTTTCCCATCAATGGAAACATATTTAAAATAAAACATGGATTCTTTCTTGACACTCCCTTGAAAATATCATCATATCATGTACCTTTCCCTTGACCTGTGAAAAACATTTCAAAAAAACTTGGGATGAGCATAAAAATCTCAGTAAGGGATATAAAATATATCTGGAAAGGAAACATGGGTACATATATACATAAGAATGAAATCATACTTTACCCATAAAAGATAAGCACTTCAACATACCTCATCAAATCATGAATAAATCATAGAAATCATAAGACATAAAGGTAACTTGAGGCATTCATAACATTCTTACGTAGGGAGTAACCCTCTTAGTTACATTTGGAATACCCATCACAGTATATTCCCTAAATCTCTTCGGAGAAACCTTAACGTTTCACTCCTTCGCGTTACCCAATGCATTGTAGAGCTATATCGGGCTCACCCGCCCTTAGTTTATCACGGAACCACCCGTCTTCATAATAATGCCCAAGAACCTCAACATAATCGTATCACATAAAACATGCATAAAGGAAATATAATATTTCCACCTTTCAATCACAAGATATCAATACAACACATTGATATAAAAACATTATGAAAACCATTTTCAATACCAAAATAAAATAAAAGTAAAACATGGTATTTATTTTTCTTTTAAAAAAAGGTATGGCTTGTAGAGGAAGCCGAAACTCAAATAAAGGTCACGGCGGCGGAGAAGTCGTTGTCGCCGCATACGTGCGACAAAAACATTCCCTTTTGTCATTTAGTAAAATGCTTCGTATAAAAAATATTCCTTTTGGATAAACGTAAAAGTCAAAGGGGTTTATACATTGTATAAAAGAAGGTTGTGTATAAAACAAAATATTCCTTAATGAATGGAGATTGAGACGAAGTCCCATACCTCGGGTCCGACTTGACTCGATCGTTCTTTAATGTCCTGAATAATAAACTTGAGTTAATTTCTACTTGTTTAAGAACCTTTTTCAAGTTAATTATTCCTTTTATATCACTTATTATCATGTCATGAACACTATGTAATTATTTAAGTTAATAACGGTCGTTTTAACGATCATTGGTACTTGAGTCAAAAATAATCCCTTTATAATTACATGTTGTTCATGTATCCATTATATCCAGAATTATAATCATTATGTATATATCATATATATCCAGTATATACATGAATTTATAATATTACATAATCATTTAGAGTTAAGAAATGAAATGCACCGTTCATGGAGACGGTAAGTCGTACGTAAAAATGAACGCTACTTTCATTTTTATTTCGTATTTTATAGAATGGAATCATAATGATATAAAGGTATATTATAATTCCAGTATAATATAATATATAATATCATAGTTCCATCCTTTATACGTCCCACATATGGTATTTAATGAATCAAATCACTTTGAGGGGGCGGTAGTCCGCACTTCCTTAAATGAAGATATCGTGTTTACCCATAATGGAAACCATAAAGGTATGCCCAAAATGAAAAATACAGAAGCTTAAGGAAAACATAAACATATTATATATCATATATAAATATAGTTACATCTTAATGGCCACCTTTGAAGGTGTTAAAAGAATGTTGAACAATCATCGTTTCGGGAGGCATAAATTCACCATCCACGGAAACAGTATGTCCTTCAACCATTAGATGTAGGTGTGTATAAGTGTAGATAGAATCCTTCTTATAACAAAATCCTAGTATATTGAGGATACTAGAGGTTTTACCAAAGAAAAGAATAAAAAGAGTTTAGGGGGTTGGAGAAGCAAAATAAAACAAAAGGACTCAAGTGAAGACATTACCTTAAAATCGGGTAACTCTCTTAGATTTGAGCTCAAAGGCTTCCTTGGGAAGACTTCTGCCCAAAGTGAGGCTTCAAGGAGTAAGAGAGGGATGTGGAGAGCCAAAATGGGAATGGTTTGGCCTAGCCAAAGGCTTTGGTAGTGTGGGTAAGGAGGTAGAGGTGAGGGCCTTTTATAAGAGGAGAGGAGGGGCACTCTTGGAAGGTAAAGAAAAGTCACTTTATTTTAAAATGGTATTCAGATTTAAGAGGTCCCACATTGACGTGTTTCGAGGATAAGGTGATAAGGGTTAGAAATCCACCCATACAATAGGTTTTTTCCATTTGTAGGTCTTATATTTTACATTATCTTTCCATTTTATTTAAATCGTTAAATAATGAGGTCATCGCTGCATCATCATGATGTCATAAATAATTTAATTTATTTAATGTCTAAAAACTATAAAAAAAATACTATGATGTAGGAAATCGTTTTGGATTTCTAATGAATATTTAGTCAAAAATCTGACTTGTATAACCCCATGTAAAAATTGTTTTAGTAAAACATCTCATGTGTGTGTCATTTTTACTTTAACATTAAATAAAAAGTTATTTATGTCGTTTCCCAACAAAAGTGGCTCCATGGGGTCCCCAAGTTGACCCATGGATTTTCTTGGTCGGCCATGACACATCCAATGAGGGTAGGACATGTGTCAAGCTCATCTAATTTTATTAAATCATTATTTTTACCTTAAACTACACTAATTACCTCTAATCGCGATTAAGAACTTAAGAGTTACTATTCACCAAAAAAATTATCTTAATCTCATTGAACCCCATTTTACTTCTTAATGACAACCATGTATGTCGGATTTTTGAAATTCAAAACACAGAAGTGGTAAAATTTCATTTAAACGAAAAATCAGTTTTTATAAGTACTACTTAGTGGTTTCACTATTCATCAAAAATTGAAGTTTTTCAGAAAAATACCAAAAATTCACCCTAATCTATATTTGATATTATAAATTCAAAAATGAAGTCTATTTTACAAAATTCAAAACATATAAGTCACATTAATTAATTTAATAATTAATTCCCGATGTCATGACAAATAGCGTGTTTTTATGAAACAATAAGTATCAAAAGATTGACACTAGTTTAAGTCCAATTTCAAAGTGAAATTGATTCCAATGACCACCATTGGATTAAATGGTAAAAATATATTCTAATTTCACTTCAAAACCAATTCAAAAGATAATCTAATCAGATAAATAAATTAGATTAAAAAGCAGTTTTGATGTAAAATGCAGTATTTTTCACTATTCATTAAAAAATGAACATTGTCTGAAAAATACCAAAAAATCACACAAACTAAATTTTGATGTCCCAATCATAAAGAATAAGTTTATTTTGACAAACATAGCTTATAAAATTTTCAAAAGATAGATTTAAAAAGGGTTTTCCATCAAAAGGCAGTAAAACAATCTTTTAAGAATATTAGTGTATTCCATGCATAAGATTGTATTTATTTTCATTTTAAGCCTCTAAAACACTATCTTAATCATTAATAGACATAGATAAAAATATCTATTATTCATTACTTACTTGGTATGTTACAGCTCACCACCCAATTTTCAAGTCTTTTACTATATGTTGGGCTGAAAAGCATGATGTCTTTCCACCCATATTGTATAAGTTCCAGGATGTGTTTCTTAAGGACTGCTTAGGTCTGGAACCTGAAAGAGATGTGGAATTTACAATTGAGATCATGTTGGGGGTTTGATCTAGTTTTTATTGCACTATACATAATGGAACCAACAGAGCTTCAATAGCTTAAGACTCAACTAGAATTGTTTATGGATAAGGGGTTTATCCATCTGATTATGTCACCTCTATGGTTCTATAGTTTTTTTAAAGAATGATAACAAAACCTTGTTCTTGTGTGTTTATTACAAGAAGTTAAACCATATGACTATAAAGAACTGTTATCCTCTTAAGCATATTGATGACCTTTTTGACCAGTTGATAGGATCTTGTGTTTTATCCAAGATTAACTTGAGATCATGGTATCATTTGTTTAGAGTCTGACCTTTTTGGCATACCTTGTACTGTTTTCAAAAGAAGGTATGGCATATATGAGTTTTTATTTATGTTGTTTGGGCTAACAAACGCACTAGAAGCTCTTATGGGATTGATGAACAGACTATTTCACCCATAACTATATCATTTTTTGGTAGTGTCTATGGATGACATCTTGGTGTACTCCAAGACTCATGAAGATCATTCTTTGCATCTTGAAATCATCTTGAGTACACTGCGAAGGAATCAGCTATGTGGAAAGATATCTAAATTTCAATTATGGATTGATCAAGTAAACTTCTAGGGTCACATCATTTTAAAGGAAGGAGTGTATGTCGGCATATAGGAGGTGAAAGAAGTTGTTTACTGGGAGATGCCCAAGAATCTTTTTGATATCCAAAGATTTTTGGGGTTAGCGGGTCATTATAATAGGTTTATCAATGAATTTTTTTATTTGGAAAAACTTATTTAGTGCTTGACCTAGAAGGGGATAAAGTTTGAATGGATGGAATCAAGTGATAATTCCTTCTAGGAGTAGAAGAATTTCTTAATAATAGAACTAATCTTGATACTACCCGATCCAGGGGAGGAGTATATGATGTCTTGTGATGCTTTTGGGATCGAAATTGGAGATGTTTTGATGTAGGGAGATCGATTTATAGTGTATGGGTCTCAGTAGTTGAGGCCACATGAATGGAATTACCCTATTCACGACCTCGAGCTAGCAGCAATGTTTTATGCTTTGAAGTTTTGGAACAATTATATTTTTGGAAAGAATTTTTTTGTGTATACTAATAATAATATATAAGAGTATATCTTTTTACAATGAGATTTGAATCACCAACCATGAAGGTGGGTTGATTATATTCATTCATTTGATTCTGAGCTAGAATATATGTCCAGGAAGAGAAATAGTGTTACTAACACTATAAGTAGGAAAATTTAGACTCAGGAAGTTCAGGAATCAAGTGTTGAGTGGAAGATTGTGACTTTACTGGATGAGATTCATGTTGTGTTTTAGGAGGTCCAAGAGAATATTAATATCATATATGTCATAGTAGAGTCTACACTTTTAATTCAGATCAAGGAAAGGTAGTTTTGAGATCTAGAGTGTTTGGCCTTTAGTGAAATCCTTGAAGGTGGGGAGTCACATTCAGATTAGACCATATATGAGGATGAAATAATATATGTCAAGAATTGTATTGTTGTTCCTATGAGTATGAAATAGGAGTTGATGTATTAATTTCATTCCTCGAAGTGGTAAGTTCATCCAGGTTTGACGAAAATGTATCATGACCTATATCAACAATATTGATGGTCAAGTATGAAGAAGAAGATAGTAGGGTGCAGGACACGATTCTATAATTTTTAGCAGGTGAAGGTCGATAATAAATAACATGTTGGTTTAATATAGTCATTTTATATTCCATAATGGAAGTGGAATGATATTACCATGGACTTTGTGGTGGGTTTTCTAAGGATGCCTCAGAATAATGATTCTATTTGGGTGATTATGGACTGGCTGATAAAAGTAACACATTTCTTACCTATACAGAATACTTCCCAAGTGTATTATTTGGGAGATATGTATGTTCAGTAGATAGTCTCTCTATATAGGGTTCCACAATGTATACTTTCAGATTGTGACTCATTTTTTACTTCACGCTTCTGGAATATCTTTCAGAAAGTTCTTGGTACACAATATTTACTGAGTATGGATTTCCACCCATAGACAAGTGGGAAATTGGAACGTACAATACAGGTACATGAGGATATGATGTAGGAATTTTTTTCTTGACTTTGGTGGGTCTTGGTATAATCACTTAGTTCTTGTTGATTTTTCCTATAATAAAAGTTATTAGGAAACTATACAGATGTCACCATATGATTCTCTTTATGGTAGGACAGTAGATCACCTCTATGCTAGATGGTGGCTGGTGAGTTAGAGGTATTGGGATCGAGTCTCATGTAGGATACATTAGATAAGGTTCATTTGGTTTTAAAATATATTGTTATGGATCAGATTAAGTATAATTTTTATGTTGATCGGCATCGATAACTCCTAGATTTTACTGAGGGTGACTGTGTATTCCTTCGGGTGTCACCTAGATTGGGTCAGCATCGGATATAGAGATAGGGAAAGTTGAATCCCATGTTTATTGGATACTTTGAGATTATAGAGATAATCGGGTCAATGGAGTACCAATTAGATCTTCTATATAGGTATAGTGTTATGCATAATGTTTCTCATGTGTCACAACTTCGGCAGTATCACCCCAACCCTTCTCATATGATCGATATAGATGATGTTGAGATTGATGTCGATGCATATTTTGAGGAACATCTAATATGTGTGTTAGATCACAGTGAGAAAGTGTTGTGGGTAAATGCCATATTGATAGTTCATGTTTTGCGGAAGCTTGGTCATTTTTAGAAGGTAACATGGGAGAGAGAAGAGGATATGTGGTATTAGTGGCCCAATGTTTTTACCTTGAAATAATAGAGATACTTGGGAGTGCATCTCAAGGATGAGCTATTATAAGGTGGGGAGATTTTAAGATCTCGACCATTTCTAGAGATGTCTCAGGCTCTGTTTCTAGTACTCTCTTACCTTTTTTTTATTATAATTTGTTTGGATTTTATATTGGGCGTGTTTGGTTAAAAATTGGAAGTTTTAGAGGGGTTTTGGGTAGTGCACAGTTGGTGAACAGTTTTCCTAAACTGTGCTCCCTACCCCAAAAAACAAGAAATCCCAGACAGAGGGGAATTTCATAGTTTTCACATGGTTTTCTAAACTGTTATTCATATTATTAGTAACCATTAACCCCCCATAGGATAGGGACACAGTTAGGGTGAAAGGTTTGGTAGAACATGTACCCCTTCCTAGGAAATCGAGCACGCAGAAATTCAATCCCACAAAAAATCATTAAAATTTTTCCAAACCCCTATCTTATATCCCTAAACCCTCTATATTGACCCTAAACCTATTTATATCATTTTTAAGGTTACTATAAATATTAATAGGCATTCTAACTTTCTTTCTTGATGAATGAAATATTTTATTGAAGATATGCACCTCTCCCATTAAGAGATTCCCATCCCAATTAGTTTCCTCTCTCTCCCATATTTATCTCATCCTTTTAAAGGATTTTTTACTCCATTGGAATTTTATTTAGATCTAGTTTTTGATAGATCTCATATGTTTGATCTTGGATCTAGTTTTTGGATCTATATCTTGTTCCTCATCATGTTCTTGATCATTCCACTTAAATTGGGGATTTCTGTTGGCGAACGTTCTTCGTAAATCATGAGGTTGGTGGTGAAAATTTAAAACCCCATAGTCATGATTTAATTATATTTATCTAATTGTGAAATTTCAATTTACATGGTTAGGAAATTTCATCAATGATTGAATTGATTTAATTTAATTTTCATGTGATAACAATTCGGCTCAAATTGGGGCAATTGAAATTGGTAGAATTGGATTAACTAATTGGTTAATTAATTAATGGAATTTTGTGATTTTGAAATTGATGGTATTTTAGGATTGTGAAATTGTTCAATTTATGTGATTATGAATTAATTTAAAATCATAATTATGAGATGGTTGACTTGACCTTAATAAACTAATGGGATATATGATTTAAATATTTCAAAATGGTTTAATGATGAATTATCATATTATTCCATGTTAATTAAAGTGTTGAACCTTATTTGTTTAATAGATTGAAAAGGTACACTTTAAATAGAATGTTTTATAAGAATATTAATTATTATTAACCTTGAAGTGTGTGAAATTGTGATATATGTGATATAGGTGTTTAATTGATATATGAGTGTGGTACACAGACTGCTTCTTCAAAAACCCACTTGTCTGATTGATTGATAAAAATGTGCGGGACATGGAATACTACTTCAAAATCCCATAAATTATTGACTAATATACATGTTTGGGACATCAAATACTACTTCAAAATCCCATAGTGATAAATGGGTTGTGGGGAATGGAGTAGTGCTTCAAATACCCACAAGGTTATAGACATGGAATTATAGGCCCAAAATGTTGTCATTGGACTATGGTTCCAAGTGAAAATAATATGAATTTAAATTAAATGAAATGGATAATGAAATCCCATGTGTTATAATGAATTACGATATCCCTTAGGGATAGTTCAGAATCTAGTATGGGTCAAATCAGGTATTGAAGGTTCAAGTATCCTCAGGAACCTAGGGGTTTATATGGTTAATTAACGAATAATTAAATGTGATAAATATTTACATTATACATTATACTTTATTATTTACACAACTAAATACACTTTATTGACTATATATTGTTTTAGATTCCATTAGTGGTGGCCTACTAAGTTTTACTCATGCTCTGCTCATGCTGCCTGATCGGTACCCAAATAGACTTCATGTTTGTAGGACATAATAAAGGAAAAGACCCCATTTTAGATCACTAATTCGGGATGGATCATGGATGAGGGAACAAAAATTAGTTTCGGGACCCACTTTCAATTATTGGTGTATTTATTTTTGGTTTTTTCATATTGACACTTGACACGTACTTCGCACGAAATGTCTACTATTTAGTTATGGATATTATTTTTTGTTTTAGTCTATCATGTGATACTAGTATGTTCTAGTTATTATATTATTTTGGTTATAGTTATATCATTTGTATATTGTTTATTTATTTCTACTATTGTGCTACTTTTATAAATAGGGCATAGTCTCCCTATGATTGATATTAGTCCCTCTCTGCTAGTCGGAAGCCTCTGGCATGTGGGGAGGCATACCTGAGGTCATGTTTCCAATCGTCTCAGGGAACTGGTGTGTGACACCCACGTTGGGTCATCACAGTACATATCTCAATTAAATTCTTATATAATTTCCAATTTAATTGTATTAAATTGGTTATTGTGTTGATGCATGATATGGAGTTTACCGAAATGAAGTTTGAAGCACATTTCAAACCTTCCATGGATGGTTGGTGAAGGATTCATCTAGGTGATGATATCTAGAAAGACTTTTAGCGTGTATGAATTTCACCTTTTAATAATATTTTCCTTGTAATCATTTAATTAATTATAATTAAGTTATGATTAATTTTTATGAATTCTTAGACATGAGATAGAAACTTGTGGTGATTTATGGAGGCTGAATGGACTTAGAAAACATGGAAAATCTATTGGGCTTTGCTTGGTTTGTTATTTGACATTGTTTGAGGTAGCTAGTCATGTGTACTCTACCCTATATAGTTATGTACCATTTATTATCATCTGATTTTAGATTCTCTACCTTGGGTGAACAATCCTAAATTCATAATTGTTAGGTGTATAAAATGGAATACACGTTAATTAATTGACCAAACCAATAAAAGTGAGAGACTTAGTGTCATGCTTAATTTGATAATGAATTCCATATATTAACTAATTAATTGAAATATTCCTAATAAATTGGAATGGTTTTAAGGTCCATGTTTGAACTTATGTGATGGATTGTGGCATGCCCACAAATGTTCAGGACTTGACTGGTTGTGTAATGCATATTTACTTGTATTGTTGAGCCTATATTGATGTTTGATCACATGGTGTGTGTGTGTGTGTGTGTGTGCAGGTGTAACCCCTAGAGCCCTATGTTTGATGATAGATCACATGAAGTGTGTGTAGGAATCCCTTAACCTTATCACATGTTTTATACTGGTTATTAGGATGCTTTTTGGTGTTCATGTGTAACCCCTAAAGGTCTATGTTTAATGTTTGATCACATGTTGTTTGTGTGTGTGGCCCTATGAGACCTAGGCTTGTTTTTTATTTCATGTGGATTATGGTGGTTGTGATACTTATTAATTTGATGTGATATTTGATCTGTAATTATATCTCATGTCATGTTTTATTGTTCTTATATCTTGTTTTTGAGTGTATAGGTTGAGCCTCATGGACTATCCCCCTGAGGGGGATGTGTCAGATACCTAGTCAACATGCATTAGACTATCCATTCAAGTTGGATATGTCATCCATGTTTTTGGACTATCCCATAGAGGGGTATGTTTCACATGGATTATCGTTGTTTATTCCTGAATGGATCCAGAGCAGGTATAGTTGGGGTTTGTATCATCTTAGTGAACACACGACTTCTCGGTATATTGGTGTTTATTTATTACTTGTGCATTAGTGATTATATTTTATGCTATTTTAGTTTATTTTTTTCTTGTTTACTTTATTATAAGATGATCACATTCACATATAGTTCATTCTATAGGATGGGTATAGGACTGTATGGGTGGTACCCTACTGAGTTGTACTCACACCTTATTTAGGCGGCCTTAGAATATGGGTACTCGAGTAGCCATCACTTCTTGCAGGTATGGGTTGGGTTGATTCTCAGGTTTTTTAATCTAGTGGGATAGCTCACTATGATTATAGAGGCTAGGATGAGATCTGGATTTCAGTGGGATTAGATCCTCTAATTATTTTCTATCATGTATATGATCAGTATAGTGATTGACCAGATGGTTTTTTGTTTGAATATTGATTTTGTATACTTTTTTTCCATATTCATTCATATTATTGGTATGCTTATGTTTTTTTTTACTCTTTTTGTATACTGTTATATGGTCATTTATTTATTATTATTTTATACTCTGATGGAGGGTATATACTCCCCATAATTCCACTCAATACTCTCACTACTACTTGGTAGCCTCTAGAATATGGGGAGTTTCACATGAGGTCATGTGGAATTCCAACTTAGACTCAATGATTTGTGTTGGTATGTGACAATTTATAAGCATATTTTTTTCTAAATGACCTTTTTACCCTATAATTTTTTTTACTGCATTCGCTTTGGATTATGAATGGTTTTTAGGAGTAGGGTGGTAACTTCCTACTAGGCATGTTATACTCACATCCTATACGGACCCCTTTTAGGGAAAAAGTGTTACAACCCCAACACTAGTAGCCCAAATCTAGTTTCTAATTTATTACATTGTCATTATATACAATTATCACATCCCAAAGGACTGAATGGTTTATTAATCTTGAAGAATCATATGCATATGTGATTCTCATATCACATTTTAAATATAAAATACATATCATAAAAACATTCTTTCATCCTTGATATTATTTATAATATCTTTCTTCATATCCTGGGAAAAATAAAACAAAGGGTTATGTACAGTGAAAGTTATCATGAGTAAATAAGGCATAATCAATACAGAAAGATAAATAACTGGAAACACATGTCATTTAAATGATAAATTGAACACAAAATGTATTCGTGGATAATATTATTGCATTAAACTCATGGATAATAAAAACTAAATTCTCAATGAAGGAAATATATAATATTTGACATCATGAACTTAGACATCATGGTATCTATACCGTACAGTCCTTATTCCAAGGTAGTTTAAAAATATGGGTAGGCATACACCACAAACCCATTTAATTATAACTTACTAGTTTGTATCATGAGACCTATCTATTCATAGAGGGTATATATAATTTTGGGCCCCACCCATCACTTCATGTCAAATACAATCCACATATATTGAATAATTCATTTAATTTATAAAAAAAAATTCATATCAAAAAATATATATATTGAGTAAAGAATAGGGATTTACCAATAATTCCCCAGTCAATAAAATACTTTCTAAATATAAAACCATTTGTATAAATGTTATACACTTTAGGAAATAATAATATCAATGATACAAAGAATGTGGATATTTAAGATAAATATAATATCAAGTGATCACAAGTAAGTGAATGTCTCAAAGGATGGTATAATTACAACATATCCCCAATGGTGAATAATTAAAATAAATGGTTTTTTCATTCATGAATAAAAATATCATAAAAATACCATTAAAAAAATTGAGGAAAATTTACTTTTCACTTATAAATCCACTTTTAAAAACTAAAATTTTCAAAAATATTAAGGAAAAAAATTTCTTTAAAAATAAACTTATAAAATTGTAAAGGAGGATTAAAAAAATAATAGTAATTATGGTGTGAAATTTCATTCATTCCATATAAGTTAAAATAAAACACTCTTTTCAAACTTTTTAAGAAAAGTACCATGTTCGGAAAATGATAGGAAAATTATTTTTTAACCATTTAAAAAAAATAAAACATGGGTAAAAATGATTTTTGATAAATATTTTTATAATTGTAAAAATATTTTTGAAAACATTTTAAATAAAATATTTTCATCGAATAAAAGTATATCTAATCAAAAGGGAATAAGACCAATTTTATTTTTAAGAATTTCTTTACCTGGTTCAAGTTCCAAAGAGACGAAAAGTTGAAAGAAAATATGGAAACTATTTAAAAGTGTAAACTTTAATTAATCATTAATCATCATTAATAAATATATATTCATGTTAAATACCTCAAATGGGCATTATATACACCAAATAGAAATAAAAAGTTCCATAATATCAAATATGTCTCAATGGAGTGGAAATTGAGACAAAATCCCTTACCATAAGTTCAAAAATCCTCATAAGTGTTTTTAACCTCCTCTATAATAAATTTAGATTTATTATAATTGCATACCATAAGAATATAAATATCTATAATTTCATATAAGAACCATTTATAACATTTTATCACCCTCTTGTTAATAATATTTTTACTATTATCATTATTCTGGGTATTAACTACTTCACTTTTCATGTATGTTTTGATTTGATAGTCCTTGTAGTTTTATTATGGTTCCATCATATCTAGAATATTATTCCTAGTATTAATATCATATATATTAAATATAAAAATATTTATATTCTTCCATAAAATATAGATATATAAAAATTAATCACATTGTTCATGGAGATTGTAGGTCGTACATATGCATGAACGTTATTTTCACTTTTTGATGGATAGAACAAAAAAATGTGAATAATGATTAATTTTTCTAGAATAATTATTATATCATATATATCATATATAGTCATTAAAAATATCCTTATTATAATCCATGTAAAACATAAATAAAAAACAAATCGTATCGCTTCGTGGAGGTGGTAGTCCACATGTACGCAAAAATGGAATTATCGTTTTCTAATTAATTGGAAGGTAAGAAGTTATATATGATATTATAATTATATAAGAATATTTTTTTCCTACATATAAAATATATTCATTAGTTCTATATTTATAACCATCCAAGGGAAATGGTAATGAAAAATGAATTACATCACTACGTGGAGACAATAATCCTTATATACGCATGATAAATGCTTTTGATTTTCTTAGGATAGAAAATATATGGAATATAGTTGTCCTATAATTATAATAACATCTTAGTATATTTCTTATAATGGATTTATTATATTAGGATGGGTATAATAAATCTAAATTTGTTATAAAGGAGTTTAAAAGGGTTAACGAGAGGTTAAAAATGAAATATATGGGGGAAAACATAACTAAAACTTATAACATAACATATCCTCTATTTATAACTTCGTCAAAAAGTTAAATATGATAAAACAGGGAGAATGAAATTTTTGAATTTTTTATATAAAATAATAGTGTCAAAATGATGGAAAAATGGAAAAAAATCTATATATTTTACTTTTGGATGATTATGGATTATATATAATCATAAAATAAAATTAATTCAAGTGTTAGGGTCATTATTTAGTATTTATCATTTTATTTTTAACCTTAATTACACGATTTACCCCTTTACCATGGTAACAAAATTACTAATGTTATTATTCATAATTCCCAAAAATAAAATGGATATATTTTCCAAATTTATACCTCCTGATACTAAATATAGAATTCATTTTTCAAGATTAAATTCACATAATTTTCATAAATTACTTTTAATATAAATTCCTAAAATGCAATGAAAAACTGTTTTTAAAATAATGTGTTTTTAAGCCAAAAATTGTACTTATACCAAAATCAGGTATAATGATGATTCAAATGAATTTAATTAGATTATATATAATTAAATAATACTTATATGACTTTTCAATTAAATTCAAATCATGATGATACTTTTTAATGAAAAAAAAATATAGTTTTAAAAAAACATTATTTTTCACTATTTAATGAAAAGCCAGTCTTTCTAGAAATTTACCAAAATTTCACCCATATATAATTTTGATATGTTTATTTCAAAAATTATATCCTTTTTATTAAATAAAATTTATAAAAGTTCAAAAAAATATGTATAATTTTTTTCTACTAAAAATCTATAAAAATCATTTTTGAAGAAAATCTGTTTTTGAGGAATAAAAAGCCTTTAATAACAATTGAGAACTTATTTCCTAAGAATTAATATATAAATTTTTATTGAGTCTGACCTTGATTTTTATTTCATAATTTTTTTCATCCTATTCATATCCACCAATTTAATGGTTATGTTATAATGGTTGTATTTAAATAATATATGCTAATGAACATATGTTCTTTTAAATTATTCAGGTGTTACATTCTCCCCCATAAATAAATTGAATCCTCACAATTTTAACTTTAACTAAATAATAAAAATTTTGAAATTTGAGAACCTGTATCATAAAAAATGGTTAATAATACAACCTCTTGAAAATAGGGAAAAAGAAGTATAAAGGTCACCATAAAACTAGGTTTCCAAATGTGAGAGCATCATTAGGAAGTGAAAATATGGATGTGGAAGAGAAAAATAACACCCAAAGATTAATAGAGAGTGATAGAGGACATGTCTATCATAAAGTAAACTATCATAAAATCATAAATCTATAATGTTTTAAAACACCACTAATTTCTTGGTATAAAAAGTAAATGGATAACATTTTTATTTCAAGATCTTTTTCCTAAATTAGAGGGATTATTTTACTATCCATATAAATCCCTCTAGAAAATAAACTTAATTGATTTATCTATATATAATAAGAAAAATCTCATCCTTTGGTTTTTCTTTAATTAACTTCCACTTCATCTCTTATACCATGAAATATATATTCAAGTTTAATTTTTTGTTTTTATACCTAAAGCTCTTTTAATGAATGATAAGATCCATAAGTCATTCCTTTAGCCTCTAAATATTTACCAAAACCAAAATGGTTATCACATGTTATAAAATATGATAAATCATAATTTAACCTCAAATAATAATTTCTGAAGTTCAACTTAATCCATTCCAGAATTAGTTAACCTTAAAACTCCTCCAAAATAATACCGACCATATTCAAAACCCAAAAAAATGATCAAACATTTATCCTTAGAAAATATAAAGTATCTCATAATGTCACATTCTAAAATATTTGAATACCTTTATCACATATACTAATAACATGAATAAATATTAACTTTATCCTTATTCCATCTATCCCATAAATCCAAAAATATAGTAAATTCCATCATAAATTACTTTGTCATCAAATCACTAACCATTTTTAAGGTCACCAAAACTATACCATTTACTTCATTAGTGTAAATATTATATTTATCCAAATAAACATTACTAACTCAACATTAGGGACATATTAAGGTTTATCTTTCCCTTATTCTTGCGTTCTTCAAAAATATCACTTTACCACTAAATCACATTTTTTTATCAGTACCATTCAAAATATACTTCCAAATCCTTAAATAAGAGTAATATAGAAAAACCATTATATATTTCATGATTCTTATAACCAAAATATAATTAATATAATTCTTAAGTATAAATATATAATCACTTTAATTGTTTTTCTTTGGATGTATTAATAGAGAAATATTGACCTTATCCCCTTGGATTCTTATATGGTAAGTTTACTTGGAGCTTGGGAAATAAGTTTGAATAATTCCTTATCTTTTTATAGTTAAAGAATTTTAGACTAGTGTATTATTTCTTTTACATAAATTAATTAGTCGTATGACCCTTATCTCCACACATTTAATAAACTCTCATTCCCTTCATGCATTTTCTAGGATGTCTCTTTCTACAATTTTTACATGATGGAAATTTCTTCATTCCATTTTTCTTGTTTGATGTTTTCCCTTTTTCTTAGTGATCAAGTGATCTCTTATTATCTTTATTTTCATTGAATATGTAGAATCTAGTAAATTATTTCTTAGTCTTAATAGTTCTAGATACTATATCATCATATGATGAAATTTTTTGAGAAACTAGTTCCCTTCATAGACTCAACTTAATTCCATAAAATAAATAGTCAATATTGTTTTTTGGATTATGTATGTATTATGGGGAATGCCTGGATAATCTTGTAATGTTATCCTTATACTATACGACACTTTCCTATTACTTCTACTTTAAAGTGAGGAACTTCCTCTCAATTTCATGTCATTGTTCCAAAGGGAAGTATTTATCAAATAAAAACGATTTAAAAGTTCTATATTCCATACTTTTGGTTTCTTAAGCTTCTTTAGTGTTATGGATCAATGAACTTCATTGATCAGTATATCCTTTTAAATAATAAACTGTCTTAATAACTTTATCACTTTCATTACATCCCAAATCTAAGAATATCATTTCAAGATATTTAATCCATTACTCATCTTCCAATGGATTAGTAGTTCCATTAAAAGATGGAGGATTTTTGACACATGATGCAATCCAACATGGGTGAATCACATTATCAAACAATAGGTTATTCTATATGAGAAAGTTTATTTGTCATAACTAGAATCAACTACCCTAATATATCCATAATCTACTCAGTTCTAACACTAGATATATTGGTTTACTTGGCATGGAAATCCATATGTTGTCTATGGGTATTGATCCCCTTTCTATTGATAGGTACTATCACAAAATAGTGGAACACTCTAAGTCAACTCATAATCATCATGAATATTGATCCATAAAATAAAATACCAATAATGGTAATAATTCTTGAGATATTATCATAATTCTCATGCAAGCTATGTTTATTTAAAATATAGTTCCTAAGTATTCTATTAAACTTGCTCTAATACCAACTATAACAACCCCAACTCTAGTATCCCAAATCTAGTATCAAGTTTATTACATTGGAACTAGATAAAAGTAATCAAATCTAAAAGGGTCAAATAGTTTAGTATTCTTTAAGAACCAGATACATACTTGATTCCCAAATCACATTGTAAATATAAAATACATATCATAAAAACATTCTTGTATCCTCAATATTATTCATAATATACTTCTTCATATCCTGGGGAAAATAAAACAAATAAAGGGGTGGCCACAAATTCTTATTAAGGGTTACGTACAACAAAAGATATTATGAGTAAATAAGTCATAATCAATATGGAAAGGTAAATAACTGGAAATACATTTCATTTAATTAATAACTTGAGAAAAAATTGAATCCATGGATAATATCAATGTAGTAATATCATGGATAATAATAAAAAAATTCTCAATGAAGGAAATGTTAAATATTGGACACCATAAAATTAGAAATAATTGTATATGTACCATCATGGCCATGTTCCAAGATATTTTAAAACTATGGGTAATAATACACCAAAAACCCATTTAATTATAGCTTACTTATTTGTCTCATGAGACCCATCAATGCATCAAGGGGCTATATAATTTTGGGCCCCAGCCATCACTACAAGTCCAATATATTCCTCATATATCGAATGATTGATTTAATTCATGAAAAATATTTCTTATCAATATATATTCATTGAGTAAATAATATATATTTATCAATAATTCCCCATTCAATTAAATAATTTCAAAGTATAACACTGTATGTAGAAATGGTATATGGTTTAGGCAATAATCATATCCATGATACAAAGAATATGGATACTCTAGAGAAATATAATATCCAATGATCACAAGAAAGTGAATGATTAAACTTATTGTATCATTACAGAATATCCCATGTGGTAAATAAGTTAAACAAGGGGTTTTTATTGATGAATAAAAGTACCATAAAAATATCATTAAAAACATTTTTGATGAAAATATTATTTTCGCTTATAAATTCATTTTTAAAAACTAAAAATTCCAAAAATATTAAGAAAATCATTTTATTTGAAAATAATATTTTAAACCTATAAAGGAATCTTCAAAAAAATCAATGGTAATGACAATAGTAAATTATATTCATGTCTTATAAGTTAAAAGAAAATATTCCTTTCACACTTTTGTAAGAAAAGTACCTTGTTCGAAAAATTATGGTAAAGTTTCTTTTTAACCATTTTGTAAAAATTAGTAAAACATGGTTAAAAATTTCATTCAATAAATAATTTTAGAATTGTAAAAACATTTTTTTTAATAAAAAAAATATTTACATGGAATAAAAATATATCTAATCAAAAGAGAATAACTTTGTCTTTTCTTTTAAACATTTCTTTTCTTGATTCAAGTTCCAAAGAGAGGAAAATTTGGAAGAAAATATAGAATCACTTTAAAAGAGTAAACTTGAATTGAAAATTAATCATTATTAATAAATATATATTAATTTTTAATTCCTCAACGGGGTAGTATATACACCACATAAAAAATAAATAGGTTCATAATACCAAATATGTCTCAATGGAGTGGAAATTGTGATGAAATCTCTTACCTCAAGTTCAACTTGTCTCGTAAGTGATTTTAACCTCCTGTATAATAAATTTATATTTATTATAATGACATAAAATAATTCTATAAATATATATAATTTCATATATAATCCATTTATAACATTTTACCACCTATTTTTTAATGATTTTTTACTATTATGATTATTTCGGGTGTTAAATACTTTGTTTTTCATGTATGTTTTGATTTGGAATTTTTATTCCTTGTAATTTTATTACAGTTCCTTCATATCCGGACTTTTATTCATGGTATAAATATCATACATATTCAATATAAATATATTTATAATCATCCATAAAATATAGTCATAAAAATGAATTACACCATTCATGGAGATGGTAAGTCGTATGTACGCATGGATGTTGTTTTCACTTTTCGACGGATGGAACAAAAAAATTTGAATAATAATTAATCTTTAAATAATATAAATAAATTATATTTATAAATATATGAATTCATCTCATTCATAAGTTATATGAAATTTTCAGGTAATGGCATAGAGTTATATGAAATTTATAATATCTATACGAGTAAGCTCAGAGTCACAGATATTTAACCCACACTTTTCTAGAACAATGCATAAGACTCCAGGAAAGTGGGAAGTATAACCCAAAGTACTTATACCCAAGGATAATTTACTCAAGAGAAAATTATATTCATAATATCTCTAACACATAATATTCACAATCCTATATTCAATAACTATTTTAAAGCTCAAAACTCTAAATAACAAACTGAGGTCAAGGGGGATGAAAGACTAAATCTTATGGAGTCACACTAAGAAAAAAATGAAAGTACCTATTTCCATGAAACAATTTATTATATAAATTTAAACATACATAATATTTATATTTCATAAAAAAATTACAAATCATGAATATCAAATGAATTTAACAAATAAATAGACATTTTATTTATCTTTCTAAACATTAGAAGAAAATATAAGTTTTTTTATTATTAAATTTAGGTATGGAAAACTCCTTTCATAATTCTTAACTCTTATAATTTATAAAAAATGTACATATTATAAGTAAAATTATCAAAATATATTTTTTTGAAATTTTTGTACATGTCACATTTTACAACTGATATTCGAGTGAGGCAGACCCACATAGAAATCATATTTTATGATATGGTATTAAATCATAAAATATGAATCATATTATTTCTTATGATTGGTGATATCATATAATTCCAATCATATTTAATGATATATAGGGTATTTTAATTACATTATGATAATTTTTTCACATAAACCCAAACTATATCTCACATTACGAGATCTCATATCATAAGCTATGATATAGAAGAAAATTAAGGGTTTATGTTATATCATACTTTATGATATAAATTTATCATACGCTATATTATATCAATTTTTTCCAAGTAGTCAAGATAGCCAAATGGTCAATAGGGGTTGAATTCACCTTTTTATAAGATTTTAAGTCTTATGTTAGTGATAAGTTAATTAAGTGGCCCTAATTAAAATATGGACTCAATAATTTTTATAGTAGTTTAGATAAAATTGACCCTACGTATACTATTTACTCTCTCAATGGGAAATTATGACACCCATTATATATTGAATATATTTTTGAAAGGATTCATAACCTTTTACAATGACTTTTTAACCCCTAGAGGCACAACCCATATCTTACCTTCTGCACACCTAAAGTAATAACCCAAAACCATCCTTTTAATGTGGAGGAATAACCAACAGTTCCTTTATCTATACTGATCAAAACAAATCCATAGCCTTTTACCATACCAAGGAACAACTATACATACCTTTTTTGAGGTAGTATAGCCCTAATACTAGGTTCCTTATTTTGATTATAAAATCATAAGTTAAAAAGAACACACATAGAAAAGATGGAAAGAATTTAGTACAGAAAAAACCAGATTGACAATGAAAGCATCAGTGTCAAGATATTAGTTGAATACTTCATCAAAAATGATTGGTATGTTTAATTTCTTCACACTGAAGTCTAGTAGTATGATATTAAATAAATATGTCACATAGTACAATTAAAATATCATCACCCTCCACTGTATTAAATTGGTTCTATTGAACTCTATATGTAGAGTTCCTTCATGAATTTTTTTAAATGATAATTTCATGCATAGTTGTATGCACATAAACTCAAATATTCTATATATTATAATTATTATTTTCCTGAATCAGTGGTCACACATGTGAAACAAATGAACTACTTCAAAGTTATTTGAATCATATTTCCCAAATAATAGATCACATATATTTATATATTTAGTGTGATTGAAAAATAAATTTAATATTCTTGAAAATGTATAATTCATTTCTATAAAAATTAACTTTGAAATATATAACAATATTCATTTCATAATTATATTAATAAATATAAATTTTAAATTTTAATTATAAAATTACTATAGTAAAAATATTATTTAAATATAACATGCTTCATCCCAAATTATGTTCAATTTATTCTACAAAGAAACTATCCCAAAATACATCACATAGAATAAAAATAATTAATAAGTAATTATAAAATAAATAAAATAAATAAAATAATTAACATATACATGCAGTAAATTGATATAAAAAAGTATAATCCAAATGGAGTATATTTTGTGTTTTCTAAAAATAAAGTGTTAATTATATGAATTTAAAGAACTATGTATGACTTTGAAATCACATAGGACTTATTATAGGTAAGTCTTCTTATTTTTAAAGAATTTTAATCTCATAGGAATTCATACCCAATAACACTTTTTAAAAAATCACATATGACTTATTTTGTATAATCTCAAATCCTTTAAGACTTCTAACAGTCATTTTGTATAAATTTTAAGGTGTATGTGACATTATAGTTAGAAAAATTCTATTTTCATATGTCTTTAAGTAAAATATACAACTTCTAAAAAAATCATATGACTCTTTTCTTATCAAGATTTTTATTTTGTAAGACTCTAAGTCCAAACTGTATGACTTTTCTATAGAACATAAGTCTTTATAGTTTACCAAAAAACCATTTTTTATGATTTAAAAACTCATATATGACTTTTATAAATCCGACATAGAGTTTCCAGAATAATTGAGACAAATATGAATATAAATAAACAAATAATACATTAATAAATAATAATCATATCGAATATTATTAAGTAATAAGAAAATAATGTTATGAGAAATTATAATTATCCAAATATTAAAATTCTAGTCAATGATTCAAAACCTAACTATATAAAGATGGATATTTCTATAAAATCAGTTCTTAAGATATATATATATAATTGGATAAACAATTCCACTTACAACATTAATAATAATGTTTTCTTCTATTATTATAAGATTAAAAACACATATTTCTTCACTCATGTTAGAGGGAATAAAATAATAATTTTGTAATTATCAAAACATAATAAAGTGAAGTGGAAAGGAAACACTCAAAATAACCCCATTTTTAATAATTATAAAACTAATTATAATTTTAAAAACTTCTCCCCTTTTTTAAAATTATCAAATAAATAAATTATTAAATAAAATATCCCCCTTTTATAAACATCTCTCTTTTTTTGGAAATAATTTTAAAGCAACTTATTCTTCATAGAATGAAAAATATGACTCATCCTAAGATAAATAATATTACATTGAGGGTAAAAATATATTTAAATATAAACATTTCAACATGATTAAAATATTTTCAAAACAAATTTCAAAACCTATAGTAGCATGTTTCAAAGGAAAAGAGATTTAAACATTAAACCTCCCCCTAAATTTATGTGTTCTAAATATAAAATCAATTTAGATTTAAATAAAAATAGTAAATAGTAGAGATAGATAATAAAATTAGAGAAAATACCCCTACTATATAAGCTTTTATTTCTTCTTTAAAATTATACATATTCAAAATTGTGTGTGTTCATAATTTAAATCTAATTTGTGTGAAAATTAAAAATTGCTTGTATAAAATATTGAAAAATCCTTATGAAAAATATTTTAAATGACACATAGAGCCAAAAACACATTTTAATATATTCAAGTAATTATAAGAGTAACCAATAATAATTAAACAAGATAGTAAGTCAGAAAATATAAATATTTTATATCCTCATTGGCCACAAACCTAATAGATTTAAGTACGTGATAGTAAAAAATTGAAGTCAAGAAGATTATGTGTCAATAACTAGGCTGATTTTCCCATGACTCAAACACCTAATCTAATTTGATACAACACCTGAGGGGTGTTCCTAGTACTTGTGTTATGGTGTAAGGTTCTAAGTTAGCAAAAACAACTCAATGGGAATAATGTTTTCTATAAAATAAATTAAACTAGCAGTGGAAATTTTATTAAAATCTTATCACAGTGAGTCCATACATTAAATGTCCATGAAAAAAATAGTAATTAGATTCAAATAAAACAAATCATGATAAAAATCAATATAAAGTGAAATAAATCCTATATCTCACCACCAACTCCCTCACAAACAGTAGCCCCTTGAATTTAACATCCATAACACTACATGCATAACCACCATCAATAAAAGAAAAAAATAAAAATAAGGATGGCCAATTTTCCCAGACAAATAAAGAATAAAATGAATTTAACATACATAGATCAAGATCCCCATGTGACCCAAGGTCATTATCCATCAATTATATTGAAAATAGACTATGAAATAGGTTTAGAATAAGAGTTCAATAAGAGGCGCTCTTCTGAATCAAATTATGAACTTACAAGACCCACTCGGTTTATAGACACTGAGTGGTGTAGGTAGTGTGTGAGAAAAAATCTCAGTAGGTAATCATCATAAATTTTATGTGTTTCCTTTTTCAAAATAGTCTATAAATACTAGTTTGAAATTCAAAAATTTAAAATAGTTCTTTTCACCACTTTTAAAAATATTGTCAATGGTACATTCTTCAAAAAATAAATTTCCTTTTTAAAACCTGAAAACAATTAAAAAAATCATTAAAATGTATTATCATCGCACAAAAAGAACTAAACAGTGTAATTTAAAGGTAAAATAGTTAGATAAATAGTCAAGACCTAAAGTAAGTACCAATGGTGTAAATCATGTCAGTTTAAAAATAGATTAATGAACATAATATTTTAAAACCTTGTAACTAATAAAACCAAAAGCATACATGTAACAATTTGAATATAAAGGTAGGTTCCATAAAGATAAAAATTTCTATAAACATGAAATATGGGAGATCCCTAAGTCATATAAGGTTAGGGGTACCCTAGATCCACAGATCAACTTATGATCTAGTCAGTCAATAATCCAATTCTTAAGTTAACCACTAAGGAGAGCATTCCTTAGACTAGTGGCGTGGTTTCATTCATCCATGACACAATATCCAACTAATCACAAAGAAGTATGTTCCTTTTCCTAGAGGTATTGTGATTCACATCCATAGAACCATGACCTTCATATAAGTTTAGGTGTTTTTTTAGTGTGGATAAATCCAAAGGTATCCTTAATCTAGTCTTCCCCTCTTAGATACCCATATTCCCATGTTCTCTTTCCATATCAAATATATCATATTTTACTTGAAAGGTGCTTTTATCAACCCATAATAAACAACTCAATATCAAGTATGACACATGAATCTTTAATCCATTTTATTTCTCCAACCAAGGGAAATAATTTAAACCACCACGAGATATCTAATAAAACATAAAAACAATCATAAAAACATGTTTCAAACATAGGCCCATAAGGATTTAGTTGAGGGTTTTAAAGGAATATAATTTACACTAGGTTCTAACATACACTTGAATTTGTAAATTAATTATTAATTTTCAAAACTTTATTTAAAGTTTCATTTCAAAATCAATATCATATTTAAAGTTTCCCTTTTGAGGCCCAAATAGAATTTTGATCCCTAAAATAATAATTATACATGTATAGATACACACATGTGTGTGTGTGTACATGAATACGTATGTGTATACATATACCCAAAACCCAAGTTGGAGTCATATGAAATTTGGAAGCACATTTGAAACCAAGGAGATAACCTTTCTATGAAACCAAAATAGTTTATAAGAAAGATAAATTATGAAGAAAAATATAATTAAATCATTATATAATCATTAAAACCATGAATAATCAATGTAAAATGTAGGAATAATTCAAAACACATACAAAAAACTATTTAATGTGAATTTACAACCAAAAAAAACTTAAGACCCATGATAAATTCATGTGAAATTAAAGAATCCCCTTTTTAAATATGAAATTTCTTTGAAAAAACATCTTAAGAATTTAATAATACACATAACATATATAATTTTTCAAAAAAGGATTTATAAATCACATAAATTATATGGATTGTTAGAAAAAAGTGAAAGGCATGGAAACACATACCCAATCCAAGCATAGATAACACAAAAACTTCAAGAATAGTGAGAAAAAGTCCCTAGAGGGAATACACACACCCTAGGAACTAAAGACACAAGAAATAAAGACCAAAAATAACTTAGGGTTCAGCCTGCTATGATATTTAGATATAGGGAGAATAAAAATAATAAATGAGGGAAGGGAAAAAGGAAGTGGAGAGGAAGAAAACCTAATATGAAATAATTCAACATTAAATAATAAGAATAAATACTAAGAAATGAGGAGGGAATTTTATGAAGTGGTATTCTATAGGATATATCGAGAGCCATGGATGAGTGGAGGATAAAAGACCTAAAGTGATTTTTAATTTTTGAGGGATAAAAATATAAATTTCAAATTTTTAATACACTGGGTAAGTTGCACGGTTTTTCCTCATGGTTAGTCAAACCATGTTCTAACTATGCATTTCTTCACTTGGAACTTAAGACACGTGCATTGGATATATTTATAGTAGTTACAACCATGTTAAATAGTTATTTTAAATTGGATACCCCTACCACACGTTCATCACATGGTTTGGACAACCTTGTGGCTAAACTGTGCGATATTCCAAAACAATTAAAATTTATAAATTTATAAAAAAGAAGTTATTATTCCTAAATAATAATAAAATAAATAAATATATAAATAAAATAATTGTAAAAATAAGGGTCGATTTTGATAAAAATATCCAACAATACCTTTTACTCCCCTATAAATCCACTAAAGTCTTGGTAGATGACATGGAGTTTCAAAAAAAATGTAACCCAACATTCTTCTAAATCAAATACGGCACTTAAATTAAATAAATACATAGAATGACCCAAAACTCAAGAATTAAGGTTCTAGGAAGACAACTGATGGAAACAACTAAAAAGTAATAACTCAAAAAATTATACTTGTAAGAGATTCCCCCACTATACAAGGATTTAAAATATCATGGTATATCAAATAAGATCAGCAGTCCTTGGGGAAGAAACCCCCTTCTTCCCAAGGGTACCGAAATAGGTCACTAAACCTATTCTTTAACAATGGTTCCATCAAAATAGATAAAAATTTCTCCAAAATGTAATAAGGGGTAAATTACCCAAAGTAAAAACACAGATTAATAATCTATACAGACTCAAAGGTATAAGAGATATAAATAGGATTAAAGGATCCTACAGGTTTCCATCAACACACAATAATCCACAAAGGCAATCACCAAGGGTATAAGGATTCTTAAAAAGGGAACTAGTCCCAAAAATTAACCACAAGAATTAAACCAAATCAAAATCTCAGAAGATCCACCCACTCAGACAAGGACAACTAGAGAGAAGAGACAAGGTGCCACCAATAATGCCTTAAACAAATAAATTCCTCAACAAGATAAAAATAGACCCTAGTTGTGGGTTTTGGGAGGGATACCCTGGGACATCGATCTTAGAACACTAACTCTTAGTTAACCTAATGAAATTAATAGAACATAGTACCTATCCTAGTTACCCCAAGAACTCACGCAATACTTTCCATGTGAAATATCCCAAAAAACAAAACCTCAAAACATGATTAAAATCACATAAAAAAAAAAGAAAACCATCAGTACTGAGGTATAGGCACCATCAAAAAAACCCACCATCCCTAAGGAATAATTAGAGATACACCCAAAGAATACATTAATCCTAAAATATCTTCAAAAACTTAAACGACACAAAATTGAGACATAACAACCTCAATATAGAAGGTCATCCCCAATTTTCAAAAATTGAATCATGTATAGATTATTGAAGAGGAGATCCTAAAGACCAATTATCCACCTTCCATCAAGAGTTTTCTAAGCAATACCTTAAATAACACCAAACACAAATCTTTTTATTCATTTTTCCTTAATCTTTAAAATATAAAATTAAAAGTTTAAAAATACTCACTATGTAAAGATAATAATACCTTGAAAATGGATCATCTAGATTAGAAAACAAAATAAAACTCATTATAAAATTACATAAAAATCAAACTCCCCTTCAAAATCATGAAATTACACATGAAATTAATTTTTGAACCTCACATGATCATCATTGAAATAATTTTATGAATCTACCAACATTGATCCTACCTTAATTAATTTAGAAAACCTGTTCATTAATTTAAAAAAAATTATCAAAATATGTTTTTTTCAGTATATAAACCCACTAAAACCATCTTTTTAAAATAGAAACTGTCTTTTTCCCACTTAAATCCACACTTTACTTTTTAAAAAAACAATTTAAAATTGCATAACTTAGTTTTAAAAACTTGATAATTTACTTGAAAATAATTTCAAAACACTAAATGTTCTTTTTCAATGCACCTTACCACTCTCAAATACCAATTTCAGATTAACTCATTTTGGAAAACAAAGAAAAACCAATGAATCATAAAATTCACTTTACTAATCCCTTTTCTTAAGACTATTTTTATTTATCAAATATTAACTAAACCTCATCCAATAAACATCATAAAAAATAATTACAACTTAAATGGGATTAGTTATCATGAATTAATTATACAGATGGTTTTTTGGAACACATTCTAGTCATATAACTACCACATATAGTTATACAAAACCAAGTATGCAGAATCCACTCGGTTTACTAAACCATGATATCTCACCACATACACCCAGTTCAACTCCAACTTTCATCCTAAAGTCTAAAAACACTTTAAATAGTCAAAGCACCATCAATTAAATTTAATACACAAAAAAATGATATCCTGAAACACAAACCTTATAACCCAACTTACAATGGTAATTCATGTTTTATTATGAGAGATGGTGAGTCTACAACCGAACCTCAGAGCGGTATCTCCCTCCTCCTCGCAGCAGCTAGGGTTTCTCTCAGGTTTTTCTTCCCCTTCCCCCTCCGTCCGGGCTCGGTTCACGTCGGATTCCTCTAGATGTCTCGGTGTATGCGAGGCTTGGAGACGGAACACCATGGTGGAGTTTTAGTGTGGTTCAGGTGGTGAGGTCCCAGTGTGGTGTGATAGTCTTCGGCCATCTTCGGTGATTTTCGGAACACTGGTTTCTCACCCATTTCGACGTGGTTCGTCCACTTCAGCGACATAGTCTCACCTTTTCTTGGATCGGCATGGCTCAGAATTTGTGGTGATGATGGGGAGTGGCTGGATCTAGATCCTCTTCTTGGTCTGGCATGGTCAGCCGGCATTTACGGTGTTCATCCTGTGCGGGTTGGCATCAGATCCGGTGATTGGAGGGGGGAGAATCCTTTTTGCTTTTTGGTTTTTGCAGGGTTGAAGGTTTTTCTTGAGGATTCATTGTCGCTAAGGTCCCCAGCTCCCCCTCATTGCTCTGCCTTCCCTTGTATGGCTCCGATCTGGAAAATGGCAACTCCTTCGGGTTGCTTATGCAGTTTGTGGGAGTTTCTCGCGGATGGTGGTATGGTGTTTTCCGGTGGTGGCTCTGACAACTAGTGCAAGTCTTTTGATGTCGTGACTATTTTCTTGATGATCTCGGTTTCTTGCAATTGGTTTGTTGAAGATGGAATTGATGATTTCTGGAATCTATGCTGCTGGTTTAGTTTGATTCTGATGAAGTCAATCTGGTGTTGTTTTAAGTCCGTATGAGTTTGGTAAATTTTTTGTTTTTATGAGTCTGGTTTGATCTCGAAGGCGGGCAGTGCAGCTGGACTCGATCGTAGTAACAGGCCCCAGAGGAGGATTCAGAGCTGACGGTTCATCTTTCCAGTGCATTTCGGATTTGGTTATTGATAGGGTATGACGTCAGTCATTGGATTGGGCATGTGCAACAGGACACTTTCTAGATGATAAGCATTGCAACGATGACAATTCTCAACATGATCATAGGTTGGGGAGGGACACTTTTGGTTGTCAGTTTGGTTTTACTCTTTTTATCCTTCGGGTTATTTTCTCTTAAGTCCATGATGTCTTTGGGTTTCCCCCTTCTTCCCTTAAAAGGTGGCTCTATCAATAATAAAACAAAACTTTGAAGGCCTTCAGCCCGTTGGATTTTATGAGAGATGGTGTAACTCCCCAAGATTTCATAGTACGTTATTTCTTCAAAGTAATTCAATAACTTGCACTACATGCAACACCGAGTTCAAGCGCACCACAACTTACCAAACTAGCTGTTCAAAAGTGGTTATGAATAGTATTAACTAAATTTTGAACTATATATAATCCTTATAATTTTAGAATCTATATTATGAGTTTCTTAGACATAATTCATTTTTTTCAGATAAAAGAATTATTTTTCAAAAAAATGCACTTTTACCGCCTTTTAATGGTGAACCCTTTTTAAATCCAATATTTGAAACTTTTATATATTCAATTTGACAAAATAAACTTCTTATTTAGAATCAGGACATAAGAATTTAGTTTCAATAAATTTTTTGTGTTTTTCTGATAACTTTCATATTTGGGTGAATAGTGAAAAGTACTATATTTTAACTGAAAAAAACTTTTTTAATTAAAATATTTTTTGTGTTAAATTATACATTTTAATGGTTTGGAAGTATAAATATATTATATTTTCACCATTCAACCCAATTCTGGTCATTTTAAGTAATTTCACTTTGAGATTGGACTTAAACAAGTGTCAATCTTTTGATAGATAATGTTTCTTAAAAATACGTCTTTTGATTTTGAAAATGGGAATTAATTTTAAATTAATAAATTCAACTTATATGTTTTGAATTTGGTAAAATGAACTTCATTTTTGGATTTGGAATATTGAAATTAGCTTAGGGTGAATTTTTGGTATTTTTATGAAAACTTTCAATTTTTGATGAATAGTGAAAAACACTAAGTTATAGTTTAAAACTGAAATTTTATTTAAATAATTATTTATTTAATTTAAATTTATTTTAGGTTAAAATTGATACATAATACCTATATAAGTTCAATGTAATTCATTGGAGTCATATTATAATAATTTTAGATATATAAATATTTTATTGAACTTTTCACCGTCTTTTACCCACCTCCTAAGAGAATTTGAAAATTCACATAAAACTTAATTTTACCACTTATGTGAGTGTAATTTTGAAAATCCGAGAGACACGGTTAATATAAAGGAGTAAAATGTGGTTCAATAAGATAAAAATAATATTTGGTGAATAGTAACTTTTTACTTTTATTTACCACGGTTAAAAGTAAATAGAGTAATTAAGGGTAAAAATGATATTAATATTACCATAACACATGGAATAATTCTATTGGACAAGTGTATCTCGACCAAAAACAACCTTAGGAATAAAATATTATCATTTAGGTCCACATGGATTAGATTAGGACATTTATTATTATTTAATTCAAAGAAGGGTCAAAAGAGTTAAAATCAAAGTTTAATAACTAAAATATTTTTAATATAGGGTTATACATAAGATAAATTAAAATATAATTATTCATTAGAAATATAAAAATATTTCCTACATAATGATATTTTATTTATAATTTTTAGAAATTAAATAATTAAATTTATTAATGACACAATGATGATGATGTAATTACCTTATTAATGAAAGAATCAAATAAATGGTATTATAAAGATTAAAATAAATATAATTTCAAATTTTTTATGACATACACGAATTTTATAGGTGAATATGACATGTTATGATTTATTTGATGTATTTTTTTTTGAAGTAATCATGCTTTTATTATTTTAACAAAAAACAAATGCCAAATTGTGTCAAAATTGACATAAAATAGTTTTTAAAACAAATATTATATTATTAATTGATATAAGGGTCCTAAAAATATAAGGTTTGGCCAAAAGGCTTATATAATAATATATATGACATTAATGAACCAATTGGAGTTCTATTGGTAGTATATAGTAAGTTTATTAACCATATAGTGTAAGAATACGAGAACACATGGTAAAAGTTAAATTATTTAACTTAGAGTTAAATCTAAATGATAAGGTTAAAATGGTAACCTAAACTTGTCTAAAACAAATTGGTTGAGTGTTTTTAGACCCATATCCACATTATATTTTAAATAATACATTTTGGAGCCATTATAAACCGAATATGAATTTATTATAAAATAATATTTTAAGTTTTTTCTAAGGTGCCCCTCACCCCTCTTATAAAAGGGCACTCCCCCTTCACTCTAATTCACACCTTCTAAGCCATTTTACTCGTCCAAACCCTACCCAAATACTCTCTAAACTATCCTAACTTCATCCTAGAGGCTCTACTTTAGTCATAAATCCAACTTAAGGAGCCCTTTTGATCAAATCAAAAGGAAGAACCCGAAGAAGAGGTAATGATTTCACCACCCTCTTTCAAATTCCTTTCTTCTTCCACTTCATTTTTCTTTGTTGTTTCCATTCTAAAATAATAACTACAATATCTTATATATAATGTGATATTATTATAATTATGGTACAAAAAAATTCATTATTCTATCCACCCTTTGAATGACATGTCACCATAAGTGCGTACGTACGGCTTACCGTCTCCACGTCGTGGTGTAATTGTTATTCAATACATTATTATTTGGATGGGTATAATAATGATGTGTATTTGATGTAAATAATAAATATAAAATGATAAGGATTATTTATATATAATCTTCCATCCAATTATATATTATTTTAATATCAAAAGATTGATATTTTTGCTTGTGCGTACGTACAGATTACAGTCTCCACGACGTAATGAGATTCATTTCCAAGTTCAACATTCATCGACGATTATAAAAATATATATTACTAATAAGTATGTAATATATGAAATAATAATACTATTTGAGATATATATATTTATATATAAGTACTTATGTACTTACATATATCTTATTCACTTACTTCTATTCAATACTATATGAAAACAGAAACAGCGTTTATGCGTACGTAAGGACTACCGTCTCCATAAACGATGTTTTCCATTTCATATATATCTCTATTATACATATTTATGTTCTAAATATATATGATATATAAATAATGTTTTATATTCTGGAATTATTTAAATCATGATCTAAGTGATACAATCAATAGTAACAAGTTAAAACACGTACGATAAAGAAAGTGATTATTAACCAAAATATTAATATAACATAGAAATTATTATTAAATGGGTAGTATAAAGTCATAAATGAATAATGTATGATATCATAAATATTAATATGGTTCTTGTATAATTTAATAACATACCATAGTATTAATACAGAAGGTTAAACATACCCTCGACTAAAGGAAAGTGCAAGGTAAGGGGTTTTCATCTCACTCCTTATTCCCGTGAGATTCATGTCATATTGCCACTATTGCCTTTTGTGTGGTGTATGTACTAACCATAATTGTATTAATTGTGTAATACACTGTAATTTATGTGTATTTACATATTCATTGTATGTTACACCTTTCATGGGGTGTATGTTTCGTAAGTTTCCAAATTGGTAAGGGTTTATTTCACAATCTCTTCATTATCTGCGGTTGTTTATACGTAATTATCTACTGGGACCTCTTTATCATCCACATCCATGTTCCTTAAAAATGTATTTCAAAACATTCTTAATATTTTACATAATATGGATTAAATTCATTTATACCCTTGTTTGAATTTTTATAATATGTTTATAAAGGAATCTTTCCATCGTTTTCCAAACAAGGTCCTTTTTAACCTTTTTGAAAAAATTAAGGTAAGAATGTCTTTTTTTAACTTATACGGTGGGTGCGGCTATTTTATACCCTTATAAACTCTTAAAAGCTTTCCTTACAAGCTTATAATAATATTTTCAAATTAAATGTTTTATTTTATAATTATGTGACTCTTAAATGATTTCAAAATAGAAAGATATATTTCTCTAAAAAGAGTTTTGATTTCATTTATGTCAACATCCTTTGATGGATTTTAAGTTTATTTAGAGTTGATTTATTATGATACAAAACTTCCATATTGTGTTGAAGGTTTTGTGATATGTTTGACTATGGATGTTCTATTTTTATACCATTCATGATTTATGGTTAAATTATTGACATTTCGTATGCTAGTTTTAATATGAATGTTTATGATATGTTTAAACCTTTTCATATGAGGAATGTATTGGACTTATTAAGTGATGGGTGGAGCCCGCTATAGCTCCTCGATGCATCGGTAGGTCTCATGAGACAACTAGACATGGAATTGTCCAAGGCCCTTTCCCAATTTGATTTATGGTTTTAGCCGAGGCATTAATCATTTTTAGACGTCTTGGCCGAGCCTTTGACAAAATGTTTCAGAATGTCTGGAATTATACATTCCCTCATTATGGAAATAATATTGATGGTTCATGTGGTAATTAGACTAGTAAAATACCCATGATTATGTTTTATTATGGAATTATTTACTCATCTCATATTCTTTCCATAAAAGTATTCATGTTTATTATTAGTAAAGCCATGTGTTTTCAATTATTCACCATGCTTAATATTTATGTTATCTTCCGCTGTATTGCTTACCCTTACTGAGTGTTTGAGCTCACCCCTTTCTTATGTTTTATTTTCCCAAGATTACAAGAAGTGTATTATGATTGATATGCAGGGTTAAGCTAAAGGGAAAAATGGAATTCTCAAAGAACTATCTATGTTGTGTTTTATGCTTCAAATTGTAATGTAAAGTTAATGTATGCAATCTATTTTCCAAGACTGCTAAACAGATCGGTCCTTCGGGACTTGATTCCTTGTAATCATTCCAATGTTTTAAAATAATGCACCGACTCCGGGCTTCTGGGCTCGGGGTGTTACAGTTGGTATCAGATGAAGATTAGCAATAACCTTGGAAGCTAGATTTAGATAAACTCTGATTAGAGAACATAAACCTAAGATAGACTTTTAGGATTAGTACAGAAGAACTTCCTAGAATTTTGGTAATGTAGATATTTTGTGAGTTTTCTAAGCAATACATCCCAGTCTGGATACGAGCAGGTAGAGACAGCTCTGGAACAGATGTACCTAGGGGTAAAACCCGAAAACACCACTTTGAGCTAGACTCGAATTGGAACTGGTGCACGACAACGGGTCTTGCTGCACTCTTGGTTACGACACTCTAGGGGGATATGCTTAGGAAAATTCTCATTTTATTTACAAACCATTATGAATGGTTTATGAGTATATACTTCCCCAAAGAAGACATTTTTATGATTATGGACTATGTACATAAACTGTTTAATTTATGTTAAGTGTTTTATAATTTTGGGATTAGGTATTGTGATCCATAAACTAATCTAGTGTATGCCATTGTTTAGAAATGGCGCCCAGTAGAAGGAATGAGAACTCCAACAATATGCATGATACAAAGAGTAAGAAGGATCATATCTTTCATGGTCTTAATCCATAATTTAGAAGGGAAATAGTCTCCCACGTATTATCATCATATGAAGAAATAGTGTCATGTGTTGATAAGATAAGTAAAGAATTCTCGGAGTCCTATGGAATTGAATGGAATCCAGAGAAGAAAAGGATTGTATAAATAAGGACAGATCAAGGGAAGAAGGTAAAGAAGTATTTTTTCATATGTGATAACTGTGGAAAGAATCACCTTGGAAAATTCTTGAGTGGAATGGGAGTATGTTATAAGTGTGGAGAAAAAGGACACCACGTTCGTGATTGCGAGGGTAAGAAAAAGGTTTAAAATGTACAATGCTTCCTCTACAAGGAGTGGGGACACTACGTGAATCAATGTTCAAATCATCAGAGTATGCCTCAAATGATGCTATTGGATAATAATAAAGTTATGATAATACCAGAGATGAAGAGGAATGACTAGTGTTCTTATGTTGTTATTAAAGAATTATGTCATTTGAGTGTTGTATCAACGATGTACTGGTTATAATAATTATGGAGTATATAAGGAATGTAGTATAGTACTATTTCATTAAGGACTTGAGATTGTGTGGAACCAAGAAAAGTGACTCAATAACAGGTTAAAGTTTTGGAAAATATATGTTTGAGAGAAAGATAAACCATAATATGGTTCTAATACTGAGGTAGTGATTTTGGAATAATACATTTCTGATTTGGATAAATTATATTGGATATTCTTGACTACCTTGAAACTGATTAATGATTTTTATATTCCATCATTGTTTGAGTTTGCATCATTTTTTGGATGGAAGAAGTATATCTAGTATTCTATAATGAATAAGGGAGTATAAATGTAATCAAGAAGGTTCTATGGTAATTCAGGGTGTTACCATGTTTTAAAATAGTACATGATGAAGGTATTCACATGTTATTACATAAAAAAAGGGATCTTCATTATGTTTAACTTCCTTATAAATTTTCGACTATGAGTTTGGAAAAAAATTATTTTGGATAAGTCCAGTTTGAGATTATTTTTGGATTTCCATCAAGAGGACAACCCCGAGGTCGGGTGGCAACCCATCGCGTCCGGCAAGGCCGTGAGACTTGAACCCGCAACCGAAGGGCGACAAGGGTGTATCACCTACCACTGACCCACGTGATGTCCTGGATTGAATAATGTAGTTTTTTAAAGGGTCTGGTAGATGAATTATAAATTCATTTTTTGGAACCCTATATGAATAGGATAAATATAATTTTTTAGTGCTATTATCTTTTAGAGTGAAAGATGAGTTTGTGGTAGAGATTAGTTAAAGGATGGAACTCTACTTTTTAAGTATATATATTGTTTTTTTATTCTCTTATTCTATGAAGAAATAAATTCTTAAACTTTAGGTAAGGCATCTTAAAACAAAAAATGTGCTGTCCTAATACCTTACGTTTTTTTGAACCGATGGTATTTTAAATCATCATAGATTGGTGTCTTTGAGGACCACAATTATACAATTTTTTTTGATTGATGACCTCAATCACTCCCTATAAATATTTAAGTTTTTCCTCCAATTATGTGCCTCTAATTTCCACCAATATTCTTCTAATTGAGATCATAATTTTGTGGTGACTTTTTCATTCCCCTTTTCCTCTTATTAAAACTAAATTTTATTAACCCAATTTCTGATGTGGGTTTTCCCACAAAGGTATTTTCTATTTTCAACCATTTATTTTCGAAGAACAATTTCAAATTGTGAGGACACAATTTATTGAAGGAGGGAATAATGTAACAGCCCAAGATTTCATAGTATGTTATTTCTTCAAAGTAATTTAATAACTTGCACTACACGTAACACCGAGTTCAAGCGCACCACAACTTACCAAACTAGTCGTTCAAAAGCGGTTATGAATAGTATTAACTAAATTTTGAACTATATATAATCCTTATAATTTTAGATTCCATATTATTATTTTCTTATACATAATTCATTTTTTCAGATAAAAGAATTATTTTTCAAAAAAATGCACTTTTACCGCCTTTTAATGGTAAACCATTTCTAAATCCAATATTTGAAACTTTTATATATTCAATTTTACAAAATAAACTTCTTCTTTAGAATCGGGATATAATAATTTAGTTTCAATAAATTTTTGGTGTTTTTCTGATAACTTTCATATTTTCGTGAATAGTGAAAAGTACTATATTTTAACTGAAAACAACTTTTTTAATAAAAATAATTTATAGTGTTAAATTATAAATTTTAATGGTTTTGAAGTATAAATATATTATATTTTTACCATTGAATCCAATTTTGGTCATTTTAAGTAATTTTACTTTGAGATTGGACATAAACAAGTGTCAATATTTTGATAGATAATGTTTCTTAAAAATACGCCTTTTGGTTTTGAAAATGGGAATTAATTTTAAATTAATAAATGAAACTTCCATGTTTTGAATTTGTTAAAATGGACTTCATTTTTGGATTCGTAATATTGAAATTATCTTAGGGTGAATTTTTGGTATTTTTCTGAAAACTTTCAATTTTTGATGAATTGTGAAAAACACTGAGTTATAGTTTAAAACTGAAATTTTATTTAAATAATTATTTATTTAATTTAAATTTATTTTATGTCAAAATAGATACATAATACCTATATAAGTTCAATGTAATTCATTGGAGTCAGTTTATAATAATTTTAGATATAAAAAAATTTATTGAACTTTTCACCGTCTTTTACCCACCTCCTAAGAGAATTTTCAAATTCACATAAAACATAATTTTACCGCTTCTGTGAGTGGAATTTCGAAAATACAAGAGACACGATTAATATCATGGAGTAAAATGTGGTTCAATAAGATCAAAATAATTTTTTTTGAATAGTAACTTTTTACTTTTATTTACCACAGTTAAAAGTAAATAGGGTAATTAAGGGTAAAAATGATATTAATATTACCCTAACACATGTCTTAATTCTATTGGACAAGTTTATATCGACCATAAACAACATTAGGAATAAAATATTACCATTTAGATCCACTTGGATTAGATTACGACATTTATTATTATTTAATTCAAAGAAGAGTTAAAAGAGTCAAAATCAAAGTTTAATAACTAAAACATTTTTAATACAGGGTTATACATAAGATAAATTCAAATATAAATATTCATTAGAAATATAAAAATATTTCCTACATAATTATATTTTATTTATAATTTTTAGAGATTAAATAATTAAATTTATTAATCACGCAATGATGATGCAGTAATTACCTTATTAATGAAAGAATCAAATAAATGGTATTACAAATATTAAAATAAATATAATTTTAAAATTTTTATGACATCCAAGAATTTTATAGGATAATATGACATGTTAGGATAGATTCTATGTATTGTTTTTTGAATTAATCATGCTTTTATTATTTTAACAAAAAACAAATACCAAATAGTGTCAAAATTGACATAAAATAGTTTTTAAAACAAATATTATATTATTAATTGATATAATGGTCCTAAAAATCTAAGTTTTGGAAAAAAGACTTATATAATAATATATATGACATTAATGAACCAATTGGGGTTCTATTGGTAGTATATAGTAAGTTTATTAACCATATAGTGTAAGAATACAAGAAGACACGGTAAAAGTTAAATTATTTAACTTAGAGTTAAATCTAAATGATAAGGTTAAAATGGTAACCTCAACTTGTCTAAAACCTATTGGATGAGTGGTTTTAGACCCATACCCACCTTATACTTTAAATAATACATTTTTAATTCATTATAAACCGAATATGAATTTATTATAAAATAATATTTTAAGTTTTTCCTAAGGTGCCCTTCACCTCTCTTATAAAAGGGCACTCCCCCTTCACTCTAATTAACACCTTATAAGACATTTGGATCGGCCAACCCCTGCCCAAATACTCTATAAACTATCATCACTTCATCATAGAGGCCCTCCTTTAGTCAAAAATCCAAATTAAGGAGCCCTTTTGATCAAATAAAAAGGAAGAACCCGAAGAAGAGGTAATGATTTCACCACCCTCTTTCAAGTTCCTTTCTTCTTCCACTTCCTTTTTCTTTGTTGTTTCCATTATAAAATAATAAATCCATTATATTATATATACTATGATATTATTATAATTATGGTACAACCAAATTCATTATTCTATCCACCCTTTGAATGACATGTCACCATACGTGCGTACGTACGGCTTACTGTCTCCACGTCGTGGTGTAATTGTTATTCAATACATTATTATTTGGATGGGTATAATAAGGATGTTTATTTGATGTAAATAATAAATATAACATGATAATTATTCTGTATATATGATATACCATCCAATTATATATTATTTTAATATCAAAAGAATGATATTTTGGATCGTGGGTACGTACGGATTACCGTCTCCGCGACGTGATGAGATTCATTTCCAAGTTCACCATTCATCGACGATTATAAAAATATATATTACTACTAAGTATGTAATATATGACATAATAATAATACTGGAGATATATGTATATATATATAAGTATTTATGTATTTACATATATCTTATTCACTTACTTATGTTCAATACTATATGAAAACGGAAACAACGTTTATGCGTACGTACGGACTACCATCTCCATAAATAGTGTTTTCCATTTCATATATATGTCTATTATAAATATTTATGTTCTAAATATATATGATATATAAATAATGTTTTATATTTGGGAAGTATTTAAATCATTATCTAAGTGATACAATCAAGAGTAACATGTTAAAACACGTACGATAAAAAAAGTGATTATTACCCGAAATATTAATATAACATAGAAATTATTATTAAATGGGTTGTATAAAGTAATAAATGAATAATGTATGATATCATAAATATTAATATGGTTCTGTTATAATTTAATAACATGCTATAGTCTCCATATAGAAGGTTAAACGTACTCTCGACTAAAGTAAAGTGCAAGGTAATGGGTTTTCATCTCACTCCTTATTCCCGTGAGATTCATGTCATATTGCCACTATTACCTTTTGTGTGGTGTATGTACTGTACATAATTGTATTCATTGTGTAATACACTTTAATTTATGTTTATTTACATATTCATTGTATGCTACTCCTTTCATGGGGTGTATGTTTCGTAAGTTACCAAATTGATAAGGGTTTATTTCACAATCTCTTGATTATCCGAGGTTGTTTATACGTAATTATCTACTGGGACCTCTTTATCATCCACATCCATGTTCCTTAAAAATGTATTTCAAAAAATTATTAATATTTTACCAAATATGGGTTAAATTCATTTATACCCTTTTTTTACTTTTTATAAGATATTTATAAAGGAATCTTTCCGTCGTTTTCCAAACAAGGTCCTTTTTAACCTTTTCGACAAAATTAAGGTAAGAATGTATTTTTTTAACTTATATGGTGGGTGCGGCTATTTTATACCATTATAAACTCGTCGAAGATTCCCTTACAATCTTATAATAATATTTTCAAAGTAAATTTTTTATTTTATAATTATGTGACTCTTAAATGATTTCAAAATAGAAAGAGATCTTTCTCTAAAAAGAGTTTTGATTTCATCTATGTCAACATCCTTTGATGGATTTTAAGTTTTTTTGGAGTTGATTTATTATGATACAAAACTTCCATATTGTATTGAAGTTTTTGTGATATGTTTGACTGTGTTTGTGCTATTTTTATACCATTCAAGATTTATGGTTAAAGTATTGACATTTCATATGCTAGTTTTAATATGAATGTTTATGATATGTTTAAACCTTTTCATATGAGGAATGTATTGGACTTAGTAAGTGACGGGTGGAGCCCGCTATAGCTCCTCGATGCATTGGTAGGTCTCATGAGACAACTAGACGTGTAATTGGCCGAAGCCCTTTCCCAATTTGATTTATGGTTTTGGACGAGGCCTTAAAAAATGTTTCAGAATGTCTGGCATTATACATTCCCTCATTATGGAAATAATATTGATGGTTCATGTGGTCATTAGACTAGTAGAATACCCATGATTATGTTTTATTATGGCATTATTTACTCATATCATATTCTTTCCATAAATTTATTCATGTTTATTATTAGTAAAGGTATGTGTTTTCAATTATTCACCATGCTTAATATTTATGTTATATTCCGTTGTATTGCTTACCCTTACTGAGTGTTTGAGCTCACCCCTTTCTTATGTTTTATTTTCCCAGGATTCCAAGAAGTGTATTATGATTGATATGTAGGGTTAAGCTAAAGGGAAAATATAATTCTCAAAGAACTATCTATGATGTCTTTTATGCTTCAAATTGTAATGTAAAGTTAATATATGTAATCTATTTTCCAAGACTGCTAAACTGATGGGTCCTTCGGGACTTGATTCCTTGTAATCATGTAAATGTTTTAAAATAATGCTCCGACTCTGGGCTTCTGGGGTAAGGGAATTACAGATGGTGATCCGGTACCAACTCATAGCCTACCTCCTGAGTCCTGATGATCATATCTCCAATATACCAGACTCCCCAAATAGAAAGGGAAGATATGATGCTATTTTTTTATGAACTATCCCTATATTCCCTTGACTTAAGAACCTAAGTGAGTCTACAAAAATGCCTAAGGGGAATTCCTAATCCCTACAGGCTAGAAAAAAGGGTTAGGGAATCAGAAACAAATTAGTTGGAATGATTTCACCCATAAAATAAATTAAACTAGTAGTATAGATTTTAATAAAATTCCAACATGGAACATCCATGCATTGAACTCCCATGAAAAAAATTAGTAAGAATCTTTAAATAAAACTCAAATAATAGAAGTATAATAAAAAATATATAAAGAAGAATAAATTCCACAGCTCTTCACCAACTCCCTCAAAAAAATATCCCCTTTAATTCAATATCCATAATTACACAAGCATAAACACTAATAAAAATAGGTATGGATGATTTGGATGAACTATTAAAGTATAAAATGATGTTGACATACCCATATAAAGATCCCCATGTGATTCGAGGTAACTCTCTATCTATTATCATGGAAACCCACTCTAAGAGTGGTCTATAATAAGAGTCTTAGAAGAGGTAATCTTCTGAATCAGAGTTAGAACCTGTAAGAGATAATCAGTCTATAGACATTAGGTGGTGTAATTTGGGAGTGATCTAAAAATTTTATTTGGTAATCACCATAGATTCCATACATTTACTTTTTCAAAACTGTCTAGAAATACTGGTTTGAAATACAATAATTTAAAATTGTTCTTTTCCCCGCCTTTTAAAATCAAGTCAAAGACATTTAATTTTTAAAAAAATCTATTTCCTTTTTAAACCTGAACATGCTTGAAACCCTATTTAAATAGCTTTTCATCACATAAAAGGAACTAAATAGTAGAAATGAAAGGAAAAACGCATAGATAAACAGTCAAGACCAAAATAAATTACTAATGGGGTAAATCATTCCAATTTGAAGTAAATTAATAAAATTGAGATTTTTAAAACTTTTAAGTAATAAAACCCATAACATACATATACCACTTTGAAAATAAAGGTAAGTGTATAATGATAAACATTTCTAAAAAAGATGCAACAAGGGAGGTCCCTAAGTCATGTAAGGTAAGTGTAATAATACAATGTTTGTGTTAACCTCTATGGAGAACATATCTTGGACTAGTGACATGGTTTTTTCCATAAAAGACACTATATCCAACCAACTACTAAGGATTACATGCATTGTCCTAGAGATGTAGTGATTCTAATCCATAGCACCAAAACCTTCATCCAAGTTTACATATTTTGTTAGTATAGTGAAATACAAATGGATACTTAATATAGTCTTCTAATCTTAGATACCTGACTTATTGTGTGGTCTTTCCATCTCAAATATATCATATTTCATTAGAAAGGGGAATTTTATCAACCCATCATAGATAAATCAATTTATCAAGTATGTTTCTTATCTCTTTAAACCATTTTACTTCTCAAAGCAATGGAAAATATTTAAAGAAACATGAGATATATAATCAAACATCAAAACCATCAAAAAACACATTTCAAACATAGAACCATTAGTATATAGGTGAGGGTTTGAAAATAATTACATTTATACATGGATCCAATAAGGCTTTAAATTTGGAAATTAACAATATATTTTCAAAAACTTCTTCAAAGTTTCATTTCCAAATCAATCTCATATTTGTAGAGATTGATCCAACAACCATCATTGGAGCTATTGTTCATCCAAAATAAATATTCATTGAAGATTTATTTTCTAAATCAATATCATATTCTATAAATATATTGATCATATGAAACCCTTTTTTTAACTATCATTTCTCTTGTAGGATCCAAGTATAGAATCACTCTACCAGTTATCCACATCTGCTCCTATGATCTCCAAACAATGTCGACGGATTTTCGGGTGCTATCAGGGCATATCAATCATCTTGCGGTGTTAGTCTTGATCACTATGTTTATTACTTTCATCTTAAAGAAATTTCCTTACACTCTCATTCTTGAGGTGATGGAGGAGAAAAAATAATCTCTAGAGCATTCCTCAATCTTGAGAGAGATCTTTAGATTTCATTGGGAACAATGATTCTCTATAACAATCAAACACTATACAATAGACATAATCACCTATTTATAGAGATGGGGTTAGGATTAAAATATTATTTAATTGCGCAATGGACCTTAGATAATATATTAAACCTTATATAACCCCATGTAATGTAATAATAATAATATTGTTATTTTCTCATGACATATGCAAACTGGTGTAATAATAAATATTATTTTACTAGCTTGCAAGTTAATATTTATATCTAGACACAATATTGGTCTGCTAGTCCTCGATATTCATTAAATACCAGAATAATTATTTATTCATTAAAATAATATTATATATATTAATAATTAAATAATTACCTTGTGAATAAATATTTATTTAATTTATGAAATCAATAAATATTGAATAAAATTATCCTAGGTATTGAGAATAATATTTATTCCAAAAATTAAATTTAAATGAAATTTAATTTTGATCAATGAAATTACATAGTGTGTGGACCTCTAGAATTATTTCTCATTGGAATTAGGCGGGCTTTCTTGAAGTCCAAGATTATTATCTGGTAGTGGTTTAAGGCACCCAATATAAATAATTTAATGTCACAACATCAACAACCACACACAAGCACTAGTTATGTAATATAATTCCTTTGTCGTGATATACCATCGAGCAAGTTTCACACCTGTGTCATCAACCAATATACTAGATACATCATTCTTTGACTATCTGAGATAAAATCATCACACACCATGGCCATAGAATTTAATTTTATGGTTCAATTTCAATCAAAGGTTCAAATATCAAATTCAATAAGTATGTAAGGTACAAATCCTTTATCAACTTATTCATTAATAACATGTCATTCATGATGCACCCAACGTACCCTGCTTCCCACAAACATATAGTGTCCTAGTCCTTTTCAGTACATCAAAGTACAAAATTCATGACATGAATTAATAATAATCTTAAATTATGAGGATCATTGCACATGTTTTAATATAGGAAATTCTAATGAAATGAAAACATGTGGAATTCGAACAGGTTGGTGTGTTCTTATAATATCCCATATTAGAGATTACCAAGTGTGAACATCATGATATAAACTCTCATCAGCTTATGACTACTCACACCTAACAGTATAAATTATATGTATCTCATCATAAAATATTATCCAACCAAATAACTTTATTCAAGAATATCATCATGTAATTTCAAGGTTCTCATCATATTGGGGAACTGTTATGACCTTTTCAATGTGACAGATACTCTAGGACATTATTACATTAAAGTCATGTAGAAAAATGAACAATATTTAATAAGATATTTTAATTAATATTAACTTCTTAGAATATATATATATATATATATATATATTCAATACAAAGTACACACAGTTGGTTATATGATATCAACTCCAACAGAATCCCACTTGGACTAGAGAAAACTTCTAATGACTTTCAGTTCTCTAGATCTCACATGATGATCATGTTTATGCTATGTTACTAATTTAGTTAAGGTTTCCACCACATTATCTTATATGAATACTTTTATCACTAAAAATTCACCTCTTTAAGAAAAATACCTTATGAGATGATATTTATGAAGTATGTGATTCATCTGTTAATGTGATATTGGATCCTTTGTAAGGTCCACTACTATAGTATTATCATAATAGTGGGTGATGTGATCTTTACTATTAGGAATAATATCTAGATCTTAGAATAAGTTTTTTACACAAACTACTTATTTAGCTACCTCAGAAGCCACAAAATACTCAAACTCTATTGTAGAATCTAAAACTGCAGTCTTCTTTGAGTTATTATAGCTCACATAACCTCCATTGAGAGTGAAGATGTATCCCAACTATGATTTCTGATCATATGGATCAGTTTGGAAAATATCATTTTCATATACCCTAATTACTAGATCCTTATCTACTTTATAGACCAAGAATGTATCATTAGTTTTCCTCATATAATTAAGGATAGTCTTGACTATAATCTAATGGCGGTCACCTGTGTTAGCTTGATATCTTCTAACCATGCTTAAGGTGTAGGTGACATCTAGCCTAGTATATAGCATAACATACATAACTAACCCAATCACTGACATGTACATAATCCTTTACATCCTCTATCTCTCCTCATGTGTTTTAGGAAACATCTTCTTTGAAAGATAAATTTCATGTGACACTAGAAATAATCCCCTCTTGGATTGTTCCATACTGAATATTTTCAGTATTTTGTCAATATATGTACTTTGACTTAGACCAAGTAGTCTCTTAAATCTATCATAATGGATTTTGATCCCAAAAATATATGATTCTTCTCCATGTTCCTTTATGGATAATCATGTATTTATCTAATCTTTGAAATATTTCAAAACTGGTAATTCATTTCCAATAATTAGTATATCATCTAAATAAACTATTAAGAAAACAAATTAACTCACACTAACTATTTGTAAACACAAGTCTCAAATTCATTCTTTATGAAACCAAATTCTATTCTAGATTTATTAAACTTAATGTTTCGTGACTTGGATACTTACTTTAAACCATAAATTGATCTATGTAACTTGCATACTTTTTATGCATCCTTTTGAGACACAAACCCTTTGGGTTGTTTCATATAGACATCTTTATGAAGGTTTCCATTAAGGATGGTTGTTTTTAATTCCATATGTAAAATAAAATATTCATGGTAAATTTCTTTGTAAAAAATAATTTTGATTTATTTTAGCATAGAAAATGGTAAAAAATGTTTCATTATAGTATATGAATTGACACTATTTTAACACTTTTGCAACCATTCTTTCCATATAGGTGATGACTTGTCCATCTATGTTTAGTTTCTTCTTGAATACCAATTTAAAAACAAAGTTCTTTACATTCACTAAAGGATCTAACAAATCCATACTTGGTTTTGGTACCTATAATCCATTTCAGAATTCATATCTTCTTTCCATTTTTCAGCTTATGTGACATTTACTACTTTTTTATAGGTTACAGGATCATTATTATCAACTAATAATGAGTCACCATACTCTATGACTATAAAATCATACATTTTAGTTTCTCTAACCTCTTTTGTACTTCTATGCATTACTTGTGTCTCTAGAACTTCCACTTCCATGGGGATCTATGGAACCTGTTCCTATAAAAACTCTTGCATAACTTGATCCCCAACTTCATAAAATTCTACCTAACTCCCACTATATCTTTTATATATTTGATGCCTCTCAAGTAATATGGTTTTTCTTTTTAAAAATACCTTTTTTTTGAGGGTTTATATAGTAATTATTCTCATGTTTCTTTGGGGTATCCTATATGGGTTCACATTATACCTCAAGGTGCAAGTTTTTTATTAAAAGAGGCCTTAACAAATGCTTCACAACCCCACACATGGAAATTTGATGATACAGATTTCATTTCACACCAAAGTTCATATGGAATATCTTTTTTCATTTTATTTGGAACCTATTTTAGTATATGTTTTGTTTTATGTAACGTGTATCCCTAGAGGGATAGTAGAAGACTCACATGACTCATCATTGACCTAACCATGTCTAACAGGGTGTGGTTCCTCCTTTCACTAACACCATTACATTATGGTGTATAAAGTGGAGTGATTTGGGATATAATCCCAAAATCATATAAATAATAAATATAGTATTTATTAAGATATTTTATACCACATTTTGAGTAGAGTTTTTTAATCTTCTCACCAAGATGGTTCTCAAATTCATTCTTATATTCCTTTAATATTTCTAAGTAATCTAAGTAGACATATCCATATCTAAAAAAGTCATCAGTAAAATTTAATAAGTATGAGTATCCACCCATTTCTATGATTGGAAATGGTCCACACACATCGGTATGAACTAATTTAATAATCTTCTTGGGCCTTTCACCTTTTCCACTAAATGGGGATTTGGTTATTTTTCCTTATAAAAATGTGTGACATATACCGAGTGGTTTTAGTTCAAAAGAATCCAAATATCCATCTTGGTGTAATTTAGTCAAATTATTTTTTGTTTAAATGACCTAACCAGTGATGTCATAGTTGGGTGTGGTATGATTCATGTGAACTATTTTTATTATAAATTTTCATTACTTAGTGTAATCCAACATATAAAGTGTAACATCCCATTACTTTTCAGGTATTGATAAACCCTCTTGTGTTAAATTATTAATATATTAAGTGGTAAAATAATGATTTATCACTAAATTTTCATAAATGTGTTAAAGTTATTAACTATCGGTTGACGTCATGGAATATTCAATTGAATATTTTTGGGTTTCAACACTGAGTTGGTGTAAGATTCTGAGGCCCACAAAGTCTTTTTGAAGACGGAATAAAATTATTAATTAGAATATATTAATTGCACACTTTTTATTCAAAATATTTTAATAACTCCAAAACACTGTGTCATTTGAGAAATATGAGACCACTGTTATGTCTATAATATGATGTTTACCCTAGTAGGGGTATAACATTTGAAGGTTCCGGAAATTTGGATGTCTTGATTGTAAGATAATGTTATTAAATAATATTTAATATATTATTTTTAAAAAAAATAATTAAACATATCCCAAATGGTGCGTCGTATGGTAAATATGATAACACTGATGGTTCTGGAATGATGGGTTTACCCTAGATGAGGTATAACATTTGTTATCATTTGGGCGTTTAGACACCTCGCTCACAAAAACAACCCTTTTTATTTTAATTAATTATTTATTCCAATTTTTAAATAATAAATCATAAAATCTCTCAAACGGTATGTCGTATGAGATATCTGAGACCACAATTAGATCCAAAATAGGGTGTTTACCCTAGATAGGGTATAACATTCATGGTCAACATGCATTTGGTCAAATCAATCTTTATAGTTATGTTTTTAATAATTTTAATATATTAAATTGATTAAAAAATAACAATAATAACCACAAAGGGTTTCACACTGCTCCATCTTCCCCAAACCAAAAAATACCATTTTTGAACGTTTCTTTTTGCAAAAGCTTTAGTTTCTCCACCATTTTAATCCATTTCAGTTTCAATTCATTGATTAGGTGAAATCAATGACTCCTTAATGAATTTTGGTTAAATAGATGTTTAAATCGGGTTTTTGGAAGTGAGGGTTTAAATGATCCGATTTTAGGGTTCTTAAATCCCCAAAAACCTTAGTGTTTCCATTAATCCATCTTCTCGAGTTCGTTTGATTTTGGAACTTCTCTTTGCGTGATCGGTGAAACCATTGTGATAATCTTCTTCTTCTTCGCATCCAAGCACTACGGTCCTCTTCTTGTGTGTGGTGTGCCTGAAAAAATGGGTTTGACTATTTTTTTTATCGATTTACTTTATTATTCAATTTCTTTTCATCTATAATAATTTAATAAAAAATGGTGGATTTTAATATAAATGGTCAAACCTAAATTATAATCCCTAAATTATCTAAGGAAAATTTTTAAGATTATCAAAGGGTATTTACACGAATTATGATTAAATAATAATTTATAAAAAAATTATCAAATGATAATTTGCATGTATTATCAAAGGAATGATTCCACAAATTTTCGTTGACAATATATTAGAAACTATCAGGTGATATTTATAAAGAATTATTAGTAGATAAATATTTAGTGATATTATCAGAATCTAATGAAATATAATTATCAAATAATAATATATAAATTATTATAATATTATCATCACTATCCTTTTGCACGCAGTTATGAAATATAATTATTGTTATTTATAAAATGGTAATTTTATCAGGTTATCCAAAGTTTTTTTTAACCACTTCGAATTATCATTTTTTTAGTTTCGGAAAATTATCAAGGGTTAATTTATAAAATTAACATATGATAATTATCTAGATTATCAAAATATAATTAATTAAAAAATGATATGTATATATACATATCAATAAACACGCCTGGTATAATTTGTTAAAATTATCTAATGTTATTTATTTTTATTTTCAAAATATATATGTATGTATGTATGTATGTATGTATGTATGTATGTATGTATGTATGTATGTATGTATGTATGTATGTATGTATGTATGTATGTATGTATGTATGTATGTATGTATGTATGTATGTATGTATGTATGTATGTATGTATGTATGTATGTATGTATGTATGTATGTATGTATGTATGTATGTATGTATGTATGTATGTATGTATGTATGTATGTATGTATGTATGTATGTATGTATGTATGTATGTATGTATGTATGTATGTATGTATGTATGTATGTATGTATGTATGTATGTATGTATGGATGTATGTATGTATGTATGTATGTATGTATGTATGTATGTATGTATGTATGTATGTATGTATGTATGTATGTATGTATGTATGTATGTATGTATGTATGTATGTATGTATGTATGTATGTATGTATGTATGTATGTATGTATGTATGTATGTATGTATGTATGTATGTATGTATGTATGTATGTATGTATGTATGTATGTATGTATGTATGTATGTATGTATGTATGTATGTATGTATGTATGTATGTATGTATGTATGTATGTATGTATGTATCTATGTATGTATGTATGTATGTATGTATGTATGTATGTATGTATGTATGTAAATACATAGTTAGTTATATATATTTTTGATAATTACTTAGTAATTTAAGGATAATTTTATTAAATATAAACTTGTTAATGTATAATTGTATGAACTATTGAAGGATAAGTTCAAACATATGTGTTGAAACAAAATGATAATTCAGATATTAAACATGATAGAGAATGTATTATCGCATGTTAAATATATTTTCTTTTTGAAATAAAATAAATGGCATTGGTTCTAGGACCCCTTGACGAACATCGAACTTTGGTGTGTCGATGCTTATGATAATAGGGACGTGAGGATATGTATTAAACCACACTGGTTGGTTTATCATTTCTTCTAACATTGACGGACTTGAGGCAAGAGGTTATGTCCCAATATAGCTAAATTGATTAACCTTATATTGCTTGATTTATTTCAACTACTGATTTAAATTCAATTTTGATTGATTTAATAAAATCCAATTCCTTTGAATTGAGATATTTGAATTTTTTTTTCATGAGAATTTGGAAAACCCCCAATTCCTTTGAATTGGGGTATGTTTTCATGGAAATTGGATGATTAAAATTATTGAATTTAAATTATGGATTTGATAGAAATGGTTTCAATTAAATTTTTTAATTTAATTATGGAAATGAATTTTGAAATGATGGAATTAGTTTTGAATGGATTTTAAACTATGGAAAATGGCTTTAAAATGTTTTGATAGAAACCTAGTGGTTTTATCTTATGAAAGAGACGTGTTTTTTATTTAAAATCCATTTTGGTTTTTATTGGAAAATTGGAAATTAATATGGAAAATATGGCTTAATTTTATTTTGATAATTCTTGAAATAAATTTCCAATTATTTAAGAGTACATGCAAGCCTTAAGTAGTTGGTGAGTTATTTGGATACACTCTACGCTATTACAACATTCGAAAACATGTGCAGTGGATCACATCCCCAACGGGTTGGTGATGAGTCTCTTTTGGTCAGTTTCATCAGGATGTGTGAACACATATTGTTGATTTCACTTAAAGAGTGTGGAATCCAATAACTGGTTAATATTACCATACTTATTTTGAATATGACTATATTGCTCGCTTGTGATTTATATTTGAGATATAAATGTATTCCAATGTTGTAAAACGTTTTTACATGCCTTATGAATTTACATAAACGATTTTATATAACTGTTTTACATTAAACCATTGTTTTTAGAAATATTCCATCATTATAAAGTAAATAATGTTCTTTAAAAGTGAATTTTTTCCATCACTTTGAAAATGTATAGAATGTTTTGTTTAAATATGATTTTGAATTTCCAAACCTGTTTATTTTGAAAATTGAAAGATTTTATTTGGTTAATCAAATGTTATAAACTGTTCTGAAATATTTGGTGGTATCCTATTAGGCTTAGGCTCACACCCTACTTTTGCCTTTGGGTGTTTTTAGACTTTCTACTTCCAGGTTCAAACAAATGGAAGAGATCTATTGGAGGTGGATCCTACTGTTGAGTTTTGGACTTGGTGAGTTGTGTCCTTAGGGACCTTGGAGTTGTTTTTTCCAGTTTTAGTACTTGGGTTGTGCTTTGGGTTTTTTATTCCTTGATGTATTCTGCTGTTTTACTCCCAATGGAGTTTTATTTTGATATTCATACTATCATGTACCTTTTACTTTCATATTTCTAGTGGAAAAATCATTCCCACTTGTATGTTGTATGATTCTAGGTGCTAGTCACTGACCCATGGGGACCAGGAACGCCCTTCGGGCTATGTCAGAACTATATTGGTTATCGGGTTACTAGGGTACCCGAGCTAGTTCGTTACATAAAGACTATTATTTAAAGATTCCTTACCATAAAAAATGCTTCTTTTGTAAAAGAATCAATAATTATTCCCAAATTTGAAAATATATATATATATATATATATATATATCAATTCTAGATATAGAAATAATTTTTTTGATTACTGAAGGTGGATAATAACAATATTTAAAAAAATATCATTTCTATTAATAATGTGATTTGGTAGTCCCCAATATCCATACCATCAATTCTGGCTCCATTGGTAGCTCTTAAATCTATCTACCCTTAGAAAATCTTCTGGAATCTACTTGGTTCTTATATTTTAATACATATGGGAGCACCACATGTTGTTTCTAATACCCAATTTATAGAAATAGAAATATTACACTCAATAATAAACACACCTAAATTTTTCCCTTGCTTCTTTACCTGGGTGAAGTTTTTTTCCAGTGTTCCTTCTTGCCACATGAAAAACAGATAGCATCATGTTTCATTACTTCTCTATTGGTCTTTCTCTTCTTGGAAAGGTGTTTTGAAGAAGCTTTAGACTTAGAGTTATTTGTATATAATTTTATTTTATTAACCATAAGTACATAAGGATATCTTCTCTTCATATCCTTGTAAACATGGAGGAGTAGAGTGAGAAGATATGGGAGATACTTCTCTATATTGTACATATTGAAATAAACAACAAAAACTAGAGAATTGTTTAGGGAGTGGTGAAAGAATGAGATCAGTGTGTAGTTCTTTAGGTAGTTTAAACCCTAAAACCTCTAGTACCTCAATGTAGATAATGATTTTGACTACGTAATGCCCAACTAGCACACATTCTCCAATTTTTCTCTAAAATATCACCTCGGATATCTCAATAAATTCCTGTCTTTATCTCTCCTAATAAAGACCATGGAGATGTTGGAGCATACTATAAAAATCCATGTATTCATGTGACTTCATGAGTTCATTAGACATAGATGAAAGAATTAAACTTTTAAAATAAACTACGTCAGTTAAATGTTTATCATATATAGTGAACTTCTCATCACTCACCTCTTTTGAAAGTAAATCATACATTAATGATTCTAGTATGTAATACTTTTGTTCATAGTGAAACACTACCATAGTAATATGAACTATTCCTGGAAGTTACTTCTAGTTAGGAGATGGTATTTCTCTAGAATTTATCATAGGGATATGGTGGTTGATGAACTTGTCATTATTTTACAATAAAATATCATATTATTTGTACTTTACTTGATTATAATTTATGTGATATATAATAATTTTTATTTTTATTAAGTCCCCTACTATTTTATCAAGTCCCAATAGGCCTCATCATTAGACTCAGAATCAGTAGTTGTATGGACATTATAGTGTAAAGGATCCAAATGCCCCTTCTAATTACCCAATAAAGGTATTGGTCAATTACTTGAAGGTATTTAGGTAGCTAGGCATTTTTCACCTATGGGTTTTCTTCTCCTTGATCCATTGAGTGGACTCCTTAATCCAAAACCCTTACTTGGGTTTCCTCAACACTTTCCTCAAAGTTAAATAAATTCCGAAAAGGGTAAATCCTCTTGATCTCAAATGGTTAAATCAACCCAAGACTTTCATAAGAACTCATGGATAAAAGTAAGTGTCCCATAAAGGGTTAGTTAAACACTTGTTATATAGTTTCATTCCTAATCAAGTAATGGAAGGCTTAGTCTGACTTAATATTAAGTTGAGTGATTTTATTTATTATGCATAAATATTTATTATTTTATCCTTTTCATGTATTTATAAAATTAAGTGGATTTTACTTAAGGGGTTAACCATGTTATGATAAAATAATTTCACATAATCTAATTATTTTAATTCCATAATTATATATTAATCCATTTATCTATGTGATTGTAGTCTTGAATCTTTAAAATAAATCATGAATAAGGTAGAAATTAAATAAATAAATAATGTGATCATTAGCTTATCTAATGGTTGATTTATTGAGAAGAAAATAAATCAAATTATGACTCTAGGGGGGAAACTCATTGTGTCAATCTTGGCATAAGTTGCAACATTCCACTTGTCTACATATATATCACATGTGTTGGTTTTATCTTGGTTCCATCTTGAACTGATTCCACCACAACTCCATCTTAAACCAACTATATGTTCCTTTGGATACTCCATTTATTACATATTTTTTATAACTCATGCATGTGTGAGGGGTTCTAAAGGATTGGTTAAAGGAAATTACATAAAACAACATTGGACACACATGTCTTACTTAATAAAAGAGGAATAAATAACAGGAAGGTCATAAAATTTAATTTAATAATAAATAATTTAAAAATCATGTAATAAATTAAATTAAATTAAACGAAAACATATATAGATATTTTCAAAGATCATGATCATGCATACACATGAAACTATTATGTATTTAAAACAAGTAGCTAAAATTCATTTCAACTCATTCTTCGATATGATAAAACATGCTCAAATTAATCTGGTTAATTGTCTTATTAATAAACTAATTAATTTTTTAATCTTATTCCATCAAATCATCATAAAATACCCATCTTCTGTGATTTTAAATAAAATAAATAAATTATTTTTATTTAATAAAATAATAAACAACTTTGTAATTGGAAAACACTCGGTGATTTCCTATTTGAACTACTCGATATGGTTCTAATTGTATACAATGCACTCATAAAATATTTTCTGTACACGATATGTGTCATAATTTCATGGATTTAAAAATTAATACCATGTAGATCATGTGAATATTATGATGTCTATACAATTTAATGTGTTGAGTCTTTATTATGAAATTATCATACATTAATTGGTGTTTTGAATATTATGCAGGATTAATTAAACATTTAATATGATATAAAACCTAATGACCAGCATGTAATGTCAATTTAATGAGCCAAAAGACTCAGTTCAATCAATTTTAATTAAGTAATTAATTAAATTTAATATTTCCATATAAACAAGTAAAGAACAATGTGTGTTCAAGTTGGCCACATGGCGTGTAGTTCGCTTCATTGGATATCTATAGTACACACCTAGGGAGTCATAGTGTACTTTTTCTGGATATTTATAAAGTGAAAGACATTTAGAAAGGATAAAAACATATAAATCAAGTTACATGGATTCCATCCTATAATCATTATGTATTAAATATACATAGTGTATTAATATGATGTATCTTGACCCCATGTTTTCCGCCTTGAAAAAATGTGGACTAAACAGCGTATAGTCAAAAAAGACATGTACCACCCTGGAGGGTCAAAATACGATGCATTTATTACATGTGGAATGTATTCATTACATAATTACTCAAAGTCCACATAGGTGTCTTGGTGAAATGAATAATGATACATAGTATGTGACAAAATATTACATGTTGTGTAACCTCGTATTATCTGACCATAATTCTTACCACCTATAGATGGGTTCTTCATATTTTTTTCTTCATTAATTATAAACTAATTTGGGTTATGTGAGTGAAAAACAAAGAGGAGGAAGGATATAATTTGATGAAAGATAAATATTGAACTGAAATTGAATTGAAATTTAAATTTTAAATTTGAAATGATCAACAAGAAAATAAATAATTATAAATTTGAAAGTGACCGCTCTAATACCACTTAATGGTTCTAGGAACAATAGGGGTTCTTATCAGTAATGATACCAACTCCTTAATTGTCATATTTGATGGATCCTTACCATATTGTACAAGATTTAAATGTTGTGGCTGATGAAATTTTTACCAATAATATTGATAAAGAAGGTCACTGAAACTAAGAGAGGATCATTTCATATTAAATTTATAATTAATTTAAATAGATTGAAAGAAAGAATACCTTGATCTTGATATCTTTCTTTGATAAAGTTTTTGATATTCTGGAACCCTTTTTATTCGATCATCATTGCTCTTATAGGATCCAAGTATATAATCCCTTTAGTGGCGATCCATGCATACTATTATGATCTCCAAACAATGTCGATTGATTTTCGAGTACCAGCATAGTGGATCAATTATCTTGTAGTATTTATCTTGATCTTTGTGACGATTCCTTCATGATTAAAGAAACAACCTTGCACTCTTGTTCTTAAGATTATGGAGGAGTAATTAGAATCTCTTGAGTGTTCCTCAGTCTTGAGAGAGATCTACAGATTTCATTGGGCACAAAAATTCTCTATATCGATCAAACTCTACACAATAGACATAATTGTCTATTTATAGAGATAGGGTTAGGGTTAAAATATTATTTAATTACACAACTATAAGATCTTAGGTTGTCATATGAGGTATGAATCATTTTTTTATTAGTTTAAATGCTTAATTACAGCCTAATGTGAATACCCTTTTAGGTTATATAGGTATCAGTTATGTCTGGGGATTGTTCAGAGCCCAAAACCCAGTTTTTTGGGAAAAACTGGCAGGTCGTATGGTTAATAGAAACCATGTGGGGTAGGTTGTATGGTTACTACTAACTGTGTGAGGATGTAAAGTGGGCTTGAGGGGACCATACAATTTTTTAAACCATGTGGATGGAGGCACATGCCCTTATGAGAGCCTCTATAATTTTTTACAGTGGTTTGACACATAGTTTTCACATAGTTAGTCAAACTATGCATGAAAACTGTGTTAGTTTCCCCTTATTATAGCATTGGGAATACGGTTGGTACATGGTTTTTTCAACCATGTTTCCAAACCGTGTATCCTAGTATTTGAGTGAAATTACAAAAATTCCCTTAATTAATCTCATAACTCAAACCTAGTTTCTACTCTCCTTCAATGGATAGCTTATTGATGTGGGTAAAGCTATTTAAAGCCATTTATTAGGAATTGATCATATTTCTCCATACTATCTCAGAATCATACATCATCGGTCTCATTGGATCTTCATCGGTGAGTACTCAGTTCCTTTTGGGTCATTATTTGTTCTTCTAAGTATCGATGGAGTTATTTAGGTGCAAGATAATTTTCCCTATTTCAAGTTTCTTTATTCATTCTTCATTTTCATTCTTATATAAGTTGAATCAGGAGTTGATATTAGATGATCACTTCTACTAAAAACCTATGGTAGGTGGACTATACTTTTCCCATATGGTTTGGTGTTTTATTAAGTTAGTTTTCATTATGTCACCCTCCAAAAATTATGAAGAAGCCCTAAAATTGATTTGAACAAATGAATTAAATGAATTGGAACCTGTTAGGGATATTCTTTAGTTTCTTGAGTTTATTTGGAGGTTTTTTCCCAACCAAGGCACCCATGGGGTTTGAACTTTGACTACTCCTTTGATAAAACAAAAAAGGGGTGTGAAATGTATTGCGCTCTACTTTAGATTATTATATTTCACATCTAGGATTTGTTGTAGATATTTAGGTGGTTTCCTACTAGGATTGTATCTCATACCCTATTTGGGATGCCATTGCATACCTAGACTAACTTTATGGATGCAGGTAGGGATTGAAGTTCCCAATCAGGATCCAAGTATCACTGAGAGGGGGAGGGGTGAATCAGTGATATCTTTTTCTTTTTTTGTTTTCTTCTTTTTGAAACAACCTTCACCTCCTATTAAAGAGTGTGTTCCCTATTGAACACACACAACCATAGAAACGCAATATTTAAAAGGTTCACTACTCAACAAGAGTAGCTACGTCCTTGGTATGGTACGGAAATAATCCAGTACCACACAATCTACTAGAAAACAATCCTTTGATGTAGAATAAAACAAGTAGGATATACCCTTACACTCATGTGGAACTTGGAAAATAATCCGCAAGCGCGTTTTCACCATCTTAGCACAAATTGGGAATTACAGTATTTCAATGCTTCTTTACAATTGAATAGATGTATTCTCTAAAGTACAAATCTTCACTTTCTTACCCAGAAGCCGGTAAGAACTATATTATGCACAACTGAATACGTACGAAGACCCAAAATCTTTCACGCACCCTTTTAGGTGTCTTGCGCGTAACTTTTATGCCATGCGTGCAATATTTGACTTTTGTCATGAAACACCTCTTGCGCGCAACTTCAATATTATGTGCAACTCTCTTTTTGTGTGCAACTCTATTTCTTTCACACACTCTCCTTTTCTTAATATTTTTCTGTGCCTTAGAGATTAGTATTTCTCTATGTTTTGAGATGCTTCATGTGAGGGGGTCACCTCTTATTTATAGATCTCTTCGACCCATACACGCAAAAACCCCAATGTGTCGCACAAGATCCCGACCCGTTGCGCAAAACCCCATTTGATGTTGCATTGAGTGAGTAAGTCTCTTTCGTACCAACCTCATCCTTCATGCACTTCTTGAATCTTTCGCGTACTTCCTTCCTTTTTCATTTTTCAAATTTTGGACCTCGAATCATGAATTTTGCACAAGATTCCAAAATCCCTTCAATATTACATGAAAAAACCAATCTTGCGCGAAAAAACCCAATCTTTCGTGCAAGCCTCTCCTTTTTCTAGATTTTGATGTTCGGATCATGGAACTCCACTTTTATGCAACATAACAATCCATCTTAAATATTATGTGCAACATCCTTTTCCAAAAACACATTTCTTCATCTCTTGATTTTCAAGCCCTAAAATTTGGAAAACACTTCAAAACAGTGCCACCTTAAACTATTCTTTTTTGCCGCCTCCAGATTGTTTATTCCTTTATTATTGCTATCTTCACTGCATCCCATAACCATTATTCAGATTTTATCATTAAATCCTATATTGTGATATGTGCCCTTGGATCGAACACCTTTAGCATCATCAGATTTTCCATGGAAAGTATTATAACTTCCCTGTCTTCCACCATCATCATTCATTCCAATCAAAACATTATATGACCATTATCATCTTTACTCCCCCTTTCCTTTATAGGGCTTGCATAATAAGTTCTTTTAACTTATGATATTTTTTAAATTCAAATAATAAAAGAATCATCTAATTTTACATGTTCTTTACAAAGTGATTTGATTTATCTTCTTTGACAACAAAAGACAACACTCTGTAACAGCAAACTCTTCTTACTTTCTTCTCCATCCAACTTGGTCCCAACAGAGATCAGGGAAAGCACCAATAGTTTTATGTTTAATTTTTTTTAATGGTTAGAAGTAGGGGAGCATGGGATTGAGCTAAGGATCGTGATGTTATCTGAAGATAGCATTTTTTTGGTCTTTTAGTGTTTTGATACATGCATTGTATTGTAATGTTGTCTAAGCAATTTTGGATATTTTTTAGAGACATGGAATGTATAATCATTATATGTATATGAGATTACTTTTGGAAATGTTTATATATTCATGTCTTGTTAACTTATCTTATATATGATTGTTACAACTGCTTCCTCTATTAACTATTATTGATATTCTACTATGTTATACTTCGGTAATGAGGGAATAATCACCCCACGGACACACCCTAGGCCCTCTCTACTAGTTGGAAGCCTCTAGCATTCTGGGATATGTGCTTCAAGCCATGTGGATAACCTGGATTGGGGCATCGTTCAGTGGCATCCGGGTCTGGGATGTTGCAAATTGGTATCAGATCCATTTTTTATTTTTTGGTTTTCTTTACTATTTAGAGAAAAGATACATACATAAGTAGGTATTGGAATTTTTTAATGATCTATGTCTGGGAATAGCTAACCCATGTATCATAAAATTCCAAATTTCCATAAACAAAATTATTGTTTTCTAGATTTTGACCATTATAGTTGATTTGATTCCACCATCAAGTGATGCACTTGAGTTGTGTTATTATTATTGATATGATTATGAGTTCTATTTTGTTAAAACCTAATGATATGAGGTATTATATCTCATGCATCATTTTAGGCACTTATTATAAATCACATGTCATTCGTTATACCACGCCATATATGATGTATTACCTATTTTCATGATGTTGTGATAGGTTCCCTGATAGATTTAACTGCTGTTGTGATAGACTTATGTGTAGGAAATTGAGAAACACAGTTGGTACTCATAATGTATATCATATCCTAAGAATTTTTTTCTAATTAGGCTATGGTAGACACCCTAAGTAGACAATTGTGGCACGTTGAGTCATGGACCATGAGTCGCATGGATTGGAATGTGTTATGGTGTGGATTATGTGGATTCCATATTTTGGTTCATGGGGAGTATGGGACCTTATGTATTGGAAGTGGTGGACCATTTCTTTCAACCATTAAAATTGAATGTGAAATTAACATGATATAAAAAGGGAAAATTAGAATGATAGATAGAGAACTCATCCTAGACCCAGATTTTGAGTATGTAAGAGGCAGTGTATCTAGTGACTTTTGAAACTGTTTCTTTTTACATTACTGACTTTAGGATCAGGTTGTGTGGTATTGTTTATAAGAAGGTTTTGACCTATCCTATATTTTTAATCTTTGAACTTTGATGTCGTTATTTTATGAGGTGTGTGTTTGTCATTGTAGATGTACACCACCATGAAGACCTCCAATAGTACACTAGGAGGGAGACGACGACCACGCTTCAGAGGTAGTGGTCCAAGGGCTACCGGTGGATCCTCTTTTAGTTCCAGCTACAACACCGGTAGTTTTACCATGAATAGGTGGTAAGACACCATTCTGTGAGGGGTTTTATTACTTTATGCAGACTTTTCAGGGAGCACTACAGCCTGCCTTGTTTATGGTTGAGTTAATTTGTGTGTTCCATTGGTAGTATACTCACATGTTTTCAAGGGATGGTGGTCCATAGGCTACTGAGATATGGATTGGGACTACACTGTTTATATTCGATCATCTAGAAACATCTCTCGAGAGGAGATTGAATCTCATGAATTATATTCTTTAAGGAGCATAAAAGCACTATTGAGATGTTCTGAACCAAGCTGATAGACTGTGAGATATGGTTTGGTCTAATTTCCAAACTAGGTTCTATGACTAATTTTACCGCAAGACTCTGAGAGTATATCGGGCCAGTGAGTTCATGCATCTAGATCAAGACTCTATGACGGTTATGCAATATTCAGTACAATTTACAAAGTTGTAGTGTTTTTCACTAACATACCTTGTTAATGAGTTATTGAGGGAGAGACGCTTCGAGGAAGGTATCCAACATGCCATTTGATCTCATGTTAATGTGTTCATATTGACCTATATTACAGGTAATATGGTGGTACGGAGTAGATAAGTATAGTCCCTCAACCTAGTAGTTTGACTTCCAGTGGTAGGAATCACTATTACGAGGATTCCCATGAGATGAGTATTATCTAGGATGCTAGTGTTGGTATTGTATTTTTCTATCATTAGTATGGAATACAGAAACACATGAGGAATCAGTGCAATCATGACCGATTCGAGTGTCAATATTGCATCAGTATGGGCCACGTGCAACATTTCTGTAGGACATTTCCTCCAGCAGTGAGTGGTAGGGGGTCAACATTGACCCTGAGTTAAGGATTTGGTTTCATAGCTCTATGTCAGGTAAGGATCTAGATCATTATAGGTTTATCAGGCCAAGGTGGTGGTGGTCATGGTTGAGGTTTCCAGGAACCAGTTGTACCGAGATAGCAAAGCGGTCTTACTCTGGGTAGTGAGTTTCTGTCACTAGGTCACAGTTCAGGCTAGATATATTATATACATCATACCCCCAAGGAGAAGGGTGATAGACCATATACGATGAGAGGTATGATCTTAGTAGCCTATACTCTTGTATATTCCCTTTTTGATATAGGTGCATCATATTGTTTTATATTTTTACATATTGTTTACATCCTTAGGCTTGTGATTCACTTTTTTGAGGGCGTTATGATACTTAACACTCCATTGGGGATCAAAATAGAGGATGTAAAATAGTGTAGGGAGTTCCCCCTTAAGTTTGGTGGGTGTTACATCATCTGAAATATTTTTCCCTCAAGATGAACAGATTTGACATCATACTCATGATGGAATGGCTAGTGGCTTATCAAGCATAGATTTATTGTTATCGTTATAGGGTAACCTTCACATCACTAGAGGGTGCCATTTATATTCACAAGGTTGAATGGGATGTGGACACATGCATGGAATAGTGTGTGAAAACAACAAATATTTCCTAAGTTAAAATGAGTTATAACGGTTAACCTAGGTTGTCTCTAGAGAGGATTTCTCAACAATAATGTTTGTCACTTGAAATAAAAGAAAGAATTAAGGTTTTTTTTGAAATTGTTTTATTTTAAAAAGAAAAAGAGAAATTGAAATTAAGTTTTAACACTAATGGATGAAGAGAGTGATGGGATTAGGGTAGGATAACCTTTTATAATGTCATCATCATCAAAAAAATCATTCACCATCTCTTCTTATTGAATAATAAATGAAAGACTCCTCAATCAAGTTATCAATCACCATTGGTTGAAGAAAGAAATGGAACTCACTCCTATGTTCATGGAAATTCATAAAATTTCAAAAACAGCTAATTCAAGTCCCAATTGGTAATTTTTTATCCTTATAAATCTAGAAATGAGTCACTAGTTCCACACATGTGCCAACAATCTCTAGACACTCACCACCTAACACAATATGCTCGATCGAGACAAATTTTACTAGGCGGAGGGAGTTAAAAGTTATTCAACCAAATATATAAACAATGAATATACTAAAACCCAAAACATGATCACATTAAGATAATTTTTAACCACTAAAAATATAAATCATTTAATAGAAAAAGATATTTTTATATTTAAGCTCAGGTCTCTGACATTACAGAAGTAAAACTCCCCCTTCCCCGATCACTCAAAGGCTTTACCCCTCCATGTGAAGGGTTAGAGAGTTGAAAGGAGAAGAAGAGTGCATAATGAAACTAAGAAAAAATAAAAGATACAATAAAAAAATCAAGACTCCATTCCTCCAGCACAACCCCTCTTACACCTTCTTCAATAACCTTGAATGGAATTGGACACTCATATAAATAGGCTTGAGGGGTGGAAAATTTTCCCTCCATATCTACTCCTAAGATAGTTTTAATACATTTTGAATCATAAATGGCCGACATCAGGTGGGTTAATTCATAAAATCTATTTATATTTCCCTTTATCATGCTCCAAGAAAATCTTAGAATATTTGGACAAGTGTCAAAAAAGTTATGACCTAATTACTAATGAATACTTTTTCTACATGAGGATACTGCTCAACTCCCTCCACTTTGGCATAGGAAATAGATGCCTTCATTACCTAATTTATTTATGAAATTTAATGTGAATATGTGAATTAGAGTAATATTTCTATTACATCAATAATCACTTTATTTGGAGTTCTAAAGGCCAGGATATTCCCCATTAACTGAGGTGGATTCCATTCTGTCAGCTATCAAACTTTTTCCACTTGATTTATTTGTTTGGTCCATTGTGTGTAGAATTGGACATATTTCAGAAGAAAAAGTTTAATCCCACTAGAAATAAAATCCTAAAAAATGAATCACTCAATTTAGATCAAAAATGTAAAAGATATGCCTGAAATACAAAATATCCACAAAATTGCTAAATTTCCAAAATTATACAATTTTCAAAATTAAGCCCAAAATCCACTAAAAATACTAAAATTATGAAAATCATATCAAATTAATTAATTTTAAGGGGTTAAATCATTAAAAAACATAAAAAATAATGAAAATATTATCTCTATCAATTCCCCCATAATTAGCACTTAGACTCCTGGACAAGTCAAAATCAAAAATCGAATCAATGAAAATTCAAAACACATGATCATGATATCCATAAATTCCACATCAAGAAACAAAATATATCATGACTCATGAATAACCATTATTCCAAGTTCTAAAACCATACCATTAAATATATTTCCCCTTAATTTCTCCTCTCATTCACACAAAACACCTACCTCATGTGAATTTTCTCTCATCTCACAAATATCAATTTTCAACCTAGTTTTTCTCATCCAAAAAAATAAAAGAGTTTCCATAGGCTTGATAAATTCTTACTTATCAACCTGATGTGAGTCAAGTACATGTTTTTATCATGAGTACTTTACAGAGTTTTTTGTGGCTTCTGGTTGGTAGGATTTATATGTTAAAAAATTTGAGGCTGAATGTGGGGGGCTTGGCTCTTTTTGATGTAAAATTTCAATATTCTAATTTCCACTCAAGTATGGTATCCTCATCACTCCCCTTAGTAGAAAATCAGCACCATCATCATGAAAACTCAATGAATGTTCACACAATTCATCATTTCAGCAATAAAAATTTCAATCATCTCAAACATGCTTTTTCTTGAAATCTCTAGATAATCATAGTTTTATTTATCTTTAGAATCTCCAGAAAGGCACAGCTTCTCTTATCATGAAATCTTTAGAAAAGGAACAACTTCTCTTATCATGAAAGCTCCAAAAAAGGCACATATTTCAATAGAATGATGATTTTTTCAGCATTAAACACATATCTTCATCATTTTATTTTCCACCCAAAGTATCACTAAATGAGGTAGCACAATATAAGTCAGCTTCTCTCAAACTTAAGATCAATTAGATCATGAAATTTTACTTTAAGAGAAGGTTAGATAGGGAAAATTTCCTTGTAATGTGGATAAACTAATAGGATATTCAATTATTCCAAGGGCTATAAGGATTAAATGTAAAATTAAATACATAATGAAAATAATTATATTAAAAAAGGGGCTTAAAAACAAATGAAATGCCTCGGTCATTTAAAACACAAGTACCTCAAATCCTCGAGTTTTGAAAGGAATAAATCAAATTCTAGTTAAATAAAGCATGGTTTAGTTCTCTCAAGAAGTGAGGTGAATGAAAAGAATATTGCAAAAATGGTTCAAAAGTCTCAAAATAAAGTGATATCAAAGATAAAGATAGTGATATGTGGCATGGGATTCAGAAATCAGAGTAATTTTCAGGAAATTGTCAAATATTTTAACTTGAAATAAAGTCATTTTCAGCATTCATTTAAGATCGGTTTCATGGAATAAATTGTTTCACTCATTTAAATGGATTTAAAAAATTGAAATGATAATCATTTCAGCACAAAAGTTTCAAATACACACAAAAATTAAAAAATAAACACACACAAAATTGAAAACACGCACATTTTTTTTGAAAAATAGGAAAAAAACAAATAAAAATCCTAAACTACAAAGGTTCCCTCCCCCACACTTAAATGATGTAGTGTCCTAAATGCATTAAAATGGATGTAACATGTAAGAAAGTTTAAAAATGAATAAAATAAAGCAATAAGGTGTAAAGGAGAGGTATGACCTGATGATTATTATTGATAGAGATGTTGGAGGAGTGTGATCTCCTCCAAATGATCTAATGTAATGGTCCCATGGAATTTCTTCAGCATGTGTCCATTAACAGTGAATGGATCCATCTCTCCATCCTTCACAGTATACACAGAACCAAAATGATATATATGAGTAACCATAAATGGGTCCTCCCATATGGAACAAAGTTTACCTGGCATCACCTTGAGTCTTGAGTTGAATAGCAGCAATTTGTCTCCAGGATGGAATTCTTTCAGTTGGATCAGCTTGTCATGATCCACTCTTTTTCTCTCTTTGTAAATCCTAGAATTTTTAAATGATTCCCTTCTAATTTCCTCCAACTCTTTTAACTGCAATCTTCTCTCTTTCTCAACCCTTTCAAGATCCAAATTCATCTTCCTTACAGCCTAATGCACCTTATGCTTCAACTCCATAGGTTGGTGACAAATTTTCCCATAAATAAACCTATATAGACTCATTTCAATCTTGATATTGTAGGCTATCCTATAATCCCATAATGTTTTTTCTAAACTTTTCCTCCAATACTTCCTGTTTGGTTTAACAGTCTTCTCCAAAACTCATTTGATTTCCCTATTTGACACTTCAGCTTGACCATTTGTCAGTGGGTGATAGGGAGTTAATGGTTTATGATGAACCCCATACTTATTTAGAAAAGCCTCCATTATACTATTATAAAAGTGATTATATTGATCACTGATGATGTCTCTAGGCACTCCAAACCTACAACATATGTTATCCCTGACAAAATCACAAACTTTATCATCGTTGGTTCTGGGGGCTTTTTCTTCCACCTGTTTGTAAGCATAATCAACCACAAGAAAGATATAATAATTTTCAAATGAGATTGGAAAAGGTCCTATAAAATATATCCCCCATACTTCAAAAATATCGCAAAAATTAAGTGGTTATTGGGGCATTTCTTGTCTCTTTGAAATGTTTCCAAAAAATTGACATTTTTGACACCTTTTTCAAAATTCATGAGAATATTTAAAAAGGGTGGGACAATAAAGTCCAGATTCTAAAACCTTCCTTATTGTCCTTTGAGGTCCAAAGTGGCCTCCAAAATCTAAAGTGTGACAAAACTCAAAGACATAACCAATTTCACTCTAAGTAAAACATCTTCATATCACTTGGTCATTTCAAATCTTCCAAATAATTGGATCATCCCAAATGTAATATCTAGATTCATCTTTCAGTTTATGAATATTTTGATAATTTAAATGATATGGGACCTAATATGTTACCAAATAATTGACCATGTAGACATACCAAGGAACTTCTACTTCAACCAAGTACAACTGATCTTTTGGAAGGTGATCATTCAATGGTTCTTTTTCTGGAATTTCAGCTTCAGTAGTGTTGGGAAGTCTGCTTAAATGATTATACACTTGCTTCTCAGATCCCTTATTTTCCTTGATTTCTATGTTGAACTCCTGCAGTAGTAACAACCATCTCACTAGCATCATTTTAGCTCCATCCTTCTTTATCAAGTACCTAAGAGTTGCATGATCAGAAAACACAGTGACTCTAGTTCTAAAAAAAATATGATCTAAATCATTATAAAGAAAAAACAACTGCTAAAAACTCCTTTTTGGTGATTGTTTAGTTGAATTGAGTTGCATACAAGTTTCTCTAGGCATGGGAAATGACTTGTGGTCAGCCCTTAATTGACTGAGAAAGGACTGCTCCAACTACTTGATTAGAAGCATCACAAAGTAGCTCAAATGGTTCTTCCCAATTTAGTGGTTGTATCAAGGGTGGTGTAATCAATATCCTATTCAAATCATCAAAGGACTAAATACATTTACCATTGAAATAAAAATCATCATCATTCAAAATCAATCTAGATAAAGGGAGAGAAATCTTACTGAAATCTTTGATAAACCTCTTGTAGAATCATGTATGTCCTAAAAATTATCTAACATGCTTCACACAAGTTGGGTAAGGAAAATAATTTATAACTTAAATTTATTATTTATCAACTTCAATGTACTTTTGGAAATGACATGAACAAGGAAAATTCCTCTATCAACCATGAAATGACACTTAAAAATTTAAAATAAGATTATTTTCAATATAGGTTTTCAAAACTTTTTCCAGATTTTTCAAAAAATGGTCAAAAGAGTTTCCAAAAACTATGAAATCATCCAAGAAAACCTCCAAGAAATATTCAATATGATTTGAAAATATACTTACCATTCATCTATGAAATTTACCTAGAGCATTACATAATCCAAATAGAATACTTTTATATGAAAAAGTGTTGAAGGGACAAGTAAAGTTTGCCTTCTTTTGATCCTCAGGAGGAATGGGTACCTGAAAATATCCTAAAAATCCATCCAAAAAGAAATAATAAGTTTTACCTTCCAATCTCTATAACATATGATCAATTAATGGAATTAGGAAATTATCTTTCCAACTGACTTGATTTAACTTCCTAAAATCAATGCACACTCTCCAGCTATTCTGAATTCTCATAGGGATTAATTCATTCTTTTTATTCCTCACCATGTTTAGGCTAGTTTTTTTTGAACTACATGAATTGGGATAACCCATTGTGAATCAGATATAGGATATACGATCCCATCTTCCAATATTTTCATAATCTTCTTCTTCACAACCTCCATCAAAGTGGGATTCAACCTTCTTTGGTGTTATCTCACAGGTTTGGAATCTCCCTCAAAAAAAATTATATGTGAGCATATTTTTGGTTTGATTCCTATAATATAACATAATATCCACACTATTTCTTGTAAATTCTCTCTAAAAATATCAATCAATTATTTTTTTTGGGTTTTAGATAGATTATTGGAAATTATCACTAGTAATTTCTATCCTTCCCTAAGGTACACATATTTCAAATCAGTGGGGAGTGGTTTTAGTTCCAGATTAAGGGGATGATAAAAGGATGAAACTAAATTTATGTTTCCCAATTTTAAAGGTTGGACCTCCTATACACAAGAAACAATATCATCTTCCTCATTATTTAACAAATCATTAAAGAAATCATATTTTACCTCTTCCTCCCACATGAAATCAGAATTTCTAGTATTTTGGTCACCCACAAGTTCAATGATATTTTTAATGGAATAAGTATCTCCTAAGTCTAATAATTCATGTAACATAGCTTATTATTCAATGGGTTCTACACCAACTTCATGGGAGAGTGAAAATAGGGAGTGATCATCTGATGGGTGCCTCGTGGATTCAAAAATATTAAAGTGGACAATGCTATCTCCAAACTCCATAGTGAGTGTCCCTTCATAGAAATTGATGATGGTTTTGGAAATATTCAATAAATTTATCCCCCAAATGATGGTTGAGTGTTATAGGATCCTATATTCTTCTATATTCATCACATATAAGTCAGTATGGAATAATAGATCTTTGAATTTCACCAGGACATCCTCCAGAACTCCTGCAGAGAAAATTGTGGATTTGTTTGCAAGTTGGACCACCACTATTGTGGGACTCAAGTCTCCAATATACAAATAAGTGTATAATTTGTGATTAAATACATTAATTGAATCATCTATATCACACAAATCATTAGATAAATTTAAATAACTAATGGTACATGGAATGTAAAATGCCCATAGATCTTAACATTTGGTTGGAAATTGTGGTGTGATAAGGGCTGAGACACTTCTTACTAAGTTTATCATTTCATTACCTTGAAGTATTATCTTCTTCGTGAAAGTATCCTTAAAAAATTTGACATACTTCAAAAAACAATTGAGTGCTTCAAGAAGGTGGGTTTTGATTTCCACTTTTTGGACGGTGTCCAAAATTTCTTTTTAAAGCACTTCTTCTTGCAATTTCTTTGATTCAACCATTATTTATGGAAATAGTGGGGGTAAGTCTATATTCTACCTTTTTTTTCTTCGAAATTGTGTTTCTTATCTCTTCTTTCTTGGCCTATCCTTATCCTCCTTCTCTTCTATCTATTCTTCAGAATGCATCATCATGGAATTTTCATTATTTAAAACTTCATTATCATGTGGTATTGTTTCAGTCTCAATGGTGTCTAGTGGTGAGAGTTCTTTTCCACTTATTATTTTTATCATGCTGACATTATCATTTGGGTTTTTTATTTTTTGGGAAGGAAGTTTACCAGGATTTATAGTCATGATTTCAACAAAACTTTCCACCGTGTTTGCCAGCATATCAACCTTATCTACTAGGTCATCATACTTGGATTGTAGTTGTTTCATAGAAGGTTGTGTGATGGTGTATGTTTGATCGTAGGGTCTTCCTAAAATGAGTTATTGGTGGTGTGTAGGTTGGTTATATGATTTTTTGTTTAAATGGTGGTGGGTTTTGGAATTATTTCTAAAATGGGGGTTGGATTTGGAACTGGTTTTGGTTTGGGGGTCTAGCTTGATTCTTCTGATTTCCAAACCTATATAGAACATGGTTAGACTCTCTCCATAGTTGATTTTTTTGGAATGGCCTCGATTGGAGGGTTTTTTTCACAAGTTTCCATTCCTTATATTCCAGCGTATTGGTCAGTGAAATGATCAGGTGATGAGCATAAACCACATACCTTAGCTGGTGCTTGTTGGTCAGACACTTGTTTCAAGGACATCTGTCTCACCAAACTGGTTAACTCTTCAATCCTATATTCTATTAAGGGTGATGGATGAGATGTTCATACCTCATGAATACATCTTGTTCCAGTATCTCTTGTACCAAACTGTTGAGAGTTCTGGGAAAGCTTCTCAATCAATCCTCTGGCTTCTTCTGGTGACTTGTCAATCAATGTACCTCCAGATGATGCATCGAGAAGGTTTATGTTATTGTCCTGTAATCCTTGATAGAAAAAGGTAATAAAGTGATTCTCTTCAATAGATTTATGTGGAAAATTTTCACATAGCTTTTAAATATTTCCCAGTACTTGTAAAGGGTTTCTCCATATGATCATTTGATGGCATAAATCTCCTTTCTAATGGTTGTGCTTTTGGGTGTAGGGAAGAATATTTTCATGAAGAATCTCACCAAGTCATTAAAATCATCCACATATCCAGGTTGTATACCATACAACCATTATTTGGCATCTTCTTATAATGAAAATGGGAACGCCTTCCACTTTACTTGTTCCTCAGCTACTCCATAGGGTTTGAAAGTATAGCAGACATGTGTGAACTTTTTAATATGTTTGTTTGGATATTCCACTACCAAGCCATGAAACTTTGGAAGTAATGGAATCATGTTAGGTTTCATATAAAAAACATTTTGTAAAACTTTAATGAAAATTTTATTGTTTTGATTAAGGAATTTTGGTGCAGAGAGGTCTCTAAGGGTTGGGTTTTGATTTCTAGACATGATGACAGGCTCAGAGTGAACACTTGAAGTTTCACTTGAGTCTAGAAGAGAAATGCCCTCAAATTCAGATTGAAAATTAAGGTTTCTAATTATATTAAACAAGGTTATTTAAATTTTTAGTATAAATGGGGAAAGGTTTAGTGTTTTAGTTTCTAGTCATGAAATTTTGAAGAGGTAATAAGAAAATAGAAAAGAAAGAGGGAAAGAAAGAAGAGAAAAAAATGTTGGCACTACCTCCCTGAAAAAGGCACCAAGTTTTGACACATGCCTATTGTGGGGTGTGACAAAAAAATATTTACTAAGTTAAAATTAATTATAGTGGTTAAACTAGGTTTTCTCCCAATAATATTTCTCGACAATAGCATTTTTCACTTGAAATAAAAGAAAGAAGTGAGGTTGTTTTTGAAATTATTTGATTTTAAAAAGAAATCAAGAAATTGAAATTAAGGTTGAACACTAATGGATGAAGAGAGTTATGGGGTTAGAGTAGGACCACATTTTATAATGTCATCATATTCATAAAAATTATTCACCTTTTCTTCTTATTGAATAATAAATGAAAGACTCCTCAATCGAGTTATCAATCACCCTTGGTTGAAGAAAGAAATGGAACCCACTCCTATGTGCATGGAAGTTCATAAACAGTTCCTAAACAACTAAGGCAATTCCCAATCAGGAATTTTTTATCCTTAGAAATATAGAAATGATTCACTAGTTCCATGCATGTTCCAATGATCACTAGACACTCACCACCTAACACAATATGCTCGATCGAGACAAATTGCACTAGGCCGAGGGAGTTAAAAGTTATTCAACCAAAGCTATAAACCATGAATATACCAAAACCCAAAACAAGATAGAATTAATAGAATTGGTAAAAAATTAAAATATAAATAATTTAATAGAAAAATAGAGTTGTATATTTAATCTTAAGAATCTGACATTACATAAGTGAAACTCCCCCTTTCCCGATCACTGAAAGTATTTACCCCTCCATGTGAAGGGTAAGAAAGTTGAAAGGGGAAGAAGAGAGAATAATGAAAATGATAAAAAATAAAATAAAAAATTCATAGAAATTCAATACTCCAATCCCCCAGCACATCCTCTATTTCACCTTATTCAACAACCTTGAATGGAAGTGGACACTCATATAAATAGGCTTGAGGGGTGGAAAATTTTCCCTCTAGATTCACTCTTCTAAAAGTTTGAATCAATATAGCATCATAAATGGATGAATATTGGGTAAGTTCCTTTATAAAATATGTTTCCCTATATCTTGTTAATTATCAAAAAAAATATTATAAAATTTGGAAAAGTGTATAAAATGTTATGGCTGAATGATTGATGAAGATTGTTTCTTCCCAAGGATACTGCTCAACTCCCTCCACTTTGGTGCATGCAATGGATGCCTTAATTACTGAATTTATTTATGAAATTTACTATGAAGATGATACCAGGAGTATTATTTCCATTTAATTTATAATAAATTCATTTGGAGTTCTATAGGCTGATATATTCCCCATTAACTGAGGTGGGGTCCATTCTGTCATCCATCAAACTTTTTCCACTTGATTTATTTTTCGGGCCCATTGTGTGTCGAATTAGACCTATGTACAGAAGAAAAAGTTTAATCCCACGAGAAAGGAAATCCTAAAAAAATAATCAATCAATTTTGATAAAAAATATAAAATATATTACCAAAATATAGAAGATCCACAAAACTGCTAAATTTCCATAATTAAACAATTTTCACAATTAAGCCCAAAATCCACGAAAATTACTAGAATGATGCAAATAAGCTCAAATTAATTTAATATAAGGGGTTAAATTATTAAAAAACATATTAAAAATAATTAAAATATTATCTCTATCATATTTCCAGGTGAACTGAGCTGGACCACATCATCATGGGCTGGGCGGGATGATATCATGAGTTTCTAATCTGTGTCTGGATGATTAGGAAGCGTGTCAAGTGGACTTTCCTCTAGTGTTTGGTAATTTCAAGGACATCTTCTCAATTGTATTTTCTATTTTACCCCCTAATAGATAGTTGTAGTTCTCTATTAAGCTAGTGCTAGGAGTTTCGCTAGTATCCATTCCTCCTTATAGGATGGCTATGATGGAGTTACAGGAGTGAAAGAGGCAACTGGAGGATTTTGAGGAAAAGGGGTTTATATGACCTAGTACTTCTCCATGGGGTTTGATAGTCCTTTTTGTGAAAAATGTGGATGGTTCCCTTAGTATATATGTGGATTTCCAGAAATTGAACCATTTTATAGTTAAGATACGGTATCCCTTTCCACAGATAAAAGATCTTTTTGACCAGCTTTGATGAGCTTGGGAGTTCTCAAAAATTGATTTAAGATTGGGATATCACCATGTGTTTTTTTGTCCTATAGACACACCTAATGCAGCTTTTCATAATAGGTATGGTCTATAAAAGTATCTAGTTATGTTGTTTAGTATCATGAGTGTGCCATCATTTTTCATGGCATTGATGAACCATGTTTTCCATCCTTATCTGGATTCTTTTATGGTAGTTTTATGGATGATATATTGGTATATTCTCACAATAAACATGAACAAGCCAAACATCTTGAGATTATTTTGGATACAATGAGAGAGCATCAGTGATATTCTAATATCACAAAGTTCTACTTTTGGATAGATTAGATTTACTTACTGGGTTATATTATCTCAGAGACAGGAGTATTAGTTGACCCAGAGAAGGTGAGTGTTGTAGTTTCCTTGGAGCATCCCAAGAACATTTTTACATATAGAGTTTATTAGGGCTAGATGTATTTTATAAGAATTTCATATAGGACTTCTCATGCTTAATGTCACCATTAACAAGCTTGACTAAGAAGGGTGTAAAGTTTGTAGAGATAGATACCTATGAGACAACCTTTTAGGAGATGAAAGGGAGATTGAATTCAGCACTGATCCTGATACTACCAAAGTAGGGTAAGAGATACATTATATACTATGATGCATAATATATTAGGTTTGTATAATTTCTAATGCATTCATATAGAGTTGTGGTGTATGGGTCTCGGTAGCTGAGGCCACATGAGAATAATTACCTAACGTGTGATCTTAAGTTAGCTGTGCTTGTTCATGTTTTGTGTTGTTAGAGAAACAACATACTAGGAGAGTGTTTTGTGGTGTACACAAACCAAAAAAAACCTCAAGTATATATTTACTCAATGTGATATAAATATGAGGAAGCGAAAGTGTTTTATGCACCTATATCCTTTTGACTTAGATCTTGTCTACATGTCTGGGAAGGGAAATGTAGTGGTTGATGCACTGAGTAGGAGGAATCAGATATAGGCAGTTTAGAAGGCTAGTAGTGAGTGGAATCTTATGGATTTGGTCTTTGAGATGCACTTGGAGGTGTCGGATAGTTAAGGATGGACTTATCTTTCATTCGTTGATGTGACCTATACACTTCTGGATAGAGTTATTATGAGGTAGCTATTAGATTATGAGGGCCTAGTCCTATAGGGGAGTGTGGTAGTTGAGGACCCACCTTCTGGTTGGGATGTAGGTGAGGATGAGATCTTGTGTATTCATGGTCACATTTGGGTTCTAGTGGACATATGCGAGGATCTAATGTCAGAGTTTCATGCCTCATCTTTGGTAGTGCATCCTGGTATTACCAAGATTTACTATGACTTACGCCATTAGTACTGGTGGTTGGGTATGAATTGAGTGGTGGATGGTTTTGTTACGAGATGTTCAACCTATCAATAGGTGAAGGAATAACATTAGAAACTAGCCAAGATTTTACAAAAGTTACCTATTCCTTAGTGGAAATGGTATGATGTTGTGATGGATTTCATGATAGGTTTGTGGAGGTCATCTCGAGGTAGTGATGTTGTGTGAGTTTTTGTTGATAGTATCATGAAGGTTTAACATTTCCTACTGATCAAGGTGACCTTAAGTATATATGATCTCAATAGGTTGTATATCTATGAGATAGTATGACTTCACAGGGTCTCTTTCACTATTGTTTCAGATAGGGATTCCTGGGTTTCTTCTCATTTATAGAAGATTTTATAGAGGGCGTTAAGTACATAGATTATTCTAAGCACAACATACAACCCTCAGACTAATAGATAGACAGAGCATATGATATAAGTGATTAGGGACATACTGCAAGAATGCGTCTTGGATTTTGGGGGCTCTTGGGAGAGGCGTATACCCCTGGTTGAGTTCACCTATAATAATATTTATTATCCGACTATATAGATGGTACCTTATGAGGATTTTTATAGTAGGCCATGCCAATTTCCCCTATATTGGTTAGAGGTATGTGAGGAAGCTTTACTAGAGTTGTGTCTTATGTAGGAGACTTCTGATCAGGTCTTATTGATCAAGAAGTGGATGGATACTTCATAGTCTCAATAGAAATATAACATTAATCATTGTAGATAAACTCTAGATTTTGAGGCGAGGGATCAATTCATTTTACATATCTCACTGAGGTTGGGACACATGTGGATCTGGAAATAGGGTAAGCTATCACTGTGATATGTCGAGCTGTTTGATATTTTGTAATGATTCAGGTTGTTATCTTACTGGTTTTAGATACCTCATATGTATCAGGCCATGCACAACGTCTTCCATATATCATAGCTTTGTTGTTATCACTCAGACCCATCTCAAACTCTACATCCTAAGGATTTGTAGTTACAGGTAGATGCATACTTTGAGTATCATTATATTCATATCATTGGTATGATCACAAAGGTTCATTGAGTTCGTTCAGTCCCTCTATTACGGGTGTTATGGAATCATGGTCATTTACATGATGAGACTTGGGAGTGAGAGGCCGATGTATGTGATCAATGTTCTGAGTTATTCTCAGAAAAATATTGACCACTCTTAAGAGGGAAATTCAGGGATGAATTGATTTGAGTGGGGATGATTATAAGATCATAGGTTTTTATATGAGGTAAGGATCCTTATTTCTCAATTTAAATGCTTAATTATAGCCTAATGTGAACAATATTTGAGGTTATGGAGGTATCAAGGGTGTCCAAGGATTATTCGGCGCCCTAAACCCATCTTTTTGGGAAAAACATGCAGGCTGAATGGTTAGTAGAAATAATGTGAGGCAGTTATCTGGGTTACTACTAATTTTGTGAGGTGGGATAGTGGTCTTGAGAAGACCACATGGTTTTTAAGGCCATGCGGATAGAGGTGCATGCCTGTGTAGGAGCCTCTACAGTTTTTTACATTTGGCTGAGACATGTTTTGCAAATGATTAGTCAAATCGTGCATGAAAATCATGTGAGGTGCCCCGTCTTATATAAGTGGGTTCATGTTTGGCACACAGTTTTTCCAACTGTGTGACCAAACCATGTAGCCCAACATTTTGGACGAAATTAAAAAAAATCATTAATTAATATTATAACTCAAACCTAATTTCTCCTCTCCTTCGGTGGAAAGCCTCTTGATGTGGGGAGATCTTTTTGAGTCCATTTCTTAGGCTTTGATACCATTTCTCTGTCTGATCTCAGAATTGAGTGTCATCAGTCTCATTGGATCCACATCAGTGACTACACAATTACTTTTGTTTCATTATTCATTCTTCTTGGTATCGATAAAGTTATTTAGGTGCAAGCTCGTTTTCCCTATTTCTAGGTTCTTTGTACATTGTTTGATTTTCTTCTGCTCTGATTTGAATCAAGATATGATACTGTAAAAGCACTCTACTATAGACCTATCATAGTTTTTCTATACATTTCATGTGTGTTTTGGTCATTTATTAAGCTAGTTTTCATTGTTCCGCCCACCGAACTTTCCACCATGGCATCGAGATTGATTTGAACAAATAAATTAAATGAAATGGAACCTATTAAGGATTAACTTTAGTTTATTGAGTTTAGTTTCAGGTTTTTTTCCCCAACCAATGCCACCCATGGTGTGTACCCTTTGCATATTCCTTTGTTAAACCATCATAGGGGTGTGTTTTAATGCTTTCCTAGTTATAGGAATCTTGTTAATAAATGAATTTAATTAGATTGTATTGAACTTATTGACTAGGATATGGTTTGCCTCATTTGTGTGTTAATGCTTTTTTTGAATGGTTTATGTGGAACTTGAATTAATTAAATGGGTTATTTAGAAATTATGTAAATGAGTGGGTAAACTCATGAAATGTGATCAATCATTAATTGATATATGATTGGGTAAACTCATAGAATGGAATTGAATGTGAATCATGTTATGAGTGGGTATACTCATGGAACTTAAATGTAAATTAATGAATAGTTACATATGATTCCATGTGTGTTCTATGAAATGGTTCATGGAAACGAAAGAGAATTCCTTAGACCTATATGATCCTTGGATTCTAATTCCATGGGATTCCTGGGACCTTGTTACCCCTTAGATCCGGTTTTTTGGGCTCACAGTGGACATGGTCAGTAGACATGCTCCTTGGACCCCAACTCAAACCTAACCAAGTTTCCATAGAGATGACCTGGGACACGATGAGGATTCATTGGTCCACTATACCTTGGATCCGACCTTGCGGGGTCTCATACTATGATTATACTGCATGACCATGGTAAATGTGATATGCTTGATTATATGGATAGGTTTTGGTTATTCTAACACTATTGGTTATATGGTGTGGTAGGGGTTGATTTGATTTAAATATTATATGGAAAGGTCATGGTTGATATGATATGTATAAATGTTCAGCAAGTTCATTTTAGTTGTTTCTATATTTTTTATAGTTGCCTTATCATAAGAGATTAACCCATATTTTATAGGGAGCCTTGTTGGGCTATACAGTATCAATTTCTTTGTAGTATATACACCATGGGAATTTTACTTTTTATTACTACTTACATGTGATATGTATTTCACTCTTCTTTAGATTGTTATATTGCACATATAGGATTTGTTATGGAACTTTGGGTGGTTGCCTACTGGGATTGTATCTCACACCCTGTCTGGGCCACCGTTGGGTACCCAGATAGACTTTATGGATGTAGTTAGGGATCAGGGAAAGTTCCCATAGTTCGATGTTTGATTTTTTTTTCTATTCTAAGGAACATGGGAGAATGGGACCAAGTTGAGGCTCATGATGCTATTTGGTGATAGCACTTTTCATCTTTTTGGTGTTTTATACATGTATTATATTGTACTATTTTCTACCCTATTTTGGTTATTTTGTAGATACATAGTATGTAACATCATCATCTATATATGATATTAATTATTCCAATGTTTATATATTCCCATCTTATTTACTTGTCTTCTATCTGATTTTTATAATTGATTCGGTTATTGAATGATATTGATATTTTATTGTGTTACACTCTGGTGATGAGGGAATAGTCTCCGCACAGAAACACTATAGGCCATAACTATTAGTCAGTAGCCTCTAGATTTCAAGAATATGCACTTGAGGCCATGTGTACAACTGGACTTGGGGCATCGTTCAGTGGCATCTGGGACCGAGATGTTACAAAGTGGTATCAGAGTCATTTTTTCTTTTCTAGTTTGCTTTACTATTTAGTGAAAATATACAAGGATAGGAATGTATTGGAATTTTTAAATGAGATATGACTGGTCATATCTAACCCACGTATAGGAAAATCCAAATTTCCTTGAATGAAATTTCGATTTCATGGATTTTGACCATTACAATTGATTTGATTCCACCATTGGGTGTTGCACTTGAGTTGTTCTATTATTATAGATATGATTGTGGGTTCTATTTTATTACAACCTAATGATATGAGGGTATTACATCTCATGAATAATTTTAGGCACTTGTTAAAAATCATGTTCCATACATTATGCCATGCCATATAGGATTCATTGCTTGTTTTCATGATGTTTTGATAGGTGTTATGATATATTTAATTGCTGTTGTGATAGACTTCTGTGCAAGGAATTGAGAAAATGGCTAGTAATCTGAGTGTCTATCATAACCTAAGTAGTGTCTTCCTAATTATGCTACATCAGACACCCTAAGAAGCCAATTGGGGCATGTTGATCCATGAACCATGATCCACATGGACTGGAATGTCTTATGGTGTGGATCAACTGGATGCCATATTTTGGATCATGGGGAGTATGGTCCCTTATGAATCGTAAGTGGTGAACCATTTGGTTCAACCGTTAAAATGGAATGTGAAATTAACATGAAATAAAAATGGAAAATTTAAATAGTAGATAGGGAACTTGAACTAGACTCTACTTTTGAGTGGGAAAGAGGAAATGTCTCTAGTGACTTTTGTGTCTATTTCTTTTACAGTCCTTGATTTAGGAGTAGGATTTGTTGTATGATATATTTATAGGAATGTTTTGACCTATCCTAAGTTTTTGATCTATGAACTTTGATATCGTTCTTTTATGATGTGTATGTTTGGCATTGTAGATTCATGCCACCATGAAGACCTCCAATAGTATACTAGGAGGGTGGCAACGACCACACTTCAGAGGTGGTGGCCCATAGGATACCAGTGGATCCTCCTTTAGTTCCATCTATAGCACTATTAGTTTTACCAAACATAGGTGGTAAGGCACAATTCTATGAGGGGTTTTATTGCTTTATGAAGACTTTTTAGGGAGTACAGCATCCTACCTTGTCTATGGATGATCTTATACATGTGTTCTAGAAGCAGTATCCTCCAATGTTTTTGAGGGATGGTGGTCTACAGGATACTGAGCTATGGATTAAGACTAAACTATCGATATTTGAGAATCTAGAGACACCTCCCAAGAGGAGAGGGAATCTTGTAACTTGTATTCTTCGAGGAGAAAAAAATCCTGGGTGGGATGTTTAGAACCGGTCTGACAGGATATGAGATATGGTTTGGGCTGATTTCTAAACCAAGTTTTATGAATACTTTTACCTCAATACTTTGAGATCAGAGTGGGCGGGTGAGTTCATGCATCTGGAGAAGGGTACTATGACAGTCATGGAAAATTAGGAACTCTTTATAAAGTTATAGAATTTTGTGTTGAAATACCTTGCTAATAATTTATTAAGGGAGAGACACTTCGAGGAAGTTCACTGATATTCCATTCAATATTAGGTCAATGTGTTCATATTGACCTCTATTATTGAAGTTGTAAATCAGGTGCTAACTACTTAATGGAACCTAGAGGAAGATTGGGGTGCATAGTAGAAAACTATAGTCTCTCGAACCAGTAGTTCAACATCTATTGGTAGGAATTGATGTATTGAGGATTCCTGTGAGATGAGTATTATCCAAGTTTCTGTTGATGGCATTGTATATTTCTATCATTGGTGTGGCATATGGGGACACGTGAGGAATTATTGTTATCACGACCCATTTGAGTGTCAATATTGTGGTTGTATGGGCCACATGAAATGTTTCTATAGGACCTTCCCTCTAGAATTGAGTGGTATAGGATCATACCTGATGCCAGGTTTGAGATTAGGTTTCACAGCTCCACATCATGTAGGGTTCTAGAGCAGTATAGTTCGATTAGGCTGAGGTGGTCATGGTCATGGTTGAGGTAGCTAGGAACCAATTATACCAAGACAAAGTAGTGGGCCTACTCTGGGTGGTGATTTTGTGTCATAGGGTCACAGTTTATAATAGATATATTTTCTACAACCAACCCCTAAGGAGTAGGTAATTAGACCATATACAGTGAGAGGTATAATCTTAGTAGCCTCTACTCTTGTATTTTCCTTTTTTGATATAGGTTCATCATATAGTTTTATATTTATACCTGTTGTGTAGATCCTTGGACTCATGATTCACCTTTCTGAGGGAATTATAATGATTGAAACTCTATTGGGGATCAAAATGTAGGATGAAAAATAGTTCAAGGATTTCCCCCTTGAGGTTGGTGGGTGTCACTTCATCTGGAAATTTTTTCCCTCTAGATGACAGGGTTTAACATCATACTCTGGATGGAATATCCAGTGTCTTACCAAGCATATATTGATTTATACCGCTAGATGGAGACTTTAAAATCACTAGAGGGTTCATTTTATGTTCATAAGGGTGAATGGGATGTCTAGATGAGCCAAGCTAGACCATAGCATCATGGGCTAGGAAGGATGACATCCCAAGTTTCTAGTTTGTATCTGGATAATCAGGGAGCACGTTATGAAGACTTTCCTACATTGGTTGATCATTTCAGGTATGTCTTCCCAATTGTCCTTTTTGGTTTACCTCCTAAGATAGAGGTGGATTTTTACATTTATCTAGTACTAAGAGTTGTTCTAGTATCCATTCCTCTATACAGGATGGCTACGATGGAGTTACAAGAGCTTAAGAGGCAGCTAGAGGATTTAGAGGAAAATGGGTTTATATGACCTAGTACTTTACTATGGGGTTCTCTAGTCTTTTTTGAAAAAAAGGTGGATGGTACCCTTAGGATATTTGTGGATTACCATAAATTTAAACAGTTGATGCTTAAGAACCAATATCCATTTCCATGGATAGATGATCTTTTTGACCATCTTCGAGGAGCTCGGGTATTCTCAAAAATTGATTTAAGATCAAGATATCACCAAGTGCATGTTTGACCTGCAGACGTATCTCATAAAAATTTTCATAACATGTATAGTTTATACAAGTATCTGGTTATGGAATTCAGTATCATTAATGCGCCATTAGTTTTCATGGCATCGATAAACCATGTTTCCCCTCCTTATCTGGATTCGTTTACGGTACTTTTCATGGATGATATTTTAGTGTATTATCACAATAGATATGACCAAGCTAAACATCTTGGGATCATTTTTGATACACTAGGAGAGAATCATTTATAGGTTAATATCACAAAGTTCTACTTCTTTATGGATTAGATTTACTTCCTTGGTCATATTATTTTATAGATAGGAGTATCAGTTGACCCAGAGAAGGTGAGTGTTTTGGTTTCCTGATAGAATCATAATAAAATTTTGATATATGGAGTTTCTTGGGTCTAGCTTGATATTATAAGTGTTTCATACAATAATAATCATGCTTAGAAGTGCCATTGGCGGGATTGACTAAGAAGGTTGTGAAGTTTTCATGGACAGATACCTGTGAGATAGCCTTTTAGGAGCTGAAAGGAAGATTAACTTCAGCACTGGTCTTGATACTGCCTAATCAGGGTAAGATATACACTGTGTATTGTAACACATCATGTATCAGGCTTGGAGTAGTGCTGATATAGGAGGATGGAGTCACGACATATGTGTATCGTAAACTAAGGCTACATGAGAATAATTACTCGATGCATGATCCTGAGTTAGTTGTGGTTGTTCATTCTTTGTTTTGTTAGAAACAATACTTAATAGGAGAGTGTTTTTTGGTGTACATAGACCATAAAATACTCAAGTATATATTTACTCAGCATGATCTAAATCGGAGGTGGTGAAGGTGGGTTGACTACCTAAATTCTTTTGAATTTGAGCTTGCCTACACACCTGGGAAGGTAAATGTATTGGCCAATGCACTTAGTAGGAGGAATCAAATACAGGTCATTCAGGATGCCATTAGTGATTGATATCTTATGGATTTGTTCTCTAAGATTCACTTGGAGGTGCATGAAATTCAGAGACAAACTTATCTTTCATCCATTTCTGTGACCTCTACACTTCTGGAATGAGTGAGGATGAGGAATATATTAGATTATGAGGGCCTAGTCCTATGGGAGAGTGTGGTAGGTGAGGACACACCTCCTGGTTGGGCTGTGGGTGAGGATGATATCCTATGTATTCATGGTCATGTTTGGGTTCTAGTGGACAAACACGGGGAGATGATATGGGAGTTTCATACCTAAACTTGGGAAGTTCATCCTAGTGTTACTAAGATGTACCATGACTTACGCTATCAGTACTCATGGTTGTGTATGAATTGAGAGGTAGATGGTTTTGTTACAAGGTGTTCAACCTATCAATAGGTGAAGGTGGAACATCAGAAACCATCTGGTCTTTTACAGAAGTTACCTATTCCCGAGTAAAAATGGGATGAAGTTGTGATGGATTTTTTGATAGGTTTAAGGATGTCGCCTCAAGGTAGTGATGTTTTGTGGGTTGTTGTTAACTGTCTCATGAAGGTTTCTCAGTTCCTACTGATGAGACCTTCAATATAAATGATCTTAAAAGGTTGTATATCCATGATATAGTATGAATTCACAGGGTCCCATGCACTATCATTTTAGATAGGGATTACAAATTTACATCTCACTTCTGGTAGATTTTAAAGAGGTTTCTAGTTACATAGGTTCTTTTGAGCATAAAATACCACCTTTAGATTGATATCTAGTTAGAGCATGTGATATAGGTTCTTAAGGTCATGTTGCGAGCATAAATATTGGATTTTGGGGGCTCTTGGGAGAGGCATATACCCCTAGTTGATTTCACCTATAATAATAGTTATCAAGTGAATATATAGATGGAACCTTATGATTATTTGTATGGTATGTCATTACAATCACCCTTATGTTGGTTAGAGGTAGGTGAGGTAGCTTTACTAGGACTGTGTCTCATATATGAGACTTCTAAGTAGGTATAGTTGGTTAAGATGTGTATGGATATTTCACAGTCTCAATAAAAATCTTATGTCGATCACTATAGATGAACTCTAGAGTTCATGTTTGGGGATCAAGTCTTTTTATACATCTCGTTGAATATGGGACACAAATGGATCAGGAAACAGGGTAATCTTTCACTATGATATGTCGATTCTTTTCAGATTCTAGAGAGAGTTGGGATGGTAGTCTATCGGTTGTAGATACCTCAGAGGTATCGGGCCATGCATGACATCTTCTATGAATCTCAGTTGTGCTGTTATCACTCATACCCATTTCATAATCTACAGCCTAAGGAGGTGGAGTTACAGGTAGATTCATCCTTTGAGAAGCACCCTATTCGTATCATTTACATGAGCACAAATTTTCTATGAGGTTGGTTAGTTCCTCTAGTAAGGGTGTTATGGAAACATGGTCGTTTATAAGACAAGACTTGGGAGTGGGAGGCTGATGTACCTTCTCAGTGCTTGGAGTTGTTCTCAGATGAATATTGACCAATATTAAGAGGAAAATTCGGGGATTAATTACTTTAAGGGGAATATTTTAAGATCCTAAGTTTTCTTATAAGGTACAAGTCCTTTTTTCTTGGTTTAAATGCTTAATTACGGCCCAATATGATTACCTTTTGAGGTCATGAAGGTATTGGGGGTGTCTGGGGATTTTTTGGAGCCCAAAACCCAATATTTTGGGAAAATCAGGAAGGTCACATGGTTAGTATAAATCATTTGGGGTAGTTCATATAGTTACTACTAATCGTGTGAGGCGGGATAGTGGGATTAAGGATCCTCAAAGGTTTTTCAGACCATACGGATAGAGGCACATGCTCATGCGGGAGCCTCTATAGTTTTTTACATTGGTATGAGACATGGTTTTCACATGGTCATTCAAATAATTCATGAAAACCATTTGAGGTGCCCCATCTTATAGTAATAGGTGAATGGATGGTACACAATTTGGTTAATCGTGTGGCCCAATATTTTGGGTGAAATTATAAAATTTACCTTAATTGATCTTATAACTCAAACCTAAATTCTCCTCTACTTCAGTGGAAATACTTTTCCAGTGGGTGGATCTCTTTGAATCCATTTCTTGGGCTTTGATACCATTTCTCTATTCGATCTTGGAATCGATCGCTATCAATCTCATTGGATCCACATCGGTGAGTTCACAATTCCTTTTGTGTTTTTCTTCATTCTTCTTAGTATCGATAGAGTTATTTATGTGAAAGCTCATTTACCCTATTTCTAGTTTCTTCATCCATTATTCATTTTTATTTTCATCTGAGATAAATCAAAAGATGATATTAGAAAAGAACTCTACTGTGGACCTATGGTGGGTGTTCTATACTTTTATCATGTGGTTTGGTCCTTTATTAAGCTAGTTGTCATTGTTCCACCAGAAGGAATTTTTGGTGTGGCCTCGAAATTGATTTGAAAAAATGAATTAAATGAAATTGAACCTTTTAGGGATTCCATTTAGTTAATTGAGTTTAGTTAGAGGTTTTTCCCCCAACCAAGGCCACCCATGGGGTGTTCCCTTTGCCTATACCTTTGTTAAACCACCCAAGGGGTGTGTTTTAATGCTTTCTTAGTTAGATAAATCCTATTAATAAATTAATTGGATTGGTTTGGATTGGACTACTTGACTAGGAGATGGTTTTCCTCCTTTTCATGTTGATGCTTTTGTTTGAATGGTTTATGTGGAACTTGAATTTCTTAAATGGGTTATTTAGAAATTAAGGAATGAGTGGGTAAAATCAAAAAATGTGATCAATCATGTATTGATATATGAGTGGGTAAAATCATGGAATGTAATTGAATGTGAATTTTGTTGTGAGTGGGTATATTCATGGAACTTAAATGTAAATTGATGAATGGTTACACAGGACACCATTTGTGTACTATGAAATGGGTCATGGAAATAGTGGAGAATGCCTTGGGCATGTATGTTCCTTGGATTCTGATTTTGTGGGATTCCTTGGGCCTTGATACCCCTTAGATCCAGTTTGTTTGGGCTCACAGTGGACATGGTCTGTAGACATGCTCCTTGGACCCCAACACAAGCCTAACCGAGTTTCCATCCAGATGATCTTGGGACTCGATGAGGATGTCTTAGTCCACTATACCTTGGATCTGGGCTTGCGAGGGTCTGGTGTTGTGATTATACAGCACAATCGGGGTAAATGTGATATTCTTGTTTATATGGATTGGTTGTGGTTGTTCTGATACTCTTGGTTATACGGCATGGTTATGGTTGATTTGATTTATAGATTATATGGTAAGGGAATGATTGACATGATATGTATGGATGTACTGAGAAGCCATGTTAGTTATTTTTTTATTGTTTGTAGATGCCTTATTATAGGAGCTTGATCCAAGTTTTTCAGGGATCCTTGTTGGGAAATACAGTATCACTTTATTTATATTATATACACCATGGGAACTTTACTTTTTTATTTCTTTTTACCTATGATATGTATTTCACTATGCTTTAGATTGTTATATTGAACATTTAGGATTTGTTTTAGATCTTTGGGTGGCTACCAACTAGGATTTTATATCACACCATATTCGGGATGTCATTGGGTACCCGGATAGACTTTATGGATTCAGGTAAGGATCGGGGTAAGCACCCATAGTTCGATGTTTGATTTCGTTCCATGCTTAGGAGAAAGGGAGCATGGGACTGAAATAGGGCTCGTGATGCTATCTGGAGATAACACTTTTTGGTATTTTTTGTGTTTTGATAAATTTATTGTATTTTACTAATGTCTACCCTATTTTGGATATTTTTTAGAGACATGGCATGTATCATCATCATCATCTGTATATGAGATTACTTTTGGAAATGTTTATATATTCCTTTATTGTTTACTTATCTTCTGTCTGATTGTTATAAATGATTCTGCTATTGATTTTTATTGATATCCTACTATGTTACACTCTGGTAATGAGGGAATAGTCTCCTCACGAACACACCCTAGGCCCTCCATACTAGTTGGCAGCCTCTGGCATTCAGGGTGATATGCTTGAGGCCATGTGGACAACTAGTCTTGGGGCACTATTCAGTGGAATCCGAGTCTGGGACATTACAATAATTACCCTTAAATAATATATTAAACCTTACATAACTTCATTACATGTAATAATATTATTATTATCATTTTATAATGGTTTTAATTAACTAATGCAATAATAAATATTATTTTACCAACTTGTAAATTAATATTTTTCACCAAACACAATCTTGGTCCATTATTCCTCCTTGGTATTCATAAAATACATGAATAAATATTTATTCATTCAATAAATAAATAAATATTTTATATCCTCTTAATTAAATAATTACCATGTGATTAAATAATTATTTAATTTATGTGATCAATAAATACAAAATAAAATTATTCCTTAGTATTGAGAATAATATTTATTTAAAATATTAAATTAAAATATAATTTAATTGAGATCAATGGAAACACTTATTGTGTGACCTTATAGGATTATTTCTCATTGGAATTAGTTGATATTTCCTAAAGTCCATAATTATTATCTAGCTACGGGTCAAGGCACCCAAGAGAAAGAAGTTAATGTCATAATGTAAAGAACCACACATGAGCACTCACTGTGTAATATAATAATTTTTTCATGATATCTCATCAAGGAGGTTTCACACTTGTGTTATCAACCTATATTATTGATATGTATTCCTTTGAATATATGAAATAAATTCATCGTTATACCATGGCCATGGTATTTAATATGAAAGTTCTATTTCAATAAAAGAGTCTAGATATCAACTTCCATAAATATGGAAGGGACAAATCCTTACTCGACTTATTCATTAACAACATGTCATTCGTGACACACCCAAAATACCCTACTTCCCACAAACATATGGCATCACGGTTTGTTCAGTATGTCAAAGTACATGATTCATGACATGTATTAATAATAATATTAAAGACTAAGGATCACTATGCACACTAATACATAGTAAATTCCAATAACATGCAAACATGTTGAATTACTATAGGATAGGTTGTTCTCATAATCTCCTATCTTATAGATTACCAAGTGATAACTTCATGAGAAAAATCACATCTTGTAATATCCTGTCCCTCCTCGTTACCTTGATAAGAGGTGGAGGTGCTACTGGGCCTTAGGTAACATCTCCAAGACACTAAAGGCTATAAATAAATTCCAAGGGCCTCAATACATTTGGGGGGTGATATGACCTATGAAAGATAAAACATCCAAACTATATAAAATATAACCATCCAAACCTCTATATGATGCATGAGTACAAAATACAACTCAAAACATGAAAACCCAATAAACCATATCAGAGTAAAAGAAAAAACCAAAATACATACTCAAAGAAAATAAAAATACCATAAACTCAAAACTCTCAAGAGATATTAACCCGCAATATCCAACCTACTCCAAGATCCAACTCAACATTCCATAATCATGGTATTAAATTAATCACTAAAGAACTGAGATACTTTGCCTTTACCTTTGTCTCAATAGATGACATCTATAAATCTAGAACAATTCCCAAGAAGAAGGTGAGTATAAACTCAGTATGATTTCCCCAATTAATTCCCAACTCACTCCACTAGGAAAAATCTTGTTAACATAATTTATATAAAATATTTTTAATAAATAAAAACATTTTATATCAAATCCATAAAAAATTCTCAATGGAAATAATTAAAATAATCCTTTCAAACCATTTCTTAATTTATTTAGAATACCTATAACCATGTATCCATACACACACCATCCATGCCTAGGTGATAGTTCCATACTCATAATATATCTCTCATCAATCCACCAATTCATCACAAGGTTACCAATAATAGGTGCCTCAATGGCACACACCCCTTCCATAGGGTCTCGTTTAATGTAAATGAACTCATGACAACCTTGTATGCCGAAAATTACATGCTAAACCATTGCACATAAAACCTTTTTGTTATTTAAATCATTTTAAAAAACACTTTACATGCACCAAAATCAAATCATAATTTTAAAATTATCATTTTAAAATTATAAAAAGGGGTTTTTTTCCAACATCCATTCATTTTTTCCAAATTATGAATCCATAACCACAATGAATTTACATCAACAATCACACAAGGATTTCACAAATATTTCAAAAAAATCAATTAATTAAAACAAATACTTCAAGTTTTAAATCAATTGGATATAAGAGAGAAGCCACCTTCCTTAAAAATGTTGGTGAAAATGAAGAACGGTACTACAAAACTTCAAGATTTGATCACAACCCACATTCCCTTCACTAAATCCAATAATATTTCATTATAAAACCATTCATAACACATAGATATATCTGTAATGGGATAGATTTATGGTTCTTAAATAGTGAAGAACTTTGTATCTGATAATAAATAGTAATAATAGGTACTTATTGATGAATTTAGGCCTCCAACGCACTTTGATTCACCTAAGGATTGCTCACAGATTAAAGGGTATCATCTCTCAAGCCTTGGGAGTAAAATGAATTCAGTATCTTATGAGTTTAGAGAAAAAAGGAGGGTTAAAGGGGATAATTCAGATTAAATCCACAATTTAATGGGGGAAAACTATATGCCACATGGTTAGGTTGCACGATTTGGAAAACCATGTGCCAACCATGTAGTGATATTGTCTTAAGGCCACACCTTTCATGATTTCCCCGCATGGTTAGACAAACCATGTTCCATCCATGTTTTTTCCTCTATTTTAAGAAGAACAGTTTACCCAAGGCACTCACATGGTTTGGTCAAATCATGCCCTGTCCATGCACCTACCGAGTGCCCATTGTTTTCCCTTACATGGTTTCTTGGAGGTGGTTCATAGTTTCTATTAACCGTGCACAAACTATTAACCTCAAGAAATACCTCCAAAACATGTCAAATCCCATTAAAACCTCTTGAAACATAACCCGAGCATTATATATACTAAAAATGCATGAATAAAGGGTCATGTACTTGAAACCAAGGGTGATACATTCTTCCCACCATTGGCATTTCCATACCTATAAAGTAGAAAACCCTTGTTTCCTCAAAAGAGTTTAGGCCACTACTCAATCATTTACTTTTCAAACTCCCATGTTTCTTCTTAAATCAAACCATGTTTCCATAAAACCCGCAATATATCAATGATTTTTCCTATGCAATATCTTCTCTTGTTTATCCACAATCCATACCAGCACATGAATCAACATAGAATCTAGATCTAGGTCAACATGGTCCCATAAAATCACATGGTCAAGGTCAGGTTGGTACTTCTTCAAGTTAGATAAATGAAAAACATTTTGAACTGAACCGAACCTTAGTAGAAAATCCAACTGATATTCATCCTCACCAAATCGTTCAAATATCTCAAAAGGTCATATGTATTGAGGATGCATCTTGATCTTATTACCCAAATAATTATTCCCAAGCCTTAGTGAGATTATTAAAAACACATGATCACTCACCTCAAATGAAAATGGTCACCGATGACGATCCACATATGATTTTTGAAAACTCTCATCCATCTCCATTCTCTTTTTTATCAACTGAATATTATCTATTGTATATTATAAAAGGATGGGTCCAATTACTTAAGTTTAGACTATTTACACCCAAAAAAGTAGATAATGACAAGGACACCCATACAATGATTAAAAAAGGAACCATATGTATCAAGAACCAATAAATTTTATTATATGAGAACTTTGATAAAGGTATATTCTCCTCCCAAGATCCACCAAAATCCATCATAAAAGCACTAAGCATGTCCTCCAACATTTGGATTGTCAGTTTCGACTATCCATCTATTTGAGGATGATAAGTTATAATAATATTAAACTATGTTCTAAGGGATTTTTGTAAGGATTTCAAAAAATGAGACATAAACATAGGGTCTCTATCAGATATAATTGATACTATAATTCTGTGAATCTTTACAATTCCACGATTATAGATTTTGGACAAGTCTCCCACCAAATTATTTTCATAGATCAGGATGAAGTAAGCTAAATTTGTGAGTCAATCCACAATCACCCATATAGAATCATATTTCCTAACTATCCTTGGTAGACCTTTTATAATATTAATTTCTATCTACTCTCATTTCCACATAGGAATTAGTAAAGACTACAACATACCCATTGGTCATCGATGCTCTACCTTGACCTACTAATAGGTTAGACATCTCAAGATATACTCTTATATAGCTCTTTTCATGTCATCCCACCAAAACTATGGTTTTAACACTTTGTAAATCTTCTATATTCTTGGATGGATTTCCCATCTTGAATGGTAGTAGGTAATAAGAAGGTTTTCTTGATAAGAAAAAGTTGCAACCATGTGATATCTAAACTACAACACTGAACTTATATCTAGTTTCTAACCCTCAATGGTATCTCCACCATTGAGTTTTTACCTCATTGCAACACAATAAGGATCAGATGTTTGAGTAACTTTAACCTACTCCACTAAATTAGGAAAAAGTAAAACTATAAAGAAAACTACAACATCACCTTGTTCTACATAATCCAGATGCATATTCGCTATGACTAACATTATTTTCCACTATTCTGAAGCCTATTTAACCAATTGATCACATGAATTTCTGTTTAATGAATCTTCCACAAAGTTCCCTTTATGCGATGTATACATTAAGTCAAAATCAAACATCTACAGATACTTTATCCATCTGTATTGCCTTAAATTCAAATATCTTTATCAGAAAATGTGTTTCAAACTCTTATTATCTATAAACCCTATGAATTTATCACCAAAGAGATAATGATTCCAAGTATTTAAATCATGGACCACAACAGCTAATTCCAATTCATGTGTTGGGTAGTTATTCTCATGAAACCATAACTTTTGTGAACCATAAGCAACAACATAATCTCCCTACATGAGAAAACATCTTAACCTATATCTCAATGCATCACAATAGGCCACATATCCCCATACAAACTCTGTAAATATGATGATAGGTTCTGATGTATGTCTAACCTTAAGGTCTTAAAAGGATTTCTAGCATTCATCATTCCATTGGAAAGGAATACCTTACCTCATCAAAGATTTCATTAGTGATGATAAATGTAAAAAAATACATAAAAACATATGAAGTATCTCACTAAGACAAGGAAACTAAATATCTAAAAAACATTATAGGGTAGTTTTCAAGAGATAATAGCTTCTATAATTTTAGGATCTATAGGAAAACCTTTTTCGGAAACTAAATGGATGATTAAATATATCTATTCTATACAAAAATCACACTCTAATAACTTTTCATACAAATAATTCTCCCACAAGATACCCAACACTATACCTAAGCATTTCTCATGATTTTAATTTTCCCTAGAATAGACCAGTATATTATCAAAAAATACCACTATAAAGGAATACAGATACCTTTGAAATATTTGATTCATCAATACCATAAATATGTTTGGTAATTTTTTATGGAAAAAAGGCATAAATACATACTCATAATGTCTATATCTTCTTATAAAATATATTTTCAAAATATCTACCTTCTGAACTCGCAATTGGTGATACCCTGAATGTAAGTTAATTTTAGAGAACCAATGGGATCCTGTCAATTGATTGAATATATCATAAATTTATGGAATAGTATACTTATTATTTATCATAACATGGTTATTCTTACAATAAAATACACAAATTCTAAGATTTTTATCCACCTTCTTCACAAACAAAACTGGTGTTGTTCATGGAGATGTGCTCAGTCGAATAAAACCTTTACTTTAAACTCTTACAATTGAACTTTAGAATACCTCAATTATGTTAGTTCCATACTATAATATATAATTGATATAGTAATGGTACCCATTAAGAGGTAAATCATAAACTCAACTTCACTTTTGGGTGGAAACCCTAATAGATTTTCTGAGAAAACATCAGGAAATTGGTCAACCATATTTGGAAAATCTCTATTCCCAATTGCATCCACAGATGCCAAGGTAATCGTTGCTAGTTAATAAGATATGGTTCCAAACACTAGTTCCAATATTCCTTCTCTACTAGCCATTATATCCCAATATCCTCTAAAAAGGTGATTGACACCATATAGATATGTCAAACTAACCTTTTAGGCATAAAATTAGATGTGGGCCTTGAACGATGTCAACCAATACATACTCATAATCAATTCATAGACATACATATCTAATATAGATAAATCCCAAACCAATTCCTCCCCATCGATTGTTATAGAACAAGCTTTATACTTAAAGGCTTGACACTCTCTTTGGACAAGAGGAGTTTGATGTTTCAAAATAAAATGCATCATCTTGACTTGAAAACCCATATTATCAACAACATGAGAAGAATAAATGAGTGGGACATGATCATATAAAATAAATCTTACATAAGGTTTGAATTCAAAAGAATCATACCTTTCACTGTTGAAAGACCATATTGATCATCTATGATCACTTTCTCACCTCCATACAATTTCTTACTTGCTGCACTTTTCTCTTTATTACCCTATTGAAATTTCATTTGCTGATGGGTCATGGTGTTCCTAGAATCACCTTTCCACACTCTATTCTGATGATGAGAGTTATTTTTCTGCACTCATCCTGATGAAGAATAGGATACCTGAGAAACATGAGATGTGTTTCTAGGACCAAACCTTGGAGAAATATGGTAATAGAGCTAAAGATGTCCCATATTGTTGTAATTGTGACATTCTTTAGGTGGTTTCATATAATATCACTTAATATGGTCGAAAAAACCACATTGAAAACTTCCTAGATTACTTTTTAATTAAGTAAGAATCTTTATTGATCCCATGGTCTGATTTTGAGGTGTACCATCACTCTAGAATTAGGTGTCCCTCTTCTTCTTATTCCTGGCAATATAGTTTCTACCTATTACAATAGGAATAAACATTCTCCCTCCAACAATATTTCCCATGATATCCATTTTTTCAACCATCACTCAATTGATCATCTCTATATAATCTATTATGCAAAGCATGAGAATCTTTGAGTGAATATCTAGCCTCGACCCCAACTCAAAAATGTGTGCCTTCAAGGACACACTTACATCAACTTCCATGGAAAAGAGGACTAAATTCATAAATTTTTTCACATACTCTATCACCATGAGGTTATCTTAATTTAAACTAAAGAAGTATATTTTATATCAATCTGAAAAGTGTGATGATAGAATTTCTTGTTAAACAATTCTTCAAGATCCTCTCATGTCATGCCCTAGTCCAATTTATAATGAAATGTTAATTCCCACAACTAGAATTAAAAAACCTCCATAATATATTTTTATAACTTTACTTTCAACTATACCAGTGTCTCAAGTAATTAGAAGATTCAATTTATCCTATTCAACCAGACTTCTGTTTTTTCTGGTTTAGAATCCCACTGAAAGATGGGTGGAATCTACTTTTGGAACTAAATCAAATGGTTTAATTTCTAAGTTTCATCATTATTATTACCCTTATCCATGGCTTGAAAATCAAATACAATTATTTGGACTAGCTATTGGTTCACCTATGGCTCATGTGTAACCACATTTTTAGCAGCCTCCTCCTGTTGATTTATACGATGCATACCCGGTGTCATTCACTATAACTAGAAAAAAAACCCTATTTAGTATCCTTCATTAGAAACTGAAGGCTTAGAAATTTTAATTTACCACATCAACACATATCAAAAACATATATTTCAAAAATTCATCCATTTCCAAAAATTTAATCATTTTTGAAAATACTACAAACATACTTTTCAAAATCAACAATTTTCACTATTTTCAAAAATCGAAACTTTTTGTCCATTTAATAAATCATAAAACTAAAAATGAACAATATATTACTATTGATAAGTCTTAAAATAAATTTATTTTATGTTACCATCATCAGATAAACCCATGATGATGAGGTTACAACACACCTAGAAGTTTCTAAAAATATTAATGTACCCAAACACCCTAGTAACTTGAATTTCATCATAAATATGTTAGCTATTCCATTTAAAGTTCTCATAATACTATATCTTTACTAATATTACATTATATATAGTTATACTATTTTCAACTCCAATACCATACAAAATTGGCACCATTTTTTCCAAAAAAATAGATGGACTGATCGAAGCTGGTACCATTTCCTATGTCAAGGACCAAATACGGTGATGTCATTTCTTATGTCAATAATTGAATAAGTTGATACCATTTCCTATGTCAAGGATCAAACAAAATGATACAATTTGTAATATATAACCCCTATTAATTAGCATTAGAAGAGGAAGAGGTGTTACTAGGACTTAGGTGACATCCCCAAGACACTAAATGCTGGAAATAAATGCCAAGGGCCTTAAGACATTTAGGGGAAAATTTTCCATTTGAAAGATAAAATATACCAACTACATAAAAAATAACCAACCAAACCTCTATATGATTCATGAGTACAAAATACAACTCAAAACATAACCAAACTAATAAACAATATCATAGTACAAGCGAAAACCAAAATACATACTCAAAGAAAACCAAAAGACTACAATCTCAAAACTATCAAGAGATATCAACTAGAAACACCCAATCCACTCCAATATATAAATCCACATTCCATTACCATGGTATCAAGAAGCATCACTAAATAATTTAGATACATTTCATTTTCCTGTGTCTCGATAGATGACATCTACAAATGTACAACAGTGCCCAAACAAGGGGTGAGTCTAAAATTAGTAGGATTTCCCCAATGACTTCCCAACTCACTCCACTAGGACAAATATTGTTATCAAAATTTATATAAAATAGTTTTAAGTAGTAAAAAATAGTTTATGTCAAATTCATAAAATAATTTTCCATGGAAATAAATAAAACAATCCTTTCAAACCATTTCTCAATTTATTTATAATACATGTAACCATGTCCCCACACACACAAAATGCATTCCCAAGTGATAGTTCCATACTCATGAGCACTCTCTTGTTGATCCACTGAGTCATAACAAGGTGACCAATACTAGGTTATTCAATGGAACGAACCCCTTCCATAGGGTCAGGTCTAATGTAAATAAACTCATGCTAACCATGTATGACAAATATCCATGTCAAACCATTCCATATAAAACATTTTCATTATTTAAATAATTTTAAAAAATATATACATACATTAAAACCAAATCAAAATTTTAAAATTATAATTTTAAAATTATAAACAACAGGGTATTTTTTCAAATTACATACATTTTTTCCAAATTCAAAATCCATAACCACAACAGGTTTCCATCAAGAAACACATAATTATTTCACAACCATTTCTAGATAATCATTTAATAAAAATTAATAATTTAATTACTAAATCAATTAAAGATAATAGAGAATCATCTTACCTCATAAACATTGGTGAAAACAAAAAATGGAACTATAAAACTTCAAGATCTGATCACAACCCACATTCCTTTACTATATCTAACAAGATTTAATTACAAAACCATTCATAACATATAGATCCATCCATAATAGACAAGATATGTAGTTCCAAGAGTGAGAATAACCTTAGTCCTAAGAATAAATAGAATGAATAGGTACTTACTGATGAATCCAGGCCTCCAACACACTTTGATTCACCAAAGTAATTCTCATGGATTGAGGGGATCATCTCTCAAGCCTTGGGAGTAAAATGAATTTGAGATCTTATGAGTTTAGGGGAGAAATAAGGGTTAAAAGGGATAATTCATATTAGATTCACAATTTAAGGGGGGAACTGTACACCACATTGTTAAGCCACACAGTTTGGAAAATTGTGTGCCAACCGTGTGGTGCTACGGTCTTAAGTCCATGCCTCACATGGTTGGCCTACACAGTTAGAAAAACTGTGTACCAACTATTTTTTTCATCTATTTCAAGAAGCACAGTTTCCCCTGGGCACTCATATGGTTTGGTAAAACTACGTGACAACTGTGAACCTTACCAATTCCCATTTTATTCCCTTTTATGGTTTCCTGGAGGTGTTTAATGGTTTCTACTAACCATTCACCTCTATAAATGACTCCAAAACATTCCAAAACCCATCAGAACCTCCTAAAAATTAACTAGATTGTTATATTTACTCAAATTGCATGAATTAAGTTCCATGTACCTAAAACCAAGGGTGTTACAGATCTGATTATTAGTACTCTCACCTAATAGTCAACATTATATGTGACCCATCATAGAATGTTATCCCACCATTGAACTATATTCAAGAATATCGTCATAGAATTTCAAGGTTCTCATCATAGTGGGGAACTTTTATAACCTTTTACTTGAATGGCCCAAATGCCTTCATTTTTATTGATTTTTTGATAACCCCCCTTTAAAGGGATGAGGGGGAACCCTTACAAGGCCTGTATGCTTAGAGATTACATGGCCCATAGGCTTAAGATATTACATGACCTGAAGGTCTTAGGTAATTCAATCAGACTATAACTATAAGGAACTACCCCTCCCTAGCATCTACATCGTGATGGTAGCTCTCCACCTTCGCATGGTCATCTAGATAGGCTTACCATGAAAGAACAGGCTGGTCCCGATGGCATAGCAATACCCTCTCATTCTTCCAAATCCATTTGGTTATGCTCTGGCGAGTGCACTTGCTCTGGATCCTCCTCTGAGGCTGCTCCTTTTTTGTAGAGTCTGTCTATGGTAACTGCATTGATCATGTGGCCCAAAGGACTTAAGGTGGCCCGAAGGCCTTAAAGGTTTCTTGAATGCCTTACTGACCCGAAGGCCTGGGAGGCCCAAAGGCCTTAAGGGCTCCAAGCCCAAACTGGTGGCCCAAGGTGAATAGTTCTGGATTCTATAGTACCGAACAGTCTCTACTATAGTAATGCTACATTACTACTACAATAACCCATAAATATGCCTCTTCCTGGTTTCGAACCTAGGTCTCATGGATGTACTTAAGGATTACTCACCAACTAGGTTGAGGCTCATGTGTACCTTTTCAATGAGACAAATACTTTGAAAAATTATTACATAAAAGTCATGTAGAATAATGAATAATATGTAATAATATATTTTAATTAATATCCACTTATTTCAATATATATTTTCAATCCAAAGTACACAATTGTTTATAGGACATTAACTCCAACAGCCAACTAGGCCTTGAAATTAGAAAATAACAATACATTTTCAAAACCTTCTTAAAAGTTTCATTTCCAAATCAATATCATATTCAAAGTTTTCTTTTTAAGTTTCAAACAGGTCATTAATTCCTGAAATAATAAATTTGTGTGTTTGTGTGTGTGTCCATACTAAAATATGTGTATACATATACATATAAACCAAGTTAGAGTCACGTGACATTTGGAAGCATATTTGAAACAAAGGATAAAACCTTTCTTTAAAACTAATATAGTTTAGAGGAAACATAAATTATGAAGAACAATATCATTAAATCATTATTTAATCATTATAACCATAAAAATCAATGGAAATCATATTAATAATTGAAAACACACACACAAATCTATTTAAAGTAAATTTATAACCAAAAAAACCCTTATAACCCATGATAAATCCACTTGAAATAAAAAAAACCCTTTTTAAATACAAACTTTCTTGGAAAACACATCTTAAGAATTTAATCATATATGTATAATATATAATTTTTTAGAAAAATGGTTTAGAAAATGCAATAATTCCATGGATTTTTATGAAAAAACAAAAGGTGCACAAACACCAACCTAGTCCAAGCATTGATAAAACAAAACCTTCAAGAATGATGAGAGAAAGTCTTGAGAGGGGATCTACACACCCTAGAAAAAAATCTATAAGAAATCATGACCAAAACCCACCTAGGGTTCCGCTTACCATGATCTATAGTGAGTGGTAGAATAAAAGCAATAAAGAAGAGAATGGAAGAAGGAATAGGAGAGTAAGAAACCCTAACCTAGAATGATTCCACTTGAAATTTCAAGAAGAAAGACCAATAATAAAATGGAGAAGGAGGATGGATCCACACATGGGGGTTCTCTCTAGGTGGTGTTGAGATCCATGTATGAGTGGGATAGGAAAGACACAAATGGGTTTTAATTCTTGAGGGGTAAAAATGTAAATTTATAATTTTTCATACACTAAGTAGCACGGTTGTCCAAACTATGTTAAATCTATGTTATCCATCATTGGGAAATTAGGGAACTTTCATGGGTTACCCACATTGTTGGTAAAATAATGTGCCAACCATGAAAAATGGATTTGTTAAATTGCATACCCTAACTGCACAGTTTGGCTAATCTTGATTCTAAATCGCGCAACATGCAAAAACACTTAAAATTTAAAAAATTTACAAATAGAAGGACTTAAACCTCAAGAAAAATAAAGAAAACAAATAAATTAAAGTAAACATGAAAATAAGGTCCAAGGTGTGATATTAAGCATGCCTACTAACCAAAGATAGCATCAGATTTAAAAAAATGATAAATTCCAAACATGAAGTGGGATTCTAAAGGTGTAATGATTTTATCCTTGAAGTAACATTTATTTTCTACAAGAATATTCACTTTAAAATTTTATTCCATAATTAAAAGTTTTCATTTAATTTTCTTAAACTTAGTTTAATATAAAGGTGTCACAAACCAACCTAGGTCAACCCTGAACTGGTCACCCAAGATGATCTGTGGCAAAGCCCAAGAGGCATTCCCAATTCTCTCAGGCTGGTGACAAGCACCAAGGGAATAAACAGAGTGCAAACAGGGAATGATTTCACCTAATAAATAAATAAAGAAAACTAAAAAATAGAAGATGCACAATCAGTTCAACACTTATTAAAACTGAACTGAACATCTTTTATACATAATAAAAAAAATGATACAACAACTATAAAAATAAACCAAAACTAACTAGATGACCACACTAGCTCTATGTGACCTCACGGGTCACTCTCCAACACAACGATTAATTGTCTCTCAAGGATAACAAATTCAAAATGTAACCTACATAGGGGATAAAAATAGAAAATAACTATAGGCGTGATTATTAAAACTCAGTAGGCTAGCCCGATAATCTATCCCCAATTCACTCCATTTAAAATAAAAGAAACTTCAATTTCAAGTTTGAACTAAAATTTATAAAAGTATGTTTTTCTATACATTTTACTTAAAAAACAAGTATGGCCTATTTCCCCACTTCATTTCAAAACCAGGTTTGTTCTATTAGTGATGCTAAAACATTTTAAGGGGAAATTGAAGCTTACAATTTTAACTATCACAAAAGAGGATAAAAGACTTTTTTTTAAAGGTTATTTTTCATAGCAAATTTGAAAACCACACCTCACTTTCCAATAAAAACACTAAAAAATAATGCACTATAATGATTACACAATATGTAAAATGTAAATAAACATAAAAATATCACGTTGATTACTAAAAGTAACTAGGATCCAATAGACACAGGTGAATCCATGAGATAAAGAATAATCTAGAAGATATTAATACATGAGACTTAATCCCTAGTAGAATGCCACACATGATGAAATAAAAATTCTCAATATGATTATCCACTCTAACTCAGGACAGACCAATGGAAAATCCCATAGTAATAAACCCAAATATATCAACCTATTATGGGTCACTGGTCAGTGAATCAACTATCAGTGCAGCAATAATTCTTAGAAAATTATCTCAATATGCCAAGCTCCCATGTCTAATGTAAATTGGGGGTGATCCAACTGATTCCATCCAAGCATCCAATCACAAGTATATGTATAATAAATAAACAACAACAGGAATCACCCCGAACCATTCCAAGAATCGACTCACATGCCATATAATGAATAGAACGCAAGGATTCCATGCTAAGGACCTCCAATAATGGGTCACGAGGATTCCATAGCAAGTAAATCCCATCCATTAAACATAATAAGGTATGAGAGTCATTCCAGGGATGTTTTCATAATAAAACATTTTCACCATTTTCACAGCCTTCAAACTTTTCACAAAACCAACATTTATCAAAACAAAAAATAAAATTTTTATAAAGGGGTGTAAAAACACCATTTTCTACATCAAAACATTTACATAATATCCTTATTACATTAAAATTACACATTTAAGGCTCAAACCATTTTTATAAAAATGCCAAATGGGCTATTCACCAACAACACATGCCAAACACCTTAAAAACCGATACCCATTTCTTTATAAAAAAACTAAAAACACTTGAGAAACCACATAAGGGACCCAAAATATTGTTTCTCATGCTTCCACTACATTTATAAATTCAAGCAGATTATTTTATATCACATGTAGCACATAAAAGCCAGCCAGGAAATTAATCACACAATAGTCATGCACTATTTAAAAAAACAATTCTTATTTAACACTCAACAAGGTGTAAACACAAATTTTCATTCCATAAATTTATTTAAATTGATAAACCTTGTTTTAATTATAATAAACCACGTGAAAAAGATAATGGAGAATTTTCTCAAGCACTTGGTGTGCACATTCTAACCAAAAAAATCTAATTATCACAAAACAGGGCTAAAAACACAATTTTCACACCAAATAATTAAACTAAGGGTCATATAAAAATACATATGAATTAATAGGGGTGAGAACAGAATGAAAAAAGATGAATCATAAATTAAAAGGGAACGTGAAATGGGAAACCTACCTCAAAACCATGGCGCGATGACAGCGCAAACTCGAATTCACTCGATGAGGGTTCCAAAACCCTAGACCTTCCAAGAGAAACCCTCAATGAACAAAACCCCTAAAAAAATCGAAGGGAAAAAAACAACCCTAGGTCACCATGATTATAGAAGAAGAGAATAAGGGATAAGGTTATACTAGAGGGAGGGGAAGTCGTGTTGAAAGGGGTGGCACCTCGATAGGGGGTCGCGCTGGCAGGGGCGGTGCAACAGATGGAGGTCACACCCGCAAGGGCAGCGTCGGAGGGGAGTTGGCCAAAGGGGGTCACACCGAAGATGTGCATCAATAGGGGGGTCACACCGAAGAAGTGTCATGCCAGTAAGGGGGGTCATCGGAGGAGTTTCGTGCTTGAAAGGGGGGTCGGTCTGAGGTCATGAGCAAGGGAGGTGTGCACAAGGGAGGGGTGGCATGCCAAACTGGTAAGGGGAAGGAGGAGTCTGTGTGGAGAAGAGAAAGGGGGGATAGATAGGGATGAAAGAAAAAAATAAAAGAAACCCTAAAACAAAATATTAACCTAAAAATTTATAGTAATTATTTTAACAATAAGTTTAATAATAATTATAATGATAATATTCTTTATAATAATAACAAATTTAATAATAATAATTTTAATATTCTTGATAATAATAATTAGTATTCATAATAATTATATTATTTATAAAATCAATAATAATAAGTATAACAATTTTTTTTTGTTTTATTTATTTCATTAATTTGAATACGAGGCAATCGTGTGGTCTGTGAACGGCTCAAAAGACCGTATGAAAACCATTTAGTAGATTTTTTCCACTCTAGAAGCTACTACACGAGTACCTAGGTTGACCGTGTGATCTTAACTAACTATACGGTACCTATGCACCAGTCTAAAACCCACAAAAACTCCCAATAATAATAATAATAATAATGTAATGATAAAAACAATAATAATAATAATAATGTAATATAATATAATGATATTAATAATAATGTAATGATCATAATAATAATAATCCAAATTAATACTATCATTATTATTATTATTAAAAAAATTAATTTTATTTTATTTTTAATTTTTCTTATTTTATTTCAACTCTCATTTTATTACTCATTTAATTCTTATTTTTATTTTTCAAATATGGCTAGGCCGTGCAGTTTCTTGGGAATATCCTCATGGTTTACAAACCATGCTATGCCCATGCACCAGATACCATCAAACCCAAAACAAGCATTTTTCAATAAAAATTTAAAAAATTAAACAAAGGCTCAACCTGAACCCCAAAAACAATTATTCAAAGCCAAGAAAATAATAAAATAAAGTAATTACAAGGGTTTAGGTGTGAAAATTCTCCCCACCATAACATTTTCCTCCCCCAGAAATCCAGAGCACTCTCTAGTTGATTGATTAGTGCCTAAGGATTCCACATCAACACAATCCAACCTCTTAATCTGAGGGCATTTCACCGACCACCAATGGAACTTAACCCCATTACCTGAAATAGATAACCAACATAGAGAAGGTTTGAATAGACTCCCCACCCTTAGAATTCAACTAACATTCGATAACATGTTAAGATAAAACTCATGAGACCCATGGTGGGTCTCCCTGCCATTAAGAACAAACTAAGAACGTCCAAACAGAAATTCCACACAAATCAAAAATGGGCCTCTCCCACACGGGCTGATTAGCCACTGAAAGGGGATAATATTAATTGATTATATGTTAATATTCATTTTTTTCAAAGTCCATAAACATAAATTTTAGTTCATTATAGAAATTGAACTTTATTTCTCATCTCAAATGCAATTCATATTTAAAATGAAAATTTGGTCCCAATCAATCATCTATTTTTTGTGAACATTTTATTAATTTTTTGAACTTGATATTTTAGGATATGATTGGTAAATTTATTTGGAACATTTTTTCATTTAGGATTGATGTATAAATCTCAATTTAAGATGAATATTTTTAGGCATTAATACATAAATTTTCTGGACAAATCATAATGGGCCTAAGGCCCATCAAACAAAAGTGGGGCCCACAATCCAAGCCCAATGAAGCTCAAATTTTAAATGTAGAAATATAAAAATATGTGGATCATTTAATTAAACTATGTATAGAGATAATTATGAATTTTTCATGATGATAATGGGAACCCAATTTGACATTTAAATGGTGGGCTAGGTCTAAATGCCAATAAAGTCCTTCTACTATATCGACCATAACTTCTAAACGGATGGTCCAATTTGCATGAAATTTTTACAGATATTATAGGATACATGGGAGAATATATTTTCATTATAATAAACATATGGATTCAGCCATATTTAGTTACAAATTCACATGTAACTAAGGGTTTGAATCTGGACGATTTTTCTGGTCAACTATGAAACATCAAATTTACCTTGATTTTATCACTCTCCTTTTGACTCTCTCAATTAATGGGGATGGAATTGATTTTTGGGGGGTGAGCCTAAGGATTATAATATGACTATATAAGTATTTTGTGGTGAAGGTAATTATCATCCATGTTTTTCTTTTCTATCAATGTTTTTTACTTTTAATTGCAATTTCCCACTTTTATTTTATAATCACATCATCAATTTTTCTCATGTAAGTTTTTCATTCACCATCGTTTATTAATAAAAGTTATTATTAATATTATCTTATATTATTCTTTTTAATATCATATTTATACTATTTAATCAAGGTGTGAACTTATTCACATCATCACTTATGAATTTTATCACACAACGGTGGAGTGATCGTAATTCAGTTTTTCTTCTTCTTCAATTCAATCCTCATGAGTATATTACCCACATAAATTGATAGAATATAATCAATGGAGGTCTAAACTCTTATGGTTTGATCCAAGGTAGTATCAAGGTTATGTATTGAATGTTATTTCAGGTACTTAATATTTAAATGTTTTCTTTATTTTAAGATTTCCATTTGATGAGTTACATTCTTCTTTGTCTTTGCCCACTTTAACGATGAAACATTTTGAGTGCTAGTATGATTCAATTACTTGGAGTGATCATGAATTTGATCCTATAAGTGCATTATTGATTATTCTTCAAATTGTGTAGAGATTAAATTGGTGAATGATTTTTGATAATTATCTTTTTTTTTTATACATCTTGAATAAACGATATGAAATTTTCTAAGAAAATAAATTCATCCAATGAACCTTGAGAAAAAAACTATAATCAACCCATTGACATTAATTATTTTAATTGAAGTAATTGTGGGTTTTTTGTTTGTTATTTAAATTAAATAATTAGTTATTCAAATCAATCAACACCATAGTTGGCCACTTCATAGCCAATCCATCAAAAAATATGAGTGTCTCAAGGTTTCTTCTTTAGTACCTATGGATTCAATCCCTACCTGTACTATAACAACTGCATATACCTGCAGGGTAAATTTGGGTGCAACCAAATTTTGGTGTTGTTGTCAGGGACTAAGTAAGTCACCTTAGAAAATCTTTTTATTCTCACCCATTTCTATTTTCTCATCCCAATTCTCTTATCTTTTCCCCTTTCCTTTTTTCCCTTTTCTTGGTGCATGCCCACCTACACTCATGACCATTCAAATCGTCTAGTTAGGGTGTATAGTCCTCAGGCTGAGGAGTCAAGCACACATAGGGGTCTCTTTCCATTAGATCTAAATCTTTCTAATACTCCATATTCAAACATTGAGTTCAATACAAAGGATAATATTCCACAAAACCAAATCATAAACTAGGGAGGGAACCAGAATGGAAACCAAAATGAGAAAGTCCCTAACTTGGGAATTGTTGCAAACCAGACCATGAACTACTACCTCACACCTACTTAGACCAATGAACCCTCATGAATTAAGAATTATAACATAGGATATTACCATTAGGTCTTAAAACCCCATGTCCTAAACCACCTTTCAACCTTTCATGGGAAGGAGTTTGAGATGCCTCACCTCTTTGTTAAAGAATTCAATGACATTATCGAAACCATGTGCCCTCCAAATCAAATTAAATCTGCTAAAATGAGACTCTTTCCTTTTTATATGAATTAATAATCAAAGAATTGGTTAAATTATTTTTGACCAGAATACATTCACTCTTGGGACCAACTAAAATGAGAATTATATAAAAAATACTTCCCACATCACAAAACAATTTCAATTAAAAAGAGCATCCAAAAAATTTTTGAAAGAGAGGGATAAACATTCTATGAAACATGGGAAAGTTTTACGAATACTTTAAACATGGTACTACACCATGGTTTCTTAATCCTAGAATAAGTTAGAATTTTATATGATGGTTTAGGGCTAGGAAACAAACAATTAATTGTTATGATGTGTAATAGAACATTCAAAAACAAATCCCCAAATGATTCTTACGATTATCTAGAAAATATTGTTGAATAGAACCAAACATGGAGAAAATCACATTAAGATGAGAATCCACCTAAATCTTGTGGAATGAAAAATCTTGGAGAAGAATAAAACCTTAGAGAAAAAATTGTTTCACTCACTAGGAAGGTTGAGGTGATTGACCTTTAGAAGGTTCACAAAACCCAAACTATTGAGCTTGTTTGTACAATTTGTGACAAACATGAACACATGACTAATAATTTCCCAACCATTCCTTCAATAAAGGATGTTCTTTTAGTAGGACCACTATAAGAAGTTAATTCAATGAACTTTCAAAATCCAAAATTCCAAAACACCTTCAATCCAAGGTATAATGACCATCCAGGCTTCTGTTGGAAGGACAATCAACAACCAAAGTATCCTCTTGGGATAAACCAACCAGCACAAGCCACTACCCAATATATCCCAATCCTTGAATAGTTGTGTAAACAAATGGAGAAAATGAACTCATAAGTCTCATCACTTAAACAAGAATTACAAACAATCAAAACTAGAAAGGCACCCATGCCTACTCAGGCTGTTCCATCTCCAATTGTAAAGGGAGAATCAAGTTACACACAAACCTCTCATGAAAAACTAAAAGTTGTAACTGTCTTAAGAAGTAAGAGATCAATTGAAAAACCCAAACCAACCATTATAGAACCATTAAAAGATTCAAAATCACATGAAATTGTGGAATAACAACCCTCAAATTCTGAAAAATCAAATATAAATGTGAAATAACCACAACCTCACCAAAAAATCAAACAATCTACACATTTCCCCCAACATATGAGAGGAAAATCTAAACCTGGACTGAATGAGACATTTAGGGAAATATTCTCTCAAGTTAATATGAAAATTCCACTTATTGATTCAATCCAAACCATTCCTGCCTACTCGAAGTACCTTAAGTACTTGTGCACTTTTAAAAAGAAATTTTCACATCAAAAACAAGTCCTTTTGGTTGCTAATGTGAGTACCACCATTCAAGGGACCGTTCCTCCAAAGTTGAAAGATTCGGTTTGTCCATACATTAATATTGAGTTAGGAGAGAACAATTTTGTCAAATCCCTTTGTGATATAGGAGATAGTTTGAACCTCATTCCATATGCCATGTATTTTCAATTAGGGCTCGAAGATCTCCAACCAGCATCTTTCACACTCCAACTTGCAGATCGTAGTGTTCAAGTTCTTAAGGGGATTTTAAAAGATGTTTTGGTGAAGGTTGAAGATTTCATTTACCCTGTTGACTTCATTGTCATAGAAAATCACCCAAGATTAGGTCCTAGAGATAAAACCCCCATCATCCTTGGTTGACTATTCTTAGAAACAATCAATTCCGTCATCCGAGTTAAGAATGGGAACATGACAATAAACTTTGGAAACATGAGCCTTCATCTAAATATCTACAATGAAAACTCTAAAATTAAGGATAATGAAGAGATCCATGAGATTAATTTTATAGTTAGTGTTGATTATAAACCATAGTAAAATCAAGGAATCATTCAAGGATGTCTAATTCAAGATGAGATTGATTTCCTTTGTCCGTATGAGCAGAATTTGACTCCTTGGCTTGAATATCTTTCAGATGACTCCTTTGATGATTTTTCAGGATCAATAGTCAATGATACCATTTCTGAAATTAACAACATCGATTCCATACCCATTACTGACACTAATCTATCCAATGTAGAAGCTGGAAATTCTATTTAAAAGGAACCCATTCTGTCAAGAAATCTATAAAAAACACTAATTTTGTTGCAAATTCCAATCCTTCTTTTGAATGTGTTAACTAATTTGATATCAAATTTAAGGTCCTACCTTCATCACTCAAGTATTCATTCTTATGGTATAATCAAACTTTTCATGTTTTCATTTCTTCCTCTATTGAATCCAATCAATAGAGGATGTTTCTAGATGTCCTAGGAAAGAATAAGAAAGCAATTGGATGGACCATTTTTAATATTCCTGTGATTATCCCTCTCATTGGAACTTATAGTATTGTTCTAGAATACGAATCAAAACCATGTCTTCAACCTTAGCAAAGAATCAATCCCAATATTATGGATATGGTAAAGAAAGAACTTATTAAGTTGTTGAAAGCTAGTATCATATATCCCATTATTGAGAGTGAGTGGGTAATCCCAATTCAAGTTGTTCCAAAGAAATATGGAATCACTGTGATTACCAATGGGGATGGTGATATTCTCCCCACAGTGGTTAGTAGTATATAGAGAGTGTGAATTGAATATAGGAAGTTGAACTCATGCACTAATAAAGATTATTTCCCCTTGCCCTTCATTGATCAAGTCCTTGAGAGAGTGGCGGGTCATCAGTTCTACTACTTTCTAGATGGATTCTAAGGGTATAATCAAATTGAAGTATCTTTAGAATATCAAGTAAAAACAACCTTCACCTATCAATTAGGAACCTTTTACTTCAAGCGCATGCCCTTTGGGTTATGTAATTCCCCTGGTACCTTCCAGCAGTGTATGATGGGAATCTTATCAGACATGGTGGGGGTTGTTTAGAGGTATTTATGGATGAATTCTTCATCTTCAGGGATACTTTTGAGGGATTCCTAATAAATGTTGAAAGGGTTTTTTCTAGATGTGAGGATAATAATCACATCCTAAACTGGGAAAAATTCTATTTTATGGTAAATGAAGGACTTCTTCTAGGCCATATAGTCTCTGGTAGAGGTATTGAAGTTGATAAAGCTAAGGTTGGTATCATTTTTCACCTTCACTCTTCAAAAATTGTTAAGGAAGTTAGGTCCTTATTAGGACATTCTAGTTTCCATAGAAGGTTCATTAGGAATTTCAGATCAATTTCCCAACCACTTTGTGCTATGCTAGTGAAAGATGTCACATTTATATGTACATAAAGTTGTGAGGAGTCATTCTCAACACTCAAGCCATCTCTTATCTCTCCACTTATCATGAAATCTCTTAATTGGAAACTTACATTCGAACTCATGTGTGATGTGAGTGACTTCGTTGTTGGGGCTGTATTAGGACAACATTCTGATAAAACTCCATGTGTCATTGTTTATGCAAGTAAATCATTAAATGATGCACAAATAAACTACACAACCACTGAGAAAGAATTACTATATTTTGTCTTTGCCTTAGATAAATTTACTCCATATCTCTTATGATCCCCCATCATTGTCTTCACTGATCATTCAACTCTAAAATACCTTTTCCAAAAACAAGATGCCAAGGCTATATTGATTATGTGGGTCCTTCTTCTTCAAGATTTTGATTTAACAATTAAGGATAAAAAGGTGTTTAAAATGTTGTATATGATCACCTCTCTAGGATGGAATTCAATGAAACCTCACATCACTTTTCCTTGTATGGTTCATTTCCCGATGATCACCTCTATTCCGTGAGTGATTACTCATGGTACGTTGACATAGAAAACCATTTGGTTATGGAAGACATTATAAAATTCCTTGGGACCCAAGATAATAGGATATTACTCTATGATATCAAACACTATGTGTTTAATGATCCATACCTCTACAAGTTCTTCCCTGATCAATTCATTAGGAGATGTGTTCCCAAGTCTGAGCAAGAGTACATTCATAAATTTTTCCTTGAAGAGGCATGTGGTGGACACTTTTCTACAAAAAAACAACTTAAAAGGTCCTAAAAAGTGGTTTATTTTAGCCTAACCTCACTAAGGATTCCTAAAAATTCTGCTAATTTTGTCCTCGATGTCAGTAATTGGGATCCATAACCAAAATAAATCAAATTCTCCTTACACCCATTCTAGTTGTTGAAATCTTTGACTATTGGAGAATTGATTTCATGGGAACTTTCCTAATCTCTAGTGGATATATCTACATCCTCTTGGCTGTTGATTATGTCTCTAAATTGGTTGAGTCCATTTCCAAAAAGTCAAATGACCATCAAGTTGTGGTTTGATTCCTAAAAGAACGCATATTTTCTAGATTTGGAATTCCTAGGGCTATCATTAGTGACCATGGAACCCATTTCTACAATCATCTTATTTCATCACTTGTGTCTAAGTATGGGATTTCTCACAAAGTTTCCAATGGCTTTCATCCTCAAACCAATGGTAAAATTGAGTTGGAAAATAGGGAAATTAAGAAAATTCTAGAAAAAAACTGTTAATCCCTCAAGAAAATATTGGTCTAAGAAACTCTTGGATGCCCTTTGGTCATATTGTAATTCATTCAAAATCATCCTAGGAATTTCACCATATAGGTTGGTATATGGAAAATATTTCTATTTACCTATTGAAATTGAACATAAGGCCTTTTGGGAAATCAAAAAAAATAAACTTTGACATTTCCTTGGCTGAAACAAAGAGTAAATTAGATATTAACAATATTAAGGAACTTAGGATGGAGGATTATGAAAATTCAGAGATCAATATAGATAGAGTTAAATCCTACCAATCTGGGAATCTCAAAGTCAAACATTTTTAACCAGGAAAATTTGTGCTCTTATATAGTTCCAAACTTCATTTACACTCTGGAAGGTTAAGTTTGAGATGGTCAGGGCCTTACATAGTGCATCATATATACCCACATGGAGCAGTATAGATTTAGGACCCCACTAGTGGTCAGATCTTCAAATTCAATGGTTATAGGTTAAAACCATGCATTGAAACATTAAATAAACAAGAAATATAGGAGGAGATAACTAATCCAATCTATGAACAAGATAAAAAAAATTAGATTTAGGGTTCATGTCGAGCTAATGACATTAAACAAAGCACTTTTCGAGAGGCAACCCGGATTTTACCTGCCCATTGACTCATATTTTGGAATTTAAAAATAAACATGTTTTTTTCTTTCTTTTTAAATTTTATTTTTGTGTTTAGGGAACCCCCTTAGGGTTTCTAATTTTATCTAATGTTTATTGTGTGAGATATTTGGAAGCTGAAGCATTATTTTATTTTTAAATGAAACACATGCCATCTAGAATTCAAACCTACCTTCAACCATCCTCAAGGAGTCCACTTGTGAAATGAATCCAATGCAATCAACTACCTTTTGATGGTCATAAACTTTAAACCATGTGATTTTGTTCCATGAATTTATTTCAAATCACATTATTCCCCGTTTTCTTATAAATTATGAACTCTCTCTTCTATTCTCTTTCAACACTAAGGGCATTTTCATTCTAAGTTGGGGGGAGTGAAAATATGATATTTTAAAAAAAAACAGATAGAGATAGAGAGAATCAATTCATTATGTTTGCATGTGTGAATTTACATTGGGAATCCTAAAAACTGATTGTAAAATGATTTTGAATTCCTTGACTATGATTTGAATGAAAGTTTAAGTATATGAGCATAGTTTTTGGAAATTGTGTTTGTACGATGTGATTTTTCAACATTAACATTTTCATACTCTTAATCAAAATTCCACAATGCATGCCTATTGGATCTTGGGTGTAAATTTTATTTCTTGGGTCCCTTTCACCATAGCATAGGGTTTAGGGCCACTTTCGTTTTAATTTGAGTATCCAACAAAAAAATCAAAAAAATGACCACATATAGCAATGTTTTTTTCAAATTTGTGGTGTCCAAAACTTGGGGATCATGACTCCATAGTTGTCTTTCCCAAATGTAGGATTTATATCTCAATTGTAGAGCATGGAATTGACAACATGTGTGGTCCCAATCAATCATATATTTTTGGAGAACATTTTATTAATTTTTTTAATTTTATAATTTTGGATATTATTTTTCACTTTATTTGGAACATTTTATCTTTTAGGATTGATGGATAAATCCTAAGGGAAGATGAAGATTTTTGGGCATGAATGCAGAAATTTTTTGGACAAAGCATAATGGGCCTAAGGCCCATCAAAAAAAGTGGGGCCCATAATCTAAGCCCAATGAAGCTAAAATTTTAAATTTAGAAATATAAAAATATGGAGATCATTTCATTAAACTGTTTATGGAGATAATTCTGAATTTTTCATGATGATAATGGGAACCTAAGTTGACATTTAAATGGTGGGCCAGATCTGAACGCCCATAAAGTCCTTCCACTATATCGACCATAACTTCCAAACTGATGGTCCAATTTTCCTGAAATTTTACAACAAGAGGATGCATGGATTAAGATATTTTTATTATATAACCCATATATATTCACCCATCTTTATTTACAAATTCACTTGTCAAGAAGGGGATGAATCTGAATGATTTTCCTGGTCAACTTTGAAATGTCAAATTTCCCTTGATTTTCTCACCCTCCTTTTGACTCTATCAATTTAGAGGGATGGAATTGATTATTGGGGGGTGAACCTAAGGATCTTAATATTCCTATATAAGGATTTTGTGGTTAAGGGAATTAACATCCATGTTTTTCTTTTCTATCGATGTTTTTTACTTTCAATTTTAATTTCCCACTTTCATTTTGTAAATGTATTATCAATTTTTCTCATGTAAGTTTTTCATTCACCATCATTTATTAATAAAATTTATTCTTAATCTTCTCTTATATTATTCTTTTCAATATAATTTTGATACTATTGAATCAATTTGTGAACTTATTCACATCAGCACTTGTGAATTTTATCATACAATGGTGGAGTGATCATAATTCAGTTTTTCTTCTTCTTCTTCAATTCCACCCTCATGAGTCTACTACCCGCTTCCATTGATAGAATAACATAAATGGAGGTATAACCTATTATGTTTTGATACAAGATATTAGAAAGTTTGTTGATTTAATGTTATTTCAGGTACTTAATATTTAAATATTTTTTTATTTTAATATTTTTATTTGATGAGTTACATTCTTCTTTGTCTTTTACCACTTTAATGATGATGCATTATAAGTGATAATATGATCCAATTACTTGGAGTGATCATGAATGTGATCCTCTAAGTGAATTGGTGATTAGATTTTAAATTGTGTAGGAATTAAATTGGTGAATGATTTTTGAGAATTATCTTATTACTTGGATACATCTTGAATAAATGATATTAAATTTTCTAATAAAATAAATCAATCCAATCCACCTCAAGAAAAAAACTAGGATCAACCCATTGACATTAATTATTTTAATTCAAGTAATTTTTTGTTGTTTTTATATTCCTTAAATTAAATAATTAGTTATTAAAATCAATCAACACCATATTTTTCCACTTCATATCCAATCCATAAAAAAATCTAAGTGTCTCAAGGTTTCTTCTTCAGTCCCTATTGATTTGATCCCTACATGTACTATAACAACCGCATATACCTGTAGAGTAAATTTGGGCGCAACCACAATCCAAAAACCCTTACCACATGAGATAGGAGGGAAGGGACCCAATGAATAAACTAAAACCATCAATGACCCAACACTCAACCCTCATAAAAAAATACAAACCAAGACCGCACTTGACTCGCATGGGTGGTCCACGAGCTTGATAGAAACTACTTCATTACAATGGTGGAGGCATAAACTTAATAGGAATCCTAAAAACTATGGGTTTCCTGACTATGTGCAAGATTCACTCCGAGACCTATGGCTGGAGCTCTGATGTATGAAGCATTTACTGCCTCGCAGTTAGGAGCTACAAATTCCCTAACTTGTACATGAATCACTTGATTAGATAAAAAGAGAAAGACCTCAATTCTGTAAATGAAACCACACTTTCATTGAAAACAGGAATTCATGAGGAGACTTGCAACATCCCTTACATTTCTACTATAAAAAAACCCCATGATAAAATATCCCTTACACTAGAAGGAAACTTACAAAAAAAAGAAACTTCAAAAAAATTTCCAACAGCACATCACTTCTGAGGATTTCCTCCACGATGCTTTCTAGCAACGCCCCAAAAAAATCTCCACAAGTGACCCAAGAGTCCATAGGCCTGGTAGGGATTCAGAGAATTTGTACATGATGGATTTTTGTGAACAATATTTCCACACTGATAATACATGAGTATCTCTCATTCAAAAGAGGTTGATGAAAGATCCTGAGGCCTTTTGATTCTACAACCCGCTCTATCAACTTTCAACCGCTTCCTCCTCTCCTTACCAGAATCTTTCCCACTGCTCCTAGGGATTGAAAGAGGGAGGACTACCTCATGTACTCCTACCATCATAGATTAAATATGAAAAACTTTCCCCTCCACAGCATCCAACAAAATTATATTGAGCTCTGACACCTTTGACTGCAGGTCGCGATGAAGCCCAACCTCGAAACGTCGAACCTTCATGGAATCATTTGTGGTATACCATGGTAATAAGGAACTAGATCCACAAAGTGATGAAAATAATACAATATTGATCCATTACCCTACTACAAGAAACATATCTCCATCCCCATTTTCACCCTTTCTTTCTTAGAGAGATACCGATGAATGAACAAAGCCTCGAATAACTCCCAAGTAAGATCTTTACAGGGCTTGTTCTGAGACACCGACTTCCACCACATCCATGGTAAACCTTCAAGAATGAAAGTTTCAAACTTAACCTTCAACGACTTGGGAAAATAAATGAGGCTAAAGTTATTTTTGATCCTTCACATCCACTCCTCCATTACGGAAGGGTCTTCTTGACCATAAAATAGAGGTGGATCCAGCTTCTAGAACTCAAGAATAAAATCCTTAGGTTGATCAAATAGAAATCACGCTAATGGGGAATCACCTGCAACCATACTACGATCACCCATCAGATCTCCATGGGTACAACCGTTGGACAAGAAAAATTCAAGAACCAAATCAAGGCCAATTCAATAATAAAAATTCTCAATATAAAACACTGCAGAGGTGATAATCTTTGAACATAAGAAAAGAATCCATTGTAGCATCAAAACTTTCCTTTTGAAAAAGTCTTTAATTTAAAACAAACTTGTTGGGATGAACACTTTTCATTGGTATTCCTTACAGTATCACTCACATGCATGTTTCTGTGCCACCTCAGGCACCCATCCACCATGCCATTTCAAGCAACCATTTTCCAAAACCAATTTTATCTGATTCAAAAACTTTTCATCAAGCAATGATTTTCAAAATAACCCATGATTTTCAAACATTTTATTTCAACAACCCATATGTTTAGATTAAGGAAATATAATCCTATTAAACCATTTCTCCTTTAACCTAAGATTTGTTTCACAAAATACCAACCTTCCAAAACCTATCTTAGAGTAAATCATGAAAATTCATTTTCAAATTTTTGAAATCCAACAATTCCATTAAAAATTATTTTTCAAAAATCTAACACAATGGTTTTCACGAAAATTTTCAGAATTAAAAAGATACCCAAAACAACTAAAAAAGGGAACTAGTGTCGGTGGGTGACTTGACCATATGGTAGGCAGCCATATTCCAAAAACATCATCAACACAGAGAGCCTTCTAGAACCATACCCCCAGCTCCACATGGCTTGTGAGGCCCTGCGAGCTCATGGAGTCCATTATCCTAACTCCCCTTTTTGTATCCCAATCACAAAATAATCCCCAAAGACCAAAGAAACTAATAATACTGGACTTACCATGGAAACCTGATGATTATAATGAGAAATATTTCATGATGATCTTTCTGCACCTACCCCTTGAGTCCTGAAAATCCTACTCCATCTACCTCGACATTCCCAAATAGAAAGGGGCTCTCTAAAAAGCAAGGTTTACTAAAATCCAACCTCCTCTAATACTATTTTATCACGAACCAACCCGGATCAACCCTGAACTGGTCACCCGAGCTGGTCTATGGTAAGGCTCGAGAGGCATTCCCTATCCTCTTAGGCTGGTGACAAGTACCAAGGGAATCAATAGAGTAAAAATAGGGAATGATTTCTCCCAATAAATAAATAAAGAAAACTAAACAATAGAAGGTGAACAATCAGTTCAACCCTTATATAAAACTGAACTGAATATATTTTATACATAAGAAACAAAATGATACAACGACTATAAAAATAAACCAAAACTAACCAGATTACTACACTAGCTCCAGGTGACCTCACGGTTCACTCTCCAACATAATGATCAATCATTTCTTAGGGAGAATTAATTAAAGTTGTAACCAGCATAAGGGATAAAAACAGAAAAGAACTATAGGTGTGAGTATTAAAACTCAGTAGGAAATCCCAATAATCTACTCCCAATGTACTCCCTTTAAAATAAAAGAAACATCGATTTCAAGTTTTAACTACAATTTATAAAATATTTTTTTCTATATATTTTACTTAAAAACCAAGTATGGCCCATTTCCCCTCTTCATTTCAAAACTTGGTTCCTTCCATTAGTTATTCTAAAACCATTCAAGGGAAAAGTGAACCTTATAACTTTAACTTTCACAAAAGATGATAAAACAATTTTCTTTAAAGTTGTTTTTCACAAACAATTTGAAAACCACACCTCAATTTCCAAGAAAAACACTACACAAGAAGGCACTAAAATGATTACACAACAAGGGAAATATAAATAAACATACAAATACCACATTCATTACTTCAAGAAACCAAGATCCAATAGACATAGGTAAACCCAAGAGATCAAGAATAATCCATAAGATACTAATACATGAGACCCCATCCCCGATAGCATGCCATACATGATGAAATCAAAAGGCTCAATACGCTCGGCCACCCTAACTCAGGACAAACCGAGGTAAAATACCATAGTAATAAACCCAAATATATCAACCTATTATGAGTCACTGGTCAGTACATCAACTACCATGGTAGAAATCATTCCTAGAAAATTATCTCAATATGCCAGGTTCTCATGTCTCATGTAAAGTGGGGGAGAGAAAACTGATGCTAGCCAAGCATCCAATCACAAGTATATATATAATAAATAAACAACAACATACACCACCCCAAACCATTCCAATAATAAACTCACATGCCATAGAATTAATAGAATTCAAGGAGTTCATGTCGAGGACCCCCAATAATGGGTCACGAGGATTCCACATTGATAAAATCTCATCCATTAAACATAACAAGGCAAGAGAGTCATTCCATGTAGGTTTTCATAATAAAACATTTTCACCATTTTCGAAAGACGCCAAATGGGCCTTTAAACATTTCACAAAAATCAACATTTATCAACACAAAAAATCCACTATAAAGGGGTGTAAACATACCATTTTCTACATCAAAAAATTTACATAATATCATTAAAACATTCAAATTACACATTTAAGGCTCAAACCATTTTTATAAAAAATCAAAACGGGCCATTCACTGACAACACATGCCAAACACCTTAAAAACTGATACTTATTTATTTATAAAAAAACAAAAACACTTGAGAAACTACATAAGGGACCCAAAATATTTTTTCTCATGCTTCCATTATAATTATAAATTCAAAAAAATTATTTTATATCACATTTATCACATAAAATCCAACTGGGTAATTAATAACACAATAGATGTGCACTATTTAACAAAAAAATCGTATTTAACACCCAAAAAGGTGTAAAACACAAATTTGGATGCCATAAATTGATTTAAATTACTAAACATTGTTTTAAGTATCATAAACCACATGAAAAATCTAACGGAACATTTTTTCAAACACTTGGTGTGCACATTCTAACCAAAACAAATCTAATTATCACAAAACAAGGTTAAAAACACCATTCGCACACCAAATAATTAAACTAAGGGTCATAAAAAATACTTATGAATTAATAGTGGTGGGAAAAAAATGAAAAAGATTAATCATAAATTAAAAGGACAAGTGAAATGGGCAACCTACCTCAAAACCATGGCATGACGGCAACACAAACCCGGATTCACTCGATGAGGGTTCCAAAACCCTAGACCTACTAAGATAAACCCTCAATGAAAAAAACCCTAACAAAATCGAAGGGAAAAACATAACCCTAGGTCACCATAAACATGGGAGAAGAGAATAAGGGAGAAGGGTATACCAGAGGGAGGGGAAGTCGCACCAGAAGTGTAACGCCCCGACCCCAGTTACCTAGAGTTGGTGCATTATTTTAATACATTGGCATGATTACAAGGAATCAAGTCCCGAAGGACCGATCAGTTTAGCAGTCTTGGAAAATATATTACATAAATGAATGTTACATTACACTTTATAACATACAAAACAAAATAAATAATCCTTTATGAATTCCATTATTCCCTTGGATTAACCCTGAATATCAATCAAAATACACTTCTCAGAATCCTGGGAAAAATATAACATAGAAAGTGGTGAGCTCAGATGCTCAGTAAGTATAACAATATAGAGGAAACATTCATAAATAACATAAATATTTAAGGCAATGTATAACTAAAACAAAAGCCTTTTAAACTTGAACTTCATTATAATATAGAAAAAATAAAATGAAATAATGTCATTTACTTATTCACATGGATATTCTACTAGTCGAATAATCACATGCAATATCAATAACCACTTTCATAACAATGGAATGCATAATGCCATACTATCATAACCACGTAGCCAAGGCCTCATGCCAAGACTACAAATAATATTTTGTCAAGGCCTCATGCCAGGACACAAGTTTGTCTCATGAGACCTATCGATGCATCGAGGAGCTATAGCGGGCTCCACCTGTCACTTACTAAGTCCAATGCATTCCTCATATGAAAATGTCTAAACATAACATAAACATTCATATTAAAACTAGCATACGAAATGTCAATACATTACCCATAAACCATGAATGGTATAAAATTAACACATCCACAGTCAAACATATCACAAAACCTTCAACACAATATGGAAGATTTCTATCATGATAAATCAACTTCAAAACAAGTTTAAAATCCATTAAAGGATTTTTACGTTGATGAAAATGATTTGTAAAACTCTTTGAGAGAAATACCCATTTTTCATGAAAACATTTAAAAGTCACACAATTTGGAAATAAATTCATTTAAATACATTTTTCAATAAAATTTTCCCATACCACTTTGAAACTTTTGAAAGGAATTAACATTTTAAAAACATTCATTTCCATATAAATAAATCCTTAAAAACCATTTTGAAGACATGGACATTAATGAGAAAGATTTAGAAGAATAAATATTTAAAACATTTGAAATGATGTTTTATTAAAAAGTACCTTAAAATAATCCCTTTTAATACTTTTTCATAAAACATGGACATGGATAATAAATATGTCCCAGTATATACTTACGTAGAAACAACCTCAGATAATAAAGAGATTGTGAAATTAACCCTTACCAATTTGGTAACTTATGAAACATACAACCCATGAGAGAGGTATCATACAATGAATATGTAAATACACATAAATTAAAGTGTATTACACAAAAAATAAAATTATGGTTAGTACATACACCACACAAAAGGTAATAGTGGCAATATGGCATGAATCTCACGGGATTAAGGAGTGAGATGAAAACCCCTTACCTTGCACTTTCCTTTAGTCGAGGGTACGTTTAGACTCCTGTATGAAGACTATAGTATGTTATTAAATTATACCATAACAATATTAATATTTATGATATCATAAATTATTCATTTATGACTTTATACTACCCATTTAAAAATAATTTCCATGTTATATTAATAATTCGGGTAATAATCGCTTTCTTTATTGTACGTGTTTTAACTTGTTACTCTTGATTGTATCACTTAGATCATGATTTAAATAATTCCAAAATATAAAACATGATTTATTTATCATATATATTTAGAATATAAAAATTTATAATAGACGTATATATGAAATGGAAAACACCGTTTATGGAGACGGTAGTCCGTACGTACAAATAAAGGTTGTTTCTGTTTTCATATAGTATTGAACGGAAGTAAGAGAATAAGATATATGTAAGTACATAAATACTTTTATATATAAATATATATATCTCCAATATCATTATTATGTCATATATTACATACTTATTAGTAATATATATTTTTTATAATCGTCGATGAATGGTGAACTTGGAAATGAATCTCATCGCGTCGTGGAGACGGTAATCCGTATATACGTAAGAGCGAAAATATCATTCTTTTGATATTAATATAATATATAATTGAATGATATATAATATATACAGAATCATTATCATGTTATATTTATTATTTACATCAAATACACATCATTATTATACCCATCCAAATAATAATGTATTGAATAACAATTACACCACGACGTGGAGATGGTAAGTCGTACGTACGCACGTATGGTGACATGTCATTCAAAGGGTGGATAGAATAATGAATTTAGTTGTACCATAATTATTATAACATCACAGTATATATAATATACTGAATTTATTATTTTATAATGGAAACAACAAAGAAAAAGGAAGTGGAAGAAGAAAGGAACTTGAAAGAGGGTGGTGAAATCATTACCTCTTTTTCGGGTTCTTCATTTTGATTTGATCAAAAGGGCTCCTTAGGTTGGATTTCTGATCAAAATAAGGCCTCTATGTTGAAGTTAGGATAGTTTATAGGGTATTTTTTCTGGGGTTGGCTGAGCCAAATTTCTTAGAAGGTGTGAATTAGAGATAAGGGGGATTCCCTTTTATAAGAGGGGTGAGGGGCACCTTAGCAAAAACTTAAAATATTATTTTATAATAAATTCATATTCGGTTTCTAATGGCTCCAAAGTTGATTATTTAAAGTCTAAGGTGGAGATAGGTCGAAAAAAACTCAACCAATAGGTTTTAGACAAGTTTAGGTTACCATTTTAACCTTATCATTTAGATTTAACTCTAAGTTAAATAATTTAACTTTTACCATGTCTTCTTGTATTCTTACACTATATGGTTAATAAACTTACTATATACTTCCAATATAACCCCAATTGGTTCATTAATGTCATATATATTATTATATAAGTATTTTTTCCGAACCTTAGATTTTTAGAACCATTATATCAATTAATAATATAATATTTTTAAAAAAAACTGTTTTATGTCAATTTTGACACTATTTGGTATTTGATTTTTGTTAAAATAATAAAAACATTATTACTTCAAACAAAATACATTGAATCAATCCTAACATTTCATATTAACATATAAAATTCGTGTATGTCAAAAAAACTTTGAAATTATATTTATTTTAATATTTATAATACCATTTATTTGATTCTTTCATGAATAAGGTAATTACTGCATCATCATTTTGTCATAAATAAATTTATTTATTTAATATATAAAAATTATAAATAAAATTCCATGATGTAGGAAATATTTTTATCTTTCTAATTAATATTTATAATTGAATTTATCTTATGTAAAAACCCTATATTAAAAATGTTTTAGTTATTAAACATTGATTTTAACTCTTTTAACACTTCTTTGAATTAAACAATAATAAATGTTATAATCTAATACAGGTGGACCTAAATGATAATGTTTTATTACTAAGGTTGTTTTTGGTCGAGATACACTTGTCTAGTAGAATTAGGACATGTGTTAGGGTAATATTAATATCATTTTTACCCTTAATTACCCTATTTACTTTTAACTATGGTAAATAAAAGTAAAAAGTTACTATTTACTTGATATTAACCATGTCTCTCGGATTTTCGAAATTCCAGTCACAGAAGTGGTAAAATTAAGTTTTATGTAAATTACCAAATTCTCCTAGGAGGTGGGTAAAAGACGGTGAAAAGTTCAATAAAATTTTTATATATCTAAAATTATTCTAAACTAACTTCAATGAATTATATTGAAATTATATAGGTATTATGTATCTATTTTGACCTTAATTAAATTTAAATAAAATAAATAATTATTTAAATAAAAATTTGGTTTTAAACTATAACTCAATATTTTTCACTATTCATCAAAAATTGAAAGTTTTCAGAAAAATACCAAAAATTCTGCCTGAGCTATATTTGATATTATGAATTCAAAAATGATTTCTATTTTAACAAATTAAAAACATATAAGTTGCATTAATTAATTTAAAAATTAGTTCCCATTGTCAAAACAAATAGCGTGTTTTTAAGAAATAATAACTATCAAAAGATTGACACTTGTTTATGTCTGGTTTAAATGTGGAATTACGTCCAATGACCAACATTGTATTAAATGGTAAAAATATATTCTAAATATACTTTAAAACCAATCAAATTCATAATTTATCACTATTAATTATTTCGATTAAAAAAGTTGTTTTTAATTAAAATTTAGTAATTTTCACTATTCATCAAAATATGAAAGTTAGCCAAAAAGCACCAAAATTTATTCCTAAGCTAATTTCGATATTTCAAATCCAAAAATGAAGTCCAATTTAAAAGATAAAATTTATAAAATTTTAAAAAGTTGGTATTACTATTCATAACGGCTAGTTTGATTGGTTGTGGTGTGTTATAACTCGAAGTTGCGTACAACACACGCTATTGTATTATTCAAAGTGAAGCCTATCGTGGAAGCTTGGGGCGTTACATTCTCCCCTCCTTCAATAAATTTTTTCCTCTCAATTTGAAATTGTTCTTCAAAAATAAAAGGTTAAAAATAGAAAATATCTTTGTGGAAAAACCCACATCAGAAATTGGGTTAATAAAATTTAGTTTTCATAAGAGGAAAATAGAAATGAAAGGGTCACCACCAAATTATGATCTTGATTAGGAGAACATTTGTGGAAATTAGAGACACGTAATTGGAGGGAAAATGTAAATATTTATAGGGAGTGATTGAGGTCATCAATCACAAACAATTGTAGAATTATGGGCCTCAAAGCCACCAATTTATGATGATTTAAAATACCATCGGTTCAACAAAACGTAAGGTATTATGATAACATGTTTTTGGTTTTAAGATCCCTTCCCTAATGTTTAATAATCAATTTACCCATAAAATAAGAGGATATATATATATATATACTTGACAAGTAGAGTTTCATCCTTCAACTAATTCCTAATACAAACTCATCTTTCACTCTAAAAGATTTAAAATATATATATATATATATATATTCTATTTATCATAATCGTATAGGGTTCCAAAAATAATGAATTTATAATTCACATATCATACCCTTTAAAAAAACTACATTATTCAATCCAGGACATCACGTGGGCTAGTGGTAGGTGATACACCCTTTTCGTCCTTCGGTTGTGGGTTCAAGTATTACGTCTTTGCCGGACGTGACGGGTTGTCGCCCAACCTCCAGGTTGTCCTTTTTATGGAAATCCAAAAATAATCTCAAACTAGACTTATCCAAAATACTTCTGCCCAAACTCACAGTCCAAAATTTATAAGGTAGGTAAACACAATGAAGATCCCTTTTTTCACGTAATAGCATGTGAGAACCTTCATCATGTATTCTTTTAAAATATGGTAACAACTTGAATTACCATAAAACTTTATTGATTACATTCATGCTCCCTTATTCCTTATAGAATATTAGATATATTCCTTATATCCAAAAACTTTGAATATTCCAACAATGATGAAATAAACAAACCATTAATTAGTGCCAAGGTAGTCAAGAATATCCAATATAATTCATCCAAATCAACCATCTCTTATTCCAAAATTACTACCTTAGTATCAAGACCATATTAAGGATTACCTTTCCTTCAACCATGTATTTTCAAAAAAAAAGTTTAACTTGTTGTTGAGTCACTTTTCATAGTACCATAATATCTCAAATCCTCAATGAAATAGTACTGCAGTACAATCCTTATTTATCTCCATAATTCATATAACCAGTACATCGTTGATACAACACTCAAATGAAATAATTATTTAATAACAACATAATAACACTAGTCATTCCTCATCATTTGTGGTAGTATCATAACTTTATTATTATCCAATATAATCATTTGGTGCATACTCTGATGATTTGGACATTGGTTTTCATAGTGTCCCAACTCCTTGCAGATGAAGCATTGTACATTTGAAAACTTTTTCTTACCCTTGAAATCACGTACTTGGTGTCCTTTTTCTCCACACTTATAAAAAACTCTCATTACCTTCAATAATTTACCAAGGTGATTCATTCCACGTTTATCACATATTGGAAAATCCTTCTTTCCCTTATTCCCTTTATCCATATTTCTTTCTACCATCCTTTTCTTCTCTGGCTTCCCTTCAAATCCATAGGATTCAGAGAGTTCTTTACTGATATTTTGATACTATTTATTCATATGATGATAATATGTGGGAGACTATTTCCTTTCAAAATGTTGTCTTAATACCATGAATGATATTACCCTTCTTACTCTTTGGATCATACATATATTGGAGTTCCCATTACTTCTATTGGGTGCCATTTCTAAACAATGGCATACACTAAGTTAGTTAATGAATCACAATTCATAATTCCAAACATGTAAAATACCTAACATAAATTGAATAGTTTATGGATATAATCCATACTCATAAAAAATGTTTTCTTTGAGAAGGTATATACTCATAAACCCTTCATATCGGTTTGTAAAGAAAATGAGAATTATCCTAAGCATATCCCCCGGGAGTGTCGTAACCAAGATTGCAGCAAGGCTCGTTGTCGTGCACCAGTTCCCGTTCGAGTATAGCTCAAAGAGGGGTTTTCGGGTTTTACCCCTAGGTACATATGTGCCAGAGCCACCTCTACCTTCTCGTATCTAGATAGGTATGTATTTCTCAGAAAACTCACAAAATCTCTACAATACCAAAATTCTAGGAAGTTCTTCTATAATAATCCTCAAAGTTTATCTTAGGGTAATGTGCTCTAATCAGAGTTTATCTAAATCTAGTTTCCAAGGTTATTTCTAAACTTCCTATGATACCAACTGTAACACCCTGACCCCAGTTACCCAGAGTCGGTGCATTATTTTAATACATTGGCATGATTACAAGGAATCAAGTCCCGAAGGACCGATTAGTTTAGTAGTCTTGGAAAATAGATTACATACATGAATGTTACATTACACTTTATAACATACAAAACAACATAAATAATCCTTTATTAATGCCATTATTCCCTTGTCTTAACCCTGAATATCAATCACAATACACTTCTTGGAATCCTGGGGAAAATATAACATAGAAAGGGGTGAGCTCAGATGCTCAGTAAGGATAACAATATAGCAGAAACTTTCATAAATAAGCATAAACATTTAAGGAAATGTATAACTAAAACAAAAGCCTTTTAAACTTGAACTTCATCATAATACGGAAAAAATAAAATGAAATAATTCCATTTACTTATTCACATGGATATTCTACTAGTCGAATAATCACATACAATATCAATTACCACTTTCATAACGATAGAATGCATAATGTCAGACTATCATAACCACGTAGCCAAGGCCTCGTGCCAAGACTACAAATAAGATTTTGTCAAGGCCTCATGCCAACACACTAGTTTGTCTCATGATACCTACCGATGCATCGAGGAGCTATAGCGGGCTCCACCCGTCACTTACTAAGTCCAATGCATTCCTCATATGAAAAGGTCTAAACATAAAATAAACATTCGTATTAAAACTAGCATACTAAATTTCAATACATTACCCATAAACCATGAATGGTATAAAAATAACACATCCACAGTCAAACATATCACAAAACCTTCAACACAATATAGAAGATTTGTATCATGACAAATCAACTTCAAAACAAGTTTAAAATCCATTAAAGGATTTTGACATTGATGAAAATGATTTGTAAAACTCTTTGAGAGAAATACCCCTTTTTCATGAAAACGTTTAAAAGTCACACAATTTGGAAAATAAGTCATTTAAATACATTTTTGAATCAAAGTGTCTCATACCACTTTGAAACTTTTGAAAGTAATTAACATTTTAAAAACATTCATGTTCATATAAATAAATCCTTAAAACCCATTTTGAAGACATGGACATTAATGAGAAAGATTTAGAAGAATAAATATTTAAAACATTTGAAATGATGTTTTATTAAAAAGTACCTTAAAATAATCCCTTTGAAAACTCTTTCATAAAACATGGACATGGATAATAAATATTTCCTAGTAGATACTTACGTATAAACAACCACAGATAGTAAAGAGATTTTGAAATTAACCCTTACCAATTTGGTAACTTATGAAACATAAAACCTATGAGAGAGGTATCATACAATTAATATGTAAATACACATAAATTAAAGTTTATTACACAAAAAATACAATTATGGGCAGTACATACACCACACAAAAGGTAATAGTGGCAATATGGCATGAATCTCACGGGAATAAGGAGTGAGATGAAAACCCCTTACCTTGCAATTTCCTTTAGTCGAGGGTACGTTTAGCCTCCTGTATGAAGACTATAGTATGTTATTAAATTATAACAGAACCATATTAATATTTATGATATCATAAATTATTCATTTATGACTTTATACTACCCATTTAATAATAATTTCCATGTTATATTAATAATTCGGGTAATAATCGTTATTCTTTATCGTACGTGTTTTAACTTGTTACTCTTGATTGTATCACTTAGATCATGATTTAAATAATTACAGAATATAAAACATGATTTATTTATCATATATATTTAGAATATAAAAATTTATAATATACGTATATATGAAATTGAAAACACTGTTTATGGAGACGGTAGTCTGTACGTACGCATAAAGGCTATTTCCGTTTTCATATAGTATTGAATGGAAGTAAGTGAATAAGATATATGTAAGTACATAAATACATATATATATAAATATATATATCTCCAGTATAATTATTATATCGTATATTACATACTTATTAGTAATATATGTTTTTTATAATCGTCGATGAATGGTGAACTTGGAAATGAATCTCATCGCGTCGTGGAGACGGTAATCTGTACGTACGCACGAGCGAAAATATCATTATTTTGATATTAATATAATATATAATTGGATGGTATATAATATATACAGAATCCTTATCATGTTATATTTATTATTTACATCAAATACACATCATTATTATACTCATCCAAATAATAATGTATTGAATAACAATTACACCACGACGTGGAGACGGTAAGTCGTACGTACGCACGTATAGTGACATGTCATTAAAAGGGAGGATAGAATAATGAATTTGGTTGTACCATAATTATAATAACATCATAGTATATAGAATATACTGTAGTTATTATTTTATAATGGAAACAACAAAGAAAAAGTAAGTGGAAGAAGAAAGGAACTTGAAAGAGGGTGGTGAAATCATTACCTCTTTTTCGGGTTCTTCCTATTGATTTGATCAAAAGGGATCCTTAGGTTGGCTTTCTGATCAAACTAAGCCCTATAGGTTGAAGGGAGGATAGTTGATAGGTTATTTGGTCAGGGTTTGGCCGAGCCAAATTTCTTAGAAGGTGTGAATTAGAGAGAAGTGGGATTTCCCTTTTATAAGAGGGGTGAGAGGCACCTTAAGAAAAACTTAAAATATTATTTTATAATAAATTCATATTCGGTTTATAATGGCTCCAAAGTTGATTATTTAAATTCTAAGGTGGGTATAGATCTAAAAAAACTCAACCAATAGGTTTTAGACAAGTTTAGGTTACCATTTTAACCTTATCATTTAGATTTAACTCTAAGTTAAATAATTTAACTTTTACCGTATCTTCTTGTATTCTTACACTATATGGTTAATAAACTTAATATATAATACCAATAGAACCCCAATTGGTTCATTAATGTCATATATATTATTATATAAGTCTTTTGGCCAAACCTTATATTTTCAGAACCATTATATCAATTAATAATATAATATTTGTTTTAAAAACTATTTTATGTCAATTTTGACACTATTTGGTATTTGTTTTTTGTTAAAATAATAACAAAATTATTACTTAAAAAAATACATTTAATCTATCCTAACATGTTATATTCACCTATAAAATTCGTGGATGTCATAAAAATGTTGAAATTATATTTATTTTAATATTTATAATACCATTTATTTGATTCTTTCATGAATAAGGTAATTACTACATCATCATTATGTCATAAATAAATTTATTTATTTAATGTCTAAAAATTATAAATAAAATATCATGATGTATAAAATCTTTTTATCTTTCTAATGAATATTTATAATAGAATTTATCTCATGTAAAACCCTATATTAAAAATTTTTTAGTTATTAAACATTGATTTTAACTCTTTTAACTCTTCTTTGAATTAAATAATAATAAATGTCCTAATCTAATCCAAGTAGACCTAAATGATAATATTTTATTCCTAAGTTTGTTTTTGGTCGAGATAAACTTGTCCAATAGAATTAGGACATGTTTTAGGGTAATATTAATATCATTTTTACTTTTAATTACCCTATTTACTTTTAACCGTGGTAAATAAAAGTAAAAAGTTACTATTCACCAAAAAATTATGTTTATCTTATTGAACCACATTTTACTCCTTGATATTAACTTTGTTTCTTGGATTTTCTAAATTCCACTCACAGAAGCGGTAAAATTAAGTTTTATGTAAATTTCCAAATTCTCCTAGGAGGTGGGTAAAAGACGGTGAAAAGTTCAATAAAATTTTTATATAACTAAAATTATTCTAAACTAAATTCAATGAATTACATTGAACTTATATAGGTATTATGTATCTATTTTGACCTTAATTAAATTTAAATAAAATAAATAATTATTTAAATAAAAATTTGGTTTTAAACTATAACTCAGTATTTTTCACTATTCATCAAAAATTGAAAGTTTTCAGAAAAATACCAAAAATTTGGTCTAAGCTGTATTTGATATTATGAATTAAAAAATGATTTCTATTTTACCAAATTAAAAACATATAAGTTTCATTAATTAATTTAAAAATTAATTCTCGTTGTCAAAAAAATAGCGTGTTTTTAAGAAATAATAACTATCAAGAGATTGATACTTGTTTATGTCTGGTTTAATTGTGAAATTACGTCCAATGAACAACATTGTATTAAATGGTAAAAATATATTCTAAATATACTTTAAAACCACTAAAATTCATAATTTATCACTATTAATTATTTCTATTAAAAAAGTTGTTTTTAATTAAAATTTAGTAATTTTCACTATTCATCAGAATATGAAAGTTATCCAAAAATCACCAAAATTTCACCCTAAGATAATTTTGATATTCCGAATCCAAAAATGAAGTCAATTTTGAAAGACAAAATTTATAAAATTTCAAAAGGTGGGTATTACTATTCATAACGGCTAGTTTGATTGGTTGTGGTGTGTTATAACTCGAGGTTGCGTACAACACACGCTACTGTATTATTCAAAGTGAAGTGTACCGTAGAAGCATGGGGTGTTATAAGAAGGGGCAGTGCACCGACAGAGGGGTGCACCGACAGGGGTGGCATGTCGGATGGAGGTAGTGTCGGCAGGGGTGAAACCGGAGGACAGCCATCCAAAGGTGGTCATGATTGAGATGTGTAATAGCAAGGGGTTCGCACTAGAGAAGTGTCGCACCAGCAAGGGGGGTCGTCCGGAGGAGTGTCATTCTGGAAAGGGGGGTCGGTCGGAGGTTGCGAGCAGGGGAGGTGTGCACAGGGGAGGGGGTGGCGTAGTAAACAGGTAAGGGGGAGGAGGGGTCTGTGTGGAGAAGATAAAGGGAGAGAGAGAGGGAATAAATAAAAAATAAAATAAACCCTAAAACAAAATATTAACCTAAAAAATGATAATAATACTATTAATAATAAGTTGAATAATAATTGCAATGATAATATTCTTAATAATAATAACAACTTTAATAATAATAATTTTAAAATTCTTGATAATAATAATTAACATTCATAATAATTATATTATTTATAAAATAAATAATAATAATTATAACAATTTTTTTTGTTTTATTCATTTATTCATTTGAATATAGGGAAATCGTGCGGTCCTCGCACGACTCAAGAGACCCTGCGCAAACCGTGCGGTAGTTTCTGTCTACTCCATAAGCTACCTTATGGGTACTTGGTCTGACTGTACGGTCTCTGCTAACTGTGTGGTTCCCGTGAACCTATCTAAAACCCACCAAAACTCCCAATAATAATAATAATAATAATAAATAATAATGATAAAAACAATAATAATAATAATAATAATAATGTGATTTTGATGATGATAATAATAATAATAATACCAATTAATATTATCATCATTATTATTATTAAAACAAAACTTTTAATTTTAATTTTACTTTTTCTTATTTTATTTTAACTCTAATTTCATTACTCATTTAATTTTTAGTTTTATTTTTCGAATATGGGAAGGCCGCACAGTTTCCTGGATGAAACCACATGGTTTCCAAACCGTGCTCTACCTGTGCGCCAGATTATGTCAAACACCAAAACACCCATTTTTCAATAAAAACTCAAAAATTTAAACCAGGACTCAACATGAACCCCAAAAAATTATTAAAATCCAAGAAAATAATAAAATAAAGTAATTACAAGGGTCAGGGTGTCAAAAAAGTTTTAGTAAAGATATCAGTGAGTTGACCATAGGTTGGAACATATTCAAAATAGATTTCACCCTTTTGAACATGGTCTATAATAAAATTATATCAAACTTTGATATTTTTAGTCTTATAATATTGAAATGGAAAATTATATATAGAAATAAAAGATGAATTATCACATAAAATAAGTAAATTTTCTAAGAAACCATCAAAATCTATTAAATTTTTCTTAATACATAAGGATTGGGCACAAAGAATTGTTGCAACAATACATTCTACTTCTGCAATAGAAAAAGAAACTAAAATTTGTTTATTAAAACTTCAAGAAACTAAAATTTTTCCTATGAATTGAAACATTACACTTGTAATTATTTTATCTATTTTACAACCACTAAGATTATAATTTGACTAAATTTTTAAATCAAATGAAGTTTACCCAATATAAAATAAACCAATATTCAAAGAAACTATAACATATTTTATGATTCTATTGACAACCTTTAAGTGACTTTCTTTGGGGTCACTTTGAAATCTTGGACAAATAAAAATTGAAAACATTAAATCAAGTTGAGAAGCATTAAAAATAATAAACTACCAATTATACCTCTATAAATTTTATTATTCATATGTTTTCAAAAAAATTCAATACTTGGCTTTCATGAAGTGCTCAAGGGAATTTTTAAATTTTACAATTATCCATATCAAAATTTTAAAAAGTTCCTTTTCATTCTTAGACTGATTTCAAAAATTGTCACCATTACTTTAAAAAAATTGAATTCCTGGGAAGATTTTTAATTCTCCCATAAGACCCATATAAAATTCAATTATAATTAATTCTGAAAAAAAAATTACACATAGAATTATTTGAAGATAGAAAATTTATATCATCCACATAGATATAAATGAACAAAATATATTTAGAATATTTATTTATAAATAAATTAGGTTCAAAATTTCCTTTTATAAAAATTATTTTCAAAAAGAAAAATTGATAATATTTCATACCAAACTCTTGGGGATTTCTTAATACCATGAAGTGATATGGAAATATTTAAAACATGATTAGGATGCATTTAATTTTCAAAAATAGAGGATTGTCTTAAAAAACTACTTCAAAAATAAATCTATTTATAAATTCACTTTTGACATGCATTTGAAACAATTTAAAACCATGAAAATATTCATAATCCAACAATAATCTTATAGATTCTAATCTTGTGACTGTGGAAAATGATTCATCATAATCTATCAATTCTTCTTAGAAATAGCCATATGTAAAAAATATAACCTTATTTCTTATAATATTTACAGATTCATAAAGTTTATTCCTCAAAATCCATTTGGTAACAATTACATGAGAATATCTAGGTGGTTAAACTAAATCCCAAACTTTATTCCTTTAAAAATAATTTAATTATTATTACATAACAAGAATATAATTAGAATAAAGTAAGGCTTCATCAATATTTTTAGAAACAAAATAAAAAATGAAAGTATAATAGGCACAAAATTTCTTCAATGAATTTATAGTTTGAATTCTTAAATAAACATTTATAATAAATTTATAAAAAGGGGGATATTTATGTGATTTATATTATTTTTCATGAGGTTAACTCTCTCCCTCAATATTTCCATTTTCATTTTGGGGTTTATCCACTCTAAAATTAAAAATCTCTAAAATATTCTTAAAGTTAATCCCAAACATTATTCTTTTCCTTCAAAGAATTCACATCAAATTTAATATGTATAGATTCTTCAACCACTATGATTTTTCTATTGTAAACTCTATAATCTTTACTAGAATTTTAATAATCCAAAAATATACCATCATCTGATTTTGAAACAAAATTATATAAGGAATATTTAGTGTTGAGAATGAAAAATTTATTACCAAATACTCTAAAAACCCAAGTTTTGGTTTTCTTCCTTTCCAAAGTTCATATGATGTCTTACTTAAATTTGGTATTAAAAGAACACAATTATACACATAGAAATATATATTGAAAACTTATACCCAAAATTATCTAGTTGTTTTAAATTCATGTAACCTGGTTCTAAGCATTTCTTGAAAGGTCTTATTCTTTCTCTCCATAACACCATTTTTTTGTGGTGCCCTATGGGCTGTAAAATTATGAGAATAGCTATTGTCTTCAAGGAATTTTTAAAATTCAATATTTAAAATCTTTTGGCCACTATCAATTATAAAGGATAATATTAAACAACTCTTTTCATTTTGAACTAGATTTCAATAGTAAATAGACTTATATAACGTTTTAGATTTAAGATCAATGAAGTAAGTCCTTTTAAATCGACTAAATTCATCAATAATTAAAAAAATATACCTTTTTCCATTGATACTAGTAGTAGATATTGGTCCAAATAAGTAAATTTGTATAAATTATAAAGGCCTTATGGTTTTCACTTCCTTGATAGGTCTGAGGTACTCTTTATGGTGTTTAACATTCATACAATAGCCACCAATGTAACTGTTTTCCATGTTCAATTTGGGAAACTATAGAATATTTTGGTGTTTATGTAGCTTATACAGCAACCTGAAGTTGACATGGTCGAGCCTTCTATTCCATAGAATATTATCCAAATATAAATCATTTAAGTGATTGAAATTTTTCATGGTTAGTTCTATAATAATTGGTAGATATATATTTTCTTTTTGGTTTTCATAAAAAAAAAGATAGATTCATATTTAAAAACTATGCAATTATCATGTTGAAATTTTACTTACATTCCATCATCACATAATTGTGATATAATTATCAAATTATATTTTAATCCTTCAACATATAAACCTTTAGATATGATAATTGAATCATAAATTCCAACCTCACCAAATCCTTTTACTTTACCTTTTAAATTATCACTAAATGTAACATTACCTCCTTCACATTTGTTGAATAATAGAAAATTTATAGCAACACATGTCATATATTAAGACCATCCACTATAAATGTACTATTTTTTCTTTCTTAAACATATAAATCACAAATCCTAATTTGAAGAGGCCATTAAACAAAAAATTTCTAAATCTTTTTCTGAACCAGATTCTTTACTTGAATCTAAGTCTCTGGTACATCTTCATCTAGTAGTGAGAGCTCTCATTTCCTTATTATCCATATTTTTTTCATTTATTTCTTCAAATCTATGCATTTTGGTTTAATGTACCCTTTCCTCTTGCAATAATAATAGTTTACTACAATAACTTCACTAAAAATAGGATTAACTTGTTTTTTTCTCTATGATAATCTCGGAAAAAAATATCTTTTTTCTTCTTGTATATACCTTCTTTCTCTTGTATACTCCTTTTGTAACATGGGTAGCATCATTACAGTTATTACCCCATAACTCAGAATCTTATGAGTAATAACTGACATAAATTTTATATTTTAAAGAAACTCATTTTCTTTTACTCGATTATTCTTCATCAATATTTTTCAACTCTAACTCATATTACAATAAAGAACCAATAAGTTCATTAAGAGTATATTAGTTTAAATTCCTAATTTTATTTATTGATACATTCTTATAATACCATTTATTAGGTAGATATCTTAAAACTCTTTTAACTAAAACAACATTATATAGAGTTTCTCCAAAAGTATTCATTCCATTTACAATGCAAGTAAATTGATGAAATGTTTGATTTATAGTTTCCTTTTCACACATCTTAAAATATTTACATTATTCCCTTAGTATGCTAATCTTATTTATAACTAATTTATCAAAACCATATTGAGTAGTTTATAATATTTTTAATATATTGTGTGTGTTTTTACATGTTTAGATGTGACTGAATACATTTTAATTAATATAAAAATAAAGTATGTTTATGGTTTTATAATTAAGAACATATTTTAAAGAATCAACACCATTATGAGTATCAATATCAGCTTGATGGATTTTTTAAGGTTTTACCTTGGTTTTATAATGGTCAATACTTAGTTGTTTAACATATGTCCTTGTTTATATATGCCAATATCCATAATTATTATCATAAAAATGGTGGTATTTGTGGAGAAATGTTATCATTGGAACTTTTACCAGCTATCTTAAATAGATATTTTCCATAGATGGTTAATTCTAGGATATGGTTAATAAAAAATATTTATATATATGAGAAAAGGCTAATGAGCCTTCCAAGTTCCAATCTTTGATACTAATTATTTTCCCAATAGCAGAGATAGATTGTAACATCCCAGGAAAATAAAGAATATGACATTTTCATATTTATTAATATTTTTTAATTAAATATTAATTTTATTTTAATGGGGATTCTATGTTCAATGGCTTACCTGACACGCAACAATGGGTTTCTTTGAAATATTACATTTCACACTAATAATATAATATTATTATTTTAAATGGTAGTTAACACCTAGCTTTTGTATTGGAGAGAATTAATAGAACTAACTTAAATATGATAATATATGTTTTTTAAATGTTTTTACATTCATCCAATAAAAGTCAAAGGCTTAAAATGTAAATGAATCTAATTTTAAGCATAATTTACTTAAAAATGGCGATTTACCGCCTTCAAATGGAGGACCCTTTTTAAATCTAATTTTTATCACTTTTACATATTATATTTGACAAAATAATTTTCATCTTTATAATTGGGACATCAAAATTTAATTTGGATGAAATTTTGATATTTTTCTGATAATGTTCATTTTTAATGAATAGTGAAAAAAATGCTGTATTTTAATTCAAAATCGTCTTTTAATCTAATTTATTTATATGGTTAGATTATCTTTTTAATTGGTTTTAAAGTGTAAATAGATTATATTTTTACCATTTAACCCAATTTTGTCTATTTTAAGTAATTTCACTTTGAAATTGGACATTAACAAGTTTCCATCTTTTGATGGTTATTATTTTTTAAAAACACGCTTTTTGTTTTGACGACAGGAATTAATTATAAAATTAATTAATGAAACTTCTATTTTTTGAATTTGGTAAAATTGACATCATTTTTTAATTTGGAATATCAAATTTATCTTAGAGTTAATTTTTGGAATTTTTCTAAAAAGCTTCAATTTTTTATGAATAGTGAAACCACTAAGTAGTAGTTAAAAACTGAATTTTTCATTTAAATGAAATTTTAACACTTATGTAAATTTAATTTAAAAAATATGACATAAATTGTTTTCATTATTAAGTAAAATGTGGTTCAATGGGATGAAAATATTTTTTTGTGAATAGTAACGTTGGACTTTTATTAACCACGATTAAAGGTAATTAGGGTAATTTAAGGTAAAAATAAGGTTATAATAATAAAAATTACCTTGACACTTGTCCTGACCTTATTGGATGAGTAATTTCCAAACAAGACAATGCATGGGTAAATTTTGGGACCCCATGGAGCCACTTGGGTAAGATAATGACATTAATAACTTTTTATTTAAAGTAAAAATAAAAATGTCATAAACATGTATTATTTTACTAAAACAATTTTTACATGGGTTTATATAAGTTATATTTTCTACTATAAATATTAATTGTAAAGATAAAAATATTTCCTAAATCATGGTATTTTTCATATAATTTTTAGACATCGAATAAATAAAATTATTTATGACACAATGATGATGCAGTGTTTACGTCATTAATGGATTATTTAAATAAATAAGAAGATAAAAAATAAAACAATATCCAAAACTTGTCCAATTATTATTGGATGATTTTATTTATAACATGGTACACCTTATCTTTGACTTTAATTATTTTTTGACCTTTATAAATCAAAAATCATTGTATAATAAAATAATATTTTCAAACTTTCCAAAAGAGTCCCTCCTCTCCCTTATAAAAAGCCCTCGCTTCCTACCCATTTCTAACACTTATAAAGCCCTTGGCTCATCCAAACTCTGCTCCAATAATCTCCCAAGATCCCTCTATTCATCCTAGAAGCTCTACCTTAGGCATAAAGCACTTCAAGAAACCCTTTTGGTTCAAACCAAAGGGAGTTACCCAATTTAAAAGTAACGTCTTCTCTTAAGTTCTTTTGTTTTATTTTACTTATCCAACCCCATAAACTCGTTTTATTCCTTTATTTTATAAAAAAACCAGTATCCTCAATATACAAGGATGTTATTATGAGAAATATTAAAGCTAAACTTACACACACCTCCATCTAATGGGTAAAGAACATACTATTTCAGTGGATGGTGAACTACTGCCTCACGAAACGATGATTGTTCAATTATCTCCGACCGCCTCTCATGGTGACCATTATGATAGCATTATATCTATATATAATATATATTATGTTTATGTTTTCTTTATTATTATGTATTTTCGTTTTTATATCATACCTTTATGGTTCCCATAATGGGTAAACGTGATAATTTCATTAGAGGAAATGCGGACTACCGCCCCCTCAAAGTGATATGACTCATTCATGCCATAAGTGGAATGTATAAAGGATAAAATTTAAGAACTTATGTAACATATATTAAATACATATTATACTAAAATTATAATATACCTATTAATCACTATGTTTTCATTTAATTAAAATATGAAATAGAAATGAAAGTAGCGTTTATGCGTACGTACGGCTTACCATCTCCATGAACGGTGCATTTCATTTCTTATCTCCAAATGTTATGTGCTATTATAAATAAATATATATACTTGATATATATGATATATATGAAATATAAATTATGAATATCATTATGTAGATAATAGACTTTTGACCACATGGACAATTTATAATTATAACAAGTTCATTTTTTACTCAAGTTCCGAACATTGACAAAATGTCTGATATGAGCTCAAATAATTAACTAATTGTTATAGTAAGGTAACAAGTAATATAAAATGAATAATAAACTTAAAAATATTATTAATCAAGTATAAAGTAACTTAAGTTTATTATTCAAGAAGAACAAGGAACATACGAGCGAGTCAAGACGGACAACGAGGTAAGGGATTCTTATCTCACTTTTAATTATGTGAAATTTCCATTGTTCGCCACTTATTTATAGCTTGTGGTGTATTGTGTACGTAAATTAGATATATATTATCAGTATTATATTTATATTCATGGTATTCTGTGATTATTTTGGTGGTTAGTAATTTTTGGTCATACGATTCGATTGAATACAACGAGGTAAAAGATTCTTATCTCACTTTTAATTCTGTGAGATTTCCATTGTTCTCCACTTATTTATAGCATGTGGTGTATTTTTTACTGACATTGGATATATATTATCAGGATTATCTTTATATTCATGGTATTATGTGATTATTTTTGTGGTTAGTAATTTTTGGTCATACGATTCGATTGAATACAACGTGGTAAGGGATTTTCATCTCACTTCTTATTCATGTGAGATTCATGGTATATTTGCCACTATTTCCTTTTGTGTGGTGTATTTACTACCCATTATTGTACTCTTTATGTAATATAATTTAATTTATGGGTATTTACATATTCATTATATGATCCTTATTTTATGGGGTGTACGTTTTGAAAGTTACCAAATCGGTAAGGGAAACTTTCACCCTCCTCTTTTAAGTCGTGACTTCCTTTATGTTATGTCTTATAGTTACATTTTATTATGTGGGGGGTTGTTATTCTATATCTTTACTACTATAAATTTTATTTCTTATTTATTAGATACCCTTTCCACTCTCATCAATTGATTTTCTGAATTTTTAAGTGACGTCGTTAGGCTGCCGAATTTTCGTAAAAGAAATCATGTCTTCTCTTTTCCTTTGAGTTTCATTTTCATATGGTATTTCCTTAAAATATCCATACCATGGTATTATTTCTTTTTATTATATACCCATACTATATTATGAGTTATTTATGAGTGTTTTACCCTTGTCCCCTCTCTTTTTAATGTTTTCTAAAAAGATGTTATGTAGTCGTTATGCTGCAGAATTTTCATCTCGAAAGTCCTCTCTCTTAATCTCAAGAAATTATCTTCTTTATTTATGTGAATAACCAGACCTATTTTGTTTCTATTGGTGTTCATAAATATATAAAAAATGGTATATTTTATTCTGTAATTTACATACATATAACCCTAACTCCCTTTCCATGGGTTATAAATGATATAATAATATTATTTTTAAGAACTTTTAAAACATCATGGTTTTTGAAATGAACTCATTTATTTTATTATCTATGGGTTATTCATGAAATGATTGATTATGATCTATGTGGATCACATGAAAGTAAATACATATTAAGGTTTCAACCTGATAGCACTCCAATGCATTTGGTAAAGAATTAATCTCTAGAGATGACAAGTTTCATGATACCTTGGTGAATAACCTTTGTAATTTTTATGACACCTTGGGGATGGACCTTAGTGATATGTTCATGAATGTCTAAATGAAATGTCGTAGACACATATTCAAGTTATGATTCATGTTATTTTTATTATGATATGCCTCTTTGACCATTGCTCATGTCTTTATGTTTTTCATCAAGTTCGTATTGATATCACAAGTAAACTAATTCCCTTTCTTTCCTTACTGGGCCTTCTACTCACCCTTTCCTTTGATTGTATGTCTCCAGGATATGAGATGAAGTAATTGTACATAGGATGAACTTTTCAAGAATATTTTCAAGTTTATTTAAAGGAGTTTTTATGTTTTCATGTTTTTATTCCTGATTTCCAAGACACTAGACTTTAAAGATCCTCTATTTGTAAATTGTAATGAAAAGTTATGAAATAAAATGGCGGGATTCCATATAGATGAATGGTCAAGAGGGGGTAAATTGACATTGTTATAAAATTTTAAGACTCATGTTAGTGATAAGTAAATTAGGTAGCTGAAAATAAAATAATGTCATAAGAATTTATATAGTTATTTATATTAAATTGATCCCAAGTCTACTCATCACACTCTCATTGTGATATTATGTAACCCAATATATAGTTACATAAATTTTTAAAGGATTCATAGCCTTTTATAATTCCTTTTTAACCACTATAGGTACAAACCTTATCCTTCTTTTTACACACTTGGAGGCACATACTAGAAACTTCCTTTTGAAGTGGGGGAAGAAACAAACTTTTCTTTATTAGGACCAAGGAATAATTGAATACCTTACATGTTACCTAACCAAGGTACACCTAGAAATACCTTTTGTTGGTGTGGAATAACCCTAACACTAATACCCTTCTTTTTAATTTCAAACCATAAACTAAAAATTACACACACATAAAAGATAGAAAAAAAATCAATATAAAAAAACCAAATAGAAAATGAAAGAGTCAGTGTCGAGTCAGTAGTTGAACACTTCAAAAACCAAGAATAAATACATTAAAGTTATACATTCCAAATTATAGAAGTATGATATTGTAAAAATATATAACATGTTATAGTTCAAATAAACTCAACCTCCATTTTTTGAAATTGGTTATGTCAAACTTTATATATAATGTTCCTTCTTGTACACAAATGTTCAAAAATAATAATCTCATGCATATGCATATTCACATAAACTAAAATATTATATTCATTTCAATTATTCTTTTCCTGAAGTAGTGGTTACATATGTGAAACCAATGAACTACTTCAATGTTTTTCGATGCATATTTCCCAGATAATGGATCATGTGTATTTATCCATTTAATGTGTATGAAAACTAAATTTAATATTATTTAAAATAGATCCTTAATTTTTTTTAAACAAAAATAACTTAAAAAAATATTGAAATATTAATTATTTAATTTTAGTAATAAATATAAATTCAAAATTCTAATTCTGAAATTATTACAGTAAATATATTGTGTAAATAAAGCACGCTTCATCCCACATGATCTTCATTGAAATCTACATAAAACTATTCCAAACTAATTTTCATATAATCAAAATAATAAATAATTATTTAAAAAAAATTAAAACAAATAAAATAATTCATATACACATACAGTAAATTGAAATATAAATTTATATGAAAAACAAGGAATATATTTAGTTTTCTAAAAATAAATTGTTGAGTGTATGAATTTCAAGAACTATGTGTGACTTTAAAATCACGTAGGAGTTCTTATCCATTATAATTTGACTCTAGTAGGACTTAATATTCCACAAGAATTTTTAAGTCAGTTCATATGACTTATTTCATATGACTTTGATTTCTCGTATGATTTTGAGAAACCCATATGACTTATTTCGTATGAGTTTACATTCCATAAGACTTCTAACAACCATTTAATATAAATTTTAATGTGTTTCTAAATTTATATTTAAATATATTATAATTTTTATGACTTTAATCAAAATATATGACTTGGAATAAAAAATGTATGACTTTACACTTAGAGAAATTTTCATTTCATAAGACTTTAAGTCAAGACTATATGGCTTTTCTATATCACGTAAGTATTTTCCCTTTACCAAAAAATCATTTCACAAGGATTTCAAAAAATCATGTATTAATTTTAAAAATCTAACATATAGTGAATAGAATAAGACAAATAATAATAATACAAATAAATAAATAATGAATAAATAAATAATAATCATAATAAATATTATTAAGCAATAAGAAAATAATGTTGTAAAAAATTAAAATTATTCAATTATGAAAACTTTAGTATATAAGTCATAACCTAACTCATAAAAATGAATTTTTCTCTCAAATAATTTTATAAGAACATAATGAACACAAGTAACAATTCAATTAAGAACATTAATAATAATATTTTAAACTAAAAGTGGTGTAAGATTAAAAACACATATTTATTCACTCATGTTATAGGGAATAAAATAATAATTTTTTAATTTTCAAAAAATAATAAATTGAAGTTTAAAGGAGTAACTAAACAATCAAAAAAACAAATACAACATATCATATATTATGATACAAGGGTATATGAATTACGATATAAATTCTTCAAAAAAAGAGAATTAAACACCTTTAATCCGTAAAGAACAAGGATCAAATACCATTGATGGGTTTTTTAGGATCATATTATAATCATACACAGTGGAAATAACCTATATATTTTTTTAATATGTCTTAAATAATCAAATTTTCATATGTGAATGAAGAAAAGTGTGCCTGAAACATGATAATAGCAGCCTCCATCTTCCTTATTCAAGGTAAAAAGCTTGATAAAGATCATAAATTTGATGAACTAAGCCTCATACCTTCTAAGGAGGAATACCAATCAATGGATCCAAGTTTGTAACTTGATGATTCTCACAATACTTGAAGTTATTATAGTTCCTTCACTAGAACATAGTGAAAAAGGCTTGAGAGAAGAGAGTGTTCTTCAGAAATATTGGCACGAAACTGATGATTATTCTCCACTACCTATTTTCTTGGATAAACAGTCAAGTAAACCTATAAGAGGGAGGTGAGTTTTATTTTATAAACAAACTTACTTTTTTTGTCCAAAATTAAATTTTTCAAAATACCAAAAACTCAAAGTTTCAATAACCCAAAAAAATAATAAAACAATAAGATATATCTTTGTAAAATTTAGTGAGCATAGGGGAATTTAAGTTTGTCATAACTTTTAGTGATTCTGAAAAAATCAAGCATGTAGTGAAAATAAAAAAGTAACAACTTAATAAAGTAAGTGTAGTAGAAATAAAAAAAAACATGAATTACTAATTTAAAAATCAAGAACCCCTTAAAGTATATTATAAATAACTAATTTAACCAAAAGAATAAGGGTAATAGTAAACCTGATTCAAGGTATTCTCGATTATAACATGTCAAAAGGTATCCTCAAATTTAACCTGCCAGAAGTACTATATTCCAAAACCCTAAAATCCCTCAAATTAACCCATTATTAGGTACTGCTTTTACAAACCAAATGCTCATATCTATCTTCCGGATGAAATCCCTCAATCAACATGATTGTAAGTGGTTTCCACTTTTACAAACCAGAAGCTAAGCGCTACCTTCCTACCACAAAAGCCATTGACATGAAGGCTGAAAAGACAATGATTGAAAAAAAAGAAACACTAAGAGATTTTATAATGCAACCTCATAGACATAATATATTAGAATAAAACTTATAAATAAATATTAAAATTATTGGAATATCTCAAATAAAAAAGTGGTTGAACAACTTCAAGTGATTAGAAACATTTAGAATGCTTGGTTATTACTGTACTTTTGTTCCTCAAAGCATGACTCTATGTATAGGTAAACCACCAATGGTTGGATTATAAAAAATTCAAGTTTAGTTGTAACAATATCAAAATTAGTTTCATCATCTTCTAATTAACTTAGTATCTCATCGTATCTGCTGATGAAATTATCTAGCACTATTATAATGCTTTGAATCTGTTCCTCCAAACTTTCATGCTACGGAACTCCAAAAATATAGTTACTAGAAATTTGATTTTGTATAATAAAAACACTTAAATAAAAGAATCAAGTTAAAACATATAACGACTCATAATTTACATATATAGATATTACTTCAAAATTGAATAATATTCATTACAAAACATAACAAAACCATGCCAGGAACATATAGGTTTAGTGTCTTTAGAAACTGGGAAACATAAAAAAAATGGTTCATAAGACATCTACATTATCTACCAATTAGTCCTTCATATCTAGACCCCTTTTTAACATATCTTACTAATACTTTTCTTCAAAACCTGGAGAAAAGAAACATAAGAAATAGTGAGCTCAAATGATCAGTAAGGTTAAAAAAGGGATATATCAATCATATCATAATCATAAGATATAAGAACATAACATTTGAAAATCTTATCCTGTATATAAAAGATCAAGAAATCATGTCATGGGGTAAATCATAAAAGTTCATAAATAATCAAAGAACATATTCCCAAAATTCATAAAATAAGACATGTAATTTGTTCCATACACATAAGTATAGAAAATATTTTCATATCAGTCAAGGCTCATTTCCAAGACCATCATAGAGGGAAAAGTCCATCACTAAACCGGGTTTACTTCTCATTTCGGTCTTGTAAAACCCCTGGAAAAGTGAGACTTAAAATACTAAATGTTAATACACATGTCAACAAGGTGCACCTTTCTTTTCAGGAGCCTACCTGGTTAGAACTTCACAGTTAAGTATGCTTGGCCTGGAGTAGTAATCAGGATGGGTGACCTTCTTGGAAGTTTCCCAGGGTGTGTGTGAGTGAGGAAAAAACACACTTAAAGAACATGTGTTGGCCTGTGGGGACAGTCATTAGTCTGATAAGTGACCCTAATGAGTAATAGCCTATGGTGTGCTGGGAAGGCAACCAAGGTATTATAGGAGACCTATGGGGTCAGATGATAAAGTTCATGGCTTGGGGAGGTGGGCCGTGACAAATGGTATCAGAGCCAATACCCAGCCGGAAGTGCTTAGGCACTGCCTGGGTTTGAGGATTGGGGTCCACAACGAGGGCATTGTGCTTTAAAGGGGTGGATAATGTAACACCCCTAGAATTGTGAGACTTAAAAGGATAAATTTTACTACCCATCTCAACAAGGTGCACCTTTATTTTTGGGAGCCTGCCTGATTAGAACTTCATAGTTAAGCTTGTTTGGCCTAGAGTAGTAATCAGGATGGGTGAACTTATGGGAAGCTTCCCAGGGTGTGTGTGAGTGAGGAAAAAACACACTGAAAGAACATGTGTTGGCCTGTGGGGACAGTCATTAGTCTGATAAGAGACCCTAGTGAGTAATAGCCTATGGTGTGCTAGGAAGACAACCAAGGTATTACAGGAGGCCTATGGGTTCAAATGATAAGGTTCATAGCTCGGGGAGGCGGGTCGTGACAAGTCCTGTATTACTGAACCGGGATCATTCCCCATGTCAACAAGGTGCACCTTTCTTTTCGGAAGCCTACCTGATTAGAACTCCACAGTTAAGCATGATTGGCTTGGAGTAGTAATCAGGATGGGTGACAAGTTCTGTATTACTGAACTGAGATCATTTCCCATGTCAACAAGGGGCATCTTTCTTTTCAGGAGACTACCTAATTAGAACTCCACAGTTAAGCATGCTTGGCCTGGAGTAGTAATCAGGATGGGTGAACTTCTGGGAAGTTTCCAAGGGTGTGTGTGAGTGAGGACAAAACACACTGAAAGAACATGTGTTGGCCTATGGGGAAAGTCATTAGTCTAATAAGCGACCCTAGTGAGTAATAGCCTATGGTGTGCTGGGAAGGCAACCAAGGTATTACAGGAGACCTATGGGGTCAGATGATAAGGTTCATGGCTCTGGGAGGCGGGTCATGACAAGTCCTGTATTACTGAACCGATATCATTACCTTTGTCAATAAGGTGCACCTTTATTTTTGGGAGCCTACCTGATTAGAACTTCACAGTTAAGCATGTTTGGCCTAGAGTAGTAATCAGGATGGGTGAACTTCTGGGAAGCTTCCCAGGGTGTGTGTGAGTGAGGAAAAAACACATTGAAAGAACATGTGTTGGCCTGTGGGGACAGTCATTAGTCTGATAAGAGACCCTAGTGAGTAATAGCCTATGGTGTGCTGGGAAGACAACCAATGTATTACAGGAGGCCTATGGGGTCAAATGATAAGGTTCATAGCTCGGGGAGGCGGGTCGTGACAAGTCCTGTATTACTGAACCGGGATCATTCCCCATGTCAACAAGGTGCACCTTTCTTTTCAGAAGCCTACCTGATTAGAACTCCACAGTTAAGCATGATTGGCTTGGAGTAGTAATCAGGATGGGTGACAAGTTCTATATTACTGAACTGAGATCATTTCCCATGTCAACAAGGGGCATCTTTCCTTTCAGGAGACTACCTGATTAGAACTCCACAGTTAAGCATGCTTGGCCTGGATTAGTAATCAGGATGGGTGAACTTCTGGGAAGTTTCCAAGGGTGTGTGTGAGTGAGGACAAAACACACTGAAAGAACATGTGTTGGCCTGTGGGGACAGTCATTAGTCTAATAAGCAACCCTAGTGAGTAATATCCTATGGTGTGCTGGGAAGGCAACCAAGGTATTACAGGAGACCTATGGGGTCAGATGATAAGGTTCATGGCTCTGGGAGGCGGGTCATGACAAGTCCTGTATTACTGAACCGAGATCATTACCTATGTCAACAAGGTGCACCTTTCTTTTTGGGAGCCTACCTGATTAGAACTCCACAGTTAAGCATGATTGCCTTGGATTAGTAATCAGGATGGGTGACAAGTTCTGTATTACTGAACCGAGATCATTTCCCATGTCAACAAGGGGAACCTTTCTTTTCAAGAGCCTATCTGATTAGAACTCCACAATTAAGCATGCTTGTCCTAGAGTAGTAATCAGGATGGGTGAACTTCTGGGAAGCTTCCCAGGGTGTGTGTGAGTGAGGACAAAACACATTGAAAGAACATGTGTTGGCCTGTGGGGACAGTCATTAGTCTGATAAGCGACCCTAGTGAGTAATAGCCTATGGTGTGCTGGGAAGACAACCAAGGTATTACAGGAGGCCTATGGGGTCAGATGATAAGGTTCATAGCTTGGGGAGGCGGGTCGTGACAAGTCATGTATTACTGAACCGAGATCATTCCCCATGTCAACAAGGTGCACCTTTCTTTTCGGGAGCCTACCTGATTAGAACTCCACAGTTAAGCATGATTGGCTTGGATTAGTAATCAGGATGGGTGACAAGTTATGTATTACTGAACTGAGATCATTTCCCATGTCAACAAGGGGAATCTTTCTTTTCAGGAGACTACCTGATTAGAACACCACAGTTAAGCATGTTTGTCCGGGAGAAGTAATCAGGATGGGTGAACTTCTAGGAAGTTTCCAAGGGTGTATGTGAGTGAGGAAAAAACACACTGAAAGAACATGTGTTGGCCTGTGGGGACAGTCATTAGTCTAATAAGCAACCCTAGTGAGTAATAGCCTATGGTGTGCTGGGAAGGTAACCAAGGTATTACAGGAGACCTATGGGGTCAGATGATATGGTTCATGGCTTGGGGAGGCGGGTCATGACAAGTAATTTATTACTAAACCGAGATCATTCCCCATGTCAACAAGGTGCACCTTTATTTTCGGGAGCCTACCTGATTAGAACTCCATAGTTAAGCATGATTGGCTTGGAGTAGTAATCAGGATGGGTGAAAAGTTCTGTATTACTGAACCGAGATCATTTCCCATGTCAATAAGGGGAACCTTTCTTTTCAGGAGCCTACCTGATTATAACTCCACAGTTAAGCATGCTTGGCCTAGAGTAGTAATCAGGATGGGTGAACTTCTGGGAAGCTTCCCATGGGTGTGTGTGAGTGAGGAAAAAACACACTGAAAGAACATGTGTTGGACTGTGGGGACAGTCATTAGTCTGATAAGATACCTTAGTGAGTAATAGCCTATGGTGGGATGGGAACGCAACCAAGGTATTATAGGAGACCTATGGGGTCAGATGATAAGGTTCATGGCTCAGGGAGGTGGGTCGTGACAAGTCTTGTATTACTGAACAGAGATCATTTCACATTCTCGACCAATCTATCTCATGAGATATAAATCTTTGACCAATGAATTGGAGGGAGATATAGGTCCCACCCTTCTCATAATGAAATCATTCTTACGTATTCAATAAAAACATAAATCATTCATCATAGCATAACCCAACGAATAAAATGGGATTCTTAAACATCAATACAACATTAAATAATCCATATAAAACAAATGGATTTCATAAATATCATTCCATAATAAAAATAATCAAACCATAATAATAATAGGGATATTATACTAGAAACATAACCCTATTAAATAATTCCATCTTAGATGGAAAATAATTTTGACTGAACACTTGAAATTAATTTTTTAGGAAAATATCCTTTCTTCTTCAAAAAAAATTCTTTTCTCAAAATGAAATTCAATTTTAAAATAAAATAAATTATTTTTAAAATAATATTTAAATATTATAAAGTAATCTTCATGAAAATAAGAAGTTATGAAAATGTAAAAAACTATTCAATCTGTATAAGTTAAAAGAAAACATTCTTCTCATACTTTTGTCAAAAAGTCAAAAAAGTACCTTGTATCAAAAACGATAAAAGATTCCTTTCATACCATATAATAAAAATTCAAAAATTGGTAAAATTGAATTAATTTTTTTATAAGAATAGAGATAATATTTATTTTTAGGAAACATGGGCGTGGATGATAAATATACCCCAGTAAATACTTACGTATAAACAATCTCAGATAATAATGAGATTGTGAAATTATCTCTTACCTTAGGTCTGAAACTACAAAAAAACAATACATTAGAGGGGTTATTTAGAGGGGGTTATTCACAACCCCCTCTAAATTCATTTTCGGTAACATTAGAGGGGTTCTGCATAACCCCCTTTAATCATCTAATTTAGAGGGGGTTATGAACCCCCTCTAAATTAATTTTCTATAAAAATTAGAGAGATTATGTACAACCCTCACTAATCATCAAATTTAGAGGGGGTTATGGATCCACTTAATTTCTTAAATTATAGTGGGTTTTGAACCCCCTCTAAATTTTTTAACATTATTTTTTTAATATCTAGTTGGATTTTTTAGGGGGTCCAAAACCCCCTCTAATATCTTAAATTAGAGCGGGTTGAAAACCCCCTCTAATGTCTTAAATTATTAGGGGTTCAAAACCCCCCTCTAATATCTTAAATTAGAGGGGGTTCAAAACCCCCCTCTAATATCTTAAATTGGAGGGGGTTCAAAATCCCCTTTAACATCTTTAAATTAGAGGGGGTACAAAACCCCCTCTAATGCCTTTAAATTAGAGGGGTTCAAAATCCCCTCTAATGTCATTAATTTAGAATGGGTTCAAAACCCCCCTATAATGTCTTTAATTTAGAGGGGGTTCAAAACCCCCTCTAATTTAAGAGATTAAAGGGGTTGTAAACCCCCACTTTAAAAAAAATAATCTTCCATAATATATATATATATATAATTAAAACACAATATATAAATGTATTTAAATACATTATATGAACATATTATATAAAATATTTATGTGAATGTATTCAATTGTATTTATATGTATACATAAATATAATTGTATAATATTATGTAAATTAATATATATTTATTTGTATAAATTTTATTTCATATAATATTAATTATTTAAAATATAAAAGCATAAACATATTATATAAATATATACATAAATATAATTTATCTAAAAAATATATCATATAAAAACCCAAGCATGTAGTTTTCATAAATTATATTATAATAATAATAAATATATTTTTATCTAATAGGTTTATGCCATTATATTATATATATAATTAATATTATATGAAATGGAATTTAAAAAAATAAATTTATATTAATGTATATTTATTGAAATACTAATATATATTTATGTACATAATAATAAATATATGTATTTAAATACATTATATAAATATTTTTATAAATTGTATTTCATGTAATATTAATTGTATATAATATAAAATTGTATTTCATATAATATTAAGTATATTTTTCAATAAATTGAATTTCATATAATATTGATTATATATAATATGTATATTAATTATATATAATATAAAATTATATTTCATATAATATTGATTATATATAATATAATATTAATTATATATAATATAATATTAATTATATATAATATAATATAATATTAATTACATATAATATTAATATTTGTATAAATTGTATTTAATATAATAATAATATATTAATTTTATATAATATTATACAGTTTATACAAATAAATATATTTATTAATATAAATAATAATAAATATATGTATTGAAAGACATTATATAAATATATTTTTAAAGACCTTATATAAATATATTAGGTAAATACTTATATATATATAATATAAATATGTATTTAAGTATATAAATAGTTTACATAAATATATAATATAATGTATTTAATATAATATATTTGATATAAATAATAAAATAAATGTATAGTATTTATAAAACCAACATATAATTTTTATAGATTAAAAAAAATAGATTTTATAAGAATAATAATAATTAATAATATTATTGTTATCACGCGCACACACACACAAATATATAAGTACAATATATACATATATACTTGTGTAATATATTTAGGTGATATATAAATATATAATATATAATATATATAATTGCATATACCAATAAATATAGTAAATCATATATATATTATTATTTAAATGTATGTAAATATATTATGATAAAAATATTTATTATAATATATAGTTAAATATATATATAAATAGCATAATATGTAATTTATAAAACATAAATGGATTGGTGGAGTGGTGTGCAGAGGAATTTTGGTGGAAGATTTGATCGGGCAGTGCATGTTCGATTCCCAGCGGCTTCCTTTTTATATGGGTGTGAGAATTATAGCGGAGGTAGGAACCGGAGACTGGCTAGGAGAGGCATGGTTCTGGAGGCGGGAACCATAGGCCTTTGGGGAGACGGGATGGGTAGGAATTGAGGCCGGAGATGCCTTTGGGAGATGGGATGGGCAGGAACTGAGGCCGGAAACAGGAACTGGAGGCCGGGGGCACGGTGCGGAGGGAGAGTAAACTGGGGATAGGGAGGGTCGGGGGAGAGAACTGGGATTGGGTGTGGGAATTATAGTGGAGGTAGGAACTGGAGACTGTCTGGGAGAGGTGCAGTTCTAGAGGCGGGAACCAGAGGCCTTTGGGAGGCGGGATGGGTAGGAACTGAGGCCGGAGGCAGGAATTGGAGGCCGGGGCATGGTATGGAGGGAGAGTGAACTGGGGAGGGTCGGGAGATCGAACCGGGATTGGAAAAAAAATATGAAAAATTATTTAGGGGTGGTTTTCACAACCGCCCCTAAAGTAACCCCATTATTAGGGGTGGTTCAAAACCGCCCCTAAAGCATTTCAATTAGTGGTGGTTGTGATGTTGGTGAAGATATGTCAACATTAGAGGGGGTTTAAACCCCCTCTAATGTAACCACTGCTAAAGTCAACATGACTTTAGCATCGCTTACTCAAAACTGTCGCTAAAGGAAGTAGGTAGCCACATTAGCAGCGGTTTCTCACAACCGCCGCTAATGTCTTTAGAAGGGGTTATAACCCCTTCTAATGTCAAAAATAACCCCTTCTAATGTGCCAATTTTTTTGTAGTGTGATATCCTTTGTATGTATTTGAACCTCCAGTAGAATGATTTAAATAATGTAATTGATTTATTCCATAATCATAGTCATTTTAATTATATCATATATGATCATATTACCATCTATTTGTTAATAATATTTCATTATTACTAGTTATTTGAGTATAAACAGCTTCATTTTCTTATGCATGTTTTGTCAAATAAGTTCTGATTATTCTTCATAGGTTATAGTTATATCATTTACATGATTATATTAATATAATATGTATCATATTTATTTATTATATACATTTATATAATCATGCTTTAATGAATATCCTATAGATGAATCTCATCCCATCGTGGAGACGGTAAGCCTTACGTACGTATGAGCGATGATATCATTACTTTAATTATTAAATAGTATGGAAGTGGATAGTATATATATTGTTACAGAATAAATATATTATTATGATAATCAAATATAGTTATTATTTCCATCATTATACCCATCCCAGTAAATTGGTGGTGAAAACAGATTACACCATAGCGTGGAGACGGTAAGTCATACGTACGCACGTGTGGTGATTTTGTTTTTCATAGGATGGATAGAAGGTGGAATAAGGTTGTTACATAACCATAATGAAATATTAGTATATAGGTGATACTAGATTTATTACATAATAATGGAAATAAAAAAGGAAGAGGAAGTAGAGGAAGAAATGATCTTGAGAGAGTCGGTAAAAGAGATCACCTCTTCTTTGGTGGGCTCCCTCTAGATCTCCTCTTAATGGCACTAAAGTTGGTCTTTTGAGATGACCAGAAAATCTAGAATGTGACTAGATAATTATTTAAGGTAAATGGGTAGGGTATGGATGAGCTTTAAGGCTTAAATAGTTATTAATAAATGATGGATGAGGTTCTCTTTTATAGTTGAGGTTGGGGGAACCTTTGGAATTTCCAAAAATATTAATTTAAAATAAATTCAAACCACATCCAAAAACCTTCAAAATGTATTAATTTAAAATATGATATGAGATAAGGTTGTAATATCATCAAATAATAAAATTTAGACAAGTTTTTCTATCAATTTATACCTTATCATTTTAATCAACACTTAGTTATTCTACTTAATTTTTCACTAAGGTAACAAATATTTCAATATTAAAAGGGTGAAATATTTACTTATTTGATGTTAATTAGAACATAAATGAATAATTTAGAACATTTTTAACTATTTAATAATTATTATATATTTTCAAAAAAAATTATTATTATTTTTAAATAATTTAATAATACATTATTTTGATAAACAATCTATAGTGTCAGTTTTGATACTATACGATTAATTGATTATTAAAAATATAAATATAACAAGTTAACTTAGAACCGAATATTTTATTATATTAATAAGAGGTAAATTTAATCTGGAATTTTTTTTGGATATATTAATTATCCAAAATTATATTTATTTTAATATTTTTAATAACATTTATTTATTATCTCCATTAATAAAATAATTACAGTATCAGTTTTGTGTAAATATTTAATATACTTATTTTTTAAATAAAAATTAAAAATAAAATACTATGATGAATATAAATACTCTATATTTAATAATAATACTTATATTTGAATGTATCTTTTGAAAAAACCTACATTAAAAATGTTATATTTATTAAAACATGAATGTGACAACTTTAACATCACTTTAAATAAAATATTATAAGTGTCATAATCTTTTTCAAAGGGATAAAAATGGTCAATAACTCGACCCTTGGATGAATATAGTCGATATATACTCCAAAAATAATATTTGGTCATGTTTTGTTGTCTTTTAGTGGTTATTATCATTTTAATAAAAATTATTTTTTTTATTTCTCATCAATTAAATAATTTATACATCATTAATGTATAAGCTATTAAGGTAATTATTTATTTCCTATAAATTACAAATAATTTTCCATGATAAATAAAAACATCTTATATTTTAAATGAGTATTTATAGTTAAATTTATCTTCTATATAACCTTATATTAAAAATGATATAGTTATTAAAATTTGATTAATACATATTTAACTTTTCTTTAAATGAAATAAATTAAATGTCCTAAACTCATCCAAGTGCCTTCCAAAGGATACCATTTCGACTCAATGATGATTTAGGTCAAAAGACACTCATCCAATGATATTATTACAAGTGTTATGGTGATTTTATAACATTACTTTTACCCTTAATTACCCAATTTACCCTTTTACCGTATTAATAAAATTTACCGAAGTTACGATTCATACTTCCCAAAAATAAAATAAAGATATTTAATTAGTTTGGACCTACTGATTAAAAATATGGAATCCATTTTTTAAAATTAAAAATATAAAATTTTTAGTAATTAATTTGAAACTAATGTCATTTTTGAAATGAGAAAATGGGTTTTTAAAAGTTAAAACATTGCAAAATATTGAATTTTTTTTACATCTAAATTCAATGTAAAATTAATGTCAATGACCTAAATTATATTAACTGATAAAAAAATAATCTATTTATACTTTAAAATTATTCAATAAAATTATTTAACCATATAAATTATTTTGATGAAAAAAATTGTTTTCAATTAAAATTTACTATATTTTTACTATTCATCAAACTTGAAAGTTATCAGAAAAATATCAAAAAATCATCCAAAGTAAATTTTTATATCCCAATTCAAAATAAGAATTTTATTTTGTAATATAAAAGTTATTAATGTGTCAAAATTTTATTTTAAAAAGGGCTCACCATTAAAAGGTGGTAAAATTATCCTTTTGAAAAAATATAGGTTTTTATACATAAAATATAGTTTATTTATATCCTATGACTAAAATGTATATTATATGAATATAAAAAATATTTTATCAAATATATAATATATATATTTCATTAATTTCATTTACTAATTGTAATTAACTTAATTTATTAATACAAAAATAAAAATATTTTTTTTACATTTAATTGGTTTATATTTTTTATAAATAATTGGTTGCCAAATAATTCACCCTACATTTTCATAAGTTATATTTATTCTTGATAACTTAATGGCTAGGTTATAATGGTAATTTTATACCAATGGAATCTCATGGTTCGTTTAAACTCACGATTGTGTGCAGCACAATCTATTGAAGAATTAAAATTATTTAAAGAAAATATTTCATAAAACATATGGGTGTGACATTATAACCCCCTTAAACTGTATTTATCCCTCAAAATTTATCACTTGGATAAAAAAAATATGAGGATACATCTGCCTCATCACATCCTCAAGTTCCCACATAGCTTCCTCGAATTGGTGGTTCCACCATAAAACTTTAACCAAGCGAGTGGTCTTGTTTCGTAGAACTTTTTTGCTACGATCCAGAATCTCTATCGATTATTCTTAATAAGAAAGATATTTCTCCAGTGGTATGAATTATGAGTTTAGTACATGTGAAGGATCATATATGTACTTCCTCAAGAAAGATACATGGAACACATCATAAACTTTAGAGAGATTCAGTGTAAGTTTCAATCTATAATCTACCTTGCCAATATGATCCATAATTTCAAAAGTACCAATATACTTAGGGATAATATTTCCCTTCTTTCCAAATCTCATTACTCTCTTATATGGAGATGTTATTAGAAACACCTTATCACCCACTTAAAACTCTAGATCTTTTCTTTGGTTGTCAGTATAACTTTTTTTTCTACTTTGAGATCCTATTATGTGTTGTTGAATAGATCTAACCTTCATTGCCATTTCATCAACAAGATTAGGTCCTAATAGATTTCTTTCCCCAACTTTATCCTATCAATTTGGAGTTCTACACTTCTTTCTATATAGGGATTTATAAGCAGCCATTTTAATACTATAGTGAAAGCTATTTTTGTAAGAAAATTCTACCAAAGGAAGGTGTTGATCCCTACCACCTTTTAAATCCATAGAGAAATCTCTCAACATGTCTTCTAGAGTTTTAAATGTCCTCTCAGACTAACCATATGTCTGAGGATGATAAACAGTGTTGAAACTTAACTCTGTATCCAGATCCTGCTGAATACTTCTCTATAACTTCAAGGTAAACCTAGGATCCCGATTAGATATAACGGAAAGTGGTACTACATGAAATATTACCACTTAATTTACATATATCCTAGAAATATGATCAAGAGAGAAATCATATCTAATAGAAATGAAGTGTGTTGACTTTATAAGGTGATCAAATATAACCCATATATCATTATGGCCTTTAGATGTTTTTGGGAAGTCTGATGATAAAGTCTATTGTGATGTTTTCCCATTTCCATTATGGTATGGGTAATGGTTGTAACATCCCCTTAGACTTCTGTCTCTCAACCTTAACTTACTAAAAAAACCAAGCACTGAGAAACATAATCAGGAACATCTCTTTTCATGTCATCCCACTATAAATACACTTTCATGTCCCTATACATCTTTGTTCTTATAGGATTAATATATAATGAATAACAATGAGTATCATCCAACAGCTCCTTCTTTAATTTTGGTATGGGAGGAATACAAACACGGTTCTAGAACCTTATTATTACATCACAATCAAGGTTTAATTCAAGAAAATTTCTCACCTTCTTTTGTATATATACATATTCCTTTTATGCCTCCTTAATATTCACTCGTATAGATGGTTGAACATTCATTTTAAAAAAAAATAGGATCTCTCCCCTTCCTTTAAAATTTCAAGATCCATCCTTCATAGATCCATAAAAATTGGATCTTTTATGATCCTCATCATGGATAGGCTAGTATGGTCCTTTTGAATCAAATCATCTTCCACCTTGTTCACTTTTCCATTGTAGTAATATATCGATAAGTTATAATCTTTAATCAACTTCAACCATCTTCTTTGATGAATATTCAGATCCTTTTGTGTGAAAATATAATTTAAACTTTTATGACTGGTATGAATATCATACCTTTCACCATAAAGATAATGCCTCAATATATTTAATGAAAATATTACAGCAGTTAACTCCAAATCATGATTTGGGTAATTTTCTCATAGATTTTCAATTGTCTCAAGTAATAATCTATCACAATGTCATTTTTCATGAGAACACATCTCATCCACTTCTTGGATGCATCATTGTAGATCACAAAACTTTCTCCACTTCAAAGTGGTGTGAGAATAAGTTAATTGGCTAAACATATTTTTAACTCATTGAAATTATCTTCACATTCCTCTATCCACACAAACTTAACTCATTTTCAAGTCAACTTGGTTAGTGGATTATATTTTCATGAAAAATATTTCACAAAAAATAGATAATATCCAGCCAAACCAATAAAACTTCAGATCTCAATTATCATTTTTGTTCTAGCCCAATGTTCAATAACTTCTATTTTTGCTGGATCTACAGATATCCCCTCTCTTGATATTATGTGACCTGAAAATGAAAAATTTTTAAGCCAAAATTCACACTTGGTAATTTTTTCATAAAGCTTATACTTTCTTATGGTCTTTAGTACAATTATTCAGTGATCTTTATGCTCTTCCATTATTTTTTAATATACAAGAATATCTTCTATAAAGACTACCACAAACTAATCAAGGTAGTATCTAAAGACTCTATTCATTATATCCATGAAGATAGTGGGGGAATTAGTAAGACAAAAATCAATCATTATAAATTCATAGTTTTTATACCTTGTACAGAATGTCATCTTTGGTATATCCTCCTTCTTGACCCTTAATTGATGATATCATGAATGAAGATAAATCTTGGAAAAGTATTGAGCTCCGTGTAGTTGGTCGAATAAGTCATCAATGTAGGGAAGATGATATTTTTTTCTTGATAGTGATCTTGTTAAGTTCTCAATAATCAATGCAGAGTCTCATTGATCCATCTTTATTCTTAACAAATAAAACAGTTGCACCCCAAGGTGATGCACTAGGGCATATGAATCCATTATCAAGATTCTCTTGGAGTTGCTTCTTCAATTCTTATAACTCAATTGGGATCATTCTATAAGGTGTCTTTGAAATAGGCATAGTTCCCAGTATGAGTTCTATTGAAAACTCAACTTCACAGTTTGGTGGAAGACCTAGAAATTCCTACATAAAGACATCAAAAAACTCTCATACAATGGATATATTTATAATGGTGAGTTTCTCACCAACCATTTGAGATAGATAAACTTGATTTATAGGAACAAAGACCCATAAGATGGAATAAATTTCCACTGAAAGTTCATATTCATCCTTGCATTGATAGATGGTCATAGATTTATCCGAAATATGAAATGTGACTTCCCTTCCTTAGAAATTGATATGAGCTCCATATAGATAAATCTAATCCATGCCAAGAATCACATCAAATTCCACTAAATTAAGGATCACAAGATTTTAAGGAAGAACATTCCCACAAAATTCAACTAGAGAAGAATTATAAACTTTTGATGTGACCGTTGTTCCATTAGGAGTTGTCACAGCTAACTCAACATCTAAATGTTAAGGTAATGTGATGATACCCTTAGAAAAATCTTCAAAAATAAAAGAGCGGGTGTATCCAGAATCAAATAAAACATTTTCTTCTTTAGAGTGGATGGTAAATGTACATTTCACCACTTCATTATCGCACTCCACATCGTCGATAGTGATCGCATGTGACTTGCCTTTTATTTGAACTTAAGAGTTTTTGGATGTCGACCATCATCGATAACCCTTAGATTAAAGCATTGGTTAGAATAATTCCCCATTTCCTTTCACTTTTATCATTAAAGTGTATGAGTTTCATTCTATGCATCCTTTTCTCTATTCGCATAATTAGATATATTGTTTCAATCACTTCGGAATTCAATTCCCCAATGACCTTCTCTCCCACACTTAAAACATTTTCTAGTCCCTTTAAAACAATTTTCTCTATGTTTCTTTCCACATTTTGTGAATAAGGGAAAACTCATATTCTTTTCAGTGTGGTCTTTAGATTTTCCCTTGAATTCCATTTTTCTTTTCTTATCAAACCCATAGGACTGATGGGTTACTCCAATATACATCTCAACATTGAGATCACATAGAATAATTTCATCATAGCTATTGAAGTCCCTCATGTCTAATTCCCTTCAGAGACTTGGTTTTAAGACACTAAAGAATCAATCAATTTTACGCTCAGGTTAGATAATAATTCTAGAAGCGTACCTTACAAGTCTTGTAAAATTTTATTTGTAGGTACCAACGGATTCATCATCCTTTTTCATAAGTTCATGTAACTCATTCTCCATCTTTGTTCAAAGAATATGCAAAAATAAATTATTAAAAAATAAGTTCTTTAACTCGTCACATTCCATGGATTCAATTTCATCTCGTTACCTCGTATTCTTGATAATATTCCACCATTGATCAGTTTCACCTTCCAAATGATAGACTGAAAAGATAAATTTATCATGCTCTAGACATTGGAGAACTGAAAATATATTTTTAGTTGTATTAATCCATTGTTCATCCATTAGTGGATCAGAAGACCCACTAAAAAAAGGTGCATGTTGCCTCATGAAAGAATCAACAGAATATTGTTCCCTCCTTTGTTCATTTGGAAGTCATGTATGATTTATAGCTTGATAAAGTTATGTGAGAATATAAATAAGTTTTTTCATTATATATCCCATAACATTCCATTTATTAGGAGGACAATAATTGCATTTCCCATCATATTCAGCATTAACATGGTTTCTCCAAGTTCCATCCATTGACTAAAACTAAAAAGCATAGTATGAGAAACACTAATAATAATAGGAAAACCACATAATCAAGAATAAAATTTAAATTTAGTAAAATTTAGGTTTTATCCTAGGTTATTAATGATAATTTATAAAAAACTAGGATTGTAACCTATACTTAGACATATCCTTTGGGTTCTTACTAATCTTTTCTCATCCTAGTTTCCAAATGTTAACTATACCTTTTCTATAATACCAATTATAATGACCCATACTTTACATATATAGATATTACTTTAAAATAGAATAATATTCATTATAAATCATAAAAAACCATACTAGGACTACATAGTTTTTGTGTATTTAGAAACTAAGAAACATAAACAACCGGTTTATGAGACATCTACATTATCTCCTGCTTATTCCTTCATATCTAGACCCATTTTTTATATATATTACTAATACTCTTTGTCATAACTTGGGGAAAAGAAACATAATAAAGAGTGATATTTGATTCTTAGTAAGGGTGAACTAGGGAGATATCAATCATATCATAATCATAATACATAATAACATAACATTTTAAAATCTTATCTTGCATATGAAAGATCAGGATATCATGTCATGGGATAAATCATAAAAGTTTATGAAGAATAAATGAACATATTACCAAAATTCATAACATAAGACATGAAATTTTGTAATACACATAAGCATAGAAAATAATTTCATATTAGTCAAAGTTCTTTTCTAAGACCATCATAGCGGACAAAGTCTATTAGTGAACTATGTTTACTTCCTGTTCTAGTCCTATATTACTGAACTAAGATCATTTCCATTTCCATCCATGTCTATATCATGAGATATAAATCTTTACCCAATGAATTGGAGGGAGATATAGGTCCCACCCATCTCATAATTACATCATTCTTACATGTTCCACAAAAACATAAATCATTCATCATAGCATAACCCAAGGAATAAAATGGGTTTCTTAAACAGCATTCCATCATAACATAATCCATGTAAAATAAATGGATTTTATAAATAACATTCCATAATAAAAATAATCAAACCATAATAATAATAGGTATAGTATACTAGAAACATAACCCTATTAAATAATGTTATCTTAGATGGAAAATAATTTTTATTGAACACTTGAAATTAACTCTTGAGGAAAATATCCTTTCTTTTTCACAAAACATTTTCTTTTCTAAAAATACCATGAATTTTTAAAAGAAAATAATTTCTTTGAAAATAACATTAAAATATTCTAAAGTAATATTCATGAAAATAAGGAGTTATGAAAATGTAAAAATCCATTCATTTCATATAAGTTAAAAGAAAACATTTTTCTCATACTTTTGTTGGAAAGTCAAAAATTACCTCGTATCGCAAATGAAAAAAGATTCCTTTTGTACCATATAAAAAATCACTGATGGATAAAATTTACTTAAAAAATTGTATAAGAATATAAATAATAAAACATTTTTAGGAAACATGAATGTGGATGATAAATATAACCCAATAAAAACTTACGTATAAATAACCTCGGATAATAATGAGATTGTGAAATTATCTCTTACCTTATGTTTGATATCCTGTGTATGTATCTGAACCTCCTATATAATAATTTAAATAATATCATTGAATAATTTCATAATCATGTTAATTTTTATGATATCATATATTATCATATTATCATCCATTTGTTAATAACATTTCATTATTACTCATTATTCGGGTATAAACAACTTCATTTTCTTATGCATGTTTTGTCGAATAAGTTTTGATTCTTCTTCAAAGGTTATAATTATATCATTTCAATAATGATATTAATATAATATATATCATATTTATTCATTATATACATTTATATAATTGTGATTTAATGGATATCCTATATAATTAATCACATCGCATCGTGGAGATGGCAGGCCATCCGTACGCACGAGCAATGATATCATTCCTTTAATTATGAAATGGTGTGGAAGTGGATGGTATATATATTATTACAGAATAAATATATTGTTATAATAATCATATATATTTATTATTTCTATCATTATACCCATCCAATTAAATTGGTGGTGAAAAATAGATTACACCACAGCATGGAGATAGTAAGTCGTATGTACGCATGCATGGTGATTTAATTTTTCATAGGATGGATAGAAGGTGGAATAAGGTTGTTACATAACCATAATAACATATCATTATATAGGTGATATTGAAGTTATTAATTAATAATTAAAACTACAAAGGAAGAGGAATTAGAGAAGAAATGATATTAAGAGAGTCGATAAAGAGATTACCTCTTCTTCAGTGAGCTCCATCTAGATCTCCTCTTAATAGAACTAAAGTTGGTCTTTTGAGAAGACCAACACATCTAAAATGTTACTAGGGAAGTTGATAAGGGAAATGGGTATGGTATTTATGAACTTAAAGGCTCAAATAGTTATGAATAAATGAGGGAGGAGGTTCCATATTATAGTTAAGGTTGGCGGCACCTTTGGAATTTCCAAAAATATTAATTTATAATAAATTCAAACTACATCCAAAAATCTAAAAAATGTATTATTTTAAAATATTATATGATATAAGGTTTTAATATCATAAACTAATAAGTTTTAGACAAGTTTTTATATCAATTTAGACATTATCATTTTAATCAACACTTAGTTATTCTATTTAATTTTTAATTAAGGTAACAAATATTTTAATATTAAAAGCGTGAAATATTTACTTATTTGATGTCAATTAGAACATAAATGAATAGTTTAGAAATTTTTTAACCATTTAATAATTATTCTATATTTTTTTTAAATGTTTTTTGATTTTTAAATAATTTAATAATACATTATTTTGATAAACAATCAATAGTGTCAATTTTGATACTATATGGTTAATTGATTATTAAAAATATAAATATAACAAATTAACTTAGAAACAATGTTTCATGATATTAATAATAGGTCAATATAATTTATAAAATTCGTTGGATATATTAATTATCCTAAAGTATATTTATTTTAAAATTTTAATAACACTTATTTATTATCCTCATTAATAAAATAATTAAAACATCGGTATTGTGTAATTATTTAACATAATTATTTGTTAAACAAAAATTTAAAATAAAATACTATGATGAATATATATCCTATATATTTTATAATAATACTTATAGTCAAATATATCTTCTGAAAAATCCTATATTAAAAATGTTATATTTATTAAAACATTAACGGGACAACTTTAACATCACTTTATATAAAATATTATAAGTGTCATAATATTTTCTATATGACTCCAAATGGTCAATAACTCGACTCTTGGATGAATATGGTCAATATATACTTGACCAATAATATTTTTCAAGTTTTATTGTCTTATAATGGTTATTATATTTTTAATAAAAAATATTTTATTGATTTCTCATCAATTAAATAATTTATGTATCATTAATGTATAAGCTATGAAGGTAATTATTTATTTACTAAAAAATAAAAATAAATTTCCATGATAAATAAAAACATATTATATTTAAAATTAGTATTTATAGTTGAATTTATATTTTTTATAACCTTATATTAACAATGATATAGTTATTAAAATTTGAGTAAGACGTATTTAACTTTTCTATAAATAAAATAAATTAAATGTCCTAATCGTATCCAAGTAGCTTCAAAAGGATACCATTTTTATCCAAGGATGATTTAGGTTGAAAAAAACTCATCCAATGATATTAGGAAAAGTTTTAGGGTAATTTTATAACATTATTTTTAACCTTAATTACCCGATTTACCCTTTTACCATCTTAATAAAAATTACTGAAGTTACTATTCATAATGTCCAAAAATAAAAGAAAGATATTTAAAAAAATTGGACCTACTGATTCCAAATATGGAATAAATTTTTCAAAATTTAAAAACACAAAATTTTTTGTAATTAATTTAAAATTAATCTCGTTGTCAAAATGAGAAACATGATTTTAAGAGTTAAAACATTGCAAAAGATTGAAATGTTTTTACATTTGGATTCAATGTAAAATTAATTACAATGACCTAAATTATATTAAATAATAAAAATATAATGTTTTTATACTTTAAAACCATTAAATAATATAATTTAACCATATAAATTATTTCAATGAAAAAAGTTATTTTCAATTAAAATTTAGTATATTTATACTATTCATAAAAACTTAAAATTTATCTGAAAAATATCAAAAATTTATCCAAAGTAAATTTTTACATCCCAATTCGAAGAAAAAAAGTTTATGTTGTCATATTAAAATTATTAATGTGTCAAAATTTTAATTTAAAAAGGGTTCTCTATTAAAAGACGGTAAAATTAGCCTTTTGAAAAAATATAGGTTTTTATACATAAAATACAGTTTATTTATATAATATGACTAAAATATATATTGTATGAATATAAAAAATATTTTATCAAAAATATAACATATATATTTTATTAATTTAATTTACTAATTGTAATTAACTTAACATATTAATACACAAATACAAATATTTCCTTTACATTTAATTGGTTTATATTTTTTTATAAATAATTGGTATACAATGAATTCACCCTATATTTTCATAAGTTGGTTATATTTATTCCCTATAACTTAACAGCTAGGTTATAATAGTCATTTTATACCAATTTCATATCATAGTTCATTTAAACTCACGATTTCATGAAACACAAGATATTTAATAATTAAAATTATTTAAAGAAAATATTTTATAAAAACATTCGAGTTTTACCAAACAAATTATATCATGAGTTTTATGTTGTTTTCAAAACCAAAGATAAAATGAATCTATGACTAAATAATCACCCCCATTTTAAAAATTATAAAAATGAATATTTTTATAAAAAAAAATTCTTTTTAAAAGTCTCTCTATGTAGAGAAACTCTAACCCATAGAGAGATAAAGCAATTTGAAATTAAAATTTGATTAAATAAACTTTTTAAAGATATCCCCTATATAAAATTTTTCTCCTTTGTAAAATGATTATTTAATTTTTGGATCTTTGGATTTAAAATTATTTCAAATTGTTAATTTTTAAAATTTCTCTCTTTTTTATTTTTAAAAAATAATGGGAAATGAAAAATGATAAGATGAAATTAAGAATAAATCTCCCCCTAGAAATCATATTCTCTTGAGTTTAAATAACAGTCCCTTTTAATCTTTAAAAAACTTATCCCATTTTAATCTTCAATATGAGGATCTAAAATACAAAACAAAATACATTTCTCCCCTTTTGGAACATGTATTAGGATAAGTATTCATGCATTGAAAAATGAGAAAAGTATAAGAGTGATGGAAAAACATTAAACCAATAGTAATTAGAAAATAAACATGAAAGTAACAAAAATTCAACTATTTGAGAATAAAATTATATATCAAATAGAATTGAACGTGATTTTTATAGAATATTTAAAAATTCACAAAAAAAAGTGATTTTGATCCATTTTAAGAAGTTCATCTATCATGTGCTTTAACTTCTTAATATAATTTTGTTTTTCAACTAACTTTTCTTCTTGGGAGGATATCTTCATCTCCTGGATTGATGAATTTCTTTCAAGAGTAGATATCTTTTCGATTTACTCTGTAAATTTTTCATTCTAAACTTCTAATTTCTTACTCTACTCTTCTAATCTTACATTTTGGTGTTTCATCTCATTGATGTATTTAGAAAGACCTTTAACCTTCATGTGAAGATCATTTATAAAATCTTTTATTCCTTCTAATATCTTACATAGAATATCAAAATTTTCATGAAATTTAGCACATTGATTTTCCATATATTTGATGTCTTTTTATTGAGATTTAAAATATTTCAAAAATTCTATCATCTTTCAGCTGTGGAATTCACATTATTTATAAATATTTTTCAAATCTCTTTTAACTTTAAGAATAGTATCAACATCTTTTTTCTACTATTTAGAAAATTGATTGTTGATAACTTGACCTTGTATAGTTTTCAATCTTTCATTATGTTTCAGAAAGATATCCATTACATTATTCATTTTCTTCAACAAGTTATAAGTAGAGTCAATCTCCTTCTCTATTTTTTGCACTCTAGAACTTAAAGAATATTCTAATAAGATGACAAATTTTTCTTTTTTCAATTCAACATTCTTGGGTTGAATGGTCATTTTTTTTAAAAAATATAATGAAATATCAAACACATTGAGAGACTATGATTAGTATACATCTATTCCATTTCAACCATTTTCATATTTTGGTCTTCTCTATTCACTTTGAGTTCTACTAGATGAGATAAAACTTGATTAGAAACTTTATTTTTATTCTGATTAACTAATCTCAGTTGATGAAGATGAAGTGTGTACTAAAGAAACTTACTTATCTTTTTTAACTTCTACTTCTTTAAAAAAATTCTCAACTTATTTCAATTATTTTTATATTTCAACATCTTTTCTAATCATGGAAACTTCAGCAGGTGATACTTCTATATAAGTAATTACTAGTGGAATAACCTTTGGTAGAATGACATCCATAGTCTTCTCAGCCGGTTCTCCAAATTATCAATACAAAGATGATAATGATGAGGATCTCACCTGAACTTTCATCATTGCCTCATTCCATTTACCTTTAAAGTTAATCTTCCTCTAAATAGGAGGCTCTTAAATAACATATTTCAGAATAGTAACAGAGGGTAGGATGACCCTTTCTACTTGAGAATCACTTATCTTCTAAGAGTGCTACTTTTTATTATTCTGTTTGGTTATATTCTAATGAGTTTATTACCTTAAAACCATTTATTATACTTTATTAAATTTGATATATGGCTTTATAGTTTCCCTTCCTTATTTATTATTCCTTATCTCATCAACTTTTTCCTCAAATGTTTTGTTATGGGTATCAAATATATTCTAGAAATATTCAATATTATTAGTGGATATCTTTTTTAGAGGATTCTTCTATTGAACTTTTCATTATATAAATTTATTATTCTCTAGATTCAAATAATCCAAAAAATATCCCTCAGGGATTTTACTCTTCTCCTTTGATATCTTATATCCATTTTCTTCAAATTTTAATTTGATATATTTCTATACATATAAAGCAATGGCTTCTGATAACTTCTCAATAAACTTATTTTTTTTAAGTTATACATTAAACTCAATATGTGAAATAGTTTCAATATTGATCGGATTTTCCTTTACCCTTTTTGTATTATCTTTAGTCTCAAATCCTTTATCTCTCATCATCTTTACTAAAACTCTATTCAACGTATGAAAAAAAAGATCTTCAACTTCACCATTCCCATGAAAATTGATTCAATGTAGCTCCAAACAAACTTTTCAAGGTTAAATTTTTTCATGATAACTAAAAATTCTAGGAGGATAACATATTATACTTTCACAGTATCCACTTATCCATTCCACAATAGTAGGAAAGATTATACAAACTAAAATATAATCCTTACTTCTAGTGACATATTATTTATCTTATATACTTTTTACTTAACTAAAAACATCCTATCTCCATACCTATTATTTAAAAATGATCCAGAAACCTCTAGAATTTTGCATGAAATAAATAATGACTTGACTCCTGTCAGTTATCCTAGTAGTTTGAAAAACCTCTACAAGGTTAAACTTAGAATCTTCTGAAAAATAGTAAATGATACATGTTTTCATCTTCAGATTCTATAAATCTTGTCACTCTATAAAACTCATGGACGATAGATGAAAATTTAAAATCATATACTTTCTTAGTTATAATAATATCTTCCCATCCTTGAAATTTAATTACAACCATTAATTGAAATCCGTGCTTCAGATACATTTCTCGATCAACTAACCTTTCTCTAATGATTTCCCTTCTCGATATAACTTCAGACAAAGTAATTTCTCAATCATAAAATGAACAACACTTAAAAAATGACACAAGTTTCTATAAAACTATAAATTTAATGCATCCAACCAAGTATGATACCACCCCTCAATATAGGCATTAGAAGTCAGCTTAGAGTATCCATCGATCATCCAAGATCAGATGGTCAAGAAATTTTTCCACCAAAACACATGATTAAATAGAATAATTTAAATGAAATCAATTTTTAATCTCCTATGGTTTATAATTAAAATTTAGCATCATTCATTAAAAGTACATGAAATTCAGTTCAATATCAAATAAAATTTCTTCTACAAAACTGTAATTTTAAAACAACAAGACAAAATCTACTAAAAGTTATCTTTCGGTAAAACAGTATGATCTTCTTCTTTAAAAAATGGTTTTAGATAGGTTTATATAAATATTATACTTTAAATAAATTAAAATTTTATTATTAAAGAAGTTATAAAAAAACATAAAAACTAAAACTCCCCCTAAATAAAAGGAATTAAAAATATATATTAAGCAAAACTTAAATAAAAAATATTCAAAACTTAGAGAAAAAAATTATAAGTTTAAATAAATTTAAAATAAAGTTAGCATGCACTGGAAATATAAGTTCAGCTTCCAGAGCATGGATATTTAATTTATTTAGAAATAAAGTCCACGGTAGATAAAAAAAAATAGTTCCATAGGTATTTGTGAATAGAATCTTCATCACCCATATTTTCTTGAAATTTGGGTTCTTATAAGCAGCTAGTACCCTAGAGATTAAAGCTCGAGATCTTCCAAAAGATTGAACTTTATTGAGATAAATATTCTTTCTTGAGTGTCCTCATCTCAAAAACATAGTGAAAAAAGGTGCTTAACTAGGTACAAATTAATTTTACTAATAATTAAAACTTCTAATGGATTTATTTCCAAGTCTAAATTTATTTATTTTTGATGGTTTCAGCTTACTATACATTTTATCAAAAGTTTTTCTACTAGTAGTAAGGCTTTTCAACAATTTCTTTAGACTTTAAATATCTGATTTTAATTTGGCAGCCTCATTCTCTCTATTAGTATATTTCACCTTTTCAATAGACTTTTTCAACTTTTAATCCTTGATCTTAGAATGAAATTTCGATGATTTAATGACACCTTTTCATTTAAACGCATAAAGAAATTTTAAAATCTTATCTCTAGACATATCCATCTCAAAAATGATCTTGGTATTATCATCCTTTACTTTTTCTAGTTAAACTGTAAGATCAATTAATTCTTTATTCCAATCATTTAATTCAGTATTAAGCTGAATATATTTTTTATAAAGATTAGAATAATATTCATTGTCCTTTTCACATGCATCATTTACTTGTATTTTTCTTTTTTCAAGACTAGTGGCATACAATACCATCTATTTAACTGTAGTGGAATCATCATCATCTTTCTTATCACTACCACTTTCATTGTATAAATAATTTGAATCAATTATAAGATTGGAAAGTGATTCAGATATCATTTTTACCATGAATTTTTTTTCAAACTTTAGGGTATTAGTATAAAAACTAGTTATAAATATATTATCATCACTATATTTTGATGAACTATTGAAAGTAGTATCACCTTCACTGGAACTCTAGGTGACAAAAACTTCCAAGATTTTCTTATATTTTCTTTTTGATAATTTCTTTGAAGACCACTATTTCTTCTTATTTAATTCTAAAAAATCCGATAGAATATAGCTATGTTTTATGTATTCATAACATATAGTCTTATTCAAATATTTTTTATCATAACTATTGTTATTTTCCTTCAATTTATTCTTATAAAAATTATTATTTTCTATGTATTGGTTCATTCTTATAGATAATTGAGAAATTTTTCATTCAATTGACTTAACACAATTATAACTTTTAGATATACTAGGATTATTCTTAAAATATTGATAATTTAGAGCTCTAGTGGATGAAAAATCTATAAAAAAATTCTTCTATTCCTTGTTATAATTTGTATTGAATCTACTCTCATACCGCAGTAAGGTTCTAATTAAGTAATAAATAGTTAACTTTGTAATTTTATTTTTTATTTAAATTTTTGTTCTCTTGGATTATAATTTCTTTAGTAAAATATCAATGACTTTTTATACTAACTATTCATCTGATAATTCTTTTTCACCAAGTGATTATAAATTTTTAATAATTTTCATTAATATTTGATTCATTTGAGTAACACTTTCTCCAGATAAAGTCAAAATATTGATAATCATCCCTAAGTGAGGCACTCATATTCTTAATAACTTTTTATGTTCTTAAATGTGTAACTTCTAATTTCCTCCAAATAATACAAGTTGTTATGTAATAAGATACTTGACTATAGATGTTCATTTGAATAGAACACAAAATAATATTTTGAACTTTAAAGTTCAACTAAAATTCATTCTTCTCTTTTCTAGAAAATATGAAAACATATTTCTCTAGATTATTATATATTTTGATCAACATAAGAAAATTTTCAACTCCAATGTTGATCATGAAAGTTTCCATCCAATATCACCAGTACTCATAATCATTTCCATCAAAAATAGGTGGTTTATTAAGACTAATATTTTTTATAGTACCAACATGTATTCCCATTATTTTAAAAATAAATAAAATTTATTATAAACAACATTTTTAGGTTTAAGGAAACTAATAATTCATATTCTAATAATCTAATATAAATAATAAATAAATATCAAGATCAGTCTCAAATGTAAAAACATTCCCTAATACCAAATGTTGTCCTAGATAAACAGGTAAGTAAACCTGAAAGAGGAGGGTTGAATTATAGTTGATAAACAAACTTCTAATTTTTTTCCATACCTCAATTATTCAAACTACCAAAAACTCAAAGTTCTGATAGCCTAAAAAAATTATAAACCCATAAAATATATTAGATTAAACTTCAGTAAGCATAGAGGTATTTAATTTTTTTGGATCTTAAATTACTTATAAAAAATCAAACATTCAACAAAAATATAAACAAGTACTTAATAAAGTAGTCATAATGGAAATAAAAACAAAATGTAGAGTGCTTATTTACAAACCAAGTACCACTTAAAGGATATTATAACAAACTATTTTGTCCCAAAGAATAAAGGGAATCATAAACCTAGTTCAAGGTATACTCAATTATCACCTATCAAAATATATACTTGAAATTAACCTATAAAAATCTCTTTCTTCCAAAACTGTATATTCCCTCGACATAACTCATTGATAGGTGCTGCTTCTATAAATCGTAAGTTTGGTTCTATCTTCCTCAATGAAACACCTTAATCGGCATGATCAAAATCAATTCCTACTTTTATAGATTGAAAGAAGGTATCTGTTTTCCAACCATAGAATCCCTTAACATGAAGTTCAGTGGCGCAATGATTACATCAATAAATACTAATATATTTTATAATTAAACCTCATAGACATAATATAACGACCCAAAAATTTATTTATTTTATTAATATAAGAACTCTTATTTTACAATGACTATTTTATTATGAGCACATAGAAAGAATATTACATTTCATATGAACATTGAAAATCATATAAAAATATTGATGATAACAGTTAAGAAGAGTACAAGTTTATAAACACCAAATAATAGTGAAACCACTAAGGTAAACTCAGTAGGCCAAAATTCTCCCCAGAAGATCACTCCTTCCATGATGAATGCAAGAATAAAAATAAGTTTTATGAATATGATAAACATTATCAAGGTAAGTGTATAGATTTTATATGAAAATGAGTGTATGTTAAGGTATGATAATGGAGTATATATAGGTCATAAATAGAAATGTGACCATTAGGATTTGATAATTACATGATCATTACCTTACCGTTTCAATGTGACTATTATATGATTATTAGAATTTTAATAATACCCAATAGAATAGTAAAATAGCAATTTAAAAGTAAGTTAAAAAAGTATTATATGAAATAATTAAATTTTAAATATATTATATATGAATCAATACATATGATGTTATAAAAATATAATAATTATTTAAAGTGAATAAATATTTTGTTTTCCGTTAAAGATGGTAGTTTAACAAATATATAATTTTTTTAAAAATAATTAGTTCTCATACCGAGGAATTTATTTTCATAAAATAAAAATTATATTTTCAATCAGTATGTCAAAATTAGGTTATGGTGAAATTTTGAGAGTTTTTTAAAATACTTTATTTTTTTTAGTGAATAGTAAAAATCTGGTTTTGTGTTTTTGGTATGTTTTATGACTTTATAAATATGAAATAATTGTGTAATAATTAAAATAAGTGATTTCATGGCCAAAAATTAGTTATTTATTAATATAATGTATTTTAATGAATAAAAAGGACTATCAAAACCTATAAACAAATTTTCGAAGTCTAAAGTGGAAATTAAGTTATTAAAAACGTTATTTTGTGGAAAAATTATTTTCTCATCCAAAATTAATATTAAAAAAATGTTTTTTGGTTCTGAAGCTCAAATATTCCAAAAACCGAATTATTTATTTAATAAAATTTTATCCAAAACCATGAGTTTCCCATGGAAAATTTATTTCCCAAAACATAAAATTCAAAGGGATATATTTAAAGAATAATAAAAAATTATCCACACTTTGCTATAAATACCCACCTATCTGTACCATTTAATTCACTCCCAATATCATTATCCCATTCCTAACTCTCTTATTTTATCATTAATCTATTTTTTTATCTATCAATTTCTCAAGAAATCACTCCACTATGTTTAGGAAGTGATACTTAAGGTGAGTGATTCTCTTCCCCTCCCTTTTTATCTGAGTACTTCCTTTATAGCTAGTCTTCTAATTTCAAATTAATTATGTTTTCATGCACTTATTATAATTCTGTATATATCCAAATGTTGTAATATCAATGTGATACTTTCATTTTCTCTCATTAATCCCATTCCATAAACCACTTTGTAAACCTATTATGTTGCCGAAATCATTATTTGACATTTCATGCCTCCCTTTCTATGTTGTGAATACCCAACCCAATTTTTATTAAATTGTATTCATATACATGTAATTATACTTAATTTACTGGGGATTTACATGTATAAAACCCACATTCCCTTCTCATGGATTTAAAATTATGAAAATTTCATGTCTTTAAATACTTATGTACTCAATGATTTTGTATGAAACCTATTCTTTATTCTCTATGGGTTATTGAAGAAATTATTTATTATGATATATAATCTACATGGAACACATGAATTTAAATATATGATGGTGCTCCCTTATAGTTCTCCATTTCATTGGGTAAAGAATTAATCTCTATATATGATATGTTTTATGATACCTTAGTGAATAACCTTGGTAATATGTTTTATGACACCTTGGTATTAATCCTTGGTGATATGATTATGAAAGTATTTTTTTTAGCCACATTTCTATGTTATGTATCATATAATTATGATTATTCTCTCATTTTATTCCTCTTGTTTTATCCTTGATAACCTATCATGTTCTATCTCCTTTGTTTATCCCTTACTGGGCTTTATACTAACCTTTTTCTATTGATGTATGTCCCTAGGAAATCACTTGCAGTGAGGTGACCAAGGATTGAATAATAAAGGATTTTTCTAATATAATTATATAAATTTTATATTTATGTATTCATTATGTACTTCATGTATTATGTACCTAATTTATAATACATTAAACCTCAAAAGATCATTGTAAGTTATTAATGTAATATTTTGTTAAGGAATTATATTAAAAATAATGTATTAAAAAGGTGGGTATCCATAGTTGGTATTAGACCAATGTTTAGTTATTTATGGAAATTATAACTAAAAACATTAGTGAGAACCCTATTGATAACTATAAATATAGTAAAACCTCCTAAATTTTAGTAAATTATAGAGTGTATGGTTTACTAAAAATTACATCTATGTCTAGATACTGATAAGTGGATGTGGTTGTGGAATAGATATACCTAGGGGTAATCACCCTAAAAAGGATAGGTTGAATATAAAATAGATCTTCACTAGGTACATTATGATTGGTTCTAAGATTTCACACTTAGACGGACACTCTTTGAGGATATTATTTGTTGAATCACATGCTTTTTACAAACCATTATGAATGATATATAGATAATGTATTTTTTTTTTTAAAATATTGAAGTATAACACCCAAGAAACATGTTATTAGAAAATTTTAAGATTAAAATTAACATTAGAATCATTATTATAAGATTTACAATAATAAAAAATCTCTCACTTGGTTTTTCTTCTCTTATAAAAAATTTGGGAAATAAAAGGACTCATATAAAAAATAGATGTGATGGACAATGCAATGATAAAATTCCTAATATGATGGAATATAGAGTTAAAAACTTCATGATGATAATGAATCATTTAACTTATGTCCTGAATAAAAATTTAAACCATGCGGAGAATCTATCTTCACCATGGAAGGAATAATTAGGAGTTAAATCCTTAATGTGTCAATGATCACCTATTTTTAGTGAAACCTCTAATACAGTGATCATGAAACAATGGATCAATACTATAGAAAATATTTTTTTTTAATCCATTATTATAAGTAAGAGAAAGTTATATTTGAATTATATTACTTTAAGGGAGAAGCTCGTTAGTGTTGGATATTAATTAACAGCATGAACCCAAAGGATAAGGTTGAAGTTGTGGAGTGGGAAGACTTCAAAAAATATTTTTCAACAAGTACTTTCTCATACCCTTTAAACAAAAATGGAAATGGGATTCATTGAATTAAAGAGAAAGGAAAATTAATTGATGGGGAGTTATGATATGATCTTTATAATTATTCACACACTACACCATAAATAATGTTTAGTAGTGGTTTATTAGTGGTGGTTTATGAAACCATCACTAAAAAAATTGAAATATTTTAGCATCATTTTTTTAGAAAGAACCTAAATTTTTTTATATAAATTTAAAAAAATGAACTTTTCCTCCCTTACACAAATTCATCCCCCTCAATCAACCCTTAACCCCCAATCCCTCACTACTACTCCCCTTTCCCACTTGTCATCGCACCCCTTTCCCCCTCATCACCGCTCCCCTTTCCCCCTTGTCACCACCACCGCTCCTCAGACCCTCACCACCACCGCTCCCCAATCCCTCATAGATCCCTCCCCAAGATTTCAATGTCCCTACCTAAGCCCTCAACTTCCCTCCCTAAGCCCTCACCACCACTCCCCTTTCCCCTTTCCCTCTTTCCTTTGAGCCACCAATCCCCTTACTCAAGATTCTAGGGCCCATTTGACCAGTATCACCTCTCCCAAATCCTCCTCTCCTACTTTGAGGGCCATAGTGGATCTTCCCCATCCATGGTCCATTTTTACATTATTGGGTGTGGTCAATACTTTAAGTTGAGTCTACAAATCCTATTATACCCCTTCTTCATTTATTTTAGTGTATAGTGGTCCCTTATAATTTTATTCTAATATGTCTTGCTTCTAGGGATTTTTTTTGTTTGTTTTTAGGCATAACTGGAGATTGATATTGGGAAATCCTCTGATCCCTCGCTGTTGATACCTCTATGCTATGGAACTGATCCCTCTCCATCACTCCCAATCTCTCACCCTTGACCTATTTGTCTCCCTTTATTCCTTTTCCCTTATACATCCCCCATCCCTAGTCATGACATCACTTCGTGAGCCCCCTTTCCCACCATTCAGAAGTGATTTTTCATAATCTCTCCATTTTAGTTTAATATTATTTACTTTTAATGTTTTTTTTGTGTATTTATTCTATAATTTTAATTCTTTATTGAAAAACTATAATTATGGTATATTCTATTAGTTGTTGATATTATGGAATAATGTATAAAAATTGAAGGTTGGTCTTATCCAAAACTTGTTTGATTTAATAATTATACTTGAGTGTAGATTGTATGGTTATTGAATTATTTGATAAATTTTTTATTTCATACCATCACATCCATTTTACATTTGTAACTCATTAAAAAAACTTATAGATAAGATGTAATTTTTTGATGGATTATATGCATTCGAATTAAAATCTAAGAAAAATAATGTTGTTCCAAAACGTAATCAATTTAATCTAATTAAATAATTTATAATATTATTGATTTTTAATAAATTATTAATTTTGATTTAAATGGAATAATATTTCTTTTGTATTTTAAATTTATTTAATGGAGTTTAAAAACTTTGTGATATATAGATAAAATCTAGATCATGTTACCGAGGAACACACCTCAGTATGCTAAGGGTTTGGAGAAGTTTATAGATTTTTTAATTTCCAATCGATCCGTTGATGGGATAATAATATGTTAATGACCTAAATGTAAATTTATAAGATGGTTAAAGATACATGAAGTTTATAAACACTTGATATTGAAGAAATTACCTACTCAATATTTATGTTGGATTTGGCATGGAGAATCAAACATTTCAGAAATTTTGAGCACTAATGTTAGTCAATAGAATGAGATCATAACTTTTTAAACAAGGAAAATGAAATAAAAAACCTTATAAATAAAGGTTTTGTCATTGGAGGAAATAGTTTCAACATCATAACATATCAGAACAACAAGTTAAGGGTGCTATAAATAGTAAATTGACAAATGATGTTTTGGGGACTATAGGACAACCAAATCAAGATCTTAACATATCATTGGATCCTCCTCTTGATGGTGTGGAGACTAATATAAGGGATAACTTCACTAAGTAGAAAAATGTATTTCATGATTTAGTTGGTGATGGAAATCAAGAGCTATATGGTGGATGTATAAAATATTCTAAACATTTTTTCTATTGAAGTTGTACCATATCAAATACCTATGAGGAATTACAAATATGACGATGTCCATGATATTGGAATTGTTGCATGATGAATTTCATAAAACTAAGATCCCTTGGTCTTTTTATGATATGAAAAAAATAACAAGATTGGTCTTAATTATACAAAAATATATGCTTGTCCCAATGATTGTATGATTTATTGGGGAGAGGATTCGAGTAGACATGATTGAAAAAAAATGTTTTTCTTCTAAAAGATAGTAAATGGGTGATGTTAGAAGTATGAATCAACATACTATGGAGAAAATGAAGAAAAATAACACACCTGCAAAGGTTTTTATTTACTTCCATTTAAAACCTTGATTAAAAAATTATTTTTCATTGAAAACCACCGAGCACATGAAGTAGAATTTTATAGATAATAACAATAATGGGTTAATGCGACATCTAATAGAATCAAAATCATAGAAGAAATTTGATTCATTACATCCATATTTATCATCTGATCCTAGGAATGTGTGATTGGGATTTTTTGTTTATAGATTCAGCCTATTTGTGACATTGAGTACTAGTTATAGCATTTGGAAAGTTGTTTTGATCCCTTACAATCTACATATGTGCATGTGTATGTAAAAAACATCTTTTATCATTTTGATGATTATTCCTAGAAAAAAATATCTTTAAATGATATTGATGTATACTTAAAACCTCTAATTTAAAAATTGTAGGATTTATGGAGAAGTAGTGTTGAGATATATGATGTATCTTCTAGAAAAATGTTCTAAAATTCACAATGCTCTAATGTGGACCATTAGTGACTTCCTAGGACTTAGAAACTTATATGGTTGGAACACTTACATGGGTTTGGATTTTTTAGTTTGTAACTTTGATTTTGAGAATGAATGAATAACTTATAGTAAAAAATAATTTTCTTGTGTCATCACATATTTCTTGATGCATCTCATAGATTTTGGTTGAACAAGTCAAAATCCAATGGGTATATTGATTATAGACTACCTCCAAATTTGTTAATAGGTTTAGAAATATTGGAAAAAATAGTAAATTTTGAAATATAATTTATTAAGGTGAATCATTTGAATGATAGTGGGAAACAAGTTCAAAGTGTATCATCAGTTTAAATAGAAAAAAATAGAAGAAAAAAAATATTCTTCAAACTTCGGTATTGGGAATTTAATTCGTTTCATCATAATCTTGATGTTACGCATATTGAGAAGAATATTTGTCAAAATTTGATCTTCACATTACTTAATGATAATGGAAAATAGAATAACTGTCACACTACTTATAAGTACTTTCAAAAAATAAATATAAATCATGACCTATGGCTAGATAAGAATGAGAAGTATGATCCTATATTTTTTTCAATGAAAAATAGGGATAAAGATATATTACTTCAAATTTTAAAAGATGTTAAAGTATATAATGGGTATTAAAGTATCATATCAAGGTGTGTAGACTTAAATAATCATAGGTTACATGGATTGAAAATTAAGGATTCATATATTTTTTTTATATTAGTTACTACCATTGGAATTGCGTACATTGTTGCCTAAAAAATTTATTGTAGTTGTACTCCAATTCTGCACATTCTTCAGACAACTATGTGAGAAAACTATAAAACTAGATTAACTTTAAAAGCTTCAAGATATATTTTACTAACACTTTTTTTCAATGTAGATGATCTTTCTTCCATTATTTTTTACTTTCACAATGCATTTAACTATGAATTTGGTTGAGGAAACTAAATTAGTAGGTCTCATACATTATCGATGGATGTATTAAATTGAGAGGTATTTTATTTATATATTTTTAAACTTAATTAAAACATTATTGACACTTTATTAAATATTTAACTATGTTTTATTCATTTTATTTGATGGATACCTTGGTCATTTGAAATCATATGTGAAAAATAAATCTCAACTTGAAGGCTCTATTTTTGAAAAGTATTTAGAATAAGAGTGTATTATATTTTTTTCTAGATACTTGAATGATATTTAGAAAATATTCAATCAAGTTGGATGTTTTTATAACATATCAACTTAATCACAACTGCATGGGAAATCAAAAATATTTCCTACTATTATATGATCAGTTGGACAGATCTCAAATATTACACTGATAAAAATGGAATTATTATAGGAACATAGATATGTGATATTGAATAGTGAATTTTTTTTCATTTTATTGAAGATATTGGGATACAAACAAAGTGATGCATGAGAAGTAGAACATTAAATGGTAAATAAATAATAAAAGTTGTTAATAAAGAGATTATAAAATGGTGTGCACATAGTGTAAGTTTATAAATATTTCAATTAATGTGGATATTATATTTACACATATATTTTATAAATATAATAATGTATATTAATTTTTATAGATCATGAATACTGATACTTGGGCTAAGTTGTCAAAAGATTTGAAGTTTATAGCTTGAGGTCCTCTAAAACAAGCTACAAATTGCAACACTTACAATGTGAATAGCTTCAAATTCCATATAGTAGATCAGAAAGAGGGTTTAAAAAAGAAAAATAGTGGTATATTTATAGTTTCCAAATTGGGATACTATGGAAAGTTGACTTATATTATCGAATTAAACTATCACGTTCATTTTTTAATTGTTTTATTAAAATATAAGGGGGTTGATATTACTAGGGGTATCAAAAGAGATTCCTTGAAATTTACTTCTATGAACTTATCTCACTTGATGGATGTTTGTGACCATGAATTACATGATTCATATATCTTCTCATCACAAGTGAAAATGGTATATTATGTAGAAGATGTCATGGATAAAGGATGGAGTTTAGTTGTTCACATAAAATAAAGATATTTTTATGAAATGGGTGATAAAGTAGAAGATTTTACATCTAACATTGAATCCCATAAACAAAAATAATTTTAATATTTATATATCATGATATTTAAAATATTAGTCTTGAAAGGGTGGATGAGGTAGATGGAGTAATGATGGAGCAGGATGATGACATGATTAAAGGGAAAAATGATTGTATATGCATTCATCCATTAACTTATCAACCACATGTGTTATATGTTATTCATTTTCAGTAATGTGGATATGTTATCATATTTAAATTCATTTTTATGCATGGGTTGTTTAATTTTGAAAAGTTAAATGTTATATTTGTTTGTATGTGTAGTCATTCATTATCATACCTATGTATATTATGTTTTTTAGTAATGTGCATCTATTATCATTTATAAATTTATTTTTTTACATTAATATTTTGAAATATTTGTTTTGAAGTTATTTTTACTTATTTAAATGATAGGAATGCCAAGGAAGAAGTAATCCATTGATTCTAGTTGACTCCCAGTTGATGTTCCCCCAACCATACAGACATCATCAGTGTTACCCGATGATCCCTCAGGCTCCCTCCTTATAGTATATGGTACACCCATTGGCTTCCCCCTATCATTTTCTAACACACCCTTTGTCTCCCTCCCATAATCATTTAGCACACCCACCATCTCCCTCTCATCAGTATCTGGCGCACTACCTCTTGATTCAGTAGGTTCAGTATGTAGTGACTCTGTAGTCATGGAATAGGTGGTCACTCCTGTTTCTTTATGAGGATATTGCGGGGTGATAATTATAGGTAAAAATTTTAATGTGAATAAAGTTATTGAACTTTTTTATATTAATAACTATTTTATCATAAAATATGGAAACAATGTTACTACTGAGACAAATATTAACAGTTTAGATATATGGAATCTGAACGGATTGAATATAGTTGTCACCTTTAATTATTATGGGGTCCCCACAGATGATGATGTGGAGTTATTTGGATATATTTTAGACTAATTAGTGGTTGATCCAATTACCCTTCCGATTATATATTCTGATTAGAGGCATATGCTTCAATATTGTAAGAATGAAGTATTTGATTCCTAGATAAAGGTGATTTTAATACATTATGGATTAATTGAATTCCATTATTTAATTAAATTTTAATATTTTAAAAATTAATCTCTCTGTATAGATGTTATTCTACTTTACCATTGTTGATCTTATCACATGAAAGTGGACATTGAAAATTTTGGGTAAGAAATGGAAATATTTTTAAATGGAGATTATGAAATGAGTTCAATGATATATAGTTTACCACTCAGTAGTAGTATGATAAGTTACCTTAAGGGGTACCTAAAGAGTAGTGAAAGCTGTTTTTTATATCCATCACAATGAGATTCACATGGTATTTAAATATATATTATTATATTAATCTTATTTTACATATATAAATACATATGATAAGGATGTGACATTGCATACATTACTATTAAATTACAAGTTATTTAATTTAGGAAGTTTCAAGAAAAAATATATCAAGTCGAGTGAAACAAATCATCCCCCACACTATTTATTCAAAGAGTTTTTCAAGAAAAAGATCAACTATGGTAATATTTTCATTGGTTTAAATATTCATATGATAATATTATCTATTTCATATATTAAATTGTTTATTTATATATTAGCCCAACTAGGTTAAATACCCTAAGAGGGGGTGAATCAGGGTATGATAGATTAAAATCATTGCCCCTTCAGATATTGTTTCTTTGTTAAACAAAACACTCTTCTCTATATTTCCTATGGAAATATAAGAACAGAAATGAAAGAATGCATGAGACACAGTAATTTTATGTATCGTTTCTAGGGAACCCATTCCTTTTTCTTGGATCTTTGTCAAAATAACATGTCAACAATATCCATGGAACTCCACAACATACCTTGGAAACCTACTTTATCAACAAAAAAATCAACTTAAAAACACTGTAATGTTTCCTTGATGGATTTTTTCCCAACAATCTCCCCATTTGGTTTTGTTGAAAACTCTTAATATTTTGATACCTCATTGAAGCTTCTTCCATATTCATACAACATTCACTTATTATGATTCATAAAGTGATCACAAATTTACCCCAACACACACTCTAAGCTCACATGATCCATGCTCGGCATGAGAAATAAGAGTAACATGAAAAGTGCATCAATGAACCACTTCATCTCATTCCAAAACCACTCATCTTATTTCATAAAAAATCTAATCTATCATGATATATAACCTTTGATTGATCACATTTAGGATCGTCAAATTTAAAAATTACACTACTTAACCACTCCCCCTATTAGCTTCTCCCCCTGTCTTGATTAAGACATTTTCTCCCCTTTTATATTCACAATTTACCCTTCTTTTTCAATGAACCTAAAGGTCACTTCATTATGGTATGAAATATGGTAAATAACATAGATCAGTACATTAGGGGAAAACACACCATACCTCAGGGATAGGGGGTCCCACATTCACACTTATTCAAGTACGTGGAGTAGAATGAACTCCAAGATCCATTGATGATGTTCAAACACTTCTTTGGGTAATGTATTTTTCATAATATCTTCAACCTATAGTTATTTAGGCCCATACTTAAAATTCAAAAACCCTTGATCCACCTTCTCCTTGATAAAATGATACTTGATTTCAATGTGATTTGTCCTTGAGTGATAGACTAGAATTTTTATAAGATTTATAGCACTTGAATTATCACAATGGATTCTAATAAGAAACTTCACTTAAAATCTTATATCATCAAGCTAATTCTTCATCCATAATTACTGTATGAATGCTTGAGTAGCCATAATAAATTTAGATTATACAATGCTCAATGAAATTCAATCTTGTTTCTTTCTTATCCAGGAAATACACAATCCACCAAGATAGAATTCACCACTTTACATTGATTTTCTATCATCAGCTAATCTGGCCTAATCTACATCTGTATATCTCAATAACTCTTGTTTAGATTTTTCATTGTATAGAAAAATGAAATCCACCATTCCCTTAATATTCTAAATTATTCATTTTACTATAAGTAATTATCTTTCCTTGGGAATAATTTGATACCATGCTACTTGGCATGTGGAAAAAATAATATCAGGTCTTATCATTGTCAAGTACAATAGACCACTAATTATTTTCCAATATTTTGTGACATTAACTACATTTCCATCATCATTCTATGTTTGTTTAATCCAGGTATCCACCAGAGTCATCCTCTCCTTATAATTTTCCATTCCAAATCTTTTCACCAATCATTGCACTTCATTTAATCCACCAAATATTATATCATTGACATATACCAGCACCATCATCCTTTGATTATTTTCATTATTGACATATATATTGTAATCAAGTCCACCACACTAAAAACTGATCTTCTTAAAAAACTAATTTAGTCTTGAATACAATGCCCTTTGTGCTTACTTCAACCCATATAGTGACTTCTTCATCTAAAAAACTATATTCCCATATTCATGAATGATAAAACCATCTAGATACTCAATATAAACTTCTTCTTCTGGAATCCCATTCAGAAATAATGACTTGACATCCATCTATAAAAATTTTAACCTTCTTTACACTACTATGGCCAAAAATAATTTTATTTTCTCTATCCTCGCAACAGGTGAAAATGATTCATCAACATAAATACTCTTTAACTAGGAGTACCCATTGCACACTAATCATGCTCTGTTTTGAATCAACTTTCCATCTTCATTCATCTTTTTGTGAAAGACCCATTTGGTCCTAATGACATTCATATTTTCTGATTGTGAAAAAATCTCTCATGTATGATTCTTCTCAATTTTTTCAAGCTCATCATTCATAGCCTAAATCCAGTTGTCATATATAGATTATTCCTCAAAACATTTAAGCTTTACTTATGATAAAAGTTATGGTTGTTGTAGATTTTTTATTCTCCTTGTTTGCACTGGCACTTCCTAATCACCAATGATGTTCTATATGTCAATTTTAACTAGGATCTTCAGCTTTTGTGATGATAAATATTTGACCTCCTCCTATTAATCATTGATATATTCTTTTTAATATTCATTTTCCACTTATACTCCCCCTAGGTCTCTTAACTCCTCATCACTTTCATCAAACAATTGGTCATTGTGTTGCTGAAGATTCTATTCATTCTCTACTATAGTGAAATCACTTCTTTCAACTACTTTTTCCAACTTCTTGTTGAAACATTATTGATATTCTCTCACATCTTCTTGGTATACTAAAAATATTCATCCAATGTCATATTTTTAGAACAAAATAGATAATTATGAAATATAAGAATGTTCTTACTTATCCCACAATATACCTTCTCTCAGTGAAAAAATAACACCTAAATTGTGGCACGATACCAATGATTATATATTCAATGCAACTTAGAACCACTGGATCATCCATATATAGATTTGATAGCTCTTTATTTTCATAGTAGACTCTTCATCATATCATCTCCTTTTTACATAGCACGCAATCTTCAGATACATATTTGAAAAATATAATTTTTATGCAACACCACTTGTTGAATCTAAAATCATATATGAATTTCAATTGTTCATATTATTCTCTTAACATGTATCTCCATTCAACTTATGCACGTTTTCCCTTTCAGCACACACACCCCATGGATTATATATCACCCTCAATCTTTCACAACTTCTAGTAGATATTAGAAACATTTAATGAATGGGGAGAGGGGTGCCTCTGGAATCCCCAAGAGGAATGTGGTTAATCATGATGGATCAACCCTTTGATACTTTCTTGTAAAGAACTGTACTATTTTTGTGCTTGTTCCAACTGCTCATCCAACTTTAACTATTCTGACCATATGACTAAGCATTATTTACCCACATTCTGAGTATTCTTCTAATATTTAGGTTTTTTAGGCTTGGCCTTTCTCAAAATTTGGGGTTTACACCCATTAGTAGAAATTTCCTTCTTTGATGCTACACAAATATTCCATTTTTCAAGTCTCTTTCTTTGAGCATGAATCTTTCCACTTGTCGTCTTCTCTTGCTCCTTCCTTTATTGGAGGGATATTTATCTTACCTTCACTTATCCCCATGTGGAATGAAATGTGTATTTTTCAAGGAATTATTTATTCATTTTTCTTTTATCAATTATTCAAGTCATGCCACCCTTTCTTATTGGGGTTTATTCTTCCACTAAATTTACATTATTTTTAATCACAACTATAGAATCTACTCCCTTTTTCTTCTAGGTTTGTTCACATTCATTCCAAGAGAGTTTTTGTGAGTGTAACAAAGGAGGTGATTGATATTCCTTTTTTTTATCTCCTTGTGATTCCCCTGAGGCTGTAAAAATATTTTTCAACTTATCATGTGGTCTTCCAATATTGGCTTTTTTGTTATACACTTTCAGAGTTGGGGATCTCCTTAGGGGTTACTTTTACTTTCATTATTTCTTATTATTGCAATATCTTTCCAAATTCCCATGATTATAACATATAAAACATCTCCCATTAAAAACATACCTTATGTCATCATTTCTCGGCTAAGATGTTGATTCATCCAGAGTTAGTCTTCTTTTGAAATTGATCCCTTGGGATTCTTGACACATACTCATGGTGTGTCTCTATCTTACACAATAATAAAATCTGATGGATTCTTTGTTTTGAGAGGCGTTCCTTTCATACTTTTCAATAAATCTTATTCTTATTCATGGACTTGGAAATATTTCTATCTTTACAATTTAAAATATAGTCTAAGGTTTCATAAAAAAAACTTAAAGTATGAACATACATCCCATGGAAACAGAACATGTTATCATTACTTCCTATAAAATCCTTTTTAGGTCTATCTTTAAATACTACATGATTTTTCTTAACTCTAGAACTATTCAAAACTCTCTTTCTATCATCCATGGGAGAGGGTTTACATATCCAATACCGATTTTTTCCAAACTGGGTGGCCTTTGGGAGGAGACAATACTTTCATGTTTCTCTTATGAAGTAGGATATTTTATTTTTATTTCATTATCAAATGTAGCAGGATAATCAAATAGTAAGTGTAAAGAATCCTTCAATTTAGGCTTGCCTTTGGCATTAGATTGCTCCAATTATTTCTTGAATGATTCTACCTCTTCTCCCAATTGATGAATCATCTTATCCCTTAATTCAAGTTGAGCATTAGTTTATCTATTGATATTATTACCTCTAATAATCTCATCATCTAATTTATAGGAGATATTATCTATCATGTCAGATTTATCTCTTACTTTTAAATTCATCTGGGAAACAGAGTATTTAAATCATCCATTCTCTTTTTGTATCCTTTGATTCCCATGTACCAATTCTGATTGGTGTGTAATAAGATCATCATTTCTAGATTTCCAAATTATGCATTTCTTCTAAGTTCATATTCTTTCCCTTGTTTTAAATTTTTAGTTTTTTTAACTTTATAGACATCACTCATAGTTATTTATCTTGGAATTCCTTATTCTCTCTTACATATAGGGACAATTCAAGAAGTTTTTCATTTAAACCTTTTAGCTTGTTGACGTCAATTTCCTACACTTAAATTCAGATATATTTAGATTTATTTTCTCCTTCTAATTTATGATCCAATTACTCTATTTCATGGGAAAATTATTATTTTGGAATTCTTGGGATTTATTCATCATCAGTAGTTCTAGTGTCCCTTGGAATATTAGGTTCTTTACTCATTCTTACAGCATCATTGAATGAGTAATTATTTTCACTGTATGATTTATCCAAATCATTATTTTATTCACTACTTTTTTCCTTCAACTGAATCACACTATTTCCATAGACACTTCCACACTAAGAAATACCACTAGACTTCTGCTTCTTCTTTTTAAGTTTTACCCTTTTCCATGGAACTCTAAGATAATAGAAAAATAAAACTTTAATTTCAACAATCAACTGAACCAAGTCGGATCAAACAAATTTGATAAAAGAAACCAATTATCTAATACCCATTATTATCCCAACTAGTTTAAACACCATAAGATGGGGTAAATCATGGTATGATAGATTAAAATGACTACCCCTTAAGATCTTGTTTTATCGTTAAAAAAAACAATCTTCTCTCACTTTCTCATAGTAATGGAAGAACATAAATGAAACCATGCACGATACACAAAAAAAAAATTGTACCACTTCCAGGGAATCCATTACTTTGTCTTGAATTTTTATCAACATATCATTTTAACAATATATCTAGAACTCCACAATATATCTTGGTAACCTTCTTTATTAACAAATAAAATCATCCCAAAAACACTAGAATGTTACCTTAAGGTATTTTTTCCAAACATTATCTTTATTTAATGTGGAAGAATAATTTAGGGCACTAAGTCTCCTAGATTGAACTCTGGTTGGATGTTCATGTGAAATTTTATTGGAGTTATGTAAATGATCCTACCAAATAAATTGGGCTATGAATTCATTTTTCATTGTAATAACTTATTTTAAGTTGTCAATTTATTAATATGTATTGATTTAATTTTAATTATATTTGATTTATAGGTAAAAATAAAAGAAATATTGGATGATAATCCCATAAAGTCCTTCTCAGTCTCCCAGGATGATCCATTTGGTCAGGTCCTTGGGAAGGATCATCCTGGTCATATGCATGGAATGGGTTTAGGACTATTATCATCTAAGGTATTTGGCAGGTCACCATGGATTTACACAACATCTACTCCTAGTTATATTTACTCCCTACTTTGAGGTGATCATAGGAAACTTATTACAATGTAAAGAAATTATCAACATGTGACCATATTCCAATAATAGGGGGCTCATATACATATGCAGGATGTGAAGTTCGTTGCTATGCAGAAATCATTAGATGAATTATATCATAAGATGAATGGATGTGTCCCTGTTGATATTACATCAATGTATGGTTTGAGTGATTAGGTAAATAACAAAATTTCATAATCATTTAGTATAAAAAATTATTGGTTTTTAGTTGAAATTTAAATATAAAATGCTATCTAATTTTCAAAAAAAATTGTCATACATGTGCTGGTAGCAAAGAGTGAAGAAGGAGACAGAGATATTATTGATCTTAGTTTTTTAGGTGGTGATGATTTTTTGACTTTGTATTTGGTGGTGGTTTTGTATAAATAAAATCATTATAGAATATCACGATGATATGGTGATTAAGAAACCATGTTATGGTTTAAGGAAGGGGATATCTTTATTTCTATTTCATTACATGAAATCTATATACTTGGTTGATTTTCTATATTTCTTCTAAATTTTCCCTTATACTCATCAATATTAGGCTCCTTTGGGTTATTTTTTAAATTATTCCATATAAAGTAATCCATTATAGTTTTATGACTTTTTTCCTATTGCTTTTGGTGGTGTAAATGGATGGGAATAGTCTTGGGAAGTCATGAGTTGGTGTGTAATTGTTCATGGATAGTGGGTACCAATTCTTGTGGATTTTTGTTGGAAATTTATTTTATTTAATTTATTCTATTTAGATTAATAAAAGTAAGTGATTTTGTTATATCTTAATATTAGAGAAAAGTGTGGTAAAATAGATAAATATGGGGTGCTTGGTATCCAACTAAAGCGATGTTGTTATAGTTTAGGAGTGTGTTTGGTGATGGGTGATGGTTGATGGTTGATGTATGAGAAGGTGTAATCTTTGGATCCTTTTATTAAATGTTATATTAGAGTTGGTATGGGTAGTTTATGATTACTGTGAAGAAATCAGGGATTTTATTAGGCTCATTTTATAAGGGAGAGTAAGGTTGACCCATATAATGATGAGTTTATAAGTAAGTCATGGGGGGATAATTTTTTGGGTTTAAAAATTATTTCCCATGTTATCATTGTTATTTTTGTTATATTTGGGTTTTTGTGTGGTTTCTATAATGAAATTGGGGTTGTGTTATCTTTTAGGGATCGATGGAGGAAAGATCAATGAGATTATGGGAGAGTAGTTCATTGTTGTCTTGTTATTTGGAATCCTTTTTATGGGAAAATTATTATAATAATTTATTTCATGTTATTTTTTGATTTTTGGTGTGTTGGAATATGTTTGTTGATGATGTGATAATGATTTAGGAGGATTTTTTGAGGCAATTTAAAAGAGGTGTGAAATACATATGCAGAGGTGGTGATGTTTTGAAATGAAGTGTGGGGTTCTATATATATGGGGGAGTTATGTGATTATGTGAAAGTTTGTAGTGATGTGGTAATATTGTAGATTTTTTTATATATAATCATGGATTAATTGGAAACATTATGAGGTTGTTGTGTGTTGATTTTGAAGGAACTTTTTTTTATTGATTTTAGTGGTAGATTTTAGTGTTTTGATAAGGTCTTTCATTCATTATTGTTTGATCTTGCTTTATGATGTTTCTAATAAATTGATTTTATATTTTATTATTAACCTTGTAATTGTTGAATGTTTTTTATATTTTAATGTATCTTTATTTTATTTGGGTTTCTATCTTTGTAAACTTGGGTTTGTGTCAATTTATATCACATACTTGGTTAATCCTATATTAACACTTTTCATGTTGTTATTATTGATTATCACTTCCTATGATAATTATTTATATATAATAAGTCTATTAGTTCTATAAATGTATATATTTGAATTTGGCATACATTTTTCTCGTGTTTTGATTATATTTTAATTTAATTTCTATCTATAGTTGGTCTGTTATGGTTTTTAGAATATCAATATGATTCTATTTTGATTTCATGTATTAGTCATTTCCTTAATTGTATTATTATAGATGTTGTAATCATTTTTAATTTTAGGTTTTGTAATTTTATTATATGAATACTATTTATTGTTTATTTTTTTAAGTTTTTCTTGGTTTTTCATTTATTTGGTATCTTTTATCTGAGGGATGCAATTTCCAATTTTTAATTTGTTTTTTGACAGCAATATATAATGGTGATTTAAACCACTGCTAAATCCTCAATAGTTTTGAAATATAGAACCACCACTAAAAATTGAAAAAACTTCCAATAAATATCATTTTTCAACACTTCCCAAAAACCACCGCTAAATGGGTGAAACCAATGCTAATTGGATGTCGAAAATAACTTTAGTGGCGGTTTTAAGAAATAATCACGGAATAATTTGGTGGTGGTTTTAACTACTTACAAAATAAAAAAAACCACTACTAATACCCTATTCTATTATAGTGGCATTACACTTTAATCTTTATTATTGATTCTGATGGGAAGACGATTTATTATTTGGGGGACTAATACCACGTCTATGTAAAGTTCTTACAATATGAGAATTTTGGATTTATAAAGTGATGGTATGGTGTGCTCTCAAGGTGGAAATAGAGTTTGAAGATTCACAGTGGTCTCATGGGATAGATGATGGGAAGGGGATAAAGATAAATTTTGGGAATAATTTTCATCATAAAAATAAAGGGAAGAAACAAAAATTATCTATGCGCAATAAGTATGGGAAGAAGCATTCGGGTAATTTTATGTAAGTATGTGTAAAGAGATACAAGTGTGGAAGAGATATCCATATAGGTTAAAACTATCATGGAGGTGTAAAGCTTCAATATATGAATTCCAATGACAAAGGGAAGATGGTTAAAGTGAAACCTATAGTACAATGCTTCAAGTGTGGGGAGCATAGACATTTTTCTAACTAATTTCCAAATTAGAAGATAATAGAAGGAAACCACCATCAACCCCGATATATACCAAGGGGGAAAGGTTGTGATTTTATAATCACGATGGGTAAAGTCAAGGCTATAAATTATATAGTGGTGAGTACAATCATCATACACTCAAATCTAGTAAGTATTTTTTTTTTATTATAGTTCTATGCATTCTTTTATTTAATTCAAGTTTTCAAATAACATCAAATTAAACCCTGAACTACTGGTGATAAAGTTTTCAGCTAAAAAACCTAGAGGAACTATTCAATCATTAAGGATATATAGAGATTAAACTATTAACTTTGGTGAGTACAATCTCTCTATAAACCTATTAGTCATTCTAATGGTGAAATTTAATATAATACTAGAGATAGATTAGTTGTCAAAGTATAATGGCAAGATCAACTATAGAAGCAAGAAAATTTCAATTGTATTTAAGGTATGACCTGTGATTATCTTCTAAATATAGATACCCTAGTCTGATTCTTGTTAATAACCACCTCTTATTTCCTTTTTTATGGAAACAATTGTTAAAGAAGGAGAATAAATTGAAATTATAAAGATATGAGATATACCCATTATTTGGGAATACATTGATATATTTTTTGAAGAATTACCTAGAACTCCCCTGTAAATATAGCTAGATTTCTCAATTAAAATAATACTTTTATCCAAGATAATATCAAAGACCCTATGTAGAATGGGATATATGGAGTTATAGGAATTAAAAAAGCAACTTCAAGATCTTTCAGGGAAGGGTTTTATTTGGCCAAGTATGCCTCCTTGGTGAGTACTTGTTGTCTTTGTAAAGAAAAAGGATGGATCAATATAGCTATGCATTTATTATAGATAACTTAATAGGATCAAAGTGAATTAAAAATACCCTCTTCCAAGGATTGATGATTTATTTGACCAGTTTCATGGTGCTCAATTCTTCTCTAAGATTGGCCTTTGATCAAGGTATCATCAGCTAACAATGAAAAAATAAGATATCCTGAAGACTATCTTTAGAACATGATATGAACATTAAAAGTTTTTTTATGCCCTTTGCCTTGACTAACACTCCTACTATATTTATATATTTGATTAATAGAGTCTTTAGAGGCTATATTGATAAATTTTTCATGATATTTATTGATGAAATTTTGATATATTCCAAAATTAGTGAGGAGCATGAGGATTGTATATGGTTCATATTAAAAAATCTAAGGAATGAAAATATTTTCAAAAAATTATTTAAATGTGAGTTCAAGTTACAACAAGTAAAATTATTAAGACACCTTATGACCCATGAAGGAATCTTGGTTGATCTGATAAAAATTCCATAAAGAAGTGGCCTCATCCTACAATAGTGTTTGGGATTTGTAGTTTCCTTGGTCTAGCAATACATTATAGAAGGTTTGTGAAAAAAAATTCATAGATTTTTAATCCACTAACCAAGTTAAATAAAAATGGAGTTAAGTTTATCTAGACAAAGGAGTGTGAATAAAGTTTAAAAGAACAAAATAATAGGTTGGTAAGTTCACCTTTTATAACATTACCCTCTAATGGGGAAGGGTTTTTCATTTATAGTGATACATCCTTAAAAGGACTTGGATGCTTACTCATGAAAAATTACAAGGTGATTACCTATGAATCTTAATAGTTAAAGCCTCATGAACAAAATTATTCTACCCATGATTTGAAGTTATTTATAGTTATCTATGAATTAAATATATGGAGACACTATATTTATGGTGAAAAGTGTGATATATACGGTAATCACCATATTTTGAAGTATATATTCACACAAAATGAACTGAACATGAGACAAAAGATATAGTTAGAGCTTCTTAAGGACTATGATTGTTCTATTCATTGTCACCCTCAAAAATCAAACAAATTCGGTGATGTTTTGGGTGGAAAAGACCCTAGAGTTCTTGAAATGATGATGATTAAAATAGATCTATTGATAAAGGACTTGGTGAAGATGAAAATGTTAGTCATATGGAAAGGGAAATAATTAATTCTTTCCTAAATTATTTCTCAACCATCATTATTAGAGAAGATCAAGAAAACATAAAGAGATGACCCTAAGTTACAAAAGAAGATGGAAGTTATAAAAATTGGGAAGTTTCCTAAGTTCAATGATGATCAAGATGGAGTAATAAGGTTTGTTACAAGAATATTTATCCCATCTATTAAAAATTTAAATAAAGAGTTTATGGATGAATCTATATATTCTCTATAAATACTAGAAGCACCAAAATAAATCGAGATCTGCAAGATCATTATTGGTGGAAAAACATGAAAAGGGATATTATTGATTATACTTCAAGATGTTTAATATGTCAGTAAGTTAATGAAGAGAAAAAACTATCCAAATACATGATCAAACCACTACCCATACATGTATTTAAGTGGGAAAACATCACTATAGACTTTGTTACTAGACTTCTTAAGACTTCCAAGGAAAATAATTCCATATGGGTAATTATTGATAGATTAAAAAAAAGTATTTCTATTTTATCGCTATATGAGATAATTTATCCCTTTTCTACCTTTTTATTCTATATATTAAAGAAGTGTTGAGACTTAATGAAGCAAAATTATCAATTTTTTTAGACTGAGATGCAAGATTTAATTATAAGTTCTAGAGGATCCTTCAAAAGGCTGTGAATATCAAACTAAACCTTATCACAATCTATCATCTTCAAACTGATGTGCAGTCTGAGAGGACTATTCAAAAAATTTAAGATATGTTATGGTCTAGCTCACTTGATTTTCAAGGGATTTGAGACTAACATATTCTACTTATTGAACTCTCCTATAACAAAAAGTTTAACTCAATTATTCAAATGACTCAATATGAATCATTATATATGAAAAGTTATAGAACTATAATATGATGGGATAAATTTGGATAAGAAAAACTATTAGGACTAAAAATTGTGAAAGAAACTATAAAGAAGATACAAGTGATCCAAAAACATATCAAGGATGATTAGAGTTGAAAAAACTGTTATACTGAAAATAAAAGGAAGGACTTAGAATTTATAGTTGTAGATCATGTATTCATCAAAATATCACTATGAAAAGGAGTCGTGAGATTTGGAAAAAATGTGAAATTGATTCCAAGGTACATCAGACCATTTCAGATTCTAGAACATGTTGTATTAGTTTCTTACCATTTAGAAATACCACCAAATCTTTTCAATGTCCATGATTTATTCCACAAATCCCAATTAAGAAATTATACATCAAACCCAATACATATACTAAACAAAAATAGTGTGTATTGGAACCTGACCTATCATATAAAGAAGAATTGGTCTAGATTCTTGATAAAAGGGGACAAGTGTTGAGGAAAAGGACAACCCGACTCATGAAATTCTTATAGAGAAATTTCAAGTTTAAAGAATAAACTTGGGAGCCTAAGTAGGAGATGAAGGATAAATACCCCCATTTGTTTTAAGATAGGACACAGATTTTGAGGATAAAATTTCTTAAGGGGGTAACGTAACGACCAAAAAAATTATTTATGTAATTAATACATAAACTTGTATTTTACAATGACTATTTTATTATAATCACATATAAAGACTATTAAATTTCATAAGAACATTGAATATCATTTAATAATGTTGATGATAACATCCAAGAAGAGTGCAGGTAGATAAACACCAAATAATAGTGCAACCACTAAGGGAAACTCTATAGGCTCTAATTCTCCTATGAGGATCACTCCAACCATGATGATTGTAAGAAGATAAATAAGGGTTTGGAATACGATATACATTATCAAGGGAAGTGTAAAACCATTGTAATTGAATTAGTGAATGTTTAGGTATAATAATATCTGAGTATATATAAGGTGTAAAGGGAAATGTGACCTTTAGGATTTGATCAATACCTAACTATTACTTGACCATTTTAATGTGAATGTTATATGACTATTGAAAAAGTAATAATAACCAATAGAATAGTAAAATACAAGTTTAAAAGTAATTTAAAAATTATTATATAAGTAATTAAATTTTAAATATGTTATTCATGAATCAATATGTATGATATTATAAAAAATAGAATTCTTTAAAGTGAATAAATAATGTGTTTTCCTTTAAAAATAGTATTTTAAAAAATATGTAATTTTTATTTAAAATAATTATTTCTCATAATTAGATATTTATTTTCATAAAATAAAAATTATATTTTGAATCAACACATTTAAATTGTGTTAGGGTAATTTTTTTGGAATTTTATAAAATGTTTTCTTTTTCAATGAATAGTAAAAATACAGTTTTTTTTATATGTTTTATGACTTAATAAATATTTTATAATAGTGTAATAATATAAATAAGTGAATACACATAAAAAAATTATTTTATTAATATAATGTATTTTAATGAATTAAAATTACTATCCACACCTATAAATATCTTTTCAAAGTCTAAAGTGAAAATCAAGTTTTTAAAAACATTATTTTTGTGGAAAAGTATTCTCCCATTCCAAAAGTAATATATAAAAAATGATGTTCGGTTATTAGTCTCAAATATATCAAAAAAACATCTTCTTTCTTTCATAAACCATGATCCAAAACCATGAGTGGTCCGTAGAAAATTTATTTTCCAAAATCTATAATTCCTAGGGATATATTTGAAAAATAATAAACAATTCTCCTCACTTTGTAATAAATACCCACCTCACCACCACATTTAATTAACTAATAATCTCATTATATTGTTCCTTACTCTCTTATTATCTCATTAATACCCTTGGTTAATCTCTCAATCTCTCAAGGAATTTCTCCACTAAGTTTAGGAAGTGATACTTAGGGTAAGGGATTCTCTTCCTCTCCCTTTTTACCTGAGTACTTCCTTTGTAGTTAGTCTTCTAATTTCAAAGTTATTATGTTCCCATGAACTTATGATCGTTAAATTATTATATTAATTTTGTTTTATCAATGATATACTTCCATTATTTCTCATTAATCTTGTTCCATAAACCACTTTATATACTGGTTATGCTTGTGAAATCATTTTTTGATTTTCCTTGCCTCCCTTTTTATGTTGTGAATACCCAACACTATTTTATATTCAAGGTTATTAATATAGATGTAATTATACTTAATTTATTGGTGATTTAAATTAATGAAACCCAAATTCACTTCTCATGGGTTTAAAATAATTAAAATTGTAAGTCTTTAAACACTTATGTACTCAATGATTTTGTATGTTACTCATTATATATTATCCATGGGTTATTGATTAAATGATTTATTATGATATATGATCTATGTAGCACACATTAATTAATACGTGTTAATTTTTCATCCTGATAGTGCTCTAATGTATTGGTTAAAGAATTAATCTCAATATATGACATGTTTTATGATACCTTGGTGAATAACCTTGTTAATGTGTTTTATGAAACCTTGGTGTTAAACATTGGTGATATACTTATGAATGTATCATTTTTATGTTTTAGACACATTTCCATGTTATTTATTGTATACTTATGGTTATGCTATCATATTATGCATCATGTTTTATCCATGATGATCACTTATGTTCTATTTCTTTTTTTTTACCCATTACTAGGGTTTATGATTACCCTTTTCTATTAATGTATATCCCCAGGAAATCACTTGCAGTAAGATTACCTAGGATGTAATAATAAAGTAGTATTTAAATAGGATTAAATAAATTTTATATTTATGATTTCATTATATACTTCATGTATTATATACCTATTTTCCAAGACATTAAACCTCAAAAGATACTTGTAAGTTATCAATTCAATATTTTTTAAGGAATTATATTAAAAATAATGTATTAAAAAGGAGGGTCTCTATAGTTGGTATTAGAGAAAGGTTTAGTTATTTTTTTAAATAATTAAAAACATTAAAAAAATACTAGGGATAAGTCTAAATATAGTAAAACATCCTAAATTTTGGTAAATTATAGAGTGCGTAGTTTCCTAGAAATTGCATCCATGTTTGGATACTAGAAAGAGGATGCTTCTGTGGAATATATGCACCTAGGGGTAATCACTCTAAAAAATAATAATTGAGTATCAACTCAATATTCAATCAATTCATGATTAGTGGGCCTAAGACTTCACACCTGGAGAGAAACTCCTAGGGGATATGTTTTGGTTAATCACATGCTTTTTACAAACTATTATATAGGATATATAGATTATGTAATTTTTTTAATGATTAAAGTATAACACCCTTGAAGTGTGCCATTAGAAAATTTTAAGATTAAACTTTACTTTGAATTATTATTATAATATTTCCAATAGTAATAAATATTTTACTTAGGTTTTATTATTCTATAAAAATGGTAGGAAATAAAAATACTCATGTAAATAATGTATGTGATGGAGAATGCAATGACAGACTTCCTAATATGATAGAAGATGGAGTCGAAAACTTCATGATGTTGATAAATTAATTAACTCAATACATGAATAATAATTTAAACCATGTAGATCATTTAGATTCACCAAGAAAGAAATAATTAGTAGTCAAATCCTTCATGCCTCAATGAATGCCTATTTTTAGTGGAACCTTTGATCCACTGATCAAGAATAATTGATGAATACTATAGAAAAGATATTTTATTTACTCTATTTTTTTAATAAAGAGAAATTTATATTGGCAGTATATATATTAGATTAGGAAGCTAATTGGTGGTGGAAATTGATCAAGAACATGAAGCCAAAGGATAAGGTGGAAGCCATGGAGTGGGAAGGCTTCAAAAAAATATTTTTCAATGAGTATTTTCCTCATACCCTTCAAATGAAATTGGAAAGGGGATTCATTAAATTGATGAAAATGGATATTAATTTATGGGGAGTTATGAGATTAACTTTACAAGGCTTGTGATTTATGCTTCAATATTTGTAATTGATTGTAATTGGAAGATAAATTGATTCTTTGGTGGACTAAGACCTCATCTATGAAGAGATATTGCAATCTAATACTTTTTGAGTTGTGAGGATATAGTGAGGTGTGCTCTCAAAGTGGAAATTAAGTTAGGTGATGCATAGTGGCATCATGGGATGAATGATAATAAGAAGAGGATAGATCCAAATTTTGGGAATGATTTTTATCATGAAATAGAAAGGTAAGAAATGATAACTACCTATGTGCAACAAGTGTGGGAAAAACATTTAGGGAATTTTCTGGGTGGAAGTGGAAAGTGTTACAAGTGTGGAAGAGATGGCCACATAACTCAAAATTTTTATGGAGATATAAATCCTCAACATTTTAATACTAGTGAAAAGGGTAAGATGGTACAAGTACAGTCTGTAGTATAATGTTTCAAGTGTGGGGAGCATGGACATTTTTCTAACCAATATCCAAATCAAAGGATAATAGAGGGAAACTTCCATCAGCCTAAAAAAATATAAGGGATAAAGGTTGTGATTTTTCAATCATGACGGTTGAAGTAGAGGCTCCAAATGATGTAGTGGAAGGTAAATTTATCATACACTGAAATCTAGAAAGTATATTTTTTAATTATGATTGAATGTATTCTTTTATTTCATTCAATTTTACAAATAACATCTAATTAAACCCTGAATTACTAGTGGTAGATTTTTCAGATAAAATATCTAGAGGAAATATTCAAGAATAAAGGATATATATAGATTATCCTATTAACTTTGGTCATTATAATCTCTCTAAAAACCTAGTGGTCATTCCAATGGTGGAATTTGACATATTATTAGGGATACATTGGTTGTCAAAGTATAATGGCACAAATAAATATATAAGTAAGGAAATTTTATTTTTCATAAAGGGAAAACCTATAATTATCTTCAAATGAGAGATATACCATCATAATACTTTTCAAGAACCACTTCATATTTCCTTAATTATGGAAATGATTAGTGAATAAGGATAAGAAAGTTAAAGTATAAAGATAGGAGATGTTCTATTTGTTTGGGAATACATTGATGTATTTCCTAAATAATTACTTGGACCTCCCCATAAAATAAAGGTAAAGTTATCAATTGAACTCATACCTAGATCCAATCCAATACCATAAACCCAATATAGAATGATATGTGTAGAGTTAGAGTAATTAATGAAGCAAATTCAAGATATTTTGGTGAAGGGTTTTATTCGACCAAGTGTGTCTCTTTAGGGATCACCTATTCTCTTTGTTAAGAAAAAGGATGAATCAATGTGGTTATGTATTGATTATAGAGAAATTAATGGTATCACATTGAAGAATAATTACCCTCTTTCAAGTATTGATGATTTGTTCGACCAACTTCCTAAGGGTGAAGTAAGAAGATATCCTAAATAATACCTTACGAAAAAGATATAGACATTATGAGTTTTTTATGCCCTTTGGATTGACTAATGATCCTACTATATTTATGTATTTTACGAATATAGTCTTTATAGACTATCTTGATAAATTTATAGTGGTATTTATTGATAATATTTTGATATATTTCAAAATTAATGAGGATTATTAGGATTATCTGAGGGTAATATTAAAAAATCCAAATAATGAAAATATTTTTTGGTAAATTTAGTAAAATCAAGTTCTGGTTATAAGAAGTAGTATTCTTGGGACACAATGTGATCAGTGAAGGAATATCGGTTGATCCTACAAAGATAAATTCCATAGATAAATAGCCTCATCCTATAATAGATACTAAGATTCATAGTTTCCTTGGTCTAGAAGGATACTATAAAAGGTTTGTGAGAAACTTTTCACAACTTTATAATCTACTAACCAAGTTAACTCAAAATTTATTTGAGTATATATAGAAAAAGGAGTGTGAATAAAGTTTCCAAGAACCGAAGAATAGGTTGGTTAGTACACCTGTGCTAACTTTACTCTCTAACAGGGAAGGGTTTTTCATGTATAGTGATACATCCTTGAAAGTAATTGGATGTGTACTCATAAAAAATGAAAATTTGATTAAATATGCATCTTTATAGTTGAATCCTCATGACTAAAATTATTCTACCCATGATTTGGAGTTAGATGCAGCTATCTTTTCATTAAAGATATTGATACACTATCCTTATAAGGAGAAATGTGATATATACACTGACCACTGAAGTCTGAAATATATATTCACACAAAAGGAATTGAACATGAGACAAAAGAGATGTTGTATCTTCTTAAGAACTATGAATTTTCTATTCATTATCACCTTATAAAATCAAACAAATTTGTGATGTTTTGAGTAGTAAAGACCCTAGAGTTCTTGAAATGATAAGGATTGAAAGAGATCCATTGATTAAAGACTAGGTAAATATGTACATAGAAGTTATAAGGTAAGTTATATCATCAATCCTATACTAAATTATTTCACAACCACCATTACTAGAGAAGATCAAGAAAATACAAATAGATGGTCCTAAGTTACAAAAGAAGATATAAGCTGTGAAAAATTGAATGTTTCCTAAGTCAAATATTGATCAAGAGTGAGTAATAAGGTTTGGTATAAGGACATGAATCACATATGTTATAAATTTAAAGAAAAATATGATGTATGAATCTCACGACTATGTGTTCTATATACATCATGGATTCACCAAAATGTATATAGATCTATAAGATCATTATTGGTGGAATAAAATGAAAACAGAGATTGTTTATTATACTACAAGATGTTGGGAATGTCATCAAGTGAAGGTGGATCAAAAACTATCCAAAGGAGTGATGCAACCATTACCCATACCTGTATAGAAGTATGAAATCACTATGGAATTTTTACTGTTCTTCCTAATACATTCAAAGGAAACAATTTCATATGTGTAATTTTTGATATATTAACAAATATTTCCCATTTTATTGATATATGAGGGGATTTATCCCTTGAGTGCCTTTCTTGTCTATATATTCAATAAGTGGTGGGATTTCATGGAGCACCACCATCAATTGTTTCAAAATGAGATCCAAGATTTACTTCTAAGTTCTATAGGGGACTTTAAAATTCTATGAATAATGAAGTAAACCATATCATAACCTATCATCCTCAAATTGATGGGTAGTCTGATAGGACTATTCAGAAATTTGAATACATGTTATGGGATAGATCATTTGATTTTAAAGGGAGTTGGCACCAATAACTTCCACTTGTTGAATTATCCTATAAAAATATTTTTCACTTGAGTATTCAAATGAATTCTTATGACGCACTATATGGTAAAAGGTATAGAACTTCAACATGATGGGATAAAGTTAGATAAGGAAAACTATTGGGAGTATACATTGTGGAAGACACTAAAGAGAAGATACAAGTGATCCAAAAAAATATCAAGGATGCTCAGTGTCGAGAAAAGTGTTATGTTGACAGTAGAAGTATGGACTTAGAATTTCATGTTGGGGATCATGTATTCTTCAAAATATCACCATTTAAAGGAGTCATGAGATTTAAAAAGAAGGAGGAATTGAGTCCATGGTACATTGTACTATTTGAGATTCTATAACATGTTAAAGTAGTTTCCTACTAGTTATAAATACCTTAAAATATTTCCAATTCTTATGACATCTTCCACATGTCCCAATTAAGAAATTATGTCAAAAAAACACATATACTAGAAAAAAATAGTGGGGATTTGGAACTTGGTATGTCATATAAAGAAGAAAAGATCTATATTCTTGATGAAAGGGAACTAATTTTAAGGAACAAGACAACCCGACTTCACAAGTTTAAATAAGAAACCTGAGATCCTGAAGAATTGAATAAGGATAAATACCCCTATTTTTTGAGGTTGGACAAAAAATTTGAGGCTGAAATTTCTTAAGAGGGTAGAATGCAAAAACTTGAAAAAAAAATATGTTATTAATAGAAGAAATATTATTTTATAGTATTTTTTTTTATGATCACATAGAAAGACTATTAAATTTCATAAGAACATTTCACATCAAGTGATAATATTGATGGTAAAATATAATAAGGGTATAGGTAGATAAACACCAAAGAATAGTGAAACCACTATGGGAAAATTTATAAGCCTGAATTCTCCCATAAAGATCACTCTTTTGATAATGACTGTAAGAAGAAATATAAGTGTTAGGAATATGATAGACATTATCAAGGGAAGTTTAGAACCTTTGTAAGTTGAGTGGTGAATGTTGAGGTATGGGAATGGTGGAGTATATATAGGTTGTAAAGGGAAATGTGACTATTAGGATTTTACCATTACCTAGTCATTACCTAATCATTGCAATGTGACCATTATATGACAATTGGAATAGTAATAATACCCAATAGAATAGTAAAATACCAGTTTAAAAGTAAATTAAAAATTATTATATAAAATAATTAAATTTTAAATATGTTATTTATGAATCAATATGTATGATATTATAAAAAAAATAGAATTCTTTAATGTGGATAAATAATGTGTTTTCCTTTGAAAAAGGTATTTTAACAAATATGTAATTTTTATTTAAAGTGATTATTTATCATACTTATGAATTTATTTTCATAAAAAACATTATATTTGAAATAAATACCTTGAAATTAGGTTGGGGTGAAATTTTGATAATTTTCTAAAATACTTTATTTTTTAGTGAAAAGTAAAAAACAGTTTTGTGTTTTTAGTATATTTTATGACTTCATAAATATGTAATAATGGTATAATAATTAATGACATGAACCCTCCCTCTAAACATACCCATCTTAGGCTAGAAATGAATAAAGGGAGATGATGACCCCCGAGTCCCACCTCCAGTAGGCCCTGGGGTGGCAACCAGCACCAAGGGCATAAAAAACTCGCAAAATGGGAGGAATTTCCCTTTTTATAGTAAACAAGATCAGGAGATAAGATGTATCAACCTCAAAAAAACTCAAATATATATATATATAACAAATCCAAAATCCATACCACGTGAATTTTTGAAACAAAACTGTTACAAATACAATAAAGCTCCAAGGTAAATACCAAAAGTAAGGCTAAGCAGTGACACATCAACTATCCCAAAGTCCGAGATAGTAATGCCCAGCATGGTTCATGTAGTCCCCCTAGAAACATGAAAGTAGTTTTATATATATAGGGTGAGCATACAAGTATACTCAGTAGGAAAAACCAGAGTCTCTCATGCACAAGTGGGAGACACATACTAATGCTCCTGTGAGAAAATAGAAGAACCAACAGCACCTAACAAGGTATTCTAGATATCCCCACCTCACTAAGGCATGCTCACCAAATAATGAAAGTCAAGTAACATAGTATAATTCACATTGATAGTAGGGTACCCAACACCAATTTTCCAATAATTATCCACTCTCACACCCTGATGGAAAATGTCCTAGCGCTCCCACCTCTTCTGAAAGAACCACGTCACAACCCACCCGCACACACCTGGGCCTCACAAATGCAACACATCTTGTCGGCAAACACCTGGGCCACTACCACAACACATCTCCCTTCACACACATGTGCCTCACAACTATATCTCAACCGTAGACACCTGGGCCACAAAACACATCACATCCCATCCCGAAGACACCTAGGAATCACAACACATCTCATCTCATCCTAAAGACACCTAGGAAGCACAACACATATCATCTCAAAAACACTTGGAAAACACAACTCGCCCACACACACCTGGGTATCATGAACCAAAACCTTCCTAAAGAAACTTGGGCTATCATTTCCTAGAAGTGGGAGTAGGTAAGAGAAGGTGACCATCCATCCATCCTCCCATTGGGATGTTTGGGAAAGACACCTTCCCTCGTGACAATGGAGATGTTTGGAACATATTTCTCAACTAGGGTGGGGTGAGTATAGAAATTATAAGGAAAAATATAAGTAATACATATATAATACCAAACACTCAAGACCAACCTATGGATTTTCAACTAACAACCAACTCACAAAACCACCTCTACTGCTACTTCTAAATTCACAACCACGCAACAAGTCACAACTCAAATCATACCCTCAAACAATTCATTTAACCAATTATCATTCTTTATTAAACAATTCATTTATTCCATTTCTATCCGGGAAACTACCAATCAACACACATAACAAGACACACATAAAAAGTCACACAAAGGAAGAAAAACTAGGGAAAATTAACCCACTTCATATTTCCACTCCATTTAACACACATTCATGTCATAATAAAACTGATCTTGAGACATGGGGTGAATATTTTGGCATGCTACTCATGGAGAAACTCTGGGCGAATTACCCATACCAACCACTACCATCATCATTCTTCAAATTCATTCTACCCAATCTATCATCTCAACCACAAACATTATTAGTAGCCCTACTGCATAACCACACTACACCCATAACATCCAGTAACAAAAACATATCACAACCCAATCACAGCTTCACTGCACAACACTGCCCATCCATTCCACAATCAATCAATATATCAACTTGAGATTCCATTATACCACCCATGCCATCCCACATCACCCATCCATGCCTAAGATCATACCACCACAAAAACCAAACAAAACATATTCAAATTTAACAAGGACGCATTTTTTAATTCCACTTGTTAATTTCTGGGGTTATCATAGAAACAGTTTGGTCCTAGGGCATCCATTTATTAGATGAGTGTATGTGGATAACCAATTTCATAACAATTGTTCGATAGGAAACCAAACAACATGAATTTTAGAATCTATTTGGTGAAAAAAAATACTTATAATGGCCATGATTTTCAGTAGGCACATATCCCATACAATTCACAACAATAACCAAAAAAAATAACAAGCAGATCATACATCACTTTTCTCCATCCCCCGCATTTTGATCTTAAACCAATTTAATTATCTTTATTTATTTGGTATTCTAATATATTCACAAGGATACATTCATACACCCATCCCTCATGATGCAAAAAATAAAATAGATATAAAGGAAACCCTACTTTGAAGAACTGACGATCGGTACTTCCTTATTGTGCCAAAATAGGGGGTGTGCAGGCAGCGAGAAGATCCTCTGGGGAAAACGCGATCCAAAGGCTATAAGAAAATGTATGACTTCTTGGGGAATAAATCTTTGGGGAACACCAAGAGAAAATGGGAGCATATAAGGAATAGAGGATCTCATCTTTAGAAAGGTCATATCCTATATTAATATAAGGAATGGTTTTTGAAGGCCATTAAAGGCGGATCTTGTCCAAGACCATGTGGTTTGGAATTCAAAGGAAGCTTTAGGTTTTTAGAAGATAGATACGGTTTGAAATGGCTCTAGAAACCATTAAATATGGTATTAAACTCATTTTACATCAAAGTAAATGTCAAAGGGGTGAAACTACAAAAACTGGAGGAAAACTTGAATTTTGACAAACTGCTGGAAAAGAGTTATTGGTGGATGAGTCACCGATTCAAGCTACCGGTGGCGAGATACTAGTGGATGAGTCACCATTGGATGAGTCACTAGTGTGAGTTACCAATGAAGAGCTACTGATGGAAGAGTCGCCATTGGGTGACTCACCATTGGATGAGTCACCGTCAAACGACTCACCATTGGCGACCTACCATCATGACCTGCCGTCAGTGACTCATCGTTGCAAGTCACTGGTGGATGACTCACCATCGCGAGTCATCATCACGACTCACCATCACAACTCACCACTGGTGACCTACTGGTGTGAATCACTGATAGCGACTCACCAGTCTGACCCACTGTTGGATGAGCTACCGTTGAAAAAATGTATTTTTGGAAAACTCTCGAAATGAGTCACCTTGACCACTCAGAATACTTCAAACACCAGATTTTCACAAATTAATGGACTGAAGAGGTCTAATCATTTACATCAGATACCTCTTAAACTATTCTCACCCTTGATAATTAAAAACCAAACTCATAAGGAAAAGAGGGGTTCGAATAACCACCCCGTGAGATACCTCACAAGGATCTCGCTACACTTGAAACGCCACTACCAATATCAAAGTTCAATGATAAACCACCCTGTGTTGTTCGAAATATGGAGTGGAAAACTCAACATCCAAGAACACCTCCTCTAATATCTACTAACCCAACTGACTAGAAGACACACCACACAATCACAACAACCACACCATCTGAACACACAAATCGGAGAATCCTATCCTCCATGTCAAGATACTATCCACTCTAGGCAGCACTAACTCACCCACATGAGTTTAATCGCATCGCAATTAATGCGTCTTAATTAGGAATCTGGTATTTCCCTTTTCACATGCCATGAATTTATCGCACATCACAGAATAAGGAAACAACTCATCTCATAACAAACAAGGTTCAAACATAACATTATAAAACAAAATAGAAAAAGGAAAAACTCAAAACAACTCAGGGTATTGGGCACGCATCTGCACTTCTCTCTCTCAAGTACTCCCCTCCAGGCCACCATGCCTCCACAACACATGAAACAAAGGGATGGTCCATCCCCATGGAACCTTCTCCTAGTGATCTTGGATCTCTAATAGTTGCTTCACATACTTCATGTCATCTTCGATATCTAACTCTCCCCAATCATTGACATGGGATTCATCATGAAGATACCGATGAAGCTGAGAGACATGAAAGACATTGTGGATCCTCTCTAACTGTAGTGGAAATACCAACTAGTATGCCACTTTTCCAACTCACCCCAACACCTCAAAGGGTCCAACTAACCTGGGAGAAAACTTTCTCTCTCTGCCAAACCTCTGCTACCCACATCGAGGGGAAACCTTCGAGAATACGTGGTCCAAACTTCAAAATCTAAGGGCTACCTCCTTCGATTAGAATATGACTTCTTACAGTCCTATGCTTCCTTAATACTCTCATGAATGAGCTGAACTTTCTCTATAATGTTCTGCATTACCTCAGGACCAAGAACGGTTGTCTCCCCAACCTCTGTCCATCACAAAGATAAACAACACGGTCTTCTGTACAAATATTCAAATGGATCCATGCAAATGGAAGAGTGATAGTTTTTATTATAATAAAACTTTACCAAGGGTAATTGTCGCACCCAAGATCCACCAAAGTCTAAGATTCATGCTCACAACATATCCTCCAGTGTCTAGATAGTCCATTCTGTCTGCCCATCTGTCTGAGGGTGGAAGACAGTGTTGAGGTGTAACTGAGTACCAAAATCATGTTTCAATCCCCTATATAATCATGAGGTAAAATGTGTATCCTTATCTGAGACAATGGATATTGGAACTCCATGCAGCTGCACCACCTCATCCACATACCTCTTTTCCAAGGAATTCACTATGCTCGACTCCTTGATCGCTAAGAAGTGAACCGATTTTGTTATCCAATCCACCACTACCCGGATAGCATCATAGAATCCCTAAGATATGAGTAACCCTATAAAGAAATCCATCGAGATTTCATCCCACTACCACTTAGGGACATCCAAGGGATACAATAAACCACCCAGAACATGGTGCTCAGCTTTCACCTATTGGCACACTAAGCACTTTACCACAAACTCCTCTACTGCCCGTTTTATACCATGCCACCAAAATTGCATCCTCAATCCATAGTACATCTTGAAAACTCTTGGGTGTACCTCTAAGGGTGAGCTATGAAACTCACAAAGTACTTCCTCATGCATCGCCACCGAAACAAACAACCTCCCATAGAACAACATCTGATTCTGACCATCCTCCAACCATCCCTCCAGAGCATCACCTTGGTCAATGTGATCGCACATCACCTTTTCCTCTGAGTCTCCCCACTGAGACTCCTCCGCCTGATGCATCATAGAATACTACACTATCATCTGAAATAAATATCCTTTTCTGTTGTCCATTACTGCATCCAAGTAAAAGGCTGCCAAATCCTCCATCGCCTTCCAAGCATCCACAGATTCCCAAACTACCTCCTTCTATGACTTCCTACTCAAGGAATCGGATATTCGATTCCCCTTTCCTGAGGTGTAGGAGATCTCAAAATCATAGTCCTAAATAAACTCCATTAACCTACACTGTCTCAAGTTCAGCTTGTAAAAGATATACCTCAAACTCTTGTGATATGTGAAGACCACAAAGTGATCCCCAATAAGTTAATGTATCCACAACTTTAGTACAAACACAACCACTACTATCTCCAGATCATGGGTGGAATAGTTACATTAGTGGGGATGTTACTTCCTAGACTCATAAGAGATAACTCCCCACTACTGTATTAGCATGTGTCCTAAGCCCAAATAGGAAGTATCATAAAAAACCTCAAACATCACCCCTTCCTCTGGTAAATGAAGCACTAGATAAGTGAACAACTTCCCCTTTAGATGGTCAAATGCTATCTGGCACTACTCACTCCACACAAAATCTTGGTCCTTTCTATTTAGAGCTGTCAATGGAACTACAACTCAAGAGAAATCAGGTACAAATATCTGGTAATATCCCACTAGACAGAGAAAACTGCAAACATATGCAACATTCTTGGGTTCTTCCCAAGAAAGAACTGCTTAAAAATTTTATGGGTCCACTGCTACACCCTATTGGGACACCACGTTCCCAGGTAAATGTACGTCTTATGTACATAACTTTCACTTGGACAACTTTTTGTATAGATAGTGGCGTCGAAGGACCTATAAGAAAATCTTGAGATTCTCGGTATGCTCCTCCTATGAATTTGAGTAGATCAAGATATCATTGATGAATATGACAAAAAACCAGTCCAGGAGATCATGAAAGATGGAGTTTATAATCCCCGTGAACACGGCTAGTGTGTTCATAACACCGAATGACATGAAAAGAACTCGAAGTTCCCATACCTACACCTGAAAGAAATATTTGGGATATCGCCCTCCTTCACCATCAATTGGTTATATCCATACCAAAGATCAATCTTGGAAAACCAACTCACCCCTCTTAGCTAACCGAAAAGATCATATATCCTCGAACGAGGGTAAAAGTTTTTAACTGTTACCTCATTCAACCTCCGATAGTCTATGCACAATCTCATAGAACCGTACACATTCTTTGCAAACAACACCAGAGCACCCCACTGTGGCACACTAGGCCGGATAAAGACCTTATTCACTAAATCGTCTATCTGAATCCCCAAATCCCACAACTCAAAAGGTTTCATCTGATAAAGAAACATCAAAATCAGATAAGTACCAGGATATAGGTCTATATTTAACTCAACATCTCATTGAGGGGGTAGAATCATAACCTCCTCAAAAAAACATCCAAGAACTCCCCAAAAACCCTAGGGAATTCAGTGTTCACTACTTCCACTGACAGCTCATTCAAAAAGGAAAGAAGAGGCTCCACACACTGACTGCCCACCTAAAAGCTCTTCTCATTGATGAAAGCCACACGCTGACCATCCACATCTGAAAACAAGACTATTCTCCAGAAGAAGTTGATAATGGAATGCATGGAATATAACCAGTCAATGCTGATAATAACATCATATAGTTTCATCTATAAAAAGAAAAGATCCCCATGGGATTGATGCAGTCCCATCATCAATATACATCCCCATCACACATCAAACAAGATGGTCTGACCTCTAACTGGTGTACTCAACACCAAGGGAATAGGAAGCCTCTCTAAATCTAGTCCTAGAGCATGGGCTAGACTGGGTGCAATAAAGGAGTTTGAAGATCCTGAATTAAACAAAGCACAAGTTGGGGTACTAAACAAGTTGATCATACCTCTGACGATCTATGGCCCTACTAGAACTATTGCCTTTATAGTGTGAAAATGACCACGCCAAACTCTTATTCCCCTCTACTGAAGACCACATCTATGAACACACCCGGTTTGAGATCTCTGAGGAACACTCTGAGGTCGGCCTCTACCTACTCTGTCTCCCCTCGGTGGATCATGAGCCTATTATCCCTACTGCTAAAATGGCCTAGCCGATAGCTACTATTGAGGCTGGCATAGAACCTGTCCACCTTCACCACACTGAGCTTGAACAACCATCGGGCACTAGTTCTGAAGATGTCCATAAACTCCAAAAAAGAAAAACATTGGCCCCAATCCCATAAGAAATGCATGAGGTTCAGAATTTTGAAATGGAATCTACTATGGTCGACTCCCCGTCGGTCAAAACATCGAAGGCTCTGGCACCCGATATCTTCTTCTGGTAACCCTGCCTCTCAAAGAACCTTGATGGATACACTATCACGGTAATCCTACATATGAGTACATCTATGCAATCACTTCTACCTTATTCTGAACCTCTAAGTATGTCGGCAATGTAAAGTGGGTGACCGCGTACTGGATAGAAGGACGAAGTGCCTCCTCTAGGTGTCTTGCACGATTCTCCTCATCTATAAAGATATCCGGGGTGAAGCAAAGAAGATCCTTGAACTTAATCCCTAGATCATGTACTGACATACTCCCCTGCTGGAGGGAGAGTAACTCCCGCCTCTTCTCTACCTTCATGGTCGATGAAAGGAATTCTACTTGGAACTCCTCCTCAAAATCAACCCATAGAACGTCAGCCTCCTTCCTCTCCCCATGTACAGTGCCCACCACTAACTCACATCTCCCCATATCTGGCTCTCCTCCAAAGGAATCTAGTACTCCTTCATAGCCCAAATAAAACTAAAGGTGATCTCAAGATCCTCGAGCCAACTCTCCATCTCCATGTCCAAAACACTTCCCTCATACTTTCCCAAGGACTTTTGCTAGAAAGCACACAACGTTCTCTGCCCCTGGTTGTCCTCCTACACCGGATCAACCCTCTTCCAATCAACCGGTTCGGACTGTTGAGCCTCAACTTCTCAAGCCACACACGGATGATGATCGATTCCCATAGCTAAAAAAAGTAAACAAGTAATTCCTAAGACCGATTAGTATGGAATTTTATTTAAGATTAGTTTTAATTCATTTAACTCATTTTGTTATCAATTTAAAATTCCCCAAAACACCCCAATTAATACAAGAACACAAGTCATTATTATGCATGTACCTTTCCTATAGTCTCTACCCTATAAATGGTATATCCTCACTTAGTTGTTTGGTAGGCTCAGAGTCCTTGAATCGGATCACGGGGGACCTAAAATCTTGTGTCCTTACCAGTCTTCCCTAGCCTATGTAATGCACCAAGATCTCCTGACATTGTTTCCCTACCAACCCATGCAATCCTCATTGTGTCTAACTCCAAAATTCATCCTATCTCTCAACCATCACCTCTGATACCATTCTATCACAACCCCCTACCTCCAAAGATACCCCTCCTTTGATGGAAATGAAGAATGGGAGATGATGACCCCTGAGTCCCGCCTCCGGTAGGCCTCAGGGTGATGACCAGCACTAAGGGCATACAAATCTCACAAAATGGGAGACATTACCATTTTTATAGTAAACAAGATCAGGTGATAAGATGTATCAACCTCAAAACAACTCCAAGATATATATATATATATATATATATATATATATATATATAACAAATCCAAAATCCATCCCACGTTAATTTTTGAAATAAAACTATTAAAAATACAATAAAACTCAAAGGTAAATACCAAAATTAAGGCTAAGCAGCAACACAGCAACTATTCCAAAGTCTGAGCTAGTAATTCTCTGCACAGTCCACATAGTCCTCCTAGAAACCTAAAAGTAGTTTTATATACGTAGGGTGAGAATATAAGTATACTCAGTAGGAAAAACTAGAGTCTCTCGTGCACAAGTGAGAGAAGAATACTAATGCTCCTATGAGAAAATAAAAGAACCCATAGAACCTAACAAGGTATTCTAGCCATCCCCATCTGACCAAATAATGCAAGTCAAGTAACATAGTACAACGAACATTAATAGTAGGGTACCCCGCACCACTTTCCCACTGATTAGATAGTCTCACACCCTAACGGTAAACATCCTGGAGCTCCTGCCTCTTCTAAAAGAACCATTTCACAACCTTCCCACACACACCTGGGCCTCATAATTTCAACACATCTCACCCGTAGACACCTGGGCCACTACCACGACACATTTCACCCGCACACACCTGGGCCTCACAACTACGTCTCACCCACAGACACCTAGGACACATACCACATCACATCCCATACCAAAGACACCTAGGAAGAAAAAAACATCTCATCTCATCCCAAAGATTCCTAGGAAGTACAACACATCGCATCCTGAAAACACTTGGGAAACATAACTTGACCGTACAAACATGGGACTCATGAACCAAAACCTGCCCAAAGAAACTTGGGATATCACTATCTGGAAGAGGGAGTAGGGAAGAGCAGGTTTCCAATCATCCATCCTCCCACTGGGATGTTTGGTAAAGATACCCTCCCCCATCACAATGGGGGTGTTCAGAACATAGTTCTCATCTAGGGTGGGGTGCGTATAGAAATCACAAGGAAAATACAAGTAATACATATATAATACCAAACACTCAAGCCTAACCTATGGGTTTTCAACCAACAACCAACTCTCAACACCACCTTTGCTACTACTTCTAAATTCACAACCACACAACAAGTCACAACTCAAATCATACCCCCAGCTAATTCATTTAACCAATTCTCATTCTTTATTAAACAATTCATTTATTCCATTTCTATCTGGATAACTACCAAGCACATCACATAACAAGCCACATAGAAAAAGTCACACGAAGGAAGAAGAACCACGGTAAATTAACCCACTTTATATTTCTACTCTGTTTAACACCCATTCATGTCATATCAAAACTAATCCTGATACACGGTGTGAAGATTTGGGCATTCTACTCATGGAGAAACTCTGAGAGAATTACTTATACCAACCACTTCTATCATCATTTTTCAAATTCATTCCTCCCAATCCATCATCTCAACCACAACCATTCTCGGAAGCCCTGATTCATAAGCACACTACACCCATCACATACAGCAACAAAAACATAGCACAACTCGATCACGGCCCCACTGCACAACATTTCCCACACATTATACAATCAATCAATCTCTTGAACTGATATTCCATTACACTAATTGTGTCATCCCACAACACCTAGCCATGCCCACTACCGCACCACCACACAAACCAAACAAAACATATTCATATTTAACAAGGACCCGTTCTTTAATTCTACTTGTTAACTTCCAGGGTTATCATAGAAATAGTTTGATCCTAAGGTGTCCATTTATTAGATGAGTGTATGTGGTTAACCAATTTCATAAAAATTATTCAACAGGAAACCAAAAAACATCATTCCAGAATCTATTCGGTGCACAAACAAAGAATCACAATGGCCATGATTTTCATTAGGCACATAGCCCACACAATTTACAACAACAACCAAAAACAAATAATAAGTAGATCATGCATCACTTTTCCCAACCCCTACATGTTGATCTTAAACCAATTTAATTATCTTTATTTATTTTGTATTCTTCTATCTTCATAAGGAGACATTCATACACCCACCCTACATGATGCACAAATAAAAGAGATATGAAGGAAAACTTACTTTGAAGAACAGAAAATCATCACTTCCTTATTGATCCAAAACAGGGGGTGCGCAGGCAGCAGGAAGAACCTCCAGGGAAAATGTGATCTAAAGGCTGCAATACAATAAACAAATCCTTGATAAAGAAAGGTTCAGGGTGAACCAAGATAAAACAGGATCACACAAGTAAGATAGTATCTCAGATTTAGAAAGTCCATGTCCTATATCAACAGAAAGAATGGTTTTTGAATTCCATTGAGGGTGGATCTTGACCAAGACCACATGGTTTGGAAGTCAAAGGAATATTTAGATTTTTAGAAGATAGATTTGATTTGAAAGAGATCCAAAAACCATTAAATATGGTATTAAACTCGTTTCACATAAAAGGAAACATTAAAGGGGCAAAACTGGAAAAAAAAACTACTGGAAAAGAGTCACCGGTGGATGAGTCACATGTGCAAGATACCGGTGATGAGCTATTGGTGGATGAGTCATTGGTGGATGATTCACTAATGGATGAGTCACCGGTGCGATCTATCAGTGATGAGATACAATTGGATAAGTCACTGTTGGGTGACTCACCGTTGGATGAGTCACTGTTGGATGAGTCACCGTCGGATGACTCACTGCTGGAGACCTACCATCAGTGACTCACTGTTGCGAGTCATCGGTTGACGACTCACCATCGTGAGTCACTATCATGACTCACTATCGGATACCTAATAGTGTGAGTCACCATTGGCAACTCACCGGTCTAACCCACCTTTGGATGAGCTACCGTTGGAAAACTAGATTTTTTTAAAACTCTTGAAATGAGCCACCTTGACCTCCCAGAACACTTCAAACACCGGATTTTCACAAAGTAATGGACTGGAGAGGTCCGTGCCATTAAAATTAAAATAAGTGAATTCACAGCCAAAAATAAGTTATTTTATTAATATAATTTATTTTAATTAATTAAAATAACTATCTAAACATATAAAAAACTTTCCAAATTATAAAGTGAAAATTAAATTTTTTTAAATATTATTTTTTGAACAAATTATTTTATCATTTCAAATGTAATATAAAAAAATATGTTCAATTATCAAGATGAAACTTATAAAAAACACCTACTTTATTTCATAAATTATGATCTAAAACCATGTGTGGCCCATAGGAAATTTATTTTCCAAAACCTAAAATTCCGAGGGCTATATTTGAAAAATAATAAACAATTATACTCTCTTTTCTATAAATACTCACCTATCCAACCCATTTCATTAATTAACAATCTCATTATCTCATTCATCCCTATATTATTCTCTCATTAATCCCTTTTGTTAATATATCAAACTCTTAAGGAATCAATCCACTAAGTTTAGGAAGTGATACTTAAGGTAAGGGATTCTCCTCCTCTACTTTTTTATCCAAGTACTTGATTTATAGTTTTTCTTATAATTTCAAAGATATTATATTCTCATGCACTTATGATCATTATATTACTATCCAAATATTTTTCTATCAATTATATACTTCCATTATCTCTCATTAACCATGTTCCATAAACCACTTTGTATACCCCTTATGCTACTGAAATCATTATTTGATTTTCCATACCTCCCTTTTTTGTTGTGAATACCCAAGCCTATTTTTATTCAATATTATTCATATAAATGTAATTATAATTCATTTATTATGGATTTTTATGTATGAAACTCACATTCCCTTATCATGGGTTTAAAATGATGAAAAGTTCAATTCTATAAACACTTATATACTCAATGATTTTGTATGAATCCCATTATTTATTATCCATGGGTTATTAATGAAATTATTTATTATGATACATGATCTATGTGGAACACATGAATTAATACATATTAAGGGTGTACCCTGATATATCTCCAACGTATTGGGTAAATATTTAAATTCTAGAGATGACATGTTTTATGATACCTTAGTGAATAACCTTGGTAATATGTTTTATGAAACCTTGGTGATGAACCTTAGTTATATGCTTATGAATGTCTCATTTTTATGTTATATACACATTTTCATGTTATGTATCATATACTTATGATTATTTGCTCATGTTATGTCGTATTTTTTATTCATGATGGCCACTCATGTTCCATTTACTTTTTTATTCCTTATTGGGATTTATGCTCACCCTTTTCTATTAATGTATGTCCCAAGGAAATCACTTGCATTGACATGACCTAGGATGGAATAATAAAGTTTATTTCAACATCATTAAATAAAGGTTATATTTATGTTTTCATTATGTACTTAATATGTTGTGTTCATAGTTTCCAAGACACTAAACCTCAAAAGATCCTTGGTAGTTATCAATGTAATATTTGGTTAAGGGATTATATTGAAAATAATATATTAAAAAGGTAGGTTTACACACATAATATCTTATAATAACCCTTATAAAGAAATATTACAATGATTATAATCTCTCAAAGTAATAAATAGTTGTGTGACTTCAAGTGACCATAAACTTTTATAATGTTTGGTTATTGTTGTACTTCTATTTATCAAACCGCGTCTCTTTTTATAGGAAAACCTCCAATGGTTAGATTTTGAAAACTTTGGGTTCAATTATAATAGTATAAACAATAGATTAATCATCTACCGATGAACTCAATATCTCTTCATATCTATCGATGAAGTTATTCAACACTGCTACAGTGCTTTTCATTTAGTCTTATAGACTTGTTAAGTAACTTTGGAAATACAGTTACCATAAATTTGATTCTACATAACAAAAACACTTAAACAAAAAATTAAAGTTAAAATTAATTATATCATGACTGTTATGTGATTTTTAAAAATAAGGATAAAATTAGTCTATGACTTTACATTATTAGCTGGAGGGATCACAACCCATTATATGGTTAACCTGGATGCTCTCCATTTAATGAAATGTGTCGGCCATATGTAATGCATCAAGTGTATATGTTACTTCCTATTTTATTAATACATTAAACCCATTAAATATAATTAAAATATATAATTAATCCATTCATAATATATTAATAACTTGAAAAAAAAACTACATGGTAAGGAAGTGACAGATGCATAAAATTAGTCTGTGAGGTGGAAGAAGCATGCACTCGTCCTATGAGGTAGAAGATGCATGCACTCAACCTGCATTATGTTGGGTGAAATGTATTCTATCATATGTATCATATGAATATGTTTTTGTTAATAAGCAATATTTTCCTTGTAGAAATGGTATATGATTGTTAATGATGAACTTGGTAATAGGTGTGGGTTGGAATTGAATGAATTGTGAGCAGTTAATAGAATGTTAATAAATAAAATAGATGGGTAATGACTGAAGTTAAAATGGGGAATGGATAATGAATGATTTTTTATTAAATATAAAAATTAAAGGCATAATTAATATAATGTTTATAGTAATGGTAAATCTAGTAATAGGTAAATGATGTGATTAAATAAAAAATTATTAAAGGTTTTTGTGGCTATTTTGTGTGGGAAGTGGGGTTGGTTTGTGGTATTGAAATTAGATGTGATGATAGCACATGGTGGTGATGGTTTTGTGGTTGTGATGGGTGTATAAGTGATGTTCATTATGAACACTTTATGCTGGAATTTTTTGTGGTTGTATTATACATGTATTTTCCTTGTGATTTTGATATTCACCCCACCCAATTCAGATAACCTATCGAAACCCAAATGTCATGAGTTATAGGTATTTTCTCCAATATTTAGGTTGGTGAGGGAATGTATGTATAAATACTCCCTCTTCTACTATCTCCCTTATTAGTACATCACAGGCTGTGATGGATCATGGTGGACTGGTTATATAGATTTAGTGATGGTACTTAGTGGGGATCTTGCATGGTGGGAGGAGGTCAAGAGGTTGATGTCTTTCATGTTCATGATAACCTTTTGAAATGGATTATGATGAGGTTTTTAGGTGCGATGATGATGTGTTGATGTGGATATTTGGTGGCATATGGTGGAGGATATGTGGTAATTATGGTAATGTTTTTGTGGTGTGTGATATTTGGTTATTATATGATATATAGTGTGTCGTAGCATGGCTATGAAGGAGATGGGAGCACCAAGATGTTTTTTTGGGGTGTGATAGTGAAAACCCAGTTGGGAAGTGGTTTTAGGATACATTTTTGATATATTCTTCTATTATTATATTATATACTTGGAAGTGATGTTGGGTGAGCGAGCCTTGGTGAGGTTGGGTGATAGTTGATGTGGTAGGTTCTTATTGGTTCTTTTGTTCATTCATTGAAGCATTAGCATGCTTCTTCAAAATTTTCATGAGAGGTCTTGGGAAGGATCCTAATGAATATACATGTATGATCACCCAAATATAAAAACTATTTTTTAAGTTTCTAGGGAGAGTTATGAGATCGAGTTAGACCATACTAGATCAGAGCTTGAGGTTGTGGTTGGAGTTGCTGCATTATGAGTTTTATTTCAGTATTTAATTTGGATAATATATATTTGTATAACATTTACATGCATTATAGTTATTTTGGGATTGGTGTTTACTTTATATTATGGTTCTTACCAATGGTTGTTATATATATTTATGGTATTTTTTAGGGAAATGCCTCCCAATTGCATGGTGTATACCCTCAGTGCTAGTCTCTAATTTGAGGCTCATTGGAAACAGGCCTCAGGGGTCACTCTCGTTTTCACTATAAGACGAAGAGGGGTTCCCAATGGGAGTGAGTCAAGAAAAAGTGGTATCATATCTATGTATGATAATTATTATGGAGTATGGAGTTATAAACTATTAAGTATTGTATGGGTTTGGTAGGGAAATAGTGTTAGTAATATTTAGTGTGTGATGTGGCAAGTTAGATTGACTTGGACATAGGTGATTAGGTCCCCTTATGATTTGATGAAAGGAATTTAATATTATTGTGATATAACAATGATAATAAGGTAAATACCTAGGATAGGTATGTGCATCATGCTTGTTTATGCTTGTGTTTAAATTCAGGTGACTGTGGGAAAATTCAAATAAATATAATTAAATGAACCTCAAATTAATTTCATGCTACCAAGCTTAAGAGTTTTCTTTCTGTATGTAGAGATTCATATTGGTCATTTTATATGTGTGGTCCAGGTGTTTTAGTGTAGAAATATGGTCGGTTGATCGCTAGGGGATTGGCCTGGTTTAGGAGGATGAGTCTTAGAGGAAGATGTTGTGTGAATTCCAATATCATGGGTTAGTGAAGTATGAGGGGATTGTCTCTGATTTAGAGACTGAGAACCAGATAGAGTATCTTGAGATCAATTTCATTATAATATAATATAAGATGAATTATTGAGTTTCATTTATTAATATTTAAGTGTGATAAGTGGTGCACTGGTGATATATTTTATATCTTTAGGAGAGGAAGGAGGCATAGGTTTTGTGGGATGATTTTTAGAGGTAGTTTCATATCGAGTTCCTACAATTGATGATGAGGTCAATAAAGAGGTAGAAGTTTCTATCCCTTTAGTATGGGATTCTGATCATACGAGAGATTTGAATTTACTTAAAGAACTATCTTTTCTTCACCCTTGATCTTTCCTAGATGAGGATTCCATAGAATGGTGTTTGGATGAGGCGTTGTGCCTAGTTATTCAGTACTCGATTACCCCATTCATGTTACATATATTTGTGTATCCAGGATCATTTCAATAGGGGATTCATTAGGGATTCCTGAGGAGTAGAGATATTATTGGGGGATCGCATATGTCAAAAGATGAGGTTTCAATCGACATAGAGAGGGACTCATGAATTTTCTTCTCACTTATTTGGGGATTGTAGCTTTCATGTATCCATTGAGGGATCCATACCTATTTTATTCACTTATGTAGTTCATGGTCACTATAAGTTATAGTTACCAACCATTCTTGAAGGCTAGCATGGAATAGGTAGTCATATTCTTTATCATCCTCAATAACAGTTTCCCTTGAGGTTGTATCAGCAGCAAGGACAATGAGACTTTGTTCTGTTGAGAGGATATGGAGTTATTAGAAGACATCCCTATGATGAACCCCACCCTTAGGGACATAGGGATGAGTTTAGCTATTAAGGAGGTCTTTAGAAACAAGGTAGAGGAGTTGGGTGTGAACAATTGCATGTTATGAGGATGTCATCACTAGATAGGCCAAATATTGTCCAAGGTACCATCTGTTTATCATCTAAATTATCTTATAATTTATTTTATTCTAGAGATTTAAACTCCTTTATTACATCAGTCTTAGTTTATACACTAAGACCCAAGGTGGATAGGCTTTTAGTGCTCATGGTGTTGACTATTCCAATTGGAGCTCAGATGAGTTTTCCTAATTTTTTCATAGTTTTGAGCTAATAATAAGGTAGAATCAATCATTTGGGGATTTTTTCTTACTATAAATACAACACTTTAATTTCATTTTTAGCATCGACTGGTTGTATTGTGGTCATCAATTTTTTCCTTAGAATGGTTGTGTTATATGATGAGGAGGTTCAGTGTGTAGTATTCATTAGTGAGTGGGACTGTGAGATGGTTCATAAGTGTATAAAGATTTTATCATCTCAATTGGTGGAATTGTATTTTGATTTGGTAGAGATATAGGTATAGGATTTTCCCCAAGTCATTGAGTATTTTTCAAATTTTTTTCCCAAAGAGGTTTCCACGCTACCCCCTCAATGTGATATCAAGTTCAGGATAGAGTTTCACCTTGGTTCCTCCTTTATTTTTATGGATCCTTATTGTATAGACTCTTATAAGTCATGGTAGTTAAGGATTCAAAATGATAATTTGATATATAAGGGTTTTATCCAGCCCAGTGTTTCATTATGGGGTGTTGAAGTATTTTTCTACAATAATATGGATAGTAGTATGAGATTTTTTATAGAATAACGACAATTGAATCAGTTGTAAATCAAGAATAATTACCCCCTTTTGAGGAAAAATGATTTTTTTGATCATTTTAAAGGATCCAACTGGTTTTAAAAAATTGATTTGTGGTTCGGGTATCATTATATGAGGTTGAAGGAGGATGATATCCTGAAGACTACTTTCTTATGTCATTATTGGTGCTTCAAGTTTGTAGTTATGTCATTCAGTTTCACAAATTCACCAATTATTTTCATGAACTCATGAACTCCATGTTCTATGAGTTCCTAGATCAGTTTTTGGTGGTGTTCATTGATGAATTATTATATACTAAAAGTTAAAGAAGTATCATGTTAGTTATATAAAATATATTTTATAAGTCCTTTGGTTCCCCCAAATTTATAGTACATTTTACAAATGTAATCTTTGGATACATGAGGTGCATTTTCTCAGGCATGTGGTGTCCCAATAGGGAGTGGCAATTGATCCTTTGAAGATCTAGGTAGTTGTTTCTTGGGTAGTTCCCAATAATGTTGCATAGATATGTAGATTCCTTTGTCTCACTGGCTATTATTAAATTTTTGTGCCTGATTTCTTTAGAATCGTAACCCCATTTATAGATTTAATTAGAAAATACCATGATTTTATATGGATTGTTCAGTGTTGAGTAGCTTTCAACTACCTGAAGGGGAAGTTGATCAATACTTCCATCCTTTGGTTATCATAGGAGAGAGTGATGTTTGAGGTTTTATTCTACACTTATCATCTTGTCTTGGGTTTCATATTGATTCTATAGAAGAAAATGTTCTCATATGGGTTCAGGAATTTATGTCCCCACAAGTGTAACTATGCCACACATGATCCCAAGTTGGAAGCATTGGCATTTTCTATAAAGTTTTAGTATTATTACCTTATCGTTGATCATTTTGTTCTCTTCACAGATCATGAGAGTTTGAATTATATTTTCTCTTAGTATAATCTGAATATGCATCATCAGAGGTGGATAGAGTTCTTCCAGGACTATGATTTTGATATTTACTACACCCTAAGGAAAGGGAATATAGTTGTTGTCATGCTGATTAATTTACAAAGAGATGTTGTTCAAGAGTCTAGAGATGTCTGGAAAGTGATGGGGGTATTTTAGTGATGCATATTGGTATGGATGAGGCTATTAGTAGAGGTTTACTATTCTATATGATAATAAAATCTTCCTTGACATAGTAGTTGGAGGAGTCTCAGTGAGGATACTCAGAGATAAAGGTGATGCGAGATCATGCAATTCATGGTGATGCTCCTAAGGAATTGTTAGAGGATGATTGGCATCAGATTTTATTTCAGAGATGATTGTTTAGTTATGTGATAGTAGTTTCTCTATGAGATTTATATAATATCTTTGGCATTACATCTTGTTATGTCCACGATGTATCATTACTTGAGGGATCATATTTGGTGACCTACAATGAAGCATTCTATTGTAGATTTTGTATCAATATGATTGATTTTTTAGTAGGTTGAGGTGGAGATTAATTTTTTAGATGGTTTGTTTCATCCATTGTATATCCTAAAGTAAAAGTTAGGGGATATTTTAAATAATTCCACCACTAGTTTACCTCGATCTCAGAGAGGATGTGATTTTATTTGGGTGATCATGGATATTTTAATGGAGTTAGCTAATTTCATGGAAATTTGGGCATCTAGTGTAGTAGATGTTCTAGATAGGTGGTATATGGATGATATAGTGTGTCTTCATGGGGTACCAAGGACTATCTTCTCTAATTAGGATCCTTACTTTACCTCATGAGTCTGTGGATTACTATAGTTTTCCTTTGGCTCCCTACTTCACCTTATTACTACTCTCCACCCTCAAACAGATGGGTAAATAGAGCAAACCATTCAGATTCTAGAGGATATTTTATGAACCTATGTTTTGGATTCTGGTGAATTATAGGTGAAAAACTTTACCTTGGTTAAGTTTTCTTATAAAAATAGTTATCACTCTTCCATTGGAATGGATCCATTCTAGGAATTTTATGGGTATCCCTTCAAATATCAATTGTGTTGGATAGAGGTTAGAGAGTTAGTAGTCCTTGGACTGGATCTCGTGTAGAGCCTGATAAATAAGGTCCAAATGATTCGAGAGTGGATAAAGGCAGTGTGGGTCTATCTGAATTATTATGTTAATTAGAGGTGGAGACCTCTAGAGTTTGAGTTTAATGATCATATGTTCTTGAGTCTTTTCCCTAATCATTGGAAACATAGTTTTGATTATGTTAGTAATCTATCTCTCTAGTTTATTAGACCTTTTAAGGTGTTGGGGTGCACTAGTGAGGTGGTGTATCAGTTATCCCTACCCCCATAGTTGGATTGGGTCCATGATGTCTTTTATGTGTCATGACATTATTAAAATATTTATTATGATTCCCATATTATTGATTGGGGAGAGTTGTATATGGGGGATAATGTGACATTCATAGAGTGTCCAGTCAAGATTTAAGATCATTAAGAGAAGTTGTTGCATGGGTGAGTTATTCCTTTAGTTCAGGTTTTTTGAAAGCATGGTGGGTTAGAGGAATATACATGGTAACATGGGTCATGGGTGCCTGCTTAGTATCCCGAGCTATTTTGATCTTTGATTTGTTAATGATAATATATTGATTTTTGGTTTTTAAATGTCCTATATGATTTTTTATGACTGATTCATTTGATATTATCTATTCTTGTACTACTTGTGTTTTATTTATGGCATTATTCTATTTGAGAGGTATCTCCCTTGGGGAGTGTTTGGGTTGTAAGTTGTGGGTTCCTTTCTAGGTTTGGTTTTGATTTTCAGGGATGTGATTTTTTTTATAGGTATCTTATTTAATGACCTTAACCTTTTCAATATGTTAATTTACATATTTTAGGTGTTATAGGAGTTGGGAGAGGGGTGTCGGAGGAGAGGTGAAGTTGGATCTGATATTTCAATTGGAAGAATGAGGTTGTGGAATGGTCATCTAAGTCACAATGTAAAGACTTGGTTGTAGTACAAGGGTAGATCTACATGTATTGGTTACGACATTAAGTGTAAGTTTGTATTGAAAAGTTCCTTGGGGATTTTATGAGTTTTTCTATGAGATTTAGTCACAGCATGGTTCTTAGCGATGTGTTGTGAATCCCTAGAGAAAAAATTTCCTAAGTTTTGCACATTTGATGTCATGGTGTGTCCATCTCTCTCACGATGTGAGAACCTGAAGGGTGAGTTTTATTGGTTATTTTTTTGGTGACATCACATCATGGTCATCTTAGTCATTATGGGACCCTTCTTTAGTTGTATTAGGTTAAATAGTTGAATGAGTTTAATAGGGGAGAGATATGGGAGATACACAATGAAATATTTGGAGATTCAGTGAAATTAATCTCGTAGTGGCATGACCATGGTCTATCATATTGCGATGATACAATTTCCATCATTAGTATAAATTTATAATTCAATTTTAATTCTTATATTTGTCCTTTTATTTCTCTAAAACTTGGGTGAGTGAAGGTGTGACCCTAGAGACCCTTGAACCCCCATTGGTTGGCATTGGCTCTTGGCTTTAAGAGGTTAGTTTCTTATTATACAAAGTGAGTCTCTCTCTATTATTCTTAGTTTTGTCCCTATTTTTCCTTCTTGGAAGTTCATGGTAGTGGGGATGGTTGGATTTAGGGGTTTTGGGATGTATTCTTGATAGATATTTTTTTGTTTTAGTTTTTTGAGGTTTCTTCTATGTGATTTTGTTCAAGTGATCATCACTTATGCACCTTGATCTTGCATAATGATTATAAAGATTCAGATAAGGTAGGGGATTCAAGGATTCTCTTTTTATTTATGTTCATGTGTGCAATTAACATGCTCTTGATTTAATTGGTTGGATATAATGGATTATATTAATAAATATAATTAATTGAACTAAGGAAATTGATGGGGAAGGGTGATTCAAATGTGTTTACAAGTTTCTGTGATTTTTATTATGTGATTGTTGGATACCCATTATTATTACAAAAAATATTTTACTATTGTGATATTTGTGTGTGTGTCATTATTGTGATTGAACTGATGAAATAATCTTTTATAAAATGGTAAATACTTAAAGATGGTAAGAAATGGTTGCATTAAATCTCAATTTTGTGATTATGTTACTTAATCAAGAGATGCTAAATGAATATTATGGAATGTTTTAATGGGGTTAATAGTGTTCTATTGATATAATTGGTTATTGGGTGTGGTTGGTGTGCTTTTTGTTAGTGTTTTGAATTATGTGTCTATTATGGGGGTTGTTGTGTGGTAATTAATATGGTTTTTTTGTTGTTAATGTGGAGTGTGTAGTGGGGTTTCACCTTCCTTGCTATGATTGGTAAGAGGAGATATAATTGTTCAAGTGGAATTATGGTATGGTTGGTTGTGTGGAAGAGGAAGTTTTTGTGGTTTCCATGGGGGTTTTTGTCCCATATTATAGGATGGTTGAATGGAAATTGGTTGATGGTTTTGGGGATTTTTTATAATTACCTGGTAGCAACAGGATATGATTGGAAATAATGAACTTGGCAATGGGTGTGGGCTATAATTTAATTAACTTTGGGCTATTAATGGAATTTTAATAAATAAAATGGATGGGTAATTATTAGAATTAATGTGGGAAATGACTAAAGAATTTTTTTCATTAAATATAGAAATGAAAGGAATTATGAATATAACATGGTTAGTAAAAATAAATTAGGAAATGGTTAAATAATATTATTAAATGGGAAATTATAAATATTTATTATGGTTGTTTTGTGTAGGAAGTGGGGTTATTTTGTTGTATTTAAATTGGTTGTAATGGTATTGTGTGGTGGTGTTAGTGTAGTGGTTATGATGGGTGTGGTAGTGTTGTTAGGCATGAAACTTTTAGGTCTGGATTGTGTGTGGGTGTATTATTCATTTACTCTCCTTATGATTTCAATATAAATCCCAATCGAGTTAGATAACCATACTAAAACCCAAATTTTTTGGGTTCCAGGTGTTTTCCCCAAAATATAAATTGGAAAGGGGATGAATGGATGACTACTCTGTCTTCTCTGCACACCCTTATTGGTGTGGCATGGACTGTGATGGATCATAATGGACTAGTTATGTGGATGTGGTAATGGTACTTAGTAGGGTTCATGCATGGTAGGAGGAGGGAACAAGATTGATTCACTTAATGTTCATAATACCCTACTGAGATGGATTTATGATGAGGTTGTGAGGTGTGGTGATGAATCAGTGATGTGGCTATATGGTGGATTATAGTGGTGGAAGTGTGATAATTATGAGGATGTGGTTGTGGTGTGTGATATATGGTTATGATATGAGATGTAGTGTGTTACGACATGAATGTTGAAGGGATGGGAGAACCATAATATTTTTTGTTGGGGTGTGAGAGAGACAAACCAGTGGGTAAATGGTTGAGGGGTACCCCTTTGATATATTATTATTTTATTGTGTTATATACTTGGATGCAATGTTGGATGAGTGAGACTTGGTGAAGTTGGTTGATAGTTGACCTAATATGTGTTTGTTAGTTCTATTTTTTATTCACTAATGCATACTTTTTTTATATTTTCATGAGAGGTATTAGGGAGGATTATACTAAGTATACATGTATGATAACCCCTATATATAAACTATTTTCAGGTTTCCATGGAAATTTTGGAGATCAAGTTGAACCTTATTAGCTCACAGCTTAGAGTTATGGACGGAGTTGTTACCTTAGGAGGTTTATTCTATTATTTCCTTTGGAGACTATATTTGTATGATATTTCTATGTATTATGGTTATTGTGGGATATAAAGTCATCCTTGGAAACCTTTGGGAATATTGTTTCCCAAGACCAAGAGCAGAAATTCTTCCCCTTTCCAAGAAGCTGTAGTGTATATACAATAAAAATTTCAGCTTTTTTTGCCCTTTTCCATGGGTTACCCTAGCTCAGGGGATCATTTGGATTTCCCCATGGCTATCCCTAGTGGTACCTTAGTTTACTTTATATTATGGTATTTATTAGTTATTACTATATATATTCCTAGTATTTATGAGGAAAATGTCTCCCAATTGAATGTTTTATACCCTCGTTGCTAGTCACCAACCCGGGAACTATTGGAGTTGGGTCTCAAGGGTCACTCTCATCTTCACTATAGGTTTGAGAGAGATTCATAGTGTAGGTGGTTCATAGAATATAATGACTTAGGTGACTATCTAAAACTAATTGATTTTATATTCTAATTTTATTATAAAACATATAAAGTGTGCTATGTCCATATTATAGGACAATGATGAGTTTAAGTTCCCAAAAAACTTAATGTATTAAAATAAAAACAACTATTAATCTCCTTGGATATTTTTGAATACTATTGGGAAAAAAACCCTAATGATGATGTTTCAATATTTTTGGGTTGTTGTGTTTGTTGATAGTGTTGGTTGGAAAAGTTCATGTGTTTTCCCAGAAGAGGAGTTGAACAAGGTGGGGAATTTTCCCAGTGTTTTTCATATTTTTTGATGTGGAAGTCCATAGGAAATGAAGTTTCCCAAAAAGTAAGTATTTGAATTATGAGGTAAAGTATGCGAACCGCAGGGTATAGTTCGCGGATCAGAAGGTGAGATCGTGGAACTTAGAAGGAAATTCATGGCCAGTGGACCATGAGTTCAAGTGTGTGAACTATGAAGTATGTTTATACATCCCTAAAGGGAGTTTTTAGTTGTAAGTTTTGGATTTTTATGCAGCCAAAAAGGGGGTGTGTAGACCAAAAATTTAGTCTCTTCATTGCAAAGGGAGTTCCTAGTATATGGTACAATGATAGAGAGTAGTTCACAGATGAGTCTTAAAGTGAATGAGTGAATAGTAACTTCATGATTAATGTATTTTTCAAAGGTTTTTGCCTATAGAATGGAGACCTAATCACTTTATTAAAAATTGAAGCAAATTGCATCAGAGAAGTTCATCGCTAGAGAATTTCAGCTAAGTCTGACAGTAGTTCATGAAGTGCAAGTAGTGAAGGGAGTTCGTGGAGGAGAGTATGTGAATGTTAGTATTTGAAGTGAAAATCACCGAGGGATTTTTGTGTAGAAGAGTACATAATGAATAATAATCTATAAAGAGGATTTCATAGTGAATAGTATTTTGTGAATGGAGTTTGCGGAGGTGAGTACACTGTGAACAGTACTCCATGAAGGGGATTTTGTGGTGAACAGTAGTCTATGGAGAGGAGTTTATTTTGAAAAGTGTTTTGTGAAGTTACATACAAGGTGAATATTGATCTGTGAAGTCAAGTACATGGAATAGTAGTTCATGAAGGAATTTTCCATGAAGTAAAAGTACGTGGTAAAGTGGATTTAATCTCTCAGATAAAAAAGGATCTTTGTGTCATACTCATCTTAGTGTGAACCAAATCAAAGCTGATATAGACCATTAGAAGAATCTTATGGAGGATAATTGTGTTAAATTTAGTAGAGAGATTAGTGAGTATTCAAATTTTTAATGTTTTTAAACTATAAGGGATAGTGAGTTCGCTCTAAACATTGTAAAAATTGTGTTCTTGGTATATTTTTATGCATTGACATGTTGTCTGTAACACCCCCATTTTGAGGTATATACCACTATTTTATGTGATTTTGATATATGGTTTGGTTGGGATTAGTCTCATAAAGTTTCTATAATATTTTGGAAAGTTTTGGAAGTTTTTTAGAGGTTTCATAGTCATTTTACAGTTAGGGAAAACTATATGGATTTCCCTAATAACCATGAGACATCTTGAGATAGTCTTAGAAGAGGCGTATAGTTAGCGCATGGTTAGGGAAAACCATATGGATTTCCCTGATAACTGTATGACACGGGACAGAGGTGTTTTACATATTTATTACATGGTTTTTCAAACCATTTGGAAAAACCATGTGAGCTGGGAGTTTTGAGGCAGTGGCGCGTGCTTGGTTGGTGTACAATTTAGTAAATTGTGCGACCTAACCATAAGATGTGATTAATTAAATATGAAAATTAGGTTTTTAATATAAAAAATCCCCCAAAACCCTAATTATTTCTCTTTTATCCTAGGATATTATACTATAATACTCCTCTAGGAATTTTTGGTGATTCTCTTTGACTTGGATCCAATTTTAATAGATCTTGGTGTGTTAGATATAAAGATTAAAGGTATGTTGTCTATTTCTCCTCCTACTTTTAGATCTCTTCATTTACTCTTGGGGTAAACCCTAGATCAGAAATATTATGCCCTAATCTATGGTTTGGGACATGTTTTTGATGGGTTTTATTAGGAATTACTGAAGGTAATAAAGAAATAACCTAGATCTACTTAGATCATTGTGTAATTCTTTTATAATGGAAACCGTTTGAGTTGGGTGGATTCTTTCTCTCTCTACTTCTTCTAGAAATTGAAGGTTTTGGATTTCTAAACACTTAATTATGTCTTCATGTAAAAAACCTTTATGAAATATTGTTTAAAAACTCTTTTTATATGGTTTTCAAAACATGGTTTAGAAAGGTGCACACAACATGTTTGTTTAAATGCATAAAAGATAAATTATTTAAAGAAAGAATTATTTAAAGACACTTTGATATACACTGATTAGTGTGTATTCATGATTTCATATTGATGGGACTTGTTAGATCCAAACTTAATTTCCTGTTTCAATTAGGTAACATGGTGGACAACTAAGTGAAAACTTGGTATGGAAGAAAATTTGTCACTTGTGAGTATTGGAACTATCATCTTGGATGCATGCATGTTTGTGTAAGTAGATGGAATTGGTATTCCAAGAGGAAATAATGGATACACTATTTAATAAATGATTTTTTTTAAACTGGTTGTTCATAGAAATATTGTTAAATTATTCTTTGATATAAACTATTTTTATATGCCACTTTCCTGCTTTTTATGAAATGGTTTTGATAACTATTTTCATACACCTACTTGTTTTATATAAATTATAATAACTTTTTATGGTCTTAGTGGAATATGTGGGAATCTTCTAGTGGATTTTATACTGAGTCGATATACTCACCCTCTGCATATGCACCTTGGTGTTCATGAAGATGTTGGTTGTCATGACATAGGTAAGGGGAATATTTCATATTTCTCTAGTGGAGTATCATAATGTTTCAGTCATGGATGAGGGAGATGGAGATATTGAGTTGATCGAGTCTTGGTTTCTGAAGTAGTGTTGCCTTGGTGCCTAATGTCTTGTATGTATTTGGATTTGTGGTTTCTTGTTTTATCTTGTTTCTACTACTAATATGATCTTGTTAAACTTTTTTAGATATTGGGTTGTTTTGGTTACCTTCATGCATCAAATTATGTCTCATCATTGTTTACTTTTATAGTTTTTTTGTTTAAGGGGAAAACATACCCTGTGTTTTATTAAATCCCTTAGAATTTATTATCAAACTTTGGTGTTTGGGGGATGTCACCTAAAGTCCTTAACACCTCCACCACTTCCCAATCCATTGATTTAGTGGTGGGATGTTATAAATGGTACTAGTTTGATCCATTCAACTATTGGGATGGTAGTTCTAGAGATAAGACATGTCAGATTTTGAATTGTTGAATATAAAAAGGCATAACTAACCTCTTTGTACAGATCTTCAAGTTACCAGGGTGGTTCGAGTACAAAAAGTGTTCATACACACCTTTAGGAGTGTTGTCACCTCATCATCATGGGTTTAGCCAATGAGTGTAGAGTATCATGCATTATTAGAGATAATTCACAGTAGGAATGCATTATCCATATTATATTTAACAACTATTAAAACCTTATCATGATAATTTGGTTTTTAGTGATTTGAAATATCATAATCCTTCAGTTTAGTTGTAATGTGGTGACTAAGTTGAAGTTGGTTATGGTTATAGAGAGATATAAATAATATGAATATAGGGAAATAAATAGGAGGACATGGATGAAAATGTGGTTCAACCTAAACTATAAGTGAATCAACAACTTGTATAGAGTAAAGTGCAAGCCTTCCAAGTTGTTGATAAGGGAAATCAGATTCAGCAACCACACCATGAAAATTATTTATTGGAATTTCAAAAGTATAATCTACTAATATTTTAGGGTGATTCAAGACCAAAGAATATGAATACATGGCTTGGTCAGATTAATAGAATCTTCAATTTCTTGGGAACCCTGGCCAATATCAAGGTAAAGCTAGTGGTATACATACTCTAAAAACTTGTGAGAAAATGGTGGGATATAGTTGTTCAAAGTAAACAAGACTAGGACCTTACTTGAAAAGGGTTTGAGGAATTTTTTAATAAATAATTTTACCCACATACCTTCAAGATCACACATATGATAGATTTGTTTACTCTCATATAAGAAAATATATTTTTCGCAGAGTATACAACTAAGTTCATGAAGATATATCACTTTTCTTTAGAATTCACCATTGGTGAGTACCTGAAAGAGTGTATCTTTGAGGTAGGGGCTAGACATTCACTTTAAATTATTCATATTCTATATTGATTATTATACAGAGATGGTTAATAAAGAAACTATGGTGGAAAAAGACATCACATGAACCAATAGTGGGGGGAAACTTTTACCTATATGGGTACAAGTGGGAACTCCAATGCTGGAAATAGGTGGAAAAGGGATACCTATTATCAAGGGAACGGGACACTAAATAACTAATCAACTGTATCAGTTTATTTTCCTCTATGTCATAGAACCATACCGGGTTTTTTTCAATGTGGATTGTTGGAACACGGGAAAAGGGATTGTATAACACCATATCATAAGTTTCATGGTTATGGAAAATGGTACACCTATGATGTTATTGTGCTATCACCCTAAGGAAAACTGGTGGAAATAGATTCAATGTGTTTCAAACCTATTATGATAAAATGGGTCAGTCTCATTAAAATATTTTTCGACCTCATAATTGAGTGGGTAAAAGTGATTCTAGGAACACCTCAACACCAAAACTAATGAAATGATAATATGGAAGCAAATAGTATCCAGGAGGACCTTGTAATATTTTGTATGGTGTAGAGAAAATAGTTAAAAAAGATCACTATTTCCCTTTTATGGTGCAAGGTACTTTCCATATGAACTCAAATCTTGTGCAAGTTTTGTTTGATATATACACATCCCACTCTTTTATTATTTATCATGTTGTAAATATTATAGGGTTTCATGTTGAAATTATGTGTCATGTTATAAGAATCCAAACACCTCTCAGGAAATGAGATTGTAACTTCCTTAAGTGTACAACATATTCTATAACTATTTACGGGGCAAAATGTGTTTAAGATTTTTCCATTTTGGAGATAGACATATTTGATCTAATTCTAGGAATATATTGGTTGATAGTTTTCAAGTCCCTCATTGATCTTTATGCATGTCAAGTGTGTTTTACATCCTATGATGGAATAGTGCATCTCTTTAAGAGATATTGGGATCTAAATGTTGGTGGAGATGTACCTTTGGTACCAATTATTAGAACTATCTCTTATCAACTAGAAGTAGTAACTTTGGTAATTATTGATGAAATCAAGAAAAGATATTTTCCAACCATCATAGATTGATATCCTGATGTTTTCCTTGAAAATTTCTCCAACTTTCCACCTAAAAGGGAAGTGGAATTTTCGATTGATCTGTTACCATGGATCAATCCTATTTCACTTCCACATTATAGGATAACACCAACAGAAGTATAGGAATTGAAAGTTAAATTGGAATAGTAATAAAGTAATGGTTTCATAAGACCTAGTTATCACCTTAGGATACTCTAGTTATCTTTGTGATAAAGGCAGGTGGTTCTATTTAGCTTTGTAGTGGTTATCATAAGCTAAATTAGGTTATGATAAAGAATTAGTATCCAATTCCATGAATCGATGACCTATTTGATCAATTGAAGGAATAAAAATGGTTCTCTAAAATTTATTTACAATCAGGGTATCATCAACTTCAGTTTATGAAAGAGGATATCCTAAAGACAGCTTTTATGAGTTGTTATGGTCATTATGAATACCTTATTATACTCTTTAGTATCATGAATGCACCAAAAGTTTTCATGGAATCAATGAATAATATCTTTTTGAAATAACTTAACTCATTTATTGTGTTATTTTTTATGGTATCCTGGTGTATTCTTAGACTAAGAGAGACCATGAAAAACACTTGGAGGTAGTATTGATCACCCTATGGGAACATCAGGTTTATGCTAAATCTCTAAGTCTGACTTCTAGATATAGGAAGTACGCTTCCTTGTCTATGTGATTTCTAAGAAATATTTATTAGTAGATATTGAAAAGATAGAAGTCATTATATATTGGAAACAACCCAAGAATGACTTGGATATATACATCTTTCTCAACTTAGCAGGTTATTACCATCACTTTTTTTGTGAGTTTTCATGTCATGCCACTCTGATGATAGATTTGATGAGGAAAGTTATTTCATTCCAATGAAGTGAATACTATTAAAAATCCTTCTATTACCTTAAATATAGACTCACTTTCGAACCTATACCTACCTTACCAAAACTAGGGAAAGTTTATATGGAATATTTCAATGCATTGAGATCTGGTTTTGGTTGTTTTCTCATACAAGGAGATCATGTCATAGATTATGACTCATAAAAATTGTGTGTGCGTGAAAATAATTATTCAATGCATGATATGTAACTAGATGAGGTAGTTCATAATTTGAAAACATGGTGTCATTATATCTTTAGTGAAAAGTTGATTATGTTTATCGATCATAAAATTTTAAAACACGTCTTTTTATAAAGAAATTTGAACCTCTGTTAATAGTGGTGGATTAAATATCTCCATATGTTCGACTTTAAAATAGTGTATATATTGGGTAAATAGAATTATATGGTTGATGATCTAAGTCAAAATTCATATAATTAGTTGGATAAAGAAGCTTCTGTTGAATGGAAGTTGATGACAATAATTGTAGATATGCATATGGATTTCTCTAAGCAAGATAGTGTTGTAGTCTTCTTCCTAGTGTCTCTTGTTCCCGATTTGGTTGAGCAGGTTAAGGATGCTCAAAGATCTAATCCTAGTTATCTAACTGTGAGGTAAAATCTTAATGGTGGGGATAACATTGATGGATGGATGAAAGATGGGAACATGGTGTATTATTTTTGAAAGTAGATAGTAGTTCCTCCATCATATTAGGAACAACTTTTTTTTGTTTATCACCATTCGAAATGGTATATTTATCCAAGAATACAAAAGATGTACAAGGCATTGAGGAACCATTCTTAGTGGTCAATTATGAAATGAAGAGTTGTCAAATATGTTTAAAAATTCCTCACATGTTAGAAGGTCAAGGATAAACAACAAATATTAGTCAGTATGTTGAAATCCTTACCTATACTGGTATAGAAATTAGAGAAAATCATCATGTATTTTATAATAGTATTACCAATAATTCTTCATAAGAATGATGTCATCTAGGTGATTGTGGACCAACTCACAAAGTTATCCCACTTCATTTCAATATCTGAATCTAATATGGTATATGTCCTGAAAAAACATTATATTTAGGAAGTAGTGAAGTTCTAAGGTGTACCGATTTTGATCATATATGACTGAGACCCTAGATTAACCATGAGCATGACATATCATCCTCAAATAGATAGGAAATCATAATGGATGATCTGAACATTGGAATACATGCTCAAAGATTCTATTATGAATTTTGGTGGTTCATGGGAGGATAATTTACCATTAGTGGAGTTCTTGTGTAACAAAAAATACTAGGACATTATATATATGGATCCATTCAAATCATTATATTATTGTTTGTGTCACTATCTACTTTGTTGGGTTGATATAAGAGAGACAACGGTAATTGGACCTAGCCTAGAACTTGAGACAATAGAGAAGATTCAGATGATCAGGAAAATAATAGCGATGACCTAGAGTTTTCAAAAATATTATATGAATCATTTTCGTCACCCATTATCATTTTTTTCACATGACCATGTTTTCTTGAAGGTCTCTAATGTTGGGTCATTTTCATTTGGGTAAACAATGGAGGTTTTCTCCTTAGTATGTGAAACTTTTTGAGGTACTTGAAAAAAATTATGATGTGGTTTATAAATTGGGTTTATTTACAAGGTTTAGTTTGGTCTATAATGTTTTTTATTCATATAAACTAAATAATTACCAACACGGCCCTGACTATGAAATTTGATGGGATCATGTTGATCTTGAGCTGAATACTACAATTATCTATGCACTGATACGTATTCTGGATAGAAAATAGAAGATATTGCATAGGAAATATATTCATATAGGAAGATTATTATGGTGTCATGGTTAATTTTATGAGGATAAATGAGAACAAAAGGACTTTATGTTAAATCAATGGTCAGATCTCTTCCAACACAATTCCAATCTCTAGAAAATCAAGGATGGAAATCTCAATGGTGGGGAGAATTTAACACCCCCAGTTAAAGATATGTGCTACTATTTTATGTGTTTTTGTGATATGGTTTGTGGGTATTAGTATTGGGATGTTTTTTTGGATATTTTGGTAAGTTTTGGAAGTATTTGAGAGGTTAAATGACTGGTGCACAGTCAAGGGAAACTGTGTGGATTCCTCAAGTAACCATGAGACATCTTGAGAGAGTTCAAGAAGAGGTGTGTGGTTGGTGAAAAGTTAGGTGAAATCATGTGGATTTCCCTGATAACCATGAAACATGGGAAAGATTCATTTTACATGGTTTAACATAGGATTTTCTAAACTATCTGGACAAACAATGCGGGCTGGGAGTTTTGAGGTAGTGGTACCCACACAATTTTTGTACAAATTGGTAAATCATGCAGCCTAACCATGCAACATGATTAATTAAATGTGAAAATTTTATTTTTAACCTAAAAATGCTCTTAAAACCCTCATTCTCCCTTAATTGTTCTAGGATCTCAAACCAGAATACTCCTCTAGTAATTTTTGGTGATTCTCTTCGATCTAGAGCCAATTTCAATGGATCTTGTCACATTAGATCTAGATAATAGAGGTATGTTTTTTATTTTTTCTCTTCCTTCTAAATTTATTTTTTTCATATTGGGAATAACCCTATATTAAGACTATTATGCATGAATATATGGGTTAGGACATGTTTTTTATGGTTTTTTTGGGAATTATTGAAGGGAAAGAAGAAGGAACCTGGATATGCTTGGATCATTGTGCAGTTCTTCTAGAACAAAAATTGTTTAAGGTGGGTGGATTCTTTATCTCTCTAATTTTACTATTGCTTAAAGGATTTGGATTTATAAAATCTTAATTGTGTTTTCATGGGAAAAAATTTGATGAAATATTATCAAAAATTCTCTTTCCATATGGTTTTTAAATCATGGTTTAAAAAGGTGTGCACAATGTGTGTGTTTAAATGGATAAAAGAGAAAAAATTTAGATAAAGCATGTTTTAAAGATAATTTTTCATACATAAGTTGGATTGTGTTCATGATTTCATATCAAGGGGTATTTTTGGTTTCGGACTTGGTTTCCAATTTCAATTGGGGCATGCTGGGGCATGGCCAAGTAATGACTTGGTACAGAAGATGAGTTACCACTCATGAGTATTAGAACTGTCATCTTAGATTCATGCATGTGTGTGTGAGTAGATGTAATGGGTATTTCAAGAGGAAATAATTGATATAATGTTTAATAAATGAACATTTTATAAATTGGTTTTTCATGGGAATCTTGTTAAATTATGTTTTGATATAAACTTTTTTTTCACTGTTTATGAAATGATTTTGATAATCATTCTCATACACAGGCTTGTTTTATATAGATTATAATAAATTTTTATGGTCTCAGTGGTATTTTTGGGAAGCTTCTAGTGGATTTCATACTGAGTCAATATACTCACTCCATGTATATGCGCCATAGTGTGTAAGTAGATGTTGTTTTTCATGACACAGTTAAGGGGGAGATTTCATATTTCTATAGTAGAGCATCATGATGTTTTGGTCATAGATAGTGGGAGATAGAGATTGGGAATTGATCGAGTATTTATGTATGGATTAGTGCCACCTTGGTTTCTAGTATCATTCATGTATTTGGATTTATGGTTTTTTGTTTTGTTTTGTTTTCACTGCTACTTTGGTTATGTTCAATTGTTTTGGATATTGAGTTATTTTGGTTACCTTAATGCATAAAATTATTTCTCATCATTATTGTATGTTGCAAGTTGTTTGTTTAAGGGAAAAATATTCCATGTGTTTTAATAAATCCCCTAGCATTTATTACTAACATTTGGTGTCCTGAGGGTGTCACTTAAGGTCAGTAGCACCTCCCACTCTTACCAAGACAATAAGTTATGGGTGTGATATTAAATTGTCTTTTTATGCTCCTTGGACTAGCCAAATTATGGTGAACTAAGTGAAATTTTCATGTCTCATGCATGCATTAATTTTAGTTATATTGTTATAAGAAAAAAATATAATGGTGTTTTTTAATGACAAGACATGATCATAAGGGTGAATCATTTCAATTCATAGTAACCCGATTCACCCCCACCCCTAGGGTATTTAGCCTAGTAGGTCCAATGGATGTAACATCCAGAATCAGCACCGCCTATTTGAATAAAATACATTTAAGGTTCTATTCATCTCAAAAATTGACAAACAAATTAGAGAATTCCAAATAAGTGACTTCAAATGTGTAGCTTTTATCATCGATATACCTATGATATATATCTATACTATATGGTATATATTATTCCTTTAAAATATTATTTTATTTATTCAAAATAAAAAACTATATAAAATATGTCTACACTCTTCATTTTTTTCTAAAAAGTATTCTTATGGGGTTTAGCTATTGTGTATGGGGTAGTTATGTGATAAATTGTGCCAATACATAGAGATGGTTTATAGACTATAAACTCATATTCTCTTGTATTTATTCCTTAATAGCCATCCATGGGAAATTCTTACCAACGGACAAAATTTAAAGGCCTGTGGAATCCTCATAAAATTAATTTCTTATTATGGAATGATTGGAATGCATACCAATGGTGAGAAAGTGGGAATCTATGGGGGATTAAAATATATTCTCTTATAGATGAATATATTGATTTTGATAAACTTATCCTTAATTTATTCTATATACAAAACTTTATGAAAGGTTTTAAGGAATAATTCCCTCAATAATGTGCACTCTATATTCAATATTATGACTCCCCCCCCCACCCACACACCTTATATAGGATTACTGTAAGACTTTGATGGAGAATTTTCTCCTCAAAATGAAAAAATTGGTAATTAGTTTTGATTTTGAAACATTGGGATATGTTAAAGACTTAACTCATTGGTCTTATTATTTCAATAATAATAAAAATAATATTAAAAAAATCTAAGAGCTGATATTACTGCTTCTGATTTTTTTCCCATTACAAGTATAGATGCTTCATACACCCACAATATTCAAATGAACATGTCATGTTTGCAAGATCATTTTATCTATTATTTACTTTTTTTAACCATTAAAAAACTAATGTGCATATAATAATTTATACAACTATTAAAATATATATTTTTATTTGATTTCATATATAAAACATCCCTTTGTATTTACCAAGTCTTCTCCCATTTCTATGAAGTTTGTTATGTATTTTTATAAAATATTCTTTCTAATGGATCTATTACTTTTTAAATCTTACATGTTCAATTTTATTGTTTATTTGTATATATATTAATTAATTTTGAATTTGTTATATTCAAATCACTCTAATCATTGTTGAATTTCATTTAAATATATAATATAAATTATTATAATTTGGAATATTTCAATTTAATAGTAATGATGATCTAACTGTGTCATTTATTATTCAATTACAAATATGTTTTTTAAACATGAATATGTTGAATCACATTAATATATTATATAATGTTTATTTTTTTGAATTTGTTATGGACTACTAAGATAACATAAATTTATTGTAGTGTTACTTTTCTTGGTTATTTATGTGATTTTATGTATTGAATTTACTGTCAAAATTAAACATATTGTGGATAATTTTTTTATAATATATTTTAGATTTAAATTTATTAGATCCAAATTTTCAAATTACAATGATTTATTCTATAAAATAATTTCAAATAATGGGTGTCCATCTCAAGGCTGGAGGAAGATGCTTTTAATTCATAATGATTTATTCTATATAATATATGCAAGATTATATTTACTTAAAATTTATAATATATTTGTGTGATTTATGTAAGACCATAAGATTTTATAATATATTTCTCTTTAAATAAATTATAAGTTTTCAATGGCTTACTCGAAACGCAACATGGAGCTTAAAACGAACTGTGATATATCATAACCTAATCATTAAATTAGCGGTATGAATAGGAATGGCCACATTATGAAAAATATGTATAAAATTTTTATATAATAAAAAATTATTTTTTAATTCATAATAAATAATCCCTCAATTTTTAGTGAAGTTATTTTATGCTTCAAAAATACTTTTTCTTCAAAATTAGTTTTTATTACTTTTTGTGAGAAAATATTATAATCAATTTTTGAATATTTTAGAAATTATATTTTATAAAAATATTCATATCATTTTTTAAATCATCATATCAAACTTAGTTTAAGGTGAAATTTTGGGAATTTTAGGAAAATATTAATTTTTCAGTGAATAGTGAAAAAATAATGATTTTATAGAAAACTATCTTTCTCATTCAATTATTTAAAAAGTTCCATTTTGTTTTGAATTTATTTTAAAGTTTAATTAGTTCCTTTTTATTGAAAATAATCCAATTAATTTCATTGGAATTGAAATTATTCTTAATTTTGGTATAAAAACATTTTTATACTTAAAAATGTATTTTTCTGGAAAACTGTTTTTTATCGCATTTTGAGGGTTTATTTTAAAAGTAATTTATGACATGTATGGATATTTAATTTTAAAAAATGGTTTCCATATTTTGAATTATAATTTATAAATTTGGTAAATATGACAACTTTATTTTTTGTCATAATGAGTAATAACCCTGATAAATATTTCCAACCTTGTTAAGGGTAAATCAGGTAATTAAGGTTAAAAATAACGTGATAAGGCTTTAAAAACTATCTATAACCTGAATTATTTCTATTTTATGAGTTTAGTTTGATTATACTCATCCAATAATCGAATATATGGAAACTTGGTGCCATTTTTCTTTGATAATAACCTTAATATTATTTTAAGTAAATAATAAATACAAAATGTCACTCTCTTTGATTTAATATCTCTAATATTTTTTTCATAGGGATAAAATAGTTTATGTTAATTTATAAATGGTTCTTTAAAATATGAATGAATTTTTTTTATCCTGTTATTTTTTTTTATGAAATAATTATCTTAAATGTTTGCGCGACACCGACATTGTGCTTGTGCAAGCAGTAGAAAAATCAAGAAAATGATTTTAAAAACTTACAAAGTAATATTTTTTGGATTATTTATGGTGTTAATGTAATTGTTTGGATAAATATAATGTACTATGGATGTGTTAAAATTTTATATTTGAATTAAATTTTTGTCTTTCTTTTTTTTATGTCAACTGTGTGAATAGTCCTAAAATGACTATAATGGAATCTTATGTTAAATGATATTTTATTAAATGAATTAAAATTCATAAAAATAATATTTTTTACCAATTTAATTAATTTTATATGGTTTATAATTTCAACTATTATCCATTTATGTGTCACTTTTTCTTTTATAGTAACTTTCCTAACCCGAAAAGAGTAAAAAACTTTGATATCGCGATAATTGTCAAAAGGGTTAATGGGGGGTTAAAACTAAGAGATGTGGGTTAAAACATCACCTAAAATTGAATAAATATTATTATATTATAGTATTGAGACTTATATCTATTATATATTACAAATATATCAATTTTTATCCACTTTAATATGAAAATTAGTTTATATTGATTTAATACTTTAAGTAGTTTCAATGGTACCCCTCTCCTCTCTAATATAAGGACAACATATTTCCTTTATTACTCGCACTTCTTGAGCCACTTATCTTAACTAAACACTTCCAAAACCTATTTTTAACTTACTTATATACATTATATAGGTTTTGGTCTTCTTAAAATACTATCCCTAGGGTCTTTAAGGAGATATACAAAGGAGGTTCTTCAAAGAGGATGTAATCGCCTTAACTGAAAATTTTCATTTTAATTATTATTCTACATCCTTTAGTATTATCCTAACCATTTAAATATAATAATATAAGTATCTATAATATACTTATATATTATTATGTTAATGTAATATCTTTATTCATCTCGTTTTTCCTTCAAATGGGTAAAGAAAGTATCACTCCTGTGTACGTGTGGACTACCACTTCTACAGAGTGATACGATTAATTTTACATCACTACCTCACATGGATATTTATAATGGTTAATTTAGTGAATTTATGTGATATTTATGATATTATTATGGTTCTAAAAAGTTTAATTATTATTTACCCTTTTTTGTTCCATCCATCAAAAAATGGAAGTATCACTCGTACGTACGTACGGACTACCGTCTCTATGAAGTAATGTAATTAATTTTTCATAGTCAATTTATATGAATAGTTATAAAAGTTTATATTATGATTATATATGATACTCATGAAATTATTAAAATTTTTGAGATGATGGAACTATGATCAAAGTATAAGAATCAGAACTTCCAAACCCAAACTTACGTGAAAAAATAAACAACTGATGTTGGAGTTGGTTCCTTAGAAACAACTTCTATGTATTTTATGATAACCTTTATTAATTTTTTAAAATATTAATAAAATAATTATCACATAATTATTGTTATTATATGTTACATAGTATGTGATAATTTCCTAAGATTATCCATCACACTGAAAGGAAGTTCCCTGTTATGATGAAAACCCAGAAGTGTTACAATAGTATTCTTAAAATATATGTTCTATAGCTAGATGAAATAATTTGAGGGACATAAATGATATAGGATGTCAGGGGTGGTGACTCATTTTACTTTGAGTCACCTTATCATGGTGTGTTCCCTTGGTAATTTTCAATATATTAAATTATAAGATAGAGATATTCCGGTAGGAAATCCACGTTTATATGTGTCATTGGATGTTCCTATCTATGGATGTGTGTATTGATCCTTAGACTTTAATACTATTATTAATGGATATTATGAGTCATGTACTTTGATGTATTGATTAAAACCATGATGACATATGTTCATGATGAAGTAGGATAGTTTGGGTGTGTCACAAGTAATATTTCATTAATGAATAGTGTGGTAAGAGATTTGTCCCTTATGTTATTTAACAGAAGTTGATATCTCAAGCCCTTATATGGAAATGATATAGACTAAATAAATCTATGTTCATGGTCTTATATAGGAAAGTTCAATTTCTGAAAAGTCGAAGAAATAGACATTGATAACATAGGTTGATGACAATAGTATGCAACTTGCTTGATTAGAGATATCAAGATAAAGAGATTATATTGCACAATAAGCATCTGTATGAGGTTTTATATCATTATGAAATTAACTTCTTTCTTTATGGGTGTTTTTGTGTGTTGATAGATGTTAACCTTGGACTTTGGGATAATTCTCTAATTACCACTAAGAAATAGGCTTAGAGGGTCACACACTACGTGTATCTAGAACCTCAGTTAAAAAATATTATTATTTATTATTCAACATGTTTAATAAATATTATTCATGTGTGTGATTAAATAATTATTCATTTTTTCTTGATCACACATATTTCATCACTATTTATTCAAGAGAATATATTTTGTGAGCATAATATTTAATAAATATTTATTTTCTATTTAGTGAATATAATATTTATTTATTTATTGGTGAATAATGTAATGATATTTATTTATTAAATAAATAGTCATTATTCAAGGTTTGATAAATATTGTGGAGGAATGGAAGATCGAGTTGAATGGTTCGGTCGGAAATAATATATATTAAATGTTATTTTAATAAAATAATATATAATTTAATTTTCATTTTTTGTGTATGTTAAGAAATAATGATATTATTATTATTATAGACATTGGGTTCTGCAGAAATTAAGAAAAATAATCAGGGTGCATGTGTAATTATTATTTTCTAACCCTAGTGGTATATAAAACCAATTATATTATTTTATTAAGGGTTTCCATTTTTCATATATTATGCACAATGACATCCAAAGATAATTCTCTCAAATCCCTAGAGAACTCCCTCCCTAAGAATACTCTCTAGAACAGAGAGCGATCTTTCTCCACCACCACTCTAAAGTCTAGTGATATAGAATAGAACTCTTCCTTGAATAGATTCTCAAAGCGATCAAAGATGGATGATACAAGTGTTAGGATCTATCTTGTGAGCACCCTAGATACCTACAGGTACATTTAGATATTCTTTGAGCATGTGTAGATCACCACTAAAGGGAATCTTCTCTTGATTCCTACAACGCAACGATGGTATGACGTATAGATATCGTCATATTCATCAATGAAGAAGGAATTCATCGTAAGGTATTTTTTTAATTATTTAAATTGATTATAAATAATATGAGTTGATCATGAACTTTGGTTTGGACATTCACTCTTCAATTAATATTTGATTCAATTTTATTGTTCAGGGCATTTATCATCGATGTACATCTAAGATTAATCACAAATTATGAAAAAAAGTTGAGTTGGACATGCCCCATCTAGAACTTTCACTGCACCTAGAACCTTCAAGTGGTATTAGAGAAGTTTCATAATTATTTATAATTATTTAATGATCATTGATTGATTTACACATTTATCATTAGTTTTCAATTCCAGTTTAATTATTCTTTAATCTAAATCTAGAGATATTCTCTTCTTCCTCTTCATTCTTGAAAATATAATTAAAAATAAATTTATTTTATAAAAAAATAACATTCGAAGAACTCATCAATAGGTGTCGAGGATCATGGTCGGTTATCATAATATCACATGTCGTGTAACCCGTTGGTACATGTCATGTGCCCGTGTTCAATGCACCAAGAATTAATTTGTAATTAATTCGATCTATGTGCATTTATTACATGTGGTATGTATTTAATACAATGCATGTTGACCAGGCTAGTTTGGTGAATGGTCATTCGAACTACATGACATGTAACATCTGTACACAACATGTAGTTTATTATTCAAATATAGGCTATGCATTCTCTTTCACGGCCTACATGACTGAAAATCATGGAACTCAAAGATCACATGTCACATAGCCCATGTACATTCCATGTCCTCCATTATTTTTTGTGGCATTATTATATGCCAATTCCCCAAGAATGTGAGAAATATGCATGTCGTGTAGCTATATAGTACATGTTGTGTATATTAACAAATTACACATAATTAAAATTGATTTATTATACTACTTAAACCTTATCAAAATGTGTTTTGTGTGTCATTTATTTGATTGTGTACATTACATTTGATGAGTTTTGTGTATATTAAATGTCTAATTAATTTCTATATAATTTTTGGAACTACATATCCTGTATAAGTCATAATATAATAATTACTCTGTGTGCATTGAAACATAACACACAATGTAAATACCATGTGTTCCATGTGTCATTTATTTTACTATATACACACCATTAAATTAAATGATAAGTCATGTATATCGCATGCCACATGAGTAAACAATATAATAATATAATACATGTTGGGTGGCTAATATGGGTACTCACCGTGTTACCTATAAGGTACAAGTTTTGTACATAGTTAATTTTAAATAAATTTATTTAATTTTGTTTAAAATTATAATGGATAAGAATTTCAAGAAAGTTTGAATTAGAATTAAGATAAAAGAATTGATTAATTAAAGAAGATAATTAATCAATTCAAGTGTGATTTATCTTAAATAAGAATGATTATAATTGAATGATATTTTATTAAATGTGTAATTCTTTTCATGCATGTTGATGATCATGAGCATAGACTAGACCTTTTTATTTCATTGGTTTCTTTTTAATTTATTATTAAATTAAATTGATGGTATACATGTCATCCCTCCTCTTATTATGTAAGGACCTACGAGTCCAGGGTTTCTTTAATGTAAACCACTTAACTAATCCTTTAGTTCCCCTCACCTGTGAGTGAGTAAAAGTATATGTAATGGATGGAGCTCCCAATCTAGTGGAGGCAGTTCAAGTTTGGATCTGAGGAAAAATCAATCCAAGAGAGATACATATATAGACATGTGGAAAGCTACAATATGAACCATAAAATGGTTCAAGGTGTTTTCCCCTAGGTCTATGGTTAGTTTATCATCCACTTGATAAACTAACCATTAGTAAAATCTCGTGATCATACCACTTTATTGTTTTATTTCCATAAAGTTTCATAGTTATTTCATTATGGATGTTTTTTTCATGATCATGTGAATTAATGAATTAACAAGCATGAAATATAGAACTAAAATAAATTGGATTATGAACAAATTTTATCTAAAACTTGGTAAATCACTTACGTAAATCCACTTAATATTAACAAGCATGTAATAAAGATAAAATGGGAAACTTACACATAAATTTAAAATTCCCTCAATTATATATATTAAGTCAATATAGCCTTCTACTACTTAATTTAAAATCATACCATATTTCAAAGTGCTTGATCGGCCAAAGTTGGGGTGCTTTAAATTATCAAGGAATTATAACTTGAAAGTTTGGGTTTGACTTAACTTAGTTTACATAAAGGGTTGACTGCCAAAGAAAGACTTGGTGAAATCAAGAGGAAAAGGTTGAGGAAATCCAATTTAAGAATTCATGGATTGGGGAGTCCACTAAACATATCAAGAAATTGTGAGTTAATGTGGTCATCATTTTAATGCCTACCTAAAACCCTTCAAATTGCTTGGCCAGCCAAAATTAGGGTGATGATAAGAGGTATATGGATACTTTTCATTCGAATGTATAAGAAACAATATATTTTGAATCTAATGGCGAGGTCTACTGGGTTTTTATAAAATAGTAGGATATTAATAAATATAATATTTATTTATTATCTACTTTTATCAGATAAAGTACTAAAATTTCTCTCTTTTTATTTGTAGAAATGATAATAAATATGGCTTCAAATATTTCATTGTGATCCATACATGATAAGGATAACCTTATCACCAGCACTAACTTCCATGAATAGAAAAGGTGCTTACACGTTATTTTTTACCATGAAATGAAATTATATGTGTTGGAAGAACTTATACTAAAGTGCCTAAAAATGGCCAGTGAAGAAGAGTTGTCTCTCTATGAAAAACATTTGGATGATGCCATAGATATTCAATGTTTTATGATGTCATTCATGACCAATGTGCTTCTAAAGAAACATGGAGACATTGAAGTGTATAGCATGATGTCTCACTATTGGGATCTCTATAAAGAGAAGGATAGACAGGAGAGATACGAGATATCCAATGTTATGTTTATAACCAATCTTGGAGAGTCGATTCCAACTGGGCCTCATGTAGTCAAGCTTATTGCCTACATTAAATGCTTAGACATCTTAGGGGTTAAATTCTAAGATGATTTGTGAAAAAAATTCATAATTTCTTCACTAACCAAGTCCTTCTCTAGATTTATTGTTAATTATAACACGATCAATAATGAGAAGAGTATTTCAGAACTTCTTACTCTGATTCTCCAAGTGTATAAGGATATGGGGTGTAACAAACCCATAGTCCTTATGGTGAATAAAAAAAATAAGAACAAGAAAAATGGGCTCTGGACACATAATAAGTCTAAATCTCCCGAGCACCATCTTTATAAGAAGAGGAAGATCCAAAGGCAGGGAAAGAAAAATGAAGCATTATGTTTTTCATGTGGCAAGTAAGGCCATTGGAATAGGAACTAAACTGTCACGAACCAACTTGAGTCGAATTTGAACCGATCACCCGAGCTGGTCTGCGACATGGCCCGAGAGGCATTCCCGATCCTCCCGGGTTGGCGACAAGCACCGGGGAATTAATAGAGGTTGTGGGAATGATTTCACCCAAAAAAATAAATAAAATCATTAGAAATAATTAAGAGCATCGCAGGATACATAAACCAAACACACAAATAAACAAGAAATGATAAAGTTAACACCAACCGAACTCGATGATTGAACTATCTTCATGTGACCCTATGGGTCACTCTCTGACTCAACAATAAAGCATCGCCCAAGGTGGGAACACCCAAGCTGGAGCCTGCACAAACACTAAAAACAGAAAATAATTATAGGTGTGAGTATTAAAACTCAGTAGGCTAGACTGATATCTATTTCCAATACACTGCCTTTAAAATTAAGAAACATCAATTCTAAGTTTGAACTACAATATATTAAAGTATGCATTTCTATAATTTTTACTTGAAAACAAAGTACAAAATATTGCCCTTAGTTATTTCAAAAAAACAAGAGTTTGGAACACATTTTCTTTTGAAAACATTATCATAAGAGTTAGGAAAACCAAAATGTCACTTTTCATGAAAAACAACACACAAAGGTACCAAGACAGATATAGAAAGGGAAATGTAAATAGGTATGAAAATATCTCAGCAATAGTTCATTTGATAAAAGTCACTAGACATAGGCGAACCCGAGAGATTGAGAATAATCTAGACGATGCTAATACCTGTGACCCCATCTACAGTTTCATGCCACATACGATGAAATCTAACACTCCAAAACTCTTAGTCATCCTTTCTCAGGCAGGCTGAGGGAAAATCTCATAGAAATAAACCCAAACATATCTGACTACTATGGACCACTGGTCAGTACCATAACCTACCATTGCATTACTCATCTCAAACAATTCTCTCAATATGTCAGGTTCGTATGTCACAAGTATAAAAGGAGGTGAGCCAATAGATGCTGTCGAGCATCAAATCACAACCTATATTTATAATAATATTTCACAGCAGGTCTCACCCTGAGTATCCCCAAGTATTTCCCTTATGCCTTAAATTCAAGAAATATCAAGGGTTCCCAACTGAGGGAACTATATAATGGAACCTGGGGATTCCATACCGAGGACATCCCAACCATCCCATGTCAACAAGGTACAAGGAACATCCATGGGGGTTTTACAATAAACACTTTACATCATTTTTTTAAGTGGCCAAACGGGTATTTAAACACTATTTAAAAAACCCACTTTTATCAAAGGTTCAATTTCCACATTTCCAAAAGAGATGTAAAAACATCATTTAACACATCCAAACATTGATAAAATGATTTTTAATATAGTTAGACTACACACTCAAGACCCAACCATTTTTAATGAAATGCCAAAACATACTAAAACACAAACCACGCTTTTGTAAAAAAAACAAACCACTTGGGAAACCACATAAAGAACCGAAAACATTGTTCTGCATGCTGATGATATAGTTGTAAACCCCAAAAAATTATTTTACATCACACTTTACTCTGAAAATCCAAATGGGCATTTTTTCATATAAAAAAAACACAAGGCATGGAATGTTTACCAAAACAATTTCTATTTAATACAAAACAAAGTATAAACACCAATTGAATTCCTTTATTTTATTTAAATTTTTAAACAATGTTTTAACATTATAGACCATCTGCGTAAAATATCCAGTGTTCAGAACTCAACAAAACATATTGCACGTTAAAATTAGTTTATAAAATAATTAGCACCCTAGAAACACTCTCTTTTATAATTCGCACTACCAAAATAATTTAATAAATGTTGATAAATTTATAAAACATTTCAAAGAGGCACAACACTGTTCTATATCAAAACACACCCAATTTTACACCAAAAATACTACTTTAAAATTAACTGCACAATAAGAATATTTAAAACAAGACTTCTAACATCAAGCGCATACCAAGAAACTAACCAGAAGCTTGCACAAAAATATTTACCATATATACGAAGTGAGAAAAACATAGAATTATAGTTCCTTAAATTAAATATGGCAAGTCCAAGGGGGATTCCTACCTCGATATCAATGTGCAACGACAAAGAAACTTCAGAAGCAAGGCGTGATGATGATGCTCACTCAAAAACACCCTGCTCGGGTCCTAAAATGATAACTCTACCAAAACCAACACTTAATCAAAAAAAACCCTTAATCACCAAGGATAAAACATGAACAAAATAAATCAAGCAGAAGGTATACCGATGGGAAGAAAATGCGCCGGCAGGGGCGACGCCGAGAAGGCCGGGCTGGTCGGGCAGTGCCGGTAGGGTGCAGAAAGTCCGGGAGAGGGTGAGGTGTTGAAACTGCACGAAAATGGTGTTGCACTGGTGATAAACACACCAAAGGGAGGTCGCTGGGTAAAAGGGGCCGCGATCCGAAGGGGGTTCTTCTCAGAGGGTGTGGGTGCGTCGGATAGGGATGTTGCGCACCGATCAGGGGAGACCGGAGGGAGTTTGCATGGTGGAGGGTTCATGACGGGGAGAGGGGGAGGTTGGTTGGACGGCGGCTGCAAGGCGGACTGGCTGGAGGTGCGATGGTAGTGAGACCTAGGGTCAAGGGGTTCAATGCTAGAATGGGTAGGAGGTCGGGGTGTTGAAGCTTTGCAGGGAGAGCCGAGGGCTGGTTGGCTGCTGAGCAGAGGAAAAAAATCGGAGGTTGGAAGAGGGGCGGAGAGGTTCACACTGGCTGGAAGTTGTGGAGGCAGGGAGGGCTATGTCTAGGAAGCAGGAGGAAGGTTAGGTCACTGGGTAGGAGGGGGAGAGGCCTAGGAAGGGTCGACGACAAAATGGAGGGAGGTTGTGTGTGCCAGAGTAGCAGTGAGGTAGGAGGATGCACTTGTTTGGGACACGCTGAATGTTGAGGGTGCGTCAACGGATCCGCTGAGGGCTGCTACTGGGAATGAGGGAGGGCACCGGTGGCGGGTGAGCAGGAGGGTGAGCAGAGTGCGGGTGCTGCAGAGGGGTGCACCGCATAGGGGAAAGAAAGAAAATGGGGGGGGGGGGGGCTGCGGCACTGTACACACAAGGAAAACCCTAAAAAAATGTAATAAAATAAAAAAGATAAAAATAAAACCAAAAGAAAGGCTACATGTAATATTAATAATAATAATATTTATAAAACCTTAATTATAATAATTAAACTTTAATAGTAATAATAATAAAAATATTAATTTAACAAATAAATAATTATTAATAGTAGTTTTAATTGAAACTAATTTTAATTGTAGTATTTTTAATTACAATAATAATAATCCACGATATTAGCACTAATAATTATAATAACATAAAATTAAAATTATTTATAACACTTATTTCATTTTTAATAATATTATCATCAATAACATTTTTAATAGTAATAATTTTAATAACCATTTTAATAATAGTAATAAAGATTAATGACAAAACATATTTAATAATAATAATACTATTATCCGCAACATTAACGTTATTAATTATTTATTTATAACATAATGATAAAAATAATAATGATAATAATAATCATAAAGATAAAAATAGAGATGATAAAAATATTTATTTCGTTTTAATAATAATAATTAAAAAAAATATTAACAGCAATAAAAATTTTAAATGAAAACAATTATTGTGCGTTTTAAATATAAAAAACTTTTTATTTCAATTTCCCTAAGACAGTGGGATGCACAGTTACCCAAGAGGAGTCATGCGGGGTTTCTAAAATGTGTTCCGCTCACATGACCAATGACGTCGCCTCAAAATTGCACTTTTTAAACCTAAACTCAAAAAAAATCATCCAGGACTTACCCGAACCCCAAAAAAATTATTTAAGGCAGAATATAATTAAATAAATCTATACACATGGGTTGGGGTATCACATAAACTTAGAATCAATAGGAAGTTAAAGGTGTGAAAATTATCAAGTGTAATCATTTAATATCTACACATTGGGTGTTAGATACAGCTTGTGGTGCTCACATTTGTATCCAAATGTAGGAACCAAGTAGATTATGAAATATTTACAAAGGAGAGGTGGATGTGTGAGCTAACAATGGTGTGGTGATGGATTCTCAAACTATTGGAGATCACCACCTTTCATTGCCAATAGAAATGGTATTGCTTTTAAGATATTTTTATTATGTACCAATTATTACCAAGAACATAATTTATGTATTCTTCCTAGATACAGATTATTTTATTTTCAAATTTGTAAATAAAATTTGTTTCTATTATAAAGAAAACATATGTTATAGTATGAAACTTTTAAATAATAGTATTTATGTATTAAATTATTAAACCCAAGTATTAGAAATTGATAACAAATCACGTTTTCATGACTCATATAACACCCAGTTGTGGCATCACTATCTTGGTCATGTAAACGAGAAGTGTTTGAAAAATCTCTATCAATATGGTTATTCTTTTGAGTTAAAATCACTTAAGATATGTCATGCTTGTTTACAAGGAAAAATGACCAAACCACCATTCGGTGGATAGAGAGAAAAGGCCATAGTGCTTCTTGGATTGGTACGCACTGATGTGTGTAGACCATTTCCAATATAAGATATAGGTGGGTATTATTACTTCATAACTTTTATTAGTGAGTTGAGTAGATATGTCTATGTCTACTTGATGAGATATAATTCTGAGTCCCTTAAAAATTCAAATAATTCAAGAATGAAGTATAGAATTGATAAGTGTATTTCATGAATGTATTTTATAGTGATTTAATATATTGATTTTTATATTTAATTGTTTATTCTTTCCAAATGTTGGACAATTTGAATTGTTTTGTGATTTTTTGCAGGCATAGTATATATTTTGAAAAGGATTAAAAAGGATGAAAATATAAATTTAAAGACACTTCACACCATGAGTGAAGCTCGTGGCGCTACACCAAATTTTTAATGCCAAAAAAAATGGAGGGAGCTGAAGAACTAAAAAAATACTATTTACACATTGTGTATTTCATTATATAATGTGAGATTTTGGAGAAGTTACTGCTACTCAGAAGAATTCATGAAGTCATTACACACTGTGAAAAGAAATTACACATTGTGTACACTATACATGATGAGAAAGTTTGGGATGAAGAAAGATATGAAGAATTCATTACTGACATAGATTACATACTGTGTAAACTTACATGTTGTGGAAATATCAGGAAACTGAAGAAGAAGAAGAAGAAAGACGTTGGTTGTCAAGGTTTGACAAAAAAAACCCTTTATATTTCTACCCTCGGTCGCACAACATAGGAGAATACAACTAAGAGGTAGATACCCAAATGACTTCTAGGTGACGCGTACACCACTGGATCCCTACTTCATCATTATTCTTCGCCACTATTCTTCCTTGGGTATCTATGCTAATCATTCTCATCATACCCAGCATGAGCAAGTAGTTTTCTTTATGTCGGGTGATGTGATTATTTGGGGAAGTGTTTTTAGGTATTGTTTCTATTTTTTTTATTCGTGTTTTGGAATGCTACAACACCATTTATCAATTCCAATCTTTTTATTTTTTTCAATTTCATGACCATCGCTTGTGAATCAAGGAGTATTATTTTATTAAATCAATTAATTGCCTTGTTTTTCATATGACCATTGTGAAATTTATTGTAGTTATGTTTAAATAAGTTTTTGGGTCCCCTAGTTTTGTGATTGCACCTAGTAGATGACCATTCCAAAGGTGAAATCACAGGATTAGTGTAGGGTATCCAGACCAAGGATCCCTACTGACCTAATTCTGACACCATATATGAATGAATCTATTATCAATTGAATCCCTAGTGCATTAACCAAAAAATCAGTGAACCTAGAATGTCTCTCATATTGATTTAAACCCAATACTTGCTGTTATTTTTCTCTATTTCTATGATCAATAAATCAATTTAAATTTAGATTTCTTTAATTAATTTAGTACATATTGATGGTCCCTATGGGTTAGACACTAGTTATGGCTAAATACTACATTTTTTAGTTAGGTTTTCTGAGTTTTATTATTTTATTAAATTTGTGTAGCACTGTAGGAATTAATGACTCCCTATGGTATATCAAGAATAAACTTTAAAATAAGATAAATAGGTTTCAATAGGATCAAGGTGGTGAATATATTAACCAAGATTTTACCATATTTTTATGGGAGTTTGGATTCTTTCTCAACTCAATCAACCTTGAACACCATAGTGGAATGGTGTTAGTGAAAGTGGGGAATGTACCTTTCTAGATATGGTGAGTTCAATGATGATTCATACATATCCTCTATTATCCTTTTGGGTATATACAATACAAAATATATCAAACATGTTAAATTGTGTTCCAACTAAAGTGGAAAACAGAATCACCTTCGAGCTATAGATTGGAAAGAAACTCATTTTTTTAACATACATGTGTATGTGGTTGCAAGTCATTTGTTAAGGCTTTATTAGGAAACAAAATAGAACCACACGGCACAAATTTTATCTTTATAGGTTATTTTAAGGAAACAAAGGGATACTACCTATAAAACCCCTCAAATAAGAAAGTGATTTTTTCTATTAAAGTTGTCTTTCTTGATAGGGAGCACACCATCAATTGGGATAGTGAGATAAAGATTGACTTCATTGAATTTGATGATCAATATACACAAGATTTGCTATAGGAACATATTCCATAGGGTCCCATAGAATAAGTTGTTCCTGAAACACAAGTACTTCAGAGGATCACTAGAGAGGTATGAGAACTAGAGATATATGGTTTTCTAGTCACTAAAGATGTTGACGTGTTATTGGTTGACAATAATGAACCCTTATCCAATAAAGAGGTAGTAGAGATCTCAGAAGCTGTAAGATAATAAGAATCCGTGAATTATTAAATGGATTCCATGTATCATAACCAATTTTGGGTTTTGGTCAATCTGATAGTTGATATAAATCTTGTTGGGTACAAATGGGAATTCAAGAGAAACTTGACATAGAAGGTAAATTAAGAACCTATAAAACAAGGTTAGTGGATAAAGGGTTTAAACAACATCAAGTAATTGACTATGACGAAACATTTTCTCTAGTTTCCATGTTTAAATCTACCAGAATTATACTTTCTATAGTATCTTGTTGAGATTATAAAATTTAGTAGATGGATGTAAAATAGATTTCCCTAATGGTAACCTTTAGGAAGAGGTCTATATGACACAACTGGAATATTTTGTGACTCCAGGTGGTGCCAAAAAGATATGTAAGTTATAGAGATCCATTTATGGATTGAATTAAGCATCTGAGTTATAGAACATTCAATTTGATGAATCTATAAAAGAAGTTGGTTTCATTAATAATAAATGTAATTCATGTGTTTATATGTATTTTAGTAGGAATGCAATCATTATCCTAATAGTAGATGTTAATAATATATTACTTGTTATAAATTTCATACCAGTCTTATAGTGTGTTGAGGACTTGTTAAATAAGTGTTTATCCATGAAGTACTTAGGTGAAGTAGCCTATATTCTAGGGATAAATATAATTCTTGATATACCCAAGAGGCATCTTGGACTAAGTCAAGGTATATACATTGACCAGATACTAGAGATATTGTGTATAGAACAATCCAATAGGAGACTGGTTCCAATGTCACATGGTATACCTATTTCCAAGAAAATGTTTCCTTAGACATGATAGGTGAAAGAGAGAATGAGTAAGATCTCATACGCTTCAGTGATAGGATTAATCATTGATGCCATGTTATTTACTATACTTAACGATGCCTACGCATTGATAATAGTGGGAAGATGTCAATTTGATTCAGGAGAACAACATTGGTCTATTGTTAAGGATATCCTTAAGTATCTAGGAAGAACTAAGGATATGTTCATGGTGTATGGAGGATATGAGGATCTAGTCATCAAGGTTTATACTAATTCTAGTTTTAAAATAGGTCAAAATGATATGAATTCATGGTTAGGATAGGTTTTTAGTCTCAACAGGGGAGTTATGAGTTCGAAGAGTTCAAAGCAACTAGTTTTCATTGATTCTATAGTAGATTGTGTATATATAACAACTTTTGATGCAGCCAAAGAATTTATTTGGATATGAAACTTTTTCTAGGATATTTATTTTGTACCTAGTAGTAAATACTCTATCATATTATATTGTGATAATACTACAATGGTGGATCTTGCAAAAGAGCTAAGGTCACACCAATGGACAAAACACATAATCTAGAAGTATCACCTCTTGAGGAATTTTTCTAAAAGGGTTTAAGTTCCAGTAAGTAGAGTTTCCATGAAATAAAACATATAATACCCCTTGACTAAAGAATTATCTCATCATAAACATGAGTATCACGTGAGAGACAGTGGACTGAAGGTAGTTAACAGTTGGCTCTAGTGCAAGTGAGAATCTATTGGAGTTGGTTCCCCAAAACCAACTTCTATATACTTTATGATAACCTACATTCATTTTTTTTTAATATTAATAAACTTTTTATCACACCATGATTGTTCTTATGTGTGAAATAGTATGTGATAATGACCTAATAGTGGTTGTCGCACTAAAAGGTCATAGTAATTTCCCACTGTGTTGAGAACTCAAAAGTGCCACAATAGTATTCCTAAAATGTATGTTCTATAGCTAGATGAAATAATTTAAGGGACAAAAACGATATAGGATATCTGGGGTGGAGCTCATAGAACTTTGATTCACCTTATCATGGTCTATGCCCTTAGTAATTTCCAGTGTATGAAATTATGTGAACGAGACCCGCCAATAAGAAATCCACATTTATATGTGTCATTGGATGATCCTATTTGTAGACATGCATAATGATCCTTATACTTTAATATTATTATTAATTTATATTATGAGTTTCATTCTTTGATGTATTGTTGAAAACCATGATGACATGTGTTTTCATTGAAGTATGATATGTGGAGTGCATCACGAGTAATATTTCATTAATGAATAATGTGAGAAATGATTTCTATCTTCAGTTCTTTAATGAAAGTTGATATCTTAGGCCCTTTGATAGAAATTATACAACCTAAATAAATCTATGTCCATGATGTTCTATAGGCAAAAATCAATTTTCGGAAAGTCAATGAGACATCGAGCACACTGGTTGACAACACTAGCATGCAACCTTCTTGATTAGAGATATCACGATAAAGGGATTATATTACACATTAAGCATGTGTATTATTTTTTTATGTCATTGTGACATTAACTTCTTTCACTGTGGGTGTTTTGGTGTGTTTCTAGACACTAACCTTGGACTTTGGGTTGCTTTGTCTATTACCATTGAGAAAGAGGCCTTGAGGGTCACACAATAAGTGTATCTAAAACTTCAATTAAATAATAATATTATTTATTATTTAATATGTTAAATAAATATTATTTATGCACATGGTTTAATAATTATTAATTTTTTCTTGATCGCACATATTTCATCACTAGTTATTCAAGAGAATATATTTTGTGAGCAGAATATTTAATAAACATTTATTTTTTATTTAGTGAATATGATATTTATTTATTTATTGGAGAATAACATAGTGATATTTATTTATTAAATAAATAATCATTATTCAAGGTCCGATAAATGTTTTTAAGGAATGACAGACTGATTTTAATGGTTCAGCAAGAAATAATATATATTGAATATTATTTTAATAAAATATTGTTTAATTTAATTTGTGAGATTCTCACATATCCATAAATAATAATATTATTATTATTATTATAGACCCAGGGTTCTATAAGAATTAAGAAATATAATAAGGGTTCATGTTCAATTATTATTTTCTAACCCTAGCAGTATATTAAACCAATTATATTATTTTCTTAATGGTTTTCATTTTTCATTTATTGTGCACAATGACATCCAGAGAGAATTATCTCGAATCCCTTGAGATATCTCTCTCCATAAATGCTCTTAATAATAGAAAGTGATCCTCCTCCTCCACCACTCTCAAGTCTAAATATATATAAGAGAACTATTCCTTGAATAAATTCTTGGTGCAATCAAATATGAATGATGCAAGCGTTAGGATCTACCATACTAACACCCATAGATACCTACGTCGACATTCAGAGGTCCATGGAGCATGTGTGGAGCGCATGTAGATCACCACTAGAGGTAATATACTATTGATTTATATAATAAAATGATGGTATGATGTAATTTTTTTTCAGATCCACCAATTAAGAAATAATTCATCACAAATTAATTCTTTAATCATTTAAATTAATTATAAATAATATATGATGATCATTCATTTTGGTTTTGGCGTTCAATAATCAATTAATATTTGATTCAATTGTATTAGTTACAATATTTATCATCAATTTAAATATCAAATTAATCGTCGATTACAACACAAATCCGAGTTGGTAATGCCCCATATGGAGCTTCCGTTGTGCTCGGAACTTTCAGTTAACACCAGAAAATGATGATTTTAATAAAAAATTATTAATAATTGTGTGTTGAGATGTTATAATAGGATCATATATGATATTATAAGTATATATATGGTTTTTTTATAGAATTATAATAAATTTAAATTTATTATACAAGAGGTTATATTGCTTACGAAGCAAGTCGGATTTAAGGTAAGGGTTTATCATCTCACTTTTATTTTTTTGATACATGTTCCAAATTTATCACTTGTTTACTTTGTGAGGTTTATATACTTTCCATGAATTTATATTATGATTATTTTCATGAAAATTATGTGGATTTACAAATCTATAAAGTTTCTCCCTTTCATGAGGTCTTGATTGAGAGACTACCAAAGTTGTGAGGGTTATTCGTCTCAATATTGTTTCATTGAGGTATGCTTGATTTTATGAACCTATTAATGTTTATGAGGTATATATACCGACCCTTTTGACATGTTATATCATGTATCATTTTTAACTCGTGATATTTAAAGTTATAATTGAGATTATTTCATCCAAGAGGTTTTGGTTCATAAATTACCAAAGTGGTAAGGATTTTTCATCTTGAATCATCTTCTTTGGGACATATGTTATGTTATGCACCTATCATCATTTATTAGGAGTAAATATTTCAACTTTGAAATGATATATCATGAATATTATTATGTTTCTGATGTTTAAATTTTCATTTGAAGTTATTATTTTAAGGGACTTATGATTCAAAAGTTACAAAAGTGGTAAGGGGTAATTTTTTGATCTTGGGATCGTTTATGTTTAAATTTCCTGTGGGGAACTTATATGCTTTCACTCTTCTAAAATCCCATGTATTTTATTCTAATCTAATTAATTTTTAAGTTTTCATGTTTTCTTCTCATTTTCCTCTCTTTGATACTCAAAGTGAATCGAAACGATGTTTTTAATGAAAACTGGTCTTATTTATCTTTGTAGTTAGGAATATTTTTCTTCCATGTCCATATTTTCTAAAATATTTTAAATAAAGTTCTTTTATATGATAAAATTATTGTTTCAAGTCATTTTTAACTATGGTTTACTTTTTAAAAAGAGTTTTAAAAGGAAACCTCTTATAATTTTATGAATGATCCACTTTTTGACTTTTTACCAAAGTGTGAAAAGAATGTTTTTTAACAGACAAGACATGATAAAATTTTCCTATCATCATAAAATTTATTTACTTTTAAACTTAATTTATAATTTTCCATGGTTATTTTCAAATAAAATCATTTTATCAATATTTTAAGAAATTTCAGTTTTAAAGATATCTAAAGAAAAGGATATTTTACATGTTTTCAAAGAAATGTTTTAAATTTTATTTTAAAGGAATTTTTCATCTAAGTCAAAATACTTTGATGTTTATTATAATACATTGGGAATATATTCTTATGATACCATCTATATTCTTTTTCTGGATGGTTTATGATGATTTGGGAATTGACATGAAACTCATTTTCTTTTCACAGGTCAATTAAGTCATGATGAATTATTTTATGATTATGATGATGAAATATTGATGAAACTTGTTTTATTTTACTTGAGTTAAGTTATAATGGAATGATAAATTTTGTCATGATCTTTTGGCATACATATAAATGAATTATGATTTTGTGATGGGTGGTTCTGTTATAACCCTCCAATGCATTGGGTAAAGATTAATATTTTATGAGCTCAAAGGGTACATAAGAGGTTATCTCAAGCCCAAAAGAGGGTACAAAAAAGGTTATATACCAAACCCAATAGAGGGTACATGGGAGGTTATACCAATCCCAAAGAAAGTATATGATTGGTTATCCTAAGATTAACATGTGATGAATGTCATAGTGGGTAGCATTGACATAATATTTTTATGTTTATGATTATGTCACACATTATATCACTCTTTTATGACATGATAATATGTTTATAATATATTCTCATGGATCATGAATTTTGATTCTCTTATGATCCATGTCTTATAAACTATCAAGATTTACATCATGACTCATGATTATGATCTATGAATTTTTGGGTATGATTTTCTATTTTTATTCTCGTGTTCTCATACCCTTATGCTCATGTTATGCTTGAAAATAATCATTGACTGATATCACTCATGTTTACCCTTACCAAGCATATGAGATCGCCCTTTCTTATGTTTTCTATTACCTAGGATATAAAGAATGGTTTTAAGAATGTTATACCTGATATGGTTACTGTACATGAAGAACTTATTGGGACTTGATGTAGATTTTTTTATGAATTAATTGTTTATGTATCCATGTTTCCAAATAAATTAAACCTTTATGGTTCTAATGTGGATCATAATGATATGTAACAAAAATTCATCTAATAATATGTAATATTTATGTGTGAAGTGTTTAGGTCACGTCATTTGGTATTTGATCAAGGTTTAGTTATATTTGGAAACTGGGATGAAAAAAATAGTGAGAACCCTTGGGAAAAAACTAAGTATAGGAGAACATCCCAAGTTATGGAAAAAAAGAAGTACAGTTTTCCTAGAAAATGCATCCTTTTCTGGATACTAGCTGGTGGATGTGGTTGTGACATAGATGCATCTAGAGGTAACAACTTTGAATGGGGTGTATTGGGTATTAACTAAATCATCACCAGTGCACGATTAGTAATCCTAAGACAACACACCTATCTAGACACTCTTGAGGGATATGCTTGGGTTAATTCACATTTTATTTATAAATCGTTATGAAGGATTTGAATAGATAATGACCATTAGTGGACTAGATTAAACAGAAGTTTTCATAGATTGAAAACAATGTGTCATGATTTAGACATATTTTGAATGATTTTTCATGATTATATGATTTATCACTATGATTGTTTTTGTTCACGCTATGATTTTTAGATTTAGTAAATAAATGGAACTAGGAGGATTCATGTTAATTTTGAATGTGATGGACAATGGAATGATTTTCCTCATGAACAACCAAATGAAACTGAATCTGGAATGTGAAAACTTATGATTATGATTAACTATCTATATCATTATACGATTAACAACATAAACATATGTGAGTTTTTGAATGAATCAAATAAGAGAAAAATGGAGTTTTATGAAGACCAAAGAGGAAAGAAGATATGACTTCCTACATGTCGAGAATGTGGGAATAAGTTCCCACGGAAATGTCTCAAAGGAATGAGAAAATGTTTTATTTGTGGTAAATAAGGGAATAAAGTAAAAAAATTGAGGAAGAACTAAGATTACAAAAGAGGGAAATAAATTATATTTTAAGATACCATTTATAGTTCAATGTCTTGTGTGTGGGGAACTTGATAATTATCTGATTCAATGCCCTAATCTAAGGTTAACTCCTAGACCAAGGAAGGGAATGTGATATGTCAATTGTTTATGTGGAATGATTGAAGTGTTTATATATTAGGATTCAATAATTATATTTTATAAGTGTTTTATCAATGATATTATAGTTATAAGAATCATGAAATGTCTAAGGGTTATTTTTCAGTAGTTTTTCTTTAAAGATTTTCAAGCATATGTTTAATGGTATTGATAACCTATAAAAGTGATTTAATGTTAAGGTGATATTTTTTGAAAATATGTGATTCAGGGATACATAACCCTTGATATGATCCTAATGTTGAGATAATTATTTTTAGTTGGGATAAAGAGCTAATTGATATTGATAAAGTAAATTGGGTAGTTTGTGTAGAGTTAATTTTTAAAATCATATATGATTTTATTGTGGCATTATGGTGATTTAGGTTATTTATAGAAATTATTAGCATATTTTGGAGATTATATGATTAGTATGTTTACATTATTCATATATGACCTTATGAGTGATTGAACTTATTTAGAGATAATTTTTAAGTTAATCATGGAAGAATATGTGATCAAATCATTATAATCTTTGGGTTTCAATTTTGGTCTGGCATATTTTGAATAGTTTTAAGGTTAGTTTTACTTTGGGTGTTATTATATAGATTTTGGAGATTGATATATGAATATTTATTCATATTGGATAACTTGTTCTAACTATTTCAGTTTTGTTAAATATCTAGAGACATGAGGAATAACTTTTCATTCTAACTGTGAGGTAAAATCTTAATGGTGGGGATACCATTGATGGATGGATGAAAGATGGTAACATGGTGTTTTGTTTTTGAAAGTAGATATTAGATCCTACATATTATTAGGAACAGCTTTTTTTTGTTTATTACCATTCAAAATGGTATATTTATCCAAGAATACAAAAGATGTACAAGGCATTGAGGAACCATTCTTAGTAGTCAGGTATGAAATGAAGAGTTGTCAAATATGTTTAAAAATTCCTCACATGTTAGTAGGTCAAGGGTAAACATCAAATGTCAGTCAGTATATTAAAATCCTTACCTATAGCGGTATAGAAATTAGAGAAAATCACCATGGATTTTATAATAGTGTTACCAAGAATTCTTCATAAGAATAATGTCATCTGGGTGATTGTGGACCGACTCACAAAGTTATCCCACTTAATTTCAATATCTGAATCTAATATGGTAGATTTACTAAAAAAACATTATATTTAGTAAGTAGTGAATTTGTAAGTTGCGTCGGTTTTGATCATATATGACTGAGACCCTAGATTAACCATGATCATGACATATCATCCTCAAATAGATAGGAAATCATAATGGATGATCTGAACATTGGAAGACATGCTCAAAGATTATGTTATGAATTTTGGTGGTTCATTTGGGGATCATTTACTATTAGTGGAGTTATTGTGTAACAAAAAATACTAGGACATTATATATATGGATCCATTAAAATCATTATATTATTTTTTGTGTCACTATCCACTTTGTTGGTTTGATATAAGAGAGACAATAGTAATTGGACCAAGCCTGGAACTTGAGACAATAGAGAAGATTCAGATGATCAGGAAAATAATAGAAATGTCCTCGAGTTTTCAAAAATATTATATGAATCATCGTCGTCACCCATTATCATTTTTTGTACATGACCATGTTTTCTTGAAGGTCTCTAATGTTGGGTCATTTCCATTTGGGTAAAAAATGGAGGTTTTCTCCTTAGTATGTGAAACTTTTTAAGGTACTTGAAAAAATTTATGACTTGTTTCATAAATTGGATTTATTTAAAAGGTTTATTTTGGTCCATAATTTTTTGTATTCATATTAACTAAAGAATTACCAACAGGGCCCTGGCCATGAAATTTGATGGGATCATGTTGATCTTGAGCTGAATGCTACAATTATCCATGCACTGATACCTATTCTAGATAGAAAATAGAATCTATTTCATAGGAAATATATTCATATAGTAATATTATTATATTTTCATGGTTAATTTTATGGTGATAAATTAGAACAAAAGGAATTTATGTTAAAGCAATGGTCGGATCTCTTCCAACACAATTCCAATATCTAGCATATCAAGGATGGAAATCTCAATGGTGGGGAGAGTTTAACACCTATGGTTAAAGATATGTGCTTCTATTTTATGTGTTTTTGTGATATGGTTTGGTTTGTATTAGTATTGGGAAGTTGTTTTGGATATTTTTGCAAGTTTTGGAAGTATTTGAGAGTTTGAACGATTGGCGCACAATCAAGGGAAACTGTGTGGATTCCTTAGGTAACCATGAGACATATTGAGAGAGTTCAAGAAGAGGTGTGTGGTTGGTGAAAAGTTAGGGGAAATCATGTGTAATTCCTTGATAAACATGAAACATGGGAAAGATTAATTTTACATGGTTAACATAGTATTTTCTAAACTGTGTGGACAAACCATGCGGGCTGGGAGTTTTGAGGTAGTGGCGCCCACACAATTGTTGTACAGATTGGTAAATCATGCATCATAACCATGTAACATGATTAATTAAATATGAAAATTTTATTTTTAACCTAAAAACGCCCTTAAAACCCTCATTCTTCCTTAATTGTTCTATGATCTCAAACCAGAATACTCTAGTAATCTTTGGTGATTCTCTTCGATCTAAAGCCAATTTTAATGGATCTTTTCACATTAGATCTAGATAATCGAGGTATGTTTTTCATTTTTTCTCTTCCATCTAAATTTATTTTTTTCATCTTGTTAAGAATCCTATATTAAGACTGTTGTTCATGAATCTATGGTTTGGGACAAGTTTTTTATGGTTTTTTTGGGAATTATTGAAGGGAAAGAAGGAACCTGGATATGCTTGGATCATTGTGCAGTTCTTCTAGAATGAAAATTGTTTAAGGTGGGTGGATTCTTTATATCTCTAATTCTTATATAAATTAAAGGATTTGGATTTATAAACTATTAATTGTGTTTTCATGGGAAAACATTTGATGAAATATTATCAAAAATTCTCTTTCCATATGGTTTTCAAATCATGGTTTAAAAAGGTGTGCACAATGTGTGTGTTTAAATAGATAAAAGATAAATTTTTTAAAGAAGGAATGTTTTAAAGATAATTTGTCATACAAAAGTTGTATTGTGTTCATGATCTAATATCAAGGGGTATTTTTGGTTTCAAACTTGGTTTCCTATTTCAATTGGGGCATGTAGGTGCATGACCAAGTAATGACTTGGTACAAAAGATGAGTTAACACTCATGATTATTGGAACTGTCATCTTATATTCATGCATGTGTGTGTGAGTAGATGTAATGCGTATTCCAAGAGGAAAGAATTGATATAATGTTTAATAAATGATTATTTTATAAATTGGTTTTTCATGGGAATCTTGTTAAATTATGCTTTGATATAAACTTTTTTTTCACTATTTATGAAATGATTTTGATAATTGTTCTCATACACAGGCTTGTTTTATATAGATTATACTAAATTTTTTTGGTCTCAGTGGTATTTTTGGGAAGCTTCTAGTGGATTTCATACTGATTCGGTATACTCACTCCATGTATATGCACCATAGTGTGTAAGTATATGTTGTTTTTCATGACACGGTTAAGGGGGGGATTTTATATTTCTCTAGTATAGAATCATAATGTTTTGGTCATAGATGGTGGGAGATAGAGATTGGGAATTGATTAAGTATTTATGTCTGGAGTAGTGCCACCTTGGTTTCTAGTATCATTCGTGTATTTGAATTTATGGTTTTTTGTTTTTTTTTGTTTTCACTGCTACTTTGGTTATGTTCAATTGTTTTGGATATTGAGTTATTTTGGTTACCTTCATGTATAAAATTATTTCTCATCATTATTGTATGTTGTAAGTTGTTTGTTTAAGGGAAAAATATTCCATGTGCTTTAATAAATCCCCTAGCATTTATTACCAACATTTGGTGTCTTGAGGGTGTCACTTAAGGTCAGTAGCACCTCCCACTCTTACCGAGACAATGAGTTATGGGTGTGATATTACATTGTCTTTTTATTCTCCTTGGACAGGACCAATTATAGTAAACCAAGTGAAATTTTCATGTCTCATGCATGCATTAATTTTAGTTACATTGCTCTAAGAAAAATAGATAATGGTGTTTTTTAATGACAATACATGATCATAAGGGTGAATCATTTCAATTCATTGTAACCCAATTCACCCCCACCCCTAGGGTATATAGCCCGGTAGGTCTAATGGATATAACATCTAGAATCAGCACTATCTATTTGAATAAAATACATTTAAGGTTCTATTCATCTCAAAAATTGACAAACAAATCAGAGATTTTCAAAAAAGTGACTTCAGCTATGTAGCTTTTATCATCAATATACCTATGATATATATCTATATTATATGGTATATATTATTCCTTTAAACTATTATTTTATTTCTTCAAAATAAAAATCTATATAAAATATGTCTGCAGTCTTCATTTTTTTTCTAAAAATTATTCTTATGGGGTTTTGCTGTTGTGTGTGGGGTAGTTATATGATAAATTGTGCCAATACATAGAGCTGGTTTATAGACTGTAAACTCATAGTCTCTTGTATTTATTCCTTAATAGTCATCTAGGGGAAATTCTTACCAATGGAAAAAATTTAAAGGCCTGTGTAATCCTCATAAAATTAATTTCTTGTTATGGAATGAGTGGTATGCATACCAATGGTGAGAAAGTGGGAATCTATAGGGGATTACAATATATGCTCTTATAGATGAATATAATAATTTTGATAAATTTCTCCTTAATTTATTCTATATACAAAACTTTATGAAATGTTTTCATGAATAATTCCCTCACTCATTTGCACTCTATATTCAATATTATGACTCCCCCCCCCCACACACACCTTATATAGGATTACTGTAAGACTTTGATGGAAAATCTTCTCCTCAAAATGAAAAAAAAATGTTACTAGTTTTGATTTTGAAACATTGGGATATGTTAAATACTTAACTCATTGGTCTTCGGATTTCAATAATAAGAAAAATAATATTAAAAAATCTAAGAGATGATATTACTGATCCTGATTTTTTTCCCATTACAAGTATAGATGCTTCACACACCCACAATATTCAAATGAACATGTCATTTTTGTAAGATCATTTTATCTACTATTTAATTTTTTTAACCATTACAAAACTAATGTGCATATAATAATTTATACAACTATTAAAAAATATATTTTTATTTGATTTCATATATAAAACATCCCTTTGTATTTACCAAGTCTTCTCCCATTTCTATGAAGTTTGTTATGTATTTTTAAAAAATATTCTTTATAATGGATCTATTACTTTTTAAATATTCCATGTTCAATTTTATTGTTTATTTGTATATATATTAATTAATTTTGAATTTATTATATTCAAATCACTCTAATCATTGTTGAATTTCTTTTAAATCTATAATATAAATTATTCTAATTTGGAATATTACAATTAAATAGTAATGATGATCTAAATGTGTAATTTATTATTCAATTACAAATATGTTTTTTAAACATGAATATTTTGAATCACATTAATATATTATAGAATGTTTATTTATTTGATTTTTTTATGGACTACTAAGATAACATAAATTTATTGTAGTGTTACTTTTCTTGGTTATTTATGTGATTTTATGTATTGAATTTACTATTAAAATTAAAAATATTGTAGATAATTTTTATATAATATATTTTAGATTTCAATTTCTTAGATCCAAATTTTCAAAGTACAATGATTTATTCTATAAAATAATTTCAAATAATGGGTGTTCATCTCAAGGCTGGAGGAAGATGCTTTTAATTCATAGTGATTTATTATCTATAATATATTCAAGACTATATTTACTTAAAATTTATAATATATTTGTCTTATTTATGTAAGATCGTGAGATTTTATAATATATTTCTCTTTAAATAAATTATAAGTTTTCAATAACTTTCTTGAAACACAACATGGAGCTTAAAACGAACTGTGATATATCATAACCTAATCATTGAATTAGCGGTATGAATAGGAATGGCCACATTATGAAAAATATGTATAAAATTTTTATATAATAAAAATTTATTTTTTAATTCATAATAAATAAGCCCTCAATTTTCAGTGAAGTTATTTTATGCTTCAAAAATACTTTTTCATCAAAATTAGTTTTTATTGCTTTTTATGAGAAAATATTATAATCAATTTCTGCATATTTTAGAAATTATATTTTATAAAAAAAATACATATCATTTTTGAAATAATCATATCAAAATTAGTTTAAGGTGAAATTTTGGGAATTTTAGGAAAAGATTAATTTTTCAGTAAATAGTGAAAAAATAATGATTTTATAGAAAATTGCCTTTCTCATTCAATTATTTAAAAAGTACCATTTTGTTTTGAATTTATTTTAAAGTTTAATTAGTTCCTTTTTATTGAAAATAATCCAATTAATTTCATTGGAATTTAAATTATTCTTTATTTTGGTATAAAAACATTTTTATACTTAAAAATTTATTTTTTTGGAAAACTGTTTTTCGTCACATTTTGAGGGTTTATTTTAAAAGTAATTTATAAAATGTATAGGTATTCAATTTTAAAAAATGGTTTCCATATTTTTAATTATAATTTATAAATTTATTAAATATGAAAACTTTATTTTTTGTCATAATGAGTAATAACCCTGATAAATATTTGCAACCTTGGTAAGGGTAAATCAGGCAATTAAAGTTAAAAATAATGTTATAAGGATTTAAAAACTATCTAAAACCTTAATTATTTCTATTTTATGAGTTTATTTTGATTATACTCATCCAATAATAGAATATATGGAAACTTGGTGCCATTTTTCTTTGATAATAACCTTAATATTATTTTAAGTAAATAATAAATTCAAAACGTCACTCTCTTTGATTTAATATCTCTAATATTTTTTCATAGGGATAAAATATTTTATGTTCATTTCTAAATTGTTATTTAAAATATAAATGAATTTTTTTATCATGTTTTTTTTAATTTTTATTTATGGAATAATTATCTTAAATTTTTGCGCGACACCGACATTGTGTTTGTGCAAGCAGTAGAAAAATCAAGAAAATGAATTTAAAATATTAAAAAGTAATATTTTTTGGATGATTTATGGTGTTAATTTAATTATTTGGATAAATATAATGTATTATGGATGTGTTAAAAGTTTATATTTAAATTAAATTTTTGTCTTTCTTTTTTTTAAGTCAACTGTGTGAATAGTCCTGAAATGACTTTAATAGAATCTTATGTTAAATAATATTTTATTAAATGAATTAAAATTAATAAAAATATTATTTTTGACCAATTTAATTAATGTTATATGGTTTATAATTTCAACTATTATCCATTTATGTGTCACATTTTCTTTTATAGTAACTTTCCTAACCCCAAGATAATAAAAAACTTTGATATCGCGGTAATTGTCAAAAGGGTTAATGGGGGGTTAAAACTAATATATGTGGGCTAAAAAATCACCTAAAATTGTATAAATATTATTATATTTGAAGTTTAAGACTTATATCCATTATATATTATAAATCTATCAATTTTTATCCACTTTAATATGAAAATTAATTTATATTGATTTAATACTTTAAGTAGTTCCAATGGTGTCTCTCTCCTCTCTTATATAAGGGCAACATCTTTCCTCTCTTCCTCGCACTTATTGAGCCACTTATCTCAACTAAACACTTCCAAACCCTATTTTTAAATTACTTATATACATTATATAGGTTTTGGTCTTCTTAAAATACCATCCCTAGGGTCTTTAAGGAGATATACAAAGGAGGTTCTTCAAAGAGGATGTAATCGCCTTAACTGAACATTTTCATTTTAATTCTTCTTATACATCCTTTAGTTTTATCCTAACCATTTCAATATAATAATATAAGTATCTATAATATACTTAGATATAATTATGTTAATTTAATATCTTTATTCATCCCATTTTTCCTTCAAATGGGTAAAGAAAGTATCACTCGTGTGTACGTGTGGACTACCACTTCTACAGAGTGATACGATTCATTTTACATCACTACCTCACATGGATATTTATAATGGTTAATTTAGTAAATTTATGTGATATTTATGATATTATTATGGTTCTAAAAATGTTAATTATTATTTACCCTTCTTTTGTTCCATCCATCAAAAAATGGAAGTATCACTCGTGCGTACGTACGAACTACCATCTCTATGAAGTAATGTAATTAATTTTTCATCGTCAATTTATATGAATAGTTATAAAAGTTTATATTATTATTACATATGATACTCATGAAATTATTAAAAATTTTGAGATGATGGAACTATGATCAAAGTATAAGGATCAGAACTTCCAAACCCAAACTTACGTGAAAAACTAAACAACTGATGTTGGAGTTGGTTCCTTAGAAACAACTTTTGTGTATTTTATGATAACCTTTATTAATTTTTTAAAATATTAATAAAATAATTATCACATAATTATTGTTATTATATGTTACATAGTATGTGATAATTTCCTAAGATTATCCATCACACTGAAAGGAAGTTCCCTGTTATGATGAAAACCCAGAAGTGTTACGACAGTATTCTTAAAATATATGTTCTATAGCTAGATGAAATAATTTGAGGGACATAAATGATATAGGATGTCAGGGGTGGTGACTCTTTTTACTTTGAGTCACCTTATCATGGTTTTTTCCCTTGGAAATTTTCAATATAGTAAATTATGAGAAAGAGATCTTCCGGTAGGAAATCCACGTTTATATGTGTCATTGGATGTTCCTATCTATGGAAGTGTGTATTGATCCTTATACTTTAATAATATTATTAATGGATATTATGAGTCATGTACTTTGATGTATTGATGAAAACCATGATGACATATGTTCATGATGAAGTAGGATCGTTTGGATGTGTCACAAGTAATATTTCATTAATGAATAGTGTGGTAAGGGATTTGTCCCTTAGGTTCTTTAATAGAAGTTGATATCTCAATCACTTATATAGAAATGATATAGCCTAAATAAATCTATGGTCATAGTATTCTATATGCAAGTTCAATTTCTAAAAATTCAAAGAAATAGACCTTGATAACATAGGTTGATGACACTAGTATGCAACTTTCTTGATTAGAGATATCATGATAAAGAGACCATATTACACAATAAGCATTTGTATGAGGTTTTATATCATTATAACATTAACTTATTTCTTTATGGGTGTTTTGGTGTGCTGGTAGATGTTAACCTTGGACTTTGGGCTACTTCTCTAATTACCACTAAGAAATAGTATTAGAGGGTCACACACTAGGTGTATCTAGAACCTCGGTTAAATAATATTATTATTTATTATTTAACATGTTTAATAAATATTATTCATGTGTGTGATTAAATAATTATTCATTTTTTCTTGATCGCGCATATTTCATGGCTAGTTATTCAAGAGAATATATTTTGTGAGCATAATATTTAATAAATATTTATTTTCTATTTAGTGAATATAATATTTATTTATTTATTGGTGAATAATGAAATGATATTTATTTATTAAATAAATAGTCATTATTCAAGATTTGATAAATATTGTGAAGGAATGGAAGACCGAGTTGAATGGTTCAGTCAAAAATAATATATGTTAAATATTATTTTAATAAAATAATATTTAATTTAATTTTAATTTTTTGCACATGTTAAGAAATAAAGATATTATTATTATTATAGACATTGGGTTCTGCGGAAATTAAGAAAAATAATCAGGTCGCGTGTGGAATTATTATTTTCTAACCCTAGTGGTATATAAACCCAATTATATTATTTTATTAAGGGTTTAATTATTATTTTATTAAGGGTTTACATTTTTCATATATTATGCACAGTGACATATGAAGAGAATTCTCTCAAATCCCTAGAGATCTCCCTCCCTAAGAACGCTCTCTAGAATAGAGAGAGATCTTTCTCCACCACCACTCTCAAGTCTAGTGAGATAGAATAGAACTCTTCCTTGAATAAATTCTAAAGGCAATCAAAGATGAATGATATAAGTGTTAGGATCTATCGTGTTAGAACCCTAGATACCTACAGGTACATTTAGATATTCTTTGAGCATGTGTAGATCACCACTAGAGGGAATCTACTCTTGATTCCTACAACGCAATGATGGTACGGCGTATAGATGCTATCGGATTCATCAATGAAAAAGGAATTCATCGTAAGGTATTTTTTTAATTATTTAAATTGATTATAAATAATATGAGTTGATCATGAACTTTGGTTTGGACATTCACTCTTCAATTAATATTTGATTCAATTTCATTGGTCAGGGAATTTATCATCGATGTACATCTAAGATTAATCATCAATTATGAAAAAAAATCGAGTTGAACATGCCCCATCTAGAACTTTCACTGCACCTAGAACCCTCAAGTAGTATTAGAGTAGTTTCATAATTATTTATAATTATTTAAATATCATTGATTTATTTACACATTTATCATTAGTTTTAAATTCCAATTTAATCATTCTTTAATCTAAATCAAGAGATATTCTCTTCTTCCTCTTCATTCTTGAAAATATAATTAAAATTCAATTTATTTTATAAAAAAAATAACATTCGAAGAACTCATCCATAGGTGTCAAGGATTATGGTCAGTTAGCATAATATCACATGTCGTGTAACCCGTTGGTACACATCATGTGCCCATGTTCAATGCACCAAGAATTAATTTGGAATTAATTCGATCTATGTGCATTTATTACATGTGGTGTGTATTTAATACAATGCATGTTGACCGCGCTAGTTTGGTGAATGGTCATTCAAACTACATGACATGTAACATCTGTACACGAAATGTAGTCTATTAGTCAAGGACAGGCTATGCATTCTCTTACATGGCCTACATGACTGAATATCATGCAACTCAAAGATCACATGTCACATAGCCCATGTACATTCCATGTACTCCATTATTTTTTTTGGCATTATTATATGACAATTATCTAAGAATGTGAGAAATACGCATGTCGTGTAGCTATATAGTACATGCCGTGTATATTAACAAATCACACATAATTAAAATTGATTTATTATACTTCTTAAACCTTATCAACATGTGTTTTGTGTGTTATTTATTTGATTTTGTACATTACATTTGATGAGTTTTGTATATATTAAATGTCTAATTAATTTCTATATAATGTTCAGAACAACATATTGTGTATAATTCATAATATAATAATTAATCTATGTGCATTGAAACATAACACACAATGTAAATTCCATGTGTTCCATGTGTCATTTATTTTACTATGTACACACCATTAAATTAAATGATAAGTCATGTATTTCTCATGACACATGAGTAAAAAATATACGAATATAATATATGTTGGGTGGTTCATATAGGTACTCACCGTGTTACCTATAAGGTACAAGTTTTGTACATAGTTAATTTTAAATAAATTTATTTAATTTTGTTTAAAATTATAATGGATAATAATTTCAAGAAAGTTTGAATGAGAATTAAGATAAAATAATTGATTAATTAAAGAAGATAATTAATCAATTCAAGTGTGATTTATCTTAAATAAGAATGATTATAATTGAATGATATTTTATTAAATGTGTAATTATTTGCATGTATGTGGATGATCATGAGCATAGACTAGACCTTTGTATGTCATTGGTTTCTTTTTAATTTATTATTAAATTAAATTGATGGTATACACGTCATCCCTCCTCTTATTATGTAAGGACCTACGAGTCCATGGTTTCTTTAATGTAAACCACTTAACTAATACTTTATTTCCCCTCACTAGTGAGTGAGTAAAAGAATATGTAATGGATGAAACTCTCAATCTAGTGGAGGCAGTTCAAGTTTGGATCTGAGGAAAAATCAATCCAAGAGAGATACATAGATAGACATATGGAAAGCTACAACATGAACCATAAAATGGTTCAAGGTGTTTTCCCCTAGGTAGATGGTTAGTTTATCATCCACTTGATAAAATAACCATTTGTAAAATCTTGTGGTCATACCACTTTATTATTTTATTTCCATCAATTTTCATAGTTATTTCATTATGGATGTTTTTTTCATGATCATGTGAATTAATGAATTAACAAGCATGCAAGATAGAACTAAAATAAATTGGATTATGAACAAATTTTATCTAAAACATGGTTAATCACTTAAGTAAATCCACTTAATATTAACAAGCATGTAATAAATATAAAATGGTAAACTTGCACATAAATTTAAAAATCCCTCAATTATATATATTAAGTTAATATAGCCTTCTACTACTTAATTTAAAATCAAACCATATTTCGAAGTGCTTGATCGGCCAAAGTCGGGGTGCTTTAAATTATCAAGGAATTATAAATTGAAAGTTTTGGGTTAACTTAACTTAGTTTACATAAAGGGTTGACTGTCATAGTAAGAATTGGTGAAATCAAGAGGAAAAGGTTGAGGAAATACAATTTAAGGATTCATGGATTGGGGAGTCCACTCAACATATCAAGAAATTGTGAGTTAATGTGGTCATCATTTTAATGCCTACCTAAAACCCTTCAAATTGCTTGGCCAGCCAAAATTAGGGTGATGAGAAGAGGGATATGGATACTTTCCATTAGAATGTCTAAGAAACAATATATTTTTAAGCCAATAGCGAGGTCTACTGGGTTTTTATAAAATAGTGGGAGATTAATAAATATAATATTTATTTATTATCTACTTTTATCAGATAAAGTACTAAAATTTTACTTTTATTATTTGTGAAAAACAATAATAAATATGGATTCAAATATTTCACTGTGATCTATACATGATAAGGATAACCTTATCACCAGCACTAACTTCCATGAATAGAAAAGGCGCTTACACATTATCCTATACTATGAAAGGAAATTATATGTGTTAGAAGAACTTATTCCTAAAGTGCCTAAAAATGGATAGTGAGGAAGAGTTTTCTCTCTATGAAAAACATTTAGATGATGACATAGATATTCAATGTTTCATGATATCATTCATGACCAATGTGCTTCTAAAGAAACATGAATACATTGAAGTGTATGGCATCATGTCTCACCATTGTGATCTCTATCAAGAGAAGGAGAGATAAGAGAGATATGAGATATCCAATGTTATGTTTATAACCAATCTTGGAGAGTCGATGCCAACTGGGCCTCATGTAGTCAATATTATTGCCTACATTGAATTCTTAGACATCTTAGGGGTTAAATTCCCAGATGAGTTGTGAAAAAATTTCATAATTTCCTCACTACCCAAGTCCTTCTCTAGCTTTATTGTTAATTATAACATGATAAATAATGATAAGAGTATTTCAGAAATTCTTACTCTAATTCTTTAAGTGTATAAGGATATGGGGTGTGACAAACCCATAGTCCTTATGGTGAATAAAAAAATTAAGAACAAGAAAAATGGGCTTTGGACTCATAATAATTCAAAAGCTCCCAAGCACCATCTTTCTAAGAAGAGGAAGATCCAAAGGCAAGGAAAGGAAAATGAAGCAGTATGTTTTGCATGTGGTAGGTAAGGCCATTGGAATAGGAACTAAACTATCATGAACCAACTCGAGTCGACCCTGAACCGACCACCCGAGCCGGTCTGCGACATGGCCCGAGAGGCGTTCCCAATCCTCCCGGGTTGGCGACAAGCACCAGGGCATCAATAGAGGCTGTGGAAACGATTTCTCCAAAAAAATAAATAAAAGCAGTAGAAATAATTAAGAGCAGTGTAGGATACATAAACCAAACACACAAATAAACAAGAACTGATAAAGGTAACACTAACCGAACTCAATGACCGAACTATCTTCGTGTGACCCCACGGGTCACTCTCCAACTCAACGATAAAGAGTCGCCCAAGGCAGGCACACCCAAGATGGATCCTGCACAAATACTAAAAATAGAAAAGAATTATAGGCATGAGTATTAAAACTTGGTAGGCTAGACTGATATCTATTCCCAATGCACTACCTTTAAAATTAAGAAACATCAATTCTAAGTTTGAACTACAATATATTAAAGTATGAATTTCTATAATTTTTACTTGAAAACAAAGTACAAACTATTACCCTTTGTTATTTCAAAAAAACAGAACAAAAGAGTTTGGAACACATTTTCTTTTGAAAACATTATCATGGGAGTTAGGAAAACCAAAATGTCACTTTTCATGAAAAACACCACAGAAAGGTACCAAGGCAAATATATCAAGGGCAATGTAAATAGGTATGCAAATATCTCAGCAACAGTTCATTTGCTAAAAGTCACTAGACATAGGCAAACCCGAGAGATCGAGAATAATCTAGAAGATGATAATACCTGTGACCCCATCTATAGTAGCATGCCACATACGATGAAATCTAACACTCCAAAATGCTTAGCCATCCTTTATCAGGCAGGCCGAGGGAAAATCCCATAGCAATAAACCCAAACATATCTTCCTACTATGGGTCACTGGTCAGTACCATAACCTACCAGTGCAGTACTCGTCTCAAACAATTCTCTCAATATGTCAGGTTCGTATGTCGCAAGTATAAAATGCGGTGAGCCAATAGTTGTTGTCGATCATAAAATCACAACCTATATTTATAATAATATTTCACAGTAGGTCTCACCCCGAGTCTCCCCAAATATTTCCCTCATGCCTTAAATTCAAGAAATATCAAGGGTTCCCAACCAAGGGAACCATATAATGGAACCTGGGGATTCCATACTGAGGACACTCCAACCATACCATGTCAACGAGGTACATGGAACATCCATGGGGGTTTTACAATAAACAATTTACATCATTTTTTTTAAAGTGGCCAAACGGGTCTTTAAACACTATTTACAAAACTCACTTTTATCAAAGGTTAAATTTCCACATTTCCAAAAGATATGTAAACATGTCATTTAACACATCCAAACATTGATAAAACTCTTTTTAATATAGTTAGACTACACACTCAAGACCCAACCATTTTTAATAAAATTCCAAAACATACTAAAACACATACCACACTTTTGTAAAAAACCAAACCACTTGGGAAACCACATAAAGAACTGAAAACATTGTTCCACATGCTGATGATATAGTTGTAAACCCCAAAAATTTATTTTACATCACACTTTACTCTGAAAATCAAAATGGGCATTTTTTTATATAAAAAAAACACAAGGCATGGAATGTTTACCAAAACAATTTCTATTTAATACAAGTATAGACACCAATTGAATGCCTTAATTTTATTTAAATTGTTAAACAATGTTTTAACATTATAGACCATCTGCGTAAACTATCCAGTGTTCAAAACTCGAAAAAACATATTGCACATTAAAATCAATTTATAAAATAATACGCACCCCAGAAACACTCTCTTTTATAATTATCACTACCAAAATAATTTAATAAACGTTGAGAAATTTATAAAACATTGCCAAGAGGCACAACACTGTTCTATATCAAAACACACCCAATTTTACACCAAAAATACTACCTTAAAATTAACTGCACAATAAGACTATTTAAAACAAGACTTCTAACATCAAGCGCATACCAAGAAACTAACCAGAAGGTAGCACAAAAATATATAACATATATACGAAGTGCGAAAAATATAGAATTAGAATTCCTTAAATTAAATATGGAAAGTTCAAGGGGATTCCTACCTTGAGATCAATGTGCAATGACAAAGAAAATTTGGAAGCAAGGTGCGACGACGAAGCTCACTTGGAAACGCCCTGCTCGGGTCCTAAAATGATAACTCTACCAAAACCAACACTTAATCAACAAAACCCTTAATCAACCAAGGATAAAACAATAACAAAATAAATCAATTAGAAGGTATACCTATGGGAAGAAAATGCACTGGTAGGGGCGACTCTGAGAAGGCACGGGATGGTCGGGCAGTGCCGCTAGGGTGCGGAAAGGCCAGGAGAGGGTGAAGCGCTGAAAATGCATGGCAATGGTGTTGCACTGATGGGCAACACACCAAAGGGAGGTCACTGGGTAGGAGGGGCCGCGATTCGAAGGGGATTCTCGCCAGAGGGTGTGGGTGCGCCGACTAGGGATGTTGCGCACCGAATAGGGGAGACCGGAGGGAGTCTGCACGATGGCGGGTTCATGATGGGGAGAGGGAGAGGTTGGTCGGATGGTGGCTGCGAGGCGGGCAGGATGGAGGCGTGATGGTAGTGAGACCGAGGGCCGAGGGGTTCAATGTTAGAACGGGCAGGAGGTCGGGGCGTTGAAGTGTTGCAGGGGGGAGCTGAGGGCTGGTTGGCTGTTGAGCAGAAAAAAAATCGGAGGGGGGGAGGTTCACACCGGCTGGAAGCTGCGGAGGTAGGGAAGGTCGTGTTCGAGAAGTAGAAGGAAGTTCGGGTCACTAGGCAGGAGGGGGAGGGTGCGTCGCTGGAGAAGAAGTGGGTCAGGGCGGGGGTTGATGATGGTCAGGAAGCACTATAGGGAGGAGGAGAGGCCGAGGAAGGGTCGACTCCAAAACGGAGGGAGGCTGTGTGCGCTGGAGTTGCAGTGTGGTAGGAGGATGCACTGGGTCGCACTGAAGGCTGAGGGCGTGCCAGCAGATCCACTGAGGGCTGCTACTGGAAAGGAGGGAGGGCACCGGCAGCGGGCGAGTAGGAGGGCGAGCAGGGTGCGGGTGCTACAGAGGGGTGCGTCGCACGGGGAAAAGAAAGAAAATGGGGGGAGGGGGCGCTGTGACGTTGTACACACAAGGCAGACCCTAAAAAAGGTAATAAAATACAAAAGATAAAAATAAAACCAAAATAAAGGCTACATGTAATATTAATAATAATAATATTTATAAAACCTTAATTATAATAATTAAAATTTAATATTAATAATAATAAAAATAATAATTTAACAAAGAAAGAGTTATTAATAGTAGTTTTAATTGAAACTAATTTCAATTGTAGTATTTATAATTACAATAATAATAATCCACAATATTAGCACTAATAATTATAATAACATAAAATTAAAATTATTTATAACACTTATTTAATTTTTAATAATATTATCATCAATAACATTTTTAATAGTAATAATTTTAATAACCATTTTAATAATAGTAATAAAGATTAATGACAAAACATATTTAATAATAATAAGACTATTATCTGCAACATTAACGTTATTAATTAATTATTTATAACATAATGATAAAAATAATAACAATAATAATAATCATAAAGATAAAAATAGATATTATAAAAATATTCATTTCGTTTTAATAATAAATATTAAAAAATATATATTAACAGCAATAAAATTTTTAAATGACAAAAATTGATGTGCATTTTAAATATAAAAACTTTTTATTTTAATTTCCCGAAGACAACGGGATGCACAGTTACCCGAGCGAAGCCCTACGGGGTTTCCAAAATGTATTCTGCTCGCGCGCCCAACGACGTCACCTCAAAAAGCTCACTTTTTAAACCTAAACTCAAAAAAAAATCATCCGGGACTCACCCGAACCCCAGAAAAAATTATTTAAGGCAGAAGATAATTAAATAAATCTATACACACGGATTGGGGTTTGACATAAACTTAGAATAAATAGGAAGTTAAAGGTGTGAACCTTATCAAATGTAATCATTCAATATCTACACATTGGGTGTTAGATACAGCTCTTGGTGCTCACATTTTTATCCAAATGTAGGAACCAAGTAGATTCTGAAATATTTCCAAAAGAGAGTTGGATTTGTGAGCTAACAATGGTGTGGTGATGGATTCTCAAACTATTGGAGATTACCACCTTTCATTGCTAATAGGAATGGTATTTCTTTTAAGATATTTTTATTATGTACCAATTATTACCAAGAACCTAATTTATGTATTCTTCCTAGATACAGATGGTTTTATTTTCAAATTTGTAAATAAATTTTGTTTCTATTATAAATACAACATATGTTATAGTATGAAACTTTTAAATAATAGTATTTATGTATTCAATTATTAAACCCAAGTATTAAAAATTGATAACAAATCATGTTCGCATGACTCATATAACACCCAGTTGTGACATCACTATCTTGGTCATGTAAACGAGAAGTGTTTGAAAAATCTCTATCAAGATGGTTATTTAGACTCTTTTGAGTTAAAATCACTTAAGATATGTCATGCTTATTTACAAGGAAAATGACCAAACCACCATTCGGTGGATAGAGAGAAAAGGCCATAGTACTTCTTGGATTGGTACGCACTGATGTGTGTAGACCATTTCCAATAGAAGATATAGGTGGGTATTATTACTTTATAACTTTTATTGGTGACTTGAGTAGATATGTCTATGTCTACTTGATGAGATATAAGTCTGAGTCCCTTAAAAATTTCAAATAATTCAAGAATGAAGTAGAGAATTTATAAGTGTATTTCATGAATGTATTTTATAGTGTTTTAATATATTGATTTCTGTATTTAATTGGTTATTCTTTCCAAATGTTGGACAATTTGAATTGTTTTGTGATTTTTGGTAGGAATAGTAGATATTTTTAAAAGGAGTAAAAATGGATGAAAATATAATTTTAAAGACACTTCACACCATGAGTGAAGCTCGTGGCGCTACACCAAATTTTTAATGCCAAAAGAAAATGGAGGGAGCTGAAGAACTGGAAAATGACTATTTACACATTGTGTATTTCATTATATAATGTGAGATTTTGGAGGAGTTATTGCTACTCAGGAGAATTCATGAAGTCATTACACACTGTGAAAATAAATTACACATTGTGTACACTATACATGATGAGAAAGTTTGGGATGGAGAAAGATATGAAGAATTCGTTGCTGATATAGATTACATGCTGTGTAAACTTACACGTTGTGGTAATATCGGGAAACTGAAGAAGAAGAAAGATGTTGGTGGTTGAGGTTTGACAAAAAAACCTTTATATTCCTACCCTCAGTCGCACAACAGAGGCGAATACGACTGATAGGGAGATGCCTGGATGACTTCTAGGTGACGCGAACACCACTGGAGCCCTAATTCATCATTGTTCTTTGCCACTATTCTTCCTTGGGTATCTATTCTACTCATTATCATCATACCCATCATGAGAAAGTAGTTTTCTTTGTGTCGGGTGACGTGATTGTAGGGGGAAGTGTTGTTAGGTATTGTTTCTATTTTTTTATTCATGTTTTGGATTGCTACAACACCATTTATCAATTCAAATCTTTTTATTTTTTTCAATTTCATGACTATATCTTATGAATCAAGGAGTATTATTTTATTACATCAATTTATTGCCTTTTTTTCATATGACCATTATGAAATTTAGTGTAGTTATGTTTAAATAAGTTTTTGGGTCCCCTAGTTTTGTGATTGCCCCTAGTAGATGACCATTCCAAAGGTGCAATCACAAGATTAGTGTAGGGTATCCAGACCAAGGATCCCTATTGAGCTAATTCTGACACCATATATGAATGAATACATTATCAATTGAATCCCTAGTGCATTAACCAAAAAATCAAGGAACTTATAATGTCTCTCGTATTGATTTAAACCCAATACTTGCTGTTATTTATCTCTATTTCTCCATTCAATAAATCAATTGCAATTTAGATTTCTTTAATTAATTTAGAACATATTTATGGTCCCTATGGGTTAGACACTAGGTCTTGATAAATACTACATTTTTAGTTAGGTTTTCTGAGTTTTATTATTTTATTAAATTTGTGCAGCCTTGTAGGAATTAATGACGCCATATGGGCTATCAAGAATAAACTTTAAAATAAGATAAATAATTTTCAATAAGATCAAGGTGGTGAATATCTTAACCAAGAGTTTAACATATTTTTATGGGAGTTTGGATTTTTTCTCAACTCAATCAACCTTGAACATCATAGTGGAATGGTGTTAGTGAAAGGTGGAAATGTACCTTTCTAGATATGGTAAGTTAAATGATGATTCATACATATCTTCCATTATCCTTTTGGGGATATACAATACAAACTATATCAAACACACTAAATTGAGTTTCAACTAAAGTGGAAAATGGAATCCCCTTCGAGCTATAGAGTGGAAAAAAACTCATTTTTTCACATACATGTGTATGGGGTTGCAAGTCATTTGTTAAGGCTTTATTAGGAAAAAAAATAGAACCCCACGACACAAATTTTATCTTTATAGGTTATTTTAAGGAAACAAAGGGATACTACCTATAAAACCCCTCAAATAAGAAAGTTATTTTTGCTATTAAAGTTGTCTTTCTTGATAGGGAGCACATCATCAATAGGGATAGCGAGATAAATATTGACTTCATTGAAGTTGATGATCAAGATACACAAGATTTAGTATAAGAAAATATTCCATAGGGGCCCATAGAATAAGTTGTTCCTGAAACACAAGTACTTCATAGGATCACTAGAGAGGTATGAGAACCAGAGATATATGGTTTTCTAGTCACTAAAGATGTTGACATTTTATTGGTTGACAATAATGAAACCTTATACAATAAAGAGGTAGTAGAGATCTCAGAAGATGTAAGATAATAAGAATTCATGAATTATTAAATGGATTCCATGTATCATAACCAAGTTTGGGTTTTGGTCAATCTGCTAGTTGATATAAATCTTGTTGGGTACAAATGGGCATTAAAGAGAAACTTGGCAAGGAAGGTAAAGTAAGCACCTATAAAACAAGGTTAGTGGATAAAGGTTTTAAACAACATCAAGGAATTGACTACGACGAAACCTTTTCTCTAGTTTCCATGTTTAAATTTTTCATAATTATACTTTCTATAGTAGCATGTCGGGATTATAAAATTTAGTAGATGGATGTAAAATAGATTTCCCTAATAGTAACCTTTCAAAAGTGGTCTATATGAAACAACTAGAAGTTTTTGTGACTGCAGGTTGTGCCAAAAGGATATGTAAGTTATAGAGATCCATTTATGGATTGAAGTAAGCATCTGGGTTATAGAACATTCAATTTGATGAAGCTATAGAAGAATTTGGTTTCATTAATAATAAATGTGATTCATGTGTTTATAAGTGTTTTAGTTGGAATGAAATCATTATCCTAGTAGTAGATGTTAATAATATATTACTTGTTAGAAATGTCATATCAGTCTTACAGTGTGTTAAGGACTTGTTAAATAAGTGTTTCTCCATGAAGTACTTAGGTGAAGTAGCCTATATTCTAGGGATAAAGATCATTCATGATATACCCAAGAGGCAGCTTGTACCAAGTCAAGGTATATACATTGACCAGATACTAAAGAGATTTTGAATGGAACAATCCAGGAGGGTATCGGTTCCAATGTCACATGGTATACATATTTCCAAGAAAATATTTCCTTAGACACGATTGGTGAAAGAGAGAATGAGTAAGATCTCATATGCTTTAGTGATATGATTAATCATTGATGCCATGTTATTTACTAGACTTGACGATTCCTACACATTGAGAATAGTGGGAAGATATCAATTTGATTTAGAAGAAAAATATTGGTTTATTGTTAAGGTTATCCTTAAGTATCTAGGAAGAACTAAGGATATGTTCATGGTGTATAGAGGAGATGGGGATCTAGTCATCAAGGTTTATACTGATTCTAGTTTTAAAATAGGTCAAAATGATATGAATTCATGGTTAGGATAGGTTTTTAGTCTCAACGGAGGAGCTGTGAGTTGGAAGAGTTCAAAGAAACTAGTTTTCATTGATTCTACAGTGGATTGTGTATATATAACAACTTATGATGCAGCCAAAGAATCTATTTTGATGTGAAACTTTTTCTAGGATATTGATTTTTTACCTAGTAGTAAATACTCTATCACATTATATAGTGATAATACTGCAATGGTGGATCTTGTAAAAGAGTTAAGGTCACACTAATGGACAAAACACATAATCTAGAAGTTGTAACGGTGGGTGTTCTGAGAACCAACTGTTTTGTACTTTGATTACATGAATGTTCACTTATTATATATTGTTCATTGTTCTGCATGACTATAATATAATAATGTCCTGGAATATTTGTTGCATTGATAAGGTCATTGAATATCCCCGCTATGATGAGAACCTTGAAATGCTATAATAATATTCTTAAATAAAGTTCTACGGTTGGATGAAATACTATGATAGGACACGTAGTATACAGACCGTCATGTGCGAGTACTCTTAAGAAGAAGAGACTCTCTCTCATGGAGTTCGCACTTGGTAATCTCCAAGTGGGAGATTATGAGAACAGACCCACCAGTAGTAATTCTGCATGTTTTGGTGTCATCAGATATTTCTATCTGCGAGCGTGTGTAATGGTACTTAGACTGGAATATTATCATTAACTCATTTCATGACTCGTGCACATAGATTTGCTGACGAAAACCGTCATGTAAACGGTTGGCGGGAAGTAGGGTATGTTGGGTGCATCACGAATGACATGTTGTTAATGGATAAGTCGAGGAAGTATTTGTCCCTTCCATATTTATGGAAGTAGATATCTCGGGCCCTTTGATTGAAATATAAATGTCAAACAAATTCCATGGCCATGGTGACACGACGAGTTTATTTCTGGAAGTCAAAGAGTGACAGATCAAGCATATAGGTTTATGACACTACCATGAACCTTCTTGATGAGATATTGAGACAAAGGGGTTAAATTATACAGTAAGTGTTCATATGAGGTGATACGTCGATGCGGCGCCAACTTCTTTCTCTTGGGTGCCTTGACCCGTTGTTAGACAGTAATCTTGGACTTTAGGCAAGCCCGCATAATGCCAACGAGAAAGAGGCCTAGAGGGTCACACACTAAGTGTATTCGAGTATCTCAAGTAGAATAAAGATTATTCCCATACATGGTTTAATTATTCAAGGAAGCCTAAATCGTTTTAATTTTGGAGGAAGAATAAAATAAAACAAGTACACGTCGTGTATCAATGATTACACGCCGTGTAGTTTTATTTTGAAAACAAGTACACATCGTGTATTATTAAATGTACAAACCGTGTAGTTTTCATTTTGAAAAGGAAATGAATAAATGAAAACAAGATATACACGCCATGTACATTGAATGTACATGCCGTGTAGTTTTCATTGAAAAATAAGTACACACCGTGTATTTATTAATACACGCCGTGTAGTTTTTCCAGTCGGGATTTTGAGGAAATATCGTTTTATTAAATGATATTTATTATAATCAGTGTGGGAACATGTCAAGGAATTAATGACTCAACATGGGGTTTTCAAAAGGGATTTAATGAAATAAATAAAACGTGTAACGCGTTTATTTATTGTCAAAACTCTACAACCTCAAACCTGATTATAAATATCCTCACAACCCCAAATCTTTTCCCTACACAAGAGAATTGTTGTGCACAACAATTCTGGAGAATTCTTTCAAGGCTGAAAGAACCTCTTCCTCCAAGAACGCTCTCAAGACCGAAAGAGATCATCTTCTATCGGATCAATAAGATCTAAGGCTGACAACGCAAGCAAAGGTTTCTCCACGCTAGCACCCGGAGACTCCTTTGGCGACGTCCAGAGATACGAGGTGCACGTGTGGATCACTGCTAGAGGAAGTCTATACTTTTCTTCTGCGATGCAACGACGAATCACATCAGAACGTGATCAAGAACATCAATGAAGATAGAACACCCAAAAGGTATTTATTTTCAATTGATTAAATTAATTATAATCAACCTGTAACGATCCTACTTTGTGGTTTTGGGACTTTTCTTTTCTTTGTTCATTTCTGTGATTCGATTCGTGGAGACTAGCATTTATCATCGTATTGATCTCGGATGGATCATTGTTAATGAAAAAAAGCCAAGTGGGAACATCCACCCATGCACTTCTGCTGCACCCGAAACCTTCAAATGGTATCAGAGAGAGGTTGCAACATTAATTATAGTTATTTAATTTTCATTGATAATTTACGCATTTATATTTGATTCAATTCGAAATAAATAATTCTATAAATATGAATAAACGAGATATGTTCTTACTCCTTCGTTTCTCAATTAATATGACAAAAACAACCTTTTAATTTTAATTTTTGATTAAAATAAAAATGAGGAACTCATCCAGAGGATCCACTCTTTCTGTCTGTATAACACGGAAATACACGGCGTGTAATGAAAACTACACGTCGTGTACTTAGGTTCAACGAACCAGTACTGGTCCGCAAAAACATGTCGTGTGAATTGATTAAACCTAAGCATTTATTACCCCATATTGACCAGAAATGAACGGCGCGTGGGAACAGGAATACACGGCGTGTATGTTGGAGCAATACGTCGTGTAGTAAGATCCGGCCCAAGTGAAACCGTGTACAAAGGGGAATCCACGTACCACATACACGGGATTGCCAGGCCAGTTACCGCATAACAAGGAAGTACACGCCATGTATGATTTATCTACACGCCGTGTACTCCAAAATTTCCAAAGTACAGAAAACGCGCCAAAGCCCCCGGTGTGTACTTTGGATAAAAGGTGAAAAGAAATACATGTCGTGTAAATATAAACTACATGTCATGTACTTTCCAGAAATTTCACCAGGTTTCCTCCAAAAGTACAAAGACCTATACAATGGATATGGATGAGAAGAATCTCAAGGAAATTCATAAAGGAATTTAATATAAAGAATTGATTAATTATAAGATCATAATTAATTGAATTCAAGTGAGACTTATCTTGAATAATAGAACAATTAAAATAATTTTAATTCTAAATATGCGTAAATGTCATTTCATGCTATGGATGATCATGATCTAGACCAAAGACCCTTTATATGTGTGTATGGTTTCATTTAAATTTGTTTCATTTAAATTCATTAGCTTGTGAGCCTTCTTCCAATAAAATGTAGGGCCTACATTCCCATGGTTTCTTTAATGTAAACCCCATGTAATGGAGGATCTTCCAAGCCAGAGGAGACAGTTCGAAATCCGAAGCTGAGGTGAAACCAACCCAAGAAGATACAAAGGTGGACAGGTGGGAGCTGCAAAACACCAACCATCAGGTTCAAGGTGTTTTCCCTAGGTCAGGGTTAGCTTATCAAAACTGCTAGATAAGCTAACCAATAGAAGCTCATGATTATGTCATCTTATTTTATTTTTGTCTGATTGCATGGTTTATTTATTATGTATGTGTTGTCACGATCACATAATTAATAAAATGAACAAGCATGCAAAGATGGAATAAAATAAAAATCGGACTATGCGTAAACATTATCAGAACATGGTTAATCACTTAAGCTAGAATCACTTAATATTAACAAGAATGTGATAATGTAAAACTACGCATAAAAGATTACAATCCCTCAATACCATATTAAGTCAGACCAAGCCTTCCGTTACTTGATTAAGGGCAATACTCAATAAAACTATGTGTTTGACCAACCCTTGTTGGGACACTTACTTTTATAAAGTAAGCCCTTATGAAAGGTTTCGGGTTGACTTAACCATATTACATCAAGAGGAGTAGCCCTTTCTAGACTTGATGTAATATTAGAGGCAAGAGTTGAGGAAATCCAAGTCAGGATTTCAGGATTGGGGAGTCTACTCAACAGATCAAGGAACTGTAAGCTCACAGTTGGCAAAGACCTGCCTACCTAAATACCTTCAAATATCTTGACCAACCCTTGTTGGGGTTATGCGAAGGGGAATATGGATCCTTGCCACTAGAATGTAAAAGCAACTGGACATTCCGAGTTCAATGGTGAGGGTCATTGGGACTTGATAAAATAGTGGGAGAATTAATAAATTCATTTATTATTTCTCATAAAAATGTAATCAAGAAAGTACTGATAAATCTTCTCTTTTAATTTGTAGAATTGAAATGAAAAACTTGTCAACCACATTTTCTCTGCGATCAATTCTGGATAAAGAAAATATCATCATCGGTAGTAACTTTCAGGAATGGTTTAGGCGACTTCAGGTTATCCTACACCATGAACGAAAGTTTTACGTGCTGGATTCCTCACTTCCTGATCCGCCTGCCCAAGGGGTGAGTGATGAATATTTCCTGGTCTATGATCAACATTTGATCGATGCACTCGATGTTCAATGTTTTATGTTGTCATCAATTTATAGTGAGCTCATGAAATCTCATGAATACATGGATGCCTACAGCATGCTCGAGCACCTCTGTGGTCTATACCTGGAGAGAACAAGATAGGAAAGGTTTGAGATCTCCAAGGCTCTATTTCAGAGCAAGATTGGAGAGGGTTCCCCAACTGGGCCTCATGTAGTCAAGCTCATTGTCTACATTGAGCGCTTGGAGGTTCTAGGGTTTAAACTCCCCGAATAACTGGATACCTATCTCATTCTTTCATCACTCCCCCAGAGCTTCTCTAACTTTGTTGTGAACTTCAACATGAACAACATTGAGAAGTCTCTGTCTGATCTTCTTATCCTCATTCGCCAAGTGGACAATGACATGAAGCGTGAAAAGCCTTATGTCCTCATGGTGAATAAAAGGAAAGGTAAGGCGAAGAGCTTTAAGCCCAAATCATCTTCAAGGCCTTCTAAAAGGAAGATCAAAGGGGAGTTAAGGGAACAGGATGTTGTTTGTTTCGCATGTGTCAAGAAGGGCCACTGGAAAAAAAAACTACACCCAGCTAAGGAATCAAGGGGAAGCTTCAGGTGCGTTTGTTATCAAATGCAATATTTCTATTTATACTAATTGGGTATTAGATACTGCTTGTGGTTCTCACATCTGTATCCAAATACAGGAACCAAGTAGATTTAGAAAGATTGATCGAGGTGAGGTGGATCTACGAGAAGCCAATGGAGCCAGACTCGCTGTTGTAGCTATTAGAGACTACCATCTAACATTGCCTACTGGGATGGTCTTGGTTTTGAAAGGATGTTATTATGTACCCTCTGTAACCAAAAACATTATTTCAGTATCCAGATTAGATACCGATGGATTCATCTTCAAGTTTGGAAGTGGATGTTGCTACTTTTATAAGGATAGCATTTGTTTTGGTAGGGCACATTTATATAATGGCCTTTATGTGTTAGACTACACGAACCAAGTAATGGAAATTGATGACAAAGTTAATTCACATGACTCATACCACACCCAACTTTGGCATCACCAGCTAGGTCATGTCAATGAGAAACGTTTGACAAAATTACATCAAGATGGGTATTTAGATTCTTTCGAACTAAAACCACTTGGTGTATGTCATGCGTGTCTACAAGGAAAAATGACCAAATCCCCATTTAGTGGGAAAGGTTAAAGGGCTAAAGATATTCTAGAATTAGTTCACACAGATGTGTGTGGTCTATTTCCAGTTGAAGCAAGGGGTGGGTTCTCGTACTTCATAACTTTTACTGATGATTTTAGTAGATATGGATATATTTACTTAATGAGGTATAAGTCAGATTCTTTTGATCGGTTCAAAGAATACAAGAATGAAGTTGAGAACCAGCTTGGTAAGAAGATTAAGAAACTCTGCTCAGACAGAGTAGGAGAATATCTTAATCAGGACTTCATTGATTTCTTACGGGAGTTTGGGATTCTATCTCAACTCACTCCTCCTTACACACCTCAGTGGAATGGTGTAAGTGAAAGGAGGAACCACACCCTGTTGGACATGGTGAGATCAATGATGAGCCATGCGAGTCTTCCATTATCCTTTTGGGGATATGAATTACAAATAGCAGCACACATACTAAACCAAGTACCAACTAAATCGATAAATGGTATTCCATACGAGTTATGGAGTGGACGCAAAGCCATGTTATCGAATTTACATGTGTGGGGTAGCGAAGCATTTGTTAAGGCCTCTTCAGGTAACAAACTTGCACCCCGAGGCACAAAGTGTATCTTTATAGGGTATCCTAAGGAAACAAGGGGATATTACCTATACAACCCCTCAGACAAAAAGGTTATAGTGGCAAGACACGCCATATTATTTGAGAGGGAGCACATCTCCAAAATAGATAGTGGGAGCGAGATAGAATTCGATTAAGTCAAGGCTCAAGATACACAGGAGTTGGTACAAGAACAGATTCTACAAAGCCCCGTGGAAGAACAATCTGTTTCAGAGACACAAGAACTGCGTAGGAGCATGAGAGAGGTGAGAGAACCAAAATGATATGGTTTTCTTGTCACTGAGGATGGTGACTCATTATTGGTTGACAATGATGATCCTCTTACCTACAAGGAAGAATTTGAAGGCACAGACGTTGCCAAGTGGAGATAAGCCATGAATTATGAAATGGATTCCATGTACCAAAACCAAGTCTAGATTTTGGTAGATCCTCCAGTTTATGTAAAGCCTATTGGTAATAAATGGGTATTCAAGAATAAACTGGACATGGAGGGGAAATTCAGCACCTATAAGGCACGATTGGTTGCAAAAGGTTATAGACAGAGTCAAGGAATTGACTATGATGAAACCTTTTCACTGGTTGCGATACTGAAATCCATCAGAATCCTATTGGCCATTGCCGCTTACCATGACTATGAAATTTGTCAAATGGATGTCAAAACAGCATTCCTTAACAGGAACCTCTAGGAAGATGTCTACATGACACAACCTGAAGGGTTTGTGACTCCAAAGGTTTCCAACAAGGTATGCAAGTTGCAGAAATCCATCTATGGATTAAAGAAAGCATCAAGGTCATGGAACATTCATTTTGATGAAGCTGTAATAGAATTTGTCTTTGTTAAGAACGAATGTGAGCCTTGTGTCTACAAGAGTTTTATTGGAAGTGCAGTCGTTTTCCTAATAGTATATGTTGATGACATATTACTAATTGGAAACGAAGTACCTATCTTACAGTCAGTTAAGTCATGGTTGCATAAATGCTTCCCCATGAAACACTTGGGCGAGGCAGCATATATTCTTGGGATCAAGATCCATCGTGATAGATCCAAGAGAATGTTGGGCCTGAGTCAAAGTACATACATTGACAATATACTGAAGAGATTCAGTATAGAACAGTCCAAAAGGGGATTGTTTCCAATGTCACATGGTATTCATCTTTCCAAGAAAATTTGTCCTCAAACACATGAGGAAAGAAAGAGAATGGTAAGGATCCCTTACGCATCCGCGATTGGGCCAGTCATGTATGTTATGCTATGTACGAGGCTAGATGTTGCTTATGCATTAAGTGTAGTAGGTAGATATCAAACTGATCCAGGAGACCACTATTGCATGGCAGTTAAGACTATCCTTAAGTATTTGAGGCGTACTAAGGATATGTTCCTGGTTTATAGAGGAGATGAGGAACTATTAATCATAGGACATGTAGATTATAGTTTTCAGACTGATCAAGATGACATGAAGTCGCAGACTGGATACATATTCAGTTTGAATGGAGGTGTAGTGAGCTAGAAGAGATCAAAGCAAAGTGTGGTGGCAGATTCTACAACGGAGTCTGAGTATATCGCAGCTTCTGAGGCAGCTAAAGAAGTGGTATGGATGCGAATCTTCGTCAAAGATTTGGATGTAGTATCGAGTAGTAAAGATCTTATAACACTCTATTGTGATAATACTACAGCGGTGGCACTTGAAAAAGAGCCAAGGTCACATCAGCGAACAAAGCACATACTTCGGAAGTATCATCTCTTGAGAGATTTTTCTTAGAGAGTTGAAGTTGCAGTGAGCATTATTTCCACATAAGATAACGTGGAGGACCCCTTGACTAAAGCCTTGACTCAGCAGAAACATGATCATCATGTGAGGTCTAGCGGACTAAAAGTCGTAGGTAGTTGTCTCTAGTCCAAGTGGGAGTTTATAAGGGTTGGTGTCTTGAGAACCAACTATTTTTTACTTTGATTACATGAATGTTCACTTATTATATATTGTTCATTGTTCTGCATGACTATAATATAATAATGTCTTGGAATATTTGTTGCATTGATAAGGTCATGGCATATCCCCGCTATGATGAGAACCTTGAAATGCTATAACAATATTCTTAAATAAATTTCTATGGTTGGATGACATACTATGATAGGACACATAGTATACAGATCATCATGTGTGAGTACCCATAAAAAGATGAGACTCTCTCTCATGGAGTTCGCACTTGGTAATCTCCAAGTGGGAGATTATGAGAACAAACTCGCCAGTAGTAATTCCGCATGTTTTGGTGTCATTGGATATTTCTATCTGTGAGGGTGTGTAATGGTCCTTAGACTGGAAGATTATCATTAACTCATGTCATGACTCGCACACTTATATTTGCTGACGAAAACCGTCACGTAGACAGTTGTTGGGAAATAGGGTACATTGGGTGCGTCACAAATGACATGTTGTTAATGGATAAGTCGAGGAAGGATTTTTTTCCTTCCATATTTATGGAAGTAGATATCTCGGTCCCTTTGATTAAAATAGAACTGTCAAAAAAATTCCATGGCCATGGTGACACGACGAGTTTATTTCTGAAAGTCAAAGAATGATAGATCAAGCATATAGGTTTATGACACTACCATGAAACCTGCTTGATGACATATTGAGACAAAGGGATTAAATTATACAGTAAGCATTCCTATGAGGTGATATGTCAATGTGGCATCAACTTCTTTCTCTTGGGTGCCTTGACCCGTTTCTAGATAGTAATCTTGGACTTTAGGCAAGCCCGCCTAATGCCAACGAGAAAGAGGCCTAGAGGGTCACACACTAAGTGTATTCGAGTATCTCAAGTAGAATAAATATTATTCTCGTATGTGGTTTAATAATTATTCAAGGAATCTTAAATCGTTTTAATGTTGGAGGAAGAATAAAATAAAACAAGTACACGCCGTGTATCAATGATTACACGCCGTGTAGTTTTATTTTGAAAAAAAGTACATGTCGTGTATTATTAAATGTACACGCCGTGTAGTTTTCATTTTGGAAAGGAAATGAATAAATGAAAACAAAATATACACACCGTGTACATTGAATGTACATGCCATGTAGTTTTAATTGAAAAACAAGTACACACCATGTATTTATTAATATACGCTGTGTAGATTTTCCAGTCGAGATTTTGAGGAAATATCGTTTTATTAAATGATATTTATTATAATCAGTGTGGGCACATGTCAAGGAATTAATGACTCGACAAGGGGTTTTCAAAAGGGAGTTAATGAAATAAATAAAATGTGTAATGCATTTATTTATTGTCATAACTCTACAACCTCATACCCGATTATAAATATCCTCACAACCCCAACTCTTTTACTTACACAAGAGAATCATTGTGCACAACAATTCTGGAGAATTGTTTCAAGGCCGAAAGAACCTCTTCCTCCAAGAATGCTCTCAAGACCGAGGGAGATCCTCTTCCATCAGATCAAGATGATCTAAGGTGGACAACTCAAGCAAAGGTTTCTCCATGCTAGCACCTGGAGACTCCTTTGGCGATGTCCAGAGATATGAGGTGCACGTGTGGATCACCGCTAGAGGAATTCTATACTTGGATTCTACGACGCAGCTATGAATCACATCGGAACGTGATCAAGAACATCAATGAAGAAAGAACACCCAAAATGTATTTCTTTTCAATTGATTAAATTAATTATAATCAACCTGTAACGATCCTACTTTGTGGTTCCGGGACTTTTCTTTTCTTTGTTCATTTCTATGATTCGATTCGTGGAGACTGGCATTTATCGTCGTATTGATCCCGGATTGATCATTTTTAATGACAAAAAGTCAAGTGGGCACATCCACCCATGCACTTCCACTGCGCCCGGAACCTTTAGAAGTATCACCTCCTGAGGAATTTTTCTCAAAGGGTTTAAGTTCCAGTAAGTAGAGTTTCCATGAAAGAAAACATAGAATATCCCTCGACTAAAGAATTATCTCAGTATAAACATGAGTATCACATGAGAGCCAGTGGACTGAAGGTTGTTAACAGTTGGCTCTAGTGCAAGTGAGAATCTATTAGAGTTGGTTCCCTAAAACCAACTTCTATGTACTTTATGATAACCTGTATTCATTTTTTCAATATTAATAAACTTTTTATCACACCATGATTGTTCTTATGTGTGAAATAGTATGTGATAATGACCTAATAGTTGTTGTCGCACTGAAAGATCATATTAATTTCCCACTATGTTGAGAACTCAAAAGTGCCACAATAGTATTCTTAAAATGTATGTTCTATAGCTAGATGAAATCATTTTAAGGGACAAAAATGGTATAGGATATATGGGGTGGAGACTCATAGCACTTTGATTCACCTTATCATGGTCTATGCCCTTAGTAATTTCCAATGTATGAAATTATGTGAATGAGACCCACCAATAAGAAATCCACATTTATGTGTCATTGGATGATCCTATCTGCATGCATGTGTAATTATCCTTATACTTTAATATTATTATTAATTTATATTATGAGTTTCATTCTTTGATGTATTGTTGAAAACCATGATGACATGTGTTTTCATTGAAGTAGGATATTTGGAGTGCATCACGAGTAATATTTCATTAATGAATAATGTGAGAAATGATTTCTATCATTAGTTATTTAATGAAAGTTGATATCTTAGGCCCTTTGATAGAAATTATACAACCTAAATAAGTCTATGGACATGATGTTTTGTAGGCAAAATCAATTTTCAAAAAGTCAATGAGACATCGAGCACATTGGTTGATGACACTAGCATGCAACCTGCTTGATTATAGATATCATGATAAAGGGATTATATTACACATTAAGGGTATGTATGATTTTTTTTATTTCATTGCGACATTAATTTCTTTCACTATGGGTGTTTTGGTGTGTTTCTAAACACTAAACTTGGACTTTGGGTTGCTTCATATATTACTATTGAGAAAGAGGCCTAGAGGGTCACACAATAAGTGTATCTAAAACTTCAATTAAATAATAATATTATTTATTATTTAACATGTTAAATAAATATTATTTATGCACATGGTTTAATAATTATTAATTTTTTATTGATCGCACATATTTCATCACTAGTTATTCAAGAGAATATATTTTGTGAGCAGAATATTTAATAAACATTTATTTTTTATTTAGTGAGTATGATATTTATTTATTTATTGGCGAATAATATAGTGATATTTATTTATTAAATAAATAATCGTTATTCAAGGTCCGATAAATATTTTGAAGGAATGACAGACTGAGTTTAATGGTCTAGTAAGAAATAATATATATTGAATGTTATTTTAATAAAATAATATTTAATTTAATTTGTGAGTTTCACACATATCCATAAATAATAATAATATTATTATTATTATTATAGACCCAGGTTTCTATAAGAATTAAGAAAAATAATAAGGGTTCATGTGCAATTTTTATTTTTTAACCCTGGCAGTATATAAAACCAATTATATTATTTTATTAATGGTTTTCATTTTTCATTTATTGTGCACAACGACATCTAGAGAGAATTATCTCGAAGCCCTAGAGAGATCTCTCACCATAAATTCTCTCAATAACAGAAAGTGATCCTCCTCCTCCACCACTCTCAAGTATAAAGATATATAAGAGAACTCTTCCTTGAAGAAATTCTTGGTGTAATCAAAGATGAATGATGCAAGCGTTAAGATCTATCGTACTAACACCCAGAGATACCTACGTTGACATTCAGAGGTCCATGGAGCATGTGTGGAGCATGTGTAGATCACCACTAGAGGTAATATACTCTTGATTTCTATAATACAATGATGGTATGATGTAATTTTTTTTTCAGATCCACCAATTAATAAATAATTCATCACAAAGTAATTCTTTAATTATTTAAATTGATTATAAATAATATATGATGATCATTCATTTTGGTTTTGGAATTCACTAATAAATAAATATTTGATTCAATTATATTAGTTAAAATATTTATCATCAATTTAAATATCAAATTAATCATCGATTATAAAAAAAACCGAGTTGGTAATGCCCCATATGGAGCTTCCATTGCTCTCGGAACTTTCATTTAACGCCTGAAAATGATGATTTTAATAAAAATTTATTAATAATTGTGTGTTGAGATGTTATAATAGGATCATATATGATATTATAAGTATGTATATGGTTTTTTTATAGAACTATAATAAATTTTAATTTATTATACAGGAGGTTATATCGCTTACGAAGCAAGTCAGATGTAAGGTAAGGGTTTATCATCTCACTTTTATTTTTTTGAGACATGTTCCAAATTCATCACTTGTTTAATTTTTGAGGTTTATATACTTCCCATGAATTTATTTTATGATTATTTTCATGAAAATTATGTGGATTTACAAATACATAAAGTTTATCTCTTTCATGAGGTCTTGATTCAGAGACTACCAAAGTTGTGAGGGTTATTCGTCTCAATATTGTTTCATTGAGGCATGCCTGATTTTATGAACCTATTAATGTTTATGAGGTATATATACCGAACCTTTTGATATTTTATATCATGTATCGTTTTTAATTCATGATATTTAAAGTTATAATTGAGATTATTTCACCCAAGAGGTTTTGGTTCAGAAATTACCAAAGTGGTAAGGATTTGTCATCTTGAATCATCTTCTTTGGGACATATGTTATGTTATGCACCTATCATAATTTATGAGGATTAAATATTTCCAATTTTAAATGATATATCATGAATCTTTTTATGTTTGTGATTTTTAAATTTTCATTTGAAGTTATTATTTTATGGTACTTATGATTTAAAAGTTACAAAAGTGGTAAGGGGTAATTTTTTGATCTTGGGATCGTTTATGTTTAAATTTAATTTGGGGAACTTGTATGGTTTCACTCTTCTAAAATCCCATGTATTTTATTCTAATATAATTAATTTTTAAGTTTTCATGTTTTCTTCTCATTTTCCTCTCTTTGATACTCAAATTTAATCAAAAGGATGTTTTTAAGGAAAACTAGTCTTTTTTATCTTTGTAGTTGGGAATCTTTTTCTTCCATGTCCATATTTTCTAAAATATTTTAAATAAAGTTATTTTATATGATAAAATTATTGTTTCAAGTCATTTTTAACTATGTTTTACTTTTTAAAAAGAGTTTTAAAAGGAATCCTCATTTTATGAATAATCCACTTTTTGACTTTTTACCAAAGTGTGAAAAGAATGTTTTTAACATACAATACATGATAAAATTTTCCTATCATCATAAAAATTATTTACTTTTAAATTTAATTTATAAGTTTCCATGGTTATTTTCAAATAAAACCATTTTATCAGTATTTTGAGAATTTTTAGTTTTAAATATATCTAAATAAAAGGACATTTTACATATTTTCAAAGAAATGTTTTAAATTTTCTTTTAAAGGAATTTTTCATCTAAGTCAAAATACTTTGATGTTTATTATAATACATTGGGGATATATTCTTATGATACCATCTATATTCTTTTTCTGGATGGTTTATGATGATGTGGGAATTGACATGAAGCTCATTTTCTTTTAATAGGTCAATTAAGTCATGATGAATTCTTTTATGATTATGATAATGAAATATTGATGAAACTTGTTTTATTTTACATGAGTTAAGTTATAATGTAATGATAAACTTTGTCATGATCTTGTGGCATACATATAAATGAATTATGATTTTGTGATGGGTGGTTCTGTTATAACCCTCCAATGCATTGGGTAAAGATTAATATTTTATGAGCTCAAAGGGTACACGAGAGGTTATCTTAATCCCAAAACAGGGTACAAAAAAGGTTATATACCAAAACCAATAGAGGGTACATGGGAGGTTATACCAATACCAAAGCAAGTATATGAGTGGTTATCCTAAGATTAACATGTGATGAATGTCATAGTGGGTAGCATTGACATAATATTTCTATGTTTATGATTATGACACACATTATGTCACTCTTTTATGACATGATCATATGTTTATGATATATTCTCATGGATCATGAATTTTGATTCTCTTATGATCCATGTCTTATGAACTATCAAGCTTTACATCATGACTAGTGATTATGATCTATGAATTGTTGGGTATGATTTTCTATTTTTATGCTCATGTTCTCATACCCTTATGCTCATGTTATGCTTGAAAATAATCATTGACTGATATCACTCATTTTTACCCTTACTGGGAATATGAGATCGCCCTTTCTTATGTTTTCTATTCCCTAGGATATAAATAATGGTTTTAAGAATGTTATACCTGATATGGTTATTGTACATGAAGAACTTATTGGGACATGATGTAGATTTGTTTATGAAATAATTGATTATGTATCTATGTTTCTAAAGAAATTAAACCTTTATGGTTATGATGTGGATCATAATGATATGTAACAAAAATTCATCTAATAAGATGTAATATTTATGTGTGAAGTGTTTGGGTCACGTCAGTTGGTATCAGAGCGAGGTTTAGTTATATTTGGAAACCGGGATAAAAAAAGTAGTGAGAACCCTTAGGAAAATACTAAGTATAGGAGAACATCCCAATTTATGGTAAATAAAGGAGTACGGTTTTCCTATAAAATGCATCCTTTTCTGGATACTAGCTGGTGGATGTGGTTGTGACATAGATGCACCTAGAGGTAACAACTTTGAATGGGGTGTATTGGGTATTAACTAAATCATCACCAGTGCACGATTAGTAATCCTAAGACAACACACCTATCTAGACACTCTTGAGGGATATGCTTGGGTTAATTCAAATTTTATTTATGAATCGTTATAAAGGATTTGAATAGATAATGACCATTAATGGACTAGATTAAACAGAATTTGTCATAGATTGAAAACAATGTGTCATGATTTAGATATATTGTGAATGATTTTTCATGATTATATGATTTATCACTATGATTATTGTTATTCATGCTATGATTTTTTTATTTAGTAAATAAATGGAACTAGGAGGATTCATGTTAATTTTGAATGTGATGGACAATGGAATGATTTTCCTCATGAACAACCAAATGAAACTGGATCTGGAATGTGAAACCTTATTATTATGATTAACCATCTATCTCATTATATGATTAACAACATAAACATATGTGAGTTTTTGAATGAACCAAATAAGAGAAAAATGGAGTTTTATGAAGACCATAGAGGAAAGAAGATATGACTTCCTACATGTTGAGAATGTGGGAAGAAGTACCCAAGGAAATGTCTCAAAGGAATGAGAAAATGTTTTATGTGTGGGAAAGAAGGGAATAAAGTTAAAATTTTCTGAGGAAGAACTAAGATTACAAAGTAGATAAATAAATTATATTATAAGATACCATTTATAGTTCAATGTCTTATGTGTGGGGAACTTGGGAATTATTTGATTCTATTCCCTAATCTAAGGTTAACTCCTAGACCAAGGAAGGGCATGTGATATGTCAATTGTTTATGTGGAATGATTGAAGTGTTTATATATTAGGATTCAATAATTATATTGTATAAGTGTTTTATCAATGGTATTATGGTTATAAGAATAATGATATTTCTAAGGATTATTTTTCAGTAGTTTTGCTTTAAATATTTGAAAGCATATGTTTAATGGTACTGATAACCTAGAAAAGTGATTTAATGTTAAGGTGATATTTTTGGAAAAGACGTGATTGAGTGATAGATAACCCTTTATATGATCCTAATGTTGAGATAATTATTTTTAGTTGGGATAAAGAGATAATTGATATTGATAAAGTAAATTGGGTAGTTTATGTAGAGTTAATTTTTAGAAGCATATATGATTTTATTGTGGCATTATAGTGATTTAGGTTATTTATGGAAATTATTAGCATATTTTGGAGAGTATATGATTATGTTGTTTAAATTATTCATATATGACCTTATGAGTGATTGATATTATTTAGATATAATTTCTAAGTTAATCATGGAAGAATATGTGATCAAATCATTATAATATTTGGGTTTCAATTTTGGTCTGGCATATTTTGAAGAGTTTTAAGGTTAGTTTTACTTTGGGTCTTATTATAGAGATTTTGGAGATCTATGTATGAATATTTATTCATATTGGATATTTTTTCTAACTATTTCAGTTTTGGTAAATATCTAGAGACATGAGGAATAACTTGTCATTCTTTTGTGGATATTATGATCCGTTAAAAGTTAATTTCAGTGCTTCAGTCATGAAAAAAAATCATCATGGTTATTTATCATATGTAATATTAGATTAATCAAGGATGGAAAACTACTTGAAGCACAATCAAAGGATGAAATTATGCTTATGGTATGGAAAGAAATTGAGTAAGTATGTTATCTAGTATTCTCTACCTTAATAATAAATGATTTCCTCAACTCATGTATGAGGAAGATAAATCTATCGAGTATTACACGGAATTTAAGTATCAAGGTATGTTTTTGGAAACCCATGAGTCTTATAATAATACATACTTGGTTTTATAAATACCTAATTAGGAAATACTAAGTTTCCTAGCAGTGATATAGAAATTAGTTATCATTATAGAATCTACTTCAAATTTTATTATTATGTCGTGATACACTAATTATATTAACTGATAATCAAAATTTTGATGGTGAAATTTATTTAATGTGGTATAATGTAATACCCATATATTTTAGAATATATTTCTCTTTAAATAAATTATAAGTGTTCTATAGCTTTCTTGACACGAAACATAGAGCTTAAAACGAACTGTGATATATTATAACATAACCGTTAAATTAGATATATGAATATGGATAACCATATTATGAAAAACATGTATAAATATTTTATATAATGAAAATTTATTGATTTATTCATAATAAATAGCAACATAATTTTTAATGAAGTCGTTTTATGCTTCAAAAATACCCTTTCTTCAAAAGTGGTTTTTATTTTTTTTATGAGAAAATACTATAATTAATTTTTTCATATTTTATAAATTATATTTTATAAAAAAATATATCATTTTTTAAAATATCATATAAAAATTATCTTAAGGTGGAATTTTGGGAATTTTCTGAAAAGATTAATTTTTCAGTGAATAGTGAAATAATAATGATTTTATTTAAAACTGTCTTTCTGATTCAAGTATTTACAAAGTCCCATATTATTTTTAATTTATTTTAAATTTTAATTAGTTCCTTTTTATTAAAAATATTTTAATTAATGTCCTTGTGATCAAAATTATGCTTAATTTTGGTATAAAAACATTTTTATACATAAAAATGTATTTTTTCTGGAAAATTGTTTTTCATCGTGTTTTACAGCTTTATTTAAAAGTAATTTATAAAACCGATAGGGATTTAATTTTATAAAATGAATTGAATATTTGGAACTATAATTTAAAAAATTTGAAAATAGGTCAACTTTATTTTTTATCATAATGAATAGTAACTTTGGTAAATATTTTTCACCTCGGTAAGGCTAAATCAAGTGATTAAGGTTAAAAATAATGTACCAAGGCTTTTAAAAAATAACACCATTATTATTTATATTGAATGAGTTTAGTTAAACTATACTCATACAATATTTTAAGACATGGAAACTTGGTACCATTTTTCTTTGATAATGACCTTAATATTATTTTAAGTAAAGAATAAATACAAAATGTCACTCTCTTTGTTTTAATATCTCTAATATTTTTTCATAAGGATAAAAAAAAGGTTGTGTTCAGTTATAAATGGTTATTTGAAAAATGAATTCATTTTTTCCATCATTATAATTTATTTTTAATTTTTAGTGATTTAATAATTACCTTAAATGTTTACACAACGCCAACACGGTGTTTGTGCAAGCAGTAAAATAATCAAGTACATGATTTTAAAAACTTACAAAGTAATATTTTTTGGATTATTTTATGATGTTACACATATTTTGTTGATAAATATAATTTATTATGGATTAGTTAAAAGTTTATATTTGAATTACATTACTCTCTTGTTTTTTTAGAAGTCAACTATGTGAATAGTCCCGAAAATGATTTTAATGGTATATTGTGTTAAATAATAGTTTATTAAATGAATTAAAATTCATAAAAAACATATCATTGGCCAAGTTAATGGGATATGGTCTATGATTCTAACCATTTTCCATTTATGTGTCACTTTTCCTTTTATAGTAACTTTCTTGACCCCTAAAGAGTAAAACATTTTTGATATCTCGGTAATCATCAAAAGGATTAGCAGGGGGTTAAAACTAATAGATAAGGATTAAAACATCACCAAAACTTATCTAAATATTATTTTATGGTATTATTTCAACTTATATTCATACTATATTCTAAATCTATCAATTTATATCCACTTGAATATGAAAATTAATTTATATTAATTTAATACTTTAAGTAATTACAAGTGTGCCCCTCTCATCTCTTATATAAGGACGCCACATATCCTTTCTCCCTCACACTTATTAAGCCACTTATCTCAACAAAACCCTAGAAAATAATCTTATTAACTTCATTAGATACATTATATAGGTTTTTGTATTATTAAAATATCATCACTAGGGTTTTTAAGGAGAGATTCAAAGAAGGTTCTTTAGTGAGAAGGTAATAGTATTAACAAAGCGTTTTCATTTTACTTCTTCTACCTCCTTAAATTTTATCCTAACCATTAAAATTTAATAAAATTAGTATATTAAATATATTTATATTTTATTATGTTAATTTAATAACCTTATTCATCTCCTTTTTCCATCAAATGATAAATGGAAGTATCATTTGTGCGTACATGTGGACTACCACCTCCACGAAGTGATATGATTCATTTTTCATAATTGCATCACACAAATATTTATAATGATGTATTTAATATATATATATATATGATATTTATTATATTATTATTATTTTTTAAAGTTGAATTATTATTTACATTTCTTTCGTTCCATCCATCAAAAAATGGAAACATCATTTGTGTGTGCAAACGAACTACCATCTCCATGATGTGATGTAATTAATTTTTCATAAATGCTTCATGTGAATAGTTATAAAAGTGTATATGATGATTACATATGATAATCATGATATTATTAAAATTATTTAGATTATGGAACCATTATCAAAGTATAAACATTGAAACTACCTAACCCAAACTTACATGTAAAACGAAACCATTAACAATCAGAAACAACGATTTTAATAAATAATTATTAATAAATTGGTGATAAAATGTTATAATTTGATCATATATGATATTATAAGTATTTATATGGAAATTTTATATAATTATAATAAATTTAAATTTATTATATAGTATGTTAGAGTTCTTATAAAGAAAGTCACATGCGAGGTAAGAGTTTCTCGTCTCGCTTTTATTTTCACAAGACATGTGTCATATTCACCACTTGTTTCCTTTGTATTATGTATATACTTCCCATGAATGAATTTTATTATAATTTTTATGAATATTATGTTTATTTAAAAATACATATATGTTTCTCTTCTTCATTAGGTTTTGATTCAGATATTACCAAAGTTATAAGGGTTCTTCGTCTCAATATTGTTTCGTTGAGACATGCTTGATGTTATGCACCTATTTATGTTTATGAGTTGTATATACTACCTATTTTTAAATTTTATATCATGTATACTTATTAATTAATTCTATTTAAAGTTAAAATTGAGTTTATTTCATTAATGAGGTCTTGATTCGGAAGTTCCCAAAGTGGTGAGGATTTATCATCTCAAATTATCTTCTTTGGGACATATGTTATGTTACACACCTATCATATTTTATGAGGAGTAAATACTTCCAATTTGGAATGTTATACCATGAATATCCTTATGTTCATGATTTTTAAAGTTTCATTTAAAGTTGTTCTTTCATGGGGATTAGATTCAAATGTTACCAAAATAGTAAAGGTTAATTCTTCGATCTCACTTTTAATTGGGATCCTTTATGTTTAAATTTACTTGGGAGAAATTGTATGATTTCACTCTTATAAACGCCTATGTATTTTATTATCCTCTATTTAATTCTAAATTTTTCATTTTTTATCTCATTTTCCTCTCTTTGGTACTCAAATAGAACCAAAAGAACATTTTTAAGGAAAACTGGCCTTATTTCTCCTTATGGTTGGGAATCTTTTTTCTTTTGTATCCATATTTTCTAAAATGTTTTAAATAAAGTTATTTTATATGATCCAATTATTTTTTTAAGACATTTTTAACTATGTTTTAATTTTTTAAAAATAGTTTTAAAATTAATCTTCTTATCGTTTTTTGAATGAGGCACTTTTTGACTTTTTACCAAAGTGTGAATAGAATGTTTTTTTAATGTACATGGCATGAGTGGATTTTCCTGCCATCATGACCTTTCTTTGATTTTAAGTTTATTTTATAAGTTTACATGGTTATTTTAAAATAAAATAATTTTTTAAATATTTTTGTAATTTTTAGTTTTAAATATATTGAAATAAAATGATATTTTCCATGTTTTCAATGATTTTTTTAAAATGTTATTTTAAAGGATTTTTTCATCTAAGTCAGCATATTATTATATTTTTTATTCTCCATTGAGGATGTGTTATTATGATACCATCTATATTATTTTTATGGATGATTTATGATGATGTGAGAATTGACATGAAACTCATTTTCTTTCCACGTGATAATTAATACATAATGAATGCTTTTATGATTATGATGATGAAATGTTGATGAAACTCATTTTCTTTTTCATAGGTTAAGTTATGATGGGATGATAAATGTTTTCATGATATTGTGGCATATATATATATATATATATATATATATGAATGTGATATGATTATGTGATGGGTGGATTCATTATAGCCTTATAATTCATTAGGTAAAGATTAATGTTTTATGAGTTCAAAGGGTACAGAGAGATTATCTCAAGCCCACTCTTCTATGAAATGGTTATATGCTTATGATATGTTATCATGGATCATTAATTTTGATTCTCGTGTGAGTCATGCCTTATGAACTATCAAGATTTACTCTGTGACTTTTGATTGTGATCTATGAATTGTTGAGTATTATTTTTTATTATTATACTCATGTTCTCATGCCTTTGTGCTCGTGTTATGATTATAAATGATCATTGTTAGATATCTTCCATGTTTGTACATACTAAAAATCTGAGCCCACCCTTTATTATGATTTTTATTCCACCGGTTATGAATAATGGTTTTAATAATTTTGTGCCTAAGAAGGGTACTATATGTGAATAACTTAGTGAGAGATAATGTTGTTTTTTTATGAACTATTTGTTTATATATCCATGTTTATAGAGACACTAAACTTTTACAACTCCAGCATGTATCGTAATGATATGTAATAAATATTCATCTAATAAGATGTAATATTTATGTATGAAATGTTTGAGTTGCCTCAATTTGTGTAACGAAACTATGTTTTTTCTATTTGTGCATTCAAGCCCGTGAGATATTCTTTTCACTATGCCAAAGGAATGATTGGATCAATGGGGGTTCATCATTTATTAGACTGTGCTATCATGGTGGAAAGCATGCCTTTAAGTTTAACTGATTGACAATGAAAAAGAAATGGTGGATGATTAATAATCTATCTAGACATGGATTCCTTGAGGGCTTATTGAAGTACATTAAATACATCTCATTCATACACTCTTTTTACATATTCATGGAGTTTATCCCCTCATTAGATAATTAAAATGCAATGACAAAATACAATTTACTATGTATTCCTAAAGTTGATGACCTTATTGGAGAATGTGATCTTTTTGAAAAGTTTTTTTGATGGTTTCCAAGATGCATTTTCTTTTTATTTTAATTTTTCTAGATGGTTTTCAATGCTTTTGGTTTGTCGGCTTTATATTAGGGTATTTATGTTCAATACTATATTTTTTAGCCTTTTATTAATTTCTATATCATAGTTTGTTTTTTAAATAAAATTTTTAGGGTGTGAGTTTGGTATATTTCAAATTTTGCATATTTTTATAATATTATATATTTATATATCAAATTCTATGTATTTATACTTAACACTTACTATAACTTTATCAAATTCTAAACATATATTCATTCAAAGTATTCTAAGAGTTGAACCAATTTTATGCAACACTAATCATCTTCTTATTTAAAATATTTCAAGAATAAGACCATTTTTATAAAATATTTAAATAAAATTATTGATAATAATCAAAATAGATAATCTTTGAGATATTAAAAAAATCATTGAGCACAACATAAAAAACTTTAACAAAAAAAACAAATTTAAAACAAAATTGTGAAAGAACTTTATCCATTTGAATTTTGTTCTTTTTATTATTAATAATATTTTTCCTCGATTAGGGTCGATACGAGATGGATCTGGGGTTGAGTTTTAGCCTAGACTAAAGAAATTACAACCCAACTAGAGTTGGTTTTATAGAAAAAAAATTATTAAAATTTAATTTTTAAAAAATATTTTAAAATACACCTGATGAGACCATCTTTATACTGGTAACATCATGCAATAACACAATTATTTATTATTTTTAAAAAATTAAATTTAAAAAAAAGAATCTTAAATATGATAATAATTCATTATATTTTTTTGACAAAATAATAATTAGTTGATGAAAATAAGTGATGTATAAGGATGACAACAGGTTGGGTATCTACTATTTTTGGGGTACCCGACCCCGAATCCAATTAGTTAATGACTTACTCGAACACTATCTGAACTTGAATATCTCTATTAATTTTCTTCTCTGATACGAGCCCAAATAACTACCTATCACTCGTTAATCCCCCAAACCTAATTAGATTTTAAATTTTAATTCCAATTATTTTATTAAAAAAATATGGGTATAATACTACACCTGGCGATGGGGCGATGAGGTAGGAGAATAGGATGATGGGTGGTGGGTGTGGCGATTGCACTACTTTGAAAGTAATAGGGCATGTGAGGAAATATAAAGCCTCACAACCTAATATGCATCTCTAATGTTGGATTACTTTTGTTATAGCAGATGCATCCCACGTTATAAATCCAGTGTGGCACACAAGGCTTAATAACCACATTCATCCTACTACTAACTCGAAGAGCTCTGCCATGGGATTCCTAGCTCAGTTACGACCGCTAACATTATGAGTGAAGGATGAACTACTATGATATATATTAGAATTAAATGGGTTTTCTGGTATCTTATAAATGATATTCAAACCCTATCTGATTAATCAGGTAATAAATGTGAAATTTGAACCTAATTAAGAGATACCCTAAAAAGATCTAATTGAGTTTTTTTGGGTCGGGTGCCATTGTCATTCGTGTCACATAGAATTTTTTTATAATTTTTTAATTTTTTTAAAAAAATAATTCTAGGTTAGAATTTTTTTGAAAATTATTGAGGAAAGGTGGCATGGCCCTGTTACCTTTTCTATAAATTGAAAGGCGACATGACCAATGTCGCCTTTTCCTCTCATCGACGTGGATAGATAACATAGAAAGGGAGACATGGGTGTGGCTACCTTTCATCTAAACTAAAGCGAAAGGAGGCTTCTGATATGACGTCTTTCACGTAAATAAAGGCAAAAGGCGATAGGGGGGTGTCACCTTCCCTAAAGTGACTATAAAAGGTCACCCCCCCCCATCCTCACTCCAAAATCCTTTCATCTCTCTAAATTTCACACACACTCTCTCTCTACAATAAGTTCGGTGGTTCTTCATTTTTCCATGGTGGTTTTGGTGGCCTAAAAGGAGTGTTGATTCTTATGAAGCATCATTTAGAGATATTTTTTCTTATTTATTTTAAAGTTATTTATTTATTTTAAAGTTATGTATTTATTTATTTTGATTTTTTTAATTAGTTCTAAATATGTTATTTATTTAATAGTTTAGTTGGTTAAATATAGTTTAGAAATAATAGTTATTATTAGTAGTGATTAAGTATAGATTAACTGATGAGTAACTTAGGATTAAAGAATAATTATATAATGATTAGCTAATAATAATTAACTAATGAATATCATATTATTAACTAATGATTAAGGCATAATTAATTAAGGATTAAGTAATTTTTAACTAATTATTAGCTAATGAATAAATAATGATTAACTAATGATTAAAGAATTATTGACTAATGATTAAAGAATGATTAACTAATGAGAAAAGAATGATTAACTAATGCTTAAAGAATGATTAAATAATGATTAACTAATGATTAACTAATGATTAAGTAATGATTAAGTAATGACTAACTAATGATTAAATAATGATTAAGTAATGATTAACTCATGATTAAGTAATGATTAACTAATGATTAAATATTGATTAACTAATAATCAACTAATGATTAACCAACGATTAAATATTGATCAACTAGTGATTAAGTAATGATTAAAGAATGATTAAATAGTGATTAAATATTGATTAACTAATGATTAAAGATTGATTAACTAATGATTAAATAATGATTAAATAATGATTAAATCATGATTAACTAATGATTAAATATTGATTAACTAATGATTAAATAATGATTAAAGAATGATTAAAAATGGTTAAAGAATTATTAAATAATGATTAACTAATTATTAGCTAATGATTAACTAATGATTAAAGAATGAATAACTAATGATTAAAGATTGATTAAATAATGATTAAATAATGATTACAGATTGATTAACTAGTGATTAAAGATTGATTAACTAATGATTAACTAATGATTAAAGAATAATTAACTAATGATTAACTAATGATTAAAGAATGATTAACTAATGATTAAACATTTATTAACTAATGATTAACCAATTATTTACTAATTATTAAAGAATGATTAACTAATGATTAAAGAATGATTAACTAGTGATGAGAGAATGATTAGAGAATGATTAAATAATGATTAACTAATGAATAACTAATGATTAAATAATGATTAACTAATGATTAACGTATTATTAAATAATGATTAAGTAATGATTAATTAATGATTAACTATTGATTAACTTTGGATTAACATAGAATAAATATAGGATGAAAGATGACAAACTGGGTGATAATGAGGCTTAACTGCACACATGATTTGTCCCCATGATTTAGATTATTCATACCATATTGCACACCAGTTTTGTTACTCTTGATGGATATGTTTTAGATGAATCGTGTTCTCTTTAAAAACCACTAGACATACCTTTAAGAAAGTTAAAATTTGTACTACAAAACATTAGTGTCATATTTTAGGATATAAGAAAATGTTCTAAAATTTTGGTATCATCAAGATTATGTGGTTATCTAAGCAATCAAATCTTTGTATGGATATTATAAGGGTATGTAGATCTAACACATATGTACCTAGGGGGAAACCCTTAAAACACTGCATTGAGCTAAACTCAATCAGAAAATGGTGCACTACAACGGGTCTTACTGCACACCTGGTTTGACACTCCCAGGGGATATGCTTTAGATAATTATTTTCTTTATAAACTAATGAAAATGCCTTTAGGAAGATTAAAAATTGTACTACAAAACATTAGTGTCATATTTTAGGATATAAAAAGACATTCTAAAATTTCAATATAATAAAGATTATATGGTAAACCCTCACTGTCAATAGTATTTACACTATCATAATCTTGATCAAAAAACATTTTTCACATAGAGAATCATGTTTGCCTATTTCTACTATTATGGGGAGGTTATTCAAACTGAGAAATGAGCTTATTATAGTATACAACCAACAACAATGGTTAGGATAGATGATTGTTTAACCCTAAGCGAACTTTAAGAAATAATTCACGGTTTCTTAAATCTAGGACTTAATTAAGAGATAAAGTCTATTAACTATAAACATTTAAAATTCCCAGCTACACTGTGACATCTAACTTGTCCATTGGCTGCTGATGAGCACTGGGTCCAAGGAATAAATTTATTTTCCCAATGGTCATATGGTGTCATGATGGAGTTATATATTGAGGTTTCTACTATACGAAAACAATGTTCAATTGTAAAAATATGTATACTTACAAGAGTGGTTGAAGAAGATTCATCCTAGGAAATTGAGGCTATTCTATATGATACGGAAGAGGACAACCTAGATGATCTCCCAGATATACATATAAATCTAAATTCTGGTGAGGGATTTTCTAATGATGGAATAGACAGAGATAACATCACTGATGAGGAGGGAGAAATAGAAATTGAGAAGGAAGTTTCTAGAAATGCAGTAGTTATACAGTAGCTTCAACCCACAATTAATTATCCACCACTCTTCACATCTTGGTCGAAAGATATGGCACGTTTGCCTGAATTTGACTGGAATGTTATCACACTTGTAACTGAGTTTCTTGAAGTGATATTGGATAGGTTTAGTGATCTGGACATAACATTATATGCTAGAAGTAAGGTATTTTCCAAGTAAAGATGCATTGAAAAACATATTAAAAAGATTTCATATTGAGAAGAACTGTAGATATTTAATTTAGGAATAAAGCCATAAAAAATACATCAAATGGTGTTACAAATATGGGGATGATTATTGATTATTCTTGAGGGTGATTCTGAATATTTCATTTAGAGGTTAGAGAATTTTAAAGATTGAGGCAACTCATACTTTCATTCATCAAAACCTGACCCAAGATCATACTTCATTGGATGATAAATTTGTGTCATATATTATCGTCAAGATGATTAGGACCTAGCAAGATGTTCCTGTAGCCCTTGTACAAGAGAGGATAAAATAAAATTTTCGTTATAATATTTTCTATAATAAGGCATGGATGGAAAAATAGAAGACAATTGTGAAGGTCTATGGTGATTAGGATGACTCGTATTGGGTTTTTCCACAATTGCTAGTCATACTGGGATACAATGAATAAGTTGTCTTCCATATTCATACGAACGAACATGTGTCTCAAGATAAATGACTTGATCCATATTGTGTTTAATTTAATCAATTGTTATGGGCATTCCTCCCATGTATTTCTGCATTTTGTTTTAGCAAACAATTCATATAGATTGATGGAACATTTCTATATGGAAAACACAAGGGCGTATTGTTGATTGTAGTAACCCAAGATAGAAACCGTTCATGTATTCTACTTGTATTTTCCATTGTGGAGAAAGAAAACTTCGAATCATGGAGTTAGTTTTTGGCATGTATCAGCAACCATTTCACCCGTATTCAGGGTGTCTGTTTGATATCTGATTGGCATCAGGAAATCAATGTGGATCCTAATACATGGAAACCCCCAAATTCACATCATTGGTACTACATCATACACATTTCTAGCAATGTGAAAAAAAAATCCATAATGAACCTATGAAGAAGGCAATCACGAGGCTCGGTGTACAATGTCATTATTATTTATAATTATTTCAATGTAAAGATAAAATTAATTTATGTGAAATATGATCACTTTTGTGTAGCATATAAGCTGGGTCAATGAAGATTTAAATAATGTTTTGAAGAAATCTGTAGGACTAATCAAGGATTGTATGATTATATGATGCAGATTCCAAAAGAAAAATGAACATTGACATATGATGGGGGGAAGAAGTGCATACACATGAACACAAACATTGTGGAGTGCATAAATGGTGTATTCAAGGGGATTTGCATGTTACCAATAACTACCCTAGTTCAGAAGATATTTTATCATGTGGATTGATTTTTTGATAGATAAAAACAAGACTCGAATGAGATTTAGTAGGGGATAAGGTATGAAAGACACTTTCAATGAGATATTGAAAAGAACATTGAAGAAGCTTCTGCTTATCCAGTGTGCCTTTTCCGCCAAGAAGACTCTCGATTTGAAGTTCAAGAGTGTCTGAACCCCATAACAAGTATCAATAGTGAAAAAATGGTCGTATTACTAGAAGCAAGGCAATGTCGATGTGGAAACTTCCAAGTATTATGGTTTCCATGCGCACACATTATCATAGCATGTGACTCTGTGAACATGTCATGGAAAACATATATTGATCCAGTGTACCAACTGGAAACCATTTTTAATTGTCATGTTACACCATGGATGCCTATTGGGGAGTTTTGATATTTACCAATACTCGAAGACTAGTTGATATTGATACCTGACATCAGAAGGTTGCATCAACGAGGGAAACCAAAGTCCAAAAGGATGCGGAATGAGATGGATTGGCCTCAAGAACAAGGGAAACATTTGAGATGCAGCATATGTCATCAATAAGTTCATTACAGTAAATGATGTCCTAACATTACTAGATCGAGCTCACAATATTATCCACAATGATGTATTGTCTCCAATGTGATATTTTCATATTATTAGTTAAATTCAAACATACCATCATGTGAGAAATCATACATAAATTAAAAAACACACCATTTGAAATTTAAATTATTAGTTAAAGTCAAAATAAGGTTGTGTTGGGTTATAAAAAACATTTTGTCTCCATTGTCTAAAAGTTTATTAGAAAATAAGTCACATAATTTTTTGGAAAGTGAGGTAAAAAGAAGAGAAAACGTCAAATCAATTTATTTATCCATGATAAAATGAAAATTATGATCATATAAAGTGAAACGAACAACAAAAAACTCATTAAATAACACATGAATGTTTTATAACAGATAAAAAATATCTTGGCATTTTCAACAGAACAGAGTTTAGATGAAATGAGTATAACTTTGGAAGTGAGGTAAAATCCAGATTATTTTCAAGTGGTAGCTTAATAACATCTTCCAAAGGTATGTACTTAACTTTTGAATTTTTAAAAGCTTTCGGCCTTCTAATGACATCTTTATCGTATGGGGAGGGCTATCATTAGAAAGCTGAAAAATTTTAAAAATTCAAAAGTTAAGTACACCCCTTTGGAAGATTTTATTAAAATATCGCTTAAAAATAATCTAGATTTTACTTCACTTCTGAAGTTGAAATCATCTCATCTAAACTCTATTCTGTTGAAAAATTTCAAGGTATTTCTTGTCTGTTGTAAAGCATTCATGTGTTATTTAATGGGTTTGTTGTTATCCATTTCACTTTTTATGATCATAATTTTCATTTTATCATAGATAAATAAATTGATTTTATGTTTTCTTTTATTTTTACCTCACTTTCCAAAACATTTTGTAACTTATTTTCTAATAAACTTTTAGATAATGAAGACAAAATGTTTATATATATAAATAAATAAAATCATATCTTACAAAACACTATTTATAAGGTAAAAACATATATAAAACCACTTTAGAAATGTTATTTGAGAAACCTGAAGACGTGCCCTTTTATTTTGGTAAAAACTTCATAAAATAGTGGGAATAAACATGTGATCTCTTACATTCTACCAGTCATATAATTTTTTTAACCATAAAGTTATATTTACATTTTACACATAAGTCATATTTCATTTTTTTATGTATATATGGAGGATAATATGCTACTCATTGAGTAGTATAGGCATGTTTCATGCGACGTGATAGCGGGTTGTAAGGTTTAATGGATCAGGGTACGTCGATCACACCGTTATCATCACATTCTGCCTTCAGCCTCCATTATACCATACCTACGTCATGTTGGGTTCTATGGCATTGTAGTATCTGATTTTACATTCGTTGATCATAGCCTACTTGTTGCCCTAACTGAGATATGGAGAACAAAAACACACACATTCCACTTGTCTGAGGGAGAGATAACCATCACCCTTGAGGATGTGGCAGTCCTGCTCAGTCTTTCTATCTAGGGGGATGCAATTATAGGACCCACCCATGGATACTGACCCGATATTGTATAGTGATTTCTAGGTGTTGACATTTTGATTGATGATGATGCTACGAATGATGGGTCCATATCCATGAGATGGTTGGAGAAGCATTTTTCACAGTTACCCGCTAACACTGATGAGCAGATTGTCATGCATCATGCTCGTGCATATATATTACGGATCATTGGAGAGACATTATGCACTGATCAGTCTAGTATGTATGTACACATGATGTATCTGGGACTACTAGAGGATTTCGATCAGGTCAGGAGATATAGATGAGGATCTACACGCTTGACATACATATACAGATCTTTAAGTACAACATGTCACTCAGATCATACTAATTTCGGGGGATGTGTCATCCTTCTTCAGATATGGTCATGGGAGCACGTCCCTCCTCTCTCTCCCCTATTGTTGTTGGTTAGGAGTTGCATATAGATGTGTTGTGTGACGCTCTACGTGGACATTGGTATGATCACTCATCTCTATTGGTTTATGATACTACTAGTAGTTAATGAATTTAATTTCTTATTATTTATCACTTTTAATGTTGTATCTTACATGTGGAATCAAACACACCACTTCATCAGGGCTCCGAGACACAATTTGGGTGCATACCGTCTCATGTTGGATAGTCTACTACCCACTGACATAAGTATATACAATCTTTCATTAGCTAACTAATTTCATAATATCATCATTTTTTGTTGTTAGTTTTAAATTTTTTTTTGAAAATATCACATGTCATTTCAGATTACACACTGCACTAAACTGAGCATTTAGTGGTGGTTTAGTAAACTGCCGCTAATTTTTTTTAAATAATTTCACGACGTTTTTTTATAAATTGTCATTAAATAGATAAATATTTTTACAAATAGGGCACTTTCCCCCTCCCTTGACACCCCCAACCCCCACCCCGCCAACTCCCCGAATCCCTAGCCTCGTCGCTGCCTGTCACCTCTCATCGCTGCTACTCTTCGGCCCTCACTGCGCCTCGCCGCCCCTCACCACCGATCCCGACCCCCACCTTATCTCCCCTCAAAGGTCGAGTGGTAAGTGAAAGGGAGTTTTTTTCTAACTCTTTATTGTATAAAAATTCAATTTACCATGGGTGTTTAGGAATTACATCTCGATTTGAGTTTTGTTCTTGGGTGTTTTGATATGGTTTGATGTGATTTACAAATATTATGAGTAATTGGGTAGCCTTTTATGTGTTATCCATATTGAATTATGTATTTATCAAATTATATGTTTCATGTTTATAGATAATACCTCCTAGAAGTTTGAGTAGGGATGTTATTCAATGATAGAGTATATCTCTTGGTTTTTTGATTTAGTTTGCATTACACCAAATCCCATCATGAATGATTATGGGAATTAAAGTTTTACTTTAGTTGAAGAATTATAATTTTAATACCCACCTCTTTATTTGGTTTATTATAAATTGGATATTTTAATTAAATTACATTTGAATGAAAATCGTTTTTATCAATTGAAACCGGTTTAATTGTATCATTGAAATTTAATTGTTTTATTTTTAAGCATGGCATTTTATGATAATTTTATTGAATTTAATAGTTAGTTAAATGTTCACTATTTATTCATATTATTTTTATTATTCTTTATAATTATTTTTGTTTGAAACATATGAAAAATTAATTTTCTAAAGATTGTTTTTAATTTTATGTAAGCCTTAAAAAGTTCATGTTACCCATATGTAAATTTGGTGTACCCTTACAAAAATTCTATTCTACCTTTACATATTTAGTTTAATGTTCTATTTACCCTTATGTAACTATTTTTATTACCCTTACATGGAATTTATAGTTTGTATGTTACCTTTACATATGTACCTTTTTACCCTTACGCATTATTTGTATTCTTGGTTTTACTCTTATATAAGCTCTACTTACATTTACACAAGTGTTTCTTACCTTTACGCAAGTGATTCTTACCTTTACACAAGTGTTGCTTACCTTTACGCAAGTTTTTCTTACCTTTATGCAAGTGATAAGATACCCTTAAGTGGCATGAAAAATATGTAAGTTTCCCTTGTGTAGTGAACTAGCTACCTTTAAATAGTGTATGGAATTTATGTTTTTCCTTTACGAATGCTTTAGAAAATGTTTATTACCCTTATGTAAATTTTGAGTGCCTTTATACAAATTTTCTAGTTACCTTTACATGACCAGTTTAAGTAAAAGTTTACCATTACAGAACTTTACTAGTTACCCTTATGCAATGATTATAATTTGTTCCTACCCTTACATAGCATTATAATTTACCTATATACAACATGTGTAAAATGCATCTTATCTTTATGCGAGCTGTATATTTTAAAGGTTACCTTTACCCAGATTATAAAAATTATGAGGTACCCTTATGCAGTCTGTGAAAAAAATATTTTACCCTTATGTGGGCTATATAGGTATAAAATTTCCCTATTATATTTAAATAGTAACATCTCTCGTCTGTTTGAATGGTATAAAGCCTCTATCACTAGACAACGATACTAGGAATGAAATACATTGAGTATTTTTGAATTTGAGTGTGATGCTTTAAACAATAATATGTTTCTATTTTAATTTCTAACTGTTAGGTTTTAAATGTAGGATGAAGAATTGGAAAACATCCATGTGTAGAAGATTCAATGGATTTATAAAGAATGTTATACATTTGTGTTTTGTCTATAAATATAAGCTATGGAAAGAAGTGGATAAAGAATAAGAAATATATTTAGAACTTCATGGATTAATTATACTAATTTGTTGAAGAATTTCTAGTTGGCTTATATTTCCTTGTTCTGTATCAATTAAAGAAGGGTCGAAGTTCACAAATCTACACCAGTTTCTTCATCGATATATTCTAATAGTCCAAATAGTTTTATTATTTATTCATAGACATTTATAGTGAAATATTTACATTTTCTGAAGTAGAATACTATGGAAAGTTGATTGATATTATCAAATTAAACTACCATAGACATTTTTTATTTATTTTATTCAAATACAATTGGGTGGATATTATTAGGGGTGTTAAAAGAGATTTCTTACAATTTACTTCTACGAACTTCTCTCGCTTGATAAATGTTTGTGACCATGAACTACATGATCCGTTGATTAGCCACTAAATGAGGCTAATATTAATTGTTAATTTATATAATATTCATGTGCTTTATTATTCATAAACACCATCTTTAGTGCATTTTACATTTTGAACATCATTTCACATTATGATTGTAATTCCTTCTTAAAATTCACTATTTTGTGGTACAATTTTGAACATAATTTAAAGTACCCAATGATATTGATTTTATTTTCATATTTAATTTTAAGGTTTCTAATTATATTGGGAAAATTTTATATTTGTGGAGTGTTGGAAGATCCATATTGGAAGACCACCAAAATGAGATTTCATGCAAACAATTATGGAGAAGTCGGATTGGACACCAGCCCACTAATGAAAATATGGGGACCAACATACAGGCCCAATGAAGCCCAAATTTCATGGGATGCTAGAATACATGTATAGTAACAAATCATTATTCATGATCCAGTGCTTATTCTGCATCTATGGTGGTTATTAAGGCGGCCCAATTTGGAGATAAAATTCTGGGCCAGATTCTGCGACCCAGAAAACATCCTACCAATCTAATCATACCTCGGAATCCAAAACTCCAAATGGGACCAAATTTTACAGGAGATTAGAAGACATCCAATAATCTATTTTCTTATTATATGGGCCACTCTAATTCTTTCATATATAAGGTCTTAAAAGAGAGTTTTTTCGGTGGTTGCAAGTTGGCTGCCACCTCGGGTCAAGAGTGGAAAAGTCCAAGTTCCACAAGCTTTCCACCACCCTAGGCCTATCATAATCAAGTGGGATGCTTTGTACTATTGGAGGCTCTACCCAAGGCTACCAAAATTTTTATTTAAGGTATTGGTGATGGAGGAGTTTTTCATCTTTGGTACTTGGTTTCATTGTAGTGTTATGTTGCCACTTTGTGTTTGTAATCACATTTCTTTCTCATGTAAGTTGTTTAATTAACCTTAGTTTCTTAATAAAAGTTCTTCCTTTACTCTTATTTGTTTATTATACATATCATGTTGATACTGTTGGTTCAAGGTGAGAATTTATTCACACCATACTTTGTGATATTTATCACACAACGGTGGAGTGATCGATTTTTGTTGTTGTTTTTACTTCTTCAATTCCACCTTCGTAAGTCTACTTCCCACTTCCGTTGAAGACATAACATCAATAGAGGGATAACTCTTTTATGGGTTGATACAATGGAATATCAAGAGGCTGGATTGGATGTTATTTCTCACTCCATTAATGGATAATCACTTCTTTTAAATGAGATTTTTATTTGATGATTTTAAAACCTCTTCATCCTTATTGAATTTAAGGTCACACATTTCAAGTGCTAATACGAACTTTTACCTTGGAGTGCTCAAAACTTTGATCCTTCAAGTGTATAGGTGATTAGTATTAGGGTTTTTAGGCATTAAAACAGTAAGTGATGATTTTGTTTGATCTTCTTAAATGAACCCATCTCAAATATAAGAAATTTAAATCATTAAAAAAGGAATTCATCCTATCCACCCCGAGCGATAAACTAGGATCAACTCATTAACTTAATTTTAATTAACTTAAATATGTTGGTGATCCTTTAAAATCATCTTAAATCAACCAAATTTGGCTACTTCGTAGCCAAAAATAGCCCATAGAATGTGTGTGTCTATAGATTGATTCTTAGGTTTCTGAGGAATCGACAACCCATACTAGACTACAAGGACCGTTCTACCTTCTTCTCTTGGGTAAATTTGAGTGTGAATAAAATTTTGGCACCATTTTTGGGGACCTAATTAATTTATCTTAGATACTAGCTTCATTTTCTCACCCCACTTCTCTAATCTCATCCCCAATTTCATTCCTATGGAAAACCCTTTTGAACAAATCCAAACATGGGGAACCTCTCCTTACTTTGATCACTCCACACCAAGTTTGATGTACAATGACCATACTATTTTCTACTAGTGGGATAATCAACAACACATTGAGCCACAATTTTTTAACTCCTATTCTCCACAAAACATTCCAACCTATTTCGAGTTCCAATCCTAACAAGGCCAATCAGAACATCCTCCCATGGAATTCCAACAACTTAATTATCCTTTTGGAATAGACCGTCTGTCTCAACCCCTTACCCATCTTGATCCACATCCATTAATTGAGAAATTGTGTCAACAAATGGATATAATTACTTCTAAAGTTTCATCCTTGAGAGTAGAACTACAAAGCATTGAAACAGTTATGGAACCCATTCCCGGTCAGGTTGTCCATTCCTCATCATTCATAGAGGAATCTTATTACACACAAACATCTCATGAAAATGCTAAAGAAATTTACTTTGAACCTAGGATACCTTAAGAACATTAAGTAATAGTTTATGTGTGTTTAAATCAATAGGAAACTGATTTTTTATATTCACAAGAGGAAAATTTGACATCATGTATTGAGTCTCATGAACATAAATCCATTGATGATTTTTCAAAAACACAAATCACTGAACCATTAAGAGAAATCACAAACTTTGAGTCCATACCCATTATTAACCCTGATATTTCCAATTTGGTGGTTGAATATTTTATTCAAAAGGAACCAATTTTGTTGAGAAATTTTGAAAATAAAACTAAGTTAGATTCTAAATATCAACTTGTGTCTAAATGTCCTATCCAACCTGAGCTCAAAATTATTGTCTTTCCTTCCCCGCTAAAGAATCCCTTCATAAGGTATAATCATGACCTTTTAATTGGAATTCATTCTTCTCTTGAAACCAAAAAAGTTGGAATGTTCATTAATGTATTAGGAAAGACTATAGAGGAAACCGGATCAACCATTTCTGATATTCCTTGGATTTTAACACTCATTTTAGAACATAGGTTTGTGCATGAAACAAATTCTAAAAATAGAATGAATCTCAACCTAGTAGAAGTGGTGAAACATGTGGTCCTTAAAATGTTGAATGTTGGTATCGGGTAAGTTAAGGGGTTAGGTCGGGCTAATGACATTAAACAAAAGCGCTGCACGGGAGGCAACCCATGGTTTTCATGTTTCCAATATTTGTGGATCTTCTTTATTTTTCAAATTGAATTAATAAATCATTTTGATATTTTAAAAATAAAAAAAAATAAAATAAAAAATTAGACTGTTGATCTGTTCTTCTATTATGATTATGGATGGGTATGAAAGGGGAGCACCATATTCATCTGTGTCACGTGGTGTGATCCTTGAGTAATACCTTATCTAGGAATTTAAAAAGAATACAATGTATCATCAGTTAATTTTATTTTATTTTTATGTGTTTGTAGGTTAAAATAAAAATACAAATAAATAAATAAAAATATAATAATAATAAAAAGTCCACATCATAGGCCGTGGGGCAAACCCCATCACAACCGACGAAGCCGTGGGGACTCAAACCCGGGACCGAAGGGAGACAGGGGCACGCACTTACCATTGACCTATGGATTTTTGTGCTTCCTTATTCTATAATTTTTATTTATATACTTATATTTTACTTTCTTTATTATATAAATATATATATATAGTTTTTTTTTTGTTTCTTTTTTTTTTTTTTTCCTCCACTAGGGAATTATCAGAGTGACATCGAGATCAAGGGATTAAAAGGGAGTAGAAATAATTTCAACTTCAACCACTATGTGACTTCATTCCATGATCCTCATTTTTAATTTCCTTTTTGAACTCTCATTCTCTACCTCTACCCCCTTCTAAATTTTCTTTTCTTTAAACACTGGGGATAGTGTTATTTTAAGTTGGGGGGGAGATAAAATAAAAAATGATTTAGTGTCAAAAAAATGAATTATTTAAAAAAATAAAAGTGTGTCTTAATGGAAGGAAATTTTTCTTTAACCTTGAACATGGTAATACACATTTCACATTTTGAAACTGAATATCAAATAATTTATCATGCCCTGATTCTGATTTTAATCCTTGTATAATTTCATGAGCATAGATTTTGAAAAGTGTGGTTGTCCAATGTGATATTTCATCGTTTATATTTTCATCCAAATAAAAAAAAGATCACAATGCACGTCCTTTGGATAGTGGGGTATTAGTTTGAGTTCATGGGGTCCCCTAAATAAATAGCATAGGTTTGGTGATCATTTTAGTTTTAATATGAGTATTCAATAAAAAATTTTAAAAAAAACAATAAATTTGCACATAGAGCAATGAAATGACCTAATGTGTGGCTTTCGGCACTTGGGGATTGAGACTTCATAGTTGTCTGGCCCAAAGTTAGTAATTTTATCTCTATTTTTGGTAATTTGATTTTTTTTTATTGAGTTAACTCGAGATGATGCCCGAGTATGTGGGTTTCACTTGGTGTCCTAAGGTCTTTGAGCCTGGGAGTCATCGGCAAAGTCTCGCTGTAGGGGTTGACTCTTTTGAGTGCAATTTCAATTACCATGGAAAAATTGCAAAAACAAAAAAAACAAAAAAAAATACAATAATAAAAAAAATAATACTCATCTTAATATTTAAATGTGATTCCACCTAGCACTTCCATTATTTCCCTCTTAAATAAAGATGAACCCCCATGTCTAATGTGATGCACAACACATCATCACTATTAATTGATATTGGATAAAATATTACGATGAATTTGAACAAATGAATGGGCTTGGGATTGGGATATACTTATGAAAATATCATGTATTAAAATATTTTGATGGGTTTTATGATTATTTGGTATAAGGGTTTTTTGGTGATCATTGTGTATTAAAATGTTTTTAGAAAAGAGAATTCAAATTTCATATTGTTGAGATATATTTTGCTTGGGACTAGAAAAACTCAATTTGGGGGTGTGATTAGCCACTAAATGAGGCTAATATTCATTGTTAATTTATATAATATTCATGTTCTTTATTATTCATAAGCACCATTTTTAGTGCATTTTACACTTTGAACATCATTTCACATTATGATTGTAATTCCTTCTTAAAATGCACTATTATGTGGTACATTTTTTAACATCATTTAAAGTACCCGATGATCTTGATTTTATTTTCATATTTAATTTTCAGGTTTCTAATTATATTGGGAAAATTTCATATTTGTGGAGTGTTGTAAGATCCATATTGGAAGACCACCAAAATGAGATTTCATGCAAACAATTCTGGAGAAGTCAGATTGGACACCAGCCCACTGATGAGAATGTGGGGCCCAACATACAGGCCCAATGAATCCCAAATTTCGTTGGATGATAGAAGACATGTATATGAACAAATAATTCTTCATGAGACAGTGCTAATTCGGCCTCCATAGTGGTTATTAAGGCATCCCAATTTGGAGATAAAATTCTAGGCCAGATTCTACGGCCCAGAAAACATCCTACCAATCTAATCATATCTCGGAATCCACAACTCCAAATGGGTCTAACTTTTACAGGAGGTTAGGATACATCTGTTTCTACATTTTCTTATTTTATTTCCCACTCTAATTAGGCCATCTAGAAGGTCTTACAATCACGTATGTTCGATGGTTGCAAGCTGGCTGCCACCTCGGGTCGAGTGGAAAAGTCCAAGTTCCACAAGCTTTACACCACCCTAGGCCTACCATAATCAAGTGGTATGCTTTGTACTATTGGAGTCTCTACCCAAGGCTCCCAAAATTATTATTTAATTCAGTGGTGATGGAGTATTTTTTCATCTTTGGTGCTTGGTTTCATTGTAGTGTTATGTTGTCGCTTTGTGTTTGTAATCGCATTTATTTTTCATGTAAGTTGTTTAATTCACCTTAGTTTCTTAATAAAAGTTCTTCCTTTACTCTTATTTTGTTATTCTACATATCACGTTGATACCTTTGGTTTAAGGTGTGAATTTATTCACACCATACTTTGTGATATTTATCACACAACGGTGGAGTGATCGATTTTTGTTGTTGTTTTTACTTCTTCAATTCCACCTTCGTAAGTTTACTTCCCACTTCCGTTGAAGACATGTCATCAATGGAGGGATAAATATTTTATGGGTTGATCCAAGGGAGTATCAAGGGGCTGTATTGGATGTTATTTTCACTCCTTTAATGGTTAATCACTTCTTTTAAATGAGATTTTTATTTGATGATTTTAAAACATCTTCATCCTTATTGAATTTAAGGTCACACATTTCAAGTGTTAATATGAACCTTTACCTTGGAGTGCTCAAAACTTTTATCCTTCAAGTGTATAGGTGATTAGTATTAGGGTGTTTAGGCATTAAACTAGTAAGTGATGATTTTGTTTGATCTTCTTAAATGAACTCATCTCAAATATAAGAAATTGAAATCATTAAAAAAAAGAATTCATCCTATCCACCCTGAGCGATAACCTAGGATCAACTCATTACCTTAATTTGAATTAACTTAAATTTTTTAGTGATCCTTTAAAACCATCTTAAATCAACCCAATTTGGCCACTTCATATCCATAAACAGTCCATAGAATGTGTGTGTCTATAGATTGCTTCTTAGGTCTCTGAGGAATCGACAACCCAAGCTAAACTACAAGGACTGTTCTACCTTCTCCTCTTGGGTACATTTGAGTGTGAATCATCTGTATATCTTATCATTGCAAGATAAATGGTATATTATGTGAAAGATATCATGGATGAAGGGTGGAGTGTAGTTTCTCATGTAAAACAAAGAGACTTGTATGATATGGGTGATGAAGTGGAAGATTTGACCTCTAACATTGAATCTCATCAACAACAAGAAGTGGACTTATTTTTCCATTGTGATATTGAAAATATTTGTCTTGCAAGAGTGGATGAAGTGGATGAAGTAATTATGGAGCAATAAACCAACATTATTGAAGGAAAAAATGATCATATGTGCAGTTATCCATTCATTTATCAACCATTTGTGTCATTTGTGCAGTCATTCACTATCATTGTTATGTATATTTTTTTGTTAGTGTTGTGCATCTGTTATCATTTCTATTTTTTTCTGCATAAATTTTTTGAAATATATGTTCTGAAATTAATTTTATTTGATTAGATGATAGGAATGTCAAGGAGGAAGCATTATACTCACATTGCGGGGTCAAAGAGTTTTTCTATAATCTTATAGACTCTGGTAATATTTTCATTAGTTTAAATATTTATTAGACAATGTTATCTATTTAATATATTAAATTGTTGATCTATCTTTATTTAAAGCAATCACAGAGTTTAGGCAACCAATAATCCTGAACAGAAGTGTGGTTGAATGTTCATAAAAATATGATGGGAGTATTGTTAATGAGTCTGCCAAAGAAGTTGGGGTATGAATTCATTTTTCATTATAATAACTTATTATCAGTTGTCACTATGTTAATATATATTGATTCTAATATGACTAATATTTGATTTGTAGGTAAAAATTAAAGAACTATGGGGTGTCAATCCCACACAGTCCTACTCAGTCTCCCAATATGACTTAGTTGGTAAAGCCCATGGGAAGGAGCATCCTCATCAAGTGCGCAGGATGGGTTTAGGACCATTATCATATGAGGTCTTTGGCAGAAAAATGGGGATTGCAAGTGCATCTACTCCTGGTTGTAGTAACTCCCTACCCCAAGATTCTTAGAGAAATATTGATTCTATGCAAAACACAATTGAGTAATAGGGGGGTGAGATATCCGTTTTGAAGAAAGTGTTGCTTGATTTATATCAGAAGACGACCAGATCTACCCCTAGGGATTTTTCAGCGATGACTGGTGGTGATAAGGTAAATCACAAAAGTTCAAAATCATTTAGTTCACAAACTTTTATTGATTTTAAGTTTAAATATAAATATACAATTTTTTTTAATTTTCAATATAATTTTCTTATAGGTGTCGGTAGTAGGAAGTAGAGATGGATATGGAGAGGGTGATGAGTAGAGTTCATCATTGGGAAATGATTAGTGGAGAGGGTTTTTTCATGTATTAGTAGATCCAATGTGGGTATTTTTTATCTTTTTCTTATATTTTAGATGGGATCGGGACAACGAGTGCCCTATGTATGTGTTGTATAACCATGTGTCTATATGTTGTGTTTCAACTGGCTATGGAGATTGAAATTTCTTTATGATCGTATATGATGTTTAGTTTCTAGTCTCTCTTTTACATATAGGTTGATCTGACTATTATATTCTACTATTTCCCACTTTTTTTTCATGGTGTCTTACTAAGTATGTTTATACTCACACCTGCATGGGCTTTGCATGCATGATTTTTTCTTATATAAACAGCTGGTAAATGGTGTCCTTAGTGAACCTAGTATCTATGGAACATAGAAGTAAGTGGAGGCACTGACCGTGTTTAGTGGTTATACTTAGGGATCTTGAGTTGGGAATTCCTCTTCTTTTCACTTTCAGTTGTTTCTAGATTGGGACCTACTTTCCTTCTTCTTGGTTAGGCATGTATTTTACCCTTTTCCTTTCCTGGATATTTATCTATCTCATTCTGATGTATTTCCTAGAGGTTACTACATAAATTTTTTACACCGAGAGGTTTTATTTTACTATACATATGCACTATTTCATGGAGTTGAGTGTGTGTGTGTGCGTGTTCACATACAATAGGATAAAGCCTCCCACTTCAGTGATATTCTTACTATGTGCTTGTTGTTATCCCTTCAACTACTAGGGGTGAACATGTGGTGTCACTCTCAGCTTACCGGTGTCCCAAGTAGGGTACCTATAGGTCAATTCATGACACAAAACCCCATGGTTTTCTCCAAGACTGTAATCTTTATCTAACCCCAGCCATTATAGGAAAGTCTATACCCTTTTTCAAATATGACATCACGACCCAATCCTACTGGCCAAGGATCATTCTATGTTATCTCTCACCAAACAAAGGTCTTATATCACTTATCCATACAATGATATCTCAAGCCTATAACATATAGGATAACCCATATCTATCAGACCCTCTGTTCAATTGGTATCCTCTCATTTTCACCTTCTTGGTTAGAGCTCAATCTTAATGTGTTGGGTGATCTCCCTTTTGAGATATTTTTGTGCTCTATTTGTGCATGGACACTGTTTTTTTAGCTTTATCTTTTTGGTATTGGATAGGTCGTGGGGATGTAATCGGGTAACTCGGACTATGTGGATTCTTGTCGGACTAGGCACATAGAGGCATCTATGTTTTTTTTCGTAATCTAATCAAGGGGTGGGATCAGTGTTAGAAGTCCTAAGATTTCATAAAGTATTTACCCATTGTATAAATCCAAGTCAGTTTTAATCCTCACTTGTGTAAGTTTAGATCATTTATAGATATTTAGGGTGATTTCTCTTTTGTCTAAGCATTGCTTGTTGGTTTTGAATCATTAATGACCCTTTTGATGAAAATGGTATTCATGATGGATGGTTTCATATTGAGAATTATTTCTTTATTATTAAATTAATTTATCTTGTTTGTAATTTTGGTGGATTTAGTTTTAACATGCAAAGCCTCATTTTATGAAAGTATGTTGATTCTTTATAGCTAGTTTTAAATGTATTAAATTTATGTTTTCCTTGGAAATGTGTAGTCTAATAGTTTAAAGAATCAATGTACTTTCAATGAGAAATGTATTGAGAAGTATATTATTGATTCTCTCAATGTGCTGATTCTTTCAATGTATTTATGTGTTATTGATTATTTTAATGTGTTGTGTCTTGTTTGATTCTTTTAATGTATTGATAAATGTATTATTTCTTTCAATGTGTTGTTTTTTTAGTCAATGTGTTGATTCTTTATGTTTTGGTGAGAATCAACTTACGTTGATTCTTTAGTTTTAACATGTGTTGTTTTCCTTGTACGTTGATGATATATTTGATTATCTGGTAAATTTTCTAGTGTTACTGTTGTGTTGTTCTGGCTGCAGGTTCTGGGACAGCAGAACCTGCAGCTTGTTTTTTTTGTAATTCATGATTTAGCGACGGTTTAAACCGCTGTTAGATATAGTTTTTTTTCGGAGGTTTAAATCACCTCTATATTATAGTATTTTTTTTAGAGCGGCGGTTAAAACCACCGCTAAATATGATAAAATTTTACTTAGCGGCGGTTTTATCCGTTTTAGTGGCGAGTTTTTTCGGTAAAAGATTCTGAATTTAGTGGCGGTTAAAAAACACCGCTAGATCGTAGTTATTTTTTTTAAGTGAAAACTGCCGCGAAATACTCGCTCTACGACACTTTCTAGAAACCATAGCTAAATGGAAGGAATCGCCGCGTTTTGAATACCGACACCAATTTTAGCGGCGGGTTTTTGAAACCGTCGCAGAACCATCTAGTGGCGGTTTAAACCGCCGCTAATGGGCATTTTGTCGCAGTGACATGAATGTAATATTGGACTTTATTAGACTAGTTGTCCGCATATTGCACTGTTGGACTTCACGATACGATGATTGTGGTGCCTCTCATTCACTTTCATATGATTGAGTGGCATCAGCCTGATAGAGTCATGTGTCAGTTTGACCGTGTTCAGCGTATTCTGTTTTCACCGAGACGGTCACCAGAGCTTCATTTTGTGAAGCTTACAAGGAGGCATGATGTCGATTAGCGTTGATGACATGCTGAGTATCTCGACATATGGGACGGATGAGCATTGCTTCATATCAAGGGTGTACATACGATTCGATTACATCTATCAGAGCAGCTCGAGTATGCGTCATGGTATTGACTGAAGTTTATATTGTATCTTACTCTACATGGAAAAGGGTTTCAGGATCTAATAAGTCAATAAATTTTCATTAGTTTGTTTATGATATTACTTTTTAATTCATTTTGAATCTCTTTACAGCATAATCGACTACAAAAAATCCACTATATTTACTAAACTTGGGTGTTCCCCTGCTGACATGTCACCATCACAATAAACCACACCACCCAATTCATGTATCCATTTACCAAAAACCCCTCTGATATCCGCTCGCTAACCGGCATTACCCCTCACTTTTCGACTCCGACAAATGCAAAACCACGAGCCATCTTCGCAGTTAGGGTTATCTTCTTCCTTCTTCTTCCTCCTGTGACGAGCTCAATCTGCAGCCATTTCATCCCACGTTTTTCTTGAAAATGCACGTAATCTCTCCCCCGATCAGTCGTCGAAATAAGGTAACCTCAATTATTCTTCTTCCTCCTTCTTCCTCCTGCGATGAGCTTAATCTGCATCCATTTCATCCCACAGTTTGCTCGAAAATCCACTTAATTTCTCCCCCGATCAGTCGTCGACATAAGGTAACCTCGATTATTCTACATTCGTTGCTTCTATTCGTTCATCTTTCGCCTGCTTCGACCACTAACTTCTTCCCTACCAATATCTGGTCAACCCACATCATCCACCGAGAACCGCAAGCATTTACTGAAAATCTACGACTGCCTTCGGGTCACGGATGTCGACGATCGGAATCGCCTCCAGGAAACCCTAACTATTATTGCTCCTTCCTCTGAAGCGAGAACCAAGTTAAATCGAATTATGGATCTGCTTCAAAGCGTGGAACTGACTCGACTCTGAAAAGTGAGAAAGTCAGTTTCATATTGTCATTAATTTTTTATAAGCATGCACCATGTTCTAAAATTTTTCTTGCATCGTTGATTTCCATATGTTTATTCATTTATGCAAATGTAGATTAACAACTATAATGGATACAACTATGATAACTTTTCCAAAAACAATTCTTACATCCATAATCTATGGATTGAAGGATTCAGTTGCAGGTATGTTGATAATCTTGCAAGTTATCAAGTAGCGGATATATTAGTATAAATTGAGTTCTTTAGTTTCTTCCTTTAGTAGCTCTGTTCGTCCCCATTGAAAATTTTGATTGCTCCGTCCTCTACACCAGACTCCCCTATACGTTCAAATTTATTGACTTCAGTATGTCTTCATAGTTTATAGTATTTTACATTTACATCTAATTTTATTGAATTATTTCCAAAACTAATCATATATTTAACACTCACTGTCTCTTATTAATTCTGGGAATTTTGCTACTGTATTTCCACATCTCTTACTCATCCAACGACAATGAAATACTGTCAGATAGCTTATACATCTACTTTGAATACCAGGATTAACATCTTGCAAGGGTGATATCGTCAACCCTGGTGATGAGAAATTCAATTAAAGGGCAATGAATTATCTTCCTACAAAGGCTGAGATAGTTTCTGCAGTTGTGGACAAAAAAAGAGGCATGTCCAGACTGGAATATTATATTTTCATATTTTCTCTAAGTTTTATAATGTAGGTTCCAGACTAGTATATTATATTTTCATATTTACCAGTGCATTCATTTTTCATGTTGGATTTTCTACTTTCTATTAGCTGCTCACATGATTCAAACAATTAATTACTTATCACTCTAGATGTTTTATATGCTGTTTTTGGTTTGATACGAAGGATGACATGCAACATGGTCTTCAGATTAGTCGAGACAGTTTAGGAACAATTACTCATTGTACTTAACAAGAAAGGCGAATGAAGGGAAATTTGAACAAGAAAACTGAGAAAGCAGACTGAGATTTTCTGCTCTACTTTCTTGGTAATAATACATATAGGTTTAATTGGTTTTCATTCACTTTATTTCAAACCTTAAGTGCATTACAAACTGTTCTGCATATTGTTGTATTTGGAATTTCTCATGGAGGACATTTTAGTATGAATTTTTTGCAGGTTGATTATATAATTTACATGCTGTATGTTTTCCATGCAGGACACTTTTCATGGTGGACGATTTTCATGACATGCTGGACGGTATCATCAAATACGTTTTTTAATCAGTTTTCATAGCTTGATGATTTCTCAGTTTGCTGGACGTTTATCATTATCGAACAGGATAATGGTGGATACTTTTTATGCTGGACATTTTAATGCATTTCTTTTGTTTCTGTTACTCATGGTGGACGCTGTTATAAACTGGGCTATATGTTTTGTATTTGGTTTTCCAGGGATATTGATGGTTTCCTGTATGTACGTTACGCATATAATAACATTTTCCCCTTCTAATCATCATATAATTATATCCTGTGTTGTTCCATTATTATCTAATTGTTTTACCAGTATTAATGACTAAGACAATAGGAATAGGTAATGACTGCTTCTATTGTGTCGTAAAGTCAGGAAGTTAACCTCAGTTTCGACCATCATCTGCTTATAGGTAATTTATGCATAAAAAATTCTGAAATAACTATGCAACTTCAAGAAACTGAAATTTCTGTTTCATTAAATTCGTATCAAGTACATTATAGTCTTGTAATTTTTTGTTCTTTTCACAACTGTTCAATGGAATTCAACAAATTTAGGACTGACTTGTGGAATCTGGTTTTATGTTTGTAGATGGAGAAACTGAAATAGTACCTCTAGTCATACATCCTATGGGTCAATGTAAAACCTTTGGTTGCCTCCAATAGCACCTTTATTTCTTGTATGTCATATTTTTATAGGATACATGTGTGTCTTCATGCACATAAGCAGACATATATTTCTTATCAATTGCTTATTGTACACCAAAGTACTTTTTCTTATTTTTGATTTTTTTCTTTATTTATTGCAGGGAAAATATTGGCTTAGGAAAGAAAATTAATATGCACCAAAAGTACTCTTAAGGAAACATTTTTCTCGCAGGTAACATGTTGGAATGATCATTTCTTTCTTTGTGCCATACTAGCACATGTTTGTTGAGAGGTTTCTTCTCATTATTCATTCATGTGGATGTCCGTATTGAACTTCCAAATAAGTATGTTCATACATTATTCTGGATTAAAAACTTTGGTATTCCATACTGCATATTTACAATTTCTTTGTCTTCGTGGAAATGTTTTAAGCTAATGTATGATTAGATCATTGAATGTGTTTGGTGTTCTGAATGAATGACATTCCTATTATTGTATTTTTAGTTGCAGTTGAATATAGATGTAAGAACTAGGAATTTGAGATAGTAAATTGGTATATTTCCATCACACAACTTTTAAAAATACGATATCCTATAGTAAACAAAAAAACTATGTACAATATTCACTGTTTTCTGTGACTGCAACTGCTGAAGGTATGTTTTTATTGCAGTCCCTCATATATTCCGTGTGTTACAGAAACTGTTACAGCAGAAGTCATAAATTTACTAAAATAACTTCTAAGAGCATGTAATTAATATAATCAAGCATGGTAAAGTACTACGGTTTTCCATATTATTTTCCCATCTATTTCTGGATATGGTTAAACAGTATGATAATTCAAAAACTTTCAGGTGTGATGAAGCATGTTAATTAAAAAAGTACATAGTTAGAAATACTGTAACATTTCATTTGAACTTTCCAATTCCCTGATTCATGACATTCGTGATGGAAAACTGAGCATCATAGTTTAAAAAGTATTGGAGGTAACTCTTTTTATACAGCGTTTATTTCTTTTTTCCTTTTGGTGTTTTTTTGCTATATAACTATGTGTTCACCGAAATGATTTAAGATCATGTATGATTAGATCTTAAAATGTGTATGTTGTAGTGACCAAATGACGTTATGTTATCTCGGATTAATGCATAATTTCTCCACAAATGGAGTTCTAATTTCAGTAGTGATATTTTGACTACCAGCTCCTAAATGAGGAAATGATTCCTCTTTGAACGTTGGATCTTAGTAACTGTAACAGGTCTGGATATTATTTTTTCCTACATTGTGTTGATGTCTCTGAAACTGTAATATTCATGTTTTAAAATGTGTGACTTTTTCATCACCGTTGACTGCAGTGGAGGACCCCCAGAAACTTCTTCATAAAAGTCTGCATCTATTTTTGTGATTCATTCTCATCTTTTCAGGTATTTTAAAGTGGTTGACGGGTCACTATTGATGTAACATCCCAGGTAAATAAAGAATAAAGAATTTTCATATTTATTAATATTTACGAATTAAATATTAATTTTATTTTAAAGGGGTTGCTATGTTCGATAGCGTACCCGATACGCAATGATGAGTTTCTTTGAAACTTACGTAGCACACTAGTAATAAAATAATATTATTTTAAATGTTAGTTAACAAGTAGCCGTTGTACTGGCGGTAATGGATAGAAATAACTAAAATATGATTAGATATGTTTTTAAATGTTTATACATTTACCCAATAAAAGATAAAGGCTTAAAATACGGAAAGAGTTCAATTTTAGGGCATATATACTCTAATTTTCACTAAAGGTTCACTTATCACCTTTTAATGGTGAACCGTCATTAAATATAGTTTTGATCACTCTTATACTTTATCTTGGACCAAATATAACTCTTCTTTAGAACCGGGACATCAAAATTTACTTTGTGTAAATTTTTGGTACCTTTCTGATAAAGTTCATTTTTTTTATGAATAGTGTAAAATGTTGTATTTTAATTCAAAACCTCTTTTTAATCTAAATTATTTATATTATTAGATTATTATTTTAATTGGTTTTAAAGTGAAATTAGAAAATATTTTTACCAGTTAATCCAATGGTGGTCATTAGAATCAATTTCACTTTGAAATTGGACTTAAACTGGTGTCAATCTTTTGATACTTATTGTTTCACAAAAACACGCTATTTGTCATGACAGCGGGAATTAATTATTAAATTAATTAATTTGACTTATATGTTTTGAATTTTGTAAAATGGACTTCATTTTTGAATTCGGAATATCAAATATAGATTAGGGTGAATTTTTGGTAATTTTCTAAAAAACTTCAATTTTTGATGAATAGTGAAACCACTAAGTGGTAATCAAGCAAACTGATTTTTCAGTTAAATGAAAGTTTACCACTAATGTGTATTGAATTTTGAAAATCCGACATACATGGTTGTCATTAAGAAGTAAAATGTGGTTCAATGAGATTAAAATAATTTTTTGGTGAATAGTAACTTTTTTTCATTAATCGCGATTAGAGGTAATTAGTGTAGTTTAAGGTAAAAATGGTATTATAAGAATGTGAAAACACCATGAAACTTGTCCTACACCTATTGGGTGAGTCATGGCCGACCAAGACAAGTCATGGGCCAACTTGGGGACCCCATGGAGCCACTTTAGTTGGAAAATGACATTAATATATTTTTATTTAATGTTAAAGTGAAAATGACACTAACATAAATTGTTTTACTAAAATAATTTTTGAGTGGAGTTATACAAGTCCAAATTTTGATTATAAATAGTCATTGGAAAACTAAAAATATTTCCTACATCATAGTATTTATTTATAATTTTTAAACATTAAATAAATTAAATTATTTATGACATAATAATGATGCAGCGATGACATCATTATTTGACAATTTAAATAAAATGGAAAGATAATGAAAAATCTAAAACCTACACATGGCCAAAACCAATTGGATGAGTGTATTTCGAAGACTTATCACCTTATCCACGAATTATATCAATGTGGGACCTTTTGAAACCGAAACACATTTTCAAATAAAGTAATATTTCTTTACTTTCCAAAAGTGCCCCTCCTCTCCTCTTATAAAAGGCCCCCACCTCTACCTCATTTCACACACTTCTCAAGCCTTTGTCTCGGCCAACCCCTGCCCAATTACTCTCTCCACATCCCTCTCCTCATCCTAGAGGATTCCCTTTGGGAAGAATCCTTTCAAAGGAAGCCTTTAGGCTCAAATCAAAAAAGAGTTACACTTTTAAAGGTAATTCATTCTCTCTTGTTCATTTGTTTTATTTTGCTTCTCCAACCCTATATACTCTTTTTATTTACTTATTTTGTAACAACACCAGTATCTTAAATATACTAGGATGTTGTTATAATATTTATTTGAGCTACACTCTCACAAAACTACATCAAATGGTTAAAGAACATACGGTTTCCGTGGATGGCAAAATTCTGCCTCCCGAAACGATGATTGTTCAATACTCATTTAACACCTTCAAGGGTGGCCATTATGATGTCACTATTTTTATATATGATATATAATATGTTTATGTTTTCTTTATTCTTCTGTATTTTTCATTTTTGGCATACCTTTATGGTTTCCATTATGGGTAAACACGATATCTTCATTTAAGGAAGTGCGGACTACCGCCCCCTAAAAGTGATGTGATTCATTAATGCCATATGTGGGACGTGTAAAGGATGGATTTAAAGTTATTATATATGATGTTATACTAGAATTATAATATACCTATATATAATTATTATTTCTTTCCATTAAAGTATGAGATAGAAATGAAAGTAGCGTTCATGCGTACGTACGCCTTACCGTCTCCATGAACGGTGCATTTCATTTCTTATCCCCAAATGTAATGTACTATTAAAATTACATGTATATAATGTATATATATAATTAATGATATATCTAAATGATGAATATAATTCTGGAATTAAAATATACATACCTCTCATTTAGTTTTAATTCCACTAATATGACAAAGAAATGAAAGTAGCGTTCATGCGTACGTACGGCTTACCGTCTCCATGAACGGTGCATTTCATTTCTTACCTCTAAATTATTATGTAATATTATAAATACATGTATATGCTGGATATATATGATACATATTATATCCAAATTGGGAATTTCATTCTGGATATAAAGAACTTTTGACCACATGAACAACATGTAATTGTAAGAAGTCAACTTTCGACTTAAGAACCAAATACTGACAAAACAAACATTATTAACTTAAATGGTTACATAATGTTTATAACATGGCAATAAGTGATATAAAAAGAATAATGAACTTTAAAAAGGTTCTTAATCAAGTATAAATTAACTCAAGTTTATTATTCAGGACGTTAAAGAACGATCGAGTCAAGTCGGACCCAAGGTAAGGGACTTCGTCTCAATCTCCTTTCATTGAGGCATATTTCGTTTTATACACAACTTTCTTTTATACGGTGTATAAACCCTTTGACTTTTACTTTTATACAAAAGGAATCTTTTTCTACGAAGCGTTTTACTAAACGACAAAAAGGAATGTTTTTTTGACGTACGCGGTGACAACGACTTTTTCCGCCGCCGCGAGTATTATTTGGTCTTTGGCTTCCTCAACAAGCTGTATTGTTTTTAGGATAAAATAAATACCATATACTATTTTATGTTTTTTGGTATTGAAAATGGTTTTGATAAAGGATTCTATTATGTCAATATATTTATGTTATATTATGATTGAAAAGTGGAAATGTTATCATTCCTTTATATTGGTTTTATGTTTTATGATTTTATATTGGTACTTGGACATTTTAACGGGTGGTTACGTTATAAATCATATGACGGGTGGTGCCGTGAATACCAGGACGGGTGGTTACGTTATAACCTCCGAGGCATTGGGTATGGAAGTCGGCTGTATGGCTATTCCATTAAGTATGTATGGAAATTGGTTGTATGGCTATTCCATTAAGTGATATGTGTGGAAGTCGACCGTATGGTTATTCCACTTAAGTAAGTTTATGTCCCAAGTTACCTTTATATATGTTATGTGTTCTTTATATGGGTTTTATGGTAATCCTTTGGTTACAAAAAGGTAAGTAATGATACTTTATTCAGTGAAGAGTTTTTATTACTTCATAAAGGTGAAAAGTATTACTTTGATAAAGTATACATGGTTTACTTGTTGTTTTGATAAACTAACAATTTTCATTCTTTGTGTATCCCTTACTGAGCTTCTTATGCTCACCCCAAGTTTTTCGAAATGTTTTTCTCAGGACTTAAAGTGGAATAAGGTCAAGGATGGGATCAAGGGAATTTCATGCTATCTAAAACATGGAATCTAGACATCTTTCTTTTTAAGAGTTTTTATTTTATGGAGACTTAGTAGAAGTGTCTACTTTGTATTCTTTTAAGATGTAATAGTTATGTTCTAATTCTCTAAAACTCTAAACCTGAAAAGATCCTCAATGTGAATTATTCATTTAATTCAATATTAAGTAAGGTTTAAGGCTGGGGCCTTATAGTTGGTATCAGAGGTCGGTTTAGACAACTTTAGGAATTAGAAAAGTGTTAAATTATAATATGATTGAAATGATATAGCATTTACGGATTACCATGTTGCTTCGCCTAAGATATTTCTGTGTTCAGAATGGTTTTCCGCAGAGGAAACAAAGCAGCTATGTTGGGACGACATCAGGAGGAAGATAACCTTCCAAATCAGCAACCTGAGATGGTCGGAATCGGAACTGAACAGTTTGTTGTAGTAATGGCACAATTGACTCAGGCTATAAATGGTGGTGGTATCCATGTACGAGATCAGCCAGATCAACCGCAGAGGAAAATGTCAGTGGTGGAACATTTCATGAGGCAACATCCCCCATCATTCAGAGGATCATCTGACCCTGTGCAAGCTGAAGGGTGGATTAAAGCACTGGAGAAGATTTTTGATGTCATGGGGTGTTCAGAACATCAAAAGGTTAGTCTTGCTATTTACCATTTTGAAGGTGAAGCTGATCAGTGGTGGTCGATGGTGAAAAATATAAGGGATAGTGATGAGATTGAGGATCTTCACTGGGGCGAATTCAAAGGTATGTTTCTTGAGAAATATTTTCCTAAGGTGGTTCGTCTTAGGATGGAAAAACAGTTCCTAGAATTGAGGCAGGAGGATGATTCAGTGGCTGCTTATGAAGAAAAGTTCACTCGATTGGCAAGGTATGCTCCAAACTTCATACGAGATCTTGATAGTAAAATAAACCGTTTTTACTCAGGGTTAAAGCCAAAGTATCAAAGGGATTTAGCTTCTCGTGAGTTCAAAAGTTATGAAAAACTTGTTCGATGTACAGAGAAGGTGGAAATGGAGTTTGCCGATGATCAGGTGTTCTATGACAGACAACAGAATAAGAGGTCTAGTTGGCAGGCAAAGGGGAAGAATTCATCAAAGAAGCAAGGAGGTAAGAAAACCAAATATCCATCCTGTGAGAAGTGTGGTAAAATGCATCCTGGAGAATGTTTATCCAAGTCTGGTAAGTGCTTTCGGTGTGGTAAGTATAGTCATATTGCTCGTAACTGTAAGGAAGATGATCAAGCAGGAAATGAAAAGCCAACGGTAAGATGTTTTAAGTGTAATGAAATGGGTCATTATGCAGACGAGTGTCTGACAAGGAGCTTGAGTGATGGGAAGCAGTTAGACTACAAGCAGAAAGGGGTGGTAAAATCCTTTGCAACAACTTCAGCAGATGTTGGGCCATCGAATGAAGTGGTATCAGCTCCAGGGAGCTCAGTATTTTTTGAAGATTGACTTGAGGTCGGGGTACCATCAGTTGAAAGTAAAAGAAGCAGACGTTCCGAAGACTATGTTCCGTACTAGATATGGCCATTATGAATTTGTAGTTATGCCTTTTGGGTTAACCAATGCACCTACTGTATTCATGGACCTTATGAATAAAATTTTCCATGAGTTCTTGGATAAGTTTGTGTTTGTGTTTTGAGGTTTGGGAAGAGGTTATGTGTGTCTTGTGATTCACAGTTGAAGAGAGAGTTGTTATGTGAAGCTCATAGTTCTTCATTTTCAGTTCATCCTGGCAGTACTAAGATATATAGAGATCTGCGGGAGTATTACTGGTGGGATGGAATGAAAAGAGATATTGCTGATTTTACTGTGAAGTGTTTGACATGTCAATAGGTTAAAGCAGAGCGGCAGTTACCGAAAGGGATGCTTCAGCCTTTACCAGTGCCAGAGTGGAAATGGGAGAATATATCCATGGACTTTGTTGTGGGATTACCGAGGAAATCTCGAGGTAATAATGCAATATGGGTTATTGTTGATCGCTTGACCAAATCTGCTCATTTCCTTGCTATACGAGATACTTTCTCTCTTGATCAACTTTCCCATTTGTATCTTAAAGAGATAGTCAGGTTACATGGAGTTCCTCTCTCCATTGTATCGGATCGTGATCCCAGGTTTACTTCTAACTTTTGGAAAGGCCTTCAGAAGTCGTTGGGTACTGAATTAAATTTTAGTACAGCTTTTCATCCTTAATCAGATGGGCAGTCAGAACGAACAATTCAGATATTGGAGGATATGCTACGAGCTTGTTCGATGGATTATCAGGGAAGTTGGGACCAACATCTTTCTTTGGTTGAATTTTCATATAATAACAGTTTTCATTCCAGTATACAAATGGAACCATTTTAGGCATTATATGGGAAGCGGTGTCGAACTCCAGCTTTCTGGGATGAAGTTGGTGAAAGGAAGTTGATGGGACGAGAATTGGTAGAAGAGATGGCAGAAAAAGTTCAGCTGATTCAGAAACACATGAGAACAGCTCAGAGCAGGCAGAAGAGTTATGCGGATAACCAGAGGAAGGATCTATCTTTTGAGGTAGGTGATCATGCTTTTCTCAAGGTTTCTCCTTGGAAAAGTGTGATGAGATTTGGTAAGAAGGGAAAGTTGAGTCCATGGTTGGTTGGACCATACGAAATTCTGGAAAGAGTTGGATCAGTTGCATACCGAGTGGCTTTACCTCCGAGTTTATCTCAGGTACACAATTTTTTTCACGTTTCGATGTTGAGAAAGTATATGCCAGATCCATCTCATGTTTTGAGTCCAGAGGTAGTTTAGCTGGAAGAGAACCTATCTTATGAGGAACAACCGGTCCAGATTCTTGACCACAGGGAGCAAGTGTTACGGAATAAGGTGATTCATCAGGTAAAGGTTTTGTGGAAAAACCATGTGATTGAAGAGGCAACGTGGGAATCTGAAAATGCTATGAGGGATAAATACCCCCACTTATTTTGATAAGTGAATAAAATTGCGAGGACGCAATTCCCAAAAGGGGGGAAGGATGTAACATACCAGGTAAATAAAGAATAAAGAATTTTCATATTTATTAATATTTACGAATTAAATATTAATTTTATTTTAAAGGGGTTTCTATGTTCGATAGCGTACCCGATACGCAACGATGAGTTTCTTTGAAACTTACGTAGCACACTAGTAATAAAATAATATTATTTTAAATGTTAGTTAACAAGTAGCCGTTGTACTAGCGGGAATGGATAGAAATAACTAAAATATGATTAGATATGTTTTTAATGTTTATACATTTACCCAATAAAAGATAAAGGCTTAAAATACGGAAAGAGTTCAATTTTAGGGCATGTATACTCTAATTTTCACTAAAGGTTCACTTATCACCTTTTAATGGTGAACCGTCATTAAATATAGTTTTGATCACTCTTATACTTTATCTTGGACCAAATATAACTCTTCTTTAGAATCGGGACATCAAAATTTACTTTGTGTAAATTTTTGGTACCTTTCTGATAAAGTTCATTTTTTTTATGAATAGTGTAAAATGTTGTATTTTAATTCAAAACCTCTTTTTAATCTAAATTATTTATATGATTAGATTATTATTTTAATTGGTTTTAAAGTGAAATTAGAAAATATTTTTACCAGTTAATCCAATGGTGGTCATTAGAATCAATTTCACTTTGAAATTGGACTTAAACTGGTGTCAATCTTTTGATACTTATTGTTTCACAAAAACACGCTATTTGTCATGACAGCGGGAATTAATTATTAAATTAATTAATTTGACTTATATGTTTTGAATTTTGTAAAATGGACTTCATTTTTGAATTCGGAATATCAAATATAGCTTAGGGTGAATTTTTGGTAATTTTCTGAAAAACTTCAATTTTTGATGAATAGTGAAACCACTAAGTGGTAATCAAGCAAACTGATTTTTCAGTTAAATGAAAGTTTACCACTAATGTGTATTGAATTTTGAAAATCCTACATACATGGTTGTCATTAAGAAGTAAAATGTGGTTCAATGAGATTAAAATAATTTTTTTGGTGAATAGTAACTTTTTTTCATTAATCGCGATTAGAGGTAATTAGTGTAGTTTAAGGTAAAAATGGTATTATAAGAATGTGAAAACACCATGACACTTGTCCTAAACCTATTGGGTGAGTCATGACCGACCAAGACAAGTCATGGGCCAACTTGGGGACCCCATGGAGCCACTTTAGTTGGAAAATGACATTAATATATTTTTATTTAATGTTAAAGTGAAAATGACACTAACATAAATTGTTTTACTAAAATAATTTTTGAGTGGGGTTATACAAGTCCAAATTTTGATTATAAATAGTCATTGGAAAACTAAAAATATTTCCTACATCATAGTATTTATTTATAATTTTTAAACATTAAATAAATTAAATTATTTATGACATAATAATGATGCAGCGATGACATCATTATTTGACAATTTAAATAAAATGGAAAGATAATGAAAAATCTAAAACCTACACATGGCCAAAACCAATTGTATGAGTGTATTTCGAAGCCTTATCACCTTATCCACGAATTATATCAATGTGGGACCTTTTGAAACCGAAACACATTTTCAAATAAAGTAATATTTCTTTACTTTCTAAAAGTGCCCCTCCTCTCCTCTTATAAAAGGCCCCCACCTCTACCTCATTTCACACACTTCTCAAGCCTTTGTCTCGGCCAACCCCTGCCCAATTACTCTCTCCACATCCCTCTCCTCATCCTAGAGGATTCCCTTTGGGCAGAATCCTTTCAAAGGAAGCCTTTAGGCTCAAATCAAAAAAGAGTTACACTTTTAAAGGTAATTCATTCTCTCTTGTTCATTTGTTTTATTTTGCTTCTCCAACCCTCTATACTCTTTTTATTTACTTATTTTGTAACAACACCAGTATCTTCAATATACTAGGATGTTGTTATAATATTTATTTGAGCTACACTCTCACACAACTACATCAAATGGTTAAAGAACATACGGTTTCCGTGGATGGCGAAATTCTGCCTCCCGAAACGATGATTGTTCAATACTCATTTAACACCTTCAAGGGTGGCCATTATGATGTCACTATTTTTATATATGATATATAATATGTTTATGTTTTCTTTATGCTTCTGTATTTTTCATTTTTGGCATACCTTTATGGTTTCCATTATGGGTAAACACGATATCTTCATTTAAGGAAGTGCGGACTACCGCCCCCTAAAAGTGATGTGATTCGTTAATGCCATATGTGGGACGTGTAAAGGATGGATTTAAAGTTATTATATATTATGTTATACTGGAATTATAATATACCTATATATAATTATTATTTCTTTCCATTAAAGTATGAGATAGAAATGAAAGTAGCGTTCATGCGTACGTACGCCTTACCGTCTCCATGAACGGTGCATTTCATTTCTTATCCCCAAATGTAATGTACTATTAAAATTACATGTATATAATGTATATATATAATTAATGATATATCTAAATGATGAATATAATTCTGGAATTAAAATATACATACCTCTCATTTAGTTTTAATTCCACTAATATGACAAAGAAATGAAAGTAGCGTTCATGCGTACGTACGGCTTACCGTCTCCATGAACGGTGCATTTCATTTCTTACCTCTAAATGATTATGTAATATTATAAATACATGTATATGCTGGATATATATGATACATATTATATCCAAATCGGGAATTTCATTCTGGATATAAAGAACTTTTGACCACATGAACAACATGTAATTGTAAGAAGTCAACTTTCGACTTAAGAACCAAATACTGACAAAACAAACATTATTAACTTAAATGGTTACATAATGTTTATAACATGGCAATAAGTGATATAAAAAGAATAATGAACTTTAAAAAGGTTCTTAATCAAGTATAAATTAACTCAAGTTTATTATTCAGGACGTTAAAGAACGATCGAGTCAAGTCGGACCCAAGGTAAGGGACTTCGTCTCAATCTCCTTTCATTGAGGCATATTTCGTTTTATACACAACTTTCTTTTATACGGTGTATAAACCCTTTGACTTTTACTTTTATACAAAAGGAATCTTTTTCTACGAAGCGTTTTACTAAACGACAAAAAGGAATGTTTTTTTGACGTACGCGGTGACAACGACTTTTTCCGCCGCCGCGAGTATTATTTGGTCTTTGGCTTCCTCAACAGGCCGTATTGTTTTTAGAATAAAATAAATACCATATACTCTTTTATGTATTTTGGTATTGAAAATGGTTTTGATAAAGGATTCTATTATGTCAATATATTTATGTTATATTATGATTGAAAAGTGGAAATGTTATCATTCCTTTATATTGGTTTTATGTTTTATGATTTTATATTGGTACTTGGACATTTTAACGGGTGGTTACGTTATAAACCATATGACGGGTGGTGCCGTGAATACCAGGACGGGTGGTTACGTTATAACCTCCAATGCATTGGGTATGGAAGTCGGCCGTATGGATATTCCATTAAGTATGTATGGAAATTGGCCGTATGGCTATTCCATTAAGTGATATGTGTGGAAGTCGACCGTATGGTTATTCCACTTAAGTAAGTTTATGTCCCAAGTTACCTTTATATATGTTATGTGTTCTTTATATGGGTTTTATGGTAATCCTTTGGTTACAAAAAGGTAAGTAATGATACTTTATTCAGTGAAGAGTTTTTATTACTTCATAAAGGTGAAAAGTATTACTTTGATAAAGTATACATGGTTTACTTGTTGTTTTGATAAACTAACAATTTTCATTCTTTGTGTATCCCTTACTGAGCTTCTTATGCTCACCCCAAGTTTTTCGAAATGTTTTTCTCAGGACTTAAAGTGGAATAAGGTCAAGGATGGGATCAAGGGAATTTCATGCTATCTAAAACATGGAATCTAGACATCTTTCTTTTTAAGAGTTTTTATTTTATGGAGACTTAGTAGAAGTGTCTACTTTGTAATCTTTTAAGATGTAATAGTTATGTTCTAATTCTCTAAAACTCTAAACCTGAAAAGATCCTCAATGTGAATTATTCATTTAATTCAATATTAAGTAAGGTTTAAGGCTGGGGCCTTATAATTGAAGTTGCTTAGCATGGGTGAAAGACTCCAATCAGGGAAAATAAAGATGGTAGCCCCTCTGTTTACCCATGATTGGTCTCTATTCAAGTGAGCTTTAAAAACAATAACCCAACACTCTTGATATTGAGTTAAGACAGAAGAAGTTTCAATCTATCTTCTGCTATTTTTGTAATTCAATTTCATGTTTTCAGGTATTATGAAGTGCTTACCGGCTCTCTATTGAAGCTACTTAGCATTTTTGAATGACTTCAATCAGGGAAAGGAAATCTGTCTGCTCGTCCGCTTATCTAGGTTTGGTCTCTATTTAGGTGAGTATTAAAACCAACAAAAAAATATTATTGACATTCATTGAAGAAGGTATACATTCAGATGAAGTGGAAGCGACACTGTTGTCTAATTATATAGAGCATGTTTGAAATTGTATCGCTTTTGAAGTAGCTTACATTCCCTCATTGATGAAAGTCCAATTTTCATTTTATGTTTCTTGACCTTTTTTCAGATGTAAATTTGAAATATCCAATGTAACTGCCTTAATGATGTCATGTAGTCGTGAAGTGATATAAACTGCAATAGATATATGGTGGGAATGATCACATTATGATTCAAATCCAAGGTAACATCCCAATCATTTCATTTTTTATTATTTTATTCAAAACATAATATATTTTCTGTATCTACAGAATGTACCTGCTGGAAGTTTTTCAATTTGAATACATCTTGAAAAAAATGTTTTTTTTATGATTGTATAACTTTATGTTGCTGAAAATAATCTACAAATTTATACATTACAAATTATGCATCAATTACATACTTTATGTCAGTTGGTATTTAATTCAATCATTTTCACCTCTTTTTTATTATTACAACCATTTTCTTATCTTTGATTTATCTGTCAGTTATTTTCAGTTCATGCATCTCTTTTTATTATGGGTTCAGTTGATTTTAAAAATTTGCAGGTTATGTTTGTTACTTTTTCTGCTACATGCATCTTTACTTATGATCATCGAGGTGGATTACTTTCCTCTCATACTGTACACCAATATAGGAGACTTCAAATATATTATTAGTTCCAAAATATTTCAATTAGTTTCCCTTTCTAATATTGTTATGTGCCTCCAGTTTATTCATGGGAAAAATGATCATGCAGTGGTTGGAGATTCAATAGATAATCAAGGTTTCTGGGGTTACTATATGATGATATTTTCCACTAACCATGCATTCGATATTAATCTTTGTGTTTTAGTGCTCCTATAATTCGAATTGATTTGGTTAATTTTAATCTTCGTCTTTCTTACATTTCGAGATTTCTTCACAAATAAACTCCATGGTTGTTGCTTCAAGGGTGACGCGGGGTTGATCTGAAGGTCAATTAGTGTTTGTGAGAGCTGGGGGAGAGGGTGGGAGAGATAGATTGAAGGATGAATACGGTGGGAAGGCAGGTCCAGCGATCCGGTGCGCCGACAGTGCATCACCAACGGCAATACTCGGAGGAGCACACAAAATCATCTTCCAATGGCAGATGGATTCAATCGGCGGGCCTCCAGTCTCTCCCACCGCCTCTCTTCCTCCCGTCCCAGTTCCGGTCATCACCTTTTTCAAAATTCAAATCTGCTATAGATCTGGTATTTGCAGCTTCGTATCTTACCGATTCGCCTCTGCTACTTGTCCGACGGCTTGAATACAGGGGCATGTTCATTATGGCGTCGGATTTCAGGGGTCCAGAATACAGAGGGCTACGCAGGTGAGTTTTAACCGGGGAAATGAGTTCTGTCTAGAGGGCCACATGAAGATTGGCAGGGATGTTGTTTCATTAAATAAGGTTCACATGAAGATGGAAGATGGGGCGTGGTGTCTAGATGGTCAGGAGTGGGCGATTGCAAGCAACAACCACCAGTAAGTAGTATGGAAGCGTACCAAAACCCCATATACCCCAACAACCGGAGGTTAATGATGCTTTTGGGTTTTAGTCTGAATAAGGTTCATCTTTGTCTCTGATATGTTTGTCAACTACTTGAATGATGTATTCATATTTTATGTCCTCTTATTCCATTATCAGACAACATTACTTTCTAATTATAATTTATTCAACATGTGTTTTCTTCTTAACGTTTCTAAATATTAATCTCATATTAGAAGAAAAAACATTAATTGAATACGTCGTGCAATAGCACGGGCGAGTACTAGTTATCCACATGTCTGATCCAGATGGGGGGTTGTTAGCCTGACGACGATCCATGTTGCGGCGCAAGGGACGGTGTTAGCTTGTCGTGTGACTCACGACAGTATTTTGACCGTCCACCCTAGGAAAATGACGTTCCTACCCAGGGAGTGGAGGTTTCTGCTCAGGAACCTCCTTCAGCAGCTGCTGATGCCGAGGAGCCAAGACGACGACGACGTAGACCGCGTCTTGCTACACGTGAGGTCTCACATGTTCCACATACAGAGGTTGATCCTCTAGCAGTCCAGCCTTAGCCGATTGGGGATATGCACAAGGAGACATGAGATTCATTCGTGTTATCAGGATATCCACAGTTTTCTCTGGATATAGCTCATCAAAACTTCTATCAGGGGGTCATTTTTCATGCATCCACCTTTTGCGCCCGAGCCTTTATAGGTTGTGTGGTTCTTTCAGGCGATGATGACGGGTCCTTATACCCACCTAGTGGGAGAAGGATCAGGTGCGCGTGATGACATCCAGTTGACACCTCCTCCCATCGAGACACATGCAGAGCATCCGACGGTCGAGGTTCTAGCGCCCGAGGATCAGCCCTTTTTAGGTCATCATACTCCACCCCAATACATCGGTTGGTGATCTCGATACTGGCGTCTCATTCGCACACCAAATTGTCAGACGATATCTCACCATAGAGAGTGACTGTACTATTCATGTATGTGTTTTCTGCTGACTTATAAGATTTGAAACAACAATGTATTTTATCCTTTATGTGACTGTCGGTCTATTAAAATGATGAAATTCTTTTTACTATCAATTATTTTTACATGTTTAACCATTGTTTCAATTTTCATTTATATTATAGTTACAATTTATATTTTATAAGTTTTCAAAGTCGACTACTTGAAACATAGAAAAACTTATTAAATTTCAAGTAGGTGACTTTAAAAGCTTATAAAATATAAACTCTAAAAACAATCCAAACAAAACACAGCCTAAACATCTAAAAAGTCGTTGAAAATAAATAAAAAATCATAAATATATTAAATAATTGAAAATGAAAGGAATGTAAAAAAAGATTATAAATACAATTGCAATGGTTTAAAACAACAATATATTGTCACTAAAATTACTTTTCATTAATTGTGTTTTATGAAATGCTTGTTATTTTGAATTATTTTTTATATGTTCAGTAAATGTGTCATATTTCATTTGGATTGTAATTCTACTTTATTATTTATAGATTTTCAAAGTCATCAACTTCAAATATTATTATGTTTCATGTATGTGATTTTGAAACCATATAAATTATAAAATATAAATACAATGTAAATGATATTTGACAAAGTGACTCAGCATATAAAAACATAATTAAAAATAAACAAAATGATAAATACAATAAATAAAAACTAATTTACATGTTTCGTCAGTTGTAACCGACCTTTTAAAAAAAATTAATTTACATGTCACAAAATTTATTGTTTTAAAAAACACAACGTTTTCATTTTGAAATATTAATGAACATAATTCCAAACAAAATAAAATAAACACAATATATATATATATATATATATATATATATATATCAAAATATACAAACATGATGCCTTTTCCCATTAATTTTCAAAATATTTCTAATCTAGACTTATTTAAATAATTAAAAAAAAACACATAAACTTTTTTTAACATAAAAAAGTAATCTATGCGGTGAAGGGGAAGGAAAAGAACGAGACTTCAAATTTCGGGGCGGAAAAGGAAGGGAAATTAAATAAACAAAACTAATTTGCCGCATCGCTCTTGAATGTCTGCACCATCAAAGCTGCTATTATATAGCAACGGTGTTATTTTGTCTGAGAAAATCGTTGATCGCGGATCCCTCCCTCACATCTTCGCCGGTCCCGCTCAAGCTGCCCTTCGAATCTGTCGTCAAATTGATCTTACAAATGGGTATTTCATCCAGCTCTCGATACATTTGATCTATTTTATCGCTCCTTTGACGACTCTGTAATCGGATGCCGGTGTGGATAACTGGCTTCATTAGTTTTAGGCAATCATCTGCTTCACGTGCTTGGTGGCTGTTAATTTCATTTATATGTCTATCATCTGGGAATTAATGGAGGCATTCGAGAGTTCAATTTTGATCTATATGCTTTATCTATAATCGGATCTCTGGATCCAGTCACGGGTTTGCATATTGGGCTGTCAACCTTTCTGCCCGGGAAACAATAGAAATCTAGTTTTCGGTTCTTGTTATCATTTTTTCAGTTGTTGTTACTATTTTTTCCGTTCCTTCTCTGGAAAGGCCCTAGAAAAATTGAAGCCGCAACACTGTAGTTTTTTCATTTATGATTATTTCCCCCCTTGCTTTTCAATTCTCCTTGAATTTTTATCTTGGTTTTGAGATTTCAGGGTTATTCGTAGCTGAAATGTTAACAACCGGAGGTTATTTGTTATGTAACATATCAACATATCTTCTCTTTTGAAACCTGTCTTCTTATTTTATCAGAACCGAAGTGTGATTAAGAATTTGTAAATCCTGAAATCGGCTATTTAATTATTTTTAATATTTTCTCAGTTTTCTGGGCTGGAAATTGCATGCCAAGCGATTAGCAATTTTATGCCACTTTGTTGGGTTGTTATGTGGCACATTTTTACTATTTGATTGAGTTACGAAGTTTGATAAACCTTTAAACAGGGGCATTCTGCATGAAATCTTTCTGAAAACCATTTCCTCCCATATTTTGGAGACCCCTAACCATGGTATTTCATAGACATGATTTTATTACTTCACAGACAAGGGTGACACATGTTGTTCTACTCATCTTGTTGACGGGGATGGCGCATTCAATGTTGCTGGACTGGACAGTTTTATGAAAGAGGTTAAATTGGCAGAATGTGGTCTCTCATATGCCGTAGTCTCCATTATGGGTCCTCAAAGCAGTGGTATGCTTCCTTGTTTATCTGACACATGTGGGTTATTTATTAGCAAGTAAAACAATCGAGCCAATGCCACGAGCAGGGATTTAAAGAGAAGTTTTCAATTGAGACATACTGTAACAGCTCATTGATTTTCATTCAATTACTACAGTTGTATGTTAAAATCAAAAGCATCGTCAACACATTTCCACGCACCATTCTTTTATGAATTGCTGCTTGGATTAGCTATACAGTTCTTCATCCGTAATGTCTCTTTCCTTTTGTTATATTTACAGGGAAGAGCACCCTGCTGAATCATTTGTTTCATACTAACTTCAGGGAGATGGATGCTTTTAAAGGAAGGCATGCCCTTCATACATTCTTATGTTATACTACCATCACTGTTTTAATGACCAGTACATGCCTAATAATCACCCATCTCAACTAATCTCATGCCAATTATTAACCACTTGGGTTTATCTATTGAAATGATCCGTTTATTTCAGGAAACAAACTACAAAAGGCATATGGTTAGCAAAGTGTGCTGGCATTGAGCCTTGTACTCTTGTAATGGATTTAGAGGGCACTGATGGAAGAGAACGAGGGGAGGTGTATTTTCAAGGACTTTCTTAATAATTTCACGTGCTTATCATATAGTTCTGAATGCCAACTTGATTCTGTTGTCCTACTGAAACTTGAAGGAACATTGAACGACTATCTCTGTTGTCCTTGGTTGAAAATTTGCCTTTGCAGGACGATACAGCATTTGAAAAGCAGAGTGCTCTTTTTGCACTAGCTGTTTCTGATATAGTGTTGATAAATTTGTAAGTTGTCATGCTTTCATGGGAAAGTGTATTAATTAGTCTTCTTTGTATTTTTTTTAACTAAACATACTTGTAAATTCGAAATTTTGCACAAGTGATTCCACAAACAATTTGGTTGTAGGTGGTGCCATGACATTGGACGCGAGCAAGCTGCAAATAAACCTCTTTTAAAGACAGTTTTCCAGGCATGATTTCTTTCTTTTTTCACTGTGCTAGCTAATACTCTGATGCCTCAATCACCTTTTTTTCAATTGACATGACATCTATTTTCTTACAGGTTATGATGCGCTTGTTTAGCCCACGGAAAACAACGTTAATCTTTGTCATACGTGATAAAACCAAGGTATGTTCTCTAGCCCCTGTCCATTATTGTGAATTCATCTCTTATCTCAGCATCATGCAAATATTTTTAGTTAGTGGTATTTATGTTTGGGTACAATTTTATCTTGTGTCTTTCCTTGACTGAGTTGAGCAAAATTTATCATTTTTCTTTCGAGTGTACAATTTACTGTTATTATTGGTTTTTATCTGTCTTTAGACTCCACTGGAGCATCTGGAACCTCTTTTGAGGGAAGATATTCAGAAGGTATTCATTTGGTGACTTATTCCTTCATTTTTTTGTTATAGTGTTTCATTTTATTTAATTTATTTTGGCTGTAGATATGGGACTCTGTTCCTAAATCAGAAACCCATAAGGAGACCCCCCTCAGTGATTTTTTTAATGTAAGATTTCATGGTTTCAAGCAAGATCTGTTCCAATTGCTCTCATCGATGAAGTTGTTAAGCAGGCATAGTAAGGTTTTTGTTATTCCTGCTCAAATACCAGGTTGAGGTCGTGGCCCTTTCTAGTTATGAAGAGAAGGAGCAGCAGTTTAAAGAGCAGGTATACCAGATGTGCAAATAACTTGGGTGTTTGGGGCCCATTTTGATTATTTGTATGGTAACAAAGATTATCACTTTTGCTTCTTATTATATTTTCCCTCCGGGGGAGTCTTAGAGAATGAATTGAAGGAATTTAGATTGCCCTGCTTGTCGTTTTATTTCCAATTGGTATTTTTGTCGAAGGCATGTTTTTATTCCATTATTTTGTTGTTTTAGTCTCTATTATTGAGATTTACATATAGCATTTATGTATTCTATTCAGATTGATCCCGTGGAATATTTTGATTTTATTCTTTTTTTCATAAATGAAGGTTGCTAGTCTGAGACAGCGGTTCTTCCATTCCATTGCACCTGGTGGGCTTGCTGGAGATCGACGAGCTGTGGTGCCTGCTTCAGGTTTTTCTTTTAGTGCACAGCAGATATGGAAAATCATTAAGGAGAATAAAGATCTCGACCTTCCTGCCCACAAGGTGATGGTGTGAATCTTTTGGCAGTTAAATCTGATGAAAGGGGCATATTTTGCTGACAGATGTTAATTCACATGTGCCTGCAGGTCATGGTGGCTACAGTACGCTGTGAAGAAATCGCAAATGAAAAATTTGTATCTTTTGTTGCAAATGAGGTACTTGATTATTCCCAAATAAATTCAGCTGTGGTAAAATTATGTGAATCTGTGTGTGTGTGTTATATTGACCTAGTTATTGTTGACAAGTTGATTTAACCGCCACACAGGAGTGGCATCAAATGGAACTGGCTGTACAATGTGGGCCGGTTTCTGGTTTTGGGAAGAAGCTTAGTGTGATCCTTGACAATTGTCTTTCAGAGTGAGTTCAACCATTTCATGTCCCTCTTTTCTCTCTTTTTTTGCACTTTATCCATGTTTTGATGCTTTGCATGCTCAGCTGTTGCACTTTATCCATGTTTTGAAACCAGATTTTCTAGCACTCCCCGAGATTCGTGACAATGGGTCTAATAGCCCCCCCCCCCGTACCACGAAGGCGTCACACAGTAACCCGAACGGGTTAGGCCGTGACACATTCTCCCGATTCCCACATGGGGTGAGGGGGAGTTCCATGTCTGATATAAATATCACATGAGAATTCTCCCCCTGCATGAGGCCTTTTAAAGCCGTGAGGCAGTGAGTCAAAGCGGACAATATCGTGTATGGAGGGATGGTAGGACCTGTAACTGGTATCTGAGCAGGGCACGGGTTCGAACCGCTCGGGTAATGCTGTGGGGGAGATTGTTGGAACTAGGGTTTCCAGTGCTCCCTGAGGTTCATGACATGAGTCTAACAGCCCTGCTGTGCTGCGAGGCATCACGTAGTGACCCTAACAGGTCATGCTGTGATGTTGAGTCTCGAGTCCCACATAGGGCGAGGGGGAGTTCCATGTGCAGATATAAATATCATATGAAAATTCTTCCCCTGCACAAGGCCTTTTAAAAGCGCGAGGCAGCGAGCTAAAGCGGTCAATATCGTGTATGGAGGGATGAAAACCAAGAGGCTGTGTTGGATTTGTTGACAATAACGGTTGGATTTGTTGACAAGTATATGAAAGATGTGAAAAGACTTCAGGAAACCTGATGAAGACATGGCGACATGGATGATAACCTGAGGTTTATTCTGTTTCTGGAAGTTGTTCTTGGAACTCTGGGAATAGGAAGTCATTCTGAATGAGAAATTTGTTGTTCAGGAAGGTATCTGTTGTTCTGGAAGTTAAGATGTTTTGAATGAAGCACTGAAAGTTATTTTGGCAATGGAAGTAAAGAACTGGAGGTTGTTCTAGAAGATGTTTCAGAAGATGAACAATTGGATTTTTGGAAGTTATTCTAGAAGTGGACGTGAGAGTTGGATTGTTCCGAAAGTTGTTTAAAAAGAATTCTGAAAGTTGTACTGAAGGTGGAGTTGATCTGAAAGTTATTCTGGAAAAGATTGTATGTTTCGGAAATTAGATGTTCTGAGAAGGTTTTTGGAGGATCAGATGTTAAGTTCGGAAGATGATCTTGCCTTGAAATCAGTGGTAGCCCGTATTAACTCGAGACCCATGAGTGCTGACTCCCCCGAGTCTGTCCAGCATAGAGGTGATCTGTATGACCGCCCGTACAAGGCCTCAAACGGTGTCATGCTGGTGGTGGAGTGATAATTGTTGTTGTATGCAAACTCCACCAGTGGTAGGTGGTCCTCCCAACTGCGACCAAAATTAAGGACGCAAGCACGAAGCATGTCCTCCAAGGTCTGTATGGTTCGCTCTGTCTGACCATCTGTCTGGGGGTGAAAAACTGTGTTCAAGCGCAACTGAGTCTCGAACGCCTCCTGCAATCCCCTTCCACAACCGGGATGTAAAGCGTGCATCACGGTCTGAGGCGATCGTCGAAGACACCCTATGAAGCCACACTATCTACTGGACGTAGAGGCGTCCCAAACCCTCTACCGATCCCTGCTCTCGGATGGGTAGGAAGCGAACCGATTTGGTGAGTCGGTCAACGATCACTCAAATAGAATAGTGACCCCTAGATGTGTGTGGTAACCCCGCCACGAAATCCATGGAGATACCATCCCACTTCCATTCCGGTTTCTCAAGTGGCTGTGCCAAGCCTGCCGGGACCTGGTGCTCGACCTTCACATGCTGACAAGTGAGGCATCGTGAAATGAACTCTGCCACCACTTTCTTTATCCCTGACCACCAATACTGACGTCAGAGGTCCTGATACATTTTCGCCACACTAGGATGTACCGCCAAAGGGGATGTATGGAACTCCCTCAACACCTCCTCCCATAACGTCACTGGTACCACGATGCGTCCTCTGAAAAGGATGACGTGCTCCCCACCTATCGGAAATTCATTAGGAGCCTGTCCTGAGGATAACTGAGCACGTCGGACCTCGCAGTCAACATCCACGAGCTGTGCCTTCCTGACTCGCTGTAAGAGTGGAGTGACAATCATCGACTGAAGGCAAGCTGTTCCATCGACATCCACGAAGGATATCTGCATCGCGACTAGCTGCTCTGTCGCCTCACTCAGCAGCTGTAAACCAGACCTCCTGCTAAGTGCGTCTGCCACCACGTTCCCCTTCTCAGGAGTATAGACTATCTCAAAGTCATAGTCCTGGAGGAACTCCAACCATCGCCGTTGTTTCAAGTTCAGGTTCTTCTGTGGGAAGATATACCTGAGACTCTTGTGGTCAGAGTAGACGGTAAACCGTTCACCCATCAAGTAGTGCCGCCACATCTTCAAGGCGAAGACCACTGCTGCCAACTCCAGGTCATGCTGCCTCAACTGCCGTGAGCCGTAGGCGATCACTGCTCGCTCCTGGATCAGGATACAACCCAGTCCGGTCCCTGATGCGTCACAGAAGACTACATACCCAACGCCCTCTTCTGGTAGTCTCAAGATGGGGGCACTTGTCAGTCTCTGCTTCATCTCCTGGAAACTCTGCTGGCACTTCTCCGTCCACACTAAGGGCTGTCCCTTCCGTGTTAAGGCTGATAAAGGTGCTGCTACTCTGGAAAAGTCGGACATGAACCTCCGGTAGTATCCAACCAACCCCAAGAAACTCCGCACCTCAGTCACGCTTCTGGGTGGCTCCCAAGCAAGCATTACCTCTATCTTCGCCAGATACACTGCAACTCCAGCCTCCGAGATGACGTATCCCAGAAAGTGGACCTCCCGTATCCAGAACTGGCACTTCGAGAGCTTACCATAAAGTTGGCGCTCTCGAAGTGTATCCAGGACTATTCGCAGGTGTGTAGCATGCTCCTCTTCCGACTCCGAGTACACCAAGATGTCATCAATGAAGACTACGACAAACTTGTCAAGGTAAGGCTGAAAGATCCTGTTTATGAGTCCCATGAACACTGTTGGGGCATTAGTCTCATCGAAGGGCATCACCAAGAACTCGTAGTGTCCATACCGACATCTAAAGGCTGTCTTCGGTATGTCATCATCTCGTATCCGAAGCTGATGATAGCCTGATCTGAGGTCGATCTTTGAGAACCACCTCGCTCCGTTCGGTTGGTCGAAAATGTCATCAATCCTCGGCAGTTGATACTTGTTCTTCACGATCACTTGGTTCAGGCGTCGGAAGTCCACGCATAGCCTCAAGCTCCCGTCCGCCTTCTTGGCAAACAACATTGGGGCTGCCCATGGTGAAACACTGAGCCTCACGAAGCCCTTCTCCTGAAAGTCCTCCAGCTGTACCCTCAATTCACGAAGCTCTACGGGAGCCATTCGATATGCCGGTGTGGATATCAGTGTCGTCCCCGGGTACAGATCGATACAGAAGTCTACCTCCCCGCGAGGAGGTAGTCTCGGAATATCCTCAGGAAAGACATCCTTATACTCGTTCACCACTACAGGAAAGCTCAGACCCCTCTCGTCCACCGCACCGAGGGTGAGGCTAGCCAACTGGTGAATGATCGACTGCATTCTCATCCAAAAAAGTCCATCCTGTGCTGCAAAAGTTTCATTCTCGTCAGTGAAGGAAAACCTGGTCCCATCCTCGCAGAAAAACCACACTTTGCGCCTAAAACAGTCGATCTGAGCATGGACTGTAGATAACCAGTCCATATCCAAGATGACGTCGAAAGGCCTCAACGCCGCTACTAGGAGATCCCAGCCGAAACTTTCACCTCTTAGAGTAAGCTCACATTGCCGACACCAGTGTGTAATCGTCGAATCTCCTCTCGTAGGAGTCTCTAATTGTAAGGATCGAGCCAACGACTCCACCGGAATCTCCGAGACTCGAACGAGGTTCGTGGCAAGGAACGAGTGACTGACATCTGTGTCTATAAGAACTGCTACTAAGGTGGAGAAGACACAGATCGTACCTCTAATCAACTTTGGAGCGCTGTGGTCATAGGCCTCCATCGCCTGAAGCTGGCCTCGCCCCTATCCGTCGGCTCCCTGAGCCCGTGGTGGACCACCTGGGGGTGGTGGTGGTAGCACCTCGAACCGTCGTCCATCGCCTGCCGCTCGACCTGCTCCCCTGCCACGTTTGCCGCCCTGCGAACCTCTTCGCTTGAACCTCTGCCTTTGCCTTGGCGGTCCCTCAACCGTCTGCTGATCGTCTGTGCGGCGAGTCGGGTAGTCACGAGCCATGTGTCCCTGCCCGCCGCACGTGAAGCACAACCTGGTTCCCTGCTGACTCCCTCTGCTCTGGGAGCCCCGCACTGCCGATCCTGAGTCCTGGGGTCGCCCCCTGAAAGACCTGGCCCGCTTGGGCCCCTGTGTCTGCTGTCGCGGGGCAAAACTTCTCCCGAAAAAGCCGCTCGAAGTCTGTCCAGGTGAGGGTCGCCTCATTGTGTGCCTGGATGGTCAAGCTCCACCATCTTCCTGCCGAGCTCTGCAGAAGGCTCGCGGCCAAGATCGCCATATGGTCAAACGGTGTCCTCACTAAGCGGAAGACTCGCGTCACTGCCTCTAGTTAGTTCTCAACGACCTAAGGATTTGTCTCTCCCCTGAATCTGAGAGGTCTCTGTCTCTGAAACTCGTGCAAGACACTGAGTCTGCGTACGTTCTCTACCGGTAACGCCGGCAGTAACTGCCGATCAACGAGTGGTGTCAGCATCGATGCACCACCCGACGGGGCCATCTCTAGCGCTGGTCCCTGAACCGACGCCTTATCGGTAGGCGGGTTGTCCACACGATCACGTATCAGAAGACTAGCTGGATGTCTGCGTGGAGGCATCCTGAAATAGATCAAGATGTACCACAATTAAAAGATTATACCTGGCGAGCTGACTTTTATTCAGAAAGATCATAAGGAGACAATTATGCAACTAGTGTTTTTATGTGTAGAGTTGAAAAGCAGAATTCAGGGTTCTGGTGTATGGATACGTCGGCCGCCGCACCAACACTGGACTCCCTGAATCTGAAAGACGAACTCGAAACATTCAACACTGTTGCCCCCAAAACAAAACAACAGACTCTCGGTCTTTGAGGTAGAACCGACCACTTCTGAGACCACTTTGTCATGACCTGTCTCTCGGGGCTCGTGCCGTGACATACTCTAAGCCCGCCTCCCAAAGGCCAGAGGTTGACGATTAGCGCCGAAGGCGTTAACCTGCAAGTGAGAGACATTTGCCTGAGTACCTGTACGCACGCACACACAACCACGTCTCAAAGCTGGAAAAGTAAACATGCATGCCACTAAACAACCACTGAGTAAAAAGTACAAATTGTAGGTCAAATGAATCAGAATACAAACCCAACAGAAGATAAACTGAAAACAGGAAAGTACAAGGAAAACTCTGAAAGTTGTCTGATGGAAACCCCACCTGATGGGTAAGTACAGAGTAGCTGTTGGAAGCCGTAGAAGTATGCTCCGCCTGCCTGGTCTCACTGGGCACCACCGGGTCCTGGGCCACCAAGTCCTCCGTCAAGGCGGCGATCGTCTGCACCAGACACAACACGTGCGAACGAAGCCCGTGCAGGGGTGAGTAACAAAATACCCAGTAGGAACCCCAAAATAACAAGAAAAGACTACAAAGCAATCCACAAACAAACAACGAAGCATGATCACGAAGCAAGACATCTCACACCAGGTATATTCTAGAGTCGGAAGGTAAGACCATCAATCATAACGTCGAACACCATGGGCTGCTGGAGAACTCCTCCTCAATGAGTACAGTGGGCTTGCCGGGTTACACAAAAGCTGCTTCCCACTAACCTAGGACTGCTGTAGTATTCACCCCTGATGAGTACCGTGGGTATGCTGGGTCACACATAAGTCGCTCCCCACCGTGGGCATGCTGGGTCACACAGAAGCCGCTTCTCACCTTGACCACACTGAGGTACTCTTCCTGTCGAGTACCGTGGGTCTGTCGGGTCACGCAGAAGCCCCTCCCCACCGTGGGCCTGCCGGGTCACACAGAAGCCGCTTCCCACTAGGCCATAGTATCTGATCCACACAGGGTTGCTTGTTAGCAATCTTTAGGTCTTAGCCAACCGCAGGGTTTCCGCACGTAGTGCGCTTGATTCCGGGAGAACCGCTCCTCAAAACATTCGTCGAATTTCAACTTCCATAAAAACCTTCATAGAGTATATCAAAAGATCTGCCTCGTCGCGAGGGTTCCAGCGTCGCAAACAGTTCGTCAATCGGGCGCTTGGTTTGAAAGATATCGACGTTTTTCCAAAAAAGAGGTCGGTTGGATTCGGGTTCGGCCCGACTCGGTTGGCCCGACCCGACCCGACCCGGCCTGGGGTCCACCGACCTGACCCGGTCAGGGGTCCACCGACCTGACCCGGGTCCGTCGACCCAACCCGAACCTGGCCTGGGTCTGGCCCGCTGGGGCGGCCCGCGCCCTGCCCGGTGGTCTGTTTGGCCGGGACGTGGCTGGAAGCCGCGTCTGGCTCCCCATCGCCCCGCGGGTCGTCTGCGGGGCCGCCTTCTTCGCCGCGGTCAAGTGACCGCGGCCCTTGCCGCGTGGGACGCGGTGCGGTGCCGCGTCTGCGGTGCACTGTCGTAGCCGGGTGGCTGCGTCCACCCGCCGCCGGCCTAGCCAACGACCCTTGCTGCATTGCTGCGGTCGGTTGACCGCGACGCTCTTCTGGCGCGCCACACCGCCACCCGCCCGCAATCGTCGTTGGTGCTGGCGCGCCGATGGCTTCTTCCGCGGACCACCGGGTCCGCTCTGGTGGTCCGTTCTTCGCGCCGCTTGCGCCTATGACCTCCTGGGGATCCCCTCTTCCTTGCAAAGGCCTCTGATCCTCTTTGTCGCCATTTTGAGGATGCGGCCATGAAGAACGCATAAGCGGAGGGGCTCGTGCCATGTTCGTGTCGGCCTGCGTCCTCCGCGTTAGAGTTTTAAAACAAGGAGAGGTTTGGGGATGATGTTTAATCAAACACAATGATTAAATCCCGATATAAAAATCCCCAAGAAAAAGGGCACCCTCCTGCATCGACGAACGATTCGCGGGTCAACCTATTCGTGGGTTGACCCGCATTCGTCACTTTAGAAAAATAAATAACGGGGAAAATAATTCAATCAAACAACCCCTACCTCGATCGATGTTCGTCGTTGAAGCGCTCCGTCCTCGAGGATTCAAGCTCTGTTGGCGTTCGTTGCTTCCCGGTCCCGTTCTTCGTAAAGCGTCGATGTTGCTAGTGATCCGCCGACGTTCGTCGTTCGTCGTTGGAGAGAGTTCTCGCCGTCAATTCGTCAGAGAAAAATCCACCCTTTGATTCTCAACTCTCTGACGCGTTAACCCATTAAAAGAAAATACATCGCAGCGTTTCTGTTACGCTGCGACGTCGCGTCGTTACGCTTCAATTAATGCGCTGTTACGCTGCACAAAAACGAGCCATTAATGAGCGTCATTTAATGCGCCTCGTCACCGCACCGCAACGCCGCCGCCCGCCGGTCAACGGTGAGGGAAGGAAATAAAATAACTTTTTTTAAGTTATTTTATTATTTTTCGAAAAGTCCGAAAACTAACTTTTTCGTCCGATCCTTGCTGGTCGAAGTTAAATCATTTCTAGGCGAATCCCAACGTTTCGAGTTCAACGGTGCACTCGGATTTTCGATCCGAGCACCGGTTCAAAAGTTAGAAAAATCTGTTTGCACGTTTACTTAAACGAACTTAAAAAAAGTTCAAAATTCCGTTTCGGGCTCACCGGGTCTTGGAATCACGTGCCGCCAAAGCGTGTGGTCTCGAAATAATTTTATATAATTTAATTAAAAAAAATTATATGGAAATTCCGGGACATTACAAGACCCGCAATCTCGAGTGTCAGAAGAACGAACAGACAAGTATCGAGAACACAAAAAGGTTTGCAGTCGCTTGAAGTCTTCAACAACTTGTTGACTTGGTGTACTTTTGATTGTTTTACTTTTTGAGTGCTTACTAAGAGCTACGCCTTGCGGGACTTTATTTTAAGCTTTTAGTATTTCTGTTGTCATTGTTCTTTTACCGATCCTGCGCGATCGAGGGCTTTTGGGGGTAGGAAGACAGAAGATTTACCGATCTTGCGTGTTCGAGAGCTTTCGGGGATATGAAGATGGAGGATTTACCGATTCTGTGTGTTTGAGGGTGTCTAGGGATATGAAAATAGAGGATTTACCAATCCCGCGTGATTGAGGACGTTCGGGGCTGGGAAGACAGAGTATTATGGGATAGAATACTATGCCTACCAACAGGTTAAGTCGAGGGATTCCAGGGAGGAAGATAATCCTTTCGATAGGTATAAAATCGGGAATACCTTACGATGGGTTTAAAGTCGTAGATACCTTGAATCCGATTTATAGATTCACCTTACACTTTGGTTTAAAAGTGTGGTTTGAATATATCTTTTAAAAGACTATTTGGTTTGAAAACCAATACTCCGTGTATTGTTTTTAAACTTATGCTATATTCACTTTTGAATACCGTTGGTTTAAATTTTCTATTTCCGCTACTTAGATTACTATTGTTGGATTTTTATAAACTTCGGACACATTTATTTGCGTTGTGTTTATTGTATCTCATACAATTTATATTTTCGCTGCATGCACTGTTTTTACTCTGATTTATGATTTGATTAGTATTTTGTAAATATGATTTACTTAAAACCCGAGGGTTGGAGGAAACTTGTAAATTGAATTGTGCTTACATAGCAGGTTTGGAGGAAGCTAATAAAAAGTTGATGAAGGAAGAGATGACTTCAATGGAGACCATTCCAAGAATGAACAAGAAAACGAAGGAACAAAGTGATATACTTGAAAAACTTGTTCATGAGTTGAAGTAAAGCATGGAAAATGAAAAACTTCACAATGTCAGCCCTAAAAGAGCAAGTGAAGAGCGTACATAATGAAAAGAATTCTCAGTTTGAGAATTTAGAAGGCTAACTTCATATTGTGAGGAAAAAGTACACTAAAGATTCTCACATAGAGATTTCAGTCGGTAGCAAGAATACAAATCTGGAATTCGTAGAAACGACGAGTCTGAATGCTAAATTTGGCAAGAAAAACTCTCAGGACAGTGTTGAAGAAGTGTTATTTTTGTGGCATCACAGGACACACAATGGACACGTGCAAAGAAAAATTGGAGATGTGCAATCAGAGGAGACTTACTGATACATCTCACCATGGAAGACTATTGAAAGTAACAAAAGTAATTGAGGTTCCAAGATGAGATCCCCTGCTCCTATGATAAGGAGACATGAATGGAAGAATGAAAAATCTGTTCCACTCGAAAACAGATTCATAGTGTTGGATGATTATGAAGTGGGAAGGCAAAGGAGGATGTCACAAGTATCTTTGATGGCTTATTCACAACCACCATGGAGAGAAAATAATAGATGCAGTTGTTGTGGAAGGATTGATCACACTATGGATGTGTGTCTAAAGGTCATGAAGACAACCTTTTAAAGAACTCAAAAGACAACCTTTTAAAAAACTCAAAAGTTAGAACAATTTTGTCTCACTGGAGAAAAAAATCATGGCTTTGGAAGATAGTAATGAAGGCCACACAGAGTGCATCAAGCACCAAAGGTTGTTTGTTCTCACCAACCTTCCCGGAAGGAGAAGCAAGCATGGAGAGCAAAGAATAAAGTATAGAGGTTGCTCTCATGACAATCATTAAGGACAAGCATGAGGCATGCTTAAGTGGTTTCATCCATACCATTACAAAGCATGAGTGGAAGACTGGTGGAGTTGTCCTTGCATGGAGAAAGAAGCATGCCAAAGAATGCACACCTATGTATTACCTGGGTTGGTACTTTTTCATTTTCGTCTTGCACTACCTCCGTGCGCCTTGGGATACTTCATTTATTACAAGTATTTATAACTCACACGCAGATGAGGGGAACCAAAAAGATTGGTTAAAGAGAATTATATAAATATTTTTAGACACGCAGGTTCTACATAATAATGGAGAGAGATGACTCGCAGACCAACAAAATTTAATTTAATAATAAATAATTATAAATTCATTCAATAAATTAAATTAAATAAAGCCAACTCATACACAAACCCGTCATTATGACATTCACGACTAATAAACGACAAAATCAATAATTACAGATTAATTACAATAAATAAATTGACCATTTAATAATTTTTTCAACCCTTTATTTAATTGTCAAACACACCAGGTGCAAATCAATAAATTAAGGCTTTAATGGTGCAATTAGTAATTTAGTTTTTTCCTTGGGAGACTACACGACGTGTACTTTCGAGTTACACGCCATGTACTTTCGAGTTACACGCTGTGTATCTCGATTGCTGTGTACTCGGGATACATGCCCGGGGCTTTGCGTGTTCCTCGGCCGGAATGCACGGTGTGTACTAACCAGCTATACGCCATGTGTTCCGCTTGCTGTGTGCCCGAGATACATGTTTGAGTCTTCGACGTGTATCTTGGTGGATTACGCGGCGTGTGCTAATGAGTTACACGCTGTGTGGTCTGAATGCCGTGTGTCCGTGCAACCCGTTGAAGGACTCGGCTTGTTCGTTGGACGCGGGACTACACGGCGTGTACAATCCAGCTACACACCGTGTATCTCCCATGTCGTGTGTCCGCATAACTCGCCGAAACAGACTCCCCCCACTACAATGATACTTTTACCCCTGCTATATAAACTCCCTTCTAGAATGTGTTTCCCTCCACATGGTCAGCTTGTGGCTTGATTGTTTCCCCTGTACCTAGGTCTTTATCATTACACTGCTGCATCCGATTTTTGGAGTGAAACAAGATAAATCTAGTGTGGAATTTGTTGCTGCTGTGAGTTTGTGGAAGACAAAGAATCAACCCTCTTATTGAGGAGTTGATTGCAGCAAAGCAAAGCTTAACGAAGCATCTATCTAGAGATGAAGATGCCTGGAAGAGACCTTCATGTCTATAAACTGTTGAAAAGATCCTCATGTTTATAAATTGACCAAGCCTTCACCGAAGCAGCGTGCGAAGGGAAGAAAAGGGAGCGACTCTAGGATCGACAGTGTCTTTCTTGAATCTTTGTGACAACTACAGTGAGTAGCGTTATCTTCCTAGTATGTTGACATATTCTCGGCGTATGCTTCTTAGATTAGCTCTTTGTGGTGAATCAGGTAAAATCCTCGTGTCTTGTTCATGTTTTACATTTTTGTATGCGCGCTTGAGGTTCAGTGTGGTGTGAAAAAGTAATTGATCAGAAAGTTGAACACTAAGTTCTTGCTAACACGGGAACGAGATCCAATAGAGACAACCAAGTGGAAGAAAAAGATAAGTTGGGCAACACCTTGATTCACCCCCCTCTCTGGGTGTCTCTTGGGTTACATCACTTTGGTTGAGCATCTCAACAATGGTAGTATTGCCATATAACCACACTACCAGATTTTGATCCACCTTCCCATGATTCTTGGTTACCTGGTTGCTTGAAGCTTGACTAAAGGCCTGTTTGACAACGTTACAAGATCGTGGTCCACCTTCCCCCAAGCAATTTGAAAAACTAAGCTGTGTTTATTCTGTTTCAGTCAAAACATTCTGAAAGAAAACCACTTATATTAGTGGCTGAAAAACTCTTTCAATGAGCAATCTAGAAACACTTACAAAAGCAATTACCATATGCGATAAGTGTTAGGAGTGTGGGGGTGTCCGTATAAGGGAAGGGGCAATATAGTCTTTCTATCTTCTAGTTGTTATGTTGACTATGGGGTAGGAGGTTATTAAATACATGCTCTAGTAGTTGGTGGAGAGGGTATGTATTGATGAGCCTTGTTCACTCCTCCGAGAGACAAGGTCAACACCTCCCAAGCCCGAACCTCCCAGTAGTATCCAATTGAACATCATGCTCGAAGGTACTGTACATAAATACTACGAAGCAATTGCTTCTTCTCTCACCCCTTTCATGAAATTGTCCCAACATTTGACAACTCAGCTGGGGACGATCGTTGGAGAAGAGATAATTGCTAGGGAAGAGACGATCGCTTGGGAATGCGGTTGCAGTGGGACTTGGTCGACGCAGGGAATACTCGCGCGGGTGATAAGTGTTAGGAGTGTGGGGGTGTCCGTATAAGGGAAGGGGCAGTATAGTCTTTCTATGTTGTTATGTTGACTATGGGGTAGGAGGTTATTAAATACATGCTCTAGTAGTTGGTGGAGAGGGTATGTATTGATGAGCCTTGTTCACTCCTCCGAGAGACAAGGTCAACACCTCCCAAGGCCCGAACCTCCCAGTAGTATCCAACTGAACATCATGCTCGAAGGTACTGTACATAAATACTACGAAGCAATTGCTTCTTCTCTCACCACTTTCATGAAATTGTCCCAACATTTGACAACTCAGCTGGGGACGATCGTTGGAGAAGAGATAATTGCCAGGGAAGAGACGATCGCTTGGGAATGCGGTTGCAGTGGGACTTGGTCGACGCAGGGAATACTTGCGCGGGTGATAAGTGTTAGGAGTGTGGGGGTGTCCGTATAAGGGAAGGGGCAGTATAGTCTTTCTATCTTCTAGTTGTTATGTTGACTATGGGGTAGGAGGTTATTAAATACATGCTCTAGTAGTTGGTGGAGAGGGTATGTATTGATGAGCCTTGTTCACTCCTCCGAGAGACAAGGTCAACACCTCCCAAGGCCCGAACCTCCCAGTAGTATCCAACTGAACATCATGCTCGAAGGTACTGTACATAAATACTACGAAGCAATTGCTTCTTCTCTCACCCCTTTCATGAAATTGTCCCAACATTTGACAACTCAGCTGGGGACGATCGTTGGAGAAGAGATAATTGCCAGGGAAGAGACGATCGCTTGGGAATGCGGTTGCAGTGGGACTTGGTCGACGCAGGGAATACTCGCGCGGGTGATAAGTGTTAGGAGTGTGGGGGTGTCCGTATAAGGGAAGGGGCAATATAGTCTTTCTATCTTCTAGTTGTTATGTTGACTATGGGGTAGGAGGTTATTAAATACATGCTCTAGTAGTTGGTGGAGAGGGTATGTATTGATGATCCTTGTTCACTCCTCCGAGAGACAAGGTCAACACCTCCCAAGGCCCGAACCTCCCAGTAGTATCCAACTGAACATCATGCTCGAAGGTACTGTACATAAATACTACCAAGCAATTGCTTATTCTCTCACCCCTTTCATGAAATTGTCCCAACATTTGACAACTCAGCTGGGGACGATCGTTGGAGAAGAGATAATTGCCAGGGAAGAGACGATCGCTTGGGAATGCGGTTGCAGTGGGACTTGGTCGACGCAGGGATACTCGCGCGCGGAACTGGAAGAGCTGGACGAACAGAGAGGAGTTTGCAGCTGAAAACGATAGTAGCTGGGGAGACGATCAGAGCTTGCTGATTCAACAGTGGAGGTCAAACGTCTTCTTGCTCACTGGTAGTTGAGTGTCGCGATCTCGGGAGGGAGTCGTTTGTGGTTGTGCAGCGCAATTGCAGGAGGGAGAAACGTGTACTGCACTGTGAGATGCGAATGACAATGGCGACCACAGTAAGACAATCATTGTGAGGAAGTGGGACCACCTTTACGACGCAGTGCAGATGACGAGAGTAACAACCAATTGCTGTAAAGCAGAAGGGGCAAGAACAACTGGTTGAGACACCTCGACATAATTCATTAGGTGAAGTCTTTGCCAAGAGACAAGCGGAGATCGATAGACGAATGTGTGAGCTTCAGTGCGAGCTGCAGAAACAAATTTAGGCTTTTGATGGTCGAACCGGGCTACTGGAAAATTTAGGAAAGTTGACGCAAGCTAAGGAGGCAGATGGTTTGAAAGCGAGCTGGGTTATACGAGAGTGGAGCGCTTTGGAGGGGCAAACAACAGTGAAGATTGAGGGGCTCGAGTTGCCGGCGGAACATGTTTCAGCTTCTAGTAAACAGAGCAAGGCAAGTGTGGTGGTTCCTTGCGGAAGTGGAAGCGGAAGCGCGGAGGTCGGTGGAGGTGTTGCTATGGCTGAAGGGGTAAGAGTAGTGTGTCGAAGGTGGAACTGTTGGTGTTTACAGGAGAGGATCCTTATGTCTGGCACATGGAAACAGAGGATGAGTTATTGATAAATCAAACACGAGAAGATATGAAACTGCATTGGGCGCAGATAAGCATGGAACACATGACACTACTTTGGTTCCTTTCCTGGCTGCGTAGTAATCCGGGTTTAAGTTGGGAGCAGCTGAAGCTAGCGCTGATGGAGAAGTTCGGGACCGACAAAGAGCATTTGGAGTTTTTTCGACAGCAGCGTGAGGTGCAACATGAATTCAGACGGGTGCGTCCTAAAGAGGATCCATTTGATCCGAGTTCTAATGTGAAAAAGTGGGAAAGGAATGCTAAGAAGGTGCAACTTGTTTCTGGTCCGAATTCAGGACCGTAGGTTGTCGAGTCCGTGGTGGGGGGAAGCGACAACATGGGCGCCAAAGCAATCGGAATACCAACGCTGCGTGGATTGCCTGCAGGGTCAGTGTTCAATACACGGAACAACTGTAATGACTCTTGGTACATGGCAACGCTTCCTCCCCTTTTCAGTTTAAAGACGAAGAAACCGTTATTGATTGGGGAGCTGCACGTTCTATATATGGTTTGAACGAGAGTGAATCGAGCCTCAGGAAGAGCAAACTTTTTGTAGCTAAGATTGAGATTGCAGAACACATGAGTTGGCAAAGTGCAACTAATTTGGAAGGATGGGTACTTGGGTGACTTGCAGGGTGAAATGGCCCACAACACTGCTTGTGACCCAGAGTCACAACATTACATGCCAAGAGCAGGGCAAACTGTTCTATTTATTGGTGACCTTTCTTATGTTGGTAGGTATGAATGTGTTGAGCTGAGTGTTGCTTTTCAGCCATGGATCTATGTGGCTAGATATCTTAAAATTGACTACAAGCTGGAAGAGGGTGTCAGTGTTCCATTCAAAACAAATCTGCTTAGATATCCTACTCCACACCTTCAAAAACCCACAGACCCATGCAAAGTCTCGTATTTTTGTTCTCCCTTAGTGAGATATTCACCTCAATGGGTTTGGCTGCAAGGGGAGCTTGGACGTATGGATAGAGAGGAGATCTTGGCTGATTATTTAGGAGCACACTCATGTACAGTAGAGACGTGGCCCCTATTACTGTTGGGATTGGAGGTAAACAGGAAGGCTATGATGGCGAGTACTTGTTCCACCGCTGGAGTATTCAGTATTCCGGGATGTCATTTACGGTGAACAAGAGACTAAAACTGCTACTGAACTAGCGCAATGTGAGATGGCGAATAAAGGTCTTGTCGGCTGAACATCGTTTTGGAAAAAGAAAGGAATCAGTGTTTGTCGGGAGCGTGCATTTAAGCCTTTCTATCGCGAAGACAAGGCCTGTTGATTCAATGGGCAGTAACGACAAGTCCATTTTAAACCTAACCAATGAAACTGGGCTGAACGGTAAGTTTGAGATGGTCAATATTCAGTTTGGACCGTGTGGAATAAGTGATGGGGCCAGACCAAGTTGCGGGACGAGTCAAGTTGGGAGTATTGAAAGGTCAAGGGCTGATGGAACTGAAATGGGTAGTAGTTATTACTTGTCCTACTTAAACCCACCCAGGTTGTTTAAAGAGCTCAAGGACGAACGGTCTGTAGATGACAGTAATGAAGAAGAGGTTCATCTACCAGGAATGATGCTGGTGCTGCAACATGTGTGCCATCAACTTCATTGGGGAGGCTGCTGTTCCAGTGCTAAAGAGGCTGAGTCGTGCTATTTAGTGGTGGACAAGGTGTTTTTCAAGAGGGGGTAATGTTAAGAGTGTGGGGTTGTCCAGATAAGGGTAGCGACAGTCTTTCTATCCTTTAGTTGCGATGTGATAAGTAAAAACAGATGACAGCCTTTTTATGTTTAACTAGAGATGAAAAACAGAGAAGAAATACAAACAGGGAGGAGAGGAGAACAAATTGGAGAAGAAAACTCAAGAGTCCCTCAGGAAGCTCTTGCCCAAGCCCAGCTGGCCGCTTCCTTAAACAAAATCATTCCCCTTGTGCAGTTTCTCTTTTCCCCCTTTATAACCTCTTTCCATCCCACCTTTAACCACCTGGGCTCCACAAAATATCCTCCCTCTAACCACTTCCCAAAAACTTCTAGCTAACCCAACAAACCCCCTCTGGCCATTCCCTGCGTACAACAGTACCCCCCTGCATTCCTATCACTGCCACCATCTCGAAAAACCACCTTGTCCTCAAGGTAGTGGATGTGTCCCCCAGTGTGACAAACCTAGCATGCCAAACAATTTCTCAGACCAGCCTTAGCTCCATAGAACCGCGAATGGTGATAAGGTGCACTGCCCATATGGCCATGCCAAACAATCTCCCATATGCTCCTCCCGGCTTGCTTGACATCTATTGTTGTCGGTACGTCTCCGTGCTGCATCATAGTTGCCGGATGGAGCAATCCCCTAAACATGCAAACGTAGTGGTGGGGGTTGGTTTCCAGCACAAATGCCCCATGCCGAAAATTAGTAACTCCCACAAGCAAAGAGGCAAATAGGGGGATATGTCAAATTAATCCCAGCGGGATATGATTTAAATGTTGCTGCCACCTTTGCCTGGTTTGGCGCCAAATCACCAGTAATTCTGGATGGAGGAACTACAGGGAAATACACAAGTTGAAAGGCTGAAGGGCTTGCATCTGTGCCCAAATGGTGCCCATGCTTCTAGAAATGCTGTTCCACGCGAGAATAAATTTTTGTTGAACTCTATCCAGCAGCACGTTCACCAACAGTACTAAGAGGGGGAGAAGTGACCTGGTTTGCGCCAGGCTGTCCCATGCGCGTAGGTACCGCAACACCCCGAGGTCTTGGTTGAATACCCGTAGTTTCCATAACAACTTCAACATACCGTGAGTTGAGTTCCTGGTTCGCCCTCTTATTGTTTCCAAATAGCAGCGTACAACATACATCCTCCCGTAATGACAGCTCTCACCCCTTGAACAGAGGTAGGGTGATCTGTTGGGCTGTTATACACTGATTGGAATCACAACAGTGACGAGATGTGTGAGCAGTCAAATGTCCCGACGTTGATCCCGAGGTGTGGCACCCTCCACTAAATGCAATGCTGGAAAACTTGTCAGAATCGACAGGTGCGTCGCTTCCTGCTGAGGTGTCAGTTCCGTTGGGCACAACATAGTCTAGAACGGAGCTGCCCTGTGCCAATCTGAGGAACACAACACCGACTGACCTGGGATTTCGTCTTGCGCCGTTTGAGCCGTATCTGCGAATCCAGTTGGAGGTGTTCTAAACTCCTTTGTGACCTCCAATGGGTGCGTCTCCCTTTGCAACGACTGTTTTTCCAATCGGCGCACCAGGTCGGAGATGTGGTTGTGGAATTCGGCGAAATTGTGTGCCTGTTCCTGGCGCGCGTGTTCAACCTATTCAAGGCGCGCCTGTTCCCAAGAATGTTGTTGTGCGGTTAGAGCATCCATGGCCGATGTCAGAGTTGCAAGCGTTGAATCGAATTTGAGTTCGAGCGTCCTGAGGCGCTGTTCGACACCTTCCAGGCGAGATTGATATTGGGCCTCCATCTACAGAGCGGTGCGAGCGGAGAGGTGGAGATGGCAGGGCGCGGTAGGTCGAACCAATTGATGAGTAAAAACAGAGGAAAACCTTCTTATATTTAACTAGAGATGAAAAACAGAGAAGAAATACAAGCAGGGATGAGGAGAAGAGAAGAAATTGGTGAAGAAAACTCTAGAGTCCGACCCCAGGGAACTCTTGCCCAAGCTCAGTTGGCCGCTTAAACATAATCATTCCCTTTATGCAGTTTCTCTTTTCCCCTTTCATAACCTCTTTCCATCCCACCTCTAACCACCTAGGCCCCGCAGAACATCCTCCCTTTAACCACTCCCCAACAACTTCCAGCTAACCCAACAAACCTCCAGAGAAACACTACCGCCCCTGGCCATTCACTATGTTCAACAATACCCCCCCTGCATTCCTATCATGCTGGCTGTGGGGTAGAAGGTTATTAAATACTGGCTGTAGTAGTTGTTGGTGAGGGTACATATTGATGAGCCTTGTTCAGTTGGATACTGTTGGGTGGTATAGGAGGAGTGAACTTCTTCCTTGAGATTCTTCTTCCTCTATCTCCCTCTTCTACCTTTCCATTGTAATCTGCAAAGGTATTGTACATAAATACTACGAAGTAGTTGTTTCTTTTCTCTTACCTCTCTCTCACGAAATTGTCCTAGCATTTGACGACTCTGCTGGGGAACAATCGCTGGAGAAGAGATGATTGTCAGGGAAGAAATGATTGCTTGGGAACACGCTCGCAGTGGGACTCCGAGGCCCAACAGAGGTTTGGGCAGCAACAGAGAGGCCTGGGCAACACCAAAGAGGCCCAACAAAGGCCGGGCAGTGGCGGAGAGTCTCTGGGCAGTGGTGAAGAGAGGCACGGACAACAGCAAAGAGGCCCGTCAAAGGCTGGACAGTGGCAGAGAGTCCTTGGGTAGTGGCGAAGAAGCCTGAGCAGACGTGTTGGAATTGATAGAGTGGCCCGACAGAGAAGCACCGGTTGCGCTGAGCACTGAACCGCGCAAGGTGCGAGGACAATTGTGGCACATGGCAGAGGAAAACCTTTTTCTTTTCACCCATCTGCAACAGGAGAGCATGTGTGGAAGAGAGTTAGCAAGGGCTTGGATGCATCTGGTCTAGCACACTAGGTGTAGATATGCAGAGGTGCTGGAGGAGTGCGGTTGAGATGCTTGGATGAGGAGGAAGACACTTGACACAGTGGCAGTAGGGGGCGTGTGGGTGCTGAAGGGCACAAATCTGGATGCAGGTGTTGCCTTGGGCAAGAGGAGGCGCGTGATGGTTGGGTGCGCACGCAGGGGGAAAAGCGTGCCTGAGGGAGAGAGGTAGCACCTGCAGTTGCCTTCCCTGGAGGCACCCGCGTTATAGCGACCTTGCTTTTCTTGCATTACTTTTACATCATTTTAATGATAAAAACATAAAAATTTTACACAATGAGGATTCAATGGTTTAGTGTCTTGGGAAAACTAGGACCATACTTAACATTTACAACATAAAACATAAACATTTATTTAATTTCTTCTTCTCTACCTTCTTATCCGCCCATGTGTACTCCTTGGTACATGTAGTCACTTGAGGATATACATCAGAAAGGGGCGAGCTAGAAGCCTAGTAAGAGGAAAGATAAGAACATGAAACAATGTAACATGTGGTGAGCATAATCATAACATCATTTATATAATATCATGAAATGTGACAATGCATAAAAATGAAATATCATGTCTTAGTGGTTAACTACGACACATAGTTGTGAACAAAGCTAACATTATGTTCACGCATCATTTCACTTTAACTCATGAGATTCATCACTTTACCCAATGCATTGGAGCGCTGTATGATTCGGGGCGCACCCGTCACATTCAAACATTCATATTGCGCTATATAATTCCGGACGCACCCGTTACATCATAACATTTACATTATCATGCATGCCACACATAAAATATGTCAAACTGGAACATAAAATAACTTATGAAAAGAAACGAGTCTCATATCAAAAAACATACATTCATAAACATTTGGTTCCCAAAATAAAGAAGGAATATCATTCTTGACATAGAACCATTAACCTTGAGTGAAGAGAGAAACAATCTTCGAGAAGTAAAAAAGGTGTGTGTATTTGAAAGAAGAGTTCTCTTGAAAAACATTGGATTTTTCATAAAATTAATTAGAGAACATGTATATCTCATAAAAGGTAAGATAATGATAAATAAATGATTTTTAAGGCATATCCATACTGAAAAATGGGTTGAAGAGGGAAAACCTAAAGAAAGAGTTGAGTTCGAGAATTTTCCCTTACCTTGTGTCCGAACGCTTTCTTCACTTTAAAGTCCTATATAATGACATTAGATTCATTAATTAACAATTTCATAGCCTTTAATACATGAATTTGATTCATTATGGTTTTATTAAGTTCTTTTATGGACCTTGGATGAGTTAGAGAGCTTAAATTCATTGTTCGGGAGTGTTAATTTTCATAGCTTTTATGAACGGTTCACTTGTATTCATGAATGAATGTTCGTTTGAAATGTGGTTAAACATCCAAAATTGTTAATATATATTATTAGTGACATTCCAGAGATAAATGATCTTATAATGATTTTTTTATATACCATGAGGATGAATCATTAGATAAAACTTTAATGATAAATGTTTGGATTAATTTGACGGTTTTGCTCACAACGAACTTGTTTTGTATTATTATTTTATATCATGAGTGTATAAGGTTTCCAGAACATCACATAAGATAAAATAAATATATTATGATCTGGTTCAACCATTAAAATGGTTTCACGGTCAGTCTCTAAGATGGTAACGCAAATTGAAAATCCGTCGTTTTTGAATGTGATAATTGAACACATCTCAGACGGTGTTTTCATTTATAGTATAAAAGGAGAGGAAATGTGAGATTATGATGAACTATCCCATTAGGATAATAGCATTCCAGTACATGTATGTTACTAGAGTTATCATACCATTTGGGTGAAAATAGGCGAGGAAAGAAAAAGAAAAGAAAAGAACTTGAAAGAAAATAAAAGAATCGGAAAGAGGAATTTACCTCTTAAGTTTATCTCTTTTGAAAGCCTCTTTAGGGGAGAGGATTTGGTCTTTTGAGGAGACCAAAGGCTGCTGGACGTGGGGAAGGAGCTTGGGGGGAGATTTAGGCAAAATTTAGTTAAGACTTGAAGTTTGAGAGGCGTGAAGAAATGAGGGTCTGAAGAGTGGTATTTATAGTGGAGGGGATGAAAGTTTTCTTAATATTATATTCATTAATTTATTATTTTTCCACAAGACAATCAATAACGAGGATTATTGTAACTACAAATAATAATAAGTGCATGTAAGTTCAAACCAATGACGTGGGGAAGGAGCTTGGGGGGAGATTTAGGCAGAATTTAGTTAAGGCTTGAAGTTTGAGAGGTGTGAAGAAATGAGGGTCTGAAGGGTGATATTTATAGTGGAGGGGATGATGGTTTTCTTAATATTATATTCATTAATTTATTATTTTTCTACAAGACAATCAATAATGAGGATTATTGTAACTACAAATAGTAATAAGTGCATGTGAGTTCGAACCAATGACCATTTACATTAGCCATGATTCAAACATGATGCAAAAATTCATTTATTTAACATATTTTGTAAATTATCAAATTTCACTATTCACAAAAAATTAAATTATTTCAGAAAAATTCCAAAAAACCACATTAACCATTCTTCGACGTGTAGAATCCAAAAATGAGCTTCATTTTTCAAAAATAATTCTCTAAATATGAACAATTTAATTTTTAATTAAAATCATAATTTACTTGAAAAATACAGATATTAAAATTAAAACTGTTTAATGCTTTCAAAAATTACATAAGGTCTGTAGGAGATTAAAAGAAAGGAGACGGCGCTGGAAACCCGAGGAGGCCCCCTGCGTGGAGCGGCCGGCACGGGTGGAGGCCGGAACAGTCCGGATCTGCCCGGAACAGTCCGGAACTGCCCGGAACTGCCCGGAACTGCCCGGAACTGCCCGGAACAGACCGGATCTCGCCGGATCTGGCCGGATGAGGCCGAAAATCGCCGGATCTGGCCGGAGCCTTCTGGATCAGGCCGGAGCCGGCCGGAGTAGCCTGGATCTGGCCGGAAATCACTGGATCCGGCCGGATTCGGCCGGAGCTGTCCGGATCTGGCCGCCGGAGAAGGGTCGCCGGTCGGAGAGGGGTCGTCGGCTGGAGAGGGGTCGCCGGGAGGGAGCGCGCAGAGGAGGGCCGCCGGGAGCAGCCGGGAGGCCGCCGGGAGCAGCGGGAGGCCGCCGGCGGGGCGCGCGGGTGAAGGCGTCGGGAGCCGCGTCGCGCCGGGGAGCTGCGCAGGGAGGAGGAGTGCGCCGGGAGGGAGGGCCTGCCGGGGAGCCGCGCCGCGCAGGGCAGAGGCGCAGGGCCGCGTCAGGCAGGAGGGCCGCCGGGAGGTTGGAGGGCCGCTGGGTGGATGAAGGGCCGCCGACGGGGAGGAAGAGCGGCGGGTCGCCGTGAGGGAGGGCGCGCAGGGAGCCGCGTCGCGCCGGGGAGGAGGCCCGCCGGGAGGTGGAGGCGCACCAGGATGGAGGACCGCCGTGAGCAGAGGGGCGCCGGGAGGTGGAGGCGCACCAGGGAGAGGCGGACGGGAGGGAGGGCCGGCCGGGAAGGGAGGGCCGCGGGCGCCGGGCGAAGGCCTGCTGGGACGAGGCGGAGGGGCGGCGGCGGTAAGGCCTGGAGGCCGCCGCCCCCCGGACGGGAAACCCTAAAGGAAGGGGAAAGAAGAAAAATAAGGAGGGAGGGATTGGGGGTTCAAAAAACCTCCTCTGATACCATGTAGGAGATTAAAAGAAAGGAACCGAACCCCCAAGGTGTTTCTCCTAAGGAGCCCTTGGGGTGTATTTATAATAAATGGTAAAGACCACACCGGACATCAAGTCCGATGTGGGATACAGACTCCAACAAGGTCTTATAAAATTATCTTAAAATCACAAGACATAAAATTGTTAATTTATGAACACATTTTAGGAAAATACATTTTCTTTTAAATTAATTAATTAATTATAATTAATTATTTATGACTTATAAAAATACCAATACTTTTACTCTGATCATATTGTCACTTTTAAGATGCTTAAATTTTATCTATACATTCGTGGGTGAGGTTACTATTCTTTTGGGCGATTTACTATTCATAAGGGTTATATTACTATTCATAAGGAGAGGTTACCAAAAATTAAGTTTGTCCTATCGGACTCCAAACATCTTACTGATCACAACCGTGTATGTCAGATTTTCGAAATTCAAAACACAGAAGTGACATATTTATGTTTAAATGTCACATAGTAGTTCATTTAAGCATGACATGACATTCTGTTTCCTAATGTGATGACATTACTACAAGAAGGTAGAAATTGCATTGATAAAAGTTTGGGTCGTTATACGCGTGCCTGGGTCTGGACCTGCACGGGCGCATGGTCAGGTTGCCTGGCCTGAGCGAGAGAGGCATGCTGGTCTGCTCGCCTGGCCTGGTCACACAGAGAGCACCTGGTCGGGGCCTTGCCCTAAGTTGCTGCCCTGGGCACTGTACACTACCTGAACAGTGCTCCTGGCCTGGAGCTGGGTGCCCTAGCGCAGGGGCACCCAGGCACCGGGAAAGTGATGCTCAGGAGAGTGAGGATAAAGGGAGGAGAAAACCCTAAGTTTTACTGGTGCTCTGATACCATATAGAAAGAGTAGACCCAAAACTGTTCCTCTTGAATGAGTACAAAACACTATTTATAGAAAGAAATAATGAGATACGTGACCTTAAATAAATAGGAAATACAAAATTCCAACAGAGGAAAAGTGGGGATTGAATAAACCTAGTCAAACTCATATCCTAAATTTTCGAATACTATATTAGTTCCCGTTTTGTCATGCTGTGCACACAAGCAGACTATATTGGTCTTACGGTTTAGCCCTGAGCACTAATAAGCCCATGATGTAGGATGATAATGAAATCAATACAAATGAAGGTCAAAAATAAAATAAAATAAGTGCCTGTCACAGCTCAGCAGGGCATGTCAAGGGAAGTTGATGTATGCAGCATTCTTAATTTCTGTCAATCACGAGCAAGGTGTTCCTGATGTTCAATTTACAGGGATGAAATGGTATGATTCTCTGCCTTTGCAGACCCTCCTATGATATTTATCACCGGGTGTCCTTTATAAGGACATAATAAGACGTGCATCTCGAGTAGCACTTGTGGAAAATCCATGTACCATTTTAATGGATGAGAGATCCGTGATTATGGGATGGGATATTTACTGTGCCCATGAATACCTTTTATTAGCAGATTTATTGAGAAAGATAAATTCAATTGCTTGTCATAGTGGTGTGGTTGATAATTGTTCAAGAGGCGATGAAATTATAGGTGAATGGGATGAATAATGAAAGATTGATGAATTCATTCTTTGCGATGCTGGAAATATCTTGCTGGTTATTTTCTTTTTTCCTAATTTGTTTTTGAATCGAGCTTTGGCATGGCATTAGAGTCTGGTTCTGTTTTGGCCTGAAGAGGATGATCTGTTATGTTGTTGTTTGTGTACTTGCGGAGCTTAGGTTGTGCTTGCATGTGAGAGAATGTTGGAAGTGACACATCAGATTTTGATATGGAAACTTGGCAGAAGTTACATGGATTGAAAAATTGCTTGTTTGAGTTCATCAATTTATTTTTCATTTTGAATATTTATTTTTATGTGATTCTGATGAATTATTAGTTTCTGAACCAAGTGGCAGCCAACTGAGCTTCTATGAATAAAGGTATTGGTAGCATGTGCTCACACAGTGTTAATTTATGTCCAACTATGTTATGTAGTTCATTTAATGTCATAATTTAGGCTAACTATTTTATGTAATTTCATTCAATATTATAATTCAGTCCAGCTTGACCCTTAACGTTATTTGCTTGATGGTTTGTTTTTGAGATTTTAGGCAGTGCTATCCCTTTTGTTATTTTTCAGTTTTTTCTGTAGCCTGTTGGATATTGCTTTTGTTGCTCTAAATGTTTTATTTGTCTTGAAGTTTTACTCTACGCGTGCCATTATTAAACAACTGGTGCTTTTGCTTAATGTTTTATCTTGCTTCACTATTAGGTATGATGCAGAGGTTATATTTTTCATTTAATGTCATAATTTAGGCTAACTATTTTATGTAATTTCATTCAATATTTTAATTCAGTCCAGCTTGACCCTTAACGCTATTTGCTTGATGGTTTGTTTTTGAGATTTTAGGCAGTGCTATCCCTTTTGTTATTTTTCAGTTTTATCTGTAGCCTGTTGGATATTGCTTTTGTTGCTCTAAATGTTTTATTTGTCTTGAAGTTTTACTCTACGCGTGCCATTATTAAACAGCTGGTGCTTTTGCTTAATGTTTTATCTTGCTTCACTGTTAGGTATGATGCAGAGGTTATATTTTTCGATGAAGGTGTCCGAACTGCAAAGCGAAAGCAGCTAAAAGTGAAATTGCTTCAAGTAATTACTCTAATATTTTTCCACATGGAGAAGTCCATCTGGCAGTCTTTTCATACATGATGGTTGGGTGTTTGGAGTTGAACTACTAATATAGGACTCCATATAAGTAGCATCTGATATATATGAAAACTCAGATCAAGCTATCCGGTTCAACTGGAAAACCATTGAGCCAATGTTGTGACTGTTCCTAGCGAAGGAGAAAGCCAAGACATTAGCAGACTGACCAAGAATTGGTCAAATTGGCCTGAACCTATCAAAACTGATAAAATTCACCGGCTAGCTGGTTGACCCAGTTTTTTTTTTAATTTTTTTTGACAAACATCCCTTTATAATTATTAATTTTGATAAAAAATATAAAATCTAATGTTTTTTTTGCGATTTAGATTATATATTATAGGAGGCGATTTAGATTATATATTATAGGATTGTGATATATGTAGTAGAGTGAAAATTATAAGAGATTAAATAATGTATTTTTAGAATTATTAATTTTTCATTGATTATTGCATATAGATGTTTTTTTATAAAATGATGTTTGATTGAATATTATAAATGATTGTATTTATTAACTATACTATATATTATTTCAAATTTATTAAATTAATTATGACTCGTTCAATTACAGTTCAACCGTAGTCTGACTGCTAAACCTTGAACCAATGTCTCCACTGGTTCGATGACTGGTTTGGTTTTTAATACTCAGGTAGCGTTTGATAGTATCATCTTTCGTTTAGATGTGTTATGATCTGAAACCGGTGGTCTTTTTTGGAATTTTCTACTAGAATTTTTTATTGAATGCTATTTAGAATGATTCTCAATGCTTTTCCAATGCAAAATTGTACTTTTTTGTTCATTTCTCAAACTCTCATGTTGGTTCTCAGCATGTTCACCCAGCTTACCTTTCCATGCTGGGGCATATAAGGTCCGAGGCACTAGATAAATTCATGCAAGCATTTGACAATGCTTTGGATCAAGGAGAAGGGTTTTCTGTTGCTGCTTCTCGCTGTACTGAGACCTTTATGACATTTTTTGATGAGAAATGCACAGGTACATCGAAAAGCTTATTTACATTTCAAAATCTGTTTATTGAGTGGTTATGGAGCTTTGAATGATAAATAGTTGGCAATGATTTCTTGTTGGGAATACTTTTTCTGGCAGAAAATCTGTAAAAAAGTTATTTTTTGATTAAAAGCAAAATCCGATCATTGTGAAAATGGATTTATTAATTTTTTTGTGGGCAGTTTGAGGATTTCACTGTTCAAATACTGCTTGCACATGTGATTGTTTTAAGAGAAATGCTTTCACTATATTTTTGTTTTTTGTTGAAACTGGGTTTGCCCACTTGGGACTCAGGTCAAGAGCAAGTTAATCTGGTAGAAAAGAAAAAACCATGGACATATACCATGGAGCTTGTTGCTCAACAATATATGAAGCAAAATCTTACCTATTAAATGTATTATGCGGTTGATTTAGCACTTTTGAAACAAGTAATGATTTAAGGTGTCTTGCGTCCTCAAGAAGGGCCATCAATGTTATTCGGATCTTTGGCTTGGGATTCCAGGATCTGCAAATTCAGTCATTCTTTTGTAAGCAATTCCCATTGAGTAGTGCGGTAATTGATTTCTTTTTTCGATTGATTTTTATTTTAATTCCTGGGTTTTTATGCTGTTTTTATTTTTCAATAGTTCATTCCCCCGAAATTTATGGGTTTTTTTGAAGTTTTTCTTATTCAAAGAGTTGTAATTTGACATTTTGGATCGGTTTATTTGGAGAAAAATGGTCTCAGCTGTTTGATTTCCTTCTTGATCTTCTTCCACCTCCTCTTTTCTTCTTCTTCTTGATTCTACTGCCTCTCATGGCAGTACCCTGGTTTTCTAACAAGCATTGGTGTGGTCAGAGGTACTAACCCATGTCGTATTCTGTTTTTTTTCATTTTGCGTGAGTAAAAAAAATATAAAAAATCAAAGCCTGCTGATAACGTCTTTTCATCTCTTCCAATTTCAATCCCTTTTTCCTACAAGAACTCAAGAATTAACCTTGCCAATATTCTTTATGGATGACACCACAGTTACCGACAGCAAGAGGTTGGATACCTCATTAACTTGTTACAAACATGCAAAAGACAAAAAAACATCAGTTAGGGATAAGACTACAGATGAAAGCTCACATTATGCTGGGAAATGCAAAGATTTGCCATTGCCTGAAATCATTTACATTAACCATAAAATATTTTGTGGTCTCATTTGCCTTCTAGTTCTCATGTGAAGTCTTTGCAGATGTTGTTGTCATGCAAGCAAACTGGGACACGACTAAGGTGAGGGATAAGCTTCGGCGTGACATAGATGCACGTGTTGCCTCCATCCGTGCCGCCAAACTCACTGAACTTAATTTTCTGTATGAGGTATGTTGGTATATCATTTTTTTTTTGTTGAGCCCTCTATGCACTGCAAGATCCCATTTGATAGTAGTCATTGAAAACTGCTTAAAACACTCTTGATTAGTGCTTTTGTTTAAGTGTTTTCAGATTGCTTATTGAAGAAGTGCCTTTTTGACACTCATTTAAGTTGCCTTCTTCTGGAATTCAAGTACAAGTGTTTTTTTCAGAAACAGAACACTAATTATTTTTCCAAACCGTTAATGTTAAACAAGTGCTCTCAAACTTGGCACTTAGCCCACTACCTAAGTTGTTAGTCACTGGCTTGATGATGAGAGGTCTCGGAATCATGAGCTTCACGAGCTCTTGGTTTTAATTCTTTTTACTCATTGTAGAAGATAAAATGAGGAGAGACCCGAACCCCCAAGGTGTACTCTCTAAAGGATCCCTTGGGGTGCTTTTATAACAAATAGTAAAGACCACACTGGACCTCAAGTCCGATGTGGGATGCAGACTCCAACACTCCCCCTCAAGCTAGGTGTACCTAGCTTGGACACATAATGAAAAGAAAGCAACAAAACAGACGCTAACACTCCCCCTCAAGCTGGACATGCCCAACTTGATGACAAAGACAAGACAAAAATAAAATAAAGAAAAATACTGCAACACTGATGCTCCCCCTCACGATCGCAGCGCCCCCTCAGAATGATGGATGAATGATGTTGCGGGCGCAGCAGAAGAACCACCCAGACCGACCGGTTGACGGAACGCCAGGAATGCCGCACTAGTGGGGCCGGTCGATGAAACACCGGGAAATCCAAACTAGCACCGGGAAAACCGCACTTGCGGGGCCGGCGACGGGAGGCGGGGATTCCGCAGAATTGTTGTGGGATCTGGCGGCGCCAACTGACCCAAATCCCAGGTGGTCGAGCTGCTGCGCCAGCGAATGGGCGTGCCGACGGATAGAGATGCGGCTGTCGGGAGTCGTCGGGAGATGCCGGCGAGGAGGGGATGCCACAGGAGGTGCCGGAGAGCAGAAACTTGAAGCAGGGCAGCCGCTGGGAGAAACCGGAGCCGGCTGGCTGTCGGAAGAGGAGCGCAGGCACAGCGGGAGGCGGCGCTGGAAGCCAGCCGGGAATGGAGGTCGGCTGGTGGGACCACCCGCACAGGAGGCGGGCTGCCGGAAAGAGCCGTCGATTGTAGCCGGGAAAGCCGCGTGAGGGCGGGGCCGGGACGCGTCGCGGAAGGCGGGACCGGCGAGAGTCGGGAAGCCGCAACGTAAGCGGAGAGCCGGAAAGACCGCCGGGAAGAGCGGAGAGGGGAAACCGCCAGGATGGGTCGTCGGGCCGGCGCGAGGGAAGCCGCAGTGAAGGCGGGGCCTGGCGCTGGGAGAGAGGGCCGCCGGGAGGGGATCCGCGCCGGGAGAGGCCGTCGCGCACATCGGGGAAGGGCGCCGAGGGAAGCCGCACGGAAGGCGGGGCCTGGCGCCAGGAGAGATCCACCGGGATGGCCGGCGCTGTTTGCAGGAGCCGGAACGACCGCCGGGAAGTCGGGTGCCGTTGAGGAGTAGGGCGTTGGGATTGCCGGGAGAGAGCGCCGTTGGAGCCGGGAGGGGATCCGTGCAGGAGAGGCGGTCGGGTCGAGGGGAGACGTCGGGCCGTCGCTGGAGGGAGCTGCGAATCGCGCCGCGGGAGGGAGGCGGGAGCCGCGCGCCGGGACCGACGGGGAGGCGTCGCGGGAGCGGCGGCGCCGGGAGTCCGCATGGGAGGGAGACCCGCCGAGAAGGGCAAAGGCAGAGGGGAATCAGACCGGGCAGAAGCGCCGAGAAGAAGCGATCCGCTTAGGGCAGGAGGGCCACGAGGCGGAGGGGCGACGGCCTAAAACCTATGGCCACCGAGGCCGCCGCCCCCGCGGTGGGGTTGATGTCGGAAAACCCTAGACGGGAGGGAGGGATCGGGTTAGAAATCCCTCTGATACCATGTAGAAGATAAAATGAGGAGAGACCCGAACCCCCAAGGTGTACTCTCTAAAGGAGCCCTTGGGGTGCTTTTATAACAAATAGTAAAGACCACACCGGACCTCAAGTCCGATGTGGGATGTAGACTCCAACACTCATAATAAGCTCATCTGTTCAAAGAATGCCTGAGGTGGGAGGAGCAAACACCATTCTTTGCCAAGTTTTGAAGTTTGGTGAGCCCCACGTGACACATGCTTAGGTTTGATGCGTGCACCTTAAGCAAAGCATGAGGCACATAAAAGGCACCCCTCAAGCTCTCTGAATATTGAGAATTTTGGGCTGCGTTTGGTTTTGGAAAACATTTACTGTTTTCATTTCCTAAAATTGTATTAGTAACTGTTTTGGATTATGTAGATAGAAAACATTTTTTAGAAAATGAAATGATACATATTTAAAAAAAAGACTTGTTTTCATATTTTCAAGAATGAAAACACATTTTATGCTTTCATATTTTCCTTCCACCCTTTTAAAGCATTCTCTTAACATATTTTCTAACACATAATTGGAAAATGAAAATAGAAAATGTATTCTAAAACCAAACGCAGCCTTGGGGTTTGAGCTTTGCTTGTTTGTACAACAGGATCAGAACTTTATTTAAGCATAAGACAAATGCCATAAATAAGAGGATGCCCTAAAAGTCTTTGAGTTTGTTTTTGCTAGCTCGTATGTTAAATTCTTGTTACCAAGCAGGATCAAGTGTTTATCCCCATTGTTGTTCTGTTGGTTGTAATGATTGAGTCCTTCAAAGTGAAACGTTTCCTTTCAAGAACAATGTTGAGAAGTCTGAGCACCCTGATTCTAAATTCGCAAATGTCTCTTTGCAAGGGATTCAAATGTAGAAAAAAAGAAATGTTTCACCTAAATCAAATTTGTAGAATGATAAAATGAGAGGAACCCGAACCCCCAAGGTGTCCTCTCTAAGGGAGCCCTTGGGGTGGTTTTATAACAAATAGTAAAGACCACACCGGACCTCAAGTCCGATGTGGGATGCAGACTCCAACACTCCCCCTCAAGCTAGGTGAACCTAGTTTGGACACATAAAGAAAAAAAACAAGCCAAACCAATGAAGACAAAGCAATCAACAGACTGCAAACACTCCCCCTCAAGCTGGACATACCCAGCTTGATGACAAAACAAGACAAAGCAGAATAAAAGATAAAGTTGCAAGGCTGCTGCTCCCCCTCACGATCGAAGCTCCCCCGCAGGATGAGGGATGAATGATGTCGTGGACGCAGCAGATGAACCACTCAGACCGGGCCGATGGACGGAGCGCCAGGAATGCCGCACTAGTGGGGCCGGTCGATGAAACGCCGGGAAATCCAAACTAGCACCGGGAAAACCGCACTTGCGGGGCCGGCGACGGGAGGCGGGGATTCCGCAGAAGTGTTGCGGGATCTGGCGGCGCCAACGGGCCCAAATCCTAGGTGGTCGAGCTGCTGCGCCAGCGTATGGGCGTACCGGCGGACAGAGATGCGGCTGCCGGAAAGATGCCGAGAGATGTCGGCGAGGCGGGGATTCCGCAGGAGGCACCGGCGATGGGATGCGGGGATTCCGCAGGAGGCGCCGGGCAGGGAGGAGGGGATTCCGCAGGAGGCACCGGGCAGGAAGGCGGGGATTCCACAGGAGGCACCGGGCAGGAAGGCGGGGATTCCGCAGGAAGCAGGAGGAGGCCGGCATGGAGGGAGCAGCCTGGACCGGTTCGCCTGGACTGGTTCGCCAGAAGGGAGCCGGTTCTGAAAGGGAAGAAACCAGACAGGCGGGCGCCGGCACGAGGGATGTGCCGGGAAGGGAGCACTGGACGGAGTGGGGCCGACGCGAGGGATCCGCTGGGAAGGGAGCAGTCGGACAGAGAGGGGCAGACGTCGGAGAGCCGGTCTGACGGAGGCGGGCCGATCTGCTAGGGAAGGGAGAGGCGGGCCGGACAGAACCGGAAACCGCAAGAGAGGCACAGGGAGATGCCGGCAGGGGGAGATCCGCTGGGAGAGAGTCGCGCGGGAAGGCGGAAGGAGCCGCCGGACAGCATTAGACTGCCGTCGGGATCTGGAGGCGCGACGGTTGGCGCGACCTAGGCAGGAGGGCCGAGAGCCGACGTGTGCCGGGAGTCCGCCGGGAAGAGCATCGGCGGGAGCCGCGCGGGATGACGGGGCAGAGGATCGCCGCTTGAGGAACGCCGGAGAGCCGGGAAGAAATGGAGGTGGAGGAGCGCCGGCTGCTGGAGGAGCGCCGACTGCTGGAGGAGCGCCGGCTGCTGGAGGACCTCGCGAGGGAGCTGTGCAGGAAGGCCGTTGCGCAGAACTGGATCGTGCGCGACGGGAGAGGCGGGAGGCGGCAGTCGCCGAGATGATGGCCGACCAGGGAACCCGCGCTGGAAGAGGGGCCGACTGGGAAGGGCATCGCGCGCACAGGGGCGGAGCCGTCGCACGGGGTTGGCCGGGAACTTGCGCTGGGATTCCGCTGGGAGGGAGCTGCGGGAGGGACGCGGGGAGGGGAGCCGCGCCGACAGTTACGTGATCCCGAAAGACCGCTGGGAAATGCGGGAGAAGTTGAGGAGGCGGGGTGCGACGGAGGGTCGCGCTCGGGTTGACGGGGCCGGTGCGCGCAACCGGGAGTCGCGCCGGTGCTGCAAATCCATCGCGCAGGAACGGTGTAGGAGGCCGACGACATAGGGCGGGGGGAGAACCGCCGGGATCGCGATGGGAGGAGGGCCGCCGGGGAAGCCGCAGGCGGCCAGTCGGAAATGTTGCCGGGAACTGGAGCCGCGGCGGGGGAAGCGGGAGCCGCGCGCATGGAGGACGAGAGACGCGCCGAGAGGGAAGGCGCACCGGGGGGAAGCCGCGACGGGGAGCAGCGCTGGAGATCCATCGGGAAGAGATGTCGTCGCCACGCCTGGGTCGGGAGCGGAGGAACGCGAGTCATTTAGGTGGGCCGGGAAGAGAAGAGCCGCGCCGATGACGAGGCCGTCGCGTCGGGAGAGTCACTCGGAGAAGAGCCGCGCCGAGGAGAGAGGATGCGCCGCGATGGGATGCTGCGACGGGATTCCGGCGGGATCGGGATGCACGGCCGAGGGTGAAGCCGTCGTGCGCTGCGGTGAGAGATGCTGGGATGGGGAGGATCCGCGACGGCGAGGGCTCGCGCGCAGGAGGAGCGGGTGCCGGAAGGGAAGGCGCACCGGGGAGGAGCACCGCCGGAGAGAACCGGCACAGGGAGGCTGCCGCTCGGGAGGGAGGCCCGGCAGGGGTCAAGGATCGTCACAGGGGGCGGTCGGGAAATACTCAGGCTCGTAGGCCATGGAAGCCGCCGCCCCCCGTGGGGAGGAAAAAAAAATATTAAACCCTAGAGCGGAATAGAAAAAAAATAGATGGAAGGGGGATCGGGATTAATTTCCCTCTGATACCATGTAGAATGATAAAATGAGAGGAACCCGAACCCTCAAGGTGTCCTCTCTAAGGGAGCCCTTGGGGTGCTTTTATAACAAATAGTAAAGACCACACCGGACCTCAAGTCCGATGTGGGATGCAGACTCCAACAAAATTAAAAAATTATTGGGCTAAAAATTATTAAAATTATATAAAATAGAATAAAAAGTTTTATTAACTGATAGCTAATGCTTTGGTTCAGCGTTGGTAGAAAATATGAGCTTTCCTTGCCTGGATGCTTTTGGGAATGCTCAATCTTTTGTTTTGGTTCAAAACCCCATCATTTGTTTTAACCTGAAAACCAAATGGATTGTATGAACTCAAAAGAATTGCTTTAGATTTTATTTGAATAATGATCTGTAAGCTTTATACATACGTTAAAATACAAATCAAACCAGAAGTTGTTTGCTTCGCATGGAATTGATTTCATGGAAATCAAATTAAATCGTTTTTTTTTAAATTGTCCCTAAAAGATCTCATGTTTGTCCCCTTAATTTTCTCTTCTTTAAAATTAGCCGATGACATTTAAATTTATTTAAACGAGGCATGATTCGTTGCTGAAATAAATTACAGGAGTAAAGGAACGCAGACACATGAAAAAAAGAGTTAGAAAACAGCACTTCAATTTATTTTGATATCCCCACCACAATAATTGAAGCTAAGTAGTCTGATTTCAATTTGACCCCCAACAAAGAATTTGGCATTCCAAAGCAGCAGTAGTCAACACAGGCACACCCATGCTCATTCTCTTCAACAAGCTTCATTTAGTTTCTAACCATGACCTAGTTATGCTTTAATACACGCTCTTTATGTGAGTTTTAATAATATTTTCCATCTAAAAATCTTATTAAATAATCAACTACACGCATTCTTAGTTGATTTTCGACTCATTCAGTAAAATAAAATATAAAATATAAAGAGAAGAAAACACTGTACACCCCACCTTGATTGTGTTCTCTTGCTTAGGTCAAATGCCCTGGTCAACTTTCTGTTCTTTATGCCCTTTTCACATTTGATGGTGTTATCATTCCTTTAGTAGTCAGTCAGTGCTCACTGGTTAGTTATATGACTTCACCCATGAGTGCTTATATGTATTGTAAGCTTTGATATTTTAGGTTTAAGGTTTTGCATGATGGCCTAAAAAAGTATCACCATTACCTTGCTTATATGAATGCTACTTGTGCCGGACAATTTACATTTTATGGAAGTTAGCAAGCATTGATAATTTTGCTAGTATTCTGGAAAATGTCATATGTAAATATGACATGGAAGACATTCAGGGTATGTTTGGTTATAGAAAATGTTTCTCGTTTTCATTTTCCAAAAATGTATTAGAAAATGCGTTGGATTATGTAAATAGAAAACATTTTTCAGAAAATAAAATGGAAACAAGGGTTTTTTAGGGGAAAAACTTGTTTTCATGCTTTCTGGAAAATGACAATGTAACAAGCGGCAAATCTCATATTTTGTTATTTTCTCATACTATGCAAAATATTTTTTATAAAGTTGTAAATCACATTTTTTCTTTCTCTCCTTTCTGTACTTGTGATTGTAGACCAAACTAAATGAAGCATTATCGGGACCTGTAGAAGCCCTTTTAGATGGAGCTACCGATGAAACCTGGCCCGCAATAAGGACTATTTTTCATCGGGAGACTGAATCAGCTGTTTCTGGACTCTCAAATGCACTTTCTGGTTTTGACATGGATGGACAAGCAAAAGAGAAAATGCTTGCAAGTTTAGAGGATTATGCAAGACGTGTGGTTGAAGCAAAATCAAAGGAAGAGGCCGGAAGAGTCCTGATCCATATGAAGGACAGGTTTCATCTTTTTTCAGAATCTTTTAGCCTTGTCACTGCTTTTAACATTAATGGTCATTTGGCTGATTAAATTCCCTGCAGGTTTTCAACCATCTTTAGCCATGATTCCGATTCAATGCCACGGATTTGGAGCGGGAAGGAAGATATACGAAAAATCACCAAAACTGCTCGTTCTGCTGTATGTTCCATTTATTAACTGTTAAAAATTTTATTTGCAGGATCGCCTCTGATGTTCACCTTTTCTTTTCTTCCAGTCTTTGAAGTTGCTTTCTGTAATGGCTGCAATTCGTTTGGATTCCGATGCTGATAATATCGAGAAGACGCTATCAGTTGCTTTGGTCGATACCTCAAACACTTCTGTTGCCGGCAGGAGTGCTGCTTCATTTGATCCTCTGGCTTCAAGCACTTGGGAAGAGGTGTTCATATCTGACTAATCTTTAAATCATTCAAATCAATGCAGCTTTTTTGTTTTTTGAATTTCGATTTGTTATATTGGGTTTAATAGTATTTTCCAAGTGGGTGTAATCTGGGCTTTCTGGCCTGGCCCGAACTCAGATTGGGCTGGGCCGGGGCCAGTAGACCGGATGCTGACCATTATTCTTAAATATGCTTTTTACTTAAAAAAATAATAGATAAATATTATTATTTAATAAAAAAACCTTCCCAGGCTGGGATCTGCATGAAAGCCCCCACTAGGTATGAAGGAGGGAGGAAGAAGAGGGGAGAGAGAGAGAGAGAGAAGCATGTGATCTTTCACATTTTTTATTTTGTTTATACAAACATTTATTGATTCTGTATTATTATTATTATTATTAATCAGGTTCCATCATCACAAACACTGATTACACCTGCTCAGTGTAAGGCTTTGTGGAGGCAATTCAAGGCAGAGACAGAGTACACCGTCGGGCAGGCCATGGCTGCTCAGGTAGTGATTTAGGTGCACAACCCTCTTCCTGGATTTGATTGTATTAACACACATTTTACCCGATTTAATCAGCGAATAACTAACAATCATTTTCCACCATTCAAAAAGATAAAGTTAATTTCCTTCTGTATTTTTAGGACTTTTGTTTTTGATGGATTGTTTTGAGTACTAATCCATTGATGACAACTTCCATTACTTGCCAATTGGAAAAAAATTAAATAAATTCCTTTTTAATTTATAAAAAGACTTCCTGTTGGTGACAGGCTTTGTTCAATGCTGCTTGATACGACTAGTATAAATTGGTATTTTAAAATGGAGACAATCGGCATTTAAGTTGTTTTATTCATGGATATAAGTGTAAAACACTTTTTCATAAAAAGAACAAACACTTATTTTGTTACTCATGACTCGGAATCTCGATGAATTTATCTTCCATTTTCTATATGTCTGTGTCCTCCCCTTTCATTCACCAAATGCTTTAATAATAAAATAATTTTATTTGTTTGGACTTTCAGGAAGCCCATAAGCGCAGCAACAGTTGGTTGCCACCTCCATGGGCAATGGTTGCTATTGCAATCCTTGGATTTAATGAATTTGTGGCACTTATAAGGTAATATCTTTTATTTATTTATGGAATTGTAATCGATTTGATCAATTTTGGCTCTGTTTCTATTCGTCTTTCATTTTTACGAAATACTACAATGCAGGAGTCCTTTTTTGTATCTGCCCATCATTTTTGCTGGATTGTTTGTCATCGGAGCCGTGTGGGTACAATTTTCGGGTGAATTTCGCAATGGCATTGTGAGTAAAGAAAGTATTGTTATGATACGCTTTTGAGGTCCGTGGGCTTGTTTTCAAGTTTGTTTTAAGCAAAATGATTGCTGAAGCCCATGCCCCATCCTTTCATGGGCCCAGCCCACATTGCCCCTTTGTTTTATTTTATTAGCGAAAACTGATAATTTCTGTTTGCGGGCCAGCTTCCTGGGCTCATCGCCGTGTCGTACAAGTTCCTACCTACCGTGATGAACCTTCTCGGAAAGGTAGGGGAGGGGGTTCAGGGTGGAGAATCCTCGACAGCCAGCCATGGAAACCCTTCTCCGGGATCAAGCCTAACGAACATGAACAGCGGTCAGTCATCAACTGCTTCATCCGAAGTAACGCACTCCGTGAACGGAACGGAGCAATCCAGCTCGGAACGTCACAAGGCAAAGGCATGTTGACGGAGCCACCCAGGCCCTTGGATTCATGGCTACTGCAGGTGGTCCGTTGGATGTGGTCCTGATATTCCAAGGACCCGACGGACAGCAGCATTGATTTTTGTCATGTGCAAATAGGCTCCACTGTGGCTTGTTTGTTTTCTTCATTTCGTTACTATTATATATATGCCAAGTGCTGTGAGGAGAGTTATTGTGTATTTCAGAGGAGGATATGATGTATGGCGATTTTATTACCTGTGGGGTGGATTAAATATGGTGCGTCCTGCTCACGTATTGAAGGCGGCGTGGTGGGGGTGACGGTCGGAAATAAAAAATTATATTGCAACAGCGGGTTCTTATCCTCTTAAATTCAACCCTTGTTTCGTATGGGCCTTCTTGTCCTTTTGCTTTGGGTTTAATTTGTGGGCCTGAGGGCGCGTTTGGATCTGCTCACCGTTTGGCACGTCATGAAAATTAATGGATGCGTTGGAAAATTAGCCACGTGGACATGAAAAGGTCCACGTGACACGTTTTACACGCTAGCAATATTAATGAATGATAGACGAAGGCTCGGGGGCGAAAGGGTTGTCAAAATCGTGAAAATAATATTTTAGTTTCAAACGGTAAAATGTTTATTATAATATATATTTTTTTTATTTTACCAGTACCAATTTTTAATATTAAAATTTTATTTGATAATATATTGAGCTCTTTTTATTATTATTTTTTTTTTGCTGCAAATTAATTTAATCTTTTCACCCCCGGCTTTGTGTTTGTTGCGTTCATCTTCTCGATATGGAGGAAACCAGCTGAATCAGACGAATGAGATTAGGCTTGTTTGGATTTAAGAAGATATTTCATGTTTTCAATCTTTAGTAATATTTCATAAATCTGTTTTAAATTTTCAAAAGTATATTACAAAATATGTTAAAAAAATGTTTTGAAAATAGACGGAAAAATAAAAATATAAGGCTGGGTTTGGTTATGAAAAATGTATACAGAATGTGATGAAAGATAGATCACGCACTTTCTTATTTTTTTTTTATTACCAAGGAAAACATTTTCAACTACTTAAACCTCATTTCACCGGCATTTAATAATAATAATAATTATTATTGATATTTGATATTATATTATGGCAATTTCAATATTTTTAATATTGTATTAATATTAATATTATATTTATTCTTAAAACTATAATTGCGCAACTGTATTCATTAAACTATTTTTATGTATTATCTATTTCTAATATATCATTATTTTAGAAAAATTTGCCAACAACTTCATATTAGAGGTTTTGTTCAGGCAGATAAATTTATGGACCAAAAGACCCCCTTAATTCTAGTTTAAGACGATGGAATTAGAAAACCAGCAAATGACCTCTTTTTTTTTTTAATATACATATGGTGTATACATTAAGTGACTAAAGGGCCTAGACTAGTGGCGAAGGGCCTTGTGCGGTGTCGGGGAGGTATTGGGTCTGAGTCTCCCCGGCTCCATGCATGTATATGTTTGCGTGTTTTTTTGTAGCTTTATAGTTCCCCTTCCTCGATAATTTGTAATATATTAAGTGATCAAAAGACTCATACTTTCGCCAACCCATCCCACACCCTACGGTTCACATTGGTTGCCACAGAAAAACCTTGCTCCTATAAACCATACGCCCCTTCTTCAAATATCGCACAAACTTCTACAAGTTCTCTCAAACTCCTAAACTCCTGCTCACATAGATGCGGGTGAACAAATCCAACACAGACTTTGACGCACATGGATCCTAAACAGATAGATCTGAGTAATTGGGTAATCTTGCATTTTCCCTCTATCCTTTCGTTGACCTCTTCTGAATTTGTTCTTCAATCACTCCAAGTCAATCACTCATCTTTTTTGCATTCGCTCTTAATTTTTATTGTGCTTTGTAATATCTAATTTTTTTTATGAACGCCCCCTTCCAGAATTGCATTTATAGTGTTAATTTTTTTTTAGAGAAACATGTTTTGTTCATATGTAAAAATGAACTAAGAATGAGTTTTAATGTCTTATATTCATTAATGTTAGTAGGTTGATTAATAGGAGTCTATGACAAATTATTTACAAAAAAATGTCATGTTTTATTTTTTATTTTTTTTATTTTGATGGAGTGACTGTCGGTGATTCGCAAAGAAAAATACATTTTGAAAGTAGAAAATCACTAGGTAGAGTGCCAAAAAAAGGATTTTCGTTCAATGAAATATCAAGATCAGTGATGCGAGATGGGGAGCTAGGCGCCTTCAAAGATGCAGATGCTGGGGAGGGGTAGTTCCAAAGTGTAGTAAGGTCTTAGACTTTCAAAGGTCATGTACTGGACCTTGCGCCACTAGGTCTTCAGGTCATGTATGAGTCTTGTGCCTTTGGGCCTATGAGTCATGTAAGAGTTCCCTCTCAACCTTTAAAAGGGAGATTATCCAAAAATAAATAAAAAACTAAGGCCTTCGGGCTTTCAGAGGCATCATCGATTATGAAGTGTGATATGTCATTGTTAGAGTTAAAATACACATTAAAGTTTGACAATGGTATATTTTTAGACCCTATAGACAGTGGGGTAGTTAAGCAATCATTCACATTCATTGAAAGTTTTTTTCTCATGTCAACATTATTTTGAAGTTAGATGAATGCTTGCAATCGACAGTGGATGTACATCAAAGGTAATAATATGTCAAAATTGTTTATATTAATATATTTTTCGCATGTTCTTGACGCATTGATATTTGATATTTGAATTCTAGGTTCGAAGTAGTTGGTGAGAATTCATAACAAAGTTTATCATATGATGGTTATGTTCAAACGTTACCTCATGCAATTACTAATGTGCCTTATTTGATACCAGAGTTAAATGCTACAAAGTTGAATGAATTGTTAGTGGATGTTGGTCAAATTTTTCTTTTAGCCAAAACATAAGGGATACAATCTTCCAGTATAAACATTTCACACAAGTTTGACTATGAATTTGTAAGGAATAGCCTGAAAAAAATTATTATGAAATGAAAAGTTAAGAGTTGCACATGGAAGTTAACAACATATGGGTTGTGTAATTCAACTCTATTTCTTTGTGTGAGAACTTTTCAAAATGATCATATGCACTCAACGCAAGATAGACTAACAGTTTCTCACAAACCACAAGCATCATTAATGTCATATATCATTTGTGATCAGGTGAAGTCAAATGTTTAAAAGTCTACCAACGAGATTAAAGTCGAAATATACAGAGATTTTAAAATGAAAGTTTATAGTGAACAAGATACACAACATCGAGCTCAAATCATGTTTTGGATTAGTTTTATATTTCCATCAGTTCATTTTGATTTAAAATAATCCAATTAAAGTTTTTGAAATGGATTTTATACTTGAATTTAGTATAAAAACATTTAATATTTTAAAAGGACATTTTTCTAAAAAAACTATTTTTCATTGCGTTTTGCTAGTTTAATTTTAAATTAAATTCCGCAACTTCGATGATTTGAATTTTAAAAAATGGATTCTATATTTGGAATTAAGAGGTCCAAATTTATAAATAACCCCCTTTTAATTTTGGACAATATGAATAGTAAACTTAATAATTTTTGTTATCATAGTAAAAGATAATTTGGGTAATTAAAAGATTAAAAATAAAATGATAAGAACTATTAAATGACCTAAACACTTACCTAAATCTCATTGGATGAGTATATCTCGACCATAATCATCCAAGGATCAAATTTATAACATTTTGGGGTTACTTGGACGAGATTATGACCATTATAGTATTTTTTTAAAGAAATGTCAAACATGCCACACTCTTGTTTTTAATAAGTGTAATATTTTTAATATGGTGTTATCCATAGTACATGTTCGACTATAAATAGTCTTTTGACACCTAAAAGATTTATCTCCATCATAGTATTTTTTTTAAATTTTAGTGAAAAAATAATCACTTTAAATTATTGTACAGCGTTGATGCAGTAATTATTAAATTAATGAATAAAATAAAATAAATGATATTAAAAATATTAAAATAAATATAATTTTGATAAATAATGTGATTAATAAATTTTTTAGATGACCATGACATGTTAGAAATATAATAAAATATTTGGTTTGAATTTTAGATGTTTTCTTGATATTATTGAAGCCAAAGTAATGAATAGTTCTAAAAATTGACATTATCGATATTTTATAGTAAATAATATTTTATTAAATGATATAAAATTTCTAAAAATCTTACATTCAGCCAAGTGATTAGGATAAAGTTGAAAATATCAATCATGGTCCATCTATGAGTCATTTGTCATTTTATAGTAACTATATTGACCCTCAAATAGTAAAAATCCATGTTGTCACGATAAGAGTTAAAAAGGTTAAATAGGGGTTAAAACCAAAAGATAAGGGTAGAAATATAGTCAAAACCTGTCTATTTTTTATTGGATAAATTTATTTCAATACATCCTCATATTATCTTCAAAATAACTCACTTTGGATCCATTTCAAATTGAAAATTAATTTATATTAATTTAATATTTTTAGAAATTCCAAGAGTGCCCCTCCCCTCTCTTATAAAAGAGCACCTCTTATTCTCATTACTTCATACTTAAAAAACCATTGGGTTTGATCAAGACCTACCCAAATACCTTCCTAGATCCCCTTATCTCATTCTAGAGGTCTTGGTTTAGGCAGAATACTAATTTTAGAGGTCTTAAGGTGTTAAATAAAGAAGGTTTTCCAATGAAGATGTACAATTTTTATCTGCATATTTTAGTTTTGCTTCTTCTTCCACATCCCTAAAACTTTATTCAACCATTATAAAATAATAAATCCAGTATCCTCCATATAATGAGATATTATTATGTTTGTAACATGAACTATCCATCTCTTCTTCCATCAAACGAGAGACAAAACCATTATTCATGTGTACGGTGGACTACCTCGTCGTGAACTGATGTAATTTGTTTTCCATCAATGTTTCTCAAGATAGGTTATAATGATAAAATTAATTTTTATATATGATATTCAGAAAATATTTATCATTATGAAAAAATAACACATCATTTACCTTCTTACCTTTCCATGCACTGAAAAATGATAACGTTGTTCGTGCGTACATGTGGACTACCACCTTCACAAAGCGATGTGATTAATTTTTCATCACCACATCACATGGATGATGATATATATATAAGTATATTTAAAGAAGTAATATGATATATATGATATCATGATCATTATGGAATGATAAAATAATACACAACTTCCTTTCATAATGATCACTGTAAAATGGAAACGTTACTCATGCGTATGTACGACCTACCATCTCCATAATTGTAACATAGTTCATTTTTCATAACCATATTTAATGGTTGGATTTAAAAGTATAATTGATGTATAAAAATTATAATTATGTCATGATTATTATTTTGGAGATGATGGGATAATGATCTCTTTGGCCGTAGTCAACCTATCTAAATCATTTTGGACATATGTACCAAATATCACTAAAACATCCGACGTGAACATAAATGATTAAGTAATTGTTATAATATGGTAATAAGTGATACAAAAAGAATAATAAACTTGATTTTTTTAAGAAATTAAATAATTAACATAATTTTATCATTCAGGAAGATAAATAATGTAAATGACGAGTCAGACTCAAGGTAAGGGATTTTCATCTCACTTTTATTTCTACAAGACACATGACTTATACACTATTTGTTTCTTTTGTGTGGTGTATATACTACCCATGGATATATTTTATGATTATTCTCATGAAAATTATGGGATATACATATCCATATGAAAATATTTATTTCATGGGGCTTATGATTCAAAAGTTAGCAAAGCGGTAATAGTTTATTTCATAATCTCATCATTATTTGGGATTGTTTATGTTTAAGTCTCTGTTGGGGGATATTTCTCTTCCATGTCCATGTTTTTTTAAAAATGTTTTCAAAAAAGTTTTTAATATTCTCCTAAAATTGTTTTAAATCATTTTTACCCATGTTTGTTTTTTTAAATGATTTGAAATGAATCTTTTTGGCGTTTTCGAATGAGGTACTTTGTAGTTTTTTTGAAAAATGTATGAAAGGAATGTTTTTTTAACTCATACGACATGAACAGAATTTACCACCATCATAACGCCTCAATGATTTGATGCTTCCTTTAAAATTTTATTTTAAAAGATTTTTTTTTTCATTTATAAGTGCATAGTTTTTTTAAAAAGAGAAGTGATTTTAAAATGGAAAAGTTATTTTCCTCAAGAATTATTCCAAGTGATCTTTTAAAATCATCTTCCATATAAGATGAAATCATTTGATGTTACTCAAGATTTACTGGGGTTATGATCCAAGTATACCATCCTTATCCATTCTATGGATGGTTTGTGTTTATGATAACATGGTGTTTATGAAACCAGCTACCTTTCTATGGGTTATACTTTGATAAAACGATGAAATTTTTATGAAACCCATTTCTTTTCTACAGGTTATGCTATGATGGAATGTTTATGAAACCCATTTCTGATCTGATTATTTTCTTATATTATTGTGGAACACATATGTATGATTTTCATTGTGTTATGGTGGTTACATTATAACCAAGGATGATGATTACATTATAAATAAGGATGGTGGTTACGTTATAACCAATAATGGGTGGTACCTATATCTCACTTCAATGAATTGGGTAAAGATTGATATCTCATGAGATAAACATGACTGGAATGGAGAGTGAACTTGGTTTAGTAAGAGACCTTTTCCACCATGATAGTCTTGAGAGTGAACCTTAACTACTATAATGGTCTGGGGAGTGAACTCATTCCACTATGATAGTCTTGGAAGAGAGCCTTGACTACTAAGGAAATGATTGTCTATGCTTATGTGTATATCACAATTCCATGTATTATGCCAATGTTATTCTATCATGGCTCATATTCCTTAATGAATCATTTCTTACGAACTTACAAGATTCCATGACTCAAGATTATGATGTTTGATATGTAGGGTATAATTTTCAAAAGTTAAGTTCATATTCTTATGCCCTTATGCTCATGTTATGATTATGTAATCATTGATATCTCCATTGTTTACCCTTACTGAGTATTTGATCTTATCATTTTCTTATGTTTCCTTTCCCCAGGTTATGAATAAAGTTTTTAAGTATGGTATGTTTAAGAAGGGTGTTAGATGTGAAGAAATTTTGGGAGATGATATAGATTTGATGTGCCAGTTGTTTATTTTTCTAAGATATGTAAGAGTTTATCCTAATTCTATAAAACTATAAACCTAAAAGGTAATTCATTATGAAAGTGATCCAATATTTACTTTGATTTTATAAGTTTTGGATATTTTAAATTGGTTCATGTTTATCAGTATCAAATCCTGAAATGTAAAGTTTATGTTTTTTGCATCGGATCTGGGAGTGTGGGTCTCGAGCTAGTACAATTGGTATCATAGGTCAGTTTAGATAACTTTGGAGATTTGGAAATTTCATGATAAGTTGTATTAAGAGTTATGGATACCACCATAGGTTTATAATTTTATGGCTGACCATAAGTTCAGAGTCTTAGAAACCCCTTTTGAGGTTTTAAGTGATGAAATTTCAAGGAGGCTAATGATATTTTGGGACAGGTATATGAAACCCTTAGGTTTAACATGAATTATTATTTAAGTAATAATGTATTTATATTGTGTGGACATAGGTTTTAAATTTATTTATAAACATTATAATTTATATGATCTTTGATTTCAAGGTAAGTATGAGTCATTACATTTTTGGGATGCAAAATTAAAGGTATGTGATAACCTTTGTGGTTAAAATTTTTATTTAATATTGAATATATTAAGGATATTTTTTAGTTTTTTATCACATTTCTAGGAATATTATAAATATTATATTAATATAGTTTAAAAAAAAGAAAAATCGTAGGTTGGGTGACAACCTGTCGCATCCGTCAAGGTCACGAGGCTTGAACCCATAACCAAATGGTGACAAGGGTGCATCACCTACCATTGGCCAATGTGATGTACTGGTTAGTATGAAATTATTTTTATTTATTTAAACTATATGATATATAAAAATAATTTCATTTTGGGAACATATGTTTTAACATATACATAACCATGTGATTGGAAATTGATTTGGTGTTAAGTGATTAATGTCATTTTAGAAGATGTTAAATATTTTGGGAACCCTATATGATTAAGGTAAACAAAATTATATAGAATTTTATTTGAGTAAATAAAGGTTGAATTGTATTTTTGAGGCATATATGATTTTATTATGGACTTATGGTGATTCAAGTTATTTATGAAAATGGTTAGTGTATCTTAGAGATTATATATTTAGTGCATGTACATTTTGAGAGATAAATACTAAATTTATCTTGGAAGACTATGTGATCAAATCCTTACGTTTTTTGGGTTTTAATCTTAGTCTAGAATATTTTGAGGAATTTTACAGATAGTTATTTATTGAATGATCTAAGTTGAACTTTGGGTATTACTGTTGAATTTTGGATATTAAAGTAGTTTTCCTCATATGAAGGTTTATTATTTTTGGGAATTAACTTATCATGTATTAATTTCTTTTAATGCTTAAAGATAAGATGAATAAATTTTTATTATTTTTTGGATTATTAGATCCATTAGAAGTTTATTTTAGTGCTTCAAGCATGAAAAAATTCATCTTAAATACTCATCATTCACAGAAAAAGATGAGATTATGGTGTAAATTAATTAAAGAATGAAAATATATTTGTCAAGTAACTATTTTTTCTCTATGTTATTAGTATAGATGGCCCTGGAATTCATCAAATTTAGGAAAATGATCTTGAAACAAAAATATTATATGTTTACTTATCTTATCGAGAAATCAATGACTTTAAACCCATCACTGATTTATGATATTGTGGTGGTTAATTTTCTCATGAACACATTCACTATAACTCTCTATAAGTCCTTGAAATTTAGTTTTCTATTCCATATCTATGTTTTCACTTACCACTTATGCTTTGTAATGTTCCAACCTAGCTCACCACTAAACCGGTGGCCGGACCAGTCGCCACATGACCTCAAGCACATCTCCCCGTACGCTAGAGGCTACCGACTAGCAGCGAGGGTCTATGGATAGTTAGTGGGGAGAATATACCCTCATATCAGAGTTCAATAATAGATAATGACAATAGATAGAGGAAGAAGTCTAATAAATGATAAATTATTGGAAGAAAAACAGTACCCATTTTATTAAGGTGACCAAATCCAATTATACAGCAGATGCATGCATGACATACTAATGATACAAAAACAGAAAATAGTGAAAAAATAGCATGCTTTAAATTCCAAAATAGAATTAAATAAACAATGACTCAAATCCCTGAGGGTGGTATCCTCGAGCATCTCAAGCTTCTGCTCGGTCCTCTGCTTCTATCTCCCAAGTAAATGAAAACAACATAATCCTGCAACCAAATAGAATCTACTCAGGTACCCCAGTGCAATGGCGGCCCGAGTAGGGTGTGAGATATAAATCTCAGTAGGCCGGGACCACTGGTGTCTACCCCAAATCCAGACATTCAATAAATAATTTAAACAGTGTGAAAGCATGAATAATTAAAGTAAGCAGTACAATGTAACTATATACCCAAGTACCTGCTTCAGCTCTCAAATGGTGTCTGAACCTGCATTATACATTTTTCATGTATACACAACAATCATCACACATTCATTTATATTTATTATTTATTCAAACCTTGATAAATTACATAATTCTCATGATCCTTCCTAAGCTCGACATCCCTCGTATAAGTCACTCACCACAAATGTATCTAAAGACCATCCAAGTAATCAAGGTAAAGACCAAATCCAAGCTTGTGCTTTGGCTTGGATAATGCATCATATTCAATTTAATCTTTCATATAATATGTTTGAGCCTGCCAACTAAAAATAGTGATTCACTCCTGGGTCCATCCACTAACAGTGATTCACCCAATTTATTAATAATTCTGAACCCTTTATCTTATTCAATTCATAATCATCATGTCACAATAGTTTTCATTAACCATTAATTCATTTCATGTACGACCAATTGGACCCACATTCCAATGTCATTTAATGGGAGTAGAACATAATGTCTAGCACCCTCATGAGTATTTGGAGCATCAATCCTTGTCTCACAACCCATGAGTATTTGGAGCATCAGTCCCTGTCCCATAAAAGAAAATTTGCATGCAGGCTGGGTGTAGAACACCATGTCTAGCACCCCGTGAGTATTTGGAGCATCAGTCCCTGTCTCACAACCTGTTTATCAATCATACATAAATATTTATCATTAGTGTAGAATTCCATGTATAACACCCCAAACCAATCCATTAATTAATTCATAAATTAATTAATCCAATCCATTAATTAATTTAACAACTAATTAACAACATAAATCTCATGTCAAATAATTCTACAATTCATTAACTAATCAACATCTAAAAAGTTAATAATTAATTAACAATTAATTATTCTTAGCAAGACAACTAAATAATTAACTCAACATTTAATTATCTTAATTCTTTAACAAGTCTGAACTCGTCCACTCAAACAGTGATTTGTCTAGGACTTTAACAATTAACATGCACGTCGTAAACATCCCAATTAAAACATGATGAACAAGACCCACATATTTAGCAACCATCTCACAAAGCATATCATATTTTTAAACAACTCCATCCTAAAAAATTTATGGCATGGAAAATAAACACACATCCAGAGGTATTATTGGCCAATAGTCATAAAAATCAATCAATTCACAATCTTAAATTAATGAATGTAAATTAATTCAACCATTAATTTATTAAATCACATCTCTTTAACCAGTTCATCAATTAATTATCCATTTACCATTTATCATGTAATAATTAATCTATCCATTAATTATTATCATTTTCCAATTTATATTCCAAACATGTCAAAATATTCAATATTCTCAATATTCAGAAAAATTTCACAATTTTTCCAATGCGTGACTTGATAATTAATTCCTCTATTAATTACCTTATTACCCATCCTTCCCCATTCAAATCATTTAACTATTTAATCATATCAATTTAACCAATTTATCAATACATTCTTAAAACCAACACATGATCAAGTCCTCAATTATCTCACGTGGGCGACATCATTTAATAACATCAAAAGTGTCATGCATCGACATATCATATATCAGCACTAACAAGGAGACATATGAAAAGCCAAACCACAACAAGCATGATATGACATTACCACTAACCAATAGTTTATCTTTAATCAGGTTTTCAAGAAAACTTAGCAGTTCTATAATCATAGAAACTCACATTCTCAATTTATTTAAAGAAACTATAATTCTTAAATAAAGTGATAGAGATTTGGGACCCTACCTCGGGGTGACGTCATTTTAATTACACAGTACTTTAATGTACTTGGCGGCAATTAGTTTCAAATGGAAGCAATCACACATGATCCACATATATATATATATATATATATATATATATATATATATTTTCATGCACATGTACTCTGAAACAAAAATAAAAAAATCAACAAAATAACTTCGGAAGACCAAAACCAATGAAGCAAGGTCTACGCACCTACTGCTAGATACCAGGGACTTAGATAAAATATTAGATTCCTATTTATGTGGTGAAAAACCAAACAACAGTATAATTATTTACCTTCGAACAACATTGATGAACCAAATTGGCTTGAACCACCTCGCCGTCAGTGGCGGTTTCTAGAACGCAGACCAATGAATCCCGAGAACCTTGTTGCACGACCCTAGAACCAAAGAACACCAAAAATTTGGGTTACAACAAAAACCCTAAATTCAGCCTAACCTAAATGGGTACCAAAACAACATCAATCTGCAAAAGTGATGATGGGGAAACATCACAGGAGATCCTAACTTGAATATTCGACTAAATCCAAGGAAGAATTCAAAGAAAATGCTTGCGGATGGAGGACCCAGGAAAGGGGGCATTGCGTGCTGCAGGGAGGCTGCCTGGGGGGTGTCGTACTGCTGCAAGGGGGTCCGGTTGAGGGAGATCTAGCCATGGAGAGGTGGTTGCACCATGGGAGGCTTGTTCGGTTGATAACCGCGTGGAGGAAGCCTATGGAGGAGGCCTATGTTGTGCCTCACATGAGAAGAAGAAGAACCAAGTGGTAGGGGTCGTGCCTCCCCTATACAACGCCTCCCCTTCTTTAAAAAAAATCTAATATACTAAAAAAATAACACTACTCATAATAATAATATTAATTACAATAATAATAATATTATTATTGTCATTTCCATTTATATCATTAAAACCGAAACACCCCATTTAATTAAAACACTAATTTGATAAACCCCATAATTAAATTGTATTAAAAGAAACAATAAAATTCTCCTTTTGATTATGTCCAACCTCTCCATTTAAATCCACATTAATTATTTAATTTGTTTTTAACCTTCATTTATTTAAAACCATAACCCCTAATTTAATTTCCATAATAACAATAATTATTACATTCATAAAACTAAAATAATAATAATCTCATTATTATTATTTTTCAAACCCTTGAGAAACCCTACACCTCTATTTAATAACAAAACATTATTAAATCTGAAACACCTCATTTAATTAAACGTTTCTTTGAGAAGCTCAAAATCCACCTTAAATTCTTTTAAGTTTTATTTAATTAAATAAACATAATAATAATAATAATAACATCATTATTATTATTATTCCAACTTTCATTTAATTAAAACCCAAACCCCCAATTTATTACAATACCATTAATATGATTTTAATGATAAAAACTCCAACCCATAACCTTAATTTAATAATAAATGGTGATTTATTAATTTTGAAACTCTTCATTTAATTAAAACGGTTCTTTGATAAACCCAAAATCCATATCAATTTATTTAACCATTATTTAATTATTTCTTTATCATTAACTTAATTTAGACAACCGCAATAATAATAATAATAACTTTATTATTATTATTATTAAAACTTTCATTTAATTAATCACAATCTCTCATATAATCCTATTTAATTAAAATAAATAATTTATTAAACAGGGTAAACTGCACAGGTTGGTCTGCAACCATGCGCCGACCGTGCAGATCCATTAAAGTGGACTTTTCCGGATTCGGTGCTCCCGAGACTCATTGGGACACTAGATAAAATTATCAGGTAATTATGCAAGCCCAAAAACCATACCTTTAGGTGTTCCAACACTCAGAATACAATTCTAGAGATCTGTTTAAAAACTGACCTGTCGATAAACCAATTTTTTTTTCGAAAACCTTCATATTTTAACCTGGTTAAAAAACATGGGACTTTACAATCTACCCACCTTAAAAACTTCTCATCCCCGATAAGCCATCAAGAACCACTACTAAAACAACCGACCTACTAAGGTCACTTAATCTCGTTAAAACTAACGTGTTGCATTCCCAATGCCAAACACACCTTTAACCCTTCACAAGCCTAATGGATAAGACTTTAAAACCAAAGCCAAAGATCACTTTATAAATTAAACATCAAAACAGAGCTTATATCTGAGGCCATTACAGGGACCTCAACAACGAAAATAGTTGAATCTCGATCAACCAACATAACAGGTTGCACATGCTTCCCTCGAAAGACGCCGCAGACCCAAAACCCACATTCTCCCTTTATCTGACGACGTGCCTTTAAAACTATCCCAAAACCATACTCATGTATAAGAAAGTCCATACCCAACCTCAGGTAAAATTTCTAAGTCAAGGCATTGTAAGGCTATTTAAAAAAACAACCGTTCCCCAACATGAATAAAGGAGTAACCCATAGAAATTAAGCATCCCACATACTACCTAGATAACAACCACTCATCAAGCCCAACAACATTTAAACTATAGCGTGGCTTAAGAACAACCCTATCTTAGTGTCTCCACGATGAGGTTAAGATAGGGGACATGCTCATCGTATTCAGAAGAGTGCACTAAGAGAAAACCAATGTCATTAAGAAGATCGGTCGAACTACTACCAGATAACTCTATTCTAAAATCTTAGAATCTCTTACCGATACGTTTACCAAAAATGATGTGACATTACTTACCTTAGGATTGTCCATGATGTTTCAAGAAAAGATCAGCCACTCACTAGTGTTCTATTTTAGAACACAATAACTCATGCATGTGATGTTCCTCGAACCACAATCACCATGTCAAAAATTGATTATAAAAGCCGTAACATAAACCTATCAGTGTGCCATAACACTTGAGTCCCAAGAAGTCCTCCTGAGCATTGGGAAAAACTTACTTTAATGGCCTAGAACATTCTAAGGGTACTACCTACCACGAGTTAGCCCCTTACAAAACATAAACGTTAACCCTCTCTCTTGGTCATGCAGAACCAAAATCATAAGTTTCAAAATCCCCTTTTTCATTTTATCCATTTTAATTAATTAATTTCAACATTTCAACATTTGAATGAATTTCAAAAAACACACAAGTACTTTTTTAATAACAAGTCACTTGGTTTTCAAAATAATGCCCTACGGAAAAAATAGGCATGCTATCACAAACATCCTCTTTAATCATTTAACATTCAGTATTATTCAAATTTAAACAAGAAATTTAGCATCTAAAATACTTTTACCAAGAAGGAGACCCTTAAGGGTCCCATTTATTCAACCCAGGTTCTTCAAAAAACAACCCAACAATAGTTCATTTCAATCAAAACTCAGCAGTTTTACATTTATAACCATTCTTACATGCACTAAGGTTATACAAGGTTTAGTCACATGGGTGGTCGTTTACCAATCAATAAGGTTCCCATACACCTTATCGCTGGCGTTGGATTCCTTTTATTACAATCAAAATTAATTCAATATTTTAACTTTAGCAGACCTTTTTACATATCAAAACATCTATAACATGTTATCATAAGCAGTAACACAACAACATGTTTTAACATAGAGGCATGCCACAATTATAAAACATGCTAATCACAATGGCAGCATGGAATATAAACACCCAAACAAGTTAAATTTGTCATCGAAACATGCTATCTAAAAGGAATGCTAAATAAGTACCAGTCATGACACATATTCAAGGCACACTATCCATATTAGCAGGCATCCTACTAACGTAACTACATGAAATGGCATATATTCATGGAATGTTAATCTCTAATTGCCTAATATGATGCATGTAATGAAACCTCCTTTCCATATCAGACCAAAGTAATTTTTTTTTAAAATTTTCATAATCAATAAGAAGCGGAAAATACACCAGGCACTCAAGGTGAAATATTATCAACTGTAACAATGAAAAACTTGAATATCAATCCAAACCCTGGACACCTGGTCATTTCCTATACGTGGGGTGATCAGTCCCAAGCACGACTATTAACCCAAGATGACACATTCCTAGTATCCAGTCTACTAACCCCAAAATAGTAAGACAAAGGGAAATAAACCCTTTGATACCACTTTGTAACATCCTGACCCGGCTCACCACTAAACTAGTGGCCGGACCAGTCGCCACATGACCTCAAGCGCATCTCCCCGTATGCCAGAGGCTGCCAAATAGCAGTGAGGGTCTATAGATAGTCAGTGGGGAGACTATACCCTCATATTGGATTTAAATAATAGATAATGGAAATAAATAGAGGAAGTAGTATAATAAATGATAAAGTAGTGGAAGACAAATAGTACCCATTTTATAAAAGTGGCCAACACCAATTATACAACAGATGCATGCATGACATGCTAATGATACAAAAATATAAAATAGTGAAAAAAACAACATGATTTACATTCCAATACAGAAATAAATAAATAATGACTCAAAGCCCTGAGGGAGGTCACCTCAAGCATCCTGAGCTTCTGCTCAATCCTTTACTTCTATCTCCTAAGTAAATGCTAACAACACAATCCTGCAATCAAATAGAATCTAATCGGGTACCCTAGTGCAATGGAGGCCCATTTAGGGTGTGAAATATAAATCTCAGTAGGCCGGGACCACCAATGTCTACCCCAAATCCAGACATTCAATAAATAATTTAAACAGCGTGAAAGCATGCATAATTAAAGTAAGAAGTACAATGTAACTATATACCCAAGTACCTACATCAGCTCTCAGATGGTGTCTGAACCTACATTATACATTTTTCATGTATACACAATAGTCATCACATATTCATTTCCATTTATTATTTATTCAAACCTTGATAAATTACATAATTCTCATGATCCGGCCTAAGCTCGACATCCCCCATATAAGTCACTCACCATAGAAGTCTCTAAATACCATCTAAGTAATCAAGGTAAAGACCGAATCCAAGCTTGTGCTTTGGCTTGGATAACACGTCATATTCAATTTAATATTTATATACTATACTGTAGCCCATCCACTAAAAATAGTGATTCACTCCTGGGTCTGTCCACTAACAGTGATTCACCCAATTCATTAATAAGTCTAAACCCTTTCTCATATTCAATTCACAATCATCATGTCACAATAGTTTTCATTAACCATTAATTCATTTCATGTACGACCAATTGGACCCACATTCTAATGTCAATTAATGGGAGTAGAACATCATGTCTAGCACCCTCGTGAGTATTTGGAGTGTCAATCCTTATCTAACAACCCGTGGGTATTTGGAGCATCAGTCCCTATCCCATAAAAGAATATTTTCATGCAAGCTAGGTGTAAAACACCATGTCTAGCATCCCGTGAGTATTTGGAGCATTAGTCCCTGTTTCACAACCCATTTATCAATCATACATAAATATTTATCATTGGTTTAGAACGCCATGTCTAACACCCCAAACCAATCCATTAATTAATTCATAAATTAATTAATCCAATCTGTTAATTAATTTAACAACCAATTAACAAAATAAATCTCCCATCAAATAATTCTACAATTAATTAACCAATCAACATCTAAAAAGTTAATAATTAATTAACAATTAATTATTCTTAGCAATCCAACTAAATAATTAACCGAACATTTAATTATCCCAATTCTTTAACAGGTCTGAACCCGTCCACACAAATAGTGATTCGTCCATGACTTTAACAATTAATATGCACATTGTAAACATCCCAAGTAAAACATGATAAACAAGGACCACATATTTAGCAACCATCTCACAAAGCATATCATATTTTTAAATAACTCCATCCTAAACAACTTATGGAATGTAAAATAAACACACATCCAAAGGTATTATTGTCCAAGAGTCATAACAATCAATAAATTCTCAATCTTAAATTAATGCATGCAAATTAATTAATTCAACAATTAATTTATTAAATCATATCTCTTTAACCAGCTCATCAATTAATTATCCATTATCCATTTACCATTTAATAATTAATCCATCCATTAATTATTACCAGTTTCCGATTTCTATTCCAAACATGTCAAAATATTCAATATTCTCAATATTCAGAAAAATGCCACAATTTTTCCAACGCGTGACTTGATAATTAATTCCTCTATTAATTACTCTATTACCCATCCTTCCCCATTCAAATCATTTAACTATTTAATCATATCACTTTAACCAATTTATCAATATATTCTTAAAACCAACACACAATCAAGTCCTCATTTATCTCACGTGGGCAGCATCATTTAATAACATCAAAAGTGTCATGCACCGACATATCATATATCAGCACCAAAAAGAAGACATATGAAAATCCAAACCACAACAAGCATGATATGACATTACCACCAACCAGTAGTTTATCTTTAATCATCTATTCAAGAAAACTTAGCAGTTCCATAATCAAAGAAACTCATATTCTCAATTTATTTAAAGAAGCTATAATTCTTAAATAAAGTGATAGAGATTTGGGACCCTACCTCGAGTTGAATTCATTTTAATTACGCAGTACTTTAATGTACTTGACGATAATTAGTTGCAAATGGCACGCTGTCGCAGGCGCACCGCCTTTATATATATGTATATATATCTACATATATATATCTACATATATATATATATATATATATATATATATTTTCACGAGCACGTTCCCTGCAACAAAAATAAACAAATCACCAAAACAACTTCGGAAGACCAAAACCAATGAAGCAAGGTCTATGCACCTACTGCTAGATACCAGGGACTCAGATAAAATATTATACTTCTATTTAGGTGGTGAAAAACCAAACAATGATATAATTCTTTACCTCCGAACAACGTCGACAAAACGAATCAACCCGAACCTCCTCACCGTTGATGGTAGTTTCTAGAACGCAGACCAATGAATCCTGAGAACCTCATTGCACAACCCTAGAACCGAAGAACACCAAAAATTTGGGTTACAACAAAAACCCTAAATTCGACCAAACCTAAATTGGTACCGAAACAACATCAATCCGCAAAAGTGACGATGGGGAAACATCATAGGAGATCCTACCTTGAATATTCAACTAAATACAAGGAAGAATTCATAGAAAATGCTCACGGACAGAGGACCCGGGAAAGGGGGCATTGCGCGCTGCAGGGAGACAGCCCGGGGGGTGTCGCGCTGCTGCAAGGGGGTCTGAATGAGGGAGATCTGGCCATGGAGAGGAGGTTGTGCCATGGGTAGCTTGTTTGATGGAGAACCGCGTGGAGGAATCCTGTGGAGGAGGCCTGGATTACGCCTTAAATGAGAAGAAGAAGAACCAGGTGGGAGAGGTTGCACCTCCCTTGTACAACGCCTCACCTTCTTTTAAAAAAATACTAATATACTAAAAAAAATAACACTACTCATAATAGTAATATTAATTACAATAATAATAATATTATTATTGTCATTTCCATTTATATCATTAAAACCGAAACACCCCATTTAATTAAAACACTAAATTAATAAACCCCATAATTAAATTGTATTAAAAGAAACAATAAAACACTCCTTTTGATTATGTCCAACCTCACCATTTAAATCCACATTAATTATTTAATTCGTTTTTAACCTTCATTTATTTAAAACCATAACCCCTAATTTAATTTCCATAATAATAATAATAATTATTACATTCATAAAACTAAAATAATAATAATATCATTATTATTAATTTTCAAACCTTTGAGAAATCCAACACCTCTATTTAATAAAAAAACTTCATTAAATATGAAACCCCTCATTTAATTAAATGTTTCTTTGAGAAGCTCAAAAGTAACATTAAATTATTTTAACATTTATTTAATTAAATAAACACAATAATAATAAAAACATCATTATTATTATTCCAACTTTCATTTAATTAAAATCCAAACCCCCAATTTATTATAATACCATTAATATAATTTTAATGACAAAAACTCCAACACATAACCTCCATTTAAAAATAAATGGTTCTTTATTAATTATGAAACTCTTAATTTAATTAAAATGATTCTTTGATAAACCCCAAAGCCACATCAATTTCTTTAACCATTATTTAGTCAATTCTTTATCATTCAACTAATTTAAACAACCATAATAATAATAATAATAATAATAATAAATTCATTATTATTATTAGAACTTTCTTTTAATTAATCACAATATCTCATATAATCCTATTTAATTAAAATAAATAATTTATTAAACAGGGTAAAATGCTCGGGTTGGTCCGCAACCATGCGCTGCCCATGCAGATCCATTAAAGTAGAATTTTCCAGATCTGGTGTTCCTAAGACTCATTGGGACACTAGTTAAAATTATCAAGTAATTATGAAAGTAAAAAAATCATAACTTTAGGTGTTACAACACTCATAATAAAATTCTATAGATCGGTTTAAAAACCAACCCGTCGATAAACTGATTTTTTTCTCAAAAACCATTGTATTTTAACCCAATTCAAAAACACAGGACTTTACATGCTCTCTTACTTGGAAACCTAGTATGTGTAACTCCATATGACCTTTTTTACTTTCATTTTATCTCTTATCAAGTGGAATTTTTATTAATCCTTTTTACGATGTGGGATTTGAATAAAGTCATGTTAAAAAATTAAACCCTAGTTATCAAGACCATGCTCAAATTGCAAGGATTCAATTTATTAAAGGGGGGATATAATATCTCTATAATTTAAAAATAAAGTCCATAGTGTATAAGATACACAACACAAAACTTAAACAAACAATAAAATATTATTATTTAAATGTAACTGTTATATCCTAGCCATTAAATTGGAATGTATGAATAGGAATAACTGATTTATGAAATATATAATGGCCCTACTCATTTTTAATGTATTAGTTAATTATTTGTAAATAATAACTCAAATTTTTAGTAGTCATTTTATTATTTAAAAATGTGTTTTCTTCAAAAATGTTTTTTCTTTCTTTTTATTATTTTTTTAAAATTTTAGAAAATGTTTTTGAAAAAATGAATTTAATTTATTAATTCATCATGTCAAAACTATCTTAGGATGATTTTTGAGAATTTTATGAAAATATTGATTTTTCAAAGAATAGTGAAAAATACCGTTTTTTATTGAAAAAACTATTTTTTTAAAGTATTTACAAGGTCAAATAATATTTTGGAATAGTTTTAAATTTTCAATAGTTCATTTTTATTTAAAATAATCTAATTATGGTTTTTTAAATGGATTTTATACTTGAATTTAGTATAAAAACATTTTATTGAAACACCCCAATATTTTATGGTCTCTATCTTTTTAAATTTAATTTCTTCAATATCATAAGTTTCACACAACACCATACTTAAACGAACAATGATATACAATTAAATATCATTATTTAAAACCATCGCTATAACCTAGTTGTTAAATTGGAGAGAATGAATAGTATAGACTAAATTATAAAATTTATATATTATATATTTAATCAAATGTTTTTAAATTCATCCAAATGATTTTATAGGCATAAGATAAGAATGAATCCAATTTTACGCATTAAAATGCTATATTTTTTAAAGGCAGTTTTACCACATTTTAATGACGCACTTATTTTAAAACTAAATTTTGAAACTTTAATAAATTACATTAAAAAAAATAAAATTCATTTTTAAAAGTGGAATTTCAAAATTATCTTAGGGTGAAATTTTGGTATTTTTCTTAAAATATTTATTTTCCAGTGAATAGTGAAAAATCTCGATTTTTATAAAAATTTCATTTTTGTTATATTAATAATCTATTTATCATTTGAATAGTAATAACACATATAAAAGTTTAAATAAAATTTATTTATCTTATGAATGAAAATATAATATATTTATATCATGGAATAAGTAAAAAAATGTTTTAGAAATGATAAATTAAGTATTGGTATTTTTGTGAAACATAAATGCTTAATCACAATTTAATAATTAAAATAATTATTTAAAAGAAAATTTATTTTCATGAAATATATTCATAAATTAATATTTTTTTGTCTTATGATTATAAGATAATTTTATGATACCTTAATTAATTTTTGAAAGGGTCATAAAATCAATTATAATCTTAAAATATGTATTTTTTTGAGTAAATGATGATTTTATTTAAAAATTAAATTTCACATATTTAGAAAATTATTTTCATAAAATGGAGTCAATTTTTTAACTCTATATTTCAAAAAATGGTTAGGGTAAATTTTTTGGATTTTTCTAAAATACTTGAATTTTCAGTGAATAGTGAAATACGGTAATTTACGATATAAATACACTATAAGTTAAATACACTCTTACTTAAGTAATTACTGATGTAATCATAATAATCCAGAAATAAAATTAATAATTTTAATATATTTTTCAATAATGCATAAAATATTCATAGTCTTGATCCAAAATAATAAACTAATGAATAAAATAATCAAAAAACACTTCTTTCCTCCACTATAAATACCACCCTTCACCATCTCCACTAATCACACCTCTTAAGCCGTGAATATTGTCCAATTTATACCCAATAATATTAAAAATCCTCTTACCCATATCCAGGTTTTTCTCTTCTCAAGAAAGACCAAAACCAATTTCCCTAAGAAGGTTCTCAAAGAGAAGAAATTCAAGAGGTAAAATCCTCTTTCATTTTCCTTTATTTTCTTTTCAATTTATTTTATTTTATTATCCTTTACTTACCTTATATATCCAAAAATGAATGACAAATAAAATATATTATATATAATGGAATGTTATTATGATAATGGTATATCCTCCATCAATTCATTTCTCTTCCTCTTTTTATTCCAAAAATGAAAACATCGTCTGTGAGGTGCCGATTTACCGCCTTCATGGACAATGAATTTTCATTTTTTAATTCCAACTTCAAGTATGGTAATAAAACAATTTTTATGGTTAAAAAATATTATAATATATTTATTAAAACATATTTAATATTCTATAACTATTATATATACATGATATTATTTAATATAGCAAAACTAGTTCACGACGATTGAAAAAAATGCCAAAATAATCCAAACGATTATCATTAATGTTTTATCTAATGAATCATCATAATATCTGAAAAAATGATATATAATATCATTAAATATTCTGTATTTTTATTAATAACATATAATTTCAATTTTGGATAACTATTCCCATTTTACATGATCTTTCATACATGTATAGAAGTGAACCAATCGTTAAAACTAAGGAAACTAACACTTCCGAACGACGAAATTGAATCTTATAACTCATCAAAAATACCATAAATGAACTTAAAAAAATTATAATAAATAAAATACATGTTTAATAGTTTATTAAATAATTTATTAATGAATATAATTTCATTATCCAAGATGTTAAGTACAAGTATAGAACACTTTCATACATAAGGTAAGAGTTTTCTCATCTCACTTTCATTTCTGTGAGAAATGCATTATTCACCACTATTTATTGAGCGTGGTGTATATATTATACCCATTAATGTATCATAAAATAAATATATTTATATTAATTATATTAAATATTTCATTTTATGATCATTAATTCTATGGGGCATACGGTTTGACTGTTTGTAAAGTGGTAAGAGATTCTCTCCGAACCTCTATTTTTCATTCTGGTTACACTTTCTCTCTCTTTACCCCAATGTAATTATTATTTATTTTTATATAATTATTATAAATTATGTGCATATGTTCCAAAATCATGTATCCAGATCATTTCATCTTCACTTGATGGGGGAACACATGTTTTATAAGTTTCCCTTTTTAATTCCTCTTAATAAGCAAGCTTGATTAAATGGAACCTTCCAATTTCTTACCCATTTTTAAGTACAATCCATAATTTGTTTTAAGATACCATTATTTTTATAAAATCAACATTTTTCATGAAAAACTATCTTTATTCATTTTTGGTTTTATATAAACAATTATGACTTTTTTTGTTTTAAAGTCTCTTTTATATTTTCTCTTAAACTGCACTAATGTGGCCCAATTCTAAAGATTCTTAAAAACTATTTTTACATGTTTGAAATCATTTATGACTAAAACATGATTTAATTATCCTTCCCTTTCTTTCTGGTATATACATGTATACAATCTAATTTTATGACAAATACAAATGATTTTCCAAAATAACACTTATTTCAAAAGTAAAAAGGGTTTTTCTCGTCTCACTTTTAATTTTGTGAGATATATGCCTTATTCACCACTTATTCCTTATGTGTGGTGTATGTACCACCCTTTGATAGATCATATCATGATAATTATTATTCAAATGGTTTTTTAAGTTTCATTTAATTTTATTCCTTCACAGGGATTATGATTTAAACGTTTCAAAGTGGTATGAGACATTTTGGAATGTTTAATGATTATTTTCCTCAAGAATTTTTCAATGGTCTCATTTAAAATTATTTTAATATATGTCAATATCCTTTGTTAAATACCATACTTCATTGATGTTTATCTATTATGATACCTTCTACCATATGTTGTTGAAGGGTTTATGATCAGTTTGACTATGGATGTACTATTTCGATACCATTCATGGATCATGGTTAAAATATTCACATTTTGTATGATAGTTTTTCAATAGAAATGTTTATGTTCTTTATGTTTCATACTTTTAATATAAGGAATGTATTGGACTTAATAAGTGATGGGCAAGACCTTCTATATCCCCTCGATGCATCAATAGGTCTCATGATACAAACAAGACTAGGTTTTGGCCGAGGCCTGACCTATTTATGTAGACTTCTTGGCCGATGCCTTGATAGTATGTTTATGATGTCCAAAATTATGCATTCCATCATTATGATATTAGTAATTTATAATCCATGTGATAATTTGATGATTAAAATATCCATGGTTAAGTTTCTTTCTCAAGTATTTATTTATAGAATTATTCAATTAGTTTTTATTCCTACCATAATATGCTCAAGCTTATGTTTTAATGGCATGTAATTTTAGCTATTCAACTTGCCTTATTGTTTATGTTTATATTAGCTTCCACTATATTGTTACCCTTACTGATCATTTGAGATCACCCCTTTCTTATGTTTTATTTTCCCCTAGGATGGAAAGATGTATATTATGAATAACTTGTAGGGATAATCTAGGAGAACGATGGTGTTATCAAAGGATTCTATTTGTTTTATTTTATGTTTTAAAATGTAATGTAAAGTTCATGTATGTAATCTGGATTCCAAAACTGCTAAACTAATCAATCCTTTGGGATTCAAGTCTTGTATCTATTCCAATTTAATAAAGTGACCATCGACTCTGGGATACTAAGGTTGGGGTTGTTACATTTATATTTAAAATGGATTTTTTCCAAAAAAACTATTTTTTGTTGCATTTTACTGATTTAATATTAAATTAAATTCTAAAAATTCTATAAATTGAATTTTTAAAAATAGACTCCATATTTTGAATTAGGTGGTCTAAATTTAGTAAATAATCCCTTTTTATTTTTGAAAAATATCAATATTAAATTTAGTAATTTTTGTTACCACTGTAAAGAGTATATCAGGTAATTAAAGGTTAAAAATAAAATGATAAAAACTATTAAATGACCCAAACACTTACCTAAATCTTATTTAATGTGTATATCTTATCCATAATAACCAAAGGATCAAATTTATGACCTTTTGGGGCCACTTGAATTAGATTAGAACTTTTACAACATTTTATTTAAAGAAATGTCAAACATATCACACTCTTGTTTTTAATATGGTTTAATTTTTATTAAATAAATAATTACCTTAAATTATTTCATAACATTGATGCATTAATTATTCAATTAATGAAAAAATCAAATAATTGATATTAAAAATATTAAAATAAATAAAATTTTGATAAATAATAATATTAAAAAATTTTGTAGGTTACCACGATATTTAGGGATATAATAAAATATTTGGTTTAAATTTTAGATGTTTTATTGATATTATTAAATTCAAAGTAACGAATAGTTCAAAAATTGACATTATCTATATTTTATAGTAAATACTATTTTATTAAATGATATAAAATTCATAAAAATTTTACATTCATACAAGTTATTAGGATAAGGTTTAACATATCAACCATGATACATTTATGGGTCATTTTTCATTTTATAGTAACTATATTGACCCTTAAATTGTAAAAATCCATGTTGTCACGGTAAGAGTTAGAAAAGTTAAATAGGGGTTAAAACCAAAATATAAGGGTATAAATATAGTAAAAAATTATCTAATTTTTATTGTATAAAGGGATTTAGACCCATAAACATATTATATTCTAAATATCTCACTTTGGATCTATTTTTAATTGAAAATTAATTTAATATTTTGAGAAATTCTAAGAGTTCCCCTTCCCTATCATCTAAAAGGGTACCTATTATTCTCATTACTTCATAATTCAAAACCCATTTGGTTCATCCAATAATAGCCCGAATACCTTTATAGAATACCTACTATCATTCCAAATGTCCTGGTTTAGAAATAATACCAATTTTATAGGTCTTAGGGTGTTAAGAAAAGGAGGTTTTCTAAAGAGGAGGTATAGTTTTTATCTGCATATTTTAGTTTTGTTTCTTATTCCACATACCTCAAGACTTATTAAAACATGATAAAATAATAACTACAATATTATCCATATACTGAGATGTTATTTTTTACATGATCTATATCCATCTCCTCTTCCATCAAATGGGAGACAAAACCATTATTCATGTGTACGATGAACTACCACCTCACGAACTGATATAATTCATTTTCCATCATCACCTCTCAAGATAGGTTATAATGATGGAATTAATATTTATATATGATATTCAAGACATATTTATCATTATAAAAATATAATATATTATTTAAATTCTTACCTTTCCATGCACTAAAAAATGATAATTTCATTTGTGAGTACGTTGTAACATCCCAACCCAGGAGTCACTAAAATAGTGCCCTGAGCCAGTCAGTCACATGACTCAAGCATGCCTCCCCATACACTAGAGAATTTTTACTAGTAACAAGGGTCTAATGATGGTATAATGAGGAAACTATACCCTCATGATCAGAGTATCACAATGGTATAAGATATAATAAACAAATCAACCGACAACGGAAGAAGTATACATAAAAGACAAAGTAGAAAAAGAATAATAGTAACTGAAGAAATAATATGAAATGGTCAATTCAAAATATACCACAAATAATGTCAATGTGACTACAATGTACAAGCAAGTGACATACAATAAATAATAAATAAACAATGCATAAAGAATGAACAAAAAGCCCCAAGGGATATCTCCATGAGTATCCAAAGATTCATCTCAATCTTGTGCTCTTAATCTCCCATGTAAAAAGGTAATAACATAAAAACCATCCAATAAACTTGAACCTACAAACATGAGGTCGGTTCGGGTACCCCAGTGCAATGGTGTCCTAAACAGGGCGTGACATACACTCAGTATGCCACCACCAATGGTGTTTAAAGAATAATCCAGTCTATAAATATAAAGTACAATGATGTGTAGGTATAGTAAATAAATATAAGATAAATAAATAAATGTAAAAAGTTAGGATCAGGTTCCTCAAGGACCTCTAGCCGACCATACCTACTTTGGTCTAAGCTAGAATGTCTCTAAGCACTGGTATATGTATATATATAGAAATTTATGTATATACATATGTACTATATACGTATTAATATTTATATCCATATATATAGATACATAGTATTATCTAGTACTTGAGGCATAACACAAACATCCATGTGTAATACTACTAATACTAATAATAATAATAATAATATGAGCCTCATAATAATAAATATGGATCACTATGCCTGATTATCATGTAATGTAAGGAGAAGGGACAAGGTTGAGTATCATGAATAAATAACAAGGAGGGTCATACCTAAACTCTTAATTAAGTGGGCATGGAATGTCATTCCCAAAACACCAAGTGATGTGGATGTCATGGAAACATCCTCGACCAAGGGAGTGTGACATGTCATGGACAATGAACTTACTCAAGATCCCTTTAGTAATTAAGTAGAATAAGGTAATTCTGCTTTCCCTATGATCCCTTAGCTTGACATTCCATAAAGAGTCAACTGGAATTACTCATGGCGTAGTGGATCCTTTTTAATTTATTTTATTTAACATTTATTAGCAAGCCATGTGTTTATACAATCCATTAATATAATTAAATTATAAATAATTAAGTAGGCCATGTCCATAATCATTCCACATCACATCTCATTAAAAAATAATTAATAATTCCATATCATAAGCATTCCATTATAATAAAATAGGTATATAAAAAATGAGGAACATGTACATTTATCAGTTCAATAATTCCATTCAATTTCCCCATTTAATAAAGGAAGACAACACACCTCAAAGGTGGTTTTATTATAAACTGGGGAATGGCTATGATATTAAATTCATTTAAGTTTACCCTTACAATATAGGCCTATCATCATAACTCAAACATTAATTAATTAGAAACAAGGAATTATGATCAAGAGTATCTAAACAACACCCCAAGAGGGTGGTTTAATTACACAAGGAGGTATACAGTTCACATCGTATAAAAAACTCACCCCAAGGGGGTGGTTTGGGTTGAGGTGAACATCCTCCAATGGTTTAATTTTATGCATTACGATAATATAATTTAATGCTTTAGGTTCTACAAAACTAATATCACATTTAGAGGGAAATTCATGGAGAATCCAGTGTTTGGAACAATGAAATACTTTATACACTACAAAAAAACTGTACATTAGAGGGGGTTATGCACAACCCCCTCTAAATTCATTTTCTGTAACATTAGAGGGGGTTCTGCACAACCCCCTCTAATCATCGAATTTAGAGGGGGTTATGAACCCCCTCTAAATCTATTATCTATAAAAATTAGAGAGGGATTATATACAATTCTCGCTAATCATCGAATTTATAGGGGGGTTATGGAGCCCCTTAATTTCTTAAATTAGAGGAGGTTTTGAACCCCCACTAAATTTTTTAACATTATTTTTTTAATACCTAGTTATATTTTAGAGGGGGTTAAAAACCCCTTCTAATATCTTAAATTAGAGGGGGTTGATAACCCCCTCTAATGTCTTAAATTATAAGGGGTTCAAACCCCCCCTCTAATTTCTTAAATTAGAGGGGGTTCAAAACCCCCTCTAATGCCATTAATTTAGAGGGGGTTCAAAAACCCCTCTAATGTCTTTAATTTAGAGGGGGTTCAAACCCCCTCTAATTTAAGAGATTAAAGGGGTTGTGAACCCCCACTGTTAAAAAAAAGAATCTTCCATAATATATATATATATATATAGTTAAAACACTATATATAAATGTATTTAAATGCATTATATGAACATATTATATAAAATATTTATATGATTGTATTTAATTGTATTTATATGTATACATAAATATAATTTTATAATCTTATGTAAATTAATATATATTTATTTGTATAAATTGTATTTTATATAATATTAATTGTTTATAATATAAAAGCATAAACATATTATATAAATATATACATAAATATAATTTTTCTAAAGAATATATCATATGAAAACCCAAGCTTGTAGTATTTATAAATTTTATAATAATAATAATAAATATATTTTTATATAATAGTTTTATGCCTTTATATTATATATAATTAATATTATATGAAATAGAATTTATACAAATAAATTTATATTAATGTATATTTATTAAAATACTAATATATATATATATATATCAATGTACATAATGATAAATATATGTATTGAAATACATTATATAACTATTTTTATAAATTGTATTCCATATAATATTAATTGTATATAATATAATATTGTATTTCATATAATATTATGTATATTTTTCTATAAATTGTATTTCATATAATATTTATTATATATAATATACATATTAATTATATATAATATAAAATTATATTTCATATAATATTGATTATATATAATATACATATTAATTAGATATAATATAATATTAATTACATATAATATTAATATTTGTATAAATTGTAGTTTATATAATAATAATATATTAATTTTATATAATTTTATACAGTTTATACAAATAAATATATTTACTAATATAAATAGTAATAAATATATGTATTAAAAGACCTTATATAAATATATTAGGTAAATACTTATATATATGTATATATTCTTTAAATATATATATATATATGTGTGTGTATTTAAGTATATAAATAATTTACTTAAATATATAATACAAATGTATTTAATATAATATATATTTGATATAAATCATAAAATAAATGTATAGTATTTATAAAACCAACATATAATTTTTATAAATTAAAAAATAGATGAAATAAGAATAATAATAATTAATAATATTATTGTTATCACACACACACACACACATATAAGTACAATATATACATATATACTTGTGTAATATATTTAGGTGATATATAAATATATAATATAGAATATATATAATTGCATATACATATAAATATAGTAAATAATATATATATAATTTTTATTTAAATGTATGTAAATATATTATGCTAATAATATTTATTATAATAAACAATCAAACATATATAAATACAATAATGTGCAAAACATATAACAAAAAAACGATTACTACAGTGGTTGGTTGCTGAAAGTCTGGCGGCGGTCCTTCGGTGAGGTGCAGGTTCGAATCACAATGGTTACCTTTTACTCTGTGGGCGTGGGAATTATGGAGGTAGCAGTAATTGGGAGGCGTAGCAGAGGCTGGGGAACCAGGGGCAGGAGACAGGAACCAGAAGTTGGATTTGGAGGTAGCGTGAGGGAGGCTAGGGGACTCAGGGCAGGAGACACAGGGAGGTATCGGGAACTCTGGGAGGCGGAGCGGTGGCCTGGGGACTCGGGGTAGGAGACAGGAAAGGGAGGTAGCGGGAGGGCGGTGGCCTAGGGACTCGGGGTAGGAGACAGGAAAGGGAGGTAGTGGGACGGGGGTGGGAACGGGACCAGGGACGAGGGTGGGAACAGGATGGAATGGGACCAGGGACATGGGTGAGAATGGGAGGGAGGGGGACCAGGATGGGTTCATTAAAAAAATTTACAAAGGTTTACGGGCGATTGTAAAAACCGCCGAAAAAGTAATACATTATTTAGGGGCGGTTTGAACTGCCCCTAAAGCCTTGCATCTAGTGGCGTTTTTAGGATTGCTACTGTATATGTTAACATTAGAGGGGGTTTAAACCCCTTCTAATGTAACCGCCGCTAAAGTCTTCATGAATTTAGCAGAGCTTACTCAAAACCGCCACTAAAGAAAGTAGGCAGTTACATTAGCGGCGGTTCCTCACAACCGCTGCTAATGTCTTTAGAAGGGGTTATGACCCCTTCTAATGTCAAAAATAACCCCCTGTACTATACCCATTTTTTTTGTAGTGATAAAATGGTGATACTTTAAGGTAGAAGCTATATACCACCTACCTTATACCAAAGATGGTCCACATGTCCAATATCGAGGCTTGAATCAAGCTGTTTTGAGAGAAATTGAAGAAACAGATGAACACCCTAAAAATAGGGCAAATTAGCTCACACCAAGGAAATTGAAATGATGGAGAGTCAAACTATTAAAGGTGTAAGAGGAATTAAGATATTGTAAACATCTAATGAGACCGATGACAAGCGATTTTGACACCAGATGGACAAGATCTCTCCATGCCTAGAAGTGGAGAGGAGGAGGAGCTTGAGCAGCTCCCTACTGTGCACGTGGAGGAGAAGGAAAAATAAGGATAAAAGGAAACAAGGGAAAAGGGTAAATCCATACCTTTAAATGAGGTGAATGGTTTGGACACATTATTATCCAAGTCATGCATTAACTATGCATGGGCTACTACCTAAGATGGGGGATCACATGGTTCATGCGCACAATTTGATAAACCATGTGAAAACTATGTTTTTCTATTCTATTAGAAGCACTAAAAAAAGTGGAAAGACATGTTTCCTTGTGTGCATGGTTAGAACAACCCATGAAACACCCTTATCCTCTCTAAAAATACAACATTATTTCTCCTGGTGGGCTGTCCAGTTTCAGAAAAACCATGTTCCCTTACTAGTTTCTCCCAGTTTTGAGTTTTTAGATCCCGACACTTCCGAAACTCATCCAAACTCTTGAGACACATCTTGGTCCTTAAACCAAGTCTAAAAACAACACCGTCATGTGTTCAACAGATTGTATTTAAATTTTTAAGCTTCTTTTAAAGAATGAACCATCCAAAAAATGGTAAAATTCCAATTTCCTTAGAAAATTTACCTGGTCTGAAAACATGATACATTACAACCTCCTCACCATAGAACTTATCATCCCTAAGAAGCCTTGTGGAAACTAAAAAAACAACCCCAACCTACTCAGGTCATGAAGTTTCGCACAAACCGTCTCTTTGCATTTCCAAATTCCCAATTCACCTCCAAAAACACCTTTGACTATATGGTACATAAGCCATAAAAACCCAATCCAATACTCATGTTTTGAATTTAAACATCAAGATGATGCTTACTCGAGCCTATCAAACTAGAAACATGATCATGACATTGCCTCTTAATCACCCAGCATATGGTTCTCCCCACCATAGGTTCTAGAATTTAAAGGTCAATTCTAAGTCACGACATCTCCACCATTATAATTGACTATTTAATCCTGACCTTAGTGCTCTAACAATGCTCCTGAATTCTTAACTTGATCAGACAAGTGATTCCCAATCGACCAAATTTATACAGGACACACTAACTTTTCTCTAAAAGTATTATTCGACCCTTTCACTGTACTCATCTCATCCTGATGATGTTCCTGATGCGGTTCATAACCAACCACATTTAGAAAAACAAGAGGGAACCAATCGAGCTATCTCAACCAACTATTCTAAAAAAATTATCTTAGATGGCTAGCGTATCACAACTTGAACATGATGCCTTATCCTAATAAACTTTTCATATAATTCAAGCGTGTCCACTGAATTCTATACCAGACTTGCAGTGATGTCTCAAACCAAAACCTTCACTTTAAGCTATCGTGCCTCAACACAAACATGGTTGCATACCCAATCTAGCACACTTGGATTGTCACCCTTAAAAAACATCCCATCCAAGCCTGACTGAAAACCAGGGTAACCTTGGAATCATCTAATGGAGTCCAAGGAGATCATCCAAGGTATTCCATACTCCAGAGTTTACAAGTGTGATGTCAGTAAAGAGGTGAAACATTCATGAAACGAAGCACTAACTGAGCCTAACGATAGTAAATTCAAAGAAATAATCGGTGTCTATGAGTCCTTATAAGGAATTCCTACTCAGGAACCCAAGTATCAATCATGAATAAACATACCTTTATGAACAACCATTATTTTAGAACCCAACTCTCACAGAGTCTATTTATCAAACATAAGGTCATTTTAAAATTTTATCTCAGTATATAAATGATGCTCTCTTAGTGTATACTGGACAATATCAAGATAAGGGACATGGTCATCACTAAGAAAAGATAACACTAAGAGGATATCAAGAATTACTAAAAATTCTCAAGAAAAAATTTTCATACCCAATATAAAGTACTTAGTAAGGTTTTGAACCAACTGAAACCAATTATAGATAAGAAGAACAACTGAACCATTATTAGGTGAATTCTTTGAAAGATATCGGTTGCACTTACTAATTCATAGTCATTAACTGAACACGATTTCCTTAATTTATGAGGTAATTTCATGATCACTCAAGAATAACCACCAGAGACCCTCTCTGACCAATGATGTTTTCAAAGGTTTCGTACATAGCCAACCACATCATCGTCGTGTTGCCTCACAAGTACTGACACATTTCCTGTTTACCAGCCCCATGGGCATTAAAAAGAAGTTCTGACCATTTCCAAATGTTCCTCCTCATTTTTGTTCCTTATAATTGAAAGGACACACATTTTCCATGATTGACATGATGTTACCCACCTTGGGGGTATTCTTATCATCAAATTTAATAAAAATAGGAACTCATCTCACAACAAATACTCTATCGACCACTGACCATTGGTCCTGGATGTGGATGACACAATTTTGGGAAGTGTTAAATTAAAAGAAGAGATAGACTAGATACTTACATGCACACTGGAATAGATATAATCTATTTATACGCATAAAAATCCTCTAGAGTCACATTCACGTGCACAATATAATTATAAAAAAAAACATACTATCATGTCAAAACACCTGATACTTTTATAAAATCAACCCGAGCATTGGAAAAAGTTTGATTTACTATAACTCCCAAGTCACTCTACTCTAGAGATAACCCATGAACATAGTGTAATAGATCAAGTATTTAAGAATTACCACCAAACTCATATGGTTTGCTGTACCATTTTAGCAACCGATGATTACCGCATGTATTGATGCATACTACCCCAAGATTTCATTCGCACTATGACAAATTCTTGATTCTATCCATAGGGTTATCACTTTATGCATCCCAGTATCAGGTGTCCTGTACAAGAGGTTTTAAATTCAGATTCATATTATCCCATATGACTATTAACCCTACTGATGACTTACCGAGTTATCCATCACTAAAGAAGAAGAAAGGTCTCATTATCTACTAAGCAACCGACTATTCCCTAGGAACATCTAACCCGCTGTCACCAAGCATTACATGATGCTCACACCCATAACAAGGGTCAAATTACTGAATGTCTACCCATCAAGATAAAGGCGTAATTTTAGAAACTAGGAGTTATACATGGGACAATGACACCCATACAATACCATACATCTAAAACTCATCACATCATTTAACAAGGTTTTTAACTCCTAAGAGAACTACCTACAATGGTATATCCCCTTAACAAATTATGAAATGTCAAATCTTAAAAATAGGGCCATGATGAAAAAGATCACTTGCATCTTCCACCTATCCTTTAGGTTTAACAAAACTAAGAAAAGTTACATAGGCCTACAATCAATGATATAATTCTCATTCTAAGAAAATCTCAGGGAAAAATTTAAACTACCCTTACATGAGGATTATACTAAGAACACCACCTAAGGTTTAATTTTAAGGCATTAAACATATTCTAATTTAGTTCTTTAAACGTTTCAAGGCTCATATTTTAAAGAGTTCCAAGTACCAGTTATAAGGTAAAATTTATCACTACTTTATTTAGCTAACGCCTCAAAGAAACATAGAAAATTTATATTAAATTTCATTTTAAACTTAATATTTATTTGGAATCCTGTCAAAATTAGGCAATTTATCACATAAATTAATTTTATCTATTTTATTTATTCAAAAGGTTATCACAATTGGGATTATTTAAAGAAAAGGTCAATTCCAATCTATAGAGGAATGCACCCTTTAGGTTGAAATCGGAATTTTAGTTAACTAATGCCTTTAATAAGTATATCACAAAAGAAGATAATAGGTTTGTTATAAATTAAAAAGGGGGATGGTTAAGTAAGGAACCATCATACATATATATATAAAACCATATAAGCGATTGCCAAAACTTTAAATAACCATCTCTATATAGCATATGTATACTCCCATGGGGTTAAATACTAAGGAATATAAAAATAAAGGCTACCTATGAGGGTCCCATCAATCCAACTTGGGTCCATAAACCATAGTAGTTTATTTAATTATTAAAGAGAAAAACACCCTTAGTGGGTTATCTCATAAGAAACATGCCCCAAATATACTACTTGGGTATAGTTGTGCATTAGGAATTTAGTCATATGGGTTATCATGCCCAAGTGATAGAGGCACAAGACTTTATACAGGAAACCACTTCTGATAAGAATTTACATTTTAGTATACACATATAAGAACCATGGTTTTTTTTGATGAATTACCATTCCCAATTTATAAAGGTACTTACCCTTATAAATTACAATTGAAATTCATATAACTGAAACCAAGTTTTTCCTTTTATTTCAAAATATATTAAGTTCATAAGTAATGTTTTGATTACATGGGTTACCCTTCCCAACTTATAAGGGTCCATAAACCTTATAAATTTCTATTGGTTACCCATTTAATCAAAACCATATATGTTTCAGCCCATGCGACCAATGGTCTATGGATCAAACATGTTCAAATCGGTTGGTTAAATATAATTCTAACATCAACATATGCAGAAAAATACCACTTATATTGATAAAAAAGTTTAATTTAAACAACTATTTATTGTAATTATGAAAATTCATGATGTCCAAAAACAATAAATACTGATAATTATAAAAAATTACCACACAACATGTTAAACAAGTAAGCATGCTATGTAAAAAGATAGCAAGGAAAACCGACCTGTAAACAGGCTACCATAGAAGCATGGTGTATAAGAAAAGAAAGCTATATAATCACCTAAAAATGGTATACAAATAAGCATGATGAACATAACACAATAATCACCAAGACATACTGTCTAAGAAATCATGCTAGATAAATCACATAAGCATGGTATATAATCACACAAGGCACATATTTCAAATATTAGGAAATCTAAGAATGAAACCTACATGCCATGGAATATGTATGGCATTTGAATCTCTATGTGCCTATAAAGATGCATGTAATGCAACTTCCTTACCGTACTAGGTCAAGGGTAAAATTATATAAATCTCATAAATAAATTATTAGAAAAATTACACCATTCTCTCAAGGTGAAATCATAATTAACTATAACAATGAACAACACGAACAAAAATCCCACCCTTGGACACTTGGTCTTTTGCTTATGTATGGGTTGATCACTCCCATGCATGACTATTTACCAAATGACAACACATTAATATTTTATAATAATAATAATTATAATAATAATAATAATATGGGTCTCATAATAATAAATATGGGTATCCATTCTCGAGTATCATGTAACGTAAGGAGAAGGGCCAAGCATGAGTATCATAAATAAATAATGAGGGTAATACCCAACCTCTTAATCAAGGGGGAATAGAACATCATGACCAAAAACCCAAGTGATGTGGACATCATACCAACATCATCAACCAAGGGGGTGTGGCATGTCAAGGCCAACAACCCTACTCAAGGTCCCTTTAGAAATTAAGTAGATTAAGGTAATCCTACTTTCCCTATGATCCATTAGCTTGGTGTTCCATAAAGAGGAAACTGACATCACTCAAGGCATAATGGATTCTTTTTAATATAATTAATTTAACATTTATAATCAATCCATGTGTTTATTCAATCCATTAATATAATTCAATTATAAATAATTAAGTAGGCCATGTCCATAAGCATGCCACATCACATCTCATTACAAAATAATTAAGAAGTCCATATCATAAGAATTCCATTATCACAAACCAAGTATATAAATAAGGAGAAACATGTACATTTATCAATTCAATTATCACATTCAATTTATCCATTTAATCAAGGAAGATAGTGTACCTAAAATGTGGTTTTATTATAAATAGGGGAAAGACTATCATATTTGTTGGACTCCTCATATGTTAATCATGTTTTAATGATCAAAAATCATATAGATTCTGTAAATCCTGTTAATACTATTTAATCTATCTAAAATCATGTGTATAGATGATCAGTTTCTTTATGCCTTAAATAATTATTGTAAAATATTTTGTTTCTAATGAAATTCTCTTATGAATGATTAAGTTTAATTCATTATATGAATATCACTATTTAAGTATGTGTACAAAGTTTTGGCTAAGTTTGAGAAACTGTGAGTCTGCCACCAGTTGTGTTTTTCTGGAAAAAGATCCAGACACTGTGACTATCCAGACACCATAACCATCCAGACACCGTAACCATCCAGACACCATAATTATCCAGACACCATGACCATCCATACATCATGACCATCCAGACACCGTAACCATCCAGACACTGTGACCATCCAGACACCGTGACCATCCAAACACCGTAACCATCTAGACACCATCACCATCCAGACACCATGACCATCCAGACACCGTGACCACCCATACACCATGACCAGGCACCGTGATCCTAACACTACATCTATGCTACCAATTCCTAATCTCTATACAACTATTCCATCATAACTGTCTCACTGATCAAAGACAAAGAAGGAGACATTGTTTCATAGAGACACCATTTACAGGCAGACTATGACACCATTTATTAACCTGTTTGTCATTTTTTAAATTTAATTTCTAATGGACATATTTGAAGTTTTTAAATGCACTGACATAATTAATGTTTATTTGTAGACATGTCACCTGACAGTACGAGGTACGAGGTGTATAATAAATGCATATGGTCAGCTCCAACAGATGCATTCTAATATTAAAAAGAGTGAAGTGATCATGGTGATAGTAACGACAGTGTAATAAAAAACAAGTGTGTATATGATAAAGAAGAAGCATGATAATTCATGAAACTCGAAACTAATGAAAAACACACAAAGAATACTCAAATCTTAGAGTTGAGAAAATTTATGCTCTATCAAATCCACAAAGAACACGGGCCATATCTAGCTGACTTACGATACTTTATTTTCTACAAGAGGACTTGATTTCTGCATCTGCTTCATCCCAGAAGTCCAGAGCTACATAGACTAACAATCAGATCACTTCTAACCTTATCTCATCATTTCTGATCTGTTGTGTATTATTTTTATCTTTCGAGCAGCGTGTGTGTCTGTATAAAAACATGCACTGTATCCTACATCAAACTGAAGGATACAAGATATCCTTTCTCTCACACCTTTTTACACTTGTGTATTCCCACAGATAAGTGTGGAAGAGGTCCCTGTGTGACCTGATAGTTCATACCCACGAAGACTGCAGAAGAGGTCATATGACCTATACATTCTTGTGTATTGTTGTTAACCCCAATCTAGGGTGTGGATCAAGTTTATTTATATAAACTGTTTAGTGGTAGGTGATCACCAAGTGGAGTGGATTAAGTATCATCTTGAGATTGAACCACTTGTTTTATATCCGTTATGTTGTTTATTTTAGTTTTCTCTATTTTACTATTTAATTCAGAAATCATTAAATTTACTTTGATAATTAATATTGTAAAGAAGTTATAATTGTTTTTCCTTATTATAATAGCTTCAAAAGTAATATTAATTACTGATATTAAGATTATTGAGAATTAATAAATCTTCTAACAAGTTATTTAAACAGTCAAACTTTCATAACTGTATAACCTTGGTTGACTAGGATATATTTAAATTTATTAGGGAACCTTTTTAAGAATACTTTTTAAACAGAAATTTTTAATAGATACTCAATTCAACCCCCTCTTGAGTACTCTACTTTGACCAACATTTGGTATCAAAGGAGTATTTTAAGACTCTGTTTTTGACCCTATTCAAATGTGATTTTAGTTGTACTTTAAAGATCTATAATTTTCTATCAATTCTAAATTTCTATCTCTTTTAAATCATTTATTTATTATGGATAATAGATTGGAAGGTGATGTAATAAACAGACCACCATTATTTAATGGAACCAATTTTGCTCAATGGAAAATTAAAATGAAAATGCATTTAGAAAGTATGAGCTTTGAAATCTGGTCTTATATTATAGATGAATATAAGATTCATGCTACTGATAGAATCACTTGGGACGAACCTACCAAAAATTCCTATAATAACAATTTCAAATTTATGAATGATTTATACTACTCTTTAGGAGATGAGGAATTTAATAGAATCTCTGCATGTAAAACTACCCATGAAATTTGGGATACCTTGTCTGTTTCACATGAAGGAACTTATAGTGTGAAAGAAATGATACTTAATAATTATACTATTAAATATGATAACTTTAAAATGAAACTTGATGAGACTATTTCTGACATGTATCTCAAGTTTAATGAAATTTTCAACACAATGATTGCTCTTGGGAGAGAATTCACTACCAAAGAACAAATCATGATGATTCTTAGATGTCTACCTGACAGATGGAGAGGAACCTATGTCTCTATTAGAGATTCATGCGACATCAAAAAGCTACCTATAAAATAACTCATTGGAAAACTGATGATGTATGAAGAGGAGCTGAAATTCAACAAGGAAGAAGAGAATGAACCCAAAAGAAAATCCATTGCATTCAATACCACCACCTCTAAACACAAAGAAAAAGGGAAATTGGAAGTTTATGTAGAAAGTTACAATAGTGGAAAATCATCACCTGATAGTGATGATGAAATGGCTAAATTATCTAGAAGTTTTAAGATATTTTACAAGAATAATAACTTCTTCAGAAAGCCTAACTTCAAGGGAATATATGATCAAAAAGGAAGTTAGAAGAAAGATTGGAAAAGAAGTGACAAGTCTGATGAGATTGTCTACTATGAATGTAAATGAAAGGGACATATCAAGGCTAACTATCCCAAGATCAAGTACAAAAATATGAGGATAAAGATAGACAGTATAAAAAAGTAATGAAAGCAACATGGAGTGCTTCTGAGGACAATTAAAGTGACTCAGAATCTTCACATGATGAATAGGCTAACAAAGCCAATATGTGTTTTATGACAAACACATCTGAGGTAACACTAAAATCTCCTGTACACAATTCCTATTATTATGAAGATGGGAGTTAATATGAAAATATGTATAATGAAAAAATGTTTGAGTACTGTAATATGCTTGAAGAGACATGCAATGAACTAAAAGATAAATACAAGTATTTAAAGAAACAACAAGCTCTTACCTCAACTGTTAAAACTGAACTCACTATAGAAAAGGAGAAAAATGATCAATTACTCAAAGAGAACAATGAAATAAAACTATCTAATGAGAAATTGAAAAAGGATCTTGAAAGGTTTAATAATGGTAAAGATACCTTGGTAAAAATTCTAGGTAAACATATTGCACATAAATATATTAATGGCATTGGCTATCAACCTAGTAAAATAAATTTTGGAAGAACTAATTTTGTTTCTAAATCTAGGACATAATGCTTTAATCTCAGTTCTAGAAAACATTCAGCTAGTTCAAGTTATTATACACTCTCTACTGTTTCAAGATTTTCTGGACCAAATAGAGTTTATTTTTCAAATACTTTACATAATGATTATAGGAAACCTATGAGGTAGATATGAGTTCCTAAGGCTCTAGTCACTAATATTACTAGGCCCAAACAAGTATGGGTACTAGAATATGTTTTTATTTGAATATTTTGTAGGAAAGTTACTTAAAGAGTTCCTGTAAAAGATTATGGTACTTGGACAATGGGTGTTCGAGACACATGATAGTAGAATATTCATGCTTTAATAACTTAATAAAAATTGATGGAGGACATGTCACCTTTGGTGACAATGCCAAAGTAAAAATTATTGGCCTTGGAAAAATCAGTAACTCTAACCCATTTATGATTTCCAAAGTAATTTTTGTTGATGGATTGACATATAATCTTCTTAGTATTTCACAATTATGTGATGATGGATTTCATGTAAAATTTTAAAATGATGCATGCAATGTTTTTAATTCTAAAAAAGAATTAGTATTTTTTGCATTAAGAAATGAAAATGTATATTCTATTAACTTACATTCTTTAGCTTCTCAAAATGATTTATGTTTAAGTGTGTTTCACAAAGAATCTTGGATTTGGCATAGGAGACTAGGGCACTATAACACTCACTCCCTAAGAAAGTTAAATAGAAAAATATTAGTCAAAGACCTACCCAAAATTGAGTTTCCAAATGATAAAGTGTGTAATCCTTGTAAAAAAGGAAAGAAACACAAAATTTCCTTCAAACCAAAGAAAGAAATATCAACTTATCAACCTCTCGAACTGGTTCACATAGATTTGTTTGGACCATCTGGAGTTTCTAGCTTAAATGGGATGCATTATGTTTATGTTCCTGTAGATGAATTTTCTAGATATACTTGGACTTTCTTTTTGACTCAAAAAAGTGATTCATGCTCTCATTTTACCTAATATTCCAAAACTGTAGAAAATATTAGTGAACTTAGAATTAAATCCTTAAGAAGTGATCATGGTCGTGAGTTTGAAAATCAAGAATTTGAATCCTTTTGCTCACAAAATGGCTATAGTCATAATTTATCTACCCCTAGAACACCTCAATATAATGGAGTTGTAGAAAGAAGAAATAGAAACCTGCAAGAGATTTCTAGAACCATGCTTAGTGAATATGACTTACCTATTTACTTTTGGGATGAATCTCTAAATACAACATGTTATATTATCAAGAGTATTGATTCGACCTATTCTTAAAAGAAATCCATATGAGTTGTGGAATAATAGAAAACCCAGAGTTAGCTACTTCAAATTATTTGGTTGTAAAGTATATATCCTTAATACTAAGGAAAATCTTGAAAAATTTGCATCCAAGAGTGATAAAGGGATATTTTTAGGATATTCAATTTCTAGTAAATCCTATAGAGTGTTTAATAAAAGAACTAAATGTGTGGAAGAATATTTCCATGTCAAATTTGATGAAACAGATCCACATGAGCCTAAGACCAGCCTAGAAAACCTAGAGGATAATGTATCAAATCTAGAAATTATGTCAAAATCCTCTAACCATCCTATAAAGGAATCTGTGAAAACTTCCAATTATAGAAATTATTTAGATTCAGGTTACAATGAACTAGACCCTACTAAAGAAACTGAAATCACCAGTCCTTATTTTTCTAGAGCTGTTATAACTCTTAAGAACCATCCTTTAGATGCTGTTGTAGGAGACTTAGACAAAAGAACTCAAACTAGAGATTCTCTTAGAAATCAGGTTGAACATCAAGTCTTCTTGTCACAACTTGAACCTAAAAACATTAATGATTCTATCAATAATTAATTTTGGGTGATGTATATGTAAGAAAAACTTAATCAGTTTGAAAGGAACAAAGTTTGGAAACTGGTTGACAGAACCAAAGACACATTCACCATAGGCACTAAATGGGTGTTTAGAAATAAGGTAGATGAATTTGGTAATATAGTTAGAAACAAGGCTAGATTGGTTTCACAAGGCTATATTTAAGAAGAAGGAATTAACTATGAAGAGACCTTTGCACCAGTAGCTAGACTTGAATCCATCAGAATTCTGCTTGCTTATGACGCACATATGAATTTCAAACTATATCAAATGTATGTCAAAAGTGCATTTCTAAATGAGTATATATCTGAGGATGTATTTGTTGAGAAACCCCCTGGTTTTACACTCTCATTTTCCAAAACAACATCTTTAAATTATAAAAAGCTTTATAGAGTTTAAAACAAGATCCAAGAGCTTGGTATGATAGATTAAGTACTTTTCTTATTTCTAAAGGTTTTACAAAAGGAATAGGTGATCCTACCCTTTTTATAAAACGAATTTACAATGATGTTTTAGTAGTTCAAATCTATGTAGATGACATTATCTTTGGATCTTCAAAAAATTCTTTATGTATTGAATTTTATAAAATTATGAAAAATGAATTTGAAATGAGTTTAATGGGTGAACTCAAATTATTTCTTGGATTTAAAATCTTTCAAAATAACGATGGTATTATTTTAAATCAAAGTAAATATACTAGAGATCTTCTAATTTTTTTGGACTGGATAACACTCAAGTTAGTGAGACTCCAATGAATACTACTTGTAAGTTGGATCTTGATGAAGATGAAAAATCTGTTGATCAAACCACTTACAGAGGAATGATTAGAAGTTTAATCTACTTAACTGCTAGCTGAACTGACATTATGTTTAGTCTGTGTATGTGTGATCATTTTCAAGCAAATCCTAAGGAGTCTCATTTAAATGCTGTTAAGAGAATTTTCAAATACCTCAATAATACACCCAATCTAGGACTGTTCTATCCTAGAGGAAAATCATTTGAGTTAGTGAGTTATTTTGATGCCGACTTCGGTGGTTGTAAGTTAGATAGAAAAATCACCTTTGGAACATGTCAATGTTTTGGCAAGTCACTAGTATCATGGTGTAGTAATAAACAAAATGCTGTTGCATTATCTACTACAGAAGCTGAATACATAGCTGCTAGTAGTTGTTGTGCACAAATTTTTTGGATGAAACACACATTACTAGATTATGGATATCAATTTAGGCATGTAACTATAAATTGTGACAATACAAGTGCTATTAACATCTCAAAAAATCCCATCTCACACTCTAAGACAAAACATATTGATGTAAGACATCACTTTTTGAGAGATCATTATTAAAAAGGTGACATCACTTTGGAATTCATTGGAACTGAATATCAGCTTGCTGATATATTCACCAAACCACTAAATTCTGAAAGAATATATTACATCATACATGAATTGGTAATGATAAATCTTAAGTAGTAAGTATACTGTTTCACAGTTTACAGTTTCACAGTTTACAGTTTCACAAGTCACTGTGTTAATATTACTGTTTAACTCTAACAGTTTTATAGTTTTACTATCTTAAGAGTTGATGTTTCATGTTTATGGTCTCATAGTCACTATTTATTGGTTACTGTCTGGCACTTACTATCTCAAACAATACGGTCACACAGTTTAGAAATCACACTGTTACGATCTCACTATGAATGCTTGTTATAATCTCACCGTGAACACTTGTTATGGTCTCACAATAAAGGATTGTTACGGTCTCACCGTAAAAATGCTTTATTATTTTATTTATACTTTATAACCCATATCACGACAATTCATTGTTTTATTCATTTTACTTTCCCGCGCTTTTGATCCCGCGACACTTGATATCCCTAAGTGATAAAATAAAAGAAGTTTCATTCGTTCTTCACTTGAGATCTCTTCTCTCAAACCATAACCCCTCTTTCAACCCTTCTCTCTCTCGAACCTTCAGTGAATGCTCATAATGAAACTCCCATCATCGTCAAATCCTGAGAAGTGCAGTTCAAAGAAGAAGTTGAAAATCACGCCGAAGTTAGCACCCGAAGTCCCTCTGAATCCAAATTCGGTGAACAAATTAGTGGTACCTGAAAAGGAGATATGCCCTAAGTGGATTCTATTAAGTAAGTCTTTGGTATTGAAAGTGATAATAGAGAAAGGATGTCTATATTGGTTCTCAAATGAGGATAGTCCTATTTACCCAAAGCTAGTTGCACAGTTTTATCAGTATGTTCAATTCTCTTTTGATTCAGAAGATGGATATGTTGTGAAAAGTTGGACCAATGGCCATAGTTGTACTTTTTCTTCGAGGTTATGGGCTGCATGCCTTAGGATACCTCATGAGGGTATTTTTGAGGACTACCAGAGAGGTCCTCCACCTCCAAATGAGTTATTTATTTTGGAAGAATCTTTGAGAAGTTTAATTGGAAACGAAACTAAGAGAATAGCCATAGCTGCCAAGCTAGATGGAGAAACCAGACTCCGGTTTAAGTTTTTTCAAAATTTGATTAGCCCCAGAAAAGGTGATTTTACTATACTCAAGTATCAAGATTTATTTTTGATATATCTCATGAAAAATGGATATAAGATAAACCTATTAAAGTATGTTATACACCATATGTGTGAGTTGATCAAAACAACCTCAAATTAAACCTCTCTATTTTAATCAAGGCTTATCTTAGCTATGCTTCATGAAAAGGGATTGGCTGGACCAAATGAAGAATCCATTAAGGATTATGAGTTTTGTCTTTCAAAAGTTATAGTAAAGAGAATGAAAATCAATTAGAATCTATGGAGAAAATCTTGTGTGGAAGATAATGACAAAGTTTATGAAAAATTTAATCCGGTGGAACACCCTTAAAGACCTAAGGATATTTCTAATCCTAGTTTAGATCTAGATGAACTTGTTGAATATTCTTATAAAGAAAAAGGAAAAGAGGCCATTGTACCTCTAAGAGAATCTGTTCTGGTTGAGGAAGATAGTGAATCTTTTTTTCAAGTCTTATTTGATACAGAAATGCCTATTCCTGAAGAAGTTGTTGACATTGAAGAACAAATTGCTTCTAAAGAATAATATGTTGCTAAGGTAAGTGAAAAGAATGTTGTAGAAGAGAATATAGAAGTAGATCTTTCTGGTGTACAAGAAACTGCTCCTGAGGAACACCCAGAGGAACAAGATGTTCCTGAAGTTATTAAATATACTAAAGAGAGGCTGGATAAATCCTTTTAGTTGGATAGAAAGGAAATGGCTAAGGAAATCAGGGATGACATCGTGGAAATAGATCAAGGATCTAAATCTCCCAGTCCTGAGAAATATGCACCTATTGAGGGGGAGCAGCTCCCCAATCTGGAATCTGTTGAAGTCCCTAATTCGAATGATCCAAGTTCAGTGGATACATGGTATAAATTCTACAGTTATTTTGATGTGACTAATTCTTAGGAAGTCTCAGTCAAAGGAATTGATCTGTCTACTATGTTTCATTTGAAAATGGCATCTACTCCTGAAGCTATCTCTGCCAAAGAACCTAAGCCTGTCTTAGCTTCTATTCCTGAACCTTTACAAGAACCTCCAAACTTGGTGAGTAAGGATGATCTGAAAGCTTTTGGATCCACCCTATTGGATGGAGTTGAGAAACTCATGAATACCCAATCGGATCCTATAACCAATTTAAGTAAGAGAGATGATGACCTGTTTTTGAAAAAAGTCATATGGAATATTCAGCCGAAGATGCTTCATGATATTCAAGAAGTCATAATTGAGAATAGACAGCTCAGTGATGAAGTAAAAAATCTCAGAGGTATGGTTGAAGAAATTCCGAGAGTGATAACCTCAAGACCAGAACCTATTTCTTATCCTATTGAGGATATTGTTAATCAGACCCCACAGGAAATAGACTCACTGATTCAACCCATTCTAACTTCCTTAACTGAGAAGTTAGCTGAAAGGAACAAGCAGATTGTTCAAGAGATGCATGATCTTGTTATTGGTCTTAATAAGTTAACTTATGAGTATATGTTCTGTCTCCAGAAAGTTATAAATAAACTAAAATCCATTACCTTGGATATCACTACTTATCATAGTTCTGGAAAATCATCTCAACCTTCTTTAGATAGTGATCTGCTCCGAACAGTTGTCAAAGAAGAACTTCAATCTGTGCTTAGTGTCTTTAAAAAGGAATCTCTATCTGAAGTTATCAAGAACAGTGAAAAAGTTCTTGATTTCTTGAGAATTCATTCCAATATTTCTAATGATTCTCAATAAGAAATTGCTAAGAAGGTGGACTTCTACTTCAATCAGATCTTCTCTAAGAATGACATGACCAACCACTTCAAGTACCTTGTGGAGAATATGAGGATCCCTCCTGTAACTCAAGCTTTCAAAACTCAAGTCCAAAAGCTCAAAGATTTTACTACTTTGTTAGATAATTTTATGGAGAACAAGGATGAATTTGAGAAAGCTATACAGTATGGTGGAGAGATCATTGCTGACTTCATCAAGCTTTTGAGGCCTTATCTTCATGTCCAGAGTACTGCAATTGTCACCTCTACAGATGCACCCTTGAGATATGGTTTGCCTACCTTATCATCCTCCTCCATTTACTCCATATCTATGTATGTTTATCAGGCTCTGAGTCAGATCATCCCTATTATCCTTGATCAATAGTTGCCTCGGTCTTCCACTACACCTACCTTAGCCCCTTCTGTTTTTGAAGGACTCCCTTTACCGTCTCTGTCCACTTCTACCTCTGTTCCTATGACTTCTTCTTCTGATGCTGCTGCTAAGGGAAAAGAGAAGACAAGCCAGTGCCGAAGAATAGTGACTACTCTCTTTTGATAGGTATGCTTTATGTAGTCTTGTTCCTTACTGTTTATAATAACACCTTTTATCCATCTAATGCATTGTGCACTTTTATTGTATACTTCTTATTTACTCTTTTTGATAATCCCAAAAGGGGGAGAAAGATGTATTCTATATACACTAAATTCACATTAAAAAAAGAGACACATTACCTAAGAATAAATCTCTCACTCACATGATTTTTGATCATAAAAAGGGGGAGATTTTTGGACTCCTCATGTGTTAATCATGTTTTAATGATCACAAATCATATACATTCTATAAAGCCTATTAATCCTATTTAATCTATCTAAAATCATGTGTATATATGATCAATTTCTTTATTCCTTAAATAATTATTGTAAACTATTTTGTTTCTAATGAAATTATCTTATGAATGATTAAGTTTAATTCATTATATGAATATCACTGTTTAAATCTATGTACAGAGTTTTGGCTAAGTCTGAGAAATCGTGAGTCTACCACCGGTTGTGTTTTTCTGGCAAGGGATCCAGACACCATGAACATCCATACACCATAACCATCTAGACACCATAACCATCTAGACACTGTGACCATCCAGACACCCAGACACCATGACCATCCAGACACCGTGACCACCCAGACACCATGACCAGACACTGTGATCCTAACACCACATTTATGCTACCAGTTCCTGATCTCTATATAACTATTCCATCATAGATATCTCACCGATTAAATACAAATAAATAGACACTATTTCATGGAGACACCATTTCATAGATACATCATTTACAGATAGATTGTGACACTGTTTCTTAATCTGTTTTTTTTGTTTTTTCAATTTAATTTCAAACGGTTTATTTGAATCTTTTAAATGCACTGACATAATTAATGTTTATTTTTATTCATATCACCTGATAGTATGAGGTATTAGGTGTATAATACATGAATACTTTCGGATCCAACACATGAATTCTAAGATTAACAAGAACGAAGTGATTTTGGTGACATTAGTGACGACGGTGTAACAGAAAAACAAGTGTGTGCGTGATAACGAAGAAGCATGAGCATTCATGAAACCCAACACTGCTGAAGAACACATGAAGAATAATCGAATATTTGAGTCGAGAACATTTCCGCTCTATCAACTCCATGAAGAAAATGAGCCAGATCTAGGTGACTTACAATACTCTGTTTTCCACGAGAGGAATCAATTTATGCATTTGCTTCATCCCAGAAATCTAGAGCTACATAGACTAACACTCAGAGCACTTCTAACCTTATCTCATAATTTCTGCTCTGTTGTGTATTATTTCTATTTTTCAATAAGTGTGTGTTTCTATATAAAAATACACACTTTCTTCTGCACCAAACTAAAGGATACAAGATATCCTTTCTCTCACACCTTTTTACACTTGTGTATTCCCACTGATAAGTGTGGAAGAGGTCCCTATGTGACCTAATAGTTCATACCCATGAAGAACTGTGGAAGAGGTCGTGTGACCTGGATAGTCTTGTGTACTATTGTTAACCCCGATCCAGGGTGTGGATCAAGTTTATTTATATAAACTTCTTGGTGGAAGATGATCACGAAGTAGAGTGGATTAGGTCTCAGCTTGAGACTGAACCAATTTTTTTATATCTGCTGTGTTGTTTATTTTAGTTTTCTCTGTTTTACTATTTAATTCAGAAATCACTAAATTTACTTTGATAATTAATCTTTGAAAGAATTTATAATTATTTTTCCTAATTAGAATAACTTCAAAAGTAATGTTAATTACTAATATTAAGATTACTAAGAATTAATTAATCTTCTAAGAAGTTATTTAAACAGTCAAAATTTCATAATCGTATAACCTTGGTTGACTGGGCTACATTTAAATTTATTGGAGAACCTTTTTAAGAATACTTTTTAAACAAAAATTTTTAATAGATACTCAATTCACCCCTCTCTTAAGTAATCTACTCTGACCAAAAATATTAAATTCATTTAAGTTTACCCTTACAAGAGGAATCAATCAGCATAACTCAAATGTTAATTAATTATAAATAAGTCATTATGATCAAGTTATCTAAACAACACCCCAAGAGGGTGGTTTAATTACATAAGGATACATACTGGTCAAGGTGTATAAATAACTCACCCTAAGGGGGTAGTTTGGGTTAAGGTGAGCATCCTACAATGGTTTAATTCTAAGTATAAAGATAATATAATTTAAGGATTTAAGGTCTATAAAACTAATTTCACATTTAAAAGGAAATGCATGGAGAATCCAGCATGTAGAACAATGACATAATTTATAAAATGGAAAGAATTTAAGGGAGAATCTAGAGAACACCTACCTTATATGAAGGATGGTACACACATCAAATATTGAGGCTTGAATCAAGACAGTTTGATAGAAATACAAGAAACATACAAACACCTTAAAAATAGGGTGAATTAGCTCACACTAAGATAATGCTAAAGATAGTAATTCAGACTAAAAATGGAGAAAGTGGAATGAAGAGATTACTGGAATGCATTCAACGAGACCGACAGAAAGTGATTCCAATATTGGGTTGAGGGGATCTCTATATTCCTAGGAGAGTAGAGGAGGAACAGCTTAATCAGCTCCCTACCATGTGCGTGTAAGAAAAGAAAAAATTAGAAGAAAAAATAAAAGGAAAAATGTTTAAAAGGGTAAATACACCCCTTTAAATGAGGTGAACAGTTTGGCCACACAGTTGGAAAAACTGTGCGCCAACCATGCATGGGCTATTTCCTAAGATGGGGGCTCACACTGTTCATGAGCACAGTTTGAGAAATCATGCAAAAATTGTTCATTTCTCCTCTATAAAAAACAATTCAACAAGAACATGGCCATGGGACCTGGTGTTTACGATTAGAACAACCCGTGAAACACTCTCATCCTCTTTGAACATGATACATGTTTTATCCTAGTGTCCCACATGGTTTCATACAAACCTTGCACCCTTACCAAATTAACTTGGTTTTGAGTTTTCAGAGCCCGACACTACCAAAAATTATTCAAACTCGAGATACCTCTCAGGCCTTAAACAAAGTATAAAAAAACCTTTAAGTGTTAAAAATATCATATTTAAATTCCAAAATATTGGTTTAAATTATAGACTATCCATTAAATGGTAAAAATGAAATTTCCTTGTAAATTTTACCTATTTTTAAAACACGGCACAGTACATACGTGTGGACTACAACCTTCATGAAGTGATGTGTTTCATTTTTCATCACCACATCATATAGATTATATATATAAGTATATCTAAATAATTAATATTATATATATGATATCATGATCATTCTAGAATGATAAAATAATACTTACCTTCTTTACATAATTATTGATGAAAAATGGAAATGTTACTCAAGCGTATGTACGACCTACCGTCTCCATGATTTTAACATAGTTCATTTTTCATATCCATATTTAATGATTGGATTTAAAATTATAATTTATGTATAAAAATTATAATTATTTCATGATTATTATTCTATATATGATGGAATAATGACCCCTTTTATCATAGTCAACCTACCGAAGTCATTTTGGACTTATGTACCAAATATGACTAAAAAATACGATGTGAACATAAATGATTAAGTAATTGTTATAACATGGTAATAAGTGATATAAAAGGAATAATATAATTTAAAAAATTTCTTACTAAATTAAATAATTAACCTAATTTTATTATTCAGGAAGATAAAGAATGTACGTGATGAGTCAGACCCAAGGTAAGATATTTTCATTTCACTTTTATTTCTATAGGACACATGAATTATACACTAGTTTATTTTGTGGGGTGTATATACTGCCCATGAATATATTTTATGATTATTATCATGAAAATTATGGGATATACATATCCATATAAATTTATTTCTTTCATGGGGCTTATGATTCACAAGTTACCAAAGTGGCAATGATTTATTTCACAATCTCATCATTATTTAGGATTGTTTCTGTTTAAGTCTTTGCTGGGGAATATTTATCTTCCATGTCCATGTTTTATAATTTTTTTTAAAAAGGGTTTTTAATATTATCCCAAACTTGTTTAAAATAATTTTTACCCATTTTTATTTTTTTACAAAGCATTTGAAAGGAAACTTTTTGTTATTTTCCAAATGAAGTACTTAGTGAATTTTCCAATAAAAGTATGAAATGAATGTTTTTTTCTTATATGGAATGAATTAAATTTCATTCCATCATGATGAATTAATAATTTGACACCTACTTTAAAATTTTATAATTTTATTTTCAATGAAAATGTTTTCATTTATGAGTGCTCATTTTTTAAAAAAGACAAGTGATTTTAAAATGGAACAATTATATTCCTCAAGAATTATTCCAAGTGATATTTCAAAATAATTTTATATCTAAAATGGAATACTTTGATGTTAATTAATATTTAACAGGTATATGATCTAAGGATACTATCCTTATTAATTTTATAGATGGTTTATTTTTACGATGACATGGTGTTTATAAAACCTGTTACTGTTCTATGGGTTATACTTTGATGAAATGATGAAATGTTTATGAAACCCATTTATTTTACATGGGTTATGATATGATGGGTGGTTTATGAAACCCATTTCTTTTCATGGGTTCTGATTTGATGAAGTTTTTATAATCTTTTGGAACATATATGTATGTTTTTCATTATGTGATGGTGGTTACGTTGCAACAAAGGATGATGGTTATGTTATAACCAATGACGGGTGGGACCTATATCTCCCACCAATGAATTGGGTAAATATTGATATATCATGAGATAAATAGGAATATAATGGGGATTAAACCCAATTTATTAAGGTAAATTTTCCATCATGATATTCTTAGGAGTAAACCTTGACTAATATGATGGTTTAGGGAGTGAAACCATTCCACTATGATAGTCTTGGAAGAGATCTTTAACTACCAAGGAAATGATTTTCTATGATTATGTGTATGTCACAATTCCATGTATTATTACAATGTTATTATCTCACGGTTCATATTCCTTTATGACTCATGTATATGAACTACCAAGATTCCATGACTCAAGATTATGATATTTGATATGTAGGGTATAATTTTGAAATGTTATGTTCATGTTATTATGCCCTTATTCTTATGTTATGATTATGTAATAATTGATATCTCCATTGTTTAACCTTAATGATCATTTGACATTACCATTTTATTATGTTTCATTTTCCAAGGTTATGAATAAAGGTTTTAAGTATGCTATATCTAATAAGGGTGCTAAATGTGAAGAAATTTTGGGAAATGATATAGATTTTTATGTGCCAGTTGTTTATTTTTCCAAGATATGTTAGAATTTGTACTAATTATCTAAATATATAAACCTAAAAAGTCATTAAGTATGAAAGTGATCCAATATTTCATTTTATTTTTTAAGTTTTAGATATTTGAAATTGGTTCATGTTTATTGGTATCAAATCTAGAAATGTAAAGTTCATGTTTTTAGCACCAGATCCGAGATTGTGGTTCTCGGGCTATTATAGTTGGTATCAGAGGTTAGTTTATATAACTTTAGATATTAGGATATATCATGATAATTTATCTTAAGAGTTATGTATACCACAATGAGTTTATAATTTTAAGGTTGACCATAAGTTCAAAGTCTTATATACCTCTTTTTAGGTTTTAAGTTATGGAATTTTAAGGAGGAAAATGATATTTTGGGATAGGTATAAATAACCCTTAGGTTTAACATGAATAATTATTTGAGGAATAATGTTTTTAAATTTTGTGTAATTTTTTAAAGTTATTTATAAACTTTATTGTTTATATGATCTTTGATTTAGAGGTAAGTATGGGTTGTTAAATTTTTGGGATGAAAATAAAAGGTATGAGATAACATTTGAGGTTAAAACCTTTCATTAATGTTAAACATATTAAGGTTATTTTTGAATATTTTTATCACATTTCTGGGAATGTGATAATAATTATATTAATATAGTTTTATAAATAAAATAAAAATCATAGGTTGGTAGAAAACCCATGGCATCCGGCAAGGTCACTAGGCTTGAACCCACAACTGAAGGGTGAAAAAAGTACATCACCTACCAATGGCCTACGTGATGTCCTTGTTCATATAAAATTGATTTTATTTATTTTTATTATTTAATAGATAAAATTTAAGTTCATATTGGGAATATATGTTTTATCATATAGATAACCATGGGATTGAAAATTGATTTGGTGTTAATTGGTTAATGTTATTTTGGAAGACGTTCACTATTTTGGGAACCCTATATGATTAAGGTAAATAAAATATTATAGAATATTATTTGTTGAAATAAAGGTTGAATTATATTTTTTAGGAATATATGATTTTATTATGTATTTATGGTGATTCAGCTTATTTATGGAAATGGCTAGCATATCTTTGAGATTATATGTTTAATGTGTATACATTTTGGGAGATAAATACTAAATTTATCTTGGAAGACTATGTGATCAAATCCTTATGATTTTTGGGTTTTAATATTATTCATGAATATTTTGAGAAAATTTAAGGATAATTATTTATTAAATTATCTAATTTGAACTTTGGGTATTACTGTTGATTTTTGGAGATTAAAGTAGTTTTCATCATATGAAGTTTTATTATTTTTGAGAATCATATTATCATGTGATAACTATTTTGATTTTTAATGCCTAAATATAGGAGGAATATATTTTTATTCTTTTGTGGATTATGTGATCCATTATAAGTTAATTTTAGTGCTTTATACATGAAAAAATTCATCCTAAATACTCATCATTCAGAGGAAAAGACGTGATTATGGTGGGAATTAATTAAAGGATCAAATTACACTTTTTAAGTAAGTATTTTTCCCTATTTTATTAGTATAGATGACAATGGAATTCCTAAACTCTAGGAAAAGGATCTTGAAATAAAAACTTTGTTCTTTTACTTTTCTTATTGAGAAATCAATGGCATTTAAACCCATACCATATTTATGATTTTATGGTGGTTAAATTTCTCATGACCATATTAACTATCACTCTATATCAGTCCTTGGGAGTTATTTTTCTCTTCTATATCCATGTTTTCACTTCTCACCTATTCTATACTACTTGGAAACCTAGTATGTGTAACTTAAGATGACCTTTATACTTCCCTTTTCTCTCTTATCAAGTGAAAGTTTTATTAATCCCTTTTACAATGTGGGATTTCAAAAAAGTTATTTTAAAAAGTCAAACTATAGTTACAAATACCTATTTCAAATTAAAAGGACACAGTTTATTAAATGGGATAGGATAATTTAATATCTTTATATTTTAAAAATAAAGTCTATAGCATACAAGATACACAACACTGAGCTTAAACAAACAACAAAATATTATTATTTAAATGTGTTCATTATATCCTATCTATTAAATTGAAAGGTATGATTAGGAATAAACAATTTATGAAATATATAATGGTTATAATCATTTATAATGTATTAATTAATACTTCTTAAGTAAGCACTCAAATTTTTAGTAAATTCATTTTATTCTTCAAAAATACATTTTCTTAAAAAATGGTTTATCAGGGTTTTTATTAATTTTTAGAAATTTTAAAAAATTTATTTGAAAAAACTAATTTAATTTTTTAATTCATCATGTCAAAATTATTTTAGGATTAATTTTTGATAATTTTGTGAAAATATTATTTTTTCAAGTAATAATTAAAAAAATTTATTTTTTAAAAAAACTATATTTTATTTTAAAGTATTTATAAGGTAAAATTATGTTTTAGATTAGTTTTAAATTTTAATTAGTTAATTTTAATTTAAAATAATCCAATTATTATTTTTGAAATGGATTTTTTACTTAAATATAATAATTTTTTTTATATTTTAAAAGGGCATTTTCCCAAAAATACCATTTTTCATCATGTTTTTCTAGTTTAATTTTAAATTAAATTGTGAAACTTATGTGATTTGAATTTTGAAAAATTTATTCCATATTTAGAATTAGGATTTATTTTTTTAAATAAGTTTATTTTTATTTTTGGACAATATGAATAGTAAACTTAGAAATTTTTGTTAGCACGGTAAAGGGTAAATCGGGCAATTAAAGGTTAAATATAAAATGAGACGTACTATTAAATAGCCCAAAAACCTATCTACATATTATTTTATGAGTATATATCAACCAAAATCATAAAATGATATAATTTATGACATTTTGGGGAAAATTGGTTGAGATTGTGACATTTATTGTATTTTATTTGAAGAAATGTCAAACGTGTCACACTCTTATTTTTAATAAGTGTAATATTTTTAATACGGTGTTATCTAGAGGATATGTTCAACTATAAAAAACATTATAAAATTTAAAATATTTATCTTCATCATGGTAATTTATTTTTAATTTTTAGTAAAGAAATAATTACCTTAAATTCTTGCACAATGCCGATGCAATAATTAATTAATTAATGAAAAAATTAATTAAATGATATTAAAAATATTAAAATATATATAATTTTGATAAATAATGTTATAATTTTTTTTATATATTACCATTACATTTTATGGATATAATAAAATATTTGGTTATAATTTTTAGATGTTTTATTGATATTATTAAAGTCAAAGTAACGAATAATCCTAAAAATTGACATTTTGGATATTTTATAGTAAATAGTATTTTATTAAATGATATAAAATTTATAAAAATATTAAATTTGTAAAATTGATTAGTATAAGGTTGAAAATATCAACCATGTTTCATTTATGGGTCTTTTTTCATTTTATAGTAACTATATTGACCCTTAAATAGTAAAAATCCATATTGTCATGGTAAGAGTTAAAAGGGTTAAATAGGGGTTAAAACCAAAAGATAAGGGTAGAAAAATAGTAAAAAATTGTTTATTTTTTTGTTATATGAAGGTATTTAAAACTATAATAATATTATATTCTAAATAAATCACTCTGTATCCATTTAGAATTGAAAATTAATTTATATTAATTTAATATTTTGAGAAATTCCAAGAGTGGCCCTTCCCTCTCTTATAAAGGGCACTCTTCTTCTGATTACTTCACACTTAAAAACCTATTTTTTTAGACAATACCTTTCCAAATAACTTTATACAATCCCTAATATCATTATATATGTCTTGTTTTAGGCATAATACCAATTTTAGAGGTCTTAAGGTGTTAAGAAAAGTAAATTTTCCAAAGAATAGGTATAGTTTTTATCTTTATATTTTAGTTTTGTTTCTTCTTCAACATCCCCAAAACCTTATTTAACCATTATATAATAATAAATAAATTATACTAAATATAATAATATTTTATTATGCTTGTTACATGACCTATATCCATATCCTCTTCTATCAAATGGGAAAAAAATTGTTATTCATGTGTACGACGAACTACCGCCTCAGGAACTGATATAATTCGTTTTCCATCATCGTCTCTCATGATAGGTTATAATTATGAAATTGATATTTATATATTATATTTATGATATATTTATCATTATGAAAAGATAATATATAATTTACCTTCTTACCATTCCATGCACTAAAAAATTATAATGTCGTCCGTGCGTATGTTTGGACAACCACCTTCACGAAGCGATGTGATTAATTTTTCATCACCACATCACATGGATGATATATATATAATTAAATTTAAATAATTAATATGATATATATTATATCATTGTAATTATTTAATTATAAAATAATACTCACCTTTTTTCCATAATGATTGTTGAAAAATGGAAACATTACTCATGCGTATGTATGACCTACCATCTCCATGATTGTAATATAGTTAATTTTTCATAGCCATATTTAATAGTTTGATTTAAAAGTATAATTTATGTATAAAAATTATAATTATTTCATGATTATTATTATGGATATTATGGAATAATGACCACTTTGACCATAGTCATCATACCAAATTCATTTTGGAGTTATGTACCAAATATAAATAAAACATTTGAGGTAAACATATATTATTAATTAATTGTTATAAAATGGTAATAAGTGAGATAAAAAGAATAATAAACTTGAAAAAAGTTCTTAATAAAGTAAATAATTAACCTAATTTTATGATTCAGGAAGATAAAGAACGTACGTGACGAGTCAGACTCAAGGTAAGGAATTTTCATCTCACTTTTATTTCTGTGGGACACATGACTTATACACTACTTGTTTCTTTTGTGTGATGTATATACTAACCATGAATTCATTTAGTGATTATTTTCATGAAAATTATGGGATATACATATCCATCTAAAGTTATTTATTTCATGGGGTTTAGGATTCAAAAGTTACCAAAGTGGTAATGGTTTATTTCACAATCTCATCATTATTTAGGATTATTTATGTTTAAGTTTCCACTAGGGAATACTTCCCTTTTATGTCCATGTTTTATAATTTTTTTTCAAAAAGGATTTTAATATTATCCTTTTAAAAAAATCATTTTCCCATGTTTTATTTTTTTAAAAATGTTTTGAAAGGAATCTTTTTGGTATTTTACTAATGAAGTACTTTTTTGAATTTTTTGAAAAAAGTGTAAAATGATTTTTTTAACTTATACAGTATGAACATAATTTACCACAATCATTTAATATCAATTATTTGTTGCCTCCTTTATAAATTTAAAAGTTTATTTTTAAATATTTTTTTTTTCATTTATAAGCACATTGTTTTAAAAAAAATAGAATTGATTTTAAAATGGAAAAGTTATTTTCCTAAAGAATTATTCTAAGTGATATTTCAAAATCATTTTCCATCAAGGCGACATCCTTTGATGTTACTTAAGATTTACTGGGGATATTATCCAAGGATTCCATCCTTATTAATTCTATAGATGGTTTATATTTATTATGACACAGTGTTAATGAAACCCATTACCTTTCCACGAGTTATAATTTTATGAAATGATGAAATTTTTTTAAAAACCATTTCTTTTCCATGGGTTATAATATGATGGAATGTTTATGAAACCCATTTATTTTCATGGGTTTTGATTTGATGAATTTTTTATAATATCTAGGTACACATATGTATGATTTTCATTATGTGATAGTGGTTACATTATAACCAAGGGTAGTGGTTACGTTATAACCAAGGATGGTGGTTACATTATAACCAATGATGGGTGAGACCTATATCTCCCTCCAATTCATTAGGTAAATATTAATATCTCATGGTATAAATATAACTGGAATGGGGAGTGAAACTAATTAAGTAAGGGACCTTGTCCATGATGATATTTTTGGGAGTGAACCTTGACCAATACAATGGTTTGGGGAGTGAACCCATTCCAATTTGATAGTCTTGGAAGAGAGACTTGACTATTAAAGAAATGATTTTCTATGCTTATGTTTAAGTAAAAATTCCATGTATTAAACCAATTTTATTCTCTCATGACGCATGTTTCTTGATGAATCATTTCTTATAAACTGCCAAGATTCCATGACTCAAGATTATGATCTTTGATATATAGGATATAATTTGAAAATCTTATGTTCATGTTATTATGCCATTATGATCGTGTTATGCTTATGTAATCATTGATATCTCACTTGTTCAACATTACTAAGAATTTAATCTTACAATTTTCTTATGTTTCCTTTCCCTAGGTTATGAATAAAGGTTTTAAGCATGGTATGTATAATAAGGGTTCTAGATGTGAAGAATTTTTTGGGAGATGATATAGATTTTTATATTTCAGTTGTTTATTTTTCTAAGATATGTAAGTGATTTTCCTAATTCTATAAAAATATAATCATAAAAGGTCCTTCAGTATGAAAGTGATCTAATATTTTATTTTATTTTGTATGTTTTGGATATTTGAAATTGGGTCATGTTTATTGATATCAAATCCAGAACTGTAAATTTTATGTTTTTAGCATCAGATCTGAGAGTTTGGGTCTCGGGTTGTTACAAAAGTTGACTTGTATAGAGATTATGGTATATCTATAACATAATTTAAAGTTATTAGAGATAAGGAAAAAGAATTTGGTGAAATATATGGGGTTATAGAGTAGTTATATATATTAATTCCTTAGATATGTAATGGATTAATATAAATCGATCTGGAAAAAATAGCATAGTGGGTAGCTTTAGAAAATGGTAGATTTGAAATATTATTCACTGTATATGGTTGTTGCATCAATGGTTTCTTATTAGGAGCTTGAATTATGTTATATGTAAACAGGTTTCACCTCTATGGTATTTATTAATGTACAATATTGGTATCATCATCATATGTTGCACATAATGACATATTCCTGTTGGCATATTCAATTGTTGGGGGTGAAGAATGTGATGATTGGACATTGTTTTTAAACAACACAAAAGAAATTATAGGTTATAATCAACTGGTTATTGTATATAACTAACAAAATATGATTACTAAAGGTTTTAGGGTGCATTAGAAGTGCTCATGCCTATGTCCAAAAATGTAAATTCACCAACTTCTTTAGATTTATCCTCAAAACCTAATGAATAGAAACCCCAAAATCCATGAGATAAGATCATCACATATAATTTATTATTAATTTATTTAAATAAATAATTAACCCATTTTGGAGTTATTTCTTCATCATCGAGTCATATGATAGATTAATTTTATATCATCATTATATAATAGGATTTAAGGGTAGAATCCCTTTAGCAGTAATCCATGTAATGACCCATATCATTATAGGTTGTGAATTCATGAAGGAATTTGAAAATTTGGATTGGAACATGGGTTGTTTCATGAATTGGGAATTGAAACAAGATTATGAGTGTTTTAAAATCCCTAAGAGATCCTTTTGGATGAGGCTTGAGGCTCAGGTGGTGTTTTGGGTGCTTTTGTATGTTTGGGTAGGTTCAGAGTGACTTGGGTGCTGAAAAATGATAATAGAAGTCAGCTGCACTATGGCCAAGTGGGTCATACTGAAACATTTTCAAAGTAGAGGCAAGGTTTCTCTACTTGAGGATATTAAATCTATGACTAGGGTGGTCACAATATGACTCAGCTGTATGTTTTTTTAAGGTTATTTTGGTAATTCTAAGAGGCTCTTATTTGGAACCCCCTTGGGTTTCTTAGACTCCAATCGCGTAAGAGGATGGGGAAGAGACCTCTTAGATTCTCTTTTATTCCCCCTTAGCGCACATTCATTCCAAGTGATTATAGAGTATTTCATCATGTTGATTTGAGATAAGACGAATCCTATTCTCCTCTTTATTTCCACCTTGTCTATCCTTTGATTTTGTTTCACTGTTTAGGGATTTAGGGAGATGATTTCACTAGAGCATGGTGAAATCATTATACTCATTGGGTATTTCATGCGAGGATTTTATATTTTGTACTGGGATGTGGCATTCAAGTTATCTTTCATCATTTTCCTTGGGGTATGTCACCCCGTGAGTTTATTTAATGTTTTTTGGTGAATTTGGGTTAAATTATTCATCGATTTGGGTGTTTTTTTGGGGAATTTTGTGTGGCTTAGGTTTGGACATGTGTTAGGAGTGGGCCACATCCCATTTCTCGTGGTTCCAGCATCGTAAATTCACCCGGTGAGTTTTAAATTGATTATGCAAATTTTATTTTTTAGTTTTAATTATTTATTTTATTAATTTAATGACATTTTTTGATGAGATAGGTGCTCATGGACATAGAGGAGGTCAGTTTGATCTTGGGATGATTCTTGGGATGTCAGTTGAGGTTTCTGGTCTTGAATTTTATAAGTTTATTTTTTATTTGATGATTTTATGTTTGTGTGTGAGCATTAATATTATCTTCCTACATGCTATGTGACTTGTGTGTGATATCACCTATAGATTGGGATAGAATCAAATTGGCCTAATAGTCAACATGGGCTGCATAGGTTATTAAACATTTCAATGGTGGTTCCTTGGTTAAATGAGTGCCGTTGGACCTATTTATGGTTTTTTGCGGTGTGAGTTGGTTTCAAATAAAAAAAGGATTTTATTTTTTAATTTTTTTTAAAAAAGGGTTTGAATCAAATTGAATTTCAAGGAAAATTGGAAATTTTAGAAAGGATTTTGAAATGGTATTTCAAAATGTGAATTATGTTTTTTAAGAAAAGTTTTGATGGGATTTTTTCAAGGTCCTTGTGTGAGCAAGTTTACATGTGACCCCTTTTCTAAATGGTTTTAAAAAGGGTATTTTGAATTAGTTTTTAATGGAAAGTTGAAATAGATTTATTTGAAATTGATTTTGGTTTATTTGACCTCACATGGTAGATGCCCTATTTTATAAATCATGAGTGATTTTGTGTGTTCCCTATAACACCTTGAGATTTTGTGAATTATTATTTTTTTCATATTAATTTAATATTTTTGATATTTTTCATTTCATGCAACACTGGATATATCTTTTGTTATATGAAAACACTAAGTGTGGATTGCGTTATATGCAACACCAAGTTAATATCGTGCTACATGAAACACTTATATTATCATTCAGTACATGAAACACTATGTTTTTATTGTATTACATACAATACCGAGTCCCTTTGATAACTTGTGTTACACGTAAGGTTGAGTTTTATCAAACTATAAGATAATATTAATATTATTATTAAAATATTATTATAGCGACCACCTAACCATTAGAATGTAATTTAAGAATAATATTAACTAAATTGTGAAAATATTATTTACACATGTATATAAAATTAATCCTTTGGTTATCAATTAGTAGAAGTGAATGTAAGAACTATTTGAAAATAAAGAAATTACTTTTCTAAGAAAACTATTTTTCTCAATAAATTAAACAAACCAATTTTGATTAATGTTTTCAATTAAATTTATATATTATATATTCAATCAATATTTTTGATACTCAAGAAATATATTTGATAGGTATAAGATAACAAAAAATCCAATTTTATGAATAAAAAGATGTATTTTTCTAAAAGGTATTTTTACCACTTTTTAATTTCAAACCCATTTTAAATATGATTTTTGGCACTTTTAAAATTTTTATTTGAAAAAATAAACTTCATTTTTAGAATTGAAATATAAGAATTTACTTTGGGTTATTTTTTGGTATTTTTCTGAGAAGTTTCATTTTTTGATAAATAGTGAAAAACACTAAATTTTAATTCAAAATTGCTTTTTCATCTTATTTATTTATATTATTAAATTATATTTTAGTTTTATTTAGAGTTTAATTAGATAAATTTTAAATAAATTAATACAATTTAGGTTACTGGAATAAATTTCACAATATAATTGGATATAAAAACATTTCAAACTTTTGAACATTTTTTACTTTAAAAACCCGCTTTGTCGTCCCGTATGCGGGATTAAATTTAAATTAATTTCTGCCACTTATATGATTAGAATTTGGAAAAATGGATTCCATATTTTTAATTAAAATAATTTATAATTTATAATAAGTTAAACTTAGTTTTTGACCAAAAATATTATTGAAAGTGATTAAAATTAATTATAGTGATTAAGAGAAAAATTAGCTTAACAAAGGACTAAACCTTAAACTTAAGGTAAACAGTGAACTATAAACTTATAAAAAATACATGGTATGGACATATTTAGACCATATACTTCATTTTTATATATTTTAGACCATTATTGGATCCACTTGACATGGTAAAAGTGTGGGTGAAATTCCCTTTTCAAAAATTTTCAAGACTGCCACTCCTCCAATATAGAAAGGCACACACCCCTTCCACTTATTCACACATATCAATCCATTTTTATCACCAAAACTATACTCAAATAATATTAAAACATACCTAAATTCATACTATAATCCACCCTTTGGGAATAAAGACATTTAAGGAATGCAAACCAAAGGCAGTTACCCAAAGAAAAGGTAACATCCTTCTTCAAGCTCCTTTGTTTTATTTTAATTATAAATCCATAAACTATTATTATTCCATGATTATATAATAACCTAATTTTCCTAAATATAATGATATGTTTTTATTCTAAGGGTTCTACCTACACTTACACACAATTCCATCTAATGGGTAAGGAAATTACTGTTCTTGTGTACGACAAACTACAGCCTCACAAAATGATGTTGTTCATTTTTCTCTTAACACCTATCATGGTTGGGAATTATGATGGAAAATATATTTTTATATGATATATATTATATTTATTATGTATTTAATCTTCTTGAATTATTATATAAGATATACCTTTATGCTTTCCATTTTGCGTAAATACAATAGCTTCGTTTGTGGATGTGTGGACTACCGCATCCTCAAAGAATTGTAATTAATTAACACTTTACATGGAACATATTATGTATCCCCAAAGACTTTACTATATTTTAATTTTATAATAAATTTAATCTTGTTTCTAGCTAGCAATTCACGCAAAACCAGGTTTAAACAAAACACCATTTAGTTACGTTTTTCAAAGTCGATTAAATTCTAACACTCTTAGAGAATTTATATAGTAAATTTTTATGTTATATATATAATAAAATATTTTTTTATAGGTATTGGATAAGAACAAACCCAATTTTATGCATAAAAACTAATATTTTATAAAGAAAGTTTTACCATATTTTAACAATGAACCTATTGTAAATCCAATTTTGAAAAATTTATAAATTTAATATGAAAAAATAAACCTCATTTTTAAATATAATGTAAAAATTAGGTTATGGTTAATTTTTTATATTTTTTTGAAGTTTCATTTTTTTGATGAATAGTAAAAAATACTGAATTTTAATTCAAAAATGATATTTCTTCAAATTTATTTATAAGGTTAAATTATATTTTAAATTAGATTTAAATTAATTTTATATATATTATATATAAATTAATTCAATGTAGATAATTGGAATCAATTTCAATTTGAAATTGGACATAAAAACATAGCAAACTTTTGGATATTTTTACTTTAAAAACCCGCATTTTCATCCCATCTGCGAGATTAATTTTAAATTAATTTATGACACTTATGTGATTGGAATTTTTAAAAATGAATTAAATATTTATTATCAGAATAATTTATAATTTATAATAATGTAAACTTAGTTTTTGACAAAAAATATTAGTGAAAGTGATTAAAATTAATTACAGTGATCAAGAAAAAAATTAGCTCAATAAGAGACTATACCTTAAACTTAAGGCCCAAAATGACCTATAAAATTGTCCAAAAGCAATTTTATGTCCATATGTAGACCATAATAAATTTTATCATATTTTTACCAATATTGGAGTCACTTTTCAAAGGAAAAACATGGGTGGAATCCCCTTTTAAAAAATTTACCAGAATGTCACTCCTCCTCCACTATAAAAAGTCACTCACCCTTACCCATTATTCATACCTATTAAGCCTTTTGTATCACCCAAAATTTGATAAAATAATCTCCCAAAATACCTCTCCTAAAACTGTAATCCTTACTTTTAGAATAAATCCATCCAAGGAATCCCTTTGGGGCAAACCAAAAGGAGTTACCCAAAGAAGAGATAACCTCCTTCCTCAATCTATTTTGTTTTATTTACATTCTCCACAAACTAAAATATTCTTATTACATTATTATATAATAAAATAAGTATCCTAAATATATTTAGATTATTTTATGTAAAGTTTTCTACTTTAAATTACACAAAAATCCATCTAATGGGTAACAAACCTACCGTTTATGTGTATAACGAACCACCACCTCACAAAACGATGATTGTTTGTTTTTTTCTTTACCACATATAATAGTGGGAATTATAATTTATATATATATATGATATATATGATATTTATAATGAATCTATACTTCTTTAATTTTTACATAACACACACACTTATGCTTTCCATTTTGTGTAAATATGATAACATCGTTTGTGGAAGTGTGGACTACCACCCCCTCAAAGCGATGCGATTCATTCACAATATACATGGAACATATAAAAGATGATTTTATTAAATATATGACATAAATATAATAATGAAATTATAATAAACACACATATATATATCATTTAATTTTAATTCTTTTAATATGACAAAGAAATGAAAGTAGCGTTCATGCGTACGTATGACCTACCGTCTCCATGAATGGTGCATTTCATTTATTATCTACAAATATTATGGATTATTATAAATACATATATAATAGATATATACCATAATTAAATCATGCTTTACATTCTGCATATGATGAAATAATGATCAAATTAAGAAGAACAACAAGTAACAAGTCAAAACATACTTGAAAAACCCGAAAATTAACACCCGAAATAGTGAAAATAATGAAAGATTATTAACAAATAGGTAATAAGATATTATAAGAATTTAATATATGATATTATGAATATTATTATGGTTCTATTATAATTTATTAACATATTTTAAACCACTATATAGGAGGTAAAATACCAAACAACAAAATGAAGGATAAGGTAAGAGATTTTCATCTCACTTTTTACATCTATGAGATAAATGTCATATTCACCACATACTTATTTTGTGTGGTGTATCTACTACCTATTTTGATATATTATATCATGAATCGTTTTATATTCAAGGTATTAAAAAAATTCAATTTAATGTTAAGCCATTCATGGGTATTATTATTCAAATGTTTAAAAGTGGTAATGGACACTTTAAAATGTTTAAAGATTATTTTACTCAAGAATATATTTAATGATTACCTTTACAATATCACATTATTTTATGATTGTTAACTTTCTCTTGAAATAATCACTTTCTTTATGATCATTTTTATGGTACATTACATTTTTCTTAAATATACATATTCTCATTTAATGTATATTATTATTTCATAAACCATATATCATTTTACATATGGTGTTCACTTTGATAGTTATTTGATTAACTAAGGAATTATTTATAAATATGTATCTTTTATTCAATATGGATATTTGATAAGGAACATTGTACATGAATTAAATCAATTATTTGATATATGAGGAATTCTTTGGACAGGTATGACATGGGTGGGGCCCGGTTATAGATAGCCCCTCGATGTATCATTAGTCTCATGACATGAATCAGTTGGACAAATTAGATGAGTTTTTACCTGATATGATAAACCATCTTGTGGAAGGTCTTGACAGTAAAGGTACCATGTAAATAGGAAATATGGAATCCAATAATTAATAATTTCCTTAATTTATACTCAATTATTATTTATCCATGAGATTTTTTCTTTGACATATCCATGGATTCATTCTATTCTCAGTTTATTGATTAAACGACATGTGTTTTAATTTATTAGCTTTCTATATTTATTATGCCTTATCTAGTTATTTAAATAGAATGGGTGATCAATTATTTACCTTTCCATGTTTATTATTTTCATAAATTAATATTTTATTCCTCTTTACTTACCCTTACCAAGCATTTGATATCACCCTTATTATGTTTTCTTTCCCTAGGTTATAAATAAGAAATATTCGAATAAGATTTCAAGGATGCAGATTATTTCATTTTATTATGTATAATGTTTTATTTTATATTTTCAAATGTAATATGGGTATCATGTATGTAATCTAGTTTTCCAAAACTGCTAAACTATTCAGTCCTTTGGGATTTGATTCTTTGTAATCATACCAATGTAATAAAATAATGCACTGGATCTGGACTTTTGGGGTTGGGACATTATAGTTGGTATCAAAGGATATTTAGTAGCAACCTTAAAAACTAGATTTAGAAAATTTAGATTAGGCAACATAACCCTAAGATAGACTTTTAGGAAAAGTATAAAAGAACATCCTAGATTTTTGGTAGGGTAGAGATTGTGTGGGTCTTCCTAGCAATACATCACTGTATAGATATTACAAGTGAATATGGTTTTGACAAAGATGTACCTAGGGGTAACACCTCTGAAATTTTTTGTCAAATATAACTTAGTGTAACCTGGTATATAACAACGGGCCTTACTGTGCACCTGGTTTGACACTCCTGAGGGATACACTTAGGATAATTCAAATTTTATTTATAAACCACTATGAAGGATTTAAATGAAAAGATGTCCCCAAAGAAAACCAAAGTTTATGATTCTAGGTTTTACAATGCATAAATTTATGTTATGTTCTATAACATATTCAGAATTATATATTATGGTTTTATGAGATAATCCAGTGTATTTCGTTATTTAGAAATAGAATCTGGAAGGAATAATGGTATCAATAGTCATGTAAAATGTAGAGATTTATCTACTAAAAAAACTAATACAACTAGTATTGGAATGGATCAAATTATGGCTATTCTAGGGTAGCTTAATCAGGTTATGAAAAATAACCTTTAATGAATGGAGAAACCTATTACACATAGAGAATTTTCTATACTAGATTGATTTATATGATATAAACCACCATAATTTAGTGGGAATATTAATCCAGTTATAGCTGAGCAATTGATTAAGTCTTTGGATATGATATTTATAACCTTGGGATATAGTGAAATGGAAAAGGTTACACTTGTGGTCTATTATCTCTATGGTGATGCTGATGAATGGTGGTCCTTGATCCAGAATACTAGGGAGGAAGAGGAAATATAACTCATGGAATGGAGGAATTTTAAGGATAAATTCTTTGATAAATAATTCCCTCATGATCAACAAATTGAGATGAAGAGGAAGTTCCTTAGCTTAAAGAAAAATGAAGAAGAAAGTGTTGCAGATTATGAATCTAACTTTACAAGGTTATCTAAGTATGCTACAAATTATATATGCAACATGGAGTGCAAGATTGAATAATTATTTGAAGGTATTAAGACAAATCTCTAAAGTAAATTGGTTTCTCAGACTTTTTCATCATATGAAGAAATAGTTTTATGTGCTATCAAAACAGAGAAGGAATTATTGGGATCCTATGTATTAAAAGGAAACTAAGAAAATAAGAGGTTTTATTATCACTAATAAAAAGGTAATTTATCAAATAATAATAATAATTTTGAGTGGTTTCTATCTTGTGAAAACTATAGAAAGAGTCACCTTGGGAAATAATGAGAGTTTTTTATAAATGTGGAGAAAGGGTTCATAATGCTAAATAATGCAAGGGGAAGAAGGATAACCCTACTATTTAGTGTTATAATTACAAGTATATGGGTCCTTACACAAGAGGATTCCCTATGCGTCAGGAGAATATACCACAGAAGAGGCCAAGAGTATATGGACAAGCTTATGCGATCACTACATTGGAGTTAAAAGTACCAAATGATGTGGTGGAAGGTACATTAATCCTATATTTAAATTTATACAATGCCTTATTTGATTTTTAATCATCACAATTTTTATATCTACCTAGTTTTCCAAGAAAATTATACATTTCCCCTTTGATTTAATAATATAGATATCAGTCAAAACTCATAAGGTAAGTCTCATTGTAAAAAATATGTGTTGGGATATCCCTATTATGACACATAAATGTTATTTTCTTACTGACATCGTTATCATACCTATGTATGAATTTGATATAATCCTTGGTATGGACTGACTCTCAAAATATGATGCAAAAAATTTACTGTAAGAGGAAGGAAATTACAATTTGTGAAGAAGATATAGAATCCCTCATCTTTAGAGAAGTAGATTCCTCACTTTATTCTTATCTAGATACACCCCAGTATCTCTACTAAATAAAATTATAGGGGAAGAATAGAAAACAACATCTAATGATGAAGAAGGTACTCTCTAAATTGAGTATGTACCTATTGTAAAGGATTGCATTAATTTATTTCCTAAGGAATTACCTAAACATCCCCCAGAGCACAAGGTTTAATTTTCTATTGATTTAATCCTCAATGCAAGGCCAATATCAAAGACTCCCTATAGAATGGCCACTGTGGAAACAACTAGAGGATCTAGGTAATAAGGGATTTATTCTCCCTAGTGTTTCACCATGGGGATAATCCATTCTATTTGTTAAGAATAAAGATACATCTTCAAGGTTATACATTGATTATAAGGAAATAAATGCTATTAAAATAATGAACAAGTACCCTCTTCCTCACATTGATGACTTATTTAATCAACTACACAGAGCCTAATATTTTTTAAAGATTGATCTTCGTTCTGGGTATCACCAATTGTGAGTAAAGAAAGAAGACATTCCGAAGAAAATTTTTTGGATGAGGTATGAACATTATGAGTTTATAGTAATTCCATTTGGATTGACTAATTCACACTCTGTTTTTATGGACCTAATGAACAGAGTATTCAAGGAATATCTTGATGATTTTTCTATGGTATTCATTGATTATATTCTAGTGTATTATAAAATCTAGGAGGACTATAAAAATAACTTATGGATCATTATTAAAACACTTATAAGGGAAGTGTTATATGTGAAATTTATTAAGTGAAAATTTTAGCTTCAATAAGTTTTTTTTCTTGGCCATATTGTCTCAAAGGATAGAATATCAGTTGATCCTACAAAGAAAAGGTTAGTCAGAGAATGACCTATACCAATAAACATAACCTAGGTATGTAGTTTTATTGGTTAGGAAGGTAACTATTGGTGATTTTCTCAAATTTTTTTATGATTGGATAACCCATTAATAAATCTTACATGTAAAGGGGTTAAGTTTTTTTAGATGAAGGAATGTGAAGAATGATTTGGTGAACTAAAGAGGATACTGTTCAATGTGCCTATTTTGAATCTACCATCTAAAAGTGATGGGTTTTTAATATATAGTGATGTATAGAAGAAGGTACTTGGTTGCATCTTAATGAAAAATGATAAATTTATTGCATATGTATCAAGTAAATTGAAGACTCACAAACAGAACTATCCAACCCATGATCTTGAGTTAGTAGTTGTAGTCTTCACTTTGAAAATCTGAATACATTATCTCTTTGGAGAAAGATGTGAGATATATATGGATCATAAGATCCTAAAATACATCTTATCATAGAAATAGCTCAATATGAGACAAAGGATATGGCTCAAGCTAATCAAGGATTATGATTGCTCAATACACTACCACCTAGGGAAAGAAAATAAGGTAACAGATGCATTGAGGAGGAAGGATTATGAAGTTATAACCTAAATGAGGATTGAGAAGGATAATATGTTCATAGAACTATTAAATATAGATATGGTAATTTTTAAGTAAGGGGATACATTAATCATTTTTTAAATGATTTCAAAACCATATTTATTAGAGATGATAAAGAATTCTCAATCTGATGATGAGGAATTTCAGAAAAAAATCAAAGCTGTGAATTATGGAAAATTAGCATAATTTGTTTGTGAAGTTGGTGTTATAAAATTTGGAAAGAGGATATGTATTCCATCTATATCTGAGTTAAAAATGGAATTATTGGATGATGCCTATATCTAAAATTTATCTATACACTCTGGCAGTACAAAGATATACAAGGACTTGAGGTAACATTTTTGGCGGGATAACATGAAGTGAGAAATTGATGATTATGTATCCAGATGTTTGTTTTTTCAAAAAGTGAAAGTTTTGAGGCATCATAATAAAGTATTACTACAACCTCTTCCTATTACTTTGTGTAAATGGGATGAAATTACTATAGACTTTATCATAAAACTACCAAAGACTCCTAGAAAGAATGATGCGATATGAGTTATTGTTGATTGGATAACCAAATCTAAAAAATTCCTTGCTATAAGAGAATACCTACCTCTTGAGTACCCCATAGGGATCTATATTAATGAAGTTATAAGATTTCATGTCACACCTTTATCAATTTTTTCTGATCGAGATCCCCTCTTTACATCGAAATTCTGGAAAATTCTTTATAAGGATCTTTACATCGATATTTATTTGAGAACTGTCTACCATCCTCAAACAGATGGATAGTCTGAAATAATAATTCAAATAATGGAATACATTTTGAAGTCTTTCTCACTCAATTTAAAGGTAATTGGGATCAATACCCAACTTTGGTATATTTTCCTATAATAAAAGTTTCCACTTGAGTATTCAAATGGTGCCGTATAAAGCATTGTATGGAAATAGGTGTCATACTCCAACTTATGGGGATGAAGTTGGTGAAAGGAAACTTATAGGCCTGGAACTTGTTGAAGAAATTACAATAAAGGTAAAGGATATTCAGGCTCATATTAAACCATCTCAAAGTAGTCAAAATAGTTATACTGATAATCAGAAGAAAGATTTAGAGTTAAAAGTGGAAGATCATGTTTTCATGAAAGTATCTTTATGGAAGGGTGTTATGAGGTTTGGTAAGAAGTGGAAAATGATCCCCAGATAAATCAAACCCTTTTATATTCTTGAAAGAGTTGGATCTGTTTCTTATCATTTGGTGATGCTGCCAAATCTCTCAAAGGTATATGATGTGTTCCATATATTTATGCTAAGGAAGTACATGCCATACCCAACACATGTGCTCATTTATGATGAAATAGATTTAGAACTTTAAATTTCATACTGTGAAGAACCCATCCTCCAATGTCCCGACGACCTTCATTTTTTATTGATTTTTGATAATCCACCTTTCAAGGGGTGAGGTGGAACCCTTACAAGGCCCGTAGGCGTAAGAATTACATGGCCCGTAGGCCTTAGAGGAATTCATTTCCCGTAGGCTTCAAACATTACATACAACCCAGAATAACTACTTAGAACTGCTCCTCCACAGAATCTTCATCGTGAAATCAGCTCTCCACCTTCGCATGGCTATTCAGCTAGGCATTCTCGTGCATGCACAGGCTTGTCCCGATGGCAGGTGCCATACCCTCTCACTCTTGCTATTTGTTTAGCTTCTGCTATGGTGAAAGCTCCTTGCTCATCCTACTTGTAGAGCTTGTTCCTTGTAGGTTGTCTAGTTTTCCTCTGCACATAAGGTGGCCCAAAGTCCTTGAGGTGACCCTAAAGCCTTACTGACCCGAAGGCCTGGGTGTCCTAAAGGCCTTAAAGGACTCAGGGACCAAATCGGTGGCCCGAAGGCCCAAACGGGGGCATATTACCGGTTGCTACAGTGAAAAATAGTGCCTACTACAGTTCCCTCTACATTACCTGCTACAGTACTACACAGTTCCCACTATAGTACTTGCTACAATACTTCTATAGTACCTGTTACAATACCTGCTACAGTACTGCTATAGTACCGGAAATTTTGCCTCCGCCTGGTTTTGATACCCGGTTGCTTGGATACACTTACGGAGTCCTTACCAATTAGGAAAAGGCTCATGTGCAAGAACCCATCCATATCCTTGATACCAGAGAGAAATTATTGAGGAATCAGATGAATGTTCTAGTAAAGGTACTATAGAGAAATCACAAAATGGAAGAAGCAACATGAGAACCATATGATTCTATGAAGGAGAACTACCCAAATATTTTTTAAAAGGTAATACCCCTAAAATTCAAAGGATGAATTTTTTTAAGGAGGGATTAATGTATCAAACTAATACTTTTTTATATTTTCCTTTTAGAATAAATTTAATTTTGTTGATAGCTAGTAATGCATGCAACACCGGGTTTAAACAAAACACTATTTAGTCACATTTTGCACAATCGATTAAATTATATCACTATTATAGAATTTATATAGTAAATTTATATGTTATATATATAATAAAATATTTTTTATATCTATATAATAGTTTTTATAGACATTGGATAAGAACAAACCCAATTTTATGCATAAAAACCTATATTTTATAAAGGCAGTTTTACCACCTTTTAATGACAAATCCATTTTAAATACAATTTTTGAAACCTTTATAAATTTAATATAGAAAAATAAACTTCATTTTTGAAATATAAATGTCAAAATTATGTTAGGTTGAATTTTTCAAATTTTTCTATGCAGTTTCATTTTTTGATGAATAGTGAAAAATACTGAATTTTAATTCAAAAATGATTTTAATTCTAATTTATTTATAAGGATAAATTATATTTTAAATTTGTTTTAAAGTAAAATTATATAAATTATATATTAATTAATATAATTTTGTTAATTGGATTTAATTTCACTTTTAAATTGGATATAAAAACATAACAAACTTTTGGATGTTTTTACTTTAAAAACCCGCATTGTCGTCCCGTCTGTAGGATTAATTATAAATTAATTTCTACCATTTCTGTGATTGGAATTTTGAAAAATAGATTCCATATTTATAATAATAATAATTTATAATTTCTAATAAGGCCAACTTAGTTTTTTACAAAAATATTAGTGAAACTGATTAAATTAATTATAGTGATTAAAAGAAAAATTAGCTTAAAAAGAGACTAAGCCTTAAAGTTAAGGCCCAAAATGACCTAAAAAATTATTAAAAATCCATTTTATGGAAATATTAAGAGAATATAATCCATTTTATCTGATTTTTACCATTATTGGATCCATTTTTCATAGAAAAAATGAGGGTGGAATTCCCTTTTAAAAAATTTACAAGAATGCCACTCCTCCTCCACTATAAAAAGGCACTCAACCATCCCCATTAATTGAACCTATTAATCCATTTTTATTGCCCAAAATATGATCAAATAATATCCAAACATCCATACCCTCAATATAGAATCATCCCTTTGGGCATAAATCCATCCAAGGAAGCCCTTTGGTGCAAACCAAAAGGAGCTACCCAAAGAAGAGGTAACCTTCTTCCCAAGTTATTTTATTTTATTTACATTATACACCCCCTAAAATATTATTATTACATGGTTATATAATAAAATAATTATCCTAAATATACTTAAATTTTTTTTAAGGGTTTGACCTGAAATTACACACACATCCATCTAATGTGTAACAAACCTACCATTTATGTTTACGGCGAACTACCACCTCACCAAACATTGATTGTTTGTTTTTTCATTTATCACCTATCATGATGGAAACTATGATGGAAATAGTGTTTATATATGATAAATATGATATATATATATAATGTATTTATATTTTTTAATTTTTATATAACACATACCCTTATGATTTCCATTTTGTGTAAATACAATAACATCGTTTGTTGAAGTGTGAACTACCACCCCCTCAAGGTGACGTGATTCGTTCACACTATACATGAAACGTATAAAGGATGGCTTTATTAAAAATATTCAAAATATAAGACATAAATATAATACTATTATTATAATATAAATATACACATATTATTTACTTTTCATTATTTTAGTACGACAAATAAATGAAAGTAGTGTTCATGCATACGTACAACCTACCATCTCCATGAATGGTGCATTCCATTTCTTATCTCCAAATATTATGGATTATTATAAATAAATATATAATATATATATGATAATTAAATTAGGGTTTAAATTCTATAGATTATGAAATCATAATCTACATAAGAAGAACAACAAGTAACATGTCAAAACATACTTGAAAAACTAGGCAGTTAACACCCAAAATAGTGAAAATAATGAAATATTATTAAAACATAGGTAATAAGATATTATAAGAAGTTAATATATGATATAATGGATATGATTATGGTTATTTTATAAGTTAGTAACATATTTTAAACCACTATAGAGTATTTTAAATACCACACAACAAAAAGGGAGGATAAGGTAAGGGATTTCCATCTCACTTTTTACATCTGTGAGATAAATGTCATATTCACCACTTAATTATTTTGTGTGGTGTATCTACAAACACTTTTGATATATTATATGATTATTAATTTAATGTTAATTATATTCAAACCTTTAATTTTTTTATTTCTTCATAGTGATTATGATTCAAATGTTTCAAAGTGGTATGAGACACTTTAGAATATTTAAAGATAATTTTCCTTAAGAATGTGTTTAATGATTACCTTTGAAATCTAACATTATTTTGTGATTGTTAACTTTATATTAAAACAATAACTTTGATAAATTTTATAGTAAATTAAATTTTTATTAGATATCCATATTCTCATGCAGTGGTTATTATTATTACCTAAACCATATACCATTTTACATATAGTGTTCACTTTGACAGTTATTTGATTAATTGGGAAATTATTGATAAATTTGTATATAGATATTTGATAAGGAAAATTGTACATGAATTGAATTGATTATTTGATATATGAGGAATGCTTTGGATAGGTACAACATGGGTGGGGACCGGTTATAGATAGCCCCTCGATGCATCAGTAGTATCATGAGATGAATTAGTTGGTCAAATTAGATGGCTTTTTACTTGATGTGCTAAAACATATTATGTAAGGTCTTGAAGGTAAAGGTACAATGTAACTAGGAAACATGACATCTAATAATTAATAATTTACCTCATTTAGACCTAGTTTTTATTTATCTATGATATTTTTCTTTGACATATCTATGGATGCATTCTATTATCATTTTATTGATTAAATGGCATACATTTCAATTTCTTAGCTTTCCATATTGATTATTCCATATCTAGTTATTTTAATGGAACATGTAATCAATTATTTACCTTTAAATTTTTATTATTCTCATCAATTTATATTTTATTCTACTTTAATTACCCGTACTGAGCATTTTAGATCACCCTTATTATGTTTCCTTTCACGGGGTTATGAAGAAGAAATATTTGAATAAGCTTTCAAGGATGCATATTATTTAAATTTATTATGTATAATGTTTTATTTTCTATTTAATAATATAATATGTGTTTCATGTATGTAATAAATTTTTCCAAAACTACTAAACTGTTCGGTCCTTTGGGATATGATTCATTATAATCCTGCCAATGTAATAAAATAATTCATCAACTTCGGGCTTCTGGGGTTGAGACATTACATATTAAGGATGATTTTATTAAAAATATATGATATATATGAAATAATAATTATAATATAATTATAAGATATATATAAACACATATATTTCATTTATTTTCATTCTCTCAAAAAGATAATTAAACGAAAACAACGTTCATGCGTATGTACGACCTACCGTCTCTATGAACGGTGCATTCCATTTCATATTTATATATTTTATAGATTATTATAAATACATATATACTTAATATATATGATAATTATATAATTATTTACATTATATAAATAAGTAAATCATAATCTAAGTAAGAGGATCAATAATAACAAGCCAAAACATATATGAAAATCAAAGCAGATATTACCCAAAACGTAACATTAACATGGAGTTATTAATAAACAGGTAATATAAAGTCATAAAAAAATCTTATATGGTATTAGATATAATAATATGGTTCTATGGTATATTTATAATAAAATTATATTTATTATACAGTAGTTTTGAACATGCATGAAGAAATTCAAGACTTAAGGTAAGGGTTTTCTCATCTCACATTTATTTTCCATGAGACACAATCCATGTTCACCTCATATTTTATTATATGTGGTATATAATACCAATGAATTTATTATATGATTCATATAATTAAATTTATTGTTATTTACATATCCATTTTATGATATTTATTTTATGGGGTTTATGTCTCAAAAGCTACTAAATTGGTAAAGTAATTTTGTCTCAATTTTCCTTCTTTGAGATACATGCCATATTATGCACCAATATTTTTATATGGGGTGTATATACTACCCATTGACATGTTATATCACAAATATAATTATTTTCATGATATTTTAAGCTTCATGTAATTTTATTCTTTCATGGGGATTATGATTCAAAGTTACCAAAGTGGTAACAACTTATTGCTACAATCTCATCATTTATCGGGATTGTTATGAGTATGCTTACATTGATGAAATATTATGATCCATCTATCAAGAACAATCATGAATTTTATTATCCTCTATTTATCCATGATATATTTATGTATTAGTACCATTTTACCACTCTTTGGTACTTGAGATAATTAAGAAAATGTTTTTATGAAAATCCACATTTATTTCTTCTTTCTGTTAGAAATCTGTGTTATTTCAAAACCATGTTTTCTAAAAATGTTTTCAATTTTTTTTAATATTATCATATTAAGTTTAAAGGAAATTTTTACCCATTTTGTTTACCTTTTAACAAAATAGTTTTAAAAGGAATATTCTTTTCATTTTATTATCGAGGCACTTTTCTAAACTTTTAAGGTAAAAAAGGAATGTTCAGCATGTACTGACTTACCCACCGACATGTCTATCATTTCCTTTAATCTTTCCTTTTAAGTTTATAAGGTTATTCTTTTAATAATTTTTTTCCTAATATTCATGAAATTTGTTGAATTTAAAGTGGTTTTCAAAGAATTTTTTTTTCAAAAATGTTTTATGTTTTAAAAGTGTTTTAAACGATTTTCAAAGCTTCCTTTATATGTTTTAAAAAGGTTATTTTTAAAGACAAGGATTTCAATGATTTAAATATTCCTTCATAAGTTTTAAAATCTATTTTAAAATAAAAATGTTTTCAAAATTATTTATTTTTTAAAAATCACTTTTCATATCGAAAAATTTATTTTGCTCAATAAATGTTTTAAATGAAATTGTAAACCGTTATTTATAAGAAAAGGATTTTGAAATGGTTTTATAAAATGGATTTTAAAAGAAAAAAATATTTTCATTAAGAAATGTTTCATGTTTTCTTTCAAAATCCTTTTCCATCTGAGATGACATACTTTGTTATAGTTTATGATTTAATGGGGATATGATCTAATAATTCCATTAATATTCTTTTTCTGTATGGTTTATGTTTTGATGGAATGATTTTTATGAAACCCATTTATATTTCATGGGTTATATGATTTTGAAACTCACTTATTTTCATGGTTTATTCTTTGATGAAATTATTATAAAACATATCTTTTCCCACAGGTTAAGATATGATTACATGTTTATGACACCCATTTCATTTCACGGGTTATGATATAATTGTTTATGATTTTGTGTCACATGTATATATGATTTAATTATGAGATGGGTGGAACCTATTTATTTCTCTAATGTATTAGGTAAATATTTATATATTATGAGATATACATGTATGGAATAGGGAGTGAACTTAGTTAAATAAAAAACTTTATCCACTAAGAAAGTCTTTGGAGTAAACCTTAACTACTAATATAGTCATAGGAGTGAACCATGACTACCAAGATAGTATGGGGAGTGAACCCATACTACTAATATGTACTTTTAAGTGATTCCTTGAATACTATGGAAATAATTTTATATTCTTATATATCTACCAAAAATTCTATTTCTTATTCCTATGTTATGATCACATGGATTATTACCTTGATTCCCTTATGATTCATGTCTTATGAACTACCAATATTTATTCCATGACTCATGTATATGATCTTTGATATGAAGGGTATGATCTAGAAATGTTATTCTCATGTTCTCGCACCCTTATACTCATGTTATGCTTATGTATCTCCTTTGTCAACCCTTACTGATCATCTGAGCTCACCCCTTTCTTATGTTTCCATTTCCCAGGTTATGAAGAAAGGTTTTAAGTATAAGTACTAAAGGATAATATATTTATGGGAAACATTGAATATCTTTCACTGAGTTAGAATATTTTGTTCCAAGTTTCCAAGGACACTAAACTATTATGGTCCTCAGGTATGTATTTTTGTAATATACTCAATATTCATCTAAAATGATGTAATATCCATGTATGTTAAACCCATGTCACTATAGTTGTTATCAAAGGAAATATTTATTAAACATTTTAAAACTAGGATAAGAAAACTTTAGTGAGAAACCTAGGGATACTTATAAGGATGTGTTTAGGTATGTCTATAAGAACAAGTCTAAGGATGAGTTAATGTTTAGGAAAATGTCTTAGAATCTTGGTAAAGGATAGAGTGAGTAGTTTCCTATAAATAAATCCATTTTTGGATACTTCAAGTGGATACGAATCTAGAAAAAATGCACATAGGTGTCACAACCCATAAAACACCATATTTAGCTAGACTCAAATGAGAACCGGTGCACGACAATGGGCCTTGCTACACACTTGGTTGGACACTCCTAGGGGATATGCTTTGGGAATTAAAAAACTCTTTATGAACCATCATAAAGGATTTAAATAGAGGATGAATATGAATAACCTAGGATAAACCTAATGTTTCATATATTAAATAAGTAGGCGTCTTGATTTATACATCCTATAAGTAATTTTTTTCATGATTATAATGTTTTTACTATGATAAATTTTTTCACACTATTATTTCTAGTTTTATTCAATGGTGGGAACCAAAAGAAACTAGATTAATATTGAATATGATGAAAAATTTGCTGATGAGTTATCAAATGGGATGATCATTGGAGAAAATGATGTTGTGATCATGACTAAATAGTTTTCATAAAACATGATTAATAATGTTACCTTAATTAACTCTCAGAATCACCAAGGAAGAGAAGTAAAGATTTTTCTGAGAATTCTAGAAATGGAGATCTAAGAGGAAATAAGATCCGGTTTCCTACATGTCAAGAATGTGGGAAAAAACACACAAGTGAATGTCTCAAAGGAATATGAAGATATTTTGACTGTGGAAAAGAAATACACAAATAAAGTAACTGAAAAGAAAAATGAAGAGTTTGGTTAATGGGATAGATGGTAATATTTTCCTCTCTAATAAATTATCAAATGTTAAATGATTTAAGTTTGGAATTAATGGTCATTATAAAAATCGATGCCTGAAGTGAAAATATCACAAAGAGAATCAACAAGGTGGTATGAGTAATGGTTATATTACTACTATTGATGAGATTATATGTGAAATGTGAAAGGAAAAAGGTATTAAGTAATGAGATGAGGTATCCTTGTTAATGGATTAAGAATAAATTATAATAATAAAATTGTTTATGTATTTGGATTCAATAATTATGAATTTTTAAATATATAAGGATTGTTTAGTTTATATTTTTCACTAATATTTATAAGAATACATTGAATAGTTTTGATGGAATAAAAAATTTATTTCATGGTAAGTTAAAATTTTTACTAAGGTAAGATAACACATAGTATGTTCTTAATGTTGAGATAATGATGTTTGTATAAATATATGTGGGATATGAATAAGTAAATAAGATGGTATTGATTACCTTGGAAAAGATTAAGGACTTTTTTGAAAAGTGGTTTATGCTATCATTGATGAAGTTTATAACATTTTTTGATTTAATAAATATATCTAATAAACTTTGAAATAAGTAAACATGCATGTTTTCAATAAGGATTTATGGTAATTTATGTTATTACCATGTTTCAAGAGAATACATGATAAAGGTATTCACATGTTTAATATGTGACAAATAAGAGCTACTTTAAGATATATGGGGGATCAATGATAAGTTGTTTTTTGAGAAATTTAGTGACCTTATTTATAAAGTTTTGTATTTTCATCTTTTGTAAGGATAATAAGGTTAACCATTTATGGAATAGTTTATATTAAACTTAGGATGAGGTTTTAGAGATTAAAGTATCATCTCACAATATAAGTATTTATGCATATTGGATAACCTGTGCTAACTATTTTTTTGGGAAAAAAATAATAGATGGAATGACTTATCATTCTATTTATGGATCACATGATATGTTAGTTCTTCAAGAATGACAATTCGTCTTCATTCCCAGGAGTAAGATATGAAGTTGGAATTGGTCAAGGCACAACTAAAGGGTGATATTGTGCGTATGGAATGGAATGAAATCATTTAAGTATATCTTCTTGTGAAATTTCTTCAAATTTAGGAAAAAATGATCTTGAAACCAAAATTTTTATCCTAGTACCTTCATTTTTGATGAATTAAATTCTCCCTAAGATCATCATAGATTTATAGATCTGTGATCATTAACTTTATCCTAACCATGTTCCCTATCACTTTCCATAAAAAATTTATAATTATATTTCTCTTCCATATTCATGCTTTCACTTCCCACCTATGTTATCCTATGTGTTTTACTCTGGGTAATCATTATGTTTCCAACTTTATCATTTTAAAGGAAGTTTTAGTATTCATTTTTACAATGTGGATTTTTATGAAAGGAACTTTTAAGTATCAAAATTTTAACAAACTAGATTAATTTATAGGAAAAAATTCATTTTAAGGGGGTTAGAATTTAACAACTAAGATTTTGTGAATTATTATTATTTTAATTAATTTAATCTTTTTGATATTTTTTATTTCACCCAACACTGAATATAGATTTTTTTTATACAAAATCTCTAAGCGTGGTTTGCATTATATGAAAAAACAAGTCAATATTATGCTAAACAAAACACTTATATTATATTGAGGTATATGAAACACTATGTTTGTCTTGTATTACACATAATTCTGAGTCCCTTCGATAGCTTGTGTTACAAGAAAGGATGATTTTTACCAAACTACAAGATACTATTAATATTATTATGAAAATATTATTATAGATATTACATATCCATTGTAATGGAAGTTACAAATAAGATTAACTAAATTTTAAAAATATTATTTACACATTTATATAAAATGAATCCTTTTATTATCAATTAGTAGAAGTGAATGTGAGAACTATTTGAAAATAAAGAAATTATTTTCTAAGAAAACTACTTTTATCAATAAATTAAACAAACCAATTTTGATTAATGTTTTCAATAAAATTTATATATTATATATTTAATAATTTTTTTATACTCATCTAATATATTTTATATGTATATGATAATAATAAATGTAATTTTATGAATAAAAAGATATATTTTTCTAAAAGGCAATTTTACCACCTTTTAATGACGAACCCGTTTTAAATATGATTTTTGAAACTTTTAAAATTTTATTTAATAAAATAAAATTAATTTTTGGAATAAAAATATAAAAATTTACTTTGGGTGATTTTTTGATATTTTTTTGAGAAGTTTCATTTTTGATGAATTATGAAAAACACTGAATTTTAATTTAAAACTGTTTTTTTGTGTAATTTATTTATATAGTTAAATTATATTTTAGTTTAGTTTTAGAGTTTAATTTGATCAAATTTTCATCAATTAATCCAATTTAGGTAATTTGAATCAATTATATATTGAAATTGGATATAAAAACATTTCAAACTTTTGAATTTTTTTTTACTTTAAAAACCCGCTTTGTCGTCCCGTCTACGTGATTAAATTTAAATTAATTTATAACACTTCTGTGATTATAATTTATAAAAATGGATTAAATATTTTAAATAATCATAATTTATAATTTCTAATTAGGTCAAATTAGTTTTTGACCAAAAATATTAGTGAAATTGATTTAAATTAATTATAGTGATTAAGATAAAAATTACCTTAACAAAGGACTAAGCCTCAAACTTAAGGGCCAAAATGACATATAAAGTTATAAAAAAGATATTTTATGGAAATATTTATACCAGATAATCCCATTTCTAGAATTTTTACCATTATTGGAGCCACATGATATGGTAAAAATGTGGGTGGAATTCCCTTTTCAAAAATTTACAAGAATGCCGGTCCTCCTCCACTATAAAAAAACACTAATACCTCCCACTTATTCACACATCCAAAGAACTTTGGCTCACAAAAAATATTCTCAAATAATATAAAAAAATCCGTCAATTCATCCTATAATCCCACCTTTGGGTATAAATCCATCCAAGTAATCCTTTTGATGGAAACCAAAAGGAGTTACCCAAAGAAGAGGTAACATCCTTCCTCAAGCTCCTTTATTTTATTTTCATTATATACCCCAAAAATATTATTATTACATGATTATATAATAACCCAAGTATAATAAACATACTTATATAATTTTATTATAATTTTTTAACCTACACTTACACACACTTTCATCTAATAGGTAATGAACTTACCGTTCTTGTGTACGATGAACTACCACCTCATAAAACGACATTGTTCATTTTTCCTTTACCACCTCTCATGGTTGGGAATTATGATGAAAAATATATTTTTATATTATATATATGGTATTTATGATTTATTAAAGATTATTTAATTATTATATAAAATATACCTTCATGCTTTCCATTTTGTGTAAATATGATAACTTTGTTTGTGGACGTGTGAACTACCGTCTCCTCAAAGCGATGCGATTCGTTCACACTTTACAAGGAACATATTAAGGATGGGTTTGGTAAAAATATATGATATACATGAAATAATAATTCTACTATAATGATAATATATATATATATATACACATATATGTTATTTACTTTCATTGTTTCAAAAAGATAATTAAACCGAAATAATGTTCATGCGTACGTACGACCTACTGCCTCCATGAACGATGTATTCCATTTCATATTTATATATTTTATAGATTATTTTAAATAAATATATAATGAATATATATGATACTTATATCATGATTTATACTATTTAAATAAGTAAATCATTATCTAATTAATAGAATCAAGAATAACAAGCCAAAACATATACGAAAAATAAAGCATAGATTAACCAAAACGTAACATTAACATGGAGTTGTTAATAAATGGGTAATATAAAGTCATAAAAAAATAATATATAGTATTATATATAATAATATTTTTCTATGTTAGATTTATAATAAACTTATATTTATTATACAGGATGTTTGAACAAGTATGAATAAAGTCAAGACTTAAGGTATGGGTTTCCTCATCTCACTTTTATTTTCCATGAGACACAAGCCATGTTCACCTCCTATTTTCTTATATGTGGTATATAATACCAATTAATGTATAATATGATTCATATAATTAAATTTATGGGTATTTACATATCTATTTTTTGATCTTTCTTTCATGGGGTTTATGGCTAAAAAGTTACCAAATTGGTAAAGTAATTTTGTCTCAATTTGCATTCTTTGATATACATGCCATATTATGCACCTATATTTTTCTATGAAGTGTATATAATTAAAATTTACTTGTTATATCATGAATATCCTTATTTTAATGATATTTTAATATTCATTTAATTTTATTCTTTCATGGGGATTATGATTCAAAGTTACCAAAGTGCTAACATCTTATTGTTACAGTCTGATTATTTATTAGGATTTTTTATTACTATGCTTACATTGATGAAATATTATGATATATCTCTCAAGAAAACTCATGAATTTTCTTATCCTCTGGTTATCCATGATATCTTTATGTATTAGTACCATTTTCCAACTCTTTGGTACTTATGATAATTTTTTTTGAAAATCCAACTTTATTTATCCTTTTGGTTAGAAATCTACGTTATTTCAAAATCAAATTTTCTAAAAATGTTTTAAAAAATGTTTTTATATTTTCCTATAATGTTTAAAGGAAATTTTTACCCATATTTTACCTTTTTATAGAAAAGTTTTAAATGAATCTTATTTTCATTTTTTGATCAAGGCACTTTTCTAAACTTTTAATGTGTAAAAGGAATGTTTTGTATGTATAGAATTACCCACTGACATGATCATAATTTCCTAAATATTCCTTTTTTAAGTTTACAAGGTTATTTTCTAAGAATTTTTTCCCTAATATTCTAGATTTTTTTTAATTTAAAGTGGGTTTCAAAGAAATAGGTTTTAAAAAATGTTTTATATTTAAGAATTGTTTTAAATTATTTTAAAATCTTCCTTTATATGTTTTAAAAAGGTTATTTGAAAAGAAAAGGATTTCAAGGATTTCAATAATACTTTTTTAGTTTTTGAATAAATTTTAAAAGGAAAATGTTTTCAAAATGCTTTATATTTTTACAATATTTTTTCATAGCGGAAAAGATATTTTCCACAAGAAATGTTTTAAATGAAATTATAAAGCTTTATTTACAATAAAAGTATTTTGAAATGGTTTTATAAAAATCATTTTCAAAGAAAGACTATTTTACTTAAGAAATGTTTCTTGTGATCTTTCAAAATCCTTCCCATCTAAGATGACGTACTTTTATATAGTTTATTCTTTACTGGGGATATGATCCAAGAATACCATTCATATTCTATCTCTGAATGGTTTATGTTTTGATGGAATGATTTTTATGAATCCCATTTATCTTTCATGGGTTATATGATTATGAAACCCACTTCTTTTCATGGGTTATTCTTTGATTAAATAATTACCAAACCTATATTTTTCCATAGGTTGGGATATGATTACATGTTTATGACACCCATTTCATTTCATATGTTATGATATGATTGTTTATAATTTTGTGAAACATGTATTTATGATTTAATTATGATATGGGTGATACCTATTTGTTTCTCCAATTCATTGGGTAAAGATTTATATATCATGAGATACACATGGATGGAATGAGGAGTGAACTTAGTTCATTAAAGGACTTTTTCTACTAAGATGGTCTTAGGAGTGAACCTTGACTACTAATATGGTCATGGGAGTGAACCATGACTACCAATATGGTATAATGAATAAACCCATACTACCAACATGTCCTTAGAATTAATGCCTTGAATACTATGAAAATTAATTGATATGATTATGTGTATACCACAAATTCTATGTCTTATTCCTATGTTATGATCTAATGGATTATTCTATTGATTCCCTTATGATTCATGTCTTATGAACTACTAATATTTATTCCACAAATAATGTATATTATCTTTGATATGCAAGGTATGATCTTTAAATGTCATTCTCATGCTCTCATACCATTATGCTCATATTATGATTATGTATCTCCTTTGTTTACCCTTACTGAACATCTAATATCACCCCTTTATAACGTTTCCTTTCCCTAGGTTATGAAGAAAGGTTTTAAGCAGAATTAAAAAAGGGGAATATATTTTTGGGAAACATTGAAAATCCATCACTGAGTTAGAATGTTTTGTTCCAAGTATCCAAATACAATAAAATATTATGGTCCTTAGGCATGTATTTTTTTAATGTGCTTAATATTCATGTAAAATGATGTAATATCCATGTATGTTAAGACTGGGTCACTATATTACCTATCACTATGACTACATTATGTGCTACTTATTTCATGTTGATGCATGATTGTGTGTGTTTTCCTATGACGTTGGGTGGTTTCAAAGTAAATTTTTTGTCCAGATGGATGTGATAGAAAACTTAGATGGTTGAGATGGCTATTGGGATGAGTTTGAGATGTGGGACTAGGTATTGAGTGAATAGAACCCTGATTGTGAGTTGGTGACTTTAGAGATGGATTACGTGCCCTGTTTTCTATTTCCCATGTGTTCTTGATGATTTATGTATGATAGGTGAAGAATTATGATGTGAGAAAGGATCCCAAGGCTTAGCCACACCATGAGTGAGATGGTACTGGCATGATTGTCATGGGATAGATTGTCACAAACTGGATCTGGTTACCATCAAACCGGCACCAAACCCGGCCCGTTCCAAGGCCCAAAGGGCGTTTCCTATCCCCACAGGCTGGCACAAGTGCCCTAGTACCATTTATCTTGGTTTGGGAATGATTTACCTGAATATGTAAACATAAAACACCAAAAATATTTGATAAAATGAATCTGAAAAATTCATACCAACAAGGTTTATACAAAAATCCATAACTGAATACATAAGTTCAAAATCAATACAAAAGGTCCAAATACACAATGAAACCGAAAAAAACATCCCCATGGACTCCACATGACATAGGGTCATCACCCCCAAGCCGTCTCCACAACTCCGCCCCAAGGATGGGGACTAACACCCTGAACCGCCATCACCCTTAGCCTTTCCTTTACCTGAGTCAAACATAACCAAGTCTACTTACACCCAAGGGGTGTAAGTAGGGTGTGAGACTAAGCCCAATAGGATACCACCCAATGATTCCAATGATCATGCAATACAATGTGAAAAATCAAGCAGTTTTAATACTCAAAGAAAAGCAGTGATAAAATCCAAGAAATGTAACTTTCAATTGAAAACATTTTTCAAGCTAAAGTTTTCAGAATATTCACACATTTAAATAGAAATTTTATCTACTGTAAAGTTCTTCCAAAAACACCCCAATACATGGGAAAATACCACTAAAACAAAGAGAAACAAAATCGGGAACACCCCTAGGCACTAGATAGTCTCGGGCCCCATGTACCTCATACCTCGGTATAAAGTAACCATAGTAAAATCCATTCTCGTGCACAAGCCACTAGTAGGGAACATACCCATAACCTAGTGGTCCCCAATCATCATCCACATAGTTTAGTTAGTGTTTTCGTTATCTAAATTCTAGGTGAAACAGGGACAAAACTCATCCGGTCCACTAGCCGTACTAGTACAAATCCGCCCCACCTAGGTACCTGGGCTTCCCCCTTTGTGCTCAAACAATTTCAGCATTTAAAAAATATCCATTTTAATGTAAAATACCACTACTGGTCTCATACACCAAATATATAAGCTATCACATTTTATACCACTTAAAACATGAAACAAACACTTTGATTTTTAATAAAACAATTTCTCAAAATCTCGTGTTGTTTTGCACACAAAACCCCTTAAGAACCACACTTGTACACTATGTTCACACTTTTAAGTTACCAAAATAGTAAAGGAAGCCAAATAAATTTCAATTAAAAGAACCAATCAATTTTAGGTCATCCCCATGTTAAACAAGAAGTGATAACTTTGTAAAACCTTCATTTTCACACAAAAGTGGAACCAAAACTTCACTTTCTTTACAAACACAATTAAAACCCATTATTGAAGCAACAACCAAAGGGTATAAACATTATAAACATTATTTTAAGACTTATTACAGGTCAATAAAAACAACTAAGTATTTATAGGGCATCCCCAAATAAACCAATAAAACATTTCTTTGGAAAACCCCCAATTTCACACCAAATTGGCATTTAAAATTCAATTGCAATATAAACATCATTAGAACCAATTTTTTCAGCAATAATAAAATTATATAAACCTGAAAATATTATCAATACATCATACTAATACACAATGATTGCATCAACATTGTAATCACCTACCAAATCAAATGAAACCCTTGAATCACCGTGCAAAAATCAAGTCGCACCACCGTCACACCAAGAGGGACTTATATCGAACCTAAAACCATAATAATTGACCAATAAAACCCAAGGTTAAACCCTAGGTTATAAACCCTACCTCCTGGTCATTTGGTACTTCAAGTAAAAGGGAAGAAACCCCAAAAAAATAGAATGAAACCCTAAGAAATTTGAAAGATGAATGGAAGAGACACACTTACTTGAGAGATCTAGACTAATCTCCCATAATACACTAGTAGATGAAATTTAAAACAGTAAAAACTTCAAGGTAGGTTATAAGAAGGATTAAGAGGTTATTTATGAACTAGAATGGAGGAAAAATAGTAATAATTGAGAGATTTATAATGAAAATAACTTACCTCCTCAAATCTTCCCGATTTTAAAAACCCTAAGAAGATTAGCACTCAATCGCGATGAAGAAGAGCTCCAAAGAGGAAAGAGAGAGACTGGAAGCGTGTATGGGTTCAGTGGACGTGTGTTAGGCTTGGAATCACCAAAACATAATTAAAATTGAATAAGTTATTAATAAATCAAATTAAATTTTTAAAATTGGAATTGGGCTTTCGGGCAGGCCCAATCCCTTAAATAAAAACCCATATACACCTTGGTTATTGATTTATAAAGGCTCAAAACTACAATGGGGGTGTTAATAAGTCAGGGAGACCATTTAAGAATTTTAATGGGTGCAAAATATTTAAAAATGAAAAATTTATAAAAGAAACAAAATTTATTTTTAAATCTGGAATTGAGCTCACGGTTTGGCCCAATTCACGAAAACTCACCCATTCCACCATAAAAGCTTTAGAAACCCCAAAAAAAAAAAGAATAAATGGAAATTAAATGAAATTTAACATTAATATAATTCATATATGTAACAATTATCCCCACCATGAAAAATTTTCGTCCCCAGAAAGCTACAACAAAGCCAGATACCAAAACCAAACCCAACCGATAAACCAAGATGTACTTCTTTGCCAAGCTTCGCCCCCCAGGGCCAAAACACCTCCAGTGATCAATTAAAGAAGGATTACTCTCACAAACAAAACTTACACCACTTTCTTGAAATTATCAATCACATTCATACTTTATCCCAAAAGAAAACTCTTTAAACACTATCCGAACAAGACTCAAGCAATTCACCCAAACGAACAACAACAATGAACAAGGTTACACTTACCTTGCCATAACTAAACCATTGGGCACTCTCCAATCTCAAATTTTACCCAAAGAAGATGTAGTTATATTGATATCTCTGAACAAGACTACCCACCGTCAAGCCAATACCGTGGATAAGTTTGAGTTACTTGTATGGTGGAACAAAAATAGGCTCCCCACCATAAGAGACAACCTATATTTTTTTTCGAGACAGAATAAGGACACTAATAGGGGAGGCCTAAATGGAATCACCGGTACAAAGGATATAATTCCATCAGAAATTTACAAAAGAACTTATATAAGAATCATAGTGGGTCTCCCCACCATAAAAACCAACCATCTTAACCGACCAGCACGGGCCGGTAAAGAAAGACCCCAAAATTTAAAGAGTTGGGACAACCACACGGTTAGTCTGCACGGTTTGGGAAACCATACAGTAATAGTGGGGATCCTTTTATCTACATGGTTTTCTGGGGCATGGTCACTACTGACCAAGTGCAAACCATGTGCTCAACCTGTCTAGCCAAACTTCAATCCTTTCTCCAAAGACTCAATGGAAACCAAAGGGGGAGGGAATAACATTGGGTGATGACATGGGTACAAGGTCCTCCACCTATTTCCACTGAACATGAACAATATAAGAATGATGATGAAACCATAGGTTTAATCTCTTTCTATCTGTCATACTAAGGATAAGACATTGTACACGGGTTTAAACAACCCTGTGATTTCCCCTGACTACGAGTCAGCTTCTCTTCGAGACCTATGGATGGAGCTCAAATGATTGAAGCATCTTCGACCTCGCAGTTAGGATTTGGAAACCCCCTGAATGAGAATTCTTCTTTTGGTGCCACCAAAAAATATACTGAAATCCCTGATAATATTTCCAAGTCATAACACATTCCAAACTCACTTTACCCTAACTCGATATTTCACAGAAACAAGGGCTTAGAAAATGAACACACATCACACCTTGTTTCTTTGAGTGAGAAACTATACAAGTAAATAACACCTATAATCACCTTCCTCTAAAATGGAATATTTTTAAGTATTTCCAAGGGAGACATTCTGCCAACATAAAGAGACTCTTAGAGGATTGCACAACTTTCACCTTTAAAGTTAATCGAGTGAACGAAATCACAAGGCTTCACCGAACATGACCATTGTGACTGATATAAAAAATGCATGGAGTAGGACCTTATACAACATCCCCAAACAACACACAATTCTAGAAAGTGACCACAATATCATCTCGTGACCAGATTTCCCACACTGGTAGTTTATTGTGAACTCCTTCTTCGAAGAGACCACGATGGACCGAGAGGACCTCTTAGACACCATCCAGATACTCATCCATGCTAACAACCCCAGACCACTTCCACCTTCGACAAATTAGGAAACTTAAGAATCCAAGGTCTCTTTCAACCTTCCATGATAACTCTCACACTACAAGTGGATACAAAAAACTAGGAAAGTAAAGGGTGTAGACTCAATCTAAAAATCTCAAGAAAAATATTCCTTATATTGATCAACTGGAGGGTCTTAGAATGGAGAAACAATCCGGGTTTCACTTCAGTTGTTCACTAACCCTTAATGGGGCATACCTTATCCAACAATTAAACCTAAGGACCCAACCAAGATGTTCCATTTGTCAAGATATATAACAAACTAGATCCAAAAACATAAAAGAAACACTGTAAAATCATCCCAAAACATTTCTCAAAAGAGACCACTAACCGGACCTTCAACACAACTTACCGACCAAACACAAACCCAAAACACAATACAAACAGGAGGGGTTATTGGACTCAAAACATACAACAACATCAAAATTTTCCAAAAACACATAATATAATCCATCCCAAAAAATTCATCAAGACATCATGTTTTTCTTTAAAAACATTTCTTGAAAAAAAAAACGGTTCAACAGTTAGCTTATCCACCAATGGTACCCCATCGACCTTACACATGCATGTTTCTGTGCCACACTGGGAACCCTCCTCATATCTATCCTGACACTCATCCAATATTTCCATCAAACATCCATCATCCCATATAACCCCATGCATTTGGTTGCTCACGGAAATACCAAAGGTTAAAACAAAAAAAATTCTTTCCACTTTTCAAAACCAAAATAGTCAACCAACACATCCTTTTTCTCAAAACTGCTAACCACAAGATCAAAATCCCAATTAGCATCTTACAAAACTTTTCATAACCATTTAGAAAATAACTTACTTTCAATATATTCACATAAATTTCAAAACATCTCATCCCATGAAAACACCCTTTGATTGTTTAGAAAACTATATTGGAAACACTTTTCAAAACCAACTTCAATATAGTTCCTTCTTTAAAAAAAGGTTTAATCACACAATTTTCTATTTCAAAACAATTTAGAAAATTCAGTTCTAACATTTCATAAATCAAACCATTCCCTCTTTATTTGAAAATCATTTCACAAAAACTTTACGCTTCTTAAAACCAAAGTGCCAAGTTTTCAAAACTAAAGCACAAAACAATGCGAGAGGAAACTAGTTTCAGTGGGTGGATTGGACATATGGTTGGCGGCCATATTACAATAAATTCAATGTCACATAGAGTGTTATAGGGAATATACTTAGCTCCACATGGATTTCTAGGCCCTACGAGCTCACTAAGACCATTAACCCAACTCTCTTTTCATTTCCCCTAATCATCATCGAACCAAGAAAACCAAAGGACTTAGATAAATCCTGACTTCTACTAGAAACTTGAATCCCATCATGAGGTGTGGTTATCAGTAACACTACCCATAACTAGAATTCCAAGTCCCAACAATCCTAACTCCAGACTATCCTGACTCTTCCCCAAATAACATGACCCAAAGAGTTAACCTGAACCTCCTCTGATACCATTTTGTCACGAACCAAATCTGGTCGCCATAAAACTGACACCAAACCAAGCCCGTTCCAAGGACCGAAGGGCATTACCTATCCCTACAGGCTGGCACAAGTTCCCGAGTATCATTTATCTTGGTTTGGGAACAATTTACCCAAATATGTATACATAAAACACCAAAAATATTTGATAAAATGAATATGAAAAATTCATACCAACAAGGATTATACAAAAATTCATAACTGAATACATAAGTTCAAAATCAATACAAAATGTCCAAAGACACAATGAAACAACAAAAAAACAGCCCCATGGACTCCACATGACATGGGGTCATCACCCCCAAGCCGTCTCCACAACTCCGCCCCAAGGATGGGGACTAACACCCTGAACCGCCATCACCCTTAACATTTCCTTTACCTGAGTCAAACATAACCAAGTATACTTACACCCAAGGGGTGTAAGTAGGGTGTGAGCCTAATCCCAATAGTATACCACCCAATGATTCCAATGAGCATGCAATACAATGTGAAAAAACAAGCAGTTTTAATACGCAAAGAAAAGCAGTGATAAAATTCAAGAAATGTAACTTTCAATTGAAAACATTTTTCAAGATAAAGTTTTCAGAATATTCACAAATTTAAATAGACATTTTAAATAATTTAAAGTTCTTCCAAAAACACCCAATACATGGGAAAATACCACTAACACAAAGAGAAACAAAATCAGAAACACCCCTAGGCACTAGATAGTCTCGGGCCCCATGTACCTCATACCTTGGTGTAAAGTAATCATAGTAAAATCCATTATCATGCAAGAGCTACTAGTAAGGAACATACCCATAACCTAGTGGTCCCCAATCATTATCCACATAGTTTATTTAGTGTTGTAGTTATCCAAATTCTAGGTGAAACAGGGACAAAACCCATCCGGTCCACTAGCCGTACTAATACACATCCACCCCACCTAGGTACATGGGATTCCCCCTTTGTGCTCAAAAAATTTCAGCATTTAACACATATAAATTTTAATGTAAAACAACACTAATGGTATCATACACCAAATATATAAGCTATCGCATTTTATAACACTTAAAACACGCAACAAACACTTTGATTTTTAATAAAATAATTTCTCAAAATCTCGTGTTGTTTTGCACACAAAACCCCTTAAGAACCACACTTGTACACTATGTTCACACTTGTAAGTTACCAAAATAGTAAATTCATCCCAATAAATTTCAATTAAAACAACCAATCAATTTTAGGGCATCCCCATGTTAAACAAGAAGTGATAACTTTGTAAAACCTTCATTTTCACACAAAAGTGGAACCAAAACTTCACTTTCTTTACAAACACAATTAAAAACCATTATTGCAGAAAAAAAGGGGATAAAAATTATAAAAATTATTTTAATCCTTATTACAGGTCAATAAAAACAACTAATTATTTATAGGTCATCCTCAAATAAACCAATAAAACATTTCTTTGGAAACCCCCAATTTCACACCAAATTGGCATTTAAAATTCAATTGCAATAGAAACATCATTAGAACCAATTTTTGCAGCAATAATAAAATTATATAAACCTGAAAATATGATAAATAAAGAATTATAGTACATAATTATTGCATCAACATTTGAATCACCTATCAAATCAAACAAAACCCTTGAATCACCGTGCGAAAATCAAGTCGCACCACCGTCACACCAAGAGGGACTTATATCGAACCTAAAACCAAAATAATTGACCAAGAAAACCCAAGGTTAAACCCTATGTTCTAAACCCTACCTCCTTGTCATTTGGTACTTCATGGAAAAGGGAATAAACCCCAATAAAATAGAATAAAACCCTAAGAAATTTGAAAGATGAATGGAAGAGACACACTTACTTGAGGGATCTAGACGAATCACACCTAATACACCAGTAGCTGAAATTTAAAATAGTAAAAAATTAAAGGCAGGTTCGAAGAAGGATTAGGAGGTTATTTTGGAACTGTAATGGAGGAAAAATAGTAATAATTGAGAGAATTATGATGGAAATAACTTACCTACTCAAATATTCCCAATTTTAAAAATCCTAATAATATCAGCACTCAATCGCAATGAAGAAGAGATCCAAAGAGGAGAGAGAGAGATTGAACGCGTGGCTGGGTTCAATGGCCATGTGTGAGGCTTGGAATCACCGAAAAATACTTAAAATTTAATAGGTTATTAATAAATAAAATTTAATTTTTAAAACTGGAATTGAGCTTTCGGGCAGGCCCAATCCCTTAAATAAAAACCCATATACACCTTGGTTATTGATTTATAAAGGCTCCAAAATACAATGGGGGTGTTAATAAGTCATGGGAGACCATTTATGAATTGGAATGGGTGCAAAATATTTAAAAATGAAAAAGATATAAAAGAAACAAAATTTATTTTTAAATCTGGAATTAGGCTCACGGTTTGGCCCAATTCACTAAAACTCACCCATTCCACCATAAAAGCTTGAGAAACCCCAAAAAAAAGCATAAATGGAAATTAAATGAAATTTAACATTAAGATAAGTCATGTATGTAACATATATGGGGTCCTAGTTGTTTATGAATGTATGGGTCAACCTTGAGTGATAAGGTGTGGCTTGTGATGAGATATGTGGCCTTCCTTGAGTGAGAAGGGTTGTCTATGGTACTTTGTGCATGACATACCTTGAGTGAGAAGGTATAACTTGGATTCTTGCTATGTAACCTCCTTTGAGTGAGAAGGTATGTGTTTCGACTTGAGGACACACTACCTTGTACCTTTAGGTAGTGGCTAGGGACTGGAATGTGATATTCCTTGAGTGAGAAGGGATAGATCAAGAAGTGATGAAACCCTACCATACATATTCAATTATAGGTTGGGCTATGATATAAAACCCTAACCTAAATCTTTAGGTATGGTTTTGGGTTATGATATGTGGTGAATTCTTCCTTTTTAAATTGTGCTGAAGTAAGTAGTGTCAGGTCTCATGGTGGCCTGATTGCCACATTATAACTTATCTTGTATGTTGTATTTGAATTTCATGTTATGTTTCTAGGTGGGTGTGTTACATGGGAATGACTACAATTGATATATATATTAATTTCATTCACATACACTTTAACACAACAACACTTAGTATTGCTAAGGCATTAGGGATTCCTACTACGTCATTGGACTCACCCCTACCCATGTACTTGACATGGGCTTCAATGTACATAGGTAAAACTTCCTATTTTCTCCTAGGATAAAACTATTAATTATATATAGACTTTTTGTATAGGTATGGAAGGTTACAGAGGCCATAGATATGTCAAGATGATTATGTGTGTTGGGCCAAAGGCCAATATAGTTTTTATTTATTCTTTAGCATGTACCGATAAGTGTAATGTTTATTTATTATATAATAATGCTATGTTTATCTGTTTCTTCTCTATTATGTACTTCTGAATCATATATTTAGACTATTTGTTTCTATTCTGGACTGTGGGGGTCATGTTAGCTCTCTGTTTTATCTCTATAGTTTTTTGGAGATGTCTGTTATATGGATGAATTATGTTGAATTTTTAGTAGATTAAATCATGAACCTTGGGCCCTATTTTAGAGGTCATAGTATCCCGATGATGATCTTATGCCTTCACTACTATTCTACAACCTCTTATATACGAGGAGACACACCTGAGGTTACGTAGAATCCCCTATGGGGTGCCATTTAGGAGATCTGTGTTGGGGTGTTACAAAATAATATTAGAGCATCTTTAAGGATGGGGTAGTGTAGTTAGAGGTGGAATTATATTTTTGGGAATCAGGAGGTATATTTAGCACATTCCTGGCCAACATGGATTTAGTTGAAAACCAAGTTTCCAGGGGATGTCGGGTTTTAGGATTAGGAACTCTAGGGTGATTGAGGAGTTCATTTGGACTGAGAATCCCAATATAATATAGATGATACTTGAGATGAGCAATAGGGATCATCTAGTATCTAGTTATTTTTTCATGCATAATTATAGTAGCATTCTTAGGGTATGATACATGATCTAATGGGTGGTGTTGTTGGACATGTTGCCTCACCAAAATCCATTATTAATTAAAGAAACTTATAATATAATTAATGATTTCTCAATTAAATTTTAAGGGGTGATTATATTAATATAGATTCAATGGGATTATTTGATTGATTGTGATTATGTTTGTTTAACCACTATAGTGAAATTATTTTTAGAATGGTTGGTTTTTGAGAAAAACTCTGTTTTAAGAAGAAAATTCAATTTTAAAAGAAAACTAATATAGTATCATGGGGTGTTTGTGAAATGGTTTTATAAATCAATTTTACTTGAAATTTATCATGGAGTTGATGATTTTGGAATGAGTTAGGTTTTTTGGGTTTTGAGAAAATTTAAGGAAAATTATTTTTGAAATTTGGTTTTAAAATGGTTTTGTAAGTGGAATTAGTTTTTGATAAAAGGAACAACTATGATGAGGACTTTGATATTTTAATTTTGGTAAAAACCCTTGGATAAAAAGGGTTGTTTTGATATATCAGGTGAATTTTAGTGTGTATAAAATGATTTGAACGAGGTTTTGAAAATGATAATCTGGTACCTGTAGAAGGTGGACTACTTGCATTTTGGCATATTAATCAAGAGTTTAAGAAACCGGATCTTCGTTTCAGGTACGAATTTCCTTTTTCTGGAGTTTTTGAGAAAAATAAAGTTTCTGGAAATTTTTGAAGTACACGCCATGTACTTTCTGATTACACGCTGTGTACTCTTTTCCCGCTCGAAGCCGTGTACTGGCCGTGTCCGGGCCACACACACGGTGTGTAGGGGTGACATGGAGGCCGATTTTGGAGGAGTACGAAAAAACCCACTACACGCCGTGTACTTTAAAAGTACACGCCGTGTACTTTTCTTTTTTTCATTAAATGGACCGGGGTCTCGCCTAATCGAGAAAAAAACCTTCTTCTCGAGCTTCTTCATCCGAGAGCGACCGTACGACCACGAATCTTCTCCGAGCCACCGTTCCTTCGTCTGATCTCTGTTCCAACCGCCGTTGATTGCATTGGGATCGCCTCAGTAAGTTCTCTCTTCTGATTTAGCATTGTTCCATGGTTCCTCCTCATTTTCAAGTTATCATGGGTTGAGTGTTTTGTGCATTTTCTTATATCTACGCCGTTCTGAGGAGAATCAGGCACCGTTGTTCAAGAACATCGATCCCCTAGCATCAAGGTAGGTGGTTTGCGCCTTTATATCAAATTTCTATGAGTATTTTGTGAAAATTCCACCAATACCCTTGAACAGGGTATTGCGGGTTCCTATTTTTCCCTTGTTGTATTTCCTACTTTGCTTGATTTCTAGAGTAGATTTTTTTCCTGTGTTTATGGTAGTTTTTACTATACTCTGGATGTTTTCTATGCTTGTTCTGCCTGTTTGGCATTTTCCAGTTGCTATGCCTAGTTGTAGGATAGTGGGACTGTTGCTTGGTTATGTTGATGAGCCTTAGATTGATAGACAAGTAGTTCTTGAGGTTTACTTGGATGATGCACGCGCACTGAGCATGTTTTATTTACACACAGGACTGTGAGAACCTAGTGTAGTAGACCATAAGAAGAATGGACGTAAGGGATTCTCTAGAGTGTCTTTTAATACAATGCGAGACCACAGGGGGAATTAACGATGAGTTATTCCTCATAGAGTCTATTGTTCCTCGACGTGGGCCACATGGGGAATGAGATGTTGAGTGTTCCCCAGAGAGCCTTTAGCACGATACGAGACTATAAGGGGAATTGATGGTGAGTGCTTCCTCAAAAAGTCTACTCTTAGCTGAACGAGAGGGGTGAGACTGTGTGTGCCTCCTAGAGGGTTGCTAGTACTTGTAGGTTGAACCATAGGGGTTAGGCTGTGAGAGCTACCCAGAGGGTTACCTGTTTTCTTCTTGTTCCTGGTTGTTTACTTGTGTACTTCATATGTTAGAACTATGGATTGTAGCTGTTGTGTGCTTTGCTGTTTACTGCTTCCTGCTCTCTTACTTGCCTTGTATTCATTGACTGTTAGGCACAAATATTTGGGTGATTTCCTACTGGGATTGTATCTCACACCCTGTTTGGGCCATGCTTTGGGCCCAAGTAGACATGTTGTTGCAGGTATAAATAAGGGAAAGCATCCTTATACTTCAGGTTCTTGATTGCATTGGAGTTGGAGAGCATGAGACCGATCCATGGTTTGAGATGTTGAGAAGTTTACTTCGTTTTATTTGCACTTTGTTTTTCAGTTGTACTTCAGCACGTTGGTTTGTTTACTGCTTTCCATAGACATATCTACCATGTTGCATCATTATTATTTTATGCTTTGCATTTGCTGTTCAGTTCAGTTGTTGTATGCTGTTTATTATTTCTGCTTTTGTGTCTGGTTGTTCTTCCGCTGTATACCTTACCGAATGAGGGCATAGTTTCCCAACCGACTCACCAAGGCCCTCACTGCTAGTTGGAAGCCTCTGGCATTTGGGAAAATGCGCTTGAGGTCATGTGGTGAACTAGGTACGGGGCACCAGTGTAGGGGATCTAGATTCGGGTTGTTAGAAAGTGGTATCAGAGGAGTTATTTTCTCTTGCTTTACAGTGTGGATACTTTAGCCAGGGATAGGACAGATTCGGTACTTGGTATTAAGCTATGCTCGGGAGTAACTAACCCGTGTACAGGGAAAATCCATACTACCTCGTTAATTGCAGTTTGTTGGTTTTGAGATTTTACGGTTGATATGATTTCACCTAGAGTGATTCACATGCTTTGTGTTGTTATTTTTCTTGACGATTGCGGTTCTATTTCTATCGCAACCAGATGAGAGGAGGTTATGCCATCTCATACATCATATAGACACTTGTATAAATCACATTCCATGAATTCTTGCCATGCCATCTAGGGAGCATTAGTGATTGCATTCTATTGTGATAGACTTTGTGTAGATTATGCATGCTGTTGTGATAGATGCTTGATAGAATCTCTACTGCCTTGTTAGAGGATTGTTTTATTCTACTTCGCTTTAAATAAACACCAAGTTTTGATTAGCGGGGAGTATGGGCCCCCAAGAATTAGAATTTGGCACCTCTCTTCCTTGTTTTCTGTTTTTTCTAGGCTTCTGTGCAGTTTATGAGCTATTGCCCAGAAAAACCCAGAATACACGTCGTGTACTTTTTGGCTACACACCGTGTAGTTTTTAGACCGTGTCACTGACCGTGTGAGAAGGTACACACTGTTGTAGAAATAACTTCAGGAACACACCGTTTACGGTAGGTACACACCGTGTAGTTCGGAGCCGTGTACCCAGCCGTATCACTAACAACACGGGTCGGGGAAGCTCGAGTAGAACACACCGTGTTGATTTCGGAACACGCCGTGTAGTCTTGTTCAGGTACCCGGCCGTGTCACGGACAACATGAGACAGTGTCACCCTCAACTATACACATCGTGTTTGTTCGAAACATGCTATGTAAGGTTCATCCATGTATATGGATGTGTGTTCAACAACACGGGCCGCCAAAGCCTTGTCTAGGACACACCGTGTTTGTTCAGAACACGCCGTGTAGTATCGGGTTAAGTCAGACCATGTGGGTTAGCCATGTAAAGAGACCAGGGTAGGGGAATAGTTTTCAGGTACACGCCGTGTGTGGGGTCAACACTCCATGTAGTTTGAGGTGTTACATGACTTGTAGGGCAGGGGTACATGCCCATGTCAGTGGCCTAAGAAGACACGCCGTGTAGTTTTTATACACGCTGTGTAGTTGTGGTTTGTAAACTTGTGTGTTTTTCTTCCCCTATTTTTGTTTTATACTCTTGTGTTCTCTGTCCTTGTTTTATGATCTAAGGTGTGATTTTGATATTTCAAATATATGCCTCTGATACGTCCTCCGGTTGTACGTCTGTTGTCAGGCAGTGATCAGACGCCAGATATGGCTGATTAGGGACTTCTGCCGATCCTCCAATCGGGCCAGCCTTGGCACCAGCTATCATACCAGTTGTAGGCACCGATGAACAGTTCAGGGAAGGTTTTATGAGAATGATACAAACCTTTTAGGGAGAACCACCTCCTACCACAACTATGGCAGACTTGACGCAGGTTTTTCAGCAGCAACATCCTCCAACGTTCTCAGGGTAAGGAGGACCTCAAGCTGCAGAGTCATGGATGGAAGCCATGCTGACTATCTTTGAGCATCTAGAGACACCTCCAGAGAGGCGGGTCAATCTCTCTACCTACATGATCCAAGACTCCACCAAGAGGTAGTGGGACGTGATCTCCGAGGCGGGTCATCAGCAGGTTATGGATTGGGAGGAGTTCCAGCACGTGTTCTATGACTACTTCTACCCGGAGACCCTGAGGGATGATCGAGCCCGGGAGTTTATGAGCTTAGAGAAGGGTACTCTTTCTGTCATGGAGTATTCCTCTTGTTTCACTGATCTGCAGCTTTTCACACCCCTCTGGGATGGGAGTGGGGTGTTCTTAGCAAAGAAGTTTGAGGATGGTCTCTGGCGGGAGATCCACTCGCAGGTGAATCTATTCCAGTTGAATTCCATCACTTCCATCGTCAATCAGACACTGATTGTAGAGCGCAATCTGAGAGACTCCGGAGCTGCGATCCAGGGCGGTTATGCTTCCAGATCTATTTTTCCTCCAGATAACATCAAGAAGCACCGTAGGTAGTCTACGCGCGGTGATCCGAGGAGGTGAGATACATCTTATGGTAGCCAGGTTGTATGCTACCAGTGCGGTAGGAATGGGCATACGAGGCCGCAGTGCCAAAGGGACCCAGTGGAGTGCCAATCCTATGGCAAGATGGGTCACCTTCAGTGGTTCTGCCAGGTTTTCTCACCAGTTGCTGGTGACGGGGGTTCTTTCATGACTCCTCGTTCAGGAGCAGCACCACCAGTTTCACACCAGTCGAGGAACTGGAGTTCTTCTAGCCGTTCGGGCCGAGGTGGAGGTCGAGGCCGTGGCAGTCAGTCACCGGTCCTTCAGCGCCAACAGGGAGGTTCAGCTTAGAGTGGTTACACAGGGTCACAGGGCCGTGGGGCAGGCCATACTTTTGTGGTGGAGTAGACCTATCAGGAGCAGGATCCCAGACCTTCTATAGTTCGAGATATGATTTTAGTAGCCTCAGTTTTATCTTCAGCTCTTTTTGATATTGGTGCTACGCATAGCTTTATCTCTGTTGCTGTTGTGGAGAGCCTTGGGCTCCGTGTCATTTCTTCTGCCGACTCATTGACACTAGACACACCTTTGTGGATGAGGACATATAGTGTACGCCAGTGTAGAGAGTTCCCTCTTGAGGTTGCATGGTATCGTTTCTTATGGGATCTCTATGTCCTAGAGATGACAGGCTATGATTTCATCCTCGGGATGGGATGGTTGGTTCCCTTCCAGGCATTCATCGACTGTTATCACCGCAGAGTGAGTTTCATTTCACCATAGGGTGAATCATTTCTTCATAGAGGCGAATGGGATGTTCAGGCGAGTCGAGCAGGACTCGAGCATCATGGGCTAGGAAGAGTGACAAACTAGATTGCTAGTCTTTATCTGGATGATTAGGGGACTTCATAGTTGGACTTTCCTCCAGTGGTGGATCGTTTCAGGGACATCTTTCCAAAGGAACTTTTGGATTTTCCTCTAGAGCGTGAGGTAGACTTTTCAATTGAGCTCGTGCCAGGAGCTGCACCGGTGTCCATTCCTCCTTATAGGATGGCTAAACCTGAGTTGCAGGAGCTCAAGAAGCAATTGGAGGAGTTACAAGAAAAGGGTTTCATCCAAATCAGTACTTCTCTTTGGGTTTCACCTATCCTGTTTGTGAAGAAGGAAGACGGTACCCTTCGACTTTGTGTGGATTATCAGAAGCTGAACCAGTTGACGGTCAAGAACCTATATCCCTTGTCGAGGATCGATGACCTCTTTGATCAGCTTTGAGGAGCCCAGGTGTTCTCGAAGATCGACTTGAGGTCCGATTATCATCAGTTGCATGTTAGACCATCAGATATACCTCTGACATCCTTCAGGAGAAGGTATGGTCAATACGATTATACAGTCATGCCGTTCGGACTCATGAACGCGCCTGCAGTTTTCATGGAACTGATGAACCGAGTGTTCCATCCTTACTTGGACTCTTTTGTCGTGGTCTTCGTGGATGATATCTTGGTGTACTCCCACACTCGACACAACCATGCTACACATCTTGAGATCGTTCTGAGTACACTGAGAGAGCATCGAATTTATACTAAACTTTCGAAGTTCCACTTTTGGATGGATCAGATTCACTTCTTAGGTCACGTCATCTCAGAGGCAGGATTATCTGTGGACCCAGAGAAGGTGAGAGCTGTAGTCTCCTGGGGGAATCCGAAGAACGTTTTTGAGGTACGGAGTTTCCTAGGGATGGCTGGATACTACAGACGATTCATTCGGGACTTCTCACGCCCAGCAGCACCTTTGACAGGTCTGACCAAGAAGGGGGAAAAGTTCTTATGGTCAGATTCTTGTGAATCAGCCTTTCAAGAGATGAAGGGAAGGTTGACTTCGACACCAATACTAGTCTTTCCAGAGCCAGGCAAGAGCTATACAGTCTATTGTGATGATTCAGGTATCGGGCTAGGAGCTGTGCTTATGTAGGGAGATGGAGTTGTTGCATACGAGTCTCGGCTGTTGAGGCCACATGAGAGGAACTACCCTATGCACGATATGGAGTTGGAAGCTATTGTTCATGCCTTACAATATTGGAGACATTACCTTCTAGGAGAGCACTTTGTGGTTTTCATCTACCACAAGAGTCTCAAGTACATATTCACTCAACGTGATCTGAATATGAGATAGCGCAGGTGGGTCGAGTATCTTCAGTATTTTGATTTCGAGCTTGCTTATACGCTGGGAAAGGGAAACGCAGTGGCAGATGCGTTGAGCAGGAGAACTCAGATTCAGGCAGTTCAGGAGGCCAGCAGTGAGTGGAAGCTTATGGCTTTATTCTCTGAGATGCATCTGGAGGTGCACGACAGACAGGGACAGACCTTTCTTTCTTCTGTAGCCATTACCTCTACGCTTCTTTATTGGGTACGGATGAGGTAGCTATCAGACTTAGAAGGCTTAGTCCTGTGGGAGATCATGTCAGGAGAGGACCCTCTTCCTGGATGAACAATGGGTGTGGATGAGATATTGCGTTTCCAAGGACGAGTATGGGTGCCAGCAGACATACGCGAGGAGATGATGTGGGACTTTCATTCCTCAGTTTGGGCAGTTCATCTTGGAGTCACCAAGATGTATCAGGATCTTCATTTCCAGTAATGGTGGCCAGGTATGAAGAGGGATGTTGCTGGTTTTGTCTTGTGGTGTTCTACTTGTCAGCAGGTGAAGGTGGAGAATCAGCGACCAGAAGGTATTCTACAACAGTTATCTATTCTGGAGTAGAAATGGAACGATGTCGTGATGGACTTCGTGACCGGATTGCTGAGGTCTCCTCGAGGAAACGATGTTGTTTGGGTTGTTGTCGACAGGCTTACAAAGGTTTCTCACTTCTTTTCGATCAAGGAGACCTTCAGTTTTGATGATCTGGGACGACTTTACATCAGAGAGATCGTTATCCTGCATAGAGTTCTACACTCTATCATTTTAGAAAGGGATGCACACTTTACCTCTTAGTTCTGGAAAGGACTTCAAAAGGCCTTGGGTACACAGGTACTTCTGAGTACGACATACCATCCCCAGACTGATGGAAAGTCCGAGCACACAATCCAGGTGCTTGAGGATATTCTCAGGGCTTGCATCCTAGACATTGGAGGTTCTTGGGAGAAGCATATTCTTCTAGTGGAGTTCGCCTACAACAACAGTTTCCAAGCGACCATTCAGATGGAACCATACGAGGCTTTGTACGGTAGGCCATGCCAATCACCCTTATGCTGGCTGGAGGCAGGAGAAGCAGCTTTGCTGGGACCTCATCTTGTTCAGGAGACTTTGGAGCCGATAGAGTTGATTCGGAAGAGGATGGCTATAACACAGTCTCGACAGAATTCTTATGATGATCAGCGGAGATGACCTCTGGAGTTCGAAGTCAGGGATCAGGTTTTCCTTGTGTGTCGCACTGAGGTTGGGACACAAGAGGATTCGGAGGTAGGGTAATCTTTCACTGCGGTACGTCAGGCCGTTTGAGGTTTTTGAGAGAGTTGGGCCGGTCGCCTATCGGTTGTAGCTACCCAATAGGTATCGGGCCATGCACGACGTCTTCCACGTCTCTCAACTCCGATGTTAATTTTCAGACCCATCTCATGTCTTTCAGCCTGAGGAGGTTGAGCTCGAAGTGGATGAATCTTTTTAGGAGCAACCCATCTGGATTGTCGATCTCAATACGAAGGTTCTCCATGGGCGGTCTGTCTCTCTTGTACGGGTGCTATGGAAGCATGGGCGAGTACAGGACGAGACCTGGGAGAGGGTGGCTGATGTACGATCGCAGTGGCTGGAGCTGTTTGAGATTTATTCTTCTATGCCTCACTAGGGAAATTTGGGGACAAATTTCTTTAAGGGGGGAAGTTTGTAAGAACCTGGATCTTCGTTTCAGGTACGCCTTTCCTTTTTCTGGAGTTTTTGAGAAAAATAAAGTTTCTGGAAATTTTTGAAGTACATGCCGTGTACTTTCTGAGTACACGCCGTGTACTCTTTTCCCGCTCGAAGCCGTGTACTGGCCGTGTCCGGGCCACACACGATGTATAGGGGTGACGTGGAGGCCGATTTTGGCGGAGTACAGAAAAACCCACTACACACCGTGTACTTTAAAAGTACATGCCGTGTACTTTTCTTTTTTTCATTAAACGGACCGGGGTCATGCCTAATTGAAAAAAATGCCTTCTTCTCCAGCTTCTTCGTTCGAGAGTGACCGTACGGCCGCAGATCTTCTCCGAGCCATCGTTCCTCCGTCCGATCTCTATTCCAGCCGCCGTCGATTGCATTGGGATCACCTCGGTAAGCTCTCTCTTCTTCTTTATCCTTGTTCCATGGTTCCTCCTCATTTTCAAGTTATCGTGGGTTGAGCGTTTTGTGCGTTTTCTTAGATCTACACCATTATGAGTAGAATCAGGCACCGTGGTTCAAGTATATCGATCTCCTAGCATCAGGTAGGTGGTTTGTGCCTTTATGTAGAAAGTCGATGAGTATTTTGTGCAAATTACACCAATTACCTTGAACGGGGTATTGTGGGTTCCTGTTTTTCCCTTGTTGTATTGCCTGCTTTTCTTGATTTCTAGAGTAGATGTTTTTCCTGTTTTATGGTAGTTTTTACTGTACTTTGGATGGTTGCCATGCTTTTTCTGCCTGTTTGGCATTTTCTAGTTTCCATGCCTAGTTGTAGGATAGTGGGACTGTTTCTTGGTTATGCTGATGAGCCTTAAATTGATAGCCAAGTAGTTCTTGAGGTTTACTTGGACGATAAATGTGCGCTGAGCATGTTTTATTTACACACAGGACTGTGAGAACCTAGTGTAGTAGACCATAGGGAGAATGGACGTAAGGACTTCTCCAGAGTGTCTTTTGATACGATGCGAGACCACAAGGGGAATTGACTATGAGTGCTTCCTCAGAGAGTCTATAGTTCCTCGACGCGAGTCACATGGGGAATGAGACATTGAGTGCTTCCCCAGAGAGCCTTTATCACGATACGAGACTATAGGGGGAATTGACGGTGAGTGCTTCCACAGAAAGTCTACTCTTAACTGAACCAGAGGGGTGAGACTGTGTGTGCCTCCTAGAGGGTTTCTAGTACTTGTAGGTTGAACCATAGGGGTTAGGCTGTGAGAGCTACCCAGAGGGTTACCTACTTTCTTCTTGTCATTGGTTGTTTACTTGTGTACTTCATATGTTAGAACTATGGATTGTAGCTGTTGTGTGATTTGCTATTTACTGCTTCCTGTTCTCTTACTTGCCTTGTATTCATTGAATGTTAGGCACAAATGTTTGGGTGATTTCCTATTGGGATTGTATCTCACACCCTGTTTGGGTCATGCTTTGGGCCCAAACAGACTATGTTGTTGTAGGTATAGATAAGGGCAAGCACCCTTCTACTTCAGGTTCTTGATTTCACTAGAGTTGGAGAGCATGGGAACAAGCCGTGGCTTGCGATGCTGAGGAGTTTACTTTGTTTTCTTTTCACTTTTTTTAGTTGTACTTCATCACGTTGGTTTGTTTACTGCTTTCCATAGACATATGTACCATGTTGCATCATTATTATTTTATGCTTTGCTTCTGCTGTTCAGTTCAGTTGTTGTATGCTGTTTGTTGTTTTCACTTTTGTGTCTGGTTGTTCTTCTGCTGTATACCTCACCGAATGAGGGCATAGTTTCCCCACTGACTCAACAAGGCCCTTGCTTCTAGTCGGCAGCCTCAAGTGTTTGGGGAAACGCTCTTGAGGTCATGTGGCGAACCGGGTACGGGGCACCAGTGGAGGGGCTCCGGATTCAGGTCGTTACAAAGTGGTATCAGAGGAGTTCTTTTCTCTTACTTTACTCTTTGTAGACTTTATCCAGGGATAGGACAGATTCAGTACTTGGTATTAAGCTGTGCTCGGGAGTAGCTAACCCGTGTACAGGGAGAATCCATACTACCTCGTTAATTGCAATTTGCTGGTTTTAAGATTTTACGGTTGATATGATTTCACCTAGAGTGATTCACATGATTTGTGTTGTTATTTTTCTTGACGATTGCGGTTCTATTTCTATCGCAACCCGATGAGAGGAGGGTATGCCATCTCTTGCATCATATAGGCACTTGTAGAAATCACATTCCATGCATTCTTGCCATGCCATCTAGGGTGCATTAGCGATTGGATGCTGTTGTGCTAGACTTTGTGTATATTATGCATGATATTGTGATAGATGCTTGATAGAATCTCTGCTACCTTGTTAGAGGATTTTTTTATTATACTTCTCTTTAAATAAATGCCAAGTTTTGATTCACGGGGAGTATGGGCCCCCACGAATCGGAATTTGGCACCTCTCCGCCTTGTTTTCTGTGTTTTCTGGGCTTCTATGCAGTTTCTGAGCTACTGCCCAGAAAAACCCAGAATACATGGTGTGTACTTTTTGGCTACACGCCGTGTAGTTTTTAGACCATGTCACTGACCGTGTGAGCAGGGACACGCTATTGTAGAAATAACTTCAGGAACACGCCGTGTACGGTAGGTACACGCCGTGTAGTTCGGAGCCGTGTACCCGACCGTGTCACTAACAACACGGGTTGGGGAAGCTCGAGTAGAACACGCTGTGTTGATTTCGGAGCACGTTGTTAGTTTTGTACAGGTACCCGGCCGTGTCACGAACAACACGAGAGGGTGTCACCTTCACCTATACACGCCGTGTTTGTTTGGAACACGCTGTGTAAGGTTCAGCCATGTAGATGGCCGTGTTTTTAACAACATGGGCCGCCAAATCCTTGTCTAGTACACGCCGTGTTTGTTCAGAACACACCGTGTAGTCTCGGGTTAATTCGGACCATGTGGGTTAGCCGTGTAAAGAGACTAGGGTAGGGGAATAGTTTTCGAGTACACGCCATTTTTGGGGTCAACACGCCATGTAGTTTGAGGTGTTACACGACTTATAGGGCAGGGGTACACGCCCATTTCAGTGGCTTAAGAAGACATGCCGTGTAGTTTTTATACACAACATGTAGTTGTGTTTTGTAAACTTTTGTGTTTTTCTTCCCCTGTTTCCGTTTTGTACTCTTGTGTTCTAGGTCCTAGTTTTCAGATCTAAGGTGTGCTTTTGATCTTTCAGAGCTATGCCTATGAGACATCCTCTGGTTGTACGTCTGTTGTTAGGCTGTGATCAGATGCCAGATATGGATGATCAGGGACTTCCTGCCGATCCTCCAGTCGGGCCAGCCTTGGCACTGGCTATCATACCAGTTGCAGGCGCTGATGTGTAGTTCAGGGAAGGTTTTATGAGGTTGATACAAACCTTTCAGGGTGCACCACCTCCTTCCACGACTATGGAAGACTTGACGTGGGGTTTTCAGCAGCAGCATCCTCCAACGTTCTCGGGGGAAGGAGGAGCTCAGGCTACAGAGACATGGATGGAAGCCATGCTGACTATCTTCGAGCATCTGGAGACACCTCTAGAGAGGCGGGTCAATCTCGCTACCTACATGATCCAAGACTCCGCCAATAGGTGGTGGGACGTGATCTCACAGGTGGGTCATTAGCATGTTATGTCTTGGGAGGAGTTACAATGCATGTTCTATGACTACTTCTACCCGAAGACCCTGAGGGCCAATCAATCCTGGGAGTTTATGAGCTTAGAGCAGGGTAATATTTCTGTCATGGAGTATTCCTATCGTTTTACCGAGCTGCAGCATTTCACACCCCTCTGGGATGGGAGTGGGGTGTTCTTATCAAGTAAGTTTGAGGATGGTCTTAGGCGGGAGATCCGCTCGCAGGTGAATCTCTTCCAGTTGACTTCTATCACTTCTATCGTCAATCAAACACTGATTACGGAGTGCAATATGAGAGACTCTGGAGCTGCGAGCCAGGTCGGTTCTGCTTCCAGAGCTATTTTTCCTCCAGATGACAGCAAGAAGCACCATAGGGAGTCTACACGCGGTGATCCAAGGAGGCGAGATACATCTTCTAGCAGCCAGGTTGTATGCTACCAGTGCGGTAGGAGTGGGCATAAGAGGTCGCAGTTCTAGAGGAACCCAGTGGAGTGCCGATCCTGTGGCAAGATGGTTCACCTTCAGCGGTTCTGCCAGGTTTTCTCACCAGTTGCTGGTGACAAGGGTTCTTCCCTGACTCCTCGTTTAGGAGCAGCACCACCAGTTTCACACCAGTCGGGGAACTGGAGTTCTTCCAGCCATTTGGGCCGAGGTGGAGGTCGAGGCCATGGAAGTCAATCACTGGTCCTTCAGTGCCAACAGGGAGGTTCAGCTTAGAGTGGTCACGTAGGGTTACATGGCCGCGGGGTATGCCAGACTTTTACGGTGGAGCAGACCTATCAGGAGCAGGATCCCATACCTTCTACTGTTCGAGGTACGATGTTAGTAGCCTCAGTTTTATATCCATCTCTTTTCTATACTAGTTCTACACATAGATTTATCTCTGTTTCTATTGTGGAGAGCCTTGGGATCTGTGTCTTTTCTTCTGCCAACTCGTTGACCCTAGACAAACCTTTGGAGATGAGGACATCTAGTGTATGCCAGTGTAGAGAGTGACTTCTCGAGGTTGCACGGTATCGTTTCTTATGGGATCTCTATGTCCTAGAGATGATAGACTATGATGTCATCCTTGGGATGGACTGGTTGGTTCCCTTCCAGGCAGTCGTCGAATGTTATCACCGTAGAGTGAGTTTCGTTTCACCAGAGGGTGAATCTTTTCTTTATAGAGGCAAATGGGACATTCAAGCGAGTCGAGCAGGACTCGAGCATCATGGGATAGGAAGGGTGATAGCCTAGATTTATAGTCTTTATCTGGATGATCAGACGACTTTGTAGTTGGACTTTCCTCCAGTGGTGGATCGTTTCAAGGACATCTTTCCCGAGGACTTTTCGTGTTTGCCTCCAGAGCGTGAGGTAGACTTTTCTATTGAGCTCATGCCAGGAGCTGCACCAATGTCCATTCCTCCTTATATGATGGCTACACCTGAGTTTTAGGAGCTCAAGAAGCAGTTAGAGGAGTTACAGGAAAAAGGTTTCATCCAACCCAGTACTTCTCCTTGGGGTTTGCCTATACTATTTGCGAAGAAGGCAGACGGTACCCTTCGGCTTTGTGTGGATTATCAGAAGTTGAACCAGTTGATGATCAAGAACCGATATCCCTTGATGAGGATCAATGACCTATTTGATCAGCTTCGAGGAGACCAGGTGTTCTCGAAGATCGACTTGAGGTCCGGTTATCATCAGTTGCACGTTAGACCATCAGATATACCTCTGACAACCTTCAGGAGAAGGTATGGTCTATACGAGTATACAATCTTGCCGTTCGGACTTACGAACGTGCCTGCAGTTTTCATGGAACTGATGAACTGAGTGTTCCATCCTTACTTGGACTCTTTCATCGTGGTCTTTGTGGAAGATATCTTGGTGTATTCCCACACTCGACACGACCATGCTACCCATCTTGATATCGTTCTGAGTACACTGAGAGAGCATCAACTTTATGGTAAACTTTTGAAGTGCCACTTTTGGATGGATCAGATTCACTTCTTGGGTCACGTCATCTCAGAGGTAGGAGTATATGTGGACCCAGAGAAGGTGAGAGCTGTAGTCTCTTGGGGGCAGCCAAAGAACTTTTTTGAGGTATGGAGTTTCCTAGGGCTGGATGGATACTACATACGCTTCATTCGGGACTTCTCATGCCTAGCAGCACCTTTGACAAGTTTGACCAAGAAGGGGGAGAAGTTATTATGGTTAGATTCTTGTGAATCAGCCTTTCAGGAGCTGAAGGGAAGGTTGATGTCGACACCGATACTAGTCTTTCCAGAGCCAGGCAAGATCTATACAGTCTATTGTGATGCTTCAGGTATTGGGCTAGGAGCCGTGCTTATGAATGGAGATGGAGTTGTTGCGTACAGGTCTCGGCAGTTGAGGCCACATTAGAGGAACTACCCTACGTACGATTTGGAGTTGGCAGCTGTTGTTCATGCCTTACGCTGTTGGAGACATTACCTTCAGGGAGAGCACTTTGTGGTTTTCACCGACCACAAGAGTCTCAAGTATATCTTCACTCAACGTGATATGAATCTGAGACAACACAGGTGGGTCGAGTATCTTCAATATTTTTATTTCGATCTTTCCTATACGCCACGAAAGGGCAACGAAGTGGTAGATGCATTGAGCAGGAGAACTCAAATTCAGGCAGTTCAGGAGGCCAGCAGTGAGTGGCAGATTATTGCTTTGTTCTCTGAGATTCATTTGGAGGTGCACGACAGACAGGGAAATAAATTTATTTCTTCTGTATCTGTTACCTCTACACTTCTTGATCGTGTATGGATGAGGTGGCTATCAGACTCAGAAGGCTTAGTCCCACGGGAGATCGTGTCAGGAAAGGACCCTCTTCCTGGATGGATAGTGGGCGGGGATGAGATCTTGCGTTTCCAAGGACGCGTATGGGTGCCAGCAGACATACGCAAGGAGCTGATGTGGGACTTTCATTCCTCAGTTTGGGAAGTTCATCCTAGAGTCAACAAGATGTATTGGGATCTTCATCGCTAGTACTGGTGGCCAGGTATAAAAAGGGATGTTGCTGGTTTCGTCTTGAGGTGTTCTACTTGTCATCAGGTGAAGGTGGAGCATCAGTGACCAGCATGACTTCTACAGTAGTTATCCATTCTGGAGTGGAAATGGAACAATGTCGCGATGGAATTCATGACCAGATTACCAAGGTCGCCTCGAGGAAATGATGCTGTTTGGGTTGTCATCGACAGACTTACGAAGGTTGCTCACTTCTTTCCGATCAAGGAGACCTTCAGTGTTGATGATCTGGGATGACTTTACATCAGAGATATCGTTCATCTTCATGGAGTTCCACGCTCTATCGTTTCAGAAAGGGATGCACGCTTTACCTCTCGATTCTGGCAAGGACTTCAGAAGGCCTTGGGTAAATAGGTACTTCTGAGTACGGTATACCATCCCCAGACTGATGGCCAGTCCGAGCGCACTATCAAGGTGCTTGAGGATATGATCAGGGCTTGCATCCTAGACTTTGGAGGTTCTTGGGAGAATCATATTCCTCTGGTGGAGTTTGCCTACAACAAGAGTTTGCAGGCGACCATTCAGATTGCACCATACGAGGCTTTGTATGATAGGCCATGCCAATCACCCTTATGATGGCTGGAGGTAGGAGAGGTAGCTTTGCTGGGACCTCGTCTTGTTCAGGAGACTTTGGAGCAGAGAGAGTTGATTCAGAAGAGGATGGCTACAACACAACCTCGACAGAAGTCTTATGCTGATCAGCAGAGACGACCTCTGGAGTTCAAGGTCAGGGATCTGGTTTTCCTGCATGTCGCACCGAGGCTGGGACACAAGAGGATTCGGAGTCAGGGTAAGCTTTCACCATGGTACGTCGGGCCGTTTGAGGTTTTGGAGAGAGTTGGGCCGGTCGCCTATCGGTTGAAGCTACCCTAGAGGTATCGGGCCATGCACGACGTCTTCCACGTCTCCCAGCTCCGACGTTACTTTTCAGACTCATCTCATGTATTTCAGCCCGAGGAGGTTGAGCACGAAGCATATACATCTTTTGAAGAGAATCCCATCCGGATTGTCGATCGCACTACGAAGGTTCTCTGTGGGAGGTCTGTCCCTCTTGTATGGGTGCTATGGCAGCATGGGCGAGTACAGAACGAGACCTGGGAGAGGGAGGCCGATGTACGATCACAGTGGCCAGAGCTGTTTGGGATTTATTATTTTACGCCTTGCTAGGGAAATTCGGGGATGGATTTCTTTAAGGGGGAAGTTTGTAAGAACCCGGATCTTCGTTTCAGGTACACCTTTTATTTTTCTGGAGTTTTTGAGAAAAATAAAGTTTTTGGAAATTTTTGAAGTACACGCCGTGTACTTTCTGAGTACACGCCATGTACTCTTTTCCCGCTCGAAGCCGTGTACTGGCCGTGTCCGGGCCACACACACGGTGTGTAGGGGTGACGTGGAGGCCGATTTTGGTGGAGTATAGAAAAACCCACTACACGCCGTGTACTTTAAAATTACACGCTGTGTACTTTTCTTTTTTTCATTAAATGGACCGGGGTCGCGCTAATCGAGGAAAACACCTTCTTCTCCAGCTTCTTCATCCGAGAGCGACCGTACGGCCACAGATCTTCTCCGAGCCACCGTTCCTCCGTCCGATCTCTGTTCCAGCCGCCGTCGATTGCATTGGGATCACCTCAGTAAGCTCTCTCTTCTGCTTTAGCCTTGTTCCATGGTTCCTCCCCATTTCAAGTTATCATGGGTTGAGCATTTTGTACGTTTTCTTAGATCTACGCCATTCTGGGGAGAATCAAGCACTGTGGTTCAAGTATATCGATCCCCTAGCATCAAGGTAGGTGGTTTATGCCTTTATGTAGAAAATCGATGAGTATTTTATGAAAATTCCACCAATACCCTTGAACGGGTTATTGCGGGTTCCTGTTTTTCCCTTGTTGTATTGCCTGCTTTACTTGATTGCTAGAGTATATGTTTTGCCTATGTTTATGTTAGTTTTTATTGTACTCTGGATGTTTTCTATGCTTGTTCTGCCTGTTTGGTGTTTTCCAATTGCCATGACTAGTTGTAGGATAGTGTAACTGTTGCTTGGTTGTGCTGATGAGCCTTAGATTGATATCCAAGTAGTTCTTGAGGTTTACTTGGACAATGCACGTGCACTGAGCATGTTTTATTTACACATAGTACTGTGAGAACCTAATGTAGTAGACCATAGGGAGAATGGACATAAGGGCTTCTCCAGAGTGTCTTTTAATACCATGCGAGACCACAGGGGGAATTGACGATGAGTGATTCCTCAGAGAGTCTATAGTTCCTCGATGCGGGCCACAGGGGGGATGAGACGTTGAGTGCTTCCCCATAGAGCCTTTAGCACGATATGAGACTATAGGGGGAATTGACGGTGAGTGCTTCCTCAGAATGTCTACTCTTAGCTGAACCAGAGGGGTGAGACTATGTGTGCCTCTTAGAGGGTTGCTAGTACTTGTAGGTTGAACCATAGGGGTTAGGCTGTGAGAGCTACCCAGAGGGTTACCTGTTTTCTTCTTGTTGCTGGTTGTTTACTTGTGTACTTCATATGTTAGAACTGTGGATTGTAGTTGTTGTGTGGTTTGATGTTTACTGCTTCCTGCTCTCTTACTTGCCTTGTATTCATTGACTATTAGGCACAAATCTTTGGGTGATTGCCTACTGGGATTGTATCTCACACCCTGTTTGGTCCATGATTTGGGCCCAAGCAGACTATGTTGTTGCAGGTATAGATAAGGGCAAGTGCCCTTCTACTTCAGGTTCTTGATTTAAATAGAGTTAGAGACCATGGTACCAAGCCGTGGCTTGCGATGCTGAGGAGTTTACTTTGTTTTCTTTGCACTTTGTTTTTCAGTTGTTCTTCAACATGTTGGTTTGTTTATTACTTTCCGTATACATATGTACCATGTTGCATCATTATTATTTTATGCTTTGCTTCCGCTGTTCAGTTCAGTTATTGTATGCTGTTTATTGTTTCCGCTTTTGTGTATGGTTGTTCTTCCATTGTATACCTTACCAAATGAGGGTATAGTTTCCCCACTGACTCACCAAGGCCCTCGCTGCTAGTCGGCAGCCTATGGAGTTTGGGGAAACGTTCTTGAGGTCATGTGGCGAACTGGGTATGGGGCACCAGTAGAGGGTCTCCGGATTCGGGTCGTTACAAAGAGTGACCCAAATTCTTGAATTTTGTGCTTGTATTTGATATTGTTTTTTCTTGGAAACCGTCAAGTAAGGTTCATGAGGTTTTTTGGATTGGTTGGTGTTGTGAATTGGAGGAAACTAGTGTCTATGTAGATTGGTTTTCTAGGTTTTTGATGGATGACCATAAGTGGCTGGGGTTGTTGACTTGTGTTTTTGGTGGCTATTCTATGGATGTTTTAGTAGATCCACTCATGTAAGGATCATGATATGAGTATTAAATGTTAGTCTCAACTAATCAGATTTGAATTTTATGGGTATATGGTTGGGATAGATTTATTTTTTTCTATATTTAGTTCCTATGGCGGGGAGCACCATTAGTTAAAATCAACCTTTGATAGAATATTCTTATAGTGGAGAGCACCATAATACTTATGAGGAATCTAGTGTTAGAGTTTCAGTGTCTTGGGTTTGATGGGTGTGGTTGAGAACCACATTGGTGTTTTATGACTGTGATTTTGTGTTAGCACTCAGGTAGGAGTGGGTAGTCACATCCAATCATTACATGCAGTAAAGGATAGGATGTGGACAGTGGAGATTAGATGTTTGTTCAGTGAGATAATAATATGGATACTCCTATGGTGGGTAGAATCAATCTATTGGGTGTGTATGAACCTCATGTTGGAAGGTTCATGGGGGTAGTGAAACTAATTGGTGGATTATTGAGATGACAATGGGATGCTGGTGAGAAAATAAACCCAATTTGGGAATTCGGGTGTGGTGTATTAGGGAGTCTATGTGTTATCAATAGACTTGGGATAAAGGTACCGTGATCTGAGGGTGAGTTGGATTGAGGGTGCATCAGTGCTCATGGGTAGAGCGTGACGGTTGAATGTGTCAATTAAGGACCCAACTATGGAGCTACATTAGGAATAGGGTTTGGAATTTAGTGTGGGTTTTGGGTGATTCAGTGATGCCTTTAGGTGTAAAAGGTATCATGATTGGGTGGTGCAAAGATGTAAAGGTATGTAGATGGTGAGGCTGGGAATTTTTAGAAAAAATTGTCCATGGGAGGACTGACCAATGACTTGGAATATAATTGGATGCGTTGAGGTGGAAAACTTATTAGGAGTTTTATTTAGGACATAGATAAGGTGTTTTGAGGTTTGAATTGGGATTTATGGAGAAAATTAAATGTGTCTAGGCTTGATTTTTGGAGTTACACAAAAAAAGTGTGTTGGGTGTTTGGAGATAAAACACAATTATTTGATGGTGGATTAATGACCGAGGTTGGCCAAGATCGATAACTATAGGACTATCACAAACTTTTGAGGATTAAAAGTGTCATAACGAGAAGTTTATAATGACCCGTGTTGCTATGATTTGTGGATTCATGAGGAAATTTTAAATTTTGGTATGAAGAAAGGTATGTTTCATGAATTTGTATTCGTACCAAGATTCAAATCATTTGAACATATCTTAGAAATTTTTTTTGATTAGGTTTGTAGCTTGAGTGGTGTTCTAGGTGCTTGGGTGAATGTTTGGGTAAGGTCAGAGTAACCTAGGTACTAAAAAACCATAATACCAATCAATCATACTGTGACCAGATGGGTTTCACCATAACATTGTTGAGGAAGAGTTAAGGTTTCTCTACCTTGGGATAGTTGCACCATGTCCATGGTGGTCATGTTGTGACCTAGCTACTGGATAGTTTTATAAGGGCCTTTTGGTAATTCTAAGGGGCTCTTATTTGGAACCTACTTGGGTTTCTTAGCCACCAGTTATGTGAGAGAAGGGGGAAGATCCTTCCTGGATCTTCCTTTGTTCTCTCTTGGAGACTAATTGTTTTGGGTGATTCATAAGTGTTTAATTTACCCAATTTATGGTAATACTGCTGCCATTCTCCACATTGTTTCTCCCCATGCATCTCCTTTGAGTTTAGTTCACCATCTAGGGATTTTGGGAGATGATTTCACTAGATCATGATGAAATCATCCTGCTCATAGAGGATTTCATGTGTGTATTGTAGAGGATATCCTAAGAGGTGGTGTTTAATTCATCATTCATCATTATCCATGAGGTATGTATCCCCATGAGTTTATTTAGTGTTTTTGGAAAATTTGGGTCAAATTGGTTGTCAATTTGAGTGTTTATTTTTTTTTATTTTGTGGGGCTTAGGTCCAGGTGTGTGTCGGGAGTGGAACACATCCTGTTGCTTGTAATTTCGACATTGTGAGATCGCCTGATGAGTTTTGAATTTATTATAAAAATTTATCTTTTTATTTTTAATTGTTTATTTTATTAATTTTATAGTGTTTATTAATGATATATGTGCTTGTGGTATCATAGGAGGTATGTATAAGCCTGGTATGGTTTGTGGATTTTTTCTCGAGGTAGGTGGCCTTGAATTTCCTAAATCACATTTTCATTTGGTCATTTTATGTTCTTGAGTGAGAATTAGTATTGTATTTCTACATGCTACATGACTTGTGTGATATTACCCATAGATTGAGATGAGATCTCATTGGCCTAACAATCAATATGGACCACATAGATTAATAAATGGTTCTATAGTGGTACCTTGGTTGAATGAATTCCAATTAACCACTTTATAGTTTCTTGGTGGCATGAGTTAGTTTTCAAAGAGAAAATTATTTACTTTTTAAAATGTTTTTTTCAAAAAGTGTTTAAATCAAATGGTATTTCAAGGAAAATTGATGATTTGAGAAAGGGTTTTTAACTAGTATTTAAAAATGGGAATGGGGTTTTCTAAGAAATGTTTTGATAATATTTGGACAAGGTCCTTGTGTGAGTAAGACTTCATGTGATTCCTTTTATAAAGGGTTTTTAAAAGGGAAGTTTGACTTTGTATTTAAAGTAAATATAATAGGTATTGGTTTGAAATTGGTTTTGGTTCATTTTAACTGATATGGGTGATGCCATATTTTCTAAATTATGAGTGATTTTTTGTATTACCTTTTGTTATGAATTCCCTGTATATTTCTTATTGTGTATTAATGCATGACTACGCATCTTGGCCTATGATGTTTGGTCGTATTAAAGTAGAGGGTTGATCCAAATAGATACGATATGACCCTTAGAGGGTTAATATGGGTATTAGGATGAGTTTAAGACATGGGGATGGGTCTTGAGTGACTATAAACTTGGTTGTAAGTTGTTGAGTTATGGGATGGATTGTGTTTTCCATTTTCTATTGTTTGTGCCTTCTTGATGATGTACTTGTGATAAGTGACTGATACTAGTGTAGGAGAGGATCTCAAGTCCTACCCCCTCTATGAGTGTGATGGTGCTAGCAAGACCGTCATGAGAGAGGTGGGGTTATAGTTGTGTGTGAATGTTTGCAATAACCTTATGTGATAAGGTGTGGCTTGATATGGGATGTGAAAAATCTCTTGAGTGAGAAAGACTGGCCAGGGTACTTTGTGTGCACCATCCCTTGAGTGAGAAGGGATAACTTGGATACTTGGAATGTGACCTCCCTTGAGTGAGAAGAGATGGGTCAAGACTTGAGGAAACTCTACCTTTCACCTTTAGGTTTCGGTCAGGGTTTGGAATGTGACATCCATTACGTGAGAAGGGATGGGTTAAGATATGATGACACCCTACCCTATATCTTTAGGTTTTGGTTGGAATATGGTATGATTCTATACAATTTATTTTAGGTATAGATTATATGGAAACTTCTTCCTTCTGATATCATGTGCCAAAGTATGTAGGATTAGGTTTCATGGTTTCCTAGTTAGAACATGATGAACTGACATGTATATTGTATGTGAATTTCATGTTGTGTTTTCAGGTGGGTCGTATAACATCCTAACCCAAATCATTAATTTTGTGTTGGAGTTATACATGACCTCATGGATGTCTTCGCACACGCAGAGGTCGTTGACTAGAAGGAGGGTCCTAATGGAGTCATGGGGAGACTATATACTCAGTAATAATAGCCATACACCAAATCTCAACAAAATTTAAATAAGAAACCCAAAACAACATAATATAAACTATGATAATGTCATAATGCTATAATAAATGCAATATAGTTCATACAATATCACCAAAAGACCTTGATTATGGTAGGTCAACCAATTTATGATAACAAATAAAATAAAATAAAAAAACTATATGAATAACCAAGAGTTCATTACAACATTGCCTCCATCCTCTAAGCTCCACCTTCCTAGATCCCTAATGTAGGTCCCTTTCCCTTAGATAGATCCTTGACCATGAAATCTGTACAAACATTGAGATTCCTATGTAGGGGGTGATTATAAACCCAACATGACATAGAAAATGCATCCTTAACATAAAGTGATAATGTATGTAATGGTGTATGTAATGATAGAAGTAAATGCACCAGTAAATAGCCAATAATATTCTAGGTGATTGTGTGATAACCAAGCCTCCATGAGACTTGATTATATCTGATTTGAATCCATGATGAAAGGAATGTCTCATACTTCATCACATATCAGATCAGACCATAAGGCCAAAACATGCCTCAAATTAAGGATTATATCCAATAAAGACATGATTCAAGACACAATGTTGTTGTACCTATATATTGGATTTGGTTCAGGCCATAAGACCATCTTGCCCTTACTTTTACTAGGTCGGGCCATAAGGCCATCATACCCTTGGATCAGTCTCAGGTCAGGCCACAAGGCTGTCGTGCCCCCGCCTCTACTGGGTTGAGCCATAAGGAAATTTTACCCTTGAAACAGACTTAGGATAGGAAACAAGTCCATTATACCCCTATGTAACACCCTAAATTTTTTGTTTAAAATAATACTATGCTTGATATCTTTCTTAACACGCAACATCAAGCTTAAAAAAGAACCATAATATATTATGAACTAGCCATTAAATTGATGAGTATGGATAGGATTAAACACATTATGAAATATATAAATAATTTTTTTACTTAATTAAAATTTATTTATTAATTCATAAAAAATAAGTACTCAATTTTTAGTAAAGTCATTTTATGCTTCAAAAAAACATATTTTCTTTAAAAATGGATTTATTGAATTTTTTTGAATGGATATTATAATTAATTTATACCATTTTTATAAAATTTATTTAAGTAAATGAATATAATTTTTTAAATCAGTATATTAATATTATCATAGGGTGTATTTTTGGGATTTTTCCAAAAATAATTATTTTTAGTGAATAGTGAAAACTACCATTTTCTGTAAAACTATCATTTCTTTTCATTAAATCAAGAAATTTAAAAGTAATATTATGTTTTTAATTTTATATTGAAGTAATATAAGACTCATTTAATTTTATAAACACAATTAATTATATAGGAATAAACACCATACATGTTTTTTTTATAAGTTTATTTTTAGGCTTAAAAGCATTCTTTTTAAAAAATGTTTTTCTTTTCATTTAAGAATTTATATTAAAAGAGATTTATACCAATTATATAAATTGAATCTTGAAAAATTGAATCCATATTTGAAATAAGGAATTTAAAGTTTGGTAAATAGTACCCTTCTATTTTTAGTCATTATCAATAGTAACCGTGGTAAATATTTGTCACCTCGGTAAGTGTAAAACGAGTAAAACATGGTTAAAAATACGAAATAAGGCTTTTAAATATCTAAAAAACTTGAATTAATTTCATTTTATTTATACCTTTAGATATTAATAATCTTATATTCAAATTTTTGGAAATTTATTTCCACATTCCTTTGATAACGAACTTAATATTATTTTAAGTAAAGAATAAATACAAAATGTTACTCTATTTGTTTTAATATCTCTAATATTTTTTCATAAGGATAAAAATAGATTATGTTTAGTTATAAATGTTTATTTAAGATATGAATTAAATTTTTTTATTATGGTAATTTATTTTTAATTTTTAGTGAATAAATAATTACCATAAATTCTTACACAATGCTGAGACAATACTTGTTCAAGTAATAGAAAAATAAAAAATATTCTTTTAAAAATATTAAATGTAATAAATTTTAGATGAATTATTGTGTTACAAATTATTTTTATATAAATATAACATATTAGTTTTTTTTAAAATTTTATATTAAAATTACATTTTTATCTTGTCTTTAAAGTCAAATTATGTGAATAGCCCTAAAAATGAAGTTAATGGTATCTTATGTTAAATAATATTTTATTAAAAGTTTTAAAATTCATAAAAATATTATATTGGAAAATTGAATGGTATATGATTTATAAAATCAAAATTTTTACAATTATGGGGCACTTGTAATTTTATGTTAACTTTATTGACCCCTAAAGAGTAAAAAACTTTGATATCACGGTAATCGTTAAAAGAGTTAACAGGGGGGTTAAAACTAAGAGATAAGGGTTAAAACCTCATCTAAAATTGTATAAATTTTATTTTATGAGAGTATTTAGACTTATAATCATAATATGTTTAAAATATATCAACTTGGTTCCACTTTCACATGAAAAATAATTTATTATATTTAAATATTTCAAGTAATTCCAAGTGTGTCCTTTATAAAAGGACACCACCCCTCCTCTCTTCATCACACCACCTTGTGCCACTTATCTCGAAAAAAACCTAAAAAACACTCTTATAAAAATCCTTATACAAGTTATATATGTTCTTTAATCTTAATAATATTATCCCTAGGGTCTTTATGGAGAGATCCAAAGGTAGTTCTTTAAAGAAGAGGTATTTATCTTAACTGAGTGTTTTTATTTTACTTCTTCTTATACCTCCTAAAATTATATCCTAACCATTTAAATATTATAAAATCAGTATCTCACATATACTAATATGTTATTATGTTAATTATATAACCTTATTCATGTCCTTTTTCCATAAAATTGTAAATGAAAGTATGGCTCGTGCATACGTGTAAAATACCACCTCCACGAAGCGATATTATTTATTTTGCATCACCGCCTAACATGGATATTTACAATGATGGATTTAATAAATATATATGATATTTATGATTTAATTAATATTTTTTAATTATGAAATATTATTTATTTTCATTTCATTCTTTTCATTAGAAAATGAAAACAACATTCATGCATATGTACAAACTACCATCTTCATGAATGATGTAATTCATATTTCTATACATAAATTTTATAGAGGCTTATAAAAATGTTTATAATGAATATATATGATATTTATATCATTATTAACATTCTATATGTCATTGAACTATGATCAATATGCAAGTACCCTAACAAATGAATCAAAATATACATGAAAAACACAACAATTATCACGTAGAAAAGTGATTTTAATAACGAATTGTTAATGAACAAGTGATAAGATGTTATAATTAAACCAAATATAATATTATAAGTATGTATATGGTTATTTATATAATTATAATAAATCTAAATTTGTTATATATGTTGTTAGAGAGCTTACGAATCAAGTTATACATAAGGTAAGAGTTTATCATCTCAAATTATATTCTTTGGGACATATGTTATGTTATACATATATCTTATTTTATGAGGTGAAATACTACCAATTTTATATGTAGTATCATGGATAAAATTATTATAATGGTATTTAAAGTTATATTTTAATTTATTTCTTTCATTGGGGTTATGATTCAAAAGTTACCAAAGCGGTAAGGGTTTTATGTGACAATCTCATTTTTACCAGGATTATTTATGTTTAAATTGTCCGATGATGAAATTATATGATATATCACTAAAAAATATTATGTATTTTATTATAATATTTTTATTTATGAAGATTAAATGTTTTAATTTAATTTACCTCTATTTAATTACTCAAGATACCGAAAACAAAGTTTTTAAGGAAAACTGACTTATTTATCTCTTCGACCGAGAATATTTTTATTCCATATACATAATTTATTTAAAATGTTTCAAAGAATGCTTTTACCATTCCCCAATGATTGATTAATTTTTAACCATGTTTTTATTTCTATAATTTTTTTAAAAGGAATATTCATGTCATTTTTTGAATGAGGTATTTTTTTCTTTTTACCGACAATATGAAAGGAATATCTATTTTAACATACACTGCATGAACAAATTTTTCCACCATAATGAATTATATTTTCTTTGAAGATTACTTAAAAAATTTACATATCTATTTTCAAATAAAATTTTTACCTTAATATTTTTGATAATTTTAGATTTTAAATACATGATTTCAAAATGAAAAGGGTATTTTCCTCAAGAATTATTCCATTAACCTTTTAAATGAATTTTTAATCTATGATAACATCCTTTGATGTTACTTATAATTCATTGAGGATATGATTTTATGATACTATCCTTTTTATTTATCTGTATGATTTATGAATATAATGATAAAATATTGATAAAACCCATTTTATTTTCCATGGGTTAAATTATGATGAAATGATAAATGATTTCATGATATTGTGACATATATATGAATGGATTATGATTATGTGATAGGTGATTATATTATATAACCTAATGAATTAGGTAAAGATTAATGTTTTATGAGCTCAAAGTGTACATGATATGTTATATAAAGCCCAAAATAGGGTACATGGGAGGTTATCCCCAGACCAAAGTAGGTACACGGGTGGTTTTCCTAGCCTAAAAAATGATGAATATCTTAGTGGGTAGCCTTGATATAATATTTATATTATTAGTATTATACCACAATTTATACCACTATTTTATGACATGATCTTATACCGTGGTTATGTTCTTATGAATCATGTTCTTTGATTCCTTTATGATTCTTGTTATATTAACTACCAAGCTTTATGCCACGACTCATGATTATGATCTATGAATTCATGGGTATGGTTTTCAAGTGTTAAGATCATGTAATCATACCATTATGCTCATATTATGATTAAATTATCATTGATATCACCCCTTTTTTACCTTTACTGATCATCTAAGGTCACTCTTTATTATGTTTCATTTTCCCCATGATATGTAGAATGATTTTAGGTACGAGATATCAAAGAAGGGTGAAAGTTGTGAAGAACTTAGTGGAAGATAATATAGATATTTTTTGAACAATTTATTTATATATCCAAGTTTCTAAAGACACTAAACACTTATAGTTATAGCATGTATTATAATGGTAAGTAATGAATATTCATTAAATAATATGTAATATTTATGTAAGAAATGATTAGGTCACCTCAGTTGGTATCAAAGGAATTTTTAGTTATTTTTAGAAACAAAGTTAATAAAACTTTAGTGAGAACCCTAGGATAATCCTAAGTATAGGATAAAATTATAATTTATGGTAAATAAATAAGTATGATTTTCTTAGAAAATACATCCCTATCTAGATACTATAAAGTGGATGCGACTATGGAACATATCCACCTGAGGGTAATAACTCTAAAAGGGGTGGATTGGGTATTAAATCAGTTATCACTGATACATGATGAGTGATCCTAAGATCGCACACCTGAATAGACACTCTTGAGGGATATTCTTGGGTCAATTCACATTTTATTTATGAACCATTATAAAATATTTGAATAGGTAATGACTATAGATGAACTAGGTTAAACCTAAGGTGTCATAAGAAGGTGTCATGATTTAGATATCCAATGAATGATTTTTCATGATTATATGATTTATAACTATTATTATTATTTCTCATATTATATATTTTCTAGTTTTAGTCAATGGATAGAACCAATAGTAATCTTGTTAATGTTTCATGTGATAGATAATGAAATTATCATCCTTACGAGAAACCAAATAAAATAGAAGGGGAAATGAAAAAGCTTGTGATTATGCCTAACTAGATATATTGATATACGATTAAAAACATTAACATAGGTGAGTTTCCAAATGAACCAAATAATAGAAAAAATTAGTCTCATGAAGACCATGGAGGAAATAATATCCAGTTTCTTAAATGTCAAGAATATGGGAAGAAACACTCAGGAAAATGACTTGAAGGAAATGGAAGATGTTTTATATGTGTAAAAGAAGGGAATAAAGAAACTTATTTATGAGTAAAAATAAAGAGTTCAATGGAGGGAAATAAAGTATATCCTAAGGTACCATTTATAGTTTAATGTATTAAATGTGGGGAAATTGGAAATTATCCGAGTCAATGCCCTAATATAAGAGATAACTCTTAAACCAAGGAAGGGTCTAAGATATGATAATCCTTGAAGGGTAATGATTTAATTTCTTATGTATAGGAATTATAAAATTATTTTATATAAGTGTTTTATCAATGATATTCTATTTATAATAATCATGAAATAGCTAAGGATTGTTCTACACAATTTTTTCATTAAGGATTTGCAAGTATATGTTGAATGGTTCTAATAACCTAAAAAATTGATTTAGTGGTAAGGAGATATTTTGTAAAACACATTATTGAGAGATAAATTACCCTTAATATGTGATTTATGATGATATAATAATGTTTAGTTAGGATAAATAGATGAATTATATTAATAAAGTAAATGGGATAATATTGGTGACCTTGAATTTAATTAGTTATTTTATGACAAAGAAATTTTTGTTATATTTGATGAAGTTTATTACATTTTTTGAATTAATGGAATATATTTTATTGTTAGTGATTTTATTTTTGGAATAAGGATAGAGTTATTTTTTACAATCATATATGTTTTCATTGAGGTTTTAGGGTGATTCAGGTTATTAGTATGTTTTAGGAGAATTAATGATCAAGGTATTTACATGTATGGTATGTGATATTAAGAGGTACTTTATATTGTTTTAGAATTAAATTTAAGTTTATTTTGGAAAATTTGTGACCTTTTTTTATAATTTTTTGGATTTTGAATACTGGTTAAGCATACTTTGAGTGGTTTTGAAATTTAGTTATTTATAGAAATAATTAAGTAGATATTTAGGTATTATTATTGAAATCTTTTAGATTAATCTTTCAAATGATATTTTTTTCATATTAGTTATCCTAGAATTTACTAACCATTTTTTGTTTGAATAACTTAATATATATATCATACAATCTATTAAAAGTTTATTTCAGTACTTCAAGCATAAAAAATTTATACTGTTCATTCATAATTGGAATACAGGTTGAAAATAGGTGGAAAATAATTGAAACACACAACCAAAGGATAAAATTATGTTTATATATTTGAATAAATAAATAAATTATATTTTCTCATATTTCATGTTAAAATAATTCATGAAATCTAGGAAAAAGGATGTTAAAAATTCAAATATTTTCCTTTTTACAATTATTTCTGAAGAATCGATGGTCGTTTTGACCCCTTATTGATTATGGTTTTTCGGTCATTAAACTTCTTATAACCATGTTATATATCACATTGTATTATTATTTAGACATTATCTTTATCCTCCATGTCCATATTTTCAATTTCCACTAATGTTCTCTTTATTTGGGAACTTGATTATGTGTTATTTTAGGTAACCTTTATGTTTCCTAGTTCCCCTTTTGAAAGGAAGTTTTAAAATTCCTTTGAACTATGTGGGTTTTTGAAAAAGGTATTTTATAATATTTAAATATTATTTAACAAGATAAACATTTCTAATATTCAATTTATTTAAGGGGGAGAATGCAACACCCCAAAAATTTAGTTTAAAAAGAATACCATGCTAAATAACTTTCTTAACACGTAACAATGAGCTTAAGACAATCCAAAATATATTATAACCTAGAAATTAAATTGATGAGTATAAATAGTATTAAAAAAATTATGAAATAGAAATATAAAAATTTCACTTAATTCATAATAAACAAGTACTCAATTTTTAGTAAAGTCGTTTTATGCTTCAAAAAATACATTTTCTTTAAAAATGGTTTTATTGCATTTTTTGAATGAAAATTATAATTAATTTATAATATTTTGATAAATTTTATTTGAGTAAATGAATATAATTTTTTAACTCTATGTTTCAATATTATATTGAGGTGTATTTTTTTTATTTTTCTAAAAAGATTCATTTTCAACGAATAGTGAAAAATACCGATTTTTGATAAACTGTCATTTATTTTCTTTAAATAAACTAATTTGAAAGTAACAATTTTTTTAATTTGATATTAAATTAAAATAAGTCCAATTTAATTATATATAATATAATTAATTTTATATAAATCAATATTATACTTTATTTTGGTATGAGTTCATTTTTAGGCTTAAAAATGCATTTTTTTTCTAAAAATAGTTTTTCATTGTGTGTCACACATTTATATTAAAATTATATAAATTGAATCTTGAAAAATTTATTGAATATTTTTTATTAAGAGTTTAAAATATTTTATATAGGTCCCTTTAATTTTTAGTCATTATAAATAGTAACCGTGATAAATATTTGTCACCATGATAAGGGTAAAACTGGTAAAACAGGGTTAAAAATATGGGATAAGGCCTAAAAGTCTTTAAAAATCTTTTCTTTTTTTACATTTAATTGGTTAATTTATAAATTAATAATATTATTTTTTAATTTTTGAAAATTTATTTCCACTTTTCTTTGATAATGACCATAATATTTTTTTAGTAAATAATAAACACAAAATATCACTCCCTTTGTTTTAACATTTCTAATATTTTTTTGAGGGATAAAAAAAGGGTATGTTAGGTTATAAATGGTTATTTAACATATGCATTATTTTTGATCATGTTATTTTTTTATTTTTAGTGATGTAATAATTATGATAAATTCTTACACAATGCCAAGACAATGATTGTTCAAGTAATAGAAAAATCAAATAAATGATTTTAAAAATATTTAATGTAATAAAATTCAGATGAATTTTTGTGTTCAAATAATTTTGTGGATAAATTTAAAATATTAGTTATTTTCTAAAAGTTTATATTCAAATTAAATTTCTATATTGTTTTCTTTAAATTCAAACTATGTGAATAGTTCTGAAAATGAAGTTAATGGTATCTTATGTTAAATAATATTTTATGAAAATATTTAAAATTCAAAAAAATATTATATTTGGCCAATTGGATGGGATATGGTTTAAAATATCATCCATTTTCCATTTATGGGTCAATTTTCCTTTTATGTTATCTTTATTGACTCCTAAATAGTAGAATACTTTGATATCATAGTAATCGTCAAAATAGTTAATAAGGGGTGGTAAAACTAAAAGATAAGGATTAAAAAATCACATAAACTTGTATAAGTTTAATTTTATGATAGTATCTATAATAATAATCATCCTATATTATAAATATATAAATTTTTTCTACTTTCACATGAAAAATAATTTATTATAATTAAACATTTTAAGTAATTCCAAGTGTGTCCGTTCCTTCACTATAAAAGGACACCCCCACTCCTATCTTAATAATACCACATTGATCCACTTATAATGACCAAAAACTAACAAAACCTATTATAAAAATACTTATCCAATTTATATATGTGCTATTCTCTTCAAAATACCACCCCTAGGGTCCTTACAGATTGATCCACAAGAGGTTCTTCAAAGAGGAGGTAATCATCTTAATGAGCATTTCCATTTTACTTCTTCTTATACCTCCTTAAGTTATATCCTAACCATTATAATATAATAAAATAAGTATATCACATATACCAATATGTTATTATGTTATTGTAATAACCTCATTCATCACTTTTTCCATCAAATGGGAAATGAAAGCATTGCTCGTGTGTACATCTGGACTACCACATCCACGAAGTGATACGAGGCCTCACATGGATATTATAATGATGTATTAAATAAATATATATTATATTAATAGTTTAATTATTATTTTATAATTATTAAATATTATTTATTTTCCTTTCCATCTTTTTATTAGAAAATGAAAACATCATTCATGCGTACATACATACTACCATTTCCATCAATGGTGTAATTCATTTTTCTATATCAACCTTTTATGGATTTTTATAAATATTCATACAATGAATACATATGATATTTATATCAAAATTAATATTATAGTTATTATGTAACCATGAAAATATTTAAGGACTATGACAGTCAGATCAAAACATACATGAAAAATCAAACAGTTATCACCTAGAACAGTGATTTTGATAAATAATTGTTAATAAACAGGTGTTAAGATGTTATAAGTAAAAACAATATGTTACTATAAGTATTTATATAGTTATTTTATATAATTATAATAAATCTAACTTTATTATATAGGATTTTAGAGTGCATACGAATCAAGTTGGACATAAGGTGAGAGTTTATCATCTCTAATTGTCTTCTTTGGGACATATGTTATGTTATACACGTATCTTCTTTTATGAGGTGTATTTAATACCCCTTTAATATGCTGTATCATGAATAAATTTATGTTCATGTTATTTAAAGTTTCATTTTAATTTATTTATTTCATAGGTTTTATGATTCAAATGTTACTAAAGTGAGATGAGTTTTATGTTAAAATCACATTTTTATCAGAATTATTTATGCTTAAATTTTATGATGATGAAATTATAAGATATATATCTACTAAATATTATGAATTTTATTATAATATGGTTATTTATATAGATTAAATGATTTCTGTTAATTTCTATCTCTTTAATTACTCAAGGTATATAAAGAATGTGTAGCAACCCCAACCCCAGTAGCCCAAAGCCGGTGTGTACTTTGTTACATTGGAATAAGATACAAGTAATAAATCTTGAAGGGAAGAATTGTTTAGTAGTCTTGGTAAAATAGATTCATACTTTAATTAAAATTAAAATTTAAAACATAATATATAAAATTATTTTATTTGATAATGGAACTATTCCCCTTAGAGTATCCTTGTATATTAATCACAAAACACTTACTGGTATCCTGGGAAAAATAAAACATAAGAAAGTGTTGTGATCAAATGGTAAGTAAGGGAAATTATAGAATTAAATCTATGAATAAATAAGTCATAATAAATATGGAAAGGTAAATAACTTAAACACATTCCATTTAATCAATAAATTTAGCATAATATAGAAGGAATAAATGATGATCAAATAATTCCATATAAATAATCACATGAGCTTGAAAACTTAACCATTGATATTCTAAATAATCTAATAATCACATAGAATATCAATTGTAGAATTAATAATTATGTAAATCATAATTATAGAAATCTTAAACATATCATCGAGACCTTGTGCCAAGACATATAAATAAATGGGTAAGGCCTTGTCCAAAACCCAATCTTGTTTATCTCATGAGACCCATAGATGCATTAAGGGGCTATATCAGGGGCTATAACGAGCCCTAATCATCAATTAATAAGTCCAATGCATTCATCATATGAAAATTTTGAAACATAATCAATATAAACATTCATATTGAAAAACTAATATATTAAATGTTAATACTTATCCCAATCAATAGACATAGTTACAAACCATCTAGAGTAAAATGGTGAATGGTAATAAAATTGTACATCCCCTGGAAAAATAAACATAAAATATCTGGTGAAATAATAAGGAGGGTATAAATATAAAATATCCTTAATGAATCATATGTAAAATATAGGTTTGATGTCATTGATGAATATAAATACCATGAAAAGATCCTTAAAACCTTTTTTTAGAAAAATAACCTTTGCATTTTGAAAATCATCCTTTAAAAAAAAGTTTATTTTTTTTAAAAATAATTTTCGTTGAAAATAAAATTTTAAAACTTGTGAAATAATCATTAAAAAATTTATTGGTCATGTTAGTGTAAAATTATGTTCATTCTATACACATTAAAACAAATATTCAGGTCACATTTTTTGTAAAATCTAAACCAACATTATTTTGAAAACGATATGAAGATTCCTTTTAAAACATTTGTAAAAAGTAAAAATGGATAAAAATTTATTTGATAAAATATTTTTAAATGGTTAAATAAGTTTTGGATTTTTTTTTATAAAACATGATTTTTGATGAAAAAGGGTTTCTAACCGAATATAGAAATAAAGTTGGACTTTCTTAAAAACATTTTTTAATCATTTTAGGTACCAAAGAGTGAAAAATGGTACTGTTAATTGAAAAATTTCATGAATAACTAATAGTGAATAAAATATTTTTAAATTGAGATATAAATATCAGAAAATTACTATAAGGGAGACATAAACAAAAACAATCCTAAATATTGACAAGATTGTGAAATAAACCCTTACTACTTTGGTAACTTATGAATCGTAAACCCCATGAAATAAATGAAATAAAATGAAACTTTAAATACCATGAAGATAAATATATTCATTATATAACATATAAAAGTGTAATTATATACACCCATAAAGGAAATAAGTGGTGAATACGACATATGTCTCACAAAAGTAAAAGTGGGATGATAAACCCTCACTTCAGGTCTGATTTCCTTTTTACATTTCCATACCTCATGTATAATGGTTTTAAGCATGTTATTAATTTATAAACGAACCATTATCATATTTATAATATCATATATGATCCTATTATAAAATTTTACCACCATTTTGTTAATAATGGTTCATTATTTTCATTATTTTGGGTGTTAATTGCCCTATTTTTGCATGCATGTTTTATAATGAAAGTTCCAGTTCTTGTGAATAGGATATATATATATATATATATCATATCCAAAATTATAATAATTTTATAAATATAATATTTAATCATTAGAAACATTTTTATAACCATTTATAAAATTTGGATATGTAAAATGAATCGCATCGCTTTGTGGAGAGGGTAGTCCATACATACACATGAGCAATGATATCATTCCCTTAATGAGTGAAAAGGTAAGGAATTGGTTGATAAATTAATTTTACAGAATAAATATCATATCATATATTTCACATATATTTATTAATTTTATCCTTATTACATTCCATGTAAAGTGTAAGTGAAAAATGAATCACATTGTTTTGTGAGGCGGTAGTTCGCCGTACACACAAGCGATGTTATCATATTTGAAACAAAATGGAAAGTAAAATGGTACATGCGATATTAAAATTAAATAAGTATAATAATATCATAAATATCATATAAATGTGTTAAATCCATCATTATATCTATCCTTTAAATGTGGTTATGGAAAACAAACTACATCAGTTCGCGAGGTGGTAGTCCGCCATACACACGAATAATGATTTCTTAACCCATTTGATGGAAGAGGAGAAGGATTTAGATCATTAAATTAACATAATAACATATCAATATATTTAATACACTTATGTTTTTATATCATCATGTTATAATAATAATTTAAGTTGGTTTAGGAGTAAATAAAATAAAACGCTCAGTTAGGGATGTTACCTCTTTTTCAAATAACTTCTTTTTGTTTGCACCAAAAGCATTACTAGATTGATTTTATGACCAAAATAAGGATTATATTATAATATTAGAGAATTAATAATGTTATTTGGGTAGTTATTGTCTGAATCAATTAGTTTTGGAAGTGTTAATAGGAGATGAGGGGAGTGACCTTTTATAAGTGAGGTGAGTGACACACTTGTAATTTTTGAAAAGAAAATGACATAACCACGTTTTTAACATGAAAAAGGATCCAAAATGGTCCATTATTTAACCTAAAATATATAAGGTCTAAGTATGGAAATAAAATTAGTTGTGTACAAGTTTCGGGCTATTTTTAACCCATAAATCTTTAGTTTAACCCCCTAGTAAACCCATTTTTACCTTAACCATGGTAAATAATTTTTATTGTTTTTACTATTCATTATGGTGAAAAATTAATTTGACCTTATTAAATAATATAAATTATTATTATTCAAAAATATGGAATCCATTATTCCAAATTATATTTATATAAGTGGGAAAATTTAATTTACTATTAATCCCATAGACACGATGGAAAAATGAGTTTTCAAAGAGAAAATGGTCAAAAGTTTACAAAGTTTTTATATAAAAGTTCAATATGAAATTCATTAAAATGACCTAAATAATATTAATATATATATATATATATATTTATAATTTAAATAATTTTACTTTTAAAACCATATTTAAATAAAATTTATTTTTTAAATTCTTAGAATGAAAAGATAGGTTTTTAATAAAAACAAATACTTTTCACTATTCATTGAAAAAGTTATCTTTTCAAACAATTATTGAAAATTAACCCAAAGATAATTATGAAATATAAATTTTAAAAATAAATTTCTTTTATTAAATAAATTTTCTAAAATTAGTAAAAATTTATTTTAAATTATTTGAGAAAAGCACGACTAGACCACCTTTTAAGAAAAATACAGTTTTTTAAGAAACATTTATTTTTCTTTCAAATGGTTGTTATTTTATTTATAATAAAGAGTTAACCATTTAATTTATTTTATATATGTGTAAACTATATAATTTTTATAATATATTTAGTACTATTCATACCCTCCAACTTAATAGTAATATTATAATGGTCATGTTAATTATAATATTTCAATAGAGCAACATGTTTCATTCAAACATGGTACTGCATGAATTGAAATCTATCTAAGAGATTGAATTTATTTAAAAATAAATATATCATAAAGTATTGAGGTGTTATATTCTCTTGTTGGCTTGGTGTTGGGTGTCACATACACTATCGAACATTACGTTCCAATTTTAAAATCTCAGGGTGTTACATTCTACCCCTTAAATAAATTGCATCCTCACAATTTAATCTTGATTTTAGTAATCAAGGGTTTGAAAATTGAAAATACTTTTGTTTGAAACCCACATCATTAAAATGTTTAATAAAAAATCCTATTTATAATAGATAAAATTAAGTATGGAGGTCATCTAGAATAATAAATTACTGGGTTTACATGTAGGAGAACATTGGTGGGAAATTAAGACATAGACATGGAAGAGAATACTAACTACCAAGGGTTAATAGAGAGTGATATAGATCATTTATCACAAGAAAGTGGGTGATCCATAAAAGGTTAAAAACAAAAAAACCACAAATATATGATGATTCATGGGACCATTTAATTCATAAAAAATGAAGGTATTAGGATTTTTTTTTTGTTTCAAGATCCTTTCCCTAGAGTTTAGGAATTACTTTACCATTTATATCGAGAAAATAAGAAAATATAATGACATGAAATATTTTTATAAGAAAAATTTCATCATTTGGATGTGTTTTGACCAATTTTTACTTCATTTCTTACTTTAATAAATGAATATTCAATATGATTTTTATGCTCGAAGCACTAAAATTAACAATTAATAGATCATTAGATCAATAAAAGAATGAAAAGGAATTCCACCCATCTATAGATATTTTCCAAGACCAAAATGGTTAGTACATATTATCTAATAACACCCAAAGTTCAAATCAGTCAATTCCATAAATAATTAACCTAAAGACTCATCCAAAATCTGTCAGTCCAAATTCAAAGTCCAAATTTTTTTCAAGTAAGGTCACTAAATAACATTATATTCCTAGATAATATAAAGTGGATCTTAATTCTAAATTCTAAATATGTGAATACATTGATCACTAAAAAACCTTAATGAAAGCATGCATTCTTCCAAAAATAAAATCTCAAGTTATATTCCATAAATCAATACTTGTCGTAAAATATAACAAAGATAACATAAACCATCAACTCACTAACAAATTTTATGGTCAGAAATACTATCCCATAAACATATATTTATCATTATTATCTCAACATAGAATATATATTAATAGGTATATTCACTCAATCATGTGTTTTCCAAGAAGTTCAACTTTCCATTGAATCACTTTTTCTGGTCATTGGTACCATTCAACATATTCTCTCAAATCCTTAATAAAATAGCACTACAATACAATTCTTATACATTTCATAACTATTATGACCATAATATCATTGATAAAATACTTCTATAACATAATTATTTAATCCAAACACAATCACATTAATCATTATACTTTATCTATGGTAACAACATAATATTGACCATGATCCCTTAAATTATTTTTAGATATATTCCCTTGATGCTTAGAGAATTAATTTGTATAGTACCCCATATCTTTATAGTGGAAGAATTGAAAATTGGATAACTCTTTATTTAACTTGAAGTCATGAGCATGGTGGAATTTTTATCCAAACTTTAAGTAAACCCATTTTCTTTTTAATCATATACCAAGGTTTTTCCTTCCACAAGTATCACATGTTGGAAAATTATTCTTTCCCTTCTTCCCTTTATTCATATTTTTTGTTTCCATCCTCTTCTTCTCTTACTTCCATTTTAATTCATAAGACTTTGAGAATTATTTATCTTTATTTATATAACATGATACTATATCCTCATATGATGAGAATTTTTGAGAGGTTAGTTCCCTTCATAGGATTGGCTTAAGCCCATTAAAGAAATGGTAAATCTTACTCGTTGGATTACGTACATAGTTTGCAGCATTCTTTGATAACCTTGTAAAGTTGGATTCATACTTAGATTTTTTTTTCTATTATTTATATCTTAGAATAAAGAAATATATTTTCATATCTACTCATTTCTCATGATGAAAATATTTTTCCAAGAAAAATACCTTGAAATCCTTCCATTCCATGTTCTCTTTTTCTTCCCCATCCTTAGTGTTTTGAATCAATGAACATTGTTTTTTAGATCCTGAGTTTTCATATGAGGTAAAAATATTTATAATTTTGGTTTAAATTCTTATTTATGGTCTAATGTTAATACCCTTTGAGGTAACAAGTGTTTTGGGGGGTGTTTAGGGTTTTTTTAGAGCCCAAAACTCATTTTTTTTGGAAAAAATAGGGTAGGCCAAACGACTAGTAGAAACCATGCAAGGTAGTCCACACGGTCTGACTAACCATACAATACCTAGGCAGAGGGAATGAGGATCCCACACAGTTTGAGGAAACTGTGCGGATGTAGGCACACTCTTGTGCATAAGCACCTATAGTTTTTGATAGAGGTGTTTTGCACAATTTGTGCATAATTAGTCAAATAGTGCGTAGTGACTATGCATGGTTCCCATACTTATAGTGAAGGGAACACGATTGGAACATGGTTTGGCCAACTATGAAGCCTAGTATTTTGAGGAAAAATGACCAAATTTCCCTTAAAATCATTTTAAACCTAAAATCTAATTCATTCTTCACATGTGGATATAATCACACCCATTGGAGCTCCTTTGAAGATCAAAGGTAGATTTTCCATCATTCTTATATCCAAGCATGGAATCTAGAGTCGTTCATCTCATTAGATTCACACCAGTGAGTATTCAATTGCTTTTGTTCTATTCTTCTTTTAAATTCAGATCAGCATAGTTATTTTTGGTGCATGATAATATTACCTATTTCTAGGTTCTTCACTTATTATTCATTTTTATTCTTATCTAGATCAAATCAGAAGCTGATACTAGATGATCAATCTACTACGAATCTATGGTAGGTGGTATATACCTTTCCCTTATGGTTTAGTAATTTATATACCTATTTTCTATTGTTACACCCTCCATAATTTCTATAGGCACCCTGATAATTAATTTAATAATTGAATTGAACATATTGGAACATGTTAGGGATTCTCTTTTGTTCCTTTGAGTTTATTTGGAGGTTGTTTCCCAAACCAATGTCACCCATGGGGAGTGCCTTTAAGATTTCCTTTATTGAACCACCCAAGGGGTGAGTGAATGAGTTTTCCTAAATATATGAAGCCAAATTAATAGATTAATTGAAATGAATAAATTTAATAAGAGATGGTTTTACTCCCTTTCTAGGTGTTATCATGATGTTTGTTTGATTGAATTTCTTTAATAGATCATTTATAAATTATGTAAATGAGTGGGTAAACTCATGAAATGTGAATGATTGTGAATTTCTATATGAGTGGGTAAACTCATGGAATGTAATTGAATGTGAATTGTTATATGAGTGGGTAAAGTCATGGTATAAAATGGAAATTTAATTGAATGATGAATGATTTAAAAGGACGCCATGAGTGTGATACACTATGGGTCATGATAGTGATAGATAATTCCTTGAACTTGTATGCTCCTCATATTTTGATTTTGTGGGATTCCTTGGGCCTTGCTACCCCTTGGATCCAGTTGGTTTGGGATTATAATGGACATAGTCTATTGACATGCTCCTTAGAATCCAATTCAAGCCTAATCTACTTTCCATTGAGATGCCCCTAGGACTCTACAAGGATACCTTGGTTCTCTATACCTTAGATCCAACCCTAAGGGGTTTTACACTTTTTATTATACATCTTGGACATGGTAAACGTGACACTATGAAATATATGGAAAGGCCATTCTTGAAATGAAATTTACGATTATAAGGATTGGCCATGGTTGTTATGAGATACAGGTTATACGGAGTGGTCATGGTTGATATGATATATTGTTTATAAATTGAGGCCCTGGTGTTTACTTCATTATGCTTTACTACTTCCTTGTTATAAGATATTGAAACTTGTTTTGCAGGGAGCCTTGTATGTCTATACAATATCACTTATTTAGTTACTTTTTCCTTGGGTACTTTACTTTCATTACTTCTATACCTGTTATATTTTTCACTATGATTTAGCTTATATTACACAACCAAGATTTTTTATAGACACTGTGGGTGGTGACCTACTGGTATTGTATCTCATACCCTATTAGGGATGTTTTTGGGTACCCAGAAAGACTATATAAATGAAGGTAGGGACCGAGGAAAGTACCCATAGTTTAATGCTTGACCTTATTCCATGCTTAGGAGCAAGGGAGCACAAGATTAAGTTGAGGCTCATGATGCTAACCAGAGATAATTATTTTTGTCATTTTTGGTATTTTGATACATGTATTGTACTCATTCCTATATACCTATTTTGGATACTTTGTATACACATGAAATAATCATTATTATATATGAGACTCCTCCTGGCATTATTTATATATATACCTGTTGGTTATTATTATGCTTACACTATGGAGGGTTACTGTTCCTAAGGTCTTAGTGTCTGTTTATGATTCTTATAAATTGTTTTTACTACTTCTACTATTTATATGTATGATTTCTACCATTGTGGTACACTCTTAAAAGAGTGTATAGTCTCCCCACAAACACATCCTATGTCAAAAACCAAATGTGGTATTCCCCTAATACCAGAACCAAATCCATCCCATGACAAGTACCAAAGGGATTTTCCTATCCCCATGGGCTGGATAAAGTTCATGTGTATAAATAAATTAGGTTTGGGAACGATTTACCTGAGTATGAAAGCATAAAACATTAAAAAAAGCAATAATATGTATCTAAAATTTTCATGCCAAACAAGCCTTAACAGAAACCAGATCTGAATACATGGTTTTAAGTGAATTACGAGAGGTCCAAACATAAATAAAAACAGCATAAAATCATCAACAAAGACTCTACATGAAAATGGGTCATCACCCTCGAGCCGTCTCCACAACACCGCACCATAGGAGGGGACTAACAACCCGAACCGCCTTCACCCGAGGCTTTGCCTTTACCCGAGTCAAACATAATCAAGTTTACTTACACCCAAGGGGTGTAAGTAGGATGTGATACTAATACCAATAGGATACCACCTAAATATTCCAAAGAGTATACAATACAAGGTGAAAATCACACAATATTAATATGTAAGGAAAAACGATGATAAATTCCAAGAAATGAAACTTTCAATTATAAAAAGTTTTCAAAATAAAACTTTCATAATGTTAAAAAATTTGAATAAGAAATTTTCTCTACTATAATGTACATCCAAACATACCCTAATACAAGGGTAAATACCACAAATCCAATGATCACCAAAACTGGGAACACCCCTAGGCACTAGATAGTCTCGGGCCCTATGTACCTCGTACCTCGGTGTAAAACATCCATGTCACAATTATTTCCCACAGAAAAGCCACTATTAGGGAGCATAACCATAACATAGTGGTCCCAAAACATCATACATATAGTTTAGTTAGAGTTTCCTTTATCCAAAATGCTAAGTGAAATAGGGACAAAACCCACCCGGATCACTAGCGTACTAATACATATCCGCCCTCCTAGGTACCCGAGCTTCCCCCTTTGTGATCAAACAATTTAAGCATGATAAATACATCCATTTTCATATAAAAACACAAATAATGGTCACATACAAACAATAAAGTATCTATACACACTTTATACCACTTAAAACACACAACAAAACATCTTGATTTTTGATAAAATAACTTCACAAAAGCCAACAATGTTTTGCACACAAAAATCCCTTTAAAACCCCACTTTGAACACTATGTGCATACATAATCACATTCACCAAAAAAGAATTTTCAGCACCCAAAAAATTTCTATAAACCCATTACATGAGTTATAAAACAACCCCAATAGGCATAACATAAAATAGCCATGTAAAACACCCAATTTAACACCAAATTGGTACCCAAAAATCATTTACTTAACAAACGTCACCAAAAAAAGATTTCACAGAAACAAACAAAGGATATGAACATTCAAAACATTATTTTCATCCCAAATAAATTTCAATAAAATCAACTAATTAGTTATAGGGAATCCTCAAATGAACCAATAAAATATTTCTATGAAAACCCCCAATTTCACATAAAAATGGCACTTAAACTTCATTTGCTTTACAAATACCACTAAAACCAATTTTTGAACCAATAATAAAATTAGATAAACCTTTAAATATCATAAAAACAGAAAGCTAAGTCACAAGGATTTCATACACATGGAATCACCTACCAAAATTGTTAAACCTTTGAATCCTTTTTGCGAAAATTCAATCGCACCATCGCCGCACTTCAAGAAAGGTATATCGAGAGAAAAATCAATAGATTGGACCAAGAAAACCCAAATTTAAACCCTAGGTTCTAAACCCCACCATCTGGTCATTTTTTACTTCAATGACATTAGAATAAACTTCATGAAAAGGGGAAGAACTATGAGGGAGAAACACTTACTTGAGATTGCGTGAAGTTCCTCCACCAAATCCCCTTTAAAATGGAGTTCTAATGAGGGTTTTAGGTGATTGGGAGGCTTAAATTTCTGTAAGGGTCGAATGGGGGAAGAAATGGGTGTGTTTGGATAAATCATGGGAGTGAAAATAAGTCATTTAACACATTTTTAATGAGATTTACATGGGCGCACAATTTGTGTGCATGGTTTGGCAAACCGCGCACCTAAACCGTGAACCCTCCTTTATCCCATCAAAACATATCCAAAAGCCACCAAAATTTATGGGATATTAGGGGGACTTGGGGGGGGGGATGTTAGGATAAAAAATATAATAAATATAAGCACCTTTAATGAAGAACTTGGGTGTGACAATTCTCCCCACCATGAAAACTTTCCGTCATGGAATGTCGACTAGAGGCTTGATCAGAAAACAAGAATGGGTACTCATCCTCAAACCATGAATTCCACTCCTAGGTCTAATGTGTATAACTACCATGATTCCAACGAACCCAGACCCGTATAATAGACTTCCCTAGAAGCACCTTCTCTTGGGAGTCTACTATTTTCACTGGCCACTCAAAAACTAACAAGTCAAGCTCTATCTCCAGTTCTTCCCATCTCAGCACATGGGATAGATTCAAGTTATATTTCTTCAATTGGGAGACATAGAATAAATCATGGATGGATTCCAAATTAGAAGTTAAGGCCAACCTATAATCCACTTTTCCAATATACTCGATGATCTCAAAATGGAAAGAATATCGCGACGTCAGCTTCCCTTGCTTTCCCAATCGACAATGGCCCAGATGAGGGGACACTTTCAAGAATACCCTATCACCCATAGAAAACTCTAAGTCTCAACACCTCTAGTTATCATAATATTTATGAAGACTTTGAGCTATCAATAAGAACTTCCTAATCAATTTGACCTTATCAGAAGTCTCCTGCACAAGGCTCGACCCCAACAGTGAAGTCTCACCTACCTCAATCCAACATAGGGTGGGGGGGGGGGGGTTCCGACATGGACATCCATAGAGCACCTAAAAATGAGACATTCAAATTGAGGATTTATAACTATTATTATAATCAAACTCAAACAATCCCAAATGGCTATCCCAGGAACCTCCAAAGTCTAAAACACATGCACGAAGCATGTCCTCCAAAATTTGGTTTTCTCATTCTATCTGACCATCCATTTGAGGATGGTATGCCATGCTCATCTTGATCTATAACCCAAGGCCTTATGTAGTCCTTCCCAAAACTGATAAGTGAAATGGGGGTCTCTGTCTGAGATAACTGCTGACAACAAACCATGGAATCTCACCACCTTCTGAAGATACAAATTACTCAAATCATCCACTTTAGTTGTATCTTCGATCAGAATTAAGTATAATGATTTTTTTAGACAATCAATCACCACCCAAATGGAATTATTACACAAAGGTTTATGAGGTAATCCAACAATGAAGTCTATGGAAACCTCATCCCACTTCTAGGTAGGAATGGTTAATGGCTAGAGAAAACCAGAGGGCCTTTGATGCTCTGCTTTCACCTACTGGCATGTGTAGCATCTCAACAAGAAGTCCATGATGTCTTGTCTCATACCAAGACACCTGAACTACTGACGGACATCATAATACACCTTGGTGGAACTTGGATGTACATACCACTAATAATGGTGGTTATCCACCATCACCACCTTCCACAGAGATAATAACACCACTGAACATCCCTTGAAGCACAATATGCCCTTGGGAGACGATGACCAATCATAGGATGTCTCCCCACCATGATGAAACTGCCTCAATTGCTGACAAAGCTCATCACTGGTCTATTCTCACTGAATCAACTCCAATAGAGAAGGATTCAACTAAAAGCTCACCAATAATGAACATTCACTATGCTCCCTAGTGTTCACATGCATCTGAGCAAAGAGCCCCATCAAATTCCACTCATCACTGGACTTCCTCAAAGCTTTCACTAGAAATATTCTTCTTAAGGTGTTGGACACCATGTTACCCTTGCCTGGGGTACATACAATGTCAAAGTCAAACCCATGCAAGTAATCTATCTAAAAGTGTTGTCTCAGATTGAGGTCCTTCTGTGAGAATATATAGTCCAAGATTTTGTGATCAGAGTAGACCACAAAATTCTCCCCAAAGAGATAGTGACGCCAGGTCTTCAAATCATGCATCACCACTGCCAACTCCAAGTTGTGGATCAGATAATTCTTTTCGCGTGGTCGGATTTGGCGAGAGCCATACGCCACTACGTGATCATCCTATATAAGCACACACCCAAGACCCATGCCTAAAGCACCGCAATAGACCACATACCCCTTCCCAACCTCAGAAAAAATCAGAACTGGGGTGGTGGTCAACCACCACTTAGCTCCTCGAAGGATGCCTGACATTCTTGGCCTCATACAAACTTCACCCCTTTCTGGGTGAGCGCAGTCATTAGTGAAGCAAGTAGAGAGAAATCCCAAATGAATCACCTGTAATAACCAGCTAGGCCAAGGAAACTCCTGATCTCGAACTCATTCTTTGGTTACTCTCATGACATTACTGCACTGATCTTCTCGGGGTCCACTGAAACCCCCTACTCCGAGATCACATACCCTAGAAATTTCACCTCCCTGATCTAGAAAGTACACTTTGAAAACTTTTCATAGAGGTGGTGATGTTATTAATATTTTCATAACTTTTTATATACTCCCTTTACTTATTTTATATGAAATGTGCATAATTTTTGTGAAATATTAATGTTTAAATATTAATTATAATTTTTGAGCACTATTTGAATTCAACTAGATTCAAGTCAGTTTACTAGTTTAATAATAACTATCACCATAATAATCAAAATTTTATGGTTTTTATTTTCTAGGATTACTTATTCAATTTCCCACATATCATTATAAGGAATCATTGGCCAATTCTTCCATTTTAAGGGTCATATGAACCACACAAGAAGTCCCACTGAATCGGTGAAGAAACTGGACCATCCATGAAGATTGAATTACTAAGATCAATCCAGAAGTAAAAATTCATTCATTCTCCTAAAAAATTCTGATAAAAATTCAAGGAGTCATGAATAAAAATTTCAAGGCCCAAATACAAGAAAAGGGGCCCAACTTATGCTTTTAAGTCCAGCCCACCATTCTGGCCGGGAATTAAAATCCGAACACTATTCATGAAATTTCTCATGATATAGTAATCAAATAAAGCTGGGGGTTTTAGTGTGAAAGCTAAGATCTGTGTGTAAAACTTGTTAAAATAAATTATTTCTATTTTAAGGCATCTTCCTATTCAAAACCCATTCACATTTCGACCTTCTGAAAAGTATGGATTGAAATGGACAGATTACAATTGTTTACTACAACCACAAAAAATTTCGTTACATAAGTCCAAATGCTTCCAAATTTTGAGAGTAGTTATAGCATCCCATCTTTTTATAACATAACTTTTCATTCCATTACACGGAACTGAGGATATTTAAGGTTTAGTGTCTTGGAAACAAGGAACATAAAACATGAAACAAAAAAAACATTCTTCTTACACACTTGAAAGGCTTCTCCTCATGTTCACCCTAGGCTCATTACTGCATCCCATAACCTGAGGACATACATCAGAAGGAAGGGTGAGCAGAAGGCCTAGCAAGGGAAACAAGTGAAACATTTTACATATGAACTTGAGATACATCAATAAAGTCATGAAAAGAACTTTAAGGCGTGAAAATGAAATCATGAGGCATATCATAATAAAAATAAATTTTTTTCATAACTTGAAGATGTGGCTACATCATTTAACATATACAATCATGAAGATATCACCAAGGTCCATCCCCAAGGTGTCATTTTAAAATTACCAAGGTTATTCACCAAGGTATCGTGAAAATTGTAATCTCTAGTGGTTACATCATTACCCAATGCATTGGAGCGCTATCAGGGCGCACCCTTAAATTTTCCTTTATTATCATGTGAGACACATATATAATCATCAAAAATTTCATAAATAACCCATATATCATAAAGGAAATGGGTTTCATTTCATAATCATAAATTTTTAAAAACTGCTTTAAAGACATGATCTTTATATCACTTTAAAACCCACAGAAAAGGAAGGTGGGTCTCATGTATGTAAATCCCAGAATTTAAAATAGAACATTTTGGTATATATGTGAATACCCCTTTATAAGAAAGAGCTTTGAGTATTCACTTAATAAAATAAAAGAACTTTAGAAGAAAAGAGATAGACATTTTGAGACAGAAATTCTGCAGCATAACAACAATGTTCCGAGGTTTTAGAAGACATTAAAAGAGAGGTAAAATGGGTCAAACATTAATAAATGACCCATAAAATAGTACATGGACAGAATAAGAAGGATACATGATCATGGTAATGAAATTTCAAGGACATACCATTTGAAATGAAAAACATGGAAGGAAGAAAAAAAATTAGATTTCTCTTATGAAAGTTCGGCAGCCTAACGGCGTTACTTAAACATCAACAAAAATGATTTGAAAAGATCAAATAGGGTCTCTCATCATGTGAACATAAGAGTTCAGTATGATAGATATAGAGATAATTCCCCAACATAACAAAAAGGAACTTGAAATAATTGACATGAAAGTAGAACTTCAAAACGAGAAGGGTGAAGAACCACTTAAAAATTCGGCAGCCTAACGGCGCCACTGAAAACGTCAAAATACTGAATTGAAGAGATCAAATGGGGTCTCTCATCATATGAACATAAGATTACAGTATGATATATATAGAGATAATACCCCAATATAACAAAAAGGAACTTGAAATAATTGACATGAAAGTAGAACTTCAAAACGAGAAGGGTGAAGAACCACTTAAAAATTCGGCAGCCTAACGGCGCCACTTAAAACATCAAAATACTGAATTGAAGAGATCAAATGGGGTCTCTCATAATATGAAAATAAGATTCCATTATGATATATATAGAGATCATACCCGAATATAACAAAAAGGAACTTGAAATAATTGACATGAAAGTAGAACTTCAAAACGAGAAGGGTGGAGAACCACTTAAAAATTCGGCAGCCTAACGGCGCCACTTAAAACTTCAAAATACTGAATTGAAGCGATCAAATGGGGTATCTCATCATATGATCATAAAAGATCAGTATGATAATTTAGAGATCATACCCCAACATAATAAAAAGGAACATGAAAGACTTGAATGAAAATAGAACTTGAAAACGAGGAAGGTGAAAGAATCCCTTAAAAATTCGGCAGCCTAACGGCGCCACTTAAACATTCTTAAAACGAATTGATGAGAGCAAGGGGGGGTATCTCATCATATGAACATGAAATAGGAAGTAGGATGAATATAAAAGAACATCCTCCAACATAAGAACATGGAGTATAAAATAAATGACATAAAAGAGATTACTTGAAAAGAAAGAGAGAGGTCGGATCCCTTACCTTAAAATGTAACTCTTAAACCTAAAAGGTTGGGACCTTGAGGGATTGGGGGAACCTTGGGAGGACTCCTTGGGAGGTAATGAGACCAGAAATTTGTTGGGAATGAGTGGGGAGTCGAATGGATGAGAGGAGGGCTTGGTATTTATAGGGAAAGTGAGGGGACAAGGCATTAATGGCCAAGGGACACCTCACATGTGCTTTTCTCAAACCCATGTGCTCTCCCTTGTCATTTATCATGGAGTTAGGCCACATGGGGCCCCCAAAACAATAATTCATCACCCTTGGCCGGCCAACCCTCAAAAGATCTCATGACATCATCATGACACCGTTATGATGTCATTAAACATACCGAAACCCTAAAACTGTATTTTTACTATTCACTGAAAATTCAACTTTCTTAGAAAAATCCCAAAATTTCACATTAACCAAATATCAATACTCTGATTTCAAAAATGAAATCCATTTTATAAAAATAATTTTCTAAATATTTTTAATTTAATTTTTAAATAAAAACACTATTCATCGAAAATTCATTTTTTCAGAAAAAAACCCCAAAAATTACCATAACATAATATCGATGCTCTGAGTTCAAAAATAAAGTCATTTTTATAAAAATAATTTTCTAATTTTTTTTAATTAAATTTTTAATTAAAAAACACTATTCACCCGAAAAAACTAATACTTGAATAATACTTAATGAAACCGTTATTTAACTATTTTATTGAATCACATTACTTAATCAAGGTGCCTAGATTATTTTAAAACTTTCTTTAAGTGAGATTACTAATCCATTTGGTCATATTACTAATCCTAATCATAAAATCACTATTCATAATTTACTATTCATCAAAAATCAAGTTGATCTTATTAGACTCTAAATTTAGTACTGAACATAATTGCAGAAGACCATTTTTTGAAAATCATTACACATTTTTAATTATTTAGGGTTTACATAAACATATTTAAAATATCCTTTTTCTAAAATTCATCAAAAATATGCATACTATATTTATCCGGTCATTTCAAAATTCATAAACTTCATCATAAGAAGAAATCCCAATTTTTATTTAAAACAAGGATTACACAAGGTAGTTACAGTCTCGTTACATAACCCCTTATAATACCAGCATAGGACCTAAGAGTAAGGTGTGCTAGGGTGATAGAAGCTTGGGGCGGCTCAGTCAACATTGCCCGAGTAGTAATTTCTATCAGTTTGAACTTCTCACGAAGGCGATTCCGTTCCAGCTTCACATGATGAAGTTCGGCTTGGATTTTATCCAGAGCAAAGCCCAGTGGTGCTACCTCCTTCCCAAGCTCTGTTAGATGGGCTTCGATCGGTCCAAGACTACTAGGTGAGGCCATCGAATCTTCTTTCTATAATAATTAACCAAGATTACTTATATTTAGAGACAAAAATCAAAACATTTTGTTCACAGCGGTCATATTGACCGATGGTTATATAATAGTCAAAACCCACTGATCTCATTTTAATTATAATCATGTTTATCAAATAAAACATTTTTGTTGAGTATAACAATAACACATAAAATTGGGAAACAAATTTTATTTAAAAAATTTCAGGTCGTTACAGTAGTCATCCAAAATTATTATGTAAAACTTTGAAGAAGAATATATCTCATGATTCATCTATCTGAATGGACAAACTGGTGAGACAAGTGGAGGGACATATTTGGAATGCAAACAGTCCAACTCCTTGGGCTATAAATACACCCCCTCCTTTCCTTAAAAAAGGGTGGTATTTCATAAGAGAGGATCATACATTGGTACGACCAAAGTCTTGAAAAATTATTGTTAGGACTTTACATACTCAATTTTTCACTTGATATACCCTTCCTTATCTCTTTGATTTCATTTACTTTTGTGTTCTTCTTCATTTGTAATTTTGTAAGTGTTGTTTTTGTAATTATCTTTTAATGAAAGTTTATTATTCATATCGTATTTTAATAATACACCCTCTATTATTAAATGTAAATTATATTAAAATAGATTAAATACAGTTTAAACCCCTTCCCTTTTATTGCTTTATCATTCAATCTAAAGTTTGTTTTTAAATCTCATCACCGTTCATGTGTGTGTATTTGACGCACAACTATTTTCTTATACCTTTATTTTACTTATTTTTATAATTCATAATCATAAATATAATAAAATATATTACTAATAGTCTTAATGTATTAGTAAATCTCTCATTGGGGTGAGTCATTATTTAGAGATGTTAAGCGATTGAGATATTTTTCTCGATGAGTATTCTTTAATTTAACATTGTGTATGTTGGACTTAACATGTCATGGATTAATGACTTGTTTTGTTTAACATGTGGTTTCCATGGATTATTGGAACCATAAATACACTACCATAAACAAGCTCTAATTGATATTATAACCCTAAGTTATGTTAAGTCTTTGATTAAATCCTTAACACTTAGTAATTCCAATCAACATTATCTTGTGAAGTGGGTGTTAATTTAAATGCAATATAAAGAAAAGCTCAAGGATATCACAAGATTAACTCCATAAAAATAAAATCATCGCAATATTTATCAAATTTTTAAATCAAACACCAATCATTAATCAATTCATTTAAGCTCTGCAAACAAACCCCCCAATCCAAACACAATCAACTAAAAACAATCGACTATTAAAAAGTATCATCACCGAGGATTCGACCCGAGTGCTGCTATACACATTACAGAGCATAAAAACTTTGAATGGTTGATAGGAGACAATCAAACAAACTTTAAAATTGTGCCATTATTGGGGATGGTGCAATTTAATAGTCATTAGTTTATTTTTATTGTAAAAAAACAAAATTTAAAAAAAAATTGAAGAAAAACACAAAGAAAAACCCACCTTCTCATAAAAATCATAAATAGAAAAAAACACAAAGAAAAACCCATATTTATATTTCTTCCAAAATATATATAAATACCCCATAGCCTCCCAAAAAATCCCTCATATTTTTTTGACCTTGAAATTGAGCAAACACTTTTCCATATTAGGAGAAACATTAGGGATAATCAAATAATTCAAGAATCAGTCCTCATCCAACCAGTTGAATTAGAAATGGATAATCCTAGGGAACAAAAACTTAAAGAACTTACTACCCCTGATATGAATTACCAACCCCTTGGTATTCAATATCCAAACATAGAGGCTAAATTTGAACTAAAATCAGGTTCTACTCATCTTATACCTCATTTTCATGGGCTAGCCAGTGAGGATCCACATCTCCACCTTAAAGATTTCCAAGTGGTGTGCTCTACCATGAAGCCTCAAGGGGTTTCTGAGGAACAAATAAAACTTCAAACATTCCCTTTTTCCTTAGATGAATGTTCCAATTCATGGATTTACTACCTCCCTCCTGGTTCCATAACCACATGGAATGAAATTAAGATACTCTTTTTAGAGAAATTCTTTCCTACTTCTCATACTGCTTATATCTGAAAGGAAATAAGTGGTATTCGTCAATTCCCAAATGAATCACTACATGAATCACTCCATGAATACTGGGAGAGGTTCAAAAATCTTATTACAACCTGTATAAACTACCAAATCCCTTACCAAATCTTGATCCAATACTTCTATGAGGGGTTATTGGTTATAGAGAGAACCCTCATTGATGCCTCTAGTGGCTGTTCTCTTATTGATAAAACTCCCAAAACTACAAGAGATATCATAAGCAACATGGATGTAAACACACAACAATTCCATGCTCGAGAACATGATCAAGTAAAACAATCCCAAGATAATCAATCTATAGAGCCAAACAAAGTGACAGAGTGGATGAGTGAACTTACAGGTCTTGTGCGACAATTAGCTATGGCTACCAAAGCCCCAACCTCACATTTTCCACAATCTCTATTCCCTGGACCTATGAAGAACCATAGAATCTGCATCTCCTCATCTTATCCAAATAACACATGTCTAAAACTTCAAGATGATCAATCCGATTCATCCATACTAATGGAGCTCAATGCAGTATATGCTCAACGGAACACCAACCCTCAACAATCAGGTCAATTTGTTAGAAACTTCAACCAACCCCATTCCGATCCCTTTTCTTCTACCTCCAACCAAGGCTTGAGATATGGTAATCCCATTTCTCATCCCCCTAAATACCCTCATCAAAACCCAAATCAATTCCAATATGTTCAAGGTGGTGGTAACTTCCATCAACCTTATCCTTTTGTTTCTCAACCTCAAAGGATCAATCCTCCTCTTCCTCCTCTTAGATTCCACTATCCTAGTGAGCCCTCCTAATTCCCAAACCAATACAATCACTTTCACAAGAACCAAAATCAAGGTAATCCTAATCCAGGATAAGCCTCTTCTTCCAAGCAACCATGGGAAAGTGAAGTGGAAGATCTTGCCTCCTTCACCCGTTCAATCCTCAAAAACATTGAAACAAAAATTGGTCAACTTTCATCCCACCCGACCCAACAAAAAAAATCGAATTCTTCCCAACTCCCATATCAAAAATTACCCAACTCCAAGTCTAATGTAAATGAAATTTCACTTAGATCAGGAAATAAAATTGCTATGCCTCAAGATAAGTCCTCAAACCCCCTTTAAATGTTGACCTAGAAAATGAAAAGAGAAAGAAACATGAAAAGGAATCTAAATCCATTCCCTCAACTCCTTCCATTCCACTTAGAAACCCAATTCCTTTTCCTCAAGCCATTTCTAAGCCAAAAAAGTCCTTTGATCCTGATCCTAAAATGATCGACATATTTAGACATGTTGAAGTCAACATACCCCTCTTAGATGACATAAAACAAATCCCTAAGTATTCCAAGTTTCTTAAGGAATTTTGAACCCACAAGATACAACTTAGGACCTTAAAAAATGTTTCCACCCAATAGTCTATTCCCATAAAGTGAAAATATATAGGGAACTTTACAATTCCATGCTAATTGGAAGTTCCAACTTTAATAATGCACTCATATACCTAGGATACTCAATTAATGTCATCCAAAAATCCATATTCTACAACCTTGGTCTTGGTCCCTTACATCCAATGGGTGTTTTCATTCAATTGGCCAATCGAAGCACTGCTAGTCCTAAGGGTATAACTGAGGATTTCCTTGTTTGTGTGAATGATATTATCTTACCTGTTGATTTCTATGTCCTTAACATGGAAGGTGAGAAGAAATATTCTTGATCTCCCTTAATTTTAGGAATACCATTCCTAATGACAGTGAGAACCAAAATTAATGTCCATTCAGGCATCTTATCCATGGAATTTGGTGACCAAATGGTCAAGTTCAACATTTTCCAAGCCATGCGATACCCATATAAGGATCACTAGGCATTCTCAATCCATGCTTCTAAGGACACCTCTGAGAGTCAATTAAACCCCATTCCATCATGTTCATCATGTTATAATGAGAGAGGATATTGTGAAATCTTCACTATGATTAACCAAGTTATAAATGGTGAAGCTGATGTTGAACTCTCATTCATATACTCCATCAATCTAGAGGATCTTGAAAACTCTCTTGAATCCCACATCAACTCTGATCTCTAATGCTCCACCTTGGACATTATTAAGGAAAATGAATCTGAACAACTGAAGTCCCTTCCTACATTCCTGAGTTTTCTAACCCAAAAATGAAAGATGAGACTAATATGAAACCTCTTCTTGAACACTTGAAATATGCATTCCTTTTCCATGATCACTTATATCCTGTCATTATCTCCGCTTCAATTACTGAAACTGAGGAGTAAAAACTTGTTCAGGTGTTAAAGGAAAACAAAAAGGCTTTTGGTTGGACCTTATATGACATACCAGGGATCAAACCTGCCCTTTTCATGCATCACATCCATCTTGAGGAATCATCCAAACAAATTTTACAACCACAAAGAAGACTTAATCCACTCATACTTGAGGTAGTTAGGGAATAGATCACCAAGATTCTTCAAGCTAGTATTATATACCCTATTTATGATAGTGAATGGGTTATTATAATTCAAGTTATACCTAAGAAAGGTGGGATAACTGTTGTCACAAATGAACATAGAGAGGTAGTCACAACTCGAGTGAAGAACAAATGGAATGTGTGCATCGACTATAGGAAATTGAATGTTGAAAGAAGAAAAGATCACTACCCTCTTCCATTCCTTGATAAAATGCTTGAACGATTAGCCTGAAAGTTACACTATTGCTTTCTTGATGGATACACCAACTAATTCCAAATCCCAATCGCACCTCAGGACCAAGAAAAGACTACTTTCACATGCCCCTTTTGAACATATGCATATAAAAGAACGCCTTTTGGTCTTTGTAATGCTCCTAAAACATTTCAGAGGTTTATTATGAGTATCTTTTCTGAATTCATTGAACACTTCATGGAAGTCTTCATGGATGAATTTAACATTTATGGTGAGTCATTTGAATCGTGTATGCATTCACTCTCTCTAGTCCTAATTTTGAAAAATGTCACTTCATGATTGCAAATGGGATTGTTATTGGGCACATAGTTTCAAAAGATGGTATTGAAGTTTATCCTTCCAAAATTGAAGTGATCCAATCACTTCCTAAACCTACCTCTATTCGAGACATCCGTTCATTCCTTGGTTATGCTGGTTTCTATCATAGATTCATCCATAAATTCATTAGGATTTCCCTCCCACTCACTCGATTTCTCCAAAATGATGTCACTTTCCATTTTGATGAGGTTTTCAAGAGAGCCTTCATTGAACTCAAAAACTTCTCTTACATCTACCCTGATAATCCAACCCGTAGATTGGTCCTTACCCTTTGAGTTGATGTGTGATACTTCTAATAGAGCCGTTGGGGTTGTTCTAGGTTAAAGAAGATAAAAAATTCCTCATGTCATCTATTATGCCTCAAAAACATTAGATGAAACTCAATATCACCACACTATCACTGAAAATTAACTTTTAGCAGTGGTTTTTTCCTTAGATAAATTCCGGCCCTATCTCTTAGGTTCCAAAATCATTATCTTCACAGACCATTATGCTATAAAGTTCTTACTCAAGAAAATTAATTCCAAACCAAGGTTAATAAGATGGATCCTAATGCTCTAAGAGTTTGACCTTGAAATCAAAGATAGACTAGGAAAAGAAAACCCTGTGGATAATCACCTAAGTATAATTTCTAATTCTTCTCATTTAGAAATCATTGATCCTGAATTCCCCACTAAGAACCTTTCATCTCTCACTCTAAAGTTACCATGTTATGCCCCAATTGTAAACTACTTGGTTGCTGGTATTTTTCCTAAATTTTTTTCAAAAGAACAAAAAATAAAGCTGAAAAGTGATTCAAAATTCTATTTTTTAGAAGATAATAAACTTTGGAAAACTGGGGATGACATGGTATATAGAGATGTGTTGATGAATATGAACATTACTCCATCTTAGAATTCTGTCACTCACTTCCTGGAGGTGGCCACTTTGGACTACAAAGGACCTCTCAAAAGGTCCTAGACTCTGGATTCTTCTGGCCTTAACTTTTCTAGGAATCACATGAGTTCTTTCAATCATGTCCCACTTTCCAAAAGTTTGTCACAATTTCAAAGAGAAATGGAATTCCCCAAAATCCATTAAATTTTTGTGAGATATTCTATGTTTGGGGTATCGATTTCATGGGACTATTCCCCCTTTCCGATGAATTCTCATACATTATTCTTTTAGTTGATTATATTTCTAGGTGGGTCGAGGAAAAACCCACTAGAAAGGATGATTCACATACTATTAGTGAGTTCCTAAAGACACACATCTTCCACCGATTTGGCACACCACGTGCCTTGATAAGTGTCTTAGGAACCCATTTTTGTAATAGAACCGTGGAATATCTTTTGAAAAAGAATGGGGTTCTATATAAAACTTCAACTTCATATCACCCCAAAAAATCACATGGATTAACTTTCTAATAGATAAGTCAAAATAATGATTGAGAGAATTTTTAAGCCCACCAGAAAAGATTGGCTTGAAAGACTTGGTGAAGCCCTTTGGGCTTATCAAACTGCCTATAAAACACACATTGGGATGTCTCCTTTTGGGATAGTTTTTGGTAAAGCGTGTCACTTACCAGTTGAAATCCAATATAAGTCATTTTGGGATATGAAAACTTATAATTTTTATTTTGAAAAATCTAGTGAAGAAATATTGTTACAATTGGATGAACTGGAGGAGCTTCGACTTGATTCCTATGAGAATTCTAATCTGTACAAAGAAAAGGCTAAGGTACTCCATGGAAAACACATCCTGAGAAAGGTATTCCATGAAGGTGAAAAGGTATTTCTCTTCAACTCTCAATTTCATATTCACATAGGTAATATTAATTCTCGTTGGGAAGGTCCTTTTATTGTTTCTCATGTTTACACATTTGGTGCAGTGCAAGTCCAAGAACCCTCTTCCAAAAGGACATTTATGGTTAATGGACATCGTTTAAAGCGTCACCATGAGAGGACACACATCCTGGGAACCACATAAACTTCCATTGGATCCACAACTTCCACCAACCCACCACTGGATGGGGACGACGACCCACCAAATCCAAACTAGGGGGCACATCTTTCCCTTTAACTCTCTCTCTCTCTTCCTCTCTCTCCCTCTTTTTTCTTCATCCCATATCTTTCAGTTTTTTAACACTTTACTCATCAAAATTTTTATTTACTCTTTTGTGTGGGTGTGTCTTTATAAAAAAACTAAAAAAAACATAAAAAAATAAAAAAAAATAATAAAAATAACTTAAAAAAATATGGAAAAGAAAGAGTCATGATTAATAACCTTCAAATTTTTAAAATTTGTCTAAAAATTTTAGGGAGTCAAAAGACATGGTTTCATATAATTTTTTTTGTAATTTCTAAATAAATTTGGATAAAGAATATTGTGTCAAAACCAAAAAAATTTGAATGCTCAATTTTTTATTTGGAAAATGATTTTCCCCACCTGTGAGGAACAACATTTTCTTTTATGCCAAGGCCACCTATGAAAATCTTTTAAAAATGTGTGTTTTTAACCCCCATTTGTGAGTCTTGAGTTTTTGGACCTTCGAGATGAATTTTCTACTTTTGTGTGCATTAAAATGATAGAGGCGTTTTCTGAACCTCATGAGAATCACAATAGCCAAATAGCCTCTAATTACCCTTATATTAATCCTAATTTTTAAATCACCTCTGATCCTATTAAAACCTTTTCTTTGATAGCCACATTACAATCCCAATACCTTATACCACCCAATATCTACATGGATTTTATTTTGGGTTCCCTTTTATTAATTTTCAACATGTTATCATATGATTGAGGGAAAAAATCTATTTAGTGTGGGGGATAGGTTTTCATTTAGTGAGTTTTGGGAATGTATATATATTATTATAAAATATTGTTCAAATTTTATTGCCGAGTGTTCAAAAAGAAAAAAGAAAAAAAAAGAATGGGTTGTGTCTTGGGTGGGTCAAAAATCACTCTTCCTCAACCTTTGATCTTTTTATAACTATTACAATTCATGTCATGAGGAGATCAATCATGGTTTGGGATATGAATGTGAGATCTTTTTCAAGTTAAACTTTCAAAAAAAAAAGAAAAAAATGTAAAGAAAAAAATAACACTTGCATTATATATTCTTATGTTATTGGGAGAAGTTTTGTGTTTTGTAAATATTCCATCATCTAATTCCCTTAAAATTTTCTTCCAATTTTTTGTCTTTATTCACACAATTGTTCCCTTGTAAATATGTGTTTCCATTTATTTCCATATTTTATTTCAAAAATATTGTGCATTTCTTTTTCAATGTTGGTGCTTTACCCTCCTTTATACTCTTTTGAAAATTGAATTCCAACCATCCCATAGATATAGAAAAACCCCTTCAAAAGACCTCTTGATTATTTTTTAACTTTAGGATAGGGAATTGAAGCTGATATCTCTTTCAAAATCTAATATTTTCACTTTTGTTTGGTGAAAGAGTGAACCTCCATTAATGAATTTTATCATCTTGAGAGGTGTAAGTTTTGAGTGTCCACATTTTCCATTTATAAAATTGAGCATGAAAAATGAATTATTTTTGGAATAATGTTTGTATAAAAGTTTGTGTTGGAATTCAATATTGAATAGTGAAATGGTATAAACCTCCCCTGATTGGGGAAAATAAAATTTTAATATTTGTTGGTGAGTGAAAATGATTCTTGTCATGGTTTTATATTTATTGTACATGAGGACATGCACAAGACTAAATGTGGGGGAATTGATGTTATTAATATTTTCATATTTTTTTATATACTCCCTTTATTGATTTTATATGAAATGTGCATAATTTGTGGGAAATATTAATGTTTAAATATTAATTATAATTTTTGAGCACTATTTGAATTCATCCAGATTCAAGTCTGTTTACTAGTTTAATAATAACTATCACCCTACTGATGAAAATTGTGATTTTTTTTTGTTTTTTAGGATTCCTTATTCAATTTACCACATATCATTAGAAGGAATAATTGGCCAATTCTTCCATTTAAAGGGTCATATGTACCACACAAGAAGGCCCACAAAATTGGTGAAGAAACTGGACCATCCATGAAGATTGAATTACTGGGCTCAATCCAGAAGTTAAAATTCATTTGTTCTCCTCAAACATTCGGATAAAAATTCAAGGAGTCATGAATAAAAAATTCAAGGCCAAAATACAAGAAAAAGGGGACCAACTGATGCTTTTATGTCCATCCCACCATTCTGTCCAGAAATTAAAATCCAAAAACTATTCATGACATTTCTCATGATCTATTCATAAAATAAAGCTGATATTTTTTAGTGTGAAAGATAATATATGTTTGGAAAACTAGTTATAATAAATTATTTTTATTTAAGGGCATATTCCTATTCAAAAATCCATTCACATTTTGAACTTATGAAAAGTATGGATTGAAATGGACAGATTACAATTGTTTACTCCAACCGCCATAAGTTTGGTTAAATAAGTCCAAATGCTTCCAAATTTTGATAGTAGTCAGAAAAAATTATTATATAAAATTTTTGAGAATAAGATATCTCTAGATTCATCTATCTGAATGGCCAAACTGATGAGACAAGTGGAGGGATAGATTTGGAATGCAAACAGTTCAACTCCTTGGGCTATAAATACATCCCCTACTTTACTTAAAAAAGGTCAGTATTTCAGAAGGGAAGAGCATAAATTGGCATGAAAAATCCTTTAAAAAGGCTTGGGAGGACCTACCATACTCATGTTTTTACTTTAGATACCCTTCCTCCTCTCTTTTATTTCATTTAGTTTTGTGTTCTTATTCATTTTTAATTTTGTAAGCGTTGTTTTTGTAATTCTATTTTAATGAAAGTTTATTATTTATATTGTATTTTAATAATCCACCATCTATTTTTCAATGTTAATTATCTTAAAATAGATTAAATACAGTTTAAAACCCTTCTCTTCTTTTGCTTTCTCATTCAATCTAAAGTTTGTTTTTAAATCTCATCACTGTTTGTGTTTGTGTGTTCTACATGCAACTCTTTTCTTATCCATTTTTTCCTTATTTTTATAATTAATCATCCTATATATAATAAACCATATTACTAATCATATTAATGGTTAAGTAAATCTTTCATTGGGGTGAGTCATTATTTAGAGATGTTAAGCGATTGAGATCTTTTGCTCGATGAGTATTATTTCATTTAACATTGTATATGTTAGACTTAACATGTCATGGATTAATGACTTGTTTTGTTTAAAATGTGGTTTCCATGGATTATTAGAACCATAAATACACTACCATCAACAAGCTATGATTGAGATTAGAACCCTATGTTAAGTTAAGACTTGGATTAAAGCCTTAACACTTAGGAATTCCAATCAACATTATCTTGTGAAGTGAGTGTTAATTTAAATGCAATATAAAGCAAAGCTCATGGATATCACAAGTTTAACTCCCTAAAAATTAACTCACCCCAATATTTATCAAATTGTTAAATCAAACACCAATCATTAATTACTTAATTTAATATCTACAAACAAACCCCCAATCAAAATACAATCAACTAAAAACAATCGAATATTAAAAAGTATCATCGCTGAGGATTCAACTCAAGTTCTACTATACACATTAGCAGAGTATCAGAGCTTTGAATTGTTGATATAGGCAACAATCATCCATGATTTTAGGTGGTGATCCCTCAAAGTGCCTAAGACGATCCTTAAGTGATGTTCGTGCTCCTCCTCAAAGACAGAGTATACTAGAATGTCAGCCAGGAACACCATAATGAAGGAATTGAGATACTAGTGAAACACCATGTCCATGAGTTCCATAAAGACTGCTGGTGCATTGGCAATCCAAAGGGTATGAAAAAATAATCAAAGTGGTCGTACCTACTTCGGAAGGCTGTTTTTGAGATTTCTGCCTCTTTCACCCTAAGTTGATGGCATCCTGAATGCAAGTCTATTTTTGAGAACTAATTTGCCCCTTAAATTTACCAAACAAGTCATATATTCTGGGTAAAGGGTATTTGTTCTTAATTTTTACCTTATTCAGCTTCTGATAGTCAATACACAACCAGAGGGATCTGTCAGCCTTCTTCATGAACAACAGAGGAGCGGACTAAGGAGAGATGTTCAGGTGAATGAATCCTTTTGATTCTAAGTCTTACATCTATATATTTAATTTCCTCAGCTCGGTGGGGGCCATATGATATAAGGGAAGAGATATCAGCTGTGTTCTCGGTGCTAGATCAATCGAGAACTCCACATCCCACTCTGGGGGAAAACCTGAAAAATCATCTGAAAATACCTCTAGAAACTCATTCACTATATGAGGTAGTGAACCTTAGAGAGCATGACCATAGTAATCTAGTGCAAGTGAAGATAACTAGAAGATAAGACTTCCTAACTCTGGGAGTGGAGGTCCTGCACAACTCGACCGAGGATCCCATTCTCCACAAAAAACCTAATGACACCCATCAGGTGCCGTGAAACTGGCCTACCGCCTATATAAATCGATGTGTTCCTAGAAGTGTACTATAAAATACATTCCAAGTATTATGTAAAACAATTCCATATCTAAGACTAAGAGGTCCCACTTCATCTCAAGCCCTGACACGGAAAGCGCACACGACAGGCACTTGAGACACTACTCCTTCTTCCTTCCCAGCAGCTTCACCAAATCCATTGCAAAAGACAAAAACTCAGTTGGTAAAATCAGAATGTCCATAAAACGAGAAGAAATGAATGAAATAGAGGCACCAGTATAAAAAAGAGTATCATCTATAGAAGATGCAATCAGAACGGTACCTCGAACTGTCGACGGTCCTGCCTCTGACACTGCTGGTGCCTGATCCACTGCATGGAGATGTCCGGTCTATGCCTAAGGATGACTTATAGTATGTGGATATTACATAAACTAGTTCTTCCAAAAATATGACCTATCCCTACCACCTCGGACACCAAATTGATATCCCCCTGTCCTCGATGGCTTTGACTGTGCTGGCACTCCTCTTGAAGCCACTGACCCTGCCCCACTCTGAAGTGGGCATGCCACCCTGCAAAAGTGATGCAAGTGACCCATACCTCCACATTGGTAATAGGGATTTGGAGGAAGTGGGAATGATGGTCGGATGTGCCCTGTCCTCCCACACTGGTGGCACATGACCAATATCGCATTAAAATCCACAGATGAAAACTATCTGGAAGAGTGGCCTGAACTACCACCTCCCTTCTTCACCTGTTCCTCCTGCCTCCTTTTCTTCTCTGAATAGCTACCACTGCCCACTACTAATACAGTTCCAGAAAAAATATCCCCACATTTACGGTCAATCTACACAATACACGCCTAGTCTACAACGTCAGCATAGGTCCCTAGCTTGAACAAGAAGACCTGGGAGTATATCTCTAGTCACAAGGCTTTCCCAAACCTCTAGGCCTTCAATTTTTCATTTGAGACAATTTCAGGAGCATACCAAACTATCTCAAAAAAACGGTTGGCGTAATCAATGATATAAATATTCCCCTGAACAAGATCTATGAACTCTCAAGACCTAGAATATGCCAAGACCTCGAGGCAGTACTATTCATTGAAGATGTCCTTGAAATCTCCCCAGCGCATCTGCTCATTCTTCCCAGTCTAAAGTACTGACTCCCACCACTTGTGATTGGGTCCCTCTAATAAGAAGGAGGAACATTTCACCCTGATATTCTCAGGTGTATCCAATAACTCTAACACACACTCAATCTTATTGATCCATTCCTCTACTTCCTGGGGTTCTATACTACCTTAGAAAGTAGGAGGCTTGTTTTTCAGAAACTCCTAAGATTTATCTTTTCTAGGACCTTCCTCTTTTTCTCTAACAGGAATGGGAACAAGTGATGGTCACTATCCCAGAGCTTGGACATCCCGAACCACATCCTCGACTAGCCTCTGATCAATGGGTGTGGGAGAACTCTCTCTAGCTTCCTCCCGTGGGTGCATGGGAGCTTTCTAGGGAGGCATGTTTCTACAAAATGCAACAGTCACAAAAAATAGTCAATACCAAAATTCTGAAAATTTTAATCAAATATATCAAATATAAATAATCTAAACACATTACAATAATAAAATAAACAACTAATCCACCCCTTCTCGATGTCCACGTGTGGTTTGCAGCCCACACATCTCACCTGGAAGTGATGTCAATCAGATAATTACAACATCTCCTGGTGACTCAAGGTTTACCATGAGAGGTGCAGTCCAAGCACTCTAATCACAACCAAAACCCTGATCCTTGACAACCCTAGATCCTGTCTATCCCGACTCATCCCAAAATAGTAATATAACCCAAAAACATTGGCCTCCTTTGATAACATTTTGTCACGAACCGAATCTAGTCACCACTAATACTGGCACCAAATCCAGCCAATGACAAGGCCTGAATGGAGTTCCCTATCCCCACGGGCTAGCACAAATGCCTGAGTATCAATAAATTAGGTTTGGGAATGATTTAACCGAGTATGAAAGCATAAAACATTAAAACAAACAATAATATGAATTTGAAAATTTCACTCCAAACAAGCCTTAACAGAAACCAGATGTAAATACATGATTTTAAATAAAGTAAAATAGGTACAAAAATAAATAAAAAGATCACAAAATCATCCACAAACACCCCACATGACAAGGGGTCATCACCCCCAAGCTGTCTCCACAACACCACACAAAAGGAGGGGACTAACAACCCGAACCACCTTCACCCGAAGCTTTTCCTTTACCTGAGTCAAACATAATCAAGTCTACTTAAACCCAAGGAGTGTAAGTATGGTGCGATAATAATCCCAATAGGATACCACCCAAATATTCTAAAGAGTATGCAATAAAAGGTGAAAATCACATAGTTTTAATATGTAAGGAAAAGCGGCGATAAATTACAAGAAATGCAACTTTCAATTGTAAACTGTTTTTAAAATAAAACTTTCAAAATGTTAACACATTTGAATAATAAATGTTAGATATTATAATGTACAGAAAAAAACCCTAAGACAAGGGTAAATACCAAAAATACAATGATCACCAAAACCCGGAACACCCCTAGGCACTAGATAGTCTCGGGCCCTATGTACCTCATACCTCGGTGTAAAACATCCATGTCACAATCCTTTCCCGTGCATGGGACACTATTAGGGAGCATAACCATAACCTAGTGGTACCCAAAAATCATCCATATAGTTTAGTTAGAATTGTTGTTATCCAAAATTCTAAGTAAAACAGGGACAAAACCCATCCAGATCACTAGCGTACTAGTACATATCCACCCTCCTAGGTACCCGGGCTTCCCCCTTTGCGCTCAAACAATTTCAGCATGCTGTACACATCCCTTTAAATATAAAAACACAACTACTGGTCACATAAAAACAATACAATAGCTATACACACTTTATAAAACTTAAAACACACAACAAAACATCTTGATTTTCGATAAAACAACTTCACAAAAGCCAACAATGTTTTTCACACAAAAATCCATTTAAAACTCCACTTTGAACACCATGTGCATACTCACATTCAACAAAAAAGAATTTTAAGCACCCAAAAAATTTCTATAAACCCATTAAATGAGTTATAAAGAACCACAATAGGCATAACATAAAATATCCATGTAAAACACCCAATTTAACACCAAATTGGTACCCAAAAATCATTTACTTAACAAACGTCACCAAAACTATATTTTTTAGAAACAACCAAAGGATATGAACATTCAAAAAATGATTTCCAGACCTAATTAATTTCAATAAAATCAACTAAGTAGTTATAGGGTGGCCCCAAATGAACCAAGAAAATATTTCTATGAAAAACCCCCAATTTCACATAAAAATAGAACTTAAACTTCATTTTCTTTACAAATACCACTAAAACCAATTTTTTCACCAATAATCAAATGAGATAAAACTAAATTATCATAAACACAGAAATATAAGTCACAAGTATTTCATAAAAATGGAATCACCTACAAAAATTGTTAAACCTTTGAATCCTTTGTGCGAAAATTCAATCACACCACCACCCCACCTCAAGAAAGGTAGATCGAGCCTAAAATCAAAAGATTGGACCTAGAAAAACCAAAGTTAAACCCTAGGTTCTAAAACCTACCCTATGGTAATTTGGGAATTCAAGGAAATTGGAATAAAATTTATGAAAAGGATAGTAACTAAGAGGTAGAAACACTTACTTGATATTTTTTGAAGTTACTCCACCAAACCCCCCTTCAAAATGGAGTTCCAATGAGAGTTTTAGGTGCTTGGGAGGCTGCAATGGGTACAAGGGTAAAATGGGGGAAGAAAGGGGTGAGTTTCGATAAATAAATGGAGGTAAAAGAAGTAATTTAACACATTTTTAATGAGATAGACATGGGTGTATAGTTTGTGTGCACGGTTTGGAAAACCGTGCACCTAAACCGTACACCCTCCTTTCTCCCCTTAAAACATCTCAAAAAGCCACCAAAATTTATGGGGGATTAGGGACGAATTAGGGGGGGGTGTTAGGATAAAAAATATAATAAATATAAGTACCTTTAATGAATAAATTGGGTGTGAAATCCTAGGCCCTCACTTCTAGTCATAAGCCTCTGGTGTTTGGGTAAATGTGCTTGAGACTTTATGTCCAACCGAGATCGGGCCACCATACAGTGGAATACAGGTCCAAGATGTTACAAAGTGGTATCTGAGTGAAATTTATTTTTTGGATTACTATTTTTCAACAACATATATGGTTTAGAAAGGAATAGTAATTTGGTAATGAGCTGTTCTTCGGAGTGGAAGACCCACATATGAGAAAAATTCAAATTGCCTCGAATAGAAATTGCTCTTTTTTGGATTTTGACTGTTACAATTGATTTGATTCCACCATTTGGTGATGCAATTGAATTGTGATTTTATCATTGAAATGATTGTGAGTTTTATTTTATGTAAACTTGATGAGATGAGGGTATTCCATCTCATGCATCATTTTATTAACCTACTAGAATTTAAATTCTATGCAGTATTCCATGCCATATAGGGTGAATTTCTTGACTACATGACACTGTACTATGTGATTTGATTAATATATCTATTGTTGTGATAGATATTATGTGAAAGTAATTTATAAACATGGTTGGTACTTAGATTTCCTACCATAACCTATGTAGTGTTTTCATGATTATTCTATAATAGACACCCTAACCATCCAATTATGGCACGTTGAGTCATGGACCATGAGTTGCATGGACTGGAACATGTTATGGTATGACTAGGTTGAAACCATATTTTGGTTAATGAGGAGTATGGTATCCTATAGATCATAAGTGATTCACCATTTGTTCTAACCATTTTAAAGATAAATGTAAACAAATAGGAATTGATCATATTGAAATAGAGAACTTGAACTAGACCTAGTTTTTGAGTGGGAAGAGGTAGTGTATCTAGCAGCTTTTATGATTGTTTCCATTTACCCAATACTAGATTTAGAAGAAGGTTGTGTGGTATAACCTATTTATTGGAAGGATATGACCTATCCTACACTTTTAACTATGAAATTTGGTTATCGATCCTTTATGAGAAATGTGTTTGGCATTGTAGAGACATGACACCATGAAAAAATCTAGTCCTATTCCAGGAGGGTGGTGATGGAAATGATATGAAAGTGGTGGGATATGGGATACTGGTGGATAATCCTTTAGTTAAAACTGTGGCACCAGATGTTTTGTTGGACATAGGTTTTGAGGAATAGTTCTGTAAGGTTTTTCTATGATATATAAAAACTTTTCAGGGAGAACCACAATAGGCGTTATCTATGGATGAGCTAAAAAATGTGTTCTAGTAGTAGAATCCTACCACATTTTCAGGGTATAGAGGTCCATAAGATACTGGGATATGGATTGAGACCTCATTATCGATATTAGAGCATCTAGATACACCTCCTAAGAGGAGAGTGAAGATTGTGACTTATATGCTATGTGGAGCAGCAAAGCGATGGTGGGATGTTTTGAACCAGGATGACAAGTTATGAGACATGGTTTTGGATGATTTAAAAAATAGGTTTTTTGAATAATTTTACCTCAATAATCTTAGAGTAGTGTAGGATAGAAAGTTTATGCATCTAGAGTAGGGAACCATGACAGTTATGGAGTATTCGGTACACTTTATAGAGTTGCAGCATTTTGCATCGACATACCTTGCTGATGAGCTATTAAGGGCAAGAAAATTTGAGGAAGGTCCCAAAATTATTGTTTGATCTTAGGTCATCATGTTCAGGTTGATGATGATTATTGAGATAGTGAATCAGGCACTGATCACAAAGTGGAACCTGAGGTATCCTGGGGGTGTAGAGTAGAGAAGGGCAATCTCTCGACCTAGTGGTTCAACTTATAATGGTAAGAAGTGACGTTTTGAGGATTCTCATGATATGAGTACCATCCAAACTATGAGTACTGGTAGCTCAGTATTCTATCATCAGTGTGGTATATGAGGACACATAATGAATTAGTGTGATCATGACCCAGTTGAGTGCTGATATTGTGGTAGGATGGGCCACGTGCAATGCTTTTGCAGGAACTTCCCTCCGATAGTTAGTGGAAGGGGGAAAGATGCAACACTAGGTCTAGGTGGAGGTTTCAAAACTTCATGTCAGGATGAGATCTGGAGCCATATCAGTCTTTCAGGTTGAGGTGGTGGTGGTCATGAACATGGTATCCCGACACTAGTTGTAATGAGACAACATAGTGGGCATACTCTAGGTAGTGTGGTTGTGTCACAGAGCCATAGTTTAGGACAGATATATTTTTGTATAGCCTACCCCTGAGGAGCAGGGTTTTATACCATCTACAGTGAGAGGTAAAATCCTAGTAGCCTCTACCCTTGTGTCTTCTCTTTTTGATATAGGTGCATCACATAGTTTTATATCTGTACCTATTGTGGAGAGCCTTAGGATCATGGTACATTTTTATGAGGGAATTATGATTATTGAAACTCTATTTGGGATCAGAATGAAGGATGTACATCAGTGTAGGGAGTTCCCCCTTGTGATTGGTGGGTGTCACTTCGTATGAAATATTTTTGTCCTCGATATGACAGGGTTTGACATCATACTTGGGATGGACTTGATAGTATCTTATCAATAACATATTGATTTATATCACTGGAGAGTGAATTTAACATCAATATAGGGTAGATTTTTTGTTCTAAAGGGTGAATGGTATGTTTAGGATTTTCTATAAGGAACACAACATCACTGTCAGGGTGGAATGATAGCCTAGATTTCTAGTTTATATCTGGATGATCAGAGAGTGCGTCAAAAAGATTTCCCTTCTATGGTTGATTATTTTAGGGATATTTTCCTAGAATATTTTTCTAGTTTACCTCCTGATAGATAGGTGGAGTTCTCCATCAAGATAGTACCAGGAGCTACACCCGTATCCATTACTCCTTACATGATGACTATTATAAAGTTGCAGGAGCTCAAGAGGTAGCTAGAGGATTTGGAGGAAAATGGGTTTATCTACCTAGTACATATATATGGGGTTCATTAGTCATTTTTTCAAAAAATTAAGAGAATAAATACAGGATATATTTGGATTATAAAAAATTTAACCAGTTGATGGTTGATAACTAGTATCCCTTACCATAGATAGATGAACTTTTTTATTAGCTCTGAGGATCTCAAGTTTTCTTGAAAATTTAATCGAGATCTAGATATCATTAGGTTCTTATTAAACCTATAAAAATACCTTGTACATATTTTCATATTAGGTATATTCTATTCGAGTATCTAGTTATTCCATTTGGCCTCACAAATATGCTGATAGTTTTCATGGCGCTGATGAACCGATTTTTTCATCCTTATCTGGATTCATTTTTGGTGGTTTTCATGGATGATATCTTGGTGTATTTTCACAATTTAAATAATCATGCCAAACATATTGATATTGTTTTGGATACAATAAGAGAGAATCAGTTATATGATAATCTCATAAAGTTCCACTTATGGATGGATAAGATGCACTTCCTAGTTCATATTATCTCAGATACAGGAGTATTATTTGACACAGAGAAGGTGAGAGTTGTAATTTCCTAGGAGAATACCAAAAACTTCATTGATATATAGAGTTTATTAGGGATATATAGATATTAAAATCATTTCATACAATACTTATAATTTCTAGAAGCACTGTTGATGGTATTGACTAAGAAGGGTGTGAAGTTTGTATGTTCAGATACCTACGAGATGACCTTTCAGGAGTTGAAAGGGAGATTGAATTTAGTACCTGTCTTGATTCTTCTAGAGAAAGGGCAGAAGATACACTATTTATTGTGAAGCATTAGGTATTGGGATGGGAGTATTTATAATGTACGGGGACAGGGTTGTGGTATACATGTCTCAAAAACGAAGGCCACACGAGATGAATTACCCGACGCACAATCTCAAGTTTTCTTTAGTTGTTCATGCTTTGTGATCTTAAAGAAACTACTTACTGGGAGATAATTTTTTGGTGTATACAGAACAAAAAATCCTCAAGTACATATTTACACAACATTATCTTAATCTAAGGTAGAAAAGGTGGGTTGAGTACCTAAATTATTTATACTTAGAGATTTCCTTTATACTGAGAAAAGGAAAAGCTGTGGCCAATTCACTTAGTAGGACGACTCAGATACAGACAGTTTAGAATGCCATTAGAGAGTGGAAGATTATGGATTTTTAATCTATGATGCAATTTAAGGTGAAGGAAATTCAGGGATAGTATTTTCTTTCATCCTTAGATGCGAACTCTACCCTACTAGATAGAGTGAGGATGAGAAATATATCAGATTCTGAGGGCATAGTCCTATGGGAGAGTGTGGTAGGTGAGGAATTTCCTCTTGGTTGTATGGTAGGTGAGGATGATATTCCGTATAACCATGGTCACATTTGGGTTATTGTGTACATACACAAGGAGATGATGCAGGAGTTTCATGCCTCAGTTTGGATAGTGCATCCCGATGTCACTAAGATGTACCACGACTTACACATCAATACTGGTGGTTGGGTATGAAGTGAGATATAACTGATTTTGTTATGATTTGTTCCACTTTTCAGCAAGTAAAGTAATAACATCAGTGAATAGCTAGGATTTTATAGTAGTTAAATTTTCATAAGTGGGAGTGGGATGATGTTGTGATGGATTTTGTGACTAGTTTACCGAGTTCAACTCGAGGTAGTGATGCTATTTAGGTTATTGTTGAGAGGATCATGAAGGTTTCTCATTTAATACCAATCAGGGAGAGATTCAGTGTTAATTAGATTAGGAGGTTTCATTTCTGTGAGATAGTATGACTTCATGGGGTCCCTAGTACTATCATTTCATATAGGGATGCCTAGTTTTCTTCTCATTTCTGACATATTTTTCAGAGGGTGTTGGGTAAATAAGTTCTTATGAGCACAATATACCACCCTCAGACTGATTTCTAGTTAGAGTTTATGATACAGGTGATTGAGAACATACTCGGATCATGAATCCTAGATTTTGGGGGATCTTGGGAGAAGCATATACCCTTAGTTGAGTTTGTCTACAATAATAGTTATTAGGATACTATATAGATGGAACCTTATGAGGATTTTTATAGTAGGCCATGATGATCACCCCTATACTGGTTAGAGGAAGGTGAGGTAGCTTTACTAGAACCACGTCTCATGCAAGAGACTTTTGTGCAAGTCTAGTTGATCAGAAAGCATATGACTATTAAAAAATCTTGAAAAAAATCTTACGCTGATCACCTTAGATGACCTATAGAGTTCAAGGTTTTGGATCAAGTCTTTTTACATATCTCAATGTGGCAGGGACACATACATATTAGGATAGAGGGTAATATTTCATTATGATATGTTGGGCCATTTGAGTTTCTAGAGAGAGTCGGGCCAATAGCCTATCAGTTGTAGTTGCCTCAGAGGTACCAAGACATGCACAACGTCTTCAATATATCTTAGCTACACTGTTATCACTCAGACCCATCTCATACTCTATATCTAGATGTGGAAGAGCTATAGGTAGATGCGTCCTTTTAGGAGCATCCAATTTGTATCATTTACAAGATAATGAAGGTTATCCGAGGTTGATCAGTTCCTATAGTATGGGTTCTATGATAGCACAACCATTTATAGGATGAGACTTGGGAGTGGGAGGCCAACATACATGCTTAGTGACCAAAGTTATTCTCAGGTGATTCTTGAAAAACCTTGAGAGAGAAATTTGGGGATAAACTACTTTAATGGGGGAGCCTTTTAAGATCTTTGGTTTTTATATGAGGTAAGGATCTTTCTAATTTTGGTTTAAATGATTTTTTACAGCCTAATGTGAATACCCTTTGAGGTCACAGGTGTTTCGAGGTTGTCTTGGGTTTTTTTTAGAGTCCCAAACCTAATTTTTTGGAAAAATAGGGTAGGACACATAGTTAGTAGAAATTTTAAAGGGCAAACCGCACTATCTGGATAATTGTGCGATAAATATGCAGAGGGCATGAGGATCCCACACGGTTTGAGGAAACAATGTGGATGGAGGTGAAAACCTATTTGAGATCACCTATAGTTTTTGAAAAAGGTGTTTTGCATGGTTTGTTCATGGTTATTCAAACTGTGCATAGTGAATATGCGAGGCGCCTCTCCTTATAGTGAAGGGAACATGATTGGCGTAGAGTTTAGCCAACCTAGTGGCCAAACCATGCCACATAGTATTTTGAGCCAAAATAATCAAATTTCTATTAAAATCCTTTTAAACCTAAAATCTAATTTATTATTCACCCGTGGATAAAATCACACCTATTGGATATCCTTTGAAGCTCCAAGATAGATTGTTTCCACCGTTCTTCCATATGAGCTCAGAATTGAGAGCCCTTAATCTAATTGGATTCATGTCAGTGAGTAATCATTCATTTTGTGCTTTTCTTTGTTTAAATTCAGATTGACGATGTTATTTAGGTGTAATATAATATTACCTATTACCTATTTCTTTATCCATTATTTATTTTTCTTATGATCTAGATCGAATCAGAATTTGATACTAAACGAGAACTCCACTATGGACCTATGGTAGGTGGTATATACCTTTCCATTGTGGTTTGGTGATTTATATACCTAGTTGTTATTGTTCCTCCCTTCAAACTTTTTGGAGGTTCCCTGATAATTAATTGAATAATTGAATTGAACATTTTGGAATATGTTAGGGATTCCCTTTAGTTACTTTGAGTTTAGTTTGAGGTTTTTTCCCCAACCAAGGTTACCCATGGGGTGTGCCTTTGAGATTGACTTTATTGAACCACCCAAGGGGTGAGTGAATGAGATTTACTAGATAGAGGAATCCCAATTAATATTTGAATTTAAATTAATAAATTGAATATGAGATGGTTTTTCTCCCTTTACATGTGTTAACATGATGTTTGTTTAATTTAATAGTTTGAATGGATTATTTATCAATTATGTAAATGAGTGGGTAAACTCATGAAATGTGAATGATTGTGAATTTTTATGAGTGGTTAAACTCATGGAATATAATTGAATGAGAATTTTTATATGAGTGGGTAAACTCATGGTATGAAATGGTAATTGAATTGAATGATGAATGGTTTCAAAGGATTCCATGGGTGTGCTACACCATGGGTCATGATAGTGGTAGAGAATTCCTTGGACCTATATTATCCTTGGATTATGATTTTTTGGGATTACTTGGGCCTTGTTACCCATTAGATCTGGTTTGTTTTGGTTCATAGTGGACATAGTCTATTGACATGCTCCTTGCACCCCGATTCAAGCCTAACCGAGAATCCATTGAGATACTCTTGGGACTTGATGAGGATGCCTTGGTTCACTATACCTTGGATATGGTCTCAATGTGTTTGAAACTTTTGATTATACAACTTGACCATGGTAAATATGACACTCTGGATTATACAACAATTCCATGGTTGAAATGACATTTTTTGATTATAAGGCTTGGTCATGGTTGTTATGAGATACAGGTTTTACGACATGGCCATGGTTGATATGATATATTGTATATATGGTGAGGCCATGATGTTTAATTCCTTATGCTTTACTACTACCTTGTTATAGGATCTTGACACTTGTTTTAGTAGGAGACTTGTATAGATGTGCAATATCACTTGTTTGGTTGCTTTTTCCTTGGGAAATTTACTTTCAGTACTACCATACCTATTATAGTTTTCACTCCTATTTAGATTATATTGCATAGATAGGATTTATTATAGACACCGTGGGTGGGGACCTACTAGGATTATGTCTCACACCATTTTTGGGCCACCGTCGGGTACTCAGAGAGACTATATGGATGCAGGCATGGAATAGGGAAAGGAACCATAGTTTGATGCTTGAACTTGTTTCATTCTTAAGAGTAGGGGAGCATGAGACAAAGTTGAGGATTGTGATGATAACTGGAGATAGTGACTTATTGGTTTTTTTTATTTTGATCCATGTATTGTAATGATTCTTGTATACCTGTTTTGGATATTTTTAGACATATTACATGATCATTATTGTATATGATATTCCTTTTATCATGGTTTTTATATATACCCATTGGTTATTATTATGCTTCCGCTATGACAGGTTACTGGTCCTGAGGTCTTAGAGTCTATTCCCATTGCTTATACATTGTTGTTATTACTTCCACTATTGATTAATATGATTTATACCACTATTTTATACTTTTAAAACATGGAATAGTCTCCCCACAAACACACCCTATGCTCTCACTTCTAGTCGACAACCTCTAGCATTTGGGGAGATGTGCTTAAATCCATGTAACCAACCAGGCTCAGGGCACCATATAGTGTTATCCAGTTTTGGGATGTTATAGCATTGATTTGAATCTCATGAGAGATGATAAACTACCATGACAACATTCCCCCTTTCACTAATTCTCAGAGTGATAAATATATTCTCTAAGGAACTTATCCATTGCTTAGCTACAAATGGATTTGTAGTCCCATTGAATGATAGAGGTTTCTAGCATATGAATTGGTCTAACATTTTTACATTGTGTGGTGGATTAGCTAGATTCTATATATGGGAAATATTATTACTCATAAATTAAGTCAGCTTCCCCAATATGGTTATAATTTGATCAGTTCTAGTTACAACTCCATATAAAGATTCTTTATCATGTCTAAGAGGGAAATACCTACATGAAGTACATGAATTAATAAAATTACCATTACTTTCATTAGGAACTATTTATAAATAATTACACACACTATATTAGATAATAACATTATGAATCATAATTTATAATCCCAAAAATAATGAAATACTTATCATAAATTGAAAAATTTATTCGTAGCTAATCCCATAATCATAAACATGATTTATTTGGGGTTACATTTATTTTAAAACCCTTTATAATGGTTTGTAAAGAAAATAATAATTATCCTAATAATATCCCTAAGGAGTGTCAAACTAGGTGTACAATAAGTCATTTTTTCATGCACCAGGTGATGATTGGGTCAATCCCAATGTGTCCTTTTCAGATTTATTACCCCTAGGTACATCTGTGCCAAAAGAATGTCCACTTTTAGTATCTAGAAAAGTATATATTTTTTAGGAATATCCAAATTATATTTTCCTTACCAAAACTTTATGATGTTCTTCTATACTTATCCTCAAAGTCTATCATAGGGTTATGTCCCCTAATATATGTTTTTCATAAATATAGTTCCCAATGTTTATACTAAACTTCCTCTGATACCAATTATAGAGAACTCAACCCTAGTAGCCTAGATCTAGTATCTAATTTACTATATTGTCATTATATACAAGGTATCACATCCCAAAGGATAGAATAGTTTAATAGTCTTAGTAAACTAAATAAATACTTGAATTCAAATTAAATTTTAAAAAACAATATACACAAAGTATTTTCTTTGAGAAAACCATTATTCACCTTAGAATATCCCTGAATATTAATCACAAAACACTCCCTATTATCCTGGGAAAAATAAAATATAATAAATGGTTCAAATAAGATGCTCAGTAAGGTTAAAAGTATAAAGAAATCTCTAAATAAATAAGGAATAATCAATATAGAAATGTAAATAACTGAAACACATGCCATTTAATTAATAACCTTAGCATAATATGATAAGAATAAATGATGTTCAAATAATTCCATTTAAATAATCACATGATCTTGTAAATTTAACCACAAATATTCTAAATAATCTAATAATCACAAGAAATATCAATAACTGAATCCATAATGATAAAATGAATAATTAAAAACATCTAAAACATATATTTGAGTCCTTGTGCCAATAAATCTAAAAAATGGGCAATTCATCAACAAAAACCTAATATATTTTGTCCTGTGAAACCTACTAATGAAGCAGGGGACTAAAGTGGGACCCACCCATTATCTTTTAAGTCTAATGCATTTATCATATGAAAGGGGTGAATCATAATAAAAATAACCATTCATATTGAAAAAATAACAAAATAAATGTTAATACTTACCCAAATCAATAAACATAATCATAAACTATCCAGATTAAAATGGTGAATGGTAATAAAATTATATGTTCCCATTCGAACTGATCATAAACCATCTTGATAAATAATAAGGTTGATATTATAATATATCCTCAGTGGTTCATAATTAAAATAGAGTTTTGATTTCTGATAAAGATAATATTTTCATTATTTTTCATGCATGTTTTAATGATTTAACCCCTTCCAATTAATCAATTTGAGATTATTTTTATTATTTTAGTATTTTTAGTGGATTTTGGGATTAATTGTGAAAATTAGTTAATTTTTTAAATTTATAAGTTTTCTAGAGATTTTATATTTTGGGTATATCTTTTACAATTTTGATCCCAATTTAGTGAATCCTTTTTTTATGATTTCCTTTCTCATGGGATTCAAATTTTTTTTTCTGGGCCCAGATCCAATTTGATACCCAATGGCCCAGAAAAATCAATCAAGTGGAAAAAAGCTTACTAGCTGATAGAATGGACCTTAACTCATTTATTGGATCATATCTCGGTCTACATAACTCCAAATTAAGTGATTATATATGGAATAGAAATAGGTTCCTATTCTCATTATCATAGTAAATTTCATAAAGAAATTCTGTCTTTAAGGAATTCATTGCATGTGCTAAAGTGGAGGGAGTTGAGAAGTATCCTAGAGAAAAAACATCTTCATCTGTAATTTGGTCATAACTTTTTTGAAACCTGTCCAAATATTCTAAGATTTTTTGGGTGCATGATAAAGATATAGGGTAACAACTTTTATGAATAAACCTACCCTATATTCGGCCATTTATGATGCTAAATTGATTCAAGATTTTTGAGGAGTGAATCTGGAGGGAAACTTTTCCACCCCTCAAGCCTATTTATATGAGTGTACACTTCCATTAAAGGTTGTTGAAGAAGGTTCAAGATGGTATGTTATCATAGTAAATTTCATAAAGAAATTCTTTCTTTAAGGAATTCATTGCATGTGCTAAAGTGGAGGGAGTTGAGAAGTATCCTAGAGAAAAAACATCTTCATCTGTAATTTGGTCATAATTTTTTTGAAACTTGTCCAAATATTCTAAGATTTTGTGGGTGCATGATAAAGATATAGGGTAACAACTTTTATGAATAAACCTACCCTATATTCGGCCATTTATGATGCTAAATTGATTCAAGATTTTTGAGGAGTGAATCTGGAGGGAAACTTTTCCACCCCTCAAGCCTATTTATATGAGTGTACACTTCCATTAAAGGTTGTTGAATAAGGTTCAAGATGGTATGTTATGATGGCTTATATTATTGAATTTATATGAATTTTCTCTTTTTCTTTTTTCTCAGTTTCATCATGCTCTCTTCTTCCCCTTTCAACTCTATTACCCTTCACATGGAGGGGTAAAACCATTGAGTGATCAGGGAAGGGGGAGTTTCACTTTTGTAATGTAACAACCGGGTCCCGATGACAGCACAACCACCCCGCCTTAACATGGCCGTCGAGTCCTGGCCCACCAGGTACCACCAGTTGCCCCGCATACACGTGGGGCCCACCCCATGGTCCACCCACTTGCCCGAACGGGGAGTTTCACTTTTGTAATGTAACAACCGGGTCCCAGTGACACAACCACCCTGCCTTAACATGGCCGCCGAGTCCTGGCCCACCAGGTACCACCAGTTGCCCCGCAGACATGTGGGGCCCACCCCAGGGTCCACCCACTTGCCCGAACGGGTAACTTGACTAATGACTGTCCCCACAGGCCAACACATGTCCTTTCCAGTGTGTTTTGTCCTCACTCACACACACCATGAGAAACTTCCCAGAAGGTCACCCATCCTGATCACTACTCCAAGCCAAGCACACTTAACTGTGGAGTTCTAATCAGGTAGGCTCCTGAAAAGGAAGGTGTACCTTGTTGACATGAGTCATATCATTTAGTCATTTAACCCTTTATCATTTGGGGGTGTTACAATCAACCCCCCTTTAGAGAACAACGTCCTCGTTGTGGGCCCTACATCTCAACCCAGGCAGTGCATCGCACTTAAGGTTGGGTACCACCTATGATACCAAATGTGACAACCGGGTCTCGGTGATTGCACAACCACCCCGCCTTAACATGGTCGTCGGGTCCTGGCCCATCAAGTACCACCAGTTGCCTCGTAGACATGTGGGGCCCACCCCAGGGTCTACCCACGTGCCCAAACGGGTCATATGACTAATGACAATCCCCACAGGCCAACACATGTCCTTTCCAGTGTGTTTTGTCCTCACTCACACATATCCTGGGAAACTTCTCAGAAGGTCACCCATCTTGATCACTAATCCAGACCAAGCATTCTTAACTGTGGAGTTCTAATCAGGTAGGCTCCCGAAAAGGAAGGTGCACCTTGTTATCATGAATCATATCATTTATTCATTTAACCCTTTATCATTTTGGGGTGTTACATGTAATGTATGAGTCTTGAGATAAAATACAAAACTCTCTTTTTATATTAAATAATTTCTATTTTCAGTGATTAAAATTTCTCTTAATGCGATCTTGTTTTGGGTTTTGGCATATTCATTGTTTATAGATTTGTTTGAAGAACTTTTAACTCATTCCGCCTAGTGCAATTTGCCTTGATTGAGCATATTGTGTTAGGTGGTGAGTGTCTAGAGATTGTTGGCACATGTGTGTAACTAGTGAATCATTTCTAAATTTATAAGGATAAAAAATTCCTAATTTGGACTTGCCTTAGTTTTTTAAGAATTGTTTATGAACTTCCATGCACATAGGAGTGAGCTCCATTTCATTCTTCAACCAAGGGTGATTTATAACTCGATTGAGGAGTATTTCATTTATTATTAAATAGGAAGATACGGTGAATGATTTTTATGATGATTATGATGTTTCAAATGGTGATCCTACCCTAACCCCATCACTCACTTCATCCATTAGTGTTCAACCTTAATTTCAATTGCTTTATTTCCTTTTAAAATCAAATAATCTCAAATACAACCTCTTCTTATTTCTCAAATTTAAGTGAAAAACGTAATTATTTTGCATTCCTCTCTAGATAAATCCTAGGTTACCCACTTTACTGAATTTTAACTTAGGAATTATTTGTTTTTGTCACACCTCATGACAGGAACATGTCAAAACTTAGCATCGTTGCTAGGGAGGTAGTGCCAACATTTTTCTCTCTCTATTTATTTTCTCTTTTCTTATTTTATCTTCAAAATTACATGAATAGAATCTAAAAAACTGAAATTTCCCCCCTTGATCCTGAAATTTAATGAAATTTTTGGAATATACTTATAAACTTTAATTTACAATCTGAATTTGAGGACATTTCTCTTACAGACTTGAGTGAAACTTCAAGTGTTCACTCTGAGCCTGTCATTATGGATGGAAATCAAAACCCAACTCTTAGAGAACTCTATGTACCACAATTCCTTAATTAAAATAATCAAATTTTCATTCCATTGTTACAAAATTATTTTGAGATGAAACCTAACTTGGTTCCATTGCTTCAAAAGTTTCATGTCTTAGCAGGTTAAGATCCCAACAAACATATTAAAGAGTTCACACATGTCTGCTCAACCTTCAGACCCCATGGAGTAGCTGAGGAACAAGTAAAGTGGAAGGAATTCCTATTTTCATTATAAGGATATTCCAAAGAATGGTTGTATGGTCTAAAACCTAGATATGTGGATGATTGGAATGAATTAGTGAGATGCTTCATGAAAATATTCTTCCTTGCATCCAGAAGCACAACCCTCAGAAAGGAGATATATGCCATCAAACATTCATCTAGATAAACCCTTTATGAACATTGGGAAGGATTTAAAAAGCTATGTGCCAACTACCAATATCAAGAAATTGAGGATCATCACTTTCTTGTCTTCTTTTATCAAGTCTTAATGGACAATGATATAAACCTTTTGGATGCATCATCTGGAGGCACATTGATTGAAAAGTCACTATAATAAGCTAAGGGATTAATTGAGAAGATCTATCATAACTCCCAAAAGTTTGTTGCAAGAAGTACTAATACAAGAGGAATTATTGAGGTAAGAACTTATAATCGATCACCTTTATGGTAAAACAATATTGATGATATAACTAGTATAGTGAGACAGATGGCCTTGAATCAAGTGAGTAACCAACAATCCTTAACTAAGTTATGTGGTTTATGCTCATCACCTGATCATTTCACTGAATAATGTATAAGGACCCATACTTAAACATTACATAATATTGAATTAAGTTAATAATTCACATTGAGGATCTTTTCAAGTTTAGAGCTTTAGATAATTAGGTCATAACTCATATATAACAAATTGAATATTACAAGTAGACACTTCTACTCACTATCAATTTTTTCATAAAAAAAACTCTTTAAAAAATAAACATGTTTAGTTCCATGTTTTAAACATCATGAATTTTCCTTGATCCCATACTTAACCCTATTCATCTTTATGTCCTATGAAAAATATTTCAAAACCTGGGATGATCAAAAAAAGCTTAGTAAGGGGTACATAAAGAAGGAAAACTGTTAGTTTTTCAAAACAACATGTAAACCATGAATACTTTGCCATAAAGTAATAATTTTTACATTTAAGATGTAGCAAAAACACTTCACTGAATATAAGGTCATTTCTTACCCTTATTATAACCAAAATATTTCTATAAATCCCATAGAAATAAACATATAGCATATAAAGGTAACTTGGGACATAAACATACTTAAATAGAATAACCATACGGTCGACTTCCACACATATCACTAAATGGAATAACCATACGGCTGAATTCCATACCCAATTAATTGGAGGTTATAATGTAACCAACCGTCCTTGGTTTATCATAGAACCACTCGTCATTTGGTTTATCACGTAACCACCCATAATTGATTTATCATGTAACCACCCATCAAAATGTCCAAGTACCATTATATAATCATAAATCATAAAATATTTCAAATATCAATATGTCACTAATAACATTTCATTTAAAATCACAAGAAATCATTTCAAGATATTGAAATAATCTATCCATTTCAAAAACCATTTTCAATACGAAAACACCCAAAAAGGGAATAAGGGATTTTTTTCCTTTTAAAAACATTATGGCTTAAAGAGGAAGCCAAATAAAGACTATGACGGTTGTAAGAACTTGGATCATCGCTTCAGGTACACCATTCCTTTTTCTGGAGTTTTTAAGAAAAATGGATTTTCTGGAAAATTTTGAAGTACACGCCGTGTACTTTCTGAGTACACGCTGTGTACTCTTCTCCGGATCGAAGCCGTGTGCTGGCCGTGCCCGGGCCACACACACGGTGTGTAGGGGTGACGTGGAGGCCATTTTTGGCAGAGTACGGAAAGACCTAGTACACGATGTGTACTCTAAAAGTACACGCCGTGTACTTTTTTTTCACTAAACGTACCGGGGTCGCACCTGATGCATAGAAGCATCTTCTTCTAGGTTTTGTTCATCCGAGAGCAACTTGTATGGCTGGATATTCCTTGATCCCCCGTGCCTCCATCCGATCTTCATTCCAGCCACCGTCGATTGTGTTAGGATCACCTCAGTAATCTCTATCTTCTCCTTTAGACTTGTTTTATGGTTCCTCCTCGTTTTCAAGTTATCGTGGGTTGATCGTTTTGTGCGTTTTCTTAGATCTATGCCATTCTGAGGAGAATCAGGCACCGTGGTTCAAGTATATCATTTCCCTAGCGTTAAGGTAGGTGGTTTGTGCCTTTATGTGGAATGTTTTTGAGTATCTTGTGCAATTGTGCCAATTCCCTTGAACGAGAATTGTGCATTTTCCTATTTTGCCCTTGGTTGATTGCCTGCTTACTTGATTTCTATAGTAGAGGTTTACCCTTGTGAATAGAGTAGTTTTTGCTATACTCTGGATGTTTTCCATGCTTGTTTTTCTTGTTTGGTGTTTTCCAGTTGCTATTCTTAGCTGTAGGATAGAGGAACTATTATACTATTATGCTGTTGAGCCTTAGATTGATAGCCAAGTAGTTCTTGAGGTTTACTTGGACGACACACGTGCACTGAGCATGTTAATTTCACATGCGACCGTGAGAACCTAGTGTAGTAGACCATATGGGGAATGGACGTAAGGGCTTCTCCAGAGTGTCTTTTAATACGATGCGAGACCATATGGGGAATTGACGATGAGTGCTTCCTCAGAGAGTTTGTAGTTCCTTGATGGGGTCCATAGGGGGAATGAGACGTTGAGTGCTTCCCCAAAGAGCCTTTAGGATGATACGAGACTATATGGGGAATTGACAGTGAGTGATTCCTCAGAGAGTCTATTCTTATCTAAACCAGAGGGGTGAGACTGTGTGTGCCTCCTAGAGGGTTTCTAGTACTTGTAGGTTGAACCATATGGGTTAGGCTGTGTGAGATACCCAGAGGGTTACCTGTTTCTTCTTGTTGCTGGTTGTTTACTTGTGTACTTTATATGTTAGAACTGTGGATTGTAGCTGCTGTGTGCTTTTCTGTTTACTTCTTCCTGCACTTTTACTTGCCTTGTATTCATTGACTGTTAGGCACAGATCTTTGGGTGATTGCCTACAGGGATATTTATCTCACACCCTATTTGGGACATGCTTTTGGGCCTAAGCAGACTATATTGTTGCAGGTATAGATAAGGGAAAGCACCCTTCTACTTCAGGTTCTTGATTGCACTGGAGTTGGAGAGCATGGGACCGAGCCATGGATTGCGATGTGGAGGAGTTTACTTTGTTTTCTTTTGCACTTTGTTTTTCAGTTGTACTTCAGCACATTGGTTTGTTTACTGCTTTCCATAGACATATGTACCATGTTTCATCATTATTATTTTATACTTTTCTTCTGCTGTTCATTTCAGTTGTTGTATGCTGTCTATTGTTTCCGCTATTGTGTATGGTTGTTCTTCCGCTGTATACTTTACCGAATGAGGGCATAGTTTCCCCATAGACTCACCAAGGCCCTTGCTGCTAGTCGGTAGCCTCTAGCGTTTGGGGAAATGCGGGTGAGGTAATGTGGCGAACCAGGTATGGGGCACCAGTGGAGGGGCTTCGGATTCTGGTCATTACAAAGTGGTATTAGAGGAGTTCTTTTCTCTTGCCTTAATATTTGGAGACTTAGCCAGGGATAGGACGGATTCAGTACTTGGTATTAAGCTGTGCTCGGGAGTAGCTAACCCATGTACAGGGAAAATCCATACTACCTCATTAATTACAGTTTGCTGGTTTTGAGATTTTATGGTTGATATGATTTAACCTTGAGTGATTGACATGCTTTGTGTTATTATTTTCTTGAAGATTGAGGTTCTATTTCTGTCGCAACCCGTTGAGATGAGGGTATGCCATCTCATGCATCATATAGGCACTTGTAGAAATCACATTTCATGCATTCTTTCTATTCCATATACAGTGCATTAGAGATTGCATGCTGTTGTGATAGACTTTATGTAGATTATGCATGCTGTTGTGATATATGCTTGATAGAATCTCTACTACCTTGTTAGAGGATTGATTGTTTCCTACTTTGCTTAAATGAATCCCAAATTTTGATTCTTGAGGTGTTATGACCCTCTCGAATCAGAAATTGGTGGATCATGATCTCGTTTTCTCTTGTCTATGACTATAGAAGATTCCAAGATTTGATTCGTGGGGATTATGGGCCCTCACGGATCGGAATTTGGCACTTCTTTGCCTTGTTTTCAGTGTTTCTGGGCTTCTGTGCAGTTTCTGAGATACTGCCCAGAAAAACCCAGAATACACGGTGTGTAGTTTTTGGATACACGCCATGTAGTTTTCAGGCCGTGTCACTGACCGTGTGAGCAGAAACATGGTGTCGTGAGAATAAATTCAGGAACACGCCGTGTACGGTAGGTACACTCCATGTAGTTCAGATCCATGTACCCGACTGTGTCACTAACAACAAGGGTTGGGGAAGCTCGAGTAGAACACAACCTATTGTAAAGGAACATGCCGTGTAGTCCTATCCAGGTACCTGACCGTGTCACGAATAACACGGGTCGACGTTACCATCTCTTCGACACACCGTGTTGTCTTCAGAGCACGCCGTGTAGTCTTGTTCAGGTACCCGACGGTGTCACGAACAACACAGAACGATGTCACCTTCACCTATACACACTGTGTTTGTTCGAAACATGCTGTGTACGGTTCAGCCGTGTAGACGGCCGTGTGTTTAACAACACGGGCCTTCGAAGCCTTGTCTAGTACACGCCGTGTTTGTGCAGAACACGCCCTGTAGTCTCAGGTTAAGTCAGATCGTGTGGGTTAGCCATGTAAAGAGACTTGGGCAGGGGAACAGTTTTCAAGTACACGCCGTGTGTTGGGTCAACACTCCATGTAGTTTGAGGTGTTACACGACTTGTAGGGCAGGGGTACACGCCCATGTCAGTGGATTAAGAAGACACACAATGTAGTCTTTATACATGCTGTGTAGTCGTGTTTTGTAAACTTGTGTATTTTACTTCCCCTATTCCCGTTTTGTACGCTAGTGTTCTCTATCCTTGTTTTCTAATCTAAGGTGTGATTTTGATCTTTCAGAGCTATGCCTCCGAGATGAATTCCGGTTGTACGTCTGTCTTTAGGTAGTGATCAGACGCCAGATATGGCTGATCGGGGACTTCTTGCCGATCCTCCAGTCGGGCCATCCTTGGCACAAACTGTCATACCAGTTGTAGGTGATGATGTGCAGTTCAGGGAAGGTTTTATGAGGATGATGCAGAACTTTTAGGGAGCACCGCCTCCTGCCTCGACTATGGAAGATTTGACCCAAGTTTTTCAGCAGCAGCATCCTCCCACGTTCTCGGGGGAAGGAGGACCTTAGGCTGCAGAGCCATGGATGGAAGCCATGTTGACTATCTTCGAACATCTGGAGACGCCTCCAGAGAGGCGGGTCAAGCTCACTACCTACATGCTCCGAGACATCTTCAAGAGGTGGTGGGATGTGATCTCACAGGCGGGTCACCAGCAGGTTATGGCTTGGGAGGAGTTCCAGCGTGTGTTCTATGACTACTTCTACCCGGAGACCCTGAGGGCCGACTGAGCTCAGGAGTTCATGAGCTTAGAGTAGGGTACTCTTTTTGTCATGGAGTATTTCTCTCGTTTCACTGAGCTGCATCATTTCACACCCCTCCAGGATGGGAGTGGGGTGTTCTTGGCAAGGAAGTTTGAGGATGGTCTCAGGCAGGAGATCCTCTCGTAGGTGAATCTCTTCCAGTTGACTTCCATCACTTCCATCATCAATATGGCACTGATTGCAGAGCACAATCTGAGAGACTCCAGAGTTGCGAGCCAGGGTGGTTCTGCTTCCAGAGCTAGTTTTACTCTAGATGACAGCAAGAAGCGCTGTAGGGAGTCTACGCACGGTGATCCGAGGAAGCGAGATGCATCGTCAGGCAGCCAGGTGATATGATACCAGTGTGGCCAGTCAGGTCACACGAGGCTGCAGTGCCAGTGAGACCTAGTAGAGTACTGATCTTGCAGCAAGATGGGTCACCTTCAGCGTTTCTTCTAGGTTTTCTCACCAGCATCTGGTGACCGGGGCTCTTCCATGACTCCTCGTTCAGGAGCATCACCACTAGTTTCTCACCAATCGGGGAACTGGAGTTCTTCCGACCATTCGGGCCGATGTGGCGGTTGAGGATGTGGCGGTTAGCCACCAGTCCCTTAGTACCATCAAGGTGGATCAGCTCAAATTGGTCATCCAGGGGCGAAGGGCCGCGGTGTAGGCCAGTTTTTCACCATGGAGTAGACCTATCAGGAGCAGGATCCCGACCCTTCTATAGTTCGAGGTACGATTTTAGTAGCCTCAGTTTTATCTTCAGCTCTTTTCGATACTGGTGATACGCATAGTTTTATCTCTATTTCTGCTATGGAGATCAATGGGCTCTATGTCTTTTCTTCTGCCAACTCGTTGACACTAGACACACATTTGGGGACGAGGACATTCAGTGTACACCAGTGTAGAGAGTTCCCTCTCGTGGTCGCAGTTTATCATCTCTTATGAGATCTCTATGTCCTAGAGATGACATGCTATGATGTCATCCTCGGGATGGACTGGTTGGTTTCATTCCAAGAAGTTGTCGACTGTTATCGCCTCAGAGCGAGTTTCGTTTCACCAGAGGGTGAATCTTTTCTTCATAAAGGTGAATGGGATGTTCAGGCGAGTCGAGATGGACTCGAGCATCATGGGCTAGGAAGGGTGACAGCCTAGATTTCTATTCTTTATCTAGATGATCAGGGGACATCGCAGTTGGACTTTCCTCCAGTGGTGGATCATTTTAGGGATGTCTTTCTAGAGGACTTTTCAGGTTTACCTCTGGAGCGTGAGGTAGAACATTCTATTGAGCTCGTGCCAGGAGCAGCACCGGTGTCCATTCCTCGTTATAGGATGGATACACCTGAGTTGAAGGAGATCAAGAAGCAGTTTGAGGAGTTGCAGGAAAAGGGTTTCATCCAACCCAGTACTTCTCCTTGGGGTTCGCCTGTCCTGTTTGCGAAGAAGGCAGATGGTACCCTTCGGCTTTGTGTGGATTATCGGAAGGTGAACCAGTTGACGGTCAAGAACCGATATCTCTTGTCGAGGATTGATGACCTCTTTGATTAGCTTAGAGGAGCCCAGGTGTTCTTGAAGATCTAATTGAGGTCCGGTTATCATCAGTTGCACGTTAGACCATCAGATATACCTCTGATAGCCTTCAGTAGCAGGTATGTTCTATACAAGTATACAGTCATGCCGTTCGGTCTCATGAACGCGCCTACAGTTTTCATGGCTCTGATGAACTGAGTGTTCCATACTTACTTGGAATCCTTTGTCATGGTCTTTGTGGATGATATCTTGGTGTAATCTTACACGCGACACGACCATGCCACACATCTTGAGATCATTCTGAGTACACTGAGAGAGCATTGGATTTATGCTAAACTCTCGAAGTGCCACTTTTGGATGGACCAGATTCACTTCTTGGGTCACGTCATCTCAGAGGCAGAAGTATCTGTGGACCCAGAGAAAGTGATAGCTGTAGTTTCCTGGGAGTATACGAAGAAAGTTTTTGAGGTACAGAGTTTTCTAGGGCTGGCTGGATACTACCGATGATTCATTCAGGACTTCTCACACCTAGAAGCACCTTTGAAAGGTCTGACCAAGAAGGGGGAGAAGTTCTTATGGTCAGATTCTTGTGAGTCAGTCTTTCAGGAGATGAAGGGAATAATGACGTTAGCACCAATACTAGTCTTTCCAGAGCCAAGCAAGAGCTACACTATTTATTGTGATGCTTCAGGTATCAGGATAGGAGCTGTGCTTATGCAGGGATATGGAGTCGTTGCGTACGAGTCTCGAGAGTTGAGGCCACATGAGAGGAACTACCCGACGCACGATCTGGAGTTGGCAGCTGTTGTTCATGCCTTACACTGTTGGAGACATTATCTTCTGGGAGAGCACTTTATGGTCTTCACCGACCACAAGAGTCTCAATTATATCTTCACTCAGCGTGATCTGAATCTGAGGCAATGCAGGTGGGTAGAGTATCTTCAGTATTTTGATTTTGAGATTGCCTATACGCCAGGAAAGGGCAATGCAGTGGAAGATGCATTGAGCAGGAGAACTCAGATTTAGGCAGTTTAGGAAGCCATTAGTGAGTTGAAGCTTATGGCTCTGTTCTCTGAGATGCATCTGAAGGTGCACGAAAGACAGGGACAGTATTAACTATCTTCTGTAGCTGTTACCTCTATGCTACTTGATCGGGTACAGATGAGGCAGCTATCAGACTCAGAAGGCTTAGTCCTGTGGGAGAACGTGTCAGGAGAGGACCCTCATCCTGGATGGAGAGTGGGCGAGGATGAGATCTTGTGTTTCCAAGGACGCGTATGGGTTCCAGCAGACATACGCGAGGATATAATGCGGGATTTTCATTCCTCAGTTTGGGCAGTTCATCCTGGCGTCACCAAGATGTATCCAGATCTTCATTTCCAGTATTGTTGGCTAGATATGAAGAAAGATGTTGCTGGTTTTGTCATCAGATGCTCTACTTGTCAGCAGGTGAAAGTGGAGCATTAGCGACCAACATGCCTTTTACAGCAGTTACCCATTCTGGAGTGGAAGTGGAACGATGTTGCGATGGACTTCATAACCGGGTTGCCGAGGTTGCCTCGGGGGAACGATGCTGTTTGGGTTGTCATCGATAGGCTCATGAAGGTTGATCACTTCTTGCCGATCAAGGAGAACTTCAGTGTTGATGACCTGGGACGACTTTACATCAGAGAGATCGTTCGTCTGTATGGATTTCCACGCTCTATTGTTTCAGATAGGGATGCATGATTTACTTCTCGGTTCTGGTAGGGACTTCAGAAGGCTTTGGGTACCCAGGTACTTCTGAGTACGACATACCATCCCCAGACTGATGGCCAGTACGAGCGCACGATCTAGGTGCTTGAGGATATGATCCGAGCTTGCATCCTAGACTTTGGCGGTTCTTGGGAGAAGCATGTTCCTCTGGTGGAGTTTTCCTACAACAACAGTTTCCAGGAGACCATTCAGATGTCACCATACGAGGCTTTGTACGGTAGGCCATGCCGATCACCCTTATGCTGGCTGGAGGCAGGAGAGACAGCCTTGCTGGGACCTCTTCTTGTTCAGGAGACTTCAGAGCAGATAGAACTAATTCAGAAGAGGATGGCTATGGCACAGTCTCAGCAGAAGTCTTATGCTGATCAGTGGAGACGACCTATGGAGTTAGAGGTTGGGGATCATGTTTTCCTGCGTGTTGTACCAAGGTTGGGACACAAGAGGATTCAGAGACAGGGTAAACTTTCACTGCGGTACATCGGGCTGTTTGAGGTTTTGAAAAGAGTTGGTCCGGTCGCCTACTGGTTGTAGCTACCCCAGAGGTACCGGGACATGCATGACATCTTCCACGTCTCTGAGCTCCGACATTACTTTTCAGACCCGTCTCATGTCTTTCAGCCCAAGGAGGTTGAGCTCGAAGCAGATGCATCGTTCGAGGAGCATCCTATCTGGATTGTCGATTGCTGTACGAAGGTTCTCCATGGGTAGTCTGTTCCTCTAGTACTGGTGCTTTGGAAGCACGAGTGAGTAAAAGATTAGACCTGGGAGAGGGAGGCCGATGTACGATCGCAGCGGCCGAAGCTGTTCGGGGTTTCTTCTTCTACGCTTTTCTAGGGAAATTTGGGGAAAAATTTCTTTAAGGTGGGAAGTTTGTAAGAACCCGGATCTTCGTTTCAGGTATGCATTTCCTTTTTCTAGAGTTTTTAAGAAAAATGGAGTTTCTGGAAAATTTTGAAGTACACGCTGTGTACTTTCTGAGTACATGCCGTGTACTCTTATCCGGATCGAATCCGTGTGCTGGCCATGCCCAGGCCACACACACGGTGTGTAGGGGTGACGTGGAGGCCGTTTTTGGCGGAGTACAGAAAGACCTAGTACACGCTGTGTACTCTAAAAGTACACGCTGTGTACTTTTTTTTCACTAAACGCACCGGGGTCGCGCCTGACGCACAGAAGCGTCTTCTTCTAGGTTCCGTTCATCCGAGAGCGACCCGTACGACCAGATCTTCCCCGAGCCCCCGTGCCTCCGTCCGATCTCCATTCTAGCCGCCGTCAATTGTGTTGGGATCGCCTCGGTAAGCTCTCTCTTCTGCTTTAGCCTTGTTCCATGGTTCCTCCTCGTTTTCAAGTAATCGTGGGTTGAGAATTTTGTGCGTTTTCTTATATCTATGCTGTTATGAGGAGAATCAGGAACCGTGGTTCATGTATATCATTTCCCTAGCGTCAAGGTAGGTGGTTTGTGCCTTTTTGTGGAAAGTCGTTTAGTATCTTGTTCAATTGCACCAATTCCCTTGAACGAGAATTGTGAATTTTCCTATTTTTCCCTTGGTTGATTGCCTGCTTGGTTGATTGCTATAATAGAGGTTTACCCTTGTGAATAAAGTAGTTTTTTCTGTACTCTGGATGTTTCCCATGCTTGTTTTGCTTGTTTGGCATTTTACAGTTTCCATTCCTAGCTATAGGATAGTGGAACTATTATACTGTTATGTTGTTGAGCCTTAGATTGATAGCCAAGTAGTTCTTGAGATTTACTTGGACAACACACGCGCACTGAGCATGTTAATTTCACACAGGACTATGAGAACCTAGTGTAGTAGACCATAGGGAGAATGGACGTAAGGGCTTCTCCAGAGTGTCTTTTAATACGATGCGAGACCACAGGGGGAATTGATGATGAGTGCTTCTTTAGAGTGTCTGTAGTTCTTAGATGTGGGCCACAGGGGGAATGAGACGTTGAGTGCTTCCCCAGAGAGCCTTTAGTACGATACGAGACTATAGGGGGAATTGACGGTGACTACTTCCTCAGAGAGTCTATTCTTAGCTGAAACAGAGGGGTGAGACTGTGTGTGCCTCCTAGAGGGGTGCTAGTACTTGTAGGATGAACCATAGGGGTTAGGCTGTGAGAGATACCCAGAGGGTTACCTGTTTCTTCTTGTTGCTGGTTGTTTACTTGTTTACTTTATATGTTAGAATTGTGGATTTTAGCTATTGTGTGATTTTCTGTTTACTACTTCCTGCACTTTTACTTGTCTTGTATTCATTGACTGTTAGGCATAGATCTTTGGGTGAATGCCTACTGGGATTGTATCTCACACCCTATTTGGGCCATGCTTTTAGGCCCAAGAAGACTGTGTTGTTGCAGGTATAGATAAGGGAAAGCACCCTTCTACTTCAGGTTCTTGATTTCATAGGAGTTGGAGAGCATGAGACCGAGCCGTGGCTTGCGATGCTGAGGAGTTTACTTTGTTTTCTTTTGCACTTTGTTTTTCAGTTTTACTTCAACACGTTGGTTTGTTTACTACTTTACATAGACATATGTACTATGTTGCATCATTATTATTTTATACTTTGCTTCCGCTGTTCAGTTCAGTTGTTGTATGCTGTTTATTGTTTCCGCTATTGTGTTTGGTTGTTCTTCAGTTGTATACTTTATCAAATGATGGCATAGTTTCCCCACCCACTCACCAAGTCCCTCACTACTAGTCGGCAGCCTCTGGCATTTGAGGAAACACGCTTGAGGTCATGTGGCGAACCGGGTACGGGGCACCAGTGGAGGGGCTCCGGATTCGGGTCGTTACAATGGTGGAGTGTTCATTATCGTCGCAAACATTAAAAACATTCCTTTTGTAATTTAGTAAAATGCTTCATAGTAAAAAGGTTCCCTTTGAATGAAATTAAAAGTCAAAGAGGTTTATTATACACCGTGTAAAATAAGGAGGTGTATATTATCAAAATATTCCTCAATGAAAGAAGATTGAGATGAAGTCCCTTACAAAGATCGTATCATTACATTAAGGATAAATCAATGACATAATTATGTGTGAAAAACACAAATACAAAAAATATAAGTATATATTAAGTGTAAAACAATCAGAGTTCATTCACACATATTCATATCATGACATAATCAAGAAGTATAAGTTTAACACAAAGAATGGAAATTGGGTTAAGAAGTTCCATTATGAAAATTTGAAAGCCTAACAACGTCACTTAAAAATTCAGAAAATGAGTCGATGAGAGAAAAAAGGGTTCCTTATCACTTGGACATAGAATTGACAGAAATAAGAATATATAAGAACATATCCCAACATTTGAAAATTTAAATTAAAATAAATAACATAAAATAAGTCTTTGACTAAAAGAGGCGGGGTGAAAGGTTCCCTTACCTTGAGTCCGACTCGTCACATATGCTCCTTTTTATTACCAATAATAAACTTAAGTTAATTTATACTTTCTTCATAACCTTTTCAATTTTATTGTTCCTTTTATATCACTTGTTACTATATTATAAACATTACATAATTATTTAAGATAATAGCGGTCGTTCTGTCAATATTTGGTACTTGAGTCAAAAATGAACTTGTTATAATTACAAATTATCCATGTGGTCAAAAGTCCATTATATCCATAATTATATTCTTTATGTAAATATAATATATATCTAGTATATATATGGATTTATAATAGTACATGACATTTGGATATAATAAATGAAATGCACCATTCTCGGAGATGGTAAGCCGTAAGTGCGCATGAATGCTACTTTCATTTATTTGTCATATTAAAGAAATAAAGAATAAATGATACATAGGTATATTATAATTATAGTATAACATTTTATGATATATAAATTACATATGTTAATTAACACCATACTTTATATGTTTCATGTATGGCATGAATGAGTCATATCACTTTGAGGGGGTGGTAGTCCGCACTTCCTCAAATGAAATTATTGTATTTACACATCTTGAAAAGAATAAAGGTATGTTTGTAAATAAAAATTACATTATAATAGAGAAAATATAAATATAATATATATCATATATAAGTACAGTTCCATCATAATGGCCACCATGATAGGTGTTAGGGGAAAATCGAACAATCCTCATTTCGTGAGGCAGTAGATTGCTGTACATAGAGACAATATTTTGATATCTATTATATGGAGGTGTGTATAAGTGTAAATCGAATACTTATCATAATAAAATACAAGTATATCTAATATAATGGTGTTTTTATAAAATAATGGAATAAATAGAGTTTAGGGGGTTGGAGAAGGAAAATAAATGAAAGAAGATTGAGAGAAGATATTGCCTCAAATCGGGTAACTCCTTTTGATTTAAGCTAAAAGGATTTATTGAATTGCCTTCTTCCCAAAGTAAAGATTCTAGGAGGAAGAGAGGGATTTTTGGAGATTATTTGGGTAGATTTTTTCTGAGAAAATGGGATTGAAATGTGTGAGTAAGGGGTTAGAGGCGGAGGCCTTTTATAAGAGGGAGGATGGACAGTTTAGGAATGTCTTGAAACATTATTTTATTATAAACTAAATTTAGATTTTCAAAAGGTCCAAAACTCATTTAATTAGAAGATAAGATGATTTTTTTTATAAATAATTTAAACCAATAGGTTTTAGACAAGTTTTGGTTTCAAATTTAACCTTATCATTTAGCTTTAACCCTCAATTAACTAATTTAACTCTTATCATGTATTCTTGTATATTTATACTATATGGTTAATATAGTTACCATAATATGAAAATAGAACATAAATTGGTTCATTAATGACATTATAAATATTATATAAGTACTTTGGATGAATATTATATTTTTAGGACTATTATATCATTTAATAAAATAATATTTTTTTAAAACCTCATTTATGTCAATTTTTATACTATTCATATCATGAATTTTTAAAAATCTATAAAGACTTTATTATTTCGAAAAAACTTAATTAATTGAAAGATAAAAAGTCATAATAATTATTAAAATTCGTTTATATCATAAAAAGTTTGAAAATAAATTTATTTTAGTATTTATAATCTCATTTATTTAAATCTTTCATTAATAAGGTAATCACTACATCATCATTGCGTCATAAATAAATTTATTTATTTGATGTATAAAAATTATAAATAAAATACCATTATGTAGGAAATATTTTTATATTTCCAATTACTACTTATAGTCTAAACGATCAATTATATAATCCCATATAAAAATTGTTTACTAACATTTACTTGTTTATGTCATATTTTTCTTTACTTTAAATTATTTAATATAACATGTAATTATCCCTCCCAAGTGGATCCATGGGGTCCCAAAATCTTCCCAAGGATTAACCATGTTCAGAAATATCTAATAAAATAGTATTAGGGCATGTGTTAGTGTAGTTTAATATTATTATAATATTATTTTTTACCCTTATTTACCAAATTTACCCTTTTACCAAGGTAAATAAAATAATTATTGAAGTTAATATTCATAATGTCTAAAAATACAAGGTAACTATTTACATAATTTGGGACTCCTTATTCCAAATATGGAATCTATTTTTCCAAATTCAAAACACAGAATTGGCATAAATTAATTTAAAATCAATTCCCGTTGTCAAAACTAAAAAGCGGTTTTTTAAGAAGTAATGACTATCAAAAGATTGGCATGTGTTTATGTCCAATTTAAATGTTAAATTACTCCCAATTACCAAAATTGGCTTAAATTATAAAAATATAATCCAATTAAACTTTAAAACTAATTAAAATAATAATATAACGATATAAATAAATTATATTAAGAGGTAGTTTTGAATTAAAATGCAGTATTTTTTCATTGTTTATAAAAATATGAATTTTACCAGAAAAATACCAAAATTTCATCCAAAGTAAAATTTTATATTTATATTATAAAGAATAAATTTATTTTGTCAAATTTAATAAATAAAAGTGACAAAAACTATATTTAAAAAGGCTTCATCATCAAAATGCAGTAAAATTGCATTTTTAGAAAAATACTTCTTTTATCAAAAAATTGAATTTGTTCTTATATAATATCTTGAAAACATATAAGATGAATTTAAAACACTACATTTAATATATATCATATATATTTCATTAAATAAAAATCCATAAAGAGTGATATAAAAACATAATTATTCTCTTTTAAATAGGTTTTCATAAAAACATATCCTTTATATTCAATTGGTTTTTTATTTCCATTTCAAATAACTTTGGTAACCAATGAATAATTATTTAAACATGTGTAAACCATATTTTATAATTAAATTGATACTATTAATTCACTCCATTCCAGTGTGTAGGAGTTACCTATCATTTCAGATAATAATATTTTTGTATTATTTTTCAGTATATCTCAAAGTTGTGTGCAATGTATGATTTCAGAGAAACCTCTTGTTGTGTGTTGAGTACACTATCAGAAAAATCATCCCATTTAACATAAAATTAATATCTTATTCATAATTATTAATATAAATCCAAAAGTATTATTCTATAAATACCTAGGTCATTACATCCTTCCCCCCTTTGGGAAATCGTGTCCTCGTAATTTTAAAAATTGGTCACATAAACTTCAATGGAAGTCCCACATTGGAAAAAGAGTCAATAAAACTATCACTTTAAAATAAAGAAAGATAAGTACAAAGGTCACTAGAGATAACACATACTAGGATTCCATGTATGAAAACATGGATATGGAAGAGAAAGTAAGTGTCAAGTTCTTATGGAGAGTGATAGAAAACATGATCAGGAAAAAGTTAACTACTAGAAAACCACAAAATTGTGATGGGTTAAATGGTCTTTGATTTAGTAGTAGGAAAAGTAAATGATAAAAGTTTTTGAATATAATTTTCATAAATTTGAGGAATTTATTTATAATATTGACTAATAACATAAGGAAATATACTTACTTTTCAAGTAGAGTTTCATCCTTTAATAAATTTCTACCAAAAAATCCTCTTTTATCCAAACAATGAGCACTCACGATGACTTGGTCATACCCGAAGTGCTAGAATAAACTTATAGAGAATCAAATAATCCAAAAAAGATGAAATACATATTTCCCCTATCTTTAGAAATTAACCAAAACCAAAATGGTTAGTACAAGATCAGATAATCCCCTGAAAAGAATAATCCATTAATTTTTAAAATTCAAAAAATAATACCCAAAGTTCAAAAAATACTATTAAATACACAATTGTCCTTAAATTATTCAATATAATCCAAAATAATATTAAAATCCAAATATAAGAATAATTTTATCACATTGTCTTCAATGATAAATCTTAACATTTATCTCCAAATAACATCTAATACTCTTAAAGTCACATGCTAAAAAGTAATTAAAATAATCAAATATTCTCAAAGATAGGTTATTCATTTCCATAAATAACCCAAATTTATATAAATCCATAATAAAAACATAGAGTTTTTTCAAAATAATTACTCCTCAAATGAAATCCCATAATATTCTATTTTCCTTAGGTATATAATGTTCCTAAAAGAGTGAACGTCTTCCAAAATAACATTTATCACTTAATCAACAAATCATTTTCGTATAGTAAAGATATCTATTTGATAAAACATAAGTTCTAAAAATAAAATTAATAATAATCCATAAAATAATTTAAATAAAAAGAATAAGTCATACTAACCAGGGAAATTATGTAGGTTAGTGTTAGGTGATAAATCCTAGTCGCACTTTAGTTTTGGGTTCGATTCCTGCAGCTTTGTTCGACGTGAAAGGTTGTCACACGACCTGTGTTTTGTCCTTTTTAAAAAACTATATAATTATATAACATTACAAAAAATGAGATAAATTCCTCAAAATTAACTATAACATATTTCAACCTCAAATGTTATCTCATACCTTGCATTTGCATCCCAAAAAGTAATAACCTGTAATTGTATTAAATTCATGGATCATATAAACCCAAATGGTTCTTTATAAATATATCCACAAAAGAAAAGAAAATTCTTCATAAAATATCATTTTCACATAACAAACTTCAGGGTTACACATACTTTAGAAAAGTATTCCAAAGTAACCCCATCAATAAAAGAGCATTACCACTTTTAATAATTTCATCATCCAGATATCTAACATAAATATCGAATTTCTAAAATGTAAACAACTTAATAATGGAACATTATTCATGACCCTTTATCCATTTTTTCCATATTATTCTTTAATACGTATTTCCTAAAAACAAAATCATGGATAATGTCCTAAGATTTCAATAATGTTAAAACATGATCTAAGAAATAATCCAGACCTTTCATTGGTCATTATCAGTTTCCTCATCTTCAATTGGAATGATATTAGGAATTGGTAAACATATATTTGTACGGTCCTACTGATACCATTACCGAACCTTCTTTGTAAGACATCTATTTGTATAATTACCTTTCACACCACATTTACAACATTCAATTGATCATTCAGAAAGAACTTATTTCCTTTTCCTAGAGTCAACTTGATGCTTCCTTTTTCCGTGATAATTTATTTCTTTATGAACTTCATTACCACATATATAACATCTTTCTGTACCTTTGAAGCATTTTCCTAGGTGTTTATTTCCACATCCTTGACACATAGGTTTTTGAATATGCTTACCTTTATGATTATTACCTAAACTTCCATATGGATTAGTCACTAATGGAAAATGGGTCTATACCCACAGTTTTTGCAAAAAACAATGGGTATAGGGATAGTATGTGAACCTATACCCACTGTTTTGGGAAACTATGGTTATAGGCCAACTATACCCATGGTTGTGCCAAAAACCATCAGTATAGTTTTATTTTAAGACCTATACCCATAGTTTTGGAGAAAACCGTGTGTATAAGGCATTTTCCAAAGACCTATACCGATGGTTCATCAAAACTGTGGGTATTGGGTTTTTTTTGAAGACCTATACCCACGGTTCTTCAGAACTGTGGGTATAGCTTTCCCGCGTTATGGCGGGGAAAGAAAATTAGGTGGGACACAAAAAAATTTTTGTGGGAATACATTTATTCATGGTTTAGATTAATATACTTACGTAAATATAAATATATATTTTCAAAAATTCCTTAGGTCGGTTAGTAAATCCTTCTCCGCGGCAGCTATATGTCGCGTGTTCGATTTCCGTCGTTAACATTTTTCAAAACGTGGATCATATTAATATATATACGTAGATGTATGTATATATAACAAATAAAATTGATAGCCCAGTTGGTCCCTTGGTGAGGCGCTGTCTTAAGGCGTGTTGTGAGGCGTAGGTTCGAATCCTTCTGGCTTTAACATTTTTTGAAACGCGGTTCATATTAATATATATAGGTAGATGTATGTATATATAAAAAATAAAATGGATAGCTCGGTTGGTCCCTTGGTGAGGTGTGGCCGTGAGGCGCACTGTGAGGTGCAGGTTCAAGCCCCCCCTGCACCATATTTTTGAATTTAAATACCCCATGGTTTTCAAACTGTGGGGTCTGTTGTGTGCCACGCTGGAATAATGTGGTCTCCATTTGACAAGTCTATACCCACGGTTTAGAAAAACTATGGGTATAGGATGAGACCCCTATTGTGACGCCTTTCCAGCCCACGGTTCCCAAAACTGTGGGTATAGCCTATACCCACGGTTTTGGGGGCTATACCCACGGTTTTGAATAGTGGGTATAGGTCATTTTTCCAGTAGTGCGTTCCTCGCATATACGATGCCTTATAAAAATCACTAAGGTTCAAGTGGTTAATCATGAATCCAGTTAGTTGGTTGAGAATAACCACAAGAGTTCTCATTTCAACTCCCATTTCATTCAGTTGCTTTTTTAGAAAACCACCACAGTTCCATCATGTCCATTGTTACATTGGTGCCTACTAGATCGAACCATTTACTAACACAAAAAAGGTTAGTGTGAGTATATTAGTAAAATCATCATATATTATCTTATGGGGAGGGTAAACACTAAGATATACTTATTCATGTTATCTTAAACTCATTCAATTTATCTAAAATAACTATGAATACTTTCTAATATGATAACCATTATGGTTATGTCACTTATTCTTAAATAACACCCTAACCTCTAAATTTATCTAAACCGACCTATGATACCAACTATAAGGCCTTAGCCTTAAACATTACATAATATAGAATTAATTTAATAATTCACATTGAGGATATTTTTAGGTTTATAGATTTAGAGAATGAGGTCATAACTTATACTTAAAAAATTGAATATTAAAAGTAGACACTTATACTCACTACGCATTTCTTTCATAAAACAAAAAATCTTTAAAAAATAAACATGTTTAGTTCCATGTTTTAAACAACATGACTTTTCCTTGATCCTATCCTTGAACCTATTCATCTTTATATCATGTGAAAAACATTTCAAAACCTATGATGAGCATAAAAAGCTCAATAAGGGATACATAAAGAAGGAAAACTGTTAGTTTTTCAAAACAACATGTAAAACATGAATAATTTGTCATAAATTAATAATTTTCACCTTTAAAAAGTAGAAAAAAACACTTCACTGAATATAAGATCATTACTTACCCTTCCTGTAACCAAAATATTACCATAAATCCCATATAAAGCAACATATAGAATATAAAGGTAACTTGAGACATAAACATACTTAAATTGAATAACCATATGGTTGACTTCCACACATATCACTAAATAGAATAGCCATACGACCAACTTCTATATGTAATGCATTGGGGGTTATAACGTAACCACCCATCCTTGGTTTATCATAGAACCACCATTCATTTGGTTTATCATATAACCACCTGTCATTAGTTTATCACGTAACCACCCATCAAATGTACAAGTACAATTATATAATCATGAAACATAAAATATTTCAAATATAAATATTTCACTAATAACATTTTATTTGTAATCACAAGAAATGATTTCAAGATATTGATATAATCAATTCATTTTAAAAACCATTTTCAATATAAAAACACGCAAAAAGGGAATAATGTATTTATTTTCCTTTTAAAAACATTAAGGATTATAGAGGAATCCAAATAAGGATTACAGTGATGGAGTAGTCATTATCGTTGCAAACGTTTGAAACATTAATTTTGTCATTTAGTAAAATGATTTGTAGAAAAAAGATTCCCTTTGAATGAAATTAAAAGTCAAAGGGGTTTATTATACACTGTGTAAAAGAAGGAGGTGTATATTATCAAAATATGCCTCAATTAAAGGAGATTGATATGAAGTCCCTTAGAAAGATGATATCATTACATTAAGGATAAATTAATGAAATAATCATGTGTGACAAACATAACTACAAAAAATATAAGTATATATTAAGTGTAAAATAATCAGAGTTCATTCACATATATTCATAGCATGAAATAGTCAAGAAGTGGGAGTTTAACCCAAAGAATGGAAATTGGGTTAAGAAGTTCCCTTACGAAAATTCGACAGCCTAACAACATCCCTTAAAAATTCAGAAAATGAATAGATGAGAGAAAAAAGGGTCCCTCATCACTTGGAAATAAAATGAATATAAATAAGAATATATAATAACATAGCCCATAATTTTAAAATTTAAATTAAAATACATAACATAAAAGAAGTGTTTTACTAAAAGAGGAGGGTAAAAGGTTCCCTTACCTTAAGTCTGACTCGTCACGTATGTTTCTTTTTTATTTATAAATAATAAACATAAGTTAATTTCTACATGCTTCATAATATTTTCAAGTTTATTATTCCTTTTATATCACTCATTACCATGTTATAAACATTTCATAATTATTTAAGTTAATATCAGTCGTTCTATCGATATTCAGTGATTTAGTCAAAAATGAACTTGTTAGAACTTCAAATTGTCCATGTGGTCAAAAGTCTATTATCTCTAGAATTATATTCTTGATTTAAATATCATATATATATATATATATATTTATATATATTATATATATGTATTTATAATAGTACATAACATTTGGTGATAAGAAATGAAATGCACCATTTATGGAGATGGTAAGCCGTACCTACACATGAACGCTACTTTAATTTATTTGTCATATTAAAGAAATGAAAACTAAATGATACATAGGTATATTATAATTATATTATAATATTGTATGATATATATGTCACATAATTTAATTAACTCCATAATTTATACATTCTATGTATGGCTTGAACAAGTCATATCACTTTGAGGGGGCAGCAGTCCACACTTCCTTAAATGAAATTATCGTATTTACACATCATGAAAAGCATAAAGGTATGTTTGTAAATAAAAATTAAATTATAATAGAGAAAATATAAATATAATCTATATCATATATAAATACAGTTCCATCATAATGTCCACCATTACAGGTGGAGGGGAAAATCGAACAATCATCGTTTTGTGAGGCAATAGTTCGCCGTACACAGAAACAATATGTTTGTATCCATTAGATAAAGGTGTGTGTAAGTGTAGATCAAATAAATCTCATAATAACATCCTATTATATTTAATATACTTATTTTTTATAAAATAATGGAATAAATAGATTTTAGTTTGTTGGAGAAGGAAAATAAATTAAAGAATATTGAGAGAAGATATTACCTCAAATCAGGAAACTCCTTTTTATTTAAGCTAATAGGATTTATTGAATTGCATTATGCCTAAGGTAATGCTTATAAGAGAGAATATATGGATGTTGGGAGATTATTTGGGTAGATTTTGGACAAGAAAATGGAATTGAGATGTGTGGGTAATGGGTTAGATGTGGTGGCCTTTTATAAGAGGGAGGAGGGATACTTTAGGAATGTCTTGAAATATTATTTTATTATAAACTGAATTTAGATTTTCAGAAGGTCCAAAACTCATTTAATTCAAATATAAGATGATAAATTTTCTAACTACACTCAATAAATAGGTTTTAGACAAGTTTTGGTTTCAAATTTAACCTTATCATTTAGCTTTAACCCTTAATTAACTAACTTAACTCTTACCATGTCTTCTTGTATATTCATACTATATGGTTAATATAGTTACCATAAAATGACAATAAAACCTCAAGTGGTTTATTAATGAAATTTTAGACATTATATAAGTCCTTTTGTATAATATTATATTTTTAGGACTATTATATCATTTAATAAAATATTATTTGTTTTAAAAACTCATTTATGTCAATTTTTATACTATTCATATCATGACTTTTTAAAAATCCATAACAACTTTATTATTTCTAAAAAACTTAATTAATTGAAATATAACAAGTAATAGTCATTCCTAAAATTATCGGATGTCATAAAAATTTTCAAAATAAATTTATTTTAATATTTATAATCTCATTTATTTAAATATTTCATTAATAAGGTAATCACTACATCATCATTGCGTCATAAATAAATTTATTTATTTGATGTCTAAAAATTATAAATAAAATACCATGATATTGTAAATATTTTTATATTTCTAATTAATATTTATAGTCGAAAATATCACTTATATAACCCCATATAATTTTTTTTTTAGTAAAATATACTTGTTTATGTTATATTTTTCTTTACTTTAAATTATTTAATATAACATGTCATTATCACTCCCAAGTGGATCGATGGGGTCCCAAAATCTACCCAAGTATTACCATGGTCAGAAATATCTAATCCAATAGTATTAGGACATGTGTTAGTGTAGTTTTATATTATTATAATATTATTTTTTACCCTTATTTACCAAATTTTCCCTTTAACTAAGGTAAATGAAATAATTACTGAAGTTACTATTCATAATGTTTAAAAATACAGGGTACATATTTACACAATTTGGGACTCCTTATTCCAAATATGGAATCCATTTTTCCAAATTCAAAACACAAAATAAATTAATTTAAAATTAATTTTCGTTGTCAAAACCAAAAAGCGGGTTTTTAAGAAGTAATAACTATTAAAAGATTGACATGTGTTTATGTCCAATTTCAATGTGACATTACTTAAAATGAAAAAAATTGGATTAAATTATAAAAATATAATCTAATTAAACTTTAAAACCAATTAAAATAATAATCTAACTATATAAATAGATTAGATTAAGAGGCTGTTTTGAATTAAAATGCAATATTTTTTCACTATTCATAAAAATATGAATTTTAATTGAAAAATGACAAATTTTTATCCAAAGTAATTTTTGATGTTTCTATTCTAAATAAGAAATTTATTTTGTCAAATTTAACATATAAAAGTAACAAAAACTATATTTAAAAAGGCTTCATAATCAAATGGCAGTAAAACTGCATTTTTAGAAAAATACTTCTTTTATATGAAAAATTGAGTTTGTTCTTATATAATATATTGAAAAAATATAATATGAATTTAAAACATTATGTTGAATATATATAATATATTTTTCATTAAATAAAAATCCATAAAGAGTGATATGAAAAAACAATTATTCTATTTTAAATAGGTTTTCATAAAAACACATCCTTTATATTCAATTAGTTTTTATTTCCATTTTTAATAAATTTGTTAACCAATGAATCATTATTTAAACATGTTTAAACTATGTTTCATAATTCATTTGATAATATTCATTCCCACCATTCCAACGGATAGGCGTTAACTACCATTTAAAATAATAATATCATTACTGTATTATTTTTCAGTATATCTCAAAGTTGTGTGCAACGTAAGATTTTGGAGAAACCCCTTATTGTGTGTCGAGTAAGCTATCGAAAAAATATTCCACTTTAACATAAAATTAATATCTTATTTATAATTATTAATATAAATCAAAAAGTATTATTCTATAAATACCTAGGTCATTACACAATGTGTTGAAATATAGGGAATGGAAACTTATGCGGAAGCCTTTCGTACAAGGAAGTTCCAAAAAAATCAAGGATGGGTAGAGCCTAACCATTTTAAATATGGGTTTGGAAATCAGTAGAATCAAGATAGACCCTCGAACCAAAACTATTCCAAAATCAACCCCCATTCTAGAAATAATTTAAAAAACCCACCACCATTTCAACAAAAGAAATATTATAACCAACCTTCACCCCACCAACCACCCACTTTCCAAAGACCCTATGAGAATCCATAAACCAGTGCACAAACCATAATTCTGAACCAACAATATATATATTATATTGAGTGGCTAAATACACTATAAAATATTTGTCCAAAAAGTTTGAAAGTCTCATTGAATTTCTAACAAAAAATAATGGAAAAATTCCTTCCCAAACAATCCCAAAAAATCCCAAAACCAACAGAGAATATCAGAATGATCAAAAAAATAAGTACAAAAGAACTCTCACCACCAAACACCATTGATCCGAAAATAAGACCTCCTGAGTTGAGAGATAATGAAGTTGTAAATTCTTAAAATTTTGTAAAAATGCACTTTGAATAAGAGAGGAAGGAGGAGGAAGATAAGGATAGGCTGAGGAAGAAGATATAAGAATCACTATTTCAAAGGAAAAAATAGATAATAAAGTCTTACCCCCACCATTTCCATCAAGGATGATTGAATCAAAGAGATTTTAGGAAAAATAACTTTAAAAATAAATTCTAAACACTTTACAGAAAGTGGAAATTAATATCTCTCTTCTTGAAGCACTCAAAAAAATTCTAAATTATACTAAAATTTTGAAGGATATTTGAACCAATAAGAGTCCACTTCAAAGGAATTAAGGGATCAACTTGGGAATAAGTGTCTCAACTCTTATCACACCAAAATTTCAAACCAAATGACAAGATCTAGAAACCTTTTCCATTCCATATACAATTAGTTATTTAAATTTCTCTAATGATTTTTGTGATCTAGGTGATTAAATTAATATATTACCTCACTCAGAATGCACTTCTTTGTAGACGGGAGACCTAAAGCCCACAAGTGTGGTAGTCTAATTTTCAAACAGATCCACAGTCTTCCTAGTAGGAATTCTAGAGGATGTCATTGTGAAATTAAAAGATCTCTTATTCCTAGCTGACTTATATGTGATGAATATAGAATAAGATAATAGCCCATCACACTCACCCATTATTTTTAGGATACATTTCTTGAAGATGACCAAAACCATCATCAATGTCCACAAAGGGACACTAACTATGAAGTTTGGAGATAGTACTGTCCACTTTAATATTTTTAAATCTATGAGGAACCCATCAGATGATCACTCACTCTTTTAACTCTCCTATGAAGTTGGTACTAAACCCATTGAAGAATTAGGTTTTTTCTATGAATTATTATCCTTTTCAGAGACTTCATCCATTAAAAATATCATTGAATATATGGATGCACAAAATACTGGAGATTCTGATTTCATGTGAGAGGAAAAGGTAAAATATGATTTCTTTGATGATTTTTTAAATGATGAAGAAGATGATATGGATACTTGTGTAAAGGAGTTATAACCCTTGGAAGTGGGGAATGTTCTTTTAGTTTCATCCCTTGATCAGCCCCTTGATTTGGAATTTAAACCACTCCCAACTAATTTGAAATATGTTTACCATAGGGAGGGAGAGAAATTACCAAGGATAATTTATAATAATCTATCTAGAACCCAAGAAAAATAATCGATCGATATTTTTAGATATAATTTCCAAGAAATAAGGTGTGTCTTAGGTGATATTCCAAGAATCAAACCAAAAATATGCTCACATAGAATTTTTCTTGAGAGATATTCCAAACTTGTGAGATAGCCCCAAAGGAGGTTGAATCCCACCTTGATGGAGGTTTTCAATAAGAAAATTGAGAACCTATAGGATTCTAGGATCATCTATCCTATCTCATATTTAAAATGGGTTATCCCAATTCATGTAGTTCCAAAAAAACTGGCCTAACCATGGTGAGGAATGAAAAGAATGAATTAATCCCTATAAGAATTCAGAATACCTGGCGAGTGTGCATTGATTTTAGGAAGTTGAATCAGGTCACTCAGAAAGATCATTTACCCATTCCCTTCATTGATTAGATGTTATAGATATTGGTATATAGAACTCATTATTTCTTTTTTGGATGGATTTTCAGGTTATTTTCAGTTACCCATTGCTCTTGAGAATCAAGAGAAGAAAACATTTACTTATCCCTTCGTCACTTTTGCATATAAAATAATGAAATTTGGATTATGTAATAATCTAGATAAATTTTATAGTTTCATGTTAAGTATATTTACTTATCATATTGAAGATTTATTAGAGATTTTCTTGGATGATTTCACAGTTTTTGGAAACTATTTTGACCATTTTTCAAAAAATCTAGATTTTTTTGAAAACCTAAATTGAAATAAATATTGTTTTAAATTTTTATAAGTTTGATTTCATAGTTGAGAGAGGAATTTTACTTGGGAATATAATTTTAAAAAATGGAATTTAAATTGATAAATAAAAAATTTAAGTGATAAAATCTTTTCCTTACCCAACTAGTGTGAAGCATGTTAGATCATTTTTAGGACATGGAGGATTCTACAGGAGGTTTATCAAAAAATTCAATAAGATTTATCTCCATATCTCTAGATTGATATTTATGAGATATTGATTTTGATTTAAATGGTGCATTTAGGGAATCCTTTGATGAGCTAAAAATGAGATTGATTACACCACTCGCGATGCTGCCACAAAATTGGGAAGAACCATTTGAGCTACTTTGTGATGTTTCTAATCAAGAAGTTGGAGTAGTCCTTTATCAATGAATTGAGGGTATACCACAAGTCATTTCCTATGATTCAAGAACCTTTTATGTGGCTCAATTCAATTATAAAACCTTAGAAAAGGAGTTTTTAGCAGTTATTTTTTATTTAGAAATATTTAGATCATATCTTCTTAAAACCAAAGTCACTGTGTTTTCTGATCATGTAGCTCTTAGGTACTTGATGAAGAAGGCTGAAGCTAAACCCATGCTAGTGATATGGATGTTACTGCTTTAGGAGTTCAACATAGAAATAAAGGACATTAATGGATATAAGAACTAAGTGGATGATCATTTAAGAAAACAACCCAACATTACTAAAGCTGAAATTCCAGAAAAAGAACCATTGAATGATCACCTTCCAGGAGAGAAGTTGTACTTGGTTAAAGGATAAGTGCCTTGGTATGATTACGTAGTCAATTATTTGGTAAAATATCATGTTCCATATCATTTCAATTCTCACCAAATTCACAAATTGAAATCTGAATCTAGATATTACATTTGGGACGATCTATTTATTTGGAAGATTTGTAATAACCAAGTCATAAGAAGATGTTTTCCTGAGAGTGAAATTTGTTCTATCTTTTATTTTTTTTACACTTTATATTATAGAGAATACTTTTTACCTCAAAGGAAAACAAAGAAGGTTTTATTCTCTGGATTTTATTATCCCACCCTTTTTAAATATTCTCATGAATTTTGAAAAAGGTGTAAAAAATGTCAGTTTTCAGGAAACATTTCAAAGAGACAAGAAATTATCCAATAGCCACTTAATTTTTGTGAGATTTTTGAAGTTTGGGGGATATATTTTATGGGACATTTCTCAATATAATTTATAAATTATTATATCTTTCTTGTAGTTGATTATGTTTCCAAATAGGTGGAAGAAAAATCCATCAGGACTGATGATGCTATAGTTGTTTGTGATTTTTTTAGGACTAATATATTTTGTCATTTTGGAGTACCTAGAACCATCACCAGTGATCAAGGTTTTCACTTTTGAAATAGGATAATGGGGGATTTTCTAAATAAGTATGGGGTGCATCATAAAACATCAACTCCCTATCACCCACAAACAAATGGTCAAGCTATAGCATCCAATAGGGAAATCAAAGGAATTTTGGAGAAGACTGTTAAAACCAAATAGGAAGGATTAAAGATAAAGGTTAGAAGAAAAATTATGGTCTTAATGAATAGACTATAATACCCTAATTAGAATGAGTCCATATAGGTTGCTTTTTAGGAAAAGTTATCACCTACCTATGGAATTGGATAATATGGCATATTTGGATGTGAGGAAGATGAATTTGGATCTTGAAAGTGCTGGGAAAGAGATAAGATTGTAGTTGAAGGAGATGGAAGTAATAAAAAGGTAAGTGTTTAAAAATTCCAGGATTTACAAAGAGATAACAAGAGTGGCTCATGACAAGCTGATCCAACCAAAAGACTTCCATCCTAGAGACAAAGTGCTACTATTCACCTCAAGACTCAAGCTAATGCTAGGTAAACTTTATTCTAGATAGAAGGATCCATTTATAGTTACTCATATATTTCCTTTTTGTTCTATGAAGATTGTTAAGGACAGAGAGTATGATCTATTCACTTTTAATGGGAAGAGGCTGAAGAAATTCCATGGGACCATTCCATCAGATCCTATGGAGGAGATCACACTCCTCCAACTTGTCTATCAATAAAAGCCATCAGGTCGTAACTCTCCTTTACACTTGATTGATTACTATGATTCATTTTTAAATTTTCTTACTTGTTATATCCTTTTTAATGCACTGAGGAAACTTCATCATTTAAGTGTGGTGGAGGGAGCCTTTGTAGTTTAGGATTTTCATTTGTTGTTAACCTGTTTTTTCAAAAATATGTCTGTGTTCTCAAATTTTTTTGTGTTTATTTTTTATTTTTTTTTGTGTTTTTGAAACTTTTGAGCTGAAATTATTATCATTAATTTTTTGAAATCCATGTCAATGAGTGAACCAATTTATTCCATAAAACTGAGGTTAAATGAATGCTAAAAATGATTTTGTTTAAAGTTAAAATCATTGAGAATTTCATGAAAAGTACTCTGATTTTTGAATCCCATGCCACATCTCACTATATTTACTTTGATATCACTTTTATCTGTGGATTCTGAACCATTATTTTCATATTATTTTCATTCACCTCACTTCTAGAGATAACCAAATAATTCTTTCTTTAACCAAAATTTGATTTATTCCTATCAAAACTTGAGGGTTTTTGGTACTTGTTTTTAAATGATTGAGGAATTTCATTGGTTTTTAAACCAAAATTTCATGATAATCATTTTAATTATGCCCTTACTTATACATTAAATCCTTTTCCCCCTTATAATCCATGAATATCCTATTAAGTTATCCACATTACAATCCAATTTTCCCTATCCAACCTGCTCTTGATGTGAAATTACATGATCTAATTGAACTTATGTGTGGGGGAAGATGTATTGTATTGTGCTACCTCAGTTGGTGATAATTTGGCTAGAAAATAAAATGTTGAAGAGATGTGTTTTCTGTAGAAAAAAATTCATTCTATTAAAAGTTGTGTCTTTTCTGGAGGTTTCATGATAAGAGAAGCTGTGCCTTTCTGGAGCTTCTAAAGAGAAACAAAGTTATGATTATATGGAGCTTTCAATAAAAATCATGTTTAAGATGATTGAATTTTTTTCTAATGAAATTATTAATTTTTTGAACATTCCTTGAGTTTTCATGATTATGGAGATTATTTTCTATCAAGGGGAGTGAGGATGATACCATACTTGATTGAAAATTAGAATCTTACAATTTTTCTTAAAAAAGAACCAATCCCTCCTCATTCAGAATCAGATTTTTAACATATAAATCCTACCAATAAAAAGCCACAGAAAAACCCTGAAAATTCCTTATGATAAACACATGTACTTTACTCACATCAGGTGGAGAAGTGGGAATTTATCAAGACTATGGTGACTCTTACATTGGTTTAGATGAGAAAAACTATTTTGAACATTGAAATTTGTGAGATGAGAGAAAATTCATGTAAGGTAGGTATATTATGTGCATGGGAAGAGAAATAAAGATGAAAAATATTGAATGATATAAATGGATAACTTGGAATAATTTTTGTTGATGAGGCATGATATCTTTTGTTTCGTGGTGTGGAATTAGTGGATCTCATTAGCAAGTGTTTTGAATTTTCTTTGATTTGATTTTGAATTTTCTGGGGGTCTAAGTACTAAGTGAAGAGAAATTGATAGAGGTAATATTTTCATTATTTTTCATCTATTTTTTAATGATTTAACCTCTAAAAATTAATCAATTTGAGCTTATTTGCATCATTTTAGTATTTTTAGTGGATTTTTGGATTAATTGTGAAAATTGGTTAATTCTGGAAATCTAGAAGTTTTATAGAGCTTATGTATTTCTATTATATCTTTAAATTTTTATCCAAATCAATTGATTCCTTTTTAGGCTTTCCTTTCTCATGGGATAAAACTTTTTCTTCTAGGCCCAAATCCAATTCGATACCCAATAGCCTAGAAAAATCAATCAAGTAGAAAAAGTTTTCTGGATGACAGAATGGACCCCACCTCATTTATTGAAACATATCTCAGACCATATAACTCCAAATAAGGTGATTTTATTTGAAATATAAATAGGACTCTGAGCACCACATTTACAATAAATTTTATAAATAAATTTGGTCATTAAGGAATGCATTTCATGCGCCAAAGTGGAGGAAGTTGAGAAGTATCATCAGGAAGAAAACGTATTCATTAGTAATTAGATCATAACATTTTTTTACAGTTGTCCAAATATTCTAATATTTTGTGGGAGAATGTTAAAGAGATAGGTAAACAATTTTTTTTAAGAAATCTATCTGAGATTCTACCTTTTATTACGTGAAATTGATTCAATATTTTGGAGGAGTGAATCTAGAGGGAAAATTTTCCACCCCTCAAGCCTATTTATATGAGTGTAAACTTCCATTCAAGGTTGTTGAAGAAGGTGAAATAGGAGATGTGCTCGAGGATTGGAGTCTTAAATTTATTCACATTTTATCTTTTCTTTTTTCTTAGTTTCATCATGATCTCTTCTTACCCTTTCAACTCAATTACCCTTCACATGGAGGGGTAAAATATTTGAGTGATTGGGGAAGGGAGAGTTTCACTTTTATAATTTCGGATTCTTGAGCTTAAATATAAAAAATATCTTTTTCTATTAAATAATTTATATTTTAAGTGGTTACTAGTTTTATTAATGTGATCATGTTTTGGGTTTTGTTATATTCATTTTTTATAGCTTTGGTTGAAAAACTTTTAACTCCCTCCGCCTAGTGTAGTTTGTCTCAATCGATAATACTGTGTTAAGTGGTGAATGTTTAGTGATTATTGGAATGTGTTTGTAACTAGTGAATCATTTTTATATTTATAAGGATCAACAATTCCTGATCGGAACTTGCCTTAGTTTTTTAGGAATTTTTTATGAACTTCCATGCACATAGGAGTTGGTTCCATTTCTTTCTTCAACCAAGGGTGATTGATAACTAGATTGAGGATTCTTTCATTTATTATTCAATAAGAAGAGAGGGTGAATGTTTTTTATGATTATGATGGTGTTTCAAAAGGTGATCCTACCCTAAACCCATCACTCTCTTCATCAATTAGTGTTCAACCTTAATTTTAGTTGCTTGCTTTTAAAATCAAACAATTTCAAATACAAACTCTTCTTCTTTCTCAAATTTAAGAGACAAACATAATTGTTGTGAATTACTCTATGGAGAAAACCTAGGTTACCCACTTTAAAAAAATTTAAATTAGGAATTTTTTTTTTCAAAACCCATGATAGACATGTTTCAATGTCATTGATGAATATAAATACCATGAAAAGATCATTAAAAACATTTTTGAGAACCTGACATTTTGAAAATAACCTTTTAAAATAAAAAGTTCCCAAAATATTTTAAAAATAATTTTAATTGAAAATAACATTTTAAAACTTTTAAAATAATTATTAAAAAATTGATTGGTCATGGTAATGGGAAATTCTGTTCATGCCATACAAATTAAATATTCCTTTCACATTTTTAGTAAAATCTAAACAACTATTATTTTGAAAATGACATGGAGATTCATTTAATTTTTTAAAAAAGTAAAAATGGGTAAAAATGTCTTTAATAAATCATTTTTAATTTTTTTAAAATAATTTTGAAAACATTTTTAGAAAACATGGGTTTTGATGAAAAAGTATTTCCTACCGAAGAGAGAAATAAAATCGGATTTTCTTAAAAACATTTTATCAATAATTTTAAGTAACAAAGAGTGAGAAAATTGTAATATTACTTAAAAAACTTAATGAATAAGAATAGGTGAATAAAATATATTTAATTTAATATATAAATATCAAATAATTTCCCTAATGGAGATGAAAACATAAGCAATATCGAATAATGATGATATTGTGAAATAAATCCTTACCACTTTAGTAACTTCTGAATCTTAATCCCCATAAAATAAATGGCATCAAATAAAAATTTAAATATAATTAAGATAAATATATTCATGATATAAATTATAAAAGTTGTATTATAAACAACTCAAAAAGGAAATACTTCGTGAATATGTCATATGTCTCATGAAAGTAAAAGTGAAACGAGAAACCCTTAACTTAGGTACGATTTCCATTATATATGTCCATAACTATTGTATAATGGTTTTAATCATGTTATTAATTTATATAAAAAATATAATAATATTTATAATATCATATATGATTCTATTATATAATTTTACTACCAGTTTGTTAATAATATTTTATTATTTCACTATTTCGTGTGTTAATTGTCTTGTTTTCTCATATACGTTTTGTCATGAATGTTATACTTCTTATGAATATATATATATATATATATCATCTAAATAATTATAATAATGTTATAAATATCATATTTACTAAGTATATATATATTTATAACCATTTATAAAAGTTGGATATGGAAGATAAATCGCATCTCTTCATGAAGATGGTTGGCTGCGTGTACATACGAGCGGTGATATCATACACTTAATGAGTAAAAGGGTAATTGGTTAGTATATTAATTTTATATAATATAAATAATATAATATATATCACATATATTCATAATTTTATCCTTATTACATTCTATGTAAAGCATAAGTGAAAAACGAATCACATCGCTTCGCGAGGTGGTAGTGCGCCATACACACGAGAGACATTATCATATTTGAAATGGAATAGAACGTAAAAAGGTAAATGTGAAATTAACATTAAATAAGTATAATAATATCATAAATATAATTTAAATTTGGTAAATCCATAATTATATTCATCCTTGAAAGGTAGTGATGGAAAGCGAACTACTTCGGTTCACGAGGCGGTACATCGCCGTACACACGAATAATGATTTCATAACCCATTTGATGGGGGAGTAGAAGGATTTAAGTTATTAAATTGAAATAATAAAATATAATTATATTTAATATAATGATTTTATTATAACATAATGTTCAAATATTAATTTAATTAGGTGGGTGAGGAAATAAAATAAAATGCTCAGTTAGGGACGTTACCTCTTCTTCAGACAAATTCTTTTGGTTGCACCAAAAGCCTTACTAGGATGGATTTATGATACAAATAAGGAATATAATAAGATATTATGGTATTAATAAAGTTATTTGGGTAGTTATTGGATAAAAAAATGGTTTTGGAATTGTTAATAGGAAAGGATAACGGTTGGACTTTTATAAGTGAGGTGAGTGGTACACTTGTAATTTTTGAAAAGAAAAAGGCGTACCCTTGTTTTTCAGATGAAAAAGGATAGAAAATAGGAAATTATGGAAAATATAATATATAAAGTATAAATATTTCCATAAAATTTATTTTTTACATGTTTTGATTCATTTTTAACCCTTAAACATTTAGTTTAACCCACAATAAACCCATTTTTACCTTAACAACGGTAAATAATTTATACTATTTTTACCATTCATTATGGTAAAAAATTTATTTGAATGTATTATATAATATATATTTTTTATTATAAATATGGAATAAATTTTTTCAAATTACATTCATATAATTGAAAAATTTTAATTTAAAATTAATCTCACAGATGCGACGAGAAAGTGGGTTTACAATGAGAAAATGTTCAAAAGTTTACAAAGTTTTTATATAAAAATTCATTATGAAATTTATTATAATTACCTAAATTGTATTAATAGATATATAATTTAACTAATTTTACATTTAAAACCGTCATAAAATAATATTTATCTTTTAAATTCTTTGAATGAAAATTCCATTTTTAATGAAATCCAATATTTTTCACTATTCACTGAAAAATTTATCTTTTCAGAAAATTATCAAAAATTAACTCAAAGATAATTATAAAATATAGAGTTAAAAAATTAATTTTTTTGTTTCAAATAAATTTTATAAAAGTGGTAAAAATAAATTTTAAATAATGTAAGAAAAGTGAAACTAGACTCGATTTTATAAAAAATATAGTTTTTCAGAAAATATTTCTTTTTCTTTCATAATTTAGTTAGTACCATTCATACCTAAAAAATTAATGGAGAAGTTATAATGGCAATATTAATAATAATATTTTAATAGAGTATCATGTCTTATTTAAACCCAATGTTTTGTGCATTGTAAGATATCAAAGTGATTGGATTTATTTTAAAAATAAATATATTATAAAGTCTTAAGGTTTTATATTCGCCTCTATGATTGGTGTTTCATGTCAAATATGCTATAAAACATGACTTTCCTATTTTAAAATTTCATATTTTTACAAAATGTTTTTGTTTTCCTCTCTTTTTCTTATATTTCCATATTTTTTTAAAAAATATTTTTAAGAATGGTTTTACCATTACCCAATGATTATATAAATTCATTTTTACACATGTTTTAATTTCTATAATTTTTTTAAAAGTAATATTCTTATCCTTTTCCAAATGATGTGATTTTGATTTTTACTGAAAATGTGAAAGGAATCTTTGTTTTATTGTAAACTACATGAAATAATTTTCCTTCCATCATGACTTATCTCTTATTTGAAGCTATATTATAATGTTTCCATGGTAATTTAAAATTTTTTCCTTAATAGTTTTGAAATTTTTCTATTTTAAATAGGTGATTTCAAAATAAAAAGGGTATTTTCCTCAACAATTATTCTAGTGATCTTTTAAATTAATTTTTCATCTATGATAAAATCCTTTGATGTTTCTTATGCTACTGGGGGATATGATTCTGTGATACCATCCTTATTATTACTCTGGATGTTTTATGATTATGATGATGAAATATTTATGAAACTTGTTTTCTTTTACACGGGTCAAGTTATGTTGAAATGATAAATGTTTTCATGATCTTGTGATATACATATGAATGAATTAGATTATGTTATGGTTGGGTCCATAATATCCCTCCACTGTACTGGGTAAAGATTAATATTTTATAATCTCTAAGGGTACATAAGAGGTTCTCCCAATCCCAAAATAGGGTATATAGGAGTCTATCCTAATAAAAAAGTAGGCACACAGGTGGTAAGCCCAAGAATAACATGTGATGAATATCTTGTATGGTAGAATAAACATAATATTTATATAATTATGATTATGACACTCTTTTATGAATGATCTTATGCCAATTTTATGCTCTCATGGATCATATTCTTCGATTAATTTATGATTCATGTATTATGAACTGCTAAGATTTATGCCACGAATCATGATCATGATCAATAAATTGATGGGTATGATTTTAAAGTGTAAATATAATTTTATCATAACATTATGCTCATGTTATGATTAAATTATCATTTATATCTCCGTTTTTTTAATCTTATGATCATCTAATCTCACAATTTATTATGTTTCCTTTTCCCCAGTAAATGAAGAAAGATTTTGGGTATGATATATCTTAGAAGGGTTCTAGTTGTGAAGAACTTAGTGGGAGATGATGTAGATCTTTTATGAACCAGTTTTTTTATCTATATAAGTTCCCAAAGGCACTAAAATTTTATGGTTCTAACATGGATCATAATGATAAGTAATAAATATTAATTTAATAAGATGTAATATTTATGTATTAAATTCTTGGGTCATTCCACCTACCTTATCACTAGGAACCATCATTGTCATATTTTCACGAGCACATGATCCCCCTACTGGGGATAACCAATCCATGGAAATTCCATTTATCACTTTGATACCAAATACAAACATCCATAGGCCAAGAATTCACAAAAAGCAAGGAATAACACAGAAGGGAACAAACATAAAACATAATGAATATGGTTCACACACACACACCATATAAAAAACACATGGATAAAATATCACAAAATGGTTATCACAACTATTAATGAACACATACACATTCCATTAATATCAAAAAACATTATAAAAAGGCCATATATGGTAAGGACTCCCTACCTCACGTTTCAATGAAAATTTACAAGATTTATCATTGAATCATGTTAGTGTACCCATGATTCCTAGAACCAATCCCAATTCATCACAACTGAGGTTCAAGAATCAATATTCAAGAAGGAGAACGTGACATGGGTTTAGAGGCATATCAAATCACCCAAAAAGATCCTATACTGATGGTATATCTAGATCCATTCAAGGGAAGTATTGTTATAATTGTTATTGAAATAGAGAGAGGTTACCTAGGATGCATTTCTAAAATCACATGATTATCATGTATTTGAGAGGAGAGAAAATCATCTGAAAACCATACCCTAGATTCATCCAGATCTTCATCCATTATAAAAATAAGAAAAATAAGGGTTATAAAGGAATATATTTATTCAAAACAATGTCAATAAATCCCCTAATTAATTACACATGACTTCCCTTTTGAAATAAATAAATTCTTTAAAGTTTGGTGGTCAATTCGACCATTTCAAAAAAAATCACAACCATCACCACAGCATGGTGGTTCCCACCATAACCTTGGTGGATTTGATTGTATAAATCCAAATAAATCAACCATGATAACACAATATGACACAAGAGTAATTCCTTGTCCGTTTTGACCCTACCACGCCTTGTACCATGGTCTAAGAGGCCATTCTAGTTGTGGTTCACAAGAGGATCCTATTGAATCATGCACAAGATTATTCCTAATCATTAGGTGTGTTGGACTTCTAGTTTTGTATAGTAAGACTATAGGAACAACATGGATTTCACCATGGCATGGTTCTACCAATTGTGCACCTAAAAGCATCCAAACTCCACCTTATCCACCGATTAACCCTCCAAAACTTCCAATAAACTAAATAAAAATCACTAAAGATACACTAAAACTAAAGTTCAATGTATATTGGAATTTTATAAAATTAAAAATATCCCCCTAAAATGACTTCTCATCCCCAAGAAGTGTATATTAAGGTTTACTTAAATAACTCAAGACATTATGACCAAACATTAAACTCTCACTCCTAAGTGTCCTATTGGATTCTTCTATGATGACACATAACTCGAACAAGTGGTACCATATTTTACCTAACACTTTATTTCCTTAATCCACAATCCATATTGGTTGCTTTATAAACAATGAATTTTGTTCCAAATCAATGTTCCCACTATTTATCACATATGTAGGATTGGGATCATACCACTAAAACTGAGACACATGTAACATATTATTCATACCTTGATACCATAGAGGAAGGTCCAATCGGTAGTCTAATATTATGATATTCTCAATGATCTCAAATGATCACACAATCCATGGTTCCAAATTCTCATGTTTCCACTAACGTTGATTCCCTATCCAAGGTGACACCAAAAAGAAAACCCGACCAACCATAGTGAACTCTAAGGGCCATCATCTCTAGTTAGCATACAAGAAATGCCTAATCTAAGATATCACTAACTACTTTTTAATTAATTTCTCCCTATCAGAGGTCTCCTGCACCATACTCAACCCAACAACAACTACCTCACCTGGCTCATGCCAACACAATGGTAAATGACACAACTAACCATAAATATCCTAAAAAATTTCCATATAAATCAAAGACTGGAAAATTTTATTTTATAAAAAATTTGATAGGTCCAAATCATTATCCCATTCCCAGCTAAAATACAGGACACATGCTCAAAGAATACACTCCAAATCTGGACTATCCTCTCTAACTGCCCATTGGTTTGATGATGATATGTCATACTTAGTTTTAACTGAGTACTTACTACCTTATGGAATAATTTCCAAAATTGTGTTGTGAACCAAGCATCCCAATATGATACTATTCTCATAGGAACTCCATATAGACATATAATCTATCAATCATAGAGCTTTTCTAACTCATCAACTGAATGAGTCTCTCAAATCAGAAAGAAATGTTCCAACTTTATCATCTAATCAACCATAATACACACAACATATCAAAATCTTGAGGTCCTGAGTATCGCCATAAATAATTCCATCACCACATTATCCCACTTCCACACGAGAACATGAATTGTTTGAACTAAACCACCTGGTTGTTGATTCCCAACCTTATTCATCTGATGAGTGAGACAATGATAGACAAAATGAGTGATTTCTTTCTTTTACCTAACCACTAGAACCATTATATGATATTATGATACATATTCATTAATCCTAGGTACACTTCCCACTATGAAGTCTGAGATTACCTCATCAAATCTTCCCTCGTAAAAGTAATAACTACAACTCTCCCATGAATTTTGATCATACCATCTCTATATAAAGACCATATTAAAATTGGGTCATTCCCTGATAACTATTCCTACATCACTAAGAAATTGGAATCTGACTCCTATATGGATTTAAATCAATCAACCAAGGTATATGTGACAACTAATGGGGAACATTTCAACACTCATTGATCCTTAGATACACCCACCAACAATTATTCTAATAAGATCATCAATCTCTATCCCCCCTCTGAAGGTCATTATCCAAGATACTGTATCTTTATTATAATAGAATCTATAAGAAAAATTTATTTCACAAAAGCATAGGACAACCAAAAGTAAAAAGTTAACAGATAATCAACCCAATGTCTCTACCATAGATTCAAGTCCCATTGAGAGAAGATACACAACAAACTCTTATAGTTCATGTAAACGAAAAATCTCTCACTGAATAGAAAATGGTAACAACACTTCAGATAATGGACCATAATCGTCAACTATAGTTCTTGCATAGGTAATTTATACTTGTTATATTACAACTAAAGAGACACATAAGAAACTACTAGATCTCTATGCATCAAATAGCCCCCAAACCAATACCCAAGGCATCATAGTAAATCGTGTATCTAATTCCAGGCTCAAGTAAGATCAAAATAAAACCTGATGTCAATCACCTCTATATATCTAATAAGGCCTCTTCACACTAATATATTCACTCAAAATTTACCAATTATTTTGAATCCCATTTACAGGTTCTTCTAAATTAGAGAAATACTAAATGAGTCATTTTAAGTGCCTAACCAAAAATAGGAAACCCATGATATCAAACATGTTCCTAAGGAGTGCCCAAGACATTAATGCCTCTAACTTCACTGGATATAATAATATTTCCACCTCAAAAATAACATGCCAAAGGAAATTAAACTCTTGGATCCAAAAGTGACACTTTTAAATATTGTCATAAAGATGATGTGCTTGATGTTTACTTAATATGATCTCAAGGTTTCAAGAATGAATCTTTAGTGTTCTCAAGTATATTAGTATATAATCAATGAATAAAATGAAAAAGAGGAAATATATAGATGAAAGATCATATTCATGAGATATATTAACACCTTTGGAGAAATTTTCAACCTGAAATGAATAAAAAGGTACTCATATAGTCCATACCTTCTCCAAAATGATGTCTTAGGTATATCCTCTTATTTAACCTAAATATTATTGTAGAATGATCACAAATCAATTTTGAAGAACCATAGACCTCACCTCAACTGATCAAACAAATCATCGATCCTCAATAATGGGTACCTTTCCTTCACTATAACTTGATCCATATTTCTTTAGCCTATACACAACTAATGGATTTTGTTCGCCTTCTTAGTGAACAAAACTGGAGCATCCAAAGGAGAAGTTTTTTGTCTAATAAATAACTTCGCCTATAAATACTCATGATATACTTTGAGTTCCTTTAACTCATCTATCACCATATAATATAGAGGGATCAATACAGGCTATAATCCTTGCATGAGTTCAATCTCAATTTCAATTCTGTTATTAGGAGGAATTCTTAAGATTTTTTTTGGAAAGACATCTTGGTAACAGTCTACCACTATAAGAAAATAGGGAAGAATTTATAAAAACCCAATTAATGATAGAATAAATTATTTTTATTTTTATTAGTATTCATAAATTATATATCTATATTCATTATAAATATATTATGTAATTTATAAATAAAAAGGGAATTGTTTTGTTAAATTATTTTCTTATAAGGTTTTATTTAAAATTATAATTTTCAAATTATAGAATTTTAATTTGTAAAAATTAATTTCATTTTTTATTCATCATGTCAAAATTAGCTTAGAATGGATTTTTGATAATTTTCTGAAATGACTGATTTTTCAATGAATAGTGAAAAATAGTAATTTTTATTGAAAATTATATTTTCTTTTTGAGTAATTTCAAATAAAAATTATATTTTCGATTAATTTTAAAATTTATTTAAATATTTTTTATTTAAAATAATCAAATTATAGTTTTTAAAATAAATTTTATACTTGAATTTAGTATAAAACCATTTTATACTTAAAATGTATTTTTCTCAAAAACTATTTTCCATCACATTTTTTTAGTTTAATTTTAAATTAAATTATAAAAATTTTGTGTTTTAAATTTTTGAAAATGGATTCCAAATTTGGAATCATTATTTCTAAATTTTTAAAATAGTTCTCTTTTTTTGGACATTATGAATAGTAACCTTAGTGGTTCTTATTACCACGGTAAAGGGTAAATTGGGTAACTAAGGTTAAAAATAAAATGACAAGGAAAACAATTACCATAACAGTTGGATTAATTTTATTGGATGATTATATATCATCCATAATCATAAAAAATTATAATATATGTCTTTTTTCCCTATTTGTCCATGATTTTTTACTATTATATTATTTTATATAAAGAAAAGTCAAAAATTTAATTATCTTTGTTTTATTACCTCTAAATTTTTGACACAGGGAAAACTAGAGGTTATTTTTTGTTATAAATATTATTTTAAAATATAAATTATTTTTTTCATCATGGTAATTTATTTATAATTTCTTAATGAAATAATTTTCATTGAATTCTTATGCAATATTGGCACAATTCTTGTGCAAGTAGTAAAAAAACAATAAAATGATTTTAAAAACTCTAAAAATAATATTATTTGAGTGATTTTTAATGTAACAAATTTTTTTAGTTAATTATAGTATATTTTAGGTTCGTGTAGGGATTATATTAAAATAACATCATTTTATTATTATTTTTAAAGTCAAATTAAATGAATAGTTCCAAAATTTACACTGATGATATTTTATAATAAATAAAATTTTATTAAATAATTTAAAATAAAAAAATATTATATTTGGCCAAGTTACTGAGATATGGTTTATTAAATCATCCATGGTCCATTTATGGTCCTTTTTTACTTTTATAGTAACTATCTTGACCCTCAAAGAGTAGAAAACCTTGTTATCCTAATTGGTTCGAAAAGGGTTAACGAGGAGTTAAAACCAAAATATAAGGGTAAAAACATTTTATAAACTAGTAAAAACTCTATTAGATGATATTATTTAGACTAATAATAATTTTATATTTCATTATTATCAATTTGGATCCATTTTAAAATAAAAATTAATTTATATTAATTTAATATTCTAAGAATTTATAAGAGTGCCCGTCCCCTCTCTTATGAAAGGGAACCTACTTTTATCATTTATTCACACTTAAAAAAAATTTTAGTTCAAAAAATACCTACCCAAATCCATTACTTTAATCCCTATAAAAATCCAATATTCCTTGTTTTGATCTGAAAACCATCCTAGGAGATATTTCGGTGTAAACCTTAAGAGGTTGTCTGAAGAAGTGCTATCATTCTTAACCGAGCGTTTTTGTTTTATTTCTTCTTCCACATCCTTAAAATATTCCTTAAACATGATGATATGATAACATAAGTATATAAAATATAATTATATGTTATTATGTTAATGTAATAACTTATATCCATATTCAACCTCCATCAAATGGGAAATAGATCCACCATTCGTGTGTATGACGGACTACTTCCTGACGGATTGTTGCAATTCATTTTCCATCAGCACCTCTCATGGATGGTTATAATGATGTATTTAATGTAAATATTTATATATATTATATTCATAAAATATTTATCATTATTAAAAGTTAATACATCATTTACTTTATTACTATTTCATGCACTAAAAATGATAACGTTGTTCGTGCGTACGTGTGGACTATCACCTCTACAAAGCGATGCGATTTTTTTCATCACCACATCAGATGGATGATTTATATAAGTAAACATAAAGAAATATTATTTTATTTATGATATTATTATAATTAAATAAAGATAAAATAATTCATAACTTATTTATATAAAAATCATTTAAAAATGAAGATGTTACACATGTGTACGTACAACCTACCATCTCCATGATTGTAACATAATTCATTTTTCATAATCATATTTCATGGTTGATTTAAAATTATATTTTATTTATAAAAATGAAAATTATTTCCTGATTATTATTTTGGATATGAAGAAATAATTTCCTCTTGGACCATATTCAACCTACCTAATTCATTTTGGACATGTATGTCGAATATCATCAAAACATATGACATGAAATTAATTGATTGATTATAACATGGTAAAAAGGAATAATAAAATTGAAAAAGGTTATTAATAAATTATATAATATTTTTTTTATTATTAATGAATATAAATAACATACGTGATGATTTAGACTCGAGGCAAGAGACCTTATTTTAAAAATCCTCTTCTTAAGTTTCCCTTAAAACTCTTTTTCTTATATGTCCATATTTTCTTCCAAAAATATTTTAATTAATGTATTTATATGGAAATAATATAATTATAAAGAAAATTTTATGTCTCTTTTTAATTTTTTTTTCAAAATGATTTTTAAGGTATTTTTGACTTTCTTTACAAAATCCAAAAGCAATGTTTAATTTTAACATATATGGCGACAATAAATTTTCCCACCATTGTAATTGTTATTTTATTTTTTTTACCCCTTTACAAGATTTCATTTTTTATTCAAATAAAAAATAGATTTACCTTCTTATGGGTATTTTGGTATCAAAAAAGGATTTTTAAACGAAAAGGGCATTTTGATACCCAAAAGTGTTTTTCATATGGGTTTAAAAGAGTTTTGCAAAGGTTTCACAATTAAAAGGTGAAAGAATAAAATGTTTTATTCATGATATGGTACTTGAGAATTACATATGATAAATGGGTGATCTTGATAAAGATTATATAATGGTTTGAGCCCAATTATATCTCATGATGAATGGGTGAGACCGATACAACTTAAACGACATATGAGCCCATTATAACTTATATGATGGGTGCATCCAGATAGCACTCCAATGCATTGGGTAATGTTACTTGCCTTAATAGGAAAGAAATAGGGAGTTATAGGAGGGATTCACCTATGGATTTAATTGAGCTATAATTATTTTTTACATGGGTTATGAATATAATTTCTGAAAGTTTCCTGAAGGGTTTTTATTTTTTTTCTATGGCTTTTACATATTTTATTTAAACAAAAATTATGTTTTTTTTAATGTTAAAATGATTTATTTAGTCAATGAACATTTAGATAAAGGTAAAAATTTCATGGTTTTTTATTTTTTTCATTGGAAAATTGAATTTCATTTTTTATGTCCATTTTTGATCTTTTTGTGATCATCCCATGTTTTTAAAATGTTTTCAAAGGGTTTAAGGATGGTTAAGGGAAAATAATAATTCAAGTTGAAAGTCTTGAATATTTTTTACAAAAATAAATCATGTTTTAATTTAAAGTTTTTATATTGTGAAAAAATAGATACTGGGTAAAATTATCTAATTTGTAATATATAGATTTTTATATAAGATTTATGACCTAATTCTCTAAAACTATAAACCTAAAATATACTTGGGACTGAAATAAAATGAATTTTAGTCAAAATACACTAGATTATGTAATATTTAAGGCTGGTTCCTTATATTTGGTATTAGAGAAAATGTTCAGAGAACTTTAGAGTTTAGGATAATGTTAATAACATACCCTTGAAATATTTTACCTTATGTTTAAGTTTAAATAATATAGAATTTAAATATTACCATGTTTCTTCTTCTAATATATGTTTTTTTAGAATTGATTTACATAGGGGAAATATGGAATCTATAGTAATAAGGTACCAAGAGGACAATATCCTTCCAAACCAGCAACTTGAATGGTTGGAATTGGAACTGAGCAGTTTGTTACTATGATGGATCAGTTGGTGAAAGCTATAAATGGTGGTGGTATCCATGCTAGATAGAAAAATGATCTACCACAAATGAACATTTCAATAGTTTAGTATTTCATGAAACAACACCCTCTAGATTTTTGTGGAACCTCAGATCTAATGATAGGTGAAGGATATATTAATGAAATATAAAATATATTTAAAGTCATGGGATGTTTAAAACATTAAAATGTAACTCTTACTATTTATCATTTTTAAGGTGAAGATGATAAATGGTGGTATTTGGTTAAGAATACCATATAAATACATGATATTGATTCCATGGAATGAGACACATTTGTGAATATTTTTCCTGATAAATATTTCAATAAGGATGTTCAAATCAAGATGGAGAAATAATTCTTAGAATGTAGGAAAAAAAAGATTAAGATTCTATAGATACTTATAAAGTATATTTTACAATATTAGATAGCTATGCACTAAATTTTATTCGGGAAATTAATAGTAAAACTATTAGATTTTACTTTGGGTTAAAACCAAGTTTACAAAGAGATTTGGATGCATGTGAATATAAAATACATGATAAATTTTTTTATTGTGTTGAGATAGATGAGATGGAGTTTGGTGACACTAATATTCCTCAAGATTATAAGAGTAATAAATAGTCAAGGTGGTTAGAAATAAAGAAAAAAACTAATAAGTCAAGAGGTAATTCCCAAACATGTTCCAAGTGCGGTAAAAGACATTTCAAGGAGTGTTTTTCAAGATCTAGAAAGTTTTATCGGTGTGGTAATATTGGTGACATGGCTCATGAATGAAAATAAAAGATTCCTGAATAATCCAAGAATTGGTTAAAAATATCCATCCTATAGTGAGATGATTTAGTTTCAATGAGTTAGGTAATTATGCTAATGTGTGTCTGAAGTCAGTTATATAGGGTAAAAATCATCATGATCAGAAATAGAAAGGTGTTTGAAAATCATTTTCTACTACTATAGTTGATGTTGGGCCATCAAATGAAGTAGTGGAAGGTATGTTACTTGTTTATTTGAATTATGACAATGCCTTGTTTGACTTTGGATCTTTACATTCCTTCATTTCTAATAAATTTTCAAGTAAAATGGTAATTTTACCTCATGAAAAGAAGATATATCGTTTGGTGGAAATTACGGGTGGAGATATTAAATAAACCAAGATTTATAGGAATATTATTATTGGTATTAGTGGGATGGACTTTTCTGAAAATTTTGTTTAAATTCCCATAGTAGAGTTTGATATTATTTTGGGTATGGATTGGATTTTATTTTATCATGATAAGATTGATTATAAAGCTAAGAAAGTTATAATAAATGATTTTATATCTTTGAGAACCTACCAAGAAGATGAGAAATTGATTAGATATGGGAGGGAAGGTTACCCAGATCATGTTGTTGAAAAAAAATAAACTATATAGGTTAATATTGTGCCAGTATTGAATGAACATATAGATTTTTTCTTGATTTTTTTATTGTTTTATTTTTGATTGGGAGTTTGATTTTACTATTGATTTAGGGCCTGATGATAAGAAAATTTCAAAACCCCATTATCAAATAAATAAATTATAACTTTTTTTAATTAAAAATTAAATTAAAGGAGTTGCAAGATAAATGTTTCATTCATCCAAGCACTTCACCATGGGGTTCTCCTATTTTGTTTGTTAAAAATAAAGATACTTCAATGTGGCTTTGAATTGATTACAGATATTTGAATAACACAACTATTAATAAAAATTATCCTTTTAATCATATAAATGACTTGTTTTATCATCTCATAGGAGAATAGTATTTTTTAAAGAATAATCTCAGGTGGGGTATCATTAGTTGAAGGTGAAAGAGATAGATATTCCGAAGACTATGTTTCTCACTAGATATTTTCATTATGAGTTTGTAGTTATAACCTTTGGATTGTCTAATGCACCAACTATATTCATGGATCTTATGAATAGAGTTTTATATGACTATTTTGAAAATTTTGTGGTCATGTTTATTGATGATATTTTTTTATATTATAAAATTAATGAGTATTATGAAAGATAGCTACGAATTTTTTTTCAAACAATAAAATAAAAGAAACTATTTGGAAAATTCCTTAAGTGTGAATTTTGGTTACGAAAAATTTATTTCCTTGGAAATATTTTTTATAAAGATGGAATAACTATTAACCTTACTAAAAATAAAATTTTGGAAGAATGTACAAGACCAAAAAATGTCACCAATATTATTAGTTTTCTGGGATTAGTGGGTTACTATTAGAGGTTTGTTGAAAATTTTTCTCAATTTTTTAGAATATTAACTATGTTAACTTGAAAAGGATTTAAATTATCATGGATTAAAGAATGTGATGATTGTTTTTTGGAACTAAAAATAATATTAATGAATGCTCTATTTTTGGCCTTGCCCTATAGAAATGGTGAATTTTTCATCTGAAGTGATGCTTCATTGAAGGGACTTGGTTGTGTTTTAATACAGAATTATCAGGTAATTTATTATGCTTCATTGAAACTAAAACCTCATGATTTAAATTATCTTACACATGATATGAAATTAGATTCTATGGTATTGAATTTCAAAATATACCAACATCATTTATATGGAGTAAAGTATTAAATATATTCTTATCAAAAAAATTTAAAGTATATATTCACTTAGAAAGAGTTGAACATGAGGCATAGTAGATGGATGGAACTAATAAATTATTATGATTTCATGATTCATTACCATCATGGAGAATGAAATACAGTAACTATTGATTTGAGTAGAAAAGATCATGCATCATTAACGATGTTACATTTGGAACAAAACCCTTTGGATAATGATTTGATGATTTTTGGACTAGAAATTGTACATGTCTAAACATCCTCTATTTTTTTAAGGTTTCAGTAAAATCATCTCTATTATAAATAATTAAACAAGATTATAAGGAATACTGTGATTTATAGGAAAATGTAGAATTTTATAAGGGTAAGTTTCCCAAATTTAATGAAAGTAGAGAAGGTGTTTTGAGATTTAAAAAATGATCATGTGTGCCTTGTGATTCTCAGCTGAAGAGATAATTGTTGAGTGAAGCTCATAGTTCACTATTTTCCATTCATCATGGTAGCATTGGGATTTATAGATAAATTCAAGAGTATTATTGATGGAAGAAAAGAAAAGAGATATTTCTGAATTTACCTAGAAATGTTTGACTTGTCAATTATTTAAATTAGAATGAAAATTACAAAAGGGGATGCTTCAACCTTTTCTAGTTCTAGAGTAAAAATGGGAAAATATATCCGTATATTTCATGGTATGATTTCCAAATACATCCTGGGGTAATAATGTGATTTAATTTATTATTTATTGACTAACTAAGTTTAAAAACTTCCTTATACTTCTAGATATTTCTCTAGATAGACTTTGTTGACTCTACCTTAAGGAGATAGTCAGATTACATGGAGTTACTCTCTCTATTTTATCTTACAGTAATACCAAATTTACTTCTAATTTCTATAAAGTTCTAAAAAAATCATTGGTTGCTGAATTAAATTTTAGCACATATTTTCATCCTTAGTTTAATATATAGTATGAGAAAATGATTTAGACATTAGAAGATATGATTTGTGATTATTAAATTGATTAACATGGAATTTTGGATCAATACATTTCATTATTTTAGTTTTATTATATTAAAAGTTTTTATTCAAGTATATAGATGGTACCTTTGGAGGTATTATATAGAAAACGATGTCAAAATCTAGATCTTTGGGATGAAGTAGGATAAAGAAAGTTGATGAGACCGTAGTTGAATGGGGAAATGGATAGGAATGTGAAGATGATTCAATATCATATGAGTAAGGCTTAGATTAGGTAGAAAAGTTATGTAGATAACAAGAGGAAAGACCTTTTATTTGAGGTAGGTGGTCATGTTTTTCTTAAAGTATCACTATGAAAAAGTGTTATGAATTTTGGTAAAATGGGTAATATAAGTCCACCGTTCACTTGACTATTCAAAATCCTAGATAAAGTTAGACCAGTTTTCTATTAAGTGACCTTGAATCTGAGTTTATCCCTGATATATAATTTATTTCATATTTTGATGTTAAGAAAATATGTGCTGGATTTATCACCTGTTTTGAGCCCTAAAATAGCTCAGTTAGAAGATAAAATTTCTTTTGAGGAATTTCCAGTATAGATTCTTGATCATAGAGATCAAGTGTTGTAGAATAATATGATTCATCGGGTTAAGGTTTTGTGAAAAAACTATACAATTAAAGAAGCAACATGATAATATGAAAATTCTATGAAGGAAAGATATCCCCACTTATTTAAGAAGTGAGTAAAATTGTGAGGATGTAATTTCAAAAAAGATGACAAGAAAGAAAAAACCATGAAATGAAATAATAAATATTTTTTCAGATGTATTCATATTCATAAATTAGATAGGTATATTCATTAGAAATATATTAAGTAATTTTTAAATAAAAAAGGAAATAGTTTTATTAAACTCATTTCTTATAAAATATTATTTAAAAGTTTAATTTTAAAATTATATAATTTTAATTTTAAAAATTTAATTTCATTCTTGAATTCATCATATCAAAATTATCTTAGGTTTATTTTTTTGAGAATTTTCTACAAATATTTACTTTTCAATGAATTGTTAAAATTTTTGATTTTTATTGAAAATTGAATCCTTTTTCAATAATTTAAAAATTTTAATTCTATTTTGGATTTTTTTTAAAATTTAATTTGTTCCTTTTTATTTAAAATAATCCAATTATGAGTTTTGAAATGAATTTTATACTTTAATTTAGTATAAAAAAATTTTATAATTAAAAAAGTCATTTTTTTCGAAAATATCAATTTTCATCGCATTTTTTTGTTTTAATTTTCAATTAAAACTTTCCAATTATATGTTTTTAATTTTAAAAAATAGATCATATATTTGGAATTTCTTTTTCCAAATTTTTTAAATAGGTTCCTTTTATTTTTGGACATTATTAATAGTAACCTTAGTAAGTTTTGTTACCATGATAATGGGTAAACCAGGTAACTATGGTTAAAAATAAAATGATAAGGACAAAAAATGACCCTAACACTTGATTTAATTTTATTTTATGATTTTATCTTGTAAATAATCATTATAAAGTAGGAAATATGGATTTCATTTTCCATTTGGTAATGATTTTGACATTTCTATTATTTTATATAATGAAAAGTAAGAAATGTCATTCTCTTTGTTTTATTATCTATAAAGTTTTTAAATAGGTAAAAATATAGGATATGTTTGGTTGTAAATATTATTTTAAAATATAAATTATTTTTTTTCATCATAGAAATTTATTTATAATTTTGGTTATGAAACATTGGACTTAAATGCTTATGCTACACTAACAGAGTGCTTCTGTAAGTAGTAAAAAAATTAGTAAAATGATTTTAAATAATATAAAAATAATATTATTTGAGTGATTTATGATGTCCCATAAATTTTTTAGATAAATATAACATATATTATTTTTTTAAGTATTATATTTGAAGTGAATATTTTTCTTTTCATTTTTAATGTCAAATTAAATGAATAGTTTCAAAAATTGACATTAATGATATTTTATAATAAATAATAATTTATTAAATGATTTAAATTTCCTAAAATATTGTATTTTTCCAAGTTAATGGTATATGGTTTATTACATCATTTATGGTCTATTTATGGTATGTTTGTCTATTTATAGTTACTATATTGACTCTTAATGAGTAAAAAACCTTGTTATCGTGGTTAGTGTGAAAAGGGGTAACAAGGTTAAAACCAAAATACATGGGTAAAAACATATTATAAAGTTTTAAAAAATTTATTTTATGTGAGTATTTATATATATAATCATCTTATAATTGAATCTTATCAATTTTTATCCATTAAAAAATAAAAGTTAATTTATATTAATTTAATATTTTAAGAAATTCCCAGAGTGCCCCTCCCCTCTTTTATAAAAGGCACCTCCTATCCTTTTTATTCATAATTAAAAAGCATCTTTGTTTGGAAAATACATTAAAATATACCTTACTTTCATACCTATACACATTATATAGGCCTTTTTTGATCAAAAAACATCCTAGGATAGATTTTGGTGTAAATCTTAAGAGGTTGTCAAAGAATAGATGTCGTTCTTAACCAAGTGTTTTCGTTTTATTTTTTCTTAATCCACTTTAAAATATTTATTAACCATTATGATATAATACATCATTTATTTTCTTAACATTATATTAACTGAAAAATGATAATGTTGTTCGTGTGTATATGTGGACTACCACCTCTATGTAGTGATGCAATTCCTTTTTATCACCACATCATATGGATGGTATATATAAATATATTTAAATAAATAATATGGTATTTATGATATGATTATCATTATATAAAGGTAAAATAAAACTCAACTTCTTTACATAATAATCATTGAAAAATTAAAATATTACACATGCGTACATACAACCTATCATCTTCATGATGGTAACATAGTTCATTTTTCATAACCATATTTCATGTTTGATTTTAAAAGTTTAATTGATTTATAAAAATGATAATTATTTCATGTTTAATATTCTTGATATGATGTAATAATGACCTCTTTGACCTTAGTCAACCCACTAAATCCATTTTGTACATATGAGCTGAATATCATCAAAATATCCGATGTGAAATTGATTAATTGATTATAACATGGTAAAAAGGCATAATAAACTTGAAAAATTTTCTTTATAAATTAAATAATTAAAATAATTTTATTATTCATGAAGATAAATAACATACATGATGAGTCAAACTTGAGGTAAGAGACTTTATTTTAAAAATCCTCTTTTAAAGTTTCTCTTAAAAATATTTTTCTTCCGTGTCCATATTTTTTTAAATATTTTATTAACGTATTTATATAGTCATAAAATAATTATAAAGTAATTTTTATGTCTCTTTTTACTTTATTTAAAAGGTTTTTAAAATGAATCTTTTTATAAAATTTTGTGAGCTTCTTTATAAAATATAAGAGGAATGTTCTATTTTAATGTATATGGTGAGAAAGTTTTTTTCCGACACTATAAAAATTATTTATTTTTTGGATTGATTCAAAAGTTTTAATGTTTTATTGAAATAAAAACCCTATTTAACTTTTTTTGGTTTTTTTTGTATTGAAAATGATTTTTTAAAAGAAAATAGTATTTTGATATTTGAAAGTGTTTTTTATATGGGTTTAAAATATTTTTTAAAAGGTTTCATGATAAAAAAGTGAAAGAATAAAGTGTTTTATTCATAATATGGTACTTGAAAATTATATATGAGAAATGAGTGAGCTCAATATAATTTATAAGATGGGTTGATCCCCATTATAGTTCTTGATGAATGGGTGATCCCAATATAACTTATATGATGAGTGAGCCTGATATAGATTATATGATGGGTGCACACAGATGGCACTCCAATGCATTGGGTAATGTTCCTTATCTTAATATAAAATAAATAGGGATTTACCAAAGGGTTTATCCCTTGTATTTAATTGGGCTCTAATTATTTCTGACACGAGTTATGAATATAATTGATCTATATTTCTTGAAAGGTTTTTATTTTCTTTCTATGGGTTTTATAGGTTTTATTTGAGAAAAAAGTATGTGCACTTTTCCCATAGAAATTATTATTTTTCTCAAATAAAATTGATATAAAGGTAAAAATTTCTGGTATTTTCATATTTTTCATTGGAATAAAAAATTTATTCTTTTTTATATACCTTTTTGATTTTTTTCCCATCTATATTTTTAAAATGTCTTTCATAGGGTTTAAATATGGGTAAGGGAAAATAAGAAGTCAAGTTGAAATTTGTGAATATCTTTCATGAAAAGAAATCATGTTTTACTTTAAAAGTTTTATATTGTTGGAAAATTTGATACTAATTGAATGTGTAAACTTTTTTAATATATATTATTTTTATGTAATTGTTATAACCCAATTACCTAATAATATAAACCTAAAATCTATTTAGGAATGAAAAAAATGAATTAGAGTCTAAAGACACTATATTATGTAATGTATAATGGAAATTCCTTATACTTGGTGTTAGAATAAATGTTTAGATAACTCTAGAGTTTAATATAATGTTAATATCATAACATTGAAATATTTTACCTTACAGTTAAGTTGAAATGATATCAAATTTGAAGATTACCATGTTCCTTTATCTAATATATGTCAATTCAAAATTATTTTCCATAGATAAAATAGGTAATCTGTAGTAGGAAGGCCCAAGGAGGACAATATCCTTCTAAATCCGCAACCTAAATTGGTTACAATTTGAACTAAGTAGTTTTTAAATATTATTTCTGAGTTTAAACAAGCAATAAATGGTGGTGGTATCCATGCTAAATAGAAACCTGATATACCACAAATGAACACATTGATAGTTTATAATTTTATGAAATAACACCCTCCAGCTTTCTATGGAACCTAATATCTAGTGGTAGCTGAAGGATGGATCATTGCACAGAAAAAGATATTCAAAGTCATGATATATTTATAACATCAAAAGGAAACTATTTCCATTTATTATTTTGAAAGTTAAGTTAATTGATAATGATATTTGGTTAATAATACCATAGAAATAGATGATATTGATTCCATGGAATGGGAAAAATTTAATAATATTTTCCTTGTGAAATATTTTCCTAAGGCTGTTTGACTTGGGATGGAGAAAAAATTCTTATAATTAAGGAAAAAAGATAAAGATTTTATAACTACGTATAAAGAAAGTTTTACAAGTTGGCCAGGTATATACTAGATTTTATTTAGGAGTCTGATAGTAAAATTAAAATATTTTATTCAATATTGAATCCAAGTTTATGAATATAGTTGGCAACATTTAAATTGAAAATCTATGATAAATTTGTTCGTTTTGTTGAGAAAGTTAAGATGGAGTTTGCTGACACTTATGTACCTCAAGATGAAAATAGCAGGAAATGATCACAGTGGTAAGAAATGGAGAATCTACTAGATAAGAAGTCTAGAGGTAAGCCCTAACATGTTCCAAGTGTGGTAAAATACATTTCAAGGATTGTTTTTTAGGATATGGAAAGTGTTACTGGTGTGGTAAGATTGGTCATAGTGACTACAAAGAAAAGAGTCCTGAACAATCCAAGAATATGGTAATAGATATCCATCCAACAGTGTGATGTTTTAGTTACAATGATTTGGGTCATTATTCTAACACATGTACAAATTTAGTTATATAGGGTGGAAATCATCAAGTCCATAAATATAAAGGTGTGGGAAAATAATTTTCTACTACTATAGTTGATGTTGGTCTTTTGAATAAAGTGGCGATAAGTCTGTTACTTGTTTATTTGAATTATTTTAATGCTATGTTTGACTTTGGATCTTTGAATTCATTCATTTTTAAGAAACTTTCAATTAAAATGGGACTATAAACTCGTGAAAAGAAGTTTAAAATTTTGGTGAAAAATCCTGGTGTATATTTTATAACAACCAAGATTTATTGGAATTTTCCTGTTGTTATTAGTGGGATGGTCTTTCCCGTAAATCTTGTTGAACTGACCATGGTAGAGTTTGATATTATTTTAGGTGGGGATTTTTTTTAGTTTATTATGCTAAGATAGATTGAAAATATAAAAAATTTATATTTTATGATTTCATAGAATTAACAACCTACCAAGAAGTTGAGAAATTGATTATATATAGTAGTGAAAGTTACCTAGCTCATTTTGTTGAAAAGAAAGAAACTGTTCAGATTACTGGTGTACCAGTATAGAATAAATATATAGATATTTTTCCTAATTATTTTCCTAGTGTTATTCCTGATTTAGAGGTTGAGTTTACTATTTACTCATTGTGTGATGCTATGTTAATTTCAAAACCCCCTTATCAAATGGTGTAATGTATCGTTCTTTGAATTGGTTGAAAATTCCAAGAGAATTCAAACCTTTAATTTAGAGGATAATAAAAATCTTAAAATGAGACTTTGACGGTAAATAAGATCATAGGAACACTTAAATGTATTGTTTTTGTATGTGTTTTAAGTTATGAGAGTGGGATCTAGATTTTGGATGAGTTTCGGGAGTATAATTCCTCAAAACTCTCACTTTCCAAGAGAAAAAAACAGGGGTGCATGGTTTATTTTAACTATGTGGAACTAAAGGAGGGTTTTCATGGTTCGTTAAACAATTAAAGGTAGGATGAATAACTATGAGGAATGTATACATAAAACTACAGAGGTGGGTGAATGGTCTATGAAACATTTTCGAAATCGTGTGCCTAGACCACATGGTTAGTGCCACTTAACCAGTAGCACTAAATGGTTGGTGCATGGTTATCCCAAACCGTGTACCCAAACCATGCTAGGCGTGGTTTATTAATGGGATGAAAATGACTGTTTTCCCCTACATACTTATTTCCTTTCTTCCTGCCTTTCTTCCCTCATTTTCTCCACACTAGGATACTCAATATTCCCTCTCTATCCTAGATAGGCTTCCATATAACTCCCTCATTTGAGATTTGAATCAAACACCATCAAGTGAATTGGAAGCATATTGGTAAGTATAAGAATCCTCCTTCTTCATTTCTTCATTTATCTTTCCATCTTCAATACTATCTTTATGTGAGATAATTATCCCTATTTTTAGGGCATTTGATGATTCATATGATTTATTTCATTTCAAATCAAATAAGAGATTAATATTGTATGAGTGGACCATACTAAGTATGTGGTCGGTGGTATATATATATTTTTTTCATAAAGTTTCATCAGTTATAATTTATTGATATTGTGCTGCATACCATACCTGCCACGTGTTTCTTAAAATAAAAATATAAAATTCCTTAAATTAAATACCTATACTACACCCGTGATGTTCCTTAGACTCCTTAAACATGGTTGAAGGTTGATAACTAAACTTGGACCACCGCATAAGTTTGTTTTGATTAATAGTTTTAAATCAATCATTTTTGTACTAATTACCAACCCACCCCTATGGGTGTGATGAGTTTACCCCTCTACTAGTGGAGGGTCATCGATGAATTAAATGAATCATTTGTTATATAATACTCCCACGAACCTTACTATCACTTGTGAGGTGACTTGAATAAATAAATGAACATGATGAATTTTATTGTGGTATGCATGACTATGCAACACTCCTTATCTTTTATAATTATATTGATAATTAAATGTATCTTTAATTGGGATTTTCACGGGTTCCGACCTTGGAAATTGTGTATGTTGACATATGAAATTACCTATTTTCATGGTTTGACTTATATTATGACATGAATGAACTCATGGTCTATTTTAATTATTAAATGTGATATACCTACTTATTAAAGTAAACCTTGGGTGATACTTGGGTTCCTTACATAGAATTCCTTGGATGAGATCATATGTTAAATGAATTATTCTATTACTTGAGTAATACTTGGGTTCCTTATAATAAATTTCTTGGATATGATCACAGGTTTCATGTTGTGATATTAAATATTGAGTGATACCTAGATTCCTTATAAAGAATACTAGGTATGGGGTCATAGGCTGGATGAGATTATAAATACCTTGATCAATACCTAGGTTTTTTAACAATAATTCCTTGGAAAAGATTAGAGGGTAATTGATTGATATTTCACCTTGGATGAAACTTGTACTCATTATATTGAATTCCATGGATAGATTTAGAGGTTGTATAAATTACATTAATCCTTGGGATAAACTTGGGTTCCTGATTACATAATTCCTTGGACAAGCTTATGGGATTAATTATATTATATTAAATTTGATTTATCTCTTAGATTGACCTAAACTATTAATCATAATACAATGAAAGGTGTAAATCCTTATTTAAATTTCCTTGAGGTAGATTACCTTGAGCTTATAATTTAGTTGGAACTATGGGCATGATGTACCTTATTTAAAATGTAAGACTAGTATGATACCCTTATGTGGATGTCTGGGCATTAAGTCATGGGCCATTACTAGTGCATATGTATCTATTAACTTGTACCTGTTTACTCATATGCACATATATACCTAACAAAACATGTTCAAAGACATTATGGATTAGGGTGAAGTACGTATGGTTGGCCATGTTTCCTTGAGGAACTTGAGCCGACTTGATTACATTTACATTTACTACACTGGTTGAATGGCCTGAAGGAATTTTTTTATTATTTTGATAATCCAACTTTCAAGGGGTGAGGTGGAACCCTTACAAGGCCTGACGGCTTAGATACAATTAATTGACCCATAGTTCTTAGAGAAAATCACCAGACAAGACAACTTGGAACTGGTCCATTTGTCTAGGGTACTCAAACTGACCTCATGGTTGTAGGTTCTGGATCATGGATTATTCTTGTGCTATTATATTGTACATGGGAGCTTGGGTGCATATGATTGAGCTATACCTCATGATACTCATGGATATAGACTTTTAGAGTTTTTCATTTATTTTTATATTGTTATTCCTTACCTACTATATGACAAATTATTTCCACTTGTAGAATGTTAATGAATGATTACATGTTCATTAATTATTAAAGTTCAATTGTTATTATATTCCACTACCATTATTTATTATTGCTTTTTTAGTATTTATTTATGATATAGAGGGTATAGTCTCTCCACTGTACCACCTTTAGGCCCTTAATACTAGTTATATTCCTCTAGTGTATGGGGATGCATGCTTGAGTCTATATTATTGATCAGCTTAGGGCACCATTCTAGTTGCTTCCATATTAGGACATTACAAATTGGTTTCAGAGGGTTTCTTTTCCCTTGAATTAATATTTTGGGATGGTAGGAAAGATCCTAGGGATGTGTTGGAACTTGGTAAATATCTCGCATTTGGATTTGATGAACCCAAGCATGGGAGAAATGTCAACAAGACTGTTGTTCATGCTGTTAGATATTACAGTTGATTATTATTTAACCATAGGCGATTTTTATACTTTTATAAGTTACCTATTTATGATATTTTACCATTGGATTGGTATGGAAAGGTGGTATAATTATGTGAATCATTTTAAAAACCTATACATTCACATGCCATGCATATTCCATGCCATGTAGACTTTATTATAGGTTTCATTCTATATGATGATTTTTATTGCATTCCTGTGTGAGTATTTAACATACATGCTTGTATGCTATGTTTTGGGTAATTTTTACCATGCTTGTCACTATTCTCTGCTTATGTAGTAGCATGCCATAATTATTTCTATATTTACCAGCATTATTGCTGTGATAGCATGCCTTGTTATGTTATGATAAAATAATTGGTTCTTAAAGTGTTTGCATCAACCTAAATAGTGTGTCCCCTTATATCTTGATGGTGGAACATTAATTAACAAATTATGACATGTTTAATCCATGAACCACTGGTTTCATGGGCCAAAACATTTATATTTGTGATTAAATGGGTTCCTACAACAATTTATAAAGTGTATGAGCCTTTACAAATTGGGAAGGGTAACCCATATAATCAAACCATCATATATGGATTTGTATATTTGAGATCAAAAATGAAAAATTGGTTATAGTTACATGAATAAAAATTATAACTTATAAATAAAATTACCTTTATAATTTTAGAATGGTGATTTATATAACTAAACCTTGGCATATGAAAAATTTAAATTCTTATAGAAAGTGGTTACATTTATAAAGCTAGTACCTATTATTTGGGAATGATGACCCATATGACTTGATCCTTAAATGAACAATTAGACCCAAATAGGTCAATTGGGGCATGTTTCTTATATGATAAATCCATAAATGCATAGTTATACCCAAGTAGGTCATTTGGGGCATGTTTCTTATGAGATAAACCCATTAAGAGCATGTTAAATCTTTAATAAAATAACTGTTATGGGTTTCATTTAAATGGGATTCCAATTGTAATTTATAGAGTGATGAATCCATATATTGGGAATGGATGAACATATAATTGAACCCAAATTGACATGATGTGACCCTCATGGGATACCTTAATAATTATATTCCTTTTTTACTTTACCCCATGGGGGTATGGTTATGTTAATGAGACAGTTATTTAAAGTTTCCATATTTTCTTATATGGTGTTACATATAAACTTATGGTGGAATCTAACTTGAATAGTCCCTTTAATTAAAAAACACCCATTATCTAATTTTGGGATTTATTATTATAAGGCATTAGTTAATTAAAATGATTATTAAAAACTGAATAATTTTTTCTTCTATAGATTATAAATTCAAATTTTCTTTATTCATGCCTAGTTGTGAAAACCTTATGGGTATATTAAATGATGGGTTAAAAAGGAAATTATGATATTTTCACATAATGATGCATGAAATTAGTTAAATAAAGTACTTAGTACATTTATTATTGACAACTGAACTTGAAATACCTTTTATATGAGTTTATTAAAATGTTTTAAAGAATGAGTATAAGTCAAATGACTTAAGATGAAACCTTGTATAGGTTTTTATAACTTGAAGCCTTAGGTAAGGGTTACCTTTAGTTTTCCTTGAGAGATACCTAAAAAGGAAACATGTGTATTTCCCATAAGTCTTAATTGACTTCCTTTATGCTATTTCTTAGACATAATGGTTAGGTGGTAGAGCCTCGTTATCTTTTAGTCACAAATATGGTTTAAAAATTTGACTCCCTATGTTAAAATAGGGGTTAACCCAATGTAGGTATCACCCTTAGAAATAAAATAATTCATAATATTTTTGATAAATTTCACACGTGAGGTTCTTTCCAGGTTCTATTTTCCCCAAGTATAACTCTAGATAATGAAATGAAACATCAGGTAGATAGGTGGTTATATAGTAAGTTTAATCTCTATGAGAAAATATCATATGTGAATACTATTGAATATCATCCCATTATCCATTAAATAATCATTTTAACCTTATAGAGATATTTCATATATTCAGATGCTCAGTAATAATCTAGTCCAGGAAGCCTGGTGTTTAGAAGGTGATTCCATTACATCTATGATGATATATTTTGAACCTTGTAGGTCAATCCTTCCTTACCTATTTTAGTTTAACCTCTTCTAAAAGAGTGTTTATAGTCTCGTTAAATTCCATGTAACTGATGACTATAAATGGGATGTGGTTCTCATTATAGATACCTTAGATCTATGTGTATGGAAATAAAAAAACTCAATTTGACTTAGACTTTAAAAGGTCAATGATGATGTTTTATTAAGAAAAACTTGTGGAAGAGGTTGGTCTAAGACTACATTTTCCTTTTTTTAGTAAGTTTAATTTTTTGATCGCCTTGAGACTGATACATGGAAGATGCTCGAGTCTTATGATATAGGTATGATAATTCCTTTTTTTTCTAGGAAGAATCTATAGTGCTTGCTATCAAAACTGGATATATTGGAAAGACTATTCAGGTTCCTGGCCCAGTTGACTATTGGTTGAACAATTGATTATTTCTTCTAAAAAATTATGTCTTGAGGTGACTAGTCATTCAATAAATCATAGAAATTGTGGGATTCCCAATTTTTAATAGGACTTACAAGGGAACTCTTGGTGTACTCAAGTACTGACATTCTATGTAGCAGAACTAGTTTGACTATATTGATGGATGTCTCATAGTTTCATGATTTGAGTCTTGAACTAGGTGTTATGGGATGTAAATCCTTTTTTCATGATTAGTAGTTTTCACTGGTTGTGCAATGAATCTATTTGAAACTGAACATCCATGAGTGTCTATGTGCGAGCCAAGGACCTATGGTTTTAAGGAAGTGATTCTTATAAGAATGGTGACCTAGATATTTGGGGTAAATTAAATGAGGAACCATGTATTAAGATCTAATTTATAAAATCAATCAGGTGACATGATATGGTTGACACGTTTTTAGACCCAGACAATCATGGTCGTTAGATTTGGTGTCAAGTGTAAGGTAAAAGGAAGATATAACCTAATTTAAATATGAGTGTGGATTGGGAGGAGAAATATATCCTATCAATATCATTTTGGTGTACTCACTATTTAGTGATGCACATGACCCCTATCTTTACATCATCTATAGTATACTGAGAGAGTGTCAGCTATATGCCTATCTACCTATGTATCCTCTTCTGGTTTGACTAAATAACTTCTTTGAATTATACTTAATGAGAAATTTAAAAGAAATACATTTAGTGCATTATACACCATTGGATATTTATGGGTGGTGAACCTTGTTATGAGTTGAAATTTGATTTTTTCCATGGGGGTTGTTATCGAAAATCAGATACAAGTAATGAGAGAAATTTATGTTGGTGCTAAGGATGATTGGGTTCTTAGCTTAGCCATTCCATCCATTATATCTAGACATGGGTAGTGATAATCATGTTCTATTTTCATTGGATTGGTGAAAAGGACTATCCTAAGGTGGGGAGTGGGATGTCGGTCACTGGTAGGTGATCCTCATGTGAGAGAGGCCATGAGATCTTAAGACTGGTCATTGGATGGTCATTTTGACACTCATATTACATTTAATAAATAATGAATTTTACAAATAGATTTATCAATAAACACTAGGTATAGGTTCAACAAAAAACTTGGTGGAGTCTGATTGTGGGCTTTAATCCCAGATTTTCTTATGAAGATCTATAGAGGTTGGATCAAGAATGTGTTTATGCTTGTGCTATAGCATGTAAATAGTTTTTTTGGAAGATGGTTTGGCTAGGAGACGTCACCAAAAGTTGGGTAAGGTATTTGGTGAGAATTCATAGAATGATCTTGCCATGGATTGGGATAAGGTTTTACAATTGGTTTTAGTGGTGCGTCAACTATTAAAGATGATAGTTTTTGAAAGTAGTCAACCATAGGTGGATAAATGTGAGTTTACTCAATAAGTTAGATTTAATTAATGATGAAATGCATTTATAATTACATTGGTCTGAGGTGGGTTCAACTTAAAGGAAAACCTTGAGTTTTCAAGGAAAACCCATTATGAATAATATGATCTTAGTTAATTGGAATTCAACCAATTCGATCAATTAGGGACTGAGGGTAGTGCCCATATATATAATCTAATAGATGTGCTAGAATCATTATTAGGATGCTATGAATGTTCTTCATTAGGTAATTCCAATGGTGGGCATACCATAACTCATAATTTGGAATTGAGAATCTAGAACCTATAGTGGGAAGATCCATAGGATAGTTGATAAAAGATACAATAATGCAATCATGTATTAGGTTAGATAGTCTAGGGTAAACACCATATCGGTGTTTCAACTTGGGATACAAGCACTGGCTTAAGTTTAACAATTCAAGTATCATATACTTAAAGAAGAGCTTGAAGGTGTGTCAGGAATTTGGAAATGTAATGTGGTTTTTTGAATGGAAATCCTCAACCCGAGTAAGTAGGGTGATGTTTTCATTTTTTCCCTAAGGATTATTAGGGATGAGAAGTTATAAGGTGGGGAGACTCTAACATTCCAGATTCTAAAGCAATTGAAAATTCTAAGAAAATTCAAACCATTAATTTAGCGGATGGTCCAAATATTAAACTAATACTTAGAAGGTAAATATAAGCATTATAACACTTATATGTGTATTTTTTGATGTGTTTTAAGGCCTGAGAGTGGTCTCAATAGTTTAGATGAGTTTTGAGAGCATCGGGCCCTGAAACGCCCAATTTTTGGGAGAAACTGATAGGGTGCATGGTTTTTTTAAACCATGAAACCCTCTAAGAGAAACCATGTGGTACTAAAGGAGGTGTTTCATGTTTTTTTTAAACAATAATGAAAATATGACCTTTATCAATGCTAGAAAAGTCAATTTATAGTGCTAAAAAAGCATTGTTAATCTCACAAAGATAAAGGGGGCTCCCTTTTGCCAAAGCTGATAAATGGGTCCATTATCATCACTTTTTTAGTACTGATAAAAGTCAAAAAACATTTTCAAAAAATAAAAAAAATATTTATGCAATCCAGGGAGGGGATTTTAACAGCTCTTAAACCCCCTTCAATATCCCCCACCCCAGACCACATGCCCCAGCCACCCCCCTTTAACAACGCTAGGCCACCCTTTAATAGCGCTAGCCCTTATTCCACCTACGCGCGCGACCTGCCTCCCATTTGATTCGAACCCGAGACCTATTGTCTGCGCACCTAAGCCTTTACCACTACACAATATTAATTATATTTTCATTTATTAATATATCTATTTATTTATATATCTATTTAGTTATATTTACTTGTATATTAATATATATTTATATTAACATATATATATTTATATTAATATATATATATATATAGTTATATTAATATATATATAGTTATATTAATATATATATATATATATATCTGTATATTAATATATATATAGTTATATTTATATATTAATATATCTATTTGTATATTAATATATATTTATAAGATCGGTTTTAAATACATTTATAAAATATGCTTTTTTTATGTGTGTTTATAAATAAATAAATACATATATACAACACACACACAAACACACACACACACACACACACATATATATATATATTATATGTTTATCTATAAGTATAATTATACATATTTATATATATTTACAAATATTATATATTAATATGTATATATATATATGTTTTGAATATATATAAAATATATATTAGTTTGTCAATACAGATGCACACACACACACACATATATATAAGCACACATTATATAGGTATATAAATATTCATATATTTGTATTTTAAATAAAATTGATATTATTTTTTTATTTAGATAAGGCTTATATATTGAGAAAAATATTTTATATGTAAATATGTTTAATTATTTATTTATAAAATTAAATTTTTATGTGTGAATATATAAAAAATATGTATATATTGTTATATATTTGATTATAAATAATAGTACATTATGAAAAACAATAACAAGCCTTGAAAACCTGAAAATAGGTAAAAAATGGAGAAACCCTCAAAACCTGTAAATACAGTCAAAAAGTCAAATAAACCCTAAACTCAGGGTAACGATGAAAAATTCTGATCCGAGAATCCATTTCAGCTCTGTGACCAGTAAAATCAAATATCATAAAATGATATTTGATATGATAGGTGGTGGAGGCCGAATGGATAGGTAGATCATAATTTACAGCTATTTGAAAAAATAGCAGACAAGACAAAAGTGCTAGAAATGGGGGCTTGAAAAACATAACAAACCACAGAGTCCCTGAAACAGGCATAACTTCTGATCCGAGTGTCCATTTCAGCTCTGTGACCAGTCAAACCAAATCTCATGAAATGAACTATGATTTAACAGGTGGAGGAGGCCAAACATACAAATAGATTGGGAGTCATTACCGTTTTAAGAAAAATTTGACAGGGCACCGAACACGAAAACAGAGTTTTGGAGGCCTTATGATGGTTTTCTGGGGTTTTATGGTCCAGGAAATGATTTTAGATTTTTTTAGTCATCCTTATGTGTATATATCTTTGATTCCTTTGATTTGATATGTGGTAGAGCCCAAACAGACACCGGGAGCGAAAGTTATGACCGTTTGAAGTTGAAGTTTTTTTAGAGTGGTATAACTAATATATCTTCTGTTTCTTTAATATTATCACGGTTTTAATTGGAAAAGTTCCTCACTCATATCATGATATTTTATTTGACTAGTTTTAGTGCTCAAACAGACACCTGAAGTAGAAGTTATGGCTTTTTTAGTGAGTTACATGTTTCTTAGGTTTTTAGGCGCTAGGAGTGTTTCTCAATTTCAAACAATCATAACTTCTGCTCTAGGTGTCCATTTTTTCTCTACCACATATAAAATAAAATATTGAGAAAATATATACACTCTGGTGACCACTGGAACCCCTTCTCACATTCTTCAAGGAAAAAAAATCCCATAATTTCTCCCAACAATCATAAGTTCTTCTTCGGGTGTCTGTTTTGCCATAAATTCTGCTCCGTGTGTCAGTTTTGTCTTTAACACATATAAAATTGAATATTGTAAATAAACCTACACTCCGGTGACTATTGAAACACCTTATCATATTCTTCGAGGCCCTAAAGTTCCTTAATCTTTCCAAATGGCCATAACTTCTGCTCCGGGTGTCCGTTTTGCATCCACCACATATCGAATCAATCTAAAAAATATTTAAAAAATATATATTTTATTTATATCAATATAAATATACTTATATATCAATATATTATTTTTTATGAAATATTTTTTTATGAAATAAACACTTTATCAGCACTAGGAAAAAAAGCGCGGATAAAGACCCCCTTTATCAATGATACTAAAAAAATAACTGATAAAGGGGCCCCCTTTAACAGTGTTAAAAAAAGTGATGATAAAGAGTCACTTTTAACAGTGTTTTTTAGACCTGATAAAGGTACCCATTTATCAACGCTTTTTTTAGCACTGTTAAAGGGTGGCGTTGTGGAAACCCAGTTTTGTGGTAGTGAAATTATGAAAGGTGGGGCACATGGCCATGAGAAATGTCTACTGAAAACTACATAGGTGGGAACATGGGCTATGCATGGTTTTCCAAAACATGTGCCAATCCCACATGTTTAGTGCCACTTAACTAGTAGCATCTCTTGGTTGGTGCATGATTATCCCAAACCGTGTCACCAAACTATATGGGGTGGGCTTCTAGACAGAGGAAGCCGCATGGTTGGTTCACAATTTGGAAAACTGTGAGTCCAAACCGTGCAACTCATTAGAGGGGAGAAAATGTCAATTTTTCCCTTCCAGACTTATTTTGTTTCTTCCTCCCTTTCCTCCCACATTTCTTCCACGATAGTCTGCTCAAGCTCTCTTTTTATGCTTGGCTATAATTCTATGTAACTACCTGATTTAATCTCCAAATCGAATTTTTTCAGGTGATTGGAAACATATTGATAAGTATAAGACTCCTCCTTCTTCCTTTATTCATTTATCTTGCTCTCTTCTATACTATCTTCATGCAAGTTAATTCACCCTATTTTCAAGGTGTTTGAAAATTATTCCAATTTATTTAATTCCATCTCAAATTAAATTCTAATATTGGATGAGGGGACTGTCCTAAGCATGTGGTATGTTATCTATGTTATCTTACCTTAAAGTTTCATCATTTATGATTTATTTTCATGGTACCACATATATGACCTCCCTTACATTGCATCAAAAAATAAAAAAATGACTTAAATTAAATACCTATACCACACCTATGATGTTCCTTAGACCCTTTAAATATGATTGGAGGTATATACCTCAACCTATAACACCACATAAGGTTGGTTTGATTAAAATATTTATAGTGACCATAGTTATTCAAATTACCAAGCCACCTTTATGGGTGTGTTGAGTATTCCCATATACAAGTGTAAGGCCATATATGATTTAAATAAATCATTAGTTGGATAATCCATCCAAAAAAAATTATTATCACATATGAGGCGACTTTACTAAGTAAATTACTAAGATGAATTTTATTGCGGTATTAATGACTACAAGTACTTATATTTTATGGTTAGATTTATAATGAAATGTATCTTGAATTGCAATTGGCATGGGTGAATCCCTTGGCCATCTTGTATATTGGCATATGAAATGACCCATTCGCATGGTTTGACTTATATTCTGTCATGAATGAACTCGTGACCTATTTTAATTATTAAATGAAACTCACCAACTTATTAAAGTAAACCTTGGGGGATATATGGGTTCCTTACATGGAACAACTTGGATGGGAAAAGAGGTTAAATGAATTATACTATGCCTTGAGCGATACTTGGTTTCCTTTTACAAAATGCCTTATATGGGCTCATAGGTTGCAAGAAATGATATTACGGCTTGAGAAATACTTATATTCCTTATATGAAATATCATGTATGGGATTATGGGATGTTTTAGATTATAAATACCACGAGCGATACATGGGTTCCTTACATGGAATGCCTTGCATGGTCTAAGAGGGTAATTGATTGATATTGCATCTTGTATAACACTTTGTATCCTTATGTGGAATGCCTTGTATGGGTCCAGAGGTTTCATGAATTATATAAAACCATTTAAGACACTTGGGTTTCTGATTATGGAAAGCCTTGGATGGGATTAAGGGATTAATGAGATTATGTAAAATTTGATGGATGTCTTGGCTTGACCTTAATTGAAAATTATAATACTATGAAACATGTAAATACTTATCTAAATTACCTTGATGTGAATTTCCTTGGGCCTATAAACATTCATTAAATGTAACCCCTTTTTATAATATAGTTCATCTAGAACTATGGGCATGGCATTCCTTATTTAAAATGTGATACTAGTATGATATCCTTATATGGATTCCTGGGTATTAAGACACAAGTCCATTCTAGTGCATGTATATATATTCCTATATACTAGTTTAATCATATGCACATATATACATGAAGAAACATGTTTAATGAAATTAAAAATGAGGCGAAAGCAGGAATGGTCAGCCATGTGTCCTTGAGAAACCTGAGTTGACTTGATTACATTTACATTTATTGCACTAATTTACTTTTGATATACCTTCACAATAATTTATTTTATATTTAAAAACTGGATTTCATTTGACATCATTGGTGTTAACCTACTGATTATATCTCACACCCCTTTTGGGCCTCTATTGCATTGGGGTACTTTAATAGACCTCATGGTTGTACGTTCTGGTTCATGGATTTTGCTTGTTCTATTATATTGTACATGGGATATTGGGAGAACATGACTAAGATGAAGATTAGGATTCTCATGGAGATATACTTTGAGGATTTTTTCATTTCTTTGTATATTTTTATTCTTTAACTATTTTATGACGATTTCTTGCATCTTGTGGCATGTTCATTCATGATCACTCATTCATTTATTATTGATGATAAATTTTTATTGTACTATACTTCCCTTATTTATTATTTCTTTCAAGAAATTTATTTTTGATCCAGAGGATATAGTATCCCCACTGTACCACCTTTAGACCCTCATTGCTAGTTAGTAGCCTCTGGCATATGGAGAGGTGTGCTTGAGCCTATGTGAATGACTAGATCAGGGCACCATTTTAGTGGTTCCCAGGTTGTGAAATTAAAAATGGATCAAGTATAACTTTTTGAATTGAAAAATAAATTATAGGTGTTTCTCAAGAAGGGTTTCATTCATCTAAGCACGTCACCATGGGGTTCCCTTATTTTCTTATTAAAAATAAAGATGTTTAATTGAGTCCCTATATTGATTATATAAATTTGAATAACATCACTAATAATAACAAGTATCCTTTGCCTCATATCGATAATTTGTTTGATCAGATCTATGGAAAATGCTATTTTTAGAATATTGATCTTAGGTTGGGGTACTATCAGTTGAAGGGGAAGGAGTCAGATATTCCAAAGACTTTGTTTTGGACTAGATATGGGCATTATGATCTTATAGTATTACCTTTAAGTTGTCTAATACACTATTTTTATTAATGAATATTATTAATAGAGTTTTAAATGATTATTTAGATAAGTTTATGGTTGTATTTATTGATGATATTTTGGTATATTCTAAAATTCATGAGGATCATGAAAGACACTTTATAATTATTTTACAAATCTCAAAAGAAAATAAACTACATGGAAAATTTATTAAGTGTGAATTTTGGTTGTAAAAAATTTCATTCCTTGGGTATATTATTTCTAAATATGGAATAATTGTTGACCTAACTAAAACTAAAGTTATTGAATAATGGAAATGACCAAAAAATGTCATAGAAATTTATATATTTCTTTGATTAATGGGTTACTTATAGATTTTTTTTGTAAAAGTTTCTAGGTTTTATAGATCATTGAATAAGTTAACTTGAAAAGGAGTTAAATTAATCTATATAAAATAATATAAATATAGTTTTTAGGAACTAAAAATAATATTGGTGAATGCTTTAGTTTTATCCCTACCCTCTAGAAAGGATGATTTTATTATCTATAGCGGTGCTTCATTAAAAGGACTTAGTTGTTTTATAATGAAAAATGATCAAGTAATTGATTATGATTCATGAAAAATTAAACCTCATGAGTCAAATTATCCTACAATGATATTGAATTAATTTTTGTGTTTTTTTCTTTAAAAATTAAAAGACATAATTTATATGGAGTAATGTGTGAAATATATATTGATAAAAAATGTTTGAAGTATATATTCACTTAGAAAGAGTTGAATATAAGGTAGTGAAGATGGATGGAACTAATCAAGAATTATTATTACATGATTCATTACCATCCTAAAAAATCAAACTAATTAGTTGATTCTTTGAGTTGAAAAGATCATGCATCATTAACCATGTTAAATTTGAAAAAAAATACTTTAGTGAATGATTTAATGAATTTTATCCTAGAAATTGTGTATAAAGAAAAATAATATGTTTTGATTTGGGTGTCATGACAATAATCTATGTTAGAAAGAATTAGACAAGGTCTGGACTAAGACTGTGAGTTATATGAAAAGGTATACTTTCTTAAGAAGGTTAAGTTACCTGAATTTAATATTGAAAAATAATGTGTATTGAGAATTGGAAAAATATTATGTGTGCCTTATGATTTCCATTAAAAATGATAATTTTTGAGTAAATCTCACATTTCTCTATTTTCCATTCATCTTGGCAGCACTAAGATGTATAAAGACCTTCAAGAGTATCAATAGTGGAATGAAATGAAAATAGATATTGTAGAGTTTACTATGAAATGTTTGACTTTTCAATAGGTTAAAGAATAATTAAAATTAACAAAGGGGATTATTTATCCCTTTTTAGTGCTTGAGTTGAAATAGTAAAGTATATCCATGGATTTTGTGGTGGGATTTCCAATGACATCTCAAGGTAATAATGTGATTTGGGTTATTTTTAATTGACTATCTAAGTGTTTAAATTTACTTCTAATTCGAGATACTGTGTATTTAGATAAACTTTATTGACTCTAAATTAAGGAGATATCCATACTACATGGAGTTCCTCTATCCATTGTCTCTGAATTCGATCCCAAATTTACTTTTCATTTTCAGAAAGGACTACAAAAGTCATTGGGTAATGAATTAAATTTTTGTACATCTTTTCATCCTTAATATGAAAGACAGTTTGAGAAAATGATTTAGAAATTGGAATACATGTTTCATTCTTATTCAATATATTTACATGGAATTTGGGATTAACACATTTAATTAGTTGAGTTTTCTTATAAAAATAGTTTTCATTCTAGTATAAAGTTGTCACCTTTTGAGGCATTATATGGAAAGCGGTGTCAGACTCTAAATTTTTGGGATAAATTAGGAGAAATGAATTTTATGGGACCAAATTTGGTTGAGAAAATACTTGAGAAGGTTAATATAATTGAGCAATATATGAGGAAATCTCAGAGAATAAATAAATGTTATGAATATAATAGGATGAAAGATATTTCATTAGAGGTAGGTGATCATGTTTTTCTTAAAGTATCTACATGGAAAAGCGTTATGGGTTTTAGTAAAAATGGGAAGCTAATTCCATAGTTCATTGGAAATTATGAAATCTTGGAGAAAGTTGGATTAGTTTCCTACAGAGTGGCCTTTCCTTAGAGTTTATCCCAGGTACATAATGTATTTCATGCTTCGATGTTAGGAAAATATGTTCCATATTCAACTCATGTTTTGAGCTTTAAAATAGTTTACTTAGAAGATATAATTTATTATGAGGGAAAACCATTATATATTCTTGACTATAGAGATAAAGTGTTTTGGAATAAGGTGAGTCACCAAGTTAAGTTTCTGTGTAAAAACCACATGGTTGAAGAACCAACATGAGAATCTGAAAATGCTATGAGGGAAATATATCCCTATTTATTTAATAAGTGAATAAAATTTTGAGGTAAAAATTTCAAAAAGGGGTGTATAATATAAAAAACCATGTAATTATAGAATAAATAATTTTCATTTTTATTGGTATTCATAAATTAGATAGTTATATTTATTATAAACATATTAATTAATTTCTAAATAAAAAAGAAAACAATTTTATTAAACTCTTTTATTATAAAATTTTATTTAAATGTCTAATTAAAAACTATATAATTTCATTTTTTTAATTCCTCATTAAAAAATTATATTAGGCTTAATTTTCGATAATTTTTTAAAAATATTGTTTTTTCAATGAATATTGTAAATACTAATTTTTATTGAAAATTGCATTTTATTTTCAAGTATTTAAAAATTAAAATTCTACTTTGGATTTGTTTAAAATTTTTATTAGTTACTTTTGATTTAGAATAGTACAATTATGGGTTTTTAAATGATTTTTATACTTGAATTTAATATAAAAACATTTTATATTTAAAAAAATATTTTTCTGAAAAATTGTTTTTCATCACGTTTTGTCTATTTAATTTTAAATTAAATTATGAAAATTTTATGTTTTGAATTTTAAAAAATGGATTAAATATTTATAATAAATGGGTCCAAATATTCTAAATAGGTCACTTTTATTTTTGGACATTATGAATAGTAACCTTAGTATTTTTTGTTACCAGGGTAAATGGTAAATTGGGTAAGGTAAAAAATAAAATGACAAGGACAAAATAATGACCCCAAAACATGAATTAATTTTATTGTATGAGTATATATCATAAATAATCATCCAAAAGCTGAATATATGGATTTTTTCCATTTTTACATGATTTTACCATTATATTATTTTATATAAAGAAAAGTTAAAAATGTCATTCTCTTTGTTTTATTATCTCTAAATTTTTGAAATTGGAAAAAATAGAGGATAAATTCAGTTATAAATATTATTTTAAAATAGAAATTATTTTTTACCCATGTTAATTTATTTATAATTTTTAGTAATGAAATAATATCCTTAAATTCTTATACAACACTACACAATGCTTATGAAAGGAGTAAAAAAATCAATAAAATGATTTTGAAATCTCTAAAAATTATATTATTTGAGAGTTATAATGTCCCACGAATTTTCTAAATAATTATATCATATTTGAGGTGTGTTTATGTATTATATTAAAATTAAATTTTTTTATTTGTGTTTTTAAAGTCAAATTAAATGAATAGTTCCAAAAATTGACATTAATGATATTTTATTATAAATAATATTTTATTAAATGATTTAAAATTATTAAAAATGGTATATTTGTCCATGAAAATTTTATGTGTTTTATTAAATCACCCATGTTCAATTTATGGTCTATTTTCCATTTATAGTAACTATCTTGACCCTCAAAGACTAAAAAACCTTATCATCATGGTAAGTATGAAAAGGGTTAACAGGGGGTTAAAACCAAAATATAAGGGTACAAACATAGTCTAAACTTAGAAAAATTTTATCATATGAGATTATTTAAACTAATAATAATATTATATTTTAATATTATAAAATTTTATTTATTTTAACATGAAAATTAATTTATATTAATTTAATATTCTAAGAAAATCCAAGAGTGCCCCTCTATTGTTTTATAAAAAGGCTCCTCCTCTCATATTTTCTTCACACTTAAGAAGACTTTTGTTTTAGAAAAGTCCTACCAAAATCCTTTATTTACATCCCTATACACATCTTAGAGGCCTTTTGTTTATCATAAAACAATCATAGGAGATATTTTGGGGTAAACCTTAAGAGGTTGTCTGAAGAAGAGATATCGTTCTTAACTGAGCATTTTTATTTCATTTCTTATTTCAAATCTTTAAAATGTTAGTTACAAATGTTGATATAATAAAATAATTATCTATAATATACTTATATGTTATTATTTTAGTGGAATAACCTATATCCACCTCCAACCCCCATCAAATGTGAAAGGAATCCATCGTTCGTGTGTACGTCAGACTACCGATCCACAGACTACTGTAATTTGTTTCCATAACCACCTATAAAATATTATTATAATTATGGATTTAATATATATATATATATATATGATATTAATTTCATATTGATAAATCTTAAAATACAATACATCATTTAATTTCTTACCATTCTATTCACTGTAAAATGATTACGTCGTTCATGCATATGTGTGGAAACCACCTCCATAGAGAGATGTGTTTCATTTTTTATCACCAAATCATATGGATGATATATATAAGTATATTTAATGAAATAATATGGTAATTATGATATTATGATTATTCTATAAAGATAAATTATTACTTATCTTCTTTCCATAACGATCATTGAAAAATGGAAATGTTACACGTGCGCACGTACGACCTACCGTCTCCATGATTGCAATGTAGTTCATTTTTCATAACAATAATTCATGGTAGGTTTTAAAAGTAAAATTTATTTATAAAAATTATAATTATTTAATTATTATTATTATGGATATAATGGAATAATGATCTCTTTGGCCATAGTCAACCTACTGAAGTCATTTTGGATATATGAGCCAAATATCATCAAAACATCCAATGTGAACTTAATTGATTGATTATAACATGGTAAAATTGAATAATAAACTTCATAAAGGTGATTAACAAGTAAATAATTAACTTAATTTAATTATTTATGAATATAAATAATATAGATGATTATTCAAACTCGAGGTAAGGGACTTTCTTTTAAAAATCCTCTTTTAAAGTTTACCTAAAAACTCTTCTTCTTCCATGTCCATATTTTTTTAATATTTTATAAGTGTATTTATATATACATAAAAGAATTATAAAATAAATTTTATGTCAATCTTTAATTTCTTTCAATGGTTTTCAAAATTAATCTTTTTTATGGAATGTTTTTACTTTCTTTATAAAAGTTAAAAAGAATGTTCTATTTTATTGTATATAGTGACAACAAAATTTCAAACCACTATAATAATTATTTTATTTCTGGATTAATTTTCAAGATTTCATATTTCATTCAAATAAAAACCCTCTTTCCCTTTTTATGGGTATTTTGGTATTGAAAATGAGGTTTTTAAAATAATTGGATATTTTGATATCCTAAAGTGTTTTACATATGGGTTTAAAAGAGTTTTTCAAAGGTTTAATGATGAAAAAATAAAATCATAGAATGTTTTATTTATGATATGGTACTTTATAATTATATATAAGAAATGGGTGAGTCTGATACAACTTATACAATGGTTTTATACCCATTATAGCTCATGATGAATGGGTGAGTGCGATACAACTTATATGAAAGGTGAGACCGATATATATTATATGATGGGTATGACCAAATAGTGTTATAATGAATTGGGTAATTCTCCTTGTATTAATAGGTATATAGAAGGGAGTTATCTAAGGGTTTCTCCTATGTATTTAACTGGGATTCATTTATTTCTAACACGAGTTATGAATATTTTAAGATAATTTATTTTTCAAGGTATGTTCTTCTTTAAGTTTTGGTTTAAACCTTTGAGTTTGGTTGTTTTTAATTTAAGAATTTGTGGAAGATCCTAAGGCCAGGTTGGGTTACTTGATGCAGGGGTGCAGTAGGAAGAGGAGGTGAGTTTTTTCTATAGAAAAAATTCACATAGTGAATACCCAATTCATGACATGAATGGTTCTGAGAAGAACCCATGAATTTATTTCACCCCTGAATTTAATTCACCCCTAAATTTAATTCACCACTAAATTAACCCACTAAATTTAATTAACCCCTAAATTTAATTCAAACATGAATAGACCCCATGAATTTAATTCACCCCTGAATTTAATTCTTACCTTGAACAAAACCCATTAAATTCATTCACCACCTAAATGGAATCCATGAATAATAAATTCACATATTAAATCCATTTAATAGTATTAAATGTATTTTTATGTTTTTTAAATCCTAGATGATGGATTTTGGGAAATATAATGTAATAAATGATTTTATGACATGAATGGACTATTCATGTTATGAATTAGCCACATCTAGTCCTTTTTGAAACCCTCCAACATCATGTATGATAGGAATTGCATACCCTTCTCAATTGTATCCCTTATCGAGATGATTTATAAAAATAATCTTTGATCATGAAGCAAGAACACATTGGATATAGGTGTTCTAGACCTAGAGTTTTAAGGTAATCCTTCTAGTTCTTTTTCCACTTTTCAATCTATTGCTAAAAAAATTTCTAGTTCTCATTAAAGGGAATGCAGAAGATAATTGCTACTTCAAACCTAAGGTTTTGTCATTATATTCTCTTATTTTGAGGTTGGTGGTCTAGAAGAAAATCCTTAAGGTACATTTAAATTATTTAAGTATGTGAAAAGACTACGATTTGTGTTGTAACACCGTGTGCATGACCTGAAAAATTGAAGAATTAATTGTTGGATGATAATATTGTTATTAGACCTCCTATTTGATACATATGTGTTAATTATAATTGAGAGTGGTCTTTCAGACACCCACACGTTGATCCTACCCTTTAAATTATTAATAAACCTACAATTATGATTTGTGGTTTGGATTATCAATGTGAATTGTTGGAATTTATTGATATTATGAATTGGAATGGTATGTATTTTTGGTTTTTTCTTGATATGAAATCACATAGAATAAAATCAAATAATTGGAAATTTATTGGCATTTGGATAAATTGATAATGAAATTAAATTGGATAAAATTAATGGTAATTGGATGATTTAAACATTATGTCTTATGATGATATTCTTGGTACTTAGCCATGTGTTTTTTTCTATCCTTGTCTTATATTGACTATTTTGAAATGCTTATAGGGATTGAACAGGTTATGATATAATTATTATATGGATTGGATTGGTTATTCTGTAATAATTATAGGGATTTTCCCAGTAATGTTGTAATTCTAATAGGTCTTGGCCCGATTATGCTACAATTCTTATAGGGTTTGGCCCAGTTATCCTATAATTCCTATTGGTGTTGGTCCAATTTTGTTCTAATTCTTATAAGAATTGTCCCAGTTATGTTTTATTGCTTATAGGGATATGCCTGGTTCTCATATAATGATTTATGGGCTATAACATAAGAGGGTTATGGAAATGGTTGTCATGGTTCCATGACATGCTTAGAGATATCTAACTTGGTGCCAAAGTAGGTGGGGGGTTCCCTCAGGAGTCAACCTATATCTCAAGGGATATTGTATTTATTTAATTTATAATATTAATTAATTTAATTAATACAATGTTACTACTTTAATGCATGCAGTATATATCTCCTACTAGATTTGTTTAGACACACTAGTGTTGACCTGTTGAGTTATAATCACACCCTATTCAGGCTTCTATTTGGTACCCAATAAGATTTCATGGATGCGAGTTTAGAAAAGGGAAAGGGACCTTGTTGTTAACTGCTTACTGGATGGGTTGGAGCTTGGAGATGGGACTGAAATGGGGTTCAAGACTAGGGTATTTTTGAGTCTTTATTTGATTCTATTTAGTATTTTATTTTTATGACTATCAACACATCATTTAGTTACATTTATCCTGTCATTACATTATCCTAATATTGTTTGATTATTTGATTTATCCTTTATTTAGATATTGGATCCTTGATTATTTATATTTTTTTTATATTTTTGTTACTCTGTTATTTATTTCTACTATTGTTTCAAATCTATACCTGGGGGTATAGTCTCCCCACTATATTTATTATACCCCCACTACTATTCAGAAACCTATGGTGTATGGGGAGTCATGGATGAGGTCATATGTAAATACCCAATCCCAGTTGCTTAGATCTAGTGCCTTATTTCATTACAATGGCATGATTACAAGAAATCCATATCCCAAAGGAGTGAATTGTTTAGTAGTTTTGGAAAACCAGATACATAAATAAGTTCAACATTACAACTTGAAAGGAAATACAATATAGAAATTCCTTGGACAACATTCATAACTCCTAGGTTATCCCTTCATGTAATTCATAATATACCTCTTCATGTCCTAGGAAAATGAAACTTAATAAAGGTGTGTGCTGAAATGATTATTAAGGGTAAGCAATATAGCATAAGATATCATAAAATAAACATTAGGCATGGTGAATAACTAAAAATATATACCTTTAGAAATAATCTTAAACACATTATGGTAGGAATAAGAGATGAATAAATAATTCCATAATATAGAATAATCATGGATATTCTACTAGTAGAATAAACACATGAAACTTAAATTACTAGTTTCATAATGAGGGAATGCATAATTCCAGACATCATAACTATACTGTCAAGGCCTCATTCCAAGACCATAAATAACCATTTTATCAAGCCATCATGCCAAGACCATAGTTTGTCTAATGAGACCTACCGATGCATCGAGGGGTTTTAATGGGCCCCACACATCACTTAATAAGTCCAATGCATTAATTATATGAATGATTATAAACATAAATAACATATACATTCATATTAAAACTAATATATGAAATGTAAATAACATTTCCCGAACATTAAGCATAAACACTAACCGTTCGGAGTAATTTGGAGAATGGTTTTAAGATAACACATCCACATTCAAACTAATCATAAACCATTTAATTAAATATGGTATATGATATCATAAAATATTATTCCAAATAATACATAATAATCAACAAGTGTGTTAAAATATATGAATATACTCTTATAAAATCATCGAGTAATTCTTGAGATAAATACTCTTTTACTTTTAAAAGAAGAGTTATTTTAGAAAAATATTTGTATAAAACCAGAAGTGAAGTAAGATATTATTTTCATAATAAAATGAGTGATTTTATAAAGATAATGGTTTCTAAAAATATATTTTATAGGGACCTTTAAAATAGGTAAGAATTTGAGAAATTCCCTTGAATCAAGCTTGTATTTTGGGAAGAATTTTTGAATGATCCTTTTCAAACTAAACCCAATAAATGAAAGTAGGATTATAGTTGGTAAAAATATATATAACATTCACACATAATTTATGAGGAGTTCATATGAATTAATAAGAATTTAATTTAGGTAAGTAGAGAATAATAGTAACCTGAATGAAAATGGAGGTTCGGGTAGAAAATCGTTACCTTAAGTCCTATAGAGTTATTAACTTGATATTAGTGTCCTAGATAACCAAATTAAATTAATTTATTAATATTTATAGAAACTATTATTTATTTAATTGATTTATTATTGCCTTATTAAGTTCAATCATGGCCTTCTTTATGGGTTTAAGAGGTTCAATTTTATTATTTGGGAGAATTTTCTTCCTTGGTATTCATGATCGGTTTAATCATATACATTTAAGGATAAACATGTTAGATAAGAATAGTTGTCCAAAATAGAAGTTGTATTTTATTTTTTAACATCCATAAGATCACATTGTTTTAAAATTCATTCATTTATTGGGAGTGAATATGAATCATTATATAAAACATTAATGATAATTGTTTGAGTTAATTGGCGGTTTTTTATCACAACAGACTCATTTTTATTTATAAATTAATATCTTGTGTAAAAAAGATTACATAACATTAAATAAGATATAATACATATATTATAGTCTATTTCAACGATAAAATGGTTTCATGGCCAGAATTGAAGACAATTATAGAAATTGAAAACCCGTCGTCTTTAAATGTGATAAATTAACACATCTCAGATGGTGTTTTCATTTCTAGTATAAAATAAGTGGAAAGAAGAGATGATGATAAATTATTCAATTATAATATAAAAATTTCATTTAATTTATTTTACTATAGTTATCATAACATTTTTATGAAAGGAGGTTAGGAAAGAAAAATAAAAGAAAGGAACTTGAAAAGGTTGAGAAATCCATTACGAAAATTCGACATTCTAATGACGTCACTTAAAAATTTATAAAATATTTTTATGAGTGAAAAATGGGTCTCTCATCAATATTAAATAATATGGAAATTAATGGGAATATGTAATGACATATCCCAACCTAATCCAATTGAAATTAAAAGAGAAAAACATAAAAAGAATACTTGAAAAAGGGAAGGGTGGTAGATTCCCTTACCTTGTAGAGTAACTCCTAAAACTTGAAGGTTGAGACCTTGGGGGATTAAGGAAACCTTGGGAGGACTCCGAGGGAGGGGAAATACTATATATTCTAGCATTATGAATTTTTAATGATATAAAATGAAGTAATTAGTGTGTATTTATAGTAAAAGATAGGGAATTTTTTTATTAATTTCAAAGGACACCACCTAGTGGTATTTGCAAAACCATGGGCTTGCCCATTGTATTGTCCCATGGTATTAGCCACTTGGGAAACCTCATATAAAATTTTAATGTACACAAGTCAACCAACATTCTATATTGATCATTACATCATTATTATGTCATTAATCATACTAAAAACTTAAAATTGTATTTTAACTATTCACAAAAATAAAGTATTTTATAAAATCTTCATAAATTCAGCATAATTTAATATCAATGTTCTGAATTAAAAAATGAAATAAATTTTTTAAAATAATTTTTAAAATATTATTAATTTAATTTTTAAATAAAATCATAATTTATTCGCAAAATAACAATTTAAAAATATAATTCGTTTTATATCACCTTGAAAAATTAATCAAGATATCATTATCTTATAACCTTAAGACAATAAAATAATAATTATATTTAATATTCATAAGGGTCATATTACTATTCATAAGGGTATGTTACTATTCACCAAAAATTAAGTTTGCCTTATCAGACTCTAAATAACTTACTGAACGCAACCGTGTATGTTAGTTTTTAAAAATTCAAATCACAGTGGTGGAAAAATTATGATTACTTGATAGGTTATAAAAAAGTGGTGTTTTTTGGAGACTCAATGTTTCATTCATTCATTTTTAAATTTATTTATAAATCCTTGGGGTGTTACATTCTCTCCCCCTTACAAAAATTTCATCCTCAGGATTACCCGAATATTACCTCACAAAAATATTTATGTAGTTCTTTATCATAAGATCCTTAGGCTCCCATGTTACTTCTTCAATTCTATGATTTTTTCAAAGTACCTTTACCAGTCATGTCATCCAATTCCTCAACACCTCTTCCTCAGTGTATATAATCCAGATAGGCTCTTCATAGTAAGATAAGTCAGGTTCCAATTCTATTCCTTTAGAATTGAGGACATGTATTGGGTCTGGCATACACTTTTACAATAATGAGACATGGAACACTTTATATACCTTAGAAAGTATTGGAGCCATTTTAAAATGATAGTCTAAAACTCCAAATCTTCCCATAATTTCAAAAGGTCTAATTTACCAAGGTCTCAGTTTCCCTTTCTTCCAAAATCTTATAACACCCTTCCATGGAGATACTTTTATTAAAAACATGATCTGCCACTTGAAATTCCAAATCCTTCCTTTGATTATCAATATATCTCTTTTTTCTTTTTGGAGCTGATTTGATATGGTTTTGAATTTTATTTACCTTCAATGTTATTTCCTCTACAATCTCTAGGCCCACAAGCTTCCTTTCACAAACTTCATCCCAACATATTGGTGTATGACATCTCTTTCCATATAATGCTTCATATGGCACCATTTGAATGCTTGAATGAAAACTATTATTATAGAAAAACTCCACCAAAGGTAAATACTAATCCCATATACCTTGAAAATCAAGTGAGAATGATCTCAACATGTCTTCTAAAGTTTGGATCATCCTTTCTTATTACCCTTTAGTTTGAGGGTGAGAAGCATTATTCAATCGAAGCTCAGTATCCACGAATTTCTAAAGAATTTTCCAGAATTTCGATGTAAATCATGGATCACAATCAGAAAAAATTGAGATATTTGATCCATGAAGTCTCAAAACTTCATTTATATAGATTTTTGAATGACACTCTAGTGAAAAAACCTCCCTTATAGTGGGAAAATGTGTATATTTCATAAGTCAATCCACAATTACCCATATTACATCATTCTTTATTGAAATTTTCAGATATCCAGTGATAAAATACATCGTGATGTAATCCTATTTCCATGTAGGAATAGGTATAGATTTCATGAATCCTCTAGGATGTTGTCGTTTGGCCTTCACTTGTTGAAAAACTAAATATCTTGATACATAACTAGAAATTTCCCACTTCATATTGTCTCACCAGAAATGTTCCTTAAAATCTCTCTATATTTTAGTGCTACTGGGGTGTATAAGGAAATCAGAACTATGAGCATCATCAAATAAATCCTTTTTTAGATTGAGTATAGCTAGAAGACAAAATTGTTCCCAAATTTTAGAATTCCAACTTCATATATGATGTCTTGAAACTTCCCATCATCCAGAATTTTTTTTTCTTTTGAAGATTTACATCATCAGGATGATAAATTTTAATTCTTTCTAATAAATATGGCTGGACAACCAATTTAAAAAGTAATGATGTTTCAGCTTCTTTCATAATTCCCATGTCCATACTTATGAGATCCATGAATATATGATCCCTTTAAATCATCATTTTTTAAAACTCCATGATCATTCCTATTTAATTCACCAGCTACATTATTTGCCTTTCCCAAGTGGTAGTGTATGGAACAATCATAATCCAAGAGTAGCTTAAGCCATCTCCTTTGCCTCATGTTGAGTTCTTTCTATGAGAAGATATATTTCGGAATCTTGTGATCCTTATATATCTCACATATTTCACCATAGAGACATTTTCTCCATATTTTAAGAGAAAAGATTACAACAGCTAAATCAAGATCATGAGTAGGATAGTTTTTTCATGAATTTTTTACTACCTTGATGCATAGGCAACAAATCTATCATTCTGCATAAGAACACAACCGAGTCTTTTTCTTTAATGCATCACTATATTTCACAATCCCATCATTCCCCAATGGTAGAGTTAGGATTGGAAATTCACTAATCTCCTCTTTAATTATTCAAAACATTCCACACATTCTTTTTTCCATACGAAATTCACCATTTTACGTGTAATCTTGGTCATTGGGTTGGCTAAACGAGTGAATTTCTGAACAAAACACCGATAGTAACCTTCTAAAACAATAAAACTAAATACCTTGGTTATGTTAGTTGGTGTATGCCATTCCAAAATAGCATTTGCCTTTGTAGGATCAACAGATATTCAACCCTTAGAGGAAATATGTCCAAGAAAATAAACAGATTGAATCCAAAATTCAAACTTTCTAAAATTCCCAAATAATTCATTTCTTCTAAGAATCTTCAGAATAGTGCGCAAGGGATTTTCCTGATCTTTATAGATTTTGGATTATACCAAGATATCATTAATAAATACCACCAAAAAGTAATCAAGATATTATTTGAAAAATATATTCATTTGATCCATGAAAACAAAGGGTGTCTTAGTAAGTCCAAAAGTAATTACTGTAAACTCATAATGCCCATACCTTGTTCGAAATTCTGTCTTTGGAATATCTTTCTTCCTTACACGCAACTGATGATATCCAGATCATAGGTCAATCTTCGAAAAATATTGTTCTCCCTAAAGTTGATCAAATAAATCATTAATGTGAGGTAGGGGATACTTTTTATTTATTTTTATAACATTGATCTCCATGTAGTCAATGCACAACATCATAGATCCATCTTTCTTTTTGAAAAAAAGAACAGGGGCTCCCCACAGAGAAACTCCAGGGAGAATAAATCCTTTATCACTCAATTCATCAAGTTATTTCCTTAGTCCTACTAATTCCATAGAGTCCATTCTATAAGGAGTCTTTGATATAGGTCTTGACTAATAATTAAATCAATTGAGAACTCAACTTCACACTCTAGAGGATTTCCAAGTAAATCCTCTGAAAAAATATCAATATATTCTTGCACAATAGGTAAATCCTTGATTTGAACATTTCTTTCCTCACTCATAGATATTGATTTCTCATTCTCCCTAAGAATTGAATTTAGTAGAGATACTAAGGGTGGATCTAGATTAGAATCATATGGTGATATTACTGCCCTAAAGACAAGGGATTCCACATCGTCCTAAAAATTGAAACTTCCTTATTCATGTAATATATTTTCGCATCATAATTGGAAATCTAATCCACACCAAGAATTATATCAAAGTAAATCATGGGTATGATGATATTGTAAGATAAAGAATGTTCATATGCCATAATGGGGACTACCTATCACATTTTTATTGAAATAATACTTCCCTTAAGAGTTTTGACTGACAAATAACTTATTAAATAAAATTAGAAATATCTAATTTTCTTGGAAAATTAGGAAGATATTAAATAATGAGATGATCCATAGTCAAATAAAGCATTTTTTAAGTTTGAGGAAGTAATTAAAGTACCTACCACCACATCATTAGGGACTTCAATATTAGTAGTTGTGATCGCATAATCTTAGCCTTGCTTCCTTGAACTTATTTGGGGAAAGTTTCCTTGATTCCTAGGATAATAATTTTCATAATTTACCCTCACCCTGTAATTGTAACATTGAACATTAGTATCTTCTTTATTCCCCTTAAAATCCAATTATAGGAGGTCTTTTTCTCCACACTTGTAACAAACACCCATACCCTTCATGTAAGTTCCATGGTGTCTCTTCCCAAAATTATCACAGGGTGGAAGGCCAACTCTTCCCTTCTTCCCCATTTTTTTATTTCCTTTTCCAAAGTTTTTAACAACCCTCTTCTTCTCCTGTTTTCCCTTAAAATCATAAGACTTAGAGAATTCCTTTTCCATCTTAATAACACATGATACTATATCTTCATATGATAAGAAAATTTGGGAGACTAGACCCCTTTAGAGGAATTGTTTTAAACCATAAAAGAATCAATCAATTTTTCTCCTCATATTACATATATAGTTTATGGAATGTCTTTCTAACCTTGTGAAGTTAGATTCATACTTTTCAACATTCTCATCCTCTTTTTAACTTAGATTCATAAACAACATTTCCATATCTTGTTTCTATTCGTGAGGGAAGTATTTCTCTAATAATATTTCCTTAAAATACCTCCATTCCATTTATTCTATTTCTTCCTCCTCCTTTGTGTTTTGGATTAAAGACCACCACTAATCCAAATCTCCTAATAGATGATAAAATTACATGACAACCTTATCCCTTTTTTTACATCCCAAATTGAGACATATATTTTCTAAAGAAATTATCCACTTCTTCTCTTCGAATGGGTTTGTAGTCCCGTTGAATGATGGAGGATGTTGTCTTATAAAGAAGTCTAACAGAGATCCTCCATATTGTAGATGTGAATGATCCATATAGGTAAGGTTATTATTCATAACCTAATTCAACTGTCTCAGTATAGTTATCAGTTTCTTAGCACCAGTCACAGCACCAGAGACAACATCATTATCTTACATCAGAGGGAAATCCCTACATGGGACATCCACGTTCATGCGGTTTCCATTACTTCCACTAGCGCCATTTCTAAATAATATCATACACAAGATTAGTTTATGAATCATAATGCATAATATCAACATAGAAAAATACTTATCATAAATTAAAATCCTATATATAGCTAATCTCATAATCATAAACATGGTTTATTTGTGGAAAATCCTTACATTTAAATCCTTCATAATGGCTTGTAATGAAAATGTAAATTATCCTAAGAATATCCCTTAGGAGTGTCAAAATAGGTGCATAGTAAGGCCCATTGTCGTGTACCAGGATATCCCGGGTCAAGCTCGAAAGTCCCTGTTGGAGTTGTTACTCCTAGGTACATTTGATCCAGAACCACCTCCACTTGTAGTATCCAGACAAGGATGTATTTTATAGAAATATACACACAATATATTCCTTACCAAAATTCTAGGATGTTCTTTTATGTTTATCCTCAAATTATATCTTAGGGTTTTGTTCCATAATCTACATTTTATAAATCTAGTTTCCAAGTTTTCTACTGAACTTCCTCTTATAACAACTGTAAAGACTTGACCCCAGATACCCAGATCCAGTGACTTAATTCATTACATTGGAATGATTATAAGAAAGTTTTATCACAAAGGAATGAATATTTTAGTATTTTTGAAAAACCAGATACATACATAAGTTCAACATTACAACTTGAAAATAATTATAATATATAAATTCTTTGATAACATTCATTACTCCTAGGTTATCCATGATTGTCATTAATAATATACCTCTTAATGTCCTCGTAAAATAAAACATAAGGAAGGGGTGATCTCAAATTCTCAGTAAAGATAAGAAATACAATGGAAGATATCATAAAAATAAACATTAGTCATAGTGAATAACTTAAAACACATGACTTTAAAAATAAACTTGAACACATTATGGAAGGAATAAGAGATGAATACATAATGTCATAATATAGCATAATCATGGGTATTATACTAGTCAAATAACCAGATGAAATTTAAATTAATAGTTTTATAATGAGTGAATTAATAATACCGGACATCATATCCATACCATCAAGGCCTCATGCCTAGACCATAAATAACCATTTTGTCAAGGCCTCGTACCAAGACCGTAGTTTGTCTCATGATACATACCAATGAATATAGGGGATATAGTGGGCCCACACATCACTTAATAAGTCCAATTAATTACTCATATGAATGAGGATAAACATAAACAACATATACATTCATATTTAAACTAATATATGAAATGTAAATAACTTTCCCTGAACATTAAGCATAAATACTAACCATTCTGAGTAAATTGGTGAATGATTTTAATATAGAAAATCTAAAATCAAAATAATCAAAAACCATTCAATAAAATATGGTAGATTATATCATGAAATATTATTCCCAATAATACATAACAGAAAATAAGAGTGTTGAAATAGATGGAGATACTCTTATAAAATCATCAAGTAATTCTTGAGATAAATACTCTTTTACTTTGAAAAGAAGAGTTCTTTTGAAAAAATATTTGTATAAAACCATAAATGAAGTAAGATAGTATTTTAAAAATAAAATGAGTGATTTTATAAAAATAATGGTTTCTAAAAATATATTATAGAGTGCCCTTGAAAATAGGTAAGAATTTGAGAAATTCCCTTGAATCGGACTTGTATTTTGGGAAGAATTTTTGAAATATCCTTTTAAAACACATAAATCTCCCTTAATAAAGTAGTATTATAGTTTGTAAACATATATATAACATTAAAAAATAATTTATAATGAGTAAATATGAATAAATAATAATTTAATTGAGGTAAGTAGAGAATAAGAGTAACCCGAATGAAAATGGAGGTTCGGGTAAAAAACCCTTACCTTAAGTTCGATGGTGTTCTTCACTTGATCTTAGTGTCCTGGATAACCAAATTAAGTTAATTAATTAATATTTCCATAACCTTTTATTATTTAATTGATTAATTATATCCTTATTAAGTTCATTCATGGCCTTATTTATGGGTTTACGAGGTTCAATCTTATTATTTGGGAGCGTTTTCTTCCTTGGTATTCATGACCAGTTTACTTATATACATGTAAGGATAAAAATTTAAGTTGAGAATGGTTTCCAAGAATATAAGTTTTTTTAACATTTATAAGATCACATGGTTATAAAATTCATTTGGTTATTGGGAGTGAATATGAATCATTATATAAAACTTTAATGATAATTGTTTGAATTAATTTGCGGTTTTTGATTACAACGAACTCACTTTGATTTATAAATTAATATCATGTGTAAAAAAGGATTAAAAAGCCTTAAATAAGTTATAATACATATATCATATTTTTTTCAACCATAAAAATGGTTTCGTGACCATAATTGAAGATGGTAATTGAAATTGAAAACCTGTCGTCTTTGAATGTGATAAATTAACACATCTCAGATGGTGCTTTCATTTCTAGTATAAAAGAAGGAGAAAAGAGAGATTATGATGAATTATTACATTATCATATCAACATTATAGTAAATTTAAGTAATTGATTTATCAGAAAATTTTGATTAAAGTAGGTGAGGAAAGGAAAATAAAAAAAGGAACTAAGAGAAATACCTTACGAAAATTCTGTTTCCTAACAATGTCACTTAAAAATTCATAAAATATTATTATGAGAGAAAAATGGGTATCTCATAATTATTACATAATATTTATAGTAAGGGGGATATGTAATGATATATCCCAACATAATCCAAATGAAATTAAAAGAGAAAAACACAAAAAGAGTGATTGAATAAGAGAAGGGTGGTAAATTCCCTTACCTTGTAGAGTAACTCATAAAACATGAAGGTTGGGACCTTTGGGGATTGAGGAAACCTTGGGAGGACTCATAGGAAGGTAAAAATACTCAATATTCGAGTATGATTAATTTTTAATGAAATAAAATGAAGTAATGAGTGGATATTTATTATAAAAGAGTTGGAGTTTTTTATTAATTTCAAAGGACACCTCATTAGTGGTATTTGAAAAACCATGGGCTTGATCAGGGTATTTGACCATGTTATTGGACACTTGGGACACATCATACAATATTTTAATGTAAAAAAGTCAACAATTATTTTATATTAGTTATTACATCATTATGATATCATTAATCATACCGAAAACTCAAAACTTTATTTTTTTTATTAATAAAAAACTAAAGTATTTTATAAAATTTTCATAAATTCAGTGTAACCTAATATCAATGTTCTGGATTAAAAAATAAACTTCATTTTTTGAAAATAATTTTCTAAATATGATTAATTTAATTTTTAAATAAAATCATAATTTATTCGAAAAATAACAATTTTAAAACTATAATTCATTTTATATCACCTTGAAAAATTAATCAAGATCTCATTATATTATAACCTTAAGGAAATAAAATTATAATATGATTTACTATTTATAAGGGTTATATTAATATTCATATTACTATTCATAAGGGTATGTTACTGTTAACCAAAAATTAAGTTTTTCTTATCAGACTATAAATATCTTACTGAACGCAACTTTGTTTTTCAGTTTTTTGAAATTCAAATTACAGTGGTGAAAAAATTATGTTTACTGGCTAGGTTATAAAAAAGTGGTGTTTTGTAGAGACTCATTATTTCATGCATTCAATATTAAATTTATTTATAAATCCTTGGGGTGTTACATCACATAACCCAACCGACTTGACCACATGAGGGAGTGCTGGACTGGGGGTGTTACAAAGTGATATCCAAGGATCAAGTTTCTTTTCTGTTACTTTTCTATTTGGTAAAGGTAGAAAGAAGACTGGTTTTTATCAGGTCTTGTTAATTATATTGTATATGGAAGTATCTAACCCATGTGTGGGGGAAAATCCAAGTGCCCAAGGATGGGAATGTTGTTCATGTTGTTTGCTTTTTTGAGTTTTGATGTCACTTTACCTTGGGTGATTCACTTGTTGTGTGATGTTACTGTTTATTGAGATTTTACTCATGGGCTAGTACAACACGATATAAGTCTGCATACATCATGATAGGAACATATGGATATATATTTTTATGCATTTTTAATGATAGGGACATATTTATTTCATGTTTTATATCTTCCTAGATGAAATATGAAAATGAAACCCCTTGATATGACTGATAAAAGAAATAAAAGAAAATGTTTTGTTTTTCCAATTCAATTATTAAGCCAAGTATAATGGAACCTTGAGTCAGTGTTTCTCTATTAATATCATTTTTTTAGGTTTAACTTGTTGTGTATCCTATATTCTAAGGAGTTAATTGGTCTTTTTAGAGAAAATCTATCCTCGCCATCTTCAAATTGAGCGTTAGAAAATTGAAAATTAATACATTCCAAATGTAGTTGGTCCAAAACTTCCTATATCTCTAGAGAATCAGATGTATGACCATATATTCAATAGTTTCCTATGGTCCATTTGATCCATGGAGAGGTAGACTATTAAAATCATACAATCGATACCTGATATGATAAGAGAGTTTCAGCTGTATCATCCGCCTATATTCACTAGGGAGGGAGTCCCCTAGGTGGATGATTTATAGATTGAGTCATTCTAGATAATCTTAAAGCATATTGAGACACAAATATATATGAGGGTAAATCTTTCTTCTTACATGCTTCATGGACCATCCAAGCATTGGTGGGGAATTCTATAGTAAGTCAAGTATCAAGAAGAGTTATCTTGGAAGGACTTTGAGGTGAAGTTACTGATCTAATTATATTTATAAATGTTTAGAGATAAAAAGGATTTTGAGTTTATAAACTTGACATAGTGATATATGTTAGTGATGGACTACGTTGGATGCTTCACTAACCTACAACATTTTACTCCATCCTTCAAAGCTGATGAGGTCCCCCGGGTGAGGTGTTTTCAAGATGGGATTCTCTATGAGATAAGGTCACAAATGAACATATTTATCATGAGTAACCTTTTTGACATAATGAATCATGATATTATCACATAAGTTTATCTAAGATATTCCCTATGTGGAGGCCATGAAATTTATGTAGGGCGATCTGTGAGTTATTTTTATGGCAGCATGAAGTGTCACTACAACAATTATCATCAGGGAAGTAGTGGAAAAAATAGACAAGGTAGTGGGAATTCATCTTAGTTACATGTTCTGTTGTAGTAATTTCAGTTTGTAAAGGCTAGACAAAAGTTATCTCAGTCGTTACTAAACTATAGAGTATCATGAATGTGTTAGGTTGGGTCTTATTCAGAGGTTTCTTAGAGGCCCACAATAGAAAATCAGTGGCAGGGGATCCGGGTAGGCATCTAAGTCAGGGAGGGACTTATCCACCCTCAACAGGTAAGTAGTTAGAGTACTACCAAATGTTCATGTTGAAGTAGTGGACATGGTACCGTAGTGAATAAGTGACAATACTACTTTGAGGGAACAATACTGGGGAGTTAGACTAAAGCTGAGGGTATAGGGTCATGTCATCTAAACTCTACATAATATATTTTATCTACTTTGAATGTTGGACCTTCTATCATTAGAGGTATGATTCTTGTATCATCTACACCTGATTATATTTTTTTTGATATAGGATCCCCACATTAATTTCTATCAACTCATTTTACAAATGTTTTAGGCCTTTTTGTGGAGAGATTGGTGAAGTTAGGACAATTGGCACACCGTTGAGAGTGCAGTAAGAGGATATCAAACATTTCAAGTATGCTCACTAGAAATTGGTGGATACCATTTTCTAGGGGATATTTTGTGCTTGAAATTTCATGATTCAAATTGATTCTTGGTATAGATTATCTAGTTCTATACTAGGATCATATCAAATTTTATCTTATGAGAGTTACCTTTTTATCTCCAGAAAAGGGAGGAGCATCCATCAAGTAGAGTGGGATCTTTAGGCTAGTAATACAAGACTAATTTAGTGTAGATTAGATTGTCTCAAAAATCAAGTAGAAATCCTTATTCTGAATGATGGTGAAATATAACAGGATTATTTTCCTCTAGTTGTGAACCATTTTCTGGATGTCTATCCTAAATAATTCTATGTATTACCACTAAATTGGGATATTGAGTTCACAATTGATTTGGTGCTGGGAGTTGAAATAGTTTCAATCCCACCTTACAGAATGGAACCATTAGAGCTTTATGAGTTGAATGTTTAATTGGAAGAACTTTATGCCAAAGGATTTATACAACCTAGTAATTCTTTGTGGGGTTATTTTGTGCTTTTTTATAAGAAGGATGATGGGACTTTGAGATTATGTGTGGATTATCAGATATTGAACTAGATGATGGTCAAAAACCAATATCCCCTTCGACAAATTGATGACATATCTGATCATCTAAGATGTTATAGGATGTTATCTAGGATCAAATTAATGTCAAAATACCATCAATTTAGAGTGATACTATCTAACATACATTATACTACTTTTAGGAGTAGTTATGGATTATATGAGTTTGCGGTGATGTCATTCTTTTTAAAAAATGTACTAGTGGTATTCATCGATTTAATGAATTAGGTCTTTTATCCCTTCCTAGACAAGTTTGTGGTAGTTTTTGTCAAAGACATACTTTTGTACTCCCAGTCATCATAAGATCATGCTCAATATCTTGACATTGATCTGAGTACATTGAGAGAGAATCTTCTTTACACCAATATATCTAAGTGTAGTTTCTGTATAGATAGATTTCAATTCTTTATCAAAGTTATATTAGAGAATGGAGAGGTAGAGGACCTATATAAGGTTTAAACAATGGTATATTTGGATTTTCCCAAGAATTTATTTGAGATTCAGAAATTTTTGGGTTTAGAAAGTTATTATCAACATTTCATCTAGGACTTATCCTATTTTGTAACACTGATGTACGACCTGACCCAAAAAGTGGTGAAGTTTTTTTGGTTAGATGATTATGAGAGAGATTTTTAGGAGCTGAACATGAAGATATGATTATCCCTAATCCTCACATTAACTATGTTTGGTAGGTAATATACTATGTACTGTGATGTATCTAAAGTTGGACTCAGAGAAGTTCTGATGTAGGAGGACTAATTGGTTGCTTATGGCTCCGAATAGCTATGACTGCATGAGAGGAATTACCATACTCCTGATATGGAGTTAGTAATGATAGTACATGCCTTGAGATATTGAAGACAATATCTAATGGGTGAGAGGTTTGTGTTTTACACATACTACAAGAGCCTTAGGCACATATTTTCTCATTAGGAACTAAACCTTCTACATAGAAGGTGGGTCAAGTATCTACAACATTTCAACTTTGAGTTGAATTATACTCAAAGAAAATGAAACATCATTGCTGATTCCTTGAGCCAAAAGATATATACTGAGGCAGTGTAGGTGTATTGCAATGAGTGGAAACCAATGAAACTATTTAAATACATGCATCTAAATGTTTATGAGTCTTAGGGATGAGTAGCTATGACTTCAAAATATTTTATACTCATGATCCAATAATAGATCAAGAGAGAGTAGTTATCTAATTTGGAGGGATTATCTTTAAGGGACATGTTTTATGGTGTGTATCCACCGTCAGGATTGTCACTTTTTAGTGGTGATGTTATTATTATCTATGGAAAAGTATGGGTTCCTATGGGCTTATGTGATAAGTTGATGAGGGAGTTTCTTTCTTCTAGATGGACAATACATCCCGTTCTAACAAATATATATCGATACCACCATAGATAATACTGATATATTGTAATGAATAATATGATAATGGGTTTCATGGAAATATGTTTCACCAGTCATCAGGTGAAGGCCGAGCATCAGAGGTCTTCTGGGTTGTTACAACCTCTACCCATTTCATAATAGAAGTGGGATGATTTCACTATGAATTTATTAATAGTATTACCCATGACACATCATAAGAATTATGCGGTGTGGGTGATCTTGGATCAAATAAAAAAGGTATCCTACTTATTTCCTATTAGGGATACCTTCATCTTTGTTAATATGGGTAGTGTCTATATGCATAAGATAATACAAATGTATGTTTTTTTAATAGTATAATTTTAGATCAATATCATCATTTTATGTCTCATTTTTTATAGGGTCATCAGAAGGAACCCATATCAAATTTTTTTGAGTATAAACTACCATTATCAAACTGAAGACCAATCTGAATGGATGATTTAAATTCTAAAGGATATGTTACAAGACTTTTTTTTGTATTTTAATGGTTTATGGGAGAAGAATATGAAACTCATGGATTTTTCTTATAATAACATCTTCCAGTAATTGATAAAAATGGATCCTTTTTGTAATGTAGGATTTTCCATTATACTATTTTCTAGTAAGAGGCAGGTGATTCAGTGTCCATTGGACCTAGTCTCATGAAAGAGACATATGAGAAGGACCAATTTATCATAAAACAATTGTTTACCACAAAGAGTCCATAGAAATTTTATTTTTACCATTAAAGATGACCCTTGTAGTTCGAGGTCAGTCATCTATTTTTTCATTGAGTGTCACATAAGTTGGGAAAACATCATATTATGAAGAAAGGGACACTATCAAATAGGTTTTTCAGGATGTTAAAGATAGTGGATAGATTCAGTCAAGTGGCATACAATTTATCCTTTCTATAGTTCTATCATGACACGCATGATGTGTTTCACATGTCACAACTTCAGAGATATCATCACGAGCCTTATCATGTGATAGAAATTGATGATACTAAATTGGACGTTGATGAATACTTTGAAAATAATATGATCCATATCATGGAACATAGTGATACGAATCTATGAGGGAAGATTATGCCACTAGTATGAGTGCAATGGTAGCATCAGTGTATCCAAGAGGAGACTTGAGAGAGGGAATCTGATATAAAAACCCAATATCCATACTTGTTCACTAATACCCCATAGAGATTCTTGTAGTATCTTAGGGATGAGCTGTTATATCATGGGGAGGTCATAATATCCCATATTTTTCTAGGTACATCCTTATTTAAGTTTTGGTTTAAACCTTTAAGTTTGGTTGTTTTTCATTTAAGCCTCTATAGTCGAGCTTAGTTCAGGGTTGATTTATACGTCTTAGTGGTGTAGAAGGAAGAGGATGTGAGTCTGTATTTATAATGAATTCATGTTCTGAATTCTTTATTCCTGACATGAATGGTTTTGGGAAGGCCCCTTGAATTTAACTCACCCCATGAATGGAACCCATGAATTTAATCCAACCTATAAATTTAATTCACTCCCTAAATAGACCCCATGAATTTAATTCACCCCTAAATGAACCCCATGAAAAGGAAATTCATTTCTTGAATCTATTTCATAGTGTGAAATGATTTTTTTAAGTCTTGGATGATTTATTTTTGGAAATTTAATGGAATCAATGGGTTTGCAATGTGAATGACCAATTCATATAATGAATTAGGTGCACCTAACCCTATATGAAACACTAAAACACTGTTAATTTAGTTAATTGTGTACCCTTCTCGACTGAATCCCTTCCAATCACTACTATAAATACCCCTTTTATCAATACTAAAAATTTCTTTTAATAGTGCTAGAAAAGCACTGTTAAATCCGGCGAAGATAAAGGTGTGTGTGGGGGGGGGGGGGTCCCCTTTATCAGCGCTCAAAAAAACGCTGATAAAGACCCCTTTTATCAGTGCTAAAAAACACGCTGATAAAAGGGGGATTTTATCAGTGCTAAAAAGAAGCGCTGATAAAAGGGTCCTTTATCAGTGCTTTCTTTTTAGCACTAATAAAAGACCCCTTTTATCAGCACTTTTTTTAGCACTGATAAAAGTAAAAAAAAAAATTAAAAAAATAAAAAAAATAAAAAAAATCCTACCAATCGGGGGGGGGAGGGGATTTTATAGTGCTTGATCCCCCCTTTTAATAGCACTTTCTAGCCCCTCAAGTTCCCACACACACCCCCTCCACCCTAAATTAGAGCTACACCCACCCACCCCCTTTATCAGTTCTAGCCCCCCAAATCCACCCCCATGTGCGCACCCTTGCCTCCACCAAGATTTGATCTCGAGACCCCCCCCTTGCTTGCCTAAAGCCTTTAACACTCTTCCATATTGATTTGTTCTCCAGTTAATGAAATATATATTTATTTATATATATATTTAGTTATATTTATTCATATAGTAATATATAGTTATATTAATATGTATATAGTTATATTAATATATATATTTATAGTTATATCAATATATATATATGTAGTTATATTAATATATATATATAGTTAGATTAATATATAGGTATATAAATATTTATATATTGGTATTTTAAATAAAATGGATATTAGTTATTATTTAGATAAAGCTAATATATTTTATTATTTATATTTATAATTAAATTTTTATGTGTGAATATATAAAAAATATGTATATATTTTTATATATTTGATTATAAATAGCAGTTCATTATAAAAAATGATAAAATTTAAAAGAAATAATATCAATATAAATGTAATACCTTGGAATAAATTCAGTCTCCACCAAAAAAATCCAATAATACCCCCTTAAACGAGGCTGAAAATCCAAAAAATGTTAAAAAATCAGGGTATCCCGACTAAAAACTCAGTTTTAGAGGCCTTTTGGGCCTTTTTTGGCCTTGAAAAAACCTTGATTGGGGTCTCCCTAATTAGTAAGGTGTAGAGCTCTTCATAGGCTTCGATTTGATATGTGTTAGAGCTCAAACGGACACCCGAATCAAAAGTCATGGCTGTTTGAAGTTCAAGTTGCATTTTTAACATATTTTGGATCTTTTTTTAATTTTTTTAGTCTTTAAATTGTTATTAAATGACCATTACTCCATAATAATTAGAAAATTATTAATTAAAAATATTTTTTTTTTAATTTTTTATAAGCCATTTTCACTAAATATCTTATATATTAAGTGTAACTGTATATCTATACATATCTAAAATATATTTAAAATTATATTTAAAAATATATATATTATATTTATATCAATATAACTATATCTATATATTTAAATATTAATATATTTTTTTAATGATTTTTTTGGAAGTACACCCTTTATCAGCGCTTTTAAAAAAAGCATTGATAAAGACCCCCATTTATCAGCACTACTAAAAAAAGCCCTGATAAAGGGGTACCCTTTAACAGCACTAAAAAAGCGCTGTTAAAGGTGGTACCTTTATCAGGGCTAAAAAAGGTGATGATAAAGGGGTACGTTTATCAGCACTTTTTTTAGGACTGATAAAGGTACCCCCCTTTATCAGCGCTTTTTCGTTAGCGCTGATAAAGGGTGGCGCTGCCCTTGCCCCGTTTTGTGGTAGTGAATGATGATTTCTAAAAATCCTCTTTGATCTATAAGCAAGACCACATTAGATCTGGGTGTTATTTACCTAGAGTTTTAAGGTAAGACTTTGGGATCTTCTTCTTCTTCTTGATCCAAAGTTATGTTTCAATTATATTTGTATGTGAAATAGCTATGATTCATGTTGGCACTCCATGCACACAACCTGAATAATTGGATAGTTCATTTCTAGATGATAATATTGTGATTATAACTCCCATTGGAACCCTTTTCATCCATTGAAATAAAGACTAGGCTTGCAGCCACCTGTGGGGTGAGCCTACCCTTGAAATTATTAATGAACCTACAATTGTGATTTGTGGTTTGGATTAAAAAAGTGAATTTTTGGAATTTTTTATTATTATAAATTGGCATGGTATGAAATTTTTGTGTTTTCTTGAGATGTAATCACAAGGAATAAAATTGGTCAATTAGAAAGTTTATGGAATTTTGATAAATTGATAAATGAAATGTAATTAGATTATATTAATAGTAATTGGATGAATTATCCATTATGGATTATAATGATACGCTTAGTGCTTAACTATGTGTTTTGTTTTCTAGCCTTGTGTTTAATTTAATCTGCTTTAAATTTTATATGGTTTGTACAAGTTATGCTATAATTCTTATAGGGTTTTCCTCGATTATAATATAATAATTTTAGGGATTGGAACAATTATGCTGTAATTATTATAGGACTTGGACCAATTATGTTATAATTATTATAGGGACTGGATCAGTTATACTGTAATGATTATAGGTATTGGATTAGTTAGTGTGTAATTATTATAGGGCTTGGATCACTAATTCTGTATTACTTATACAGATCTAACTAATTCTATTATGATGATTTATGGTTTATACCCTGAGAGGGTTATGGAAATGGTTAGAATGGTTCCATGAAATTCTCATAGATATTCGACTTAGTGAAAAAGTAGGTTGTTTCATGACCCCTCCCTCCAATGATACCGTAGTTAGAGGAGAGAGATAATGACCTCGAGTCCCACCTCCAGAAAGAACTAGGTTGGAAAAAAACACTTAGGGTATAAAAATGTCAAGAAATGGGAGGCATTACCATCATTTATATTTAAAAACTTGGGGCCGACTATAGGTGGGACTCATGGGTCATTATCTCTTTACCCTAATTGCAGTATCTTTTGAGGGAGGGGTGTAACGTCTTGGATCTGGGTGCCACACCACAGGTGCCCCGAACCTGCTTGGTCACATGACCTAAAGCGCATTTCCCCAAATGCCAGAGGCTGCCGACTAGCAGCGAGGGCCTAGGTCTGATAGTGGGGAAACTATGCCCTCATTTGTCAAAGTGTAGCATAGTGTAAAAGATAAATAACATAAACATGAAACATCGGAAACAGTAAACAACATACAAATGAAATGGACAACTAAAGTAAAAGAGAACCAGCAGTCATATATATAGAGATGAAGCATGTCACTAATTCTATGAAAACAGCCAGAACAAGATACACTGCAATACAATACAATAAATCTCAAATTACAAGGTACAACAAAACAAAACAAAACAGTGCAACAGGAACTCAACAACATCTCAAGCCTAAGCTCAGTCCCATTCTCTCCTACTCATCTGCAACAATCATGTAGCTGTATAGGGACCCTTTCCCCTATCCAAACCTGCAGTATGATAGTCTGTTTGGGCCGAAGACATGACCCAAACATAGTGTGAGAAATAAATCCCAGTAAGCATCCACCAAAGGCCCGTGCCCAACTGTCAGTGAAAATGTGTAACAACAATGTGCAGAAGTAAATGCAATAAACTAAGCAGTACTCAAAAGTAACTAACTCTACCAGTTATATTGCCTTTTTAATATTCATTTAACCATGCCAATATTTTGCTTTAACTTGACACGTATAATATATAAAAATCACCACGTTGAATATTCATGATAACACTGTCCTCAGACATACAAACCTTACCCTCAGGTAAGAAGAGTCGAAACCCGTAGGTAATTACCAATAGACATAACAGATATTGCCCATAGGCATTCGAAGTGTCACCCTCGGGCACATAATCTATCACCCACAGGCATGAAGGAGTTTCCTTCAGGTTAAACAGAACACTTCCCTCAGGGTAAATAGAACACTGCCCTCATATGCAAGTAACTGGGCCAAGCCCAACATATAAGCAAAAAATTATATACAATTCCTCTCAAGGAAATTAAAATCATGCTAAATTTTATGGTATACCCTCAGGTAACCTAAAAAAATGGCTAAATAGAGGAACTCACCCCCCCGAGGTGGTTCTAGATCCAAGTAGTGATCCCAAACAACAGTTGGAATTTAAACACCAGACCACCTACCTTGATCACCCCTAATTGGTATATGTGAACGACGCCTCCCAAAACAAATGAGAACAGTGCATATCTAAGGTGATCATAATCTTGTTTAAACTCAAATAACTCCCCCTCAGGAAATAATTTATAAGAAACACACAAGGAGGAGGAAGAACTCACCCGTGCGGTTCCAAGGAGATCGACGACATAGGAATTGGGTTCCCGGTGTGCGGTCAGGAGATCCTCCAAGCTCCGCCCGTCTCTCCTGCTCTCCTCTGGCATTCTAAGCTTCCTGTACGAACAGAGGAGGATACTACCCATTTTAAGCAAAAAAAAAACAAACCACACAGTGTGTACTCTCTAGTACATGACGTGTACTTTTCATCATTTAACTGTTCCTCTGGCGGTTACTTTTCACCGCCGAACTGTTCACATTCCTACATGAGTACACGGCGTGTACGGTCACTCAGCTGGCTTCTTCTTCCACCGCCTTACCATTCACCTACCGACTGACTACATGACATATAAGTACCCACTACACAGCGTGTAGTTGGTTTTTACACCCTTCATCGTCGACAGGGCTACACGCCCTGTGTACTCATCCCACACGGCCAAAGTACACAGCGTGTGGAAAAGTAAATGGCGTGTAGTCACAAAATTTGGGATTTTCCCCCATTTTCCTTGTTTTCACAAAAACAATTAAGCAAAAAGGAAAGAAAGAAACCTGTACCTCAAGAAGAAGAACCAGGTTCTTACAAACTTCCCCCCTTAAAGTAATTTGTCCCCAAATTGCCCTTCCAAGGGTGGCGAAGATAAAGCTCAGAAAAACTCTGGCCAATGAGCACGTACGTCAGTCTCCCGCTCCCATGTTTCATCCTGCACTCGACCATGCTGCCATAACACCCATATGAGAGGAACTGACTAGTCTCAGAGAACCTTCGTGCTCCTATCAACAATACGAATCAGATGGTCCTCAAAGGACGCATCGATCTAAAGCTCAACCTCCTTGGGCTGAAAGACGTGAGACGAGTCTGAATGATAATGGCGCAGTTGAGATACATGGAAGACGTCGTGCATGGACCAATACCTCTTTGGTAACTACAACTGATAGGAAACTGACCCAAATTTCTCCAGAATATCAAACATCCCCACATACCTCGGTGAAAGTTTACCTTATCTCTTGATTCGCCTGTGTCCCAACCTCGGTGAAACACACAAGAAAACTTGATCCCCGACCATGAACTCCAAGGGTCATCTGCGATGATCAGCATAAGATTTCTGACGAGACTATGCAGTAACCATCTACATCTGTATCAACTGGACCTACTCTGAAGTCTCCTACATTAGACGTGGTCCTAGTAAAGCTACCTCACCTTCCTCCATCCAGCACAAGGGTGATCAGCATGACCTATAGTATAAATCCTCATAAGGCTCCATCTCAATAGTTGCCTAAACACTATTATTATAGGAAAACTCAACCAGGGGTATATGCTTCTCCCAAGAGCCCCCGAAGTCTAGGATGCATGCACGTAGCATGTCCTCAAGCACCTGTATCATACGCTCTGACTGACCATCGGTCTGAGGGTGGTAGGTTGTGCTCAAAAGCACCTGTGTACCCAGTGCCCTCTGAAAACTCTATCAGAAACGAGATGTAAAATGGGCATCCTTATATGAAATGATAGAATAAGGGACCCCATGAAGACGTACGACCTCTCAGATATACAGCTTCCTGAGATTGTCAATACCGAAGGTCTCCTTGATCGACAAAAAGTAAGCTACCTTCGTAAGTCTGTCTGCAATGACCCACAGGGCATCATTTCCTCAAGGTGACCTCGGTAACCCGATCATGAAATCCATCACGACATCATCACATTTTCATTCTATAATGGGTAAATTCTATAACAGTTCAACTAGCCTCTGATGCTCCGACTTCACTTGCTGACAGGTGGAACATCTCGTAACAAAATCAGCTACTTCTTTCTTCATACCCGGCCACCAGTACTGACGTCTCAAGTCAAGATACATATTGGTAATTCAGAAATGCACTTCCAAAGCTGAAGCATGAAACTCACACATTATTTCCTCGCGTATATCCCCTAGAACCCATATTAGTCCATGGAAACGCAGTACCACATCATCGCCTACCGCCCAACCAGGAGGAGGGTCTTCACTTTCCACTGACTCCCGTAGAACTAGGACTTCTAAATCCTATAGCTATCTCATCCTCACTCTATCTAGGAGGGTAGAAGTCATAGCTAATAAAGAAAGATAGGTCTGCCCCGGACTGTTGTGAACCTCCAAATGCATCTCAGAGAACCAAGCCATAAGCTGCCACTCACCACTGGCCTCATGAACTGCCTGTGTCTAAGTCTTCCTGCTCAGTGCATCAGCAACTGCATTACCCTTACGAGGTGTATAAGCAAGCTCAAAATCGAATTAATGAAGGTACTCAACCCACCTTTGCTGTCTCATATTTAGGTCACACTGAGTAAATATGTACTTGAGACTTTTGTGGTTGGTGAAAACCACAAAATTCTCTCCCAAGAGATAATGTCTCCAACAACGTCACACATGAAAAACTGAAGCCAACTCAAGGTCATGCGTCGGGTAATTCCTCTCTTGTGTCCTCAAATTCCGAGACCCGTACGCAACCACTCGATCACCCTGCATCAACACTTCTCGCAGCCCAATACCTGATGAGTCACAGTAAACTATATAGCCCTTCCCTTGCTTTGGAAGTATCAAGATTGGTGCTGATGTCAACCTTCCCTTCAGCTCCTCAATGGATGTATCACAAGTTTCTGACCAATCAAACATCACACCCATCTTAGTAAAACCCTTCGACGACACTGATAAGTGGGAGAAGTCTTGTATAAAACTCTTTTAGAAACTAGCCGGACCCAAGAAACTCCATATTTCAAACACTTTCTTAGGCTGCTCCTAGGAAACTACTGCTCTCACTTTCTATGGGTCTACTGAAACTCCTGCCTCTAAGATAATATGACCCCGGAAGTGAATCTTGTCCATCCAAAAGTGGCACTTTGAGAGCTTAACATATAGTCGATGCTCTCTCAGTGTACTCTATATGATCTCAAGATGAGTGGCATGGTCGTGTCGAGTGTGAGAGTACACTAAGATGTCATCCACAAAGACTACCAAAAAAGAATCAAGATAGGGATGGAACACATGATTCATCATAGCCATGAAAACTGCTGGCACGTTTGTGAGTCCGAACAGCATAAATAAGTACTCGTATAGACCATATCTACTCCAAAAAGCTGTGAGCGGTACATCATATGGTCTAACGCGTAATTGATGATATCTGAATCTCAAGTCAATCTTCGAGAACACTCATGCTCCCCGAAGTTGATCAAAAATATCATCAATACTTGGTAAGGGATATCAGTTCTTAACTGTTAGCTGTTTCAGCTTCTGATAATCCAGACAAAGCCTGAGGGTACCATTCGCCTTCTTCGCAAAAAGGACCGGCAAACCCCAAGGAGAAGTGTTGGGTTAGATGAAACCCTTTGAATACAACTCCTCTAACTGTCTTTTGAGCTCCTGCAACTTAGGTGTAGCCATACTATAAGGAGGAATGGACACCAGTGCCGCTCCTGGCACAAGATCAATAGAGAAATTCACCTCTCGCTCTAGAGGTAGACCTGAAAAGTCATCCGGGAAGAGATCCCTAAAATGATCACCTACTGGAGGGAAATCCTTCTGAAAAGTCCCCTGATCATCCAGATATAAACTTGCAATCTGGGCTGTCACTCCACCTCGCCCACGATGCTCTGGTCCAGCTCGGCTCGCCTGGACATCCCATTCTCCCTTGTATAGAAACTCTTCGCCCTCTGGTGATGTGAAACTCACGCTGCGATGATAGAAATCGATAAAGGCTCGGAAGGGTACCAACCAGTCCATCCCAAGAATGACATCATAGCTCGTCATCTTCAAGACATAGAGGTCCCATAGAAAGTGACACCCACAAACCTCTATGGGGAACTCCTTACACTGACGCACACCAGCTTTTCTAGTTACCAACAGTGTGTATAGCATCATAACACCAGAAGAAGAATAAACATAGATCCCAAGGCTCTCCCCAAAGGGCACAGATATAAAGCTATGTATAGCACCCGTATCAAAAAGTACATAAGATAAAACAGAAGCTACTAAAATAGTACATCTGACATTAGAAGGTCCGAGATCCTTCTCCTGTTGGGCCTGTTGCACTGCATATGCCTGCCCAGTGCCGTAGCCTTGTGACACAGCCTGGCTACCCTGAGTTGTCCCGCCCTGCTACCTCTGAGATCCCGGTGTCTGGCTACCACGACTATGACCACCATCTCAGCCTGCATGCCCTGACGTATTCAAATTTCCTGATTGGTAAGAAGCTGCTAGTCCTTCTCCCGCATGCAGAGTATGCACAAAACCCCTCTCACTAGCCACTGGTAGAAATTCCCTGAAAAAACACTGGAGATGACCCATCCTGCCGCTAGCTCGACACTCCACTGGGTCACGTGGACACTACGGTCTCTTATGCCCCTATTTACCACACTAGTAGAACAAGAACTGGCCACCTGAATTATTCCTATGTCTAGTACTACCACCATGAGATAAATCCATATGCCTCTTCCTCTTACCGGTAGAGATCATACCCGAAACTAGTGTCGAATCGCCCTGGCCCACACCACTAGCTTCCCGCAGGTTCCATTCAGTAATCAGTTCCTGGTTCACAATAGCATGCACTATAGGCAACATGAAAACATTCACTGGTGATCTGATTTCATATTGAATACCATCCTCAAAGTGTCTGGACCTCAACGCCTCATCACCCACTAGAACAAGTGCAAAATTTTGAAGCTCGGTGAAACGAGCAGAATAATACATCACGGACATGGAGACCTACTTCAGATTCATGAACTCTTGAGCTCGATCTTCTCTCAGCATCTCTAGGAAGAAGAAGTCATAGAAAGATGCCTAAAAATCTTTCCACGCCATGTCACGGTGATGCTCAGACTGGGTGGAAACATCTCACCACCTCTTGGAAGAATCACACAACATATAAGTTGCGAGCTTGAACCTCCCCCCCGGAGGTGTCTCAAGATGATCAAAAATAGTCTGTACTGAATCCATCCATGACTCCATAGCCTATGGTCCTCTATCCCCTGAAAACGTAGGCGGATGCTGTTTCTTGAATATACGCGTCAGCTCTGCCATATATTTGGCGGACTGTAGTGCTCCCTGAAAGGTCTGCATGAAATGCATGAAGCCTTTAAGAAACTGCACCTCTGCGCCTGCGTCTGATATAACGGCTGGCGTCGCATCTAGTACTGCTGGAGGATCAACTTGTAGCCTATGACCCACTATCTCAGGAGTATAATCGTCACCAATCTCTTGGCGAACAACTCTAGGTCTTCTCGGTGGCATGACTCTACAAGGTCAAATACACACCTTAGATCAAGTTTATCAAAGACTGAAAACAAGGAGACCAAGAAGGGAACAGGAGAAAGAAAGCATTCAAGATTTACAAAACTTGACTACATGACGTGTATTAATACTACACGGAGTTTTATCGTAAGCCATTCACATGGGCGTGTACTCTATCTAAAACTGGTCATATAACACCCTAAACACATGGCGTTTCCTTGGACTACAAGACGTGTACTGGAATCCTCCTTATCTGCCTAGGTCCTTCTACACGGCTTAAGCCACACGGCTCTCCTAAAACAAAACTACACGGCATGTCCCACAGGTACACGATGTGTACTCTACAAGCTTTTACCAGCCCGTGTTGTTCGTGATAAGGCCTATGTACCTAGGTCACACTACACGACATGTTTCAAAAAGAAACGACACGTTCAAAGAATCCCCAGACCGACCCATGTTGCTCGCTACACGAACGACTATACTGCTGACACTACATGGCATGTTCCAGGTAGACACAGCATGTACAAGAAATATAACACTGACCCGTGTTGTTCGTGACATGACCAGGTACCTAGGCCAGACTACACGACATGTTCAAGGTAGACACAAAATGTATGTCTTAAGGTTTCCTCCGTCCATGTTGTTAGTTACATGGGCATACATCGGGTCAACACTACACGGCGTGTACAACTGGTACACGACATGTTCCCCCAAGTCTTTCCCTACCCCGTATCCCCGCCCACACGGTCTATGACACGGGAAGAGACTACACGGCGTGTACTGTGGGTACACGGAGTGTACTTAAAAAGTTTTCATTTCTTCCTAAATAGAAGAACACACATGGCGTGTGTCCATAGAACTACACGGCGTGTATCCTGGGTTTTCCAGATAGTAAGCCTCAGAAACAACTCCAGAGCCCATAAAAACACTGAAACCAACACCTAAGTGCCAAATTCTTATCTGTGAGGGCCCATACTCCCCGCAAATCAAATCTTGGCATCTTATACATGTTATAACAAGGAAAACACGTTAATGATCCAATAAATTCTGGTTATTGAGGGACCATACTCCCCAAAAACCAAAGTTTGGCATTAATTATATCAGAAACCTCACACAACAATACCCTATTAAATAGTAGGTATTTATCTAAGCAGCTATCAAAATAGCATGCTTTTCTAGCACAATAACTATCACAATAACATGCAATTTCTAATACACCTACATGGCATGGAAGGAATGCATGACATGTGATTTCTAGCATGTGACTAAATGATGCATGAGATGTAATACCCTCATCTCATAAGATTTCAACTAAATATATCCCAAGTATAACATATAAACAACACAATCACAAGTGAATCATCCAATGGTAAAAATCAAATCAACTGTAAAATTTGAAAAATCCGAAAAATTGCAATAAACGAGGTAGACTGGATTTTCACTGTACACGAGTTAGCTAATCCCGGGCACAACTTATTACCAACTACCATGTCTATTTTATCCCCAAACTATGGCTTCAAATAGTAAGTAAAATAAAATAACTCCTCTGATACCACTTTGTAACATCCCGGATCCGGGTGCCACACCACGGTTGCCCTGAACCCGGTTGGTCACATGACCTCAAGCGCATTTCCCCAAACACCAGAGGCTGCCGACTAGTAGCGAGGGCCCAGGTCTGATAGTGGGGAATCTATGCTATCATTTTTCAAAGTGTAGTGCAGCAGAAAAGATAAATAACCTAAACATGCAACAACAGAAACATTAAACAACTTACAACTGAAATGGACAACTGAAGTAAAAGAGAACCAGCAGTCATATATATAGAGATGCAACATGTCACTAATTCTATGAAAACATCCAAAACATGATACAATTCAATACAATACAATACATATCAAAGTACAAGGTATAACAAAATAAAACAAAACAGTGCAAAAGGAACTCAGCAGCATCGCAAGCCTAAGCTCGGTCCCATGCTCTCCTACTCCTCTGCAACAATAATGTACCTGTATAGGGACCCTTTCCCCTATTGACACCTGCAAAAAGATAGTCTGTTTGGGTCAAATACATGACCCAAATAGGGTATGAGAAATAAATCCCAATAGGCATCCACCAAAGGCCCTTGCCCAACTGTCAGTGAAAATGTGTAACAACAGTGTGCAGTAGTAAATGAAATAAACTAAGCAGTACTCAAAAGTAACTAACTCTACCAGTTATATTGCCTTTATAATATTCATTTAACCATTCCAATCCTATGATTTAACTTGATAGGTATAACATATAAAAATCACCACGGTGAATATTCATGATAACACTGCCCTCAAACAAACAAACCTTACCCTCAGGTAAGAAGAGTCGAAACTCGCAGGTAATTGCCCACATGCATAACAGATATTTCCCACAAGCGTACGAAGTGTCACCCTCAGGAACAGAATCTACCGCCCACAGGTATGAAGGAGTTTCCCTCAAGCTAAACAGAACACTGCCCTCAGGCTAAATAGAACACTGCCCTCACACGCAAGTAACCGGGCCGAGCCCAACATATAAGCAAGAAATTATATACAATTCCTCTCAAGGGAATTTAAAGCATTCTAAATTTTATGGTATACCCTCGGCTAACCTGGACAAACGACTAAACAAAGGAACACACCCCCAGGGTGGTCCTGGATCCATGTAGTGATCCCAAACAGCAGTTGGAATTTAAACACCAGATCACCTACCTTGATCTCCCCTGATCGGTATATGTGAACAGTGCCTCCTAAAACAAACAAGAACGACACAAATATGAGGTGAACATAATATCTTTCAAACTCAAATAACTTTCCCTCAGGAAAGAATTGGTAAGAAACACACAAGGAGGAGGAAGAACTCACCCATGCGGTTCCAAGGAGATCGACGACATAGGAATCGGGTTCTCAGTGTGCGGTCGGGAGATCCTCCAAGCTCTGGACGTCTTTCCCACTCTCCTATGGTGTTCTAAGCTTCATATCTAAATAGAGGAGGCTACTAAATGTTTTAAGAAAAGAAAAAAAACAAACAAACTATACGACGTGTACTCTCAAGTACACGACGTGTACTTTTCATCATTTAACTATTCCTCTGGCGGCTACTTTTCATCGCCGAACTGTTCACTTGCTGACATGAGTACACAACATTTATTTCCGAATACATGATGTGTATGGTCGCTCAGCTGGCGGCTTCTTACACTACCTTACAATTCACCTGCCGACTGACTACACGATGTGTAAATACCCACTACATGGTGTGTAGTCAGTTTTTACACCCTTCATCGCCGACAGGGCTACAGGCCCTGTGTACTCATCCTATACAGCCAAAGTACATGGTGTGTGGAAAAGTACACAGTGTGTAGTCACAAAATTTGGGATTTTTCCCCCATTTTCCTTATTTTTTCAAAAACACTTAATCAAAAAGGAAAGGAAGAAACCCGTACCTCAAGAAGAAGAACCGGGTTCTTACAAGGGGTTCATGAAAAAGTGGAATGAATGGTGATGGTTGAAATAGAGGATGGAGTTTGGAGTTAGGAATAGTGATGATTTCATGGATTGGTGTGGAAATAGTGATAGTTATCCTTGGTGTAAGATATAGGCTAGGGAGATCAGCTAGGAAATGAGATTTTAGGCCCCCATGATCCAGTGCATAGACTCTGAGATTTTTGAATGAAAAAGTGAGGCGGTCTTATTTTTAGGGTAGAGACCTAGGAAAGGTACATACATCATGATGAATTGTGTTCTTGTTTGCATTGGGAAGTTTTTGGAAGGTTAAAATGAATAAAATGAATTAAAGTGAATCTAAATAAAATTACATACTACTTGATATTGGGAAATATTTGTTTTCTCTTTCAGTAATGGATCATATTCATCTTTTATGTGTGGATCAGGTAGTTGAGGATCAGCAGGCTGATCCGAGTGATTTCTAGAGGGTTGATCTAGAAAAGGAGGACAAGGCTTGGTAAAGGGAATTTCATGCTTTCCAGTGGAGGATTTGGGAAAGTATGAGGGTGATGTTTTATATGTGGAGATAGAGAGATGGTTATAGGTGATTAATTTTGATTTTAGTTTTATCTGGTACCCGATAGAGTATTGGGTCCATTTGGAAGTTATCCAAATGCGGGGAGTTGCATGTCAGTGGTGGAAGCTATATCTGGGTGATTAGAAGTTGGTATATGTTTCATGGGTCAACTTCCAAAAGGAGTTCCAAATATATTTTCTTTCATATACCATGAAGGCAGTGAAGAGGAAAGAGATTATTTATCTTCAATAGAGGAGTATGATAGCGTGGGAGTTGGGAACCAAGTTCTAGTGCCTTATACATTTTCCCTAGAAATTTTTCTATATGAGGAGTCTCACAAGAGATGTCTTGAGAAGGTACTTCATCCTTCAATCTAGTATGAAATTTCCCCCTTTATGTTTCCAATGTATCTGGAGGTTCAAAATAATTAGTAGGTGATTGATCGGATGGACTTGTGACGGGGTTTACCATGATAGGGTAATTGGCAGGGTTCATTGAGGAGTAGAGATATTAGTGGTAGGTCTCAGGCACCCAGACCTTTGAGGTTTCTACTAGTAGGAATTCTACCTCAGTTGATTCCTTTCTAGCCTTCTGGGGTTAGTGGTTTCAATGATTTTCTTGGGGGATTTGTGTCAATATGTTTTGGCTCTGGGGTTCATGGAAATTTCCATAACCAGTTCCTAGTGGTTCCCTAAGCTTAGTGTGGTGGAAGTGGATAGGTTCAACACTAGCCTTAGTAGTAGTTTCCAATGAGATTATTTCAGTAGTAGGGGAAATAAGATTATGATTCACTAAGGGAAGATAGAGCGGGTATAGGTTGACCTCAAGATATTCCTTGTGTTTAGGAACCTCTTCCTGAGAATTTTCATGTAGGTGGATGTCAGTGTATAGGTATAGGAGCTTGTTGTGGTTAGTTACATATAGTATAGGTGATAGTTCTAGAGGGTCTAGATATCATGAGAGGTACAATAAGTTTTTTTAATAACATTTTTGTGCTGTATTTTATTTACAAGATTTTAACTCCTTTATTTCACCCTCTCTAGCTTGTGCTCTAGAATTAGATTTAGAGAGTTTTTTTGTGACCCTGGTGCTGACTATGTTAGTAAGAGGCCATACCAGCTTATTTGATGTGTGTTGGGGATGTAGACTGATGATGAGACCAAATAAGTCCTATGAGGATATTTTCTTACTTCAGATAAAATAATACGATGTCACCCTTGACATCTACTAGTTGTATTCTATATTTAATTTTATCTACAACTTCTAGAGAAGAGTCATGTTTTAGGATGTGAATGGAAAACATGTGGTTTTCATCAGCAAGTGGAGTTTTTAGGTGAGTGGCTGGCATGTGAATCCCATTATTTCTTTTATAGATGAGTTGTATGTGGAATCAATGGAAGTTGGGATGGTATAGGCTCATATGTTCTTTAGAAGTTCCTAGATGTTTTTACATAAGAGATTTTGATGCTACCCCTTGATGTAATGTTGAGATTCGGATATACTTGTTGCTTGGTGATTATTCAATTTCAATGGATCATTATTTGATGACACCTTTTGAGTTATAGGATTTGAGGATTCAGATAGATGATCTAATGTAGAAGGGTTTTATATGGCCTAATGTGTCACTATGGATTTCTCCAGTGTTGTCATCCAAGAAGAAGAATGGTGGTATAAGGTTGTGTATAGACCACCGAAGGTTGAATTAGGTGATGTTCAAGAACCATTACCCTTTCCTAAGGATAGAAGATCTTTTCAACCAACTGATAGGGGTGAGTTGGTTTTCAAATATTGATCTGCAGTTAAGATATCACCTATTGAGGGTACAGAAGGAAGATATTCCGAAGAACGACTTCAGATGTAGGTATGGGAAATTTGAGTTTGTAGTCATGGTACTCAATGTTACAAACACACCAACTATGTTCATGGGGCTTATGAACTACGTGTTCCATGAGTTCCTAAACCAGTTTATCATTATATTAATCGATGATATCTTGATCAAATTAAATCCATAGGAGGAGCATGTTAAGTATCCCAGATCTATTTTTCAAGTCCTTCAACACCACCAGATTTATGGAAAGTTTTACAAGTGTATGTTCTGGACTTGAGAGGTGAATTTCCTTATACATGTAGTGTCTTATTAGAGTGTGTAAGTTGAACCATAAATGGTCAAGGTAGTTTTTTAATGAGAATAACCCAAGAATATGGGATAGGTTCATAGTTTCCTTGGTATTGTGGGTTATTATAGTAGGTTTTTACCTATTTTATCTTGATTTGCATCCATTTTTATAGTGCTGATCAGGAAGAACCCGATTTTTTATGGACTGATCAGTGCTGAGGAGCATTCAATTATCTGAAGGGGAGTTTGGTTAGTTCTCTAATGCTTCAGTTTACTAAGGAGGGTGTGATGTTTAAGGTGTTTTGTGATGCTTCCCATCTAGGTTTGGGATGCATGTAGATGAATAAAATGGAAATGATCTATTATGGGTCTAGGAAGTTATGTACCCATGAGTGTAACTATTCCACTCATGACCTGAATCTGGTAGCGGTTCTGTTTACGTTGAAGTTGTTATGGCATTACCTCATTAGGGAGCACTTTTTGGTCTTCACAGATCAAAATAGATTGAGGTATATCTTTTCTTTGAAAGATATAAACTTGAAGTAGTGGAGGTGGATGGAGTTTCTTTAGGACTATTATTTTGAAATCTCCCACACCTTGGGAAAAGGGAATGTTGTGGATGACACTTTGAGTAGGAAGTCAGGTATATGTTGTAAGGACACATACCCTAGTTTCTTAGATCTGGTTCCTTATATTAATACATTGGAATGATTACAATAAAGTCATATCTTGAAGGAAAAAATAGTTTAGTAGTTTTTTAAAATAATATACAAATAGTAGTTAAACATTACAATTTGAAATGAAATACATAATAGAAATTCCATTGGAAACATCTATGAATCCTTGATTATCCCTACAAGTCATTCATTATATACATCTAAAAACCTGGGGAAAATAAAACATAAGAAATGAGTGAGATCATATGATCAGTAAGGGTAATAAATACAACCTAATTTGTCATAACAATAAATACCAGGCATGGTGAACAACTAAAAACACATGCCTTTAAAAATATTCTTGAGTATAATATAGCAGGAATGAAAGATGATTAAATATGGCCATATAAATGATAATAAGAGATTGAAACATAACCATTGATATTATACTTTTCAAATAATTACATGTCTTATCAATTACTAATACCATAATAAGGGAATGCATAATACCAGACATCTGAAACATATTCTCAAGTCCTTGGCCAAGATGTCTGAAAATACTAGGGAAAGGTCTCAGCCAAAACTCAATTATGTTTTGTCTCATGATAACTACAGATGCATCGAGGGGATATAGTGGGACCCACCCATCACTTGTTACATAAAATTCATTTCTCATATGAAAGAGGCTAAATATAAACAATATGAACATATGAAATAACTTTCCCCAATCTGTACACATAAACACTAACCATTCTGAGTAGTTTGGTGAATGGTATCAAGATAACACATACATAGTCAAACTGATCATAAACCATTTAATAAAATATTTTAGATGGTAAAAAATATATATTAACCTCAATAATAAATAAAATTCAATAGAGGTGTTGAAATAGAAAAAAAATACTCTAATATAATCATTGATGAATTTTTGAGATAAATAAACTTTTACTTTGAAAAGAAGATTTCTTTTGGAAAAATATTTGCATTAAACCAGAAATGAACTAAGGTAGTTTTTACATTATTAAATGAGTATTTTTATAAAAATAATAGTGGATTAAAATAGATTATATAGTGTACTTGAAAATCGGTAATAATTTGAGAAGTTCCCTTGTATCAAGCTTGTTTATCGAGATTTCATCCTCTTTCCTCTTTCCTTGTCTCTTGTGCCCCCCCAAAAGGCTTGTTTATCGAGAATAATTGAGAATGATCTTTATAAAAAATTTAAATCTCCATAAAATAAAGAAGTATTATGATTGGTAAACATATATATAAAATTCAAACATAATTTATTATGAGTACATAATAATAATTAAGAATTTATTTTGGATTAGGAGAGACAAAGAGTGACCTGAAATAAAATGGAGGTTCGAGTAGAAAACCCTTACCTTATGTCCAAATGTGCTCTGCACTTGACCTTAACATCCTGGATTATAAAATAAAATCCCTTAATTAATTAATTCATAAAATACTATATATTTATTTGATTTATTATAATTTTATTAAGTTCATTTATGGCCTTTTTTATGAGTTATAAGATACGGATTTATCACTTAGGAGTATTTGTTTATTTGGTTTTCATGATCAGTATACTTGTATATGAGTATGGAAGTTCATGTGGAATTTGTATAATTATTTATAATTAAATTTATATGATACTAATGAAAATTAATAATATTAAATTGTGATATAATTAATTTGGTTATATGGTTTGAGGATGATTTATTAGATAGAACATTAGTGATAATCATTTATATTATTTTGGTGACATTTCAATTGTTACGAACTAGTTTTGTCATATGAATTAGTATTATGTATATATATTAGTTAAGGAACATTTATTAGGTTATAATATATATATTATAGTATGGTTAAACTATAAAAATGGTTTCATGACCATCCTTGAATGATAAATTTAAGAACGAAGGTTCGTCATCCTTGAAGGTTGTAAATCGGCACCTCTCGGATGATGATTTTGTTTTTAAAACAAGAGAGAGAGAGAGATAGTAGTTTGAGGAAGGATATTAAATTAACATGATATAATTATATTATATAGATGATATTGAGTTATAATGATCATTTGGATAGAGTAGGTGAGGAGAAGATAAGAAAAGAAAATAAATTGAAAATGAAATTAAAAGAAAAAGGAAGAGGGTTTACCTCTTGAAATATCATCCTTGAGAACCTCCATAAAGGAAGGGGTTATTGTATTTTAGAAATACCAAGAGCTCATAGACATGTGGAGAAAATAGAAAAGTGTATTTGGTTAGAAATTTGATAAGATTAAAGTCTTATAAGAGTGAGGAGAATAGGGAGTGAGGGGTGGTTTTTATAGTGGAGGAGAGGGGTGATTTTTGAATATCTTATTCATTTTTTTATTATTTTTTTCAAGAAAACTAATATTATTGATTCTTATTTCTAAAAATAGTAATAAGTTCATATGAATTTGAATAAAGTTTCCCTACATTTATGATGACCCAAGTAATAGTGTATTTAGCTTCTAATGTATTTATACCGTAAATTACCATTCTTTACTATTCATAAAAAATTCAAGCATTTTAGAAAAGACAAAAAATTCATCATAACCATTTTTAGATGTGTATAATTAAAAAATGGAATAAATTTCATCAAAATAAATTTATATATATTTGAAATTTAATTTTAAAATAAAATCATCATTTTTTTGAAAAATACAGATTTTAAATTTAAGACTGATTTTATAATACTTTCAAAAATTAAATGAGGTATCATAAAATTATCCTAAGATCATAGGAAAAAATGTATTTATTTAGGAATACATTTTTTGAAAACAAATTTTATTTTAAATCAATTTATTAATTTAAAATTATAATTAAATATTTATTACTCTCAAAAATACCAACACTTAATTATTAATTTTTAAAATATTCACTCTCATTTATAAAGTGTCTAAATTTTATTTATACTTACATGGGTGAGGTTACTATTAATAAGGGTCAAGTTACTATTCACCAATAATTTAAGTTGATCCTGTCATACTCTAAATATATTACCTATCACAATCGTTTATATTCGTTTTTCAAAATTCAAAACACAAAGGAGGCAAAATTATGTTTAATGGATAGGTTATAATGACAAAGTGTTATTTCAGAGAGAATTAATGTTTCCTGAATTAAATTATATATTAAGTTTATTTTCAAAACCTTAGGGTGTTACATTCTTTCCCCCTTATAAAAATTTCACCCTTAAAATTTCCAAAATTTCACCTCATAAAAATATTTGGTTAAGTCTTCTTCATAAGTTCCTCAGGCTCCCACATTACCTCTTCAATTTTATGATTTTTAAAAAGTACCTTTTCCAACCAAGTCATTTGATTCCTCAACACCTATTATTTAGTGTTTGGAATCTAGATAGGCTCTTCATAGTAAGATAAGTCAGGTTCCAATTCTGTACCTTTAGAAGTGAGTACAAGTGCTGGGTCTGGCATGTACTTCCTTAACAAAGAGACATGGAACACATTATGTAAATTAGAGAGGCTAGAAGACATTTCCAAATGATAAGACACATCTCGAATTCTATCCATAAATTCAAAAGGACCAATGTACCTAGGGCTCTGTTTCCCTTTCTTACCAAATCTTATAACACCCTTCCATGGAGATACTTTTAAGAAAACTTGATCTTATACTTCTAATTAAAAATCCTTCCTTCAATTATAAAAATATGTCTTTTTCTTTCCTTGAGCCACTTTGATATGGGTTTTAATAGTACCTACCTTCACTATTTTTTCCTCCACATGCTCTGGTACTACAATATTCCTTTCACCATATTCATCCCAACATGTTGGTGTACAACATCTCGTTCCATAAAATGCTTCATATTGTTCCATTTGAATACTTGAATGAAACTATTAATTTATGAAAACTACACCAAAGGTAAATACTGATCCCACATACCTTGAAAGTCATGTGAACATGAACTATAAATTTCTTCTAATGTTTGGATCATCCTTTATGATTACCCATCAGTTCGAGGGTGATAAGAAGTAGTTAATCAATGATCATTATCCAAATCCTTCTGAAGACTTTTTTATATTTTTGATGTAAATAATGGATCATGATTATACACAATTGGGGTAGGTGATCCATGAAGTGTTAAAACATCATTGATATAGAGCCGTACAAGGTGATACAGTGGAAAATCCTTTCTCATTACAAGGAAATGTGTAGATTTGGTAAGTTGATCAATAATTACCCATATTGCATCATTCCTTATTTGAGATTTTGGTAATACAGTGAAAAAATTCATGGTGATGTCATCCCACTTCCATTTAGGGATAGGTAAATATTTCATGACTCTTCTTGAATGTTTTATTTTAGCCTTGACCTGTTGAATGACTAAACATATTGATACATAATAAAAAATTTCACACTTCATGTTGTCCCACCAGAAATGTTCTTTCAAATCTTTATACATCTTAGTGGTACATGGTTTTATAGAGAAATTTGAACTATGGGTATCATCCAATAACTCTATTTTTAGATCTTCTATAGAGGGAACACATATCCTTCTCCCAAATTTCATAATTCTATCCTCACACATGAAATCCATCAACTTCCCATCACTCAAAAATTTAATTTTCTTTTGAATATTCTCATCATCAGATTGAGAACTTTTAATTATTTCTAATAAAGATGGTTGGGAAAACAATTTAAAAAGTAATGATGCTTTACCTTCTTGGATAATTCCCATATCCATCCTCTCTATATCCATATACATAGGATCCTTGTCAATCCTCATTTTATTCAGAAATCTATGATCCTTCATGATCAATGCATCTTCCACCTTATTTGCCTTCCCTGGATGACAGTGTATAGAACAATCACAATCCTTGAGTAGCTTGAGCCACCACCTTTTCCTCATGTTGAGTTCTTTATGTGAGAAGATATATTTCAAGCTCTTGCGATCAGTATATATCTCACATATTTAACCATAGAGATAATATCTCCATATCTTTTGAACAAAGATTACAACTGCTAACTCAAGATCAGGAGTTGGATAGTTTTGTTCATTAATTTTTAACTGCCTTGATACATAGGTAATAACTCTCTCATTCTGCATAAGGACACAACCAAGTCCTTTATTTGATGCATCACTATAAATCACAAATCCACCATTTCCCGATGGTAGAGTCAAAATTGGAGCATTCACTAACCTCTTATTCAACTCTTCAAAAAACATTCTTCACATTCTTTTTTCCATAATAACTTAACCCCTTTTTGAGTAAGATTGGTTAATAGGTTAACTAATCAGGTGAATTTCTGAATGAAACACCGATAATAACATGATAAACCAATAAAACTACATACCTTGATTATGTTCGTTGGAGTAGGCCATTCCTGAACTACCTTTGCCTTTATAGGATCAACTAATATTCCATCCTTAGAGACAATATGTCCAAGAAAAGATACTATTTGAAGTTAGAATTCACACTTTCTAAAATTCCCATATAAATTATTTCTTCTAAGAGTCTTCAGAATAATGGACAAGTGATTCTCATGATCTTCATAGATTTTGGATTATAACATGATCTCATCAATAAATAACACAAAAAAGTCATCAAGATATTCCTTTATAACTATATTCATTAGATCTCTGAAAATAGAGGGTGGATTAGTCAGTCCAAAAGGCATTATTGTAAAATTGTATTGGCCATACCTAGTTCAAAATGTTGTCTTTTGAATATCTTACTTCCTCATATGCAACTAGTGATATCTAGATCGAAAGTCAATCTTTGAAAAATATTGTGCTCCATGAAGTTGATCAAATAAATCATCAATGAGAGGAAGAGGATACTTGTTATTTATTTTAATAGCATTGATCTTCCTATAGTTAATGCAGAACATCATAAATTCATCTTTATTATTAATGAAAAGAACATGAGATCCCAATAGAGAAAAACTAGGGTGGATAAATCCATTATCATTAAATTTCTTTAGTTGCTTATTTAGATATACTAATTCCACTATGTCCATTCTATAAGGGGTCTTTTATATATGCCTTGCACCAAGAATTAAATCAATAGAAAACCTAATTTCCCACTCTAGAGGATGTCTAGGTAAAGCCTTTAGAAATAACTCAATGTATTGTTTCACAATAGGTACATAATCAATTTGAATATTTATTTCCTCACTCATAGATATTGTTTTATATTCACCCAAAGAATTGTATTCAGTAGAGATACTGGGGGTGAATCTAGATAAGAATAAAATGATGAGTTTTCTACTCTAAAGATATGGTATTATACATCTTTCTCAAAATTTGTAACTTCCTTCTTCTTGTAATAGATTTTCGTATCATAAATTGAAATCTAGTTCATACAAAGAATTATATCTAAGTAAATCATAGGTATAATGATAAGTTCAGAAACTAAAGTAGGTTTATGTGCCATTAGGGGGTCTGATCGATATATCTTTTTTGCAATGATAATTCCCTTACAAGTTTTGACTAAAAACTCCTTTATTTAATCAAATTATAAATTTCTAATTTTCTCGGAAAAATGGGAAGATATAAAATAATGAAATGATCCAGAATAAAATAAATCATTGGCTAAGTTTGAGGAAATGATTAATGTACTTACAACCATATCATTAGGGATTTCAAACTCAGTATTTGTGATCACATAAGCTTGACCTTTCTCACTTGGCCTTCTCTGAGTAATTTTTCCTTGATGCTTAGAAAAATCATTGGAATAATGTCCAACCTTTTTACAATTGTAGCATTGAACATTAGTAGATTTTTTCTTTCTCTTGTAATCACAATATTGGTGGCCTCTTTCTTCACATTTCTAAAAAACTCATTTTCCTTTTAAGTATTCTATATGGTATTTCTTTCCATAAGTATCACACGTTGGAAAACTCCCATTTATTCTCCCCTTTATCCATTCTTTACTCCACTGCCCTATTATTCTCTTGTTTTCCTTTAAAGTCATAAGACTTATAAAATTGTTTCTCTATCTTGATTTCACATGAGACTATATCTTCATATGATGAGAAAGTTTGGAAAACTAGTTCCCGTAGGAGGAATGGTTTTAAAACATAAAATAATCGATCAATATTTCTCCTTATATTACTTATATAGTATAAATCAATCCTTTCTATCCTTGTAAAATTAGATTCATACTTCACAACATTTTCATCCTCTTTTTGTTTCAAACTCAAGAATTTCCTCTCCATATCTTCTCCCAGTTCTCGAGGAAAATATTTTTCTAAGAATATTTACTTAAAGTCCCTCCATTCCATTTCTTCTATTTTTTCTTCCTACTTATTATTTTGAATTAATGACCACCACTGATCCGAATCTCATGATATATAATAAACTTCCTTGATAACCTTCTCCCTTTCATTAAATCCCAAAGTGAGAAATATCTTCTCTAAATAAATTATCCACTACTCCAATAAAAATGGGTCCGTAGTCCCATTGAATGATGGAGACTTTTTTCACATAAAATGTTCTAACATTTATCCTCCATGTTTTAGTTTAGGATTCTCTATACAGGTAAGATTATTGTTTATAAATTAAGCCATCTGTCCTAGTATAGTTATATGTTTTCTCATCACTAGTTATAGCTTCAGAACTAACATCATTATTTTTCATAGGAGGTAAATCCCTACATGGGATACATGCATTTATGTAGTTTCCATTCCTTCTAATAGGCACTATCTCTAAATAATGACATACACTAAATTAGGTTATAAATCATAATGTATAATGTCAAACTATAAGAACACTTAACATAAATTGAAATTTTATTCATGTATAGTTTCATAATCATAAGAATGGTTTATTTGAGGAAATATTTACATTTAAATCCTTCATAATGGTTTATAAAGAAAATGTGAATTATCCCAAGAATATCCCCTAGTATTGTCAAACTAGTTGAAGATTAAGGCCTGTTGTTGTGTACCAAGTTACCCTGATTCAGGTCCGGAACACCTTGTCAGAGTTTTTACTACTAGGTACATCTGTTCCAGAACTATGTCCACTTGTAGTATCTAGATAGGGATGTATTTTATAGAAAGATACATATAATCTATACCTTACCAAAACTCTAGGATGTTCTTATATTCTTATCCTCAATTTATATCTTAGGGTTTTGTTCCATAGTCTAAATTTTATAAATCTAGTTTCCAAGTTTTCTACTAAAATTCCTCTGATACCAACTGTAAGGACCCAAACCCCAGTTGCCTGAATCTGGTTCCTTATATTAATACATTGAAATGATTACAAGAATGTTGTATCCAAAAGGAATGAATAGTTTAGTAGTTTTGGAAAACAATATACAAACATAAGTTAAATATTACAACTTCAAATGAAATACATAATAAAAATTCCATTGGAAACATCTATGACTCTAAGATTGTCCCTTCAATTCATTAATTATATTCATCTTCAAAACCTGGGGAAAATAAAACATAATAAATGGATGAGATCAAAAGCTCAGTAAGGGTAAGTAATACAATGTAGGTTATTATAAAAATAAATACTAGGCATGGTGAATAACTAAAAACACATGACTTTAAAAATATTCTTGAGCATAATATGGGAGGAATGAAAGATGATTAAATAAGTCCATATAAATGATCATAAGAGAATGAAAAATAACCATTGATATTATAATAGTCTAATAATCACATTTTTTATCTATTAATAATACCATAATGAGGTAATTCATAATGGAATATATCTAAAATATATTTTTAAGGCCTCGAACAAGTCATTTGAAAATACTAGGGTAAAGCCTCAGTCAAAACCCAATTCTGTTCTGTCTCATGAGAGATATTGATGAATAAAAGGGCTATAGAGGTCCCACCCATCACTTTTTAAGTCCAATTAATTCCTAATATTAAATAGGATAAACAAAAACAACCTAAACATGTGAAATAACATTCCCCAATTTGTACACATAAACACTAACCATTCCGAGTAGTATGGTGAATGGTATCAAGATAGAACATCCACAGTCAAACTGATGATAAAAAATTTAATACAATATATTATATGAAAAAAATAATATATTAACCTCAATAGGACATAAAATTCAATAGAGGTGTTGAAATAGACAAAAATACTCTAATAAAACCATCAAGGATTTTTTGAGAGAAATACATTTTTACTTTGAAAAGAAGATTTCTTTTGGAAAAATATTTTCATAAAACCATAAATGAACTAAGATAGTTTTTCCATGATTAAATGATTGGTTTTATAGAAATAATATTTTCTTAAAATATATTAGAGAGTGTACTTGAAAATAGGCAAGAATTTGAAAAGTTCCCTTGAATCGAGCATGTTTATCCGGAAGAATTGAGAAAGATCTTTATAAAACATTTATCCCCCCATAAAATAAAGAAGGTTTCATATTGGGACATATATAAAGAACATAAAAACATAATTTATGAGGAGTTAATAAGAATAATTAATAATTTAATTGGTATTTATAGAAACAAAGAGTAACCCAAAAGAAAATGGACGTTCGGGTAGAAAACCATTACCTTATGTCCGAACGCGTTCTGTAGTTGACCTTAATGTCATGGATAATAAAATTAAATACATTAATTAATTAATTAATTAATAACCTCATATATATTTATTTTATTTATTATAATTTTATTAATATAATTTATGGCTTTTTGGATGAGTTATAAGATACAAATTTATCGCTCAGGAGAGTTTGTTTCCTAGGTTTTCATGATCGATATACTTGCATATGAGTATGGAAGTTCATATGAAATTGGTATAATTATATAGAATTGAATATGTATGATACTAATGAAAATAAATAATATTAAATGGTGATATAATTAATTTGGTTATATGGTATTTTGATGATTTATTAGATATAACCTTAGTGATAATCATTTAGATTATTTTAGCGATATTTCGATTATTACAAACTAGTTTTGTCTTATGAATTAGTATTATCTATATATAATGATTACATAACATTGAATATGTTATAATACATATATTATATTCTGGTTCAACCATAAAATGGTTTCATGACCATCCTTTAAGGATAAATTGAAGAATGAAGGTTTTTCGTCCATGAAGGTTGTAAATCGGCACCGCCCGGATGAAGATTTCGTTTTTAAAACAAAAGAGAGAGAGAGAAAGGGAGATAGTAGTTTTTGAAGAATATTACATTAACATGACATAATTATAGTATATATATTTTAATGGAGTTATCAAGATCATTTGGAAAGAGGAGTTGAATAGAATATAAGAAAAGAAAATAAATTCAAAATGAAATTAAAATAAAAAGGAAGAGGGTTTACCTCTTGAAATATCCTCCTTGAGAACCTCGTTTAGCAATGGGGTTTGGGTATTTTGGAGAGAACAAGATCTCATGGATGTGGTAATATATTAGGTAAGAGTATTTGGGAATAAATTTTATAAGATTCAAGGCTTAGAGGAGTGAGAAGAAGAGGGATCCAGTGGTGGTTTTTATAGTGGAGGAGAGGGGTGATTTTTGAACATCTTATTCATTATTTTATTATTTTTATGAAGACAACCAATAGTATTGATTCTTATGACCAAAAATAGTAATAAGTGCATGTGAATTCAAGGTAAGTGTTATTACATCACATATGAATCAATGAATAGTGTATTTAGCTTCTAATGTATTTATGCTGTAAATTACAATATTTTACTATTCACCTAAAATTCAAGTATTTTAGAAAAATAAATAAAATTTACCTTAATCATTTTTCAACATGTACAATTCAAAAATGGAATTCATTTTATAAAAATAATTTTCTAGATATGTAAAATTTAATTTAAAACAAATCATTATTTACTTAAAAAATACAGATTTTAAATTTAAAACTGATTTTATAATACTTTCGAAAATTAACTGATGTATTATAAAATTATCCTAAAATCATAGGGAAAAAATATTTATTTAGGAATAAATTTTATGATAATTAATTTTATTTTAAATCAATTTCTCAATTTAAAATTATAATTAAATATTTATTACTTAAAAAAATACAAACAATTAATTATTAATTTTTAAAATATTCACTCTCTTTTATAAGGTGCTTAAATTTTATTTATACGTACATGGGTGAGGTTACTATTAATAAGGGCACATTACTATTCATAAGGGTCAAGTTATTATTCACTAAAAATGTAAGTTGATCCAATCAGACTCTAAATATCTTTTTGATCGAAACTGTGTATGTATAGTTTTCTTGATTCAAAATATAGAGGCAAAAAAATTATGTTTAATAGATATGTTATAGTAACAGAGTTTTATTTTTAAGAGACTCAATGTTTCATGCATTACATTCTATTTTAAATTTATTTGTAAAACCTTGGAGTGTTACAAATGTTGTTCTAGAGTCTTGGGATGCTTGGAGAGGAAATGGAAGAGTTGGAAACATTATACTTAGATGTATGTGTGGATGTTGGTAGAGAATATTTATTTAAGATGATAGTGCAGTATTTTCTAATGTAGAAGGTGGAAGAGTCTCAGTGGGGGGACCTAAAGGCAGAGGTGATGCACGATCATGTTGGCCATCGTGATGCTCCAGGGGGATGGTTAGAAACTGATTTTGTTTTGTGGGTGGCTATTTATTATGATAGTGATGTGTGGGGGAGTCCTTTGTGAGTTTCATAGATCAACTTTGGAGGTACACCCAAGATTTCTCAAGATGTACCATGGTTTGAGGTTATAGTTTGGGTGGCCTAGGATGAAACGGGTAGTGGCAGATTTTGCGGAAAAGTGCTTCGTTTTTCAACAGGTAAAGTCTATGTATCGTGTTCCTATTAATTTTTATAGCCCTTAGATGTTCTCAAGTGGAAATAGGATGAAATATTGATGTAATTCATCATAGGGTTACCTTGAGCTCATAATGGTTTTGATTCTCTCTGAGTGATCATGGATAAGTTGAAGAAATCAGCCCACTTATTAGCAATCAAGATTTTAGGAATAATGGATGTCTTGGCTAAGAGGTATATGAATAAGGTGGTGTTGTTTAATGGTGTTTTGAGGTCCATTATCTTGTATTCAGACACATGTTTACCTCATGAGTCTGGAGGGGATTATAGAATGATTTTTGCACTCAGTTACATCTCAGAACTACTTTCCACCCTCAAATGGATGGGCAGATGAAGCGGACCATCCATATGCTAGAAGATATATTGAGAGAATCCATCTTGGAATTTTTTGGATCATGTGTATGATACTTACCCTTGGTTGAGTTTACTAACAATAAAAACTATCAATATTATATTGTTATGGATCCATTTGGAGCCTTTGTATGGGAGTATGTATTATTCTCCATTGTGTTGGGCAGTGGTTGGTGAGGCAGTATTTCTTGGTCTCAACATGGTGCAGATCACAAAAGAGAAAGTTTAGCTTGTTTATGAGAAGATGAAATCATCGTAGGGCTGAAAAAAGTCATATTCTGATCACAATAGTAGGCCCTTGAAGTTTGAGGTTAGATACCATGTGTTCTTGAAGGTTTTCCCTTAATGTGGTTAGTAGAGGTTTGGTAGGGGAGTAAGTTTCCTCCTAGGTTTGTTGGAACCTTTGAGGTTTTGGGGTGAGTTGGTGAAGTGGCACATCAGTTTAAATTTCCATAGTGGTTAGAAAGGACCCATGATGTCTTCCACATTACTCAGATTCATCAGTATCTTCATGATAACATCCATGTCATTGACTAGGGATATTTGGATATCGATGATGATGAAATGTTTGTGGAGTGTCCAGTAGAGATCCAATATTTCCAAGAGAATGGGATTCATGGACATACCATTTCTTTAGTACTTTTTGTTATAGAGGCATGGTGGCCTAGAGAAGAGTACTTGGGAGTGAGATATGTAGATGCATTCCTAGCACCTATAGCTATTCTGAGTTTTCCTTACCTTATTTTTAATTTTTATGTAATGTTTGGATATTATTTTATGAGATGATTTGTTTTCCCTTGTCTTGTGATGTATGATGTGGGATAAATTTTTGACATATAAAAAGGGGAAGACTTAATTCATAATAAAGATGCATTAAATCTAATGAAATTAAACCCATGTGGAAGATTCAGTGCCACCCGGAGTGGATAATATCTTAATATGGAGGATGGAATTACTTGATGCATGTTTTTCATGATGGTGTGGTTTGTTGGTTGTAGTGGCCATTGGGTTAGGATTCATAGAGGTTGAGATAGTTTTGTGGTGGCGTGGCTGTGCAAGATGACGTAGTTTGTGTCTATTTGGTGATGAGGTTGTGTGATATGTTCTGTGGCTATTTGGGGTTTGGCGTTTTTGGTTGGTGATAGTGTTTGAGGTATGATGAGATCCTTTAGAGGTATCTTGTAGTGTGGTTGTTCAGACCCTTTCTTTCTAGTCTTGGTTTTTGATTCTTGAGGGAAAGATTTTTTTGGGAGTTATTTGATGTAACAGTCCATTAATTTTCTAGTTTTGGTGTTTGGAGGTGATCATGGGAGGTTCAAGGAGTTTTTAGTGGAGGTTGGAGTTACAACAAATCTTTTACAATAAATACATTCCCTATAAGTATATTACGTGACCTGTAATGGTGGTCCAAAACCTGTGTGAGGATAGTTCATAACATGTAATAAATCAGGTGTTTAATCATTTTAGGTGATGCGATTTTCAGTGAAAACTAGAAATTTTTGGAAGCCCGACGATTGCATAATGTGTAATGGTTACATGACATGTAAATGTCTAATCTAGGGTTTAAGTTCTTTTTCTTGACTTATTCTCATTCATTCATCCACCTCTCTTCCTCTCTTATTCCAAGAAAACCCTAGAAACCTTGAGGATCCCTTTTATCCATTTTCTTCCTTCTTCAATCCATTGGTTATGATGATTTCCATTGGAAATCCATGGTAGGTTCTCCTCCCTTTCTTAGTTTGTTTTCTTCCATTATTCTTTGGAGTTTCCCTATGATGGTTTCTTTTGGTTTGGGTTGTGTTTTTATGGATCTTTAGGTTCAATGTAGGTTGATCTATAGTTTCTCATGGTGCGGTTGTGGTTAGAGGGAATTTCTTCTTCTCCCTATGGTGTGAAATGGGTTGGAAAGCTTCTTTGAGGTAAGGAACCCCTCATTTATATTTATTATGTATGATGTGGGAGGTGTTTGATTTTGTTTACCAATGGTTTATGGTTCTTATAGCTTAATCAAGGATAAATAATTGGTTAAATCTAATTTTAAAAGGTAAAGGGGTTTGATTCACATGTTTTTACATATTTATTATTATTTTGATATTGTGGATTATATAGGCTTGACGCCCCACTGAAAACTATGGCCTTTGGGGGATTTTTTTGAACTAGATGATATGTGATATGGTTGCTAATTTTGATGTGATTATTGTGATGTCATGTTAAAATGGTATTTATCTAACCACTAATATTTGGCTAATAAAATAGTTGTTCCAGGATTATGCTTTGTGTGATAACACCCCTAAAATAGAGTGGAATATGATAAAGGCCCCTTTTTTAAATCTATAAAATTATCTTGATGCATTGTGATGTGTGGATATTCTTGTGAAGAGGTGATTTATGGTTGAGGCATATGAGGCCGATGGTTTTTTGGATATGATTTTAGCATGGTGAGGTGGTTTTATGGACGTGATTTTGGGGTGGAGAGGTAGTTTGTTGGTCATGATTTTGGGTCAGCGAGGTGGTTTTGGCCATGATTTTGGGGTGGCTAGGTAGTTTTTTGGGCCATGCTTTTGGGATGGCGAGGTGGTGGTTTCTTTATTATATATTCCCAGGTAGTTATTGAATAAATATTTTTTTAATAATGATTGAAATGACATGGGTTTATTTGTTAAATGAGTTGGAAATGGTTAATGAATAAATAAATGTCACATTATGTGGTTAAATGTGGTTGTTTATAAATAATGAAAATAATGGTATGATTAAATGAAATTGGTTGGAAACGTGAATGGGAATGTGGATTGTAGTGTGGTATTCTGCATTTAGAGGTGGCTGTAAAAGTGGAAATATTGTGAGTTGATTAGTATTTGGTTGTTAACCCTTAGTTTGGGTGTTGTGTGTGGCTATATGTATATACTTGTATATTATTGTGATTTTTATACGCACCCCACCCATATTGAGAACTATGTTCCGACACTTGCATAGTCACATGAGGGGTGTTTTTTTCGATATCCGATGAGGAGGATGGATGGCTGGGTACCCTCTCTTTCCGAATCTCTCTTCCAAGCGAGGTAGGTATTGCATATCCTATGATGGATGGAGGTTTGTTAGTGTGTTATATGGTAATTGAGATAGATCAGGTGTTTTTGGGTGATATTTGACCATGATTGTGATGTGGTGGACCATGATATGACCATGCTTGTGGAGAAAATTCTGGTGGGGGTCATGCATAGTAGGAGGAGGGAATGAGGTTGATGTCCTACATGTTCATGATACCCCAATTCTTTAATTATGGTTTATATGTGTTATGGACCATGTATTTTTTGGTGAGATGTGATGTAGTTGTGCTTGTGGGGTGGTCTACCCATGTTTATTTAGGTGAGGTGTTTTGTGACTATGCTTGTGGGGTAGTGTGGTGTACAAAAGAGATGGGGGCTATTGGACGTATGACATTGGGGGTGTGAGAGTGTCATACTAGTAGGAAAGTGGTGTGAGGTACCCTTATCAACGTGATTAATGTTATATTATATTACTTGACTTGTGTTATTTTGTGAGAATGACTTAGTGAGGTTGGGTTTGGTTAGTGTACCTGTATAGGTGATGTTTAGTTCATCTGTTTGATCAGTTTTGAGTCAGTATGATTCTTTCACATGTGCACATGAGACTTTTGTTTTCATACTAAGTATAATTGTATTCTCACCCTATGTATATAAACTGTTTTTAGGTTTCTAGGAGGATTATATGGACCATGTCAGACATTACTATCTTGGACCTCAGATAGATTATTTTTTTGCTGTTTTAGCTTTTCTTTTGGGTATTTACTTTGGAGACATTTATTTGTATCAATTATATTTATACATGCATTGTGGGATGTTTTTGGTTTCTTTTTATATTACATCTTGGAGTTTTTTGTGGGTTATCCATGTTATCTCATGATCCTACATTATTATAGAGGACAATGCCACCCATTTCTTGTGTTTTTTATACCCTTAGTGCTCGTCACCAACTTGGGGCCTACTAGAGGTGGGACTTGGGGGTCATTATCTCTCTCACCCATTATGGTATCTTTGGATAGAGGGGGTCATGATAGGTTGGGGATGGCCCTAGGAGTTAGACCGGATCTTGAGGGTTAATGGATTAATTTCATGTATAATATTAATTTATTAAATTAATACCCTACTACTGCTTTATTTCATACACTATGTATCCCAGAATAGATTTTTTTATAAATGGTGATTTTGACATACTAATTTATAGTCACACTTTATTTGGGATTTCATTTGGTACCCGAACAGATTTCATTTGGTACCCTAAAAAAGAAAATCTAAAGATGACATTTCTTTCCACATCGATGAAACATATTTTGATGTTCAGTGAAAAAATTATAATAGTGTATGATCTATCTACAGTTGATGCACATAGTGACACATCCTTCCCTAGAGGGTACTGATGAAATCCCACTCTACTCGATTTTCCACTTCCACCCTGCCACATCTTCTCATCCTTCCCCTTTTTACAGGTAAAAAATAAACTAACTGCATTTATATGACTCCTAACCATCAGTTAAAAAAAAGGCCGAAATGAGGCCTTTTTTTCTATCCTCCTCTAGAACCTTCTAAATTTATATATTCTTTCATAGAAAATCCAGATACTTCATTTGGTCGAAGCCCATGACCTAGTTCCTTTTCTCTAGTTGAAAGATAATCTAAAAATTCTGAGCCTTCTGTGCCTTATTCCTTTCCGAAATAGGAGATAAATGAAGCTACTATATGAAATGAGATGAATAAGAAAATGTAGACAACATCCCTTTATGAAACTCTATAAACTTATAAGATCAATCTAACTTCAGCATATTTGGGAAAAATCCATAAATAATAGATTATTGAAGGACTCTAAAGTCAAACCCTCATGTATTACCATGGTGTTTACGACACCCCACTATCTCCTAGAGGGTACTTGAAGAATTAAATCAACCAACTTAACCCATCAATCCTTATGATTTTCCACTAGATCAAATATTATCTCAATGATATCGACCCAATCATCCTCATCCTAGGGTCCTCCAGTAACCTGGAAGGATGGGGGATTCTAAATTTGGAAATCCTGATCATGATCGACCATAGTCCCATGAGTTCCTCTTCCTTTAATAGAAACAATCTGAAAAACTATAGGATGAAGTGATTCTACTAACTGAACAACTAGATCGGGTGCGGGAGCATTCTCAACTTTATTCTCCTACAAGTTTGATGGAAAGACAAGAATTTCCACACTCATAGGGGCATTCTGACATGATTCTCCAATTATTCTTATGAGGCATATCCTAGGAAGTATTATCTAAAATAAAAAAACACTTAGAAACACATATAATAACTCAATTAAGGTCAATTAATTCATAGGAACACATTAGGGATTTGTACTATAAGACCTATCCTAGGACGATACCCACATCCTGATGGAAGAACCCCCTTAGCACTACCCAAGGTCTAACACAAGTCTCTAGTACTTGAATGTTAGTCACACTCATATACATATAATAAGACACAACATGCTCAATTTTATTAATTAAAATTTCTACACAAATATACAGAACCACATAACATATATTATCAATGACATTTAATTAATTGAATTACTATATATGAAAATCAATCACATGCATGGAATCTGATCCGATATGACTATTCATGTTACATGAATGCATCCAAATGTAATATATTGCAACATCAAAAATAATTTACATCACTCTAGGTGAAATAGATCAATAGTAAAATCTCAATTGATAATAGAAGTCACATTAACAATAACTAGAGGTCCATTAAATATGAGCTTGATAGGCACATACATGACTTTACTACTCTAGTTATTACATTCCCAAACATATTCAAGAATAATATAAAATGAAAAATCAATCTCTAATACCAATTTTTAATGCCCTAATCTAAATCAATCGTTCTATCCTAGATTTCTACATGACCTCATATACAACTCCCCATATGCAAGAGGCTATCGACCAATGGAGAGGGTTTGAATGGATTTGTGGGGATATTATAACCTCTATAATAATAGACATACATTGAATCATAAAAAAATTACTAATAAAAAACCTAAAAAAATATATCAGAAACTAAGATAATATCATCATACTATAATAAATAGAATCCAAGTCATAAAATATCGCTAAAAGAACCCCAATGTGGTAGGTCAACTATTGTATGATAATTGATAAAATAAACTAAAAACACTACAACAATAGTCCAAATTAATTTCTAGAATTTCTTCCATCCACCAAGATCCACCATCTCATCTCCTTGATGAAGGGCCCTTTCCCTTAGCTGGATCCTTGACAATGAAATCTGTACATTCATCGGGATTCCCATGCAAGGTGTGAATATAAAACCATTAAGACACTGACAATGCATTTTTAATATAAATTAAACATGTACATAAAGGTGTATATTATGTTGAAGTAAATTCACAAGTAAACAAATAATAAAATGATAGGCAATCATTCACTAACCAAGTCACCATGAGACTCAACCATACCTAATTTAGATCCATGTTGAAAGGAATGTCTCAAAAATAATTACATATCATATTGGTTTGCAAGTTCAACACATGTATTAGATTAAATACCATATCCAATAATGCCTTGAGTGATTCCACAAGGTCTTTATACCACTGTCTTGGGATCAGGTTAGGATACAAGGACTTCATATCCCTACTTCTACTAGGTCAATCCACATGGTCATATCACCCCTAGACCAGTATTAAGTTAATACATAAGTATATCATGCCCCTTCTTCTATTGGTTCAGGATATATGGTCATCACACCCATGGATTAGTCTCAATCTAGGCCACAAGGCTATCATACCCCTACCTTATCTCCAAGCCTCATCATCATCATCATCATCATCATCATCATCATCACAAAAAAGCATGCTCCCCTTCTAGGGGTAAACCAAGACATGATTATTCCACTTGTCTCTTTGATACCAAATACAAACCTCCACATGACAAGAATTTACACACAATAGGGAATAACACAAAAGGGAACAAACATAACACATAATTCATAGGTTTCATGGGCCACATACACACACACACACCATATAAAAAACAAAAGAATACCATATCACACAATGGTTCTCACAACTATGTACACATGAACAAAAATTTCAATAATTCCAAAAAAAATTATAGAAAGGACTTCTACAGTAGGGACTCCCTACCTCAAGTGCCCTAATTTAAATTTCTATGATCCATCATCAACTTACATGTGAACACCCACAATTCTTAGAACCAATCCCAATTCATCACAACTATTATTCTAGAATCAAGATTCAATAAGGAGAACATGAAATGGGATTAGAGATATATCAAATAACCCAATGAGATACATCGACAATATTAGATCTAAATCCATTAAAGCTAAAAATAAATTTAATATCCATTCAAATAGAGATATGTTTCTTAGACTACCTTTCCAAAATCTCTTAATTTTCACACCCTGGAGATGTTAGGAAATTTTCCCAAAACCTCACCCAATGATTTTTCTATATCATCATTCTACTATAGAAGAGGAAGAATAAGGGTTATAAAAGAAGTGATCAAGTAAAAATCATATCAATAACCCCCCAAATTAATTACATGTGGTTTTACTTTTGAAATAAAAAAATCCATTGAAGTTCGACAACTGATTCAATCATTTCAAAAAAAAACTTTCACCACGATGTGGTGATGACCACCATGATCATGGTGGATTCAATTATAGAAAGCCTAAGATATCCAACAAAATGAATTACAAGATGAATATATATATATATATATTGGATATATTTATTTAAGTATTAATCACGCTTCATTCAATAATGCACTAGGTTTTGGTTTGTTTTTTACAGAATTATAAATTTAAGACTCAAAGGAAGAATTGATAAAAAATGGAAAAAATAGGTTTTACACATCATGGAAGGAGTTAAAGATGTAAATTTCTTGTTCACATCATCCCTGAGGACCAAAGAGCTTCATGTGAACATTTATATGACATGAATTTGTAACAACATGTGTATATACGTTACATGTTTTAAGTTTTTCAAAATACTAATCCCACTAAAATTTCATGACATGAAGTTAATACAAGATATGAATCACATACATGATATTCAGAACTTACATGATGTGAAATTTTTTAGATCTCATCCAATAAAAGATACAGGTCGATTTCCCAGAGAATATAGAGTACTTGAGGTACACGTCATGAAATCCACTTACACTCCATGTAAAAGTTGATACAAAAGACACTTAAAGCCATTAAATGCCATGAATACTTTACACATCTTTTGATTTTCTAGTCTATGTATATTGGAGTGCCTCCTCCACATATAGGAGGCCCAAACTTATGTTCTTTATCTCATTTATTCATCTCTTTCTCCTCTATCTCTCTTATAAACTAGTATTAATTCATTCCTTTCCACATTTTTTTCAAATCCTTTGTGTTGTTTTCCATTCTACATCATTTAATTTCCTGTTTTGTTTCCACTTTCCATTTCGATGCCTATTTGGATACTGATACACATTAAAATTTAATGTTTGTACTATTTATTCATTGTTTATTCATTCAAAGTAATTGTTTTATTCATTATTTATTATTTTAATTATGTATTTCTTATTTATATTTTTTATGATTATTTTAATAATGTTGCACAAATAATTTCTTTCATTTAACCCCATCATGCATATATAATCCAATTAGGGTTAGGGGTTGAGATTATGGGTGGTTTGAGATTAATGAATATCTAAAATTGATATTGGAAATTCTATGTTTAGTAATCGGGTTTAAAAAAATTGTCAATGTCATTCTATTTCACCTACCCTAATCATTAGAGGTATAATCGAACAACCATGACCTAGTTGGGGTTTATTTGGATATGAACAAGAACTTGTGATTATTTCTTCCTAGAATCCAAGATTCTTATGCTTATGTTTTCAATTACTCCATAGAAAATATTAGTTTCCAGATTAGGTTGATCCAATTGGTTAGAAAAAGATCAATTGGTGTCTTTTTCACCACTTCGCATCTTATGCCATAGGTCTATCCCAAGTTGGATTAAGGATTATCCTTTGAATTTACCCTTAAATTAACCAAAAAACCTTCCTTTATTCTATTTTAAAATTCAAGATACATAGTTTTTCTTAACCCAAACTAAAGAGTGTGATAGTGAGTAATCCTACTCAAAAGGTTATTACTGCTGCATTTCTTGTCTACAAGATATCCTTGTGGGTTTGATCATGGACTACCACATTTCTATGCCTTATTAGATAAGCGTAGTTCAGGATATAAATTTCTAATACAATCATTCCTGGAGGATTTAACAATGCCTTTTGGTTGAATCAATTTTTGAAACCATTTCAAGGGACTAGTTGTGTTTAGGTATAGTGAGATATGGACAAACCTTAAATTACCTCACTCCCATTTTCTTCTTCTTGTCCTTACTCTTTTCTTTTTAAAATATTTTTTCTCATGGAATAGAACCTGTGTCCTATATATTTTGACTTAGTCATGCACCTAGGTCTCTTGAATCATTTTTGGAGCCTAGACACACAATAATTTATTCCCATCGATCTCAATATTGATAAAACTCTAGCTGTACATCGATTCTTTATAATGACTAAACAAAATGATCTTGCACTACCACACCCTCTAAATTCTCAATATGCACCACCTGAACTTTAGACTAAGTGACCAATGAAATAAGAGTGAACTATAATAGATTATGGATTGTTTCCATTATCGGTGCTTCACCCAACACTATGCACCCTTCTATTATGGATCACACATTAGAAATAAAACCTAGAATCATTCATATGATCCAGAACATGGGGTAATTTGGTGGACTTCAAAGAGAATACCCCCATGAAAAAATTTCAAGTTTGTTAGAAGTGTATGATACATTTCAAAACCAAGGTTTTTCATCTGACGTGATCAGACTCCATGTATTCCCATTCACTTTACATGACCGAGCCACATATTGGATTGAGATTCAAGATCCTGAGTCAATAATTACTTGAGATGAATTAGAAAATAAATTTCTTGATAAGTAATTACCACCAATATAAACTTGGAAACTATGAAATGAGATTCAAAATTTCTATCAGGTGGATAGAGAATCAACTTGGGAAGCATGAGAGCATTTTCAGAAACTAACCAGGAAGTGCCCACATCACAAACTAGATGTGTGTCTACAAATAAAAAATATTTATCAGGGACTCCAAACTTCCACTTGAACTATTGCATATGATACTGTTGAAGGCAATCTCATTCTAAAGATACCTAAAGTTGGAAGAGCACTGTTTGATGAGATATATCACATTTTCTATTTATGGAAGAGTGATAAAGGACTTACTTGGAAAAAAATCCATTATGTGTAAGAGATTACCTACCTAATATCCCTAGTTTAGGCCCTAACCAAGAAAATAGAGTCTTTCCAGTTGCCTGCATCACCCCCGCCTGCTCCTGTTATGGAGATCCAATATTTTGAGATGTGTGGAGTCTCATACCCATACTAGGAATACATGATAGAAATAGAAGAGGCACAAATCCAAGATTGTAATTAGGTTAATTATAATCAACAAAGTCCATAGTTTTAGTAGCCCCAAACCTTTCATCATCCATACTATTAGAAAAGGCCAATTCAACAACCGTAATAGCCTAATAAAGGTTAATTTAAATAGAGGAGTGGATGAGTGCCACCAAGTAACTATAGACCACATGGATACCCATCTTAAGGTATATATCCACAACCGTAACAACAATATCAACAAACTTTTCCTAGAGCTCAATAATTTCCACTAAATCAACATCAGTAATATCAACAAGCTCTATTAAGACCACTACATCAAGACCAACCTATTCATTCCAAACTTGAAAACATTCTCACTGCCTTCATGTAGATAGTATATCAGATAATGAAAAACCAAGAAACTAAAATAAACAACTATAAGGATTCCCAATGCAACCTTGAGTACCAGATTAGGAAGATCTCCAAAACTTTATTGGATTAATTATCAGGTACATTGACCCATAATACTGAGATATGTTCATGAGATGAGGAAAATAATATAGTCATTAGGAGTGGAAAAAATGATATTTTTCCAACATACATGCTTAGGAGAAGAAAATAAGATTGAATAACCTCAAAAACATAAGACAATCATCATAAATAATAATGATTATCGTACAAATAAATCTGTTCATGATAAAAACTTGGAGCCAAAACCTACTGAAAAATATCCCATTCAAGAGAATATTGAAAAATAAGAAGTCAATGTGGTACCAAAACCTTACAAACCCCCTCAAACCTTTCCATATAGTATGAGGCAAGCCAAAATAGAGGAGAAATACAATATTTTTTAGAAATGTTTAGGCAATTGCACATCAATATTTTACTTTCAGAAGTGATTGCTAAAATGAATATGTATGCCAAAATTTTGAAAGAATTAATCTCAAGTAAGAGTAAAACAGAAGACCTAGGATTCATCTCCTTAAATTAAAAACTCTCCACAGTTTCTTAGTAGAAGCTACCTCCTAAGATGCAAGACCCCAAAAGTTTCTATATTCCATGCATGATAGGGAAATGCAATTTTGGAAGAGCCTTTTGTGATATTGGTGTGAGAATAAATCTCATGACTATGAGTTTCTTCTAAAAAATGGGGCTCAAAGATTTAAAACCAATGAGATTAGCACTTTAACTGGATAATTGAATAGTCAATTACCCTCAAGGACTTCTTGAGGATATCTTAGTCAAAGTTGGAAAATTTATCTTCCTTGCATATTTTCTTATCTTAGACATAGAGGAAGAGGGAGACATTACTATCATCCTAGGGAGACTATTTATCACCACTAAGAAGGATTTTATTGATGTAAGTAAAGGGATAATGGTATTCAAACTTTGTGATGAACAAGAATTTTTCAACTTAGTAAAGGCTTCCTAGTAAGGTGATGAATCATTTTACTGCCAATTCATATTTCTTATTGATGATAAAGATAATTATATAGACATTTAGGATAATATAGAGTCCTATCATCTAGATGAAGATGAATTTAGTGACTATGATGGCATAAATTACACTGAATATCTGACAAGGGATACTATCCCACCATTTATAACTTCAGTCATCAAACCACTGATGCTATAATTAAAACTTTTTATAATAATTATAAAGTACTCATTCTTAGAGACTAAAAATACACTAATAGTCATTATCAATGAAGAAAGGAGACAAGTATAAGAAGAAAAAATCATTTATGTCTTTAACATTCACAAAAAATTAGTTTCTTAGGTAGTGAGTGACATTAAAGAGATCAAATCCATGATATTAACCTATAAGATTTTATTAAAAGAAGGTGATAATCCCAAAAATCAACCCCATAGTTGAATAACCACTCCAATGAAATAAGTAGTCAAGAAATAAGTGATGAAACTTCTTGATGTTGGGATAATATTTTCAATCCATGATAGCGAGTGGGAAAGTCTGCTAAATGTTTTCCCAAAGAAAGGCAACATAAAATTTGTTAAAAATAATGAAGAGGAGTTAATCAAAAATCGAACGATAATTGGAAAGTGAGTATGAATTGAATATATAAACCTCAATATGGAAACCTAAAAGAATAATTTCCTTTTACCTTTCATGTATCAAATTCTAGAGAGACTATCTAGGAGCATATTCTATTGTTTCCTGGATAGAAACTATGGGAAAAATCAAATAGATATTAACCCAGAATACTAATCCAAAAATACATTTACATGTACTTTTGGAACCATTTCCTATCTAAGAATTTCATTCAGTATGTGAAATGCACCAACGACAATTTAATGGTGCATGAAAAATATTTTTCATGATATGTCATAGGAATTCCTAGAGATCTTTATGGATGATTTCTCTATTTATCAAAGGTCCTTAGAGGTGTGTCTGAGCAATTTAGATATGTTCATGAAACTTTTTAAAGAAAAGTTACTAGTATTAAAATGAAAAAATTCCACTTTATGGTCCAAGGAGGCATAGTACTTGGATACAAAATTTCAAATAAATGAATGGAATTTGATCCAGTGAAAATTATAGTCCTTAAATACTTACGTGATCCCACAATAGTAAAAGGAATAAAGAGTTTTCTGGATCACACATGATTTTGTCGCCACTTTGTTAAAGATTTTTCAAGAATATCCCACAAACTAACAAAATTTTTATCAAAGTACACCACATTTTAGTTCATTTAATAGTGTTGGAAGATGTTGAAAACTCTAATAAAAATCATGGTGGCCACTCCTATCATAATATCACTATATTGGGACAATGAATTTTAACTGATGTGCAATGCTAATGAATTTTATATGGGCGATGTTTTAGGAAAATGGGTCATACATATCTTCTATCCCATTTATTATGTAATTCATAAACTAAATAAATATTATTTTAACTATAAGACCACCAAAAAGGAACTACTTGAAGTTTTTTATGTGTTTGAAAAGTTTTATTCACACCTTGTACTCTCCAAAGTACTGGTCTCCACAGATCATGAATGTAATAAATTGGTTCTTTCTTAAGGTATACATCCTTTAATTTAAATCAATTCTTAGTTTAAATGTTTTAATATAGTCTAATGTGAATTCCCATTGAGGTCATGGAGGTGTTGGGGGTGTCTGTACCTGATTCGGAGTTAGGAACCCAACTTTTTGGTTGAAAAAGGAAAGGTACATGGTTAGTAGAAACCATATGAGGCAGGGTGTAAAATTACTTATAACTATGATAATATGGAAAGTGGGAGGATATGGGCCACAAGGTTTGATAAAATGTGCGATTTTGGGTGCAAAATTATGGGAGAATGTTTTCAATTTTTATAGTGAAGTTTTTCATGGTTTGCACATGGTTAGTCAAATTGTGTGTAAAAACGGTACGAGGTACACCTTCCTACAACAACAGTTACATGATTGGCATAAATTTTGTCCAAACTTATAGCCAAACCATGTGGCCCAATGTTTTTGGTTAATTTACCAATTTTACTCTAATTAAATCTATTTCTAACCTAATTCCTTCTCATTTATCATCTTGGATAAATGAGCTCTTCAGAGACCTCCTTTGATGACTATTCTACAAATCAAGATAAATTCTTCATCCAAGATTGGAATCTAGATCCATCAGAAGAATCATATACACATAGGTAGGATCTCTATTTATTTTATTCCATTCCTTATTTGGTTTGGTATCATATGAGCTATTTAGGTGCAAGATAATTTTCCTTATTGTTAGGTTCTTCATTCGTTCTTTGATTTTCTCCCGATCTGAGTCAAATCAAGAGATGATACTTGATAAGATATCCACTAAAAACATATGGTATTTAGTCTCATGATTTTCTTTTAATGTATAACTGTTTATATATTTTCCATTGTTCCATGTTCCCAATTATCATATTAACACTCATGAAATGGATTCTAATCCTTGTTTAAAATGAATAGGTGAGGCCTATGTAATTAATGAGACCATTGATGATTGTTAAAGGTAATGAAACTTTAAGTAGAACCACCCATTAGTTTTTTTAATTAATTGGAACACTATGGGTGGTTATTTAATATGGATACCTTTGAGGTGTGCCTTTTACCCCTTAGTTTGGGATGTAAAATGTGACTTGAATTGAAATATGAATTGATGATTTGGATTGAGAATTGATATGTAAATTGAATTGTAATATCAATTGTAAATTTAATTGATAAAGAAAATTTAATGGAATCCATGTTCCTTGACACTTTCCATGTATTGGTTGTTTAATCATGATATTCTTTTTATAATGAAATTTCCATGTGAGTTAAATTAAAGAATAAGCCTTCAAAGATTACCCATGCCTTGAATCACCTTCTAAGGTGGGTTTAAAATGAGATGTTCTTAGTAATTACCTTGAAATAATTAAATGATATTGATTAGATGGATATGACTATGACTTAGGTGACACATGAGTTCTTATATGAATGACATGGACAAACTCATTTGGCTTCTACCTTGCTTATGCTTGAGTGATACTTGGAATCCTTATATGGACTACCAAGAAGGACTTATGGGGGCTTACTGTTATATGTTTGAGTGATGATTGGAATCATTATATACTACCAAGTATGGAATTAGAGGGTATTTGATCATATATTCCATGGGTGATACTTGGGATCCCTTAGGGGACTACCAAGGATAGGCTCGAGTGGCTATGATGTTATACCCCACCTAGAGCAATACCTAGGTTCTTGTAAGGATCACCATGGATGGTATTGTAGGGTTTTGGTTTATATTATAACTAGAGAGATACCTGTATTCTAAATGAGTAATTACAAGTATGGGCTCTGGTTCTGAATTGAATAATGAATGAAGTGATTTATATGACATGTCTACCAAGAAAAAGAACAAACTTGGATTAAGTCTTTGTTTTACTCTTTATTGATGGCCTGTTTTAGAATATTCTAATCATATCTATGGGGGATTATAATCTATTATCTAGGTACAAATACTTATTAATTAAATGATGTTGGTTAATTAAAGTAACTTTATTATAAATGACATAGTCTTTAATGTTAATTCAGAGACTTGCTTATCAAATGAAATTGATTGAAGGATTTTGGTTATAAATTAGAACCTATAATTTATAGGATGTTTACTTTTAGTAATTCCTTTCATATTATATTACTTCATTCACAATGTTATCATTATATATTCACTGATTGGATGGAACTAGACCTTGGGTGGTTGACTATTGAGACTTAGTCTCACACCCTGTCCGAGCCACCTTTGGGTACCCGAATAGACTATATGATTGTAGGTATGGAAAAGGGAAAGTGACCTACTATAGGTTCTTAATTTCTTCATATAGTAAGGGGATCATGAGAATGAGTTGAGTCTTGTAATTCTATATGGATTTTTTAATGTTTTATACTTTTCTCCATGTATTATATACCTACCATGTATACCTATTTGGTATTTTTTTGTAGAGACACATATCATCATAATTATATATGATTTTCCTTTTGGAATTGTTATCTATTACTAATATTTATCTATTATATGTATTTTTTACTACTTCTATTTCATATCTATCATTGAAATTAGACTGTTTTACACTATGATATGAGGGAATAGTCTCCCCATGGATACACCATAGACCCTCGCAACTATTCGGCAACCTCTGGTGTTTGGGAAGATACACTTAAGGCCATGTGACCAACCCGGATTGGGGAACCTTTTAGAGGCATCTGGATATGTGATGTTACAATGAAACACTAAAATGTTTTCTCAGTAAAAAGGATGACAAACCATGGCTGATATGGTTGATCCTACCACCTTAGGAATTTGACATAATAATAAAGTATTTAAAATGGAATGAGAAAGTCATTGATGATCACCAATCCAAAATTCCACTACCCAACATTAAGGATGATTATATTCTATATATTGAGTAGTATTTTTTTGATTAAATACTTTTTAACATAAATTTACAATCACAACTGTGGTTTTTTGATATTGAAAACTATATTTCCACGAGATCTTTTTACCCTCACTTTTTTAACCAAAAGAAGAATAGATTATTGGTCAAGGAATCACACTATTAATAGGACGATTCACTATTATTTAAGTGTTGTGCTGATGGATTAATGTGATATTGCATCCTATAGGATTAAATATAAATCATTCTTGATATGTGTCATTGTTGATGCTGAAAAATGTGTCTCATGCACTTTTCCATAAAATTCATGATGTGATCCTCAATTGGACAAGAAAATGTTTATTTTGAGTATATATGTGTCTCAAATCTAGATGAATATGAATTTTTTATTTCTATGTGCCACAAAAATTACCCCACAATGAGGGATAAGTGGAAAGAACCCCCTATAGGAGTAGGATGTGGATTTCTAAGATCGATGATAAAAAGGCTTCGATGCACTAAAATAAAATTTCTGAGTTTCATTAGATAAAATTTGAAATATTATATATATATATACCAAGAATCATAAATCTTTTCAAAATATTTCATTTGAGTGGTCACAGAGCCCAAACGGACATACAGATCAAAAGTTATTGCACTCAAAAGATGGACAAATTTTATAAAGAAATTTGTGTCACCATGTAGGCCATTTGCAGAAGGCACATGAACAAGTCTCCATGCAAAAATCCACTCAAATAGGACCACTCATGTAGGACCTATAGTGCAATCCCACTCACCCAGGCCCACTCGTGCAGGCCCATTCATGCAGGTTCACTAGAGGGTCTATAAATAGATCCCTCTGCCTTAAATTTTTGAAAGAAGACCGAACTCCCAGATGGTGAATCGAGGAGAGGGATTTGGTCACATAGCTTCTTATCCCAAGTATTCCATACCTATTTAGGAAAACTAACATGGATCTACCTCACTGGGGAAAGTCCCCAACCTAGAAATTGGGTGAACCACACTTGGGAGACCCATACTTGGGCGACACAAACTTGAGTGACCCACACTTGGGAGACCCATACCTGGGTGACCCACACATGGGTGACCCATACCTGGGTGAGACCCACATAAGCGACCCACACTTGGGTGACCCATACCTGGGTGATACCCACTTGGGTGACCCACACTTGGGAGACCCATACATAGGAAACCCATACCTAGGTGACCCACACTTGGGCAACCCATACTTGGGTGACCCATACTAGGGTGACCAACTTGGAAAACCCACTAGTCCATACTGTGGGGGATATTACCCCACACCCCTGATTGGGATAAGTGTCGGACTGCGGTCCCAACCCTCTAAGCCATTCCCTTCACTATTGTCAGTCACTCACATGAAAAATGGAGTCAGAACATGAATTCTTCAACCCGGGACCATGATGTTTTGGGCTGTGACACATAAAACCCCACATCTCATTCCAAATTAACTTGATCCGTGAAAATAATCATGGTTCCTAAAACATGGGAATCCTCCTTAAGAATAATCCCCAACCAAACCAACTATGGACTTCCTCCATAGGAATACAACCCAACCAAACCTAACATAGGAATCCTCCTTAGGAATAATCCCAAACTAAACAAACTATGGGAATCCTCCCTAGGAATAAGCCCCATTGAAACAAAACATGGGGATAATCCTTAAGAATAATCCACAAACAAACCAAATAAGGGAATCCTCCTTAGTAATAATCCTAAAACAAAACTAACATGGGAATCCTCCATAGGAATAAGTCCTAGACAAACCAATTATGGGAATCCTACTTAGGAATAATCCCAGAAAAATCCCCAACCAAACCTATCATGGGTATCCTTATTAGGAATAATCCCTAACCAAACTAATTATGGGAATATTAATTTTAGTAATAAGCCCCCAAAGAACCTAACATGGGAATTATCCTTTGGAATAATCCCCAACCAAAATAACTATGAGAATATTCCTTAGGAATAATCCCTAAGAAAACCAACTATAGGAATCCTACTTAGGAATAACCCCCAAACAAAACTAGCATGGGAATCCTCCTTAGGAATAAGCCCCAAACAAACCTAACATGGGAATCCTACTTAGAAATAATTCCCAACCAACCCAACTATAGTCATCCTTATTAGGAATAATCCCCAACCATACCTAACATGGGAATACTGCTTAGGAATAATCCCCAAATAAACCAACTATGGGCATCCTCCTTAGGAATAAGCCCTAAACAAACCATTTATGGAAATACTAATTAGGAATAAGTTCCAAACAAAACCAACTATGGGAATCATCCTTAAGAATAATCTCCAAAAAAACCTAACATGGGCATCCTACATAGGAATAACCCCCAACCAAACCAACTATGGGAATCTTTCTTAGGAATGAGCCCCATATAAACCTAACATGGGAATCATACTTAGGAATAATCCCAACAAAACCAACTATGAGATTACTTTATAGGAATAATCCACAACCAAACCTAACATGGGGATCTTACTTAGGAATAATCCCCAAACAAACCAACTATGGGAATCCTCCTTAGGAATAATCCCTAACCAAACCTAACATGAGAATCCTCCTTATGAATAATCCCTAACCAAAACAACTATGGGAATCCTCCTTAGGAATAAGCCCCAACCAAAACTAACATGGGAATCCTCCATAAGAATAATCTCTAACTAAAACAACTATGGGAATCCTCATGAATAAGCCCCAACCAAACCTACCATAGGAATCCTCCTTAGGAGTAATCCCCAATATAATCATCTATGGGAATACTACTTAGGAATAAGCCCCAACCAAACCAACTATGGGAATCCTTCTTAAGAATAAGCCTCAAACAAACCGAACTACATGGGATTTGATTCCCATCCAAATAGGATACATAGGAAGCCACCTTGAGGTCAAAACCCAACAGCCCAAATCAACCCTAATTATCTCCGGGTCACATTCCCAATATAGAATTATTCAACCTGAGAATCCATATCCCTTCTTGTTTCCCTGGTCCACTTTAACATAAGTTCCACACCAAAATTTGACTAGGAACCTTACACTGAGATGTCCTCACCACATGAAATTAAAATACATGGCCTGGTCCTTGTCACATGACCTTAAAAGGTTTGGTGTATTCCATTATGTGGAACCAAACTACATGATTTATTTTTTCTTTCCCAAGGATATGTAGGAAGCCCATCCCTAGGTCTGATCCTGACTTCAAAACAACTCCCATATCCCTTGATGATGATACCGTCCCAAGATCCCCACTATGTGTATCAAAAACAACATCATAATAATGATGAAAAAGGAATCTACAATCAATTTATAAGAGGGTACCATTGATAGAGAATCTTAGATACGTATAGATATCCCCATTAATGAAGAAACTTAAATATATACAGAAAATTATAAATTCCATACATGCTAATAATTGATATTTAATTCAAGGGTGACCCATTTCATAATTGAGAATTAATGAAGGATTCAGAGACATATCTTAAATATATAAGATAATCCTAGAGTAGAAAACAATTCCCCCCCAAAAGGGTGTGATGATCCCAACCTCCCATCCTCTCAACCAATGTGAGTTATTAAGTATCACAAGCCAAACCTCCCAATGGGAACCTGCCTTTGGAAAGAAGGACCCCAAGTCATCACATATATAGAACTTATGGGTGTTTCTAGTTCCATGAACAAAACCCATCAGAAACCATTTATAAATAGTGAAATCAACATGAATGATTTCAAAAAATTCAACCCCTACAATCAACAGTATGGAAAACCTATTTTTTATTAGAAACAAATGGTGAACCTGATGTGAATACTTAACCAAGATGACGGTTTCTTCAATATGTCAGACCACTTTAACTTTCAATATGGAAGAGGGAACAAGAAAATTAATCATGCATGTTTTCATATAAATGATATTATTCTTTGATGGGTTTTTTTGTTGGTATTTGTCACCTATATTTCAGGCACTTCCAACAGGATCTCCCTTCAATCCAAATGGAATCATACCAACTCTTGTAGATGCATACCCCAAATATCTTTCATGCTAGGTCCTCTTCCAAGAAGAGGAAGCCTTCACCACCCAACATCTTCAATTCTAGTTATTGAACATATTAGTTAAGAAAATTGTTAGAACAATATATTCTTGAACATAGAGGGAACTTGAAAAACCCTCCAGCTCACAAAGCCCCATCGATCGTCTAATCAGTAGTGAACGGTGGTACATAAGAAGACACCACCTATCACCATCTTTAAATGTTTCAGTATATTATCCCCAAAATACAACAACCATTCCCTACCTTATCTCAGGGAGGTGGATCAATAGGCCACAAATTACCACATCTAGAATAAACAGTGGTCCTCCCAGGGGGATCCTTTCAATAGTCCTCGACACCAAACCCACACTACAGTGAACTCTCAACACGATGAGGGTACCATCCTCAGTATTCTTCCCAAGGCAATCAAGATTTGAGTGTGCAAGAAGACCCTCTGTGGGTAGAAACCATCCAATAAAAAATAGGGATACATGTCTATAACCTCAGGAGAAGTCCACCAATCATGTTTAGTGGAAAAATATGAGTGAGCACATACACCCAGCCACACTAATTTAGCTAGTCAGTAGATTAATTTGGAAGCATCCCAGGAAGATAAATATTCAAATAAGGTGACACATAGTGATAAAGAACATACACCTAGCAACACCAACCAGGCCTACTAGTATCCTCATCTAGAAGTATCCAAGTAATCCCTCTATTCAAATTTGTTGACAAGCCGTGAGCAGGCACAAATACCCACCCAAATCAATCAATCCCACTAGTAGACTCATATGGTGGCGTCCAAATAAGTTAACTAGTCAAATTCAGTGGAAAACCATGAGAAGACACACATTTCTATCTGAATTTAACAATCCTTCCAATAGACTCATTTGGAAGCACCTGTATAAGTCTATCAGAAAGTCTCAATGATGAATAGGGGGAAAACAAACTCTCTACCCCCATACCTTAGTACTATCAATATGCACTGGTAGGAAATATAGGATAGGAGAAAGAATATACCCCTTCTCCCAAAGTGGATTGGGAATATATCCCCATTCCAGTCACTAAATTCACCAAGAATATCTTGACAATGGTAAAATGGTATATGAAAATCCCTGTCCACATCCTACAAACTTTCTGAACATCATAATAACAACAACAGTATTGAAAGAGAGATGAACACAGAATTTTATCCCCAAGAAATGGAGTGGATCATTACCATGTCACCCTAGAGTAGACACACACCTATTCCCCCATATAGGAGGGTCATGAGGAAAAATAACCTATGATGTACAAACAACCAGATTGGGAACACACACCAATTCCAACATGAGGTAATCAGAACATTCCAATATCGACTCCAAGGTAGGAACAAACCCCTACCAAAATTCCAAATTCATGTTAGCAAATTTTGGCATTAGCATGGGAGATATTCAATAAAGTTTCTATACCAGAAAAATGATTCCCCTAGTAAGTGTTCCCATTCACTTGCAAGAAGGTATCTAAAAATAAGTCTCACCAAATATAACTAGAAAATAAAGAGCCGATTTTTGATCCCACTCTACTCAATTCAAACATTCTTGAAGCATTCATATGCTTAGATGTGGAAGCTAAAGATCCTACTCTCCCATTTCCAAATTAAGGAATAATTATTAGTAATTCTGAAGTTCCTCCCTAGATTATTCACCATGAAGGCTTGCTTTTTGTACATAATCCAAGAAATATTCAGAGACCATATCTTGATGAGAGTCACAACATCCCTTTACATTCCCAAAAGATCAAGGAGAACGAAGGTATTCCCCTTGTTGTAATCCACCATGGTTATCCTCCCCATGATGGAATATGATGAAAAAGGTCTCTTCGTAGTAGTGTTTCACTTCATCAGACGGGTCTTCCCCTTAGTGATTTAATGATGAAAAATCCATCCTATCGCATGGCACTTAGGAAAATAAGGCCAATAATGTCTAATGATTTATCATCTACAAGTAAAATCCATCCTTATCTAGAATACAACCCAAGTTGATTGTAATTCTATCAATAAAATTTTGACCATCTAACTTCCACTGTAGAAAAGGAATCCCCTACAAGTTTTGTTGTTTATGATAAATCAGAAAGTAAGCACCCACTTTGGTCGGACTAGGTTTTGTAACATCTAGAAAAATAAAAATAAGAAATGATAAAAATTAGGAAACTACTGGATAAAGATGACATAATAGTCATGTTATGGCCTTTTTCCACTCTTCAATACAACATTTTATAGGTGTTGTTTGAAGATTGTTTGGACAACATCCACCTTAATATATAGAACACTCTTATTCACTTAAGAGAAAAGGTATTACCCTATGATGAGTATCAAAGTCAAATCAATATAATAGAAGGGATGCAATTCCAAATTAACTTAGTGCCTCTCCTAGTTGCAAAAAATCTAGATTTTAGGAAACAGTAAGGGGAAATTCAACACACATGCCTCAAAACATAAAAATAATTGTGTCAGCTAATCATAAATACCTGATATGGTGTTAATATCAGAGGATGGGGTGAATACAGAGCATTAAATTTTACCATGATCCCCAACTAGAAAATCCCACAAAAGGTGGTATCATGAAATTTCATAGATTCAGGCCAAATTCAACAAATAGGATTCATTCATAGCCGATGATATACTCAACAAAAAGAGGCCATGATCAACTCTCATCGACATCGGGATATAAGAGAAAAGGTTGTTGAAATAATTTTTTTTTTCAGGAATCAGAAAATATTGACCAGGTATCCTGCTTAAGGGAAGTCAATAATTAGATATCCCAAATGTCACAAATGGTGCAATGAACTTTATAATCATGTGATTCAGGTGCATACCAAATGATGAACCTATCCTATGTCCGAACAAAACTCTTTAAAATTAGTAGGGCAGCCATGACTGTAGTATCCATGACATTCCAAGGGCAACCCCATCCCATAGTGCTATGGGATTTTCAACACAACCTTCGAGGTCATTAAAAGAAACCTGAAGATTTATTAAAGTGATATTAGAACATCCCCAACCCTTAGGGATGAAGATTTTTTCCCCTCAACAACCTCTTCCTCTTCAGAATTTAGTATTCTCCTAATTAGGGGGAATCCTAAATAATGAATCCTTCTTATTTTTCTTATCCTGTGATTTGGTATCCTCATTGGGTACATGCATGACTAAAATCTCTGAACATTCCATTTGGATTATTGTACTTCTAATGGATCCTAGAGAACCAAAAAATGATAGTATAAGGCCTCCTGGAGGGAATATGAAATTAATACTCACAAAAACAATGTTGAAAGGCCTAAAATTATGTAAAAATCAGTGAATGTCATCAATGTTTCCCTTGAAGACCCTACAGAACATGAGGCCAATACAGAGGAATTGAAGGAGGTAGTCATGGTTCATAATATCGCTCACACTGAAATAATTAAAGGAGGTGTTGATACCCTAAATCAGATTCTTTCTCTAAATTTGGGAATTTCCTATAATAATCTACCATTACCTCCTCAAATAGCACCCAACAAGGAAAAGTGAAAAGGTAATATTACACCTCACACACCTATTGAAGGGGATGACCCCCTTATACTTTCGGAAAGATTCACTTTACAAGAAGATGATATGAAAGAATTTATAAGACTCTCTAAGAAAACTTTCTTGCTAGATAAGTTCTATAAGAAAATCCTCAACTCACATTCTCAATTGGCACACCTCAATAAAGAGGGTTTGATGTAGTAACTAAAAAGGATCTAGAACATGCAATAAATGTGGGATACCAACCAACAATATACTTATACCCCATAGTTGCAGATTAAGAGTTCCCCCATTGGATATATATCCAAAATAGGGCCAGACACATCCTTATTGGCCTTCCCTTATAGGTTACCCATGATAAATCCCAACAGTGCCGCTACAGATGGCCCTACCGGCCGCTGCCCCTATTCCAACTCCGTATCAATTATAAATTCCCCAAGGATCATAAATACTGTTGAGTTTATAATGAATTTATTGTAATCTATAGAGGAATAGAGTGCACTGGTTCAAACAGAGAAGAATCCTTACCCTGAATGGTTTGATATGACTCATTCACCGATGAACTTCAGGAATCCTACATTCCTAATTTTCAAAGGCTCTAGGGACCCTAAGTAGAACTTGAACCATTTCATGTCCCACTATAATCCCATGATTGGGACACCTGAACAACAAGAGGCAATGAAAATCAGGTTATTTATGAAATTTTTATGGGGAAAAACCTTTTTATGGTAAACTAGTTTACTGGATCAGTAAATTATGGGGTGGGAAGATCTCCATTAGAAGTTTATCTTCCAATTTATCTTGAAATTATAGAATAAAACAATTTTCAACCTCTAAAACTAAAAAATGGGAGAATTATAGGGTCTTAGATTTCATTGTTCAGTTGAAAGGGTTGAAATAATTTTTAAACCTATAACTTTCTCACAAAGACTTTTTTCCCATATGTATAGAGAATCTTCATGATCAGTTTCACACACCACTCATCCATATAAAATTCACAAGAGGGTTTCAGGTCCTTTATATGATTTCTAAAAGATTGTAAGACTCCATTTCATAGAACAAGGCTAAGTCCCATGTAATTTTGATAGATTAAGGAAAGAGGATGGGGAAAGTAGAGGCTGCCACTATTACACTTAAGTAGGCCCCTGCACCGACTCCCACTTCAAAGCCTTTGCTATATCATTCAGATATTCCCCCTGAGCATCAACAACAACACCTACCTCATCAAGATGATCAAATAGAGAATAGGAGAAAGTAGTTTAAGGAGATCAATAATAAGTTATATTCTTTTGGAAGTGACCAAGTCCCTAGATACTTTATCTCAGCTTTGGAGAACAACTTGACCAAGTTCCCAAAACATAAGAATCCCAAAAAAGATGGAAAAAAGTATCTACCAAACTATTTTACCTTCCATAGATCATTATGGAACAAAATCTAGGAGTGTTTTGTTTTTAAAGGAATCCTATAAAAGATGGTGGACTCCAGGAAAGTGAAGCTGGGAAGGCCACCTGCTCAAGTAACACGTGTTTCTACCACTAATTTAGATGGAAATAATGAATGAAAGGAGGTTAAAAACATGGGTATGTATAATTTCAACAATTTTATGGTCATAAATACAATCAACGAGACTCATTATATTATATGAGTATAGTTGAAGCAGCCAACTATACCCCTGACCACTTTCATTGTGTCATAACTGACTCCATCAGCAGGTCAATCCTATAAGAGTCAATCATCCAAAAAGATACATGGACATAATATAAAGAAGAAAACAAAGTAATATGAGAATGTGAAAAGGTCAAAGTTATCTTTAATTTTAGTGGAATTCATAACTATAGTCCCAGATGTATGAGAACCACCCTGCTAAATGGTACAAGGGTCAACCCAGTAGATAGAATCTTCATCAGATGAGGAGTTGATATTCAGTGCCATTAATGTTATTCACTTAATGGATCCATTATCAGATGATGAGTGTGAATATGAACCAAAATTATATACATTAGATTGGGAAATTGGGGGAAGAGGATGTCAAATTCAAGGATACAGGGGAATACGTGGTCGTTCTAGGAGTCACTACTCTAATCGTGTCCCTACTCGAACCATCTATGCGGCCGAAACTCATGGGATATATCTCCAACAAGATCAGTAGGAGAACAAAAGTCCCCCCACACATGTAAGAGTTTTACTTGAAATGATCATACTGTTAGAATAGATAGAGAATATTTCATCACCTAATCATCCTCAAAATGGAGGAAGACCTACCCGACCCGATCCATTGAGAGCAGAATCACCTACAATTACTGTTCCAAGGGATGATCCATCCAAATTAAGTACATAAATTCCTAAAGAACCTGAAAAAGGAAATACCAATATTGGAAATAATTGAACCTTTGAAGAAAGGTATGATATTTTTAATCCATTATCCCTGGTGTCAGCCAAGTTGTCAATTTTGGATGCTCTGAGGCTATCAAAACACCTCCAAGAATCACTCATAGAGGCCTTATCAAGACCTCAAGAATTTGAAGTTGAAGTTGCTGCTATTGAAGTACATCTTGCAGGGAAAGATCCTATGGAATTCCACATGATCATATCTTTCATTGTCTAGGAAGAGGATGACATTATATAAAGACATTTCAAACCCTTGTATATATCTGGTAGGATAAATGACATTGATAACCGATGATCCTTCATTGACAATGAATCAGGAGTCAAACTCATTCAAGTTCAGGAACTTCATCAACTAGATTTCAAGGAATCTCACTTTTCCCCATCCAATCTAATGTTATAGGGTTATGAAAAGAATGATCAAAAGCCTCTTAGAAAAATAAATCTAAGAAATCAGTTCAAGGATTTTCATGTTTGATAAATAATTCATGGTTTTTGGTAGGATATGACCTTCAAGGTTCTGCTAGAAAGACTCTACCTAAATTAGTATATGAATATACCTTCGTCATACCCTAAATTTATTAAATATTATATTAGCGGTCAATTTGGTACATTTCATGGTGAAAAATCCCCATTTAAATCTTGTTAATAATAGTACATTGACACACGATTCTACCAAAGAGAAGGGAAAAAGTTCATGACTGATGATGTCGCTTGAATCAATGGATTGAATGGTCTAGATATGATTCCAAATAATTCTTTCAATAATATCAGTGATGAGTATGTTCTTCCAATCAATCAAATCGAAGATGTGGGTTTGAATTTGAGCACACATTCAGTTAATCTTGTGATGTCAGTTGTGATAACTTATTTCGATAGTACTGGAGAAGTTTTCAACTCTCTAAAAAGTAATAAAAGACCAGATAAAAATTTCTTCATTCCATACCATGGGCTTCAAAAAATACCTATACCATTATCTAGGATAAAAGAAGTTGTCATTTTAATGTGATAAATAGTTTCTTCATCTTCCAAATGTAAAAATGTTAAATCCTACCCTAAATTTGAGAAACTGTATTCACCACCTACATCCCAAGAAGAGGCGGAAGAGGTAAATAACGAGGAAGAGTAAGAGGAGGAATAACTTGGGGTTAAAACTACATCATTTGAGTAAGGTGTCTCCACCACTATAAATGAACCCAGATAAATAAATCTAGGTAGAAAGGAATAACCATGACCCACTTTGATCAGTACAGACATGACTTCTAAAGAAGAAGAGGTATACACCTCCTTATTGAAGCATAACCAGAACATGATCACCTATAATTACACATATATATCATGAGTTCATCCTAAGGTTTCCACCCACCACTTGGGATTTCAAAAATAACACCTGGGATACAAACAACCCGCAATAAGGACACATCTCACTCACACATCCAAAATTGAAGCGGAAGTAAACAAAATCATCAAGTTTGAATTCATCCAAGATGTTTAGTATCCAAAATGGATATCCAATATCATCCTATTAAAGAAGTAAAATGGGAAAATTAGGTTCTACATTGACTTTAGAGATATCAATCAGCACCATCTAAAAGATTAATTCTTGGATCCAATAACATAACTAATGATTGATGCAATGACTGTTTATCAAGCCCTCCTCTTCATGGATGGTTATTCAGGGAACAACCAAGTTCATATAGACCCAAAAGATGAAGAGTCCACTACATTCAGGTCCTACCAGAAAGTATTATTCTATAGGGAATCCCCTTTGGCTTGATGAATGTTGGTGCCATGTACCAATTTTCCATGAATCACATCTTAAAAATTTTTTAGGTAAGTTTGTTGAATTCGATATTGATGAATTGGTGGTTAAGTATTGAAAATTTTCTAATCATATGGATGACATAGAGACCATATTCAACAAGATACAACAACATATCCTAAAGATGAACCCCTTAAAATGTTCTTTCGAGGTAACCTCATGAAAGTTTATTGGCTTCATCATACATCATATCAACATCGAGGTCAACCCTGAGAAGAAAAATGTCATCCTTAGCATGACACCTCCTAGAAACCTTAAATAGTTGAGAGGAATCTAATGAAACTTAGATTACATATGATGCTTCATATAAAACCTTATAGGAAAGTGTCTCCCTTCACCAAAGTTATGAATAAGGGGGTAACATATTAGTAGACCAGTTATTGTAAGTAATAACTTGAAAACATCAAGAAATACCTCTTGAACCCACTAGTATTAATTCCACATATTGAGTGAAATACACTCATTCTATATGTGATAGACCTGGAATAATCACTAGGCACCTTCCTCATGAAAAATAACAATGATGAAAATAAAAATAGCCTATATTATCTCAGTTTAACTATGCTCGATGTTGAGACTTGTTATTAATATATTGAGAAGAGATTCGTAGTGTTAATCTTTTTGGTTTAGAAACTAAGGCACTACCTACAACACCATGAGGTCTATTTGGTCTCTAGAAATAAACCACTCTAATACATCATCATACATCCTATATTGAAAAGAATTTTTTCATGGTGGGTAGTAGTCTTTAAGTAATTTGATATACAATTTATTCCCTAGAAAGCAATGAAAGGCCATGCTTTGGCATATTTTCTTACGAAACACCTGTCTACCAAAAAACATTGTTGAACATTGAATTTCTAGATGATGAGATATTTTCTATTCAATAAGGTCCCCAAACATGAGAAATGTATTTTGACGGCGCCTCCAAAATCCCAACATAGAGGATAATGGAAGATCCTAAGCTCAATAAATTCAGGTTAGGGATCATTATCATCTCTCTAGAAAAAAAATTCTTGCCTTACTACTTCCTATTATTAGAAGGATATACTAATAATGAGATGGAATGTCAAACCCTCACTGCAGTCCTAGAACTAGAACCCCAAATACAAGTAGAATGAATAGAGGTGAAATGAAATTCATAATTAGTAATCAAATATATCAAGGGGAATTATGCTATCAAAAAAGAAGAGATAATTCCCCTGTTTGATTATGTTCAAGGGTTGATGTAGGATTTCCCCTCAAAAAAAATATGGAATCACATCCCATGATCACATAATCCCTAGGAATATACATTTTAAAATGCAAGTACAACTTTGGTAGATCCAAAATGGGATAAAAGGGTCATCAGTATCACACATCTCTAAATTATATCACTTTTTTTCAAGTCAAAACTAAAGAGATATTAGAAATTAACCCTATCACCAAAATATAATTCCCTACTACTAGGTGGATAATTCCTATCATGTAATACCTCCATAATGGAGTAGTCCTAATAGATATAATTGGGAAATAGAAAATCCTATGGCTAGAAACTAACTTAACTCTTTATGATGGCCCAAATTGCCAGAAGGTCCTCTATAAATGATGCTTTGATGGAGCCCTTATCAGATGTATTGATAGATAATAGACCACTATTATCATGATAGAAGTAAACTTGAGAGTCTGAGGTTCCCACAAGTCAAGTTTCAATATTTCTCATCAAATCCAAATTCTTGGGTACTACTGGACCACTATGATATAGGATTGCATAAAATTCACCAAGAAATGTCATTCCTACCAAGTTCATCCCAAATTCATCCATCAATCCCTGAAGTTAATACATACATAAAAATAATCCTATCCATTTTCTATATGGGTAATGAATGTTGTGGGGCCATACCCTCAAGTTAAAACCAAGAAATTCAAATATATCTTAACTGTTACTGATTTCTTCTCTAAATGGGTTGAAGCAATAACACTCAAAGAATTCAGGACCAAAAGTATTTTCAACTTCATAAAATCTAACATCATTACCATATTTGGTGTCCCTAATATAATACAAATAGAAAATGGTACCAATTTCTATTCTACCATGGTGGAAACGCTATATCAGTAGTATAATATCAAATACAAAAATTAATCACACTATCATGCAGTAGATAATGGGAAGATATAGGCCTTAAACAAGAACCTATATAATATACTTCATAATATGGTGGATACAGATAAAAATTATTTTCCTGATAAGATATTTCATACCCTATAGTCTTACCAAACTATAACCCATACTACCACACAGATGACCCTTTATCCACTGGTATAAGGGATAGAATCACTCATTCCCACATAGGCCTAATTTCTATCACTCTATATTAAAATCCAATACTGACTATCCATGGATGAGAAATCCCAGTAATGAATGGATGAATTGGAGAAACTATATGAGAAAATATTTCACACCTTGCATCATTTGGAGGTCTATAAAATTTGGATAGTGAAAGATTTTAACAAGAAGGTCCACCTATGTTCATTCCTCCAAGGATTACTAGTATTGTTCCTTAGGAATCCAATGATACCAGGAAAGAAGCCTACAAATATTGATCAAAAAAATGAGGGGCCTTATTCTATACCCAAGCTCCAATCTAATGGAGCCTATTCCTTGATCTCAATGGATAGAGAGATCATTACAACCCCAAATAATGAAATGTTCCTGATCAAATATTTCATGTAATTCCATGATAATAATTTAGAGATAAGATGTTAAACTACATAACACTATTAATTCCAAGCTATTAGACTCTGAAATACACAGAATATTTTCCTGACTATATGATGTCAAACTGCATGGTTCACATACTTGTTTCATGACGTAAAACTGTGTAAAATTTCAATCCATTTTTGAGTGGATCACAATATTCAGTACTGGTACCCCTACCATAAATTTTTCAAGAACTATGTGTGGATTTATTCTCATTCAAATGAGATATGTAGTGACTTATAGACCTCATGTCTTAGGCCCAACCATTATTCTAGAAAATATCAAATCCTCTTTCCCCCACATCAAAACCTGATTGATGTGGGAAATAAATTTCAATAACTATTTGTGGCTTGATTATTGCTCCAAAAATATATGTAGTGATGCTTATAAACAATCCTATGGTCTATCTAAAAAATTCCTTTCCACATTGGGTGACCCATTCCCTTATCGCAAGATGTTAAATTTAATGGCTAATTTTCTCATTGCATGATGAACAACTGCATGATCTCTTCAATAACTATGCATGGATTGATTATTTCTCTATCAAGATACATAGTGACACCTGAATCTCCAATCCCATGTACAACCATAAAAAATTCCAAATCCCGATGTACGAGTCAGACCTGTATAGGGAACCTTTCAAGAACAATGTGTGGCTTGATTTTTTTCCATTGTAGTAAACTTTGTGATGCCTAGATTTCCATTCTCAGGCCCAACCACAACATTTCCCATATTTCACACAAATTAATCTTCATCCTCACCATATGAAATTAATGTTGGACCCAAGGGTGGTCTTTTCTATAAATGGATTATAGTCTGTGTTTGTTATCAATCCACATTGGGTTAATCGAGGAGTTTGCAAGACAAGTGATTTTAAAGTATACACTAAAGTAGGTTTTTAAGGTAGATCAATTAACAAGTGTTTCCCAAAATTTTGAACCTCAAAATCAGGAGTTTTTTTTGGAAAAGGAATTATTTCCATAAAGGAGGGAACAATATGCAGATCGCGAAGCATAGTTCACGGACTGTGTGGGAGGTACATAGAATTGCGAATAAAAAATGGTTCACAGGATTGATATGTTTCATAGGAAGGTTAAAAGTATGTGAAAGGAAAAAGGTTCATGGGATGGATCATCCTTTGTATAAATGAGGTTGTGATATGTGAATCTGTGAAGGGAGAGAGGTGTTATGTGGACTGCATAGGGAAAATGGTTCACAGAAGGAGCTGTATGCGGTGAAGTTTGTACTACATCGAATGTTTAAGTAAAATTGTTTAGAGGGATTTTTAGAACTATTTTCCTATATAAGTTTAACTAATACCTTAATTACTTAGGGATATTTTTATTAGTAATATGAGAGAAATTTAGTGAAGTTTGAAGTGGTTTGCGAGAATAAAGCTCTAGGAAGGAAGAGGTTTGCGAGGTGGATTCTGTGAAAGAAGAAATGGTCCCCGAAGAAAGTTCATGGAAGAGGTTTTATATGAAACTGTATCCTACAAAGGATGAAGGCTCTATGTAGAATGATTTAGACCATGGAAGAATTATTAGTTGATGGAAGAAAAAATAGTTCATGGAAGAGGTGACAATATGTGGAAGGAATATGGTCTGTAGAAGAAGAACCCATCCGTGAATCAAGGAAATTATGTGGAGGAGAAGTGGTTCTTGAAATTAGAATCATATTGTGGTGGAAGATGTGGTCAGTGAAGAACTCATGCAACATGGTGCAATATAGTTCATGGAGGAAGCATGTAGTTTGTGGAGGAACAGTTTTCGAACCAACAGTATGCATAAATGGGGATTACATCTATGGGTAAAAAAGAGACTTCAACTAAGAATATATCTATAGTTGAGGATGTGCGAATTCATAAAAATGGAGAGACATAAAAGTCCATAAAATGTGTGTGGAATTATACCAATGCAGTGATCAAGGGGAAGTCAATGGAAGTGTTTTAAGGGATGCAATGAGTTATCCTTAAAATATTGTAAAGGCGGTGTACTTGACATAGAGTGACTGTGAACAAAATTTTATTCTCCACAACTAGTTAAGATTTGTGGATTTAGGTACGATTGACACACTTTTAGCATATGCTCCTTGGAATATCCCTTAGTTGTAAACAAGTAAATTTTTTGTGTTGCCTCTTTGTATGTGATTTCTTGTTTACTTCATGTTCTCATGAGACAAGTTTAACAGGTTCCTACCAATATGGGAATAAGATCCATCACTTTTGAAGAAAAAGTTGACACAATGATTCAACCCTACCCTCTCAGAGTTTTATGAGGTCCTTCTAGTGGTATCAGAGGGTATATGTTGCTGGTGTTAAATATTTCCTTCTTTTCTATCACGGATAATACAGTTAATATTGGGGGAGTTACCATTTTTTATGGAAGTAACTTTCATATATGTAAGAACATGATGATATCTCATCTAAGATCCCTTGGAATAGAATTAATTTTGTCCACTACACAAGTAATACATGTCACTAATCCAACAAGGCTGTCTATGACTGATACAAATAGAAAAATGCTTGATGTAGATGCTAAAACACAAAATGCACTCACTACAACTCTATCTGATCAAATCTATCTGAAGGTGATGATCTACACTTCATTCAAGACTATGTGGTAAAAGCTTGAAAATATATATGAAGGGGGTAAAAAAGTGATGGAGTCCAAACTTCAAGTTTTTCACAATAGGTTTGATGATCTTAAGATGCATCCCGATGAAAATGTAAATACCTTCAAATTACTAACGTCATAGGATCAATTTGAGTACTTGGTGAAGAAATCAAAGACATTGACATTGTGATGATTTTTTAGAATAATTCCCCCACTTTACAATCCAAAAGTTTATAACCTTGAGGAAATAGACCTTTTAAAACTTTCCTTGGATGATCCAATGAGTAGTTTGGTATCATATGAAATGAGTGTCAAACTAGAGGATGAAACGACTCACGTAAGAAAGGAAATGGATTTCAAAGCCATAGAAAGAATTAAGATTTTAGGAGATAGTATTAATAAAGATAATGGTAAAGATGGATTTATTTCCCTCTTTCCCAAGAAATTCAAGAGAAGAAAAGGTGGATTTGAAGGAAATATACCCTTTCCATACTTTCATTGTGGTATAGTTGGGTACATTGTCTCTCAATGCTAAAGGAAGTTTGATGATGATGAAAGATATGCTTGAAAAATTAAGTAGCCTTAGAAAATGTTTTTTAAAAAGTGAGACTTCAAATCTTGGAATAAATTACATAGAAAGAGTTCTTTCTATTAAGAAGAAGATGATGATAATAAATTATTTAATGAAAAAGAACTAGAATTTAAATCTTGAACACAAGCATCCAGGATGGATACATTTGAAAAATTAGAACCATTAAAAGATAAAGTTGGAGATAATTAGTTGATTACTGATGATAATCTCGAGTTGAAATTGGAGTTTTCTCTTGGTAAGATTGATAATCAAAGAAATATAGGTAAAAAGTGGAGGGTAGTTGTGGAAGAGTCATCAAAATATGTTGATCAACTGGAAGCTAAAATAGATCAACATGAGGAAGTTGAAAAAAAACATTCAACAAATTTTGAAATCTTAGAAGACATAGTTGAACTGAAGCTCAAAATTAAAGAACATGAAATGACAATTAATGAACTCACATCCATATTAGAGGATAATTCCAAAACTATTGAGTGATTTGAAGAATAATTTATTACTATTAGAAGTAAAGTTGAAAGTAAATCAAATTCAAAAGAAAAAAAATAAGAAAATTTAGTTTGGAAAATTATTAGATGTTGAGCTACTAGAGAGATCCAAGCATGGTTCTGATGGAGTTGAAAAGGTTTTGAATGATCAAAGACCCACATTCATGGGAAATAGTGGGATTGGTAGTGATTCTAAAGCATTAAATTATGGAAATAAAATGGGCCAAAATAAAGGCAAGATGAAAGTTGGACATATTACAAAGTCACCTGAACTCTAAATAAGGAAAGTCTCAAATCAATCTAGAAGGAGAACTGAAAACTATCCTCAAGTTTCCAAAAATTATTAGCAGTAAAAATCTTATCCCAAGGGGACATAAGAAGTAATAGAAGTGAAAAGATATTTCCTCTTATGAAATTTCAATTATGTGGCTATCTGATCAATACTGTATCATATTGTGAAGAGGTTAGGAGCTATTTTAATGGGGAATAAATAAGAAGTCATCAAAGGAGAAAAAGTTAATATCCTACTTCTTATAGAAGATATGGTTTCTATGAATACTATTTTAATTACTCTAACTTTGGCCATAAATATATTTATTACAGGAAAATGAAATGATGGGATGTTACATATAGAACTCAAAGACAAGATAATACTCGTCAACCAGATAGTGTTTCATTTACATACAAGTTTTCCCCTAGAAGAGGAGTTCGAGTATGACGAACCCGTGCACATGGAAAATTTATTTTAAAGGACATCATCATCTTTCACTCAATCTAATATTTCATGTAAGGAAAAGAAGAAGGTCAAGAAATCCAATCTTATTTAAATCTCTCTCAAAGCTAAAAAGAATTATAGCACCTAGATTATCAATAGAGGATTATCATCCCACATGATGGGAAATGAAGATTTATTGATGAATATAATGAAGAGGGTTAATGGAACTATCCGTTTTGACAATGATGGTGCTTCGAAGATAAAAGGTAGTGGGAGTACTGAATTGAAAAGTTACAAGCTTAAGAAAACTTAATTTCTTTATGTGGAAGGTTTGTATCATAATATCCTGAGTGTGAGTCAACTCTGTAACTCTATACTTATAGTAACATTCAATCAAAAGGGTTGCACTATAAAAAAGGATAGGGAATTATATCATGAAAGAATGCAGAACAGATGGAAACCTATATCAGGTTGATAGTAAATAGACCATTTTTATATGATATTTGAGGAAGAAAACAACTTGTAGCATTAGAGGTTGGGTCCCATTAATAAAAAATACATGGAAAATATATCTAGACTAAATATTTTCCTGGATGTCCCCAATCTAAAGCATGAATGGGAGAAGACTTATGATACTTGCATATGAGTAAAGTTGGTATGCAGTTCATATTTCCCAAAGAAGAAAAGGGCATTACATCTTCTTGACCTCATCCATATAGACATATGTGGTTCGATAAATGTTGTTAGAACATACATATAAAGGTAATTTTTCCTTTTCATTGATTATTATTTTATAATTTCTTGAATTATGACTATAAAAAAGAAACAAATAGTGATTAATTGCATGAAAACATAACACTAAAAAGTAGAGAATGATATTAGACTCAATAACAAAGTTTTATAATATGACAATGGATGGAAATACAAATAAATTTAATTTAAAAACTATCTAGAGAAACATGGAATTAAATATGATGTGGTTTCTATGATAACACCAAAAAAAATGGATTTGTCGAATGCAGGAATTGATAGGTGAATAATATGGCCAGAACTACACTGATTGAGAGTCATATCTCTCACCGTTACTAGCAAGAGACTACTTAAGATGCAGTGTATATTCAAAATCGAATAGGACTTTATATGGGAGAAACTAAGACACTATATGAGTTGTGGCATGGAGGGAAGCCCTAATTAAATTATTTTCATGTTTTTGGAAGTAAATGTTTTATTTGAAATAAAGAAGGAAATCAAGGGAAGTGTGGTGATGCTGCAGACGAAGGAATATTCCTTGGATATTCAATGTAGAGAAAAGCCTAAAAATGTTTCAATAATCATCTCAGAAGAATTTTTGAAATTATAGATTTAAAGATCATTGATGATAAGACCCCAAATACTCTTAAGAGATCTTATTATGATGTTATAGAAGATGTAGTAGACAATAGACATAGAAAAGATTTAGTTATAGGAGTAGAAGAAGGAGTGAAAAACATTCATAGGTCACAAAATTATAATGATTCAAAAGAAGAATCAGAAGAAGAAATGACGCCTAAATAATCCTCATCCAAACCTCATAGAAGAAACATAAGATCTAAAATTGATCAATCTAATATCATTGGGGATTGGAAATCACTGAAATAGAAAATAATAATGAAGAGTGAGGCACGTTATTCCTTTATATTAGTTGTAGAACCAACCTCATTTGAAGAAGCTACAAAGGACGAATCCTGGTTTAAATCCATGAATGAAGAGTTAGACCAGATTGATATGAACCAAGAATGGGATATTATTAAGAGACCAGAAAATAACAATGTGATTTAAACAAAGTGGATCTTTAAGAACCAGTTCAATGAGCATGGAAATGTGATAAAAAATAAGGAATGTTTGGTGTGTAAAAGATATTCTCAGATTCAAGGTGTTGATGTTGAAGAAACATTTTCTCTAGTGGCAATACTTGATTCAATAAGAGTTATTATTGCTATGGAAATTAAAATAGGATAAAAAGTGTATAAAATGGATATTAAAATAGATATATTAAACGGCGTTCTTGAAGAAGAAGTCTAAATAGAACAACCGGTGGGTTTTTTGTTTGGTAATGATGAAATGAAGGTTTTCAGACTAAAGAAGGTGCTCTATGGCCTAAAGCAGGAACCAAAAGCATGATATTCTCAACTAGATTCTTATCTAAAAAAGATCAAATTTAAAAGAGGATGAGTGGATCCCAATATCCATGTGAAGAATTTTTAGAGAGAGCAGTTCATGGTAATGGTGTACGTAGATGATATTATGTTTTGTGGAAACAGACAAGGATTAGTGGATAAATTTTCCAATCACATGAAATAAGAATTTGAAATGTCCATGATTAGTGAACTCACATACTTTTTAGGGATGAAAGTGATTCCAAGGAAATAATACTCTTTTATTTCTAAGGAAAAGTATGCCAAATAGTTTCTGAAGAAATTCAATATGCATGAATCCAAACCTATGTCAACTCTGATTGTGGTTGGAAGAAAACTGAGAAATCATGGGGATGATACATCTATAGATCCCACCATGTATAGGAGAATCATTAGAAACTTACTGTACCTAACTTCAAAATGAATAGATATTGTCATTGAAACATTTTTAGTGGTCCTCTTTCAAAGAAATACTGATAACATATGGAGGAAGTTAAACAAATCATGACGTACATTAAAGGTACTCACAATTATGGATTATACTTTTCTATAGGAAGAGATAATGAAATATCAAGTTTTTTATGCTAACTGGGCTGGAGATGTGGTGGAAAGAAATTCCACAAGTGGTGGAGCATTCTTTATTGGAAAGAAATGTGTGGGTTGGTTGAGTAAGAAATAGGAATGTACTTATCTTAGTACTGTTGAAGCTGAGTATATCTCTATAACAAAATATTTCACTCATCTACTTTGGATGAAGAAGAAAATAAATGATATTGGTGATGAGGTGAAACAACCAATGGTGAATCACTATGATAACAAGAGTGCGATCAATCTCATGATTAATTTGATTCAGCATTCTCATATGAAACACATTGAAATCAGATATCACTTCATCAAGGAAAAAGTTGAACAAGGCATGATTAAAATGGATCATGTTGGAACTGATAATCAAGTGGATGACATACTGACCAATCCATTGTCTTCACATGTGTTTGAGAGACATTGGTTGAACCTTGGTGTTCAACCAACTCTTAGTGCATGAGGATGTTATGGTTTCTACCCTCTTCTCAGTTTTATTAACTGTTTTAATCTATTTGTGTTAGCGATGCATGTTTATAAGAGATATATGATCTAGGAAGAGTGTGTTTTGAGATCCACATGTTCAATAATAGGTTATTTGGGTTTATTTCCAATGTGGGATAATGGATAAATTCAATAGTATTAGACTTTTCATGAGAGTTTATGCATTCTGAGACACAAGAACCCGATTCAAGCTTACCCTATTGTTTTCTACACTAACTATTTATCATGGAGAATTAGAGTGTTGGATGAGTTTTTTCTTATGTATCAGGTTTTTATAGTGACAAATGATTTATCAAATTTATCTATAGTTTTATAACAAACCCAAAGGGAGACATTGTTGGACCCAAGGGAATTATTTGCTGGAAATAGAGTAAGATATATTTTTGTTGTCATTCTACATTAGGTTGATCAAGGAGTATACAAGAGAAGTGATATTATAGTATATGCCGACATAGGTGTTTAAGGTGGTGTAGTTTCACAGTGTTTTCCAAAATTTCAAGCCTCAAAATAGGGAGTTCATTTTTTGAAAAGGAAGGATTTATGAAATGGAGTGAACAATACACAGATCACAAAGCACATTTCACAGACCACATAGAAGGTACAAGGAATTACAAATGAAAAATAGTTTACGGGACATATATGGTTCATGGGAAGGTTTAAAGTACACGGAAGGAAAATGGTTTGTAGGGTGGCTTGTCATTTTTGGAAATGAGGCAGTGATTTGTGAAGCCACTAATGGAGAGTGGTGGTATACAACCCACATAGGGAAAATAGTTCACGGAAGGAGTTATATGTGGTGAAGGCTGTACCACATCAAATGTTTAATTAAAATGGATTAGCGATATTTTATGATATATTTTCCTATATAAATAGCACTAAAAACTTCATTACTTAGAGATATTTTTATTAGTAATCTGGGTGAAATTTGGGGAAGTCTGAAGTGATTTGAAAGAAGATAGCTCCATAAAGGAAGAGGGTCACGAGGAGGATTCTTCAAAAGGATAAGTGGCCCTTGAAGATAGCTCACAGAAGATGTTTTGTGGGACACTGTATCCCCCAAAGGAAAAAGGCTCTGCATAGGAAGAGTCAGTCCATGGAAGAAGTATAGGTTTGTAGAAAAGGATATGATTCACAGAAGAGATAAAAATCCATTGAAGGAAGATGGCCCGTAGAAGAAGAATATGTCCAGGAAGTAGGGAAAGTTCACATAAGAGAGGTGGTTTGTATAAGTATAGGTAGTTCACAGTAGAAGATGTGATTTGAGAAGAACTCACACCACACGGTGTAGTGCAGTTCATGGAGGAAGCAGAAAATTCATAGAGGAGTAGTTCGTGAACTAACAATGCACTGAAAAGTGGATTACATCTATAGGTACAAACAATACTTCAACTGAGAATATATCTATATTTTAGGATGCATGCATTCATGAAAATGGAGGGGCCCACAAGTCTATAAACTATGTGTGGATTTCTATCAAGGCAGTAATCTAGTGGGAGTCAATGGAAGTGTTTCAAGGGATGCAATGATCTATCCCTAAAATATTGTAAAGGTAGTATTCTTAGTATAGAGTGAGTGTGTCCAAACTTTTAATTTCCAAAAAAGTGAATATTAGTGTATTTAGGTATGACCAAAACACTATCAATATATTCTCTTTGGACTAGCCCTTAGTGGTGAACCAAGTAAAATTTTTATGTTACCTCTTTGCATGTGATTTCTTTTTTACTACTCATTCTCATCAGACAGGTTTAAGAGGTTCCTACCAATGTGGGAACAAGATCCGTCACTTTTGAAGATAAATTTGACACCCTGACTCACCCATCCCCTATCAGGGTGTTTCGGGGTCCTTCAATTAAATTTCATAGGATTTCAGAACTACATACGACTTGATTCACATTATAATGAGATATGTATCAATGCCTAGATATCAAATCTTGGTATATGCACCACAAAACCTAAATTCCCCTACCCTTCATTTATGTTTCCATTATGTGGAGGAAGAAACCTTCACCACTTATTGTTTCTCACACGGATCATATCTCATGTGAAATTAGGATTTTTGAAAAAAGAGTTCCCTGCATAAGCAAGGCATATCAATTTGCATTGGAGTTATCATGGTCCTTGATGCGACACCTCAAAAGGAACACTAGATGTCCCTGTTTCATGACAATAAACTACACAATTTCATCAAGAAATATGTGTGGCTTGATTCTCATTCTAATGAGATACATAGTGGTTCCCAAGCACATGAGTCTCATCCCATTTGGTGAGGACTCCTTAAGTGCATCTAAGAGACTTGAGATCCAAACCAAGCGGAGGCTAATTTCTAGGTTATTGTAGTGGGAACTATGCAATACTGTAGCAGGTACTATAGAAGGCACTATTTGACACTGTAGCAGCCGAAAATATTCCCCCGTTTGGGCCTTCGGTCCACCGATTTGGTCCCTGATTCCTTTAAGGCCTTCGAGACACCCAGGCCTTCGGGTTAATAAGGCCTTTGGGCCACCTCAAGGCCTTCAGGCCACCTTAAGTGAAGATACAAACCAGACAACCTACAAGGAACAAGCTTCAGAAGGATGATGAGCAAGGAGCTTTCACTAGTTTAGAAGCTAAACGGATTGCAAGAATGAGAGGGTATGGCACCTTCCATCGAGACAAGCCTGTGCATGCACGGGAAAGCCTAGACGAATATCCATGCAAAGGTGGAGAGCTTATTTCATGATGATGATGCTAGAGAGGAGAAGTTCCAAGTAGTTAGTTTGGGTTGTATGTAATGTTTGAATCCCACGGGCACTAAATTCTTCTAAGGCCTATGAGCCATGTAATACTTACGCCTAAGGGCCTTGTAAGGGTTCCACCTCACCCCTTGAAAAGTGGATTATCAAAAATCAATAAAAAATGAAGGCCTTCGGGCCATTGGAGGATAGTGGTGCTCAAGTCATATACCCTAGTCCAACCATAACATTCCTTTGTTTTTCACATTGAGTAACCATCTTCCTTTCCACATGATATTAAACTGCATGGATAATCACCTATCCACATGACTCTAAATGACATGGTACCTCAAGAACTATGTGTGGCTTGATTCTCATTCTAATGGGATACATAGTTATTTCTAGATCTTCAATCATAGGCCCAACTGCAACATAATGTGGGAATCTCCCCCAGTATCATATGTATGAGTTAGATCTACATAAGAAGATCCAATATGGGTTCAAACCCCAAGAATGGTCTCATATTAAGAAAACCCTTTCTCTACACGTGAATTTGATCATTATGGAGAATCCTTTTTAGAACTATTCTTGGATTGATTCTTTCTCCAACAAGATACATAGTGATTCTTGGGTCCTATACCCTGGCCTAGCCACAATATTCCTTTTTTTCATGTCAAGTCACCTTCATACTTACCGCATGATGTTAAACTACAAGGGTAATGTATTTTTTTCATGATTTTAAACAATTTAGTTCACTAATAACTACATGTGGATTGATTCTCACCCCCAATGAGATACATAGTGATTCCTAGAACTTATGTCATAATACCAACCATGAGTTAAAGAATAAGGAAATTCCCCCTCCCACATAAAAATAAATATCGATACAGGAGCTCTTAATTTGGGTCCCCTCATTTAGAGGTCCACCAAGGAAACAAATAATCCCCTTCTTCATCTGAGTTAGATATATGCAATGAGATTTTCAATTCAGGAATGATGTTTGTTAAAATGGTTCCTTTGTTGTTGGGAATATCTTTTCCACACTTCATACTTATAATCATGGACACTTTCATATCTTCATAATCTTTCTCTGGATACTAGTGATAGAATGTCTAATACAAGAGGACTCATTTTTCTAACTATGATGTCACACAACCCAATTTCATTTTCATAATTTTCCAACCAATAGGGCCTTTCAGCTTGAGTATTACACTTTTTGAATATGTAGTAAGATTCCCCAATTGTATTTTTATAAATTCACTTACAAAATAGGTTTGTAAACCGGCGGTAACTTCACCCTCAGGAGAAGTCCCTTATGTATCTGTAAGATTTGATGACATTATGTTGGAACCTGCTATTTTAATTTGTTTTGTGGTCATCCCACATAGACTTGTACCATACCATTTCTCCCGAATTGGGAACCCCAAAGATCATGGTTTAGAATTTTATCCCTCATGTGCAAAGTATTTCAGAACAACATTGGTCCAATAAGCCATATATTACCTTTGGTTTCCATGATACATGGTCTTAAATTTACAACCTAAAACTATAAGAACCATTATTTCTTGAATTTGGATTAGAACTATGTAGGAAGACTCCCCCCATTTTTGGGTAATTTGGACTTAAAATGATCCTCCCATATTTAGACACTTTTGTTCCACAAACAATACTGTGTCTGGACAAATCGAAATATGCATAAACTTCCTTATGCTATTAATGATATAATACCATAATTTCTTATAACTCCTTTTCATGACTACACAATAACATGCCCTAGTTGTTTTTTCATAAGTTACCCATATAATGGGAATTTCATTCAGAGGATTCCACTATTTGACTTTGCTATAACACACCCTAGTTGGATATGCATAAATTTTCCCACAAAATGGGTTTGTCAACCAGTGGTAATTTTTTCCTCAAGAGAGACCTCATCTTCTACATAATCCCTTACCCCATACCACTCTTTAGATTTTTATATTACCAGATTATAGCTTACAACATACCCCCATTATACTTGAATGTGTGGACACATTTCTGGATAGATTACTGTGAAAGGGGAGAATTACCAATATTTTGATCAAACCTAAAGACCTTAAATTATATCCCCTAATGTCCTTACTGTATAACATTAAACATCATAACATAATTTCCTAGTCATATAATGTTAAAATGTAAAACAACATCCACACTGTAAGATATTAAACTACACACTCAATGTCATGGGTGCAAAATATTAAACTGCGTGATGCTTTAAACCTTTTCAGAAAAGGGCCTCACCCATAAAATCATTCATTTAAAAAATGTACCCTCTTTTACACAAGCCATATTCATGTAGGATTGGTATTCTATTCATATAAAATACCAATAAAAATATTCCTTTCATTCTTAGACATCTTCCCTGGGAAAACCACACATAGTGGTTTTGAGAAATCCGAATCTCCATAAACTTCCTTCGGACACCAGTAATAGAATGTTATAATTCTTGAGAACTCCTTTTCATGATTATATTGTAACAAACCCCAATTGCCTTTTTATAAGTCTCCCACCAAATTTTAGTGTCTATCAGCTAGAGGATTCCACTGCTTGACTTTGTTGTAACACACCCCAATTGGCTATGCATAAAGTCACCCACAAAACAAGTTTGTCAACCAGAAGTAATTTATTATTCAAGAGAGACCTCCTATATTCCCATATTCTTTGAAAATAGCATGTTGGAAACTAATTTTCAATCTTGTATATAGAAATTCCTCACATAATTTTCTCACATCAAGTTTTAGATTCAAAAATCAAAAAATCTCGACTCAAAATTCCCCTTGGGGTATCTGAAGAATGTCATAACATTCTTAGCCCATGATCCCTATTTGGGTCATCATTTCAAAACTCATGGTCAAAGCTGTTCAACCTAAAACATCAGTCATTTTAGTACATTTATCTTTAATTTAAACTTCCCACAAAAAGATACACAATACTCTCTCGGTTGAAAACCCATAAAGGGAACTTTGGATAAAATTCGAGTTTCATATCACAATACCTTTTATCTTCATTGTTTAGGAAAGAATTAGGAAATAAAAATGTAAACAACACAAAACTTTTTAGGATAAAAACCTACAAATGGAGTTCTAAGAAAAATCCAAGACTAACTTTATAAGTATTCTTCATTGATCTTAGGAAAAAATTAGGGTGATGACATAAAAGAAACAAAGTTTGTAGGGTTATCCATATGAACCTAGAAACAATAAAACTATAGTCACTATACCCCATGGATTAGGAAAGAATTAAAGAATCCTCCCATATTTGAGATAACTACAAAGTCAAAAAAATTATTTTTGGATGCATAAAAGTTCCCTACTGTTACCTTAGAACCAAATTTGTTTTGTTCTGAATGAATTTAATTCTAAGGGGTAGATTTTTTTGACAACACAAAAATTATTTCATGAACTTTTCGATATAATTCATAATGTGATCCTCACTTAGACAAAAAAATGTTGAGTTTGATTAGAGATGTGTATCCATGTTGGAATAAGATGAAGTTTGGATTTCCATGCGCCATAAGTCTACTCCATAATTAGGGATAAGTGGAAAGAACCCCCCTCCTAGAGTTGGTCGTTGATTTATGAGATCTTTGATAAAAATTTGTTGATGAATTAAAATGAAATTATTAAGTTTCTTTTGAGAAAATTTGATTTATTATCCATATAAATAAGAATATATCTCTTTGAAATATTCTATTTTACTGGTTTTAGAGCCCAAAAGGACATATGAAACAAAATTTATGGAACTTGTAAGGTAGAAAAATGTTATAAAGGAATTTGGGTCACTGCGTATGACATTTGTGAAAGGTAGTCGTGCATGCACACTCATAAAGGTACAATGTTGTAGTCCCACTCGTGCAGGCACACTCACACATGCCCAATCACATATGTCCACCATCTAGTCTATAAATAACCCCTATGTCTCAAATTTTAGAAGAATGACTTAAATCTCGGATGGAGAATCTAGGAGAGGGCCCTTTTCAAAAAACACCTTCAACCAAGTATCCCATTCCAACTTAGGTGACCTACCATAGCCCTCCCTCATTAGGGAGAGGTCCCCAGACCAGGGTCACCCAAACTTGGGATAGCCATACCTGGTAGAGGTAGTTTGATCCACCCAAGTACTAATTGGGTGAGATACTTCCTTGGAAAACTATACCTAGAAAACTCACACCTAGGGAAACCATACTTGGGAGACCCATACTTGGGAGACCCACATTTGGGTGAACCACATTTGGGTGACCCACATTTGGGTGACCCAAAACTGGGTGAGACCCACACTTGGGTGACCCATACCTAGATGAGACCCACTCAGGTGACCTGCACTTATCTGGGCATCCCACACTTGGGAGACCCATATCTGGGTGACCCACAATTGTGTAGCACCCCAGAGCACCCTAAAAGGGGTGGGGTGAATAGGGGTGTCAACTTCTTCTTTTAAAGTGATGAATCTTGTTCCCATGTTGGTATGAACTTTTTAAACCTATCTAATGGAATTTGTAAATAATTAAACATTCACATATAGAGAGAAAACACAATAATTTTACTGGGTTCAACACTAAGGGATAGTACAAGGAGAATACACTGATATTGTTTTGGTCATACCAAAATCAAATAATATTCACTAGTTATGGAATACAAAAGTTCAGCCACAATCACTATGTTCCAAGAAAACTACCTTTATAAGATTTTATGGATAACACACTGTTTACCTTAGAACACTTCCATAGAATCCCCTAGATCATTGCTTTGGGTGAAGTCTCACTCAGTTTAGTGACTTAAAGGTCACTTTAGTAGATTGGAATTTAAGTCTTTGTCCCAGACTATTGAAATACTATTCTTACACCATAGTCTTGAATTGATGCACTTAAAATATCTAATCAAATAAAATAGATATTCAAAACTTCAATAGTGCACAACTCATCACTTACGAAAAACACCTTTTCTTACGCACAAATTTTAGGATTATCTCACAAGATGTATTTAGTGAAACCCTTATCTTTTCCAAAACTAAACCATGAGATTCAATTGGTCATGATAGACATAAATAACATTCCGTACACAATATTTTCTATGCATAAGTCTTCTGTATGCAACTCTTTTGCATGGTAGAGACACTAAATTTTAATTATAAAAGTTAAAACTATTGTATAGGGGTAGTTGATTATTTATAGATGTTGTATTCCCTATATGAAAGTTCCTTGCATGCCATCCCCCATGTGCATAATCCTAATTTTCATGTTGTATTTGGAATATAAGATACTTTCCCAGAATTTCAGCTTTTGCACGCATCCCATACTTTTTCCTTGTTTTGATGTGTCGAACTCGAAACTCCACTTGTCCTTAAATCGATTTTGATGTTGTATTTGGAAGTATTTTTTCTCCGTGCCTTCTTATTTTCACATAATACACCTTGTCACACAAACCTTCTTTCTCACAAAAAAAAACAAATATCGTATACAATTATTTCCTTTTCTATATTTCAATGTGATGATCTCAAATATTCACTTGCATGTAGGATTTTGATTCATCTTCAAACTTACATGAAACTTACTTTTCCAAAAATTCCTTTATCCATTCTCTAAATTTTGGTCCCCAAAATTTGGAAAACAATGGGAAACAATGAAAGCTTTAACACTATAGTCAGTTGGAACTGTAAGATCACTTCCCTCGAAAACTCCCTAATCAATCCAGTGTGGATTTAAAACAAACAATATCTAGACTTTGTTTCCAGTAATGATAATCCTTGGATCCAATAATCTCCCCTTTGGGTTTGTTAAAAATTTGCAGATAAATTCAATAGATCATCAACCACTATCAAAACCTGGAAGTCGAGAAGAAATTATTCCATCAATCTAAGTCTATGTGAGAAAATCTCATTTTAGAAAATAATAAGGGAAGCATAAAATGGGTTCTTGTTCTTTGGAATAATTAAATATGTCTAAGATAATATCTGAATGTTTCCTCATAACACTGAATTATTACCGTGTCATAGAATAATTTCATGGTTTGTCAAAAACTTGCAGTAAAAAACCTGAAACCACTTGATTTTTTCTTCATTATCCCCCTTTGGAAATAAAACCAAAGAACGAGTATTTTTTTGAGCTCAAAACAGACTCCCCATGGATCATATCTCCACCATAAACCTACATAACTTCCATAAATAGATTAAAATAGTTAACAAAAATGGGGACAGTGGAACAACTGCAACCACCTCATGCAATGGGAGGTGACTGAACACCGAGCTTCAACCGATGTTTCTAAAACACATGTACTTACAATGGCTTAGTCAGAATGTCATCCACTTGGTCATTAGTTCCAACATGATCCATTTTAATCACAACTTATTCTACTTTTTTCCTTTATAATGTGATATATGATCTCAATATGTTTTGTATGAGAGTGATGGAATCGATTATTCATAAGATCGATCATGCTCTTTTTGTCACATTAAATCAGCACTGATTGTTTCACCTCATCACCAATATTATTTAGTTATTTATTCATCCAAAATAGATAAGTGCCTGCCTCTGTAAGAGAGATATACTATGCTTTATCCATAACAAGAGAAGTGATTTCTTATTTCTTGCTCAACCAGCACACACATTTATTTCCAATGAAGAATGATCCACCGCCTATGGAATTTCTATCCACTACATCTCCTACCCAATAAGAATCAGAAAGAGTTGATAATTTGTTATCTCTTCTTGATACAAAATATATTCCAAAATTGATTTTACCTTGAATGTACCTCCTGACTCATTTAACTACTTCAAAATTCTCTTCCTTAGAGTTACTTTGAAAGAGGGAAACTAAGCATGTTGCAAAGGTGATATATTTTCATGTCACGGTCAAGTATAATAATCATCCAATTATTATCCTATAAAGTTTAGGATCCATATATGTCCCATCCTCATTCATTCCATGTTTTTTCCCAATTACAATTAGAGTCAACATCAGTTTGGAGTCTGTATATTTAATTTCTTCAGTAGCTCTATTTCATATCTTTCTTGAGAAATGAAGGTGTAATCCTTATTTTGAATCACATGTATACCCAATAAGTATGTGAGTTTAAAAATCATGGACATTTCAAATTCTAATTTCATGTGATTAGAAAATTATTTCACTGATCTCTACCTGCTTCTGCAAAATATAATATCATCCACATACATAAGCACCAAAAATTTATCTTCCTATGAATTCTTCACATAGAGATTATGATTGAAAACACCTTTTTGAATTCAATATTCTTCAGATAATCATCCAATCAAGAATACCCTGCATGTATTTACTGCTTCAAACCATAGAGAGCCTTTTTAATCTAAAAACCTTTTCTTCATTATTTCTAATTATAAATCCCATTGGTTGTTCAATGTAAACTTATTCTTCAAGAAATCCATTTATGAATATTGTGTTTGAAATATATATGATAAACATTGTTCCCTATTTTGATTTACATAGAATGAAAAATCCTAATCGACTTCAGTATCGCTACTGGTTGAAATTTTTCTTCAACATAAATTCCTTGTGCATATCCTTTACACACCAAGCATGGCTTGTTTCTGATCACATTTACATGCTCATATATTTTTTTAAAGATCCAATTTTTTCCAATCACATTGTCATTTTTAGGTCTCTTAACACGATCCCATGTATGGTTCCTTTCAATCTGATCAAGTTCATCATCCATAGCTTTAACCCATGATTTATTCTTTTCTGATTCTTCAAATGAGGGTAGTTCAACAACTAACATAAAATCATAATGTGCTTAATTTTTCATTCTTATTGCAAGTGTGGGTTTTTTACAATCCCCAATGATATTAGATTGATCAATTTATTCTATTATATTTCTCCTATGAGTTTCAGATGATTTTTTCCTCTATGGTTTCCTCTTCCGATTATGTTTCTAAATCATTATCATTTTGAGAGACCTTATCTATTTATGCATTTGAATCTATTTGATGTCTAATTTCTTCATTATCTTCTATAATATCAGTATATGAGATCCTCAAGATATTTATGGTTTCATCTTCAATGATATTAACATCCCTACTTCACAAAATTATTCCAAAACAATTATAATAAAATTTTTAGGCTTTAATCTTCATTTAATATCCAAGGAATATTCCCTCATCTATAGCATCACCACACTTTCCTTGATTTCATTATTTGTTTCAGATAAGACATTTACTTCCAAAAACAAGAAAATAATTCAAAGTGGGATTCATTCAATACCATAACTCATATGGTGTTTTATATTTTACCATAAAAATACCTATTTGATTTTGAGTGCACAATACTGCTTGAATAACCTCTTTCCAGTAATGACGAGAGATACAACTCTCAATCAGTATAGTTTTAGCTATATTGTTCACCTATCAATTTATGAATTCAGAAACTCTATTTTACTATGTGGTTCTCACTATATCCACATCATGATTTATTCCATGTTTTTATAAGTAATTTTCAAATTCAATGGATGTGTATTCTCCTCCATTATTAGATCATAGAACTTTGATTGTGCAGCCAGTATCATTCTCAACTATTCAATGATAAATTTTCATGAAATCAAGAAATTTTTGTTTAGTATTTATAGTCATTACACAAGCCATTATACTATATTCATTAATAAAAATAATTAATTACCACTCTCCATATGTTCCAACCACATTTATTGGACTACATACATCTGTGTGGACAAGATCAAGCAGATTTTATGCCCTTTTGTTCTTTGGCCAATATGAACTATATACCATCTTTCCTCACATCAAGAATAAATTGAATTTTCTTATTCATGCTTCAGATTGGGGATGTCAATGAATATATTCATCTTATATATTTTTTCCATGCTCTTTTGGTTAATGTGACCCAACCTTTAGTGCCATAAGTTCTTTTCTTCTTTAAATATCATGTAGAAAATGTTCTCTTTAATATCAACCTGATATAAATTGCTATATGTTCTGCATCCCTTCATGAGAGAATTACCTATAATTCCCTTGATAGTGAACCCATTTTTATTAAATGTAACTATCAGTCCCAATTTATATATTTGACTCACACTCAAAAGATTATGATGTAATTATTCTACATAGAGAACTTCAGTTTTCCTAAGATTATCATTTTCCTATTCAATACTTCAACTTAATATGATATTTAAAGAACCATCATTTCCAAACCTCACTATTACATCAACCCTTTTATTAAAATTAATCAATAAATCCACATTTTCCATCATATGGGATGATCATATGCTATCAAGAATCTAGGTGTTGTTGTTCTTTGCAGCTTTGAGAGCTAAATCTACATGGTTAGATTTATCGATTTTATTCTTTTCCTTCCATGAGATATTTGATTGAGTGGAGGATAAATATGGACTTTAAAATATATTTTCCATATTAATTGGTTCATCATAATCATATTTTTATAATAGAGGATAATACCTATTTGCAAGAGAAACTTTTCCTCATTGGTGGGTATTGATTTTTCTCTGAGTTCTGTAGGTAATATTCCTACATTTCCTATACCTGAAATAAATATATTTACGTCCATAGTTAGAACAGTGAAAAAATATCTATAAACACTATTTCTTCAAAAATATTAAGGATATGGTTTCATTCTCCTTTGTTGGATTCCAAGTTCTTCCCCATTTAGATAGCTTCTTACCTCTTCATGATATGACATGGTATGACCTTGAAAGCCATAGAATTAAAATTTCATAAGAGGAAATGTCTTCTCACTGCCATTCCACCCCATTCACACTTCTTTGGTGAGATTATTTGAATTTTTTTCATCTCTAGGTACTTGAGGATAATTTTCAGCTATCTTTTTTATTTTATTTGAATATTTCTTTGTTAGGACATCTGGTGCCTTTGTGATATGTCCAATTTTTTTACTTCTCTTTATTTTGGATCATCTTATTTCTAGTGTTTGATATTTCATCATCACATCCATTTCCAATTTTTCCTATACATGTGAATATTTTATAATTCAAAGCCTTATCTTGTCCTTCAGAACCACACTTAGCTCTTTCTAACAGCTATGCATACAAGAATCTTCCAAAATGTAATTTCTACTTTGTTTCACTTGGGTTTGATTCAATTCCTAGTGTAATATTTAGGGTAAAAACTTCTTCTCCAAGCCTCTAAACTTTCTTATCTTTCTCCTCAAATCTATATGTAATATCATTGATAACTTTTTCCTACTCTTCAATACCGAGTTTAAATTGAGCAACATCTTCCGATCTTTGAAGAGTTGTTGAATGTTATTTTACTACCACTACTGGAAATAAAATATATACAAACGGTTTCAAACCATTGGTATAGGAATCAAAACTGTTGGTATACTATATACCAATGGTTTTGCAAACTTTTGGTTATTAAGTCATTGCGATAGTCTTATACGAATGGTTCTTCTCTAACCATTGGTATATGGAAATTTAATCTTCATAATGCCAAGGGTTTTCTTGAAACTGTTGGTATATATTTATAACAAGGATTTATTAACTATTGGGATATATAGTTTACATGTAGTTTACCAATGGTCTAGAAACCATTGGTATATATTATTATCAATGGTTCTTTAAAACCGTTGGTACAAATATTCTGGAAATACAATTACCAACGGTTTATTCAAACTGTTGGTAAAACAATTCTCAAAATACACTTTGCCAACGGTTTAAAACCAGTTTTATAATATATTTCTAGAAATCATAACAGTAGCCTTCACAAAAACCACCCATACCCTCCATTGCATACACCTGTAAACACACCTCCAAACAACACATATAATAGAACAAAAAACCACCTGCAATAGCACATAAAAACACCAAACTTTTCCAACCTTGACATGCACCACAACATACTTTTTTCCATTTCAATCTTCACATGACAATAGTTTAAGTTACTTAAACCATTAACAGAATTAACACATAAATCATAAGGTAATTATATCAAGTATACACATACAATAAGTATACCCATACAACAAGTATACCCATACACCATTAACAAATAATTCATAAGTTAATTAAATACATAAAGAATTCAATTCAAAATTCAAGGGTTGGGGGGGGGGGCTGTTCAGGGGTTTGGGGTGGCTGTCTAACAGGGGTAGGGGCTGTCCGGGGGGTGGGGTGTCCAGGGGGATGGGGACGTATGGGAGGATGGGGTGTCCAAGGGGTGGGGTGGGTGCTATCCACGGGGGTGTCCGAGGGGGGGGGGGGGGTGTCTAGGGGGTGGTGGTGTCCACGGGGGTGGGGGGTGTCCAAGGGGTGGGTGGTGTCTAGAGGGGCTGGGGGGGCTGTCCAAGGGGGTGGGGTGGTGTCCAGCGGGGTTGGGGGGGGGGGGGGGTGTCTAAGGGGATGAGGGTGGAAGTCCATGGGGGTGGGGGTATCCAAGGGGGGTGGGTGTCCAGGTGGTGGGGTGGTTGGTCTAGGAGGGGTGGGGGGCGTCCAGGGGGTTGGGGGGGGGGGTGTCCAGGGGGGTGGGTGGGGGGGATGTCCAGGGTGGTGTGTGTGTGTGTGTGGGGGGGGGGGTGTCTACGGGGTGTCCAGGAGCGGTGGGGTGGTCTCCAGGATGTTGGGGGGGATTTCTAGGGGGTGGGGGTGTCCAGGGGGTGGGGGGGGGGGTGTCCAGGGGTGGGGTGGTGTCTAGGGGGGTGGGGGCGGTTCAGGGGGGTTGGAGGGCTGTCCAAGGGGGGTGGGGTGGTGTCCAAGGGGGTGGGGGTGGCTGTCCATGGGGGTGGGGGTGTTCAGGGGGGGGGTGTCCAGGTGGTGGGGTGGTGTCTAGGAGGGGTGGGGGCCATCTAGGTGGTTGGGGGGGGGGTGTCTAGGGGGGGTGTCTAGGGGGTGGGGGTGGGGGGTGGGGGCGGTCCATGGGGGTGGGGGTATCTAGGGGGTGGGGGCCTATCCAGGGGGTTGGAGGGGCTATCTAAGGGGGGTGGGGTGGTGTCCAGGGGGGTGGAGGTGCTGTCTGTGGGGGCGGGGGTGTCTAGGGGTGTGTGTGTGGGGGGGGGGGTGTCCAGGTGGTGGGGTGGTGTCTAAGAGGGGGGGGGGGTCGGTGATGGTTTTAATGGAATGAATTTTATGAATTTTAAGATCATTGGTATTTTTAAAATGGTTTTGGAATAGTGTTAATTTCAATAGTATGTGTTTCTTTAGGAAAAAATGAATTCTTTTGGTGTGTATTGTAGGAAGGGGGATTTGGTTATTAGGAAAAGGATTTCATTTTTATTGTGGAACAAAAATACTATATGATTTTTGAAATGGAACCTTAAAAGGGATTTTTATAAAACATTTGTGAGTTTTAAATAGAAAGAAGTCTCTATTATGTGATTTTGAAATGGTTTTATGAAGAATTATTTATGATGTATCTTTATGGGATTTGTGATTTTGTGTCCCTTGTCTTAGAACATCAGATTATTTTACTAAAGGTTTTTTTTGATAATTCTTTAGAATATTACCACTATAAATGAATAAAAAAAATTCCATAAGGGGATATCTCAGGTAGTCATTCTTGTGTCTTGGTCTCTACTCAAACTCTTGTGGAAGTGGAATAAACATGTTCTTCTCTGATCATTTATTATGCATGGGAGTTTCTAAAATACCATCCACTATTTTTTATTGGTGACCAAGGATCCCAGGAAACAACTAAGTGGGTATATATTATTAATGAGATCTTTGAGTTGTTAGAAATTCTATAATCCACGGGGGTGGGGGGCTGTCCAGGGGGTGGGGGGGGATATCCACGGGGGTGGGGTTGTCCACGGGGGTAGGGGGTGGGCGGTTCTGTCCACAGGGGTGGGGGACTGTCTAGGGGGGTCGGGGGTGTCCAGGGGGGTGGGAGGGGCTGTCCAGGGGAGTTCGGGGTGTCCAGTGGGGTGGGCGGGCTATCCATAGGGGTGGAATGGCTGTCCATGGGGTATGGGGCGTCCATGGGGGTGGGCGAGATGTCCACATGGGGTAGGGGTGTCAGGGGGGGGGGTGTCCATGGGGGTGGGGGGATATCTAAGGGGGGAGGGGTGTACAGGGGGTGGGCGGGCTGTCCACGGGGGTGGGAGCTGTCCAGGGGGTGGGGGGCTGTCCAGGTGGTTGGGTGCTGTCCACGGGGGTGTGGGGCTGTCCATTGGGGGTGGGGGCTGTCCCCGGGGGTAGGGGGTGTCCAGGGGGTGGGCATGGCTGTCCACGGGGGTGGGGGCTGTCTAGGGGGTCGGGGGTATCCAGGGGGTGGGTGGGGCTGTCCAGGGGGTACGGGGTGTCCAGTGGGGCGGGCGGGCTGTCCATGGGGGTGGAAGTGCTGTCTAGGATATAGGGGGTGTCCAGGGGGGTGGGCGGGCTATTCACAAGGGGTGGGGGTGTCTAGGGGGGTGGGTGGGCTGTCCATGGGGGGTGGGGGGCTGTCCAAGGGGGGAGGGGGTGTCCAGGGGGTGGGAGGGCTATCCACGGGGGTGGGTGGGCTGTCCACGGGGGGAGGGGGTGTCCAGGGGGATGGGGGGGGGGATATCCATGGTGGTGGGGGGATATCCACTAGGGTAGGGGGTGTCCAAGGAGGTGGGAGGGTCTATCCACGGGGGTGGGGGCAGTCTAGGGGGGGGGGTCAGGTGTGTCTAGGGGGTGGGCGGGGCTGTCTAGAGGGGTACGGGGCGTCCAGTGGGGTGGGCGGGCTGTCACGAGGGTGGGCGGGTTGTCCAGGGGGTAGGGGGGCTATCCATGTGGTCGGGGGAGTCTAGGTGGTGGGGTGATCCAAGGGGTTGGATTGGCTGTCTAATGGGGGTGGGGTGGTGTCCAGGGGGTGGGGGGCTGTCCAAGGGGTTGGGGTGTCCAGGGGGTGGGGGACTGCCCAGGGGGTGGGGGCTGTCCATGGGGGTGGGGGGATATCCGCAGGAGGTGAGGGGCTATCCACGAGGGTAGGGGGTGTCCAAGGGTGTGGTCAGGGCTGTCCACAGGGGGGGGGGATGTTTAGGGGGGTTGGGGGTGTCCGGGGGGGGGGGGGGGGGTTGGGCGGGGCAATCTAGTGGGGTATGGGGTGTCTAGTGGAGTGGGTGAGCTATCCACGGGGATGTCAGGGCTGTGCAGGGGGTAGGGGGTGTCCAGGGGGGGGGGGGGGGGATGGGCGGGCTATCTATGGGGGTGGGGGGGGGGGTTCCACGGGGGGTGGGGGTGTCCAGGGGGTGGGTGGGCTATCCATGGGGGCGGGCGGGCTGTCAATAGGGAGAGGGGGTGTCCAAGGGGTGGGAAGGCTATCCACGGGGGTGGGAGGGCTATCCACGTGGGTGGGGGGCTGTCTAGGGGGGTGGGGGGCTGTCCACGGGGGTGGGAGATGTCCATAAGGGTAGAGGATGTCCAGGGGTGGGTGAGGATGACCGCAGGGGTGGGTGGCTGTCCAGGGGGTCAGGGGTGTCCAGGGGGTGGGCGGGCCTATCCAGGGGGTACAGGGTGTCCAGTGGGGTGGAAAGGCTGTCCATGGGGTGGGACAGCTATCCACAAGGGTGGGTGGGTTTTCCAGGGGGTAGGGGGGCTATCCATGGGGGTGGGGGAGTTCATAGGGGGCATTCTAGGGGTTTGAGTGGCTGTCCAAGGGGGTTGGGGTGGTGTCCAGGGGGTGGGGGGCTGTCCATGGGGGTGAGGGTGTCCAGGCGGGCGTCCAGGTGGTGGGGTGGTGTCTAGGAGGGGTGGGGGGGGGGTGCTGTAATGGTTTTATTGGAATGAATTTCATGGATTTTAAGATCATTGGTATTTTGAAAATGTTTTTGGATTTCATTTTTATTGTGGAACAAAAATACTATATGATTTTTGAAATGGAACCTTAAAAGGGATTTTTATAAACCAGTGGGTAGGTGGGGCTGTCCATGAAGGTGGGGGGTTGTACATGAGGTTCGGGGGTGTCCAGGGGGTGGTAATGGTTTTCCAAGGGGGTACGAGGTGTCCAAGGGGGTGGGCGAGTTGTCCATGGGGGTGAAAGGGCTGTCTAGGGGGGTAGGGGGTGTTCGTGGGGGGTGGGGGGGTGGGGCTTTCCACGAGGGTGTGGGGGGGGGGGGTTTAGGGGGGTGGAAGGGGACATCCATTGGGTATGAGGTTTCTAGTGGGGTGGGTGGGCTATCCAATGGGGTGGGATGGCTGTCCAGGGGGGTTGGGGTTGTCCAAGGGGGTGGGAGGGATATCCACAGAGGTGGGTGAGCTGTCCACGGGGGTGGGGGGGGGGAGGGGCTCTCCACGAGAGTGGGGCGGGCTTTCCACAGGGGGAGGGGATGTCCAGGGGGTTGGAAGGCTATCCACAGGGGTGGTGGGGCTATCCAAGGGGTACAGGGTGTCTAGGGGAGTGGGCGGGCTGTCGATGTGGGTGGGGGGTGGGGAGGCTATCTAGGGTAGGGGTGAATCAGTCACAACAAATCATTAGGTCAAGTTTTATTATTTATAGATAAAAAAATAAAGATAATTTGAACTACCTAATCACACATATATTCAGGAACAACAAATCAATAAGCATCAAAGTTCAGTAATATTAGTAAAAAATGTAACGGATCAATCTGTCCCTCATCACCATCACTATCATCACCATTATCATCAGCCTCACCCTCATCCTCATCATCGTGCCCATCATCATCCCTGCCCTCCTCAATTACCTCCTCCTCTCCCTCGTACTCAGCCTCAGACTCCTCATCACCCTCCTCCTATGCTCACCCTCATACTCAGCCTCGTCCTCCTCCTCCTCTACCTCAGCCTCCTCCTCTCCATCATCTCTACCACCACCATAAATGACACCTAGTGCACTATATATATAATGAATTGATGAAATATATTCATCACAAGCTATGCTTTCCTCTGGTGGAAGTGTTGGATGTAAAACTTCCATCATTTTTCATAAATGCATTGTTTTCCTTATCATACTGTTCTTCCATCTTCGTGGCCCTTTTTTCAGCATGTTCTTTTTATACCTTAACCTACTGGAACTCAGTGGAACTACAAATTGTACCTTAAGAGGTCCAATACCTCATCATAACTATACTCTTCCCAGGTCGATAACGTACTCTACCAGGGTGCTCATCTCCCAACACCTGATGTAAGTGATCATTTGGCCCAAAATTGTCAGGTTCTTTGGCATCAAGGGCCTCTAAAGAAGCCTGTTACAAATATAAATATATTATTATGTTAAAAAAAGAGACTAAAATTTAAATCTACAAATTAAAACTTACAATCTGCTGCTGAGTCGGTTCATTAACCACACTTCCATATTTCTTCCTTCTACTCGAGTAAAACAGTTTTACTCTAGGCACACGTCCTTCTATATTAAATTTATTCCTCTACAATGAAATTGAATGTATGAAACCATAATTAAAAATAGGATACAAATAATTAATTTCATAACTAAAATTATATAACAACTTTAACAATCGAATAAATTATGGAGGTAGTAATAGAAAGTACAATTCGTAAAGAAAAATTATAAACTGTAATACCTACTGCCTCTCATGATCTGGAATCGTTGTATGTCCCAATGTGTGGACATATTTTTTAGCATCAATATATTTTTTTATTTATTCTAGATGAATCCTAAATAAAATTCAATAATTCGTATTAATATAAAACATGAAAATTTTCATTTAAATACCTCTAATGTGATTAATACCATAAATTGTCTAGTCGTCCAATGAGTAATCATATGTCAATACTAGTCTAATAGAAAATCATCCACGACAGGGACCGCCTCTAACTTCGTTCTCACTCTAGCATGCCACCCAATGTACTACTCATGCTTATAAGCTCTAGAAAGCTCACCTAAATCCTTTAGACATGCTGGTCGTGCACCCTCACCATCGGAGAAATTAAACCGTAACTGACACCAAAATATTAATTCATATAAATAAAAAATTAATATATTACATAAAATACAACAATTTTCTTTACCCATATCTTTGCCCAAGATTTATCCTTGACATCATTTTGTAGCTGTCTCCATGATAGCAGGCTAACAGGAATGATGTCAGAGTATTTGGAAATCATCGCCAAAAAACTCCAACAATGCTGCCCTGATTTTTCAATCATTTGAATATCTTCATTGTAGTCCACCATCAACTGCGTGTGGTAGTTCCACACTGCACACATGCGTGTACCCCCTCGCCCCCACCTCTCATCAGTAGATGTATCTGTTATGAAAGAAATTTTTTTATCAATACATGTTATAATGAAAATAAATAATTGTTTAAAAATTTGTTCGGGTTGTATAAGTATACCTGTGGTAGTCTAATCAATGGGATCCACTGGATCTGCAGAAATTGAAGGAACACCCTATACAGATGGAGTGGGTCCCAATTTATTCTCTGTAAGGATAGACTCTAGTGGAGCAGGTGTTGAAGAAGATGGAATATAAAATCCCGAAGAGAAGGAAGAAGAAGTAAAAGAAGATGACAGGGATGGCTGGCCGAACGATGGACAGGGAGTGGGAATCATCATCGGATATGGTACAGATGGTCGAGGAGACTCAGATGTAAAGTGTGGTGAAAAAATGGGAGGCCTAAATATCTCGTGTGTACCTAATGACACACCAGGATCAGAATGTGGGATGGGTGGTATGTAAGTGGGAGGGGTAGGGTCTAATCGGGTACACCGAACAGATCGTCTAAAAATCATACCACCCACTCGTACGAACACCCTGAGTACTAGGACCACTACTAGGATGCTCATCAAATAACTGTCACCTAATAGATGGATCCTAAAAAAATGTTTAAAAAAAATCAATCACATGACATTATATATTATTTAAATATATATATTTGAAATAAAATATTCACTGCAGGCACTAGTGGTGGAATTCCCAGCTCAGTCATGCGATGGTTGTTGTCCATAATCTGTTTTCATCACCTCTCTTCAATTAGTTTCATTTTATGCATTTAAAAACAAATAAGGAAGTAAATAGAAAAGGATAACTAAAGTGTAACCCATAAAACAAAATAAATGAGAGGGAATAGGGGGATTCACAGATAATTTAACTATGAATTGTTTTAGGTGAGCTTGAATAGATATATAATAAAGTTAATAAATCATAAAAGATGTAATAAAGAAATTTAATTTTTGGTAGGATGTTTATTTACTAAGTGTCATCAGTCTATTAAAATCATGGAACATTGATTCTATCAGATCCATAAAGGGTAAAGCAGTTGTCACAGTTAAGGAAAAATTTAATTTCTTTAGCCCAGGTAGATGATGCAGGTTTCAATACATGTTTTTCAGAAGAATACAAAACATCATGTTAATTACCTGGTAAAATATTAAAGAGGGGTCTTATAGTTTTAAAAAATTTATACAAATCACAGTTGAAGCATTGAAATGTTCACCAAGTTAGAACTGTTGGTTTCAAAGGTTTGAATACAGTTCAATTCCAAATTAGAAAATTCAATTCAAATAAAATTGTAACCAATAAATATTGAAAATTTACATAACGTTCTAGTCAGATACAACATATTTTTAATCAATATTAAATAAATTTGAATAGTACCAACCTTAACATACCAATTTGAGGTAAACCAAAATAATTGAGAATATGAATGAATGATTTTATATATTTCCCACCACAAATTCAGGTTCACAGTCAACTCTGGAAATTGAGCTATCAGAGTCATCAAAAGTAATAAATGGATTGTTTACAATGGCATTAGGTATGGTGTTAATTCCATCATCACCATCATCAAAAATATGTCTTGGAATTACTTCAATAATGACACCAAATTCAGTTAGAAGATGGTCTTTGACATAAAAAACATGTTTCTCCATTGATACCAATACATATGGTTCACCGGT